>HG996496.1:5000000-10000000 GCA_905340225.1 Abrostola tripartita | reverse complement strand
ATCCCTTAACGACAAACATAAAAACTTATATGATATCATAGGAAGGTTATACCATGTTTACACTTGTTTTGGTGGTCACTTGCACTACTGTCCACAATCAGGTGTCAATATTATATTTGTTCAATCGGTAGACGGTCGTGTAAACAGCTAGGCCGGGTGTTATCTTTGGTAATGGTTTTTTGCTTACCGTGACTGTTATTAGAATTTGTATTGGACGTGTTTGGTCAGACGCGTCCTTTGTATGGTAGGCGGCGAAAGTTGTGTAGGTATCGCCATTTATATGTATGTCTAGTGATTAGGTGGAATTCTTTCGTTGTCGACTGTTTTGTGCGTGTATTTTGATCAGTCCTACAGTCTGCTCTTTTGTACGGTAGGTGGCGAAAGTTATGTCAATTTCATCCAGTTATTAGCTAAGCTTCTTTCGTTGCTAACTGTTTTATAAGTATATTTTGTTTAGTCTTATAATCATACTAAAAAGAATCAGCTTATAGTATCAGTCAGTCAGTCTTCATCATTTACGTTTTAACTATTATGTACTAGTAAGTTCATAATACCGTGTGGTATCCGGCCTAGAATTGACCACCCCCTTTCCTCCCGTGGGTGTCGTAATAGGCGACTAAGGGAAAATTCAGAAGATGGGCAGCAGCGTCTTCTATAACTTCACCACCAATACTGCGATCCCCAAGCCGCTTGCCGAGCATGGGTATATGGCAAACCCCCCAGCTTAAACGGGGAGGCCTATGTTCAACAGTGGACGTCTTTGGCTGATGATGATGAAGTTCATAATAACCCCGTCCTTTCGATTAAAACAGAACTTTAAAACATCTTGGAATTAAGACAGCGTTGTCGGATAAAATATGAAGTTATTACATTATGAAAACAGTTTAACACTTGGAAATAACTTTAGCATACACTTAAAAGTATTTTAAGAGCCAAACTATAGTGCTTTGTGTTTAAGTTGTGCGAAACTTGTTTTATTAAGTTAGTCTTGAATACTTAGACTCAAAGCAGACATCCCTGATATAAAATGGTTGTTTCACTCGTTTATTGCACATTATTTATTTGTAGGAAGTTGAATGTTTACAATAAATTGAAGCTACAAAGAATAGCTTTTGAGGTTTTTTGTCTGTTTTGTCCAAAGAAATAAAACTTAAACGCCGTCAAAGATACTTCAATCAAACCTAAATTAGTTTATAGGTACCTATAATTATATTTACAGAAATAAATATTTAGTCATAAAATAGCAGCGTTTGGTTTATTATTATTAACTAAATTGCTAATCAATCGTTACCTATCAAAGTTACTTTGAACACCACTTAAATTTAATAATGATCAGTATATAATAAATAAGTACATTATCTCGTTGTTATTAATATCCATTACGTAGGTAGGTACTTGTAAGTAATAATTATTTAACTTTTCTCTTTAAATTGGTAGTTGGGTAACACGATATAATTGTCACAAGGCATATTTCTTGCGATGGCATGTACAAATATGACGGTATGCTAGCCCGGACTGAACTATACCATAAAATTAAAACCCAAAAGAAGTATAACAGAACCAAATTGTATATCATTATGAGATTCCATCATGTATTTACTAGTACCAAGTTTAAGAGACCGCGAGTGACACAGTCGATTCGTTGCGTAAACTGGAGCTTTGCCTTAGGCGGCATTCATTAGTCGGCCAATTACGTTCTTCAAAATGTCGGATGATTACAGAGAGTCTCCGCCGGAGGCTGTACGTTCAACAGATGCCGTTCGCTCTTTGTTTCAGCGGTCCTCTCTTGAAACAGAAATTTTGACAGGCTTTTGAAATACGAGCTTGAAACGGGGACGCTGGGGACAGATGGCGTTCCGCTAAATATAACCTCACCAAATTTTGGCTCTTAAGATATACATTGTTGTTTAGTCTGCAGTTCTGGAGAAGCCTTTAGAAACTCTCGTTGAAATAAAGCCGCCTTCTTGAAGTTAATAAATATAAACTTGTCTGTAACCTATGTCATGTCATTTTTTACCCGACTGCCAAGGAAGGGTTATAATTTTAAAGTTGGTATTAATTTTTATTGTAGATGTGCCTAATAATGAATAAAAAATAAATAAACAACTTCCCTATTACTACTATACTGATGGTATTTTTTTAATGAACAATTGAATTTTTTAATTAACTACAAATACGTCGGTAAACTTATGCAATAAAATCGCGGTAGCATTTGATACTAAAAAAGGAACCCAACACATTTCAACATAAGAACACATCAAATGTAATTAAAACACGAACCAATTAATAATGCAAGACATTACTCTGACAGGACGACAAAAGCGAATTATGAAGCTTGAACGTTTACGAACATCATTGACCCAAAAAGAATTCCTATTGAAAGGTTGCTAACAATTAATAAGAAATGATAATTAATTTTATGGATCCGAATCAGACATACCTTTGTCAGTAGCACGGTGACCTTTTATTCGATTCTTTAGAAATATTTGCAATTATAATAGAAAAACTTCATAATGAAAGTGATAATTTTATCAGCATTAAATTGAAATAAATTGTAGGTACGAAATTACAGGTAATTTTACTAATAAAAGTTAACCTATTACATCAAGAAAAGTAAAAGTTTTATGCGCTATTGTGCACGTACCGTTCATATTATAAACTACTGAGCCATTAAATATGTATATCTATGTATTATTACTTTTACATGCCAACGTAATGAGGCATTTGAAATTGAATTTTACTGCATTTTTCATATCATAATATCATGCGTGTTTTAAGCTCTATTAATTTACTTTTCAACCAGGTATTCTCAAAAATGCTGTAAACGAATAAGTCATCAGGAAATATTATAATAATATCATCATTTTAAATATTTTAAGGTTTCCTTAGACTCACCAGTTTCTTAGTAATATTAAAGCCAAGTGTCTCATAAATCGTTCAAATTAAATTAATCATCGTGAAAGTTTGTAATACTACCAAACATAATGGTTTTACCTTTGTCATCTACACCAGCTGTCCAAGTAGGTAGTGAATCAGCATTAAGACGTGAGTCAAGAACTTAAAATTTGCAATAAAATTCATCAAAATGTTCCGTTGAGTGTAATTTTCTCACAATTTAGTAAAACCTCAATTTTGAGACACTATGGAGGTGGTCACATGGATATTTTCGGTCGTTATTACATGCCGCTGCGTTACAAAGCTTGAGACATTTGTGAGGACATAAAGGCTACCAAATGGTTGTGGACAGCTTTTAAGTTTGGTGTAAGTTATAAGTCAAAAGCGTTAGCTAGATAGAAAAATTGAATGTTGGGCAGATTTAGGGTTAATGTCATCGATTAAATGAGTGGTAACTGAGACATTTTATTTATATCAACTATCCAAAATATCTTAATCATTTTGTATATCTATTATATGGGTAAACTTGCCTGAAATAAACGTTTATTATTATTATATCTTAAAATAGTTATTTCAATTGCATGTCATACAAAAAATCTTTTCTTTTTGATTTTATCAGATCAGAATCAGATTTTACAAACATGAATCACGCATTTACGGACTCAGTTTGAATACAGCATATTTTGTCCTTGCAAGCGTGTAAGAAGAGCAACTTTCCTCATGGCTATTATTATCAATGGGTATTCACAAAATGTCAGTCTCTCTGCCGAAGCACGCAGCGTCGAATGGACTTCACAAACTGCCCGCTTGCCTCTCATAACTCACTCCTAGATACAAGTGGCAATAAAGAGGTGGACAGCCTGCAGCTATTGTTAATCTCGGCCACGGAACAGGTTCGAAGAGAGAACTAAAAAGACTGAGATAAGAACGCCATGTGAATGTTTTTTGATTGCAGCCGTTAACTTTGTTTATGTGGCCTGGCTTTAAAACTTTTGTCTTAAAGTGACATTACATTTTATTGTTGACGCAGCAGTATTTTTATTGTCCAGTCGTTTAGAAATATTTTTAAAGTTCTCAATTTCATTTTATGGTATTTTTACTTTCTTGGCGCTTTATTTTTTATTGTCAAATACATTCACAGTTTATTATTGGTCAGTGTTACTAGAATTTGGAAGGTTGTCTCTATTTGATTTCTTCGTTCATTTTCAGACGTCTCTTTCTTTTAATTCGACATGTTTAAAGAAAATCCAGTGACTGCATAAGAACTCCAAGAATTTTTAACTTCTTATTAATGTCCACGTATAAGTCCGGGGAAGTGTCCCTCAAACTTACAATGTTCAAAACGTCTGTGAAGTACAAGCTAGACTTATTTGCTTACAATTCATAACTCAGACTGCCTGACAAATTCATATAACCTCGTTTAAACTTAAAGCAAGCCCAACTTGGCTTAAGCAATCAATGAAAAGTTCCACGTAATGGGCATCCAAGTTAAGAACGATTTGCATAACATTTGCTTTTATTAGTTTTCTTAGTTCTTGTTTTGATTTCTCTTTAATATTTTGTATAATCAAATGATAAATGACGTTACTGTAAATGGTTCAAAATGTCGTATGGACTTGATATGAAAACTATTATCTCCAAAGTTTTAGTACTATGAACAGCATACCATGTCATAATTTAATTATAACATGAGTATACTGAATTTAATTAGGGACATAATAATTAATTCTAATCCTGTAACAAAAAAATAATAATCTACTTAGCCATAGAACTACAATAGCTAAATCCAGTTGACACGGTTACCTTCGGAGCAGCATTTCAATACGTTCGGCAATTTATGCAAATATGTGATAGTGTAACGAAATGTCAACCGTAGAGTAACGTCTACTTGCAATGTCTTTGATCGTATTATCTAAATGTTATTCATGTTGCAATACTGCTCCAATAAAAAATATGTCCCGAAGCCAATCACGATTTGCGCAACGCAAGGATCTGATATCGAAATTCGATCGCAGCCGATAATCTCCGTTAATTATTGATATAATTCTTATTTGATTGACAAGAATATCAATTATATTATCGTTAGTTTCGATATTATAGATGTGAGACAAAAAGTTTTGTAACTGGTATTAATTTTCTCATGGTCTCCAGTTGATCTTTATCAAGGAGGTTATCGCTTTATTTTAAAGAACTTAAGTAAAACTAATTGGTATAGAAACTGCTGTAATATTACTAATCAAACAAACGTTTTTAATTTCAACATAAATTTTTAACCCAATATCTAAACTAAACTTTAGAGATTATTGAATAAAATCAAAAACAGATTCTATAAGCAAAATTCTAAAAGCTTTTGATCCACTAGTTACGCTAAGCCATCTTCAATGAATAAATAATTTTGGAGCCAACGAAATTTAACTCAAGTCTAAATTTGCAATAACAAAAGGGCCACATTTATAGCCTAACTTGTTGCTTCCTTTCATATTACATTTAATGTTTTGCGTTGCCGGAGGTCTTCTAATCAGCTTCCGAATCTTTAAGGAGTTAGATTGAGTTACAAGTTTGTCGAATAAGCGTCTCCTTTGGATTTCAGCGGAGCATCAGAGTTTGTTTGTTGTGTCGAAAGGTACATTTAGTTGCTCCATTTGAAGTGAAAAGAAAATTTGACGTAAGTAAATGAGATCCTCACAATCATCACCATAAAAAAATTACAACGATGCTACGTTGAATCAGCTTTTGTCTTAAGTATAATAATAATTGTATGGAGATATACAAATATTAAGACCAAGGTAAATTTCCCGTAAATTAAAATTGCCATCTGTTTAAATGCATTAACTTATATGGCTAACAGTATAATTCGAAGACTTCATTGTATTGGCCTCAAAAGCTGTTAAAGACGTTAATAATTTTACAGCGGCTATTCATAAAACGGATGTATTTATAGATTCAATATGTAAACAAAAAGGGCAATTTTACTCACATAATGGGATACCGGTACCGCGTCGGAATGCATGTGAAGTATTACGGAATACCCTCCACACTTTCATAACACGGTTATTTTCGCGCACTATTGTAACGGCACGCCTTGCACACGATATTGCTCTTTCATTAATTATAACTTTTAATTAATCACATCAAATAGTACCTCAGTTGGGACCGGCCGGTAATAAATGAGCTTTTTATTTGATCATTGCTTCATTTCATAACGCGTATTTATTTATTACGTTTCTTTTGAACGTTAATTGAATAATATCATTTGTACGTTTAATGTGATCGACGTTTATGAAATTAAGTCCGTACGTCCGTTGGTCAATTTTAATGAAGCACGACACGGGTAATTATTTTTAATGTTGGTGTTATCGTCTACAAACAATTGAAGCTAAACTGTAAAATTATTTCCGGTTATACCGGGCACAGGATATAATCAAAGAATTTATTTTTTCAAAGATAGTTTGAACCAACAAGTCGCGTTGATAAAATCATAAATCATCATTGACACTCGTGCAGGAAAGGAACGATCGTAGCAGCTTATAGTACCCATACATACTTAATTGACTTGCTGATCGCTTACGAAAGTCTTTTACGTAAGGAAATCTAAACTATTACTAACAATTAGATTTTTATAATACCTACGCCTACTTTTTTGTATAACCTGAGCAAATTATTTAACACGAACGCCCTAGTTACCGTGTACCGTACATGATCGATTATGTTTATGTTCGTAGGTAGTAGCAATTACCGCAACGAATTACAGTCTGGAAAGTCTTTGTTACAGTTACAATAGGCTAAGACCTTATTCGAGAACTTCCTTTTAATTTTAAATTTGATTGACTAAAATAGAATCTATATAAACTTTTGGTGCCATTTTAGCATGTTGCCCATGCAAAACTTGAATCTAAATTGATAAAGGAAATTTGAAAAATGATGGATGGATGTCAACCCTTAAGACGTAAATACTAAAAGGGAACTTGAAATTCGATGAGTGCGAGCAGTGACACGATGGCTCAGGTGGTTAGAGCAGCGCCACGGTACGGCGAAGGTCGCAGGTTGAAGTCCTGCTCGTGTCCATTATTTTTAAAATTTCCTTAATCAATTTAAAATAGAATCAATGAAAATTCGTTGAATTTCAGTCCTTACCTACGTTTTCCTATTTAGACACCGTTCTCAACAGAAATACAAACGTAAATATAGAAATTAAGAGCACGCTGGCCCCGCCCACTATCTTCGGTTATATCTGCTAAGTACGTCCTTTGTCTGACAGTTGTGTTGTCCTGCAATTTATGGATTAGTCCCTTTGTTAGCTGTCTGTAATGTATTGACATCCGATTGAAGATAGACCGTCGCTAGAATAGACGGCTTTCTATTAATCATAGGTATGTTGTACAGTCAATATCAATTAATACTTTAGTATTTACGTCTTCATTGGTTTTCTTTTGAGATTTTGTTTTTATTGTTGTTGTTGAGTAAACTTTGTCTTTCGTAATTTATTTACTTGATTGAATCAAAGTTATGATTAAGCTTAAATAAAGTTAATATAAATCGTTTGTACCTACACTAAAAACATTTAAGAATATTTCTAGTGTCTGAGACAAGATCATACGAGTCTCGTATCTTTATAAAATAAAAGGTTGACAGTTTTTCCTTAAGTTATATGTATGACATATTTTTGATTTATAGAACCTATATTATCTTTATTGCTTGTTGATAGGAAATTACAGAATTTCAGGTGTATTATTAAATCAATTTAACCTTTTGAGCGCCGCGCGCCGGTCCTGTATGGATTTTTTTAGAAGACAATATCTAATCATAACATTGATTACGATTATTCTATGTTAACATTTCACAAATATTACGACTTTATATTGTCTCCTGGTAGAGTTATGGCGTGGAGGGCGCGGAAGCGTTGTCTTCTACACAAGACCGTGGCGCTCAAAGGGTTTCAATTTACTATCAAAATCAGCGATTCACCGTTAGCGTGTGACCATTACAAGAATGTTCATAGCCGTACGTCCCACACAGTCGGGAATTACAAAGCATCTGATATTTTCAAAACTAAAATGTCTTCCGCTTGCGAGCCCTCGATTTATAGCATTGTGAGGCACGATTCGAATAAGAGCTTGTACTACAGTTATCGCGTAGCAATGCTTCGAACTGTGCTTAAGCATTGTTAGCCTAACCTACTCAGATTTATGTGGTGTAAGCTTTAAATACTTGTATTACAATTTACAATACAGAAATGTTTTGAATAGATAACATTTTCCAATATTATTGTTCAGTTTTGTTTGTTTCTTGTGACTTTAGGATTCAAGTAAGTCCGCTGAATTGTAATACTCGGTACCTATTTCATGAGACTTCGATGAGCGATGAAATGTGGACGTTTGACTCCTGATAAAAGTTGCATGAGTGATCGTATGTAGGTAATGTTTTTCCGGGAAGATAAGTCACGAGGTAATTAACTTACGGAGATTTGGATTAAAGTAAAGATAACATTAATTAATTACACAATTCAACATTTGAGCTCGGTCATCTAAATACGCCTAAAAATGCGATAGAAACTGATTCATATTCGTATTCGTAACGAAATATGACTCACGTACTGTATACATCCTTCATAACTAGACCGTCAACTTTTTGCCTCGAGGCGACCAGCATATTATGATCGTTCTCGGAAACAGACTATATCCAGACCACAAATTGCTTTGACTAATATTTAGATGGGTAACCAAGATATAACTCGGAAATACCTCGTAGAAGCAATAGAAACACTTACATTAATTACCCATAATGCGAGCAAATTGCATCCGTTTGTTACTAAGAGCAAGATGTGTGCAGGATTAGTAGCGTAAATTCCATTGCTTAATTCTAAGCTTTATGCAATCATTGGTTGGTGGTTTGTATTTGAATATAAATCGAACAAAAGAGGTTATAAGGTTTTGGTTTACAAATAGAATTTAAATATAAAACAAAAGCGTGTATGGTTTGATTTCATATGATTAATTTGTTTTTATTATTTAACTAAAAATCTTCGAACTTCACATTACGTCATAATACCTTTATGATGTTTCGTTTATTGTATTGACTATTTTTTCTTTGTTTTATGTGTATTACCACTTTTTAATTACTTCATGGTCGTTAACGTGACGTGTACGTATTGTCTTAAGTTTAATTCCTGAGTCTGACAATTTTGTTAAGCTTTCTTTTTTACATACCTAATTAACTAAACTATTACCTACCATCAAAGAGGCATTTCTTTATCAAAGCTCAACTTTTTAATGGAACACATAAACACTAAACATTGAATATCCACATTAGTTTAATCCAAGATTCACCCACAAGCCCACAACACAAAATAAAGACCAACAACAATTTGATGTTTAATTGTTTTCATTTTATTTTCACACAGTTGGTGGGCATAGTAAAGATCCATAATTATACAGGGCGTAACACAAAATATATTATTATTTCGTCATCTTACGATTGAAGGACGGTAGGTAACACTATTATGTCAGTGCGTTTCATTTTTAAGGTCGACATTCGATTGCGATCGTCTGAAATGTAATTACAATATCTGTGACAGGTTTGCTTCGCCTAGAGGTGAAATTTAATAGTGTATGATTTAAATTCAAATTTAAGGTCCGCTGTCACTGTTGTGTGACAAATTGCTTTGGAATTTTATACTTGGAACGAGTTGTGGAGTAAGTGATGCCCGACATAACGTGTTGCTAAAGTGTCGGTTCTAAGTAATTGTTTTTGATATTGGATACTTGTATTTTTATAAGAAATGTGTGACGGGTTATTGTTGTATGTAATCTGTGCGATATTGTGTTCGAGTGTTGTCGATGTTGCCGCTTACTGATAGTGTATCAGATAACAGATTCCATTGTGTGTGGTCCCAATAAGAAATATTTTGCATGACCGCTCTGTCATTTGTTTAGCTGTCGATGTCGTATGCACTTAGCATATCCATTTACAATATATAGATTATACCTTGTCCCTTAGAAATTGAGACTATTATTTTCTTTTGATCGATTCAAAAAAATACTTTTGTCAGTTCCAGTTCAAAAACATTGTCCATCAATGCTCAATGATAAAACGAAGCCATATAACGTCGATGATATTGTCTTTCATCAAGTGTTTGTAAGAAACATCTTATTTCAGAAATAGGTTGTTATTATTGGTTATTATTGATAACAGTAACTGGTTTCCAGACGACTTTAAGTTTGAATAATGGTCAAACTTTGATGTATCGATACCCCCATTAATTAAGTTGTGGTTGTCTGATAGCTGTCGTTCGGTTCAAGTAATATTCTCATACCTTAGTCGTACAATAATAATTAATTTTCTATATTTGACATTAAAATAATAAAAAGAACTCGGAACAGCAAAATCTAACATAATCTTATCGTCGACCACCACGCTTGTTCTCTACTATATCTATGTTGAGAGTTATATACAAAATATTTAGGACCGTATATTAAATATAACATTTCAGTGTGCTACAAACAGGTTCCCAGGAAGCTCTAATAGAATTTTACAACAATAATTTTGCACGGAAACATTTTTCCTAGTACCCAGTATAATAGCAGCAAAATTTACATTAGGTACATTTAAAACAAAACACGCGAGCTATCAGTTTATCTTTCCGCGAAAGTTGTTATAGTTAATGAAGAAAAACAAGTTTCTAGAGTATCGCCTGCTAGTTGAGTACCCACTGGCACACCTCGGAGACTCCATACAACGTTCACGTTATAAATTCCTTGTACTACCTGATAAACACAAGTTTTCGTCTATACAAAAACAAACACGTCAATGATTTAGGTCTGCTATTTGATTGTAATGTCGTAAATTGATTTTCAAGCGCATTTTTATAGTTTTCAGCGCTGACTTTAGACTGTATTGTTATACTTATATTGCACTACCTATATGACTAGATTTAAGAATCGTTGCTGTCCAATTGCCGGCCAACTGACTGAGCGCGAAATGCAGATGTTACAACCCAATTTAAGATGTCGAGAGTGGCCATTCTGTACACAGTACAACTAAATACTCTGTGGTACTGACTACTGGCACAATATTCAATGTAGTGTAGCCTTGTATGGCCTCATAAATAATTTGGCTCCCATAAATTGCGCTGTTCACATAAATAAATTTGTTTCAAATAGAGTACGAATGATTGACGGTGATAGCAACATTTTTATTATTACAGAAGAATAAGCTTGGCTATATAATATTTCGTCAAATTAAGTTAGATCTTTAACTCAAATAACTTATTGTTTTCCTTTTCACTTTTTACTCACTCGAATGACTTCTGCGTGTGTACTATCATGTAATGCAATGTAGAGTCTTTTGTTACAAGGGACGAGCCTAATTTTTGGTTTTCATTGATTTTCTAAGAAAATAGCCCCTTTTGTTATGACTTTAAAAAAGCTTTTTTTTGTATTTGTCTGGATTAGAACTCGCAGTGTTGTGGCCGTCGATTTAGATTTTCGTACACAACTAAAATCGAGTTTGTTAGCTTGTAACTAAACCACGACTATCTCTTGTTTATTCAATCATCTTTAGAATCTTCATTTAAAAAAAGGCGACCTTACCTTCCGCAACAAAAATAGGGACATCATAATTGGGACATCAAAATCATTCAATTAGCAAAACAACTGAAACGAATACTAAACAAGCTTAATTGGACCCAAACTTACATAACAACAATGGAATCCGTTGTGCAACGCAATCTTGATAGCAGCGAACAAATAGACCGAGTGAGATACGACAAAAGTCGAACCGAAGATTTTATCTAAACTCAAGTAGCCGACCAGTAATTAGGAACAAAATTCAACATCTTTATCTAAGCGATCGAATGCAAACCTTGGATATTATAGGCTCATTAAAATTATCGTATCGTACTTATTTGAAAGCAAGGTCGCTGGGCGGCTTGCGTTAGATATTGTTGTGGCAAAGCTTTGGATATGGAGAAATGTTGTCCCAACGCAATTGCTCGTGCTTTTCATTCCAATAGGATGTAAAAATTTAGTACAGCTAAGATTGCCTGTAACTGTTATTTTTCTTAAGTATTTTTATTTCATAAAAGGTAGCTGTGTCGTATAAAAGAAGGTATTCGTAACTGTCTCAATGCTAGACAAATATAGGTGATTAGGTATGCCTTAGTGACTTTGGTCCTTAATTTAAAATTTTAAACTCATATGAACCTATATCTATATTCCCTGTAGGGTAAACAGGGAGAAGATTGAGAACGTTTTAAAACTATAGAACTAAATAACATTTGAATAGAAACCGTTACCATGGCAACCACATCAACAAAACTCGCTCACTTGATCAATTTAGTAGCAGACAAATAACGTACCACATGAGTATACAAAAAGCAATCTCAGTAACGTCCTCGGAGAAGTACCTGGCGGATTGCAGCAAGACAAATGCGAAACACCGGCTTGTACCGGTAACCGCCCCAGTTCTCAGGCTTTGTCGTCAAGCCCCTTTGTGACTTGACTCTATCTGGATCATGGAGCTACCGCCACTTATGCGTAACTTAGTAGATGCAGCGGTATTCTTGGGAACTTGTTTTTGGATAGAATGAAGGATGTTTGTCTCGTCGCCTCTGAATTTAGGACTGGTATTAAGAAGCTTGACTGCCAACGAAGACCAACGATGGTCTAGTGATCGCTAAGCGCGACTGCTGAGCATATGGTCCTGGGTTCGAATCCCGAAAGTGTCACCGGGTTTTGCTGGTAATTCTTAGTAACAGCACGGAGACTGGATTTGTGCCCCGCTTATTGCAATAGCCTCGCCCCCTATTACATTGGGACCTATAATATATCTGGCGAAATGTGGGTGTACTAACACCTCTGCCTACCCCTTCAGGGAATATAGGCGTGATGTTATGTTTTACCTTTCTCTGATTTCGTAGATTTGCATTAGATTTACCTTTAGCCATTAGTCAGGCAGTATAAAGGCTAAAGGTGTGTTTGGGATCTCATATCTCTATCTTTTTGTTCTGGGAATAAATAACATAAAAACATCACTTAAAATACCAACTCACAGTCACTTATATTCAAAGACTAACAGTGATATTGCCAAATGATATGACATGGCAAACAATGACAGTGTTTGTCCGTACCGTATTCATTCAAAGCCATAAATAATTAACTTGAGAATTCATAATAATCAGACACCTATTTATAGACCAGAGTAAACTTGAAACAAGGAGCTGATTAGTTTTAAATATTCATCAGTTTGAAGTGGGTCACGAATATTATAATAATGTAACTGCCCCGTAGAAGGACTAACAGATCCTTTTTAAATAGGAAAATTAGCTCAGCTGACAGCCCAACTGTCGATTTCAAAACGTTAAATCCTCTCTTAGCAGGAAGAAACTGTCCTCTTTCGCATTTGCTCTTTTCTTTTGTAAATAACTTAACGTGTTTTACTGCGGGATAGGGGCCTCTTCTTCGAATTTTCAAATCTTCCTATCTTTGTTTAGCTGCTCTGGTCAACTGTTTTGGAAGGTGTTCAAATTGTCCCGCAATTTCTGTCTGGACCTTATTCTAGTCTTATAAAAGTAAATAAGCAAGAAAAGTGAGAGCCAATTTTTAAAAAGGGAGAGTTAAATCATCTTTATCAATCAAATTAGTCATTGTCATCCATAGTGAGATCTAATGACCTCATTGCTTAATGCAGTATTCATTAAATTTGAATCAATCAAATTGTCTCAATAATTCAGGCAATTTTTACTCATTTTACATTAAACTTTCAGTTTCATTAACGCTTTCAAATTTAAGATGAAAAGCTCCTACACCTGTTTATCTAGTATTAAATTCAAAGGTCATATTTGAATATTAAGCTCGGACCTTTAAAGATATTGTTATGAATATACTAACAAGATTTATGACTAATCTACATGATAGAAAAGGTGAAATCGTGCATACAATATTTGATTGAACGGCGTAAAATGAGTACAATATGGATCGTATTTTATTCTACCTTATATTAATATAGATATTTGCAATAATGTTATGGAGACACCTGTATTCACCGAAGAGGTTTGCAGAGATCTATAGTAGTAGTGCCAGTTGGGTTAAGGGTCCTATGCAATGGGGAGCAAGACTATTGCCATAGTCCGCAGTGCTACTACTAAGAATAATGGAAAAACCAAAACTACTTAGCCTAGCTCAGGCATCATTTCCATGGCAATTTTTTTGGCGATAATTTTTTTCAACCATTTTTTTCAGAAAATTTATTTTAAGATCTAAAATGACGGAAGATGTAGACTGCTCTTTAAAGCCAGGTTATGCTGAACAACTTGAGCTAGCAGTTAGACTAGATAAGCCTAGTTGATGGATTGATTGATAGTGACAGTGGGCATCACTATAGCGGGAACGTAATTTGAATACAATACATAATCGCTGTAGGTAACATCGAACGGTGCGATGCATTGACTTAATGCCGTTTGCAACTTTGAGCAACTTATCGACCTTTAGCGAATAGGTAATGTAATTTCAAATTAATGCACACTAGTTGCTCAAGTTTATTTCTTTGATCGCGAAAGTTATCGGGTTAGGTTTTCATTTTGGAACTCTCAGCAGAATTCTGAACTTTAGAATAACGGGAATAGGTTTGTGCCCTATTGCAAGTATAGACTGCCTTCTTTGATGGATAGGTATACGTATAGGTACATATAATTATTAAGTAGTGATATCACTGGATGATATAACACGTCACGTTACTCCTTTAGTAAAGTGAGTGACTCTTTACGTTTGCCAAATTAGTTCCTGTAATCCAATCGTCTCGTCTGCCCCAACCTGCCAAGATATTCCCTGCAACACAAAAAGAGAATAAATGTAAATAATCCACAATTTCTTGAATACTATTATTCGTACACCACTTAGCCAGCCAGCCAGGTACAGCGCACTCGAGGCGTTAAATTTATAAAATCTTTAACGGAAATATTGGAATTCGCGGTTCGATTTATGCGAAGCTTGCATGACGGGAATCGTAATGAAGTGTGCGCGTTAAAATGCACATTTTTCAATAATTCCATTATGAGGGCGCGAAGTGGTCGGAAATCATTGATTTATTGATACCAAACACCTTTGGAATATTATTTTCTTGATTGGTGCTTTGTTGGCTGCGTTGTTCATTTGTTGAGTTGTCAAAATAATACGTGTGGCGGAATTGGAGGGTAATCTGAATGTATGTGTTAAAATTTGTATTCATGTGGCACGAGAGTGGATCGGTTGTGGTGGCATGGATCGCATCGCGTTTAAGTAAAATGCAGAGGAATTCTTTTCTATACACACATAAAGTGTTATACAAGGTACCTACGCATTGTCAGTTCAGCAACATAATTCCAAATTTCGGAAAAATGACATGTTTACAATAAGCAGACAAAAAGGATAAAACAATTCTGTATATTTTGGTCGAGGTACCATTTGACGTACGTTAGAAAACAACAGCGTGTTTAACAATAAATTTCTGTGAAGCAACGCTCGTCAAACGTAAGTGTTTCTCACACAACCGCACATTAGACGTTATGAAACAATAAAAACTGTCGAAACAACATCTAACAAAGACATTAATTCACAGCATTAAACACGTCTCACAGCCAAACATCAACAGAACAAAATCTTGGATATTTAAATGCACCTACATTACATACGCCAGTTCACAAATGTGTGGCAACGCTGCAATCTAGTGCAATTAAAACTTTCCTAGAGTTTGTATATGAGTGCACCTTTCGCCCAAAATTTGCAAAGTTGGCCGAGTTTGACCAAGTTTGTTTGGCGTTTATCACAATGGAGCGTGGAAGTTCGCCGCCCGGGGACGTCGTCGGAGCAACTCAATATTGTTTGGAACTTCAAGAAATATTGTGTCTAGGTATTACGTGTAGAGCCGGCAACGATCGACTTTATGGTCCGTTGGAAGGAAATTAAAAAATGATCCATGTATCGACAGTTTTATCTGCAGGATTTTCTATAAATATTTCTTAAAAAAAATATATTAAGTTAACTTCCATATGTGGGAGACTCGTCTTCTCATAATAAAAATTTAATTACAATACGGGAATTAAAGCGAACACATGTTTTTAATTTTGGCTTGACATTTCGACCGAGTTGTATTATAATTTTATTATCATCATGCAACGAGATAGTTTAAAAGTTAGTATTGTCTACTCATAGTCTCTATGCAATATTAATCAGTGTAAATATAAACTAAATAAACTTATGTATTTACTTTACTTACAACAATTACAGACTCAAAATATCCATAACACTGTCACAGAATAGTAATATACAATAACCGAATTCATACTTAACAAACAAGGGTCGTTAGCTGAATTACTGAGCCAATTAATAGGGACTCGAACTACCAAAGTCCTCCGAATGTTAAGTAAGAAGTTAATAATGTACTAACAATAAACTACTCGCAATACACTCTCCATTTGGCGAACTTATTCAAGGCTCTTGTGGGACCTTAAGAAAGCTTCAATATTGCTTTTAAAGTTTGTAAAATATTGTCTTCATATATTGTCTACTCTTGCACCGCGTGCGTCCCTACTTTGGAAATTTATATCAGCTGGCGTATCCTGAATTATAAGAACAAGTATCTGTTATTACATGTCGTAAATATTCATGGCTTGCTTGCATGAGTGTTGGTGTAGTGTACTTTTAGTCTTCATACTAAACAACAAACTAGCAGCAGTTTACTGACGAGTAGGTATCAGTTCAAATTTTGGCTTATGTTTCATCATTAAAACATTATACTGTGTCTTCCGCAGGGAGTTGAGAGCGATTAAGAGCTTGAGTTAATACGACGGATAACAGCTCAACTCAGGTTCTGTAATTAACTACTTACTGGATTTGCAATGTAGTCATTGTTTCTATACCTTTTGGCAGCTTTAATTTATCACGTCCAGAGAACTTTTCATATAATCGGCTTGACTATATGCACTTAAAAGTACAAGTTTTAATACGCCATCAAGTCAAAAAGTAACTAAGTAGTTATTTTCAAATCTCTGGGGTCACAATGCAGAACATTCTACATCACTATGCATGAATATCCAACTACATACCAACAGCTCGAAGTAATACACGAACAGATACAATCGTACACCAAACCCCGCTGCCAAGGCTGCCAAGGATACAAACAGTCCGACCAAACTCCTACCAAACTATAATCTTAGTTCGCAACTTGTTTGACATCCTATCAAATGTATGTACTGTGGACTTAAGCAATACGATTGTCGCTGATAGTGATTAACCTTTGATGAAATCTGTAGGTTTTAGCAATTCCTTGAATACGTTTAGATGTTTTGATAAAGTCATCGAACAACGCACCGCGTGAATATCTTGCATCTATTGAGTATTGTATCGTCGTGGCTGTATGCAAAAAAAATGGCATAAGTCATAAGTGTTGGAGAAACAAATCTTAGGATTATTATTGGCACTGTTTACCTCAGTGTACAAAAAGTACCTTTGCTACGTTAGGTACCTAACTATTTTTGGTGCTTCTGCTTTTTGATACGTTTACCTGGGAATTTAATGTTAAGATTAATAATGATGTTATACTAATACGACGATAAAAATAAAGGTAATTATAAGTCTATGAAAAAACCTTACCTAAGTTTTATTTCAACAGTTTTTAAAACCAGAGCCAGGAATTTCACCCAGCATCCTAGTTCGAGGTTAAAATTTTACGTATTTTTTTCACCGCCCTAAGCGATAGAAAAGAAGATGAAAAAAAATCTAGCGCACGCATTTGATTTTCCATTTTAATCGAGTTAAATAAAAATCTAACTACGCCCAAGGCCGTAAACGAAAAAAGTTATGTGATATTTTGCCATGCCCTAAATGATGAAATAGATGCTGACACAAGACCTGCATTTTACCTATGTCTCTAGTCATCAATCTCGTGTCAGCATAATTAAAATATGTAAATAGTTAAAACTAGTAATAATAAAACGAACGAAAATTCATAGCTTTAACTCAAATTTTACAAAAAGGTTTGTAGGTGACAATCAATTTTTATTCAGTTAGGCTGGGATATTCCAACATAATACACTAAAATATATGTTCCATGTATTATCAATATTACCGATGTATGTATGTAATGAGATGTTATGTTGATATTTGGCTTAAAATTTAAGTTTTCTGGGTTGTCCCTTTGCGTAATCTTGCGTGAACTTCGTCAACCCTATGAATTCGTTCAGAAATGCCAGCGGTGTCAAACCAGACGTGACAAATAAAATGGCGACGGCGCGTTTGAACGGTCACCTCTCACTTTTGAATATAAGGAACGGCGTACAACTGCACTATATCTACATTACAATACAAAAATGCCTCATAAACAACCTAATTTCAAAGTCCATCGTCATCGTACCCAGACAGGAACACCCTGTTACTAAATGAATAAAAAAAAAGAAAAGGCTTCTTAACTACAGTGGTCTTTCCCTCTTAGAAAAGACCCCAATCACAGCTTAAACAAAATATCTAAGTGGCTACATCCACCCTGTATTAAATTTGGCTTGACTTGAATTTGATTATGAACATTCGTAATCTTCCTCTTATCTCAAAACTAGGTATGGTTTTGCACGTTAGACGCACAAGCTTTCAACACGTTAGTGTAAAATCGCCTTTACAAGCTCAGTACCCGATACCCCTTAAACACCGGTTACTCACGTAGTATATAGATATTTAGATATTGTGTAATAACATTTTCATAATAAATTGATCAGTTTTACAGTTAAGGTGCAACTTAATCCATTGCAAAACCAAACGTGATTGCTTTTTGTAACATCTAGATAATGTGTCTATGGTTTGACACTGCTAATCTATGGTCCGATGGTGTCTTGATTAAATTGTATAGCGCATAGTTGGCTTTAGTTACAGATTACTACGCTTATGAAATTATGAAAAGAGCGTGTGTTATTAGTTACGAAATTGAATGTGTAATCATCATCATCAGCCTATCTCCGTCTAGTACTGGAAATCATCATCATCATCAGACGAAATACGTCCACTGTTGAACAAAGGCCCTTTTAGAAGGGGGGGGGGGGGGTTGCGATAATCCCCACGCTTGGCAGGCTTGGGGATCGCAGTGTTGGTGGTCAAATTACAGATGCTGCCCATCTTCTGGATTTTCTCTAGTCGCCTCTTACGACAACCACGAGAACAAAAGGGGCAATTCTAAGCCGGATACCACTCGGCAAAGGTCCAGTGCTGGACATAAGCCTCCTCTATGGCTCGCCACTGAGCTTGATCTGACCGCTCGACAGAGTTCATTTTGGTCTATTTCCTCTTCTCGTATTACGATTGCCAAACTAAAAGAAATCACAGGTTTAAAACTTTGTTTTTCTAGAACATTTGGCATTTTTTAACATTGCCATTTCAGATTTGACAGCGGTGACATTTCGTCAATTGAATAATATTAAAGGGAGAAGCCCTTGTCCAGCAGTGGACCGCGATGGGCTGAGAGATGAGAGATAATGATTAGGACTATTTCAATTCTCATATAAACTGACTCCTGGAATTTGAGTCCAAGATCGTGTGACATAATGTTAATTTACAGTTTTCAACCATAATTCGTTATTAACAATACTGCAATGTTTTTCAAATAAATCCTCTTCAAACACCTACATAATATTACGGAATAAAAAAATATTTTTACAAAACTTTTATATTCCAAGCTCACTCATTTAAGCCATGTACCAACAGAATAAATTCACTCGACTAAACCCTCTAAAACGTAAAATATATTTCAAACCCCAGAGTCCTCCCATGTTGATTCAAACTAAATGTGGGCCGTAACTCGTTCTATTCAGTTTTAAAATTTATTCACCAATTACATTCGAAACAACAACACGATGAGAGTTTACGATGGAGTTAGTAGAGTTGTAACGGAATTAAAAACATTTACCCGAATTAAAAAGAGGAGGTTCTCAATTCAAAAGTACGTCTTTTTTCTGATTGTGTTTGTTTAGCAACTATAAGGCATAAATCCAGATTCCGTGCTACTGAGAATTTCCCAATAACAATTTTCCTGGCCCGGGAATCGAGCCCGGACAGTCAATACAGAGTGGAAACGTAGTTGAACTGATTTTTTAAAGGCCTTTGTGAATCAAAGCTTTTGTTTCCATAATACTCCATATAGTGTGTGTGTCTAACTCGAAGATATTGCCGGTGCGTTTGTAGACACAAATCTCTCGCGCGCTAACACTCAGGCCGAGAACAAATATCAGTCGACCAAACATTTGTTTTGTACAGGGATCGATACGCAGTCAATTTTTGGCCCCATAATGAACGGAATTGTCAACATTTTACTCTCAAATTGTTAACATAAATTCATAATAAACCGCCTTATTTTTTCCAGTTATGCTATTTACTTTTAACGAATTAGGTTGGTCCCTAACAGGAAACCCCAATAACAACCCGAAAATCAAAACCAGGTCCACACGCTCTCCAGGCGCACTCTTGACCACGAAACGTAAGAGAGACTCACATTCTTATCCCCAGTTATAATAGTAGGGTGAAAGTCCGAATCATTTAATGCACGTGTGATTTACGAATCGTATGCGGGGGCGCAGGTGTGAAGGATGGATTCGGTGAGAGCCGACAATTTAGCCAGTCACCACATTCAGGGGGCATAATTCACAAAATGCATTTACGGCTCGACTCGAACGCCATTCGCGCTGAAGTAATACTATTTAATTTAAATGTTATACGCGAGTTTTTGCCGAATATCATTGGTAACTGTTGTCAATTTACAATATTTTTTAAAAATTATATAATATTTTCAGTGCTTTAGTTATTTATTAACTAGTATCTGTGACCATTGGTTTGTTCGCATTGCCTTTAGATATTCAAAGTTTATGAAATAAAAGTGTGGATGAATAGGGTTAATGTTTTTGGAATAATGGCGGCTTAATTGGCTTGTTCTACAGTTAGAAATGACAGTATTAGGTACATTAAAACAATGGCCCTTTTACCCATCTGCGCCAGGTATGTTTTAAGGTTAGAGTTAGGAATAAAGCTGCCCCCTTACCATGAACTCTTAAAACAGGGCAGTTTACGTTATGAAAGCGAGACGCCGCTACGTGCAGTGAAATGTCTCGCTTTCACAATATAAACTGTCCTGCTTTAACAGTTTATGTTAAGGGGGCTAATTTAACAAGATAAACGTTTTATATAGCTGCTGTAAAGGTATTTGATGACTTATGTATGTGACAAGAAAAATTGAGTAATAATAGAAAACTAAAACCTAGAAATTACTCAATTTTTCTCTGGTACCAATATCCTAGATACTCTTTATTGTATTATGGACAATTGTATTAAAGATACATACTGGGCGTAGACACTGACTCCTGTAACACAGGTTATAAACCTAGCACAGGGGTCAGGGTTTTACATATTATAATTGTGCCTACATATGTTTGTGTCAATAAAAATTTTATTATTTATAACTTTGTGAAGGGGTGGAACTGACCCTCAAGATACAGTATCTTACTAGTTCGGAGGTCGGGGTCTCACCTAAAAGATACACATGTAAGATGTTCATAATAAAGATTATTCTTAATGTAGAATTTTATTAACGCTAGTATCTCATTTTTTTTAAGTTACAAAAATTATACAATCTACCAGTTATTTTTAGCGACGAATTATATTATAATAATTATACTTAATCAACTACGGAGTATACGCAGTTTCCCCAACGCGAGCCATTGCTTTTTGTTTTATTTTGTTTATTATTTCCATTCGACTTCACATCGAGAATCAGGTGAGTTATAATAGTATCACTGTTGGGCAAAATTTATCGGAAAAGATTTGTGAGCGACGCCGTTGCTGCAATTTGACTATCGGAAAATATATTTTATGACGTCCACGGCACTTTGTTGGGTTTAATGGCGGTTTCGAACGGGTTTTTTTAGATTTTGGCGTGTTGACTGGCCCGTTATTGATTTGTTTGGCCGATAGTAGTATTTTTGTGTAAATTTAGATGCTGTCTGCCGATCAATGATTTATTTTTTTGCTTTGGTTATATATTTTTTCATGTAGATGACGCAATTTTTTTTTGTTGAGAACTAAATAATAAATGATAGGTACTTACATTGCAATCAAGTACCTACCTACGCACAAATATTGCAATCTAAATATAGTTTTTAGTGATTAGTAAAGGAGAATTTAAAGCAATCTGTTAGCTATTGATACTAAAATAAAAAAATAGCACCTATTCATATAGGATGTAAAAGCTCACAGACGCTCACATTTAACTGTTTCTAACATACCAAAACAAGTCTATTAAAGCCTGCAGCCGTTAAAAACATAAAATGATAGAACACAGTTGTTAATCACCAAAAACAGAAAATTAATTCTTCTTTACACCATCCAACATATTTCCACTCGACTTTCAACCGTATTTCTTAACATTAAAGACCAGAATCAATTTTGAATACCGCATTCACTTTTGTTTATAGCAGGCAGATGCTGTGTACAACCTGTTAATTACGAACAACTTTTGAAATAGGTACTAGTTTTGCAATAATTGCTCGACAGGGCGCGCGACAGAAGCCAGTAAAAAGTGCTACAAAAAAATGTTGCCCGTCTCAATATAGAACTTGTTGATTGCATGGGTGAATACGTTCAGATATGACACGTCTTTGTGTTTTACAAGAACAATCGCAATGCCAAGGTATAGTGTAATGTAGGTTGAAAGCAATTACTATAAGGGTAGTGAATAGGCATGGAAATAAACAGTAAACATGGTTCTTCATATTAAAATAAATCAGCAATTTACTTCATAATTAAAACAGATTTCATTGTTAAAGCGCAACTTGGAAATTATGCGAACTACTCTTCGTAAATACTTACTTTTATTTTAGACAATGAACAATATTTTTGGTCAAGAACACGAGTAGGTACATTATCCCTTAAACAAAGCAATATAAATTGTTTCCCTGTCTACTCTTTGACGTTACATTGAACAGACCAAGCCTCATCGTTCGTCAGCTGCCATCAAGGACAGTAAACATATCGAAACAATGTAGCCAACAATTATGCGCCCGCAACAAAAATATCCAGACACCTGAGTTATGGAGAATAAGAGCCAATTAGGTCCGTTTAAAAGACGTACAGGGGTCTTGCTAAACTTGCTGTGTTGTGTAGCAATTATTATTAGAGTGCCATATAAAACCACTGACCTGTGACGTCATCTTGTTAAATACTTGTGGCTACCCGTTAATAAAAAGACTTGCCTATAATTAAAGTGACATTTTATTAGTCTCCGCAATTCAGCAATAAACGACAGTGGACAGTAGAAACCTTTTATGTTTAGTAGTATTAATTAGGCTATTTGAAACTCCTAACTACAATTCTCGAACTCGAGCAAATTTGATAAATTCAAGCAAAGCAGTTTGTTGAGTTTAAACAGCAAATAATAGGAAGATGTATTTCGAAATTCTAATTACCTAGCGGTATCATTAGGATGCTTAAAATAGTAGTGGAATAATTATCCGAAACCTAACCTTTAACGAAGATGTCGTAAATTAAAAATATATATTATTTGTATAGGTGATATAATATTATGTGTATTTAGTTATTAGTTGCCAAAAACGGTGAAGGAAAACATCGTGAGTAAACCGGCACATGTCTGAGAGATTTTTCAACGGTATGTCAAGCCATGTCAGAGGCCTACAGGCGGTTTAAACTCTACACCAAGTTGTTCATACACCAAACGATAAGAAGAAGAATAGGTTCATGACTTGGGTATATAACATACAGCCTGATAGTAAAAAATGAAGCACTGGTCATAGGAAGCATGCTAAAAGTCCAGGATTCATAGCGTAATTTTTTCTCCATCGTTAGTCAGGAGTCTTTCACAATCACAAAATTAGGTGCTACTTATAATTGTTTGTATAGGTTCTGCAAGGTCCATCCTTCATCTTCATTTTAAACATGTTGCAATAATCGAGTCATGCAAGAAATATTGTTGCCTATTTATAAATTTACCAGGTTCAGTAAAGCGCATGCTTTAAATCTAATTAAAAACACTCGCAAAAAAGTTAGTTGATCAACAGATGCAACTATAGAAAAATCTGCCCCAACAACCACCTGCTTTTGATCAAAATGGACAAACCACATTACAGTGTCACCTATTAAAATAGTAACATTGAAAGCTTTTTTATTAGGCCAGATACTAGTCATTTTAACGGAGATACAAGGGACTTTATGTGCAACGACACGACCACGACACGTTATAAATGTTTTGGCTTTTAATATTAAGCTTACTTCTTCCTTCAATTTTCATTGTTGACCTTCATTTGTTTAAAATATCTTTGCACAAAATGATTACTGCAAGTATTTCTAAATTTTAACCTACATGGAAAATTCGAATGAGAAACACTTCCCCAAAATCGCAAAACGATCTAACTAGTCACCTTCCATGAGCAGACCCATTAAAAATAAAACCTTTTAAAATCTCCCACTAAAAGACGGTAATATATTTGACGCATTAATTATGGGATTCATTGTATAATCTAAGGGATTAGGTACGCTAAGGGGACAGCCTGCAGTACCACCGCTAACCAAACTGCCAAACGAGATGATTAAGGCAATGTCCCTTTATATGAGGGAGACTGTCTAAAGTGTTCGTCTTTTAGCTGACAGCATGACGTATCAGACTAATTTAAATGTCACTCAAAAAGGATTTTATGAAATAAGAACTTTTAACCCCTTTGAATTCAAGCAAACGTTCGCAGGTGAGTTATATGAAGTTATTTTATTTTATATCATGTACTTCATTAGCAATAGGTACCTACATTATAAGAATTAGTTTTTATTTCAGAAGCAACTTAAATTAATCTTAAGAATTTACAGTGATGAACATTTGCAGTTTGAAGGTTGCAGTAATTCCGGGCTCAGTTCTAATATACCGTGATCCATAAGCTTACGATTAATGATTAAAAAAGTAGTATTTTACATCCCAAGACTGGTGCCAAAATATCTCAACAATACTGATGAATTACAAAATATTATTGAATTTAAATGAAACCATTAACTTCAAGAGTTGCTTTTGAAATATCATAAATAAAGTATCATAAACAAAATTGTATTTTTCTTTGTGAACTTGAACAGAAGCTGTTTCGTCACCTATAAGTGCATCATACTCCTGTCAATGTCACATAATCGTTGATGTCAGTTCACTGAATACTCGTATTACTAGTTATCACTGGAGGAGCCAGGTGTCGCGTTGTAAATAGATCATAAATATATAGAGCATAATTGCTATTCTAAGGGCGCACTTTAATTTCCTTCGGAGTAAATTAATCTGCAGGCTGCCATGTATCATTACAGTGTTCATATTAGCGATCTTAAATATCAATGTATGGAAAATGAACTGCGTGTATCATAAATGTGTTATTAAACTTCCATCAAAGATTAATTTCACGTTAAGTTTAAATCATTATTTCTGTAATTACTTTTCGCCGTTTCCTGGTTTTGTTAATTATTTTGTATGTTGTTTACTGCAGAAAAAACGCTTTCAGGTGGAGTCTATCAAAATCATGTATACAGTTTTCTATGACTTCCATAAAATGAAGAAGTGGAAATGAAAATATACTTACACATTGTTACACGTTATTTATTGGGTCGTAAATGTTTTTGCCTTGTGTTTTTTTAACGTATACAGCTTTTTTAACGTGATTAGGTGTCGAAGGAAATTGCTGCTCGTTTATTCCTTGGCACGATACTTCACAAAAGCGTGGGCAATGCTGTGTCAAAACCGCTCCTAACGCAAAATCACTAATGTACCAAGACCATGGTTCGATACATCGTTATTAGGTGTTCTCACCGCAAGTTAAACATATTTTATTCAATGGAATAAACAGCAACATTTCCGTAGTGCTTGTGCCACAATCCGATATTTAGGTTACAGCCAAACCGAGTCTATTGTGCAAAGTGAAACGTTGCCGTTTAATGTGTGGGGTAAAGGATGAGGGACGTGCGAAAGGAGCTTATAGTGGAACGGAATTTCTTAGTACGTATTTTGTGTTAAATGTTCCTCTTTAGTGTTGGTTTGTGTTGAGTTCTTTTGGAGTTTAAAATTACATTATATAGTGCTGAATTACTGACGTTTTTACGAATATTATTTTCTTCACGGAATGACTCTATGTAAGCTTTTCTTAAATATATTATGGAGTATTATAATATCAGTTAACTAAGTATTTTTCCACGATTAACTAAGAGTTCATTCCTTTATTAAGATTTACATGAAGTCACGCCTGTATAGTGTATGTATCTAACAAAGGTAGGCAAAGACCTTGTAGGTATTCCTATTTGCTACGATCCTGGCACACATATTTTGGACATTTACCCCCTCCTCCTCTTCACACTATATATGCTCGTAGAGAACATTTTGTGCTAGATGTCATGTTTATTTACTATTGCACACTAAGCAGCACTTTTCCTGTAAGGATATGTCCTGTAATCCCTGGGGTCCTTAAACCGTCCCTTACGCACAAACCTCTTCATCTCGTCGCTCACGCCTCAGCTCAGCGATGTTTTATTCAGACGCGCGACTCGTTAGTGTGGAGCATTGTGGTCGCTAAACAAACCGACAGGGCGGCCACGGTCCCTCAATGCATGCTTGATTTTTCAACAATAATGTAATTCCGCTCCAAGAGTGACGGTGCCAAGTTTTGACGAGTTGTCAGTTTTGTGAACATTCGTACAACTCTGTATAGACTTTAACAGACGTGTCTTCAGCTAAATGGAAAATATTCTCAGGATATAGTAGTATACCTAATATTGTATCTGATGTGAGCAGTTACACATAACATCATCACGCCTGTATTCCCCGAAGGGGTAGGCAGAGGTGAACATATAGTACACCCACATTTCGCCAGTTGTGTTGTAAGTCCCAATGTAATAGGGGGCGAGCCTATTGCCATCAACCGGGCACAAATCCAGACTCCGTGCTGCTACTGAGAATTACCTAATGGAAAACTCAGTAACACTTTACCCGACCCGGGATTTAAACCCAGGACCTCTTGCTTAGCAGTCGCGCTTAGCGACCACTAGACCAACGAGGCAGTTACAACTACGTTTGTAATTTCGATGATAGACGAATTCCATGTAAAAGGGGAGGAGCCTATACTAAATTATCAGGTGCAACTCCGAAACAGGAAACTGAGGTTAAAAAAAATCTGAAATCAGTTTTTCTTATTGGCTACTAAAGCTATAATACTCGGTCAGCAGTTGCATTTGACAGCGACAACAATAGACATATCATAATAGTTAACAAGCGCCCGCTGCTCAAACAACGCAAATTATAGTTTAATCAAACCATTACAATCTTCTACTTTGTCATTGGATGTCACATGACCTTATACGATCCTTAATAACATACATAAAATTGCAAATACATCAAAACTTCCGTTCTCAGCATACGCTATCAATTTGTCATTTATAAAATCATCACATTTGCCCCTATATAATCATGTTTACTGTCATCAGCCCTAGAATAAACACCTGTGATAATCAAACTTTAAATAACACGTTCCCCTTCCGTACGTCGTTCTATTTTGATGTATAATTGCTTTTAACCCCACAAATCATTTGCACGCAGTCATTTTTCCAATGCCTAATTTGCTCAACCCTTTTAGTACTCCAGAAACGGAAGTTTTAATTGCATAGTTTTGTATTTATGCACAAATTTGTAGCACTGATATGACAAGTACAGTCGAGAAGGAAATGTTCAGTGTTTATTTGTTTGCGCTTTTCATTTGAAAATAATGCTCTACGTTGTTTATTTGGGAGAATTCTAGCACAATACGGGATGAAACTAAGAAGAAAAGCTTTACTTTTCGTAATAAAATGTTTTAATAAGTATTTATAATTTACCGTTAAGAGAAACAGTAAATTGATGGTTCCAGTCGAGGCGGGAAGGTATTTTCTAGATAAAAACCATACCTAACTTTAAACGGATGTGAAGACTGGTTGTAATTGGTCATAACGGCATAAGAAAATCTTGCACGTACACAGTACATGAAAATATTTAATAACCAATCATAATGAAGGTAAAAGCAATTTGATCTAACGAAATTACCGCACATTCTCCGGTTATTATTTCATGTGGGATATCTTCCGGACAGGTGGGTAGCGACCTGAAAGTTAATGATGTAAACCTTTGAACAAAGGTGTGCAGAAATCTACATTACCTTATACAGTATACACGCCTTTCCCTAAAGGTATAAATATAAAAACCTCTGCCTCGTTGGTCTAGTGGTCGCTAAACGCGACTGCTGAGCAAGAGGTCCTGGGTTCAAATCCCGGGTCGGGCAAAGTGTTACTGAGTTTTCCATTAGGTAATTCTCAGTAGCAGCACGGAGTCTGGATCTGTGCCCAGTTGATGGCAATAGGCTCGCCCCTTATTACATTGGGACTTACAACATAACTGGCGAAATGTGGGTGTACTATATGTACACCTCTGCCTACCCCTTCGGGAAATACAGGCGTGATGTTATGTTATGTTAAAAACCTACTTTGAATTTTAACATTAATAATTTTTTATTTTTTATTCATTATATTTTGTCGATTTAAAGACTTCAAACAGCTCAGTGGAATATATAAATTAACTATGAAAGACTGGTCACAGAAAAGCTAACCGAGACATACAGTTCTGAAACGCAGATTAACTAACAAAACTCAAATTCAGGTTAATAAAAACTAACAACACTTGAGTAACCGTCTATACTTGCCCACAGTTGGGTGATTCAAGAAAATGTCCGACTAATTACAGGCTAGCTACCATTATAGAGGTAATTTGCTTATTCCGGTTTTGTATGGCAGTTCGACATCTGTGCAATAACAGCTATTACAAGCCACAGACGTATTACATTGCGTTGTCCAAGTAATCGTTATGAAATCTGGATATTTGCTGGACAATGTCTTGATAAATATGGAGCTTGATAATGATTATTGCAGTGTGTTTAAGCAGATGGTGTATTTAGGCCTCGCAATATCTGCAGGCAAGTTGAATGTAGCATTCTGGTACCTAAATGTAACTTTCGTCTTTGTCCACCGTACTTTGCGTCTTTAATTACAACACACTAAGTATGTAACAACAGAAATGTTAAATAGTAAAGCGAATACTCTTATTTCTTACAACAATTGTATTTCTAAATGACCAAACATTTTACATGGCACTCTAGTGATACCATTATCGTTTTATATCACATCAGCCTATTGCAGTCCAGTGCTGGATGTAGGCCTCCTCCAGGGCACGACACAAATCCACTAGGCCCGCCCCAGTATAAATTTTTTACAATGTTAAAAGGCTGTTGTGTGCAGCAAATACTCAAACAATGAAACCATCAAAATCTATTAAATCTTTATTTTAAAATACAGCAAGTCATATTCTAAAAGCTAAACTCATGATTCGTAATCGAAAGACACAAATAATTCAAGTCTATTCGATTTCAATCAAATCACAATACGTAATTAAAATGCATTATGTATCTGCTCAAATATTGAATACCTCACTCCTATAAATGTTCTTGAATAATGAATATGCCAATCGGTAACATAATGGACATCTACGTATTTGATTTAATATTACAAAACTGACGGGGTTAGAAACTCATTGTAATTGTATCTCTATAGTACTTATTACATCGGCCTTGTCAAAGTATAAAACGGTAGCCCGAATACAATACGGTAATAATACGCTTGCAAGATATTCTTGTAAATACTTTGAGACACACTTGCCTCGCGTAGGTATGGCAACTTGCAAAAATCTTATGCAAACGATAGACGCATTCTAAAGACGAAGGAAGTAGAAATGAGTTTATGGAAAAGGGGCTTTTTCAACAGTCTGTGCTTGGTTTCTTATAATTACAATGTATTGTGACAATGCAATGAAGTAAAACATGTCATCATAACATTTAAAGCCATTTTGTTTGAAATAGTTTTCTGTTAAACTACCGAAAAAAAACTGAATTAATTAATTTATACTAAATATTTTCATAATATTTTTATCATGATTATTTAATTGGTTGTCCATTTAATTTACCCGTATATCACGGTACAGCGATAGAAAGATAGATGAATGGACGTTCTATTCACGTACGGCATTTCAATATTATCGCGAACCTTGTCAGGTGAACAAAGGCTCGAAAGCTAAGAGATGAAGTGGCGTCGTTAGTCGGAAAAACTCTTGAATTAACATAACCTTTATGCAGTTCTAATACGGATCATTTTTGTGTGTCGTTTGACAAGACAATTGTGTCAAGGATGCGTAGTGGGCAGTCTATTTGACAAACGTCTAACCTTGGGCGTCTGATAGGAAATCTTAGCATTCGTTGATTAAGCTTTGTTAATTAATGTTGACCGCTTTTTGTTTCAGGTACCTACATATCGTTTAACTATGTTTCTCCAACATTGATGAATACGTTTTAAATGTATATATTAATATTTAACTTGTCACAGGGATTGGATGTATAATATTATCTATTTCAGATTTCAGTGTTATTCAGGCAGTTACATACATACATACATACATAAAGTCACGCCTATTTCCACGAGGGGTAGGCAGAGACCACGGATTTCCATTTGCTACGATCCTGACATACTTCTTTCGCCTCATTCACTCGCATCACATTCCTCATACACGCTCGTCGGTTAAGGGTACTCCTCACTTGACCCTTTTGTAGAACATCTCCGATCTGGTCCAAGTATGTTCGCCGAGGTCTTCCCCTTCCCGATATTCCACTAACATTCGCCTCATATATTTGCTTTGTCACTCTTCTTTCATCCATCCTTTCTACATGCCCAAACCATCGAAGCATATTCTTCTCGATTTTTGTAATGACATCTGCATTCACTCCGCATCTCTCTCTTATCACCTTATTTTCTACTCTATCTCTCAAAGTCACACCACACATACTTCTCAAAGCCCGCATCTCTACTGCATTAATGCGGCTTTGATGTTTTTTCTGCCATACCCAACTTTCACTACCATACATAAGACTCGGCACTGATACTCCTCTATGCACGGCCAGTCGAGCGTTTTTTGACACCTTCTGGGTGGTCATAAAGGAGTGTAGTGCCCCATTCACTTGATTCCCAAAATTTACTCTCCTTTCAATATCTTCTTCATGCTTACCATCCCTTGTAAATAATGTCCCCAGGTACACAAAATCTTTCACTTGCTCTACTCTCTCTCCACCAATCATAATATTGCATGCTGTCATACACTCATCTTTTTCAAAAATCATAACTTTCGTCTTTCCTACATTTACTTTCATTCCCTTTTTCTTAAGTGCTCCATGCATAATAGTCACCATCTCCTGCAGCTCCTCTGCTGATGATGCAAGTATTACCTGATCATCGGCATACAGAAGACATTTGACGAGTAACTCATTCATTCTCAATCCACATTCGCTATCTTTCAAATCTTTCATACAACTGTCCGTGAACAGATTGAAGAGCCACGGAGACGCTACACATCCCTGTCTAACACCTTTTTCGATGCTAAACGACAGGCAGGCAGTTAATACGCTTAATATGTATTTTTACAACTAATTAAACTTCAATGTGTCCAAAATTTTGCTAAGCCCGTGCGTGATAAAAATGTACAGGCAGATAGACACCCTCAAAATCACCGGTGCGTTTCACTTCCTTCCCCATGCTATATGCTGTAGTTAACACGTCCAGGGTTCTTAAAACTTCGATAATATCCCTCTGTTTTTACTTGGAGTACTTAATGATAAGAATAAGTTTCTCCGAGTATAAAAAATATGAATCCGGAACTAAATAATCCAACCGAAAACATTTGAGGAATGTAATGAGAGTGAATGAGGCGAAAGCGGCATCTTAGGGTCCTTACTAGTGGAATGTAGAGGTTTGCATAGTGCATACTCCTCTTTTCACTAGGTATAGATGTATGAATGGGATCCCCTAGAACATTTTCTTGAGTTTCTCCTTACAATAGTTGACAGTGGAGAGACTTGTTTGTGGAGTCTTGAGTACTTATTAATTAATTATATAACGTTTATTTTTCTGGCGGTGGTGGGTGTCACTGTACCCGTTTTTTTACTTGTATATAATACATTCTTATGCAAATTAATGAATCTTATTATCCTTCATAATCTTGCCAATGTACCTATATGATTTACTATATATCCCGGTTATACTCACGTGTGTATTCGGGAATGCCCGACTAGTTTCGAACTCGAACGGAGCCCTTATTCATGAGCTGGTTACGCGGCGGAGTCGCGTAAATAATACCTATATGATGTTTAAGTAGATAATATATATTAAAATACCCACTTGTTAGCATGCCACTGTCTTTAATTTATCGTAACAGCTCCGGAAAGCGGCAGCTGCAGTGTATTAATTCGAATGCACTTATTCAAAGTAGGTGTATTATTGTCGATTTGTTTATCTTTATTATGTAGTCCAGTTTTATGTGTATCATAATTTTATCACTTATGCACAGTCAAGTGTAAAAGATCCTACGGTGCATGTAAAAAAACAGCTTTCAGAAAAAGGCTGAAGAGTTATGTCGAGTATCCACTAAAACATGAAACAATATAATATTGAAAAGTCAATTTAACTTTAACCAAATAAATAAATAAGTAGAGTATCGTATCGGGTCAGGTTCAAATCCAGACAAGTAGGTGCTAATGTCATTATAACTATTTCAATAGTTATTCTGTCATGATTATCTAACAAACAAACTCTGCTCAATAATTTGCAAATAACACGCTCAAATACCACGTTGCAATATGTAGAAGTGCCAAAACACTACCTACCCCTTTAGATAGCAAGTGAGATGATAACCATATAACCAAATTATAGTCACATACAATCAATTTCAAATAAAGCAAACCAAACTTCAAAAACCATGTCCACAAAGCTCCAACTGTCAAATATTCTACGACGCAATAAAACCCAACTTTATAGTCCCGTCATATTATAAGGCGTTTTATTATTTTTTAATTAGAACATTTGGCTTGTATTTTTTAATTAAGCATTGTGGCGTTGTTAAGTTTTATTACCCACTAACTACGCTTTCGAACGAAATAATGTTCAAGTGTTAAATGAATAATATTGTGCGTAACCCCTTTGAAAATTAATTTTTTATGTTATTTATTCAATTACAACGGTCCACGTAGAAAGTTTTGATTACTTGAAATATTTAAATGAGCCTGTAAATGTTTGTTGTGTTTATAAAAGTTTTGTTGTGTAAATTTAATTTAGTCAAATGAGGTTCAATGCTATTTTTATTATTTTCTTTTTATTGGTAGTTTTATGATTGGAGAATGAATAGGCCGATCAGAATTGACAGTCGTTTGTAAGATTCAATTATAGAGAATACTCACATTTGGACACAGTTAACTAAGATATAGCTAGGTATGTAAGGTGTTCATAAAAAATTGTATGTTTGCTTAAGTAATGTAATTTGCTTCATCAAGTTGATATCATTTCTATGATTAAAAATTACATCTACACTGTAGCTCGATCACTGCTAAATAGATAAATCGTAGATAGCAAAATTGACCTTAACGCTGGTATAGGCAGCTGGAACTCTGAAGAAATAAAAATCTTTTTATATTAGAGAGGAATCGAGAAAATGAACATGTTCACGCAGCCAAAGTCGTAAATAGAAACTCAATGTGTCAAAATGACGTTAAAACATAAATGATTCACATAACAAATGCCATTTACCACCATTTACGTACGTAGGTACTAATCCCACCAAAATCCCTCTTATTCCCGCTTAATAAAGTTGTTAAAAACCCCTCAACACGTCCACACAATGAATAAATTTGGTACAACGCTTGCAATAAACACGAAACATTAATATACATGATGTGCGATATTTTACACTGGCAGATTAAACTGATACTGTATATGGGCCCTTTGGGAAGCGTTTAACTAACTTAGTTGGTCAAAGAATGCGGAGACATAGTTTCGGAGATACGGCACTGCATTGACCTTTGGTAAGTTTAATAATGTATGAATTGTTTAACTCCAAACAGTCGTAATACCTACCTATAGATTACTCAAGCTTATGTTATATTATGTAAATTTATAATATTATGTTTCATAACATATACAATAAATGCTTGTCAACTCTACACGTGACCGAAGGGCTGGTTCATTTTCTGGCCAAAGAATTGGCATTGACATTCGACGTGGCTAATCAGCTAATTTTTTGAGCACGATACCAGTTGACATAGATGAGGATGAATATTATGATGCTATTTAAATGTTTTAATTTGTGTATATTGTTTTTAATTTGAGTAAGATTATAGTTGCAAATATGTATAGTAAATATGAAAAAAAAAATTAACTTTCTATAAATTATATCTAAAATATATATCTATTTGACCACATAAAATACTTTCCACTAACGTTTGATCTATATGTTTGTTTGTTGTATGTATCTCTTTGATATTACTTTAAGTTTTCCCCAAATATCAATATTAAACTTTAAGCTTAATACTGAACTTTAAGCATTCTTAGGAACTCGCTAACTAGTGAAATATAATTATCTTGTTCTAGGGTTTGATTTAAACGAATTTTCTCCAATGATGCATTGAATCTATTTTTAACCGACTTCAAAAAAAAGGAAGAGGTTCTCAATTCGTCGGGATTTTTTTTTTAACAGAACAAATAATACACTGTAAGTTCTTCAACTGAACATAAAGTCTAGTAAAATAAAATCTTCAAGCAACAACTTCTTTCATATAACAATTGACATGACTTAGGTACCTACTCCAAATTTAAAAATTCAATAAAGAACGTCATGTTCGGTCTCATCATTACAAAATTCTGGCTAATAGGTAGTTATTACGTTTGATTTCGATTTACAGGCTGGATATACTCCAAATACTCCAAAATTATGGACCCAAATATAAACGTCAATTGATTTGCTAAGTGCTACCTCATAGGTACCTAAATGGGACTATTCATCATCATCATCTTTGTTAAAAGCTAAATTTAGTACATAAGTACGATGACGAATAAATCTATAAAACTAAATAAAGTGGACATTGAATAAATCTGCACAACAATAATATGAGAGACCCAATGACACATCTAGACCATAATCTTTGACTCATCATTGCAATATCCTATTATACGGGAGAAAAGGGTATAAAACTGTCTTATAAAAAGTAGTGAATTGTCTGTAACGAAGACAATATGTTACATACAGTTAGCGACTTGTAAATTATGTATCCTCCAGTGGGTCGTTTGGAAAACTTTAGTTTTATTGTAAAAATGTATGACTGCTTCGTTCGCCTAGTGTTCGCTAAGCGCGACTGCTGAGCATGAGATCCTGGGTTCGAATCCCGGGTTGGGAAAGCCGAAAGGTGTTAGGGTTTTTCACGGTATTTCTTTTTGGTAATTCTCAGTAGCAGCACAGAGTCTGGATTTGTGCCCGGTTGATGGCAATTGGCTCAATATTACATTGAGACTTATAACTTAAGTGGAGAAATGTGGGTTTACTATAATTAATTAAACCTTTACCTACCACTTAACCGAATAAAGGCGTGATGTTATGTATATATAAAACACAGTGGCTCGTTTTAGTCAATAATCCTTCTGTAAGTATACAAAGTCGGACTCGTATTGGTCAATTCCAAATAGTCCGTATTTGATAACGAAGCCTGACGGTCCAACGGTGGTTTAGCGGGTGCTAAGCTACTAAAAAATTACACAATAATATAGGTAAATTATTGTGTAATTTACATCCATAAGTTAAAAATAATCCCCTTTAAAAATTACGAGAATTTTTCTCTTGAATGAATTTTAGACGCGTGGGTCTCACTGAGAAATAGTTCAGTTTCTTACGGAGAAACTGAACTATTTCTCAGCTCTCTTTGTAAAAGTCATTCGGACGACAAATTTGGAAGATTAAACCAAAGATTTTTCTATATGTTATTATATTTATAAATCTCTTGTACTACCTACAATTGGACAAAAAAAAATACTTTGCCGGTATAAAACCCATTTATGAAAAACGTTGAAACTACAAGTAGGTGGTACTGCCAATGATAATTTTTAGTAGGCACCAATATATTTAATTGCCATCTAAATATTTATACTATTCTTTTTTTATTTTTAGTCTGTTTTGTCCCACTGCAGGGCAAAGGCCTCCCTTTCATTCTTCTATTGAATTAGATAGTTATAATTTACTTAATTAATTGGCTGCTAATCTTCTTATACGTTCCCTTTTGACTACGATGAGGAAGAATGCTCTGATGCTTTTTAATTCCATTTTATTTTTATATACAGTTTTTAATTCATTTTAGATAGTTAAGTTGTAAATAGATTAAAATAGGTCGTAAATAAATGTATTATATTGTCAAATATAAGGATTTAAAGGATATACCTTAATTCACTTCATAGTTGTATGTATTGTAAAGAATCCATTGTTCCATGCATCGCATCGTCAAGCATCACGTTTCGTAGTCACTATTGGTGCTATTATGAGAACCTTCTAATATCGTAAAATGGACGTAGGTACCATCAAAGAACAAGTACGTGCTTATTAAAAGCCTACTCTTTTATCACCATCAAAGCTTTTATCGTCTGTTATGCCACCCACGGGATCTCAGGAAGGAAGATACTAATTCTATCTCCGTATAAAATAAATTCTGACTTAAGTTACTTCACCTTTCGACCAAATGAAGCCTCTACCATTATCCACGTTTCCTTCCACGGTCATACTTTTAATGCGGAACAGAATTTTCAACGTGTTTGTTTCATACATGGCATTTTGTTGTTGTTTGGCCGCGTCCACCAGAAACGTTTGACCCTCCCCGCCTCCCGTAGATGGTGTAAAATATAGGAGTAAAGTGGCACTTCACCAAGCTAGTCGGGTCTAGGAAAATTGGTTGCTTTAGACGTGAGAGCATGCTTCATTTGTTCCTTGCTTGCGGCACTAGCACCCGTACCATTGTTTATGAGAACGGCCAATTATGTCTTTACAGCACACTTTCTTCATACTTTATTGTATTTTTACTGTACTATGCAGCTAATACTACAACTCATTGAAGTAAGACATAATATATTATTGTTTATAGTCTTTTGTTTTGCAAAATTATGTTTTATGCATTTTTTATCTTACTCGACGTTATATATTTCAGAAGCTACTCGCAGTGTCTTAATCAAACTCTTACGCTTGATTTGGTTTATAGAAAACAACACCCAATTAGTAGTTCTGTTTCTTATTTACCTTATAAATAATAACCTCCTATCTTGCAATAACAATTCTCGAGGACAGGATGTTTACAAGATGTTGACAGGATGTTGCTTGAAGCGGAACGTTAAATTGGAGGTAATCCGACAATATCTACTTACTTAAAAGCAAAAATTATTTAATCTTAGCTGTATTCCAAAGTCTGAAGTATTATTTTCCAAAGAAAATACTGCTCATTTTTATTGAAATGATGATATTATTATGAAAGTAACAATACTAGGAATCTCCCTTTAGCATTTTTTCCATTCGTACTTTAATCTAAAAAACTAAATGTAACCAGTGAATACTTTTTATATATATACACGTAATCAAATTCTAAGCAAGCGACAAAGGCGGGCAATACAGAACAAAGAACAACAATCGCATTCATTTGACGTCTAATTTACATAAATATCTATAAACGTTGTAACTAACCTAGATTTTTGTCACAGAAAGTAGCAAAAGAATAAAACATACCAACTAAACTACTTTCAAATAATTTTATACTAAAAATGACATTTGTTATAAGAAAATTGTTTTTAAAAGGGTGTAGCTAAACATAGTTGTTGATTTAATGGAAGGAAAAGTCTAGTAACTCACTTAAAATTTACAATTCAAGTATTAATTGCTTTGGTTGGTTGCAATATTCAGTTAACATGCCGAAACAACTACACAACAACAATTCAACATGATCCCTTCTCATGTTTCTTATTACTTTCATTGTATAAACACTAGCTTCAAGAAATGACCAGTCATTTACACGAGGTGTATTATCCACAAAATTTTATGTCGCATAAAAATTCATAAGTTGGCTACACCTGTCGCTCGCCGGTGTCGGATTCATGGCAACATTGTCTCAATGAAAATGTATTTCGTGGAAGCAACGATGACGAAGTACTTATTGTGGTGTTGTCTGTGTTCGAAATATGAGTTTTGCGGATTTCAGTTGTTTTTGTTTCTTTTTTTATGGGGATTCTTAATTGAATTGATTGATGCAGCCTTTTTAAATATTTTTAGTAGCGTTAGCTTTAAATTTAATACAAGAACAGGCTGAATAGAAATGTAATCATTCTAATTCTAAATAACCATAGTGTTCTTAAGGGACAAAGAGTTTAGCTTTAGTATGATGATACAAGTTTCATAAAATTTCACAAGAACGATAATAGGTAAGTAGGTACTACCTTACCCTTAAGAATAAACACTATTCATATTATAAAAGAACTAAACAAAACAAGAATGATTCCATAAAAACTACAAGAGATACTCAGCGTCGAATTCCATACAAACGTTTTAATAAACGACATCCCGTACAATTTGTACATTCAACTGGAATTATTAAATATCATTTACGCGGTGTATCTGGGTCGGTACAGCCGCGGACAGAGCCGCAAGGGCAAAAGTGATTTTTCTAAATGCGTGCTTGCTACAAACCTTGCGGGGACAATTTACGCGGGCCGGCCGTCCAATGTGATTGTTAACCATAGCTACAAAGTACAGATTACAAGTTATCTCTTATGAGCACGATACTCCAATGAATATCGGGTTGGGGTCTGTCTCAGTGTTTTACGACTTATTATTATGTAACCCGTTTACACTTACGACGAATTATCAGTAATAAATAACAGTTAATTTTCGTCCAATCAAATTTTATCCGAAAGCAATTTTGTTCGTAAAAAACTGAATAAAAACTTGACGATAATAAACATGATTGGGTGTTGTTCTTGTTTGAAATAGTTTGGACGGCACAAAAGATCGTTGACCTTTTTAGTCAGCGGCTTATAGTCTGAAAATATTGTAATGACTGAATCAAGCAACCCGGGAACAACGCCATAAACTTTTAATTGGCAACAAAAAGTGTGCTCGCCAACAAGAATAATAAATTTCGTCAAATCATAAACAAGGACCGATCGTTCGATTCTTGAAATGCAGTTAATGGTTTCGTTGTTAGATTTTTTGTATTCCGGCTACGGCACGATGGCACGTAACCAAATACGCGAACAAATAGTACAAAAACGCCGTGAAATCACTAATCCGACCTAATTTTGAACGCTATACGTCATATGAATAACGACTACGGAGCGATAACTTGGAATCTTTATACAAATCATTTAAAGCTCCTGCTTAAGCTTTTAATTTTGAAGACCGTCGCCTCTTTTGGTTTTCTATCAGTTTAATTTGTGTTTCTAGTAGTAGTAGTTTATCATTGTTATAGTGTAATAAAGATAAGCAGTATTTACAGCCTTTATTAGTAAAATGATGCACATTGCATTAAAGCAGATGTTAGAAACCTACTCAATAGACGAAGATTTTCTTTTCAAGCACTGTTGATTTCAATGATTGGTAATTAAAATATTACAAAATTTATAAAACAAATACACGAGTGATCATTTGTTTTGAAAATAGTTAAATAATATGAGAATAAACTAATATGTTCTTACTTCAGTAGCCACTTAAGAGCAACATCGAAGGATATCGTAAATTACTTCACGTCATGAGTGAAACGCTGACAAATGACATGTGTTTGGTCCAAACGTTTTATTTTTAGAACGTCCCACACAGGGTCGTAATCAGAAACCGTAGAGGGACTCAAACAAACGGATTCCGCGCAAAGGGGCCTGCCAACCATATTTGTTCCCGAATAAAAAACGCACTCAGTTTTTGTTTTATTTATATCGTTATTCGCGGTTAAGGTTACTGCTTCATCGTAGGTTTTACGTTTTAATTACTATTTTATTCTTATTTTGAAGGCTTCATTAACAACTTAGTACCTACTCAAAATAAATAGCGAATACTTAATTAAAAGTCCAAAACTGTTACTGTGTTATCCAAATATTTAAATTTCAAATACCTGCAATATTGTATTACTAGTTTTTGTTGTGTGATATATTTTTTATTAATTTGTAATAAGTATTGATATATATAATCTTTATTAAAAACCTGGGTATAGGTAGGTATGCGTTAGTGAGTCGTTACATCCCGACCCTAAAGATGTTTAAGAAAATAGTTACTAATCACCCACGTATCGAACACAACGCACCCTTCTAGAAAGGAATGCATGGCATTCAAATAACAACTATCATCAAAATTGGAAGAGTATCAGGATTACGTAATCCAAATTTAATTCTACCGATATTATTTACTCATAAGGTAAGTTAAACGTATAATAATCGTAATAGGTCTAATAAAGACATAATTTTTGTATAAGAACATAACGATTTTTTGTGGGTTTACTAATGAATGGCCATTTAACCGAGATCTCTGGTACAGATAATATCTCAAATAATCGTTTGATGATTACGTGTCTTGATATAATGGATAATGTAAAGTGTATGTTTAGTAGCTTGAGGCTATATCCCATGACTGTACATCAGGGAACTGTTATTACTTTTATAGAACTTCAGTATTATGTTGCTACTTACATGATATTTTAATCGATTCTGTAAAACAACCATAACCATTATTTTTCTAGACTTAAAATATTGTTTCATGCGTAATATATGCATACGCCTGTACTTTTCAAAGAGGTAAACCGAGATCTCTTGTATACGTCTTGTGTCTGGAAGACTAAGGGCCAGTTTCACCATCTACTAGTACAGTGTTAAATAGTAACTTCTTGATTACTGGTAATAGGCAAGTCAAAATTATGAGTATCTTCTATCGTATCTTAGTTACAGGCCAGTTTATCCCCTGATAAATGCTACACAGATATTGTGAAATTCGTATGAGTAGTTACGGTTTAAGCGGCGGTTAGTCTACTTTACAATTTAATTGTAGATGGTGAAACAGACCCTAAGCCTACGATACAGAAGTTTGCACTTCATCGCTCGTTAGAGTTTAATCCCATGTAAAAAGTTTGGATCTAACACAACTTTTACGTATCGATATCTCTATATTTCTGTTTTTATATATGTATATATTATTTGGAGTACAATTTGGAAAATAAGGTTTATTTTATTATTACTAGCTAGAATAATCTAGCCTTATTTCAATTCAACGGGATAACAACATTTATTTAAACGTTATTCCAAATAACACAGCCTAATTCCTCCTCCGTTTTGAATAAAATGTATAATATTTATTTGTAAAGCTGCGGAAATCACATTAATTCTACGTTTTAGCGTTTAAGAGCAAAAGAGTTCTGGAAATCGTCGTCTAATTAATTATTTATTAAGCTTTTAAAGAAACGTAGGACAGGGGTAACAAGCTCTTTAAAAACAAGTCAATATGAGTTTGACGGTATTCGCGTGGGTTCCGTGACATTTTAACATGTTTATTTAGATGGTCAGAATAAAGACATTAAGATATTGTAATTAAAATTGTACGGTATGTGATGAGGGCAAACGAGACGTGCCTAAAATTAATGCATAAAATATTAATAAAAGTTAAATATGTGTTTGTAGAAAGTATGTATTAAATTACAATAATTTGACCATCGCATCGATTTGGTCGCGTTTGTATAATTGTAAATATCTTACGAGACAAGGAAAAAAATAACTTTTAGGTTGTATAGGTAAAGTATTACTACTACTCTCAGCGTATTTTAGAAATACGGGTGTGGATCTCTAAAATATGAAGACTCTGCTACCGTGCATATACAAGTAGACTCTAGAGCTTCTGTAATTCAGTGTAATCGTTCTGAGAACGCCATTTTGTGAAAATATTTACAACAGAAACCATACCTTACCTTCTTCAACTTTTATAAACTTTTTAAATATCAACTTTATTTCTAGAGCAGTAAGGTTCATGGACGTTCTTATGACGACTACTTATTATTGTCATGTCCTGCCGAAGGGTATAAGCAAATCATTACGACGTATGCTTTAAAGACGTTGTTATAAAACGATTAAAGGCAGCATCTCATATAATGTGAGTATATTCATAAAACATAATCATTATTAAAATTAGTTACACATAGCTTTAGTATTTCAGTTATGGTAATCGGCTCTTAAATAATTTTGTGTTGAAAACTTTGCGAATCATCGTGCGCTACTGGAAACGCAATATCAGCTCTATTTTGATGCGAAAAGAATTCATTTTGGTTTAAATTAAAATTTTGCGAGTATTTATTGACGCTGTCAATTTAAATTGCAAATTTAAGTCGTTTATGTGTGTAAAAGTGTCGTCGTAAAGTATCGCCAATTGGCGTAGGTACGTTGTGGGTGCTTTCGCGAACACATTGACCAAGTAGTAGTTACTTAATGTGCAAGTGGCTTTAGTATTAGTGACAGAGGAATATTAAACGTAAGAGAGGCAAAGTATGAAGGAAATTTTCTTTATTAATTTAAAATTTAATTGGTTAAAGGAAAATATTTTTGAATCACTCTTAAGAAACTTACTCATGAAACATATTAGTGGTCTATTATATTTTAAATTAGATTTGGCTTCAAAAGGTTTCTGCATGTCGGACCCATGTCTCAACGCGGGCTCGCCCAAAGACTCGAGCCTCTTTAGATTTTAAACCCTAAATGGTTAAGCAAAATATTGAATGTCTTATTTGTAACTTAAATTACCTTTTATAGTGGTGTTTACCACTTCCTTCCCAACCAAACTAATCGATGTGACTCATACACGTGATGATTCAATGATATACAACTTCATTTGAAATTCATTAACTGATCATAAGATTCAAGATACTAAAATCAAATACTGCTTGTCTAGATTGACCGCATCGAATCGTAAAACTGTGTAATTTAGTACAAAGATTTGAGCGTTTAATGAACTTTCGCGTATTTTTTAATCTTAATATTATGATAGACACGTGCTGACCTGTGCATATTTAAAGATTTTGTGGTTGTTTTTTGGAGGTATTTGTTTTTTTCTACCTACATATCTCTATAAGAATCATAAGAAAAAAAGTGTCATTCAATGAAATTGTTCTAAACTAAAACTTTATTGATGTCATTCGTAAATATTATTTGTATTAGACTTTTTCCAAGCTTGAGCGGGATCCTAAGATAGATAAGGCCAAGAATAAAAAAACATGGCGTGATTTATAAAAACTAAGAAGCAGATTTGAAACCTGACTCGCACTGAGAAAACTGTAGTGATCATTGCTTTATTCTTGGAGAAACAAGGAGTTTACGCTGCAAAGGATTTAAAATTTCCCAGGTAGGCTAATCTTTTTACGACAGGAATATCGGTAGATTACAATTATTTTAACATATAGTTTTATTATTGGTATGTGAAAATTTTTAAATTAGAATATCGTAGGTCTATCTGGCATACTTTTATTCTATCATTTTTAAATGCGAAACCATCGAACCTCCTTATAAATACGTCACTACCCCACCATCAACTTGAACATTGTCTAACTGACCATAGTGTAACGGACGCAGAGCAACTATGACCCTCTTACAACGCTTCATGCCGACATAAAGGCAAGGTCACACTGGGTCTCTATGACTGATGTTGACGCGAGTCGCCTTTGACTCCGAGTCGCTCAAACGTCGATCTAGCTCGAGGCACAGCCGTATCTATAGTGTGGTGGATTTAAAGTTACGATTTTGAAATTGCTACTTTCGGTTTAACGAAAGTGAGATAATTATTTATGAAACGCGTTTTCATTGTATTCAAATCGCTACAAAAAGTGTAAATAAAACTATTTAAGTTAGACACAGATTTTTTTTGCATGTTCACAATTACACATGCAATGATACATTTCTATGTAAAAGTTAAGATGGACATTTTATTAAGTACTAAACTACACATTTTATATAAAAAACAAAAAAAAAACAAAAATACTTGCAATATTATATTTGACATTACCAGTACCACCAAATAAAAATAGCACATTCAGGAATTTTACGCAAATAAATTTCCAACAGCCAACCGCAAAAACCTTTGTTACTCCATCACCCAAGAGACAACGAAAAACGTCACACACCAGAGTCGCGTGGCGAAGTAAAAATAAAATATGGACAGATAAATGCTGGACTATAAATCGTGCACACATCACATCGGTCGACGCGCCGCTGGCCATAATGATTCATTAAGTGCCTCTCCGGGATTACCTTTTTGTAATTGAGCGATGATGCGAGAGCCGTATCACTGCTTCTCTTTTACTCGAAGCACGAGGTTTAATCGCTGGTGGTTCAGCGTTTTTTTTTTGTTGTACGATGATGTGCTCTATCTATACCCACATGTGGGTATGTTTGCGAGCGTAATACATTTGATCTGACTAGTGTACATTTCAAATGTTTTACTTTGTTACAGTTTTTCGAAAGCGAACATTTGTTGTTTTCTTAGTCTTGTCGGTGTTTATCTCAGTTTGTTTGTCCGCCTGTTATGTTATCACTGTGAAACCACAAGCTCGATTTTGATGGAGTACGGAATGAATTTAGTTTGAAAAATGTATGTTCATCTTCATTATCAGCCTATCACAGTCCACTGCTAGACATAGGCCTCTTGTATGGCACTCCACTGAACTGAGCAAAATATATCTTGGCCTTCCTATTAATTAAAATATTTAATTTAATTTTTAATTCTTGCTATAATGGTAAGTTTATGTACAATCCAGCACGTTTCCACAAAAGAAACAAAATACTTATCAGCATAGTGAAGACACAACTAGAAACATGTCTGCTATAGCAATGCCTAATGAAAATCATATTAAAAACAATGAAACTGCAACAAATGTTACACCACTGCTAAAACGATCTCCAAGCTTGAAGGAAGGAAGCTTTAAAACCTCGCTTACCGCCATTCACTTGTAACGTAAACTAATGAGTATCAGACGTGTATCGTACGTTGACCATGACTGCCCATGACTCGAAGCTTACGGATGTAAGCGAAATGTTATGTAATATTGATGGCACGCGTTTAGTTTTTGTTGTCAGTTATGTTTAGTTTATCAATTATATAAAATCTTTGGTCAATTAGTAGGTTTTTATGACGTTTCTTTTGTGATATCATGATCCGAACATGCTGTTTAATTTGTACCTTTACTCTTTTGTAAATAGTAGGTATTTAAGAACTAACCGTAAGTTACCAAACATTCTGGATCCTAAAGTTTTGCTGTTATCGCATGTTATCTTTCTTACCTCAGCTATATATGAGAGAACTGATGAGTTCTCTTTTATCATTTCCTCCACTAAGCTCCATGTGCAAATTGTCCTAGTCTGCTCTTGCAGTTTTGACAACAACACAGTCTGTTTGTTGATTGAGCTTTAACTTCAGAACAACTTAGAACTTTACATAATTAAATATTCTATATTTTTATTCCCAATTTTACAAATATTATCATACATAATCTGGTTTAACGAACACTACGAACAGTGTCTATTTTCATATACTTATTAATCGTATCGTTTTATTAAAGAACTTTAGCACATGTTTGTACTCAGCCAGGGTCCTTAGCCTATAATAATTCATCAGCAGACACCGCAAAATTGCAATTTGTCTAAGAAACTCACAAAAACCTATAACTACACGATTTTGTACCAACATATTAATCACTAAACATTTTGTTAGTAACATAATATATCACTCACGTCAACTAAATTACACTAACTTGTACAATGAGTGGTGTCTCAAGTTTAGAACTTATAAGTTGAGTTTCCAACTTTATTGGCAAGTTATCTTCACAATAACTCTTGAAGTTTACTACTATGAGTATGAGTGAGTAAAGCGTGGAGATTTGTACTTGTAAGTGGCAGAACCTAATCAAGTTAGTTATGTATTTAAATCCTGATCCTCCTTTCGCTTTATAACTATATAACAAGGTGTTGGAATTGGAAAATTAGTTTAGGCTGGTTTCACAGCTATCCGGGAGACCCGTACGGGTTATCCGTACACGGGAAACCCATGTATGGGTAGCGCCCGCAGTGCTCCCAGCCGAGACTTCTGTACGATACGATACGGTTGCTAGGATGCGGCTAACGTTGTACGGGCTCTACAAAAACGTCGCTGTGAAACGATATTCTAGCGCCTCACGTGTGTCTCCTATCCGGGAGTCCGTACGAGTCTCCCGGAACGGCTGTGAAACCAGCCTTGGGTTAAATAATTTAATAAAATGATTGTACCTACTTAACTTTTGTCTTGTTGGTCTAGTGTTCGCAAAGCACGACTGCTGCTTAAGGACTCTGGCAAGAGTTGTAGAGTTTCACCATTGATTGATTCTCATAGCAGCACGCAGTGTGAGTTTATGCCCAACTAATTAAAATAGGCTCACCCTCTATTACATGATATCTACGCCTTTTGAAGAATACAAGCTTTACTACTTGAGAATTTTGATGGTGTGTAATGTACACTCATCTAGTAATGGCGGCCTTCTTCACGCCTAAGCGCCTAAGAGATTATACAAATAAACTTTGTCTCGGGACATACAATGATCTCTGTTCTTCGTCCCAAGTTTTATAGTACCTACCGAAGTGTTGAAGAAATCTTCGTTTAACACAATCTGAGTACGAAATAAATCCATTAAATTTACCACGGCAGCATACATTTTACAGAATAATCAAATACATTTCATATGAACATCATAAAGCTTTTTATTCGTTAATGTATTGGTATCATTGCAAGACGTTTTGATAATATCTTAGATATTTTATATACAGGCTGTTTTATAATCAAATTAGGTACCTACGAAACAACATTCATGCAAAAGATTTTTATTTCGTGTGTAGCCTGTATTGCCTTCATTAAAATGGTTTGTATAATATTTCGTAGACGCCTTTTACTTTAAGTAAATTGGTTTTTGTTCTTGGGAAATCTTAATTTTTTTGGGATAACAAGTTTCTTATGTTCTCAAAATTTGCTTATTTTTCTGACATAATTTTAATTTTCAATGTTAGTAATTATGATTTAGAAAAACATTTAAGTAATTTAAGTATTTATTCTTTTAGTTAAATCTAAACAAAACTGTTTAACCTGTAAAAAATGTTGTCCAAATAATTTGCAAAGTCAGTGGCGTGCTATAGAAGAGGCCTATGTCTAGCAGTGGACGGAGAAAGGCTGATGATTTGCAAACTATACCAGACCTATAAGTGATAAAGGTATTCTTATTTCCCTGCTTCTTTTTATCGCATGGATGATAAACAACTGCCCTCTTACCAGGATCTCTTAAAGCAGGACAGTTGACAATGTGAAAGTGAGATGCCGCTACGTTCAGTGAAAAGCGATGTCACGCTTCCACAACGTAAACTGTCCTGCTTGTTTAGTTCTTGGTAAGGGGGCAGATGTCTAAGTTTAAACTGATAACCGACCGAAACCGTGTTATTTCCCTAATAAGTGCTTTTTACACATTCGAAACAAAAGACGGACATGCTTTGAGGAGTTTATCTTGAAATATCACTAACACGCCAAATGATTTTTATCAAGTCTTCAAACAATACCAACTAATGGCGGACATAAAATAGTAAATTAAAACACTGGTATGGCTGTCTCAAGTGCTTCAACGACAATAAAAAGCCAATCAAGTCCCACGACACTGCGATTATATTGTCGGTCGACGCGCAAACCTTAACAAATAATACAAAAAGCTACTTCATTAACCGCAAAAAGGTAAAGAAAGGCAAAGTTATAAATGCGCCTTAAGCAAAGAATCAATTTCTTTTTCATTTGCGGCATTTGATTGTAGCAAATAATATGCTTATATTTTGATCCTACGCTCATAATTATAGCTGTTTTCTATTTATTTTAAATATACATTGGAGGCAATTGATTCGTAATGCCATAAAAAGCATAAAAGAGGTCGTAAAAATTGGTTTTAAAAGTCAAAGATTCTCGATGCTGTATTAATTAAGATGCTGCAAAATGGACACGTGCAGAGTCCAAAGGATAAAATCATTAACTAGTAGTCCGATTGCAAATTAAAACGTTGAGAAAATGTTAGATTATACTCAAGTAATTAAATATGCATATTGTTTGTAATGCATTTTTGATATTTACGGTGTAAATAATTTTATAGTATGTTGTCAATGCCTGTTTGAGAAAGGGGTTATTCTACGAAAGTGACATTTGGAGAATGGGACATTTTACGAAAGCTTTATGCTAAAGGGACATTTTGCTACCTGTAGTCATTTTGAGAAGTGGTCATTCTGCGACTGAACCGTTTAGTCTAGCAGAAGGTATGACCGGAAACATAGACGATAGTATTATAATAATAATCAAAACGTTTATTGAATGTAACACATCACACAAAATAAATAAACCTACCAAACTGTGTGACAGTTTGTCGGCAGGAATAGCGCTCGATTATCATTTGGTATTCATTATTTGGAACTATTATCAATGTGATCTCCTGTTTAGAATATTATGTTAGCTGGAGACGTTTTTGAGTAAATATTTTTGTAATCGGCGTGCCACTGAAGAATTTGTCTCGCGGTTACACGCAGCGTAACGTTTCGCTGGTTGTTAAACTTAATCATCGGTAGGCTAGAAATATATGACTTTTGGTGCCATTTTAGCATGTTGCCCATGCTAAACTTGAATCTAAATTGATAAAGGAAATTTGAAAAATGATAATACCTGACGTCACCCTTAAGACGTAAATACTAAAAGGGAACTTGAAATTCGATGGATGCGAGCAGCGACACGGTTAATCAGTTGGTTAGAGCAGCGCCACGGATCGGCGAAGGTCGCGGGTTTGAATCCCGATCGTGTCCATCATTTTTCAAATTTCCTTTATCAATTTAGAGGCTAGAAATATCTTAAAAACATTGGAGTCAATAATTTTAAGTAGGTAAGTACATCATCATCACCTCGAACATTATTAATGTGGTCGCTATGAATTTGTATTCACATTAACATTTTATCCTTTTGGTTTTCTTTCCTTCCTTCTTTTGTTTAATATTATTGAGAAATACGTATTTAGTCGAAAAAAATGTAGTTACATTTTTTTAAGTAATGTTTCACTTTAATAACAGTCGTCCGAGATTGCTAATACATATAAATCAATTTTTAACACGATATTGAATATTTACGATGTGCCATTACACTACATTTTACTAATAAGTTTACAATACTCATAAATAACTTAATATCGTTTTAATGCTAAGTACGAACAAAACAGCAAATCGGTCAGCTTTTACAAGCATATAAGCGTGTAACATCAAATAACCAGGATTTTATGAGCGGTAAAATTTAATCACGTCTATTCATAATAGGATACACCTAACCCAAACCTTTCTTTGATTTTATCGATATCAATATTAAAATAAAATGTATCGTAAAATTTTATTGTCCGCCCAATTTCAATAGCAACAGAGGAGTAACATATATTTTTTCACTCAAACGTGTTTAGTACAAGTTTTGTGAGGATTAACTGATTAGGGGAACAAAGATGGTCAAGCCACTGTCCGATGCATTCTATCGTTAACAAAGTTACATTTACCATCAAGCTTGCAGAATTTAACAAAATTAACTCTTTCCACACAGCAATAAGATTTAGAATTAAACGAGCACTCGTTTTACAGTAGCACAATAAAGTATGTCAACAAGTATTATAAAATTATACGACCCGGTGTTTGAAAACATACGTCCGAATCGTAATAATATCTTTGTATGGACGTCCTGTTGCGGCTCTCCCGTATAATTTTAACGGCCTTATTAGCTTTAGCTTTCAAAACACGTAAACAGGAGTTAAATGGTTTATGGCTGACGTAAAATGTTTTGCAATATTAGGTTCGTCTGGATTTGCTAATGTCACGTGAATTAATGTTTTAAGTATGTCCTCTTCACACTACACTTGATTAAATTACCTATACAATACATACCTAATCTAGATGAATTAAGATGTTGATTATGTTGGTATATAGGAAGTAGGAGTGCAGGACGGAGGAAGTCTATAAGGATTTCCCCAGTAAAAAAAAGGTATGCCAATTCAAGCATACCTAATGTTATAAATAAACAAGCCGAAGGGGTGGTTGGAGAGTCACTTTTGCAAACTTAATCGCCACTTAGGTTTAGAACATATTATAGAAGATTGCAAATTATTTGGATACATTTAGATATCCAAATAATCCCACAAAATGTTATTACAAAAAACATCCTCCATTGAATCAATAAATAATCCAGGCGCATGGAATATTAATATAATTTATTTATACGTAATGAACGAGACTGACAATACAAAGGAATTGAAGGTGCTACCTACAAACAGTTTTACCTTTATTTTACCATTTTTGCATGTGAATTTTAATACTATATAAACAGCTTAAATATAATTGGTATCAATTTATTAATTAAACTTGATACAACGTGATACCTACTACTTAATTAATTGATAAGTGAAATCGACATGAAAGGATTACCTTGTAATCCACTTTCCGTACTGTCCTGATTAAATCCAAAATGAGTTCGGAAATGATCTAGGAATTAAATAAACCATTATTTTTGGTGTTGTGCACCAAACAGTAATGGATACGATACTTGCTGGCCCATGTTTGTATAGCCCACATCTTAGTGTTAGTGTACTAGTATGTACCTTACTCAAGAAAGCATTGCATCAATTGAGAGCCCATTTCACTGATCGTCATTTGTTATCATAATAATAGACTAGAACTTATAAACGTTACTTATAATTGTTGATCAAATTTGTATTCAGTATGTTAGCTATAGAAAACTTTTAAGCAATTCGTAATGTGCTTGATAAATATTACGATTAAATAGTACAGTAAAATGATAATAATATAGTAAAATAATAGTAATATAGCTTTTTTTTTTAAACGTTGCCCCACCCCGGGATAGGAATTTCTCCTGTGTCGCTGGTGCGTTTCACAAACATGAAATATCACATACACAAAAACCCAGACTCAGGACAATCATCTGCGGATCTCACACATTTTTGCCCCGTGCGGGAATCGAACCCTGAGCGCAGCAGTCCAACCGCTGCGCTAATCAGGTCATCAGTTTTTGTCTTTTAAATATTGATAGGAAACAGCTTGTTTAAACCTTTATTCCGTTATTTTACAGATCTATTCATATGATGAATCAAGTTTTACAATACTATTCATAATTTCGAAACAGCTGTTAATCCCTCCAAGGACTGCATAACACAAATTTTAATGAAAGCTGAAAGATGATATTGAATAGAATTTGTCTGTTTAATCCCCACGCCTAATCCCTTGATTTCGCGGACAATTAAACACCAGATTTATAGCAAATCGAAAAATGTCTCTAGAGGAGATCGCTGTCGATAGTAATATGCAGTAACTATTGATTTACCATTATAGATTTTTTCGTCTTTGGAAATATACGGTGAGATTAAAATTTAATGCATAGCATTTTGTATGTTATTATTTAGGATACCTACTAAAGTGAATGTATAAAGCATTTTACTTAAAATAATTTTTAAACCTATTATAATATATACCTAGTGACATATTTTTACACGTACAAAAGTCTGTAAATGTTTTTTTTTTTTTTAATAGTCGCCCCACACTAGGATTTTTTCCTGTATCGTGGGTGCGTTTCACAAACATGAAATATCACATACACAAACACCCAGACTCGGGACAAACATCTGTGGATCACACAAATTTTTGTCCCGTGCGGGAATCGAACCCACAACCCCTAGCGCAGCAGTCCAATCGCTTAGCCACTGCGCCAATCAGGTCGTCTAATGATGTTAAATGATTGTTCTCTATTTAATTTGTTCAACAAATTAAGTCGTAATATCATAGAATTAACTAAAACAAATCGTATTAGTGACCAGATTAAAATTATAAAACACTTCCCTAAAGAGTTTTTAAAGTGTAATATTATCAGGTATCATGCATACGTTTTTGAGTATTTTTTAATATATAACATTAACAACAGAGTAAGGTAGTAATATTCTTCATCATCAAGAGTAACAATCATCCTTGAATAAGTTTTGTACCTCGGTAATAATAATTAATATTACTCAGTATGCAACAAGAACTAATGATAAAAGAAAATGATGCTTCACAAGTAAAAAAAATCGCAAATGATAAATGAGCCTCGATGTAAATAATCTGCAAGATTAATGCTTCAACAGATTTTAAATGTAAAACAGTGCTTAATCATAATATTACAAACCGGTAACGACGAAAAATAATTAAATGTACTTACCTACGTTTTATTTTATACAACATCTTTGTATTGAATACGCAATTATCCAAATAAGGCTTTCGGTGTAATTGTTTATTAGCTACGTTTTACGGCCTGCGGTTGAATTCCACACCCTATTCCCAGGAGTTAATAAGGTAATAAATAGACCTGCTGGTAGGCGGTAATACAAAGGTCTTTTTAAAAAACCTAGACGATGTTCAAGTTTGCTCTGGAATAAATGTTTTTTCTTGGTCGATGTCTAATAATTTTCTTCGACGTTTTTCTCACTCTCTGTAAAATGAAAAAGCAGAAAAAACAGCTATATCCATACCTAAATAGGTAACCCAAATACAATAGATCTAACAAAATTAAAGAAGTCATGAATTAGATTTTTTTTTAATAAATTTAGTATTAATAAAAATTCGAACAGTTTTTAAGAGGAGTTCGTTGACATAGTTAACCATTTAATTTAATAAACTAGGTTAGCTCCAGATTTTACCGTCAAAACCTACAAGTATTACGAAAATTCACGATGACTCCATACTTCCAAACAGTCTTATTCCTATTACTTTCACCTTACCGTGATCAAAATAAAAACACTTCGATCGAGCCGGGACTGTTCCCAGGGGACGATCAAATGGATACTTACTCCGGTATTGTTAAAGCCCGTTTTATACTGACTGACAGCATCAATTAGAACTTGACGTAGCGGTGTTATGTTACAAAGAAGCGATACATTGTAGAAGCTTACGAGTAATGGACCATCAATATTAAAAGGGATATTTTTAATAAAGTTGATGGAGGGAGAAATTAGTTAAGCACCTGTGTGTGATGTAATTTGTCGTGCGGTGTCATGTTCACTAAGAAAGATAAGTAAAATAAAAGACTTTCATAAGTAAGCTATTAAGAATGGATATTGCAATTATGTTGTCAGTGGTCACGTGATATGGGAATGCATCTTTTCCGAACCCAAAAGTTCTTCTTCTTCTTATCGTATAGTTGATGAACAACCTGGTGTTAGAATTGAAACCGCCTGTAGGCCTCTGACATGGCTTTATACACCATTGAAAAATCTCTCAGATGTGCCGATTTTCTCACGATGTTTTCCTTCGCTGTTTTTAGCAACTGATAACTCATTGTACGCACATGAATGAGAAAAGACATTGGTGCGTGCCGGGGTTTGAACTTGCGACCTTTGACTTGGCAGTCTAACGGTCATACCACTCGGCTATCACTGCTATTAAACACAAAAGTTTGCGTATATAAATGAAGGCGGGGATGTCAAATGATAAACATGATTTTATGTTGGTCTTAGTTATCATTTTGACTGGAGATTAAAATGAGTGAGAACCGAGTGCCTTGTTGATTTTAGAAACGTTAATAATAACAAGCTTTTCAATCCAGAATCTGATATTTTATGAGTATGTTAACGATAACGTTAAGTCAGTTCATAGTTTGCAGTTTGTGTCTGAATTTCGAAATAAGTTAAGAAGATTTACCGCCGAACTCAGAGACATTTAATGATTACTTAAACTACTACTAAGTAAAGGTTTTCTTTGTGAAATCTTTACTTAGTGTCAGTTTAAGTAATCTTTGACGTCTCTGAGTGCGGCCGTTAGAGTCAGTTTAAGTAATTATGAACGTCTCTGAGTGCGACGGTAAGATATCTACACTTAAATATGATTAGTTTATTAAGCATCTGTTCTAGCAAATTCTAGTCCATTAAACGTCATAGTAATAAACTTCAGCAAGAATCCCAGTAGATGAATAATCCGTGTTCCATAGCGCTAGACGTAAACAGCTATTAAGTGGTCCCAGCCGTTCGACAGACGAGTAACGGATTGGTGGCAATAAAACTCTGATTTAATACTAACAGCTGATTCACTATAAACAAGTTATAAAGTAAGAATACGGTCACATTATTTATATGGACTTGAATGAAATGCCTGCCGTGTGGTATCCGGCTTAGAATTGACCACCCCCTTTCCTCCCGTGGGTGTCGTAAGAGGCGACTAAGGGAAAATTCAGAAGATGGGCAGCAGCGTCTTCTGTAACTCCACCACCAATACTGCGATCCCCAAGCCGCCTGCCAAGCGTGGGGATTATGGCAAACCCCCCCGCTTAAACGGGGAGGCCTGTGTTCAACAGTGGACGTCTTTTGGCTGATGATGATGATGAATGAAATAATTTTTACAGCTCGCGTGAGTGGCGTGAAAGAATCATCGCTGGCAACTTACGATACGAGTGTCGAGTAACATATAATTTTTTGATGGTAATTTGTTTAGTAAAAAAACTGCCGTAGGTAGGTACCTACATATTGATTTTTGCTTCATCTTTCAGCTTATCGCGGTCCACTGCTGGATATAGGCCTTTTCGAAATTGCGCCACAACACCCGGTTCTCCGCCTTCCGCATCCAGTCCGACCCGATTTTTTCTTAACATGTTTTTATTTTACGCCATAAAACTCATCATCGTCATTCGGGTTTAATATTTTCTTAATCTTAATTTTACTTACTTGTAACTTTACAGAATTAGACATCCAGGTATTACGAAAAGATCAATTAGTTAGAACGAGAGGGGCCTAGGACCTGTTTTTTAATTAGATCTAAAAGGCTTTAAACTTGGGTACTATAATTATTTTTTGGTACCTACTTGACGTATTAAAAAAGCCATATTCTTGTCTCAGTCTTTCACTGATATACATTGTAATATTCCTTACAAGTTCTTCTAAGGTGTAGTGTGATTGCCTTTCATAATTGCATTGAGCCACCCTTTTCATATTGTACGTCCACATTTATTTACCCAAAAAAAAAGACACCAAAAGTACTTTTTCAATTTCCAAACAATCAGTACGCCGAAATTTTCCGACATGCAATCACAATTCTAATTAGGTGACGCATTCACGAAACAAAAGCCGCGCGTTTCAACCTCGAAATAAATCAGAAATGGTGTGTCGCGTGCTATGTATCGTCACGCAATGGAAGTAAAAAAATATATTCCTTACGATGGAATTCTCGTAAAATATGTAGGTGCTTACAGTTGCAGAGGTGAGGGTAACCGCGGTCGTCCAAACATTGCACGCTAAATTTGTTTGGTGCAGACGAGCGGTTTGATGTTTAGATAATTTCCCCATACTTCTATAAAACGGAAGTATTTATTTATTTATTTTATTTAATTATTAAAACTTTATGCACATATTGTACAAAGGCGGACTTAATGCCTTGGGCACTTAGTATTCATAGCATAGCACTTAAAAGAACAATATTTACATAAACACCCAGACTCGGAGCGGACATTTACGGATCACACCAATATGCAACTCTGTAGCGTAGCTATAAAGGAACTCTTGAATAAAATCCTGGTGCCATAATAGGTGCACACAAATCGATTGAATCGATCGACAGTCCTATACCCATATCAGATGATATCATAAGCAATACAAATGACAAACAAAATATTCATCTCGTTATGATTACCATTCTAGCACAGAATCGATTTGTATAAACAATACAAAATATCGAGTTCAAAATCGATTCTCTCAAAGTGATCAAATAAAATAATACGTGCTGTCAATATTTTACGCAAATGATTCTGCAAATATCCATGTAGATTATTTTTTATGGTGTCAAAACAAAATCAGTGTTATCATTTATTGCAATATAGTAGTCAGTTTTAAGATCTAGAAGGAAATGCTTGTCAGTTCATACCAGTTTTATACCTACGCGTTTACATAAAGTGGAATAACAGCAGAGGCTTTTGAAGCTGTAATCTTAATATTATTTTATTGTTTGTTTTTAACAGACTGTGCTTCATGCATTATATTTAGTTCAATGCAAAGTTGCATTGAATATTCAAACAATATCATTACAGTTTCCATCTACGCAATTTTAGGTGAATTTATTAAATAAATTAGAAAAGCATGACTACTCATGACTCATCCAGTATGATCTCTTTAACTATCAAAAATCCTATTACGATATCCGAAATCAAAATATGAGTCATATTTACGATTACGATAACAGACTCGGAACAAACATGCAACCTTGATGTTAGCAATTCAACCGACTAGCCGAAGCAATATTATTGTAAGAAAATTAGAAATGCCGCAGAAAAATGTAAATTCATGGGGCTCAAGAATCATTAAGTGACGATCTCAAAGGCTTTTCATCACATGCGCTGTATTTTTTCAGCAGTGAGATTTTCAGTAATATCCCTTATTCCCAGACTTACTTTACTTTCCAAAAAAGGGGGCGACTATAAATGATATCGGTAGCAAACATCAACTCTGCAACTCCTGAACGTGACCAATCCCTCAAAATTCCAACTATACTTTGTCAAATTTTTACATTGAGATTATTTAGGCACATACCAAATATTTGCCAATAAAACACGTTACAGTACGGCCTTATTTGGAAAAGGTATATTGGTATTAAATGCGTTATTATGCAACGGATAATGACAGGTTGCTGCCACGAAACCCACGCGAAAACGTTTACTGCGTAGGATGTATTATTTAGTGACTCCCATTTCACTAGACTGACTAACCTATATGATTTATGCAGGAAGAAAAGCATACAGTGTAATTTAATAACATAACAATATCTCATTGTCAAGTCAATTTATTAGATAGTTGGTATGATCGTAATGTCTGTTTTTAAGTTTTTGATTCCCTTAAAAACATCATCATGTATACAATAGTTAGCCTATATTCCACCTTTGGGTTTTTCAAGAGTAAGAGTCAAGGTGCACGCCTGCGCAGAAGTATTTCTTTATTTACTTTTCCGTCGGTCCGCCGCCGCGGTTCGAACGCTCGTCCACGCGACCCGTGACCGCAAGTGGGCCAAACTCTAGAACAGATTAAAACTTGTGATGAATCGCTATTTTCGTTTCCCCGCACTCAAACTTCTGGATACGAGGAATTTACTTTATGTGTGAAAATGTAAATACGTTGAGAACTTCGACGCTTCCCAAGGAAATCGCGTTCGTCGAGTGTTGACAGAGACTTGTCGGCTTTTCGTACTGGATTATTTGAAGGATTTACTTAATGCTATGTGTTTGCTTGTGTAAAGGATTAACGAACGCTGTTTGCGTTAGTGATTACTACACACGAAGCAATCCATCGATGTTTTTGCAGCCTAATGGGAGTTTAGTTCGCTGGTAGCCTTTGGGATGATTAATGAACTGTGGCGGACGGCTAAATTGAATGTATAAATGTCAGGTCGCTTGTTAAAGGTCAGAGTTTGTAATCTAAGGGATCATTGATACTTTAATGAAGCTTGATGATTGAACGGAAGTTAGCAAAAAGTTTTGTTTCGTATTCTTGCGCGAGTAATGTGTTGGCCACACTAAAGTTAATGGTGATTTGCTATTAAGAAATTATATTGTTTATGTCAGTCTGTTAAATGAACAATCCAGCATTATTTATAAATTTCATTAGCGTAGGTATTTATTACCAGCTAGCAAGTAATTAATAACGACAAGTATGGACATTCATCATCAGCCAAAGACGTCCACTGTTGAACATAGGCCTCCCCGTTTAAGCGGGGGGGTTTGCCATAATCCCCACGCTTGGCAAGCGGCTTGGGGATCGCAGTATTGGTGGTGGAGTTACAGAAGACGCTGCTGCCCATCTTCTGAATTTTCCCTTAGTCGCCTCTTACGACACCCACGGGAGGAAAGGGGGTGGTCAATTCTAGGCCGGATACCACACGGCATTGCACAGTATGGACATGCTATAATGTTATTTCAAAAGCACACTCACATCCAAATCCACCAATAGAAAAAGAGGGACATATATGATTTTAAAATCTTAAATAAGGAACAATGAAAACTTACCATATAATAACAGAACCTAATGCCTGTTAGGCTCAAACTATCATAGCACAACATTCTAGGTCTAACTTCGTAAGCAAATCCTTCCAATAAAACTCGACTCATTTATCTACTCGCATACAATTCGAGCCCATTATGCCTCGTTACAACTCATCCGTTGATACTCAAATTGACAGAAATAAACGGCGAACTATTTTGCTTACAATACCACATTCTTACCGAGGGCGTAGGTACCGGCGGACATTAAAATAGTACAAAGGCACAATAACATGTAATTGCAAATGATGCAGTGTCTCATATAGGTACAGCATGTTCGTTGCACTACCATTTATGTCGACCCACGCTCGAGAGAACCCCGGTAAGAGGAGGCACACATTAAACTTTTTCGCGCATTTTTTTATTAGCTACCTCCATACCTTCTTGTTTTTGCCTGCGATCAGACGTCACAGAAAAGTACAATCAGCAGAGAAGATTTTTATTTTTACTTTTCACTATTAGGTAGGTTCTTGTAGTATACCTACTTTTGTACGTATGTCCTGGGTTTTTTAATTAAAAGTTTATTTATAAATTTGTCAAAACTAAGTGAAAAGTAGCCACTTTACATTCACATCAGGTACGCACTAATTATTGTCAAAATTATTACGCCTGTTTTTACTTAAAAGGCTGTCAGCAGTGCGCTTTATTTTACATTCACATTTCGCCAGAGCCAATATTATAATTTATGAGGACCTAATTCATTACGCTTTAGATTTTAAAAATAACTTTGAGCTGTAACTTAAGTTTACTCGAGTCCAAACCTTTTTGTTATTCTTATCTAAATGAGTCGCACTATTCAGTCTACAGTGCGCGGCCTATCTAACCCACGTTCGTGTATTACCGTAATCTCGATTCATATTTTCGTTTGTTTATAACTTTCGGGGCGAGTATTTATCGAGTTACCATTTTTTATTGTGTGGCATGCGGTATATTTTTTCAATATCTTTATTTTAGTGTTGAGCTTGAGGTTTTATTGTTTCACCGAAGTTTGGACTGATAAGGCGTTTTGTTTATTGTTGGTACTGCTGTGTGGTGGGATAGGGTTTATTATGTAACACCAGCACTATCGTTCAAGGTTAAGCGGAACTTGCTGAGGTTTGGTCTGAGGATGGGTTACCATCTGCTTTTATGTTGAATGCCCTCCGTGCCTCGGAAAGCAAGGCATCGTAAATCTATGATGGTTACGGGTAGAAGATAAGTTTTTTTAGATTATTATTATTCATTGTGTATTGTACTTTGTGTGTAGTATTATTCAGTAGACTGACGATACTGCTATACAGGGAAAGTCCTGGGTGCAAAAGGCCCAAAATAGGACAAAGTGGTGTTTAAGGGAGGGGGCTTATGCCCAGCAGTGGGTCATCTAAAAGCTGATAATGATGATGATTGTTCTTCATATATTTTGGGATAGAAAAGAGTCCTTAGAGAAGAATGTTCCTTCAATGAATACGGGCTTTTGTTATACTGACATTAAAATCACACAAATAAGGCATTTGTCATACTTTAAAAAACATATAATCTTGATATGTTTATATTTGCAAGATAAAAAATATCAACAACACAGAAACTTACTTTAAAAACAGAAAACACATAAAATTTTATTTTATTATCTGGCCTACCGATGGAAAATATTGTGTGAAAACCTACACAATAATAAGTTTATAATATTTACATACATCAACTAATATTTTCCATTGTATCACATAACGTCACATCTCAATATTTTATGGCTTTTATTTTCCCTTTGGGACGTCAAAAACACCTAAATATACGGATGCCTTTAGTGTGTATTATTACGATTTTATGTCGTTAATACATTATACTAAAGAGCAATAAAGATAAATACTTAATATAACTCCGCATACCTGATAAACATTTTATGACTGTTTTATATAAAAAGATAAATCTATATTAAACTAATCACTCGTTAATAGGCACGTAAAATACAAAAAAAAAGTATTTAAATTTAATAACTTGAAGGAATATTGATAAATCCGTGAGACTGTATTAATAAAACATTCAATTAAAAAACTATAAAATGTTTCTTTAACATTCGATCCTTATCCTTATCTAATATAGATGCTAAAACGCCTAGTGAAATAAATTAAGATAAAAGTTTTAATGTCGAGAAGAATTTTATCTTAAGCTTCAGAAGAGCTCATTATTTAAGCATAAACTAAAATATAACCATATTCTTGCCTTTTCTTATCATAACCTGAAGCATTATTGCCAAGGGTTGTATGTCCAATCTATACATGGGACAAATATAAGCGTGTCCAAAGTCAAAATGTTCGCGACTGAGATAGTTTATGTATTTACCAACGGTACCGTAAACATTACTAAGCTGGTATAAATTAGTACAAAAAGTTATTTGAATAGGTATATAAACTCAATTCTTATGTCCCCAAGTTACACGAATAAATAGAAAGTAATACTAGTCTAAGTACCTATGTATTAAGTCTAACTAGAAACTACGTTCAACGCTGTGCGCCTGCGGGCATGTAAGAACAAGTACACAAGTCCAAAACGGTCTTTTACACATAACTTAGAACAAATTTGACCCTAATTACAATAAAACAAGACCTCCCAAGTACAAGAGTTTACAGTACCACGAACAAAGGTCAACTAATACCATGCTATGCATGGTAAACATTGTATTCAATAAAATACCTGTCCTCTCCAATACTTCAGCTGGTACCAAATAAATAGTAGCGATTGTAATAACCGGGGCTTTCCCATGGTCGTGCCTGTTAAGGCTTGCCCACACACATTGGGTTAAATACCTTATTTATAGCGCACTTGTGCTGACCTTTAATGGGCCGAGCTCGAAGAGAAAATGCGTAAGTTAGAAATCGACGGAATTGTGAGAGCATGTGGAAAAAATATTAGAGCATTTTGTGGGAACAATGTCGGTCAGAATACGTCGTCAAGTAGTAAAGAAAAACCTTCAGCGTTTACTCTGCTTCAAGTACTGAATAAAGTTATACGTATATGTATATAATTCAATAATCCTGAGTAAAGATCTCTTTGTTTTAACTAATGACAGGTGTGGTGTCACAGATTGTTCTATCGAAGACTCAATACCATACTTTTTAAAAGCTGTGACAGTAGGCTTACCGCATGAAGATAATAAAGGGGTGAATTAAAGTAATATTGTTGTAGTCTTTTGATAAATAAGAAAACTCTTCTTACTCTTTTAGGGATTACACTACCACTAATCTTCATCATTATCTAAGCTATTATTAGAGTTACAGTACAAAATGCAAGCCATAAAAAGCAACATACACTATGTCAAAATGTGTTTAAAAAGATATGCTACAATAGTTGTTCAATGAAAACCATAAAACAAATGCATCGTGGATAATATTTATACTAGTTTCTGATAGTTTCTGACTTGGTCGTTTCTCTCAACGCGTGTCTATTTCTAAATAAGGCCGGTCCCGAACAATGTATCGGTCGCGGTGCAAGGTTCGATATTTTGTTTGCCCTGACCATTCGTGTAACGGAAACTGGCGCCATATTGCAATCCACGGAAGTTATTCTGTATGTCGTGTACGGTATAAATATTTTGGTGAACGAGAACGTTTATTGTAAATATTTGGGAAATTAAAGAAAGAATTTCGATGGTATAAATACTTCCTTGTTAGAAAATAGAGTAATAGGCAACAGATTTTGTCTTACTGTTATAACTTTGGTGAGAGTACCCATTTTATTTTTGTCGCATTCCTTACGCAAAGCTTTCATTGAATATCGAATTTATACCTACTTGCAAAGACAGTCCAGCTATGTCAATAACATGATCTAATTGCAGTTATCTAATCATGTAATGACACATTGCTGCACGTCTTATCTTGTTGATGGCTATAATACTTCTTTGTAGACAATATAGATAATAAAACGCTTTTATAAACAGGCGGCTTCTCAAACTATTAAAATGTTATTAAATCTAAATGAAATAATGCTAACTCAAATTAAATTTTGTTCAATTGTTGTTTACAACCAGACATTTTCCAACCAAAACTATCAAATCCTAAAATAGTCAATGAGTCATTGAAACTATTTTTATATTCAATTTTTGACAAAAACCATCAAAGAATTTCGTGTCGTCCCACTCTAAGTAACAAAACTGTTCGTGAGACAGTTGTGTTTGATAGTAACGTTTTACGACTCACCCAAAACGAACTGTTACCTGCTATTTAAAAGTAATAAAACTGTTCTTTAAAGCACTCACACTCTAAATATTGGGTGCGTGAAAATATGTGCTTTTAATAGTCAAATTTCTCCGGGAGTACCGGACTCGTGCGTACGTATGCACATTAATTTGGATCTTTGGATTTCCGTCTAAATTGCTTTATAAGAAGCAAAGCGTTTGATCTTTGTGTAATTTAAAAATAAACGAGGAACCTGTTCGTTGTCTTCCAAATCTAATGACAGTTAACATTTTTGTTCGGTAAGTGTAATTAGTGTCAATTGTAGATTTACGACAGTTGGTAAGTAATGGGAAAGTTTACGTATTCATTCGTTTTCGTTTTAGGATGAATTTATTAAATATTAAAATGACCCGTAACAAATCCATCAATAACAATATAAACCAAAGGGCAACTATAATGCGGTGTTACGAGTTTCTCAAATAAATAAACAGAGAGCTATTCATGCAACAGTTTTTATAATACCACTCTTTAAAAAGATTTTTTATAGAACGTAAAAACTACACAAGTTCTATACCTTGATAAAACATGATTTTTGAACTTGGAATGCCATGTAGCAAAGCTCTAAAGTAACTAAGCTAGGTTTTATAAGTCATCCAACCGCAGACAGTAAACAATATACCGAAACAAAAGAATTCCTTAATCAAATCGACGTCAAAGATCAAAAACTATAGATAGCAAGAACGCAGGCCGTATTCATGATACGAGTCTTGTACATACTCATCGTGATGCGGCAATACCGATGCATTTAATTGTTGTGTGATAGCACACTAATGCACCTGTCAAGGAAACAAAGGCAACTCTAGATAAGACCAAAATTGAAGCACGATCCGTTTTTGTTGGCGGTCGGACGTCTCAAATGTAAATGTTTATACTTTCTCGTTTGTAAGAGTTCGATTCACATCTCGGCTGATATGAGACGTGCCAGTCATTTGTCATTCAAAGCAAAGAAGCATTCTGTTCAATACATTATGCAATTGCTTTACGTTTAACAAATACGTAAATGGATTTTGTTAACATGTATAATAAAACCGAGTTTGTGTAACACATGAATGTATGTAAACGATATACACTCGTCAATGCCAAATATTTTGGAGATAGAAGTCAGTAAAATATTATCTTTATGACACTGCGTATTCAAACCGCTTTTTACGATGGAAAGCTTTGTTTTTATATGATCAAGCGTATCAAAATAGAAGTTTAATATTTTAGATACAACAACGTTTATTTTATTTTATTTCGGTACTCTTTTATTTTTTATGTAGGTATCAGATCTTCCAAAATAAATCAAAATTGTATTTACTATCTGTAACATTATGTCACGTACTGACAATTTGTATCAGAAAACAGTAACGAAATATTAACAGCGCGTGCACATATAAAATATGCGTTCAATGCGTATCAGATATTGCAGTGTATAATATTATTAATAGCACCAATGCAGATAGGGTTTACGCTTAACGATTGGAAGCCCTGTACGTTTTACCGGGAGCTCGTAACGAAGTGGGACTTGTTCCTTACAATGCTATCTACCGAGACTGAAAACCAGTTATGATCCATTATCAGATCCTATGCCCGGGGTGGCATTAAAATGTCGGCTCGGCCCTGCTTTGTTTATTAAATTATGTCCACCGTCGCTATAAATATCGCTTGAGACGCGTTCATTTAGTGAAATACCGATCCGACCAACGATACTGCATGAGTTATATCGCGTCCTTAAGAATAAGGTATTAAAGCCGCATAAACAAGGTTGACTAAAGAAAAATGAATAGTTATCTAGATCGCAATGAAGGTCGCGAATGTAAACTTTGTATTGTAACTATTATGTAAAAACCTAGGCCATGTTAATAACCAGAGGCCTTTATTCTATATTTCTAGGTAATAGATACAATCCAGGAGTAATGGAAGACACTTTACGGATTTTTTGCTTCAATTTGGAAAGTTAAACTGTCGACCTCGACATTTCAAAAAAGATTAAGTACTAACAATATCCCAACGTTGCGATTCCCTTAGATTATGATCAGCGAGCATTAAAAGTAATTGAATCAAAAACAAACGAAAGTGGCGGTCGAAGAGAGAGAAATAAAGCCAGCAAAAAAGGGAAGAGTCGAGATGTAATGACGTAGATAACTTCAACCAATTACCGGGAACGCAGAAGTGCTGCATCTGCGGGATAAAAATGGACTCCCAGTTCGCAAATATGCAAAGATTATTTTATTCCAAATATAGAAGGAAAAGTTCAGGAAGATATTTCTAAGGCAGTCTACGTAGGTACCTACTTATTATTTCAGTCCCTATCGAGCTTCTACATAAATATGTACCTAGGTACGTATTTATTGAACTAAAACCATGTTTATATAATATCACTTTTACGCCAAATTAATTTTATTTTTTAATACAAAATAATTTACTCGAAAAATCATCTTAACAAAATCAACCTCTATGAACCGATGCACGATGAGCCGATGCGCGACCAAAACGGGCTCGGTGCAAAACGACAGGACACGACGATTTTATCTTGCTAGAAGCTAAACCATTATTTCTATTGCTTCCACAGACTATCGCAACAATTACTCTTAGTGCTTATACGATTTGATTTAAGGTAAGCATTGCAGTTAACAAAATAGGATGCAGCTTTATTTTTTAATGGTTTCCTTAATAAAAACAATCGGTATGTTTGTGAAAATTTTGCTGCGTAATATTAGCGATAGCATTCTGTCTGTCGGTGCTGGAAATATTCAAGGTTAACATAGAAGTTTCTTGAAAGAATGAAACATTACATAACATTTTTCACTCAGTATTACAATGATTGGATTCTTTACCGTAATATTGATTTGACCACTAATATACTGTCAATCATGCGTAATTTCTGTATACAAATGCATGAGAATGTTTTTGCTTTACAATATGAGCTTAACAACGTATCCACGAACTGAAAGCTTTTACTTGGGAAGGCAAAACGTCATTGATCAAAATACTGTACATGAGAACTATTCGATCAACTACTATTTTTGAATGTCGTAGTTTCCAAACAAAAATTACCAAATCCATCGATCAGCACCGTAGCAGTCACGATTTCTCTCTCAGTCAGACGTTCGCACGGACCAAAGTAGGATCCTTTATGATCTTGACATTTGTTACAAATTGTTTCAAAGCCCGTGATTGAATTTGAATGGCGCCCTTCGCAAGCCTCAATATCGTGTCATTAGGTAACTCTTCGGGCCATCCGCTTGATCTTGAACTTTGTTCTGTAATGGTAACACCAATAAAATGACATTTGAACATTTGATGTGAAATTCATTTATAAAATATAAATCTCTACTTTAAAGCAAAAAAATTTGAAATATGGTATTAACCTCTCACCACTATAAACTGTAAAAAGATGGCAAAGCCTAAATATAAATGATAGGAATAAATCACTAAAGACTTGAAAAAAAGCTGTTATAATTCTTACGGATGAACAATAGGATGCCGCTTCGAACAAAGAACAAAAGTTTTTATTAACAAATAAGCGACAATAAAAACAAATGAAATGGTACCAGCAATTAATTGACACGCGTGTAGGCATACAATCGCATAATTAAGATCGGCGAGCGTGGGTGACGTGATTCGCCGCACATACCATGTCCCGAACATCGTGCACAAATCGATGGAATTAATTTTTAATTTCGCCACAGTGCAGTGAAATTCCCTTCATTACAATCCACAAACCGACGGTACGACAACAAGTTCAATACTGAAGTGGATGTCGAGAAATTCATGGTTTGGAAATTCTCTTCGTGTAGGAGGCTTGAATTATGAATGCAGATAACCAAGAGTGGGGTTGCATTAATTAAATAATTACGACATATTGTGCGACCGTTTCAATGGTAGGGTGCGACTGATAAGGAATTGGTATGGAAACACTCATTACTAATTCTGAACACCTGTTTAGTGAGTTATGATTTAATATCTATAGAGGTTTGAATCATTACTTGTTCCATTGATACTATACATTTAAGGGAACAAAGGTAAGGTAATTCAATCCTTCACAACATGAACGATGAAACTGAAGACATTAATTAAAATGGTAGGTAAAGGTTATGTATAAATAAAGCTTTTTGGATTATTCCTGAAGAAGTAAAAAGTTACATCATATCATATTTAAATATTGCACGTTCTAAAAATCTTTTAATGCTTACGTTGTTTGAGTAGAATTTGATTTGTAGTTTTTTAAATGCGATTACATAAAGACTCACGTCAATTTTACAAGTCATTTCCTGAGCTCTTTAATTATTATCCTGCTACTAGCTCTTAATGAATTTATCAGCAAATAAGAATTAATTTATTTGTCACGCCAAACTTAGATGCAGATATTAAATTAATGAGAAGGCTTATGTCCAATCGCGGACGTTTACCGGATAATACGCCGACAACCGAATAAATTACGCGATTTTTATTCAAATTAATAAAATTAAATAGATAATTTTCTATTAAAAATAATGTTGCGAGCGTCAAGATATCGTGTTACGCAGATTTTGAAGAATATTATTGAAATGTCAAGCGTCCGGCTCTTATCTAAACGACGGTACAATTCACGGTAGCTAATTTTTAAATGTTTTATAAAGATTAGTCTACACTGTTAAAGTGTCCCATTGATAGTTTAACTGTACTATCCATATCCTTCTGATTAGAATCATAATATTATACAGTTCGTAAATGCCCAACTAGATGGCGCTAGCTAAGCCTTTCATAAGCATAACCCGCGATTGAATTTTGCAGTTACGAGTATATTATTATCAAGTACTAAGATAAAGTAATAAGCAGAAAGGAATCTAAATAATCTAGATTATTTATGTTTGTTCTATTTATAACAGACAGTAAGATATACTCAGAAATTAAAAAATCATTTAAAATTAAATAATATTTGTGTACTTTAGTCAATAATTATGTCATCAAAGCGATATAACATCTCGTTAATCTATTACATCAAAAAACAATTTGTTGCTTGCTTGAAATACCAAATCGTCCGACCATTTGCATTTACAGTTATCGATTATTATCTTCATTTAATTTTGTAATAATTTCATAAGATATTTTGCCATCGTCTAACCTTACAGCCTAGCCATTAAGTCCTTAACCAGAATTAAAATCAAATACCCGCCGTGTACTCACGCCTTGACCGCATTTGTGTAATTTTTTTCGTATTAGGGTCTACAGCGCTGCCCCAACAACCTTATTTGCATTTTAATTGTTCTCCGGTCAAAGAATCAATTTGACGTTTGAGCCGTTATGTTAGCGTTTGCTTTGAGAAGTTTTATAATGTCTATATTATTGAACTGGATTTTACTAATGCCTTATCTTGTGTTGTAATAAATTGTGATTTAGTTTTTTTTAATGAATCGCCTACTGTTGTGTTTACATTCTAATTAGGATTTGGTTGCGCGTTAGGTATTTTTAACAAATCGGAATTTAAATTAGTCAGCTTCCTAGCTTGTGCTAGGAAGCTGACTAATTTAAATTCCGATTTTTACTTTTTCGGTCTTAATGAAACCGTAATGAAATCCCTAGATCCAAGTTAATATATTACAAAGTTCATTTGAAAAAAAAAAGAATAATTAAAATCAAATCAAATCATTTATTACAATGCATAAGATCATAATTTGTATGTTGTACAATAAATTTATTATAGTATCGCATTCAAAAACGTTCTCTTTTTTTAATTCGTAATATTATTCATTATAATAATAATAAAAAAATAATAAAAGATGATAACTTATTAAATCACAATAATCAAAACAAAATAAATTATAAACAAAAACTTTAAAAGCCTCATTATAATGTAGCACGCGTTGATTACGTCGCTGCCTTTGACTGATCGCTTCCTCTACCAACTTCTACAAACTTAAGTATACATCTCGATCATGCTATTATAGCTCTTATGAGTGGGTCCTTTAAGCTCTTCTCAGTTTTATGAATAGGTAATTTAATTCAATAGTGTTGGGTGCAACACGAATCGCTGACACTGTTCGATGTAACATGGTATGACTGCGGTGTAAAACATTGCATGGACGCAGATTTGTGTTAAAAAGTAGAGCAAGACTGTAGGAAAGGTGTTATGTAGAAGTAATTAAAGTTTTAATTAAACAATTTTTCTACTATATTTTTTCATCCTGCACGTTTGTTTATTAATCCATGAATAATAAGGGCTCATTTGTAGGTGTATTTTTATAATTCCAAGCGTGTGGTTACGAATGATAATTACGTCAAGAAGTTTCTGTATACAGGATTCTGACAATCTTTCAAAGTTACCTATTTACTTGGTATTTGTGATTTAATTAGTGGTCACCATGAGACCATTTGTCGTTGGCAAGACGACGACGACGTCTGACTCGGGAATAGAACCAAAGACCTCACGTTTAGCAGACGTACTTTGCGAAATGCAAACACTAAACCAAAGAAGTACGTCGACCGTAGTTCCTATACATATAAGGTAACAATTAATAATAATAGAATTGACTATTAATAAAAATTAAAAAAGAAACAACTATTAACTTAAAATCCATAAGTCAATTTATTATTCTGAATCATAAAGCACAATGATAATTGAAAAACAAATGATGTTGACAATTTTGGGTCATTTATTATTGGCGCAGCGAAAACTGTGGAGTAGCGCGACATATATTAATTGCGCCGCGCGATCGCGGTCGCAATTGTGGCAGCGATTGTGGTCGCATGAATTTTTATGGGAAAAATATGTGTTTATGCGTGACAGTAAATTCTTGTTGTTTATTTCTAGGTTGACACTAATGTTAGGCATTTGTTTTACGAGGCGGTCTAGGCTATGCAATTAATTTTGCTAATAGGTATAGTTGGCGAGTTTTATGTTACCTAATTAGCCCATATTATATGAACTATAAATCAAATATTTGTATAGGTCCATGCCCGTTTTCTTTGAGGGGTAAGTAAAGACAAAAGATTTTAATTTGCTTTCATTATGGCATCCTTCTTTCACATCATTCACTTTCATCACATTGTTCATGCGTGGATGTTGGTTACAAATATCTCTATTAACTTTTAACCTAGCTTTTTAACCGACTTCAAAAAAAGGAGGAGGTTATCAATTCGACTGTATTTTTTTTTTTTTTTTTATGTTTGTTCACTCATAACTTGCGACTGGGTGAACCGATTTTCATGATTCTTTTTTTATTTGAAAGCTGGTGCTTCCCGTGTGGTCCGATTGTCACCATTTCAATACCTGATGATGGGATCTTGTAGAAATCGGGGGAACTCTTCAATAAATAACAGCAGATTAACCGCGATTGTTGCTATAGCATATCTAAGCATTGTTTACGCCATCACACAACATAATATCACGCCTGTACTCACTACAAAGGTTATAAAAACAATTTCGAAAAAAAAAATGTTCAAGGTCACTTACAACGTTTTACAAAAAAACGCAATACTGAAAAATAATTAGATGTTTGTTCTGATGAGATATTCGGTTATAAGAACAAAACTCTTCAAATTTCATCGCGGTACTGTCCCTGGGTAACCGTGACCCTGGAACGTAAAGGGCTATTGAAGGAACACTGTGGATGAGTATTACAGTAGTATGACTGTCAGTACAAGTCTGACAGCCCCTCCACCCAGGGTGGGAGGACTCATTGGATAATTTTGCCTCGTAAATAAAAGGTTTATTATGACTTACTTATGTACTACTGACTTACTTATCTACCTTCATTATCGGAAGACAGATTTCGTAGTCTTTTCATTTCCTGCAACGATCTATCGTCGTGTGGTTTATTATATTTCACTAAATACCCAATTCACAAAACAAAATTTAAATCGCTTAAATGGTCATACAAATAGCAAAACCACATTAGCAGAATCTAAAGCCAAAAAATCGTGAAATAAAAAAATTTAAATAAAAAATTATAACCTCCTTCAAAAAACTCAAAAGTGAAAAATAATATTTTATCACTTCACTTTACATAAGCGAAGTAGAAGTCGGTGCCAGTCAGTCGGTGTCGGTGCCTTGTTTTCGAGCAGTGCAATTGCGCTGTTCTTTTGCGTGTTAGAGTCAATACGAAAGTCGCTAAGTCATTTTTATCAAAAGCACATCGTTATTGCTCTGCTCGATAACGTTCTAAGTTACGAGAATTGACCTACTGTATTAAGTTTTTCTGCTACCATAACGTTTTGTATTGTTTTTGTTAATACAGTAATGTAGTTGATGTCACAACCAGGAGGAATGGAGGAAGGAAAGTGAGGCCTTTGCCCTGCAGTGGAACGACCATTGCTGAAATAATAATAATACAGTAAGCAGCTAGTTATAGCTATAGCTTAAGAGTTACTTTGTTACTATTGTTGTTGTGTTATGTATTTGTTTATTGTATTATATACTATATTTATAGTTACTTATACTATATTTACAATTACTCAAATAATATTATAGTTACTTATATAATATTTGAGTCGTCGAATTGAAAAGTACCTAGTGGGATTGTTTTAAAGGCATCTTAATTATTGGTTTGGTAGTAAGGATTTCCATTGCATTTTATTCATTTACCAGATAAGTGATAATAAAGTCATTGAGAATAGAGACTAATTACCTGCTTCACAATGTTATATTACTTACTTCTGTAGCTTTTTTAAAAAAGGAGATATTTATAATAACAACATAATTCTTTAGAAATATATGCGATGGACATAATTTTAGTCCAGCGGCATCACCCCAACGCCTAGAGCGTTGAATCGGCGGTCTCTTGAGAAGTCGTGCTTAAATTGTTACCTATCTTTTATACTATAATTGCTACCATTTTTACAAAAAATATAGCAACACAATGCAAAGAAGACCGATGTTGCTCAAGTCCAAAAAGGCAAAAAATATTTAAAACTTCATTATGGACGCATAAATCACGGACCAAAAAGTCTCACAAAAATACGTTCGAAAACCTTAAATGATTTACAGCACACAGATAGTACCTATATACCGGAGCCTTTGCCGATAGCATATCCGTCTAAAAACAACTAAAAAATATCCCTTTGTTCTTTGTCGCCCTACTCATATGCAAATGCGGTCTGTCCCAGACTGATTTAGGGGCTACATTACTGATTCACGAAAACGTTGAAAAGTGCATACTTTTTGGATTGAAACTGTGCTAAATGATTTATATTGAGGTGATAGCTGGACAGTTCTTGTTAATGTTTCCTGTACTTGTGTGAGGAGGTATTTGTTTTAAAATGTTTCGAGCTATTTATTTTAATAAAATCTGTTCTGGCGGGGAATTTTCTTTGGCACGATTTTGAATATTTTTTTACTAAAATAAGATTCTGCTCGCCATTGGTTTTATCTTTAATAGGTAAATAAACAGATCAGTAATCCCTTTTATTTATGTAACTGTCTTGACGTGAACAAATAAAACATAACTTAATTTACTTAACCCAATTACTTTCTGAGATAATATTTGGATAAAACACATAATTATTAATTACGAGTCGTTTGTACAGAACAAGTTATACAACCAATCCAGAAACAAAGTCCAGTAACAAGAAGCACCTATCACATAACTTGTATAAAATTCTGAACGATCAGACTTGCCAAAACCTTCTTATTTAAAATAATCTCTCTCACACTTACTCTTTTAAAGTCGTTTATCAAACGTGAGTCGTAATATTTAACGCTGACTGGGACTTATAGCATTTGATATCGTACAACTAATCGCTCGCCACTTTCCTTGGCCCGACGTGACACCCAAGATCATATTGTTTCTCTTTATCTGCTTCAATCGGCAAATTTCGTGTCGATTCGGGCACTGATTTACAGCCTGCCTTGTATAGCCTCACGTAATGACAGTACCTGCAAGATATTGTCATTGTTATGTAAAGTTACGAGTTGTTCTGGCATTTGTAACAATAGTTGATAGTTAGATCGGCAAACTGTTTCACATTTCCATAAGTGAAGCTGTCTTGAAATGGTAGTTTATATTATTATGTACATAGTACTCCAAATTGTGTCTCAATATTACGATCAGTTGTGTGTTAATAGACGTTGGGGACATTAATAGTGTTCTAGCCTAAATTTTGTGTTTACTGGTGGAATCGACCGAAAACGGCGTGTTGGGAAAACTATTTCAACACCTACAACATAGCAAGAAGAAACCAGAAATAGATAAGAGTAGATGATGATGAACTATAAGAAAATTCATATTATTAAGTAAAACAAACATGATTTTTATTTACCCGCGCGAATTGACAAATCAATTAAGTAGGCTTTCATCATCATCAGCCGGAAGAAGTCCACTGTTCAACAAAGGGCTCCCCTTAGTAGGGGGGAGGGGGGATGCCACAATCCCCACGCTTTCATGTGGATCAAAAAACTTTCGCAAATGCCACAATATTTGTGAATATCTAAATTGATCTAAATGAAAAAAGAAACTAAATGTCAAAGTCACAAACCCAATAAATCTATCGCCCGCCTTCAAGATATTCTTCTCAAGATACAATATATTCATTAATCTATCTAGTTGAAGGCAACATCATTACATCAACAACCTATAAAGTTGGTAAGGACACTATGAAATATGATCTAAAGAGACATTCTGCTAGGCTACACATTTTCGAAAGCAAAATAAACGATTTTCAATACAGACATCATTAATTCTATCCTAGTTCCAACATGCTAACATTAAACCTACATTGACGCCAATCGATTTTACACTTTACGTGTTGGTAATAAGAGTTAGGTGGGGTAATTTGGTTTGGACGTTGTGTAGAACAAATGGTCCTGCTCCGTTCACTTTTCATGCGTTTATTACATCTTGGCACGGTATGAGAGCACAATTGATTCCGTTTTATCATGGTACTAAGTACCCTTGAGGTGTGTGCATAGGGAGATGTAGCGGAAAATTGGGTAATGAGATTCATTTCAACTGTCTAATTTGCTATAACTTAATAGAAATCGTAGCATAGGTAATGCAATTGTGTAGAATGAGGGCAGTGTAAAATTATAATATGTACATTTCATATATTAATTACTAACAAATTTTAGATATTATTCACATCAATAGACTAGATTTAGCTGGGGTAGCTTCATCTTCACATAAAGCACACGTAATTGTTAAAAATGGCGATAACGATTTACATTTTATCCCGTGAAAATGTAGCGGGTAACACCGCTGGGCGCAGCTAGTATATATAAGTTGGATAGGTTCGATACTCAAGTTTAAGCAGTTCAATACCTATATTAAAACAAACAAAATACTGTGATCTCTGCTCAATGGTACTTACCATTTGATTTATAGTGTTTTAGTCCCCACATACATGCAAGTTTGAGCGATAAAAGATGAATCACACTGAGATTAATATTGTTTTCCCGAGTGCATTCTTATCTCGGAACATTATGTTGGCAAATGGTTGCAAGCTTCTTAAGACAGATGTTCTGCGCTGTTGTTGAATTTTAAAATCATCCATTTCTGCAGTTATACGTCATGAGATTGCGGATTGATGATAAATCAGCTTGCTTGTTTGTCTAAAGTATCTGAAACATGACGGTGGACTTATCGGAAAATTTATAGTACCATCTACGAACGTTTACAAAAAGTGTCTCTTTTCTCTAGTATTATGTGTCAGAATTACATCAATTTTCTTTATCAACACATATACACTCATAATACATTTTTTATTTTATTTAAAAAGAATTTTTTTATTTAAAAAGAAAACATCTGTCTTATCATAACTGGCGAAATGTGTGTGTACTACACACATACATAATATTATGTTTATATTAGTCATAGTATACTCCTGTATCACGTCGGGTTTCCCTTGAATATATTATGTACTATTACTAATAATAATGATATGTCAAAAAGTATAGATACGTCATATACTAACAAAATGAACGACAGCACTAGTCTTATGTCAAATCGGACAACAATATTGTACTACCCACGACTGCAATTAACAACTTTTCGAGTCTTCAAAATGAGTGCGCTAGTAACATATCTGTACTTTTTTAAACATCCTTGACAAATACGCTTTATTATAGCCGCAAAGGAGTCAAGAACGAACAGGTTTTCAAATCTATTACATTGTTTGAAATATAACCTTCGCATTTACTTCCCCACAACTATTTCTGGCACCAAATACGGAGTTCATAAGGTTTACTTATTATGCAGTCGTTATGTCAATTGTCGAGGCGAGCACGCATTTATTAGCATAAGGCCGCCGCAAGTTCACCGAGACTGACAGTAATAACAAATTAGGGTAACTGCTCCAAACGTTGTCCAAACCGCTATTGTAGTCTTGTTCCCCCAACATCTAATTGTGTTTTTGTTTGGTATTTTGCGGCCAAATGGCGCTTTAGTATTAAGATTATTTCACTTTGATTCCTGTTTTAGATAGTGTGAGAGTTAAATAATCGGGGTGTATATCAATCAGGATACACACAATCGAAATAATGCCAAAAATATATACATACTAAAGAATTATAATTTCGACAAATAAACAAATTCATTAAATCAAAATACTTCTAAATGTCGCAATGGCATTAAGAAATGGAGCTAATTTTAGAAAATGAATCAGCTTCTGTAGCTTTTTAAATGATAGTAAAACTTTCTTTTTTAAATCCTAAGCTTGATACAATATACCACACGTACAGTCGTACACGTCATGATGTTCAGATATATGATACACAAGTTGTGTTTGCTTAATAGATCTGCAGAATTTTGCATTGGACAACACAATACATTTAAGTAGATGAATAATCAAGGCATAAAGGAGGCACGAGCAAGCTCTCAATATTGGCAATCTGTGCTAAACCGCTCTTGTCATGTCGCCCATATGCCAGAGCGTTAACAATAGAATTAGTCGTCATTCAAAGTACCGAGTCAAATTCACAACATATCTGGATAACGTGTAGCAAGTGCACTCGTCTGGCAGGGGTGACACTTTGAGCCCTTCCGATACTGACATTATGTGACAACACGGAGCTAGGGGCGTTCGCTCACACAATGGCCGATCATTGCTGCCTTCACCCTATTGATGCTCGCATACACTTTTAGTACAGCTTTGAATATGAAATCGAGCTCCGATTTACGAACATGTGGTTACAATTTTTGGTATAATAAATCGTCTAATAAAATAAGACAGTTATAAATATTTTCACATTAAATTACAGTTTCCGAAACGTTTCAAGTAATTCACATTAAAAATGTGAAGAGTCGATTCTTTTATTTCGTTTCAGCGTCGGAAGGAGAATAAATTCACTCACAAGACGCGGCTCGAAATATTCAATGAAGAGATTTTATGAAGAAAAAAGCTCATTTGCATCTCAAAAGCGATGCGAGTTAATGGGACCATTCGGAATGCGCGGCACGTCATTCCTTATATGTGTTCCTGTTCGTCTCAACCCTTACAACACTGAAGTGAGGACAGTATACGAGCTAATTGGCGATAACGTATCGATTTTCAATATTATCATGTCTGAATGTGTTATTAGGTCATGCGATATCGATTGATGAATCTTGAAAAATGCTGTTAAGTGGATGAATAATGTTTGCATTTCTCTACAAGATCATCATGATTACAAGTTTAATTAGGCTGATGTTAAAGCGATCTTAATTATTTATAGAAGCGGCAGAAATTAATAAAAAAAATTGTTGGGTGCTTACTCTTTGACAAAGACCAGTTACTAGCCAGGTCAAGTGCGTGACTTCTATAAATAAACAAAGGACATTGTACCTTTACTTACACGTAAACTTTTTGCACCATTATTACCCCAATTTTGTAAACACTAAGCGAAATGTACCACTTCATTAATCTAATGGTCACTAGTGCGGATACAGATCGTAAGGTCCTGTTTGGACAAGTTGAACAAAGTGTTATTCCATTTTATGTTAGGAAATTCTCAGTAACAGCCCATGGAATAATATTGTGCCCGGTAATGGGAGGCTATAGGCTCGGTTTTATTACATCAGAACTAATAATCAGGCTACTAAATGTACTAGAACAACGAGATATCTCTGTTTCAGTCCTCGGGTAGCGTGACGGTATAAATAAAACAAAATAGAACAATATAAACGAGGTTATAATTAAAATTATTAAACACTGTCAGAGGGAGGCGTGTGCCCTCAAACAACGATTGCGTGTTTCATTAAGCGTCGTGCGACCGAACACATGTGTAGGAAAATTAGCGACAGCGAATGACGAACTCACAAAATTGAGCAAATTAAGAGACACCTACCAGCCCTTTACATTTATTGATGTCTTTTTAATTACACTCATTTAAACGATTAGGTTTGGTGGTGGAATTGCTTTGTCAATACTTCAATTTATTGAATGAATGGGTATTTTGGTAGCACAGAAGCGTGGAGAAGAATAAAAGAGTAAAGTCAGGATGTGATGTTGAAGATGGTAGATATCTTGTAATAAAACTGAAGAAATTAGAAGCTGTGCTTGTACTAGAAATTAAAACAGTCATTATCATCATCAGCCAAAAGACGTCCACTGTTGAACATAGGCCTCCCCTTTTATTCAAGGGGGGGGGGGGGGGTTGCCATAATCCCCACGCTTGGCAAGCGGCTTGGGGATCGCAGTATTGGTGGTCAAGTTACAGAAGACGCTGCTGCCTATCTTCTGGATTTTCCCTTAGTCGCCTCTTACGACACCCACGGGAGGAAAGGGGTTGGTCAATTCTAAACCGGATACCACACAATTAAAACAGTAAATGATAAGAGTGTTGGAATTTTGAGAAGCAATGTAAAACTTGTTATATAGTTGGTAACCTAAACGGTTCCAGTCTTTTATCTTAAGATGAATCATTTTCTAAGATACGATCGTGTTTATTCCAGTAACTCAGGTTACAACAAACGTGATTATGTCTGAATCCTTTCTACGGTAAATAACCGAACAAGGAAAAAAATCTCGTATTAAATCCAAAGAATTAATTCTCTCAAAAAAGATTGAAGCAATTACAACTACAAGTCCTTCAAACCAACCTCGTCATTAGAACTACTTCAAAGAACATTAAATGTTCGCCTATAAAAGTCCAAGCAATTCACTTAAAAGAGAATTCTTTCTTAAGCTTTCAAAATGACCGATGCATGTAAAGGAGCTGACTATTTAAGTAAAATTCTTAAACGTTGAACTTTAAGGATGAATAGGGGTCTCCACAAAACACGGTTGAATTATGCATGTGCAAAGTTTCGCCGAATGAATAAAGTAACCGTAAAACTACTCTGTAATTACGTAACATCGTCTGCTGATACCATCGGAGGCTATATCGATACTGGATCGATACATCGACCGTGCGATCGAGATTCGATTCGAACGAGCGCGACCAATTTTATTCACGAAACATTTAGCTTTAGATAAAATCTCACGGCGCGCTCCATAATGGCCTTAGCTGATTTTAAAACAATAAAATGCAAAGCCTTTAGAATGAGTGCGATTGTTAGTGTGAATCAGATAAGTAGAATAGATATTGAATGTTATGGGATATTGTTTAGAAACACGGTTTATTTTAAAATTATACGTTTTGTGAAGTGTTATCTGGTAACCAGTGTAGACTGCTTCGGTTTGAAATGTGTTTCACGATAAATATCGCAGCCTTCAACCGACGCCTGTAACCAGAGTTCCGTTACGTTTGAATTATTCAAACTATGCAACGAACGATTAACCTCGCTGACATAATTTCATAGCAATCAGCACAGAATTCGCGGAACTGCAAGATAACTACGTGAGTTAACAATCTTAATCGCCCCGTCAAAAATCTGAGGCGAGTTCCAATTATTAAAAAATCGTTGCCGATAAAATCGAGTTAATGAAGAACGGTACTCGATATCTCGATCGACGGTGCGCACTAACTCTGAAATTGATTTCATTCCATCGACGCAAGTCGATCAAAATCTCTGATATGATTTGCGGAAGTATTACGATTTTCAAATCCTTCAGAGCTTTCATAATGAAGTCGTATTATGTATTTATGATGTCATTGACCTAATATAAGAAGAACCATTGCATTAGATTACATTGTGTAGCTTATGTAAGTACTCGTTAGATGCCAGTTTCATTTTGAGCATTATGTTGTTTTTGTTTGGAAATGGAACAGAGCCAAGTAAACCTAGCGACAGAATTTTCGTTACATCCTTGCCTAGCAGTGTATCTACAGTTCTAGACTCTATCCAATTTTGGATAGGTTAGTAGGTTGACAAATTTCCATGAGTAGGAAAAGAAATGTGTAAAAGTCCTTTCCTTATCCTTACTTATGTCGGTAATAATGAAACAGATTAAGAACAAACATGTGCGCAGTCGTCAGTCACATACCAAACAAAAGAACGGGTAGCTAACAGACTTTTCTCAAAGCCTGTCTGAATATCTACGGTTGAATAATTTACAGGAATTCAGACATTACTGAAACTGGTTCAGATTATAATCTGGCTTGATTTCTCAGAGCGAGGTTTATGTTGAATATTTACACGGTCCTGTGGACAATTTGTCTTGTTTTATTTTTATATTTTTCATGTCTTTAAAGATTGCTAAATATTTTCTTGAAATATTTTTTAGCTGTTAAAGACTACGGTACTCTGTTGTTTTATTTATTTGTTACTATTATTTTAACCATTTATATTTATCATAGAGGGCTAACATTAAAAAATGAAAGAAATCAATCTCGGACAAGCTTAAATTTAATATAAGTTAAACTCATTTTAAAAACGAAAAAAATAACACAGAAATTTTTTCGTGTAAGATCGTGATGCCTTCATTAGGAATATACAAAAATATTCTATGCACAAAAATGGTAGACAACTAGAGTAAAAAAAAATATGTAAAACCCATAATTATTCTTTGCTCAAAAATTATTATCCTATCCTCTTCATTCTTGGTAAAAGCTTAACTAAAATAAGTGTCGCATCAAACATGTCAAAACATAGCCTTAAAAATAGACAATAATTAAAAAAAAAAAATAACAGGCAAACTTAAAAAAGAAACTGCAATTTAACGTATAATATATTGATTTTCCAATCACACATTCAATTTGAACCCGTCCCATGACAGTTGGTATGTCAATAATAATTCAGAGTAACAGTATACTGTTGAATAAAATGATTAACCTACACTCGGGAGTTGGGTGGGACTGTTATATACAGGGTGCGTGCAATGTCACGCTATAGTTGCATTTGTCAAATACATCAATGATCATACAACACGTGAACGTCACTATTTGGTGATGAGTAGCAATTATGTATTTTGTTGCGTGTCTTACTTATTAATTTTGGTGCGAATGTTATTTGGGTTTCAGAACGAACACGCATGCGCAAAGACTTAGGTTTTTTTTTCAATTACAAAGAAACTTACGGATATTTTTGTTTATAAAAAATGTTTTTCATGTGTAATCAAATTACTTTATTTGCAAATATTATGCATTTAAGGTTCTATATCTTGACTGTTTAATTAAACATTAAATTCATATCATAATAAAAATAAGGCTTTTGTAATGCTTTTATATGTTTTGACAATTAAATTAACAATAGTTAATTCAGAAAAAAAATATTTACTTACTAATGTGTATTAACAAAAACGTAAAAATAATTATTAACCTTTCGCAACAGACTTTTGATTGGACGTAAGTGTATGCAAAATTGCAAGAATTAATAGCGAAGATGCTAGTAATCGGTGTCTTTTAATTAAAAATACACCAATTAGTAAGTTTAATTTGCAATCAATATCAATCAAACCTTCGTTCATTTTGTCTAAGTCCATTACACAAAAATCTCTCAAATCAGCGACTAAACATCAGCAAGCAATACCTATAATTTTTCGGATTTTTTATCGAAGATATACCTAAATACCTACACAGCAATAACCAGTTGCAGAACAGGCTTAAGTTCATAATCAATACGCTGGGTAATCGGATTAGTTTGCGCATTGTTACGGTTGTACCACAGACAAGATCTTCATGCTATTATTTAGTAATAACGATACCGACTGAATGAAATGTGACGTCAATTTTCGTCAAAGAATTTAAGTTGTGCTTCAATTATTTAATTAAACAAAAGCTTGATTTTTAATATTTCGTAATGAATTGCTGGCATTTGACTAACAACGCTAATTGAAGCGACCTTTATGCGACATTTGATTTGAATACAAAATATCAAGAAACAATGAAACAGCCTGTATTGTTCAATGTAAATGTCAACATTGAACTTGGATGTGTCGCGAACATTTTGGGAATATGACATAAATTATATGAACCCTTATTGGATGAACGGAATGGAATAAATACCATATGTATACCGGCTCAAGTTACGTTGCCGCGTACTAATTCCCAATCCTTGATGGTCTTAACAACAGGCGACAGCGATTTACGTACCTACTTAATATCGAAAATATTCTCTAGCTACGAAGATATGCATTTAACTTGTCTTTCTCATTTTAAAGTTTTCCTTGACTCATTTTTCCTCTTCATAATTATTGTTATAAAAGATATTGAATACAGGAAAAAGTTGTAAGTAGAGATGACTCAGTAAACAAGGATGATAGTAAATGATGATTAAGTCCACAAAACAATAATAAATATAGCATAAATTGCTTTATTTATATCCCAAAAAGCTCTATTTGATTTCTGAGCACCATTTCCTCCTTTAACTTAAACTATACAGTAACTGTCAGCTATTGGCGCTGTCGCCCCACCGATTGTCATAGCTCGAATCGGTATGACATCTCATTGTGGCTGTAATTACGACGTATTGTACATTTATGTTCTCATATTGTTCATTTGGCGTGATCTCCACGAGTATTGTTTGAACACTTGCTTGGTACTTGTTTTTTATTCAATAATTCGGCTTTGTTTTGTCTGCTTTTGTTACTTTTATACTCATAGCGAAATAGAAGCACATGCCATGTGTTATGAACACTTGATATTCAATGTAGCTGTGCAGTTAGGTCATTTTTTAGGTTATTTTTTTCTTCTAAATTGATGATGATTAAGAGACAGTCTTTTGAATTGTTTTATGGGATCCTTAACAACGAACCTTTGTCTAGTTATCAACGCTGGCCGTCTCTTTAATGGTAATAAAACGTGAAACCATTTGTTGAGTTTTAGTATAAGTGTTAAAATATTTTCGTACAGTTCGTTATTTTTTTATAATTTTCCCAGACCCTTCGCATTCGCGTGGGCATGAAATCATTAATTGTAAAAAAGTTAATCACATACAATTGTTTCAAGGACATTATTAATTCAATTCCGAGTACCTTTAGGTGATTACAAATTTAACCACGTCGACGGATCGTTAACAATTGATCCAAAACACGCAGATACTTCTTGATCGAAATTTCCTAAAACCTGCTTCAAAGTTCCATAAAGCAAGCAAAAACATGCATCGGAACATTTTTAATTGGCTCACGAACAAACAAAACGGATAACAATGAATTAGTTACCAGTTTTTTGTATAGATAGTATTAAATTGTATACTATATCAAATTGCCGTTGAAAATCTATTACGGGATTGAAGGCTATTTTTTATGTAGGCTCAATCAAGATCGTTGCGGTCAATTATATGGATTTTTAGTAAGCAAATGTTTCGAAGCCGGTTCTCAATTAGAAATAGTGAATTAAATTTTGATAACATTATAATTGTTTTATAGATGGCTAATTATGAGTAACGAACATTCGTAATTAATATACATACGGTATTTAGATGGCTGTAAATGGAACGTTGGAAAGCCAGATTATGTACTGACCGTTACCAGAGACGGCGCGTCGCAAGGTTTTTATCGACAAAGTTTTTTCCAAAGGTAAACTTCTAGGGCTGCCAATGAAATCAAAGAAGAAGAGTTATGCTTATACCCAGCAGTGGATGATAATAGGCTGATATTATTATGACGACGATGATTCTACTTCTTGATAACATTAGTTTTGAAGATAAGTCAAGGGTACTTAACAAAAACGAAGAATGCAATTAAATTGCAGCTTTTATGCCTGAATCTAATAAATAACATAAAATATATGGCCTTGAGTATACTAAATTGGAATTTAGGACATCTGACTATCGTATACGATTGAAAAGTCTAGTTTGCATATAACCAACAGCGGTATCGTAAAATAATACAGACAGTGATAAACGGATGCGCGAATCGCGACACAATTATATTAATCAGGCCACATTTGTCAACTGAACTGTCGATGCATCGAGTGCGGCTGATCAGAGAGAGTTTGCAAAAGCCGCAGAATTATGCGATGAGATATTATCTATTTGTAGTTTGACCACCTTGTTGATCATATATGTGCGAAAAACGCGGAGTGTGAGGATTTAGGCCATCAGGGTGTTTCTTTTTGCCAATTTTGTCTGCAAAAAAATCTAAAGATAATTCAGAAGTCAGGATTTTACTGAAATATTAAAAGTACGTATCCACTAGTACTTAGGTATATTGAAGTAGAGTAAAATTCTGGTGTTATCACTACAAAACTCTAAAGTACTTTGCAAATTAAACCAAAAACCGATCACAGTCGCATTTTGCTACCACAAGCCCATTGAAACGTACCCAAAATCAAGTTTTCAGGAAACAAACCAATTATTATTCCAGTAATACGGATGAAACAAAAATAACATCGACAAAGCGATCGAACTATGTATCGTTATGCATAAATCCTTTTGTGAGAAACGTCAGCTGGCCTCACTAGCTCGCAGCCATTTAACAAAATGTAAGTGTAAGTGCGTTCGGGTATTAATTTGCAAAACAAATGAGGATTGTGCATGCCATAAATAAAACAATGTTGCCAGAAAATCGGCCGGCTTGTTTATGATGTCTCCCTAAAATCACAAAGGTAATTTGATATAGATATTGTTTAGTCACGTGGCTCTTTCCCGTTAGTTGTTTGGTGATTTGTGATGTTTCAAATAGCGTATAGATTTTGGTCTTTTATGAAACATCACTGTTGTTTTAGTTAAAATTATACAATGCACTTTTAAAATCATTATTTTCTTTTATAGGACAGTTGCTATTCATCGTCATCATCATCATCAGCCGGAAGGTGTCCACTGCTGGACAAAGGCTTCCCCCTTAGAACGCCTCAATGAACGACAGTTGCCATTATCATCAGCCAAATACAAGTTTTGTCTCAGAGACTGTTCTTTGCAAGAAGATTTTAATAAAATAAAAATATTATAAATTCATTAATTCATTGCACATGTGCCATTTTAACTCACTCATAGTAGGTACTATATCAAACACGAATGGTGGTCGAGTAGCATAGACATATAAAATTTATAGCGTGTACAGAATTGAAGCACTAAAAAGTAATCTTATGCATGTCTATGAACAAATTTAATTAACATGAAAATCTCATGAATATCGGTAGTAAAAATTATTATGAACTTCATGTAAAACTTCATGTTTGGCATATAAATGTAGACATTAACTTTATTGGTTATTACGATTATTTTCTATGTATCTTGTAATCGGAGTGAATGAATGACAATCAACTATTCAATAAAATGAAATTGAATACATGGTGTGGGTTGGTGAATTTCGAAACTGAACTAATGATAATAATTGCGAAAGTTTGAATAGTTCGATGTTTTGTTCTCAAAAATGTCGTGACCAGTGTTCAGATTTGGGTGGTTTTAATACAAGTTGAATATAACCGCATACTCGGGAGTCGGGACAGATGTCACGGGCCGCGTGTCGTTGACGTCGTACGATGTCTACAGAATTTGCGATTTAGCTCGCAACAGAGTAAAATATAATAAAGGGTTTTATATGAAAAAGCTCCGAATTATTATTTGTTTGGTAAAACCACAGCTTTATACAAGGGCTATTAGTCATAGCCGCTTTAGACTGTATAAAAGTCTAAAGATCATACTTTTACTGATCTTGTGTTTTAATAAAACAATAATGAACACAAGTCTTAGAAAACTGGGTCCAGGCGGGACGAATTAACAAATCAACAACAATTTCCAACCCCGGAAAATTGGAAGAGTTTGTATGTCAGGTACTTAATAAAGAGAGAGTTATAAGTTCACCACATTCATAGAACCATTTAAAATGGGGGGGTAATTAAGTCCTGCCCCCTTACCATGAAATCTTAAAGCCGGACAATTTCCATTCCGACAGAACACTGCACATTTGGTGTCTCGATTTCACAACGAAAAATATCCTGCTTTAAGAGTTCATAGTAAGGGAGCCGATAGAAGAGAACATAACATATTGGTGTACGGTAGCTACCCTTTCGGGGTACATTCGTAACTGTACATTAAACCCGACATTAGTGAATTATCCAATATACATTTCCTAGAATACACGGCTTATATAACGGGAACTGACCACGTGTTCCACATTTAAAGGTCCAAACAAAATAGTAACAAATATATCACAAAGAGATATTTTTATTCACTTTTACTAAGGATTGTATTCACCCAACGGCTTATCCCAATAAGCCTCTTTACATATCCCCACCCACATATACGTAACCAAATAAAGTAATATCAAAGAAAAGTCGCCGCTTTGAACAGAACCCGGTTTCCATCACGATTCACGTGATGCGTAATTTTATTACATTTCTTCGTAAGTGACTTCGACTTGATGTTTATTGGTCTGGATATTAATTTCTAAAGTATTACTTGACATATTTCGTGTCGAGAGAATTCGTTTATTAAGGAGGAGTTTATTAAATGAGATCAAGTCAATCAAATGTTAGATTTTAGTTGTTTAAGGACTGTCTGCCCACGCCGTAGTAGATTGGATTACATGGCTTACGATTCCAAAAGAGATATAATTGCTGCAGTATTTATGATCGCATTGACCTTAACATAAAAAAAAAGCTTAGATACTGTAGCAAAATATAAAAACTCACATAAAATATTGCGTTATTTTTCTTTTACGATATCTCGTCTTAGACAAACTAAGTGTTAGCAATTTTTCGTCATATGAACACGTATAAAATAGAATGGACGTTAACGAGTGACAACATCATAAGCGCTGTGTATTGCAAATGATTCAAATTGGCACGAAAAATAACAATAGTATCCTGATTTTCAGATACAACCACCTTTGTAACTAGTTATAATAGAGAAGAGAACTAAAGAAAGAAAAAAGAAAAATGCTAAAGACTTCATTCTTATTACTCTCTCTCTCTGACCTTCGTATGTAGAACATAAATAACAACGTATTCCGATAAGTGTGTACTCACGTGCTAGTAAGGGGTTACTCGTGCCAGTAATTAACGAGAACTTTCTGAACTTCAAAGCATCCTTCGCTTGTACCATAAATACATCCAGATTATTTCAGCTTTATTGAAAATACTGGGTATAGAGACTCACAAGCGTCAAGATTTCCAAGAAATGATTATTATAATTATTAGACAACATGATGAACTGATCCAAGCAGTTACTAAGTCAATTTTGTTTTCAGTGCTAAACGCACACATTTTCCTAAAATATTATTGTACTAAGTTATACTTTTTTCTTAAAGGGCATTAGTCATAGGGGCTAGATACCACGAATATTCATTTGACACGATCCTGGCATACTCTTTTTGTCTTAAGGCTCTTAAGGTGAGTACACCTTAAAAGCATTATATTATATATACCTATAGGTTTACAAACAAAATACCTGAATTTGTTTCGGTGTTTCTTCTCAGAGGTAGTCAGTTAGGAAATGCCGACGCTATCTATCTAGTTTTAATAAAAATGACGTGTAAAAGTGTTTTTTAAGACCTATTTGCAGAAATAAAATCATTTATCATTAAATAGATGTAATTCATAATAGCTTGTAAGTGAACGAATTATTAAGTACTTACCAGTAACCAATAAAATTCCAGTCCTGCTTCAAAGGTAGCTTCAGTAGCCAACAAACAATATTTCCAGTAATCTCAGTGACTTGTGTACACAAAGGGTACATATCATTTATACACAATATACAGTTGTGGGACAGCAATATCCTTATCACAGAAACTTTTGGATGTCAGGAAATTGATTCTGTTTGCTGACATTTCTCCCTCCAACCCTTTGCATCGGTCGGCTGATCGCTTCGCGGTTCCTATTATCACGCCTCCTTTTCACGCACTTCGCCATGTCTTATCGCCTGTTATGTGGGTGAAGGAACCTGGTGCGGTGTTTACACGCAGTTGTGTTAGGGAAATATGGTGATAGGAACGTGTGTAATGCTGGGGTGAATTCATGGTGCAAATGTTTTGGTAACTGTGTAGATATTGGGTTTTTATGGAGCTTGTCTTCTGGTTAAGAATAGTTTCTGTTATCTGTGCATAACACTATATTTATTATTCTCGTAGATATTCTTTTGTTTTAAAATGTAGTCACTAGCCAATCAAGTAGCAGGGCTTCTTGGAAGGAGAGGCGTTAGCCTGTTAAGTACCATTTATTGCCCAGAATTTAAAGCTTCCCCGAAGTACAATACCTAAACTAGAAGACGAAAATTCTCTCTTGCCTTCATTTCTAAAATATAATCATCATCTCAAATATATAAGCCCTATCGTTGCCTTGTACATTTGGACTTAAAAGCAGACTTGGTATCAAAACATATTTTATCTACATAAAATAAGCTTACAACTAAACAAATTGTAATCTTAATTATTATTTCTGGAATTTGTACCTACAGGTACGTTTCTGCTCTCGATATAAGTATTTTTTTAAACCAAGCATCATATGCTTTAATCCATTTACTCTAAAACACGATACACCGTATATTCAGCAAACGTCTAACGCCAAACATCAGCATTCATTACTGAACTAATCCAGACAGACACTTATCACTTAATTAATCTCAACAACTTCAAATAAGCAATCAATATCCCAAATCCTGCACCATTCATGTACACGCTGAACTTGAATGCTGCGGAGCTAGGTCATTAATCTCCTAAGCACTGATGTGCTAATCTATGATAGATAATTGACTAATGAGTTTGCACTAACAGTTTGGTTTATATAGCCGCAACCGGTTTATGTTGTCCAAATACTACATTGTACAGTTAGATTTTGGGATTGTTTCATATTTGGTATTATTGCTTATTACAAAAAAAAAGTTTTTCTTCTGTATCATGGGTGCGTTTCATAAACATAAAATATCACATACATAAACACCAAGACTCGGGACAAACATCTGTGGATCACACAAATTTTTGTCCCGTGCGGGAATCGACCCCGAACCCCTAGCGCAGCAGTCCAATCACTTAGCCACTGCGCCAATTAGGTCGTCAAATCAAATTGATTTTAATTTTGATTGAGTGGTGCATTTAATTGGTTTGACTTTAAGGAAGATAATGGTTATCATCAAGGATTTAAAATGATCCCATATTTACAAAGTTCCTCATACTTCACATTCATATTTTTATTAGCCTCACGTGTCTTACGCTGGGCAAAGGCCAGCCCACTCTCTTTCCAAATCTCCCTATTACCAGCTGCCAACGACCAGTCTTGCATATACAAGTCAATTCTGTCCCGCCATCTCCGTCTGCATATTCCTCGCCGTCTTCCCCCTTGTTGAGGAGTCCATTTGGGGTCCATACTCATAATTTAACATTAATAATAGGTCTAGGACTTTTCATCGGAACTCTGATCTTCTTATCGTAAGGTTGATGAACAACCTGGTTTCAGAGTTTAAACCGCCTGTAGGCCTCTGACATGGCTTTACACACCGCACCGTTCAAAATACTCTGGAACTCTGGTGAGTGACGAGTTAAGGCCTACCTCTATATTTATATATCCCAAATATACCCATATCCGTTTTCAGTTCTGTACATGTCTTGCCGACATTTCCTATACAGGTGTGTCACAACTCTCCGCGGTCCAGTAAATAGGTCAGCACACTATCTTGACGGTGACCGGTCGGCTGGTTAAACGAAACGCTAAGTTAAGATGCGGTTCATATTATCACGTGTCGTGCGACTATACCTCTATGTAGCTACAGTACTATTATTATTTTATCCACACTATCGTATTAGGTTAAAACCTGTAAAGATAGTTACTAAGGTAAGTTATAATATAAGTACCTAATGCATGCAGAATAGTCTGAAGATTTTGTAACATTTCTTTTTGTAAGTGACATTAGTTCACGTGTGAGCGTAATAAGCCGATAGCCTAGCCATAACATGCCTCCTAAAAAAAGGTTATTTGCGCACTAATATGTTTTCCCATTAATAGACATTATGATGTATGAAATGCCGTCTAGTGTAAGGGTTCAAACAATACTGTAGTTTAGCCAACCAAATGCAGTTTATTAAAACAATTTCCATAGCAATCGAACTCGACAGTACGCACACCAATAAATAACGCATAATTACGTCAACCATCCCAGTCTATAGCTACATGCACTTGATTTCCCACGACGAAGTCCCACTGTTGTAGTCTACAATGAAATATGCATGCGTGACACACAAGCCATGAAATAGCGTTAGACCGTGCTCCACCGCGGATTCCCCGCCCCTTGCTGTTTTGAAGTGGGCTCGTGTCCGCTGTAACAAGCTTCGCGATACGGATAAAAACGCGGGCTTTAATAGCGTCACGGCATAATAAATACACGATTTTTACATTGATATGAATGTTTAGCGATTTGGGATATGGGGTGCTGGTTTTATTGGACTTGTACCGATAAATGTTGTGTTGTCAGTGGCGTTTATGTGAACCATTCTGAAAAAAGGTTCGTTAAAAGAGAGCGACATAAAGATTATTTTTTTCGATCAATGAATGAATGAATAATAAACTAACTACTGTTCTTCATATTCTAATAATACAATTTTATCTATATTTGGTCAAGTAGGACTGATTCTCTTTGAGTAATTTATTTAAAATACATTTAATAAAGGTATTCAATTCAACCAGTTGAATGGATTAATAAAGGTACCTAATGATTTGAGAATACATGAGTATATTATTCCGGAAAATTTCACCTAGTTATATTACCCCACGAAAAGCAAGTCATTAATAAATCCAGCGTGCAATCCTAAAGGTGCTTTTGAAGTAAATAAATTGGATTTGTTAGATCCATTGATTTGTCATTAGCCGTCAGTCATTGGAATTGCGCAGTCAGTTTTACATTGTCGATAAAGTTCTGATATAATTTTTTGATATCGCCAAAGGGGCGCCTTGACACCGCTGAGGCGTTTTCGATAAATTCGTATCAAAATCCAATATCGCCTTTATAAAGCGAGTCTAGAAAATTCTTTCTAGAGATCATTCCGATTGAAAATGCTCTTATGCTAATACTCATTTCACGTTTCTTGGAAGCAAGATAAGGAATAACGTAATCCAGATTATTGAATCTGTAATATTCTTTCTCGTTTCCAGTAAAACTGTCACAATGTTTAGGTATGTCGGTAAAATACGTAAGTACCTGGCAGCGACTGGAGCCCGCGTAAGTACAGTATATTTAAGATAAAGTAATTTCCTTTGTTTTTCTTTTTGTCAGTATATTTCGATTAACTGAAATGTCTTTATTTGCCTGAAACCCGTGTGATTTATTTATGTTGAAAAATGTTTTTGAATGTCAGAGGTTTTGGTATATAAATTAGTTTCACGACTCCTACATACACAAGCGCGGAATGTGGGTGTACTAATACTCCTTTACTACTTCTTCGAGGAATTCTCGAGTGATGATATAGCTTATACACCTACACTATTTTTATTTGGTGCACCCATGCTTCTCAAACACCTTTTGAAGTAACCATTTTAAACGCTATTTTTATTAAAGGATGACACGAGAGTCACACCCACTCAATAATGCTGATAAGACCTAAAGAGAGAGTAATAACTGCCAAGATTCTCCTATTTCACTATCCTTACCACTTGCTCCATAAATTCATCAACAGATTTTCGGCAACTAAAAGAAAAATTCTCAAAACCCGTAACTCCTACACAATTTTTGTACGAACCACTTTGATCTTGGTACGGTTGAGTAAAATAAATTATGTAGCGAGTAAGTAAACGTTGCTGCATATCTCTAGTGCTATAAACAAAGCAAACTAGCGGAGGTGCGGTAATGAAATGCAAATATGCTTGCATACTCTACGGAAACACTTCTCGTGCCTAGTGTAAATAACAGGTGACTTCTTGATAAACTTAGGTTAGATGAGGAAGTATTTCTGGCGGTGAAATTTTGGCAAAACTAGAGCAAATTGTTGTAAGTGGATCTTGGGGTTTTATGTAAGTCTTTAAGCTTTCATTCGATCCTTAAAGTGACTTGTGTGAAATAAGTCTTGTAATAAACAAGTTGGATTATGAGGATAATATCATTATCAGCCTGTTTTAGTCCACTGCTGGACATAGGTTTCTCCTATGGCACGCCACTGAGATCGATTTTCGAAAAATATTCCTAACAATATATTTTAGTGAAACGTTCAAGTAAGATTATAAGCACAATGCATCATAATCAATTAAAACTTTATAAAGGCATTTTTCCAAAATCCTTCTAACATTTTTTCCAATTGACCGTAGTTTTGGCGGTGACAGTTAGTTGACGGAAAATACATTTCAGGTTCTTGGTCACCTGCTAGTTAAACCTTTTCCTTACGACTAATATTATGTAGGTCACTGTCCCACATAAAAGTAAACTGGTCTACTTTGCAGACAGTTAAGTGTTAAGTTCCGACTTACTTATACCTAAGTAGACGAGTGTGATACCTCTTCGGACAACTTTTTTATGCGTGGAAGCTAAACGCCATTTGTAATAATGATTTTACAAACATTATTTACAGTAATTAATTTATAAATTAAGTCGATTGAGTTGGAAAATTAGTGTCGTCACAGGTTCCTATTTACAAACAAAATCTAAGAAGACATAGCGTTTCAACAGCTCATAAAAAGGATGTCAATTGATTGGTGGTGTCAAATATTTAATTGCAATAGAACTCCAAATTAGTTAAACAGGCTGTAAATAAAATATACCTTAATTATAGTGTTTATAATTGATTTAGGGATTGGCAAAAAGGAAATAAATGTAAACTTTTATGACCACATTAATATAATTTAATCATTGTGAAGAGTTGCTCACCCTTCTAGGGACTGTATGACTAATTCAGAAACTAATACAACGCATAGCAACAACAACAGTTGATTGATTCTACGGGCGAGATATTGTATTTTACAAAGACCACTCATTAATAATACAAGCTGGAGGTAATTGGCCGAATCGCTTCACAAAGACTTGATGAAATAATCATAGATTTGTAGGTAGGTGGACCTATGAAATTAAGTCCGATCGATGCAAGGCTGGTTTGTATCTAGAAATAGTGTGTGTGATTTTACGGCATGTACATATACCTAAGTATTTCTGTTTTTCTCCTAATATTAATACATGTGCTAATTAAAGGTTTTAGTTTTTATTTTTTTAAGTAAATAATAAAAAAGTATATAAAGAAAAATAGCAGCTTACTTAGAGACGGATCCTATTGGAGATCCAACAGAGTCCTCAGTATAGGCAATTGTGTCTCTATTTACCGACTATACCTACAGCATTGTCGTTATAATACAGTTCTAACACTTACCACCCTTCTTGTCTAAAGATTTTGTACCGGCCCATGATGAATATTGATAGCAAGAGTACCTAAACTTCCATTTGTGCTAGACCCAACACGAAACTGGCATATCCAGTGTTTGTGTGGTCTATTTCCTAGTTGTATTATTCAAAGTCGAAGACAGATACTTTTCTGTTCGCATAAATTACCCTTCATTATGTAAGAGAATGTTTTATGCCACAGGATGTCGTGATGAAGGCATACTCTTCAAACTGGTCGGGTTATTTTTTACAATGGCGTTTCTAATGTTTTAGTGTGCGAATGCTTCGTTAACTTTAAATATTGTTTTTCAGCTGTCATTTTATTCCCTTCGATTTCCTAAAGGTAGGTAGTAGTAGTGTAGTCTGCAGCGTGTTGCTCAAGCTTGTATTTTTTGTTGATTTATTTAAATAGAAGGAACACATTGCCCCAAGTGTTCAAGGAGGTTTTGTATTGACTTCAGGTTTGCTATCCAATTCTTTGATTCAACAACTGCATCAGCAAGTAAGTTCTTTTAAAATGCTTTGTAGAAATAAAAATAGCACTGTTTACAGAACTGTATATCGTTTCCAAAATATAAGCAAGCCCTTAAATGTCACATTATAATTTCCGCGCTTATAGCAGTCGATGTAATAAAATTAAAACATTTTTTCATTTGAATCCAATGAGATAAAATGCACTGTAATTGAAACAGGTGTAACAATTAATTACATTTTATTTCACTACAAAGTGAAAAGAGTGCGGCTCGATAAACACTGTTGTCCCTGATTGTAATTTAATACTCCCTTAAGAGAATCTCAGCCAAACACTCGGTGTAAGTAAATGTACCGCGCTAAAGTATCACAGATGTGAGATTGTTAACTTTACTAAGAAATCCTCCGGTTTCCTTCAAGCTCGTTATTTCGAACGCTCGGGCACCGCGAGAGCATTTTAACGTCAAACAAACGGCGCCCGCGCACCTCGGCTGGCCACTTTACGCGGGCATTTGTTTTTACTGTGCTGTTCCGCCGGTACATTTTTGTTTTGCACGTCAATATTTTTTTCTTAATGGCCGCCGTTGAAATGTACTTTAATTGTTACTGGAAGAAAACATAGCAGACGAAAACAGCTGAGCGTTAAGGACGCCACACTTTATTTGTGGCCTTACTCCAGTGTGCTAAAATTCCATCCAATTTTTTCCAATGATGTAGTAGGTAGGTATGCTAAAAAATACATCCATATTTCGGCAAGAAATTTTCCAAGTTCACCTCATATATAATCTCCTATATTCTTGTGTATGGAATGCTCGTATAAAACGAGAACACTGGGATATCTTGAATAATATAGGTCTAGCTAAACCTACCGCAGAAATGTAACTTATATTTCTACTCCTATTTCGTTTTTGCCGATGCTATCTCCCATGTTTCAACTTGTTACTTTGTATCCGAGATAGGCTGACGGAATCCCCCACACCGATGTGTTAGATAGTGTGAGATGTTTTGACGTGTGAACATTGAAAAAAATTGACGTGAGTAGGTTAGACGGTCTAAGATAGCATCAACGGGTTAATTAGTAAGATGTTATTAAAATAATAGTACAGCGGCGCACGCAAAAACGTTGAGAGCAATTAAAAAGGTACGGTGTTGATTAAGTTATTTCTTGGAATGATGATACAATTGCAGTGTTTTGGGAATTAGTCTCACGCCGTTAGCTTGAATTACGTCTTTTATAAAAATTATCGCTGGAAATAAATTATGGGCTTTGATCAGAGCAAACACTTGTGCATTCATGATAAAATACCATAGCAAAATTAAATACAGAATTTTGCAAAAAAAAAAACTACATTATCTTCTGCATAAATGCAAATGAAAATTATTAATTAATAAGAGCTGATAAAAAAGTTCAAGCATGGCTTAAATCAAAAGTTGAGAAATTTAATATTCTAAATGCCAAGACCGACTCTCAATATTTATTCACACGCAACATCAAAGTGCACACAAGCAAAATTTTGTCAAATAATCATGAAAATCGAGTCTTGTGATTAAACGTAAGATATTAAAGCTCATATTTACACCTACATCATTAACCTCCCAAGTAAGGCGAGACTGTTGGCTTAAATTCATAAATTACAAGCACACACCCCAAGTATGTTCTCATAAACATAAGGAGACCTCCGCAATATTAATTTGCAACTTGTTGATGATCAGACGGTGCTCCGTTTATCGTCCGTCACGGCGCCCCCCGCACATTAATCACGTGACCTCACCTCTCCCGCGTGCAAAGAACAGTTGGTGGTGTACCAGACGAACCGAGTAGGGTAATTACATAAATCCGTCAATAAAACATTAAGAAACACAAGGTTTGTGGAAATGTAAGCAAACGATACGTTTATACCTACAAAGCTATCTAAAGAGATGTGAGTGATACATCATATACATATAGCCAGGTTTAATTTATTGTCTTTGTTTAATTTCAACGTATCCGGTATACCATAACATAACGGTCCCGTATTCCTCAAAAGATTAGGTAGGTACAGATTTTGTCAGTTATGTTGTAGCTTCCTTGATAGGGGGCAAGCCTTTTTGCTATTACCCGGACACAAATGCAGTCTCCTCGTTGCTACTTAGTGTAACTAATAGAAAAACTAATTCCACCTTGCCCGACCTGCAAATCGAACGTAGGATTCTATGCTCAGCAGGTAATGCTAATCAAACAAAGACGCCAAAGGGACAAAGAAAAATCCAGCAAAAATAATTCAAATGATCCAATAACATGGTACCAGTATTCCGGCGCTCTTCTTTATGTCATCAATCATTCTAGATTGCCAAACAATTTTGAAAATCATATCTCATCTAGCCTAATCTTTGTTCAAAACGACATCGCACTACCCTAAGGTGAGACGCGACAGCTTATTAGGGGAGCCTAGAACTTTAGGGTCGACTTCACCGTGTATGGGGAGACAAGGGAATATGTTTGTGTACGTCCAGCCCCCGTACCACATAATCCAACACGACACTACCAGGTAATAATTTTACACCTATCTTCCTCCAACCCCTAACACCAGAAAAGGACGAAATAGTCTCGGATTACAGGCATATGTTTACTGTTTCAAAGGGGGATCACCATGAAACAGCCCGGGGCTCATGGGAAATATAAGTTGGCTCCATAAGCAAGGGCGAATTGTCAATCAGTACTTAAATTCGAAAGGGCTGCAGTATCGGGCATTTTCAATTTGTTTAATGTCTGTATTACCTGGGGCACAGTAAGCCGGAATCAGCATGAAGCTTATCAATCACATGATTAGAACTGAACCAAATGTATTTGAATTGGCTGACGAGTAAGTACTCGTGTATACTTGTCGATATTAAAATTATTATTTATTTTTCTATGAAAGAACAATGGGGGAAGAATAATGTGAGCGTAGGATTATAAATTCTGAACATTATGCAGACAAAGAAGCTACTGAATTCTTTTTTCATATCAACGTATTAGAACCCTTATTTACTACATACTCCTAACATTACGATACAATGATTGATGATGATACAAATCTCAACGTAACGTAAATATATGTACGTTTATTCTCCCAAGACGATACGCTACAAGCTTCGCTAGACACGCACCATTAGATCGGTACCCAGACGTATTAATACCGGATCATTATTATTAATATATCAGCGATGAGAGATAATTTTACCACAGTAGAGGCGAAGTTAATAAATCTACTGTGTTCCGCAATGCTGGCTTGCAATATGTCTTGATATCTGACTAAATTGTTTCTGGTTCGGTTCTATGTTCAGGATCTCTTTTATTTTGCTGGTGCCGTAGCTTGTGGTTTGATAGAGGTTTAGCGCAGATAAAGATCAGTGTAATATTTATCGATATTATACCTCATATCTTTCGAGAATGTATGTCTGTTTTAACAAAACGTTTTTTGCTGTGTCAGATTTAAATTGGCACTGATATTTAAATCAGCTCTTTAATGTCCACATTGGCAAAATAATATTATGTCATTTCTTATATTCAAGTAAATTTTCCGTTCCATCAAAAACAAAATCAAAAATACAAATTAATATTCAAAACGTTAAATTAGCGCCTAAACAAAATTTGCATGAACTAAATCGCTTAAGTGTCCAATTATGCATAATTATATAAGTCATTAGAGGGTTGTTTCTTTATATTGCGTAACTTGTTTATGGAAAAAACTATATGAATGGCTTGTTAGCGTTTTCCAGTTGGTCTCAAGAGTGCGGGCGTGAGGCTAAATCGTTAAGGCTGGGTACATGCTGTGTAAGAGAAGCGATTGTAACGCTATTTATAAACGATATTTTAGTTTTAAAAATGTTATTGAAACTTTCACAATCTGTCCAGTCGAATATTAAACTAAATTAAAGCGTAAGACGATGAAAAGAGTACCTTAGTGCATTAGTGTCTAATGAACGTTAAATCGTGGTCCCTGTAAATGAAAATAAATGTTCAAGCCAAAACATAGGTATTGGCCCAAAAATATTTCTGCTGTTATCAAAGAAACCTTTTTAGTTCAAAGTCGAGGCTTTCTGTTAACGTGACAACCATTAGTATTAGAAATAAAATACCAAACAACATAAAAAGCTGATGAAATATACAATTTAATACAAAACAAAATTAAACGAATCGTTAAAAATTTACCGCAGCTACAAAAAATATAATAGTCGAGTAATAAAAAATAAAAGAGTTTTGCATTATATTTCTATGGTTCTACCCTAAAAGGTCATAATTTTCGATCGTTGAGTCAAAGGGGAGCTTGTTGGGCGTGACTTGCAATTGGTGGCATGCAATAAGACATATTTTTCGTAATGCCAAATAGGTGTGGGGGTTGTAACGACGTGCCAATTCATCCGTTTGTACCTTTTTGTTATGTTAGTTAACTGTTTTGTTCGAGTTTCCATCGTAAATGGTTTATATTGTGTAGCTAACTGTTTAGCTGTTACAAGTTTTGAAATCGAATCATCTGTGAATGTTAACGCTGTAGCATTTTAGGGGTTACAAGTTTATTTAGTTACGCTATGGCTCTCTCCCGTATTTTTAGCAGTAAGTTAAATTTTACTTTGTGTTTATGACTGATGAAGAATGATCTAAACTTCTGAATCTCATAATTAGGTAAACAGTATATATTTCCATACACATTTAATTAAAAAGGAATCTTCCCATTAAAATACTTAAAGTTTTCTATAGGTCTTTTGATACTTAGAAAGTTTGACATAATTTATGAACCAGTTAATCTACTGTCAGTCTTTACATCTCATAACGAAGTTTCATGTAGGAAACATTCAATCCCTAGTATAGGGCGGGCTCAGGGGTCGTCAACCCGCGCCCAACCTAAGAGCGAACGTGATCATTCCCACATACCTTATGAAAGGAAGCATATTAAGTCATAAACATTAACAAGTATTTAAAGTAAAAGCTTGACTTCCAAAAGAAAATCCGGTGCTTATCCAATACATAAATTAAGTACTTACAGTCATTTGAATGTATAAACGTACTTCCCAGACATTTTTACGGGAACCAACTGTTTATGCCGAGTTGAGTGAAGTTTCGTATTTGTTGGACTTGTGATTCAATTCTGAAGCCAAAGTAACCTTCCGATTAGCGTAATTGAGCGTCAATTTACACGGGTGTTACCTATTTTGATGGATGTTACCTCCATTAAGAAACTCTCGTGTCCCAATTGAGACATGGGTATTTTTGTTACGGTATTATTGTATTTAGGTTTCTGTATTTTTGGGTTAGTTTTTGTACTTATCGTATTAAACAAATAAAAAAACAACTCATAGGACTGCTTCACCATCGACAAGTAAAGTGTCAAGTAGACTAACCGCCACTTAAAGTCACCCTTAGGTAACTACTCATACGAATTTCACAATATCCGAGTAGCATTAATCAGGGGATAAACTGGCTTGTAACGAAGATACGATAAAAGATACTTGCCGATTAGCGCTAATCAAGAAGTAACTATTCAACATTTTACTTTTAGATGGTGAAACAAGCCTTACTAAGTATAATATGATGAGTTATATGGACGGGATTTAGCATCATAGGGACCTAAATGTAATTTATTATCGGCGATCGATCAATCAACGAAAACTTGCGGCTTATATTTTAAATCTGACGTAGATAAGTTTCAAAATAGGTACCCATTAAAAACCATAACACAGTCAAGCTAAGTATAAAAATTCTTCTGTAAATATTTGTGTTAAAAGGTTCCATATAATTGACCCTTTCTGTGTAGCATCATTAATATACTTCATTAATTTAAAGCGTAAAAATTTAAATATGGTAAACTATCTCATAATTTTTGATGTTTATTGTAAATTTTGTATAAACAAGCAACTGTGACGTCCGTCGTATTAATCCCGGTCGTTTGTTTATAATGAACTTGACTGATTGAATGTTATGGTTGTCATAACGACACCAGCGTAAAATGAACTTCCATACATTAAAAGTGTTGGTTGAATATGTCAAAATTATTGAGTTAGTGTGGATCTCTTTAGATTGGGTAGGAATTTGTGTTGATTATTACACTTGGGCAATTTGTATGAAGTGTAACGGGATATTTCACAACTACGCATAACTGTCAATGGTCTTTAAAATTTGGCTTAAGTTTCGCTACAGGGGTCTGACATTAAACGGGTTCATTAAACTGTTGGTATTTATTTCTTAGGGTCCGACGTCAGTGCATAATTACTGTTAGAAGAATGACTAGGCGCATAATTACTTCTTTATCCTTATAAGTGCGAAAGTAATAATGTTTGTTTGTCCGCCACGTTTAAACCACTAGACCGATTGAAATTTTGAAAAGTGGAAGAACACTAATTTATAGGACTGTCCCCAAAAATATGCTGTAAAAATATATTATAACTGTCAGCTAAAACTCACGCGATAGCTAGTGTTGTGTGTAGTTATTTGGTGACTTTTACGTTTTGGTCATACGCTAGAATTAGGCAAAATCGTTAAAAAGGAGGGTGAATTTATAGACTCAGCTTTTAATTTCCATTAAGTACCTAGGTCAGATAACAAAGCTGTCAACTGTCGTATTAAGTCATAGATGGCTTTGTTGGAAAGATAAACATGTCTTAGACGTAATACGGCTTAACTACGCAAGGTCGATTTGTGCTGAGGACATTCAACCATGATTTCCGTCGTACTATACAATTTGTTAGACAGGCAAAATTAATTATGTTGTTAACTATCTTACTATGTATTAAGAGTCATTATTTTAAGTATCGTCATGTATTAGGAGGAGACTTGTAGAATGTAGAGTTACTTTTAAGAAAATGTATGCACGCCCACTATTTACAAATTTAACGCAAAGGTGACCCATGAGGTTACATAACCGTTTTAATGCGTCAATTCACCTTAATGAAAATGCAATACGTTAATTAAGTGATCGTACAATGCGTAGACGTTCTCTTTTTTTAAAATTCTATTTGTGTGAAACTATTTGTGTAGTAGTTGTTTTCTCATAGTGTTTATTTGTTTGATATCCTATAAGATAAGAATAAAAGTAGAAATTAGGATAGGAATTATGTATAAAATCAAGTGCACAAATCACTTGATTTTATACAACATAATTTCCTAATTTGATGTGGAGTTATTATATAAATCAAGTATTTTTTTATGAAGTAGGTACAGTAAATTAATTACAAAATATTATGTAATTTTTTAAGCAATAATGATATTTAATAATAAATCTTACTGTCACTAATGTACTAATACCGCTCGTAATGTACCAGCTACTCATAAATTGGGCAGCTGGTGTAAACGCAAGTAAAACAAACGGACGCCGCAGGTGTCGTTGGCGTGATGTCAAATCGGTCACACTCGGCGTCGACGTTGAGTGAATCGACTACTTTATTAGGGTTCCTTGTTTATAAACATATTCTTTTGATATGTATGTACTATTTAAAATGTATACTATATCTTACGTTTACGATTTACATAGTGGGTATATTTTTTTATAAACTCAAGACTCAAGATATTCCTAAAAAATGCTGCAGTTGCTTAAAACATTTTAAATAGTAGCCCTTGAAGTTGTTCCGTACGTAGTTGAGGGTACTTATAAATTTTACAAAAAACGCTAATTATTTCCATGTACCGAACCCCACTCGGTAGTCAGACACCACACTGTATTTAATGTATAATATTTCTTCTCTTCCACGCGCCGCCACCTGCCGGGCGCCCATTAAGACCGGAACCGAATCCCCGACTATCACTTCGAATAAATATAATTTTATTTTGATTGCTCTCTCTAATGTACGCTGTACGCTTGTAAAGTTTCTTAAGTCAACATTTTGTATGGTGGTTTTAGTCACGTGTTTATGTTGCTGTAGAGTCAGTAGAGAGCTTTGAAGAAGGATGTTAATACCTATGGTAGTGTAGACAAATCACAACATCGTTATAATTTTTTTTGAGAACCTGGCTCTTGGTATTTCTTTACCAGCCATTGGCCAGCTACAGCCTTTAATGGTAGAGCTATTGATAAAGACCTTAAAATAACCTAGCGATAGGAACTACTTCATAGTAATTTTGTTAAAATAATTAAAATACAATGATACCTGAAATGCTTTTAATATTGAGAGAAGAATATCGCAATATACTACACATGATTGAATATGATGTAACCTCTAATCCCCAACATAATCCATATTATATATTATGTTAGATACTAAATAAATGCTACACAGCAGATGAAGCAACATAGTTACTTTCAAAGACCAACCGTTATTGTGTATGCAATGGCATCCAATAATTTATTTTCATAAAGTCACCCTTAGCAACGAGTTGTTTGGTTTAGCAGTCACGATAATGCACAAATAATGATAGGTTAAAAACTTGTGAGAAAAATTAAAAAACTAAGTATATTCAAACAGTCAACATTGAAGTTGTCATAATTATCTGATTGTTTATATTTTTAATCGGTAAGGTACTGAATACCAATGAAAATGGTAACTCAATAAGATATTGAAAATGAAACCTAAAATAAGCTCTTTAAAAAAATCTCTTAAAGCAGAACATTTAACATTGTAAAAGCGAGACGTGTAGTGTAGTGTCGCATTTCGCTTACTCAACGGAAAACATCCAGAAAGCGTGCTATACTGTATTGAGTAAAATGTGCACCTAATTAAACACTAACGTAAAAGGCCCAAGCACATATTTTCCAAGATATTTTCACGTGGACTGAATCCACGTGAAAATATCTACAAACCTCATACTACGTCCGTACATACCAAAGAGACTGCTTCAATTGAATCTTATACCAGAATTCATCACAATATTGCCACTAGTACCAGTTACAAGCATTTCTCCCCAGTCTTATTACCTACAGAAACGAAACACGATCCCGTTTCGTTATTACTTAAAGTAATTTTCTTAATTAATTTAATTTCGAGTGTCTGGTTTGTGCTGTGGTGATACACTATCTGTTCACGGGTGTCGAGTGACATTACTTGGGGACGGATTATGAGATTGAAGCCTTGATAACTTAACGCAACATGCCTTTTACTCATTGGGGTAGGTAGACTACGAAAGTCACAAGTTGCGATCCTCGAATTAAGTTTGTTAATGTTTAAGCATCTTTTCATATTATATCGGCCATTGCGTGTTCTACACTGGTGATGTATTAAGTTAACTTATGAGGCATTTGAATATTTATAGATTTTATCATCTCCGCTTTATTCGTTGGATGAAGTTTGTTGGGGTTCAATTAAAGAGCTTTAATTAATAGTGATATCTAAGTAGTAGTAAGTCTCGTTTCGACAAAAGATGTTTTTAATTCTTATGACATGCCAAGCCTATTGCTATTGAATGCTATTAGCGATAAATCCCTTTTGTTAATTGCATTTCTTTTTATCCACTTTACGAAGACACCGACGAAATATCTTTTATTTTTGCCACTACATGTTTTATGCCTCTGCGATATCTTATCACACTGTTTCTCACTCCACCATTCAGCGTTAATTAATGTAATTAAGAGCTAGTTAATCCAATGAAATTACTTTTAAATAAAATGTACGGGGATTGGTAAACAAATTACGCGGATTTTTACGTAAATTTAAGTTAGTTAGCAATCTAAAAGATATTGCAGCATTAAAGACGGATATACGAAATATATATCTTGCATAAAATAAGTGGTACCTAAATAACGCGAACACATGTAAAGTAAAAAATGTACCTAAATTACGGTCAAGATTTATAATATTTATCGGATAGTTTATCAAGTAAATTGTCGCTTTTAACGTATCGCATTTTCGTATTAACCCTTGTAAAGTTGAACAATAAAAAAATATAGGTACAAAGTAATATTATAATCCCAAGTATCTGAAACAGAACTTAATTTTCCAATTAATCCATCTAACATTAAAACCACCACAAAGGCGAACCTAATAAAGCAACATAAATTACAAGTAATTTATATTCTGCTTGTCTAAAGTTATTACCGGGATAATAAAATTAATTCCAAACGTTAATACCATGCAACCGCACTTTGCAACCGCATAAAATTATGACAGTTGTAACACCCAACCCTGCGAATGATGACGGGACTTTTATCCGCGCGAAGCAATTTACGCGGTCTTCTACACCTAGACGTGGCCGCCTAGTAATTACGCCAGGCTGTAGTTCTTTCACCGCTGCGTTATCTTGACAATTTATCTCGTATATCTTCGGTAGTAGTGTTTGTATGCTAATGGGTGTTGTACAGTCGAGTTCGCTTTTTTTAAGTCATTAAGGGAAATAACTGGCATAAATGCGATGACAGGCGGGTGTTATGCTTTTATCATCATTTTTATATTGTTTTAAATATTGTGATGAGTTGAGCTCCTTATTATTAATTGTACTAAATTAATGCAATATACCATTTCATTGATAAAAGTTAACACATATTTATATTTTTATGCAACATAATAATTATACATACCTATTTTTGGTGATAGTTTTTAATCGATGTATTCTGTACAATCAAGCAAACTAAAAGTTGGTACTTACCTCAAATATAATAAATTCCTTTAAAACCTTTTGTATGTAAATGTAAAAGATAGCGTATTGTATTTTTATAAACTAACTTTAAAGACGGTGACTGTACATGGGGAACGCTTTCTAAGCGTACCTATTATGATTGCGGACACAAATGGACAATATAATGAGACATTATAGCATTAAGTAGAAATATCGCGTTCATATTTAAATCCTTTCTCCATTGTAAACAGACTTGTTTATAACAACACAAATAACTGTCTAATGCATCAAATGCATGTTAGTTGTATTTTTATAAGTGTACCTACTAAATTATTTGTTGATCATGATTGTCGTATGAAGAGGCGCAAAAGCTTCACTGGCATTCACTGCATACTAGATTTTGCCTGCAACGTTGTCCGAGTTGCGCTAGTCTTTGTGTTACTTTCATAAACATTCTTAAAAGTTCTTGTAATGTTGATGACGATTTTATAAATCAAAGTGTAACTATAATAGTTTCAGTAAAAATAAATGTAATTAGGTTATGCAAAAAAATGTTATTAAATATTATGTGTCTTACATACCTATAATTCGAACTTATAAACAAACACACCTAATTCACATTAATTTCCTTTGTAACCCGACACGAGAACTTTCACCTCTATTGCAAATATCAGATGTCCGTCACTTAACGAGGCAAAATCTACTCACGACACACTCTCACCGCCATTATCTTATTTCGTGAGATTACTACTACACAGCGGCCTATAATTTGACAAATAAAGAATGAGATGCATTAGTGCGCATTTCCTACGTAATGGGGTACTATGGTCCCTTAGTGTATAATTTAGCGGTACGGTCGCGAAGATGGGTTGGTCGCGCGGCCCGCGGAACGATAATAATATTTGATAAAAAGTTCGATGAATCATTATTTAACTTCCATATTTGTGTAGTCATTTTATTTGGGCTGTGTGAATGTTTCTCTTGTTTCAATGCCTGCGGCTTCGAATCAGTTCAATTAAATTTCTTCTTGCTTCAATTTCTTTAATTTAAGGCTTTTTTCTACGCACCAATGTCTTTTCAAATTCATGTGCGTATTAATTAGTTATCAGTTGCTAAAAACGGTGAATGAAAACATCGTGAGGAAACCGGCAAACCTTTGAGATTTTTCAACGGTGTGTAAACCCATGTCAGAGGCAGTAAAGAAATTGAAGTACAATTACTTCATTTACTTTTAAACAGATGGATGCAACCAGACAGCTTTTCGCTTTTTACTAAGTACTCCATTAATGTCAAATAACCATAGCATGCCATCCTTTAACATTGAAATATTGAGAAATATATCCATTGACAGTCAAAAATGTCAGTGATAATTGAGAAGCTTAAAACTGAAATGCAAGTTCGTACAATGTGCACACATTTATTAAACTCTGGACAAACAGTCGCAAAATGTTATCGTTAAGATAACTCTTCAAACTATCTGGCAAACAAGCAACAAAGTCGTCTTCAAACAAAATGATCAACGACAGCTCCCTTCAACTTTGTACATTTATTCACTCCTCATATATCAACCGTCGTAAACGCTTCATTCTCTAATAAAACGCAATTTGTGAGCCGACATGCTGAACTTAAAACTACAAGATCAGTTTTTAGTGCGTCGTAAACATCAGTAAGTCCATTTTATAGGGAACTTTGATGTGACTTTATCTGTTTTCTTATTAGATATGGATTATTATAAAACTATTTAACATCCTTGCTATAAATTTGTAATGATTGATTGTAAAGTATTAAGAGCCTTATCCGATATCGTTAGGGATATTTCATTGTGTTATCCTTTATGGCTTATAAAAGATGTTAACAAACTATAAATCAGGAGGAACGGCCAACGTTATAGGTATTCGAACACTTAGAATGTTTTCAGTGTTAATAAAGACACAACACATAATAGTGCCGTAGCGATTCTAAATATTCCCATTAAGCTATACTTCCATAAGTACTAGTAATATTATTGCGAAAATCCCTTTTTTTAAATAGAATAGAATAGAATTTATAATCAATAAAATTGTTACCCTTAAATGGCTAAACTACTAAACCGATTATGATTACGAATTTAATCTATATATTTCAGTTGACTTACGTTCATATAAAATCATATTTCCTAATAATAATAATTTAATAATAATAATAATTTTATTCTTCCAAGGAGTACAAAAAATAGACATATTACAGAATATCATTTACATTAATTGTAGGGTTAAGGGTAATTGTACAGAGGCTTTTAAGAAGTGAGTCAACGACTCCCAAACTGAGCAATGCTCGTATCTTGGGTAGTCGGTGGTCCACCGTACTGTTTGTCCTATTATAATTATCACTGTCCTATTTAGTTGATATTACAGACAACACTTTTAGCTATTTTATTACTATAGTAGCGCCTTAAGGTTATGTAGTGCATATTCATTTGGTTATTCAAAAGAAGATAGAGGAAAAATGTAGTTTTATCTTAATTGACAATATGAATAAGTTTCTCTGTCTCGTCATAGTTTAATAACTTTAACCAATCAGTTAATTAATATCTGCATAACACGTCATAATATTATGTTAACTAGCGTATAAGCTTTTCCCGCTCAACCAATATTAATAAACTTTGGACTAATTGAGAGACATTCAGACAATTTAATAAATATCATTCGATGCCGTATTTGCGATATTTAATAACGTAACGATTGAATTGATGCTCTAAATCAAAAACTGATACGAATGAACAAACAAAAATAAAAGTTTGTTGTCAATTACTGTTGGAAACAGATTGTGTACTCGGTATATTAAATGTATTATTTATGCTTCAGCTTCTATTTGGTATGTTTCTACAGTGAACTAAGTTATGTAAAGGTGATTTTGTAATAGATATTCCTTTATAAAAATACCTTTGATTCAGTATTTAATTATCAGAGAATGACGCGATAATTTCTGACAGTTCCAAATAATACGAACCGGAAAATTAGCACTGCTTATGTGCACCCAAAACATAGAAGTTGTAGTATTTTCTATTCTGTGCCACAGGTGAAAATCTCAGTAAAGGAGCAAACGTAAGAAATGCAATGCTCATCATTGTTTAAGCTGAAAAAGTTAAATCGATTATTTAAGACTTCATCATCATCAGCCCGTTGCAGTCCACTGCTGGACATAGGCCTCTCCCAATGTACGCCACAAAGCCCGGTCTGCTGCTTTATGCATCCAGTCGTTGCCTGCCCTCTTATGAAAGTCATCCCGCCATCTGGCCAGTATTCAAGACTTAGTGCTTAAAATTAACGAGTCGTTCTGCAAGCGAGTATTAAAACGTTTTTAGCACAAAAGGTAACCAACCTTTTTACAAAACAAGTTGATAGGTAGTGCTCACTTTAAGCCAACTGCTATCCGATCAGGGCATAAAAATATGAAATGTCAGTTGGACATAATGGTGCCTGTAAGGCATGCAACTGTGAACTACTTACACAGAATTGAAATGGTTAACCTTAAGGCATAATTTTACGTGGTTTCAATATGCTCAGCCTACTTTTTTGCCAGCCTTTTAACACGGTAAATTATTAAGCTCGTAATGGTTCGCATTTATTGCTTTCAAGTTTTGTATTGATAACTTTCGAGTTAAATGGCTTTTATACATTCAATACTATTATAATTTTTTAACAAATTGCGACATGTAAATGAAGAGGGAGTAATCTTTTTAAAGGTACAGTCAGCAACATAAGTAGCTGAACATGTTAAGAAGCCTTATATCAAATAATTAAAAGAAATAAACATCAACTCAAGTTATTGCTTCAAATTATAGGAGCGCGATATGATGATCTACGCATATTTAAGACTGACTATGTATGAAGTTGTTCTTCAATTAACGGTAGATAAGTTTAAAAAATGTAATGTTCAGCTACTTATGTTGCTGACTGTACTACTATATTGTAGATTATGACTCTGTTTATGAACTGAATATGGACTCTGTTCGGAATAAAAGCCGATTCCATAGTAAGCTTTTATTAATTCTATAAAACATGTTCCATTTCACGATGTCAAATATTTAAACAACAGGGACAAATATTTACAATAGAAATCGAATAGGATGAAAAATATACTTATGGGATTGTCACAATTATGTCAAAGTTGAAACATTATGTTCTCAATCCTCATGGACATTTGTCATTTGTTTGTTTTGCCACTTGTCTATGGCACCAGACCAACAATTGTTAGTATACAGCTAAACTTTCAATTGTCGAACATTATATATATGTAACTTAATCCTCGAAATTGGAACTATAGATCTTTATTTTCGAATATGATACATGAACGGATGTTAATTTTCAAGATTGGAACATAATATCAGTTGCTGATTCGATCCCAATATGCGATACCGTTAAAGGATTATCTTGAGTGACGGGCCCCGTAACACCCAATTAAATGGGCGATAAGTTGGACGCGCACTGGACGCATGAATCACGCCCTATCGCGTGTTCGCTCGTTGTGTGTGACGTATAGTACCTAGTTCGCGCGAATGATGTGCTGCATAATATGCATAAATATATAAAACCTATACGTAGGGCAGATAGATACAATATATTATATTGTATCTATCTGTCCTACGTATAGGTTTTACCTTGTTGGTTTGTTTAACAGAGCCCTATTGGTTTCATCTCTCATCTCTCAGCTTATCGCGGTCCACTGTTGGACATAGGCCTCTTTCAGGTTTCGCCATAACACCCGGTCCTCCGCCTTCCGCATCCAGTCCGATCCAGCTACCTTTATTAAGTCGTCGGTCCATCGGGCTGGGGGGCGTCGTACATTACGTTTGCCGATTCGCGGTCTCCACTCAAGGACTCCTTTGGTTTGTTAAGCCAAAACTATTTGGTTTCTAAAAAATAAATGAATAATTAAAAAAAAATGCAACTTACAATAAATCATGTTTTCTTACTTGGTTGAAGTTAGTTATTTATTACCTACTATAAATTTTATCTCTAAGTTAACATACCAACACCTTCTGGACATCAATCATCAGTATTTATAGATAATCGTAAACAGTAATCACAGGCTTGGGTGAACACCTTTCATGAACACATAGGTACAAAATGCCTCATTCAGTATAAATCCTGTGTTCTAGGTAACAAGCATTAATTAGGTACAGTTGTACACAAGGCATTAAGTCCGTCTTGTAGGCTGTACTTAAGTGTTAGTTAAATAAATAAACAATCCTATTTCCTCTCATTTGTATGTTTCTCTAAACGAATATTTATGGCTTTTGCTATAGTTCCTGACAGTTACCCACATTGGAAATGTAAAGATTTCTGTCATACTTTGAGTCGGTATACCTTATCTAAAATTAGAAAAGAAATAATCCTGCCCACCCAGTGCCACCATTACCAATTTAATTAATTAATTATTCGTTCCACTTGGCAATGCTAGCAATCTATCAAATGGACACGTTAACAGTCGTATAAGAGAAGGAATTTTGCGATACTTTACTGTTAATTTATTAGCACGTGTAAGTATTTTTACTGTTTTTAAATACTAAAAATTTCAGCCGTTTGTAATAGGTGAATTTCATGCAACCTGTGTCCATCATTGGAATACTTAATCAGGCTAATTACCAAAAGTAATTGTAAGCAAACAGAATACCTACTTTAGAGAAGAATTAAACACTTAAAAGTGTATTTATTACATCTGTAATACAATTAACTAAACCACAATGTACTCTTTAGGTGTTAAAACCAGATTTCAAATGCGTCATCGTCTTTGTCATGGTCATTTAATGAGAGCGTCGCACTTTAAATTGCTTTTAATTTTGTCAACACATTTAAATCGTTATCTGCAACCCGTATGTTTGGTTTAACTGCTTGCTTCTGCCAATTCGGTGGAAAGCATTTGTTGGTATATGTGTAACTATGTATGATGTTATTCGAAAGTTTACCATTTAGTTGACAGACGTTTTGTTGGTAACCTGAAGCTAAAATGTTACTTTTTAACAATTAAAATCATACAACGTCATTACAATCTTGAGCTTACGCCCGGTTAGTAACAATAGGTCCGTCTTCTATTGCATTGGGACCTATAACATAATTTGTGGGTGGTGATTAGTCCACCCACAAATTTATTCAAGAAATTTAAGGCCTCCCACCAGGTGGACCGACGATATCGTCAGAGTTGCTGCAACCGGTGGATGCAAATGGCAAGTCGTTGTTCATTGTGGCGTTCTAAGAGGGAGGCCTTTGTCCAGCAGTGGACGTCTTCCGGCTGATGATGATGATGATATTATTAAGAAGAACGACCTCATACCATGAACTCTTAAAACAGGACATTTTCATCACGCCTGTATTCCCCAATGCTATCCCATTCGGGTTGTTCTTCAACAGCCGATGGATGTCCTTTGTCGAACAAAGGCCTCCCCTTTTTAGAAGGGGGGGGGGCATAATCTCCACGCTTGGCAAGCGGCAATTCTAGGCCGGATACCACACGGCATAAAAGATTAATACTGCCTAAAACTAAGCTTTGTATTACTACTTTATCCACCATTAACGAAAGCCATGAACAAGGGAACAACCTAGTTGACTTGCCGTCATGACATTGTTTAGTACCTAGGTACTTCAGCGATAAAGCAATTCAAACTTTGTAATCTACGTGGAGTATTGGCAGTAAATTCAAGCTCACAATTCACTCTAATTTATATTTGGTAAACTGCACAATACCAATAATGTTGGCGCTACAGATAGCAATTCCACAAACAATATTTACCAACCTGTCGCCATATCTCAATATGAATTCCAATAACTTGCTCTAGTAGTAACACAGGTGTATTATCAGGAGAATGCATGTGCATTTTATTCATTACTAGCTGAGCCCTGCCGTGTGTTACCCGCTACATTTTTTTCGGGATAAAAAGTAGCCTATGTTTTAATCCAGGGTGTCAGCAACCTACATACCAAATCTTATCAAAATCAGTATAGCCGGTTAAGCGTGAATTTGTAGGTTACTTTCGCATTTGTAATATTAGTGAGATGTGTTTTTATGATAGCACTGCCAACAGGTATTTTGATGAATTTTGACTAAAAGGCTAAACAGCCTTTATTGCCACATTTTATGCCTTTATAAGCAAAAGCCCTAAACATTTTTCATTGGGCTTATGATAAAATATCGTTGGTTAAATCATGAAGATAAGAGATACCTAATAGTCAACATCTCTGCTTAGCCCTAAAGGGATTACAATTGTGATTTTATGAACGAATTACTTTAACATTGTAGATATCATAAAATGTATTAATCTATTCTGTTTCCTTCGCAAGTGATAGTCCGACATAGTTGCTTGCCTATTCTAGATAATCTGCATTCTACGATTGCATTGCATGACTACATTTAAGGTGATTCACTCTGTAATCGGCCTACTTTACGTTTATATCTTCAGTCAAATGTGAGCGGATAATGTCACAACAAATTATTCGTATGAGCATAGATAGATTTACAGATAACTGCTAAAGGCATTGGTAGAGTTGCAAATGCAAATCGTATATTGATATTATGACAGTGTCTTGAATTAAAGTTATGATTGACGAAATTATAACCTTTATAGGACAGAAATTAGTAATATGTAACTCTAGTGCCCAAGTGTAAACTAATAAGCTGATACAGGTTAATAAGTTACCGTCAAACATAATTATCCATATCCATACTAATATTATAAATGTAAAAGTAACTATGTCTGTCTGTCTGGTACGTCTTCATGTCTAAATTGGTGGACGAATTTTGATGAGATTATGCATGTAGAAAGTTAAAGACCCAATAAAGGACGTAGGCTACATTTTTTTTTAATTCGACCCTCTTTGGGTTTTAAATAGGGGCAAAAGCTAGTTTACTATACAGCGGTTTTACTAACGTGTTTGTTCTGACTAGTTTCGGACTCAAACGGAGCTCTTGACTACTATTGATGGGCTGGTGACGCGGCGGGTCTTGGGCGAACTAATTAATATGGAGAACACACACACATAACTCATGGAATTAAAGTATATTGATTAGGCAAAAGAAAAAGAAAAACATCTATTAGAGAAATTATGTTGTAGGAATCTTTGATGATGTATGTATTTATTACTTACGTTTTTGTCAGATACTTATAAATCTATCTACTTCTTAGTTTATGGTATAAAGTATTATATTCTATGTTTTATATGAAACCAGCAATATAAAAGTAATTTCTATCTCTTTTAATTACGGTTTTAGTTTGCACGTAGATACTTTCATTAATGGTAAGTTAATTTGTCGCGTAGCTTTGTTCTGTTCTAATATCATTGCTTTGTACACTGAAAAACACGTTTCAAATTAAAATTAGTAAACAAAACTGCACAGGGTTTCCTTTTATTGTTGACCCAATTCAAAATGTTCATTTGTTTTGTCTGTTTTAAATATACGTACAGGTTTTTTGTAGTTTAGCATAATATTATACGTATTATTGTTGAAAACTTTTTAAAATTCATTTAAAATGTATCAAAGGACTTTAACTTTTAGATTACCGCATAGTAACAATATTTTGTAAATTTAAATATTACAATCCGTACGAAAACAAAAAGGCGTAGCAACAGGAAAAATTAAGAATTGCAATAAGTTAACTATTTAAGTTCCGACTTAAACAAAAGGCATTCAAGCATTTGATTATCAATTTTACAATAATTAAAAAACATACTTTAGTTGCAAACGGCCTTTTTTGTAATAAACTAATTAAACATAATTAATTAGGCTGATAGTCCATTGCTTATCAAATCATTGAGCTCAATTTTGACAGTTCACCAAACGTAACTAGATTGTATCAAGTGATCTGCGGTTTTAGTTTGTGTGAAGCAATTTGGAAATAGCACTAAGTATTCGTTAAATCCCGGATTAAAGTAAGATATTCAAGATAAAAGAAGCCTGTGAACTGGTTAGTATGGTTTTGTTATAATATTGTGGTTCTCAGAGTCATAGTGTTCAAAAGCTCAGAAAAACTTATTGATTGATTGTGAGATATATATCTGCAGGTGCGTTTATCTACAAGCCTAGTGCCAATTTTACGAAAAGTAGATGTGCATTTTGGGGCACAATTTAAGACCCTCAAATTAAACATTATTATGTTATATTATGTACCTTGGGAGAGGCCTATGATATGATATATGATGATCGTGATGATTATAAATAATAAGTATCAATAGAGTATCTACAGTATTATACCTACATCCTACATGTACCTAAATTAAGAAAAGAAAAAACCAATAAACTGAATCATTCTAGTAATCTTTTGTAAATGTTGTCTGACGCAAACAGCGAAACATCAATAGAAAGTAAATGATAACATTTTAAATTCAAAGCCTTTAGTGTAGGTACCTACTTCTTCAAATATAAGATCGTTTCTTATCCAGTACTCAACAATCTTAGAATTAAATGGGTTGTAAGAATTATTTTAATTCAATACAGGTTTCGTTGCGGTCGCCGATTCAGAAATGTCATCGGCCATATTAGGTCGCATGTCAAGTTGATTAGAATTTTTTTACTGGTGGCCAATTGTGACCACAAATTCGATACTTCAGTGTCACTAGAGCAACAGTGTAACGCCTTTCATAACTGAGAATTTGTAAGTGGATACTGTGAAATAAGATATTGACATTTATGAATTCTGACTAGTAGGACAGACGAACGAACTGTATAAAAACATTGTTGATTCAATATACATTCAATGTACCTACGTTACATTTTCAAGGTGATATTATTCACATTATAATTATAATGTTTTTTGTATAATCTAGACACATATCAGTGTGTCCGCCAAGTTCGTAAAGCAAAAAGGTGTTATGTTTTCACGATACATAGTTCGTATTCAATTTTTTTCAGCCTATATTGTATCCCACTGCTGGGCAGGCCTCCCCTTTCTTCTTCCAAACCACTCTATCCTTCAAAATAATAATAATAATTTATTTACTGACTTTTATAAATTTAAAACATAGTTTGTTTTCTATACCCCACATTAAAATATTCCCTGTGTCATGGGATCTAGTCTCTTTCAATCCAAAACAGCAACTTTTACATTAGAAAATAATAATGACACTTAAAAATAAGCAATTACGGATTTAATTTAACCAAAGTCATAACAGCTTCATTTAATATTATTTTTTTTGGAAAAGTTCACAAAAATATAGCCTAGTTGTTATTCAAGCCTAGTTAGCTGCAATTCCAGAACGAGTTCTAGAAGAATCCTATTAAGAACAAAATATGTTGTATTTAATTCCGAAAAACCAAAGCTCTTATACGCAGCACGCTTCGCCTAAAACACGATATTCTTATAGCGGACGAACAAAATAAAACTAATTCATTTCGTAGGCAGACATCCCGTTACATCTGTATTTAGTCTAATCGGATTACTAAGTAGAGTTGACGGGAACCAATTCATTTGTATATAGTTGCGCAAGACATCAGTTTGTCTGACGTGGACATCATACTAGCTAGGATTTATAGTTGAATAACATTTATAAGCCGATTTTCATTTGGCCTCGTTATTTGTAACGCTTAGAACGATTTTGTTTGATTAAATGGATTTATAAGCGGTTATTTCATTGATGAATTTGAAGATAAATATCAGGTATAGTTACTCGTAGATAGTCGTATTATCTTGCTTATATTTCTCAAAATTGCGAATTTTGTGAGACAATTTTAGTTCTATGCGATGGGGACAGATCCGATTTTCATTAATCTAGCACAATGATGTATTAAAATTACAGGTTCTGTAATAGTCATCGATGGAGATAAGTAACAAGAGGACAAGTTATGGCGCAGTAGCCAAGCGATTGGACTGGATTGCGGGTTAGATTCCCGCACGCGACAAAACATTGTGTGACCCGCAAATGTTAGTTTCGGGTCTAGGTGTTAGTGTAAGTGATATTTCATGTTTGTGAAACGCACCCACGATACAGGAGAAGTTGCAAATGTAGAGCAAACTAAAAATGATAAAAGAATCAAAATTAATCATTATTTTTTTATAACTTTTACTCATTTCACTCTGTATGATATTATTTTTTTATTATTTGAACTGAGAATATTTAAGTCTTATTTCTATTATAACAAATTGTTCTTCAATTAATGGTATGTTAAAAAAAGTAAATGTCCAGCTACTTTTGTTTATGACTGTACTTAGAAGAAAATAATATACATACATAAGTAAGTATGTACTAGAGGTACTAAAGGCTAACGACACAATTTCACAAAACTTCCGAGACATTTAAGGCCATAAGAGATGTTGAAGTAAATTGTATTGTCTAAAAGTACTTCCACTAATTTTCTGGCAAGAAATTGGCCTCTAAATAACTGTAGTCAGTTCTCTTGTAATTTATGAACCATTCCTTTGACTCTGCAATTAAGAAGAAGATAGATTAGATAAATAAAATGTGGGTTAGGCTAATCTTGACGCAAAAGGCCTAAATAATGTGCTAGCTTGGTTTAGCGTTTTAAAGGCGTTGATTAATATTGCTTCTGTGAAGTATAAAGCTAGTGTACCGTGGAGTACCGGGCCGGAATAGCAACTCCTCATTTCGAGGCGGAGGCGACTAAGGGAATATTCAGAAGATGGGCAGCAGCATCTTCTGTAACTTCACCAATACTGCGATCTCCCTTAAGGGGGAGGCCTTTGTTCATCAGTGGACGTTTTCCGGCTGGTGATGATAATGATGATGGAAAGTAGCTAAACTTGTAGACTGTTTAAGTCAAATGTGTGTTTACTAAATAATATTACAGCATTTACTTTTTTATTCATGGCGACTTAGATAATTATGAACATTTAAGTTTTTTCTATAAATTTTCCAACAAAACATTACCTTTAAATACAAATTATAATTTGCTAACATTTGTTAAAAAACCTACTCATTTTCGTTAGGCTTTATAAGTTTAGATCAACCTTAAGCCTTCTCTAGGTATTTAGTAGTTATGCACAACTAAATACCATACAAATGTGACTAAAAAAACATTTTCACATTATTTATTCGCCGTCCTAACTGTCCTTATTCCACAAAACCACAATCAAACATTAATTTCATTACGTAAGACCAAAAAGTGAAGTTGACATGCAGTATAATTAATACTAATTATCGTGCCGGTGTGTTTCAACGCGTTTGTTAATTTACCTAACGCGCCCTACGAAAGGCACCAAAACCACTATGAAATTGAATACGTACAACTGCTACCCATTTTGGGCGACGGACTTGTTTAAGGTTTGGTTTCACTAAGCGAGTTGGCGAACGAACATTTAAATCAAATATAATAAACAAACAATTTAATTTAAAAACGACTTCTCCTTTGAAAAATGCGTATGCTATAGTTTAGTTTAAGTTACTAAATGAAGTATGGATTACTATTATTCCGGTTAAAGTCACGTGTGTATTCGGGTATGCCCGACTAGTTTCGAATTCGAACTGCCCTGCAGTGGGACAGCTAAAGGCAGGTATTATAATTATTAATAGTAATAATTTTCCTCCGTTAAACCAACTGAATATCTTGACAGTTGCCGTTGTACAGCTACAGTTACTTTAAGCTATAATAGAGTCAACCCTTTTACGAGACTAATCAAAGTTAATAGATGCAGATTACCAATAAAATAATAATATAGGCAGCATAAATTTCTTAACAGCTTTTAACTTTCAGAAATAAAATGAAATAGCAAATATATTGTTATAATATGATAGTCCAGTAACAATTTTGCAATTAAATGATAAAATTACGCAACAAGTCACAAACATTCTCCGCTTCACTTAGTGGAACCAAACCTTAAATTTAAACACAAACGAGCCACCCGAATCACACGGCTGTCTACTCCTATTAACTATACTAATACATTTATCTGTAGACCGAATACTTGACAAGATTTCACAGTCTACTGAACAACTTTTAATCAAAGTGGTAACCCTAAAACATTAGAGAAATTATAATTTGAATTAATGGAATACTAATTTGTGGGAAACTTGTTGAATGAGAATTGAATATCTTTTTATTTTATCGTTTGCTTATTGATTTATTATATATTTTGAAAATTAGGTTTCATTGCCCTAAAGCTGAAGGTACAAGAATATGTCGAGGGCCTCCTCCAGTGATGATACAATGAGCAGTTGACCTCGCTGCTATCCTTGATGACGGGCCAAAAACATCAAGCCTGTATAATAATAATAATATCTTGGGACAACTCACACACGGTCATCTGATCCCAAACTAGGCATAGCCTGTATTATGGTAACCAGACAACTGATAAACATACTTCTATATTTCTAAATACATACATAATATAGATATATTACACCCAGACAAAGAACAAATGATTATGCTCATCACAAAAAGATTTGTGCTGGGTGGGAATCGAACCCGATTTATCAGCCAGGGTCACTAACCACTAGACCAACAGGCCAGTCAAAATGAGTAGTATCGATGGCATAAGAGTATCGATGAGACACGCATGAGATCCTTTACGATACTTGTAGAATGCATTTATTTTTTTCCTTTTAAGGCAATAGCACCTTATTCGCTTAGAAAGTGGCTGTCGAGTTATTCATATATGATGTCCACCACAGCAAAACCTTCACCTGAGAAAAGTTGTGGCTTTGATATTTATGCACTATGAACATGCATTGCTGTGACATTAAATACTCCATAGCTAAGTTATACCCCATGAACCTCTGACATACTACGATTCAGACGGAATGCAAGTCAATCGCTAGGCTGTTGATTATTTTACGAGGTGATTCAAACGTAACCTTTTCGAAGGAATTTGTAAATTATCATTAATTTTAATTATAAATTAATGGAGTGAAATCTTTGTCATATTTTGTAGTTAACAAGCTGATGCCTGCAACTTCGTCCGAGTGTATTATGGATGGTAAACTATAGACTTTTGAGCCGAAAATCCCTGGGCGTTCTATGAAGACCGTACTAACGTTTTGCTTCAGTCTTATTTATGGTACTATAGGAACTCATACAGGACAAACATACTAATATTTATTTCTATTTATATAGACTTACATGTAAACGTCACTCGTAATTTCTGCTCATTTTGACAAACAACCGTGGTCATACAAATTGTTAGTAGCCCTAAAATCTTTACCTACGTCATAAAGTCTTCACTCTTCAAGCATAAAACCAAATGTGTATAAAACAACAGTAAGACGATACATGAATTTTCTTGTCGATAAAAGGACCTACAATTTGTTAAAGGCCCATAACGGAGTTGTGCGGAGTACGCACTTGCCCGGAAAGCTATTGTCTGTCTACCTCTTAGAATAAAGCTGCAGACACACGGCTTTATTGTTTGTGTGACGTAATTTATGTACTTGTTTGGGATTCTTAGTTTATTGTGCTGATAATTCAATAGTTTTGTTGGTGTGTTTGTTAACAAGTTCATTATAATTAATTATTATTGGAATTTCTAAATTAATATTTAATAAATTTACGATAGGTAATTTGCACAGGTTCTGATCTATGCAAACTTCGACGAGGACTATTTAAAACCCACAAAACCTAGATGTCTTCATTGCATTACTTCAACTGCATTGCAACTAATAATGCAGAAAATATTTAGAATTAAATAAAATAAAAATACATTTATTGCTACATCAAATACACTTACGAAAATAAACATAAAAAAACAATTACACAGTAGAAAAAGGAAGTGGACTCAGCGAATGCTGTACCGGGACGAGCATGACCAGGTACAGCGCTGATTTTCAGCCACTCCTACTCCCTAGGTTGTTGTTCGGGAGATATGTGAAATCACTCCTGCCTTTTAATGCTATTTCTTTTCTTCATAATAACAGTCACACAGTATAATATTATAGGTTAGTTATCAAATTTAAAAGAAGTCTTAAATAATGCATGGATGTACTCATAACTCTGACTTAGAGACTTAACAAGATCACGGTAAAAAAACTTACATAGAAACATACAAACAACTATTCTAACCATCAGGTGACGTAACAATTAAATATTCACAATTCCCTCGTTCGCCGTGTCAATGTTTCCCTTACAATAGAATTAAAGACATGAACTATCCTTTAATTACTGTTCCCGGTGATATATTTAGCTCGGTAGCTCGTGATAGCTAAATTAAAGACTCAGAAACGACGGCTTAATTGCAAGCCAACGTGACTGAAGGCCTTAACTGCGGATCTTGTCATACGTAAAAAGATTCTAATTCTTTATAGTGAATGTTTAATTAGAAGTGGATGTTGAAGACGTTTGTCGTTTTTGTAATTGCGGTTGGAAAGTTGTGGATAAATGTGGTACCTATATAAGTAATTGTTAGCTATGCTTGGATAGGCTGCAGAATTACTTACAGAAATTGACGTGACTTCTTTAACTAAACATCTCATTGAATCGTGTTATACTCAATAATATTAAAGGTACAAAAGGTCCTAAACTGTGATAAATAGGAATTCTTATGAGTGGTTATTGAAATAAAACGATTTTTACTTAGAACTTCCTCTTCATAAAACTAGACTTTATAAATTGAAAATCTTGAAAACTCGCGGGTCGCATTTTGAATAAATGAGATTAAACTAATATTTATTCTAAGTCAAGAATATTACCACCAATAACAATACTAAAACATAAACAAAAATCCGAATACATTAACCTAGTAACGATGATTAAATTCAATTCAATTTAAATTTAATTAAGGTACCGCCTCGTTTGCACGACACACATCCGAATCCGTTCGTAAGCATCGCAAGCCAGCGTTCACGATTCGTTTTATCGTCTCGGCCGCATCGATGCACTCATTCAGTCAGTGTTTAATGTTCAACCGGTAATACTACACCCGTACACTGCTAATACGACTGCAAGATTGTGTGTTAAGGTTTGGTTTCTTTGGGACGACAAAATTACTCTGTTTAATAGTCAGGAATACGTCCTCAATCTTGATTTATTTGACAAATTAATTTATGACTCATTTACATGACACTTTGTCTTGTACATTTTGTTGATTCAACTATGATGTTATTTTTGCTTTTGCTAGTGCGTCAACTAAATATACTGGCTGTGTGAGTAGTAAATGAAAAGAATACCACAATTGCATATAACATCAGCAAGACATCAACATCAAGTCAACACATCAACATGACCTTATGGTGTATAGCAGTTTACTGCTAGTTTAAGAATTCTCAACGACATCTGCATGGTGACCAAAATCAACGGAGACCAGTCAACTAGGCACTATTGAGAAATTATAGGGCTTCCTTTTCCATCACACTCATAATTTCAAAACTACTAATTTGAAACAGCTAACTTATTTATTTATTTATTTATATAATCAGCACTTACAACTATTATTACAGGTATTACAACCCAATGCAATAGTGAAGTAGACCCAATAAATTATATGTTTATTATTATTTTTATTTTATTTTTTATATGTCTAGATAAAAGAGATAAGTGCTAAAACGGCTTTACGTGCTTTCCCCATAAATACTCAAGCACCAATCAAGTGTGTCCAACCTAAAAATAAAAACAACCAATCGCCACACAGGAACGTTGCACTATTGCACACGTATGTGAGTACACTCTAAATCGCTGATAGAAAGATTCGTGACTGTGGAATCACAAACGGTAGCCGAAGTCGGAAATCAAATCCAATTTACTTCATTTGCTCGCCAGTAAAGTTCACATCTAACTCTTGAATTGAAAGGATTACGTTGTAAAATGAAGTTCCCAGTCGGACCGTTCCGTACACGATCCAATGATAGATTTGTACACGTTTGCCGGTTTAACGTTTGATTTACTGGTAATCTTGATGCGTGGCTAATGCACAGGAATCGAGTGATTTAAACTTTGTAGGATGTTGGTAATCTTATCGCAATATTTGAAAGTTCTATAATAGATTTTGTTCTATGTAGTTCTTTGGTCTTGAAATTCGATTCGTTGACCACGCTTATAACTGTTTTATGTGTTAAAGGAAATCTTCCAAGTAGTGTTGGACGGACTGTGGGCAATCCACCTCGCTAACACAATTATGATGCCATGTGAGAGTTGGTTCTTAATCATGCAAAGCTTTGGTTTGATATTTAAAATCAGTTTTTGTCTTTCAAAAGGATAACATAATACTCATAATTATATTTAACAAAAAAAAATCCTTCTGAACTGCTGAGTCGGTTCAATACTTTAACATGTCGACAGATTTGCTCTTCACATCAATCAAAGTAGGTATCGAGGGTAATAAAATAATTTCAATGTATTTATTATGATTCAATCTAGCCATTCTAATAAAATCATAATCAAGGTCGTACAGTAAAATAAACTATGGGAAGATATTACTCAAATATAATTAGAGCTTTACTAAGAATTTTCTGAAATACATTCAAATAATTGGATCGTAATATAGTTGGAAAGCAGACAACCTTGTATCTTGAGGCATCTAAGTATAATTACAATAAATAAATTATTCTGATAAAGTTTCCTCTTGTTTATGACAGAACAAGCTGTGACCTCGTGTAACAATGTTCAAGTATTCCAATTCAAAAGTAACTTTCGACCTTTTGGTCTAAAAATTATGTCTGTTTTTCCAGACCTCAATTAAGACGCCCAGATATCTTTACATAATAACTGACGCAAAATCATTCATAGAACTAAAATTAATTTGAGTGCATAATAATTAAGCTTTTTTATTTAAATATCCATTAATTAAACATTTTCCAAACCACGTGCCAATAACTTTAACTAACGAATCAATTAAGTAATTTAGCATAATAGCAAGATTTACTGCGAAAGTGATCAGCGATCGAATAATAAACGTGGTTGAAAATCTATAGCCGTTCCAAAAAATCACGGATACACTGCAAATTAACTTCGCATCAATATAAAATAATAAAATCTGAAATTGATGCAATAAACGAGGGTAAAAGCGATGTTGCATTTTTTGTCAATTTTAATTAATCTGTATTGAATTAATCTACAATTTTTTTGTGAATTCGTTTACTTGTGCGAATGCAATTATTATATTCTTTTTTATAAACAAACGGAATGATAAGCCACCACAACGATAAGAATACGGCGAGCAACATAATTATGTGAAATACTTTAGTTATTGCCACAAAGAGGTTATTAAGCTTTTTTAAATATCCATCAATTTAACATACGTAATTTTTTTCCTATAAAAAGGTTAGAAATTTGTTACGGTAAAATCAATAACTGGTAATTAAACAGTTGGTAGGATATAGTTCGCAATCCTCTTCGTATTTATTTGACATCAAAACAAAATTTATTTAACTGCTTTATTCACTGCTATTCACAATTTATTTAGGTTGTTTATTAGCAACGCGAAAACACTGCTACCATTCTCTTAACAGACCAATCTCGTATCTTATGCCATTTTAGGCAAAATGTAGAAACAAGGTTCATCTATCTTTTATCGCAGCTTTGAACTGAACGAATATAATTAAAGTACTTCATCTATTCTAAGATTGTTATTTTAACGTTAACATTTAGATGTCGAGCCTTTGGTTTAATTTCAAATGTAAAGAACACTTCCTTTTCAAGAAAGGACTTGAAAATCAAAACGCCTTCTAGGAAAAAGACAAAAAAGAAAAATATTGCTTAAACCAACTCTTTCCGTAGATATCTCCATTGTGCAAAATTCGCATCAGCGCAAAGCTTAGTGAGCCAGATGAAAAGTAAACACAAGTTTGATTTACATAGATTGAAACAGTAGTCTCGTTGAATAGAAAAGTTTTATTGGAATTGAAAGCATCATGCCACTTATCGTTCCCACAGGAAGACGAGTTTTCTTTCGCAATATATTCAGTCTCAGATGTTGGAGTACTTTATCCGATTGAGTTCAAAAAGACTGGTACTGCCGTTTGTACTCTTTGTTAAACTGAAATGTTCTGTCATACAGCAGGTTTTGTCTTTCGAAAACTGATTGGTTTTACTGATCTGAATTGGCAAGGAAAACAGAAAGCATTTTATTAGTGAATGAAAACATGTACATATGTAGTAGTACACAAAGCGTTAAAATGAAGTGTACGAGAAGATTTTACGAGGATGAGTTGCTATAGTAATAGGCTAATAGTAGCGAACTTCAATGAAAAAAATTATCTAATTGATTCAATAAATCATTCAAGACTTAAAATAAAATTAGACCGAATTGCTAAATTAATGTTAATAGAAATTTATCAATTATATATACCTTGTCATAATCATTCAAATCAATATTTTTTTTTAATTGCAACACAAGAACTATGTTAAGTTAAATGAAGTTAAAGATATAACCATTTTTTGTAACTCGATTTGATAATCGGAGGGTCTTAAGGAAATAAATAAAATTCTCACAAGTTTTTCAACTATTGCTAGATTTTATGACCCCTCAAAGAACATCCAAACTGTAATGGCAAATGCACTCCAACTATTTGCTGACGTCTTAAACTACTTTAAAACAATTTCATTTAAAAAACTCCTTAATACTCGACTAGAGAGAAATAAAAATAATATTTTGTTTATTAAAAAGTTTGCAGGCTACCCGGCAAGTCTTCCTAGTCTCAAGTGGGGCATAATCTCGATGGCTGGACTAACTTTTTTTTATTTTTCCTCCGCGACTTATTTTCAAATAAAACGCTAAGAACATTTACCTAAGTTTGGCACTGGGATATCCTTTATGTATGAGTTATACTAACTTGCAAATGTATTCAGTGGTTATTTTTGTTATTACCTTATGAATTTATATTCTCGTCTTCAGAAACACGAACTTTTGGACTTTTGTGAGTCACATTTTTTAACTTTGATCGTCAGAGACGTATTTTGTTAAATTAGAACAATAACAGACTTTACACTTGTTAGGAAAACGCTGAAGTTGATCATTATAATGCTAAATGAAAGATGGACATACCAACTAATTCTAAAAATGTTAACCCAGAATTATGTAAACCAAAACAACCGTGGACGGAAAATACCATAAAAAACATATGTAAACCATAGTAAATTACGACACAATTTTACTAGCCATTTTTAAAGTTGCATTCTTTATAAAATTCCTTATAGAATTATGTGGATTATTTTGGGTTACAAAAATATGTAGGTGAGATATTTCTTTTTAAGGAATGATAAACATTTTCTTAAAAATAAATAATTTGAATTCTGTGTTATTTTTATTAAGAAAGGAATTAAGTTTAAGATAACAAGAGCAATCAGCTGGTTCTTTTTTTCGTAGAAATCATTTACTTTAGGTGCAGTTGTTATGTGATCTTCATATTATCTGTTAACGATTTAATTTGATCTATTCAACGCGTGTGCACTTTTCATTTTCTCCGTACCTAGGTATAATGTGTTTCACCATCCTGTCAAGGATGAAGCTTCAATCAAAGCACACTATACAGTTAATTGTAGCATTAATGTCAGTATTTATAGTCCCGAATGACATGCCTAATTACGTATGTGATTCGTAACAAAGTATAGCAAAATACAGTACGAAAACAAGCAATATTTTTTTTGACTTGTTGTAGAAACAAATAACACGTAATTATGTGAATCCACTGGTGGTCAGATTCACGGTTCGTTGAGCACGGACGGTTTCTAATGAAGTTATAATGCCACTCGTAATATGTTTGCTAAATATGTTTGTGGAAAATTGCTTTGCGGCTTTCTCCAATATATTATAGTCAGTACGTTGCTGTTTAAGAACAGTTAGATGTGGAGATGGATGCTCGAAGTAAGAGCGGTGCTTGTCTTTTTAACAGTAGTTTATTGTTGATTGTAACAGTAATTATCAAATCTCAAAGGCATTGGTTGTCAAGTGATAAATAAAAACATAATTAGCTTTGTAAGCGACTAATCGTAGGGGTATTTCTATAATTATGTACTATTAACTATAGAAGTCTACATAAGCTACATTACTAAACATTAAAAAAGGGACATTGGTCATTGACTATAAGCAGGACCCAACATTGCATATAATACTAACACGGAAGATAATTATTTTAAAAGACTAAAAAAGATTTCTTCTCAAATAAATTAATGATCACCAAACAAGGCAAACAAAAACAGAAATAGTTTTAGCGCAAAGTTACTATAACAGGTTTGTTTCTAAATAAGAAAGCAAGTGAGATGTCCAACAGCCGACGATGCCGATGATCAAGCAAAACATTCCATAAAAGGAAAAGGAGATTTCAATTAAACTAAATTATTGTAAACATAAGGACAAATTGTGAGCACACCATATCATGAGTTCAAAGTAACCCATTAAAGGCATTATTAAATAAGCCGACGGATTCATTTTTAAATTTGTTGACGCTCGAGTCACGTTTCAAGGATTTCGGGAACTGCTTTAAAAACGCTATTAGGTTGATCGTTAAACTTTGAATGAGTGACATCTTTAACAGAACCAATTTACGTATGCAGCTGAAGAATAGTCATAAGTAATCATGAACCTTATTACAATGGAACTAGGTTGTGGATATGAACAAATTCCATTGATCGCAGCAAGAAGTATGTTTGCGTTTATAAGTTGTCGACTACGCTGTCACAGTGTACTTTTTGGGTCATCACTCGTATTTGATGCGTTTTAAGAAACGTGAAGGATTAATTTTAGTTTTAATAGGAATTCAGATGCTTTTGAAGGTGCATCTACAAAGTTCAGGAACGGCTAAACCCGATTTATAAGACTTTTATAGTGAAGCAATGATGACACTTTATTAATTGCTGCAGAAGAAAACGTTTCAAGTTTCTTTGTAAGCTTTGGCTTTTAACCTGGTAAGGAGCCTTATATTTCTCTCTTACCTTTAAAATGATTAAAAAGTGCTTGTTTCTCTACTGGCCGATTTGGTGGCGCTAAAAAGTACAATTTTTTTTTAGTAAGTATAAAGATATTTCTTACAAATACATTATTATTTGATCCTCTTATAAACAAAATTAAATCACCGGTTTTGTTTACTTTTTACATTCGTAAAGGGTTTTATCTACTTTGTTTCCTAACAGTTTATTTATTGATATAGCGTGTAAGAGATTAAGCTATAAAGCCGGTATCGTATATGCTGGCGCGAAGCTGAGCACTGCGGGAAGCGAACGGACAAGCATAACACATTTTACAACTATTAGAGAAGGCATGTGTGGGTTTATTGCCGTGGTACAAACGCGCACGCCACGATACCAATGAGCAAGAATTCGAAATGTTTGTTTAGAACTTGATTTTTGAACAATAGTAACTATCTGAATATTGTCAGCGTGTACAATGTCGTTTGAACTAATTTGACAATAATACTATTGCAGATTGAATAATAATTTTATTGCAATTCTTCAAATTTGATAATTGTTCTTATTTATAGCTTTTTAGTAGAATTTAGACAGTAGTTAAAAAAAAAAAAAAATAAAATTTACATCTTTTTATTTCAAATTCACACAAATAATTAATAATCACTCCTCGCTTAATCTTAAACTAAAACAAGATTATGTGCGAGTGAGCTGTCTCGCGCATTCTTAACGTTATTCAAATAGTAGGTACAGAAGAAGTTGTATGTATATCTTCGTTACAAGTTAAACATCACCATCACAGAGCGTTATTAGCCTTTTGTGAAGAGTCTGGATGCACATTGTATTGCCCGATTGTGAAATGATATTTTAGTATACGTTTTATATGTTTTGGTTTTTTTGTCACCAACGTGTTAGTGAATTGTTTTGAAAAATTGTCTAATAAATATGGCAATAAGTACCTCCAAGTCCTTCGCCCGTATTCATTATTATATTTAGGTACATTGAAAACTGGTAAGTAGTCTAAATTACGCAAGTTCTTATTTCGTTCTTTTTTTGTTATTTTATCAATTTTATCTGCATATTGAGACACAAAATACATTTTTGCTTTGTCAAAAACATTAATTACCTTACAATATTTAAATAGATGTTCATAATTTTCTTTATATTTTATCTTTATTTTATATGGAGAGACGAGAGAGAGGATATATAACTGTGGCTTTTGATAAACTTTTTTCTGTATAAGTCAAATTATTCCTAACGAGAGCGTTATGCTCTCGAAGTGAATATTTTTTTTGTAGAAATGGCTGCCAAATACTGAGTGGAATTATTGAGTATCAATATCTGCAAATACATTACCTACGTTGAGAAGATAAAACATTTAAATTTTATGAAAAGATTTGGAAGAAACATCATATTTTGAAAATAATGAAACATTATACAGAAGCTTATGAAACCACTCGACATAAGCTAGGATTTTCACAAAACATAATTTAAAATAAAACTTGTAAGATTTTCAACAGAACTGAATCTCGCTTTGTATTACAATAAAACCTAACTCGGTATCTTCAGTCGTACTTTAGGGATTAGTTGGTTATAAGCAGTAAAGTTATACGACATGACTATCCGATACACATACTTACGTAAACGCGAGCCAACGAGCTAAGTTAACGACTTTATCTTTTCGAATAATACCTACTTAAGCACACATTTGAAGTCGCTGCATATTTAACGATATTGAATTTATGACTTTAAGGAATCGGCGGGCGACTAAAAATTATAAAGATTCCACAATTTATTGCCTTCTACCAACTGACCGGGAAATAATCCGCTTAGCGTCGAACAACTTATTAAGTGTGGGACTAAATACTGATATATTTTTCTCGTTTGCTTCGTTTATCGTTACCGACGGCTTGGTAAGGACATGTGTGTCAACGTCAATATGAAATGTATTCTCGGCTCGCAAGCTTAACTCGTAAAATCGTGAAGGTCTCCTTGGAAATGTTATCATGGAAGGTTTTTTGGGAATGACAACGTGATGCTTTAAAAGCAGCTATAATAATTTTTAGATGAATATTTTCAAAGCAGTTTTCAATTGGTGTTTATTAATGTTAAAGAGCTATTTAATTTTTACTTATTGGTTATAACGCAATACACCTACACAAGTTTTCTTTTGTTTTGTAAAGACCAACAACAAGCCGATATTAAAATTTCAATTTAAAAAATATCTGCGTTATCTTTTATTTGCTTCATTTAAAATAATAATTAAATACAACGAATACTCAACTTTAATTAAAATAAAGGTTTATCTGTACGATCTGTTTTATCTTCTAAGTTAGCCATAGTATAATTCAGCAAAACAAGGTTTTTTATGATTCCAACTTTTACCTCTTCAATAAGTCTTAAGTGCCTCTCAGCATTAGCACTATTGCCTTGAAGATATAAAACAAGTTCTAGAAAGCTGCATTTACTTTTATGACTATGCGTTGAAGCTTTATTTTTAAACAAACTTAATTCATTGCTATTTTATGCATTCAAATAATTATTACTTGATTGGAAATGATTTTATTGTTTGCTGTCGAGTTTTATGTCTTAATAACACTTACTCAAACAAGAATCTATAACAATGGCTGAAACGTAGATAATCTTAATGAAACTCAAACGACGAGGTAACAGATTATCATCCACGCCAAAGTAGTATTCATCTTAGGACAAAATGACAAATTATAAATATACTTTAGGAAGTAACCTTTAAATATCTTGCCGAAAAATCTGACTGTTCATCGTTAGGAGATTAATATCTACGTTCGATGATCATATAAACAAATGATACAAACGAGTGGTCAACGACCCGAGCTGTCAGATAGCCGTTCTTGTACTATCTAAAGTCCAACAATAGGAACCTATCCGTTGAATAATAACTCATTGTCTTACTTTTTGTTAAACTAATCACTTTATTGTTCCACTCTTATAATCAATTATTCGATTAAGTTTCATATAAATGACGGTATCATTCCTATCATATATCCGACGTAATTCATTAGCTTCGTATGATGGAGGTATGTAAATTTATAATCATATCATCGGAACGGCTTTGTTTTTTATAGAAATTATTTTGTATTTCTCATCGCAGTTCATTATTAATATAGTGATGATTGTATTGGCATGCATTTTTACTTTGGAATTTATTTGATCATCAAATCTTGTCTGGTACAATAAACGCTAACGTCCTAACGGTTTTATGTTTGATCGCTGAGTGATCGATCGTTTTGTCCGATTCTTTTAATTGACTCAACTATTGCCAGTTGTTTGTAGCTTCGTTCTAGCGAACCGTCAAACCAAATTTTCGGTTTGGACTACCCACGTTGTTAATGCGTTTACAATCTTTACGCTCATTAACCGCCAATCTTAAGATGATTAAGTCGTAACATGTTTTATAAAATTTGGTCGTGTGCACCAATTAAAATTTATTTTCTATAAAGTCTCTCACGCCTCGCGTATAGATATGCATCTTTACGATAAGAAAAGAAATGTGTGCGTGTTTCATAATTGCTTTTAATACTATTTGGGATGGTACGAAAGATCTTCGATGTGATAAAGCCCGTGCATAAATTTCCCCATTATGTATTTTGTTGAAGTTTTGGAATGATTGATGACGGCTAAATCTTCTTTTATAAACACAATAAATAATGCTTAAATTTTAATAACCGATATCTTAAATTCGACATTACGTAGGAGTTCTTGAACATAAATATGAATGCTTTTTGATTTTACAATATCTGATAAAAGGCATTGGGCAGTGGTCCTGTCTATAAAATGTTTGGTGCGATTTTCTTTACAAATTTATTTTTACTACAGTTCGATGCCAAATGGCCCTATCTGTAGCATCTTTTTGTTAGGAAATAAGAGAGAGAATTTATTTTACGAAATTTTGACAGCGGCGTCGCTGAATTGTTAAGGGGGCAAGGTTAAAAAAAGTGTCAAATTGATCTGGCAGTACGGTCACGTTCGTTCCACCGCGCCGGGATCGGAAGTCTGTTCTGTGTAACTAAACCAATCAGGCGTCCATTGTCTCAGATAATGCCATGTATCGGCTTGCCTACATGCTTGTTACGTCGTGTCCGTATTATCAATTTGTTTCGCCTGTAATGTGGAGCTTAAGGTCTTTAAAAACTATTTTAGTTCTTTTAACTGCATTCAAGTTTATTTATTTTTCTTTAGGTGAGCCTCGGATTAAAATTATATGCTCATGTTCAGTCAGTTCAGTGTCAGGTAGGTGTATATGTATTCCTTCTCTTTGTTTTGTTCGACATATTTCTCGTGTTTGTAAATAAATGGATATTTAGGTTACTATTTTGATTGTTTTATGTTACAATATCTGCTGTTCTCTAGTCTAGTAGTAGGCAATAAAACGCCACTATAAACTGGCGCCACCAATGTTGACGTTAGTTATTTAGCACGTTCATAAAATATTTGTTGTTTCATTTGAATATTTTACTATGGGTATGCGGATACAATATGTGAAAAAAAGGAATTTGTGTTCATTTGTTTTCACGATTTGATGAAGTAATTTATTTAGCACACACTATAGGTAACTAACACTACACTAACTTACGAGACATTTTAAGCGCAATTTGTATATGCAGAAGCTTAGGGTTAGCTTTTCTGAAATTACCGATTCGCAGAAGATAATCCTTTAATAACTTTAAAGCTTGGTGCTATAACAATGTTTTACTGTAAATTAAATATGACGACTTGATAAGCGCAGTGGCTAAGCGATTGGACTGCTGCGCTTAGGGTTGCGGGTTCGATTCCCGCACGAGACAAAAAATTGAGCGATCCGCAGATATTTGTCCCGAGTCTGGGTGTTTGTGCATGAGATATTTCATGTTTGTAAAACGCACCCACGATACAGGAGAAATTTCTAGTGTGGAACTACGTTTTTTTTAAATAATCTTTAAAATCCGTGTAATTATAATCAATAATTGTTTGAGTGGTGGACCGACGATATCGTCAGAGTTGCGGGCAACCGGTGGATGCAATTGGCAAGTTGTCGTTCATTGTGGCGTTTTAAGGGGGAGGCCTTTGTCCAGCAGTGGACGTCTTCCAGCTGATGATGTTTAAGTAGCATTCCTAAATACCTAAAAATATACAGCCTATCTTTATAGGTATATACCTAATGATGCCGGCTGTATTATGTGGTAATGAAACTACTTATGTCAAAGCCGCTATTGTTTATGTTTATCAATTAAAGTTCTTCAAACAATATTAAATGATACAAAGTTATTGTAATCAAAAGCATAGCCTCTATGAAACTTTTGGTACGCAACCCCTTTTATTGCTTCCCGAAGGATTACCCTTTCCCGACCTCCATCATTCTTAACGCTAATAACATTTTGAGGTCAAATGCAATATATTTAACTTAGAGTTCATTATGAATATCTTTATTTGTTTCGGAATTTCGGTCGATACTTAGGTAACTACCATAGAATACTTTGACTATAGATTCATATATAAGTACCTACGTATAAAGTTTTGGAACATGGGATCGACCATAAGAATTTTATAGGCAAAATGCGGGTATACAGACTCAGGATAAAAGAGAACACCTACACAGTACACATTAACCTTTCCGTGATTTAAAGGCGTAAAAATCGTGGATCTGTAAATCAAAACAATACTTTAATAACCTCAAACCTAATGCAAAATAAAAAGGTCCAATTCAACTAACGGCAACTAGACCATTCTTCAACTGTAACTACATCGCTATTTAATTAAAAACTTATACTACAAGCTGTAACTCTGCGAATTGGCATTTGTGGGCTAGTCCACAAAACTAACTCTGGCGCTATTGAAACAGTGTTGGTTTATATGTAAACACGAGTTGCATACCTATGGCCCGAAAACCAATAAATATATGTAGACAGCCCAAACAAATGTAGGTTTACGAACTAATGAGTACGTACTTAATTATAATTTTCTATGGCCTCCGTAGCAACAATTTCATAGCTCAGAGCTTAGTCCCTTATTTAAGTATGACACCTGATTTGATCGTCCTCATTTTTCGCATTGCATAACATCGAATGTATGTGTGCCGTGTGGTATCCGGCCTAGAATTGACCACCCCTTTTCCTCCCGTGGGTGTCGTAAGAGGCGACTAAGGGAAAATTCAAAATTCAGAAGATGGGCAGCAGCGTCTTCTGTAACTCCACCACCAACACTGCGATCCCCAACCCGCTTGCCAAGCGTGGGGATTATGGCAAACCCCCCCGCTTAAACGGGGACGCCTATGTTCAACAGTGGACGTCTTTTGGCTGATGATGATGATGATGATGATGATGAATGTATACCCCGAAAGGTTATACAGAGGTTGATGACACCCACATTTCGCCTATTCTGTAATAGGTCCTAGGTTTTCAATCCAGCATTAAACCCTGTATCGTCTTGTAGAAAGCACTAGTTTATCGCACCATAAGCCACTTATAGTCAAAACGTTTTAGTATAGTTCAGATATTGTCAAAACAAATTTATTTCTCGACAAATTCAAACAGATAATGCTACATAATTGATAACCATCTTATTTCAGTTGCCTTTGTATTTTACAGCGTCTAAAACATATCTCACTGCCCATTTATCTGTTCAGTGATAGTTTAGTGCTAAAACTATCAACCATATCCGAGTAAATACAATAAACAAATCGATAATTGAACCCACACAATACCAGAACTTTACAATCGATAAGCGCTCGACGTAATTTTATGTTCCGGTTCACAAATTACAGCCGACATTTAAGGTTATATCAACGTTTAACGACTGTCGCAAAATATAGTGGGAAATATGACATCAGTTAGAGTACCTTCAGATAAATGTAGCGTTGTAACGTCAAAAACATACATTTACTTTTGTTAATAGTGCCTGTTAGTAGCTCTAGCAAGAATATTGACGATAAAGTATTGGTATCCAACTTGATACCGATTTGTGTAGGATTTGCAGCAGCGCCGTAAAAGTACCTAATTTTGATAGCACGAGTACATTTTCTGCAAGTATCTTATCGTAAATGACCGTTTTTCGATAGTTTTAGAACCACATTCTTTAATAACCAAACTCACTCTCACTTTATCGTGAATATTCGTGCTAGCACTATTGATAGGTCGCGCCTACATAGGTACATACGTACTAAACCTGAAAGCGTAATTATAAACATACAATTACGATTTTTAAAAGTAGAGAAAGAGCTTTAAAGGTGCAACGAATTTATGTACTTTTATAGACTCGTGGTTGAGAAAAACCACTTGGCCTACTTTTTCGCTGATAACAAGCGTGTTGAATCCAAGTACGATAGAGTTTGATAGAAAATTTGATTTTATATTATTTTGTTACTACCAATTTTTGTTTCTTAATATCATAGACACACTTTTACGTTTAAGTTCATTATCCCAAGAACAATTTGTCTTTCAGTATATCAATACAAGATAAATCCTTGACAACATATGCGGTCAAAACGTCAATCTCGTCTGTAGCCGCCCTAACTTTTGTAATGTTAGTTTTATGGGTACTCTTTCAGGCGGAAGTGTATTTGTGTTGCGATTGTTATCTGTATGGTCGGTCAATGCATCCTGTACTTTTATTTTCCTTGAGTACATGTTGGCTATTTATAGTAGAGAGTTGGGGCATGCTCCCTAGGGTTCGTAGTAATAAGTAGTTCGACTTTATGAAGTAATCTAAGAAGAAGTAATTGTTTTCGGTTTTATTGTTTGTATGATGACCCGATTGGCGACGTGGTTAAGCGATTAGACTGCTGCGATAAGGGTTGCGGGCTCGCTTCCCGCACGGGAAAAAAATTACTGCGATCCATTTGATTGTTCCGAGTCTGGGTGTTAAAAAGATATTGTTAGTATCATTATTCAAAATGAAAAGATTTTCATATATTTTTATTCAAAGAATTATCTTACTAGAATACATAAAGTATCTAAATAAAATAATTTAAAAATAAACAATAGATTGCAAACTTTACTGTTTATTATTCCATTTTCTACAAAAGAATTAAAAATAAAGACCTACAAAATGAATATAAACGAATAACTGCAAGCACTTTATTAACAAAAAATCAAATCACTGCAAAAATCGACTACAAAAGTTTAAAAGAACGCCGTAACTTGGATCTAGCGCCCAGGGGCCGCCGGCCGCTGCGAAAATATCTATAAACAACTACCAACCGACAAATAGTGCGATTTTCCTTGCTGAGTTTACCTAAGTGTCGACCCAAACCTGCCGCGGCTTGCATACGATAGAAGGCACTTTATATTATACTACTGAATAATTTAATATAGAGCTCAATCACAGCTTGTTAACTGCATCACGCACGGCGCAAGTTTTGTCAAATGTCGTTTCTTCTCTATTTACAATATTACTAGATTATGTTGACTTAATATTGTTTCAGTAAGGGCGTAAGGGTGGGTATTGGTCTCTTACTCCTAACTTAGCCATGTAATTTGCAATAAAAACTGCATCATTGGTTAAGTTATCGTAGTTCATGATCGATCTTACTATTGTATCACTTTTATCTACAACATTATAAAGCCCCAGAACGACATTCCGGGAGCATTTTTATCGTATCTAATAAACAATCTTTCTGTATCACTAACACGGTAAGTGTCAAATGAGCTGTACATCGTCACCATTCGTCTGCTCGTCAAGTGATGTGTGAAGTGTTGTGACACCCTGTATATAGCCCCATCTGATGTTACACGCCGCTATTTGTACGTTGTAAATGAGATGAATTTGTTGGAATTTTATTAGTGTGCTATAGTACGTACCTAATGGTTATGTTGCGTTGATTGGTCGCTTTCAAACTGTCTAATTGGTTGATGTTTATACAAATGTGACTCTGGAATTCTCGAGTTCTATTTTGAAACGGATTATCGGAAGGTAATATAATTAGGTATATTAATTAGAGCATACATTTCTTAAATTTGTGCGGTTTGGATTCTTAGGTGTTTCGTTACTTAAAGTATTTTACCTTTTGCATGAAAAGAGAGTGAAATATTGCCTTTGTGGTAATATCAATGATTACAATCATAACGGCAGTTCATGTTACACAATATCATGTTTCTCGTAGGTAACGACTAAAGACTTTTTACAGGCACTTCAGAAACGTCGTAGTCGTGTAGTGTAAAAGTCTTTCTTGCTCTCGCATTGAGTGTAGCTACATATTGGCTAATATCGAGTAGCGGGCCGCGCGGCGCCTCCCGTCTAAATTTGTACCATTCCGAAATACGCTTATACCGACACATTATCCCGTTTTATGACCTATAAAAGTCAGGCGAAACGTACTACATTTGTGGCACAGCCCTTATTTTCAGAACCTAATATACCGTTTTCTTTATTGGCCCCCTGTCCTTATATTTTATAGCACGCATGCATAGATTTTTTTGGTGATTTGTGTATTTTACCGTCAAGCAATAAAAGTAATGTTTGTATGGGTTTTATTATAGACGCGTGACGATTTTTCTAATACGGAACTTTAGTTATAATTCATAAAAGATTTAGTGTCGCTAAAATGTGATCGAAAGCGGCTGGTAAGTTTATGCTTTTCGTAATGTTTCGCAATTTATAGTCTATAAAGTATTCTTAATGATGCGATCAAGGATTTGTGCAAACGTATGACAATTGAGGAAGTTATTACATATAAAATTTTGTGAAAAGATGTCGTTTTTCTTAAGAGTTTTGTTCATAGAATTGTTCAAACAATTATGGAACATGAAATCGTATAGGTACCTAAAGAAAAAAGGTTACTATGAGTGACTACTTAAATTATTTTGTTAATTCATATCAATACAAGCCCAAAATGAGTATTATTATAAATAATAGACATATATGAAGTTCATAATTTTACTTTTCATAAGTTATGCTTGAATAAAATTGTTGTCATACTAAAGTAAGTCATAATGCGAAATCAATATCTAGTATAGACATACATTAATTTAATGAATCGTTCGCAGGCTAGAATTAAATGCTCCGTCACCCAGTCGTAACAGAGACGTCCTTTTAACCTAATATCTTATCTAATAAAAATCTAACAAATCAAAAACATAATTCAATACAGACGTCTACAAAGTTATCCAATAACAAAGTGTTAGAGACTTGTTATTTGAGTCTTCATAACTCATCTTGGTGTCCAAATTAAACATGTTTCTGAGAGCACCGGATTTCTATGTAATATAAAACAGAATTATTCACCTGTAATAAATCACATCGGTAATAGGTCTGCCATCTGTTTGCTTTCCTGCGCACTTTGTAATTTAATTATCAGTTTTTGCGATGAATTCTCGTTAAGCAAAAATCCTGTTAGGTGCGGAGGGAAGCTGGCGTTTTTTTGTTTTAGCTACTTGTTTAGTGCATAGAGTGGGGCTCGTAGCTATACGACTACCCGGCGGATCAGTCGATCTGCGAGGTTAAGCCATGCTCGCCACGGTCAGTCTTGTGATGGGTGACCGTTTTCACATGTTGAGACCCCACCGTACTTCAGAAGGCACGTTAAGCCGTTGGTCCTGCGCCTGATCTCTCTCCGGTCGTGTCGGTCCACCGTCCCATCGGATTATGAGAGTGAGGGAATAGGGAGTGCACCTGTGTCTGCGCGCAAACTTGTGCACTATAATATCTCCTGCGCAGAGGGCTAGTCTCAGCTGAGACAAGCCGCCGTGACCGAAATTCGGTCTTGAGGACATTAGATTAATTGAAAAGTTCTCGAATTGGCTTACCTTAAATTTTCAACTTTATTTTTGTGCTTTTTGGATTATACCTAATACCTTTCAACCAGTACATGTACATTTTCAGAAATATAATCAAAAAAGCTATTTTATAATGCATTATTTTATTAGCTACAACTATGGTATTTTTACTGCGTTTTTATAAAGGCACAACGTCCGGCGGGTACCTTTATCATATTGGTACAAAATATTTGTTCCATACCAAAAAATTTAAATTTTTTTTTTTTAAACCGTCGCCCCACACTAGGATTTTCTCCTGTGTCGTGGGTGCGTTTCACAAACATGAAATATCACATACACAAACACCCAGACTCGGGACAATCAAATGTGGATAGCACAAATTTTTGCCCCGTGCGGGAATCGAACCCGCAACCCTTAGCGCAGCAGGCTAATCGCTTAGCCACTACGCCAATAAGGTCGTCGCTAATTATAATTATGTTCTCAATTCAATTGAATTAAAAACTCATACACCGTCCCGTTACTTCTTCTTCTTCTTCTTCTTATCGTATGGTTGATGAACAACCTGTTACTGAAACAACATTGTTAAAATCATATAAAAATACACCATACTACAAATTCCTCGCATTTCCTTTTTTACCATAAATCACAAATTAAGCGTTCACAAAAAATCTGCGCCACGTCAATCTTTAACCCTTCAATGGTCAGGCACCGTGGGAATGCAAAAAGCTTAACCCTAAACGTTCTCGAGTGCCCACCCGTTCCATTCACGAATATCCTGCACGCAATGAAACCGCAAAAGCGCACTACCTCCATGTGTAGAATGTTCTGTGGGACATTTTTGCAATAGCTCATCGTACAACTTGAGGGTATTCCAAACAACAGGTTCGAATTTCATAATATTTGGTAAAGAAATCGTGGATGGCAATGTTGTGGGGTGTTTATTTATTCGTTATAAACAAACAATTGTTTCCTGAAATCGTAACTTTTATTTGATACAGATAAAGGGGATCTACTCTGTGCCTTCAGTCTGCATCCGCAAATATAAGTCAACAGCAATGATTTCAAGTATTTGATGAAAAGTTCAAACAGCTTTTTGAGGGACTAAAAAGCCTGTGGCAAATCGTGACCTGTAAAATACTTCTTGCAGTAACAATCATCAGGTACTAATAATTTCTAGAGCTTCACTTGGTCCGTAAAATAAAAAATTACAAACAACACCTACCTACCTTGTTAAAAAACAACAAATATTCCATTTAGAGATTGTTGTTTTCCCATTTAAATGCAAAACACTTTTTTCATTAACACGTAGGTAGAGCTAAAACCTCCCCTAAACGAATTAAGAACGGCCTGCCCTCAAGGGACGTATGAAATTAACGACACAGATTTACCATCTTAAAATAAAGTAATATTTATTTTTGTAATGCTTGGTGCAAATATTTCGAGGAACATTTTTGAACCCGCAAAAGTTTTCCCCAAAGATATAAAAGGAAGACAGTTTGGGGGTCTTATTTTTCCTCTTCAGAAAGAAATATTTATAAGTACGAGATAGTGACGTAACTTTGTTTTTTTTTCTACTATTTTAATTTAAAAACGAAATAAATTTATTACGTAATTCTGATCCTTCCTTTCACCGTTCACAGCTTATAGTCGCAGTACAGCTTTGATCACAAATATTTTTTATTAGGATTTTTAAATGGTGAAACAATAATCTCATATTGAATAAACAAAAGAGAACCTATATATGGATACTGGACTTTGAACTGATCAAATCGACTCGTCACACTGACTCACAACCCAGTGCTAATAAGTTAGTCCGCCCCCTTAAAAAGAAGGCTTCCATTTATCAAAAGCTAAACAGGAACATTAATACAATTTAAATTTAAAACCTGGACGTCTGAGTAGAATACGTTGTAGTTAATTTGCGAAGGGTGAGAAAAAATTGCGCGGTTTCAACAAGGTTTAATTTGTTCCCATTAATAATAATGATGAGAACGTATTGCTCTCTGAAGCTACTAATTTTGCTTCCTCCTGCAGAATAGGGATTACACTATGAAAACCTTAATTCATCATCAGCCGTAAGGCGTCCACTGTTGAACGAAGGCCTCCTCCCTTTAGAAGGGGGGTGTTGCCATAATCCCCACGCTTGGCAAGCGGCTTGGGGATCGCAGTGTTGGTGGTCAAGTTACAGAAGACGCTGCTGCCCATCTTCTGGGTTTTCCCTTAGTCGCCTCTTACGACACCCACGGGAGGAAAGGGGGTGGTCAATTCTAGGCCGGATACCACACGGCATAAACCTTAATTAATTTATTAATATTACACTTTGAGTTTTTAATAATTTGTTAGTAAACTATTCAGATTTTAATAATAAGTAGTCGATTATTCTCATTAATCGGAAAATTTATTTTAAAATTTAAATTGTTTGATTTTCATAAATTGATTTCTCATACACACTAAAGTATAATAATATGTATTAATTCGTTAAATATGATGTAACGGAATACAAAAATGAAAACCTCAGCTACCAATGTATTCGATTAGTATTTTTTTTTCCAAAATACCTGCCAGTTCGCACAGCCAATTAATTAGGGCCGTGACCCAAAAATATTTAGGGATAAAACAAACGCCAACCGATTAGTTATTCAGCGACTGAATAATACAACTGGGCCTTATCTACGAGTCCCATAATAAACTTTAAGCACACCACTGAGCTCCATTCCTCTGAAAATTGATAGACATAGAGTTATCATTTGACAGTGTGCGTGCAGTATTATTTTGTCACGCAATACTTTGGCTGTGCCGTGCCCAGGTCGTCAAAGACTATGGATGTGGTAGAGTGTGTTTAGTGTTCACATTCACTTGAGTGCTTACTGACTAGCTTTTTCAATAAGTATTTTAATATATTATGTACATTTTATGGCGTTCTATAAAAAAGGCCAGATATTTTTTTTTCTTATTTTAGAAAGTATACTAACTTTGAGCATATTTTTTTAATACATTTACGTCTAGATTTTGCAATTAGAATCCAGCTTTTAGCCGAAGCTTTATTAACTATCAGACAGCTTTATTTGTTTAATTACATTAATAGTTGATTTGGTTTTATTTTAATTAATTCGATTACCGTTACCAACTTTATAATCTTTCTTTAACGTCATTATTTCATAATATAACTAAAACAACAGTTTCTCGATATGAATACACGTAACATTCAGTTCTATTATACATAAACAATATTACTTATCTTAAATAAAGCGGTTGAGCAAATAATTCACTTAAAAGTATACATAAAGTCTTCTATTTGTCTTGATACTACCAGTAGAGCGGTTTCAGATCGATCATCATTGTCAATTCATATTACTGTTCAAGGCTAATCGATTGTCTGTGTTAACATTTCCTCGATAAATGTTACTTTTTATTTATGACATCTCTGTAACTGAATCTGTAATGTAGGTACTGTTTGTTATATTTTACGTGTAAAAACTTATATTTTGCTAGTAAACATGTTAAAGCTAATTGCTGTTCATCACTTAATTGAAATTTGAAAGATGGTATGTCTTAGAGAACACAGGGGAAACCTTGTGCGTGGTAACCGTGTCCCAAAACTTAAACATTTTTGATTTATTTATTTTCGGGATAGCTACCTACGACGCTACGTGTCTAACAAAAAACATCTAAAAATTTAACTTTACAATTTTAATTGTTTGTCAAGTAGAATAATTTATTTTCCTTTATCCGATCAGTAATTTTAACAACAAGTGTAGCTATACATATTACAGGATATTACACAAAAAAAAGTAATCTTGGTTAAATCCTAATAAAGAGGTTAGTTTATATCTTTAGACGGCCAATTACGTATGTTTACTTATTCTATCGAACTTAGTAGGTCCCTAGGAGGCCGGACTTTATCTCCCTCCTGAAACATTAATATGAACCTGCCAACTATAAGTAAGCCAGTATAGATATTGCGCACAAGAATTCCAGGTATATGTTATTACTTCTAGGAAAATATCAAGAAGAATATCTAGCTTAAACTGGATATTATGATGTTAGAACGTTTTTTTCAAAGAACAATAAATAATCGAATGGTTTTGTGTAACATCTAAATTGTTTATAATAAGAATTTCGAAAATTAAACTCACGTGAGTACATACCTATACCTGAAAAGCGCAAAATGTAAAGTCAACAATTAAATACAAGGAGCTTTAGCCCAGTATTAAAATAAAAATGCACCTGACAGTCATAATCGTATAGGTAACATTTTCTTGGATATTATCAAAACAATGTTGAAGCGACATAAATGTAAAGTATGTTATAAAATAGCAACTAGATCCATATAGTACATTTTAGTATCTAACCTTATTCACTATAACAAAACAAAAGTAACAGCAGCACTCGCAACAGTAGATACTTTCCACCCTCCACCTCGTCTATTTTAAATTCTACTCTATGACATAAAACCGTAGCATTTTACGCCCTATTCGTCAACATGTCGTATGTAATAAAACTCGTTGTGGCCGTCAACGGGGCAAGGACCCTACTTTAATGTTTTTTTTTTACTCACACCCCTTTTTAGTATCAAAAGCTTACGAGATGTTATCGTATTCCAGTTAGAGCATTTTCAAAACTGGTATTTACGACCTTCTTATCAAGTCCACATCCATTTTTTTAATCTTTGAGTACAATCGACTAATGTGCGTGATGATATTTCAAAAGACTGTCCGTTTTGGTAATAAAATCTCTATATTTTGACTCCGGGGTTTTAATCGTTTCTGTGACCATGACGTGACTTTGAAATTTGAGAATGGCGACGTCACGTTTATGTTTTTAGAGTTGTATAAGATTGTTTCAAGACAAAGGAAAATTGGATTTAATAAATTTCATTTATTAATTTCAATTGAAGCCTGGCATGGGCAATTGGGCATCATGCTAAAAATAATAAAATCTTATTTTTTGAACATTACGTTGGTTAAATACATATTTTATACAGTAGTCTAGCTCTAACAAAACATACCCCATAACTTATAGCAAACAGCCTTCACATAACGACCTACATTAAATAAGTGTCAACTGCACTGCAAATCTAGCTATCGTGTAAAAACCCCTGGGGGCTTACCATGAACCCTTATAGCAGGACTGTTTTCGACGAAAAATGAACTGTCCTGTTATTTTGTACCATGATCACTTAAAACAACTGGCGAGCCAGCGGTCACGTGATCTAAGCCGGCGAGCGATCACGTGACAGTAGTTGGCCTGCAAATATCCGTACCATGAAGTAATTTTTGACATACAAACATCGAGAATTGAACTATTTTGCTGTCAGATTAAACCGGTGTAAAAAACTAACTTTTATTGACCTGTTTTGGTTAATTTTAAATAAAATACATGTTTTTTCATGTATAAGTACTACTTAGCATATTATACAAAAGTGTAACGATGAAATTACATAATATTACGTTTATTTTGAAGATCTTTATGTTAATAAAACCTCCTTTCTCTAAGAATGAAACATAAGTTCATACTTCATAGTTATAATTACTGTAAAACGGAATGAGAAAATAATGTCAGTTTGAAACTGACAATCTTTTTGACAATAGTTGTGGATTTCTAAATAATATTTAATGTATTTTGCATAAAGTTATTAGCAAGTATTCGACTAAGCCATGGTGTCCATTGTGCTGTAAGATTTCTACGAAATTTGTACATGACATGCCTACGGTCGTATCAGCTACCGATCTGAACCAAATAAATTGAACGAGTTGAAAACAACCGATCGTCATTTTCTTGGACGATAGCAGTGCTCTAACTAGATCGTTTATTGTGACTATTACTGTAGAGGACCGGCAGAAGAACTATCGGCTGGTGTATGGGTAGTGATGGCTGTAGTGTGGTTTATAATGTTGGGCTTGGTATCAAGAAAACATATATCTTGAGGCATTAAATAAAACTTTAGTATTTGTTATATTAGGATGTTGATTACGAAAATAAATCTAGTGACATTATGCTACGTGTTTATTTTTACCCCACACGACCAGAATATTATTTATTAAATGGTATACTTCTATCAGCTATATTATTGAATAGTGTACGTACTATTCAAGTTTTATACCCTTAATAGCCATAATATGACAATCGCTATAAACGAGATGACGGATTGGTGATTTTTATTGCTATCTTATGATTCTAAGAAACAAATCAACATAATGTTTCTTATTTAAACACGTCAATTTGTGGTAGTTCCATTTCTTATACAATACCAACTGACGTACTTGTCATCGTTCGAAAATAGTAATCGTTTTATCAAGTGTCTAAATTATCTGTTTTAAGTGTTGAAAAGGTTTCTAGCATCTTAATCATGTCTAATGCGATGTTTGGTAATAAAACGTATTGTTTTAATTATTATCATCGTAATAAAAAATGTTATTCAAATACTTTAATACGATTTTTTTAAACCGTAAAACCGGTAACGTCGCTGATAAGTATTTCCGAACGTTTGTTTATATTATGAAGATATTAGACTTTGCTGATCAGAGACAATACAGCAGATGTGAAATCGATGCATTGCAGCTCTGATAGAAATGATCATGGTACAAATAGAAAACCTGTCAGGCTATCCTTCAAAGTTAAACTGCCCGGAACTTGGCAATTATTTTAAAAGTTCATGGTAAGCCCCCAGTAGTGTTTAAATATTCTAATTAGAGCAACGATGCTATTTTCTAAAAAGAATTTAATATAGAAATTAGCATATTAATAACAAATGTTTGTTAAAAACTAACTCTATTAAGCTTGGGAAAAAATAAACGAGTAAAAGGCAAACAACATATTTCTAATTGGGATCTTCATCGATATTACAATAAATAAACTGCAATTATCTAATGACGTTATTATACTAAGACAAAGCAAAACAGAATAGCAATAACAGTGAAGTGGGTGCCGCCAATTACTATATTTTACGTAATTAAGAATTCAAACTGTCACCACAGCGAGTCACGCTAGATGGCGTGCTCGTAAGTCACCAATTAGGTCGGGTTTCTTAAAAAAATACCGGCGGTGGCCATACCGTCCGATCGTAAATAAATTTTGATTCAAAATGTCACAAGTATCAAGTTTCTTTATTACCATATTTTTATTTGTCAGGTCATAGTATTCTTTGGAGCACCTATTATTATACAATGTGGACTTATTTTTTTGTTGCTCCTTCGTGTGATAGAAGTGCGTGGTAAACGACACAAGGAAGTCAGAAATTACCAACAATAGGCAGTTTATTAATTTCAACATCAAAATTTAAAAAATTATATTTTTTACCTTAACAGCACGTTAAGTGGATTACGTAAACATACCATGCTATCCAGTCAAACAAAATTGACGAACAAAATTGATAAAAGTCAGATGTAATTTTTGATAAAAGTCTATTTCACGAAAAACATTTTTATTTTCGCAAAATATCGACACACGTATAAAATTACTGTAATACGAAAACAAAACGCGAACGTTGCGTGTACAAACGCGAAATAAATTATTTGCGAAAATACAATTATTGTTTTCTTATACGAAACATAGGTATTCCAATAAACATTTTACACATCGCGTGTCACCCAAAAGTATCACATTAATTCAGCTTCCTGTGCGTACTTCTGCAATGGTATTCCAATGCCAATAGCATGTAAAACAGAAACAGGAAACACAAATATCTAAACATAAACGTTAGGCGACAGAGTGGCCATATTATTTTTTACCCACGCACTCGTCGGGAGATTTCGAGCCGTTTCCTTTTAACGCATTCTAAAAAGACCTCTATATAGGCGCAAATAAAAACACGAGTAACCCTTTAGAACGACGCTCCCGTTGTTTCTATTATCATTGCTTGCTTTTTCGAGGGGCTCCAAGTTTTTTTCCCGTTTGGAAAAAATAAGCAAGCTCCGGATATGGAGGCCCGTTCCCCATCTGTTTTATTAAAACTGCGATATTGATCTCGATCGCCATTTCGGCGTCAGAGTTGAGGCGTTTTAATTGAATGATTCGATTCGAATCAATGCAACCGCGATTGTTGATGTTTGACTTTGTTCAATTTATAGTCGTTATAAGTTATATGTGTTAACGCCTACCGTGCCGCTGTGATGATTGGGTTCGCTTATCAGTACATCGGTTCTGATCTGTATACATCTTTCATCTTATTGGAATCTGTTGATTAACGGTCGTTCTCAAACTGCAAATGTATTTTATTTATTGACTTTGGTTTTTTAAACTGTTTTTTGTGCTAAAATTTAATAAAAAAAATGCTGGTAGTAAGATTAATGATTATTATTATTATCAGCAACAATTTGAGGTTGAAAGATGTTTTAAAATATTTACAATAATTAAAGGCATTCCACTATTTATGGGAGTCGTTTTTACATCGTATCGCAGTAAAAAGCAAGCCATAGGAATGTCAGAGGGCTTTTAGCTTTGATTGTCAGTCATAAAAATTGGGTAGCAAAGAAAAAACGTGAAGACACAGTTCATTGTCGTTGTTCAGGCCATATAAAAAGTGAAAATATTAAAAAAGCATCGATGTGACTTTTCGGTCTTGACATCACTTCAATCGAGACAAAAACAAAACGTACACTGAACTTTTTTACCAGCAAAAAATGTCGCTGAAGTATGTGTTTAATAAACAAAAAGGCATCGACAAAAATGAAGCTTATTTACAGCGAATTCAATCAATTACGCCGCCCATGCTTGGCCGCTACCGAAATATATGGGTACTTGACGTTCGGAGATGAGTTCGGACGCAGCAAAAAATTTCGCCGTCGTTGTCGTCCGGTAAAAACTTCGACAAATCCAATGGCCGTCCGCAGCAAAAACTGTAGATGCCCAACGACGAGAATCTCACACAAAAAAATCGGTACCTTTAATTGGATACGGTATTCCGCAACCTTACCATTTACCGGTAATTTTATACTATTGGTATTTTGTTCGGAAAGTAAATAGACGTTTCGAATTGTCCACCAATTACTATGTGAAATCGGTTGAATTTCTTTGTGAAGGTTTATTAACCACAAAGGGAGTGTTTACTTTGGAATGTTAAATAAAGTACTTACCTACAATCTACATGCATGATTCGGAAATAGAGAAATATCAATCCCAGACTTTATTGCTGATTGTTACTATCATGAGTATACTCTAGTATTTTATGTTCAAAGCACGGCAGTATCTATAGTATTTAGGTATTAGTTGAGTTTATAGATTTACTACCGTCGTTGGTAATATTGCGCAATTATTACTTCCAAAAATTCAATTAGAATTTATATTATTCGGATGTAACATACATTTATATATACAGTCCTGTTTATTTTTCCATAAAACGATTTCCACACAAAAGAATAAATAAAAAAATATTACCGCATTGTATTTATTCCCTTCATTTCTTCCCATCTGACAGATTTGTAATCGGAAGAAATTGAGGAAAAAGTAGCATTAAATCGCTTTTTCGTACATCAAGAACATCACTAATGAAATCGTGTAGCTTTACCAAACAAGCGGCGATCGCATCAAAAAGCGCTTACTTCGCTGACGTTTTTACCTCTAATTGTAAGTTATTTGACTCGAGGGAGCCAGCATCTAATAGCTACTATTTACTACGTTAGATTAAAATTACTTTTGTCTAAAATGCATTGTAAGAAGTTAGACGTTTCATTTTAATGAGGAATAGATTAAACGTCTGAGGAAGATGTTGCTTTTCTTCTAAGTATCTAATCTGAATTACGTGCCATCTGATGATATGGTTTGCTATAGCGGTATTTAAAATGTTTAGCTTTCTAATAAAAAAAGGTTTAATCTTGATATTCACATTTTAGTTCATCAGTATTATCGTCATTTTTTTATTTATGAGATTCTTTCTTGTGGCTGTGCTGAAAGTGGCTTATTCGAGTAACCTTCAGCAGTGTAAGGTTACTGCATAACGGTACATAAAATATTATTAAAAAATAAATCTCTACTCTACTGTCACTAATGCAAAGTGAAAGACAATTTCGCGGTAGTCTGTTGTTTCAGAAATGCTTGCTCTAGAACTGCACCGCAACTGAATTGTCACGTAAACGACACCTGACCACAAACAAAACTGCACTGACTTCTGCTATCTGAGGCACGTTTGTTTTTGCATAAGTGCGCCGTAAAAATAGGGTTCGTCTTTGTGCATAGACTCTGCTAACTGGGTCGACGACAAAACTAAGCTTGTGGTTATTAGGCCGAACAAAGCCAGCTTGTTAAGGAATTGCACTATGACACAATACGTTCTACCGGCATCAAGCGATGTCGACCAAGCAAAAGTTTGGAAACTGTCACACATCAGTTTTACTAATGATGTTACGCGTGTATTATCGTCAACCCTATCCAGTAATTGATAAGCTACATAAATTAAAATAATATATAAGTAATTTGTAACAAATAAGAATTGTATATCCATGTATGAATGAAAATAATCTACAGCACTAGTTTATAAATGTGTGTGTGAATCATCCTCAATGACCAGTGCCAAGTGAACCATATCTACGCATCTCGGCTCAAAGACACCGGATATTTTGAGTCTCCCGTTATCTGTTTTTGAAGGTTCACGCTTGACTGGCCCTTTGGCAATGGTAAAACTTTTTTGTTTGACTCGCTATTTTTCTTAGTCCCGTGACGGAAATCTAAACAAAGAGACGGGAAATAAAAGAAAGCTAAATTGAATGTCTGGGCCTGTTACAAAACTTGGGTAATTTAATACGGTTTATTCCTTAACTATGTACTGTTCTACATTCTTCTAAGTTCAATTTTAGGCATATTCGAGTCTTAATCACTGCTAAAGACTTTTAACTCGTTTGCCTTTGAAACTTTAGCATTTAGGTCGAAGTTTTAATAACGAGTGATTACTCGTAATTGCACAGCAAAGACTCAATACAATCAACCGTTTTTGTAAGTAGCTTTGTTTTATTCCAAACCAAAATTAAAAGATACAACACTGACTTCCTTTGTCTGGGACTCATTGAACCAAACATAATATTTACAAAAGCAGGGGCCAATTTCAGGAAATAGTGGTGAATTGAAAATGTACGATACCAATGAAGCGCCAAAGATTAAAGCAAAAGCGAAATTAAGCTGAAATATGTTATGAAGAATGATGTAAGTATCAGACAAGTATTAAAAATAATTTGATAGGTAGATATACTCGTATCATACGTATAAAAAGGTTATGATAGATATAAAATAGGTGAATGTCAAATTGTATTAGATATAATTATAAAAAAAGAGTTTAAGAACAAAGTGTCAGTAACATTTGGCATTCAAATTAAAACCCCATTTAAATTTATGCGAAAGGCATTTTAAAGGTACACATTCATACATTGCTACAATAGTCATTTGAAGAATTCGTGAACTTCAAAGTTCAGTCACTTTATCCTTTCTAATCTAGTCTTTGGCGCACGCAAGGTCTGGCGACGCGTGCGCCCAATCGACCGTCCCCACCAATGATGCTGCAGCCATTGATATTGCGCGTTACGCCAGACGATTTACCATTTCGGGCTATTGGCCTCCTACCGGCATCCCCCTGATGAATGTGCGGGCTCCTACTGACTTTTGTTTTAGCTTTAACACAATGTTGAGTGTGCGCCATCGATATGAGTTTCATGGTAGGATTGCCACGAGATGTATGGGCGATAGAAATAAATATTGTTTTCGCTTCGGTTGAACGGGTGGCAAAGTAATGTTGCGTGTTGTATTAGGTGTGTTGATCCAACGGTTTATATTGTTTCATCATTAGCTGTACTGTGCTCTAAAAACAATTGAATGATTTATTTAATATTTTAATGATATCAAACTGTATGATCATAGTTTACATCTGTATAATTTACAACAGATTTTAAAACCGTATATCTGATTTATGTTTCTTTGTTACGACGTTTATATACATAAATAATCGCCGAAATATCTCAAAATTTTGATCTAACTTTACGAGGCTTGCGATTATCCACTTAATAAAGAGGTGCCAAGTTGTTAAACATAAAATATTGCTTTAAATGACACAGTTTATTGTTAAACATATTTGTATTGTTTAAGAAACAGTAGGGGGCGAGAGATACGATAACTCGAAAATTAATATTCTGTCATCGAATGCGATTTTGGGCGCTGTATTTTATTATATCGATACGATTTGATCAAAACACTCGACGGATGATTTGGAGTGTTCAGCAAACAATTTATCTGCAAGTTTCTGTTTTGAGGGCGTGTTTGTTTTGGAGTCGAGATATCGCTTCGGATTGTTCGGGGGATACAACTTCACGTGCAATATTTTTTTTGTTTACTCAGAATTCGAATGAAGTTTCATACTTGTGTCAGAATAAATATTTAATCAATTCCATTTATTTGCTGGAATCGATACGTGGCTTTGTTTTATATCTTGAAAGTTAATTTCAATTATTTCAACCAAGAAAGTAACTCTAATAGAGGTACGATTAAAATCTTTAAAAGGTTACTCAAGTAGGTAAGGTTTTTAAATACCATCAATATAGATTACAAAACGAATAACGTAATCTATATTGATAGTATTTAAAAAAAATTATTGATTTACGTAAACACTTCATGGTTACAAACATTAAGGTCATTAATAGTGGTTTATTTTTAGACGCATGCGCGATCGATACCTGAATTGCGTGGTCAGCCACGAGGCCGCTTTTCCATAATAATTTTACTAACGTCGTACTAACTCCTCATTATTATTTCATTTGTAACTACATATTACATTGATTGTTCACCTTCTCACTCTATTAGTAATAGTTCTGTTATAGATCGCTTTGAGTCTCTGTGTCGATTTATTTCTATTTCAGTTTCGCTAAGTGATATTGACTTTTCTTGGAAACTTTCTTATTTATAGCTTAGGAGTACTGAATAATTGCCCGTTAAACTATTGTCGTAGATATCTACCGAGTTATATCCAACTGGGTTTGGTTGGGTCTTATAAGAAAGTTGCTTTCCGCCTATTTATTTACTTGTCTTTTTATACCTCTTCAACTAATAAAACCCTAGTGCTCTACGGAGCAACATCAGGAGAGGTTTAAATTGAAATTCTTATCAGCTTTCAAACGTATACCAAAAAAATTGTGAAATTTTTCTGTGTTTAAAAATCAATAAATCAATGATGTTCCAAAAAACATACAAAATAATTAGATATCTTTTACCACACTCAGTGCGTATGAAAGTTGATCCATACATGTTGTGTAAGAAGGTTCAAAATTGAATAAACCTTTAATTTATTGTCTTCAGTATGTAATGCATCTTTGATGATGACAATGATACTTCAGAATATTTCCTTAGATTCGGACGTTTCGATGTAAGAAATATGACCTATTCTCCTCTAGGAACCACAACAACTCGGTATCACATGAAATTCCGTGGAAGCTCCGTTTTCATCCGTCACTGAGCAAGTGGCGCGGTAAGTGGTGAAACCACAAATTATGACAATACCGTTTGTTACCACGAACACCAGTAATGTGGGTTTTGCGAGTTAAAGTGGCTACGAGAAGATAACAGCTTGGGAATCAACGTGCTATGGGAGATGAAGATAGTGACTTCATTAAATACGCTGGAATAATCTAAGTTGATGATGAAAATTATTCTTCATTAAATAATTGCAAAAAATTGTTTTTAGTTATTAGGTATTTTACATTTTAACCGATTTCAAAAAAGGAGGAGGTTATGTATTCGGCGCATTTTGTTATGTTTACATTTAGTTATTTAAGTTTTGATATTTATAGTTGAATTTACAGTAAGTATCTATTGTTTAATGTATGTATCTCCATCAGGATTAAGAAAAAACATTAATTATTTCGTTTTAAAATATCATCATTAGCAAAATGTAAATCAACAACATATTCTTACCATTTTTGAGAAATCGCTCGTTGTAGGTAGCACATTACATAAAAATGGAAACTTAAATATCTTTAGGATGTAACAGATCCAGTTGGTTTCCTGCGATCATTTGCATGTAAAATATCCGGTACTTTATTTCACTGCGATTGTTTCGATAAGTTTTATAGTTCACATTATTTTAAAGGAAACATTAATAGAGAACTGGTTTTTAATGATTAATTTCTTAAGGTTAATTAAATTCTCATTATAGATTACGATCTTGATATACTTATCATAAACACCTATTAAATACCGCTTATCTTGACTAGGTTAATTTATGTTTGATTGATTTCCCGTATTTTAATATCATTTGACATTCATAGTTTTTCATAACAAGATGAAAATTATAAAAATTTGAATCGAATAAAAGTTTATATCAATATGTGGGAGCAAATCACAGTTCCCTTCTGTCAGCTTTTAATGCATAAAATATAAGGTTCTCATTAATATTCTCCATAACACTCTATTGCATTCCTAACCTAATGAAGGAACATTAAACCAAGTGATATTATCTTCGCGATTAAACATCCCTCCTTCTTCATTCAAAACATTACCTCCATTTAAATGTCCCATCTTATCTCCAAACTATCCCACAACACTCACCCCTAAATTAATATTCACGTCATGAAGATCCCTTTGCTCATAAACCTCGTTTGAAGCATTAATAAAACAAACAATCACACGAGATGAACTGATAAATCCAGAAACGCTTGTATTATGCCGTTTTGTTTCTTTTTCTTTATGAATTCGCGGTACGAGCTCAAAATTCATTTTGGGACCGTCAGCTGCGGCCTTAAAAACAAATGTATCGAGATAAGGCTTGCTTCTGAATGCTAGCTTTCTCAGTAGTGTGAACGAGATAAAACCTGGCGTGAGAAAACTTGGCTTTTTCGGAAAACAAATGTAATCCAATACCGGTATGCAGTTGCTAATTAATTCCGATCGAATCGGTGTAGTTAATTCCCTAATTTTAATACCCATTTCGTGTTGTTAAGTATGTATTTTACAGTCGCTTTATAGCGGAGTATTTAGTATAGCAGTGACCTTTTTGGTATTAATGTGTTTCAACCATACAACGTGCAGCGAAACACTTTTGTTTTGTGTTATCAGTTTAGCTATATCTGCTTTTCAACAATCAGCAACAGATCGCATTTCATTTTAGAATGTGGCTCTCTATCGTCGCTGTTTCTCATCTGCCTGTATTTTGATCTTCTGATAGGACACGACAACTACTGTTTCTTAGACTGTTGAGTACAGGTTATACTAGATGCTTCTTATTCTTACATTCTATCTTCTAAAACTGTGATAAGTAAGTCACCATGACGTAGACAAATACACAAACAAGATGAGTTTAAAGTGCATCACGATACGAGATTTAAAAAACATTTTTTAAAATGAATCAAATAAAATTGCCTATATGTATCATAATTTGTAATATTAAGTGATAAAATCAGTGCTTGTTTTGCCTTGTAAATAATCTAAATCTAGCCAGGAAAGTAGTTGACTTGCTAGCTTGAAGAGGTCATGGCTAGCAACTTATCAAAGGGCACTATCGCATTCCAACTTCATTACTATCAAATAGACACGATTTATATAGAAATATAATACCTATACCTAAGGAATTTTACGTTATTCTATAAAGATACACTTGGACTAGAGCAGGTCACAACCGGGAGGAATGGAGGAAGGAAAGGGAGGACTTTGCCCTGCAGTGGGACGACCATGGCTGAAATTATAATAATAATATATATATAAATTTTCATTTAATTTGGCCAAAGCCTAGGTAGCTGATGAAAGTAAACACAGTCGGAGTAAAGCGGTGAGAGATGACATTGACATGACACTTTGAATACTGCATATGAAGGTAGAGCAATAGTTGTAGGGTTGAAATATAAAATAAAGCGCACTTATTGTATTTTTTAACATTTGCATTAAAAACCTGTTTCACTAATAAACATTTGATTCACAAATAGCAACATTTTAAAAAGTTTGGTTACGTCAACATCACTACTGAAAGTATGAAATTAGGATGAATATCTGGGTCTAGTCTTTCTAGCATGATTTAAATGGTATTTTTACAGGTCGAGGTAACATGTTTCAATGTACCTAATAAAAAGCCCAGCCCATGCTTAACACAGCTATCGTTTTAATTTAACTAATAATATTCAAACAAGTCCAATGTCCTTTTAAGAAGTCGAAGAAACCTTACAAAAGTGGGTCTTGCTGCTTTATAGCTATGTCAGAGGCTTTAATTATTACCCCCATGATATCAGGCTTGCGATCGGAGAGGGCAAGACGCCTACTTCCTCCGTTGTAAGCTTACCGTATGTATGTATTTCAATACGGAATTTGTATGTAGGTATATTTTATAGCCTTGATTCTTTTGCTTGATGATATATAGTTTCAAGTTTATTCTCGAATGCGGATATGCTAAATAAATATGTGAACGAGTAAGCTTTAGTAGTCGGCCTAGTCTCGTAATTTTAAATGCGTCTATTAATCTTATTTGTATGCAACTAGGAATATTAATTGAATAATTGACTTTGATAGACATAAATTTGATGGTAGAGGTGCACATATAGTACACCCTCATTTCGCACGTTATTTTTTAGGTCCCAATGTAATAGGAGCCGAACCTAGTGCCATCAAACGGGCACAAATAGACTCCGTGCGGCTACTGAGAATTACCGAATGGGAAAACTCAGTTACACTTTGCCCGACCCGGGATTTGAAGACAGGACCTTAGTAATCGCGCTTAGGGACCACTAGACCATCGAGGCAGTTTTTGATAGCAGAAAATAAACTGCAATGAAAGCCCATAGTAACCCTGCTGTAGCCAATTTTTTTTTAAAGTCCTTTTAATTTTACACCCCATTGGTATATTTTGCGTTAAAATCACTTCAATTATAAATCCAACTAATATGTAATGAAGATAAGTTTTTAAATTCACGTGTATTTAGTCGATTTAAAATCATATTATGTGCATCAACCAGCTACATATCATCAGGAGCTTAAAAAGCATAATAGAATCGTATTTTTATTGTATTTTGTATAAAACTAGCAGTATCAGAGTGTTCCGACAAAATACACTTCCGTAGACAGGACAAAGTCCCATGGGAATCGATCATGCCGAGCGTAAGAGAGCATTGTCACTCGGTCGAAACTTGAAAGCCAAATAGTAAAAGACGCAAATTAGATAGTAGATAACATAATATCTACCATTTTATATTATTTTTAAAGAATGATCAAAGGAACAAAATATGAATTTCTCTGACATATAATTTGTGGAATACCTCGTTAATTAAAGATTCTCCTGTGTATTAACATTACGATCAAAACCAAGCATATAATTTTAATTTAATATGCAAGGACGGCAATATATTCAACATTATCAGTAGCAACCAAAAGCTCGTGAAAGTTATTACAAAGACCTTTCGCTATCGTGATGTCGAGAGGTTAATATTCTATTGTTTACGCCATATATGGGTACGTGTAAATCATTCGAACAATTTTTAGATTCGAATCTATGTAATATACTCATCGATATAAATAGCTCTTTGGTTTTGTGGTCAATAATGTTTCAACAAAGGTAGATTTTGAATTCAAATTTTAAAATGTTAAATTCGGTATATTTTTGCCCAAAAGAGATGCATTTACCGATAGTATTAAAGTTCTAAGTGACTGTGTTGAGGACCTGAGAGTGACCGGGTTTTTCAAATCTGATAATATTGGCTTAGGTAGAAATCAGACGGAAAAATCGAGGACCATAAAACAAAAAAAATATTACCATCTGTACACTAATTAATTCAGCTTTGTCAACACAACGAGGCACATATTCAGTATTTTTATCGCACCAAAGCTCTACCTAATTAAAATGTTTAACACAAAGCAGTTTTTATAGAACCTACATCTTTTTTACCTTCCTCCTTAAACTGGACTTCACACATGTTTTAAGCTTTTTATCACGCAGCCTCGCAAGATTTATACGCTTCTTTGTAAATTACGGAATCTTCCTTTGAATCGTTTTATATCTAAACAAAAGGATCTCGGTTCCTTTCTTTGATATTACAGAAGGTATTCGACTCGTTTTATTAACGTGGTGAAATCTAATTTGTTATTAAATGAGGCATTATGCTTGTATTCGTAGGCAGAGGGTGGGTTTCGGAATCCAATGAATTTTAACTTCTGTCATTGGGACCGTTTAATATTTAAAAGGGGATCGTGATGCTTCCGTTGCATAATAATACGGTATTTATGTGATACACGAGTTTTTGAGGTGACGTTTTTTGTTTAGTAACTGTTAGGACATTTATACAGTTGCGTAAAAAATGGACAGGATATCGAAAAAATAACCCGCTGGTGGCAATAATTGTCATTGACTTAGAACATTTGTTTTATTTTGTATAATTAATTAAATATTCACAAACAGTTAAACCTATTGTGAGCTATGAATACATTGCGACTATTTCTAAATTTTGTTTGGTGTCTTAAATAAATATATATCTATTTAATAAAAATAATTACGTTATGGTAACATAAGCTACCATGAACATAATAATACAATTTCTACACTGAAATATAAATATAAAATTGTTCTGATGTCTTACGAACATTTAGCTCATAAAATCATTTCCTTTACTTAAACCTTTCTGCAGACAAATATCGTCAAATTTTATACAGACCCATTTATCTGGATAACCATTCTTAGCATGAAAGTGTACTGTATCAATATTATGCCCACAAAAACGTTACATTCTATAACGTTAACCAATTTTGTGCAGATGTTGAAAAAGGTAAAATAGTCGAATTGTAGGATTATTTGAACTCATAAAATCGATTTAGTCTGTTTTCTTTAATATTATGAGAAATAAAATGAAAATATTAGATGTACTCTCTGTTTTTTTGTACTTTGTAGGATTGGCTTTATTCTAAGAAAGACTGTAACTTTTGAATAATTATAGCGGTATTGATATTTAGTTATCAAGAATTTTGCTTTACATGATTAAATTGAAGGCAGGTTACCTACGAAGTTTTATAGCTATTCAAACGTAATACATTTGCTCCGAATTCTAAAACAAAATAGAAGAGATGTAGATCTGAAATTTGATAAAACAGGTACGTTCTACAATCACCAAATACCAGAATAACAGAATCGGATGATTCCTATAGGCATTAAAGTCGTTGTTTTTTGTCTACACCTGTTTGTTCTGAGTACTGCTTCAGTCGCCACACAAACGTTATCGCGACCGCATCGCAGGGAGATTAAGGCTGTGGTGGGAGGCGAATGCAACGTCATGCTCCTGTGTGTTTGGTGCAAGTCATACGAGACGTACCAATACAACCTCCTTAATTGACTGAACCTTTTGCTAGAACGATATGGGTTATATATAATGTTATTGATTGATTGTAAGACCCGTATAATGGTTGCAGATAGGTTTGTTTTTGGATTTTTGGACTTATGTGTCATAAGATTTTGGGTGTAATTTTAATTACAACACAACAAAATCAAGATCTATCTAGAAATACAATGATGTCTAAAAAGGTAAAGTTTTAGATATCTCGTATTACATACACTATGTTGTAAGCCTAGGTAAACTAACAATTGAGTAAGTTTTAATTTTTACGTAATAATAATGTTATAGATACAATTTATTATACATATTTTGGTATACCTGTTTATTGAAGTAATTATATTCTTCATGACGTCACTATGGGTAACTATCGCGATCCGCTTACGACTTAAACAATTTTTGTAAGATGCTCTAAGCCTCAGGGAATGGACAAAATAAAAATGAACAGTCTCCTTGTTGGCTTATCGGAATAGATTACTTTTTCGGAATGTCCTCTAGGGGAGCAGGTTCGACCACCGGGGATATTTTTTATAAATCGTTAAACTTCAAGACGGATTTGTCAAGACTTTTTAGGTATCAGCGATATTTTAGGGGTGAATTCTATAGTCAACGAAAATAATCAACGACGATAATAAATGCTCACACACTTGTGAGGAAGTTTCATATAATAGGTGGCAAACCTATTTTCATTAATCCTCTAACGGTTAACTTGCCCAGCAACAGGACGGAACTGTATTGTAAATCTATTGTAATGATAATAACAATAATCATCATCATCATCAGCCGGAAGACGTCCACTGCTGGACAAAGGCCTCCCCCTTAGAACGCCATAATGAACGACAACTTGCCGTTTGCATCCACCGGTTGCCCGCAACTCTAACGATATCGTCGGTCCACCTGGTGGGAGGCCAGCCAACGCTGCGTCTTCCGGTTCGTGGTCGCCACTCGAGAACCTTTCTTCCCCAGCGGTTGTCAGTTCTTCGAGCGATATGGCCTGCCCATTGCCACTTTAACTTGCATATGCTTTGAGCTATGTCGGTGACCCTAGTTCTTTGGCGAATTTCCGTATTCCGGATCCTGTCGCGCAAAGAAACTCCTAGCATAGCTCTCTCCATAGCTCGTTGAGTGACTCTGAGCCTCTCTAAAAGGCCAACCGTTAGCGACCACGTCTCAGAGCCGATAACAATAATACGAGTATGTAAATAGTTACCTATATTTGCTCAAAAATTATATGTGACGATTATCAGCTTGTTTTCCCCTTTTTTTTTTATTCGAGCATGTCCGAGGTTGCGTGTGGGCGCGGTAAAATATAATAACTACCATTTTACAAATACACGGGCCTCGTTGCCTACCGCATACAGTGAGACGCACATTTTGAAGTACCCGGTAACATTTCTGAGATTATTTTTAATACCAATCGTGTGCGTCCATTGTTTTCTTTATGACATATTTACTTTTAGTGTACAGCTTATTTTGGTTGTCACGTATTGTTTTAAGACTGTTCTACATTGTTGCAGTGCTTTCGATGTTACGGGTCAGCTTTCACTGGTAAATGGGTTTTTAACAGGCTTATGGCTTATCGTCCGGGTTCAAACCCAGACAAGGCAGGTTTCATACATAATGACATTTATAGTATTCCAGGAATATAATATGATTGAGTCCGCTAAATGCCAATAGGCTTACTTCACCATTGAGAACCACCCATCGTGAATACAACTTTTAAGGGATGTTTTCTGGTGACTGTCTTATCTCTGCCATCTCTACCTGTAATACAGGTGTGATGATATACGTAGTACAACAAAATAATGAGTATTAAAAGATCCATTTTTAAATTTCCAAAAGCGAAAAAACTGTAGGTAAAGCATTCTGAATACCAGGTGTAAAAAACAAATTAATAGCATTAAAAAGCATTATTTTCACCTGGACGCAACACATAACAAAACCTAAATTAATCTTTATTTGTCTCAGATATCAGCAAAAAACCACAATACAACCATCCTTAATTGTATAGCGAAATTTTTTGTCAAACCTCATGTTGATAGAAATATGATAGCTTCATTTGTTCCCTCTCATAATGTTTTATCTCATTATAATTCGCTACGGGACGCCAACCCGGGTTTGTCTATTATATCTAACAATGGTCTCACTAAATTGTTTTAATAGAGCCACAGAAAGTGTGAGTCATTATGTATTGTTGTAAGCGAAACCTATCATCCCTATGCTTATAACAGCTGATTTTATTTAAGATTGTTATAATTATTATCTGCGTATGTGGAGGACATAAAGCAATCATGTGTGTTCCGACAGTTGCCAGGTCAGACGATCTAATGGTCAGGGTAAATAGGAAAGAAAACAGCAAGAGAAAAATGTTTACTAAAATTATCGTATTCTAGCGTGTTCCAAAGCTTCGAATTTTTCCTACTTTATTTAAAACTAGATGTGCCCGCGACTCCGTCCGCGTGGAAATTCGGAAACAGCAAAAGTATTTTTAAATTGTTTTCAATATATTAGCTAAGTTTGAGCGAATTCGATTTAGTAGTTTTTACGCCATGCCGTAATATTTTATTACATGTATAGCTGTTGCCCGCGACTTCGTCCGCGTGTATTTCGGATAAAAGACCAGTAGTAAATTGAACTTTTAACAGAAAAAAATACCTACCAGGCAGGCTTTTTTAAGTAGGTTAAAAATCTTTAAACCACTTATTTAACTAAGAATACTTTCCGGTATTTAAAAAAAAACCGCAAAAATTGAACGGTAATTACGGAAGTTACAGAAAGTCTATTGAAATTAATATATAACTGAAGAAGAGAACATAAATAAATCCGTTTTATGCGTTTCTGAGTTTCTGTACATTGAAACTACTGTAGAAAAAAAAAATGCCAAGGATAAAAGACAACCGTGACGACCTGATTGGCGCAGTGTAGCTCCTTGGCATTTTTTTTGAGCGCGAGCGATTGGTTGTGGGTTCGATTCCCGCAAAAAAAGTGTGATCCGTAGATTTTTGTCCAAAAAAAACTAAACAAACTAATTATTATTATTATTTAATAAAACCTACTTTAAACTTATATCTAAAAACTACGTATCTGTATTTTTAAAATCTAAAGTGCGCTTATTCCAAGGAACTTAATGCACTGATAGCCGAGTGGTATGACCGTTAGACTGTTAAGTCAGATGTCGCAAGTTCAAATCCCGGCACACACTAATGTCTTTTCGAAGTCATGTGCTGCTTATAGAAATCTTGTCAAACTACCCTCCATGCACGCTCCGGGTTGTCGTGTGTTGAGACACTTTGAAGAAATGCCTAACGATCAAACACGTTATTGTGGCTAATTTATAAAAGATAGATATATACTATTGAAGACTTTTTTGTAGATCTTTTGGAGACCATCATCTTTGTAATACATACTTTTGGTGTATGATCAACGAATGCGAGGATAAGAGCTCGAAAGCGCATTTTCATCCGACTTGCTTCAAATTTATCATTACTGCTCAGCTCCTATGTGTTTTAGCGTTATGTTATATAGCCTATAACCTGCCCAGGAGTATGGACTACAATCGTACCAAGTTTGGTTAAAATCCCTTCAGTAGTTTTTGACCCATGCGTGCACATACAGACAGACAGACAGACAGACAGACAGACAGACAGACGGACAGACAGACAGACAGACAAAAAATTTACTGATTGCATTTTTGGCATCAGTATCGATCACCAGTCATCCTCCAATAATAATTTTGAATATATATTCAATGTACAGAATTGACCTCTCTACAGTTTTATTATAAGTATAGATTTACTTCTTTGCGTTGTTCTTCTGTATTGGCATGAACCAAACTTTATAAGGAAATCGGTCATACCGTGGTGTAGAGATTGGTCTGTCAACGAGGATGGTAGCGAAGTTGACCGTCCAGGGTGCACCGGTCTTACTTAATTAGGTATCGTCATCGTCACTCGTGAAGACTCTCTATTTGCACCAAATCAAACAGATATTACTCTTTCCAATAAAGTATGAAAACCAACATTATTAGTATCAGCGCAACTATTGGCCTTTGTCCTTGATCACGTCGCCGGTTTAGTTTATGCTTCATTTTGTTATTAATTATTTACAGAAAATTTCGCAGTCTCGATTCCAGCCAGAATACCTACTTGTTTCTGGTAAATAATTTAGCACGACGAAATATTTGCGCTTAATTCATTATTATAGCCTCAAATTCTTGTTTGCAGGTCAGTTTAGATATCACACAGAAACCCGACTAACAGTGGCCACGATTTATAGACTGAATAATCAAACCTATTGATTGTATACATGCTTATATTATATAAGTATTGCGTACCAGAAGTGATAATTTAGTTAAATCTTTAGAACTGGGAAACAACTGTCAGCTTAAAGCATGTATTAAGCATTTTATTATAAGCTTAGGCATCCTCAAATGACGACGACTTACTGTAAAAAAGTAAATAATAAAAAGAAACTAGAAACTGAATCTTAAAAATTTACAAAATCTTCGTAAGAAAATATAAGACATAAATTTCAAGACACTGAATCGAATAACCTATATCAACAATCCCATTTGAATCTCTGGTGCCGTCACAGAGTTGAACATCGAAATCACTTAGCGGTGTAACCAAGCGGTTTCATTTGTGATTTAAATGATGTTTGTGGAGGTGCACCGCACTGCGTCACGGCGCACACAGATGTATGAATAGACTTGTTCAAAATACATGAAGAGTAGGGAATAGTAACGGTATCTTCCGATCATTCTAATATTCGAAGCATTTGGAATTTGTGGTACAATTTCGATCAAATTTTAATGGACCTGAACGGCCAAAATGGTAACATTGAGCTACACTGTAAAAGTAAATAAATCAATACCTAAATTCTTAACAATTTCTCCTATATTTACAAAATTCATAATATTATGATTTGTGAGCATTTTGAGACTAAACTACATTTCCGATATAATTCCCAAAGTTTCTGCACTGTCAAACAAAACAATGTCACCTATTAGTTCTGTTTTAATATCAAGATTAGATGTTAATATGTACATCTGACTACAACTCATTTAATGTGATTTGATAGTAATATATAGTGCCGTGTGGTATCCGGCCTAGAATTGACCACCCCCTTTCCTCCCGTGGGTGTCGTAAGAGGCGACTAAGGGAAAATCCAGAAGACGGGCAGCAGCGTCTTCTGTAACTTGACAACCATTACTGCGATCCCCAAGCCGCTTGCCAAGCGTGGGGATTATGGCAACCTCCCCCCTTCTAAAAGGGGGAGGCCTTCGTTCAACAGTGGACGTTTTTCGGCTGATGATGTGATAGTAAAACCAGTGATTTGCACAGTACCGAAGCTTATTGTGCTTAATGTCACGTTTAATTGTAAGATCAGTGAGGCTTGGCTAGCAAAATTAACCGATACAAACAACATCGATAAGGTGACTAAAGAGTTCAATTCTCGCACAAGGGAAATATTTGTGTGACCCGCCTTATTGTTTGTAGGTTAGGCATAATGATGAAAAATTCTCAGTGTAGCATTTACCAGATAATATTTAACGTTATATTGAGGAAATAATAATGTCGATATGGAGCCACTTATTAATTATAATAAAAGTTACGAGATCAATAGGAGAGAGAATATAAATGATTCGATTACCGACAAAAGTTTTGTCAACTTACACGCGTGGAAAGCCAAACCCATTCTGTTAGAAGTTAGACTTCAAAATACAAATAAACAATACGTTTACTTCTAATTTACGTTTCTACGTATCAGTGACCACTAAATAAGGTCGATGTGCCAATAATTTCTCTATAGCACTCAGCTTAAGTCAAGATTCCAGTCTAAAGTAAACAACAGAGGTCCCAATAAGTTAACCTATACAAATACATGAGTACATATGTAGCAACAGTATTACAAGCGTCTGAGGTCGTACAAAGACTTAGTACAGCTTACTTGGTCCCTTTACGTGAAACCAGTGGACGGCGAAATTACCTCAAGACAGGTAATCCGCTTTCTTTGATAGATCTGTCAGTCTGGCAGAAATATTGGACGGAATCTGACGGTGTCAAGTGTAAAATTGTAGTTAATGCTACGTATTATTATCTTCTGCGAATATTGATACAAGTTGGAACTAATAAATAGTTAATGTTGTTTAAAATGGAAATAAAAAAAACCTGTGGAAACCTAAATGTTTTCTTCAAGCGGCTGCTGAGCACAAGTTTTGAGGTTCAATTTATGGGTTAGACAAATGGTTTTTGGGATTTTTATATTAGGTAATTATCAGTAGCAGCATGGAGTCTGGATGTGTGCCCAGTTAATTGCATTATACTCATCCTCTAGTAAAATAACTGACAAGTTTACATTATAGGTACTCCTTTTCCTACCCTTTTGAGAAATACACGTGTATTGTTATTGTTGTTTTGTTTTTTAAACCTTTAACCAATTTTAGTTTGATCGTAAATGAATACCACAACCTACATTTCGTACTTCAAAAGTTTAAAGTGTTTTCTGATCTCTGTTGTTGCGGATGTTCAATGTTCATGGGCGGCGGTAATCACTTACCGACAGGTAAAGAAGCCAGTGACTTGCTTTTAAGTTTTGAAAAAAAAGTAATCAACGTTTAAGTACAAGATTATAAAATTTTGTCACCTGCCACTGTTATTATTTAAATGTTTCATATCCCTGCGTTTTGGAAATCAGCTTGTTCAGCTAAACTTTCGAAATATCTCATTTAGGTTTCTATAGATTTTTACTAATTCCAGGTTTCACTACCACCACAAAATATAACGTTAGTTGTAAAATACCCGTAGCAAGTATAACACAGGAATTAGCATTTCAAGCACATTAGCAAAATTCTGTTTCGCAGCAAATACCAACCAATATTCCGACCAATAAGCCGTGTGGTATCCGGCCTAGAATTGACCACCCCCTTTCCTCCCGTGGGTGTCGTAAGAGGCGACTAAGGGAAAACCCAGAAGATGGGCAGCAGCGTCTTCTGTAACTTGACCACCAACACTGCGATCCCCAAGCCGCTTGCCAAGCGTGGGGATTATGGCAAAACCCCCTTCTAAAAGGAGGAGGCCTTCGTTCAGCAGTGGACGCCTTACGGCTGATGATGATGATTCCGACCAAACATTAGTATCGACATTACGAGAATACAAATTCCTAACCAAACTTAAAACAACCAAAAATCTTTATTAGCATGAAACACGTGTAAATATGATGCAATATTTCCGGCTGCTATTGGGAATACTGTCATATTATATTAAAAAAAACAACGCATTACACACTGTGCTACACCGACTGCAGGTGAGTTCGCCCACGTCATGTGTTCCGGTTGTGTCACGGAATAATAAGCAAATGAAGTGCTCATATTTGAGCCAGCAACATGACAGTGTGCTACGTAAATACAAAATAGAATAACGCTCTCGGTAAATTTCTCTCATTAGAATGAAATATATAATTAAAATGATCTGACGAAACAGAGAAAATAAACTACCTCTTATAGTGATTCTCGGTACTCAATAATAGTGTCTTAATCCAATCTAAAATTCAGTTTAATGACATCTCCATTACGTCAATCAATCGTATTTAAAAGTTACTCGTATTGTAACGACTTTTCGTATAATTCCACTATTTCCTCATTACTCTGTGGTACACCGTACCTGTTTACGGCTTCCCTGCTGATCTTACAACTTCATCTTGCCGTTTGTCCATCGCATTTTTATTTATCACTACGAAACAAGAATTTATGTACGCATAATATTATAAAAGAAAACCATAAAGAATTTAGAAAATATATACGTCAGTATCATTTTTAAGACTGTTTTATGGCTAGGTGATGGGTAAACTTAAAGAAACTATCTGATATTATGAAGAAATATAATTATTATAATGATATAGACATTTATCAAAGTAATGAATCAAGTGAACCTTAACTCACTATCTATTTTTTTAATTATCAATCTTGGTTCGTGCTGCATTTCAGTTGCATATTGTAAAAATAATAAAAGAAATACCTATGTATGTAGCATCAAAAGTGTAAACCTTGACGTTTTATCTGTCTTCACTTTACTCTAAAAATATTGCTTTTAAGAATATTCTTGCTGAGTTAGGTCGTAAAGCAGCGTACGCCGATCGCGTATCTAAGTGATGGCGAACATAGCAAACGTTGGTGTACCTAAGTAGATGTATCTAGCTATTTTTTTTTTCTTTTTTACTGCTATTATTTTTGCATGTAGGTATTATAATAATAATATAATAATATCTTGGGACAGCCCACACACGGTCATCTGATCCCAAACTAGGCAGAGCCTGTATTATGGCAACCAGAAAACTGATAAACATACTTAAATATTTCTTAATACATACATAATATAGATAATTTACACCCAGACACAGAACAAATCATTATGCTCATCACACAAAGATTTGTCCTGGGTGGGAATCGAACCTACGACCTCCGGTTTAGAAGTCAGCGTCACTAACCACTAGACCAACAGGCCAGTCAAATCATCATCAATATTGAATCATCATCATCATCATCATGCTTTCTTTAAAGGAGTTGTAGTGTTGGCTCACACAAGGCGCCAGCCCGTTTTCAACAGCACTGAGTAACTCCTGAATGGAATGCCTAACCATTGAAATGTGACCTAGCATTAAAACAGTTGACTCACCTCTAGCTGGTAGATGTCTCTCAGGTACTACGCCATCGTCTCCATCGAGAAACGTTTTTTTACGCTAAATTACTTCCTAATGCTTAAGCATTAGGTATATTTGCATTTTTTGAGGTTCGTAGCTACGTGGCTACCGCGTAGATAAGTCGATCTGCGAGGTCAAACCGTGCTCTCCGCGGTTAGTCTTGTGATGGATGACCGTTTTCACATGTCAAGGCTCCTTCGTGCTTTGCACGTTAAGCTGTTTGTCTCGTGGCTGATCTCTCTCCGGTCGTGTCGGTCTACTGTCCCATCGGGCTATGAGAGTGAGGAAATAGGGAGTGTACCTGTGTTTGCGCGCATACTTGTGCCCTATATTATCTCCTGCGTAGTTGGCTAGTCTCAGGTGACATAGGCCGCTGTGACCGAAATTCGGTACAAGCAAACGGTAGTAAAAACTGGCATTAGCTGAAGAATGATAAGAAAGAAGGATGCTACAAATGAATGAATGAATGATTTTATTTCTGCAAATAGGTTTTTAAAAAACACTTTTACACGTCATTTTTTATATACTAATTTGAATGATGGTGTCGGCATTTCCTAACTGACTACCTCTGAGAAGAAATGCCGAAACAAACTCAGGGGTCAATGTCTCTTTTAAAGTCCAGACAAACGTAAGTTTGTGTGAGAACAATGTAGGTCGTCCGAGATGGTTTTTTTTTTAAGAAAAAAAATACAATGCCGGCTTGAGTCGACCTGTCCTGACAGACGCCCCGTCTCGTACCATCTGCAGGACATTTGGGTAGGCCGTGTGAGATACTCAAACCGTCAGACATATAATATAGATAAAAAGTTAAAAAATAAATAAAAAAAATCCTACATTATTCTCACACTTACAAGTAAAGTTATAACATTAAATATAATTACATGTCAATATGTACAATGTAGGTAGCCTGAGATGGTTTTTTGATGAAATAACCAAAGCCAGATTGAGTCGACCTGTCCTGACAGACGCCCCGTCTCGTACCATCTGTAGGACATTTGGGTAGGCCGTAAAAAAATGACTCAAACCGCCAGTCTACCTATATAGTACAGTATGAATCGGACACAATAAAATAACTTGGTAAACCTAAATAGCACATAATATAATATAATTACAATAGACACATTTTAGTACCTGTTTGGATTTAAACCTGTAATTGTTAACATCAAACTCAAACCGTTTACCTGCCTCTAAAGTTTACAGAAAGGTCTTATAATTAAGAATATATAGTAATCTCAATGCCTTTTTCAGGCGATAAAACTATCAAATCCGACCCATAAAACGAACATAGAAAACAAAGCACGTAAATTAAATTCAATTTGTACTAAAATACTCCTTCCCTAAACAGTACTGGCACCAAATTACTTCAGCCCTTAATAAGGCAGAAACTATTAGTTTAAATTAAATAGCAAAGGAAATTACAATTAAAGTATTTGCACCGTAACTTCTAAGGATTAGCTAATTAAATCGATGGTGCTCAGAGGCTAACAGTAATAACGCCTACGCGAATTAGAAGCGAATTCAAGCCAACGAAATTGGAATAGCGACATGGAATACGGCTATTCTCGTGAGTGTGGCACGTTTGTATTGGTGGAATTTTACTAGAGGTAAAAAACTTTTATATTTTGTTAATGTGACTTATTTATTTACTCATTACGTTTCTGTTATTTAATTGACATGGTATTACTATTCGTATACAGTAAATAAAAGCTTACGTGTTATTTGTTATTTTGACTTCTTTATAAATCGCCATAAAAATTACATTAGGTATTCATTGTTAATTTACTTTGAGTATGTAAGCCTTTTGATATATTTTGTTACTTATAGACACAATATTGTTTATTCAAATTCAGTGTGAAGTAATATTGATGACGTCTATTATATTTTCAACAATATGGTTTTCCAATGAAAATTCGATTGTCCGCCGCCTAAGGGTCAAAAGTGCTCGGTAATATAAAATGTCCAATATTTATCACTATCATTTTCAACAAAAGCATTCCAATATTAATAAATGTTTCATTAATTTCAACAGCTATTCGAATTTTCTGTTTTTCTCACACTTTTGATTCTACACAACGATGACAAATAAGGCAATTCTATTACAAATTTATCATTGTAAGTTTTTCAAGATTTTACATACATAATGTCTGGCAATTTAAAAAAAACATGCGACTTATCTAATCAGTATCTCAATTATTAATCGTGTAAGCTTGTCATTATGATAGCTTGAAATTCAAATGCGTTGAAAATGTGCCAAAACGTATGTAAACATATAATTTGTCAATATCGTACAAATACACCGTATTTCATGTTCACACAAAAGTTTTAATAACATGCATATTGGCGTAACGGTGAATACTCTTGTAACTATTAATTTACGTCTCAATACGATTATTTATATCAAGATTAATCAGGAAAAGATCAATAGAAGGTCGTTTTCAAATACTATCTATGCGCGTATAAATTTAAGATAGGAATATTTACGAACTGGCATGTCAACGCCTTCGTTGTGAACCTACTAATTAAACTGTGCTCAATTATTAATTATGGCCACGATTCGTTCTATTAATAGCAGTTGAAACATTCAATGGCTTTTCATACACGTAATAAAATTCACAAAGTAGGTATATATTGACTTTTTTAATTATATGTCATAAATCTTGTGATCGTGTATTACACAAATATATTTTGCTTTTACATTGGTTGATTTTAGTCAGTTAATAAATGGCACCGAGGCTACGAATAAATATGTATTTGCTAACACGTTCTCATGTGTACGTAGGATTATAATTATATATTATATATAATTGACGTAGGATTCTAAATTGTTTCTACCTACCACTTTTCAACTCTGCATCACCCTAAGGTTGACTGGTAGAAAATGCCTAGTGGTATTAAGTCCGCCTTTATATAAATGTGTATAAGAAGTCACCATCATTATTATCAGCCAAAAGACGTCCACTATTGACAAAAGGCCTTTCCTCTTATTGGGGGAGGGGGTTGTCATAATCCCCACGTTTGGCAAGCGGCTTGGGTATAAGAAGTATAAATAAATAAATTGTAAGCACATACTCATGGATTTACTATATTTACATACACACACGATTTGACGAAATACGAAAGCTAAATCTTTTTCGACATAATTTAATGTAAAGCAGACATTTCAAAATCTTGCAAAATACCTCATCTTACCTTTGCCGAAAATATCGGTAAAATCTCACTCATTATTAATAAATATCCACTTTGATACCGACTAGCTTCGTAGCTCATGAGTAGATGCTGTAAGTGACATTCTTTATTTCAGTTGACAACTACAAATCTTGGAGGACCCTCCCATCGTGTCTGCCATGTGTCGAACACTCGCAAGTTACGCAGTCACACGTACAATTATTTGTTTTATTATAATTTTGGGTTAAGATTGAAGCTGACAGCGTTTTTCAATTAATCAAAGGAGCTATGACAGTACTTTAAAAAGAAAAAAGGAGAATAGTTTAAATGATTTATATTTTATTGTAAAACTAAATACATTATCACACCTGTATTCCCCGAAGGGGTAGGCAGAGGTGTACATTTTATAGTACACCCACATTTCGCCAATTATGTGATATAGGTCCCAATATAAGAAAGGGTGAGCCTACTGTCATCTAACGGGCACAAATCCAGACTTCATGCTGCTACTGAGAACTACCTAATGGGAGAACCCAGTCACACTTTGCCTGACCCGGGATTTGAACCCAGGACCTCATGCTTAGTAGTCACGCTTAGCGACCGCTAGACCAACAAGGCAGTCAACAAAGGTTTTTCTAAAATATGATTAAATTTACGTAGGTACATGATGAGACTTCGGTAGGTATAGTTTTAATATACCTAGATACTATTGCATTGATATTTATTACATGTAGTAGTGGAATGTAGAAAAAATCGACCCTAATCTTGTTTCCAAGTTGAGACTTCTACAAAGGTAACGGTAATTAACACGAAAAATAATAAACCATTTACTAAGCATTTTTGAAATGAATGAATGAATATCAGACGCTATTTGTACAGTAGGTTTAATATTCGAATTAAAACTTTTAAATGAAAAGTTTCAGAAAATAGAAAACCTCTTTCAATATGCGATAACTAGTATTTGCGTGGAAAAGGTGTTAGTATTACATCACACTAATATTATGAAGGCGAAAGTTTGCAAGTGTGTTTGTGACCTCGTCACGTTCAAACGGCTGGACCAATTTTGCTAAAATTGGTATAGAGGTAGCTGACACCCTGGATTAACACATAAAATACTTTTTATTCCGGAAAAATGTAGCCGGTAACACCACAGGGCAGAGCTAGTATTAATATAATTCAACGAAACGTAAATACCCCATTGTCCGGACTCCATAACAACACCGTCAAGATAAGAAGACGATGCCTCATCGTCAACATCTAACTATGTTGGTCTAACAATGCTGCCTTCTACATCTTAGGCCGTAATCTATGTGATGTTGTCCACCTATAAATAGGTCCAATCGATGAGACAATACCATCCAATCCAGTATAAACAATAGCTTTGTGTAGGTTTAGATCAAAGGGCCTAGTCTAGACGTTTTGTTCGTTGCTATATTATTTTTGCTCGCTTATAATTTGTTTGGTAAGATAATTATAATTATATTATATTTTTCTTTTCTTGAAGTTCGAACTATGTGCTTTTATTTTTTAAGATAAAGGGGTTTTTAAAGTTTGTGGTAGTTATTTCTGTAAGTATCTATATGAAAACTGTAAATATCATCTTATTTATGAATGAATTTAAATATATATTTTTATCTTGTCTAAATACCTATGTGAACATTCCTTAACCAAAATATTCATTTCAAAAATTCTTAAACAAAACAAGCGAAACAAGATAATTGTCTTAAGTCGGAAACAATAGCGTCTTCAGACCTTTGACTCTTTCTTTTGTTCAACTTCAAAGATAATTATAAATTTAAACGATTTTATAAAAAAAATACAAAAAAGAGCTCATGAATTTTCATTCCAGACGTACTAAAATAGGGTTGTCAAACCCCCGTCATGTCAGGACGGTCGGCTCTAAGTTTTTCTTACTACTGTCACCCTTCATACGTCGCTTTGATCTTTTTAATGCCTATTCCATATTTCACATGGGAATGTTATGAATAATGAAAGTGTAGACAAATTTTAATTACGTGTTACTGTAAATGTTATGATACATTCATGTCTGCTTCACCACGTACTATCAAGATACATTGAACGCAGAGCAGCTGATTCATTATTAGTATTGAGCGCTTAAGATTTGAATCCTATAATGATCTAATATTTTATCAGCAACAGACATTTTTATTGTTTTTAAAACCTTGGCTTTTATGCACGTACAGGTACTGCTTGCTCGTGAGACCATTTTAAAAAGAAAATTTATCTTACAAAACGACTAAGTAAGTTTTTAAAATATCTAACATATTACTAAACGATTTATATTCTAATGATTGAAGAGAGTTGAAACTAAAAGTCGACTGAATAAATGAGTCTGAAAACTAAATCCAGTCGCTGTCAGTACTTAGTTTTCAGTTCAATTGAAACTATTAAACTCAAATTTCATTCATTTAAATTTAAAATGCCAATAATGATCACAAGTTTTCGAATTGTAATAAGGATTAATTATTGAAAAATGTTTGAATCGTTTGTTGTATGTACATATGTACTTATGTACTTTGCTTAAAGGACCAGTCTTAGCACTTTTTGCAAGTGAATAGAGCTTAATTTCGTTAATGGCACACTGCTATGAGCACCCCATCTTTATAGAAGTGTTTATTACGGCCTTTGTCTTTTGAATTTCTATAAAAAGTCTTGAAATGTTCTCTCTCTGTTGCTAGCTGACTACGATGTTTTGGTGGTAACTTTTTGGTATTTGAATGTTAATGTTTGATAATGGTTCGGTTTTTGAGCAACTACATCTATTATAAATATTCTAACGTATACACTTTAATGGAAAATAAAACAATAATTACCAACATTTACCACTTTCAAACAATTTCATTTAAATATCAACAAATTACAAAACGCTACCGAGTTAACGTCCTTAATTGTAAAGTTTAATAGAAATGGTGAGATGCCTGTCAAAGAGCAGGTAATAAAACTTTATAATGTGGGGAGGCATTGGAACAAAATTTAAATGCAGTAGACCTCACGGGTACTTTCATGCTTTAAAGGACGTAAATTTAGTATCCCATGTTTGATGGTGTAAAAATATATAGTATGCGCACTTGTACAATTTACAGAGAATCATAAAATGCTGTCGGTGAAAATAAAATAAAATCGAATATTACTAGACATGAAATCATTTTAAGCATGGGCCTCTCAGTTTTATTTAGTTAAATCTCTACGAAGGCCGAAGATCGAGCCAAGTGGCGTGCCATAGAAGAGGCCTATGTCCAGCAGTGGACTGAGATAAGCTGATGATGATGATGATGAAATCTCTACAAAAGCTACAAAAATATATGGTATTTTGGTATCTAAATTGTTATTTTTTACCTTGCTACATACGTAAAATCAATTAGCAATGATTATTTAAGAAATAACAAGATTACCTAAAAATACGCCATTGTAAGTATTAAAACTGATAAGGGTTACTTAAAAGAAATGTAGAATTTGCAATATCCAATTTTATAGTTGAAGAATCTAAATGACAAGGACGTCAAGATAAAGAGCACACTTACTCATGTGATTTGGATTATAGCACGCTCAGAAATGGACTCGTAAAAGCTGACGACGACGATAATGTTGAAATGACTCTGCTCCATGAAGAACACGAAGTAAACGAACGTAAAAACAGATAAATGAGGATTGCAAGATGAGTTACAATATTACTAAAAGCTGAAATTGTAAAAACTTAAATAGTAATGGGAAAGGTAGAAATTAAACTGCATTGTTCGTAATACATTTCAAACGAAGTTGTAAGTTTAACACTTTTATTCATTGCAATACTGTAGTAGTCAAAGCTAAATCTTTCAAAGTCACACTTAGTAAGAGAAAACTTCAGAATTTCACGACTTCAACCAAGTTTTGACTACGCTAAATAAATTTCTGGTGACTTGGGTCGAACTGTCAAACTGGCAAAGAAATAAATCGCGAATTCTCATTTGCAATGGAACGAATTAAGTTTGTAATATCAAGTATTGCTAAGCAAATAATTTCTGTTTAATTCCATGATGAATTGATTAATTTTGAGATCAAAGGTTTTGACTTAAAATAAATTAATATTATTCGTAATGAATTCAATGACTCGTATGAATGTAAATGTTTTGTTGATAAACCTAAGAGTAATTTTCTAAGGCGGGTTTCATCTTTACTTGACGCACACGTAAGTGTTAATAATGGAAAAAATACTTTTGTTTTATTTTAGTTGCCATAATAACGGTGATAACTGAGTTTTTTATGCCATGAATCAATGCTTTAAATTATTTCAGTAAAATTAATTAATTATTTTTATCCACCCAGTAAGAAACTACAGCTTCTAAAAGTATCGAAGCCACCTTACCGCAATAGGAATTGATAGCTTTAGATGTACTAATTTACCACGCAATCCAATTTACATTCCATTTTACAATTGTTTACAATCTTCACTGTCCATAAAATCATACCAATAAGCATGATGCACACAAAAGGCGGGACCGACTATGTTCTGATTGATTCAGGTGCACTTACATAAGTATGTAGGAGGAATAATTTGTAGGTTGTGTGCTCCTGGGATATCTGCGATGATGCTAACGTGGATAGCACTGACTGAATTTTTATTCATTTTTGTAAGATTCTTTTTGTAATCTATTCATGTCTTGGATTATATGAAGTGTACATATAGGTTATCTTTGTTTACATATACTTTTATTATTAGCGCAATTTAAAAAATAATCTGTCTGATTTTATAGATTTTTACATTAGGTATTTTGTAATAGATATTTTAGTTCATTTTAAATTATCAATTCAATTGTATAAACCAACCAAGGTAATTAAAACTAGTCCAAAAAAATCAAATGATATTAAAAAATATTTTATTGAATTGTCATCATGTCTTTCCGTCACATTCTTCAGCTACACTATAAACATTGACCACTCGACTCAAGTACTGCCACAATCAGCTAGCCTATCAAGATTAACAGGCATACAGCACACCAACTCCAATTCAGTATTATGCCATGTCATCTCTAGAGCCTCCGCAAGACAGGTTTACATTATTCAAATGCATTCGTTTCTCCCTGTACAAACAATTTAGGGAGCCCCAAATTTAAACGCCGTAGCTTTTCATGCAATGACAATAAGGGTGAAAGTTGTTTGACTTTTACTTTTTATTTAGGCAGATCGGTTTGTATTCATGACCAGTGTTGGTAACAAAGCTAAGCTATGTTGAAACACAAAGCATTAGCAAGACAGTAATGCAACACTTATGGTAATATCTATCACATTTCTACTGCATTGATATGGATGTGTCTCTTTTGATGAATTTTAATAGGAAAGTGTGAGTGTCATATAAAAGTTTTGACGACCTAATTGGCGCAGTGGCTAAGCGATTGGACTGCGCTAAGGGTTGAGGAATCGATTCCCGCACGGGACAAAAAATTGTGTGACCGCAGATGTTTGTCTCGAGTCGGGTGCTTGTGTTTGTGATATTACATGTTTCTGGACCGCACCCACGATAAAGTAGAATGTCCTAGTGTCCCGACGTTTTTCTAAAAGAAATATGATAAGTATAGTTTCGTGTAGATGACGCATGATGATAATATTGTGATGATCCTATTCACAAGAAAAAAGACACAACTTTTTTTATGCAATACGACAGTATACCAAAATGATATCAATAACAAGAAAGCATGTAAAGTAACGACGTTCAATATTGATTTTGTTTTTATAAACAATACAATCAAAACACACACAAAGCCCGGAGCAATCCAAAACGTCAGTCAAACTCTTAGAAAAGTGGCTACAAAAAGGATCTAATCAAAATTCATTAAACTGCTCAATCAATACATTTTTTTAAATGTAATCGACTCGGACGGTATCGTTTAAAACACCTTAATTAACCACTTTATATAAAATCGGCATCTAAATTAATGAAACACTTAAATGCTTCGGATAAAATTTTTATACACAGACATAAACTAGATAAGCTGGGCTTAAAGAGAACATTTAGCTTCCAGTTTTAAACGTTCAATAGCAAGATAGCTAACCAACAAAACCCTAACCGGTTCCTAATAATATCTATCTGTGGCTTAAAAGCTTTAGACTTAATTATCCGATTGGTTTTGGGCTGTATTCTTAGCTTCGTTTGCATACTACGTTGGATTCATTCGCGAAATTCCGAACCGATGATCCGATTTATCAGTCTAGTTTACTATACCTCTGATTTTGAAGCCGATTTTGGGCTCAGAATGGCACGAACTGCAAGCAAATTCTTTGATATTGATATTTGCAGCCCAAGTCTATACAAAAATAATAAATTAATGAATACCGTAATAATGTAGTGTCTGCTGACCAAATTTCGGTTACGGCGGCCTATTTCCGAGCGGAAACTATCAACATTGTATTTGTAGTACACACAAGTATGAGCGCAAACAAAGGAGCACTCCCTATTCCTCCACTCTCATAGTCTGATGGGACAGTAGACCGACACGACCGGAGGAAGAGCAGACGCAGGACCCACGGCTTGACGTGCCTTCCGAAGCACGGAGGGGTCTCGATATGTGAAAACGGTCACCCATCCCAAGACTGACCGCGGCGAGCACGGCTTAACTTCGCAGATTGACTGATCTGTGAGGTAGCAACGTAGTTACAAGCCCCTTGAATACCGTAATATCGTATAACTCTATCTAAAAAAAAGAACTGTTAATTACATGTCTTGTTAGATTTCCTTGACAATATTGTATAAGATCGATACTCCTATGCAATGACATTTAAAAAGAAACTATTTAACTTCCTATTACAAAAGTGTTACTACTCAACGACTGAGTTTTTAAATGAAAGATTTGATTCTAAATTTAAATTAGATGACTACTGACATTAATTTGTGCTAATTGAGTAGAATTCCATTATTTATTGACATTGTATAGTTTTTTTATTATTTTTATTATTGTATTTCATTCTTGACATTATAATTATTAACATCTTCTGAGCGTGCATGTAACGGTAGTTAATTTTCCTCCTTTTTCTTGACATTTGTTTATTTGTTAATGTTCAATTTTGACATACCTATTGTTCTAATCCTCTTAATTTAAATTATTTTCAATATTTGTACGCTGGAAACAGCAGAATATTATGGACATTATATAAATTGTAACACCTTGTAAAACAATATTCTGACAAATAAATTTATTATTATTATTATTATTATTTCCTTTATTTAAAACATTTACTTATTAATTACATTTTTAAATATATATTATGTACAAAAACAGCAGAATAAAAATAAAATATATTTAAAAATATAAAAAATAGTCGCCAACCTGCAACGGGATCAGGGTCCTAGCTGCCGGCGGTTAGGGCTCCAGAGAGAGGAACCTCCTGACTATGCGCGCCGTGTCAAGAAGTACCGCCTTCTGCATCAAGCCCTTAACCCAGCCGCCTAACGCGAGCCTCTTAAGATGGTGATCGAGGCTCTTGGCCATTAGGCCATTGACCGTAACTACTATCGGTACAACAATTGCCGAATCCACCTCCCACATGTCGACAATCTCGTGCGCTAAATCCAGATATTTAATCTGTTTATCTTTTTCAGCTTTCACGAGATTCTCGTCATGCGGGATAGTGATATCAACAATCATTGTGCGTCGTTCTGATCGATCTATCACCACTATATCAGGCTTATTGGCAACAATAGTCCTGTCAGTAATGATAGATCGATCCCAGTACAATGTGACACGACTATTTTCGAGAACTGGGTCGGGCACATACCTATAGTACGGTACTTCTGATTCCACAAGGTCATATTTTAGAGCAAGTTGCTGATGTATAATCTTGGCCACTTGGTTATGTCTATGCAAATATTCGCCGTTAGCCAGACTAGAACAACCGGAGACAATATGTCTGATTGATTCACCCGGACGGTGGCATGCCCGACATATGTCAACCGTTCCATCTTTCAGAATATATTTCCGGTAGTTGTTCGTCATCATAACTTCGTCCATAATTGCACACACAAAACCTTCGGTTTCCCCAAAGAGGTCACCGAATCGTAGCCAAGAGATGGACGCTAAAAAGTCTACATCGGGCCCATGAAGAGCCCGATAAAAGCGTCCATGGAGCTCCTTGCTCTGCCATACCTCCCTGCGATCATTGGTATCTAATACTGCAGGCTTGTGCCAGTTCTCTTTAGACAAGGATAACGGGGTAAGGCCCTTATCTACTGCAACCACATTTCGATGCATCCCAACGTCAGTCTTTAAAAAGTATTCACGGAGGTTGCACACCTCACGATTATGGAGGGTCTTAGCGTTTAACAAACCCCGACCCCCACATTTTCGTGGGATGTACAACCTCATCATTGAAGATCGCGGGTGATGCATTCGATATGTGGTTAGCGTTGTCCGGACCTTTCTATCCAGGGTTTCCAATTCTGTCTGAGTCCATTTGAGTATACCGAAAGAGTACATCAAGACTGGCATGACCCAACTGTTAAAGGCGCGCACTTTATTTCCGCCTGAAAGTAGACTTTTAAGTACTTTTTTCAGGCGGCCATAGAAACGCTCCTTGAACAGTTGTTTCATATCAGTCTCTTTTAGACCTAACGATTCCGATATACCCAAATATTTGTAGGTCTCGGTAGAAGAGAGGGCTCTAAGGTATGTGGAATCTGATAGATGTGTTCCCTCAGATTCCACAACCTCTCCTCGTTTTACATGGATGAGTGCACATTTATCTGCGCTAAACTCCATACTGATGGATCTACTAAAACTCTCTGTGATTTTTAGTAAATCCATCAGCTGTAGGCTATTTGACGCAAACAGTTTCAGGTCATCCATGTAAAAAAGGTGAGATATTACCTGACCTCCTCTTTTCAACCGGTAACCCAGCCTTGAGCCTTCTAGTAATGTACTCAGGGGGTTCAAGGCTAGGCAAAACCACAATGGGCTCAGACTGTCACCCTGGAATATCCCACGTTTAATCCTGATAGGTTGATCGTATTCGCGGGTTTGCCGGCACCCTGGATATTTAAGGTTCGTCTTCCATTGCCCCATACATGACATCAGGAAGGTGCGTAGAGTTGCATTGATTTTGTACAACTCCAGCACCCTCATGAGCCATGTGTGAGGCACCGAATCATATGCCTTCTTGTAGTCTATCCAGCATGCTGACAAATCCTTACGATTACGTCTGACCTGTCTGTTAATAGTCATGTCAATTAAGAGCAGCTCCTTAGTACCACGTGATCCATTCCTACATCCATTTTGAGCGACATTCATGATATTGTTATTATCAATATGTTGACAAATTTTTGCCTTCAAAATGGATGTAAGAAGTTTGTAAATTGTAGGCAAACAGGTAATTGGCCTATAATTTTTGGGATCCGTGATACTACCTGATTTGTGGAGCAAATGGGTAACTCCTGTCGTAAGAAACTCTGGTAACGACGCCGATTCTAAGGCCGACTGAAACTGAGACGCCAGGCAACCATGTGAACTATGTAGCCATTTAAGCCAGAAATTGTGCAATCCATCTGGTCCAGGAGATTTCCAGTTTGACATCAGACGGACTGCACTGGCTACATCTTGGGTGGTAATGATGATTTCAGGCATTGTTGGTAATAATTCACATGATTGTTCAACGTCCCCAATCCAATCCCCCTCGGTGTGGTTGACGGGCACAGACCAGATGCTGCGCCAAAATTCATTAGTGGTACTATCATCCGGTAAATGCACGTCACCCACACCATTATCCGGTCGTTCCCAGTTTCTATATACCCATTTTTGGTCCCTCTGGAACAAACGGTTCTGGGTATATCGGTCGACTCGCCGTTTATACCTGCGGATACGGTTTGCCAATGCACAAATTTTTTGCTTAAGGAAGTCGATGCGTTCTGTGACTTGAGCCAAATATTCTAGGGGATTGATTTCAATCCCCGAGAATGCTCGCCTCACAAAACGCATTACTCTTGGGCGTGAGTTACCATCCCTAAAGGCGACAAGTTTGCCAATGAGCACTCTGGTCTCATCGATACGACGTTCGATCCTGCACTGCCAGGCTGGAGGGGCATTAGATGGTCGAGTAGCTCTATTAGTTGGAACCTTTATGTGAGCTACTCGACATGCCGCAACAGCCGCGCAGTACATTATCGAATGAGTATCACAGAGATCTTCACTGCTATCAAAATAGATTGGTAGCAGTGAATCCAGAGCGCACACAAGTGCCCTATTTCTATTGTGCATAGGCAATCGTGGTAAGCGCGGTCTAAGTTCGGGTGTTGTCGACCGATATTCCTGAAGCGCACATTCCAGAGTGCTCTTTAATTGTTCATTGCACTGGGTACTTACAGTTGTAGCCCTATCATCCCCCTCATCTTCTTGTTGCTGATGGTGTTGCATGGTTTGGGACGAGGTAGGGATAGTACGGCTACTCTGTGTTTCAGAACGTAGCGTTTCAAGTACGGCGTCATCCAACAGATGACATCGCTGGATGGCTCGTACCTGATCCGATAGTCGCTGTGTCGAGACGTTTACGGCTGGTTCAAGCGCCTGAAACATAGCAAGCATCCGACTACGGTATGCAGTCAAGTTAGCTCCTCCATCTGTAGCCCCAAAGTATGCGCGCATGACGTTGACGTTCATCGTTTGTGTCCATCGCATGCGCTGCACACTTCCACCGACAGCGAGAACCCTTCCAGAAGCCGGTTGGCCTCGGGGTCCCAAACTGGCCGGCGGTCGGCCTCTTCCTCGCCGACGTGGTGGGCTCGTCGGCGGTGAGAAGTACTCGTCACTCGAGCTCGACGCAACTGCAGCCGGAATAACATCATTTGCAGTAGATGCCCGATTCGACGGCTGCGAGGCGGAGCTGAGCGACGAGTCCGAAGATGGTGGGCGTGTGTTCAAGTTCTTCCTCGCTTGACTCCTCGTTATCATTTATTATTATTTATTCCATTCTGTTCTAATTTGTGTTCTTGAATTTTGACAATTTGATATAGCAACTGACACATGGTAATATTATTATATTCTGCGGATATCCATAGTTTAAATATATTTCTTTTTACAATTATGTATGAGTTTGGTTTATTGATTGGATAGGTATATGAATATAATATTTATATATCAATTTATTAAGTAAAATTAAATTATAAAGGGATAAAATTTTAAAATCGACTTGACGTATAACGAGGTTGCCAGGTTTTTTTTTTGATATATTATTATATATATTATTATTATGATATCTTATATGAATAGCATATTTTTACAAAGTTACTGCCTAAAACGAACTGACACATTAGCTAACATACTTTTGGTAAAATTTATGATACTAAAAAGACACGATAGATACACCAGTTAGATTATAAGATGCTGATAATCTAAGTTGCAGATACTCCAGTAGGTAAAAACTTGCCGTTATACAATGGGAATGTATCTCCACATCCTATATTTGCATTAGTTTAATCTAAGCAAACTGCACATCCGAACTAACGATAAGAAACTGGATTACTAGTTGCATTTATCCATTTTAAAGACCTAAGTCGCAGTCGCCTATTGAAACACACCTAAATTAACGACGCTAATTAAAACTAACTAAACTTGGTTTCCATACGAATCTGTATGCAATCTACGTAATTTCAGTGTCGTTTTAGACGCCTGTCGTCACATACTGACTAATTCAAAACAAATAAATGTCTTTTTTATTAAATAATTGATAACAAAAAAACGTTTTAAAAGTACGAGAATTGATTACATGACGCATTGTTTCGAAATAAACATGCATCTTTTAGTCTTATTTATTTTTGCAAAAGATCGAAGCTCAAAAATAGTGCGTAAATATTATGCGTGCACTGTATTGATTTCTTTGCAAAAAAACTAAAACGCCCAGAACGTTTTGTCGGTCAAAGTAACCGCAAATACGGTAAACAAAGGCATCGGTACCTTTAAAAATATTAAATTCATATTGGAAACACGAGATTCGATAAACCGATGACAGAGCCGCCGCCACAGAATACTAATCGAGAGATTTGCAAGCGACCGCAAGCTAACACAGTAGACGGATCGCATGCACACGGGGTTCTGTAGAACAAACTTGTCGTAAAGTTATGACGTCCTGGTACTTTTAATATCGTATATCAAGCTTTGTACACACAAAATATAATAAAACGAATAAAATTTGGAATTTTATAAATAGTAATTTGTTGTATTTTAATCTTAAGTTGATGTCCAGATACACACAGCTAATGAAGATATTTTTTTTTTTTTGGCCTTTTTGTTCATCCCTATCCCACAGCAAGGCAGATTCTAAAATAACTCATATATTAATCAGAAATCAAGAAAACAATTGTTACTATTATTATTATTAATATTATTATCTTCAGAAACAAATAAATATCCAATACCTAATTATTATAATTCTATTTTCTGGCATCCTTATACCGAAAATATAAACATACCTACAACATATTTTTAAAAGAGTAACTATGGAGTTTCTTGCCGGTTCTTCTCCATAGAAACGACTTTTTGGAACCGAGCAACTAGTTTTGACGTTATGTAAGTGCTCTTTTGTAGCCTATATGAAATAAAAACATTATGACTATGACTCAAACAATTTCATAACGTTCCTCGTCACATCAAATTGACAAATACAGTCTTCATTCTTTCCCTTCACCTTGAGATAGGTGATATTCGATATTTTCTCGTAGATCTCCAAGAACTCGCAAGTATACTTAGTATATCTCTTGAAAAAACAACTTGGACTTAGTCCTCATTTAGCTTCAAGTCACGTAGCCCGTGTTACAATTCTCGCCGTTTCATCTCGATCTCGAGTTTCATGAGTTTGCTGTATCCTACTCCTTACAAATCTTTCTTACTTTTCACAGATGGTGTGAAGTATGTCGACACTTCATGTGTTGGAGGAATGTAAACTGGCTAGAAGAGCATTTCTGTAAAATACTCTCCTGTCACTAAAGAGTTAATAAATTGTATACTCTAATCTGTACTATAAGAAAAGGTGTACATAATATGTTCGTATTTGAGAGGTGATCCTACAAACTATCCATCCGATTTCTAAAATTATTTCACTAATACTTAGAATGGACCTTCAGGGTAGACGTAACCTAGTATACCACGAAGACGAAGTCGCGAGCTGAATCTCTTGTAGAGAAATTGATTGCAAAGAATATGTAGTTAATTTAGTCCTTAATTTATCTCTTAATTCCTAAAATAACGTTTGTAGCTTAAACAAACAACCGCAAAAGTCTAACCATTTAACCTGAATTAAGTAACAAATCGTAAGATTGTAGAAGATTTATTAGTTAATTTGTAAAGACAAACTAACGAAGAAAGAGAGTTAGTTAGTAATTTACAGCAGCGTAAAGTAAAACTTATTGGATACGTGAAGGTAGTCATACCATTTGAACTAGGTATTAAGTTTTAATAATACATAAGCTGGCCCATTGCCCACGGCGAATGACCTAATTCAATTGACGCGAACAAAGTGCGTGATAGCCTGATAGGATACATATTACATGAATATGAGACACGCAACGGCTATGGATCAAATATGAGTATTATCCACTTTAACATATTTGCTAGCTTATTTTTATGTGCAAACGTTTGTGACTGGGAATGTACTATTTCCAGTTACCAATTAAAGATTGTTATGTAGATGATAATTACAATTAAGTATTTTTAGTTGATGTATGGATAATTGTATAAAAACTTTACTGACTTTCAGTAAGGGAAATATCGTGATTAAATCTGAAATTAACCGTTTAAAGTTTGCGTGATAATAAAACTGTATTCGTATCATTATGAGATTGAAGCTTACAGTGAATATTATTATTATATTTTGTAGCCCATACACGAAAGTCTTCCCTTAGTATGTGCTCCCTTAAATACCACCCGTGGACATTCTTATGAAGAGGCGTCAAGTTTATCTCTCCATCTGCGTCTCGGTCTGCCGCGGAGCTAATGGTTGACGGTAGTGGTTCGGGACGCATCCCGCATCACATACACAAGCACCCGCACCTCTAGATAAAAACTACGTAATTTATGTCACCGTGTAACGTGACCTTGTCGCTCCTGCCTGACGTCTTCACCCATTTGTTAGGGGCCAAGAATGTGAAGGATAAACATCAAAATCTGTTCAAGGAACCCTAAAGTAGAACCCTAAAGCCATCAAAATTCTTTTATCGCCATAAACAAACCGCAAAAAATCACACAACTGTTCGTTCGGCTTTCACTAAAATATTGTAACAAAGACTTTTCAATTCGGACAAATATTTTTTCGCGAGCAAAAAGTGTAGTGCATAACATCCGACATTTAGTTCGTTTTGTAGCTAAATGAAAGTTTTTCTGTTTTCTTTCGCCATGACGACGTCAACATAAGCAAATAATTTTATTGGCACACTTTCATTGTATTGTAAACTAAAAAAGAATTGATAAAACAGTTTAGGACATTTAAAGATACATTGCAAGTTGCGATCAATATTGTTACAGCTCCTATTACATAAGACTTAGGCTAAGAAACATTAGATGGGCGTTACATTACGGGGATTAAAGGCGTAATTCCATGTATGTATTTCTGTTGTGTTAATAACCTGAAATATAATATTTATAATTGATAATTATTTCTCAGACACTTCAAGTGACAACTTCAAATAAAAACGTCTGAGATGTTATTGAGATCTATACTTGTGAAGACTCTCATTTATTCACGGCATGAAGCCCACTTACCTTGAAGTAATTAACGAAGAAATTGATACTGCATCACGCCCCACTACTTTTCTTATGAAGGAATGTACTTCGCTTCTCCATTAATAAGAATAAATATAAGAATAGAAGAGGCTTAAACTGTAGGTATTTATGCTAAAATAAAGATATTTAATTCTATAAATAGATTTGTTTTATACTAATATTATTGAATATTAGTACCTTTCGTAGAATTTGTCTATTAATACTCAGTATTTTTCAAAGAAATACAAAGTTACACAAGGCTACAAACATTTAACAAATACAAAACTTAAAATCCTAGAAGCCACTAACCGAACCACCAAATATAATACGGGAGACGATCAGATAAGTGTATAACAATGAAACAACGACATAAAGACATCATATCATTCTACAACAATAAATTCCAAAAAGGGCGGTTTATAGCACAAAAGATTGAGGTTTTGGGACAAAAATTGAGTTTTTTTAAGACAATTTCGAGTCCCACATCCCTATTGTACAATACATGGGAACAAGAGGAGTGATCAAAACACAGAAGATTCGTGTTACATAATTTATAGGTAGTTTTTACTTGTGCAAACTGGAGGTACTGTGACTTGAGATGTTGGGACAATTTTATCGTCATTTGCCAATGATACGATTCTATAGCACGGAAATATTGACAACATAATACGATAGGGACCTAATAGGAAACGGAAACCGTTTTATTCTCAGAGTTTTGTATAGTTTTTTTACTTAAGTACACACAATAATAACTATAATAATACCTAAGTTTATGACACAACTCTATGTACCTATGAATGAAAACGTTCTTTCTATTTCTTGTATAAAATATTTTAATCATTTCTTTTTCATCTGAGTAAAAATTATTATGAATGTGTTTTTAAAAAGTCCAATTTTCAGATTTGATTTTTAATTCATGTGCTACAAATGTTCTATCGTTATTTTGACAGCTGACCATTTCACCCGAAACCCCATAATATAGCAATCAGGAACCATTTTTTTCAACGATCACGAACGCCCGGTCGTAGATTTTGATGACATTCCAAAAAACGCCATTCCCTGCCACAGATACAGTCGTAGATACTAAAATATTGTGACGGCATCCTGCTGTGATGTATTTGCCAAAATGTGGGTACCTTATCAAGATGTGGCATCGAATCAACGACCTCTGCAGATGTTATTGTTGTTCTAAAATGCACATTGCAGACTCCTTCATTCACTTAAACAGTATTTTCTGTAGTAACAACAATGTCTAGTAGTACATCATTTTTATTGTGTGGGTCTTGCCATTATGTATTTCTTTATTGTGTTTGGACTGTTTCTGAAATCTTTATTTTATTGTTCTCAAAATATTGTTGTTAAATCAACATTTCAATTTTATTTTACTTGTGGTGTGATACATTTTCGAATTTAAAAGGTTCAATAATATTACGAGATTGTATCTTGCTGCTAGCAATTACTGAATAAACCAGCAAGTGGATCGAAAAAAATACTATTTTATTAAAATAAAGACTACTATACCTGACTTATCATAAAATCATATCAATTGCTTGCGCTTCATAATTTAAAGGAACACATCGAATAAGATTAAAAAGCGTTGATTCAGCGAACGAACGTGTAAGAATTTCTGCCTAGAGCCTCCGTGGTGTCGAGATAAAAAACATTATTTATTACTGTTGTCCCCCTGCACGCGATCTAGACAAATTAAACGAGTAACTTGATCAGACGACACGTCAGGAATAAGTTTGGTGGGGCACATGCATTATGTTCTAAGAACCGAATTAATACTCGGATATCGCCCGCGATGCAACACGATATGTTCAAGATAAAATATCTTAGATTAATTAAAACTAAAATCCGACTTCAATCAGTGGAAACAAAATATTTCTAAGCACACTTATTACGTAACGTAATCAAATTCCTTAAATAAAACTTTGATTGACTTGTTAAGTGATTTTATATTTTGCTAACAATCTGTCAGACATCAATCTCAATGCAAATTAACAATAAATAATACCACTTTATATTCATTAAACAGGTTTTTAATGTGTTTACCTAATTTGTATTTCCTTACTTTAGCCAATTAGGATTGTAATTAATTGTCTATAAATTCACCGCTATTGATTTGGTCGGTAACTATTTTGGGCTCAGCGCAGCGTCACTCAAAGTGGCCACAATCGCTCTCGAGACCCCACTTACATCACTTGAGCGTCAAGCAAAAACTGAATACACGACTCGAGCATACTTCAGTGACGAGAAAAAGCACCAGGTGCCTACCCAAAGCTCGCATTGTTCCAGTGAACGTGAAAGATTAATAAATCTTTAGAGAGTTGAGTATCTGCGGCCGATCTCGCGGGATGCCAGCTTCGGGCCAGGACGCGTTATTGCAAGCCTATTCAGATGCCACAGTTGAGGCCAAACAGCCCCTTTGTCATGACAAAGGTGTCGCGTAAAGAAAAAGGGTCCCTATCGACGATCTGCCTTATCAGATCCAGTTCCCTTCCGCGAGGTCTCAATAGGATAGTCTGAGTTTTGAATGCGGCGGATCTAATTCCCCCGGTCACAATAACGTACACGAATTCCAATTTAGTTGAACTCAGAATGCAGGAGGAATAAAAAGAGTTCGAAGGATGTTATCAAACATTGGTTTGATAGGGCCTCGTATTGTGTAGAAATAACATTTCGTGATACGCCGTTGTTATTTTTAATGCGAGCGCCATTAGCGTTATTTTGGGGCTTCATAATAAAATTACATAGAATTTTGTATTGGACTGGCTTTAGTTTGTATTCATCGTTACATATATATTTATTAGATTTTGGTGGCCACGTTGTATACAAGTTTATTAGAAGTTGTATTTTATGTATTCCAAGCCTGCTATATTTTATATCGCGTATGTCAAAAATAATTAGTAGATATTAAAATAAAAAAAACCAAACATTTTGAGTAAAAGAATTCTCGTCATTTATAACATGATTGTAAATGAGACAAAAAAGCATTGACAACAGACTACGTTATGCATCATTACAAATAATTTCCCATTGATCATCTACGCATTTAAAATCGGTGGATTAGCCGAAAATGAAGTGACGTGTGCTATGATTGATGTTTGTCCTCCAACCCCACATACTGTACTTATTAAGCCCGACGCGCTCTTTGGCTTTCTAAAAATCGACAGTAAACACAATAGCAACAATTGGTCCTATCAAACGGAATATTAAGTTCGCTTGTCATTTTAACTATCATCTCTAACATCGTCACAAAGTACCACAGCTGCAGCATAAGATTTTGTACCTTAATGTTACTGAAATACATTTTAATATTCTGTAACGTCACTGCTATCTAGGAAGCGTAGCTAAGAAAAGAGGTTATTGTCAGTCTCGTTTTATGGGTTATGATTTATGACCAATGACTCCCAACGGGTTTTAGTCTCGTGATAATCTTATTCAAACGCGCCTCTTGTGAGGTTCACAATGCTACCTAAATTAGCTATAGCCGTATCATAAGCTATTTTGATGTTTATAAGAGGTGCGTTCGATTTACTGAACCGTGTGTGGTATGCATACACAAACAAGGTATGTTTTGTCAATTCATGTATACTGGTTAAACTTTTTTGAATCTCGACGTTCGTTTCCACACAATAAACAATGACATCGGCGCGCGCTTCGAACGGATTAATGATTATTTAATGAAGTATACTCTGAGTAAATTATAATGTTCACCGAATATCGATTTTGTTAAAGCTGCTTGTTTATTGTATTGTTTTTATACTATGAAGAAACATTCAATTGTATTGAATTAAAACTATTTTCACGGATTTTATCGCGGTTTTATTTTGTTTTTCGATCCCGACTTTTTCAATGACTGATTTTCGCGTAAGTGATCGAAATCATTATTTAATTGTGTATTTTCAATTGCACGAATGTTACCTATTGATAGATATTATAAACCTAAAGTAAATATTAAAGAACAATTTTAAACCATCGTCGATATGGTAGGTACTCTAGCCACGTTCCTTCGTTGCAGCTGAAAAAATGCAGAAGTAGACAAGTAATGATGGATTGGCAGATTACTGCCGACGGGTGTCATCAATCTTTTTCCCCCAGTTGACTCTTACAACTTGTACAGGGACTTTAGTGATACACTTGATGTGTTTTTATACATCGACTCTTAAATCAGAAGATATATGATAGCATAATATTATTAGCTGACCATGTTTCTATCGATCTTCAGTTTAAGTCGAAGGATTAGGAAGTGATCAGATATTGGTTACAAAGTTTTAACAGACTTCGAAAAAAGGAGGAGGAGAACCTGTATATGTATGTTTGAATGTCCGCAAATTTCTCAAAAACTATTAACAATTCGATTTGGATGGGACTTTTGTAATACTTAATGTATAGTTTCTCATTGATAAATGTTATTGGCATACGTAAACAATACACGCACAAATTCTCAAGGACTGTTATGCAAAATATTCAGTTTGTTTGACGTTTATTTGACATGATAAATACATACAATGAACACCTACCTCAAAATGTAATCATTTTGAGGTAGGTGTTCATTGTATGCATATACAAATAAAACCACCAAGCACACAATCATGAATTTAATTAAATAAAATAGTACCTACCGCAATAGGAATACAGAACCCACAATATTCCTGAGAAATAACAACAAACCTCAACCCACAACACGACCAATCTGTCATAAGAAGCCTGTCCCCTGCGGTAAAAAAAATAATAAAAGTAAAGTTCCCCATTATTCAACCCTTCCCATTGTAAAGGTAAGTACAGATTAGTTTCAAGGGAAGGGATACAATCTAAATGATGTTCCTTTGCGTCGGACCATTCTTCATACGAAGATTTTTATTGATAAGGATATTGGAGTCATCTATAAAAGTAGCTTACCTGTTCTTGTTGACTAAGCTGCTTGCAATGCCGCGATGGGTAAATGCATGGACTAGTAGTTTTAGGTAATGTCACTAGTGGAATAGAGTCTGCCAATTAGCGGATCTCAAGTTCAAATATGGCGTCATTTTGATGTTACACGGCACATAACTTTTAGTAGACGGGCCTGTTTTATAAATTCATTCAATTTCCAATTGACTAAAGCAGTATTAGCTCTGCAATTTAATTAATTTATCGTCCCCTGAAAGAAAGTGCTTAGTGCAATACTTATGCTTTGTCGCATATAAAAAAGTCGCGATTACCCGAACGCTTGATTAAAAGTAAAGAAACGCTAATCATGTTAGATTATACTACAAAACAATCTTTCCATTTTAGTTGATATAGTAAATCGAATGGCTTGTGCTTTTGATTTGTCTATTACGAGGAACCTATTACGGTTTTTGTTAAAATAAGAGCGTTTACTGTTTTAGAGAATACAGCTTCATTTAACTCTAGAAGGCAAAGGTAGGAAATCGTGTCATGTCCTATTTAATGGCCTGGTTTTAGTCGGTACTTACTTGTTTTAAAGCAATACCAACCCGATTTACCTATATGTAATTGAGGGCTCAAAGAAAATTTAAAGTTTAACTAAAATACTGCAGCCGTATCATTAAATAATAATAGTCTATTTTCAAATCTATTCAACGTCGAATTTAAGGTCATTCAACTCAATCAAAACAAACCCAAACGAATAAAATATGAATGAACATTATAAAGATAAGTAATAACATAAACAGAAAAACCAATAAAATCCTTGCTGCGTTTTAATTACCATTAGCGGATGTCCTAATACACCGTAAAGTTGTTTTATGTTTACATAGAGCGATGTGGTTAATTAAGTGGACGATTAAAATGAAGTCAAAACATTGTCCTCTTTGGATCCAACAGCGCGGATCGGGACCGGCTCGGTAAAAAATGGTGACGTCCTGTCTTAATTAATTTTAAGTTTATGGAGGATTTAATTTAAAAGCGTTGAAAGTTAACCATTATATTATTAAAAGTAATAGTAGCCTGTTGTATTACTGCAGGGTAAAGGCTTCTCGAACGAATCAAACGAACATTCTTCTTATCGTATGGTTGATGAACAACCAGATGTCAGAGTTTAAACCGCCTGAAGGCGTCTGGCATGGCTTTACACACCGTTGAAAAATCTCTCAGGTATGCCGGTTTCCTCACGATGTTTTCCTTCACCGCTTTTAGCAACTGATATTTAATTCATAATACGCACATGAATTCGAAAAGACATTGGTGCGTGCCGGGGTTTGACCTTGCGACCTTTGACTTGGTAGTCCAAGTATCCAGTGGTCATACCACTCAGCTATCAGTGCTATATAACATCTTGAGGTCACGTGACCTGGTTTAGATCCCTTCTCTCGTCCTTCTCCTTATCTAGTCCTATATCTATCTATCTTATCCTAATCCTTAGTCATCTTGTGGCAGATCCACACAAGTACAATAACAATAGTATAGCTGGTCTTTTAGGAAAAAAAAACATGATAACTACACGTTGTTACATAATACTTTGATCAAAATCGATTTATTATTTATTGGCAAAGACATGACCGATGGCTGAACTACAAACAAAACTATACAGTCGAATTGGAAAATCACCTTTTGTAGTATTTTTAAGTCTATTAAAATAAAGTGTGGTATATATCATATTGGAAACGAATTGCTACAAATTCTATTTGATAATAATCTATACAATTTACTTAATTACAACCGTGTTATTCCAATTAATCCTATTGGCTGTACTTATTGAGTAAGAATTATATGTCCAATCTGTCCTTGGTATGAATAAAAGATAGGATTTCAAACGGATTGTTAGTGTCGAGTTTATTGATTTAATATGATTGCGACGACGGCTTCCTTATGACTTTGTGCTTTAATTAAAGGCTTTTCAACAATGATTTGCAAATGGATATTCTTTATGGAAACCGTAGTGGTAGTAAGAGTTTTGATTAAATTCAGAAAAAGGAAGGAAAAATCTCAAATTAAGGAAAAAAGGAAAAAAAATAGTTTGGATATTATTAACTCTTTAGTTATAACAGTCGTTGAATTTAAAATAGTTGTTACAAAAAGAAAAAAATCTGATTCAATATTATTGACACTGGCCATACAGCATGATAAAATAAAGACAAATTCTAAGAACTTGTATATTTTAAGGTTTTCACGTAAAGACAAAAGCCGCACTAAAACGTCATACGGTAAGAACACATTAAAACAAATCCAACGTAGAATCCAACAAGCATTTACATTGCCCTAACAACGATAGCAACAACTCGAGTTGAGAACAAGCTTAGTGTTCCCGGAATTAATTTAGAAATTGTTCTCGGCAAAATTTAATTTAGCTTACTTCAAACGCAGGAACGGTTTCCAAACACATCCGGCCTGCTTGCAAGCAAACTAAAAATAAATTAATTTGAATGGATCCGTCCAAATTAGTAGTTTGGCCCGTCCGAAGGCCAAATCAAATATAGATGTGGCTTCATACAGTTTGAAATGAAATTCTATGTTTCCGGTCAAAAACTTTGCTATTGCTGTAATTGAGTTATAAAATACTAATGATAGGGTTAATTCATTCATTATGTACGGTTCAAACAGTAATTTGTTTTGGTAAATGAGGAACAATTTTGGTGTGGTTTACAGTTAGTTTGACTGTAATTTGAGTAAAATTGTAATTTAAATTTATTCTACCTCTAAGTGTCAGTTTATTGTTTGATGAAAATGGTGTTCTGATATTGTAATGGGTGATTATCATTCATACGTTGAATAAGTTAAGTCTGTATATTAGGAAAATATGCTTCAGATTTCTAGTTTGATTGCTATATATATACCTAACTTAATTTAGAGTAATAAAGGACAATGCACACCTCACTAAATGGCGAAATGTGCATTGCATGAATGCGGAGCTATAGACATCTCTATTTTCACGTAAAACGACAGCGACATTTATTAGATATTATTATAGAAAAATGCTAGAGGTAGTGGACAACGATGAGACAGAAGATATCGATGATACGTGTTATACTTTTTGTGATCTCATAATAGTAGTCAAGAATACCACCACCGTAATCGACGAAAGGTTATTATTAAGTAGATGCCTACCTAGTTTATTGCTATGGTTATAGGTAATTTAAGAACCCTACATCTAGCCATTATCTAATACTTACATAGGCCTCAGTTAGTATAAATTCGCTGACAGCTACTATACCCATTTAAAGTGAACGAATGACCTACATACATGGACCACACAAGAAGATCCTAACGAGCTTACAGTCCATCTGTACTTATGACTAATTAGAATTCTGAAACCCAATAGGTCTACACGAGTATTACCATCTGGTCTTTTACTAATCTTCAAAGAGATTGTGTCTCAATATTCATGCATTATTAACTTTTAAACTAACGAATGAACGTCGTACGATTCTGTTACTGATTTACACATACAGTCACTATATTTAATTAATAAATAAAATAAACAAGCTTGATTCAAGAAGTGTTGTGTTTCACCCAATTTATGTAGTGATTTTATGCCTGGCTGGATTAGTTGATTTAATTTTGATCTGAACACGTAAATATTATGATAGAAAAAATACTTGGTAGAGGAACCATAAAGAAGTTAACGTGCGACTCACGCTAGAAATAATCATACAAGAATAAGGCAAGGCACTGCCATTACAATGGTTCCATTTTGCTTACATAGCTCTCAAAATTACGCAAATAAAACACCTACAAAATTAAATAAAGACAATGATATCCAATACCCCACTAAAAGGCAAACATTTTAATGCGTAATACAACGGCGTAAATGAAAACACCGCCGACCAGTTTGTCGAAGCAAATTGAGCGCGTAGGAGTGAACCCGATGTGTACCGAACTCAAGTTGAGCATAACTCCACTTATCTGCTACCGGTTCCTCTACTTAGTGTAGTTATTATAGTCCGCCACGTTAAGATAGGACCGCGTTTTTGTAGCCTTTTTTGTTCGTTGTTAAAATACTCGTAATTACTTAGAATGGTATTAGAATCATTGTGGTTTTTGTCGAATATAGATAACTTAATTTGCCATTAATGTGTCAGCGATGTAGAGTTCAATTTATTTATTTTGCCGGGAACGCAAGTTTTATGAGGTGATGAATCTTATGTAGACCAGCCCCCTTACCATGAACTCTTAAAGCAGGACAGTTTACGATGAGGAAGCGAGACACCGCTACGTGCAGTGTAATGCGGCATCTCGCTTTCACATAGTAAACTGTCCTGCTATAAGAGTTCATGGTAAGGGGGCAGATGGTGGAACCAGAATTGACACTTGGGATTGGTGAACGGCGAAATATTGAGTTATAAACTCCTGGCAATGCAGAAGAAAATAATTAAGAAATAAAAATTGGATATTTTTAGGCAACATTAGTCACATTTAAGTACAATAATTAAAAGCCACCATACGCGATGGTGAAACAAATTGAGTCCGTGAGAGCGATGCGGTATTTTTCATTCGTACCACACGTATCGTTCTGGAGCTATCATTGCCTTTATGCAGATAAGTTGGCTAAGAGAGTATTGTATTATTTATAATGCTATCTTAATATTAAAACGTTCGGGAATATTTAAGAGTCTACTGTGATCTTTTTTCCTTCTTTGTGAATCATTGTATCTTCGCTCCATGCAGCAATTATAAGTTATGATTCTTGTTCCAATGTTTTGATAGACAAACTATTAGAACTATTTAATAATTGTATTAACTATTTATAACTACGGTACAGAAACATCAGACACCATTGACGAAGACCATCTGCTACAAAATGAGGTCGAGTACCTAACGAGAAATTACAATTATGTCTGCTTAATCCGATATTTCACAACCTTTCTCTTAAGTAAATAATGTTTTAATGTGTACAAAATTGACTTTATGATAACCGTTATAAAGTAAAAAGCATGATAATATTGTAATAAATATTTTTCTACTTCATATTCGTTCAGTTTTTCTAATTATTACTTACTAGTTACTACCAATTAGAGAAATAGCTAGATTCTTTTCTACGGTGTAAACTTGTGAAGCGAACTGAACTGTGCCAACAACATTTTCATCTCGAGTTTCTCGTATGGACCGAGATGGCCACGAGATATTGACTTTTTATTTATTGACATTTTCTAATGTACCTTCACGACCATTCATCATGCCGACTTCGATACCACCGCTTCTGATAACACGCCTCATTGTTTGCTGTACGCATAATGGATTATTGATAAAACACGTGGGTGTCCCTAATCTCAAGTCCGAGGGAAATCTACTCAGACGTCGATTCAACCAAAATATATTAAGGTAATGCTTTCCGTAATGAATGATCGTGGTCAGATATTAAGTGGACACGATTTATCGTCGTTTCGTCTTAATGTAGAAATTTCGATAGCGTGCCTGCTCAGTTAAATGTTGTAACAGTAATCTAACGCATAAGAACGTGTATGAACACATTAGTCAATGTAGCGATAGAGGTTTCTCTAAGATTAGCCACCGATGTTTAGGGCCGATCTGTAATTTCGTTTTAGTGAAGAATTATAAAGTTCAAAGTTTGTAATTTATCTCTAAAAATGTTAGATACAACGTCTTTAGAATGCGTGTAATATAAATAATGAATAATCGCACGTAATTAGTTTGTAGTTTTGACGCAAACGCTATTTTGCTGTGGGTTCATGGGTATAAAGCTATAGTCACACGTGTGTAAATATTTCTAATGCTTCTTAAGGAAAACAAGTGTTCGAACGATTTTAGTGGGAACTAATTATAATTGTAAAACCATTGACCTAACTGGTGAAGTATTTAAGGGAAACCAGAATATTATAGAAATTAAAAATAGTTATGAGCAGTCTAGTTTAGTTAGCACTTTCACATCTAATATATTCTTCATGAAAAATACTTTTGAAACGAGTTAGATCATATTTTGAACGTAACAGAACCTATACTGCTACAGCAACCCTCATTTATATGTATGGAAGAACTACGTGACTTGAAGGATGTTAAACGATGGAATGGAGCTGTTGTGAATATACCTACGAAATACATCTTTAAATAAAATAAAAATTAACAGAATGTTCAATACAAATGGAATTTGGGAACTGAAATTATATAACAAATTTCAGTAACCCAAGTCCATTTCATTAAGTTAAAACATAACTTTATGAAGATGGAATCAATTAAATTGAAATTTATTCAATCTTTAAAAGCATTTCTGAAGCAAATAACCTAAAAACAATTGTTATAAGAGTAACTCAGTTAAATAGTCATACTACAGCTATCGCTTAACAATCTCGAACCCAACTACGGACTCTTTATAATGAAAATTAAATATAAACTCAAAGTCAATCATAGTCGATTAAACAAAAATGTTCCGAACACAAACGAAACTGAACGGGAGCCAATATTGCGGAGTTGTATCTAGGGGTAAAGTTTTAAGTGAAGTCAGTTCAACTCGCCGTGGATTTCCCTGGAGCAATTATAGAAACAATAAACCTAAAATTGGTGCAGCGTCCTGAAACAGGCCGTGGTCACCGATCCCGACTTCCCACCAATTACGCGACTTCCCTACAACGACCCACTTCGCCGAATGGAAATTCATTAAGAACCATTCAAGCTATCACAATGTGACTATTAGAGCCCTATTCAATTTTTAATTAATCACTAGGAGCGCAACTGGGAAGGAAGCACCACCGCTGCTGGAAAAAAAAAAACGAACACTCAAGAGCAACTATGTTCAATAGTGGTTTCCCCGAACGAACACTTTGATGTTTCCCTTTTATTGCTAGAATTGCGGAGTATTTATGTCTCATTTTATAGAAATTTATGTGCGAGCTGCGACGTAGCAAAGCTTGTTACGTAAATAAAGGAGCCAAATGTCAAAGCGGCTGTTAGAAATAATAAACGCGTGACCGAACGCTTTGCATATAATGAAAGGAAGCCAGATTCGAATATTAAATCATAATATTTTGAATATGTCTGCCTGAGTAAATACTAAACATAATGTATTATTTATAACTGATATTGATAGACAACTAATGAATATGACAATTACAAGTAATAGTCTACGTTTCATGCCGTAAACAAGTTTGTTTTTGTTAGCTGCTGTGAATACCAAGTGTCATCGCTAATCGCTTACATAGGATAAAATAAAACACTGTCGCAAATTATCTAACTTACAAGAAACAGGAGAAGTAGCAGAAAGACAAATGCCGAATAAAGTTTTCAATTTTATTGTACGAGGTAACAATTTCAATCTAAAATTGGTAGCTCCAGATGTTCATGAGCAAATAACTTACGCCGACTAAAATGAACCCTAAATCTTCGCCGGGTGGATGGTCCCGCGCCAAGAATTGAATTTGCCTCGCATTCTCACACATGTATTAAGATGCCTATGGTGTGTTTTAAATTTAAAGTTCCCGGGTGGAGCTGACTTAAAGTTTATGCTCGACACGGCGGAATTAAATTAAATAATGAGTAGTTGGGGTCGTAATATAGTCTTTGTGATTATGTTACTTAATTTACATCTTAGTTAGTTTTAAGCTTGATTCAGTATCTTTGTAGAAGGTACTAAAGAATTATTAGTACTAGTTTATGTCTTGTAGTTTAAATATCTCGCTTATTGCGAAGAGATAGGTATAGATTTGCACAATCACATTTCGCTTGACAGTATATAACCTTTTTGTCATAGGGGGCGAGTACCCTATACAAAACCTTTCATACCCTTAGGCACTGAAATCATAATAATATTAAAGTCAAGCTTTGACTACGAAAATTATGCATAATAGTGAACTAAGCTCATCAAGAATCCACCAATCATCATCATCAGCCGTAAGGCGTCCACTGTTGAACGAAGGCCTCCTCTTTTTAGAAGGGGGGTGTTGCCATAATCCCCACGCTTGGCAAGCGGCTTGGGGATCGCAGTGTTGATGGTCAAGTTACAGAAGACGCTGCTGCCCATCTTCTGGGTTTTCCCTTAGTCGCCTCTTACGACACCCACGGGAGGAAAGGGGGTGGTCAATTCTAGGCCGGATACCACACGGCCATCCACCAATCAAACACACTTTAATTCTAATCGACTCATAACATTCATGGAATTCATAACATTCGTTTTAAAAATAATACTTTTCTCAGAAAATTCGTAAAGCTACACCGAGTCCTACATAGAACGTCGACTAGCATCTCGCTTGAATTAAGTACTCTTGCCTATTCAGTTGAGTGGATGTTAATTAAGCCTCTGAAAGCATTAGTAAAAAGCCCGAGTCTTTTGAATGAGCTCGGTTGCAGTGTGAAGTTGAGCCGTGTGTTTAAAATTGATGAAGCGCGTTTATCATTGAAACTTTAGTCTTCCTTAAGCTACGGTGTTAAGTTATATACAGTTTCATTGTGATACTGTCGTGCGGAATTTAGACGAGGTACGTCGCTTTGTTAAAATGTAAAGAGGTGGTAATTTGATCATTTAATCTTCTAGATGTCATATATGGGATACTTTTATTTGATGGATGTAATCTATCTAATTTAGAAAAAACAAAAGAATGAAAGACGCTCGCTGGTTTAGTGTTAACTATTTTTATGTAAGTTACATGACAGTTACTTCTCTTTCTACCTTCCTCTTCAGAAAATAAAGACGTATTGATTTATATACAAAACAGCCTTGGTATTCCCAAGAATATAATTTAATAAACCAATATCAAGTCTAAATCAAACGCCTCCAAACAATTTCAATGTAATGAATTTCATTGTTTTCACAAATCAAATCAGACGAAACGAATTTCCCAAATCGGAAAGATCATCCAAAGTTCCATAAGATAAATGAACGATACTTATTTAACTTTAAAATTTCCAACTAAAAGGAAAGTTTGGACCGATCGGGGGTTCAATTATGATCCTAAAATAACATTTCATTTCGGATACAGATAAATTGGTTTCACTTGTCCTTACCGTAACTCGTTCATTAGCGTTTAAATAAATTCATTAATAAGCTTCGCTAGAGACAGCCAGTCAACGCACAGATCTATAAATCAAATAGTGAGGGAGTGTCAGAGACAAAAGGACGACAGTGTGTCGCTATGACGTGACACATGGATGTTTAGTTTAACGAACTATGAACAGGACAAAATTCGTGCGAAATTAATTACGTAACTGTAAACCTATTTAGATTTCATATGGGTTCTTAAAATGATATAAGCTGACTGTGAAGTGCAAATTAATCTTGCTTATCAACCAGGATGGCAGTGTAATCGACTACTTAAGATGCAATGGACACACTAAGGTATCATACTCGTAGAACCTCGCTACTTGGACCATAATGGCCTGTTCTTACGAATTATGAATCAAGAAGACGAATTCAGTGATGCTTATCTCAACCTAGGATTTAAACACATAAACTAACGCTTGGTCGCTATGCTAGTACTAGTACTCAATACTCCCCATGAAGAGAAGCCAAAGAAAACGGTCCCCAGTTCCCGGCCGCGCTACTATTCTAGGCAACTGGTAGTGACTGGGGGGATAACGGGAGAGCGGGCCTTGTGGCGTACCCTGGGGAAGGCTTACGTTCAGCAGTGGACGGCAATAGGCTGATGTGACTCAAAACTCAATGTTTATAACATTCCACATAGAAGGTGGTAAAATTACTAAAATGTAGATTATCAAGGACCATATCGGGCACAGCAATTTGTGAGAGAGGTATACATTAAAGTTATGGTACTCGTATAGTTGAGTGTTTTTATACAGCCAAACGATATTGTTATCTGCAGTCAAACATAATTATATAGTACCAACTAAGTATGTACAGAACTAATAAAGTCATCAACCTACAAATTGATCGTCTTCTATTTTACCGGTATAGCCCACTCCACTCCATTTCCAAACGCGGTTTCCACAAAGATCTTTCTACACATTCGATGTGGCACGCACATTAATCTAGGTAACGGACTTATAACAACGCGAAGCAACGCCCTCATGTAGTACGTCTATTGTTGCATCTTATACATAATGTGCGCTTGACAACTTTATAACTCACGGCGATCGGTTATTTATGCGTTAAGAACTGTTTGTGTGGTGACGTAACCTAGAAATGTTTTTGTGTGTTCGAGTTAATTGATGGCTGAGTCGGGTGACGTACTGTATCTTGAGTTAGTCGTTTAGGTAATTAATGCGTTTTTGTATGATCTTATAACAACGTGAGCATGGAGTTGGTATCCTGAGATATTTCTTTCTTTTTTTTTTCTTTTTAAAAAAAACGTCGCCCCACACTAGGAATTTCTCCTGTATCGTGGGTGCGTTTCACAAACATAAAATATCACATACACAAACACCCAGACCCGGAACAAACATCTGTGGATCGCACAAATTTTTGTCCCGTGCGGGAATCAAACCCACAACCCCTAGCGCAGCAGTCCAATCGCTTAGCCACTGCGCCAATTAGGTCGTCCGGATAAGGTTTTGTTTTGAAAACAATATTTTATAATTACCTATGTGCCAAATAGCAGAGCTTAAATACTGATTGTTAAAAAATGGAACTGAACTCAGTAAATGACTAAAGATGTTTATATAAAAAAAACAATACTGTAACAACAAGTGTACAAGTTTTAACTAGATATAATATTATGTAATACAGAATCACAACGCTTAACATTAAATAACCTACTTGAATCTCATGCTTCAGATATTACCGACAATCGGATCCATTACTTTCACTATAGAGCACAATTTTGTTATAGATTACAAATAATAAGCATGTCGTGAATTTGTTTTATTTTTACAAGTTACTCATTGCTAATGCAGCTTTAAGTTGGCGCAATATTATTGTTTTTATTTATTATTTACTACAGTTTTGCGTGCAAGGTTAATTGCTTTGCAGCAATTATATATTGTTCCATAAGCTAAGAAATCAAGAAACGCAATAAACTATATTCGTTGGCTTCACGCCAGATAAGTAAGCCTTAACAGAGTACTTCAAAATATCCTTCGCGTTCGATTACACTCTATGAAAAAATCGTATCATATCGCGACGCTTCCAACTTCCTTTGACACCGCATTACTCGTACACACACACTCACAAAGGCGAAGAAAATCACCTTTAACCCTAAACTGATTCCGTAGCAAAGGTCGTTAAGGAAGGCAATGTACCGAGGCACCTTCCGACCGATTTATCTGTGTTAGCGTTACAGCCGCGCCATCTATCGCACGTTAAAAATGACAGCTTCATGTTTTTTTTCCACGACACATTGAATATCACGCTCGTTTACATATTTTTCAATTTAACTTGATCGAAAGACTGTGATGCTTATAAATAAAGCTTTGCGGTGATTTGTAGAGGCTATGAGATCGGGCTTAGGTGTGAAATTAAAATTTATTGTGGAAAGAGAAAAGGTTTTTGGTCAAACCTACCTTAAAGTAAAGTTATTGTATGATAAATGTTACATCTACCGTATCAGCAGAAATTTTACGTGGCTCTGAATATTAATTGTTTCATGTGATGAGATTGCAGTCTGCGATAAAGGTCGTAGAACGAAGTCTATTAGAAATTATGATTTCAGTCTAGACATTTACCTATGTTAAATTTTCGTCTGTTGTGTCGTTGTCTATATCAATTTCACCTTGTTGAGTTGTTATTGAACCTAATTATCGAAATGTCAATATCTGAAATTGCAATCAGGGTAAAAAAGTATCAGCTTGAAACAAATCTACAATTCGATAGACCCGGGCCCACACCGGATTACCAAATGACATAAATAAAAACAAACAACAGTCATTGCCAACACAGACAGTTTTTGTCCCCTTCGAACAGAAATTATCGCCGTCAAACTGAATGCAATAACAGAGCTCACAGCACCATATCTAACTCAATCTCGTCACGATCCTAACAAGGAAACCCTTAAAGTTGCTACAAAACACTTTTATATCGAATGACTTGACGTTTCACAACGATATTAGTTATGATATCTTTATGTAACTCTTTTCACCTTACGATGAATCTGGCCCAAACAAAGTCAATACTATCGCCTTTTGTTGGCGGAACGTGATGTAGAAAGTGAGTTTAAAGATTGAAAATCTATCTTTATGTGGATCTTTAAAATTGACGTGCACAAAGAAAGCAATTTGAACCGAAACTGAAAGTCGATTATGTAGCAATTGCCGTTAAAGAGGAGAATAGTATCAGTAGCTAATAAAAATTACCGATAGAAACCGAACAAACAAGACATACACACACTTATGTTTAAGAAAGTAGACCGACACTAGTTATTACAGCTGATCTAAAAAAATAGGTGCAGACTGAACTATCTAAGAAGTTGTATATCTACGTATTGTAAGTATTAAGGTACTCAGCACTACGTTAAATTTAATTATTATAAATAGTATATCAATAATAATATCAAGTATAATATTGTACAACATCATTTCAAAGCGTTAATTTTTTTACAATATTTGAATTAATTTCCTCTAGCCAATTGTGAACTTTTACCATACACAATAAGTGTCTCCAAAATTGAATCTACGATTAACGTACTCCATTGAACATTATTACAGATAATTGCTACGTTCGAACGTTTAGTGAAAGTAGCATTGAGCCTGAAAAGTATTCAATTTATCACAGCTTTGCTTTTAATTAAACACATTGGAATCTTACAAAATTGGACCATCATGTTGTCTTGTTTTTATTTCTAATTTGTAACAAATAGACCTCTTTTTTCAATATTTTAGCAGAATTGGAGCCATAATTTGTATCACAAACGTTTTCTGGAGCGTTACTGATTTTGAATTGTTTTTTTACTCTGTTTCGAGTACCTTATATTGTTTGGGATTCTGAAGTTCATCGACTTGTTCATTCTTGAGGCATACAATATTGACGACATTTTTCTTGAACCCATTTATTTATATTCCAACGACGCAAAATAAACTGCAAATCTGGTGGCTTAAATCTGAATTTAGTGTTAAACCACTCAGGCTTTGGAAACAACAAGGCAGCTTAGCACGCAAGATAACCATCACACATTTTGTGTTTTTTTAAACCTACACAATTTACGTACACGGCATTCGCAAAGACCCTATTGGTGGCAGCCAGAGGTCTTCTTGCGCCTCTATGATTTATAATGTGAACTCAAAAGATGTTCCGCCATTCCGTTTAATATCTTTGATTTACGATAGAAACTACGCGCATAAGTGCCAGTTCCCCGATGATATGTGGCGCGCCTGTTACGATTCACTCCTTTTTTTGTTTCGAGAATAATGACATAGTATAGTCGTTTTAATAACCGGCCTCGGAGTCTCAACGGCCAGTGCCCAAGGCGCGAATTTTACAACGATTTATTTTAGAATGCATTTTTATTTAGCGACGTGTTCGAAAACACTAATGTTGCTGGCGGTAAAAACAGCAATTATGTGTTAACTTTAATTGTCGGATGCTTTAAATATGTGAACGCAAAATATTTTCGGTCCGCTGATTTTTTACTTGTTCATTCATTGGAGCAGTTTAAAAATGTTGAAATAAAATCTATTTGAGTAAAATCTTAACAGCAACAGAAAAATCAACGGTCACATTTCCAAACACAGGTGTTTCTTTCTAGTTTACATGATACATGAACACTGTCGTGACTTGCAGACGTAGCTTGTGTTTCAAGGGGATAACGCAATAACTCATCTCGCTACAAGACTGTCCGTAGAAAGTCACCAAGTTATTTCAAAGACAAATAGTTTTGATGTCACGATGAGAGGGAACCATCGATTGAAGAGCTTGCCATGTGCGCGCATGTTTGTAATCTCCTCCAAAGACAAACATAAGAAAAACATGGTTATTATTCTACACTGTACGTCTTGGGGTCCTTAAATTGCTTTGTGAGCCAATATGAACCTTATTCCATTACCGTAAAGGTTATGACTGTTAAAGTTTTGAATATCTTATCGTGGTTGTTACGCTAAAGGGCTTTCTAAGTACATGACTGTAAGAATTATAGCGCTACGTTGTATTTTTCCTAAGTTATCATACAAACAGAAAATAAGAAACAAAATTGCTTGTAGAAGTGAATTATGAATTCATTTAAGCACTTATCGGGTACATTGAGCAGTCTCTATGCTGTATTTATTTTAGGAGCAAAAAATACTTCATAGATGCCTGCGAGAAACTGTCAATCGAGCATTAACAAAGGACAATTTGTAACGGGTTGAATAAGTTGTTTACATAAGGACTGTGTGCAAAAATCTTTCGCAAGATTGAATAAGCGTAAAAAGTAAACGACACAAAAGCTAGTGTTTATTCAGAAGTGGCGGGGTGCATCTAAAAATACAAGGTTTGTGAGAATGACAAACCTGATTCTTGAATCCAGATTTCAAAGAATCTTTATTACAAAGTAATAGAGTTGACAATCCTGTTAAACTTAACATTTTGTAGTAAGAATTAAATGAAAGAGAGGGACACGTAATCCTTTTTGTCATTTCGTGATGTCTGTCAAAGTTACCAATTGTTTATGGCTCTTTTTGGAATAAAGACACCTTAAATGACAATCTTTTGTACTTCCTTTTGTTAAAGATAAACATCATAAATTATTCGACTGTCTTACTTTTGTTCGTTCTAATGCCACACAAATAGAATCGCCTATTGTGCTAAGACAATATGATGGCTATAATGAGGAAATATTTTGCACGGATGTATTAAAATAAGCATGGATATTGGATATGGAGAGAATGCCAATGAAGCTTAGCAAACGAACATTTAAACAGTAATTTTTTTTAATGTACTTAGGTATTCCGCATATAATGTATCAAGGAAAAGAGTTACCTACTGAATTTCATTTTTATTATAGGTGTACAATAAGGTGATATATATCTACCTATGAATCATAATATGTATAACCTAGTATGTGTTCGGTAGTATAAAATATTAATTCCATAAAGAAGTCTTTCAATAGTCATATTTTTAGTTGAATATACTAATCAGATTAAAAATATAATAACTTTATCTTTTAATTTTAATAGCATAAAAGATGTGTTCCTCAAGGTTTATAAATAGGCTTCGAAAAAACAGCTATTTTTGTAAATGTAAACTAAAGTATGATTAATGTGAATAATCCGAACAACAAACGCTTAAATCATAACATTATATAGAATAAATTAGCTGTTTATACTCCCAGGTAAGTTATGACAGTTAATTACGGAAAATAAATTACTATACTATCGCACTTACAGGTGATGAATCGGTGATTTATCAGGAAATTACTAAAAAATGTTAGAATTTTTCGCCCTTATCCTATAATACACTGGAGTAAAAAAGTTAAATAAGCCAAAAAAATAGTTTGAAAGTGAAGAAAGTTTATCGAAACCAATCAATATTTCTTGTTATAAAAGATTACAGGAAACACAATGGAAATAAATAAATCATGTAGTGGCCAAAGGGATCATTTGAAGTTTCTATCCGCAAACTTTTTTGGGAAAACGTATAGCAAACAATCAAAGGGCAAGTAAACCTTTTTACTCGCACATTTCGTTTTATACGCTTTTAGGGCCAATATAAAAGTGGAACATGGTCCATGTAATCAATAAAACCTTTGGGACATTTTGAGTAGAAATAAGGAAAAGGTACTGCGGTCTACTGAGAAAACTTTATTATTAATACGCGTACGGTGAGTAAAAGTAACATTGATTTCATTGACGATAAAAGGTACGTCAAGTTAGTAAAACTTTTATTCAAACGTAACATTTCTTGCTGCATGGTTCTTAGTATTAGAAATGTTACAAATGTTGTCGAAAACTGGTAATGCTTCTTAGTTTCTAAAAATGTTTTCAACCCTAAAACTTCAGCTTTATATGCGATATGATTAACTATGGTAATGTCTTAAAAAATTTCATTCTCATCTCATTCATCATGGAAAAAATAAGAGCAACTAATCAAGCCAAGTCCGAGTTAAAGAAGCCAAAAGCATTTTCAATTTAAGCAGGCATTGTACCTATTAAAATGTATCAATGATCAAAATGTTTCTTAGTGAGGATAGTATAAATAATGGTCTGAGAAAAAAATGTACACATTTACATTCACCGTCTCTCTTCGATTCCAGCCTGGGGCACTCTAGACGGTAGGAATGAGTAATGACCGTAATCCGCTTGTGGTAAGCTTTAAGCGAAGGGTTAAGGCTCCTGCAAGCTATAACTTTTATATTTATTACGGCTAACTCGCGTCGACCCAGCAAATCCGCCAACTGAATGGAAAATAAAAGTCCTGTGATCAAATGTAGGATTTGGATCTTGTTATGAGGTTTTTGGAAGGGCCTTTTTGGGTCATGTGGTAAACTGGAATCCTAAATTAAGCAGCTTACTTGACGATTAATTGTGTACAATGTTGTATTAATAAAAAAGAAAATATGTGAGGTATTTTTTGCTCAATGTATACCTACATACGAAATAGTTTTGCCATTAGGTTGAAGCCAAGCATCAATAACGGACATTTCAAAAGCAATATAAACGCACATACTCAAAGAAAGTTTGACGTAAGAAATTACAAAATTAGGATACCTAGTTAGAAAACCACGCGGGAGAAACTTTGCTTATAAATTATTATACACTAACCCATATCCGTTGCTAAGAAACTACGCACGTTAGTTTGAATACAGTACAAACAAGTGAACATAAACTGTTTGTTTGATATTACTTTGTTTCGCAGAGACTAGTTTAGTTGTTAACGATTCCAACTTATTTTAGACTAGTAGCCCTCAGGGATTTGATATCACAATATGTGTACTACAATAATCCAATAGAATAGTTCGTTTTATGTAAAGCTTTTGTTTACAACTTTAATTGGATAGTTCTGTCATTTAGATATTATTCTGACCATTGGTTAGTTAGACCTTTTCATTTGTACACGTATTTCGCGTATTTTCTCGCCTTCATCGTTTTGTAAAGGATTCCTAGATCGGGCCAAGTAATGTGAAGTGAAGTTCTGGGGTAAGGAGAAAAGCCAGTTAAAAGCAGTTTTAAACTTCAAACAAGTTATACCGTTACTACTGAGAAATATATATAAATCTAGATACATTTGTCCAAACCAAGCCGAAAAGACTAAATGAAAAACTGTAAATAAGCCAAAAATAGTCTGAGCTTATTAATGCATTAATTAATGCTTAAGTAACTTATTTAAATTTAGAGAAAAGTAGTACTGACGGCAACGGTTGGACTCATAAGTATCGAAACCAGAGCGATTCCGATCCCGCCTTTTCCGTGAACGAAACGAGTTAATTCCAAATCAGAGTTGTCGTACGCATACTTAAAAACCATCTAAGATAAACAAGAATCTAAATAAAGGCGACATGTAAAACAAGTCTGCTAAAGAAACTCACATTCTTGGTAACCAACATCTCAAAGCACATACCAACAATTTGTTTGAAAGCTTAGTGATTAATAAAGCTTATTTCGATGGAGTTAATTTTATTTCAGCCGTTGACTATGACGATAAATAAGTTCATGCTACAAACATGTGTCATTTTGAAAGATTGCTATCTGATTCAGTAGTAGAACAGTTAGGTGTACCAGATGGCAAGACTTTGTCTTCAAGACTTTTACTACAATCTTCCAAACTTTGCACGTTTGAATGTTTCCAACTGAAATACGACTTATTCGTTGAAATTACTCACAAATACGTGAGATATGTTAAAGGAATTTCAATTGTATTAAATTCACAAGACACTTCAAAAGAAATGGAGATTTCGTCATAAAGTTTGAGTGTATGAGATTTAGCTAATTACTTTTAAGTTTTATAGGTTTACTTGTTATGTAAATGACAAAATAGTAATTTGTTGTTATTTATGCAGTGTTGCGGTGCTTGACTATCACATTTAAATGTCTTTTACATAGTATTGCAAACTTTTTGTTGTAGAGTGCAATAGTATAGAGGTAATGTGTGGTATTAAAGTACCATCTCAATTAGATGTAAGAACGTGTGCTTTAAGCACAAAGAAAATAAACTAGTCAATGTATACATTCTTATTACTCTCCACAGGTGATAGGTACGTTACTGGTAATAAAATAGAGCAACAAACAACAATTGAAATTAAAACGGTAGCTATTAGAGTAAGAAGTCAAAGTAGTTAATAATAAAACACTTTTTATTTAGTTTTATTATAGCTTTATGGCTCCCGTCAGGTATATCGATTAACTTAAATATTTAGAGGTCGATTTGGTAAACGATGTAGGTGGCAGGTTATTAGGCTCACGCATTTCATTTTGCTGTTATGTTTAAGCTTTTAACTAGACTTGTAAGCAATTTTCATTTGCCAGTGTTCCATAGAATTTGTTAGAATAAGCCCCCGCTGTAGCTATAGTGCTCGGTAATTTTACATCATTTCCTAAAGTCGTAATTTCTTTTATGCAAGGTGGTCCTCAGAAACGTTCGTCGGAAACTGTGTCTTTATGCTTTAAGTTTTGTGTTGGATATAATGGTTGAAAATTTTGTAAGTACATACAATCCACATACGATAAAAGGTACGTCGTTTATAAATATAACAATAACACGTGTATGAATTGATACAAACGGTAAACATACACAAAAACATATCGCAGTGAAAAGTGTTACATCAACTTCACGGAATAGTTTTTAAAAGTTCCGAAAAAATGTAATATAATAATAAATGTAAGTAATAAGAAGCGACGCAGATCCGACCTTTGTATTTAAACAATGCGGATACAACCAATTGAAACTCTCCCTAAATCACGGCCCCCGATGACATCTATAAATTCTCATTCTAATTATTTTAGAACGATATGCTGACAATTAAAATAACACCGCTCGAAGCGTCCGGAAATTGGAATGTTTAAACTTTATTAGGCCGCAATTAGGTTACCGATTGCAACGTCTTTATTTATATCCTAAGTTTTGGAATACTGAAAAAAATTCCAAAAGTAATTAAAACGCGATAATAGCATTGTTATCCTGTGTCAACGCAAGGAAAAAATTATATTTTGTATTACGAATGTAATGGAAAAATATAAATACTAAAGACGAAAAAGTTGGAGCGGAAATAATCCACGAGCGTTACGACTCAAAACGTTTAATTTGTACACCATTGTAACCGAGAGAGGAGACCGACGAAATTAATTACCGTTTGCTTATTTTTTAATTAAAATTAGATTTTATGAAACGACCGCCTACGTAATCCGTAATATTTCATAAAAGATGGAAATTCTAGTGGCGCCATATTGTGATAAAGGGCATCCATTCCGACGATATTTTGCATCTTCTAGTGAATAAATTTCAAGAATCATTTGACCCACTTTCATTGATTACTTGTTTCCTTATTTGATTACACTATGTGCCAACCCTAATTCATTAATAAATTCCTCTTTGTTAATAATACTGGAAATAAATAACCTTTACCCAATTTCACTTCATAGACCTTCATCTTATTCAAAAGAATCATATTTAAATCGAACCTAATCAAAATGAATATCTCAATCGAATGATTCCAATTTTTTTTTCTTCGGGCAATTTGTAAACATTGGACTGATCTTTGAGGCCGTCAGAGTTCAAATTCAAAACACGCCAACGCATCGGGAACCCAATCACTTAGTAGATCATATCGATTCTCTCGTAGCGACTAAATTAACATATTTTCCTTTATCGACGAATATGGAGGTCCGACCCGCGCTTATCAAGGATGTTTTAACCCAAAATATACAACAAGGGTGAGTATCTCACCATGACTCGTTTCGTACAAATGCGTCTACGCCCACGAGAGAAAAGATTACGGCATGTTTGAAAATAAATCTTACGAGACAGTTACGTACATTTTGTGGCTAGCTACAAATAAATGTCGTTGTCGGCGCTCCCCCAGTCTGGTTTCAGCCAACCACACCCCGCAGAACCGTGGCTCGTCTTATACACCATCATTTATAATTTTTGCTAATTGTGTGTCGGTCATAAAACTCATTGTGATGGCTTTTAACATAAAAATTTACCTAATTGGTGATAAAATTGTTTCCACAATTAATTAATCTAGAATAGTGACAATAAGAAACATCATCTACAATTCCAGTTTTAACTAGCACTTTATCGCCTACCCAGTCTACGACCTTTTCACGGCTTTTTGATTTATGTGTCTGTCGTTCGATGAAGGTTACTTATCTTTACACACGAATAAAGCTTATTTATCAAGGATATGGACGTCTAACGAAAACAAATCAATCTTTTATTACCATGACTGATGTTTATGTGATTAATAATTATTATGCAGGAAACAGGCTGATCTGTTTTATTTACGTGGTTGTAAAACTATTGTGCTGTTGACAAAACTTAAATTTAGTTTGACTTTGCTTAGGTAAAGTAAAATGCAAATAAGGATTCGAATCAAAAATCAAATTTAAAAACAGAAATGGATAAAGCTTATATTTTTGAAATAACAAAAAAGTTAAGCTTAACAACAAGCGAAAAGAAATAAATCTCGCAGCAAACAAACCGTATCAAAGTTCCCTAGGGGACACTTACCTATAAACTATGTCACCACAATAAAAATTATTACATCTGGCCATCTTTCACCCGCAGACTTCGAAATGAAATTATCATTGAATAGTTACTATAACAATAATTTGGTTGTGGCCAATGCAATTACAGTTCGGTTTTACACACCCCCAAAATCTCATTGGCGATGATTGCATCAATTGTCTGGTATGCGGGTGGCGACGGCTTGTTGATCTCGATATAAATTGTGATAAAATTATGAAAATGTCATATTTATGAGGGTGATGTGATAATTCTCTCACCATCTGGTTACAACCTTAATTATTTTTCTATTCCGATTGATCTCCCGATTACTCATAAATATTTTCAAGTCTGTCCCATTTTTGCTTACAAACTATGTGAATATTTCACCTTCCATGTAAAGGAACATTCCTAACAAATTCAGAATATAATACATTCACGTATGATATGCCAATATCGGTTGGCGTATTACAATCAACGAAAAAGACAGGTGAAGGCAGAAAATGCACGCTATCCTAAATCCAACTAACGTTAGTGGAAATCTGAAAGCAATATTTTAGAGGAGAAAATGCCTTATTGTTATTTGATATATAGAATTTCCTATAAACAGAAATTTGCTGGCTGAAGTTACATATGACATCAGCATGCAATCCACACATAAGGTCGACTATATGAAGTCCAAATTGAGCGTATGTCAATGTGAAAGTTTCGTGACAAAATGTAACTTCGTATTAAAGGTACGGTTGATTAATTCATGTGTGACCTTGATATCCTCCTTTCATGGATGTTTATTTATAGTTTGATTTAACTAAATTCCATTTAATCAATGCAATTTAAATCACCTATATTTCCACTACAGTTAAATTAAGTCATGGCAGGACTGCCGTATCACCAGATAAACATTTTCTATTTAATTCAAAAATTAAATTTAAAATACATATACGCAACCACAACGTTTCGTAAGACCCAGACAGTAAAAAACAAGTAATTGGAAAATAATTGAAATATTTCCATGTCCTAATGGATTAACGTTAAAATGTCTCATCGGCTTATCAAATGATGGGGGTCGTATTCTCGAAATGAAATGTCCTTTTCTTAATGTACGTTTTTAGAATGATGCTATTCGTTTCCTTCTCATTAAAAGAAATGCGATAGAAAAAGATAGAGAATAATTTGTAGGAAACATGATGCAAGGTTAGAAGCGGCAGGATTCGTGTCAACTTGCAGGTAGATCAATAAAATAGCTGTTTCATTAGCTTTATGTCGGATGGCACTTATAAAGACATTAAATACCCTGACTCGGGGGATTCCATTTGCTCTTTAACGTTTCCCGATCCATTTTTTCTCGACGGTCCATTTTGTTCACGTTATCTTTTACACATCTTACACAAGAAAACTTGTACTAAATTACTTTAGATCCCTTTGATATCCTTCTGGAGTTCACCAATATTTAAACTGCTTCACCGTGCATTATATTAACAACCAAGACTTTATACTCTATAGTCCTTTCAATAGCAGGAAAGAGGAAAGTAATGGCATAACTAATGGTTACACTTAATGATCATCGGGAACCAGTATTGAGTAGGCAATTCAAAACGTTATCAGAGAATAACTGAGGCTAGATTAGATACAAAGAGAATGTAGTGCTCCGAATACATACTCTAATGAGACGCTTCTACGATATAAAGCTCCGTTAAGTAATGGGACCGAGTCGCGGTACAATAAATATGATCAAACAAAACGTGCAATAGAGGAAGCAGTACGTTGCATAGATAAACGGCTTGGCGCGCACTCATAAACATAGGAAGCCAGCAGTCGTTTTCGAAACACGAAATTGACTCGAGTGTTCGCGTGTTCGAACCACGTTACCTTAGTAATTGGCATGCCGCCGTAACGCTACTCTGTCACTACTGAGGCCGTGGCCTGAGGACGGTGGAAGCGAAGCAGTAAAATGGCCATGTTCATTGTCAGATTAGATACGATTGAAGTTCTGAAGTGTACGCGTGTTAACTAAATGTGAAAATTAATCAGTACTAACAGTGCAAAGATCAATAATATGTAAAGTAGCGCCAGCTCTACAAAAACATGCTATCAGATTCATTGACTTTTCAACTGCAAGAATAGTGTACTTTATATTTATTATAACATCAAAAATCAATTAATGGCTGAAAATAAAACATGACTTGCAAAACGACCGAAAGTGAAAACTTTGCTTTAAGGACAAAATCAAAATCCGTCGATCCGTTTCCAACATGACATTGGCCTTGCCGGTTATTTTGAAGCTCTAAGCGGAGCCTTGAACCATTGCCTTTGTTTTCAGACGGTAAACCCGCTTTGTTGCTGAAGAGGAATCTTCTTGCGAAGTCGAGAGTCGATGCCGACATTTTCTAGAATGATGAATGGTTTAGACATTGAGTGTACTCGTGTGTTAAAGTCTTTTGTTTTCGAGTGTTTAAGTTTATAAAGAAGGTCAGGGGTTGTTAATGACAGAATTACTTTTGATTCGTTTCTCGAGTTGTAATTAATTTGAGCTGGTATTTGACATTAATGTGCCAGTCAAATACCTATTTTGATGTAATATAAATCTTATAGATTTTCCCATAAAATAAATAATTCTACTGATACTCAACGACGTATAAATATATTTTCTGAGTGTCACTGAACCGATCACCGATCTGTCTTATATTTTTGGCGTTGAAATATGAAACCCGCAAATTATGACCTCCTTTATAATATTAATGTTAAACAACGCAGACATTTAAATTAGCAGATAAAATCGTTTCTCAGAAAACGCTTAAAAATATTAAGTTTCAAGTAGATAATGGCCTATAAATTTAAATTAGGTGACTCTGGGAAACATTTTAGCCTGCTAGACAAATATTTCAACAATCGAATCGAATTAAATCATTAAAAATAAATAAATACAAAACAATATATTTTTTATGGCAATTCTGGTATTTACTAAATAAATAAAAAACCATTGTTAGATTTTTTCGTAGTACGTAGAGAAACAGGTTTATCAAGAAATATCGTATTACCAATTATAACTGGGTGGTGGAAGCGACACAAGCAGCGGCTGCATGTAAAATACTGGCTTTCAACTACATTCTGAAATGATGTAAAAGATTTGGCTTAAGATACTATAACTCATTATTCCAGAACCTCGTAAATCACAAAGGTCAGTTTTAAATTACGTTTATAATGCATATGATATATTTATCCAATTTATTTATCGTATTTTTTTTTCACATTAGTTTGCTTTGTTGTCACATAATGTAACTCCTTGTAAAATCACTATATTGTACCTTATATTATTTAAAGATAACCTTTGTTGTTTCTTGCCGGTTCTTCTCTAAAGGAATGACATTTTTGGAACCGTGCAACTAGCATCTTAACGTTTCATAAGCGCCTGTAATTGGTTTACATGAAATAAAAACATTTTGAATATGAATATTTTGAATAATTACCGTCATGGAATAAAATAGTATTTCTTTTACTACTTACTTTATACGGTTTCAAGATCCTGAACTCGATCATACTAGATTTTTATTGAAGATAAGTTTAAGTACTACAAAATAAAAAGCTACCCGTGGTCTTGATCAGATACGGTCAAAACAAAAGGTAAGAGTGGTTAAAAATACGTAAAAGTACCCAATAAAACGTTGTTAGTAATTGATACTGATTTATAACCTACAGAAAAAGAAATTCTTAAAGTAAGCAATAAAACTTCTAATAATGTAAAATCAGCAAGACTTAAAGAATTGGATGGGGATAAAACAAAAATAACATAACATAACATCACGCCTGTATTCCCCGAAGGGGTAGGCAGAGGTGAACATATAGTACACCCACATTTCGCCTGTTATGTTGTAAGTCCCAATGTAATTGGGGCGAGCCTATTGCCATCAACCGGGCACAAATCCAGACTCCGTGCTGCTACTGAGAATTACCTATGGAAAACTCAGTAACACTTTGCCCGACCCGGGATTTGAACCCAGGACCTCTTGCTCAGCAGTCGCGCTTAGCGACCAGTAGACCAACGAGGCAGTCAAAACAAAAATAGCCTTAAATCATACGAACAAGTAACTCTCAGCCAGGAATTAATCAACCCACTTATAGTGGGTGTCGTGAGGAGCGACTTAATGATTTAATTAAGTGCACCTGTAAACTGATGATATTAAATTTCTAATATCTCAAGGGGATACAAAAGTCTGATAGCAGACGTCAGAGGTAAATCAAACAAACATGAAGAAGTTGAGTCAAAACATGTTGAGTCTTTTATAATGAAAAAGTCGATTATGTAAGTAAACGAAGGAACACAAATGAAGCTAACATAAAAGAAAACGTTCTTCTTATAGAAACGCAAAAAAAATATCACCAATGTAATCGTCTACCGTGATACCTATTCCGAGCCACCAAATTTAATGACCTAATTTTCCCTCAAACAATTCAAAACTGTATTAAATCCTAATTATTCACTCGCCGTATTGCCACAACAAAATGATTTACCAAAAAAGTACAAAAACAAATTTATGTCTCTTCGGGGACGGTCGGGCGGTGTCCATTACACGATATCCTTCTTGATTTATTAACGTGGAGATCTCAACGCAAATAAGTATATAATGCTGTGAGGTCCAGTAATGAAATGTGGGAGACGTTGTTTTTAGAGATGGCCATATCAAACTTTATGTAGATAAAAACAAATAATTATCTGATACAATTTCATATTTGTTTTTTTTCTTTTTTTTCTTTTTTTTTTTTTTTTTAAGAAAAACGTCGCCCCACACTAGGAATTTCTCCTGTATCGTGGGTGCGTTTCACAAACATGAAATATCACATACACAAACACCCAGACTCGGGACAAATATCTGCGGATCGCACAAATTTTTGTCCCGTGCGGGAATCGAACCCGCAACCCTTTGCGCAGCAGTCCAATCGCTTAGCCACTGCGCCAATCGGGTATATAAAATTGCTTAAGTATTTAATCAATTATGCAACGGTAAACCTATGGGAAAAAATTGCCCAATTCTTGATTCAGAGATTAGTTATAGATCTGATTTAAAGAAACCGTGAAGACACCATGGCCATGTCTCCAATACTACTTTGAACCATTATAGTGATACTTTTTATAAGCAAAAAAGCCTCTATCATTATAGACGACAGTTCTATTCATTTAACACTTACAATCCAAGAAGGCAATCACCTAACATATGTTACGAAACAAGCTAATTCGTATAATTTACTTAGCACTCAATTCCCAAATAATAACACTGCTCATTCGAGATATTGTACGGTTAGGTTTAATACGCCATATGTTTTACGCTTCTGTTTCACCTACTAATTCGACTTTGATAAATAGGTCGCGACATTATTGGCCACCTAATAACGGGAAGTTCATACTTTAAGTTACAAATGTTCAACTCGATTGCGACTCGATTCTCACTTAATCTTATTAGTCCTTACACTCCTTACGAACTTTGGCATTTGTATTATTTTGATCCTGTAAGAATGAGAGTTTAGATGCTACAATAAAGTTATGTTCACAAATTTCGTTCACTTTTTTATCAATTACTATTGCAGCCCGGTATCACCCACTTCTAGATATGGGTCTTTTTTTTCATCTGCCATAAATAACTGTCTAAAAGCTGAAGTTTTATCATCTTGGCTGCGGTGAACGTCGGAATGGAGACATACCAAGCTAGTGAAAAAATGTTTACCTAAATTAAAATCTAGCATACCAAATACGATAATGGTAAAATTACAAGTGAGTTTTGCGTGAGTTTCTGATTTGGATATCAGGGCTTATGGTAAGGCAGTCCTTATAATGTGGTTATTCACGCCTGTGGCATATGCTTAATGTTAGAATTTCAATTGATTGACACCGCGTCTGGTTTCTAAGTCTTAAGTACCGACACATGTTTGTTTATTACCCTATGAGTAATACATTATGTCTAATAAAATTTAATAAGCTCTCATGCAGTTCACTATGAATACATTGTGTGTGTGATTTAATGGATTGGTTGCGAAATTAATTTCGTTTTTTGTGTTATAGTGTTATGAAGAATTTTATTACTCTGATTAAGCAAACTTAATATTTAACAAATAGGTACTATAGGTAGGTCCATTACATTGGGTTTAATGATAGCTGTATTTGAAAGATTTTTTATTGTTTTCCATTACGCACATAGTTGTTCTCTTTCAAAATTATGAATAGTTGATCAAATGTAAGGAATCTTAACTGTACATGAGATAGTAACCTTACGGGATATACTTACTGCATCACATAATAATTTAAAAACGGGACATTAATCTCACTCTATATAGTGCTACAGTTATGTCCACAGAACTCGACTACAAGTAGAATTCTGCAGAGACGAGAGATAAAATAACCTTCTGCTTATACCTTGACAATAACAGTTTGATATCATGTCCTTTAAAGGTTTCATAAAAATAGCTGTCTAAGACTTCATTGTAATGAATTCTCGATGCTGTATGAAGCTACTGTGTACCGGTAGTTCACACTTAATGCAACAGGTGGCGCTGGACGGGTTTCTAAGAATTAGCGGGAGGGTTTCCTATCGACGTTTTTCTGTATACGAATCAATGAGAAACTAATGCTTAACATCGTTACACGTATAAAGTTTGATGAATTCGGCAGAAAACCTTTCAAGTATCATCAATGCAGTTCGTTAGAAATAAATTGAAATTTGACTGATGGATTTTTGGTAAGGAATCTAATAATTTTTTTTAGGTGGAAGTATCGATTTTACTGCATTTAAATATAATTAAGAATACTGAGATTAGATACTAATTACCAAGGCATTTGTTCCACCTAAGAGTTAGAAAACAACATTAGCGTCCGGGTTTATGGCGTACATTGGGAAAGGCCTATGTCCAGCAGTGGACTGAAAGACTGCAACGGGCTGATGATGATGATGAAGATGATTGGCTTCTAGTCTTGAACTAAATCGTCTACTAAATTGTAGGATGAAACGTATTTTCATACAGGTGTATTAATACAATACGAAATTTATAAAGGTTTGGTATGTATTTATTTTTACCAACATACGTACTAGGTATATCTACTTTTATAAACAATGGGATTGATACTTCAAAGCTCACGGTCAAAATCGGAATCGCATCAACAAAGTGTGCATCAAAAACGTCAAACAAAATCACTCATACACACTAATCAAATCACACAGTTGGCTTCCGTGGCACATTCCCACAGTTACACTGCATTACATTAGGCAAAAGTCGAATACAATAGGTAAGTCCATACCACACAGTGGGTGGTCGAATGTTACACCTCACACAACGGCCCACTCATCATATAATAACTCAGGTCTTTATCCCGAACGTAATGGCTATGAACACTGTGCTAATTTTACTTCATAACACACTGTTGTTCTACTTATCTTAAAGAAGTTCACTAAAATAAACCCATCCTTGTTACCTATAAAAATAACGATGCGGATGTTATTCGCTTATCGTCGCACTCGGCTCCTTGTTATACTCAATTTCAACAGAGACTGCGGGATCCGGTATGGTCTAGTGGCTAGGATACCTGGCTCTCACCCAGGAGGCTCGGGTTCGATTCCCGGTACCGGAAGTTTCTTTTATAGTTTTAGCATTACTTTTTGTTCCGGATGCTTCATTCTGATTGCTCGTTGCGATAGAAACGCGTATTTTATATGCATGAAGGAAGATTATTAACTAGGCGTCATACTGTTGGTATCGCACATCTTTCTAAGCGGTAAACAAGAAAAATAGTAAGAAGAAAACCACTGATTACGGAGATAAAAAGTGAGAATTTAAAAAGGTTTTTGCCATAACTTTCTTGGGAATTATTCTTCTTTGTTTACATCTATTGTTGTAAGCGTTGCGTATACATTGGCAAGGAACAGATTAAAATGCATGGACTTTCTTTATCCGATCTCCCATCTAATCTGGGGTTTAACGAGACGTGCTAAAATATTATCGTTGCAGGAAGTATTAGGCCTGCTGCCTTTATCCTTTGTCCTGACTCTCATTAACACGTTCCACAGACTCTGTAGACGAGGTTTAAAGGCCTTTAGTTTTTATCTTACATTTCGGCGCCACATACATTTTTGTTGTGCTAAAATATTCTTTAAAACGGCTGCCATGAATTTGGTTAGACACCTGAATGCGTTATTACACAAACGCATTCTATTTCCTGTTAATATTCAAAGTTCAGATCGTGCTGAATTCTCTGCATGACTAAAACGATTGTTTGAAACGTTTTTTTTTTTAGAAATCTTTCTCAGAACAGTGGTGCCTAAGATCGAAAAATTTGCATGAGAAATTTATTGGTTCCCGATTAGTTAAGGAATTTTTCGCTCCTATGTCTGAATATAATTTAAATCTGTCCTAAAAGAATATGGAGACATAATTTAGTAGGGATCCTAAGAATGTCCATTCGAATGATTTAGAGATATTAAAAATTCTAATACACAGTAGAGTCCCGTATCCTTGATTAGTCATTTAATAGGTTTTCGATTGTTAATCTTTATCCGAACAAAATATGTTCCTAAATGTTTATTATTGTTGTTATTTATTACTTTGGTTCCTCGAAGTTATCTGAATGTTTCATCATGTTATTATTCATCATTAGATTCATTTGTTTTATTAATACTTACTTTTTGAGTTGAGTCATTTGAGTTATGTTGCTATGCGTTATTTTAATGACGATGCTACTACTGTTTGGGAATTAATGTGCGTGTTTAGTAATTCATAGATACTTAAGATTTTGAATCATTATTAGATATAGCTTGTGAATAAAGTTGCTATACAGTTGAAGTATTAACCGCATAGTTTGAAAGTAAACATGTCCAGATAAATCCAGCTTTTATATTATTTCATGGCAGTTGTTAATATTCTGCCTTATAAAATTATTAACGCTTATTATATTTATTTTGGAAATTATAATCATAAAGAGCATTTAAAACTGTTATTAGCCTTCTAATATCAGCTAATATTGAACGTTCAAACCAGATTGTGCCTGCTAGTATAGCATAGCTAGTATGTAAATCTTTATCATTTACTGCACGCATTTCCTCTCTCAGACCTGTTTCATTATAACCGAGATCTTTTGCCGCATCTGATGTTTACATTATGGCTTAACATCATACCGGTTGGACTGATCTACCCATTTCTGCTACATACCAATCAAAATTATCAAGTAATCTACATATTCGTAATGCTTACTTGATATGTACGTAATTGAAGTGACGTGATATGCCATTAGTGAGCTTTATGCAAATTCGTTTGAGTGTTTGCCGATTACTGTATATTGTAATAAGAAATGAGACGTGTACAGAAAGTTGACATTCGTAATCATATTATGAAGATATTTCTTAAAAGAAAAGAGACTAGATATGGCATGAAATGCTTTGAAAACTTAAACGTGTTTTTTGTTATGAAGATTCATTAGGTGACCTAGCGTGAACAAGCATTATCTGTGTCTTTTGTGTCTAGTAAAATATCTTCACGTTACAAAATTCTGTTCAACAATCTAACTAATGTGCGAGAAAAATCATGGTTCAATGTCTCGTCGTGCGCGCCACGCGATCTATTCATCATTCCAATACTTATTTTTTGGAAACAACAAAAGCTTTGACGCTAAACACTTCCATTATTACGTTCTAAATAGACAAAGCAACTTTGTTCGAGACAAAAGGAACAAATAAAAGGTTGTCGCCATTAATTTGTACACTTCTGACATTTGTAACGGTGCATCTTTTGTCGTATATTGTAACAACTTAACCCCGTGGAGGCGAAAAATTAGCGCGCTGCGTGTGTGCAGACGGGGAACACTAAACAAAACTGTACAAAAGAATGCTCTTTTTCATTTAGCCGTTTCGCTTTCGGTATAATTATGTTTTTTTTATCGAATCGAATTTGAATTAGTTACGGAGCAGTGTCACCTGAGCCGAAAGACGGGAGACCTCACATCGAACAAAGACGCGTATTTTGGTCGCTCAAACGACCATTCACTACTTATAATAAAATATTGTGCGCTCAGTTCGGACCCCACGGGAATACGAGTATGTGAGACCAACCGATGTTACTTTTTATGTTCATACCTCACATTATAATTGTGAGATACGATGTTTCTGTAATTATTTACAACCTAAATATCTTGAGGACATATGTAATACATGGCCATTGGCCGTGTATCATTCATACACTATTTCTATGATCTGCCTACACATAACATTGAACAGTATACATAAAAGTACTCACCGTTATGGATATAAATAATAAAATATTATCTTATTTTGGAAAGAGCTTACTATTAAAACGCTCATTCAAACCTTTGAATGAATGATTTCAATACACTTAAAGCAACAGCAACACAAATAAATGGTCTGATTTAAAATTCTACTACTAGTACAAATCACGAAGACAACAGGTTCTTGCAGTTTATGAGGTGCTAGGTACTGTTCCACATGACCTCCGGCTTCGTGCGCTCGTAACCATCCACCGTCGACCTGAATTAGCTCTTCGCACGAACGTCGCAAACTAAATCTTTACACTCACTATTCACTTGCCAAACCCGAATAATAGAAGAAGAAACCATTGGAAAATATTGGATCATATTCAACGCTAGCACATAAAGTAAGCCGAGAATAATCTCGAGCGCCCCCGCGTAATGGATCCTACAGTTTACGACGTGCTAAACTCTCCCCGGTATGGATGAAGTAATGTTCATAACACTGAACTGTGTCAAGAATGAGTTTCCGAGTTCTTGACACGTTGGCGCTCTTACCCCGGATTTAGCTACCTGACTCTCAAATAATATTTTGACACTACATCAGAGTAAAACAGTTGTCTGGCCGACGTAAAACGCATTTTGTGTGTAATTTGACTTGGGTTAAATGTATATTAACTTTAAATTCACCCCTTCTGGGCAAAAAAGTAAATCGGAAAAATCATTGCGTTCGTTGTTGCTTGATTTTTACATCCCGCTGGGTGTCGTTGTCGGGAGGCGTCGTCGGTACAAGACACACACAGCGCTAGCACAAAGCGAAGGAAACGCTTAACGCACACATTCTGGAGATCAAAGAACGCGCAATCTGTGTGAAAAAAATAACGTTTTGGTCCCAAAAGGGCGGACCCGTTTACGCGACCCAATTCACGCGAGCGGTTCGGACGACGAAGAAATTGAATTGAAACCAGCTCGAACAACAAATTCAAACGCGTATCGAATTGTTTTACGTTTGACGAATTCGCATTTGGGAAATTTTAAATTCGTTACAATAGGCTATAATGATGCAGGACCGTTTCTTTGTCCGTATCAGAATGTTTAAGGGCACTAAGAATTCGCGGTATGCTCTTTAACGGCAAAATTTTACTTTTTAGATATGTGTCCGATATCGATCGTGTGGCGATAGCTCGAATAATGTGGCGTGTTTTTTAAGACTTTGTGATGCCAAATTCCCTCCACGCTGTCGCCGGTAACGATGTTCACATTCCTAAATTAATTCAACAGAATTTGTTAATTTTTTTTTGTACTGCATTATTAAACTTTAGTGTCCCTTGGGTATTAATGTAATATAACTTGTACGACGTTGTTGTGAAGATTTACCTTCACTTTTCCTCGACATTAATCATATCATAAAGAGAAAATTGCCTTCCGAGGTCGTAGTACATTTTCTTACGATGTTATCAAGCTCCTTGCAGCTTCCATTTGTTAGTGTCTTGTTTAGAAGATCACATCTGCTAAACTTTATTAGCTTACCTTTTGACAAAGGCCAAGTTGATGGAGGCGCGTATCAAATCGCGTGATTCAACGCGCTCCTTAACGCAGCTGGTTGGGGCGAAACGAATTTCCACTATTTATTGTTCAAATCTTTCTTATGCGTTATTTATGAAAATCTATAGACATTTTGCCACGGTATCCGTCGTCGGATAGCTTTGAGAAAAGTGTGTCACCTTGCCTAGAAATTAGTAACGCGTTCCTGTCTCTTACATCGTTTTCTATCATGATTTTTAATTGTAGTTCTACCATCTATGAGTGATTGATGGAGGACTTCTTGTCTATAGATAGACGATACCCACATGTCCCTTATGCCCTGTTACTAATTTGTTCTGCATAGATTACATTTCCAGGAAACTTTTTATAAATTTTATTGAAATTCTCTCGGAATACGATCGTACATAGAACTCTACTATTGATATAACTTTACACAAAATAATTTAAGGTAACTGTTATGTTTTAAGTATAACTTTTCAAGTTTTATACAAATAAACTCCAGAAGTATCTACGATAAGTAACTCATCTCAAGGGACTGAAAACAAAGGAAAATTGTTGAAACTTTAAACAACTTGTACGTAACATAGAACTCAAGACTATATAAATGAAGCAATTTCTTGCTACATACGCTTGCATTAGCATCGAGTGAAAGCCGTAGAGATACGTGGAAACGATCTGCCAAGTTCTCATCGGCTACCTTATTACGTCGCGGCGGCCGCCGCTTCGCCCGTTACATCGACCGCGCACATCCCAGGCCGAAGTTTTTTGCCGCACGGTAGCTGCACCGATTTGATTGCTCTACTTTTTTCTCTCCTTTTCAAATAAACCGAAGTAATTGTTTGTTTTAAGTCCCGTAGATTGCGTCCGCTGTACGGATTTGTTACAGACATTTTCGGTGTTAGAAAATAGAGACTTCAAAACGGTTGAGCGAATCCAATGTTTCAACGTAATCTTTTCTGGTAGAATAGCAACATACAATTCTGTTTGAGTTAGAAGAGCGGTGTTTTGATTTTAATAGTGAAATTAATTCTAAATTACCGAGCGACGTCTGCTTTTTGCTCCAGAGCAGGTAACAGGAAACGGGTTGTCTGACGTTAATCCCACAACGGGCGCGTGTGTGCGTGTCATGTTGTGTAATCAGAGCTTTGAATGCGTGCGTGTAGTGTGGACGTCGCCTGGTTTTTATGCAGTTGAGAATCGAATGCCGCGGGGCTATCAAGTATCGTTCGACTAATCACATTATCGCCCATCTCACTTCTACTAGTTGCGAGGTTTGAAAAGGAAGATCTGCAATCTTTGAGCGGCCGTCGTCTACGATATCACGATGTGTTAACCCCGCAGTAGGTTGTTTAGACCGCACTCGTTCATCAGATCGCTGCAATGTACAGAATGAATCTTTATGATTTAGATCCCTGGAGGCGCGCAACTAGGAGTTTCTCAGGCTACTGGCAACTGGTTTGTTTCCGACATTACTAAATAAGGCGTTCATATTTGCACCTCATATTTTGTAGCGGACGTGTTATGAGTGGACGTTACATTAACCATTTTGATTTAGATTATATAAACCTGTTAGTATCCATAATAAACTATTGTAGGACATGAAATTTAATTTAAGCTTGGTTGAGAACAAATTAATGTATTTCCTATCTTTTATACATTCCTATGTGAATGTTAGGGACGTTTGTTGATAATAATTGTAATTTTCGGGAAATAACTGGTACTCAATGTTTGTTACAGTCGTTTGTCCATTTAGCAAACAATATGAGCCCCAGTAATCCTCAAAAAGCGCAGGTGATTTAAGGTGAATTAGAACGCTTTATATCGCTTTCCACATCAATGACATAGCTAATCCTGTGCGAGGGCGGTGCGTCTTGACTGAAGGCTGTCAAGGAAAGATTATAGAAAGACCAGGGGAGAGTAATCCCTGTTCCTCTTTTACTGTCCTCTCGCGTTATCGGTGACAATGTTTTCTTTGTTGAGTCTGTCTGATTTGAAAACTTTGTAAGAGTTTAAGTATTCTCAGTTTACGTCCAAATTCGCAATTTCGATGTTGTTTTGTTTTGAAGCAAAGTACTAGGTATTTATAATTACAATCCGAAAAATATTGATTGAATTTTCTAACAACAATATAAGAAATAGCGAATCAAAATGGTATGTATTCTCATAGGATATAATTTTATTGTCCCAGTGATTAAATAAATACGGGAACCTTTCCTACCCTAAAAGCTATTCCCAATAATTAGATTAGTCGAACTTAATTATCGCTCTAAAAATAAATACACTCGAAATTACTACAAAACTCTGTTTGGTCTATAATTAAAATAATGGGCCTAATTTCGACCACTTCCAATAAGTTCTCCGTTTACCTGCGTTGACTGATTTGCTAAAGACTTTTAATTCTTGAAACCGTTTTTTTTGTTGCCAGCCAGTTTGTTAACCCAGCTTTGTTTTCTTAACGATTAAGAACAGTTTAGTGTTTGCCTGAGAACATGTAGATAAGGGTTGTTGTGGCCCGACAAATTAATTTGCTTTTTTTGCGTCACTTTCCGAAACATGTGCCAGGGTTTACGGTGCTGTCACCGGAATGTGACAAAAAAGCATATTGACCCTAACGTGGTTATCAAATTTTCGGTGTCTCCCCACGGCCGAAGCGTCAAAAGCGGACTAACATTTTTTAACTGGCAGTTTAGGCCTACGTTATTTGTTGGATCAGATTGCCGGCTAATATTATATCTACGTCAATAAAGTTTAATGTAACATGTAAATGTTTAATGTATTTTCATAATATAGATACCTACTGAAGGACACCAATATGATTACTTTAAGTGTTTGTATGACAAATTAAAATTTATAGCAGTCATGATTAGTTGGTGAATGCTATTTATAGCAGTTTTAAATAATTTAATCATTTGTCTTCAGAGTATGTTAGTATATAATTTCGGATTCGGACTGCAATAAAATAAACAACATAATTATATTTTTGTCGCAATTTACAGATACGGAAAATATTATTTTTAAAACAAGTGAGAAAGGTAAGTTGTCAACCCTGCGCTTTGACAATTTTGCGTTAAAACCTTTTTAAACTCGCGTGACATCGGGCAGGTGTATTTAGCGAGAATAAAACACTGTTACATTATTGATTGACGAATACGTGTTAATTTTAAACGGCTGAACTTACTGTTTGTCTGTGAATATGAAAATAATCTGATGGGAACCAAAGAGGATTTATTGTTATGCTAAAACGGGAACATTTGTCTAAGCTAAGGATTTCAATACAAATGTTTATAGTATTATGTTATGCGATAAAAATAGGGCTGGATTAAGTATTGAATTTATTATAATGATAAATTATTTTAATATTAACCCCTGGCTTTAAATCTGCTAACTGATCGTAACAAAGGTGGGATTTGGTCGACTTAACAGTGTGTTATTGCAGGCAATTTATCCATCGTATAAACAATATTATGTTTTACATAAATGTTTGGTGTTTAGTGCGGTTTTCTGTAAAATAATCAGTCTGCCAAATTATTGTAACCGTAAGATTATACTTTCGGATGTTTAGTTAGTAACAGTACATTAAAATAATAGAAGAAAATAGCAGTATGCATACACATAAATATAAAAATATTTAATTCTTAGCACTATTTTTGTTAGATACCTAATAGAAAAATCTTCTTGTTTTTAGACTTTACTGTAGGTAATATAGACGCGTGTATAAAAGGCTCATAATCAAAATATATAAGTAAAGAAATAAAGAGGAATATAACTAGGTATATAACCCACAATATTCTCATAACATCCAAATAGTCAAACCACAAAAAAGGTCCCAATATTAATCCGACGAACGTTGAACAAATTCCTAACATGTCCACCCAAAAACTTACGGTAACGACATAATGACAGCGAAGCAACGAATAAAACGCGTCTCTATCCCAAATAGTCCTGGATTAATGTCGATTTAATTAAACCTGTATAATTTTGATCCCGGAACGTGGAGTTTTTGTTGTTGGAGGCGGTAACTGGCCTATTCCGGTTGTGGCACAGCTGGGAAACTTTAAAAAATGTACGCTGCGTTTTGGTTCGTAATAGGTAGGATAAATTGTGTGTAAAGTTTAAAAGCAATAAAAAGATTCGATTTTTGTAGATATAGTCCCAGATATAACTTAAAATAAATAGTGTTAATAGTAAAAAGGTACCATATTTCACTCATATTTTAAATGAAACAAAAATTACTAAAAGCTGTGGAAACACCAATAAGTACAATTTTAAACAATCGAACAGACATAACTTACATGACGGCAAATAATTTAAGCCTTATCGACAGAAATAAAAATACTTTAACCAAACTAACGCATCCATTCTACGAGCAGACTCAAACATCCTCGATAATCGAAGGTTGCGTGGGCAACCCCAAAGAAAGGTCCGTATTGTAGGCGGTCCGACTTTATCAAATTACAACCTGTGCTGTTTTGTGCCGACAAAGGCATCGGACCCTAGCCCACCTTTTGAGCTCAGCAATTTGAGTGATGCAAGTCGTTCGATAGTTTTAATTTGGAAATGCGTGACCGCGTGCCTGTATTTAAGTTTATTGCTTTGTTGGATATTGATTGTATGGATTGATTGTAAGTTGTTTGTACTGCCTACGGATTGTTTAATCTGGCTGGAGATAAAATGCTCTGAATTTATTAAAGAATGCTTGAGTTTTTTATTCTGTTTGAAAAAAAACGTCCCGTTCGTTTTTTGGACCCGATTAAATATATTTTTAATATGTTTATTCCAGGTTTAAAATTGTATACATTTGTACATCAAATTGAATATTTTCTATAGGCATAACTGCCACTAAAATGTTAGCTGAAATTAAAAGACCTAGGTATTTTTATTATTACAAAAGCCAACCTATTCTTTCTATAAAAGAAAGGAACAAACAAAATGTGATTTCGTTGAAAATCTGCCTAATTTACTTTTAATAGATGGTGCCCGCTCGTAAAATATACCAAACACATGTTATTAGAGATCATTTCCGTTGCGAATACCTTTTTCAACCTAATTAGCTTTGGCAAATACTTTTTTGCTTCTAGCCCGCCCTTAATAAGCACAATTTCACGAAGACCTCCCAAAATTTTATATAAACAACTCAAAAACTATTAATAAACACACAAAAAACGTTCACACCCAATTAAGACTATTATTAGAGAATAAAGAATCCTTAAATTCGATATTAGAACAGAAAACTACAACAAAAAGTCCTTTGTACCGGTAATAGTCAGAAAAACACCGTTAACCAAAAACAAACGTAAAAACGTTCGAATAAGGTTCGAAATATGGCCTTGTGTACAGCAAACCATTCTTGATATTCATATAAACCTATGTTTTATCCTGTGAAGAGTTTATTTAAGGTGCGCGACCCACATCAATGAGATTACAACGCTATCAATTACGTTTACGCTGTAGATAGGTGTACAATGTATCCATACATCCAAACAAAATCGGTGACACGGAAACAGCGACTGTTTGCAGCGATCAGCATTGCTGTGTAACAACCTAATTACTTACAATTAAATGTACGAGCAAAATGTTCAAATACTTTCGAGATTAGTATTGCGAAAATTACATGACCGTCGTAAATTCGAAGGCAAATAAAATAAATTACACTCAAATAATTGTGTCGTTACTGAAAATTACTACTCTGGTTTGGGGGCAACAATTCCAAATATAATGTATACGATAATTAAACACGAAAATAAGTATTCTGATGTTGTATAACTGTGTGGTAATAAGCGTATAAAGAGTAAATTAAATGCGTTCATTCCTAGTAAAATAACAACAAAGGTGAGATAATAAAATGCATTAATGAGGCAGTCAGTTTTTATATCACAATTATAAAACACATTCTTAATTAAATAAACACTTGGAACTCATAAAGCAGCACTTGTAATTTAGTATTCAACTAAACTTAAACATAGCTTAGCTTTCGCTTAAAAGTGGGATCACATCATAAGCGCATAGATTTTACAGTTGTATGCCTATCAAACACCCGGAACAAAAGTGATAATGCACAAAACATACACTGCGCGTATTTTCTGATGATGCACTCACCATATGAATGCACCGCGATGAGCGCATTGAATCATTCTAACAGACCCTCACCTACTTAGTATTAGTTTGATGTGCCTATTGATTATGAAGTACCTTCTACGGATCTTTATTATAAATCTATTGGGCTCTAAAACTTTATCGACTGTGATCGGACTTTCAGATTCGAAGGTACAGAGACGGCTCTGTTTGATCAACTTTAAAGTTGGATACTCGGCTTACTTGAATTTCTAAGAGATGCTTGTGAAGATCACGTTTACGTAAAAGTTCCGGAGGTAAGATGGCAATCTTACTAGTCGAACTTTTAAGCCGTAATACTACGGCTAACCAGCCTCATCTGATTACAAGCTGATCTTTACATAGTTACAAACATTAGGTAGATTAATTGTGTATCATCTTAAATATTAGCTTGCTGTGGTACATTGTTCGTGATTTTCTTTGCGTGACTTGGCAATGTCACATGATAATTCATACATCTGTCAGTAACCAGATTTTTGTCGGTTCGAACACCGTATGGCCCGCTAATTGCAGCATGTTGGTTGCCTACCTCCTGTATTCCCAATAGTAGGGTCATTTCGTGGCTATCATCCAATAAGCGAATCGTCACGAGGAAGTAAGTCATACCATGGTATAGAACCGGTCACCAAGAAGGTTATCCAAAATGTTATGCATTTTCTCTCGTAAATTATAAGGGTATCTATGAACCCATCCATCCATTATCATACAAATGAGTATCCTTCCTAGGTAATCAAACTTCTTACCCTTCTGAAGACTATTTATTCTTTTCCTTATTTACTTCATTAGGCCTTATTTGTTTATTTATTATTAGGTTAAGCTTGTAAACCTTTGCCATAAGTTGACACGCTAGCTTCTAGTTATTAGGTACGTATACAGACGTACTGGTAATAGCAGCAGTTGATAACAACTTGCATAATGGAGCGCCAACACCTGCGGTATACACGCGAGATTTGGGGCAAACATTACGCTTTACTGGACACAATGTACTCAGCTGCAAATAAACGTAGACACTTAGACAGTGAAATACTGCAGGGAATGCACGGATGAATGGTGTATGGAATTTATTAATTTGCTTTGTATTTAGTTTAATTTATTAATTTGTAAATTAATTGAGGTAAGCGTTTGTTTAACAGTGGACGTCTTCCGGCTGATAGTGATGATGATGAAGGTTCTTACTAAGAAATCCTAGCTTTAGAAAAACCCTTTCTAAAGTCCTTAGGTCTTCTTAAAGAAACTGTTATGTTTTAAATGGTACTAACATTATCAGACATTCTTCGGTGTTTTTTTAAATTAATCTGTTTGATGTCCCACTGCTGGAAGTGCTGGGCAAAGGCCTCCTCATTATCTCTCCAAGTCTTTGCCTATGACGGTTAAGTTATAGGTTTCCTTATGAGCTAACAGTACAAACAAGTTTTTTTACAAACAAATGAAAATATCCAGTATATTTAATAACGATCAAAGTTTTTTGTTACAGAATACAATTATTACATTTCAGAGTAGATTGTTTAACACTGATTGAAACAGTGTGTCCACTTGAAGTTGAAACATATTTTTTGTGATTCAAAACCGTGGGGGAGCTGTTGTATCAATAACAGAAAGATTTTAATGAAGAAATGATTTATTTATTTATGTAACAGTAATTAGAATTCAACGACTTCGCAACGGTCAAGCTTGTCAAATCATTATTCTCTTATCAACACCAACAATCTCAGGATTAAACAAGATAGCGTCAAACTAAAAATAAATATTCACACAACAACCGTGACGGGCGTGGACATGTTTTTATTAGAACAATTCCATTAAACTCTGTTGAACATCATAAAAGGAAGTTTACCCAAAGCGCTCTAATTTTTTTTAACAAAACAACATCAAGTTTCATTATGTTTTATCTGACAGCCCACATGATACGGTTTTAATTAAACACCGCTCGGACTCATGAATTATCATGAGGTTAATAGTCACCAATGAGCTTGGAGTAATTATGTAGATGAAGCTCTTGCGTACGCGCAGTGGTGGGGGATGTGCGCAGCCGGCCTGCGCGGTAAGTTGCCAAAGATTATAATATAAAAAGAGAAACGATTTAAGGAAAAGTTAAATATAAGTATAATTTTATAGTCAATAATTTGGTTGAGGGTCTTATATCTCAATCAAAGAAAGCGATATCCAATGTGGATAATATAAAAGATGTGGTAAAAACTAGGTAAGTACATATGTTCAAACTGAGTATTTTTAACTTTCTCTGTCTAAAGAGATCCTGTTGTTGATAACTATTAATATTTGGAAAAAAACCAGCACTTGTATCTCATATTACTCGAAACCACAATTGGACGATGATATTATTTAGTACATGTTTACTTACTACGTCATAAGTCTCATCACGTCTCATTGAGTCAAACTCATCTATGCCATCCACGGAGGGCGGGCCAAAATCAACGTTTTGCGCGCATCAATCACGAATGGCCGAGCTATCAAGTCGCTGCCAAGACTAAGATGTTTTATATTGTCTATTATCAACCAACCATTATTTATCTGATACCTATTTCACTGACAGACAACGCCGCGCTACTATGATTAAGTTCATTCTTTAAATACCCAAATAATCTTACTTTCCATATTCATAATCTGTGGCGGGCCTGCGCAGGAGGGCGGGCCCAACTCGACGCTTCGCGCGCATCGCTCGCGTGCCGCCGCGCGCGCCACCCAAGCGCGGCTACCGGCCGTAATCTCTCAGATACCCCACCGGTGAGTGACGTCATCTTACAATATTTAGGCATTGTATCTGACTTTGGGTAATCGAGGACTAATGAGATCAATCTCGTATTTAAATAAATAATCAGTATTAAGTTAAAGTGAGGTCGCATTACTGGACGTAATCATTGAGATTAATACGTGGACGCGCGGGTGGCGTTATCTTGTCTCGGCAATATGTGCCTGTTATACCCTAACGACTGATGCGTAATCTACTTTCAATGAGATGATGCAGATTAATCTGTTCGGTTGGTTTATTTAATTACGTTACTGTTTTAAATTGAGATGAGAGTCAATATAGAAAATTCCTAGAGTAGGAGTAGTATTCCTAGTAAAAAAATATATCTGCCTCTTCTCTTATACAGAAGAATCAGTGAGAATTGAAGTTTCAGACCTTCCGTCTCTTTGTATGAATACTATCTTGCCTACATACCCCGAAATGACAGACAGATACTGTATCGTGGTAGTACGTCCTATACGCGCTACTTATTGAGCAAAATTGTGTTTTTCGGAATTTCTTTCAACGACACTTTTACAAGTTTACAAGAAAGTGACGTAACGAATATTATAAATGATTACTTTCACCTTTATAATACGATACTAGACTCTGTCAATAAAAAAAATTAGTAGACCGTACTAAGCATCAGATTTCCTTAATGATATTGACTCTACAACAGTAAAAAAATTAACAAGGCATTTTAAGCAAAATGATCTAAGTTATTGTACCGAAACAAATTGTTATGCAACTGAACGATAAAAACTTGTCTCAGTGCTTTTAACATTTCTTTGCAATATTCATGCATATTTTACGGACTAGTTAATATTACGTAAAATAATTAATAAAAAATTGAAAGCCATTGCGACAGTGAATAGAACTAAATGTAACATCAATGACTATTTAATATCAGTTTACGTAATAGTATGTCTACAATGCAAGATTTTCGAAAAATTACAAGCAGTGTAAATATTTGAGCTTGGAAATAAGACGTTATGATGAGGCATGAGGCATAATTAAAAATTACTAGCTTAAATATTTCTCTATTGCATAGCTATCACAGCTTACTTATAGGTATAAATAATTACCTTGAAGTTTATTGTGTTGGATCTGATAACAAAGGAACCCCTAGCCGAACGTACGGGACCACCTAGAACTGACGCAGGTGCCCGATGAAGGCATTACACTGAATCGCCCATTATGATTAAACGGAATTGGCCCGTAGTCTATGTTTGCAATCTACTAGAGTAGTAGGCTTAGGGTTGTCACATAACAAGCAGTAGTTCCTAGAATACGTACGTAAATATCTTATGGTAAGTGTCAGATTCTCGGAGCCTGATATAAGTTCTGTGGATCCTTTACTTGAGACCTAGTTTGATTGGATTTCGGTTGTAGAATTCTTTTGTTTTTAACCTATATACTGTCTGTTCAAACTTCGCCTAGAAATCCAAATAATAATACTTAAACATAACTATACAAACGTGTTTAAAATAGTGCCAATTTATGCCAAATTCAAGGTACAATTGTTCTGTTTTCTGCAGTCGCAACCCTATGCGAGCCCCTAGGGTTATTGATTAGTAGTTACTGTACTTAAATGATCACTTTACCGAGATAAAGTCCAAGTTATAATTATAATGTAAACGTGCTTTGAAGTTTGAGCGATAAGAATTGTAGGAGGTGACTGGATTAGATCAGCTGTTACTTAATTGAAGCCTAGAAAGGCTTAGATAGACAAAAGCATTTACTTGATAGCGGGTGCCTGACATCCTGCAATCTATTTGAAGATAGAAAAGATATCAGTTCTTATTTAGTTTTAATTTTGTACGATTAGGATTTATAGAAAGTGTCTAAATTAGATCGTCAATTTTAAACTATTTACTTATTAAATTGATAAAGGAAATTTGAAAAATGATGGACACGAGCGGGATTCGAACCCGCGACCTTCGCCGATCCGTGGCGCTGCTCTAACCAACTGAGCCACCGTGTCGCTGCTCGCATCCATCGAATTTCAAGTTCCCTTTTTTCAAAATGGCACCAAAAGTCATATTTACTTATTAGTTGACAGAATTTTTAAATACGTACAACAATCATAGGTTTCTATCAAATAAAACTGCTTTGTCGGTAGAGTCGCGGTGAGTCTGCCGGGGATCATGGGTTTGATTTTTGGGCAAACGGTTATTTGGACGTTTCTGGGAGCACGATGTCTGAATTTGTGTAATGGCAATAGGCTCGCTCCCTGTTTTGCAATCATGTGCAAATACAAAAAATATATATCCTCAACATTCATTTCATTCGAAATGTAAATATAAAATAAAACACAGCCGGTGGTATGATTCATCCACTAATAAAAGCTATATTGACCCAATTTATTTGGTGGACATAGAAAAATCTATTGTTTGTCTATGCGGGTGGTCAAATCCTGATTTAGTTCCAATCCCAAATGAAAATAATACGTTGGGAACTTGTGATGTCAATATTCGATTCGAATTGCATTCTTTCGCATTCGGCAACGATACCTCGATATCATCTTACTACTTCCATTTATGCGCACATTGTAAATACGACCTCACACGTATTACCAATATCTGATCTGTGGGTATTGTTGTGTAAATTATCACGCCTGTATACCTCTACGGCGAAGGCAGATGTATTAATAGTCCATATGTCACCAGTTATGCTACAACTTCTATGTAATAGCTATAATCACTAACCTACATGACCAGATTTCCAGATTCAAACCTGCTGGTTCGTATTGCCGAACCGGGAAAACCCTCAAACACTGTGCCTAACACGAGAATCCAGAGCATCACGCTTAGCAGTCGCCCTTAGGACCCCAACAAGGCAGCCCAAGCATAGCTACTCTATAACTTACTATACACAATAGGAACTAATCGTAGGTACCAACAAAATCAAAAGCTAACCAAGGTTTTATACCATTAACGACACCACAAACAGTAACGTCGAAACAAAACACTCTCATATAGTATACCAAGTGTTAGCCCATTAAATTCCATGTCTCGTGAGGTGATATAGTCGTACATGCAACCCGACAATAACAAAGACAATAGACATTCGATTACGTACAATAAAATAAATTGCTATTGGATACAGCGTTGAAACGGACCAATATGCTTGTAACAACTAAATTGGTTTGTAAAGCAGCCATTTCATTTTCGCGCTCTATCCACTGTTTGTTCTAGTTATGAAAGGTGTAATAGCTGGGTTGGTTGTTGGAAAGTAGGTATGTATCAGGCTGTACGGAGATGGAGTTTAGGAATATAACAATTTAGTTGATAAGTTCACGTGCACGTATTATTATATACCTACTAGCTGCGCCTTGCGGTGTTACCCGCTACATTTTTTTTGGGATAAAAAGTAGCCTATATGTTATCCAGGGTGTCAGCTACCTCCATACCAAATTTTATCAAAATCGGCCGTTTGAGCGTGTAGAGGTAACAAACATACAAAAACACACACTCAAAAACTTCCGCCTTTATCATATTAATGAGATATAATATTTTCTCGAGCATAACTTAAAATATAAAAAAGGGGCTCTTCTTGGTAGGGAGTCTAATACCCATCAACAGGTGACCAGTATTTACTCATTATGCTCAATCTCAACTTTTCCTTATGTAATGATACTCGACTAGCGTGGAAATGCGATAACAAAATCAAACATGATTGTTATAAATATTTTAATAGTAGGTACTCGTTGTATGGATACCTTGATTCAGCGATAGGTACTAATGGCATTGAATAAGGTTGCGCGAAAAGCCCGATTCAGCAGTAAGCACTCTTTTCTAGATAGCTGCCAGAGATATAGGCAGACAAAAATACTTGAGTACCTCACACAAATCCAAACAATTTTCAACCATTGTCTCCTCAAAAACCAGTCATAAAACATAACATTTCCCATATGAACGGGATCTAAGGCGGATACGGCGAGCCGTTACTCGGAATGGTCTTGTATGTAAAACGTTTGTGCAAATTGCTTAGGTCCACAACTCGGCTTCATAACGGCTGTGTCTGCAATGAGTGCGACAATCCGGAACATTATTATGCGGTGCACCGAGTATTATTTAAGTATCATAATCAGGTTTGCCTTCCAACTAGCGCTGATAGCTAATGGTTAAGAGGTCGGACTGGCCTGCGGTTTGAAGACAAAATCGCCTTACAGAATTCAGCCTACTCGAGAATATTTGCAGTTGTCGTTCATTATGGCGTTCTAAGGGGGAGGCCTTTGCCCAGCAGTGGACGTCTTCCGGCTGATGATGATGATGATAAGAATATTTGCAAACTATTTGTTGTCGTCAGTCTTAATAATCAACCATTTTTTTTAAGTGCATTTGTAATGGACAAAATACACAGTTTAGGGTAGATCCTACTAATTACCTCATAATAAATCAGTAAATAATACGGGAATATTTTCTGTATTGTAAATCCTTCTCATATCTGAAATATTAAGTGCTGTTAAAGTATATCTATTCCAATGTCCTTAATTTATTCAGACGCCATAATTGCCAAGATCCTGTGACGGAAAAAATACACACACACCCAATAAATGTAACTGATATTATAGAGAGTACCAAATGGAAATAATATTGTACTAATATATTTGATTCACCGTTAGCAGTTATTTATTGGTGTGCGTGCAAGCTTTAATTTATATGGTAGGTGTCAATGTGATTTGTAAGTAAGCTTTGTTATAGACGATAATACGATTGTATTAGAATATCTAGAGAAATCGTGCGTTCTTGATTAACAGGCAATCTCTGAATAAATTACAACTGTAAGAGTATTTCGAAGGACTTTATTATATTCGTAGGACCCAGTATATTGCTCAGTATTGTTTTAATGTGAAAATCGGTATTATCTTTGAAAAACTTCATATTTTGATTAACCCTCAATTATTACGCACACCGCGGGACTTTAATCGTTTCTATCTCCTTTACAAACATAAAATATATTATATTACACCCTAAGCGAGAGATACTTTTAAAAACATTAGGGGGTTATACTTATAAAAATACGTAAGCAATGGTAAAATGTATTATATTGACCTTGCGTGATGAAATGCGGCTATAGGTGTACTTAGGGTAAAAACACGTGCAGAATTAATGACAATATGATATTTAAGACATGTAAATCTAAACTGGTCTGCCAGCCTGAACTGGTCATTCAATGCTTTTAATTAATAATATCCTGTACTCCACTACATTGTGTATTACCAATTGTCTAACTTATTTAATAATTGTAACGAATTATTTTTAATTTCAGGTTGTCTTCTTCTTCTTCGTATCGGCATGAGCCAATAGCCACATGAAATAAGTCATGCCGTGGTGTAGAGATTGGTCAGTCAACAAGGATGGTAGAAAAGTTGACCATCCAGGGTGCGCCGGACGTACTTAAGTATCGTCACTCGTGGAGGCTCTCTGCGTGGCATTAAAACTGCTCTGAGTCCCATACTACCCCTGGAGCTTTAGCGACTACTTCTCGTATCGTAGAATTCAACGACCTGATTGGCGCAGAGCTAAGCGATTGGATTGCTGCACTAAGGGTTCGATTCGGTACAAGACAAAAATTTACATCTAGGCTGTTAATTGAACGGCTAATTAAGCTAGTTGCGACATAGATACATAATATACTATAAGCGATTCGCATGGAAACAGGTCATACTGTGGTGTATAAATTCGCCGGTCAACAAGGATAGTATTACGGATGACCGTTCAAAGTCCATCAGACGTTACATAGGTAGGTATTGTGACTCATGGAAGCTCTCTACTTGCCTTAATATGTATTAGTTCCACTGAGCTTCCGACTAGGCATAAACAGCAGTCACTCGACGTAAGACCAAGAACATTCAATTCGATTTTACTAGTTTTTCACTTTTTATAGATTGTTTTATCTTGCAGTAGAGTTTAAGGAAGATTGGATGTAAAGGTTGATCGGTGTTGAGGTATTTAATTTGTTGTTTTGTATTAAAATGACGCATTTACATCTTTCGTTGTTTTATTTTGCGGTACATCCATACTTAGGAGTTAAAAAAGTTTATAATTCATCACCCAACTCATATAACGGATTACATCTTACCTGCATCCGACATTAAAACTTATTTTGAATACAGAATTTAGACCAAATTAATAAGCAGCAAATCAGTATTGAACATAAAGAACTAAGCTGAAATCCTTTTAGCAATTTAAAAAAACAATGTTGAATTCCGTTTTAAATTCACTTGTAACAAGATGGCTTCTTGCATCCCCGATTCAATTCACTCGTCTATTCCTAAAAGACATTCGCACAGCCATAAACCAAGTGTGATTCGTAAGCAATCGTGTTACAGATGCAAGCCGAGGTTAAACGACTGTTTGGTTGTAAACCGACGCCATTACGTCCCCGCAACACTTTGACATGGAGACTCAAAGGTTGTGGTGGCTACAATAAACAGGAATTCCAGTGTTACTTCTTTATTTCTTGTTGCTGATTGATAGTTTTTGAAGTGTCCTATTACGTTTTACTGGTAGTTTAATGCGTGGCTGTTGTAGAGGTGCAAGTAAAGTGTTCGATCAAGTACTTGACAAAATAGAATTGGATATAAAATATGCAGTAGTCACATTAGGTATTCCTGTAAAGCTAAGTATAAGTGCGTCTACATAAGGTTACACAGCATCAATATGCTGGAACTTAATAGTCAAATTGCCAATAAAATTCCACCCATCAGGATCAATGTACTGTGTTTATATTTAAGAGAACCATGGTAGAAAGTATTTGCATTATCTGTTGCCTTTGTTCAACAGTGGACGTCTTCCGGCTGATGATGATGATTTTTAAGACACGATTGTATAAGTGATAAGTCATTTTTCTTATACATGGCAAATGATTCATCATCATCATCAGCCGGAAGAAGTCCACTGTTGAACAAAGGCCTCCCCCTTGGTAGGGGGGGGGATGCTATAATCCCCACGCTTGGCAAGCGGCTTGGAGATCGCAGTACTGGTGGTCAAGTTACTGAAGACGCTGCTTCCCATCTTCTGGTATTTTCCCTTAGTCGCCTCTTACGACACCCACGGGAGTAGAGGGGGTGGTAAATTCTAGGCCGGATACCACACGGCACACGGATATGGTTCTTATGTCCAATGATAGAGCCAAATCATCTTCTTATTGGTTCATGTAAAGAAAATTTTACTTTAATTAATAATCAACTAATCTCAACTACCACTTTGCCTTAAAAGTAAACAAGGCTCTACCACATCAACAAAACAAAACAAAACCACAGCAAACAAAACACGATACGTTATTAACACATGCGCCCATATTAGCAATCCGTAATACTCGAAAGCCTATTCTATAAGCTGACATATCACAGATAATCTCAGATGTAACTGATCAAATATTGAGTCTACTAAAAGACAAATTCAGTAGGTTAACGACTGTAAAATTTACAATTACGGATGTTATCTATATTGTTAAATACGTATAGATTAATTTGAAAAAGATATTTTAGTAATACGGGAGCAATTCGAAAACTGGAAAATAAAAACCTTGAAATAATGGAAAATATACCTACTTACATCGATTTTAAGTGTTTTCAGAGGGCAATTTTTATCCTTCTCGCGCAGATCCTATGTAGAATTTTCATGAAAACTCACTCCAATACGCATATGCGTATCGCGTGAACTTATCCTTCTGAACATTCGTATAGAAGTACCACAATAATCTACTTTGGTATCGATTGGACTTAGAGGATGATTATTTTAATCTGTGAACGGTGTTATGTTTATTATTGTTTAAAATCTAAGCGGCAGTTTTAGGGTTTAAATGTGACATGGGAATTAAGAAAGAGTAAGCTGAATACCCATCATAATATAATTGAATTGTTCCGATGGTGGCGTGTGGTATCCGGCCTAGAATTGTCCACCCCCTTTCCTCCCGTGGGTGTCGTAAGAGGCAACTAAAAAAATATCTAGAAGTTGGGCAGCAGCGTAGTCTGTAACTTAATCACCAATACTGCGATCTCCAAGACGGATCATGCCGCCCCCCCCCCTCTAAATAAGGGGGAGGTCATTGTTCAACAGTGGACAACTTCCGGCTGATGATGATGATGAATCTGATCTGCCACGTAACCAGCTCATGAAGGGCTTCGTTCGAGTTCGAAACTAGTCGGGCACTCCCGAATACACACGTGTGTATAACCGGAATATATAGTAAATAATACGGTCTACGTTGCTAATGCAAATACTTTCTACCATTGTCTCGCTAATAAAACGCACTGATCCATCAATGCAGTAGCAGCATTGTGTGGTACAGACTACAGTACTATTGATTAATATCCGTACGATAATTTAAGCAGTGTCGGACTTACTTACACATGAACGGTATTCCTGCTCGCTTTGGACAATGGTCCCTTCAGTTCTCAACAGAAGCGCCGACAGCCGTATTATAAACCAGGAGTGTGGATTGGATATTTTGTTTTACATACAAAATATACCTATTATTAGTGGGGCTCGTAGCTCTGCAGCTACCCGGCAGATCAGTCGATCTGCGAGGTTAAGCCGTGCTCGCCACGGTCAGTCTTGTGATGGGTGACCGTTTTCACATGTCGAGACCCCACCGTGCTTCGGAAGGCACGTTAAGCCGTTGGTCCTGCACCTGATCTCTCTCCGGTCGTGTCGGTCTGCCGTCCCATCGGACTATGAGAGTAAGGGAATAGGGAGTGCACCTGTGTCTGCACGCATACTTGTGCACTATAATATCTCCTGCGCAGATGGCTAGTCTCAACTGAGATAGGCCGCCGTGACCGAAATTCGGTCAGGAGGACATTATACCTATTATTACGCCTTTCACCTTTAATAATATTTATGATATAATATATATATGTCTATTCGTCAAGGTACGAAAAGTCGCCCCAGGTACGATAATATACCTATTCTACTATTGTATCAAACATCTATTTTTATAATTATATACTTAAGACTATCTCACAAATTCGTACTATGAGTTTAATAACTACACAATTTGTACATTCTTTTGAATACGGTAAGTCTGCTTCCAGGTTTACAAATGACCTCCCAACTCTCGTACCACTACCGTCATAAGCGTCTTGTTTATTCGTTATTAACGACGCATGTTCGTATAAGAACATTGTTTTAATGTTCCACCCTCGAAGGGCTCAATAAATAATAACCACTTGTGTGGCAACGAGATTGTGATGTCATTGTAATACGAGAAGCTACGAGAAATGGACAATTGATTATTGTCCAGATGCAGATAGGGTATTGTGGTCTTAGCGCTGACGCACGCTCGTCAGTGCTTAGCGAGTAGAGAGACAATGTTGCAGGTTAGTGTTAAAATACTCGTACGTCATGCGTTATGTAAGCGCATATAAGCGGCATATAACCGAAACAAGTGGTAAGTAAAAATGTTCCACTGCTAGACAATGTTGTATTCGTTAAGAGAGAATAAACATTTTGAGGCCATTAAGTCCCGATTTCTTGACAATGTTCTTCTTTTATTTAGGTAACTGGTAGAGGCTGACTTAAACTAAAAATAAACAAGTACACAAATTACTTTGGACTTGCCGGACTCGTTAGAATTAAGCTTCATGAAGCTCGTTTCTAAACCTTTAGGCTACTAGTTTAGGATACGAACATTGTATGCTCTTTTAGATATATACACCTCGTAGTTTGTAATAAAATTTAATTAGATGTGAAAGAATACCATTTATGAAAATTATTTAATCCGTAGCCCAAGGAAACAAATCAATGCTATTCAACTTAACGCCGGTAATTGATAAAACTACTGTTACTGATGCTCACACCAACAATTTCCTTACACAACCCAGTTCAAAACCAAGATAGCGAAATTCCAAATCGATACGTACTAGAATAATTTGTTCGCAACATGGAATTTCCCTTCTCAATAATTCCTAACATTATAAAACCGTAAGTAGGTACAGACCTTGAGTATAATGAACCAGTATAAGAACGGGAACGTCTAGCGTGTAGTGTGGCAGAACACGGTAATTCCTTGTCATTATAGTATTATTTATAACCGGAGCAACTCAGGCGCAGTAGAAAGGCGAAGCATGCGCTATAGTGCATAGATTAGCGATGCAGATGCGCGATAACTTTGAATTATGTTCATTAACATTCTGCCTAGGTGCCACTCAATAAACTGTGTTTGTTTAGAATTAAGTTGTATAGAATATTTACGGGTTAAGATATTATTATCCATACTCAAATAAATTGGCTGTTAAGTTATTTTAGGAAAATAGTTTCTGCTCTTATTTTCATTAAACCGAATTTAACCGATACAAAAAGCCGACTTTTTGGAACATACCTCATCACAAACTTAGTTAGTAAACATTAATTTGTACATTGGCCAAGTGAATCTAATTAAAAATATACTTTAGCACTTTACATAGGACTTTATTTGCCTAGCCGTTAAAAGTAAGTTGTCAAGTAACCAATTCTAATTTTATTTAATAGCGCTTCTACAAACTACTTGGTCTCTGCCCGCGTCCGTAACGCCGGCGGCGACTTAACCTGTTCCCAAGTAAGAGCAGTCATACGTCATTGGACAGCCTCAAAAATTATTCCTGCATTACATAATAAATCATAGTAAACCGGTAATTAAGTCAGTCATAACCAGAACCTCAAAATAAAAAGAGTTCTATAATATTTTCACATTAAATAACCATTTCGGCGGTACCGCTCGGCCTAAACGATCATCGATAAAGTTTTTTTACTTCGTTTCCTGTACGTACGTTCTAAATGGAGAAGAATTGGAATCTTGTAACAATGTTAAACGACTTTTGATCGCAACAGTACAGAGTTTGTCTTCTTTAATTTTTATTGGTTATATCAAGTCGTTAGTTATAGTATTGTTGAAGGTAATGTATCCTGAATAGTACTATTGTTGTAAAAATGTTGTGTGAGGTCATTTATTTAACTTCTTTATTTAACTTCTAATATGATTATTTAAAAAATAAATAAACTAAGTACGTTGAACTTAAGACACACACACAGAATGAAGTCAAGAAAAACGAAGTCGATCAATTTCTTTTTCATGAATAAAACTGTGTACAGTTAACTTGCAATAAAAACCTAAAGCGCTCTATATTACCAAGGCAATTACGCCACACATCACACAAGACCAACAAATCATCCAGACGCATGCGCAGAAGCACCGCCAAAGATCAGTCAGGCCAGCAAAAACTCAGATAGCCCTCAATAAATCATAACGCTAATCGGCTGCAATACAGAAGCCTTTCTAGAGGCTTCAATCCAAACGCCCACATCGCAGTAACTTATTACAGCTCTAGTACCCCGTCGTTTCCATGGTAATTTGCCTTAATAACTTTAAAAACTCATTAGGTATGTTTTAAGAAATCCGTTCTGTGATTACTTAGTGATTTTCACACCGACATCGATGTGTATGGAAAGGTAATGCGCTGTGTAAGTGACGTTGCGTAGGCTTATATTGTTTGGACATTCAGATAGGTGCTGGCACACAGTATTTTAAATGTCATTGAACGAGTTCAAATTTAATTATTTAGGTACTTTTCTAGGAGCATACCTAAATGTTAGGGCTAGTTTTACATAAAATACTTGAGTTAATATGTATTTTTAATCATTAATACTTTTCTAATTGTAAGCACACTTTGCCTATTATATAATATTATTATCTTTGAAGCAAGGCACTTTTATGCTATCAAATAAATTAAGACTATCGAAAATAACATTCTATTCTTAAATGGATCAACTGCTATAACGTCCTTTACTAATGAACACTTTAGTCACGATCAAGTTGGTTTACTGTTCTTTGCATACATAATGTCAGAGTTGAATAGAGTCATTCCCATTGAGCACGCTTTATCTCTATGTTACGGTTATTAGAGAAAGTGTGACATAAAATTTTATTGGACCAAGTGTATCAGTGATAACAAATTTCAAACTATTACACAATTCGTAATTGGTTTTTGACGTTTTCATTTGATAAAAATCCATTTGAATGTCGGTTATTAGTGTTGTTTATTGAAAATATTGTAAATTGAATCTAACCATTTTGTGGAAAAATAATGGTTACAACTATCAAGTGTAGGAAATTGTAGATAGAAGTTAGAGCAGCTTAACATTTGTTTGTATTGTGAATAATTAAATTAGTAATGCTTTTGATTTCAGTATATCGTTTACTAATTTAAAATATTACTCATAAATAAAGGTGCGTTTAAACCAAACGAACAAAGACCTAGAGCTAAAACAAGAGCATTATATCTTGGTGTTCTTCTGATTTCAAACGAAATCTCGTTGTTTACTCTAAAATATATTATAATTTAATAGAGTGGTGGTGGAATGAGCATTCGTTCGTTTGATTTAAATCGGCCTTAACAATCGTCGTCGATAAGGCTACCAAAAAGACTGCCACTCATCTTCTCAATAACATTGCTACACTCGTAAAATGAATAATCAATTTGGAGACAATACAAACTTTTGTATTAAACCAAATTTCATCCACATTTAGAAAACTGTGACAATAAAAGCACAGTCTTAAACGGAGCATCTATTTACGCCAATCCAATACATTTATACTGTTAAGAAAAAAATCGTAAAACGTAAAAAGCAGAATGGGACCTTTCGAAGTAGGCAAGTTCCAAGGCTGATGGTTAAGGCTCCTGAATAAATTAGTTTTTGGAACGGCCAGAGCCAATAAAAGTTTTAAACAAAAGAATCATAAAACGAACAGCCAAACTTCGGTAGCAAGCAACAGGAGTACTAGAATGATTTACGATGAAAGTGGGACACAATTGGCTCAAACTTTTCAAATAAACTAGCAATGAATAGGCATAAACATGTGTTTGTCGGTGGTGCTTTCCCGCAGTTGTATGAGTTTAATGAGGGATGTAATACAAATGTGACAAGGAAGCTCGTTTGGAGATGTTGCCTTATTTATTTATATTTTTCTGTTGTCATCTTGTTGTCTTGGATGACCGAGATTTTATTTGGTTGCACTAGTTTTATGGACGTGAGAATCCACACCACAACTACTTCATACCGACTTACAATATCTATAAATTAGTCAGATTATCTAAAACAAAGGTCAAATACTTTGATTTCCGATAATGTGACTTATAGACTAAATTTATAAATATTTTTCTGATTTATAAGGCCTCTACCTATTCTAGATATTGCTGCGAGCAGCATTTACAGTGTACTTAAATAAATTAATTAAGATTATTAACTAATTTGGGGTTGTGTTGAGTTTAGCTCAATATTTACTTGCAGGAAATGATCAAATTAATTCTTATTAACGTTAATGTACACAATTTTGTTTTAAATAAGGCGTATTCCATCTTGCCTTACCTTTATTATATTAAGGTATCAACTCTAGAAAATACTAAACCTACACAGCCCAGAGGTAATTATTGTAAACTATCCAAATATCATTCATTCCACTAAAGCACTACATCCCAAGAATTTTTCTCGGTAGCAGCCCTATCAAACAATGGGCGAATTAAATTTTATTCAATGTATACCGACGGCTACCGAATACTTTGTAGGGTTCATATCTGTGTATAAACAGGACGTCACGATGTACTGGTATGCTACTGTTCAATGGAAGTTGCGCGTTTGTGGCCATAAGAGCAGCGATGGCCATCCTTGATTTTCTTTATCAGGAAGAGTTTTTGTTCTATGCTCATCATTAGTACCCAAAAAGATAGAAAAAAAGAGATAGCATACCTACATGTTTTAAAGTTCCACTAGCAGATAGATACATACTTCAATGAAAAGATCACCGAAATAGAGAAAAGGGTAAAAAATCAAATCTGATACTATCTGTGCTTTACAAAGGGGAAAATATAAAACTAGCAATACCAAATCATCTGTCAGCTATACCAAAAGAAAAGAAACAAAACGTAAAACATTGTACAATACACCCATGACGTCATATTATTTACTCCTGGACGTCTCAACCGCTGTTTTCAAGCCGCTGTCTCCAAAGCATGAACATCGGTTCTAGTCTGTCGGTTCTGCATGTGTAATGCCGACAGTGGTAAAAAAACCGATTAAACAACCCCTGCTGGCTTTTTTGTCGCATAATCTGAGGCGCTATCTTTTGAGTCTGGAGAATTAAATACCGCTATAATACTTTTCATAATAATACTTGATGATGTTAAGTTATAAGACTTTATAACGCAAATAGTTTTGATTGCTACTGATCGATTAAAGACACCTATTATGTTTTGGTAAATTATAAACAAATATGCCATGTGGTATCCGACCTAGAATTGACCACCCCCTCTCCTCCCTTGGGTGTTGTAAGAGGCGACTAAGGGAAAATCCAGAACATGGGCAGCGGTGTCTTCCGTAACTTGACCACCACTACTGCGATCCCCATGCGATGCAGCCGCTGCCAAGCGTGGGTATTATGCCCCCCCCCCTCCCTACTAAGGGGGAGGCCTTTGTTCAACAGTGAACTTCTTCCGGCTGATGATGATGATGAAACAAATATCAAAAAGAAAAATATGAAAAACTGACTAGTGTAGTCTCAGTAAAACTTGAATAACAGTCAGGAATAAAAAGAAATGGTAAAGAATTATGCAATTTATGGAACCCGCTTAACTTCAAAATGAAGTTCGTGTTTACAATATTATAATAAGACCTTTGTCAGCATCGTCAAAACAAAAGCGTAACGGCGGGCATCCCAAAATATCGTAAAGCTTTTGTCGCTCAGCTCCTCATTATAAAACAGAAGCTGAAATTACCATTGTTTCGCTGTCAAAACTCGCTGAATGGGAAAAAATGTTATGTGTAACAATGTCGCAATAAACTTAGAAACGCATTTTACAACATCCCAAATATTTCTGCGCCGGTAGCTCTACGACTTTTGTCTTTAGATACGACGGGCCAACGTTTATGGCCCATTTCGCCTTATTCTTTCACGGCGCGAGCTATTTTATTTTTTTGTCGTATCTCTTAAATAAGACATAATGTTCTTAGAAACGGGACATTAGAATGGACCCGGCGAGGCTTTCTCTTTTTGTGAGGGACACGTACGGACGATTTTATGGTCAATTGTTTTACTTAGACGTCGACGTGGCAAAAAGACTGGTTGATCCGATGTTAAAGTTGATTTAGACTCATGTGGCGCGTGTGCCGAGCTCATTGGAAACGAAACGTGTTCCACGCTCCGATGAATCTTTTGTATCGATAATGTGACGAGTGGTAATCACTTTATTCGATACTATAAAAGGTGTATTAAAATCACGCTTCAAAACACTTTGAGCTGCCTGTTTTTATTGTTCTTTTCACTTGTCATGTATTATGAAATAAAAAGATGTTGAAATTAGTAGTGTGTGTTGGATAAAAATAATATCTACCATTACTTTAGTGTATGTTCTTAATGGTTTTTATAACTTTTTACTGTAAACGGGACTCCAAGTGGAAGGTGAAAACTTAATTAAGGTTCAGACGGAGCAAGTAATAAATGCCAAGTGCCTGAGCGGCAGGGGTATTTTTTGCTCAAGAAAGACAATTGTCAACAGCTGTAATTGAAATTAGGTCAATATACTACATTGTCCTTGCACACCTAAGTATATCATGTTTATTCAAAGTTAGCAGGTTAAAGAACAAAAACTCGTCTTCAAACTGGCAGGCAGTTATAGCTCCCCTCATAAATTAAATAGGCACAAAAGGCCGGTAATAAAATTACTAATGAGCATTATCAAAACAGCGAATCAGATAAGTCGTTAAACTTACCGATATATTCTTTGGTATGCTTCTGGGCAGGAATACACAAGTACCATCAGCCGAATCGAACTTGGTAACGTACCGTTATATTGGATACCCATAAACAAGTTACCTGAAGTTACCAATGACAAAGCTCCAAAGACGTCTGAGAAAGAATTTTGTCAACAAAATTATGTCATCTATTACATTTACAAACGCAAAATAATCAAACAATTAAAAGCTACTGAGGCGAAGATGAAATAAAAGTGAGTTTTACCGTAGATTCAATTATTTGTGTATCGGAAATAAATTGCAAAATACTCAATTACGTTTCCAGATTAAGGTGAAACAATCGGTTTTTGAAACGATTTGTCTCGAATTTTATTCCTAATAGGTATGACATGTTTTTGTTACCGTGTGGTATGCGGCCTAGAATTGACCACCCCCTTTCCTCCCGTGGCTGTCGTAAGAGGCGACTAAGGGAAGAAAACCAGAAGATGGGCAGCCCCCCCCCCCCCCCTTCAGGGGGAGGCCTTTGTCCAACAGTGGACGTCTTCCGGCTGATGATGATGACATGTGTTTGTTGTTGAGAATCTAGCTTCACTTGAGTAAAACGATGCAACGTCAAAGGTACACTATTTATTTTGAATACGTAGTCATTTAAATGTGTTGTTTATATTTGTGTAATTTAGTTCAAGTTGCGCCAGACAAACAGTTTTTAACTGACAGTTGCTCAGGTAGGCTCACTTATGTCATACAATAGGATAAGAGAAAATATGATATCTTTGATAACTCATCACTCAATCTCTCGATATCGAAAATAGTTTAGATAATTTCCTATTTGCTGAATAACGATATTCAAATGAAGGCGTGACATCAATTTGGTCGCTCCTAACGAAAAAAATGCAAAAAACTATGGAAAGTACAGTAATGAGTATTTTATTGATAGAAAGTAACATTACATGAATGTTACTACTGGAGCGTAACAGATTTACTAACATTTAACGTATGGTTTTAAATTTCGGAAACCGCAAAGTGAAAGTTTCGGATGATAAAAATTCTGAATGGTATTTTTACGACAGGTGCAAATGATGTGTGAATGATACTAGAGCGATCTACGAATGAATGGCGCTGAGAAGTGTTATGTGAATGCTGATTGAAATAATTCGCACGCGTGTCGTCACTTGTTTTATAGCTCACTATTAGATGTAAAAAAGCCTCTGTGGTAATGGAAGTACGATTGATTGAAGTAAGAACTGATTCGATTTTTCCATGCGTATTATTTTTATTAAAATTTATATCTAGTCCTAATCTTCCTGTAGATACCTAAATATATTTATATTGTATTGCTGACGATTTCAACACAACATACCAAACCAAAAATAATGTCATTGTAAAGTTGACCGAAGTTAGAAGAGACCTTATTTAATTTGTGACAAGAAGTATCTAAGTGAAATGCAATTAAATGATATTAAAATATTTTTCTCCGAACTCACCTTTGATTTCATAATACTTATACAATCAACGGTATCGTTACATACTGTATTCTTATACAGCAGCCGAATGGAGTCACGGCAAGTGTTCAATTTAATTTTAGAATAAAAACATCAGCGTAATATTTGTTACACTTCGTTGTGCACAAATAATAAAAAATGTAAGCATTTTAAATGGAGAATGTCTATAAAAACAGGTTTTAACGACGGAAGAAATGATCTGAACTTTACTCGTAAAACTCGCGTAAGTATCAGGTAAAAGCAGAGTTGACAAAAATTCTGCACTGAAGTGATGAATTCACTTTATGTGAACAGCTCAGAATTTATATACTTTAATGGCGTCGTAAATTAAATAATGTCTACGTTAATAATTAGTCGACAGAAAATGCTCAATAAAATTATATCTATACATTTATAGCTATGTAGATTTTTTACTTTCCAGCGAGATTCAGGCCGTTCCAAGTCCTAGCCATTTTTTTTTGTCCAGTAAACCTGACATACTTAAGCTTATTGCGGTATATTTTGGTGTTAATTTTTCTATCTGTATTATAATTGTGTAGATATGAACATAGTTAAACTATATCAATAATATGGTGTGTTGAAAATAGGTTTCATCCCAAGATAAAGCATTTTCGAGCACCACAAAATTAGTCAGTATAAATAGGTAGTTTTTTGTCCAAACATTATTGCTTTTATTATAACTGGTTTCTAATAAATATTTTCACAAAGTTCAGTCCCCGCATAAAATTTAATCTTTTTTATAGAAGGTGCGCATACAAAATAGTACACATTGCATACATAACTAAATGTTATCCTTATCTACTATTCAAACATTAGCGTAGTTAATTTATAGCAAACGGTTGAAATTGCACTGTCATGGCGATTATTAATGACTCGTTGAATCAACCTGCATTTGCTTTACTAGAAGCGCAATAACACAAATATAGATATTAACCAAAATACATACAGAAATAAAATATTAACTAGATTGAAAGCGTCTCGAACCGCAGCCGATGTGTTTACCGTTGCTACGAGTATTCACATTTCGGCACTAAACATTAATCGCGCGGACAAAGCCAGGGGCAATAGTTAGTTCTCTACAAAACTCCTTAGGTATTTAAGGTTTAATATTATAACAAGAATCTGCTAAAACAATACAAAGTGCTCACTTAACAAGTACCGGTTAGTAATCGCTTACATTCCGATACGAATTTACGAGAAATTGGTATCGGAATGTGAACAGTCACTTAATTACTAAGAAACAAGTAAATTGAAATAATATCGATAGTAACATTAATTTGAAGAAGGTTGAATTGTTTTAAAATAAATATTGTTTTAACTAATTGCTACATGTTTAATTTTCCTTATATATATTAGGTATCTTTTTTAAATGCTTTCACAAATAATAATAATTTACAGAATTTAAGGACAGCACTTGGAAATTATAAAAGTCGACTACTAATCGACGACATCTTTGAAAGTAACACTCACAGGCTCGATTTAAAAAATACAACTTTTACATACAACATGCGTAACACAAAACAAGTTTGAACTTTAAATCAAAAGCCGTAGGGTTTAAATTAAAATGTTTTAATAAGTGTTTTTTAAAAGCCATGTGTCCAGTCGCGCATAAACAATATCTGCCTAATAGCCAGTAGAAGTCTGTATTTTATAACATTGCCATTTGCAAAGTAACTTTAAACACGAGAAGAGATAAAATATTATTTGTTCATCAATTTTTATTGTTACTACTGAACAAGACTTTCAATCATGAAGAAATGACTGCATATTTTCGTTTTTAAAGTGCTGTGTTTTAATGGCAGCGGTTCTTTTTGAATTGGGAATCATATTTTTTTTAGAATGTGTCTAAACTTTTTGGAATGTAATTATTTCAAACGCCGTTTGAAATATGGTATGTATTTTTTTTATTTGGGACATTTTTAGATTTTACCGCAATAACAAACTCCTTTTTCAAAACATAGAACTGTTTGTCATTTGTTGAATTTAGGTATTTCAATATTCAAATAAACAATTTCACGTAAAATTAAAAGCCTCTTAAAAAAGTCAGGACCATTTAAATGAGACAAGTCAGGTAGGTATAACTTAAATACATAGTTATTTTAATCTAGTTCAATCTAGATTTTAATTACAAAAAGTGTCGTTGAGGGGTCGTAATTTAATTGTGGTTTCGAGCTCAGTTTCAGCTTTAAACCTAGTTTAAATATTCTAACAGCATTTAGTCTGCTTTATAAACGGTGTTAGACGTAAAATGTGTCAGTTTCTTGCTGAAGGATAAGGAAAAGTCAGTAACTGTATTTTATCATTTAATCAGAGTTATTTTTAATATTTTAAAAGGTAAAAATTGACATTCACTATTATTATTATTATCATGCCATAGTGACCTAGTGTTTGGCGTACCGAACTTATGTGCAGGTTGCGTGTTCAAAACCAGGCCAGAACCTATCAAAGCGACTTTTAAATTCGTTTACGTTTAGTGCTTATACTGACACAACAAACTCGCTATAAAATATATAGGTATGTATACAATATCTATATACCACTTGAATTTGATGATCTGAAATCGTCAACTTTCAGTGAGCGAGTATGGTTTGAAATTGTATTAGAGGAGGTTTATCCTGCAGTGGCACAGATTAAGGCTGGTATTCTCAACTATATTATTTCTATCAAAAAATGTAACTCTATAATAAGTAGATATTTATTTAGTTTACCTATCCTTTCTCAGAAAGTAAGCTCATACTCAGACATACGAAAGATCACTTCACCATCCGATGACTCACCAACGTTCAAATTCTAATCGACCCTAACAATCTAATCATAAACACAATTCATCGGATCTTCATAAAAACACCGGAGATTTATAATATATCCACAAGGAACTGGCGATAGACACGTTTGAAACAATAGAAGCGCGCCGTATAAAAGCGATTCGTAGTCAAATCAGATACAGTATGAGCTAATATGGTATTAAACATTCAAGCCCAGGAGTTTGTGCTAAGCCGACTGACAGCGGTGACTGCGGTCACGATCGTCAACGGATGTGGCGTCCGGTGTAGTAAAAAAAAAACTTTTATTATTTCTGATAGCTGGTGAAGTGGTGATATATGATTTGATACGGACTGTTTAGGGATTAATAGTTTTGCTATTGTAATGTCGCTGTGGCCTAGTGATTGTCGTACCGAATTAGTATGCAGTTATGCACTAGTTTGCAGGTTCAAACCCAGGTAAGTCTCGATGTGAGTTTTTCAATGTCATAAATACTTTCTTAGGTATTCTAAGACACCACTGACTAACGGGGACGAAAAACATTGTGAGGAAACCTAGATTTAATTATCTGTAATCGCCAACCCGCATTGAGCTAGCGTGGTGATAAATGCTCAATACTTCTCTATAGGAAATGCTTTTTTCTTTATTGCTTTGCCCTGCAGTGGTATAGGCTGGTATTATTATTATAGTTTTGCTAGATGGTAGGTGATTGATCAGTTTATTTCTCTATCAATACTAATGATAATTATAATTTTTTGGGCGTTATTTGAGCTACTTGTTCAGATTATATGCGTCAAAAAGGAAATTTGGCTCATTCACAAAATTCCCAAACAATTTTGAAAGTTTAAGTTCTGGAAATGTATCTCCGCTGCTTTTGCTTGCCTGTTCTAATAATACTCAGCCCACTATTAAAACCATTATAACACTAAAGTTGGGTACATTATAAAATAGCCTGTAGCTATCACAAGAAAAAACAAAAGAACACGCTATAACTAAAAACTACATTAGAAAAGGTAGCATGACCTAGGTAACATATTTTAACCCTTTGACTGTCCACTGTCTAGTGCATTACATATAATGAACGATCGATTGTTTAACTATTGTGTCTACTTCACGGACAGGCAACGTGTTAAGCTTTATATCAAAACCACAATAAATAACACTTTCAAACAAAATCTCAAAAACGAGCTCGTAAACCCGAGCGCTAATTAAGACAATTTGTTAATCCAAACATTCCTCTGTCATTAGGGACATCAGCTCAATGAGAAGTAATTGGCATAATTAACTGTGTCGTCTTGGTTGTGCTAGTCGCCGCAACTTGAATGTATCTGGTTCAACTTAGTAGAACAAGCCTTGAAATGTTAATCAATTGTCACATGTTACAATGAATTTTTTTTTTCACTCGTTTGTTTGGAAGCTGATTAAGGGCCTGTTTCACCATCTACAAGTAAAGTGTCAAGAAGAGAGTTGGAACTGACCAAGCTGGAACTAAAAAGAATTTTATTTCAATATTAATAATATAAATCTTTGAAGACTAACGTTACCTACTAGACACTCAAATTTATCTTGGTTTAATGATAAAAGGTTTATCACGTAAATTGAAAATAAAGACACCGCTTACAACGAGCATTTAATATTCCTAAGTAGAGAAATAAATAGCCTATTTGTATAAGTTGATAATAATAATATTTAAATGGTTAATCTATAGCAAACAAGATTGAATGACGTATGGGGCAAACCGATTAACCATATATATAAATATATTTGTTTATATTATACCCAAATGGCTTACATAGGGAGACGTCATACATCTCAACGCGTATTACTAAAAAAATAAGAGATTTATTTTTATCCCACAATAGACAATATAATAATATTCACCCAACTAAGCTTGTAAAACCCCTATCAACAAATAATTTTTATAATATGATTTAATACCAACCTCGGTAATATCGTCTCGATTCCCTAATTTTTGTAACCCTTAGCTTAGCGTCCACAAAAGCGTTTGTGTACGAGACAATTATTCACTCGTAATGGTTACCTTTCTTGTACCACGTTATACTGAGTGATACGGGAAGTTAACTGGCCCTGTGCCAGACTGAATTACTGATTATGGTAAGTACCTAATGAGTTTATTTATAGCTTTATATATGTATTTTATAACGGGATAAGATTTATGTACTATGTTGAATTAGTTATAGTAGACTCAATTTATGTTAAAGAAGGAGAGCCTTATCGACGATCTACATTCGACATTCAAGTTCAAATTCATTTATTGTTTATCACGGGTGGAAGAAATTTCTTAGAAATCATTTAATTATTCATTATCATCATCAAATTATAGGTCTAAGTTCGTTCGCTAAGTATATTTTTAGGTACTATAAATTATTTGATTTAATTACCGCTTTTTGAGCGATTTTGCATAGAAAATATGAATTTCGGAGACATAAAAAGTATAGTAATACTATATACAGCTGTGATCGGCAGACGTAAATCGTATTGTAAAGCCACACGTACATAAAGCCAGGATGTTTGCCACTGCTATAATGACTGGAGTCCATAATGACCCTAAAGACAGGTTCTTACATATCAATCAAGGAGCAACGTGAGTCCTTTGAATCATAATATCCCGAGTACAAACTCAACTGTATTTTTCTTTACTTCCCAGAATCAGATGAAAACATGAATCTTGTACGCCGAATGATATAGAAAGCTCACTGGCCACAAGCCAAAGTGAATTTCCGATTATGGTAAATAATGTGCCACTGACAATAAAATACGTCACTTTGCTTCCCTTTGTTAGTATGTTATTTTGGTGTGTTGTGTGCCAAGATTGTGTTTGGAGCCATTTGATTCAATTTTGATAGCTTTCTGTTCGTTGGAGTTGTATGAAAATTGATTGGAGTTTAGAATGGCTGGATTGTTTGTTTTACAGTCGAAAGGGAGTATGCGCCAACTTAGTCGCATTATGGCTCTAATAAATAGACGTTTTAGAATGGAGCAGTTATTTGTGTATTTGTAGCAACAGTAATGTGGCTAAGCATTCTTTGGGGATTCCTATTAATCAATGCAAACTAAGTGAGATAAGAACTTCTGGAGGCTGACTTTTTAAGCTGACACTATCACTTTTTAGTTGTATAAGATGCCTATATTAAATAGTTATTAAGTAGGTATACTTCCAAAAGATGACAAATACTGTGAACTCCTAAGTCTATATTGACCTGACAAGCAGACAGATTGTTTTGTTGAGCTATTTAGCTACATACTTCGTATATATAATGTTATTATGTATGTATGTGGACCTATCTTTATCTATGTATGAAAAAAACCATGTTATGAAGTCCACTCATTGAACTCTCAAAGGAATAAAAGCAATAGAATTGTTTTGATTCAATTATTAACTGTAGAGGCCTATTTATAAAGTTTGCGTTTTGCGTGGCTACTTAGTATTTATCAAACAAATTAAAAATGATACAGTATGCTTACTTTCTATCCACAGCTTTTAGTTTGTAAAAAAGTATCAGCTATTTAATTGCCATAACTAAACTAGAAAACATTGAGATTGATAAGACTCTACTTAGCTATATCAACGATTGTAACTGAATACTTTTTTTAAGTTCACCGTAACTGAGGTTACATCCATTACTCAAAAAAGTAACCCTAACATATTAAACTAACGTAAAATAGATTCAGAAAAAAATCATAATGTGTATGTAGGTATAAGTTGTCAAGTCTAGAATAAGCGACAAAAGAGATCAGTTAAAAAAATTCTGTTGCCTTATGAAAGTACATAAAACCAATGATATTATTTTTAAATACATTCTATATATTTACGAATATTTATTGACATTGTCGCAGCCAGTGGTGAATGAACGTGTTTTATTACACTCATCGGATTTTCATAAATATGTAAATTGTGTTTACATTTGCAATATCATGATTGCTATGTTTGAGCTTTTAGTTAAATTAAAATTACTGCGACACCATTATTCATTAATTCGCTTAATCAACTTCTGATATAGGTACCTACTTATGAATTTATTGTTATTTGTTTCTGGGTAATGAAAACCTTTTTAATGTTAATTGTGTTAATATTTTTGTATTATATGACTTTGACTGTATTCCAATCATATGTGGACTGTACGTGTGTCTATCTTTGTGTGTTTTGTAATAATGAATTTTCAAGGAGTTTGAAATAAAATCAAAAATTATAAATCTTCATCACTTTAATTTTATTTGTATAAATAACCATATTACTGATAATAATATAGAATGATCACTTGTTTTTGCTATTTACAATCATATACTACAGCAGTCTTTAAAATTTTAATATCTATACACATGATAACGAACAGGCAATAATAGTTCACTTACATACATTTGGTATAGCACTTACAATCTAATAATTACAGTATTTACAGCGCGCTAATAACATCTACATATTTACAATTCTGACTGGAAGGTGGGCTAGATGCCCGTCTAGACTAGGTATGCTTGTACGGCGTTACCCGTGTCAACAAGAGGCGGCGGCGGTGGCCATTGGCGCATGTCCCGCCGCCTGCCTGGAGCCATGCCGTGCTCCAGCGATGAGTAATCAGAATCTATTGATGAGTAAATGTGATCTGAGATCGGCCTCCCGTCTGGCCCATACGCGACTGCCTGCGTCTGCCTCACAGCGGACGGCGACTGCCGCACCTCACTACTATACTCTGGCGGGGCACTAGCACCTTGGCCTCCTCCTAACACAGGTGATCGCTCAGGAAAAGGCAAAGTACGATTCCCACCATTAGGCACCGATGAATCTAAAGTATATGTATTCAAACTTTTTCTATAATTGTGACTCCGAGCCTTATGATTTGGCTCAAAATCCGGCATCATATACTTAAGGCGCTTCCAAAACCTTTTCTCACCCCATCGTAGTCTCGACCCTGTTTTTAGATAGGGACGCAAATCGGGGTCGCACATTGCATCCGCCACAACAGAGTATTCTTCAATTAGTACTAGTTTATAAATACACCCTTTCAACGCATCGTGCAACCCTTGCCGGAATTCGTATCGGGACCATTCCGTCTGCATGAAATTTCTCGTTAGGACGATGATTATTCGTTTCGATGCTTCCGCGGTCTCGACGACAGGCGGCGCGCATTGCATGTACTGAGCGCCATGGTGTGGAATGTCTCTATAATGAAGGCAGAGACGGTATGACGGATTCCCGTTTTCTAGTTCATTCGCTAACGACTGCACGACGGATTCCTCATCCTTAGGGCTATAGCAAACATAAGCGTCGTACAATTTTTGGCTTTCCTCGAATGCGCCAGAGAAAGAGAACACTCTTATGCCGCAGTTTGTATACAGCCACACTCTCAGTGAATCTCTAAAAAGAAATAGTACGACGAGGGCCAATAAAATTAACATAAAGCCGGTGAGCGTCGAGACCATCATGGGAACATAGTTGGACACAAGCATGTTTCCGATGACTGAATTATCAGCATAATAATCGCTGCAGGCTGTACCGTTTAAATTGAGCTCTTTTTTCTGTGGCGGCTTTGCGTCGCCGTTCCAACACCATACGTCGGTAATGTCGATGATTTTTTGTGCATTCTCGGCCAAATATGCAGTTAACTCTTGTAAGTAGCGACATTTGCAAGACCACAGGTTGTTGCCGAGTGACAAAGCTTTCAAATTAGGATTGTTGTTGAAGCTCCATACACCAAAATCGACAAGTCTGTTGCCGTCAAGGCGTAAAACTTCTAACGATTTTAAAGAAAGGAATGATATGTTAGCGATATGGCTAATGAGATTATTTTGTAAAAATAATTCCTTCAAACTATTCAATTGAAGGAATTCGTATCCTTTTAGTTCCTTTAGCTTATTATTGCCCAAGTGCAGTATTTGAAGAGCGTTTAAGCCAGCAAACGTTCTGTTTTGTATGCTGTCCACGTTGCTGTTGTTCACGTACAGAGATCTCATTTTCTGTCTACCGATGAAAACGTGGTCTTGTAGTTCTTTTATATTATTTCCATCTAAAAATACTTCAGTTGCATCCATGGGTATTTTGTGCGGAATTTCTAATGAGGATTGTCCGGAACAGTCCACAACGTTCGTGTTCCACAATGGGTCGTGGTAACAAGTACAGTTTTGAGGACAAGTCATTTCACAGTCACACGCATCGTAGTCACAGCAATGACAGATGGCAAAACAATGAGTCTCATACTTACAAAGAAAGTCTGTAGTTTTTAAGTTAGTTAAGGGCACATGAGTTCCACTTCGAGTGTTCGTCATTTTACACAAAACGTTTTCTAAGTCCATCACACGCGGGTATTGTCTCATAGCGGTCATATTGTTTATTATCGGTAACCATTCCATAGTACAGTCACATTGAAACGGGTTGCCACCGATATAAAACTCAGGTAAACTTTTATTTCCCGGCACTGTAGCTAAACGCAAACTATTTAGTTCCAAATGCACTATTTCATTATCATACATGTCCACTCGCGTCAAATTTTTTTTATCGAAAAACGTATTTACATGGATACTACTTAAAATGTTACTATTAATAAACAACAGTTCTACACTATTAGGAATGGCCATAGCTGATATTTCCGCTATACGATTATGGCTAACGTCCAATGTCTTTATACGGATTTCATCTTGCAACTTGTAGTAGTTTCCTAAGTGTTCAATGAAATTGCCGTGAATGTCTAACCACTTTAAATTGCTAGGCACAAACGCGTAATCGAACCACACTAGATGATTTTCCGATAAGTTGAGCCACAAAAGGCTCGCGAGCGTCGAGAAGACACCGTTGATGTCAGACAGGAAATTCCCGTCGAGTCGTATGGCTTCCAGTTGCATATTTCTGCTAAATGTCCCCCTCTCGATTGACTGGATCTTGTTCTTAGCGATGTTAAGTACTTGTAAGCTCGGTAAGTCCCAAAACATTCCGACGGAAAGATTCCCAATTTGATTGTCAATCAGTCTCAGTCCCGTTAATTGATTTAGGTTTTTGAAGGAACCATTTTTGAAGTCGGATATTTGATTCTCTCCAAGGTCGAGTGTTTTAAGGAAAGAGAGTTCCCATAAAGCTTCGGGAACCTCTAAAAGTTGATTGGAGCTCAAATCCAACTCTTTCAAGTCGGAGCAATTTTTAAAAGCCTTTCGGTCGATATTTACAAGTAAATTATTGTTAAGAGTCAATTTGCTCAGCACAAATAAACCGTTGAATAAGTTTTCATCTATTGTGTGTAGACGATTTTCTGCAAGATTAAGCGTATGTAGATTATACAGCGGCAGGAATGCATTATCTTCAATGTAACCAATTGAATTGTTCTTGAGATTCAATATTTGAAGAAAGAATAAGTCTTTAAATGTTTTTCCATCGATTCTAGTTAAGGCATTATTAGATAAGTTCAAAACTATCAAACGTATTAAGCCCAAAAATGTGCCGTCGTCAATGTGACTACTTGTAAGTTGATTGCTCGATAAATCCAAAACAATCAGTTGCTCCAAACGATGAAATATTCCTCGAGCTAATTCAAAGAGAGTATTATCATTTAAGTATATTTCTCTTAATTCTCTAGCATTAGCAAAAAGGCCTTCGGGCAGTGTATGCAAGTGGTTATGTGATATGTTTAAAACTCTCATTGACACAAGTCCATTGAATGCTTCACTTGATATGTCAGAGATATTGTTATGTTGCAAATATAAATGTTGCAAGCTTCTTAATTTCAATAATTCCGAGTCTTCAGGGAGTGATTTGATTTCATTATGGCTTAAATCTAAGCTATGTAAGCCTGACCCGCAGCCTTGTCCAAATCCAAGCTGGCCAACTGTTCTAATTCTGTTGTGTGTCAAATTCAATGTGTTCAAGTTTTCCAAGGAGCAAAACACGCCGGAAGGAACAAATTTTATGTTATTTTGAGCGAGATCTAACGACTGTAGTTCCAACAAGCCATTGAAAGCGTTCAGAGATAATGCTAAATTCTTAGTAGGGCTCCACTCAAAATTCTTAGAGCGTATCTTAAGCTTCTTTAATTTTTTCAACTCATGAAATGTGTTGTCTGGCACTTTTAGCAATTTGCAATTGCTTATTGATAGGTCTGCAAGAGCCGAAACTGGGCTAAAGTAGTGAGCTCTTAGAGAGCTTTCGAATAGTAGTAAATGGTTGCACTCGATAGCCAGCCGACTGGTGTCTGAATTCACTGAGATGATGCTGCTGCCGTCAGCATCGAGAGTACGGATCCTGCAGAGCACTCCGCTGTCCGAGCCCCGGTCCGAGACTCGAACGCATTTGTCCGAGCCGTAGGGGAGCACCGTCGAGCCGACGTGCATCAACGCACAAAGTACTGCTATAATTGCGTACATTATCACAGATTTTTCATTTCACCACAAAACGTCTCATAAACACACCCAGTGGGTCGATATCACCATTTCCGAAACAAAGTACGTGGTACACTTAAGCGCTGAAGAAAAACTTCCTAGCATTTCACTGCACTGTAGTCCGTAATGTACGTGATAGTAGTAGTAGTCCTTATTTATTGAAGTTGATTTTATTTTTCACTCATAAGTAGTTGTTTATCATTTGAGATCAGTTTGTGTATTAAATATTTATTGCGTGAAGTATAAACCGGCGCGTGGTGTAGCACGACCTTCCCGCGGCGCGGTTGCGTTGCGACTGTCAGCCGGAGCGCTTGACTCGTGGAAGTAGCAGTGGGGCGCGCAACTTATTCCTCCCCGGCCCCCGCGGCCCGCGTAAGCTCTTTACTGGTTTAGTAAGAGCACGTAGCGCCATCCAGTAGTGAGTAGCGACATTAAAAGCTACGTTGTGTAGTCCTTCAGCATTGTATTACATATGTTTTGAACTTATTAAAACAATAATATTATGAAGTGTACTATGTAAACAGAATTATAATTACGAATCATATTAATAAATAATGCTCATACCAATTATGAAAGTAAGATAAAGAAAGCAACATAAGTTATGAGAGCATAGTAGATATACTTCATTTAATAGTTATGTATTATCTATGTAAGTGAGACCTTTACCATTATAATTTATATCTTATTAATTAGTAAGGTTAGTGAATTTCGCTTCTGGTAAGCAGTACTCGTACATACCCCAAATATCTATTTTCCAGGCAAGTTAGCATTTAATGCTTTATAGACTGACTACTAGACTACTAGACTGAAGACTATTAGAAACGTATTTGATACCCCTTCAATAGGATGCAAGTTAATGGCATCGGGCCCGTCGGCAATGTTTTTTATACAGTACCAAACAGAAAAAAATTAATGTATTGTTTGTTTCAGTGGCTACTTTGATTTGATTAGTGCTTGTGAAGAAATACTGATTTGGCCATAATTTGCATGATTATTCTTAGGTAAAATAAGTCAGAGATTTTGTAAATAACTATTTATTATTGAAAATAAGTAACTTTTAGTTTTATTTCTAAAACAGTACGCAGGAAAAATATTGATCACAATATACTATTATGTACCTAAGTAGGTACGTATTTACTATCCAAAAGTATCATTGTTGATATTCAAATTAAAGCGTTCTAAATAAATTAATCTATTTAAATTTGAAATTAGATACGTGAAATGTACAAGGACTTTTTGCTTATCACTTGGTACAGTCAGCTGATAAAAAAGGTCGCCGTGTCCGAGTTGAATACAAAAGTTTCTATTGTTGATCGAGAAATACCTGGCAACTTGTTATTTGTGCATCACTTTAAGTTTAAGCTATGTACGTTTATTTTTTTTGCAAATTGTTGGTAGCTGAATGCTTGTTAACTAGTATTACGTAGCGTTATAGGTTATTGGGATTATTATCGTTATTTTGATAAAATAGGATAGTCATTATTTTATTATTTTCATATGTATATTCTAATAAAAAATACAGTCTTACCGTTGAAATGGGTCACTAAGGAAATAAAATATTTTCTTTGATAAAATACGCTACAATCCCCATATTTATAACTTATCTATTTACCGACAGATGGCGTTACTCTCCACCAAGATAAGGAACGCTTACAATAAATCACTAAAACACCCAATCTACGTACATTTAATAGACTTTAGAATTTTCGTACGCAAATTCATTGGTGTAAATCACGTCTGTGAGCTCATAAAAGCCATTATGAAGGCACTCTCGAATTTTTACCGACACTCATAACAAAATTTGAAAATTCACGAATGTTTTATTGTGTCCTAATGTTTTTATCGCAGTTGTGGCGATGTCTGCCGGAATGCCATACCGGGGAGAAAAATGGAAAAGTCTTGTTGAACGCGAGTGTACATGCCATGTATTTTGGTAAATAATTTACGTACGCTTTTATAGGTTTGTGTTGGCTAATGTATTTTTATATGAGTTTGTATTCAATTGGTGCTTAACGTGTCAGTATGACTGACAGGGGAAACGTTGAGGTATAGAAGCATACATACTTATTTAGATATTTATTTACATTTTACCAATACAATTGCCTGACTCAAACCATGAAAGGACCATTTCCGTACAAATTCTATTTAGAATTAACTTTTGGACTTAGCTGTGTTATTTTATTGGTGAAAATATTCAAGGTAAAATATAATTATTTCTAATTAAACCTAACACCACTTGCTAAGTAAAGTAATAAGTGTAAAAAAGTTAACCTATTTTTATAAAGCAGACTGCAAGTAAAACATCGCACAACGAGCCTATTTATTATTTGACAACGAACAAACTGAATAATAAAATTAATTACCAAAATAACTTAGTTCGGCAGGCAGATCCATAAAATTAATACGTATTTCATAATGTGTCATACTGTGATGTTAGTAATAACAGGCGCACATTAACAAAAATGGAACTTTATACGACCAAAACCACGTGGGCGGTCTGGACCACGAGCCGACCACAAGTGAATTCCTACTCAAATACTTCGAAAATGTAACCACATATAAAATTGTATGGTTCACTTTGTTTGTTAGTATTGTTACGTATGTTTTAAGTAAAAGTTGAAGCGGCAGAAAGGCTTGCAATAGTAGCAAGACTGCGGTTTGGTGTCTGATCAAAGCTTTTCGTTGCAAAACTAAATCAGGAGATTTTAAGGTGAGTCCGGAGTACCTACATATTTAATACAACGTTCGTGTTAGCATAATAAGTATGTTTTATCATCAGTCTTATAAGGGCAGAAAAGGCTAGTAAATATCAATATAAATGTTAGTGTACTTTACACACACACACCCCTTGAGGGAAGAGAGGCGTGACGTTATGTTTTGTATTTCGCAAAAATCGTGGAATATCTGGATCGGTTTGGACAGGTCGCGGAATCAAATCAAAATTAATAAATCATTATGTCTCAACTTACAAGTGTTTGCACAAGCATAAACAACGTTCTCTTTTACACATTATGATAAACTTTTATACTAACCTAATACAGTTTCAGTAGGTACGGTCTCTCGTTTCTATGGACACCACAAATACGGTCAGTTTAGTTCAACCTTCTACTAACAGTCCTCTCGCGGTATTCCTACTTGAAAATTCAATTAATTAAACACCGCACATTACAAAAGTACCTTCAAATTAATTCAATCTCACACGAAACTGGAACGATAATGTACGCACATTAACAAAGCCTTAACGGTTCGTCTACGGCCACATAATGTGGTCTTCTAGTATAGAACCTCCAAATGCGGGCGATCTCCTTGTTTAAATGCAACCTCAAACGAATTACTACATGCTAGTAAAGCTCATCTGAAGTTCTGCCACAGAGTTGGTGATGCAATTACTCTAATTGATTTAATGTATTACATCATTAGTTTATTAACTAGATTAGGCGATTTCATATGTTTCCGGTGGTCTTTTTGTATTTATCGCTGATTCTGCAAGGGGTGTAGGACTGGTGTACTCATTTTAAAAGTTACATGTTTTAACGATGGACCTGTTGTAATTTATCAGCACTTTTTATGAGTCAGTTGTTTCTGAAAATAGCTAGTAGACATAGAGAATACACGAGTAACGATGCTCAATCGATCGTAGGAAGCATCGCGGACAATGCGTTTCGCTACCCTGTTACTGGCTAATATTTTTTCGTCAGATTAAGCTGTTTTTTGTAACTTATAAATGATGTTACTTAACAAGATAGAAAAATAAAATATAGTTAAAAAAAATAAAAAACACGACTGCCATGATAAAAAACGAACTAAAAAGCGAAAAACAAGTTCCATCGCAGTCTGGGTACCTCTTAGATAAGACAGTGTTCCACAGAACGATCCCCCGACTTCATTTTTATAGCCTATGTTACTCGCGATAGTGTAAGGATTCTAACGACACTCCATATATCAAAATCGGTTCAGGCATTCAGAAGTTATGGTGGACTAAAGAAACTCACATATGTACATACATACATGAACCCTGAGAACATTACACTCCTTTTTTTGGGCAGTCGTGTAAAAAGACAGTATTCGTTATCACCTGAATTTCCAACCGCTTCTTGTGACTCTATGTACAATTTTAAAAACTACGTATCTTTTGAAGCACAGAATATATTAATTATTCTTCCTATTGCAAGCAAGCGTTAATTGGAAAGTTTACGTAAATTTATCTCCATCAAGTTCAAGTTACCGAATTTGTGAGTTTTGCATCCGTCATTCAGGTTTGTAATTGGACGATCGATGCGCCGCTTCAGAAAGAGTATGTACGATAAGAAGTGTTCGTGCGGACATCTGACGTGACGTTGATTGCGAAAATAATGATTAAACTGACTCATTTAATATTCCTTGGTATAGTGATACCAGCTTATAATGGTCGCGTCAGGGTAAAGGCTTTTTCACGAAGAAAAGAGGTGTCATTTAAAAATATAAAATGGAACTGGAGACTGAGTGGACTTAACGTATATTTGTGCTTTAAATACCATTCTGTCAACCACGGGACTACCACGACTCATTATTCAGTAACATCCAGGAACTAATACTACAGAACTACGAACTTTCAACAAAAATAACAAAGTGTTTTCTCACGGTCTTTACTTGAATTTTTACCCTAATTTCTGTAAATCCTCAATTTCCCTAAACGCTATCTTGCGCTAAATTTACCTCTTCTGGCTTTAACACCCATATTGTTATTCATAACCGCATATTGTATTAATCATTATCACCCCACTGATAATGCTAAAGTCAACCCTTCATTAATGACATCCGGTGTTACGCCACTTCAGGTAGAGAGCTTATCTAACCCTGCATTAGCACTTCTTCGTACGGTCTATTGTTTTGAGAATATTTTGAGGAAATATTTACAATTTTAAGGTGACTCATCCCTTGGGAACATTCTAATCCTTTATTCATTATCTCAGTTTTATGGGTGTTACGTAGTGTGAAAGTAAGGGTTATGTAAATAATAAAAGGAATTGCGGTAATAGGTTTCTTAAAAGTGTTGCTATCAGGATTTTTGGTTGTATTAACTTATTTCAAATGAAAACTTGTGTGACTAACTCAAATAATTGAAGAGCTTTTAGAACTTTTAGGTATTTCTTTTATCTCTATAAACGGTATCACGAACTTGGGTGCATTTTAAAGATAATAAAAGTAAAACATGCGTGCGGTGTAAAGATAATATTATTTTATATCACTTGCAGAAAACGCCCAACTTTTAAACACACAAATATTTGCCCCTAGCGGGAATCGACCATTGACGTTTATAGCAGTAGGTAACAATTCCGCTACTAAGCCATTTGAAACAAAAATACTCCATTCTTGGATTTTATAATAATTTATTTATTATTAACCAACATCTAAAGGTACATTTTTATTCTAATTGGCGTACAAGGTTAACATTTCTTTTCTTAGCCACAGTCCATGTACAAATTTACTTTTCCTTTTTTTCTTTGCGGTATTGTATTTGTAAGCCTTTATCCTGATCTTGGAAAACTCCTGACCTTATTGCAAATATAGAAAGCAGGAACAAAAATAGTATTGAAAAATGATCCCACGATATTTATAAAACCCTTTGTATGGATATTCGGACTTGACCTGGACTTTGGACGTACGAGTATTTATTTAAAAATAGTTTCTAAGTAATACCTTTTTGTTTGCTTCTTTGTTGGTTTGTTCTTTTGCTTATTCTCATGATATATTAGTAATAACCTTAATCTTTTCTGTAGATATTAGCCAGACACCAAGATTGTATCGGGGCTGACTGTTCAGGGTCATCATCATCAGCCGGAAGACGTCCACTGTTGAACAAAAGCCGCCCCCTAAGTGGGGGGGGGGGGGGGGTTTCCATAATCCCTACGCTTAGCAAGTGGCTTGGGGATCGCAGTGTTGGTGGTCAAGTTACAGAAGACGCTGCTGCCCATTTTCTGGATGTTCCCTTAGTCGCCTCTTACACCCACGGGAGGAAAGGGGGTGGTGGTCAATTCTAGGCCCAATTCTGTTCAGGATGCCCAGGATATAAAATCGAGAAAGTACATTCTCTTGCAAAGGCTCTCTTCAAGATTGGGTAGTTGACACCATTGACGAATAATTTCAAGACACTACTTTTCTAAAAATATTCTTTATTTCAGCCCTAAAAATCCTATACATATTTAATTAACTGTAAAAAACGATTTTTATTTGCTTTAAAATCAATGAATAGTACGTCAATTAAATTTGCGAACTTTTGACGTCACAGGTTCCTATTGCCATAAAAAATCTATTGTCGAATAGCATTTTGACAGCTCATAAACATATTAAATTGAAACATTAGGTATATGGAAAAACAGTATTTCAAGGTGACATTTAAAAAAAAAAAAAAAAAAAAATACAAATTCAACGCATATTCTGAACATACATTCCACAAAATTGGCGGTAAGTCCCCTCTTTGAGGAGTGGCTGGAAAGGCAACACGGCGTCCTTACCTTCCGCATGACGCAGGTCCTCACCGGACATGGTAAGTTCGGGAGGTTCCTGCACCGGATCCGTGCGGAAGAAACGCCCGGGTGTCACCATTGCGTGGACAGCCCGGAGGACACGGTGGAGCACACGTTGGAGGTGTGCCCCGCTTGGGAAGAGCATCGCCGTGTCCTCGTGGGGGCGATCGGCGGCGGTGATCTCTCGCGCCGGGCCTTGGTACAGGCCATGGTCCGGAGCGAGGAGGAGTGGCAGGCGGTCGCCTCCTTCTGCGAAGCAGTAATGCTAGCAAAGGAGGCGGCCGATCGCGTGAGGCAACGATCCTCACGCCCCAACCGCCGCCGGGATTCTGATCCCGATTTCCGGCCACCGTAGGCGTGGGCTTGCGGTCGGTGAGCAATGGGTGGCTCGCCGTCCGACCGTCCGGTAACCATCCGGACCGAGCCCAAGTCGTCGACGGCGCGTACTGTTTCACGCGCGCCTCAAGGAGATGTCAGCAACTGTAGGGGCCCATCAGGGTCGAAGCCTACTGGGGCCAAGGGTCTGATTCCGAAAGGAAGACTCGGCCCTGGTACGAAAGGCAACGAAGGAACAGGAGTGGGTTTTTAGTCAGTAAAAGTCTGACACTATCTCCCGCTCCGCCCAAGAGCGGGGGATGTCATAAGATGATTTTCCCACCGAAAAAAAAAAAAAAAAAAAAAAAAAAAATTCCACAAAATGTTTAAATCAAAGCTAGACTTTACATTTTTAAAACCCCGCCAAACGTTCACAAGAGAACAGTGAGCTTCAAGAAACCGAGTGAAACAGAATAAAGCTTTAATCAACCTATCTTCAAGGAACGTATACACGTATAACATTCCAAGTCTATTGTACCGCCACTCCTCGGTGCTTGGGACACTGTAATGTGTTGACATCATTATACGACCGCAATAAGAGCCACAATGCAGATAAGATCCGTGTTCGAATACATTCGGAGGGTTAAGTGAGGGTGGTCTTGAGCACCTTCGTTTGTTGGTTCACTGTACATGTGTTTTGGTTATAATAAATCTGTATTGTGGTAAAATATAAGAGATTTTTAAGCAGTTTTGAACCCAAAAGCTAAAAATAAGTTTTGTACCTGCTAACTAGTCTTTGCAAAACTCTCTCTCGTATGCACATGTATTAGCTTTCATTCGGTCGTCGTTTCAATAATGTTTTACGATAATAAGGGCGTGGTACCCGTGTACCATTAAATTAGCGAATATTATTTATTATCAACCATTCACATTACGTTTTACACTTTATATGAGTTTCTATCAGCCCCTATAGTTTCTGGTAAACATCTCCGAATACGATTTATTCACACAATGTATTGAACTGACAAAGTTGCTCAAGAAATTTATAGACCAACCCCAGGAATTATACCAACATTTTCGTATTAACGACTTTACCAAGCGCCGGATAAAATGTAATTTTATGTTCTTCGCTAGTGTTATGGTTGTTGACTGCGTTATTGGGTAGATAATATCTGAGTGGATTGCATTGTGTGGTGATAGTTATGATAAGGGGAAGCCTTAATGGGTTCGTAGTGTTTTCTCTAACGAAGGACGGGGTCGTCTTGGAGATACGTAAAAAGCTGTTGGTGCGGATTTATATACATTTATAAGATCGATGCCGTAACTGACTTCATGACCCATAATTTAGGGTAAATGTTATGCTATTCATAAGTACAATTTCTAACATACCGCTACAAAAAAAAGGAACAGAATTTGGTTGAGATGAGAGTGGAAAGGTAATGAATCTAGAGCAAGCCTGATGAATAGCAAAAGCCTCGCCACGTGGATGTATTCACTCCAGAGAAAACAACTTTTTCCATCCCTTTTGGGATCACAGGAGAAAGTATGAATCTAATATTATTTAACTTGACTCTATAGGTTATTTTTTCAAATTATATCGAATGTTCTTTCATTTAGATCTCGATAACTTTTACGTACCGGAAATATTTTCTTAGGATGTTAATCTTGATAATTTATAAACATTACCTGTCCCGAACGTAATAAATAATCATGTTTATAGATATCAAACGTATTGTTTTAGGATTAAAGTGCTTCATTAAAGAGAGGGAGACGCTTATCATAATATGATTGTTTGTTGCCTATCTCGTCCCAAATATTGTCTTGCGAATTTTATTGTAATACATCCAAAATCTGTAGAAAAGTCTGTTATTAGTTCTGAAAATTGGTTTTCAAGTAATTTTCTAATAAAATGTAGAACCAACTTATAAAGAATATACCCGTTAATGCATGACGTGAACAAGCTACACTTAGTTAAAACATTTGCAAATAAGATAACAATACCTTCGTGGTTAGTTATTTAATTGTGAATGGTGTAGCTGTAGTGGCTAAATCTAAGGTAAGCAATGACTGTTTACAAAGACATTTTACGAGGTCTAACAAAAGGCCTCCAGCCAATGACGTAATCAACAAACGCTGTTTCCGAAGAGCGAACCTAATAGGTATCGTCAATCGTGGAGGATTTTCTTTAAGGCTAGACCATTCTTAAGGTTCTAGAACATTCGTTAACTCGAGATTAGAAAAGCAAGGAAAAGATAACAATGTAGGTACTTCTACATCAATCCTACTTCTGATCCTACTCTTGATCTTTCGAACAACTTGACTCAAAAACTAATTTGACGACTTAATTGGCGCAGTGGCTATGCGATTGGACTGCTGCGCCAAGGGGTTCGATTCCCGCACTGGGCAAAAAATTGTGTGAATCGCAGATATTTGTCCCGAGTCCGGGTGTTTGTGTATGTGATATTTCATGTTTGTAAAACGCACCCACGATACAGGAGCGATTCCTAGTGTGGGGCGACGTTTAAAAAAATATATATACATACATATATATAACTTTGATAGAGATTTTTTTTAATAAAAAAATATTTTGTTAAGTTACACAGACCTCCCAAAAACCATTAATATCCATTGAACTCATTTATAACTCCAACACTTTTTATTCTGATCTGAAGAGGGAACAACAATTTCATTATTGTGAATACATTGTGCTGACTGGCTTGCGTCTGTAAACAAATTTAGTTTCATGTAGACAATAGTTAATCAGGTAGGTATTTGATTTAAATTGCACGATATTTCTACTAATACTGTTAGTATACGTGTTTTTATTGTATTTTAAATTTTCGACAAAAATTTTAATAAGATTATTTGAAATTAAAATTAAGAGTTTTACTTGTAAGGTAATCCTATAATTTTGTTAATACTTTATAACCATACTTCTAAAAAACTTAGCTACCTATTGATTTATTATGGTTTCACTACCAGACATAGAACTCCTCCCTTCTTTCATTATTCCTACCTTCAGCGGTTCGGGATAGATCCTTGAGCGACAAGTCGAGTCGAGGAAACGAGAGCGCATGACAGGAGATGGCAGTCTCCTGGTGCTTATGTGTGTAATATTTCATGTTTGTTGAACGTAACCACGATACAGGAGAAATTTCTAGTGTGGTGCGACGTTTAAATAAAAACAACAAAGACTGTGTGCCTCACATGCAGATCGACCCCATAGGCGTAATTATCTTCTATAAACCAACCCATTCCTGAACTAAGTCTTACATCAACTCACGTTTCTACTCAGAAATTTTAAAAGAAAAACATAACTGAAAGTAATCATATGTTACAAGATTAATTCGTCAGTTTTACGAAGGAAATTATTCACAGTTTCTTTTCACTTTTGTATTCATGAAAAACATTATAGTACTAACAAACATCGGCTTGAAGAAACCGTTTCAGACAAGACCTTAGCCAAGTTTTATATATAAAATTAATCGTGTCCCAAAGCCGGGATCTACCCGTATTATTTAGTATGAATAGCTTTCGTGATTCTTTGGCCTCCTTGAATACATTCCATATATCTAGGGATGAAAGCTAAGAACTTTAGTCCATCCACTTACCTTCTTGTAATAATATCCCGCTGCCCCATTTAATGAGATCGGGACCTTTTTTGGATACTTTTTCTTCGGCTTAATTTAGGCCAAGTTGTGAAGAAAGATTTAGGTTAGCGTCCAACTAATTGCCTGTTGACGATATTTGTCGAGTTAAGCAATCGTTAATTTTGTTATTTAAAGCTATCGGTGCCATTGCAGAATTATCACTTTGTGAATGAACAAAGCATTAAAAATAAAGCATTAACGGGGAGATAGGTTGTTTTTTGTAGTACGTAAGTGTAGTTGTAACTTGTATTCGATTTAGCTAACCTAATAGTTTAAGATTAATTTATTCATCGTTTTTTTTCCTATTGTAATCAAATTAGACCCAGTAATACCAACAACGTGTTTATTTAAATTAAAAAGTGACGAGTTCCCCTTTGAAAAACTTTAATTAATCACGATTAATTTTAACTTAACTTTAGCTTGCATTTTAACACTAGCGCCTTAAGGAATAACAATTAAGCTAGCAGTCGGGCACAATCGCGTCCTTACTTTTTACGCTAAGGGCGAAACATGTAGAGGAAAACAAAGAAACTCGATTTAGAACCCTTCAGGGGTCGTGGGGAGCGTATTAAATTTGCATTAGACGAAATTGAAATACGCCCTCCGATGACTCGTTACGAGGGAAGACTAATAATGTCGTCAATTCACATCGGGCAGATCTTCAAAGTCACGCCGTGACTATTTGATTAATTGAATCATTTTTTGCCTTGTCCCCTTTTAAGCATGGTGGGGAAATTTGTCTATACTCTGCATTGTAACCTGAAGTATCCATTGTATTGAACGGGTCATTAAGTCGTCTTCCGACAAGATGCTTCTCATCTTAAGGGGTTGTTTTAAAGTAATTTTCTATTTGCAGTATTATTCGATTTTATACCTACTGACATTATACTGGAACACTCAAACATATACTTTCTTGACTTGAAATTAGAATCTGATGAATAAATTGCGTACATTGTAACAGTCTTCCTTTCTTTTTAAAGTGAGTAAGTACTGCACCATAAAATCCATATTCTACCTAATTAATCATGAGATCTAATAAACATAGCATTAAAATTCTTTCATAGTTACTTGCGTAATCACTTCTCTCAAGCATATTCCAAATCTGGACCCTGCATTAAAAAAATGCTTGAATGTTAGTCATCAGCCATGATCGCAGTCACGTTTCATCGCTTACACAAAACCCTATCGCACACCCATCGCTTTCGACCTCCGTGCGTCCATGTTGACATTTTAGTACTAATTGATTTTTTGTGTGTTAGGTTTAATGTGTGTGTTTAAGTTTTCGTGATGAATTCTAGTTGATTTAGGTACAATTAAGAGTCTAGGCTTTTACGATTAAGCGGCAATTAGTAATAGCGGTTGAACAGTCGCCATTTTTCAAAGTTCATTGACCCTTTTGAAATAAACCTTTTCACTTTTCATTTCAGCAACACTTTTCATAGAAATAATCAGTTGGAATTGGATAATCTGCATTCTATTGACGTACTTAAACTGCTTTTTATACTTGTTTGCTTACTGGTTAACAGCAAAACGTTAGTACCCGTACTTTTACTAGTCACTTAAAATCCAAACGCTATTGAGCGTTGATTGAAAGCTTGAGGAAAATGGAAAAAGATAGATGGGACTGGCGGAGCTGTCTTGCTTTACCAAAAGTCTATACACATACACCCAAAATATGTCGCACATAATATTAAGTTAGGTGGCGAGCCCGTTACAATTCATCAGACCTAACCCGGCTACTACACCTCCTTACTTGCTTTCCAGGCGCTGGAACAAAATTATGTTCTTAACCCTCCAAATACTTACATGTAGATATGACGGACTAATTACAACATCACCTTTTAGACGGGACGGTAACGTTGTTGTAGTCACGGACGTTGACGTCACTTTAGTAACACGTACTGTAATCACGTGCGACGCGACATCACGTAACGTGTTACCGGCGCATATTGTTTGTAGGCCGAGTTCCACCAGGACATGGATGTAAACAAAAAGTTGTCCTGTTTTATGTGCCAGTTGGTGTACCCTGAGATATTGTTTGTGCGAATATTAAACGCACACACACTTGCGCGTGTAATCTCTGAAGAGGAAGGCAGACTAATTCCCCGTTTTCAGGAGTATTTCCCCCTCAAATTTTGTCCGGCATTGTAAGACCCATGATAGGTGGAGTCACAAGTATAAAGTGTTGGACAGAAGTGTGAAAAAATAAAACAATTCCATACAATTAGAGGCCAAAACCTTCACTACACAAAAACATTTTCCTCTAATTTAAAATCAAACACAAGACCAGGCTGGCATCATTTGCGTTAAGAACTAATTGATTTAATGGCGGTTACAGGATGATTTAAAAAAAAACACTTCCCTTAAATAGGTCCAGAATATATTGCAGGACATCGTCATGAGCAGCAAAAGGTATGGTATACTTGTAGACTCCTGATAGAATAGACACAGGTGTTCTTTTCCTTTGGAGATTATAGCATGTATGTAATGCGATACATCAAACTTTTAGTGCGAGTTGCACTAGCAACTTTGACGTAGTGTTAGCGTTAAATAAGGCCGCTTTTATGAGAATTTCCTACTAACTTAACGTTGGCGTACAGACTTAACGATAACAGACGATTGGTGCAACCCACCCTTAGTCACCAAGAATATACAAACATACCTATAAACATATTCCTTTATCGCCCATTAATACCGCAAGCTAAATAAATCGCCCTCAGTGTTGATGTCGTACTAATGAACATTTATATTTTTATACGCACCAAAAAAGCTCCGATGAAAGACAGTACTGAGTGACACGCGACGCTGTAGGTAAGGTGAAGGGCGTCCCTTAATGACATTCTCAGCATAATTCCCTGTAGATAGGGTTGACAGACTGTCTGAGTTTAGCAGAATACGTTTAATAATATTTGACTCGTTTTGGGACAAGTTAAAAATACACGTGTTAGAATTGTACGGATTTAGACGACAAATTTCGTAATACTTTTATGGTTAATACATTTAGCTTTTTTATAACTTATGTTATATTCATTGCAGGGTTACAAGAGCCTGCAAGAGTAATTGGAGCTTCTCAATTGACCGTTTGGCGTACACTGCATAGTCAGTCCGACTCCTAATAATCTCCATTATTGGGATATATCTTTTCCATGGCCTACACTAATTTTATTGTAACATTTATATTGACAATTTAAAGAGGAATAAATTTAGCCTCCGTTATCCTTTTAGCAACCCTACCTAGATGAGTCTAAACGGTGATAGTACTGAGTATCCTGTTATATGATTAATGTTTCCGTCCTTTCGACACTATAGAAAGTATGAATCAATTTGTGTATTAAGTGTCGCTGGAAGTTGTAAATGTTTCAAACACGAGTCTCACTTTATCGCTGCTTTTAGTTATTTTGCATAGTTTGTGAAATATTGTTCTTGAAAGCTTATTAATTCTGGAAGTTTGAGTGGGTACTTTAAAGAACGTCCTAAAATGCTGACCTTATAGTTTCAATGTAGTTTAAAGAGTTCAATAACGGGTTGCAGGTTTCTAAACAAGGCCGAATTCAAATGCCTACTTTCGAAGTATAATAATAAATGCCAAAGAATAATAATAAATACTACTGCTAAACTATATGAATATGTCTAATATAACAAAGTATTTTTTTGTATCACTGACCACATAGATTACCCACGTTGGATTTCCGCCTCCTTACAATGCTTGTTTCTACCCAAAAGTGCACTAAATGTTCAGATATGACATGAAAATACACACAAAGATTTCAGTTTACGTAAAACTCTACGAAGAAAAAATATAGGTGGTACTCAATTAACTGAATGTTCTACCTATTGGAAGAAATCTGCTTCCTATTACAACCAAAGTTACTGTTCCCCTCTGTTGACATTTAGAGACAATAGTCATTGGTGCAGGGTTGATATTGCTACGTATAATTAGTTCCCACCCCCTTCATTTATTAATGAAGAACATTGGACGGCGTTCGTACAATCGATTCAATAATAAGCACCGAAAATAATTATTGATGTTAAGTTAGTGTAATTGTCATACAAAATGCAATGAACCATTAAACATGATATAATGTTCTCTTGTCCGAATTTTGGATACGCGGCCATCTCACCAGAGACTAGCCAACGACACAGGAGATGTTATAGTGCACAAGTATGCGCGCAAACACAGGTGCACTCCCTATTCCGTCACTCTTAGTCTGATGGGACGGTAGACCGACACGACCGGAGAGAGATCAGGCGCAGGACCTAATGCTTAACGTGCCTTCCGAAGCACGGTGAGGTTTCGACATGTAAAAACGGTCACCCATCACAAGACTGACCGCGGCGAGCACGGCTTAACCTCGCAGATCTACCTGATCTGCCGGGTAGTTGGATAGCTACGAGCCCCTCAAATATGAAAACATGAAATAAAATGTACCTGAAAGAATGGTTTGCTGGAAAATATGCCTTTAATAATGCTGTAGTTACAGGGAAAGACGCGTAGTCACTACGTACGTACGTGATTAAAATTATGCTGGTTGGTTTTTAGTGATTGTGTCCATTTATTCGAATTAATTACATAATTTTAAATGTTTCCTGTACATTTTCAACGGCCGTCTTTTTTATTCGTAAAGCTTTTTTGCTCAATGAACTCTACAACTGTATTCAGTGTGTCGCGCTTCATTTATTACGCACAAAATACATGAAAAAACACTTTTGATCACTACAATAGTTGTAAAACAAATCGTAGTTACAAGTTATCATAGTAGTGTTTAAACAAAGATATAGCGATCATAATTATTTTTTTATAATTAAATTATCATCTCCCGTTTTTATTTGGGAATGCCATAGTAGTTTCAGACATGAACGGACCCCTTATTCATTCATGAATTGGTGATTCGGTGGAGTCACGTGTCGAGTCTAGTTCGCATTCCTAAATGAACACCTTAGTGCAACCGGAGTTGAGAATGAATAATGTAATATAACGATCACCGATTATATGACTGTAGCTTATAAACTGACAACCTAATTAGCACAGTGGCTAAGCGATTGGACTGCTGCGCTAAGGGTTGCGGATGTGATTCCAGCATGGGACAAAAATTTGTGCGGTCCGCTACGCACCCACGGTACAGGAGACATTCCTAGTGTGGGGCGACGTTTATTTAAAAAACAATTTATTTCAATATTATGTATGTATATGTGTTAAGGACCAATTTGCCTATTTCCATGAGAAATTTACTTGTTATGTGTGCCCCTTTGAGTCCTGCTGGAGATTGGCGATATATGAGTTGGATGGCTATATGTTGTAAATTGATTATTAATTAGTGTTAGATATAGATATACCTCCTTTTTTTTACTTTCTCTAATCTCATAACGCCGTTCCCTCAAGATGTTTGATTTGTTTGGGCTCATGTGAATCGACATAAATTTTACGATCGACCTAAAACTGACCAATTAGGAGCACTACGGACGGAATGTTATAATTATGAACACTTTTAAAGGACTCTTCCGCCGATAGTTTGTTTACAACCATATAACTTTATTAGCTTTAAACGTCTGGGATCGTAATTACTGTATAAGAGGCTTGCACAATCGTTTTTCTTTCATGAAATTGTTTAACCCTATTACTTTTTTAAATATGAAAGTTAAATAATTTTACTATTGAAGAATACTGCCTCGTTGGTCTGGTGGACGCAAAGCGTGAGGTCCTGGGTTCGATTCCCGGGTCGGGTGAAGTGTTATTGGGTTTTTTCATTAGATAGTTCTCAGTAGCATCACGGAGTCTGGATTTGTGTCCGGTTAATGGCAGTAGGCTCGCCCCCAATAGGGATCTAATGTAATTGAAATTGACATCGACATTGGGACCTATAACATAACTCGCGAAATTTGGGTGTTGTAAACATTATAATCTTCTGCCTATCGGGGAATACAGGCGTGATGTTATGTTAAAGAAGATCGTTTATTATTTCCCTCTTAGCTATTATGCTGTAATGTACGATTAATCTTTATCATGAAGCACTCAATGATATGCCGGTTTGGGCCTAGCACCATAACTAAATAGTTTTAAGGCCAGCGAGCATAAACTGTATGTCATGTGAGAATTTTAAAAATTGAGCGTCAGTTGCAGGTTTTCGCACAGTGGGTTTAAATTTGGGGAGAGCACCCGAAATAATAAACCATAGGTATGATACTCCTGGTAAGTTTAACACATTTACAAATAATTATAGTGAACCCTTGTTCCTCCATTTACGTACGTGTTATATTAAAAAGTTATACCATAATTCACGGTAGTAGGTATATGCATTGTCATCATCATCATCAACAGCCGATTGATGTCCACTGTTGAACAAAGGCCTCCCCCTTTTAGAAGGGGGGAGGGGTGCCATAATCCCCAAACTTGGCAAGCGCGTTACAGAAGACGCTGCTGCCCATCTTCTGGATTTTTCCTTAGTTGCCTCTGACGACACTCACGGGAGGGAAGGGGGTGGTCTATTCTAGGCCGGATACCACTCGGCGAGGTATATTCATAGGCATGTTTTAATATTAATTTGTCTGGTCAGGTTTTAGTAGCTATGCTACAGGCTCGTATTATTAAGAGATGGTTCAATCTAGTAAAGTTTCGACTCTCGTTTGTTTTTAAGTGATTTATCCTTTTGATATTTTGTTGAGTAACGCTTATTTATAACCGACTTCAAAAAAAGGAGAAGGTTGTCAATTCTTCGGAATCTCGTTTTCTGTTTTTATGCATGTTACCTCATAACTCGGTCATCTATGAACCGATTTGTTTTTTTTTTTACTTATCTTGTCGAATTAGCAACGTTTAACGCATCAGCAATACTTATATAGTATTATTAATAGTGACCTAACTCATGATTATTTCGAATGACTTAAATAATGTAAATGCTCCTTTATTATGACGTAAGATTACAGTTGCAGCATCAATAAAACATAATAAACATCGGAGAACCCGTTTAGAAAGCGTTTTGTAAACAAACTGCTGCATGTCATGCTCTTATTACAACTAAATAATATTAATAGCACCGAGTTATAATTATTAGGAGAGCTATTATAAATAATTCAGGCGTTTTGTTCTAGCCTTTATAGTTTAGGTATATACGAGTACCTAGTAAATTGCTCAGATTGCTGAGTGTCCCGATCTCGTCTGACTTATTTTCACGTTCGATTGCTTTCTTTCTCTCCGAATATTTCTCCTTTATATAATAAATAATTTGCTCAGATTGCTTTGTGTCCCGATCTCGACTGACTTATTAATACGTTCGATTGCTTTCTTTCTCTCCGAGTATTTCTCCTTTATATAGTAAATAATTTGCTCAGATTGCTTATTGTCCCGATCTCGGCTGACTTATTTATACGTTCGATTGCTTTTTTTCTCATCGAGTATTTCTCCTTTACTTTATATAGTAAATAATTTGCTCAGATTGCTTTTTGTCCCGATCTCGACAGACTTTTCTATAGGTCCGATTGCTTTCTTTCCCTCCGAGTATTTCTCCTTTACATAGTAAATAATTTTCTCAGATTGCTTAGTGTCCCGATCTCGGCTGACTTACATATTTATAGGTTCGATTGCTTTCTTTCTCTTCGAGTGTTTCTCCTTTATATAGTAAATAATTTGCTCAGATTGCTTTGTGTGCCAATCCCGACAGAATTTTCTATAGGTTCGATTGCTTTCTTTCTCGAGTAATTCTCCCTTACACTAAATATTGCTTAGATTCCTGATCGTCCCAATCTTGACTGACTTATTTATACATCGGATTTCTTTCTTTCTTACCGACTTTTTCTCTAGAACTTACTTTTTCAGGAAAGATAGACCTCATGTCATATCTGAAATGTGTATTTTATACCATAAGCATGAGTGTTACCATGTTTTATGTCTAAAGGTGCTGAAAGTTTGCATCGCTCTCAAAACCTTTTTTTCAAAATAGAGTTAAAATCTCATCTAAGGTTGCATTTAGCCTCCTATATTAAAACGAAACTCTCTTTAAACAGGTTTATGTGGGTACGATAAAACTGTTGTAACTAAACTTATTATACAGTTTCATTCAGGTCAACCAAGGTCTCTTACCTATCATCTATCAAATTTACATAAAAAATAAGAACAGCCATTTAATTTTCCAACGCAGATAATAGACGCTAAAAAAATTAAACCTAACTGATGGAATATTCAACAGAAAAATAAAATTCAACGTAGAATTCAATGTAGAAGAATTTTATAGCAACCGCAGAGACATTCTGTTCTAGGTGAAAGAAAACTAAAATTTACAACTATGAGAGTCGATAAAGTCGATTGTATGAATCCCCAGAGTGGCTCCGGGCTCGATTCGTACGCCACTTACTGGAATGAATGTTGCATTGAGCCAACAGCTGAAATTAGAATGAATCGATGACTGCCACCAGTCTTTTGTGCCATTGAAAACTCATTTGATTTTAGTACGTTCGTTTCAAAATGAAACGTTAGATATCATGATGCCATTATGATTATAAAATCGTATGTGATTCATGAAATGTATGCGATCATTTTAAATAGCTTTATCTCTTGATTTAATATTTTAGGGAACTTTCGGTTGGCGGTAATGCGAATGTTTCAAACCATTTAATTTAATTCTGTATATCAGATTGGTATGTAAACTAGATAATATGTAAAACTGCGGATTTGTTTTAATACTTTAATATAAGTAAGTATATGTGATATTTCAGGTTTGTGAAACGCACCCACGATACAGGAGAAATTCCTAGTGTGGGGCGAAGTTTAAATAAAAAATCAATAGCCACTATACCATACCCTGTATATTTTGTTTGATATTTCTAATTATGTAGTTTTACTTAGTAGATGCGCGACTAGGGGTAGGTACCTATATAAATATTTGGAATAGTGCTTTTTAAACAAAGACAAAAAGACAAGAATATTAAATTTTTATTAAATATTTCTATTTTTATTAAATTAAATATTTCTCGAGTCGAATAAGGATGTATGAACGTTCGGTGGATCATAAACATGAGAAATATCAGCCACAAAATAAAAACACTAGGTACTCCAACATTTACCACATCGAATTATTATTCTCCAGTAAAATATAGGTGTAAATACAACATACTCTACCCAAAGCTTTGTGAATGTTGCCATGGTTATTCACTGTCAAGAAAACAACAAATGAGAATATCCTCAACTCAATTACTAGGACATTTTCCCGCGCACGTTCCAGGTAAAACAAAAACATAACGTTTTGAATATTGCGGCTCAATGATCTAATTTCATGGCGCATAGTCCATTCACGCTCGATTACGGAGAAGCAAATTGGACCATCTATTGCCGAAGCTCAGTACCAAGCCTCCTATGTCTAAATGAGGATGTTATCTTAGTTAGACGTTATATCCTTTGGTCTTAGTATTACCGGTTTGTGTGAGGTATTTTAATCAAATTATATCAAGACGTTAAATAGTAATTTTAATCAGTTTATAAATGTATTTAGTACCTACCTTAGCTGCTCTAAAAAGTAAACTGTTACAAAGCTTTAATTTTTTTTTATGCTGCACAAGATTAAATTGCAGTGAAATTTACACTCATAGTTATTTGGTTAAATCAAGTAAGTCACAACCTCAGAAACGCAAGGAATTTCGCTAGAGTGAGGCAATTTGTATAATAAAATTCGTGTATTTCATGCTATCGGTGTAAAATTTGAAAGCTTTTTATTTGACCTTCGGGTGTAATCACTCTACTTTTTATGCACGCCTTGATAACGGCCCCGAATAAATAATCATACTTTTGACTTGTTAATTTATGTTGAACACAAATATCGACAATGGCACTCTAATAACAGGATTCAACATTTGAATTGTGAAACTTATGAAGTATAATTGGGCCTTCAAATAATTTTATTAACGTAAAAAGGTTGCCAATAAAAAGTTTCTCTCTATTACTTTTATGTCCTTCAGACGCATTGTCCAAAGGACGAACTGGACAGGTCATATAATATTTAAATAAAGAACGTATATTCTAACAAAGTTCGAACACTATCTTTTACTTATTCGGCATCTACCGCAAGCCAGTCTTATTATGTAATCGTTTCATTAATAATTCAGATTCCTAAACCTCAATTAAGACTGACAGCTTTAATCTTAATAAACGTTTAGTATCTGCTCCAGGTTACATCTGATAATAAATACCAGGCTCCAAATTCTGTTCTTATGTTTAATTAAAATTCAATGTTTCAGTAATAGGGTTTATATTAACATTGTAGATTTTTGAACCCATAATAAACATTAAAGTTGCCAAATAAAATGAAACATTTAATAGCTCGCAAACAATTTAGGAATTTAAAGCTGAATAGAAGAATGCGTTTTATTTAAATAGTGCGGTCTATTAGTAACCCCAAAACTAACACAATAAAATTGCCAAACATTTACAATCATGACTGGCCAGCAAACAAATTAATATGAGGGTAGCGTATATAATATTATTGATTAAATACTTTCCCACAAAAATGCACCACGAATTGTAAGTGAACAAAAACTATTTTATTAAATTCCGTGACCCTACATAAATAAGGTAGGGCAATCACGTTTCGCATCGCAACAAGAGCAAAACAACTGGCCCAATTAAAATTGACACAGACAGCTCCCAGAAGGTGTCGCCGTTCGCATCACTCGCACGCGATCTCAGAAACGACGCCCGCTAATCGATACCATTAATTTTATTCTGTCGGATGTTGTTTGCTCAGAAAATATTTGCCAGTATTTTAATGAACTGAAATCGCCGAGAAAATTCAAAATTCACCGCGCAACAACCGACAGATCTAAACACGTGTCAATCTTGCTTTTCCTATCTGCTACCATTTTTAAATGCCTAATTTGAATATCCTATTTACATCCCTAATTAGAGACTTCAGATATATTTAGAAAATGTTTCAGATACAAATTGGCCAAGTAATAGCATTTTAAATGTAAATTCTAAAAGGGGTAGATAAGTTTTGTGTGGGGTGCGTAATTAAAAGAGACGCGTCGTGCGACAGTCGTGAGGTGCATGGTGTCTTATCGGTTGGGTTTTAATTTGAGGCTGGCATGAGACACGCGAGCCGATCACGCGACAGAACGCATCGACCGGGTACAGCACAACGCGCGCTTTTTAAAATTATTCTTTTATATCATTATCGAATACCAAACAGCCAGCTTTATGTGCGGCGTATCGATTTAAAAATAATTATTCTCAATATTCTTCGACAATGCCGGCCATTGACACTTTCGAGTTAAAAAAGCATGTAACGACTGAGTAAGCATAGTTTATCAATCAGGCTAAAGAACACACAGGGGAACCCTTTTGTTTTTTTTAGAGTCGGGACAAAGCAAACTTAGGAAATGAGATTTCACGTAACAGTTTTTTGGAACAAAGTTCTAGTTGCGTGTCGGATTGTAAATAATTAGCTCATTCAGCCGCACCTAATGCGTCGCCGCCATTGTTTGTTTGGACACAAGAAATTTCGGAAAAAAATAACGTCTTCCTTTTTAAAGATGTGCGACAGTTGTTCTGTAAAAAGTAAAGTTATTCGTGACTTCCGAAATCTGGTAGAATCTGATAGCAAGTTGCGGTGTTTTTGTCGATATTGCGGAGAACTGATACTGCCGTGGGAGTCAAGTGCATTTGTTTGGAATGATTTGACGACCTGATTGGCGCAGTGGCTAAGCGATTAGACTGCTGCGCTAAGGGTTGCGGGTTCGATTCCCGCACGGGGCAATAATTTGTGCGATCCACATTTGATTGTCCCGAGTCTGGGTGTTCGTGTATGTGATATTTCATGTTTGTGAAACGCACCTACGATACAGGAGAAATTCCTAGTGTGGGGCGACGTTTAAATAAAAAAAAAATAAAAAAAAAATGATGCCTTGACTTTTTTACTGTTGTTAATAATTATATTGAAAACATTTAATATCGATATTTATTTGAATCGGTATCGACATCATTATTAATAGTAGATAGATAATGGTAACAGCTACATCATGAACCCTAAACCAATATGTATTGATGCTCATCACATGTATTTTCTGAAGTGTACTTTTGCACACTCTCCCTATTTTATTTACCGGTCTGTTCAAGTTTCTTATAGAAGGGGTGATCGGCAAAATTATTCAGTGGTGTCTTACACAAACACTGATCTCTGCGTATTTTTGCAAATAAATCTTCACTTCCTTAGATATGTACTGTCTAAATTAAAAACCACTTTCATCTTCAGTCCATCTTCTTCTTCTTCTTCTTCTCATCGTATGGTTGATAAACAACCTAGTGTCAGAGTTTAAACCGCCTGTAGACCTCTGACATAGCTTTACATATCGTTGGAAAACCTCTAGGTGTGCCGGTTTCCTCACGATTTTTTTTGTTTTCCTTTACCGTTTTTAGCAACTATAAACTAATTTATAATACGCACATGAATTCGAAAAGACATTGGTGCGTGCCGGGGTTTAGACTTGCGACCTTCGACTTGGCAGTCCAACGATCATACCACTTGGCTATCAGTGCTAGTCCACGAACTAATAAGTAAGAGAATAATACTTGGAATTTCACAATAACTAAGCTAAACTAATAAGACCCCATTAGTTGTCTTCAAAGTTGATCTTAATTCAGTGTTATTAGCCAAGAATTTAGGAGAATTTATAGGTCCTGAATGTTTCTAATTCCGTCATTAATTGGAAATCTGTTGTAAGGATGATAGGTGAGCGAAGTTTAGTAATATTTAGATCCCCTTATCCGTTGGTTCACACTGAGTCTGGGATTGTCGAGATGTACCTAAGTATTAGACGAATCAGAAGAGAAATATTCAATTATTACAACAACAATCACAGCTGCCATGCTGTGATTGTTGTTGTAATAATTGAATATTGCTTAAGGTTATGAGCAGGTAATACCTGATTGGTTTGACGTCTTTTGCTTCTAATTGTTACATGAATAAACGTAATGCCGCGGTGTAGAGATTGCCTGTCAACTAGGTTTGTAGCTACTTTGACCAACCAGGGTCCTTCGGACATGCTAAAGTATCGTGGGCCGTGGCGGCTCTCTTTTCCCGTACCATCCCGATTTTAGTAGAGCAAACCTAATAAATTTTGGCACTCAAGGAATTCTCAGGAGGTCTGAAAGATATTGCTTACACCGAAAAATTTAATTTAATTCCCCTCGTCACAATATGAGATTGTAGCTAAAGGAACATATTTGTCTCGATCTATTGTTTATTAATATACAGTCACGAACGTCTAGGGGTGGGGTTATTAGTTTACAAGTGTATCAGACGTCCCCTTTGTTTATTATTGACTCGGCACTCGTGGGAGCACAATATTACTTCCCAACTCTTTCGGAAGTTTGCCTTTATTATTGACATCTGCTACCTACAGGAAACATCGCAACGTTTCACAAACTTCGCGTACTGTATTAATTCGCTTTGTCATTGATATCGTTCATCGATTGCTGAGAATTTAATTTCATGTTTGTTTAGGATAGCGATTATTTGGTCGGCGTTTGTTGCGACAGGAATCGGGTTGTTTGCAAAGCATTTTGTTACATAAGTAGTTAGATTAAGGTTTACATTTGTTTACATATTGGAACCTGCTTACGTAACAAAACAGTAAAATAAACTTTCATCGCGAAAAATGGTTTAAATTATAAAACAAATATTATATTTGCTGCATATATTTTATATAGGAGCACGTTGCAATTTTAGTATTGACTCTAGCTGCGTTCAACATACCGTAAAGCAGAACGCCTGTGGAATACAAAATCAGTAAAAGACAATGACAAGACAACGAAACTAATTCTATTTCTGTCACAAATTTGTTACAAACAAGTTCAAGACTCATCTTTTATACGCATCCTCACAAGTAGTAGTAATCATACTGTATGTCATTATTATCAAATATTTTTAGATTCAAATTGAGGATTTTATAATGCAAAATGCAAGAAGTCAGTTGTATTGAACATCAAAATAGTGCATCGCAATGTAACACACTTACATAGACGGACGGATTCCAGACGAACTAAAAAGTTTTACGTTAAAAAGTCACACTATTTCAGCAACTTTATGGTTAGGAAGGCACGTAATACGTCTGGTGCTCCGGGCCACCCTTTTTTTTTTGTTTAAGGTGAGGGAAATGCGTTACGCATACCCCGCCGCTGGGAGGCGACGGGGTTATGTGGGACTCTCCTCCGTGGACCCACCCAGAAGCCGAAGCCGCTCGGTTGATCCTCGGAGGCCTACCCACTAAAACCACTCACACAATGCCTGCTCGGCGCTTTGGATGACGGGGAGGCGGGATCGCTAAAGCACTCTACCGCCAACCCCGTCAGCGCTGTCCGCCCTGAAAAGGGCAGACCTTCGGCGTATGGCCCCCCCAGAGGATGGAGGGGGGCTGCAGGACTTCGGCGAGGAGTCAGCTAGTCCAACCCCTCGCCGTCTTCTCTTAACGCGCAGCGCTCAATGTAGCGCGCGCCCACAGGGCTCCGGGCCACCCTGGCTAAATACAAATATGTCATCCTTAAACCGAAATTAAGCAGTCTAGACTAGTAAATACCTAATACATCATCATCATACTTTACAGGACTTTATTCTAACATAAAATAATATATATCGCAAAAAAAATAAAGTAAACCAGCCTTTATCGGCTGCTGCGATCATAACAGTAATTCACATTATCATGATATATGTCACTTGCTACCGTCCAACGTCGGAGCTCATTATGACCGGTCGGTAAGGGCTAGAGCACATTACACCGTCATATTATGATCATACAAAAGTACTAAATAATAAATTATTACACAAGACTGCCTCGTAAGTCTGTTGGTTGCTAAGCGCGACTACTATGCATGAGGGTCTGGGCTCGAATTTCGATCTGACAAAGTGTTACTGGGTTTTCCTATTAGATAATTCTCAGTAGCAGCACTGAGTCCGAATTGGTAATAGGCTCGCACCATAGTATAGAGCAGCAGCATAGAGTCTGAATTCTTGCCCAATCTTTCCGTATGAAAAAATCCAAAAAAAATAACTCCGCGTTTAGCGACCACGAGGTTGGTCAGCGAAACAGTAAAAAAACAAATTAATAAACATAACATAACATCACGCCTGTATTCCCCGAAGGGGTAGGCAGAGGTAAACATATAGTACACCCACATTTCGCCAGTTTTGTTGTAAGTCCCAATGTTATAGGGGGCGAGCCTATTGCCATCAACCGGGCACAAATCCAGACTCCGTGCTGCTACTGAGAATTACCTAATGGAAAACTCAGTATCACTTTGCCCAACCCGGGATTTGAACCCAGGACCTCTTGCTCAGCAGTCGCGCTCGCTTAGCGACCACTAGACCAACGAGGCAGTCAATAATAAAATTAAAATATTACCAGATATCTTGTAAAAGGTAATTCCTACAGTACGTATATAAAAAAAATTCCAAGTAACGATGTGTTCAACTCCTTATAGCGGTTTGCCCACTAATCTCGACCATATTGGCTTGTTAGCACCTCACATCGAATCGCTGACGTTATTGCTGTTTATGGAAACCTTTCATAAGGGATAAACACTATGGTTTACGATGTAACACAAACTATTTTCGCAGTACATTGAAATTGAACTTGATTGTAACGTTTTTTATAACAATGGCTTCATTGTCAGTTAGAATTCGAAAGGTATACTAATTGCGCCCCGCGGTGTAACACGCAAAATTTTTTCGAGATAAAGTAGCCTGTATTAATCCAGGGTGTCAGCTATTCCATACCAAATTTTATCAAAATCGGTCCAGCCGTTTGATCGTGAAGAAGTTACAAACATGCAAACACACTTTCGCTTTTATAATAGGTATTCGTGTGATTTTCTCCTCTAATTGTGCATTTACAATTATAAACATTAAAATCATGAACAGCCAGAATTTAAATTCACATTTGAGTGTTCAGCATTCCCTGACAGTTCCTTGACCGCTTTCCTTAGGGGTAGATAAGGCTCAATCAAATCACCCTAAATTGTTATCAAGGTAGTTCCTCTGCGTCTATAACTACCAATAAAACGCACCCAACGGAACCGAGCCCAGTTCAGCACTATTAACACAACATCATAAAACTAAATTTACATTAACCTATCTTGGACCCCCGGCCGAAACCCTTAAAATATAATTAAATCCTTTTTACGGTTGTAATAAAATCTTATGGGGAACTAACCACCATTTCCGTTATCATGTGTCGCAGGTTGGTTCATAATTAATTAAGGGATTTAGTACAGGTGTAATCTGTGTAAGCAGATGCGGGACCCACGCTTTAAGGCTATGTCTACACATAAAAGCTGAGGGAACTTGGCGGGTGTACGTGGCCCGTATTTTGAATGACATTATTTCTGTATATGATATTGTAATTTTACGACTTTAACTCGGTTGAGTTTTCAATTGAAACTTTCTCCTTTTAATACGAATGACGTTATAACTGTTTGTCTATACAAAACAAGCAACTGATAACAATGCACTAGAGTTTATGCTTCGTATAAAAAAGTAATTCAGCAATTGACGTCACATCACCATATTCCTGGTGAGAATGATTTGTTATAATATACTTATTACTTATTTATAATATTATAAAGCTGAAGAGTTTTTTTGTTTGCTTGAACGCGGTAATCTCAGAAACTACTGGTCCGATTTGAAAAATTCTTTCAGTGTTAGATAGTCCATTTATCGAAGAAGGCTATATATAAAACATTCGAAATCTACGCGGGCGAAGTCGCTGGCGGAAACTATTATTATAATAAATTGTATCTTATGGAACATTAAAGTTCATATTTACAAAACGCTCTACCTTAGGCACCCACTTTACAACATAGTAGATAAATTTCGAGCAAATCCACGAGCAAATGGTATACCCACTCATATTGTCATAGGGGTGCGCCCTTTAAACAAATCCCTTCATATTCAGGGCCCCAACTTCACAGGTATAAACGAGGATGTCCTAAATATTAAATAATAATTCCCTCCTTAATCCATGAAAAAGGTGCAAATAAATCCGAATAATTTACAATGTTACATGTAAATTTTTAAATACAGCCAAGTCATGTTTTCTGATTGCAAGTTTCTGTTCAACTTTGATTTGTCAGTAAATTTATTCAACTTGAGTGTACCTCAAAAGAAATAACCGAATCGTGACAAAAATCCAAACCGCACGATACGCGGTCAAACGCGGCAGTAACGTTGGTTTATTATTTAAGGAAAGAAATAAAACAAAACCTCATTGCAAGATCATGACTTAATCAACCCTTTTTTAATTGACGCTCCCGTGTCATTTACTCGATCCTTTTTTGTTCTTAAGACCACCGAAGATCTTCCGCAAAGATGGTAAAAAATGCGTAAAAGTCTATCCGGAGACGCAGGTGTATTACAGCTCCTGCCAGGTGTTAGAAAATTTAAAAATGTTCGAATGAATAGATTGTTTTATTTTGACAGTTGAAAGTCGATTGAGCATTTTATCACACCCTTCGATGCCGCAACCGAAAACTATTGAGGGTTCGAATTACAAATGCTACTTACCCACTACTGTCAGGTATTTTTTATTCTCATTCAATTTTTATCTTTTTAGTCACTATGGGCTAAGCATTATTATAGACGTATTCTTAATTTTTATACTCATGTAAATTTTTAGCTTGCTATTTTATTAAATATCACAGTTGCTCTTGCCGTTGTTATGCTTTACAAACGATTATAATGTCCTACTATGTTTGGATTTTACATAATCCAATTAATATTATATAGATATGAAAATATTTATTTATATAAACAGATTTGCTTTTTATTTCCAGCATATTGAAGGCCCTCTGAAAAGTAATTTGAATTGTTTATTTTTTCAATAACAAACTAAAATAATGCCTGTACATAATAAAGACATTTTATCTTTTAGTTAGAAAGATGTAAAACTTTTTCCTATACAACATAATATCACGCCCGTATTCGGAGGAATAGGCAGAGGTGTATATTACACCCACATTTCACCAGTTATGTTAGATATAGGCCCCAATGTAAAAGGGGGCGAGTCTATTGCCATCAACCGGGCACAAATCCAAACTCCATGCTGCTAATGGAAAAAGACAGTTACACTTTTTCCGACCCGGGATTCGAACACACGACCTCAGCTCTTTAAAATTCCCATACATACACGTGCGTACTCATCCTTTATAATTATCCTGTACAACATAGCCTACATGACGTCTTACCTGTGTTAGTTAAACATGCAACTTTAATTAAACAGTTAATTCGTGCTGCTAATGCTTACATGACCCGACCTTTATCGTTATTCTCATATCAAGCTCCAATGCCGTGTAATGTAAGCCAGTAGGCATCCAATATGAGTACAAGTATCTCGTAAATCAACCCTGGTCTGCGAACCGGTGGATGATGAAGACTGGTAATGACAAAGATATGTCAAAAAGTATAGATACGTCATATGCTAACAAAATGAATGAGGAAACTCTTTCGATCCCTGAGTCCGAACTGCACTAGACTTCTGTCAAATCGGATAATAATTAATTGTACTACCCAAGACAACAATTATCATCTTTTCGGGTCTTCAAAAAAAGCGCGCTAGTTACATCCTAGCTGTACTTATTTTAAATATATCATTGGATAATGATAAATCTAGAAGTTAGGATCAGTTGTTTAATTAGTCATCTAAATGGACTACTTTCTCGCTTATGACCAGTTCAGTTTCCGTTCATGATAAAGATATGATAACAGACACGAATCACACAGATCTATATAACGTTGTAGAAAACCATCATGGTGAAACCTAGATTTAATTAACAATTAAGTGATCGGAATCGGGGTCTTTTGACCACCAGCCGGACTGTTATAGGCAGGTTGTATCATTTTTACATAGGAAAAAAATTCCTATAGCAATCAGAAATCCCTTCTTCCTTATCTCATTGCAAGAGTCGGTTACAGTAGCTTGGTTCTTCTCCCCACACTGTAATGGCTATCTAAGTGTTCCAATAATAGCACACACTTACCGCCGAACTCGAGACATTTAATGGTAACTTAAACTATTTCTAAGTAATGGTTTCCTTTGTGAAATCTTTACTTAGTGTCAGTTTAAGTAATCATAAACATCTCTGAGTGCGGCCGTAAGAAAAAAATCAATGAAAATCATCAGATTTTGCATTAGGCCCAAATTTTACTTTTTTCTCGTTGTTCATTTTGTCATTATCATTCATACCTGTAGCTTTATTTGTCGTACATAGCAGTCGTGGTGGGGCACTGCGGTCTTCAACTTGCAACCCAAAATACAAGTCAAAACTCCAGTAAAGTTAACATTAGAATGAAAATTTTGCTTCTTAATCAGAATTGTGGTCTCTGCGCCAATGCACCAGAATTATGGTATTCTCAATTTCCGCGAGCCTTTACTAGTTGTAAATGAGTTGGATTAAAACGTTTCCGATGCAAAAACTAATTGATGTAGAAAGGTTCATCGCGATGCAACGAAAGCAATTGCTTACGGCGCATACTGTAATAGCTGGTAACCACACCACGCGCTGCGAACCAGTTCTTTGACACTTGAAGTGTTCGCGAAATTTACCCGACAATAGGGACGTAGTGAAAAGTATCGATAGAATTTTAATATGTTTTTTACATATTTTTTTACGTGAATAAAGCAGTTACGTATTTTAATCTTTTATTTGTAACCAATATATTTATATTTTCAATACTACGTTCTCCCACTCTATGGATATATTCTATAATTATAGTAGGTGCGTTTCACAAACATGACATTCACAAGCACCCCGACTTGGGACAAACATCTGCGGATCGCACAAATTTATGAACCGTACGGGAATCGAACCCGCAACTCTAAGCGTAGCCGTCCAATCGCTTAGCCACTGCGCCAATCTTTATCGTCATCTATGTCAAATAATACTTGCGCAGTATGAGCTCTTTACTCAGCTGGATCAACTCAGTAAATAATAACGTAAATAATAAGCATAAAAAAGTTATCACCATTCAAGCCCATCCCTACGCAACCAGATTGACGCGTTGTTTGAACCGTTGCCAGCCAAGACGTAATTACTTCGCGAGCAGTTTGTCAGCCAATTAAACACCTTTGCTTTATTAAGAAGCCGCACCGAGTACCCCGGTAAATAGCGAATCAAAAGGCTTCCATGCAGCTCTGAATACTTTAAAGGATGTTCCACGTGACGACGTCTGCGGTTTTTGTGCCTTGATTTAGCCTGTTGAAAACAGACGTTACAGTTGGGAGTGTTCCTTAATTATTCTTTGTTCGAATGTATCTTGTTGATCTTGGAATTGATAAATTTAAAATACCTTCGATGGAAATATATTATGCTCAAGTCGGTGGAACAATTGCTATTGTATTAGAAATACCTGAAGTCTACAATAAGTTGATGACTTTAGATACAACTTTACTAAGTGTTGTTTTTGTATTGCATAGTTAACACAAGTAGTTTGAACTTCCCACTACAGAGCAAACTACTACTGTTATTTAGGGTACAGGACCTTATGGTATATTTTGACCATGCTTAGTCACTATGCCTTGAATTGGTTAAACATAGTATTGTGTCTCGGCTTTATCACCATGTTTTCTTTTGCATGAAAATTAATTTGTGATTATTTTGACGATCTTGAAAAAGAGGTACATGGTCTTTGTTCCATAATTCAGAACGGTTAAGCTGTATACATCGAAATAATATTACCTAAAATATATTTGACTTTAAAAGACGTTATACACCATATAATTATCAACACATAAATATTTGGGCATTTCATATAAAATACAATGGAAGACGAATAAATCATTTCGTCCATCCAACAAAATTATACACTATGGCTGGTAAAAACTCCGAAACATCTCAACGCTGTAAATCAAATCTTAAACAAGAAAACATAAAATCATCCGAGGATCATCGTAAATACTCCTTTGTTTATGCTGACCGCAATAAAAGTAATACTATTGTTAGGTACTGAGTCTAATGAAAGCGAATGGCTAAAGCTATATCTCACATGAGTTTATACTCGGCTTAATAGCGATACAAAGTATAACAGAGACATAAAATACGTTGTAAAGAACATCCCACTGAGATTTTTTTCGTCATTCACCGATATGAAGACATTGCCTATACCATTCATAGTTGTTGGAATAAAGGACTGTGGAAATGAAAAGGATTATTGTTTTAGTTTTATCTTAATCTAACGATATAAGCCTCGGTGTGGGATGTCACAAGACAATGAAACTATAGAGACAACGCTTATTAAAAATACATGGTCATAGCTTGGTATGATGTAAGAATTTCTAATACTTATCTAAGTTCCTCTTTTCTAAATATTTTATTGACTTACTTTATAGGCTGTACTTTTTATGGACTGTACATTACAAAAAGATCATTGAACAAATAACAACAATAATTGAAAGGTAATTATTAAAGAATGGTTTCATTCATCATTACTCGCTATTGCAGTTATTCTTGTGGGATAGATATTCTTAAGTTATGTGTGAGCATCGTGTGCCGTGTGGTATCTGGAATTGACCACCCCCTTTCCTCCCGTGGGTGTTGTAAGAGGCGGCTAAGGGAAAATCCAGAAGATAAGCAGCAGCGTCGTCTGTAACGTGACCCCCCCCCTTCTAAAAGGGGAGGCCTTTGCTCAACAGTGGACGTTTCCCGGCTGACGATGATGATGATATGTAAGCACGTCTACCGGAGCAAAACTGAAACGCTATTTCAAATTTCCCAATAGTAATAAAAATACAGCTCTGGAATACTTAAGGCAGAACTGCCTTGATTGCGTTTTTTTTTTTTACATAAACCACAAAGATTAGATTCCAAATTCATCGAAAAGTAGAAAATTTTTCATCTAGCCGAATCTACAGGCACGTCAAGTGACATTGAAAAGATAATGACAGAACAGCACATCCCTCTCCATTCATCTCGCTATCCGCTCCATAGCCGTCGCAAGACAGCGACATTTCGTGGTCTCAGTCATTAATTATACGAAGCTCTTTGTCCCACAGGCACTCAGTCCATTGTGACAATATTCGGGTCGCGCCTTTCAAACTGGCTCACAATGAGAACTACATAGACGGATCATCGTTGCTATGGGAAAGCTTGCAGGTAACACTCAATAAGATTACATTAATTTGTGCTTTATTATTTATTTTTATTACATTCCTGGAATTGATCTTTAAGTTTAGCTTTTATTATTTTAGGCGTTACGTCACCATTGTAATTTTAAGTAGGTAGTATTTTGTATAACAATGCTTGCGCGGCTGATAAATATAATTTGACCCTAAAGACTGCACTTTTAAGCAGTTCTTTTTCGCAACCGACCCTTATTGTATATTTTCTTCTTTATCGCGTGTAGGTTTTATCAGAATACACACAATATACCTTTTTCACACGAGTCGTATAAAATTTAATGAGTGCAATACCTGGAACACGTTGTATACCGTCTGTCGTTTACGACATAGACTAGACGTGAGCTAGACATTACATTCTGGGCAGAAGTATTGATTGTCAAACACAATACCTAACTAATGTTTGTTTATATGTAATGTTTGATCCCATCAAAAACATATCTGTAAAAAAACCAAGTCGCGCAACTCAGCTTTTCTACCGTAAAAAGTTGTGAGATCCATATAATACCAAGTCGATTACTTTATTAAGTCCCTACTCCAGGGACCTTCTGTCTTAAGTTATTACGTAAATAGCTAAACGAACAACATCTTATATTAACCATAATAATATTAAAAATCTTTTATGTTTTAAATAAAATAGATTGACTTTGCCATCGCATGAAAACACAATGTATCTCACAAGTATAACTTAATACATTAAATAAAATTGTTTAATGTGATTGCCAAGTCAATCTATATTTAAAACATAAAAGTGCTTCGAGAAAAGGATGGTACGGCCGTGCCGCTTTATTGCTCGACTTGGCGGGGGCACTGCCGTACCCCCAGAATGGTATGATGAAAATGGTGATAAGTCATTTAAAAAACCCTAGGTACAATTAAATTAAAATCAAATGAGACTCTTAGGTTAATGTTTGTTTGAAAACAATAAGTTCAAATTAAAACTAAAAGGTTAAGGAAATCAAAATGTATAATTGATTGTCTTTTGTTCAACTTATTCTGATATATTATTATGAGGTGTTGATACGCCTTGAATGAATTATCTTCTCGCTTGTCGAAGTTTGGACGCAGTATACAAAGAAACGAGCTATAGTTCCACTGTAATGTTCCATGAAATATAAACTCATCGTCAAATTTATTAATTTGTTATCATCACCATTAGCCTATTTTAGTCCACTGCTGGACATAGGCCTCAATATACTGTACGCCACTGACCTCGATCTTCGGCTTTCCGCTTCCAACCGCTGCCAGCCATTTTGCGCATTTTGGGCGTCGCCCAACCTAGCTGGAGGACGTCCTACACTACGTTTGCCGAGCTGTAGTCTACACTCCAGAACGTTTCCCCCAACAGTTGTCGGTTCTGCGACAGATATAACCTGCCTACTGCCACTTCAGGTTGCTAATCCTGTCGGCTATGTCGACAACTCTGGTTTATTATTATTAAATTAAATTACTCAGTTTACACCTACCAAAAGTCTTACCATTATCTTGATTTCCATTACCATTGAACTCGGTAATTTAATTAGAAATGTAACGTCATAATTCAGTTATCGATTATATTGATTCTAATAAATTGAAGCAAACAGTCGATAGTCCTGTGCTACGTAAACTAATCAACACGAACGTGTCAATGGCCGTCACTATCGCGCCGTGTTTGTTCCCATTATAACGCTTCGTTTATCCCTCGGTAGATTATTGTATGTAAAGTTGAATGGACATCAAATTACTGTAAATTTTGGCTTTTTTTCTAGAATATACTTAGATGGTAAAACATAAAGCAAGAGGACTCTGAGAAACGATTTCTGTAACTGTTAAGGTTCTGTTAAGTTATGAGATTTATACGAATAAGAAACCAGATAATTCGTTGTATTTTTCGGTAAATAAAAATTTACAGTTGCGGTAGGAAAATTTAATTAAAAACTTGGGATTTTTTTACATATTTCATTCTCGATATTTTTAAAACATTCATCCATGTATGTATACATAACATTATATTAACTTATTGTAGAAGAGAAAAGACGACTGCGGTCTTTGTATACATTATGGAAGAAACATAATTTGCCATGAGATTTTTATTTTTATTTGTTGTTTTGTAATGCTTTACACTAGACGCTCTCACTTCATTATCTTATTTTAAAAATAAACATATCGTTCATATTACCCAAACGTGCATTTCAATACACAATTGCTATCATAAGCGAGCGTTATTAGCGTTCGTCCAGCATGACAATAGACCTCTACAATGACTTGCGGATGTTGGTGTGTTCAGGTCAATTTTAACTGGTCATATTGATACCCCAAGCACGTATGACAATTAATTCGAGTTGCAACTGGCCGGTTCATTAGAGAGTACAATTGCTGTGTGCCATTCAGTAAGTTAATTAATTGACAGTATACATCACCTATACACTTATAATATTGTGGATCTATACGAAATAGCGCTATTGTCTGATGCGGACACGTTGCGGCCCAGGTCAAGCTAATATTAGGACTTGCTTATAGTGTATTATTACTAAACATTACAGGAAAAACATGAAATGTTTTTCATATAACGAATCGTTTGTATCAGCCAAGTACACTCCTGGGGGTGTTTTTGACAACCCAGCTGGGGCAGGCTTTGGTCCCTTCTTCTTATCGTATGGTTGATGAACAACCTGGTGTCAGAGTACAAACCGCCTGCCGGCCTCTGACATGGTTTTACACACCGTTGAAAAATGTCTCCAGTGTGCCGGTTTCCTCACGATGTTTTCCTTCACCGTTATTAGCAACTGATAACTAATTTATAGTACGCACATGAATTTGAAAAGACATTGGTGCGTGCCGGGATTTGAACTTGCGACCTTTCACTTAGTTGTCCAACGGTCATACCACTCGGCTAGCGGCGTTGGTCCCTTATATAATTGAACAATCCGCGGTTTTTTCAATTGAGTCTGTTTTTGAGACAATGTTTAATTTTTGTATTCATTTTTACTGCTACCAGAACTCGCAAAATGGTGTACAATAGACCTGTGATTAATCCTACAAAAATACATGCTTACATTGATAAATATGGTCACAAAAGGAAACAAACAGTCGCATGATTTATGCAATACACTTTTTAGGTTATGAATTCAAATAAGAATTCTGTTTACAATAGAACAACGAACATTTACGATTTCTTAAAATATGGGGCAACCTATAAACATAAAATGCTATGAAATAAGCGATTATCAGATTAATAAAATGTTTTAATAAACGCATGCTTTCTAAAGCAAATACGATTACGAAAGCTTCCGTTTCAATTTTCACTTCAATAGTACCATATCGCGAGGAACCTTATAATTCAGGTTTATTGTTCCAACTGTAAATAGGAGTATTAAAGGTAATTTATGTGCAAGAATTCACATAATAACTCTAAGTTTTCACTACAGTCATAAAGGGGTGGTTTTATTATGCAATTTTATTATTTTCGAGTGAAGCATGTGTTGTGGCGTCTAGAATAATATACATAAGTATTTGGTGTGTATTCTATATTAAATATAGGTATTGTATTAATAACATAATAATATTACCTTTAAGTATTCGTTAATTTATTTAAACTATATCCCTCTTATTCATGAACGAGGATCATACCAGGCATTAACTAAACCCTGTATTAAGTTTGCCTGCCTCGTTGGTCTAGTGGTCGCTAAGCGCGACTGCTGAGCAAGAGGTCCTGGGTTCAAATCCCGGGTCGGGCGAAGTGTTACTGAGTTTTCCATTAGGTAATTCTCAGTAGCAGCACGGAGTCTGGATTTGTGCCCGGTTGATGGCAATAGGCTCGCCCCCTATTACATTGGGACTTACAACATAACTGGCGAAATGTGGGTGTATTATATGTTCACCTCTGCCTACCCCTTCGGGGAATACAGGCGTGATGTTATGTTATGTATGTATTAAGTTTAAAGACATCTATATTCTTTGATATACAAACGACATTGACAGACACAGATGACAGGTAAAATTGAATCTTTGGTTTATACCTGTATTTTTTTATGAAAAAAGGGTTACACATTTTTACACACATAATACATTTTATATTTCCCATGCAAGCTTGGTCGTAAGCAGATAATAATAATAATAATAATAATAATAATAATAATAATATAAGTTAAATAATGACATACATCTGACATAATCACGCCTGTATTTGGCAGGGACGTAGGCAGGCAAAGCGTAGCAAAAAATAAGCCATAGTAGTACTACAGAATTCTATTAAAAAAAGTATTAACTTACACAAATTGTAAAATTTTATGTTCAGGGACTATAGGGATGTTATTATCGTTAAAACCAAAGTACACTTAAGTAAATAACAATAATAATTAACCTAATTATGAATAGCTTTCATATAAGGATCTCGTCGATACCGTCACGCAAGTCTACGTATACATTGTATAAGTTTTATGTCTATAGCTGTTGTAAACTAAGGGCGGGTTGCTTCAAGCAGTCTGTTAACGTTACAAACGTATGCCAAAAAAATAATCATTGCAGAAGACGTTTAAAGTACGTAAAACATGGAACGTTGTTTCGTGGCGGTTATCAACAATAAAAAACCGGTTATCAACGTTAATAGGGCTACTAGTAGAAAACAAAAGATTTTTTTATTAGGGCTGCTAGTAGAATCATCATCATTAGCCGGAAGATGTCCACTATTGAACAAAGGCCTTCCCCTTAGAAGGGGGGGGGGGGTTGCCATAATCCCCACGCTTGACAAGCGGCTTGGGGATCGCAGTAATGGTGGTCAAGTAACAGAAGACGCTGCTGCCCATCTTCTGGATTTTCCCTTAGTCGCATCTGACGACACCCACGGGAGGAAAGGGGGTGGTCAATTCTAGGCCGGATACCACACGGCAACAGGAGATGATTGATATTGAAATTTTTAACATTTACGTGTGCGTCAAGTGAAGCTGAGGCAACCCGCCCTAGGCAAACATAAAATGCTTTTCATTTATTTTATAGCGAAATACTACTTCATCCTTGCCGTGAGTTTAGGTAATCAGAACTTTGAGAGCAAAAAATATTATTAAAACAGTAATGTACCCGAATATAAAACTATGGCAAATTTACCTTTAAGATACTATTAGCTGAAGGACTAATTACGCTTGGTTAGCTCAACTTAGTGTTTTTCTATGGAAAACATCAGTTTTGTATGGAGATGCGTATCCGTTAAGCTTTCGGAAATCATGTCTTTATACAAAACAGCTGTTTTCAATTGACAAAAGCTTGATTGAGATCAATAAGTCCCTAAAAGGCAAATAAAGCACGAGCCAAATCGCCTCGCCCCATTACCTGGAAGAAAAGATTATATAAGCCACAAGCTACACTTTAAAAAAATCTATTTACCATAATCTTGTTGTTAATTGTAAGTTAGGTACTATCCCCCCATAGGATAATGAACATATACAAATAACAATTCCAAGTTGCTAATGACTTCGCAATATTGTCACTACAGTTTCACCATATCACCCTGTTTAATTGATTTATACACGCTTCTAATGAACGCTACGATGAACCCGTTAAGTCCACTCAAAGACCGGCCAGCGACCGGCTGAATCAATCATCGTTAAGGTTACTTAGCCGTTATTGGTGTTTTTAAAGTGCATGTAGGTACTAAATTCCTAAAATTATGACAATTTGGCGCAGTTACCACCTAACTGACGACCTAATTGGCTCAGTGGTCAACTGATTGGACTGCTGCGCTAAGGGATGCGGCTTGGATTCCCACACGGGGCATAAATTTGTGTGATCCATAGATGTTTGTTCCGAGTCTGGGTTGTGTAAATGTCGATGCAGAAGAAATTTGTAATGGGGGCGAGGTTTTTTAAAAAAAAAAAAACTCTTCTGTTACAGTCATTTCTTACATTACTTTAATTTTCTTAACATTATTCAGGTATTTTAAAATGATATGAATGAAGAATCAAAGTTGTAGCCAAAAGTTCGAATGTGAACATGGTTTTTGTGATAATAATGTGTTATATTTTTTTATTTTTCATGATATTGTGCCAGGTGGGTCTATACGACAGCGATCAATATAACAACAGAACATTCTTTGCCTACTGTCCGACCATAACAAGCATGATTATAACATATACTTAAAGTTTATATCAGACCACTTTATCGAAAAGAACAATTGTCTAATTCTACCACATAACAAACGAACCGTCACTCTTCCAAATTATCCTAAATCTCCGACCCGAAATCGAACAGCCGATTGAGCAAAGACCAAACAACGATCACAATAACTAAATATAACAATTCGTGCGAAATTGTTTTCGGGAGATTAAAGGACGTACTATAATACCAACGACAATGGGCTCCTAGGGCTGTTTATATTGGTTTATATAAATACACTGTCATCCGCACGGCACGCACAATACAGTTCAACGTCTTCTTTAAACCAAAAATTGTGTTTTCGGATACAATACGTCCTGCGTAAAGAAATATGTCATGTCTAAGCGAATCATTCATTATTTACTCTTCTCTTGTGAGAGCTTTCTTTGATTGGTTTAATAAATATTTAAAAACTGAGACTTATTATTTGGTATCCTTTCATACTTTATGAATTCAACAGTAACTCTGAATGTCTGTTCGTTATTCTATCACACACTAACACCCAAAGGTTATGACATTTGAAAATAGCTCGAACACTAGAGAAGAGCGTAATCATTTTTTTATCCTGGGAAAGACACAATCAACTGTAGACCATGTGAACAGTGCTAAAGCTAAACCAGTTCAAAAATAATATAGTTACTTAATATTCGTTGCGTTCAATGATTACTTCATTTATTTTAATTTCACGGTTTGGGTACAATTAGTTTAAACCTTGAAAATTCATTGTCTTATTTTCATCTTAGTTGCCTTTAAGTGATATTTCTTTAGATCCATCAATCTAACCACAATGAACAATTAAGACGAAGGCAAAGGGTACTCTAATCTGTCATTGTACCAAAAGCATTTAGATAATCAAGGTCTGTAGTGGGACAACAAAAAGAACGGGTATGTAATGACATCGTGATGTAACCCCGGGGAATTTTATAACGCTCACTAAGTTTTGGGTCATTATCGTGATTTTGATCAGTGATGCGTCAAAGGGCAGCCACACACGACGTCTAAGTCCTTGTTACCAATTAATCTAAGCATCTACGTAGCTATAATGTTATTGTGTTCATGCATCACTCTGAGAATAAACCTTTTGTAAAATTACTCATACACGAGATATATGTGAGAATCTAGTCACGTGGTCGAGTATTGTTTGTATCTTAGAAGAAATTCGTCGTTTATAATCAAACTGACTCAGTTATAAAAATAATGTTTATAAAATATGTTGTCTTGTTATAACAATGAAATTACTGCGTGATCAGTTAAGCAATACCTACAACGTTTTCCAAGCGGTTAACCTTTAAATAAACGTCAAACAATCCTAGAATATAAATAAACCTATTTTATATCCTTCGCATTCGTTCCATTGTCCATCACTCTTATCTCACGACTTATTGCACGGTATTATCTCCTAAGTGTACTTAGTTACGAAACAGTATGTAACTGTTGCCACGCGGTGCTGTACTTAACCTCAGATGACACAGCACCGATAAGATCACTACAAAAATGTAACAGACAATTGAGGACAGCCGCCCGTGCCCGCAAAAATATAATAACCAGTCAAAACACGTGTCTCCGACAAACACCAAAGAGATCGCTGATAACTTGATAACTTACTCGAAAAAACATTTTTCTACCTCAAATGTGTTTATCGGCTTTCGATCTGGAATCTGTAAGGCACACATTGTAAGTCCTTGCGCCTCTTATCGTCCGGATTAATCGAAGTATGAAAAGCTTTGGGTCCCAACCGCAGTTTACAAGTCGGCCCTTGAAAACCAACAGATGTTTGCGTAATGAATTTTATTTTTAGTTTTCAAAGAATCCTTTGACAAATTTTTACAAATCGGTTTGGCTACCTGCGCTGATGGAAGTTTAAGATGTCGCCGAAGATTAAGAAAATTTGTAAGTAGATTTTTGCACAATAGATTTTAAAAGGACCAGATTGTATATTCTAGCTAGGTATATACTTAAAACCAACAATGCTTCTTCAAAAGTACTATATATTTGTATTTATCTACATTTCTTTTTTCTACTTTTCATTTTTAAGATTTTAATAATTGCCTTTTAGTGAAAAAACAGTCATCACTTGCTAAAATAAGCACCCTTTTACTTATAAGTTCAGGACCTTATTTTGTTTACATACATACGTAGGTACTATTTAAATAATACTAGGCCCTGATATGAATTAAGAATTAGTTTTTCAAAATCATTACAATTTACGTAAGGATCATTATGCTTAATCATTCTATACGAAACATCGTAGGTACCTACTCTATCTCTATCTATCTTATACATGTGTTTGTATACAAAGTAAATGTATCCTCATAACACACATTTAATACACCATCGAATATCAAATCCGACCTCCTGGAATATCAAACAAATTCTTTTATCGGTATATTCTATATCACGACCTTTTGTCTCTGCCTGCAGCAGTATATTGATAAACCTGAATTGAAATCCAAATATTCGCACAATGTCGTGTAAAATGGGCGTGTTTTATTTATAGTCTGTTGTGATCATTGCACAATTGTATGAAAAAAATGTTTTTGTGGAACCCCTGACGTGGAAATAATGGCCTTTATTGTAGGGATATTTTTTTGGGCGTTTGGCAAAGCGGTGGTCCAATAGAATCGATTGTGTGGTATGCCTAGATTAAAATTGTACAAAGCTAGGCTGACTGAGGTGCCGAGTGGTATCCGGCCTAGAATAGACAACCTCTTTCCTCCCGTGGGTGTCGTAAGAGGCGACTAAGGGAAAATCCAGAAGATGCGCTGCAGCGTCTTCTGTAACTTCACCACCAAGCGTGGGGATTATGGCACCCCCTCCAATAAGGGGGAGGCCTTTATTCAATAGTGGAGTCTTTTAGCTGATGATGAGGCTGACAGAACGGTTTTATTCCACCAATAAATTATTTACTGGTGGTGTTTTGAAAATGGTGGAACTTTTACAACAAATCGTCTTACGCATGTGATTAACCTAAAATGCCAAAATACATAATTTACAACTCGTACTCGTAGACATTGTATTCCCTTATGTAATGGAACTTGCATTAAACATTGTGTTAAAATACACTTACATAAATCATGATGGACTTTAAATGAATGCGGGTTCTAACGGTTCATAAACACTTTTACTCAGCTGACAAATTCATAAGGACAGGTACAGCAAAACTATAATCTGTTACATAATTATATGCCACACGTCAGTAAATAAGTCCCTTATTATCCTCATACTTGCATTGCTCAAAACTTTCTAAGAAAACCGTCGCATATCAGGCGCACCGCGCACTCTATTACAATATCGATACGAAACTTCAATACTCGCCTCGTCCGGGTTCTATGGTTAATAGAGTGGGCCCTTGCTACGATAATAATGGCTATTTGCCATGCTATTGTCGAGGTGGTTTGTGAATGGAAGGCGGAGGTAGGCGCGTCATTATTCTGTCAGCCGAATGTACCGGGGTTGCTAGTGATTGGCGTGGACTTTGTATCGATATTTTGACAATGTTTATAGTATCCATAGGTAGTTGTTTTGAGTGTGGTGCCAATTATTTAGGTTATGTTGCATGCTGATGGTGAAAGCTCTTGGTTTATATTCGACGATAACTAACGACAAACATACGCCTGGAGTTCCCGGAGGGTTAGGCAAAGGTAAATCAAGAGCCTCTAACCTCACCTTTAGCTGTTCAGTTGCCAAGCTGTTCATCGCGCCCAGAGCGGGTTCGTTGTCTCTTGCTTCCTCGGCATTGGTAAGGTTGATTAAATAATATGTTTAGTATTTTTAAGGAAGGATTTTTTTTTTAACTTTTATTAAATGTAAGTTTGTCTAAACTGCAGCACTTACGTTTTACCAAATCAACCAGGTACTTTTTTTAACTAGTTACATTGCCGTTGACGTAATTTACATTTTAATGTTATCGATATAGTTGCAACATCCCTAAACTGCAACATTATAGTTCCCACATTTTTTGCGCAAGCCCACAAGGATTACCAAACAATGTGCGTAGACGCAGGCCACACATCATATCGCAACGAGCACGCTTTTTGCCGTCACATTTAATGGGATTCCGTACTTTATTGTGAAATTCTTAAAGAAATATTATTGTAAGTTTAACTTTATACACCAGGTGAAAATTATATAAAAATAGATTTGACGGGACTGGGGTCCTCTTTATGCTCGATTAGATGTTTAGGCAAAGTCACTAGACCGTCACTTTAATATGTTGCAAAAATATTAACTGTATTTGAAGGATCTAAATTGATAAAGGAAGAAAAATGATGGACACGAGCAGGACTTGAATCTGCAACCTTCGCCTCACCGTGGCGCTGTTATAACCAAGTGAGCCATCGTGTCCATCATTTTTCAAATTTCCTTTATCAATTTAGATTCAAGCTAAGCATGGGCAACATGGTAAAATGCCACCAAGTCATTTGTATTTGAAGGATGCTTTTCTAAATTCGTTTGCAACTCAGACACAATCACTAGTGTGAAAAATTACTCAATAACAGACTTTTGCCTTAAAGATTGGTACCTAAGGAATGAACTGTCAATGATGAGTCGACTAGATCATTAGAGTGCTGCTCCAAGTGTTTAGATTCAGTTCATATCTTGGCCAAGAATTTTGTTAGACGCAAATACTCGTCGCCTACTAATAAAGTACATAGGTACCTAAAAAGAACGACTGCTAACAAAAATGAATTCGGTAGGCAAGACACTGAATGAGCAAGACAAATGTACTTAAAAATTTGCGCCCGTAGTACTATCCTTCTAAATGAAGAATACGTGTATACTGAAGTACAAATACTTAACAAACTAATAAAAACCTAAATATATTGAAAATACAGGTTTAGCTATTCCGCTGCTTAGTACATTTGAGGTATTAAATCGTTCTCGAATTAAATAAAAGACATTCTACTACATCTTAATCGTTAAAAAACTAGGTAGGTATATATTAGAGAAAGTCGATATGCTCACTCCAATCTCCAATGAATACTTCAAACAATACCTTGCTGAAAACAAAACAGAATCTCCTTAAGACTGTAAGTTCTTATTAATTTCATTAATTAATATTCATAATCTACAATCATCCGTTGGTTACGACACAAGCGCCTTACGCTTTGCACCAAATTTTATTGATCAGAGTTTCGTTTTGGCAACAATTTGCCACCACCTACAATGTAGGCTTCGGCGCTTAAGGCTACCACATAAAAATCATAGATGGCGCTTTTCCGAGCTTCAGTTCTTTCTGACGAAAAACAAAACAATAAATTATGATTTTGTCATCGTTTTACTAACAATAATAATACAATTAAATAAAGGTGTCAAATGTAACAATAACTCAACTTTTTGTTTCGCTATTGTTTACTGGTTTAAAATCTAATTTAAAATCTACTGTCTAAAAATATGTTGGATTATTGACAGTAGTACCTAAGTTTTTGAAATTAGACAATTTGAACGGATTTAATCGCTGTTTTATTTTGTTTTTTTTTGTTCCCGACGCGCGACGTTTTGAATGCTAGTAGGTACCTAAGTTGTTTATGCAAGATTTAACTTTCGAAAGGTAGGTATTATACGGTGTAAATATATTTCCTAGTAATTTGTCTGTTAATAACTTCTACGGAAAATAAGCTTTTCGGACAATACATTAAATTAATTTAAATAGGGTCTGGTAGCGCCACCTGTGTAAACTACAGTTTTGCTACAATATACAACTCGAACAAGTAGTAGCCGGCCTAGTGCTCTGCTGACCGAACCGGATTTGTATGTCAGGTTGTGTGCCGAGCGATAGTCGAGTGGTATGACCGTTGGACTGCCAAGTCAAAGGGCGCAAGTTTAAACCCCGGCACGCACCTATATATATAAACAGGTAGTTGGGACATAATAAACACGATTATATAAATTGTTTTTGACTTTTAAATGCCATACGAAACAATATTAAACCGTTCGTAGAAGATAATCATAAAGCTCACAGCGCAAATGGAGCAAATTAATGTAGGAACACAGAAAATTATGGAGTCGAATGGATTTAAAAATTACACGTTGCATGTGAAATTATTTGAACACCTTTAATATTCACATTATCTCAATTTATATGGCAACGGACTCACTTATTTCATTTTACAAGTACCTGTGATTTAGATACAGAAAGTGTAATTTAAACAATATGAGTACTTAACGATTTATTATAATTGCTAAAAAATACAAATACCAAATGTATGTAAGTAAATCTTCTCGTAATCAAATAATATAGAAAGATAGAGTCACTGAAACAAGTAGCAGTATCAGGGTAAATTATCTATCAAGACTACCGGCAAGCTACACAACTGGGTACTATACATTTTCTTTGAATTTGCATTACGAACTGTCTACCTTTTAATTATTTATATGTATTAAACGACATAAACAAATAGTTCTCATTTCTGTACATCAAAAAATTTATGGTCGTCATGCTTCTCAATTCCAACTTCTGTTCTAAAGCATCTTTGCAGCCAACTTACCACGGATTCCTGCAGCGTAAAGGCGGGATTATTTGACGCCTCGTTGGCTACGATGGCTAAGCAATCAAGCGAGATTATGACTTGGTATATGATGGTTACGTTAGAATATTTCCTTTAGCACGTAAAATTTTCACGACAATAGATTAGTTTGCGATTAGCACTTCTCTCTTGAACTTTACTTTCCACGAAGCAGATAGACAGATCATAAACAATTAATTAGAACATTAGGTACAACTAATTGTTTATGAACTATTGCTTATTATCTTTGAATCTTTTGAAAGCAAAATGATCAAAGTGTAGAATTGATATTAATGAGTCACTCCATAATTAAGTTTCTTCCAAGACTAGATGATTTTTTAAATATTATTTCTTCTAAATTTAACATTGATATAATATCACGCGCAGGTGATAACCACATTAACATAAAAAAGAACAGCCACTAACCTCACATGTCTATCTGATGTTACCTATTAACCTATCGGTTATTACTATGACATTTCGATGTCATTAGACTTATTACAGGTATTCATTCTAATGAAATCATTTATGTAGGGAAGTGTGAGTGCCAAGGATTAACCCTCACCTTAATTTAATTAAAACCTTTCCATAAAGATGAAAGTTCGCGTAAAAAGATACCACTGTTAAAATATGTTTCTTTAAACAGATCCTACTTGAATCTGATAAAATCCTCGATCCGTTCCTAAACTTTCCTTTTATCTGGCCACAGAAAGAGGCTGGTCCGGAACGCCCAAAATTTGTATACGTTTAGCGTCGAATGAAAAGTTCGCTAAATTCGACTTTATATTCAATCTTTCAAGTCAGTGTTAGCTGATGATAAGGAAGTCCTTCTTTTCAGTTTTAATCTAACAAAATTAGGTTTGCTTTTGACTTCGCAAGTAAGCTTCTGCTTAGAATAATTCTTATCAGATGGTTGTACTGTTCGTTATGGGAGCAAAATTAACAACCAGTAATTTGTAAACGTACCTATAGTACGGAAGTACAGTATTAAATATTACTAAGTAAAGTAGTGAAAGATTGGTAAGCCGTAGGCAGTAAAATGCAGTGATGATACAAAGTAAAATCTCCGAGCAACGCAAAATTTTGCGAAAAGTACCAATAAGCCTGCTTACAACTATCTCTGAATACTAGTATTCAGATTCCAAAGCAATATTCTTTAATAACTATTGATGAGGCTACGATCAAACGGTTTGCAATCATTTTTTGCACCTACATCTAGATTACAAGTGGACGCAAACGATGTAGTCAAAACTTATACATACTGTTACTTGTCATATCGTCATAAGAGGTCAGAAACCCGGACTAGCTTTTTTGCGAACATATCAATAATGATTTGAAGCTATAATTATTTATCTCGGCGATAAATAATTATAGCTTCAAATCATTATTGATATGTTCGCAAAAAAGCTAGTCCTTATTGGTAGTCTTTTATTGGTTTGAAAATTTAGTTGCAAGTTAGTCTTACGAGGTTACCGAGCGTGATGCTGTCTTTTAACTTAGTGGTTTCAATATTGTTTTATGCATTATTTACTGTACTAGGTGAAAGTAAGTATACCTAAAATTTATGGTGAAAATGTGGGTTTACAATTTTTTTGGTTTTTAGATTAAAAATGATGTTTTTTGTGGTTTAGCTAACTAAATGATTTTAATTTCTTAATATTTAAGGCAGCATATATTTTGTGACCAACCATCTCTCATTAAATGTGTTTTCAAATGAAAACAAAATCTCATTGCAGATCAAAATAAACCACCATGTAGATACAACGATGAAGAATGTCTTATAGGAAAAGTAGGAAGATCATTCTTTAGTGAACTAGATGAATTTCTAAATTTTTTGAAAACTTACGAGTTGGAAGCTGATAATCTGAAATTGATATTGAAGGATTACGAGTTGTATGGATTCAAGAACTGTACACTAAAGAATACAACGTAAGTATCAAAGTATGATTACTTCGATTTTTTCATCGTACACAGATTATACCTAAACACGATCGTGGTGTAAGGGCTAGTCAATATAGCACTGATAGCCGAGTGGTATGACCGTTGGACTACCAAGTCAAAGGTCGCAAGTTTAAACCCCGGCACGCACCAATGTCTTTTCGAATTCATGTGCGTATTGTAAATTAGTTATCAGTTGCTAAAAACGGTGAAGGAAAACATCGTGAGGAAACCGGCACACCTAAGAGATTTGTTCATCAAACACACCATAAGAAGAAGAACTGTACTAAATTTGCTGGCTTTAATGAGTGAACAGCAAGATGCTTCATTAGCAAAGAGAACAACATCTTCAAGCCTTCTTCTGATTTAGGCATGTTTGTAAGGCTAAAATCTAAAACGACTAGTAGCTTTAATTAAAGGAGAAATGTTGCTTTGTGAAGAATTGATGTTGTTTTTTAATTACTGTATAACTTTCAGATTGAATGTAAAAGAGTCTTATTTTAATCACTCTTATTGGTGTCCACGTCTACTAATCAGCTCAAACTACGAATTAAATGGACAATTAGGAAGTTTAACTGTAAACGGAACTGGCAGAACCAATATTTTATATTGTGAGTGCGTTTTAGTTATCTAGAATAAAAGTAAATAAGAATGGTTAAATACTAGTTAACTAATACATAACTTCTTCCTTTTTTGAAGTCGGTTTAAATTATTATATATTTGAGCACTGTTATTTGCATGTATTTTTCGAAATAACATAAAGTATTGAGTATTTTTATACAAGAGGCAACATTTTGAGTAGAAACTGTAACATTTTGAGCAAAACTTGTGTGCACATGACCAAACGTTGACAAAATAAAGTAATGATAATATTTCTAAAGAAAAATATAATAAAAATAAATTTTAAACCCGACTTCCGTGTCAAAAATCGAACTGAAAAGTAAAAAACCTCTTAGTCTATAAGGCAGCGTTCCACAGAACGGTCCCCTGACTGCGATGGGACTTGTTTTTTACTTTTGAGTTCGGTTTTTTGACATGGTTGTCGTGTTTTTAAATATTTTTTTTATGTCCTATGTTACTCGCAATGTTGCAAGAATTCCAGCGACACTCCATACATCAAAATCGGTTCAGGCATTCATAAGTTATGGTGGAATAAAGAAACGCACATACATACATGAACCCTGATAACATTACATTCCCTTTTTTGGGCAGTCGTGTAAAAATACACAAGCTGCTTCCACATTAAAACAAGTACCTATTAGCCAACACCTCTTAATTTCTTTTTCTCTAGATAAATACCATATTGTGTTACGCTGTGACTTCAGCAAGAACAAATACGAAGACGAAAATGTATACAATGAACAATATTCTCCTACCTACACAGTTCACAACTTTTCTTTGGATCTCAAACCTGAAGCAGTGTTACTGAATTTTACAGGCCTTCAGTTCAGCGATAAAGAGAAAGGTTAGCATATGATGTATAAAACGTTGTAGAAAGTCATATTCTGTATATACATATGTTACGGGTTATGCTAGAAGATTAAGTAAACCTAGGTATACCCGGGTTCACTTAGAACCACCCTAGGATTTTGGGTAAAGTCCGAATACTAAATTGAAATAATTTTAATTCGAGATTTACCCATGTTCCATATACACCTAGATCTATATCCTCTTGACTGGCGAGCGACCCGAATCGGGTCGCGACATCAAAATGTGCTTGACTGGCGAGCGACCCATTCTGGGACGCTGACCTTGACTCACATTTCATAACAAAAATCAACCGACAATGTTATCGCTGTGTTACTCGAACCTATTTTAATGTTTACGTGATAGAACAGGCTAGCAAACAAGCCAATAATATTATGGGATTACAAGGAAGGATATTTATAAACTGTGGTCAGTGCCGAGTGGCGCGAATTTTGAATTGTAGTAGTAATACTATTTGAAGTGTATTTTGTGCGTTTATCGGGGAATTACGCGTGTTTGTGAACTAAAAATGATGCGTGGGTAACTAATCTATCGTCTAATTACAATTGTAGATGGAATTGTTAAAATTTTTAGTATTAATTTTACAAAAAAAAAAAAAGTCGGAAAATTTTCATTTTCCATTTTCATTTCCAAAAATTTTCACAGCATGTTTTTAGATTTTACAATATATACATACTAATCAGTAAGAAAAATTAACAGAGAATCCAAATATATATATATATTCGTACGTATTCTTACAAAATCATCGAGAAAACTGCAAAAGAATGCACCTAATCCCCTCCAGGGGGGCCTCCCGTGCGGGGGGGGCGCCAGACGCGGGGGGTTGTGAATCGTCCCATTTTTGGTCGCTTGCCAGTCGAGAGGATATACATATATACGACCTGATTAGCGCAGTGTCCAAGCAATTCGACTGCTGTGTCAAGGGTTGCGGGTTCGATTCCCACACGGGACAAAAACTTGTACAGTCCGCAAATGTTTGGCCCATGTCTGGGTGTTTGCGTAGATATATTTCATGTTTGAGAAAGTCACGACGTTTTTTTTAGTGACGATACCTTACTTCCCTACCTTCTATAAGGCCATCAGCTGCATGCCTATAAGAATGGATACAGTAGGTAAGTACACTTGTGCACAACGGCGACACTCCGTCATCAACGTTGACTAACCAATATAGATCTACAATGGCAGTAAGCTGGCCCTGCAGGGCTACTACGTCCTTGCATTGCAGGACATTTTTCATTGTGGAAGCGTTATGCCGAACTACACTGCATGCAGCGGCGCGCGGCGTCGCACTTCCACAAAAGAAAATGACCTGCAACGCAAGGTCATAGTGAAAGAATGATATAATGTTTCGACTAGGTTATCGATGACATAATACCTATGGTATCGATAACATAGTCGAAATATGTCAAACACATATGTATATTTTTCATTCTATTCGATTTCGATTCGTCAAGCGTTTTGCCACTTGGCTAGGGGGGCAGGTGTGATGCGGGTGTACTATTAATATACGGGGAATACAGACGTGATATTATTACGGTTGTTTTGCTAAGACTCAAATTAAGGGAGACTAAAGGCTTTGGTATTTTTGGTTTGGGAGTATCTATTGTAACTTTGATGACTTACAGATAAACCTTCTGCAACTGAAACATGATGCAGATGTTCTTGTCCTAACAGAGTGCAGACTTAACTATAACAAACAATTACCATTACTTAATAATTACACGTCCTACTATACAACAAAACAACTCAATCAGAATGACGGCGTAGTTACGTACGTTAAAAATAACCATCTTCCTCGGGTAACAGAAATTAATTTGACTGATGCATCTGCTATTCAGATATCCATCTTAGACTATATAATTATAGGTATATATCGTTCTCCATCAAACGTTTGTGCTGATAATTTTATAACCTCCCTAAGTCTCCACCTTGATACGATCAAATCACATAAAAACATAATAATTGTAGGCGACATAAATATTAATTTGATTTTCAAGGATTCAGAAACTTGTCAGTCTCGTAATAATAGATTAAATTATCTAAATATGTTGGCGGGTCATGGCCTTCTCCCAGGTCATTCTTTTCCTACTCGAGAGCAGAATTGTCTCGATCATGCACTTCTAAAGATTGACAAGACTAATAATTCGGCATTTGTGGCTGTTTTGAACACATCTATTACAGATCACGCTATGATATTGTTAACAATAACCCAAGCACCTAAAATTAAGAATTGCGTGAAATATAAAACTATCATAGATTGTGAAAATGCTAAAAAGGACCTAATAAATACTGACATGTCATTTTTCAACATGTTTCAGGACCCAAATATTCTAGCTGATAAATTGATTGATGTGATCAAGACAGCTCTGTTTTCCAACACCAAGATTAAATTAGTATCTGGTGTTAGACGTTTTTTGAAGCCCTGGATGTCACTAGGGGCATTACGATGTATTAAACTACGAAATAGATTGCAACTACAATCAAGAAAAGACCCCCATAATATAATAATTAAGATTACTTTCCGACGTTTTCGAAATTATTGCTCAAATCTAATTAAGAAGTTAAAAAGACATTTTCAAAGAACCCAAATAGCCGATTCAGTAAAAAATCCAAAACAGCTTTGGATAAAAATAAATGAAATTACTCAATTCAAAGCCCCTAAGTCTTCAAACATAGCTCTCCTAAATCTCTCTCCGCACCCACTTGATTGAGTAAATCAAGTCAATCAGTTTTTTATGGGAATCGGTAAATTTTTAGCTGAGGACATAATTAATAACTCTGTTATTCCAAATAAAACTCCCACTGTACACTCCAGGGCTTCGTCGTTCGTGCTTCTTGACACTGACCCACAAGAAGTAAATGCTATATTGATGGGCCTTGATTCTGAAAGTTCACCGGGGTGGGACGCTGTACCCACTAATTTCCTGAAGATATGTAGGGGCTTTGTTGTTCCATTTATAAGTCAGCTGGCTAATTTGTGCTTTAAAAAGGGAATATTTCCTGCTGCATTCAAACGATCTGTAGTGACACCTGTGCACAAGGGGGGGGGACGTGAGTGTTGTCAATAATTACCGTCCTATATCCGTACTACCGTGTTTATCAAAAATATTGGAAAAACTAATAAATAAAAGACTTGTTGATTATTTAAATAGAAATGACATCTTATCTAATTCTCAGTACGGATTTAGAAAAGGTTTTTCCACTCTGGATGCTGTCACGGCACTAACGACTGAGATAGTTGCTCATGTAGATAAAGGAGTAAAATGCCTAGCAGTGTTTATAGACCTCAAAAAAGCCTTTGACACCGTCTCCGTCCCAGCCCTTCTGCACAGACTTGAAACTATTGGTATAAGGGATGTAGCTCTCTCTCTTTTTGAAAGTTATTTGCAGGACAGAAAACAACAAGTAAAAATTAATAATCACTTAAGTGATGAGGAAAATGTAATATACGGAGTCCCACAGGGCAGCGTGCTCGGCCCGACGCTGTTCCTAATATACATAAATGATCTCTGTAATATTCGGAGCAGCGCCGGGCGGATATTTTCATATGCTGACGATACAGCAGTAGTATATACAGGAATCTCATGGGCTGCCGTGAAAATTGCCGCTGAACAAGGTCTGGCCGAAATAGCTAGCTGGCTTAATGAAAGTTTGTTAACCCTAAATATTTCCAAAACTAATTTCATTTGTTTTACCCCGAGCCAGAGATCGCAACCTGGTGCTGATTTCGCGATTAAACTACATAAGTGTGGTGGCAGGTTCAGACATGGCTGTGACTGCCAGAGCATTGATCGGGTTAAATCTACGAAATACCTGGGCATAACTCTAGACCAAAGATTGTCATGGTACTCACATATTGAATTGACTATGACTAGGGTTAGGAAGCTTATATGGATCTTCAAAAGTTTGAGACATGTTATGACAGCACAGCTGTTGAATAAAGTATACGTTGCGCTTGCTCAGTCTGTTATAGTATACTGTATACCGGTTTGGGGAGGTGCCACAAAAATTAAATTTCTAGAATTAGAAAGAGCCCAGAGGTCTCTTGTAAAGGTGATGTACTTCAAACCTTACAGATACTCTACAAGCGTCCTTTACAGGACTAGCGGGCTTCTGACGGTCAGGAAGCTATATATTCATAATATAATATTGCACCTGCACAAGACACTAGCTTTTGTTCCAGCTACACAGGTTAGAAGACGTAGGGATATTGTGGCACACTCCCCAAAGGTTCGCACTGATTTTGCTAGACGTCAGTTTGCAACTCAGTCAACTTATATATACAACAAACTGAATCTTAAACTTGATATTTATCCAATGTTGACCTATCACTGTAAAAAGAAATTGTCAGAATGGTTGAAAAATCTCACTTACGAGGAAACCGAACACATTTTAGTCAGAATTGCATAGAATTAATATAAATTTATTAACTGATAGGGTATTTCTAGTAATAACAGATATACATACATATGTATTTTAGGAGTTACTCTGAGCTGTCCATCAACATAAGAAGTATTATTTTCACATGTATGAACTAAATTGTACGTAAAATTCGATTGCATGTTCTATTAAATTAAATTATTATTTTATATAACAATTAGTCTCAACATTGCTCAAATTATTGTATTTGGGAAGAAGCGAGGTAGTCCCAACACAAGTTTTATATAACTTACAGGAACTACTTCAATTTCTGTATGAACGCAATGTACAAGATAATAATAAACACATTTTCATTCATTTCATTTCATTTGGTAAATTTCCGTTCAATGTTTTATTTTCAATCGTTGATACTGCAGAGTACTTAAAAATGATAGAACTGCTGTTCCGAGAGCCTCTTATGCGTCAACACTCCGTACGTGAATTATCTGACGTCATACCAAGGTTACATGAGGTTTATGAAAACCTATGAAAAAATTCTAATTTGAATATTTATATTAATGTAAAAATATTTTAATTAAAAATAAAATATGGATTTTATAGTAATTTATTGTTTTTTGGTTTTGACCTAAAGCATTGCAACGATATAGTATGTATCAATAAGAAAAAATATTATATTTTTAAGGTATTTAGTAAGATAACAACCATAATTTCTTTATAACAGACTTACGGATGTCACTACGGTATTTTTTTATCATTATCATCAGCCGGAAGACGTCCACTGCTGGACAAAGGCCTCCCCCTTAGAATGCCACAATGAACGACGACTATTTTGTAACTAACAATAATTATTTTCAGGTGTTTCTGTGAAAGAAAATTACGAGAAGTTAGAGAAGTTCATCCGAGAGCCTCTTCTTTACAATTTCATACTAAAATACTTAAATAATGAAAACGAATTCCAAAAAAAAAAAGTATTTGCTGTTGAAGATATTTTTGTAGAACAGTAAAGAATTAAACAAGAACCTATCAAAGAAACTACTTACATATACTGCCAATAACTCGTGTTCGTAATCTCCAATTTAGTGAAATTATTGCTATTCTTTTTAAGTTTATTCATCTGCTTTTAATTTTTACCGCTCTGCAAGATCGAGTCCAGTGTCGTTTTTGGCCCACATCAGATTTTTCTCCTTTTACACTCACTTATTTTCGACGACGAAAGAGAATTGTGTTTCTACCCTACTCCCTCTACTAATCATATAAATTATAATGTTTACGCTTTACCAGTTGGCAGTTCTTAATTTGTTGAATTTTCCCCTATTTTAAATACACTGAATGCCGACATAATCCTCCTTACTTATCAAAATTGAAAATGTTTAACTATTTATTAAGAATTCTGTCACTGATATCAATAGACAAGAGGTGTTTAACTGTTTTGAGATGGTATATAAGTAAGAGGGAATATATTCACTTGGAAACTGCCAAGTAAATAATAACAATATGTATTTACGCGAGGATGTGCTGGACTCACTGGCTAAAACCTCAGGGTGTCTTCCTAACTTCCAAACTACTATGTATGTTCTAAATTGATGAAGGAAATTTGAAAAATGATGGAAACCAGCGAACTTGAACCCGCGACCTTCGCCGTAGCGTGGCGCTGCTCTAACCAACTGAGCGATCGTGTGCGCACCCATTGAATTTTAAGTTCCTTTTTTATTATTTATTTTCTATGAGTATTTTGATCGAAACCGAAGACTGCCTACAGACTCCAGTATGTCGGGCGCAAGAGGAAAGCGCGGATAAAACGGCGCTCCTCACCGCCGTCTTCTTGCGAATTGCCTTCGCTTAAGGAAGCGACTGCTAATCATGTTTACGTAAAAGCTCCACTTACAATTGTGGGGCTCGTAGCTATGCGGCTACCCGGCACATCAGTCGATCTGCGAGGTTAAGCCGTGCTCGCCGCGGTCAGTCTTGTGATGGGTGACCGTTTTCACATGTCGAGACCCCACCGTGCTTCGCAAGGCACGTTAAGCCGTTGGCCCTGCGCCTGATCTCTCTCCGGTCGTGTCGGTCTACCGTCCTATCGGATTATGAGAGTGAGGGAATAGGGAGTGCACCTGTGTCTGCGCGCATACTTGTGCACTATAATATCTCCTGCGCAGATGGCTAGTCTCAGCTGAGACAGGCCGCCGTGACCGAAATTCGGTCAGGAGGACATTATTACTTACAATAAACTACGACTGAAAGTAAAAAAAATATGACACACTTATTTTGTCTTCGTAACTTCCACATTGCTGGTTTGACTCAAATAATTGTATAAATTACTATTAATTAATGATCACAAATTGAAAGCACTTGTTTATACATTTTAAATAAATAAGAATTACTTACATATTCAGTGCATTTTCATATAAGTACCGACATAATAAGAGGTATAATTACATACCATAAGTTTACTCAGTGGGTATCTATACTAAATTTATCCTGTGTAATCAGGTGTGCAAATTGCTTTTCGCATGACAATTATAAGACATCAATCATAATTAATTATTAATAATAATTGTATAAATAACTGCACGGCAGAGTGATGCATCTTGTGAAAGGCATACATATAACAATTTTTCCTGCTTCATCTCAAAATCTTCCTGTTTGGTCATTCTGCGTTACTTTTTATTTTGTTCAGAAACCTTTTTTGGTAAGTAGGTGAAAATATTTTACAAATGCAATGGCTTTCTTGCCCGTGAGTGAGTTGCTTATTTTTGATTATGTTGAGGATAAAATGTAATCTTGCGCAGTTATATCGTATTTGTAACCTTTTTCGGGCCTTAGAAAAGTGGCCAAACGCAAGACTAATAGATATCGAATCGAATAATCATTCTATTCGATTTCTTTTCATCTAGCGTTTTGATACTTGTTTAAGCCCCTTGGTTACCATGAATTTCCGTTTGATATGAATGTGCTGGGTAATGTTTAAACAAAGTTTAATGGTCAATCAGAATCAAATTGTCATTATTTATGATCTAGTAAATTGATGTTCCCATTTTAGGCCTAAACACACCGTGCTCATTTGACGATCTACCATGTCTGACGAAATCAACGAATGCTGTTTATCCCAAGATTATAGCAGGATTACCTGGTAAAGTGAATTCTTCAAATCCAATACATCTGGATGTCATAACCGTTTACAGTTTAGGTCTAAACCACACATTATCAAATGCCAAGATGACTGGATTACGAGTAAAGGACTGTCAAGTGACGAAAACAACGTAAGTTTCAAACCTAATAATCGTAAAAAGACAAATATTTCATTAAATAGTTGTTAAATTGTTAATGATTATACTGTTTGCCGTGGGGTGCCAGAATATGCCGGGCCAGAATAGTACCTTCCCATCTCGTGTCATAGGAGGCAAATAAAGGAAAAGTCAGCAGATAGGCAGCAGCGTCTTCCGTAACTTCACCAAGCCGCTTGCCAAGCCGGGAGATTATGGCACCCCACTTTTGTTAAGGGCTGATCATGATGATGATTGTTTATATTGAACATGATCCTAAAAAACAGTGACAGAACATAGAAAAAGAATGTGTGAACAAAAAATATGTAGTTATTAACCTCCTGCTTCTCAGGGTATAACTTGCTATCACCTCTTTAGTCTCATTAATTTTTTTTGTTCCTAATCTTTACCGTTTTCCTCTTGCAGATAAGTACAACATAGTGTTAGAGGGTCTATGTTGGAGAGAATCACTTCAAAATAACCAATTTTACTTTAGGTCTAAATCCTAAATCTGTTACTGCATATTATACAGGTCTTGCCATCGGAACTAACAAAGGGGGTAAGTTGTCCTATGTCGGGTTGTTATATCCCATTATGGGAAAAATGTGTGATCCACAGATACGTGTATCAAACATCCGACCCTATTGTAAGGATTAGACCTAAGAATTACTTGCCTCATAAAATCTATTTTACACAAATAAGCACTTATCACCACGTAATCATACAAACTCATAGTATGATATTTTCAGGTGCAGATGAAGACTTCGTTGAATTAGAGAAGACAATTCGTTACGATATCATGTACACATTATTTAAAAAGTTTGTAATAAACGTCAACACATATCAAAATCTATTCGCAGTTAAAGACATGAATTACTCTGTTACGGATTGATTAATTATTTTATTGAAAGGAGAGTAAATTTTGGGAATCAAGTGAATGGGGCACTACACTCCTTTATGACCACCCAGAAGGTGTCAAAAAACGCTCGACTGGCCGTGCATAGAGGAGTATTAGTGCCGAGTCTTATGTATGGTAGTGAAAGTTGGGTATGGCAGAAAAAACATCAAAGCCGCATTAATGCAGTAGAGATGCGGGCTTTGAGAAGTATGTGTGGTGTGACTTTGAGAGATAGAGTAGAAAATAAGGTGATAAGAGAGAGATGCGGAGTGAATGTAGATGTAATTACAAAAATCGAGAAGAATATGCTTAGATGGTTTGGGCATGTAGAAAGGATGGATGAAAGAAGAGTGACAAAGCAAATATATGAGGCGAAAGTTAGTGGAATATCGGGAAGGGGAAGACCTCGGCGAACATACTTGGACCAGATCGGAGATGTTCTACAAAAGGGTCAAGTGAGGAGTACCCTTAACCGACGAGCGTGTATGAGGAATGTGATGCGAGTGAATGAGGCGAAAGAAGTATGTCAGGATCGTAGCAAATGGAAATCCCTGGTCTCTGCCTACCCCTCGTGGAAATAGGCGTGACTTTATGTATGTAATTATTTTGCAAATCTTCTCTCACAATAAATGCCGACAAATTATAAATGAATTGAGTTTTTTTAACTTCATTTGCACCTAATTTCTAATTTTAATTCAAATCGATTTCGAATACAGTTCAATTTCAAATAAAAATGAATTTAAATTGTTGGATATTATTAGCGCTCAGGCATTCTATTGATTGTAAGTAAGTAGTAGTAAGTTTTCCGATAAATAGTTCTATGTTAACATTTAATTAAAAGACAAGAGAGATCATCCGCAGAGCAGTTGAGGCATGAGCCTATGTGTACGTCAGTTGGTAAGTCCATCTTTCAAAAAGACTACTATAAAAATCTAGAATAACTGGCGCAACTTAAACAGGAGAATGATAGAAATTTGAACTAGAGTAATATTTACAATTTCTATCTATTAACACCATGCCATGATGCATTATTAATACATCTTAGTGTATTTCATCATCTAGTGTCTTCTTATCGTATGGTTGATGAACAACCTGGTGTCAGAGTTTAAACCGCCTGTAGGCCTCTGACATGGCTTTACGCACAGTTGAAAAATCTCTTTGGTGTGCCGGTTTCCTCACGATGTTTACATTCACCGTTTTTAGTAACTGATAACTAATTTATAGTACGCACATGAATTCGAAAAGACTTAGGTTGGTGCCGCCAGGGTTTGAACTTGCGACCTTTGACTTGACACTCCAACGGGCATATGTACCACTCGGCTATCAGCGGTCATAATCTGCTGTAAAATGAAACAAGACACTAATAGCATTCTATTTAAAAAGGTAAATAAGTACTTAATTTTACAGATTCCTCATGGTGATCTGCGTTACTCATTAGGCTTTTCAACTTCTTGTTTAATCTTAATCTACATAAGAAATAATTACCGTAAATGTTTTCAAGCGTTTTAGTGTTTATCAAAGCAACGGTTAATAAATATGAACACTGTTTGATAAAGTAGTTAAATTGATATTATCTGAAACCGTCATACCTACCTAAATGAAATAATGACTTACCTACATTTTAAATAATTACTCTTATTGTTCTTTCATTACAATTTGTGCACACACTTTTGTTTGTTTAGTTGTATGAATTGCAATTTACCTATGGCACTAGATATGGAGCTCACGACTAAATCCATGTATCATCGTTTTACGGCTCGTCAACTCGCCAAAAAGATTTTAACGGATTGATATGATAATCTATAAACAAACACACAAACACAAACTTTCCACTTTATAAGATTAGTGTGATACAGGAGAAATTCCTAGTGTGGGTGTCAACGTTAAACTAAAAAAAAGGGACTACGTATTGATTTTTATTTTAAAATTATTTTAGTGCTACGCTGCAACTGGTCTCCAAAAATCGTGTTTTTAACCCCCGACGGAAAAAGAGGGGTGTTATAAGTTTGACCGATATGTGTGTCTGTCTGTCTGTCTGTGGCACCGTAGCTCTAAAACGGGTGAACCGATTTGGATGCGGTTTTTTTATTTATAAGAATTTTTTCCAGCGATGGTTCTTAGATATGTTTTATCAAAATCGGTTCAGCCATTTACAAGATATGGGGGGTGAAAGTGGGGATGACCAATCGAATATTTTCATATGCTCCGTGTTCAGAGCAATAACTTACCAATTCATCACCCAGATTTGCAACAAAAATTTGATGATTTGAACTAGTATCTAATATATAATAGCTAGTAACTTAATAGATAGCACTCAACGTACTCAACTTACGTAAGTAAGACCCTCAGGGTCTGACTTACGTAAGCGGTACCCCGCCGCAACATTGTCTTAAATAGGTGTTACTCGGATCGGATTTGATGGGTCAATGATAGGTGTTATTTTTGACTTTTTAAATGACCGCATTTCGTTTTAGCGTTGGGGGTTTTTTTTAATTTTAATTTAATTTTTTAGTATCTTTAACCTGTTATCTAACTACATTTCTAGAAAATGACGTTATTCAAGCAAATTTTGTTTTTGGGATTTTGTAATTATTAATCACGATAAAACAAAAACTTTGGTTCCAAACTCTGGTACTATATAAAAATATAAAACACATTAACAATTTTATACTTACACAATAATTGCAGTATTTTATAAATAACGAAGGACCTACATATCTAGCACTTCATATTTAAAGATGATGTTGAACGTACGTCCTGTTTTATTTCCTATTCTTGTTTCGATCGCATTTGGTAAGTAAAATAATTTGATAAGCGTTTCTATACCCCTTAGCTTATTCAATTTTAAATTTAACTCGGCCCTCGTCCTGCTGTGGAACATTACAGGCTCAAAATAAAAATAAATAAATAAAAATATAGAATAGAAGGCCTAACATCTAACTTTAATTTTTCGCCCTAACTGGCAAGAAAGCCGGAAATTCTGTTGCGGCAAGAAATCTAAATACACTAACCATTACCTAATAACAAATGTTTTATTTTCTTGGAATAACTGACTTAATATTCCAATAGCAGGTACCAAGCACACTCCATGCGGATATGATGATGTATCATGTTTAACAAAGGCAACAAATACTGCTTTACCGAAGATTTTAGCAGGATTGCCTGGTAAAATAAAACCTTCGGAACCAATATATCTGGACGTCAACGTAAACTTTGTATATCTTAACTACACGTTATCAAACGCCAAGATGACTGGATTAAAAAGCTGTAAAGTGAACCAAGTTTTGTAAGTTGCAAACCTAGACTAATAAATTTTTAGTTAAGTTTAACTAAAAATTTATTAGTTATGAAGGAAAAAGTGTTCGTATCGTGATTTATACTTTTTTTATTATTATGTTGGTGATAGTTCTAGTAAACGAAACCGGGTTTAATATTTTTAGTAAAGTAATTACAGAATTAGGACGTAAAATGATTGAATTTATTTATCCAGCTCGTTTAGAAATTGTGGTCAGCCCGCTTTACCTTAAACTCTTAAGCAGGATATTTTCGTGTCCTGAAAATGGAAGCAGTACATGGAAATAGGCTGGTCTAGTTACAGACAGTTACAAAATAATTATAGAAAATGTGTTATTTAAAGAATTTTTCATATCGGTTTATAAATGACGGATTTATAAGGTTACATACATAACAACCGAATTGAGATCTTCCTCCTTTTTTGAAGTCTGTTAAAAACCTTAAGATTTTATTGCAAAATTTAGGCGTTCCGTAAAAATGTGTATTCATAAGTATGAGCTACGTGTGTTACAGACTTCATCCATCAAAAAAATATTTTAATGACAAATTATTCTGCGAATGTATTACTATCGAAGGCGACTACGAGGTCAATGGACAGTTGGATAATGTGTCAATTAAAGGAAAGGGAAGAAGTAAAATTACATACGGTGAGTTCGACATTCTAATTCAAAATTTCCGTTTACAGTAAAGCTTTTAGCGTTAAGGCCAATGTTAACCGATTAGAAAACAACACATTTAGGCCTCCCCTTATGGAGTTGCATGAAGTGACGAGATAGCTAGTGAGATGAGAATGCAAATGTGCTAAAACCTAGCAATAAATAAAGATTGGTTTACTTATCATTATGATTACCGGATTAACCTATTCCTCTGCCAAAATCCCTGGAATTTAGGCCTGATGTCATGTTATTTATTTTTTTATAAAATTTGACAATTATCTTTACAATATATTTATCATTACTGTGCGCAGACAATGTTCACAAATAAATTATATAAAAAAAAAAATGAAATTAAGTCAAACGAACTAATTAAACCTGCACAGGCAAAATAAGATAAAATAGAAGAGATAAGATAAGATATATTTATTTATCAAAAACACGTGTCGGTTTCACAATCAGTTGGAGCGATTACTAAAAGAAATATATAAATGTCAACATGCTTTGCCTAGAAAGCTTTGCTTTGCCATTTTAAATACAATCTTGGGCATGAAAACTGTGGAACATTGTTGCTACTCTTAGTATCTATACATATTCGAGATTAAGCCAAGACAAACATATTTCCTCAAATTTGAAAAAAAAACACTCAATTTTCAGCAAACAGACTGCTTATATACTAGGCATATAAGGCACTCCGGCTTATTTAATAATAATAGTAATCATTTATTTCAGACAAATACATGGTCCATAATTAATTCTAAAAGATAATGATGAGTAAATGAATGACTGCCTCGTTGGTCTAGTGGTCGCTAAGCGCGACTGCTGAGTATGAGGTCCTGAGTTCGAATCCCGGGTCGGGCAAAGTGTTACTGAGATTTTCCATAAGGTAATTCTCAGTAGCAGCACGGAGTCTGGATTTGTGCCTGGCAATAGGCTCGCCCCCTATTACATTGTGACCTTTAACATAACTGGCGTGATGAGGGTGTTACTATACAAACACCTCTGCCTACCCCTTCGGGGAATACGGGCGTAATGTTATGTTATGTTATCAGTAAATTAATGACTCGACAGTAATACATAATAAGCAATACAAAATTATTACAATTAACTTCATATTAAGAAATTTGCTGCGATCCCGAAATACCTCTTCACCATTCAATCTTAGTTAATTATTTATTATTCTTGTTTAACATTTTCAGATAACTACGATATTGGGTTAGAAGGTCCATACGATAACTTTGCCGACGATTCTGGAGACGAACATTTTAGAGTCGGCAAATTTACTTTAGGGCTCAATCCTGAAACAGTGACAGTTGATTACACAGGTCTTAACTGCGGGGATAATGTGGGTAAGGTGGACTTATGTAAACACATTCTGAATTGAAATGAGCATTCGACTAGCGTAAGGTAAAAAAATTGCAACTTACTTGGTCTTTAAATTAACCACGATGGGCTAATCTTTGAGTTAATTAACTCAGAGAAGATCAGGTTCTTAGTAGCCCGCGAAAGGTATGGAGAGAAAGAATATGGGGAGGCCTATACCCAGCACTGGGACTCAAAGGCATAATCTTGTTAGTTAACAGTCTTGCTTTGGGATAGTTACATAACAACTATTTAATTTGCTGTATTTAATGTATTTATAATGTTTTTCAGGTGTAGTTGAAGACTTCATTAAGTTAGAGAAAACAATTCGAAACGATGTTATGTATAAATTTATGCAAATATTTATAAACAACGTCAACGCCTATCAAAAGTTGATTTCTGTTAAAGATATGTATTACTCTATCGATGATTAATCTTATCCTAAATTTTCTGTACCATAACCATTGTTTTATTCAATTAAAGTTCCCACGTTATGTGTTCCTAGGAATTTTACTACATCTATTTTCTTTCTTTTACGATTATTAACTGGACCGTACGACGTGTACGCATAACGGTTGGGAAAAAATCCGTCTCATAGAATTAGATCAAGACCTGTCGGGGTTTGCGGAGCAGTGTATTCTACGCTTATTTGACATTAGATAAGTGCTGGGACACCCTAAGGTTATGGCCAATAAGAGTGCGTGACCTTAGCCAAACAGGAGAAGTCAATGATTTTTTTTATTCTAAAAGGATTTAACCAGAACCAGCAGTAACAATGCCCTGACGCTTGAGGAATGATGTTATACAATGAACTAACTCACCACTTGCACTGTGATTATATAATTCACTACCAAGGTTATATTTTTCTGTAAAAAATTTAATCAAGAATTTATTTCTAATGTAATTAGGCGTCTTTAGTTTTTATATAACACATTAAGCGATTAAATCAAAGTTGAAAGTTTTTTAGACTGACCTGTAGACTTTTAGAGCTTATAATATGGCAAGTATTTATAAAAAAAAGTAAAAAAAAAACTAATTAAATTGTATGTCCTCATTACGGATTTATAAGTAAAAACATCAAAAGTATTTGCAATGATCCGTGATTGCAAATAGTTTTTATATATTTTTATTTTTTCCCCCACTTGTATCTCGAATCAGCTTTTGAATTCAATGTTGTATGGTAATCAAGAATAATGTAACCTGCAGAACAAAGACCTTCCGCAAATAACTCCTCATCTCCCGGTCTATATCAGTTTTAGCTCATCAGTTTATTGCGCTATGATCTTGTGTACTTAGTAAGTATAATTAATGTTTTCAAATTATTACTGCAGTCACTATGACTTTAGGAATTTGAAAACTAATATATATGATTTTACATTATTAAATTGAATCGATAATAAAAACTTTAAACGCTTATTGCAAAAACTTGAAATTAATTATCAGAGATCAGTAGCTGAATGCCAAAACCTTTATAAAGCCTATCTATATAAAGTTACAAAAAACCCACACATTCGCCAAGGGAAAAGTTAAAGGAGATCGGTATTATGACTGTCCTATATTATATTTACGAGAACTTGCTTAACGCTCATGAAAATATTAATCTTTATATTAGAAACAGTAAGGTTCACAACATTAATACTAGGAATAAGGAAAAATTTGTTGTTCCAGCCACTAGGCTCCAGAAAATTAGTAACTCGTTTAAATGTCAATGTATACGTTTTTATAATAAGATCCCATACAACATTCAAAATCTAAGTTAATATAAATCTTATTCTTGACAACGGTGATGAAAATCATCATCATCAGCCGGAAGACGTCCACTTTTGAATAAAGCGTCGCCCTTAGAACGCTACAATGATCGACGACTTGCCATTTGCTTCCACCGGTTGCCCGCAACTCTGACGATATCATCGTTCCACCTGGTGGAAATCATCGTAAGGAAACCTGTGACATCGCTAACCCGCAGTGAGCTAGCACGGCGATCAATGCTCAATCCTTCTCTATACGAGAAGACGCCTTTGTCCTGCAGTAGTACACTTATAGTCGGTTATTTTTATATTATTATTAACCTTAATAAGTCTATCTTAATAAAATGTGCTCTTTTCTCAAAGTCTAATACCGATAACACGGAAGGCGATCCTTGAATAAGTATGACTGTGCGATAACTAACTTGACCTTTGCTTTACTCATTTGCAAACTTTTTTCCTACTTGTCTGCTGCACATCTATACGTCTGGCAATGTGTTAATTATGGACTGAACCTTTTTTCTATTTAGAAGATTAGAAGAGTTTTTGTTGGTTAGTCTTTAGTATAAATAAGATTTAAATAAGTTCAGAGTCACTATTCACTATCCAACGTAGAACAAGCATAGAAAAATGTTCTCAACTCATGTGATTATTTTTGCTTTCATCTGCTTCGTCAGTGTTAATTGTGAGTGAATCTTTTGATTAGTTTATGATCTAGGGTTATAATTAGATTTACGGTTATGATTGTAATTTATAATCACATACTTATCGCAGGGTCTTAGAAATAACAAAGTTATTTCTCTGCATCTAAGCAGAAGTATTTTATAGCAGTGTGACCTCACGATAAAAACTTTTCTTCATCAACACCAATAATTTAGTACCTACTAGTACTACTATTATAGGACAAAAAATTGTTCTATATTTCTGCTTTTTCTTTTTCACTGTTATATTTATATACAGAGCCCTAGTCTGAGTATTCTGATTCTATTCTTCACTGTATTCCGTAATTACTTCTGCATTAACAAATGAAGTGTAGGTAGTACCCAAAAACATTCTTAAAGTCAATAAAGTCTTAATAAGATATCTACACGTACGTGCCCAACACTCCGCAAATTATAATTCACTAATTATTTCATTGTTCTACTGAACATAAGATTGAAAAATGAAATACTTAACAATTATTATTATTTCTACTTCTCATTGAGAGAGACTATAAATACAGCTGTTCATACAATTAATCTAGAATTAAACTTTAATATATAATATTATATGAAACTTTTACATACCTGAGCGATAAATTATCTCTTATTTCAGGTGAAACGAAGTTATGTGACTTTGCCGACAGCAAATGTCTGACCGCTGGTTCAAACCGTATGTTTAACGCATTCGTTTTGGGTATCCCTGGCGTGGACCCTTCAGACCCTATTCAAATCAACGTGATTGAAGGCAACCTTCCCAACCTCAATTTCAAAGCAGTTGAAGCTGTGCTCACGGGAATGAAGAATTGTAAAGTGGACCACGTCGGGTAAACCATTGATTTATACCAAATTATCATTAATACTTCCTAATAACCATCACCTTTCTTAACACTTTTTCTACATAACTTCTAAATGAAGAATCTATTGGCGCAGTGGCTAAGTGCTTCGACTGCTGCGCTAAAGGTTACGGATCCGCAGATATTTGTCTCGAATATGGGTGTATAAGTGTGTAATATTTATTGTAAAATAAAAATGCACATAACACACAGGGTTAATTCATAGCGCTAGGCCGACGAGTTAAAAAAATTGTGGAGCCAAAAGATTTTTATTTGTCATCCGCAGGACTAACTAAACCATTAAATTGTTGTCTTTACAAAATCGTGATTTATGTTGTTATCTTAATGTCAATTCCAGACTCTCAGCAAAGGATGATAAATACAACTACAACGTTGCATGCCCCCATGTTACGCTTACCCTAAAGAATGAAGTAAACGGTCAAGTTGGCTCTGAACATGTTGAAGGCAAGGCCACCTGCAAGATTGACCTCAGTAAGTATTCAAGAACATATTTTGCAGACTTTATTCACTCTTACAGAAGTTTATCGGCTTCATTTGTATCGTATAACTTATTAGTAAAGATAAAATTGTGATCCAATATTTCGATTATCTATATTCGTTATCAGTATTTCGAAGTGAGATTAGGGACAGGACTAATGGCTTAAAGTGGTCTAGGAAGTACTTACTCTTGAGGGCCTAGGTGTGTGAACAACCACCAATACTGATCACCGCATGTGCCCATGAAAAATTGCATCTTTATAAATCTGCATGGTAGCGATGTATCTAAAGGTTACGTCACGTCTAGTTGGATTTCTTATTCATCGGTAAAGAGAAAATAATATTTTTTTTGAAATTTGCAGGTGACTACCTTTTCAAATTCAATGGTGATTTTACTAAAAGTCAAGATGGCAACGGAAAACTTCACATGAATTTGAAAACTCACACATTGGCCATCGAAGCCAAAGGAAGTGCTAAATATGACTGCAAAAATTGTAAGTGTATTTGTCAATGTTAATGATGACTTTAGGCATTTCTAACTTGGTAGAATTTATTATAAAATCTAAGGAGTGTTGTAGCCCAGCCCCCTTACCGTGAACTTTTAAAACAGGACAGTTTTCGATTTGAAAGCGAGATGCTGCTACGCGCAATGTAATGCGGCGTCTTGCTTCCACAACGTAAAATGCCTTGCTTACAGTGTTCATGGTAGGAGGGCTGTACTTGATAGAGGCAAAAAATGTATAAAATGTAGGAACGAAGGCAGAGGCAATCTTTCTATAAGTTCCGTATGAAAAAGGGCCGCAAGCCGAACCCGATATCTGTATCATTTCCCCTCGCTACTTGTATAATGTATAGTGATGAAAAAATTTAAGGAGATTACTCTTTTTCTTATTTCGTTCCCAAAAGCATCTTTTTTATCAATGAATTTGTAATGAAAATTAAGCTAATCGTATTTATGTAACATTATTATAATTTCAGCCGCTGGTGATCTTTCAAACGAAAAATGGCAATCCGTGGGCAACTTGGTCGGCCAGCTGGTATTCGACAACATCATGAACAAATACATCGGCAATGTTAACGCATACCTGCAAGAAGTGCCAGTTGAAGAGCTGTTTACTGAGGAATAACAAGACAAATATATTCTTGAATAAAGATACTATATTAATGCATTACAATATATTGTTTTCGCATAATTACCCGTAGACCTTTATAACACAAATGATAAACGATTTGAGGAAAAAAACGAAACTCAAAATTAATATACAAAATAATATTATCTACATATTTCATTACTTATCAACTTATTTTTAAAACATAATTATACCTATCATATGATCCACCAAAAACATTGTCTATGAACCCCAAGCCATATTTACTTGAAACGGTATTTTTATTTAAAAAAATATTAATTTGTTTTCTAAGAATACCAATATTTCTGCCCCCTTACCATGAACTGTTAAAGCAGGACAGTTTAAAATGTGGAAGCGAGACGCCGCCGGCGCCGCTACGTGCAGTGTAATGCGGCGTCTCGCTTCCACAACGTAAACTGACCTGCTTTAAGAGTTCATGGTAAGAGGGCTATTTTATTTGGTTTTATTTATTGTGAATGTGTACTCTACTACTACTAGTAATAGTTTTAGTGCTTTTAATGAATGCCCATAAAGGTTAATTTACGTGAAATGTTTGCGTAGGTACTGAATTATTTTATTTGTTGTAATTCAATTAACTTTCATATGAAATAGTTATCAACATCGATTTGAATAAATGTATTGTGAGAATGGCCCATTGTTGTAAAGATTTATTGCATTAATAATGATGACGTTACTGTCTAGGTTAGTATTTATGTGTTAAATATTGTAAAATAAAGACCAAGAATTAGAGATCATTAGGAAATAATAACATAAGTTAAGAAAATTGTTACCCCATGTTCAGTGGATAAGGACACTCAGCAATGAGGAATACGATGCGAGGAGGAGCAGTAATACCTGTTTTATTCACTGGCTTAACAATTTGAAATAGATACAGATAACCGGATGTAATATTTAATAAACTGAACATCACACCTGTATTTTCCTAAGGCGGAGCGCGTTAAACCAAATATAATTTAAACGGGTGTGCCATTACTTGGTTGCACGCGCTAATCTCAGGAACTACTGGTTCGAATAAAAAATATTTTTTTTGGTTGAATTCCATTCATCGAGGAATGTTATAAAATATTCAAAATCTACGCGGACGAAGTCGTAAGTGGAAGATAATTATATATATTTTTAAGGAGACATGGCAAAAACGTAAAAAATGAAATCAAAAAGACAAGATGGTCATTGCATGCCAAGAGCATTCTGACTGGAATGTGATATAAATAAACCACCGCGAAGTGTGTATTTAAATGTATTATAATATTTCAGGTATATAAAACCAACGGTCTAGGAGAATATTAAAGTGGACAAATAAACTAAAGGTAAATCTTGTGAACTCCATAGATTCTTGTAAGAGTTAACTTTATATTTGACAACCTAGTCCAATACATTTTATGCTGAACCTCGAATACATTTCTTGTTGTTTTTATCTTATACGAGTTGCTATAAATATAAAAATTATTAAGAAAAGTTCCAGTCCAACTTTCAAGTGTCTAAGCAATCATAGAAGATGTTAGGAAGGCTACTATTTGTTTTAACTATAATTTGCTTAAGTGTCGAATGTAAGTAAGCTTTTTTATTTTAATTTACTTCAGTTTTCTCTTTTTGAGTATTGATAGATATAATATCTATGAATTACAAGTAGTTGTAAAAAAGTGGTTGTAAAAATCAGCCAATCAGATGGACCTAAATGGGGCTGATTGGCAGACTGTAGCTTAAGCATATATATAGTGCACCGACATTTCGCCAGTTATGTCATAAGTCCCGATGTAATAAGGCACAAGCCTATTGCCATCAACCGGGCACGAATCCAGACTTAGTACTGCTGATAAGAATTACTTAATGTAAAAACACAATAACACTTAGCCCGACCCGAGATTCAAACCCAGGACCTCATGCTCAGCAGTCGCGCAGCGACCACTAGACTAACGAGGCAGTAACACAGTTGGCGTAAAATTCAGTACTATTATGATTGTTTGATATTTGTCTTTGTAGTAACAGGAACTTACATGTTCTAATATATTATATTCATCTTTATCAGCCCGTTGCAGGCCCACCGCTGTCCTCTCCCAAGGTACACCACAGAGCCCGGTCTGCTGCTTTACGCATCCATGTTCTAATATGATTCCAGGTAATCCAATGTGCGATATTGAGGGCGTTACATGTCTGACAGATGTTGCGAAACGAGTGTTTGTAAAATTTATGCTCGGCGAACTAGGGGTAGAGCCTTCAGATCCTTTGCACCAAGAATTGATTGAAGTGAATCTGCCAGAACTAAAGTATACAATAATTGACGCTGTTCTTACTGGACTGAAGGATTGTGACTTAGATCTTTCAAGGTACGTTATTGAATAGAATAATTTTGGACTGATTTAAATTAAAAAACTTTTATTTGACAGGTTTAAGTTTCATGTACATCTTAAAATAGTTGATTTATTTTAAATTATATCACTAGGTAGGTAATACTATAATTATATAGGTATCTATATAAGTTAAAAAGAAAAAAAAATCCTTTTCTTCCTGCCCTTCTGCCTAATCCACGTTAAGTTAAGATAGCTGCAATTGGTAATATTTTTTTTGTTTATTAAATTTTTACAATAAAACTTTTAACTATCACAATGCCCCACAAAACTGTTGGTATGAGGAAGTGCACACTAAAACATGACTGGACTAAGATCCTAAACTTGAAGTATAGATGGGTAAACTTTAAGTACAGATGGATAAACTTGAAGTACAGATGGGTAAACTTGAAATACAGATGGGTAAACTATGTAATGACGACCTGATTTGCGCAGTGTCTAAGTGATTAGACTGCTACGCTAAAGTTTGCAGGTTTGAGTCTGGGTGTTTGTGTATGTGATATTTCATGTTTGTGCAACGCACCCACGATACAGGAGAAATTCCAAGTGTGGGGCGAAGTTATTCTTTAAAGAAGAGAAAAAAATGGTTTATCATTAAAAATAAATTGTGTTTAGTTACATTACAGACTCCGTATTAAATGTTGTTACAGTATTTTACAAAATTCCTTTTTTTATATAATTCTATTATCTGGAGGTAAACTATTAATGACTAAGTAGAATATACAGTTACTAATAATAATAACCTAATTGTTTTCCATTAATTCCAGCCCATAATTTTCTCAACGTTTATTTCAGGTTGTACAAAGATAATCAAACATATAACTATTTCATGGCATGCCCCCATCTTACTGTGGAGGCTAAATACGAGATCAAGGGCGATGTAGGCCCTGAACATGTTGAAGGCAAGGGTAACAGCAAAGTGGATTATTGTGAGTACTTAGTATTACTAAAGTCTACTGGTAATCTTTTAATTTCTTACGTAGAGCCAAAAATTACATTTTATTTTATTGAATTGTGTAACATTCAAAATAATGATGTATTTTGAATGGTTTTTAATAAGTCGGTTATCCGGTGGTAAATCTTAACATAATATAAGTAGAGGCGTGGGGTATACCCCCCTTGCGCCAGTTATTTTATAGTTTCTAATCCCAATGCAATAGTGGGCGAGCCTATTGCCATCAACCGGGCACAATTTCAGACTCTGTGCTGCTACTGAGAATTTCTTAATGGAAATCCCATTAACACTACTTTGGACCCGGAAATCGAAACTAGAACCTCATGATCGGCAGCATTGGGCATTAAACCAACAAGGAAATTTACTGATGTGAATTTACGTATTTTATTTAGACATTATTAACAAAAAAAATTACATTATATAATATATACTCCATATTTTTATACTACCTACAATAACACTAATAATATATACAACATAATATATACAAACAAAAAACATCTAAAAATTATGCATCGAATTATTTGATATTTACAATATCTATTCTACTTTCAGATAATTACTACTTTAAAGTACATGGTAGTTATGAAAAAGCTGAAGCAGAAAACGGAAATGTTCATGCTGTTTTAACAACATTCATTTTAGACGTGGAGCCCAAGGATAAAGTGCAATTTGAGTACAAAAGTCTCTACAACGGTGATGAAGAAAAATGTAAGGCTATTATTTTGGTACATATTTTTAAATAACTTATATCACAAAAAAATCCAAGCAAAAAGTTATTTGGTAAGTAATTAGCGGTGTTACACCCCCGATCAAAGAGAAGGTAAAGCTGTGAGTGTGCGAGTTCGGCGCTCTTTAAAGGCAAGTGACACGAACGCTAATCGAATAGAATAGTGAATGTATGGGGTCAATATATTACAATAATTAATATTCTATTCGTCAAGCGTATTGACTACTTTACTAGGGGTTCTGCTGTCTCTATTCGCTCGTGACAAATTGTCATTCCATCGTACTATAAAAGGAAGCACAGATGGTACGAGTATTTGCGCGCACAATTTGTGAAACAGCAAACTACGCAGAAATATTATATATGCGTTGTTATTTTAGTTGAGTTTCTCTGTTGAAATAAGCCGCTGTGGCATAATGTGCAAACACCACAATGTAAGAAAACATATTTGAAACTTTAACTTCATTACATAAAATCAAATAGCGATAAAAGCTCTTATAAGAAAAATCCTTTGCTTTATGGTAGGATTTTTATAACAATTATTTTATTTCAGCTGAGAATTTCCACAAATTTGCAAATGAAAACTGGAAACTTTTGGACAACATGATTAGCCCACCAATTATGGAGAATTTTATTAATAAATTAAATGGGAATATCAACAAATTTCTGGACATAGTGCCTTTGAAAGATTTACATACATACAAGGCAGAAAAATAGTTGTGAATCATCGTTAACATCTTAGCCAAAATACGTCATAGCAATTGTTTTGTCAGACTCTGTCACAGTTTCATTATTTATGTCTTTAGATATCATCATGTTGAATGTATATAAATTGTATTGTTTCTTGTGCGAATAAATAATAATCATCAGTCTAATTGTGTACTAACCTTTGTTATTGTTAAGAAAACCCTTACAACCTATGTCAAATTGATAGAATGTTTAATTAATTCTTAATTATAGATTAAACGTCCAAAGTTAAGTTGCTGTGTAAGCGTTTATCTGTAAGGAACATGGTCCGAATCTCGCGTTTTTAGATGTCTTTTCTTACATCCAACTTAATTAATACTTAATTTGGATTTCTCTTATAAATGAAAAAATTAAAACTAAGTCTTACAATTACAACAGCGCCATCTATTGGCAAAGTTTGCAATACCTATTACTACAATAAAGCACTTTGCTAAGCAATAACGTTAAGGCAGTTAGATGGCGCGTACAGAAGTAAAACTAAACATTGAAATGAGGATCACCAATTCGCATTGAGCAAGCGTTATGATCAGTCCCATCCAAAACACAAGTGTGAAATGAGAGCCAAGTTCTATATTAAATAATATGACAAACGAATTGAGCTCTATATGGGTGCCAAGTTCTGTGTAAAAAGTCCTAAGTCGTGACTCGGCAATTTTTACGTACATGCTATATTATATTTGCAAGTAAGTGACTTCCTGTTTGTACTGTACAGTCAGCATCATAAGTAGCCGAATATTTAATTTTTTTTAACACACCATTAATTAAAGAGCAACTTCTTATACGGTAAAAGGTCTTAATTATTTTAAGATCATCATTCTGAACAATAACTTGAATTGATATTTGTTTCTTTCAATCATTTGGCATAAGGTTTCTTTACATTGTTAAGTTACTTATGATGTTGCCTGTACAAACACTGTAAGGTCGACATAATAAATAATATCAACCTAATACCACATACTTTTATAAAATTTGGTTTGTTGGTATAACTTTCTACATAGAACTTGACACCTCAATGATTTTGTTGGTAAAGTCGACAACGACCTATTATTTAATATAGAACTTGGCTTTCATTTTACATGAACGTTTTTAATGAGTATCATTAATTTTTGAACAGAAGTTATTAGTATTCTATACTACTACTACTACCTACGCTGGTATTACTGTGTTGATACTAATTATAATCAATAATTTTCAGTTTTCAGATTTTTTCCTATGTATTTCTCGACCTTGATATCAAATTTCTAGGTCATCTGGAAGTGGGTTAGGTTTTTGGGCTATAAGTCTGTGAGTCAGTCATAACAATGCCGGTTTTTGAACATTAACATATCCATGACTGTTTGAGTTACATTAAGGAAATTTTAAATTTTATTCAAGCTAGGTTTTAATAAATGAGCCAAATTCCATGTATGTAGATCAAATAGTTTATGAATTGTGAACGGGTCAAAAGTAGCTCGAAATGGCACACAGTATCTCCAACGCTAGTTCTTTTTATTTTCTCTTTGCTGGACACGCTGCCGTGAGTGTAGATTTTCGTCCCTTCTCTGTATGAAAAAAGGTTGTGCTCTGCGTTAAGACAACTGTAGGATTCAATAATTAAATAAGGTTGTCCAACATGTTGTATGATACAGTAATACATACATTTATGTAAATCGTATCGATATTTTACTCGCGAAAAAGGGTACTATGTTTGGTTATAAATGTGTAGAGTCGATACTTCAATTGGTTTTTTATCTGACTGATAAAAATCTTTATCTTATCTTTTTTTTACAGAACTTTTCTACTAATACAATTTTAACAGGTTAAATCGGCCAATCCAAAATTCTTATACATACACCCTATACCTACATAATTATATACGCCATGATTTAATACTACATAATTATGTATAAGAATTGTGTAAAAAGTAAAACTATTCATTTTAAATTTCATTTTATTTGCTGTTTAATATTTCCATTCAATATTTCCATTGAACATTGGATATAAAACAAAAATAAATTCTAAATAATCAAGACATTAATTTTGTTTACTTGGTCTAACCATTCGGAAGATACCCGGTCTTTTTAAAGGCCACCTGCTCTATAAAATAACAGCTATGAAAAATCCCGAGAAGGTGCAGGACTAATGTTAAATAAGGATACTAAAATGATTTAGTCTATTTTGTTGGTGTGTTTTTTACTGTAGAGAAACAATCTGCCTTTTAATATAAAATCAATTGTATATTGGCAGATGGTGACTGGCCATTCACTAAACGGGCCTCAGGGGGCCCGTTTAGTCAGCGATATGGGCAACAGGGAGCAACACTATACCAATATTCTTATCCAAGGGGTGTCATTTGTTTCTTTGTGTGTAGAAGGTAATCTTTGAAACACAGTCCGATTTCTAAAATTCTAACACCTATATTTAGAATGAACCTGTAGCGTAGACAGTCTGCTTAAATCCCGTAAAAGACACGAAACAATTCCATCTAGAAGAAGTCGCGGGTTGATGGTTATAGGTTATAAGTTTCTAAAATGCAAATCTTGCAGCGGTATTGCCTTTTGGAAATCCTTAAGGTTCTCAATGAATTTAGTTAAAAAGCTCTTCATTACAATATCTCGTGTTGATTCTTCTAACTTGTAGGAATATTCTTCAGCTGTAAATAAAGAATAAAGAAGTTAATAGATTTTTACGAATAATTGATTACTAATATCATTAAAATCACTTGCTTCAAGGTTACAAAAACTATAACGAGATATTTGCATTAATATTTGTTTAAGTTGGGCTAGTAAAAAAATTTTAAATAAAAAATTATAACCTCCTTCAAAAAACTCAAAAGTGAAAAATAATATTTTATCACTTCACTTTACATAAGCGAAGTAGAAGTCGGTGCCAAATCCCAACATCCATTAAGCGATTCAGAAAAATAGTACTTATGAGAATGCTGCCATACGTGCGTGGTTCATAGTTTAAAAGCTAACACTATAAACTAAGCGAACGCATAGGATTTGGCGCCGACTTCCACTTCGCTTATGTAAAGTGAAGTGATAAAATATTATTTTTCACTTTTGAGTTTTTTGAAGGAGGTTATAATTTTTTATTTAAAATTTTTTATTTCACGATTTTTTGGCTTTAGATTCTGCTAATGTGGTTTTGCTATTTGTATGACCATTTAAGCGATTTAAATTTTGTTTTGTGAAATATAATAAACCACACGACGATAGATCGTTGCAGGAAATGAAAAGACTACGAAATCTGTCTTCCGATAATGAAGGTAGATAAGTAAGTCAGTAGTACATAAGTAAGTCATAATAAATCTTTTATTTACGAGGCAAAATTATCCAATGAGTCCTCCCACCCTGGGTGGAGGGACTGTCAGACTTGTACTGACAGTCATACTACTGTCATACTCATCCACAGTGTTCCTTCAATAGCCCTTTACGTTCCAGGGTCACGGTTACCCAGGGACAGTACCGCGATCACGGATCAGCTTACGTAATTAGGACGCATGAAATTTGAAGAGTTTTGTTCTTATAATCGAATATCTCATCAGAACAAACATCTAATTATTTTTCAGTATTGCGTTTTTTTTGTAAAACGTTGTAAGTGACCTTGAACATTTTTTTTTTCGAAATTGTTTTTATAACCTTTGTAGTGAGTACAGGCGTGATATTATGTTGTGTGATGGCGTAAACAATGCTTAGATATGCTATAGCAACAATCGCAGTTAATCTGCTGTTATTTATTGAAGAGTTCCCCCGATTTCTACAAGATCCCATCATCAGGTATTGAAATGGTGACAATGGGACCACACGGGAAGCACCAGCTTTCAAATAAAAAAAGAATCATGAAAATCGGTTCACCCAGTCGCAAGTTATGAGTGAACAAACATAAAAAAAAAAAAAAAAAAAAATACAGTCGAATTGATAACCTCCTCCTTTTTTTGAAGTCGGTTAAAAATAAACGATGCAAAAAAAAAAAAACTTAATTTTACAATAGTCTCTGAATCCTAAATTAGTGTAACTTAAACGTCACTTAAAAGTAATTTCGTTTTGTAGGACTGTATGAAATCGTTGAAAGTTATCATAACTTCTTGAGTTTTTATCCAAGTAAATCCACTAAATTATTACAAACATCATAAGTGAGACATAATTCATGCTAACCTTTTCCCTGGTCGCTGATGACAAGATTATGGTATTTAATCGTTGATCCTGATTGAAGATTCAATACAAAACTATATTCCAATATATGGAAGTGTAGTTTATCATCTTCTTGCTTTCTTTTCTCATATTTGCCCACGATATCTATATGGTAATTTTCTGGAAAAATATATTTTTTTATATTATGCTTCTTCATTTTTTTATTCTTATTATTTACGATTTTATAAGATTATGTTTAGATTATACGTAGTTGGCGAAAAAGATAAATAGAAGGAAGTTTACCATAAGTAATTTTACATGTATCCTGTCCTTCTATAAACAATGAGTCTATTTCGCCTTTTACCTCATATTCTGATTGTATCACTAACTTTGGGCAGAGTAGTTCATAATTAAATACACTTTCTTCTGGGATAAGTCTGAAAATCATTAAAAATTATGATTTTAATTATTTTTGGTGTTTTTCTATTTGAATGTAAGAAAATGAAAAATGGATGTAATGTCACATACTTGAATGCGAGAAAGTCGCAATCCTTTAATCCTGTAAAAATGGAACTCTTCAGTGAATATTTTAATTTAGGAAATTCGGCAACTACTAAGTCTAATTGCAATGGGTCCGAGGATTGTACCCCGGGGAAACCCGCCACGAATTGCGAATATACATGCTCTCTTATGGCTATTGTTATACATATGTGGTCTGTAGGCTGGCATAATTGTATATTACCTGGGAATAAGATATACATTATTAAACTTTAGGATTTTTTTAGCTATAATAGGAAAATATTGTGATTTGTTGTACGTGTAGATTGTAAGCTCTGAGGTGGTTTTAGTAAAGTAAAAATCCTATCTTCGAAAGCCCTCTGAAGGCTTCTTCCCGGATACAAAAAACAATTTTAGGAACTTCGCTTTACAATATACCTACCTTTTTAAATTTCGATTCTTTTGTAATTGAGAATACAATATACCGCAATGAGAAAGAGAATAAAATACCTATAATTATAATAAAAAATAAAATATATAACTTACCTAAAGCAGAGTGTAATAAAATGACTAATAAAGTAAACTGTACTGACAACATATTTGAATGGTCGTAGGATTCAAAATGAACTTACCTAGATTCCCAAATTAGTATAAACGGAAAAATGTACATACTATCCAGTATATTCATGACTATACAATGAACATGCGTCATCAAAAAAGTAGTTTCCGTATAATTATGATTTCTATTCAAGATGGTATCAGTCGTCATGCATGATGGCTTTTCTACGTCATACAATTTAAAGAGAAGAATAGGGTTGAAAAAATGCTTGTTTAACTAGGCATAGAAATTTAAAAAATGAAATATTAATTAAAATAACATAAGCATAAGTAAGTCAGACCCTCAGTTTGAGTACTATCTATTACTTGCAATTGCTTCGAATCATCAAATTTTTGTTACAAATCTGGGTGTTGAATTGGTAAGTTATTGCTCTAAACACGTAGCGGTACCCCGCCGCGACATTGTCTTAAATAGGTGTTACTCGGATCGGATTTGATGGCTCAATGATAGGTGTTATTTTTGATTTTTAAATGAACGCTTTTCTTTTTTGCTTTGGGGGTTTTTTAAATTTAAAATTTTTCATTTGTAAATTTTTAAACTTAAAATTTAGTCTTGTTTTTGTAATATACACATCATGCCGTTTTATTTGATATCCCACTTGGGTATATTTGAAAATATTCGATTGTTAATGTTTACTTTTACCTACTTTAACTTGAAAATGGCAGAACCGATTTTGATATAAAATATTTTTCACACCACCTGCTCGAAAATGTCAAATTATAAGTCAAGCAACCTTAACCTAAAGTGAGTCATTAGTGGCCGGGGGCACAGCCGGTCAATAATGTTGTACTGGATTTCATTATAACCCGCTGCGCTGGTCAATAATGTGATTTGAATTTGGAATCTCACATGCTCAGCTAAATTGGCAGTATAGTCACGTAATATAGTACTAACAAACAATAATCAAATGAATTCCACATCAACAGCTATAAACGTACTAAATAAAAACATAACTTTATCTTTGCACAACTGGACTAATGTCTCAAATGTTACCATTAACTTCAATTAATATGTAAGTGCATATAACTAACTAGTTCTAAATATGTTATTCTTACTGTTTGTTTATTTAATAAATACTTTGTTTTTCGTACTATGGCTATTATTTTCTCACAGTAGGTGTAAAAAGTAGAGTATCCTCCTCTGGGCTAAAGTCTTTACCTTGGGCTAGCTTGAATCCCTCGCTGCATTCAGGATTCTTGTATTAACTCCCTCGCCTCGCCGAGGGGTTCCCGAATCCTTCATTGCGCTCGATATTAAATATGACGCCCGTGACATAAGACACAACTTTAGCCCCTCCGTGCATAATCTACTATTTTTGTAATGTACACATCATGCCCATGCATTATTTTTCATTTGATACCCCACTTTGTTATGGATGAAAATATTCGATTGGTCATCCCCACTTTCATCCCCCATATCTTGTAAATGGCTACACCGATTTTGATACTACGTAACTTTTTGTAATGTGCACATTCAGAATCAGAATCAGAATCATATTTATTTGCAAAAAAATACTGTGACAAATGGTGTTACAATGAAGAATATTCAATATAGGTACAAGTCTTTTGACCAGAATAGTGGCATGCAAATCATAAAAATAAAAAATAAAAGATTACAACAAGCAGAGTACAAATTCATTATTAAATCGATACAAATAATTAAATAAGATGTCATACAGGCGAAAAACATAATAATAGTAACAAGCAAACTATAGGATAAGAATAGTAAATGAATTGTAATGTTCATGAACAGTCTTGGTATTTATTATAGCTAAAGCGCAAAGGCCTAATTTAAATTAAGGGCATTGTTCGCTAAGAGACGTTAATTTAATAATTAAAATAATAATAATAATTTAGCTTAAGTGTAATTCAATTTTAACATTAACATTACGCCCTTTCATTTTTTTTTCGAATACGTCTCTCGCAGTTAGCTCTGAGGGAGCTGTTACTGCTTAACCGGACGATTGGCGAGACCTAATACAAAGCCTCCAGCCAGGGCCCTTTCATTTGATACCCCACTAAGATATATATAAAAATATTCGATTTGTCATCCCCACTTTCGCCCCCTTTATCTTGTAAATGGGTAGATTTTGATAAAACATATCTAAGAACCATCGCTGGAAAATTTAATTACAATTAAAAAAAAACCGCATCCAAAAGACAGACACACAGACAGACAGACACACATAGCGGTCAAACTTAAATTAAATAAAAATAGATCGCAGAACGACGGTGTCGTCATATTCACTAAGACTTCCTTACAATGTTCAGTACACGAACCTACCTTTCTAGAAGCAAACTGCCTTGTCTGCGCCGTAGGAGATTCAGTAATCATCTGTCTGTATCGCTCCCCATCATACTCTAACTTAGAATTCTTTTACAATAGTCTTAGCAACCTAGTGACTTCTTTAAGTCAATTTCGTAATGTCGCTCTTATTGGTGATCTTAATGTGGACATTAAACCTGGTAATCATGACCGAAATTCAGATCAATATCTTACACTTACGGCTTCTCTTGGTTTGCTTCCAGCACATTTACTCCCTACCAGATTGGGTAACTGCTTAGATCATGTCCTGTTGAAAACTAAAAATACAGCATGTGTTATAGTAGTTCAAACATTTATCACCGACCACCTACCAGTCATCCTGGCTCTAGGAAGTAAGTGCGCAAACAGTAAAAATCGCTTAACATCGTTTCGTTATAACTTCTTAGAAATACAAAAGGACTTGGGTCGTACCGATTTCAGTACAGTTCTGAATGAGCTGAACCCCAATCTTGCCGCTGAATTATTTATATTAATTGTTCAAAAAGTTATTGCTTCACATACTCTTTGTATTCGTCTCCAAAACAAAACTCGAGTGATAAAACCTTGGATGACTCAGGGTTTGGTAAGATGTATCCGAAACCGTGACAGGATGCATTACAAGTTAAAGAAAAATCCTGAAAACACGGTCTTGCAAATTACATACAAACGATATCGTAATTACCTAAATTCTTTATTAAAGAAGCTGAAAAGAGCACATGACAAAAGTGAGCTACTAAAGGCAAAGAATAACCCCAAAGCCACTTGGAAGGCAATTAAGGTAATTACAAACTCTGTCTCACAGCCACGATCCCCCAAGGAGCTTCTTCAGCTTAATGACGATCCTAAAACTTCAATAAACAGTGTTAATACCTTCTTTATTGATATAGGGGGAAATCTTGCCTCTAAAGTGTCTCCTCTTCCAAGTTCTAGCCAAGATGTATTCGCAACGACCCGCCTTCCACTACCACCTTCCCAGTCGCTTGTTATACTGCCGGTTGTTGAATCTCAAGTAGAAAGGCTGATCTGTTCTCTACGCTCGGACTGTGCTACTGGTTATGACAATATATCTTCTACAGTGCTGAAACAGTCTAGGTCTATTTTGAAAACTCCCATTACGCACATATTCAATCGTGCTATAGATACTGGCATATTTCCTGACTGCCTTAAAAAGGCGGTAGTACACCCTGTCTTTAAGAGTGGGGATAGGAACAATGTTACCAACTACCGACCTATATCAGTCCTTACCGCTCTATCTAAGATCCTTGAAAGGATACTTAACAACTGTCTCGTTGAATATCTCACAAAACATAATATTATAGCAGACAATCAATATGGCTTTAGACCTGGAGTCTCAACTGAAGATGCTGTGGCTGATCTTACCAAAACGTTAGTCAACCACTTGGACAGAGGTGAGAAATGCTACGGTGTCTTTCTTGACTTATCCAAGGCATTTGACACGGTCTGTATTTCCACCCTGATCTCGAAAATGGAAAATGTTGGGATTCGAGGCCTTGCATTGGACATATTTAAGGACTATCTCTCGAATCGCACACAATGTGTTAAAGTTGATTCTACTATAAGTGACGACAAGATCATACATTTTGGCGTGCCACAGGGTAGTATCCTTGGACCTCAACTCTTCTTACTCTATATCAACGACCTTTGTCGAGCACACATTCCAAATTGCGATATATTTACATACGCTGATGATACAGCGTTAGTGGTATACGACACTGACTGGGAAAAAGCTAGGAGAAGGACGGAGCAGTCACTTCGTTTTGTAATGGAGTGGCTCTCAGAGAATTTACTAACCCTGAACGTAGCAAAAACAAAAGTCATTAGATTTTCCTTACCTCATTCTCCTATTCCACCTCTTATTTCTGGACAAATTACAGCTCACGTCTGCTCGGGTGATGCACCAAACTGCAGCTGTCCATTGCTCTCCTTGGCTTCTGACATTAAATACTTAGGGGTATACATTGACTGCAAGCTTAACTGGCAACCACATATCGAAGCTCTATGCACTCGGATTAGAAAATTAATTTACATTTTCAAAGAGCTCCGGCATTCTGCAGATCCCGATACAGCTTTGCTGGTTTACCAAAGCCTTTGCCAATCAATTATGGTATATTGTATTCCAGTCTGGGGCGGAACCCACAAAACCTCCTTACTTAAAGTAGAAAGAGCTCAAAGAGCGATCTTGAAGGTTATGCATTTTAAGCGCAGAGACTTCCCTACCACTCAACTTTATTTAGAAGCCGGAGTACTGACCGTAAGGCAACTTTTTATTCTTCGCACGGTGTTGCGTAAACATTCTGGGTTACACTTAGATCCCAATAAGTTAAAAAGACGTAGAGGCATGCCTGTTTGCGACCCAGTCCGATGCCGTTCCAATTTTGCCAGCCGACAGTTCACGGCATCAAGTACCCGACTATACAACAAAATAAATAAACTCATATCGATTTACTCCCTGACTAAACATGAAGTAAAGGTTAAACTTACCAAGTGGTTGCAGAAGTTAACGTACGACGAAACCGAAAATCTTATTACAATTGTCACTTAACTACCTATTTTTGTAAAATTCATTCTTAATTATTTTTTGACACTTTAAGTACTTGCACGTAAGCCACATTAGTTGTTTGACACTAAACTGTAGGAACAATGACTCCTAAAACACAGGCTCTTGGCCTAGTTTAGGAGGCAGCAGTTCGCCATTTCAAATGACTGATTGTACAACATTTCTTTTATAACTGTGTACTTATGTATTTGTTGCCTAAAATGTACAAATAAATATTATTATTATTATAAACTTATAACACCCCTCTTTTTCCGTCGGGGGTTAAAAAAATATCAGACAATGTATTAGACTGTACATGCACGAGAATAGTACTAAACTTTATAAAAATGACTAAGTTTATTTTATTAGGTTCTATCAATATCATACACATTGACAAAGCCTTACAACAAAAAATATCGATAGAACAAAGTGTCTCAGTGGCTCGCGGCTTAAATTGACAGGCACAGTTTCGCAGCCTATAGGTATATAGGGTTAAAATCAAAGTAGATAATATAATTATGTAACAAACACTGTTTTATGGCATCAATACTTCATAATTTTAGGTATGCTGACTACATTAACAATTATATTGGAATTCATTGAAATCCGAAAAAGGGTAAAAAATTTATACGAAAACTAGAAAAATAAATAAAATACAGGATGAAACGGAGGATTTATAACGTTTTTAGTTTGTGGAGGAATTATATATCTCTCTCACGCAAAACGCTTAACGGGGCGATGGAAGGAATAATATTTTATGCTTTAATAACTTTGACATTTTTTGTCGTATTTAATTTGTTTTTACAGTTTTTATATTGATTTTAAATAATTTTACACAATTTATTTTATAAAATTGCCGTGGACTAACACTACCAGAACGACACACCAATGCCCAATTCTGCTGGCGAATTACACTATGTAGCCTTTTGGGTACACTGGCTACAGAATTTATAAACAAAGTTATTCCCATCCAATATTCTAACCTTCTTCTACCGGCTAAATTCTGCTCTAACGCCAGCACGTTTATGTGTTACGATAAAAGGTAGGTTAGAATAAATCAGAGCACGTCAGTTTAGAACACATTGCTCAGCTCATGCCGTAATAGAAATTGGCCAGTCAATAAGAATGGTAGCGAGGCTCATTGCCCACGGTATGCAGAACATACTAAAGGATCATTACATACAGGAGGCTATTTAAATAACGATAAGTCGAAGTCAAAGAAGACACCTTGACCAAACTTAATATTTCTGTTATTACTTAATTATAGTTCATAAAAACAAGGTTAAGTACAAAAAATAATTAAACAACAAGATATTGTTGTTTTTAAGTACAAATACTCGATGGATGGATGGTAGATGATAATCGATGTAAAATTATTTTCACATACTTTTTTATTATGCTTTGTTACGCGTATTCATGGAAAATTGTAAAGATTTTCTCAGATATGAAATAGAAAATTTAATTTAATCATTATTTTTAAACAAATAAGCCCATTAGAAACACAGTTTTACAGGTACACACGTGGTCAGCGAATTTTGAAGTTTATCTTCTATTCTTCTACTCCTACTCGGAGTTCCGTTCCATATCTCCGAAGTTCATTATTAGATAATGAAAATATTTATATCGGCCTACAATTAACGGAGAAATCGCTGAACATACTGACGAACATTTATAACATCCTCGTTTATGAAGTCAATCAAATAGCAAATAATGCACACATACCTTGATCTGAACCCATGAGGGTCTGAAGCCGGGAGTGTTTTTATTACTCCTTATGATAAAACAACAAAGGGGTGTATTTCGCCATACTTCTGCCGCTTGAGAGTCTCCGCATCTGCAGCAGTAGCGCCCGATTAAACCGCTGTGCTAGAAACATGAGATGGCGCAAGAATGTCGACACATGTTGCATCCCACAACAAAAGCCTATCTAAAGACATACCACCTGGTCTTTTCTCATCGTCACGTACGAAGCCATTTGATTCTAATATAGCTGGGACGCCAGTGGCGACAAGAGCACGATGAATATGTCATTTATTGCGTGCCACGGTATTTGACCAGCGTTCCTGACGCAACTGACAGGCTATGGTGCTGGAGACTTCACCACAGTAACATCGCTGAGAAGCAACACAAGGTAAGCGATTGGACTATTGCGCTAAGGGTCGGCGGTATAATTCCTTACGGGACAAAAAAAATTATGATCCGCAGTTTTTTGTCTCGAACTCTCGAGTTTGGGTGTATGTGATATTTGCCCTTTCACTTATAAACGATGCTAACATGCGTTTTAAGATAACCACTTGTTATGTCTATTGGCATCTCTATTTTTTGAGATGCAAACGACAGTGACAGGTATAATTTAACCGATTGTTCAACAATGACAATTTTTATAAGTAAGGGGGTTGATGTTTGTAAAACGCAACCACGATACAGGAGAATTTCCTAGTGTGGGGCGATATTTTTTTTAAACAAAAAATGTAGTAAGTATGTACCGTATAATTTCCGATATATTCGCATGTTTCCAGAGTTGGGCCAAAACAACGATAACGAATTAGGGCAATAGCCGAATGTATGCTAATTTCAGTTTTTTTTCTGCAATTACATTTTAATTTTAATACAAGATTAACATCTACCTTCGGTGTAGGCTAAAACATCTATTGTTTTTCTTATCTACCTGAACCCTTGTAAATTTAATTTATTCATAATCTCTATTTAAAGTCTTGATATATAAAGTAAACATTAATTGAGTGATCGCAGTGTTAATCGAATATTCTTAACAAAATGTCGTCTTTATACTTTGTGTTCATACTTTTATCTTTTCAAAATGTTCTTGGTAAGTATACTGTGTTCAATATATGGTCAAAAATACTGCATGTAGTACGAATTTAAGAATAAGTAGATGTGTATACATTTTAAAATACTTAAGACTGTGACGCGTGATTGGACTTCTACTTTAATCAAACATTGATTCGTAAATATTTTGTTCTACATCCATGTATTAAAACCCCCAAAAAAATGATACCAGGTCATAAACTGAAAAAATTGCTTTAATCTAAAAAAAAAGTACTTCACTTTCGTTAGGTACTAAAACGTCTATTTATGGCTAACGGTGATTCAATATCAATAAGTTAGCCAAAATGCACTTGTTATTGACGATCTGCAAACGGCTAAACTGAATTTCGTGAATCATAGCTATTAACCATTTACCCGTTACCAAAAACCGCATTAAAATCGGTCAAGCCGTTTTGGAGAAAATTTTATTTACATAAAATACATGGCAGTCCCATCGCAAATTACCTGTGATAATAATATAGGTAAACAAATTATTTAATTGATTCTTTCGAATGCCGCAAGCGAATCGTAACAGGCGATAAAGGCAATGCGGATCCGATTTATGAATATAGATTGGTATAAAATACCTATAGATAGACAGACTGCCTCGTTGGTCGCTAAACGCGACTGCTGAGCATGAGGCCTGGGTTTAAATCCTAGGTCGGGCGAAATGTGATTGAGTTTTCCATTAGGTAATTCTTAGTATCAGCGTATTAGTATATTCGTAGAGTCTGGATTTGTGCCCGGTTAATGGCAATAGTCTCGCCCCGTATTACACAGGGACCAATAACATAACTGGTGTAATGTCGGTATACTATACACATCTGCCTACCGCTTCGGGGATTACAAGTGTGATGTTATGTTATGCTATATTTATGCGATATATATATTTATGTTATAGCTTCTCTGTCTAGGTCCAAATGAAAAATATATACTTTTTTAATCCCCCATAAATCTAGATATTTCCTTCTATAATCAATGCTAAGCTACACAAGGTTCATACTTTACAGTTTGATTTCCAAAGCCGTGCTAATAGAAGAGTTACCTTTGAACTGACGGACCGTAAATAATAATACTACGACCTCATTGGCGCAGTGGTAAAGCGATTGGATTGCGCTAACGGTAACGGTTTCAATTCCCGCACGGGACAAAAATTTGTGCGATCCGCAGATATATGTACCGAGACAGGGTGTTTGTGTATGTGATATTTTACACAGATATTTTACATTTACAGGAGAATTTATTCCTAGTGTGGGGTGACGTTTAAATAAAAATATAATATAGGACTGATTTACAGGACTAAAGAAAGAGTACTGCGCGTTCAAAGATGAAGTTTGTTTGACTGAGGGAGTACAGCAGCATGTGTTTGCGATGTTCGTGGCGGGCTTACCCGGCGTACCGCCCACAGACCCACTGCACCTGAAGACAACTGTCGTGAGTCTACCTGACAGCACGTATACAATACATGACGGTGAACTACATGGTATTTTAGGCTGTGGGGTTCAAAAGTTGAAGTAAGTATAGGATTAAAATCTTAATATTTTTATCTCTTCATCCCTTTCTAAATGAAATCTTAGCTCTTTTATAATAACTGTAGCATTTGTGTTTAGCATAGGTATCAATTTACAACAAAATGTACATAACAGCAAAATTTTATTTTCTTATTTGTTCTAATATCTAAATATTTTTATTTACCATGTATTTTTAATTAATAAAGACAGTAAATACTAAATAGGTATATTCAGGTTTAATTTTTAAGTAGAATTGAAATTCAAAATTAATCTATTAGTCAAAATCTATTTTCAGACTCGAACAAAAGGACTCGATTGATATCTTTACTAAAGAAATTTTTTGTCCCGTTCTTACCATGCAAACGACAAATGAAGTAATGAGTCTCACTAATACAATTCCGGTAGAAAAATTCAAGTGTGAAACAACGTACCGTAAGTATTAATAGGTAATAACTTCTATGTTGCACACGCTGGTATTCAAATCGATATTCGTATACGTACATTTGCAAAATCGAATCTTCGAAGTGCGTTAATAATATCATAATATATATATTTTTTCAGATAACTATAACATTTCTTTCCACGGAAAATACAATAAAGTAATAAATACAATTGGTAAAACCAATGTTAAAATAACCAGTTACACTCATGACCCCATACTTCAAGGTGAAGTCACATATGAATGCAAATCATTGGACACGTCCAAGAACAGTGAGTTTGTACTAATTATTTTTGTAAATCATCTTTCTTAATTTGTTTTTTTAATGTAGTAAGTATTCCTGGATGCAAAATGCCAAAAAAAGAAAACAGCCGTTCAAGAAAGGAGGTGTATGCCCAGCTGTGGGTCAACTAAGAGCTGATGATGAAATATTCCTGGGTTTTTATAGGTTTTGTAACGTGGTGGTAATAAAACCATACTAAAACCGTCCCACTTCAGGGATAAGGCCTTTTTTATACAAAGATGTAACGAGCACATATTGACGCTTGCTCATATTGTAATTTTTTTACCATTGAGTCTAGATTTAATGTTTTCCTTACCGTTAGTCAGTGGAGTACAAAATATCTAAGGTCATTAATAGGTCCCATTGTTCAGGCTCTTGTCTGAGTTTGGGTCCACCAATTTGATCGTTAGGAATTGACCTCAAGAGACAATCATCACGACATCGACATTTTCTGATAATTGTGTTTTTTTTATTTTCAGATAAAAATTATTACTCTTATTTAGAAGAGGCGGCGCGCCCCACCGTGATGAATAAGTTCCTTAACATGTACATGGAACATTTGACAGCTTTTCTAGCCGCTGTACCCATTGAAGAACTACATTTCAGATATATTCCAGAATGAAATGTTTTTTTTTTTGAATTCTGTTTTTCATATTTATTTTTGGTGGTTATTTCATAAAAAGTTGTTCGTCGTTAATAAAATATACTTACCTCTTATTTGATATCGGTTAATTTATTTGATACATGAAATAAAATTGAATAATAGGATCTCACAAACCATTAAATATACCTATAAAAATTATACTTAAAATACATAATATATTACCTAATGAATTTAATACTACCATGGATTTAGTATACATCTAGTTACCTACTGTCTAAATATATGAGTAAAATCTTTATCGAAAAACATTACGATTATGTTACTATGCATATATTTAATTAGGTCTGAACATCCTATTAATGGAAACATTGTAAAATTACCTTTATGATACGATATCTTTCTCCTAAAATTGGGTTAAAATAACCTTCAGATTTAAAATATTGTACTTTATCTGACAAGGCATTGGACGTTAATTAGAATACGTTTATATAACCTAAACGAATTGTTCCAGCTGCACAGATGTTTTCTATTTGTTTTATGAATAACCTTTACAAGCAGATTAGTTATATGTACAAAAAAGGCATAACTGATTCAATATAAAAATTATTATCTGTCTGAAATAAAATTAAAGGTATTTCTTTTTAATCTTTGGGCACATAATAATAGGGAATATGCATGTAATTTGATACCTTACATCGTTATTATATTTTTTTTAATCAGCTCCAAACAACGAAAATTTATTAAGAAAAAAAATATATTTTAAATATCGTCCTAATACAGCCACTTTAAACGCCCGCCATTTTGGCGCGCTTGGCGTGACGTAAAAGTCCCAGCCCCCTTACCATGAACTCTTAAAGCCGGGCAGTTTACGGTGTGGAAGCGTGACGCAGCATTACACTGCACGTAGCGGCGTCTCGCTTACACATCGTAAACTGTCCTGCTTTAAGAGTTCATGGTAAGGGGGCAGTACCTATTAAACAACTAGTAAATAGTTGAAAAATTACTGTGCTCTGTAATTTATCAATGTTTTGTATTTTACGACTATTATAACACAAAACATAACATAAAACCTACACATAAGTACTGTATTAAACTACATAAATGTAAAATACAATTTCGCTATGGAGTATTTTGACGTCACAGTACATGTGACAGTAAGCAATGCGTTTTAACTACTTTGAAATTCCCACTAATTTGTGGAACTTTTTAATAATTATTTTCTTAATCAAAAAGTAATTATATAAAAAAAATATTAATATACTTAGGCAAAATTCTAAAGCAGAAGAGATTATTAAAAATATTTGGCTTACTTTTGAATCACATGCATATTCCCTATTGTATGCATAAATGTTGTAACAAGGGGCATAAAAGCGTTAGATGGTGGTGTGGGGTAGGCTTTATGCAATCAATCAATATCAACATCAGCATATCTCCGTCCACTGCTGGACTTATATATTATAAGCCTCTCATATGGCACGCCATGACCAATTGCAACCGCTGCCAGCCATTTTGCGTGTATCGATAAAATCAATGAGTCGCTAGACCTAAATATACCTATATCTTTTCCTTTCAAAATAGAAATATTAATTGACATATAAACACAGACTGCCTTGTTAGTCACTAAGCGCGACTGTTAAGCATGTGGTCCAGGTTGCGAATCCCAGCTCGGGCAAAGGCATAACGGAGTCTAGATTTATGTCCGGTCAGTGGAAAAAAGCTCGCTCCTATTAAATTGGGGCATATAACTGACGAAATGTGGGTGTTTTCACGATACACCGCTGCCTACCCATTCATAATAGGGTATACAGGGGTTATATTATTTCTATTTGTTACAATTGGTGGGTAAACCAATTTTGTAACAAACACATGTAGGTACCTATGTGAACAATATTGGATGTCTGTTTTAAAGGTTTGTTAACTAAATTTTATACTACAACTCATTTAAACTCAGGTTGTAAAATAGGTTTCAATAAGCCTACTCTTTATAGGCTCAGGGTACTGCACGCAACGTTACAATCTACAGATAAGACTGAAACCGTTGCGCGGTGTCTACCTATTGGTTCAGTTATTTCTGTACTTTGTCCAAAATTTCAATATATATAGAGCGCTAAATTACTTGCGCGTTCACAGTCATAACCATATATTCATGTCAAAATGTTGCCTTTGTATTTTGTGTTAATACTTATATCCTTTCAAAATGTGTTGGGAAGTTTATTTTATTAAGTTTGTGCCTGAAATTTTGTTTAAAAAAATACAACGTGGACCCTTATAAAGTGTCGCCCACACAGACGCGTTTAGGCACACTTAGCTCACACAGTGCCTGTGTGAATACTTCCCTAGTAAATGAACTAACACAACTAGCCGCCACCTCAGGCCGAATCTGTGTGGGTGATCCTTTTCACCTCAATATTATTGCGATCCACCATTATTTAAATAAAGTCAAGACTTTTTGTCACTTTTCGTTTATTAGACAGTATTAAGTATTTTATTATTAAATTAAGTATATCATATATAAAATATTTAAGAACGGACACATAATATTCAAATGAAACTGTATGAAAATAATATTTGTTTTATAATATATATATACAATCGTATTTTATTTAACTTTAAACTTAATCAAATCAAATTTAATGTTATCAATTGAATACATAAAATTATTGAACTCTCTCCATGCTGTCTTCAAATTAATGATTTTTTTTAGGCGTAAAGTATGAACCATGTTACAGCAGTGATTTAGTTTGTATTAGTGAGGCACTGAATAAAAATGTGTTTCCGGAATTTGTGGCGGGCTCGCCCGACTTTGAGCCCTCTGACCCACTGCACCTGGAGACGACTGACGTGAGTCTATCTGACAGTACGTACACAATAAGGGACGGTATACTGCGTGGCATCAAGAACTGTAAGGTTCAACTCTTGAAGTAAGTAGATTTAGAACTATATGAATTACGAAATAACTAGTTTATATTTTATCCCTTTTTAATTGAATATAACTTGTAAAACCTAGTATAGCACACCATCATCAGCCTGGCCCATGTAAACTAACTCTCTTATTTATAAATATAGACGATGATAAAACGTCTCATTGACATGCAACCGACAGTAACAGGTATAATTTAATCAATGGATGAATAAGAAATTAAACATCGCCATCGTCAATTTTTAAAAGTAAGGGCCTGTTTTTCATTATCTAAGTAGTCACTGCTCACTGAATAGATTATAAAATAGTAGACTTTTTCAGTTAATTAACCATTATGTTATGTAAAACGGATCTACTCGAATGTGGTGAAGTAAATCTTATGTCGTTTATGTCGCTACTTCGTGTGCAGTAGTTATAATATAGTGTTTTATGTATTTATAGTATTTTTAAGTTATATTAATATAGTATTGTATGTATCCTTGATGCCTGAAATAAATAGGTAAATAAAATAAAAGTAACAAATGAGTAACATCTACAAAATTGACCTAATGCAGCAATGTCAGATTGGTAATGACAGATTGGTATTGGCATTTTCGAATCATCAATTTGTCGAGAATTACAAGTATTATTTCAAGGTTTTCATTTCAGTCTAGACCTTTCGAATGACTACGATATGTTCTATGCACATGAGCTACTTTGCCCAAGTCTCACTTTGCAAACAAATAATGAAGTGACTAGTAAAAACGGTACAAAACTCAATGAAGAATTCCAGTGTAAGACTACATACTGTAAGTATAAATAACACTTTCTATAAGCCTTATGTCAAAAAAGGAAATATAAAGTTTCGTGAATGTTATCCGTACTATTAACTCCGGTAGTAGGTACTCAAGTGTTTTTTGGAATGCCTAACTAGTTTCGGACTCAAGCACAACCCTTAATAATAATCTCGGTGGAAGGGGCTTGACTCTGGTGCTTTCGCGTCACAGCTCCGTTTGCTCCACAACTAGTTGATCATTTTCGAGTCAAATTAACGACAGTAAAGAGAGTGTCGTTTCAGAATGAGCCTTTTGAACGTTTACTAACTTGGTGGTAAGAAGCGTAATAATTATGATTTGTCATCTCTACGAAACAACTGAATAACCATTAATTGTTTGCTTAGTTACTTTAATTATAATGTTGACTACTTAGGGCATTAAATAATAAAGGTAGGTACTTAAAAAAATATGGCGTTATTGACAGATAATAAATAACCTCCATTATATTTCAGATAACTATCAAGTGTATTTTAACGCAACATTTGATCTCACTGAGGAGTACTACGCCGATATTATTATAACTGGTTATAATTTCGATCCCGTACTGCGAGGAGAAGTCGCATATGAATGCAAATCACTTAACGATTCTAAGTACAGTAAGTATGGTCATTTATTAAGCTTTGTTGCATATTTTTTGTCGGTATTCCACAGATCAAAGTCTCTTTTCAGTGGGTCAGTTAATTATTAATAATTATTATCATGTAAAATGTGTAAATGTAAAAATATCAGTATTTTTAAACTATGGTCACCAAGATCTCAACGTGATTGTTGACCATTTTATAACGATGAATGTACGATTTTATGACGACTTTATTATATATATGTATATACCTCTTAGTACTTGCCTAGATGAGAATCAGCAGCATTCTTAGAATATTTGACGTTGCCACCCACATCAACATGTTCTTAGGTGTATTATTTTTATTTTCAGTTAATGAATATTACTCAAAATTAGAAAAGTTGGCGCGGCCCACTGTAATGAATAAGCTCCTAAATACATTCATGGAACACCTGTCGGCTAGCTTCAGATATATAACAGTAGCCAAACTACTTTTCAGATATGTTAATTAATAACGTTAACAGAAAAAAACCTTACCTTATTAAATTCAACATCACAATACCGCTTTCGTTAATCTTACAAAACGCCGGATAGATAAAATCTGCCCACACCCAGTGATTCATTTAGCGTCACTAAAATATATTTGAGAAGCATTAAAACAAATTCTAGCACATCGTTGTTATTAAAGTGTCTTATATTTTATGAATGATATAAGTTTTCGCTAATTTTGATTTTAATTTGCTACATTCTTTAGATGTTGATAATGTGTGCATTGTTTTTGTAAATTTGCATGCCTTCTGGGTTGAACATAGAGAACATTGTAAAACCTAACCTCCAACTAATTACCTGTGTTCATTAAATAAAGATTTATTATTACAATAAAAGATTGTTCTTCCAGCTGGGCTCTTTCCGATATAATAAAATAAATTTAAATACACACACACAAACCTTAGTGCCTATCTTAGAGGACTGTTCCCCAACCATCTATTGAAGGGCATCTAAGTGTTTGTTTGATTTTTGTGTTATTGCATTGTACTACAACACTTTCAATAAAATATGTAAAGATTTTATTATTATTTATTATTATAAATCTTTATCCTAAAATAGAAGTTCTAATTGTTGAAATCAAATAACAAATAAGATAACAGTTCATTAGCAAAAGAGGTTTGCCAGGATCGTAGCTAATGAAAACCAGAGGCTCTTGCCCACGCATCTAGGAAATAAGCGTGACTTTATGTATGTACCTACGATTAAAATGTATAAAAACTATACCTTAGTTTGTAAGTCGCATCCTCTTATGTTATAACTAGCTTCCACCCGCAACTTCGCCCGCGTGGATTACGAATGTTTTATAGCCAATAGCCTTCTTCGATTAATGGGCTATCTAACACTGAAAGAATTTATCAAATCGGAACAGTAGTTCCTGAGATTAGCGCGTTTAAGCAAACAAATAAACTCTTCAGCTTTATAACATTAGTAAAGACTAGTATATATAATAATTATAGTATAAATCTTACTATATATGGCTACTATCCTTGTTGACTAGCAGCAACTACAGCACGGACCACGGTATGACATTTTTCTAGATGCAGGAGACCAGTACTGATATAACGGTTAAAGTCATTATTTATGTAGTTTATGACAGCAAGTTTATAAAGAAAAATATAAATTGTGTACTTAGCGCCTGATTATTCTAAGTTGGTCAGATAATTTAAATTTTGCAGTGAAATAATGCTAAGTTTGTGTGTAAAGTGAACAGTGTGTTTGCTTTGTTTATTTAATTGCAAAATAAGACTTAATATTATAATAAGAAAATAAAAAAACCCTCTACGTGAAAAAGAAAAGCGGCAAATTAGTTCGAGTAACACCTATTATTGTGTATTTTATAAATATAGCAATAGATGGATGGCACGATAATGCTTCCTCGATAAAATGGTGCTACTATGTCGCGGCAGAGTACCGCTTAAGTAAGTCAGACCCTTCATTTGATTGACCACTAAGTTATTTATTAAGTTACTAGCATTTCCTTGCAACTTGCTTCGATAAGATTTTTTTATTTGCATATCTTTGGGTTACTTTTATTTTCAAATACCCTGATTACTTCTCTGTCATTGTATATTTCATTTATAGGTAACTTGAATTGATATAATGTTATACGGAACGCAGAAATAAACAGTACTCGCACTTGTTCCAAAGGCACTTGTTACTTTTGTTCATATTTAAACACTTTTCGTATGTTGGGCATATTCAAATCGGTTCATAAATGACTGAGTTATGAGGGTATAGAGATATAAAAAAAAGATCCCGACGAATTGAGAACCTCCTCCTTTTTTTGATGTCGGTTAAAAATGACTTTGTATGTAAGGCAAATCTTATTTTATCCTGGAAACTAGGGAGCAGTTGTTACCATGTCGCTAACAATATTATTATTATTCTGTGCCATAGTCGGAGTATACTCGATCCCAAGTGAGTATTCCTTTTTAAATTATTTTTAATATCTAATTAAAATCGGCAATTTAAAAGCGTTAATGTGAAATCTCTTATTACCTGCTGAGTAGATACAATTTTGCTAGCCGGTCCTCATGTTTATATCTAACACCATAAAACATAATAAAGACACACCCAAATATTTACTTCCATAATAATTGTATAATAATATGTATGAATACAGACTTTCAGAATCCAGTCTACTTATTCGGTTTCAACTTCTATTATCCTTTACTAGTTCACGTATGTATAAAAATTATAAACAACAATTTTATTGGTTTAATGTGTTATGTTGTATTGTTACATTCCCAATAGATTAAAAAGGTTTGACCCCTCTATCTCCATTCCTAGTGCCTCCTCAAAGTATCGACAAAATGTATAAATATTGTTCGAGCCGGCAGTTATCTAGATTTCTCTTTTGACGCATTTCATCTATATCATTTCATATATGATATAGATGAAATGTCATTCCTCATTGCGCCGCGCTAACGAGTGGATGTATCGAGTGATTTAATATTTTTGTGAATAAAACTATACACGTGACTTTAGCCACTAATCAAGAATACTAATAAGGACTATAGTTGAGTGAATGTGAGGTGAATCTACCTGCTAGAAACGCATACTACGTGCGCCGAGGAAAGCCCCGCTACACCTCGACGAAAAGAGACGGGCTGCGATTTCTTTAGATAATTCGTCTCGCTTGCACCTCAACTTTACTTCAAGCTACCAATACTTTCTGTTACGATTATTATGGAATGTCAAAAGTGCAAAAAGGGCCTATCTAAAAAAGGATCCCATTTCATTTGTCAAGGACCTTGCCAAGGAACTTTCCACCGGAACTGTGTAAAGGGATTAGCCGCTGATATGAAAGCGGGTAAAAACAGGATTTACTGCAATAATTGTGAGGAGGAGGAGGGAACTGATGATGATGAACCAGATGCAGAAGAGGAGACTCGTGACCTTCAAAAAATTTTGAAGGACATACAAAAGAAGGTCGGCGCTATACCTGAATTAAGAAAACATTTAGATGTAATCAAGCACAGCATAAGTTTACTGTCTGATAAGTATGATACCCTTATAAAGGAGCACGAACAAGCTAAGGTTAAAATTGATAAGCTCGAGAAGTCATCGGTAAACATTACCAATAGATGTGTATACTTGGAGAAGTGCAATTTAGCTCTAGAACAAAAATTTAACGAATATGAGCAATCATCGCGCAAACTAAACATTGAAATCGTAGGAGTAGAATACCTACCTGATGAAAATGTGAAGGAGATAGTAACTAAAATAGGTGATGAAATTGGTGTGAGCAGTCAGAACATCGAGTGGGTGAAGCGTAGTCGACCAGTAAAGCAAGGGGCAAAACCATCTTCTATAATCATAGGATTCAAGACATCAGGAATGGAATGCAGAAATAAATGGTTGGTGAAGCGCCGCCAGATATTTGAAAAATCCATAACCAGTAACATGATTATTCCAGGCGGATCGGTAAACAACAGAATATATATTAACGAAGACCTCATTCCCACTACAAGAGCCTTGTTATGGAATGCGAAAAAACAGCTTCATGGTATTTGCAAATATATATGGGTATCAAACGGAAAAATCCTAGTGAAAAAAGCGGAAGGTGACAAAACAATATGGTTAAGGTCTCAAAGTGATATAAATGATTTAATTAAATGAATGTGCGTAACTATGCATGTTCTGGATTGCAGGTACCTACCTATTTTTATTTTTAATACTAGCATTATGCTTTACTTATGTCTACATAAATTAAGTAAAATTCGCAGACTTCAATGATATTGATATAATAAACGAAAATATTGTGAACTTTAACTCTGTGGATGATATTGATGATTGGTTAAAACCGTTAAAAATACTCGCAAACAAAAAAATACTAAGTTTATTACACATAAATATACGATCCATAGCTAAGCACTTTAGTGAATTGTTAGTAACATTAGGCAATTGCATGAAATTGCTGGATATAATAGTCTTAACAGAATCTAACATAAATTACTCATTACTATCATTTTACAATATCAGAGGGTACAACCTAAACAGTTATGCTAGAACGGGTCGTAGTGGTGGTGGCGTGTTGGTGTATACGCGTGCAGAGCTGGGTGCATGTGTGTGTGACATAGCAACACCTGCAGATTGCGCGCGAGCGGCGGAGTACGTTTCCATTACACTTGATTATAATAATGAACAGATACACCTTGTATCAATTTACAGGCCTCCTAAAATTAATACTAAAGATAAAATAAAACAGTTCCTTATTGAATTGCGAAGCATTTTAGAAAGTTTACCACCAAATAAAAAAGTAATTATATGTGGCGATATGAATATTAACCTTTTAAATAGTTCAGACCAATATGTTACCTCGTATGAAAATTTACTTTCTGAGTACGGTTTTACTAAATGTATAAATGACGTCACACGCAAGGAAATTTTACTAGGTAAAATAGTGCAATCTTGTATAGACCACATATACATCAGAGCGAATAATGTATCTATTAACTCGGCAGTTATAAAATATAAAATCTCAGACCACTATTTTGTGTCAGCTGTAGTGGAATGGAAACAAACTCCGGTGAAATACTCGCCGCGCGATTCTCGTGCACGTGCACCTAGCAGGCAGGTGCTTGACAATAAAATTGTAAAACAAAAATTGGAAAATACCAATTTTGATAGTTTATTATCAATTGAATGTCCGAGTGAATTGTATAGTAAATTCTGTGGAATATTTACTAACATTTATAATGAAAGCTATAGAACTTTAAGTACCAAAAACAGTAAGAGAAATATTAAACCATGGGTAAATAACAATTTAAAAGCTATGATAGAGGAAAAAGACAGATTATTTGAAGTATGGTGCAATGACCCAAAGAATATGCTAAAACGCCTTAATTATACTAGATATAGAAACAGATGCCAAAAAGCTATAAATAAAAGTAAAAATATATATGATACAAATAGTATAATAGATTGTAAAAATAATATTAAGAAGTTATGGGAAAAAATAAATAGTTTAATAGGAAATACAAAACCGTCTTTAGATAGTTTAATTATTTCTAATATGGACAGCTCAGTATCTATTTCAGAAATATGTAATAAATTTGCAGTAACATTTACAGAAGAAATTGAAAAAATCAAGCATTTATGTAATGAAACATGGATAAACAGGAAAGAATATGTAGCACACGTGGACGGGTCTATGAGATGGCAACCTGTGACCGCTAGTGATATAAATAATATTATTAAAACCATGTCTATTAACAAATCACCGGGAACTGATATAGTGCGTATGTCCGACATAAAAATGATTGCGAATAAGGTGTGCCCAGTGTTGGCCAAACTCGTAAACTTGTCAGTTGCTACATATACTTTCCCAAATAAATTAAAAGAGGCAATTGTACGCCCTATACACAAAAAAGGAAATTATAAAGATGTATCAAATTACCGACCGATAGCTATATTGTCAAGCATAGACAAAATTATGGAAAAATGTGTAGTCAATCAACTAGGAAAATATTTACAACAGAATAATATTATCAACCATTGTCAACACGGGTTCTTAAAAGGTAAAAGTACAAATACACTGTTATCTGATTTTACTGATGAAATCAATAATTATTTAGAAGATAAAAAAATTGTAATAGCTATATTTTTTGATTATAAGAAAGCATTTGATACATTGCAAAAAGATACCCTTATTAACGCTATGGAGGAGTGCGGTGTGGGACAACCACTAAAACAGTGGTTTAGTGATTACCTCACAGAGCGCTCATACTGTGTAAAGGTGGGTGATACTTTCAGTGACAGGGTGGAGGTACGGAGCGGAGTGCCACAAGGGTCAGGATGTGGTCCTATTTGCTACCTCATGCATGTCAACAGCTTATGCGGAGTGTTGCGTCATTGCTCGTCATACATGTACGCAGACGATCTATGTGTGCTCCGGGCCGGAACCGACATCAATGACATTTGTCAGCTAATACAACAAGACATAGACGCGGTAGTTAAATGGTCCCATGACAATGGGATCATTCTAAATGCTGATAAAACCAAACTTCTTGTCATCAGATCACCATACTCACACCAGTCTATTTCTACTCCTAAATTGATAACACACGAATACTCATGTTTTCATAATCATTTAATAAATTGTAATTGTAAACCTATTGAAGCTGTTAATTCTGTTACGTATCTCGGTGTCAAAATAGATGAAAGTTTCTCATGGGCCTGTCATATAGATTACATTTGTGGTAAATTAAGAATACTACTTAGTAAATTTTATCATTTAAGTTATAAAGTTCCAATTAAAATATTAAGATGTCTGTATCTATCCTTAGTAGAGTCAATAATAAGTTATGCTCTTGACAGCTATGGGCTAACGTTTAAAACTCATATAAATAAGTTAGAGTCATTACAAATAAAATTTCTTAAATTATTAGTTACAAAAAAGACTAAATTAAGTTGCAAAGGCGATTATAGAAAATTATTTAAAATATGTAATATCTTACCGGTTCATTTAAAACATTCTTACCTTTTAGCTACAAACCAGCACAGCAGGAAGGAGCATAACTTACCTATTGTGACAAATAACCACAGTACACGGTCTATGGCTGCTGGTAAATATAATGTTCCCAGAGTCAATAACTACTTCGGCGATAGAACTTTAAAGAAACGTATACCTTATGTGCTTAATGGTTTACCGGCAGACATTAGACAGGAAAGTGATAAAAGATTTTTTAAAATTAAGTTAAAAAAATACCTGTATAAAATACTTACATAGAATAAATAATTAAGTAGTTGTACTGTTACATAATAGAAACCTACCTACCTTTGTATCACAAAGCGGCGCAACATCCACAGTCAAACCGCTAAACCGGTTTTGTGGGAGATTGTTTTAAATAAATATTGTATCTCTTTTATAATAATAAATAAATAAATAAATAATAATAATAAATATAAGCGAATTAAAACAAAAAAGCATGAGCCTGAAGTATTTACTTTTTTTTTAAACCATTTCAAAATTCACTGTAGTATTAATAAGTGTTTATGTTGTATTGCTACTTGAGTACTCGTGAGAACCTGTAATGGGATTTATGTTGCATATTTTTACCGCCTATCTCATTATTGTAGCTGTTGGCTTTCCATTAGAATGAGTAAATATATAAAATATGATTAAAATATTCTAATAAGCATTTCCATCGATCTTCCAATTAACGTTACCAATGGTCCTTTTAGTCACGATATTTTTAGTCACGATAGATGATTCACAATAACAAATCAATTATTTCAGACCTAAACGTATGCAAGAAATATGACTCTGTTTGCTACAGAAGAAACTCCAACATAATATACAAGATATCTATAGCAGGTGACCCCAAATTTGGCATCGGACCCTTAGACGCTTGTTTCACAGTAAAATAGAAGGAAATATTGGGATTGTTAAATACGAACTACTATCACCGGCTTCACTGATTGCAATGTGGTTCATGCAAAATAAGCATCATAATAACATAACTTTATTTTAATTGGTTATTATTATACACCATGACTGAGTTGTATATAATTATATACTACCTATGTGTAACGTTCATGTGATTAAAAAAAACGTTTCTTTTACGGTTGATAGATAGAATTATGATTAATTATACACTAAAATTGTTACACAACTTATAAACATCTTAATAATTGTATACAAAAATGTTGTAACGAATGGCATGGTAGCGTAAGATGGTGGTGTGGAGTTGGCTTTATACAATCAATTATTATCGTCATCAGCATATCTCCGTCTACTGCTGGACTTATGTATTATAAGCCTCTCATAAGGCACGCCACTGACCAATTGCAACAGCTGCCAGCCATTTCACGTATATCGTCGCGCTACCTAGCTGGAGGGCTTCCTACACTACGTTTACCGAGTCGTGGCCTCCACTTCAGAACGTTTTTCCCAACGGTTGCCGGTTTAACGGTGGATGTGACCTCCCACTGCCATTTTAGCTTGCTAATCCTTAGGGCCGTGTGGTATCCGGCCTAGAATCGACCACCCCCTTTCCTCCCGTGGGTGTCGTAAGAGGCGACTAAGGGAAAATCCAGAAGATGGGCAGCAGCGTCTTCTGTAACTTCACCACCAATACTGCGATCCCCAAGCCGCTTGCCAAGCGTGGGGATTATGGCAACCCCCCCGCTTAAACGGGGAGGCCTATGTTCAATAGTGGACGTCTTTTGGCTGATGATGATGATGAATCCTTAGGGTTAGGTATGTCAATAATTTTGTTCTCTGTCGGATATCTTCCTATCCTCCTCAATATCCTCAGATAAACTCTTAACATAGCCCTGTCCATATCTCACTGAGCGACCTTAAATAGATGAATGACAGTGTCCACGTCTTGGCTCCGTATGTCGTATCAGGTACGACGCACTCGTGGTAAACTGTCGACATAAAAGTAATTGGCCAGTCGTCTGCACCGTGGTATAATATTATATATATATTATCCCGTATCATGATATGGCTTTGTTGTATGGGCGACGAGAGGCTTTATACCTACTTACGTAATAATAGTTTCTTCTTCTCAATTATATTAAGGACACACTGGAGATTTTTTTAAAGGATGTGGTTACGTGCAATTTATTATTTTATGAAAAATTATTATCTTTTCAAGTTTATGATTACAAGTGTTAAGAGATAAAAAGTATTTTCGGTACACATAATTATATTAATGCGGCAGCAAACATCGTAAGTGCAAGCAGCTCATCGTAAAATATACCTTATTTCTTAAAATTCAAGTACAATTTTGAATGATCTGTATTTCATGATATAATCATGGTACTTCTTGTTTTATGTGCTAAAAGATACGTCCCCCGCGACCTTGGACTGCCTGGCTTCAAACTTTGTCAAACGAAATTCCACAATGAAATTTTGAATAAAAGGTATCGATATCAATCCATCAGTAAACCTAAGTATACTTAGAAACTAGTAGTATATATAGAAATATTAATTGACACATAAACACAGCCTGTCTCGTTGGTCTAGTAGTCGCTAAGCACGACTGCTAAGCATGAGGTCCTGGTTTTGAATCTCGGCTTAGGCAAAGGCATCACCGAGTCTAGATCTCTGCCCGATTAGTGGAAATAAGCTCGCCCCCTCTTAAATTGGGACATATAAAACATAACTGATGAAATATGGGTGTATTATAAGTACACCTCTACCTGCCCCTTCGGGGAATACAGGATGTTCTGTTTGTGCATACATAACAGGAAGGTATGGATTTCCATTTTTTTGGAGTGTAAACTATTCATACATTTACCTATGTAAACAATACTCGATGTCTGTTTTAAAGGTGACTGGCTTTTTAACTACGACTCATTTAAGACCAGGTTGTAAAATAGGTTTCAATAATAAAGCCTACTCTATACAGGCTATATACTGGGAGAGGCCTATGTCCAGCAGAGGACTGCAACGGGCTGATGATGATGATGACGATACAGACTTAGAGTACTGCACGCAACGTTACAATCTACAGATAAGACTGAAACCGTTGCGCGTTGTCTTCCTATTGGTCCAATTATTTCTTTACTTTGTCCAAAATTTCAATATATATAGAGCACTAAATTACTTGCGCGTTCACAGTCAATAATTAGTCGAAATAAGCTCGCCCCCTATTAAATTTTCAAATTCATGTCAAAATGTTGCCTTTGTATTTTGTGTTAATACTTATATCTTTTCAAAATGTGTTTGGTAAGTTTATTGTATCAGTGTATGAAATAGTGTAAGGTTATTATAAAATTACGAGTATTCATATTTTACATAAAGCTACGGTTTCCGTAGTAACTGTATCCACGTGACAACCTGTGACACCTGGCAAATATAGCGGTCGGCCAATATTTGTACATAGTCAAGACTTCTGTGCATGTGCACTTTTCATTGTATTTCTAAACGGACACGTATTTGAACCGTCGGAAACAGTTTAAAAATAATATTTTTTTAATCATCCGTACAATCGTATTTTGAATGTATTGAATATTCTTTAAACTTAATCAAATCATATTTCAACAATTGGATGCAAACAAATATTAAACTCTCTCCATGCTGTGTTAAAATTAAATATCTTTTTTCATCATCATCATCTGTTGTCGTCCACTGTTGAACAAAGGCCTCCCCCTTGTGGGGGGGGGGGGGAATTGCCATAATCCCCACGCTTGGCAATCGACTTGGGGACCGCCGTATTGGTCAAGTTACAGAAAACGCTGCTGCCCATCTTCTGGATTTTCCCTTAGTCGTCTCTTAGAGCGTGGTGAATTCTAGGCCGGAATCCACACAGCACGATATTTTTTCAATTAAATTAAATTATTATTCCCTTCATCACAAATGATTTTTATTTTTGCCTAGTGTTAAAGGTTTTAGTTTTAGCAATATTTTGCGTTAAAATATTTTTTTTCTTCGGATGTTTATAAGCTTAGTCTCATGGAAACAGAAGATGCGCGTCATCACGCGTGATGATACCTACGTACTTTTGTGGACCCTAGTTTAATTGTAGCTACTATACTTTATTTTTTATTAGCCTTTGTTGTTTCCTATTGCTGGGCAAAGGCCTCTCCTTTCTTCTTTCAAACCACTCTATCGTGCGTCCCGCGTTTGTGGTAAGATTATCACACCATCTACCATCCTTGTTAATTGAAATTTCTACATCATGGGATGACCTATTTCCCAGATGTTGAATCTCTAAAATATATAAAATAGACCACTTACAACATTAGTCGCTGAGTTATCAATTCGGAAGTAAATATATTTATCAGAAGCTGAGTTATATTAATTTACGTTCGTTAATTGTCGCTAGTTTTTTCATATGCTGTTGGAACAGTAACGATGATGAATTTATATAATAGAAGCTGTTCTATACATAAAAAAGGCGACAGGTTGCAGGTGCTAAAGAAAACTTTTGTTGTTGCACTCATTATTTCCCTTTCCTATTTAAATCATTTATTTCGTATAGATAACCACGCCTATCTATACGTAAAAGAGAACAGGCATATGCTCCGTATCCAGTACTTTTACCGTCATGCATGGTGTGTTATTAAAATTTCCAGGCCTAAGAAAGGAATACTGTGAGATCGAAGATGATGTTTGTTTGACTGACGCAGTGAAGCAGCATGTGTTTCCAATGTTCGTAGCCGGCTTGCCCGGCATAGAGCCCACAGATCCACTGCACCTGGAGACGACGGAAGTGTGTCTACCTGACGTAGACAATAGAAAGTACACAATAAGGGACGGCATACTGCGCGGCATCAAGAACTGTGAGGTTCGAAAGTTGAAGTAAGCTGAAGAAATATTTTAAATGATTACAAAATAACAAGTTTTATTTGAACTAAAGTATCCCTTTTAAATTAACCATAACTTGTGGGAGGGAAATGCGTTACGCGTCCCCCACCGCTGGGAGGCTACGGGGGTATGCGGAACTTTCTCCCATGAACCCAATAAGATCTTCAGGGGCCTACCCATTAAAAAACTTACATTGCCTGCTGTGCGCATAAGTGGCGGGGCGGCGGGAACGCTATCGCATGCTACCGCCAACCCCGCCAGAGCATCATCAGCCTGGCCCATGTGAACACTAACCCTCTTATTTATTAATAATGAAAAAACGTCTCATTGTTATACAAACGACACTATCCGGTATGATTTAATCAATAGACAATTAAAAAATTAAACATCGTCAATATTTAAAAGTCAGGGGTAAGGGACTAAGTGCCTGTTTTACAAAGCCTGAGTAGTCACTGCTTACTAAAAAGATTACAAAATAGTAGACTTTTTCGGTAAATTAACTGCTAAGTAATTTAAACGGTCGCTTATGATAAGTAATATCCACAAAATTGACCAAATTTAGTATTAAAAAAAAAACGTAACCCCACTAACATTTTCTCCAGTATCATAGGTGCGTTTCACAACCATGACATATTACATACACAAACACCCAGACTCGGGACAAACATCTGTGGATCACATAATTTTTTGTCCGTTGCGGGCATCGGCCCCGCAACCCCTAGCGCAGCAGTCCAATCGTTTAGCCACTGCGCTAACATGGCAATTTAATTGACTTTATGTTGTTTGATAGATTGCTACTGTCATTTTAGAATCGTCAATTTGTCGAGAATTATAATTATATCAAGGTTTTTATTTCAGACTTGGCCATATGGAGGGTTATGATATCTTTACAAAGGAAGTTCTGTGCCCAAGTCTCACTTTGGAAACAAGTAATGAAGTGACTAGTAAAAATGGTACAAAACTCAATAAAGAATTCCAATGTGAAACTACGTACCGTAAGTAACAATAGGACTTTCTAAACGCCATATGTCAAAGAAGAACATATAAATTTTCGTGAATGTTATCCGTACTATTAACTCCGTTAGTTAGGTGTTTTTGAGAATGCCTCACTAGATTCAGACTCAAACATAACCCTTAATTATGATCTCGGTGGACGGGGTTGGCTCTGGTGGTTCCGCATCACCAGCTCCGTTGGCTCCGCAACTAGTCGGTCATTCGCGAGTAAAATAAACAGTAAAGAGTGTCGTTTCAGAATGAGCCTTTTGAACCTTTACTAACTTGGTGGTAAGAAACATAATTTTGATTTGCCATCTCTACGGAACAACTTGTCTATACAAACGACCATCAATTGTTAGCTTAGTTGTTATATAATGTTGACTACTTTGGGCAATAAATGCTTAGTAAAAGTATTAAAAAAAGTGTTCTTATTGTAAGAAAGTAAATGAACTATATTTTATTTCAGATAACTATTACCTGACCTTTAACGGAACATTCAATACTTTGGTAAATACAAATGACAAACCCTGTATTCACATAACTAATTACAATGTTAATTCAGTACTTCAAGGAGAAGTCACATATGAATGCAAATCTCCTACCAAGTCTAAGTGCAGTAAGTGTCGTCATTTATTATTATTTAGGTAAATCAAATGTTTGTTTGCTTGAAATTAAATGGCCCAAATTAGTGGGCCAGTTAATTATAATAATTAAGTATCATTCTGCAATATCACCCTTAGAAAGTGATCCTACTAGGCTGGTATTTTTGAGCTATGATTACCAAGATCTCAACATGATTGCAGACCATTTCATTACGATGAATGAATGATTTCATGACGACTTTATCGTTATTGATCTTAGTACTTGCCTAGGTGAGAATCATAAAAACCTGAGCGTTGCCCACATCAAAATACTCTTAGATGTATTTTTTTTTTTCAGTTGGTAACTATTACTCGAAATTAGAAAAGTTGGCGCGCCCCGCTGTCATGGATAAGCTACTAAACACATACATGAAACACCTGACGATTTTCTTAGCCGCTATACCTATGGAAGAACTACATTTCAGATATGTTTCTGAAAAAAGTTAACTTTGAAAAATAAAATTGTTTTCTTGTATTTATTTTTCTTCCTTATTAATTAAGCTAACATAGTTACAAATGGAATAAGTTATAACTGTTCAAATGAAGATAAGAAATAAGATGAGGCCAGGATCGCAACTAATAGAAATCTGTAATCCCAATGCCCCTCTGGGGAAAAGCGTGACTTTAAGTATGTTTATATAGTTAAACAATACTTTAACGATATCTAAGTTTCTATCAAAATGGGGACTTATCAACCTATACGACAACAAGAGTGAGTGTGGTACTACCGATTAAACCATGCGCCACTTGCTTGAGTGTCCTAAATGTCCCGTCACCTGCCCACTGGAAGATGTGGCATCGGAGGGTTTGTTCAGGCCAAATTATACTTCAGAGAAACTCCTAATTTTCCATAGCTCGCTGAGCGACCCTAAAATGATGATTGAATCTCATCGTCAGTGTCCGTGCCTCGGTTTCATATGTCATAACAGGTAGGACGGACTCGTCGAAGACTATCGTCTTTAGGCTTTTTTGTATGGGCGATAAAAGCCTTTTACCTACTTACTTGCTGGGATGTCTCGGGCATAACTCTCTAAAGACTAAGAGAGCATACAACCAAATTATTGCAGCGTGTAAAGTCATGCGGGGTAAAATTTACTCACCCGATTTGCTTAGCAAGTTGTCTCAGCTCTTTACCCCTAACAACTACCGTCGCAGCAGGGGGACAGCTTGTTTGCTGTCCCTCCTTGCCGTACTGTTGCAAAAAGTAAATTACCCATACCGCGCACACTTACCGCGCTAAACAATCTCCTGGATTCAAAGATTGATCTGTATATATAATAATATCTACTACAAAAAAAAACATATTATATTTAATAATATGTTTTCCTTTTGTAATAAATATTATATTTGTAATAGGTATTACATTGTTTAGTTGGTGTTAATGGCCTGCGGCCGTTCTAAATAATAAATAAATGGGTATTCATTTGTTACAATAGGTGTGTAAACCATTTATACATTATGTAAACAATACAGGATGTCTGTTTTAAAGGTGATATTCCGGTTGTAAAATAGTTCCGTCAGTTTTTGTTTTACATAAAACTTTGATTGTTACAATTATTGCTTTTCTTTTTCATAGATGTCATAGTATATAAAGCGCTAAATTACTTGCGCGTTCACAGTCATAACCATATATTCATAGCAAAATGCGGCCTTTGTATTTTGTATTAATACTTATATCTTTTCAAAATGTGTTTGGTAAGTAAGTATGTTAATAATAATAACCACCGGTAGCTTGTTGTTGTTCCGCTGCTGGTTGAGCTCTATTTTTTATATTTTTAAATATTGTATTTTTATATAGATATTGAAAAATGTTTAAATAAACATATTATAATAAAAACCCCTTAGGGCATTTCGTTACCTCATCATGACAATAACGTAAAGCCGGAGGTCATAGTAGTATAGCTTTCTCAATCCTTGTGATAAAAATAAAAAATATTTTACAAGGACTTATACTAAAATCACAGAAACCGCAGGACAGCTTGTACCGAGCTGCTTATGAGTGGCAACACAACGTGCCTGAATACCCCAGAAAGTCGGTCAGGGACTTGTCCCCGGTTTGACCGATATGGGTAGCTGGAGTAGAAACCAAAGAGTGCCCGCAAGACTCTCGGGTTTTTTCTTGCCTTATTTGGCCGGTCAGAGAGGGGTCACCAGAGGGTCCGCTCAGGGGTGGTGTCTAATGACGTAATAACGGGGAAACCCGCTGAGCACATCTATTTATACATATAATAAAATCGTTAACGACCCGTGTCTGTACATTAATATTAAAAAAGAAAAACAATTTATACACTCTGTATTTATGTTACCGAAGCCAAAAATATAGTTTTTAAATTTTTTGTCTGTTTGTCTGTGCGTTTGAACGCGCTAATCTTAGAAACGGCTGAACTGATTTGAATGCGGTTTTCACTGATGTATTATGCAAGCTTCCCATAACATTAAGTGTTTGTTTTATTTAAATCGGTTCAAAAACAAAGAAGTTACGTCAATCTTTACATACATGAATAAAACAGTAGGGCTTGGCGTAAAAACTACTAAATAGAATCCAATTTTGCTGTTTCCGAATGTCCACGCGGACGGAGTCGCGGGCACTGCTAATTAGTTAATAAAGATAGCAAAGTATGCGTAGTCACATACTATGAAAAAAGTTGTGTCTTGATTATTAATTTGCCTTCGACGCAGGTCTTTTATGTACGCTAAGAACAGTGACAGCCCGAGAGTGCTTACTTGAGGTACACCGAAAGTACAGCTGCAAGACACTATTAACTATATTGTACTTATATCAACTATATCATTTTCAATTTGTGCTTGAAAAAGTGTTAAGTTAAAGATACGAGCTACATTATATATACGCCGCTTTTACTCACGTATATATTCGGGAATGCCCGACTAGTTTCGAACTCGAACGGAGCCCTTATTCTTGAGCTGGTTACGCGCCTACGCGGCAGAGTCGCGAGCCGAATGCGCGCGCAGCGCCCCGCATACCGCTGCGTACGCGACGACCGTGGTGGTATCGCTGGGTGTTGTCGTGCGTCTTCGTCGCTGTTCGTGTCCTCTTCGGAAAGTTGATTGAGTTAAAATGTGGATAACACTCACGAAAGTTTTTATAGTAAAATACGAGCTACGCTCCCCGTAGTGACTGTAGCCACGTCATCACTGTCTTATTAGATTCTAGCTATGCCCGCGACTCCGTCCGCGTGGACATTCGAAAACAGCAAAATTGGATAGGTTTCTATTTAGTAGTTTTTACGCTAAGCCCTACTGTTTAATTACATGCATGTAAAAGATTGACGTAACCTTTTTGTTTGTGAACCGATTTAAATGAAATACACATTAAATGTTATGGGAAGCTTGCCACAATACATCAGTGAAAACCGCATTCAAATCGGTTGAGCCGTTTCTAAGATTAGCGCGTTCAAACGCACAGACAAACAGACAAAAAAAATTAAAACTATATTTTTGGCGTCGGTAACATAGATACAGAGTGTATAAATTGTTTTTCTTTTTTAATATTGAATGTACAGACACGGGTCGTTTACGATTTTATTATATGTATAGATAGATAATATTGCGATCCACCAATATTTTTACAAAGTCAAGACTTCGGTGCATGTGACTTTTTGTGTTCATAAAGTACTTGAGAATGGACACTTATGTGAAGGAAATTATTTGAAAACGATTAATTTTTTTGTCTTTATCTATTCTAAACAATCACATTTTTAACGGCTTCAATTTTTTTTGTATAACTTAGTTTTTCTATATATTTTTTTAGTTTTTAACAATTTAATGCATAAAATTAGTTAGGCATAGATATAATCATATTACCTCGTTTCAGAGCAGTGCGGGCGCTACCTGTCCGTACACGAAAGACCCGGATATTTGTACGTGCAATTGCAATGCACGTTTTAAAAACGGTTAAAATTTTCAGGCCTTAGGAAGGAATACTGTAAATTGGAAGATGATGTTTGCTTGACTGAGGCACTACAGCAGCATGCGTATGCGAAGTTCGTAGCGGGCGTGCCCCCCGACGTAGAGCCCACAGACCCACTGCACCTGGAGAGGACCGACGTGTGTCTACCTGACAGCACGTACACTATAAGGGACGGCATAATGCGTGGCATCAAGAACTGTGAGGTTCAGAAATTGAGGTAAGTACTATATTAAAGAATTACATATTAACAAATTTATATTTAGTTCCTTTTAAACTGACCATAACTATTTAAACCTAGCATAGAACATCATCATCAGCCTGGCTTTTAAGTTAAGAAGTAGTAGTCACTGCTCACTGAATAGATTAAAAAATGTGGAGACTTTTCTGGAACTTAACCGCCAAGTAAAAAACGAATCTAATTGAATGTTGTGAAATATGTCTTAAGTCGCTTATGATAAGTAATATCCACAAAATTGATAAAATTATGTAGTAACTATTGGTTTTTCAGTGAACAGAACAAACCAAACGCCGTGACCGCGCACAATAATGACAAAACACCAACTATTCGACTAACGATTATGCCGTCCTGCGTAATGCCAATGTGTGACTACATTCATCAATTAGTCGAGAGTTTTAAATTATTTCAAAGTTTTAATTTCAGAATCGGCCATGAGAACGGATTCGATTTCTTTACAAATGAAGTACTGTGCCCATTTCTCACTTTGCAAACAAGTAATGAAGTGAACAGTAAAGATTGTACAAAACCCAAGAAAGAATTCCAGTTGGAAACGACGTACCGTAAGTACCAATTAGAATTTCTATATGCGTTTTATGTCAGAGACATCGTCGACCAGGTAAAACTGACGATATTGTCAGAGTTGCGGGTAGTCGGCGTTCTAAGGGGGAGGCCTTTGTTCAACAGTGGACGTCTTCCGGCTGATGATGATTATGACAGAGAAGAAAATATCAAGTTTCGTGATTGTTATCTATATTATTTACACCGATAGTAGGTACTCAAGTGTTTTTAGGGATGCCAAACTAGTATCGAACTCAAACAAAGTCCTTTTTAATGATCCAAGTGGATTCTTAGTGGACGGGCCTTAGCTCTGGTTTCGCGTCACCAACTCAGTTTGTTTCACAACTAGTCGGTCATTCGCGAGTAAAATAAACTGTCAAGATAGTGTCGTTTGAGAACTAGCCTTTTGAACCTTTACTATTTTGGTGTTACCAAGTTAGTAGGCTAGAAACTAGAAACATAATTTTGATTTGCCTACTTACTTTAATGTTGACTACTTAGGGCATTAAAAAAGTGGCGCAGTTGAAAGAAAGTAAATGTTTTATTTTTATTTTAGATAACTATTACCTGACCTTTAACGGAACATTCGATACTTGGTTAAATTCAAATGACAAAGCCTTTATTCACATAACTAGTTACACTTTTGATTCCGTACTTCAAGGAGAAGTCACATATAAATGCAAATCACTTACCAAATCTAAGCGCAGTAAGTATCGTCATTTATTATTATTTAGATAAATCAAATGTTTGTTTGCTTGCAATCAAATGGCCCATATAAGTGGGCCAGTTTGTTATAATAATGATCATGCTGTAGCAATATCATCCATAGAAAGTGATCCTTCTAGGCTGGTATTTTTGAGCTATGATCACCAAGATCACAACTTGATTGAAGACCATTTCATTACGATGAACGAATAATTTCTAAAAACTTTATCGATCTTTCGTTCTTCCGTTATCAATATGCTCTTAGATTTATTATATTTTTTATTTTCAGTTAGCAAATATTACTCGAAATTAGAAGAGTTGGCACGCCCCGCTGTGATGGATAAGCTCCAAAACTCATTCATGGAACAACTAGTAATTTTCTTAGCCGTTGTACCTATGGAAGAACTTTATTTCAGATATGTATCTGACAAATGTTAACTGTGAAAGTTAAAATTCTTTTCTTGTATTTTTTTCTTCCTTATTAATTAAGCCAACATAGTTATAAATGAAATAAGTTATTAATATATATATATATTGTATAGTGTTAATATATATGTCGGAGATAGGATACTGTCCTCGACATCGTCATCGGTGGTTACAGGTCTAGTGGGCGACATTAGGGTTGAATGCGGCACAAACACAGTATTAACTTTTTCGTATAATTTTATTGCTTGGTAATTTCACAGTATATAGTCACTCACTAACACAATGCCTTTACACAATATCGTTAATAACTAAACTAAACTGAGCAGCGGGTTCGCGATACCAATTTAACTAGTTCTGACCCAAAACAAATAAGGAAACTCTTTTAAATGATCCACCGCGATCATAACCACATCAAAACACGTCCTTTTCAAAAAGCGCGGCAGAACGACAGCAAAATGGCGCCCGACCCCGCTCGAGGCATGCTCTACTCTGATTGGACAAAATATTTTATGATAGAAAATTACTTTTAAATAAATAGTCAGAAATAAACAATAATAAAATTCCATAAATTTAACTAAATTAAATTAAGAATTATCAAAGTATTTGTAATAACAATAAATGAGTCTCGCGAGTTATAACTACTAATTTCATTTAAATTCATCTTTCCGTTTACTTCCTCTACAGATGACCTTTCGATGATGATAATATAAAGTAACTTTTAAGAATATAACCAAATAATAAACAATAACAAAATGCAGCACATAAAATTAGATTAATTTAAGAATTAACAAAGTATTTGAAATAATTAATCTGCATCTTGCGAGTGATATCCAACAATCACATTAACTTCAGTCACTTTCTTTATAAATAAACTCCCTCTGACACCTTCCGACATATATATATATTGTTCAATTCAAGATAAGAAGTAAGATGAGAGCGAATTGCAAAGGGAGGTTTGCCAGGATCGTAGCTTATAAAAACTAGGGGAAAAAGAATGACTGTAAGTTTGAACCTACAATTAAAATTTACAAAAACGATACACAAGTTTGTTAGTCGCACTCTCGTAGGTTATAATTTTACAAAACCTTGTTGAACAATTCAACTTAAATTAACAATTCTGGTTGACTGTCTAATCTCTACAACACGGACCACGGTATGACATATTTCTAGATGCAGGAGTACCGATTCAACAATTAAAGTCTTTGTTTAAGTAGTTCATGACAAACCGGTATTTATGTAGAGAAATATAAATTGTAATGATAAGCGCCTGATTATTTTAAGTTAGTCGGATGATATAAATGTTGGAGTGGAATAATGCTAAGTTTGTGTAAAGTGAATATTAGTTTGCTTTGTTTACCTAATAAAAATAAGAAATTTGCTTTTCAATTTAGTATTTCTTTTCTTTATGGGATTGATCGAAAAGACAGACATACAATATAATATTGGAAACATGTTCAATATAAAATGTGATACTAGGTTCTAGCCTAGTTTCATTATAGCACAAAGCGAAACCGGTAAACTACTGGTTGCTTGCATTCTAGCGACCAGTATTGGGTCGACGACATTAAAAATGTCTGACTTGGCTTAAAAATATTTATATGACTTTTGGTGCCATTTTAGCATGTTGCCCATGCTAAGCTTTAATCTAAATTGATAAAGGAAATTTGAAAAATGATGGACACGAGCGGGATTCGAACCCGCGACCTTCGCCGATCCGTGGCGTTGCTCTAACCAACAGCGACACGGTGGCTCAGTTGGTTAGAGCAACGCCACGGATCGGCGAAGGTCGCGGGTTCGAATCCCGCTCGTGTCCATCATTTTTCAAATTTCCTTTATCAATTTAGATTAAAAATATTTTTTTGGTTTTACTATCTTTAAATAGTACGAAGTCTACAAATTATGACCTACGGTTTAAGACAAAAAAAATACAAATACTCGAAGAATCCCGTTTTAGGAATACTGATCAGTCGAATTAATATTCTGGATGCGGTTACACCGTTTAAAAAAAAAAAATCTTATATCAGTGATCCTCACTCGTGCTTACATAAAATTAACTTAATTAGTAATAGATACTGATGTGTAAATGTTAAGTATTCAAGGAATTTCAGTTTTCATGTATAAGGCGACGCAAAAGGCTTTTTCTTAAAGCTTTCATATTGTTGCTTGTCTTGTCTAAAAATGAACCAGAGGAGTAACTTTTTTAAATTAAATACCCTGAATACTTCTCTATCATTGTATGTTATATTCATAGGTAACTTCAATTAATAAATTATAATACGGAACGCAGAAATAAACAGTACTCGCACTTGTTCCAATTTTTATTTCTGTTTATATTTAAACCCGTTTCGTATGTAGGCATATAAAATGACTTTGAATGTAAGGCAAAACTTATTTTATCCTGGGAACTAAGAAGGGAGCAGTTATTACCATGTCGCTAACAATATTATTAATTATTGTTCTGTGCTATAATTGGAGTATATTCGATCCCTAGTGAGTATATTTAATTATTTTATTCGTTTTAATATCTAATTAAAATCGGCAATTCAAAATAATTCTTATTACCTACTGAGAAGATACATTTTTGATAGCTAGGTCTCGTATTTATAGCCATATAGGTATGTTTAGTTTATATCTAATGCGATAAAAACCTATGCATAGTAGGTAATAAAGACGTACCTAAATAACTTACATCAATTATAATTGTATGATAATATTATATATGAATACCTACAGACCGTTGCAATCCAGTCCACTTGTTCGGTTTGAACTTCTGTTATCCTTTACTAGATCATGCAAAAACTACAAAAAAAAAATTAGGTAAAAGTTTGAAATATTAAATGCCTACACTGTTCAAAGAAAAGCTAATTTCCATCGCTCTTCCAACTAATGCTACCAATGCTCCTTTTAGTCATGTGATTCACAATAACAAATCAATTATTTTAGACCTAAACGTATGCAAGAAAGATGACTCTGTTTGCTACAGAAGAAACTCCAACATAATATACAAGATATCTATAGCTGGTGACCCCAAATTTGGCATCGGACACTTAGACCCTTTGTTTCACAGTAAAATAGAAGGAAATATTGGGATTGTTAAATACGAACTACTATCACCGGCTTCACTGATTGCAATGTGGTTCATGCAAAATAAGCATCATAATAACATAATTTTATTTTAATTGGTTATCATTATACACCATGACTGAGTTGTATATAATTATATACTACCTATGTGTAACGTTTATGTGATTAAAAAAAACGTTTCTTTTACGGTTGATAGATAGAATTATGATTAATTATACACTAAAATTGTTACACAACTTATAAACATCTTAATAATTGTATACAATAATGTTGTAAGGAATGGCATGGTAGCGTAAGATGGTGGTGTGGAGTTGGCTTTATACAATCAATTATTATCGTCATCAGCATATCTCCGTCTACTGCTGGACTTATGTGTTATAATAAGCCTCTCATAAGGCACACCAATTGCAACCGCTGCCAGCCATTTTACGTATATCGTCGCCCTACCTAGCTGGAAGGCGTCCTACACTACGTTTACCGAGTCGTGGCCTCCACTTCAGAACGTTTTTCCCAACGGTTGCCGGTTTAACGGTGGATGTGACCTCCCACTGCCATTTTAGCTTGCTAATCCTTAGGGCTAGGTATGTCAATAATTTAGTTCTCTGTCTGATAACTTCCTATCCCTCAGATAAACTCTTAACATAGCCCTGTCCATATCTCAGTGAGCGATCTTAAATAGATGAATGAGTTGGACCGTCAGTGTCCACGTCTTGGCCCCGTATGTCGTATCAGGTAGGACGCACTCGTCAAAAACTGTCTGCACCGCGGTATAATATTAAAATCGATTTCCCGTATCATGATAAGGCTTTGTTGTATGGGCGACGAGAGGCTTTATACCTACTTACGTAATAATAGTTTTTTAGTTACTCTACTTCCTAATCATCCTTTATAACTAATAATAGTTTCTTCTTCACAATTATATTAAGGACACACTGGAGATTTTTTTAAAGGATGTGGTTACGTGCAATTTATTATTTATGAAAAATTATTATCTTTTCATGTTTATGATTACAAGTGTTAAGAGATAAAAAGTATTTTCGGTACACATAATTATATAAATGCGGCAGCAAACATCGTAAGTGCAAGCAGCTCATCGTAAAATATACCTTATTTCTTAAAATTCAAGTACAATTTTGAATGATCTGTATTTCATGATATAATCATGGTACTTCTTGTTTTATGTGCTAAAAGATACGTCCCCCGCGACCTTGGACTGCCTGGCTTCAAACTTTGTCAAACGAAATTCTACAATGAAATTTTGAATAAAAGGCATCGATATCAATCCATCAGTAAACCTAAGTATACTTAGATACTAGTAGTACCTATATATAGAAATATTAATTGACATATAAACACAGCCTGTCTCGTTGGTCTAGTAGTCGCTAAGCACGACTGCTAAGCATGAGGTCCTGGTTTTGAATCCCGGCTTAGGCAAAGGCATCACCGATTTCTAGAACTGTGCCCGATTAGTGGAAATAAGCTCGCCCCCTATAAAATAGGGACATATATAACATAACTGATGAAATATGGGTGTATTATAGGTACACCTCTGCCTACCCCTTCGGGGAATACAGGATGTTATGTTTGTGCATACATAACAGGAAGGTATGGATTTCCATTTTTTTGGTGTGTAAATTATTCATACATTTACCTATGTAAACAATACTCGATGTCTGTTTTAAAGGTGACTGGCTTTTTAACTACGACTCATTTAAGACCAGGTTGTAAAATAGGTTTCAATAATAAAGCCTACTTTATACAGGCTATACTGGGAGAGGCCTATGTCCAGCAGAGGACTGCAACGGGCTGATGATGATGATGACGATACAGACTTAGAGTACTGCACGCAACGTTACTATTTACAGATAAGACTGAAACCGTTGCGCGTTGTCTACTTATTGGTCCAATTATTTCTTTACTTTGTCCAAAATTTCAATATATATAGAGCGCTAAATTACTTGCGCGTTCACAGTCATAACCATATATTAATGTCAAAATGTTGCCTTTGTACTTTGTGTTAATACTTATATCGTTCCAAAATGTGTTTGGTAAGTTTATTGTATCAGTGTATGAAATAGTGTAAGGTTATAAAAATTTCCGAATATTTTTATTTTACATAAAGCTACGGTTTCCGTAGTAACTGTATCCACGTGACAACCTGTGACACCTGGCAAATATAGCGGTCGGCCAATATTTGTACATAGTCAAGACTTCTGTGCATGTGGCACTTTTCATTGTATTTATAAATGGACGGAAACAGTTTAAAAATAATCTTTTTTTCATCATCTGTACAATCGTATCTTAAATGTTTTGAGTATTCTTTTAACTTAATCAAATCAAATTCCAACAATGGAATTCAAACAAATATTAAACTCTCTCCATGCTGTCTTAAAAATAAAGATCTTTTTTCATCATCATCATCATCATCATCAGCCGGAAAACGTCCACTGTTGAACAAAGGCCTCCCCCTAGTGGGTGGGAGTTGCCATAATCCCTACGCTTGGCACGTGACTTGGGGACCGCCGTATTGGTCGAGTAACAGATGACGCTGCTGCCCATCTTCTGGATTTTCCCTTAGTCGTCTCTTAGAGAGTAGTGAATTCTAGGCCGGAATCCACACAGCACGATCTTTTTTCAATTAAATTAAATTATTATTCCCTTCATCACAAATGATTTTTATTTTTGCCTGGTGTTAAAGGTTTTAGTCTTAATTAATTATTAAATTAATTAATTATTTCTTCGGATGTTTATAAGCTTAGTCTCACGCGTGATGATACCTACGTACTTTTGTGGACCCTAGTTTTATTGTAGCTACTATACTTTATTTTTTATTAGCTTTTGTTGTTTCCTATTACTGGGCAAAGGCCTCTCCTTTCTTTTTTCAAACCACTCTATCGTGCGTTCCGCGTTTGTGGTAAGATTATCACACCATCTACCATCCTTGTTAATTGAAATTTCTACATCATGGGACCTATTTCCTAGATGTTGAATCTCTAAAATATATCAAATAGCCCACTTACAACATTAGTCGCTGAGTTATCAATTCGGAAGTAAATATATTTATCAGAAGCTTGGTTATATTAATTTACGTTCGTTAATTGTCGCTAGTTTTTTCATATTCTGTTGGAACAGTAACGATGATGAATTTATATAATAGAAGCTGTTCTATACATAAAAAAGGCGACAGGTTGCAGGTGCTAAAGAAAACTTTTGTTGTTGCACTCATTATTTCCCTTTCCTATTTAAATTATATATTTCGTATAGATAACCACGCCTATCTATACGTAAAAGAGAACAGGCATATGCTCCGTATCCAGTACTTTTACCGTCATGCATGGTGTGTTATTAAAATTTCCAGGCCTAAGAAAGGAATACTGTGAGATCGAAGATGATGTTTGTTTGACTGACGCAGTGAAGCAGCATGTGTTTCCAATGTTCGTAGCCGGCTTGCCCGGCATAGAACCCACAGATCCACTGCACCTGGAGATGACGGAAGTGTGTCTACCTGACGTAGACAATAGAAAGTACACAATAAGGGACGGCATACTGCGCGGCATCAAGAACTGTGAGGTTCGAAAGTTGAAGTAAGCTGAAGAAATATTTTAAATGATTACAAAATAACAAGTTTTATTTGAACTAAGTATCCCTTTTAAATTAACCATAACTTGTGTGAGGGAAATGCGTTACGCGTCCCCCACCGCCGGGAGGCTACGGGGGTATGCGGGACTTTCTCCCATGAACCCAATAAGATCTTCAGGGGCCTACCCACTAAAAACTTCAAATTGCCTGCTGTGCGCATACGTGGTGGGGCGGCGGAAACGCTATAGCATGCTACCGCCAACCCCGCCAGAGCATCATCAGCCTGGCTCATGTGAACACTAACCCTCTTATTTATTAATAATGAAAAAACGTCTCATTGTTATACAAACGACACTATCCGGTATGATTTAATCAATAGACAATTAAAAAATTAAACATCGTCAATATTTAAAAGTCAGGGGTAAGGGACTAAGTGCCTGTTTTACAAAGCCTGAGTAGTCACTGCTTACTGAAAAGATTACAAAATAGTAGACTTTTTCGGTAAATTAACTGCTAAGTAATTTAAACGGTCGCTTATGATAAGTACCTAATATCCACAAAATTGACCAAATTTAGTATTTAAAAAAAAAACGTAACCTCACTAACATTTTCTCCAGTATCATAGGTGCGTTTCACAAACATGAAATATTACATACACAAACACCTAGACTCGGGACAAACATCTGTGGATCACATAATTTTTTGTCCGTTGCGGGCATCGACCCCGCAACCCCTAGCGCAGCAGTCCAATCGTTTAGCCACTGCGCTAACATGGCAATTTAATTGACTTTATGTTGTTTGATAGATTGCTACTGGCATTTTAGAATCGTCAATTTGTCGAGAATTATAATTATATCAAGGTTTTTATTTCAGACTTGGCCATATGGAGGGTTATGATATCTTTACAAAGGAAGTTCTGTGCCCAAGTCTCACTTTGGAAACAAGTAATGAAGTGACTAGTAAAAATGGTACAAAACCCAATAAAGAATTCCAATGTGAAACTACGTACCGTAAGTAACAATAGGACTTTCTAAACGCCATATGTCAGAGAAGAACATATAAATTTTCGTGAATGTTATCCGTACTATTAACTCCGTTAGTTAGGTGTTTTTGGGAATGCCTCACTAGATTCAGACTCAAACATAACCCTTAATTATGATCTCGGTGGACGGGGTTGGCTCTGGTGGTTCCGCATCACCGGCTCTGGTGGTTCCGCATCACCGGCTCTGGTGGTTCCGCATCACCAGCTCCGTTGGCTCCGCAACTAGTCGGTCATTCGCGAGTAAAATAAACAGTAAAGAGTGTCGTTTCAGAATGAGCCTTTTGAACCTTTACTAACTTGGTGGTAAGAAACATAATTTTGATTTGCCACCTCTACGGAACAACTTGTCTATACAAACGACCATTAATTGTTAGCTTAGTTATTATATAATGTTGACTACTTTGGGCAATAAATGCTTAATAAAAGTATTAAAAAAGTGTTCTTATTGTAAGAAAGTAAATGAACTATATTTTATTTCAGATAACTATTACCTGACCTTTAACGGAACATTCAATACTTTGGTAAATACAAATGACAAACCCTGTATACACATAACTAATTACAATGTTAATTCAGTACTTCAAGGAGAAGTCACATATGAATGCAAATCTCCTACCAAGTCTAAGTGCAGTAAGTGTCGTCATTTATTATTATTTAGGTAAATCAAATGTTTGTTTGCTTGAAATTAAATGGCCCAAATTAGTGGGCCAGTTAATTATAATAATTAAGGATCATTCTGCAATATCACCCTTAGAAAGTGATCCTACTAGGCTGGTATTTTTGAGCTATGATTACCAAGATCTCAACATGATTGCAGACCATTTCATTACGATGAATGAATGATTTCATGACGACTTTATCGTTATTGATCTTAGTACTTGCCTAGGTGAGAATCATTAAAACCTGAGCGTTGCCCACATCAACATACTCTTAGATGTATTTTTTTTTCAGTTGGTAACTATTACTCGAAATTAGAAAAGTTGGCGCGCCCCACTGTCATGGATAAGCTCCTAAACACATACATGAAACACCTGACGATTTTCTTAGCCGCTATACCTATGGAAGAACTACATTTCAGATATGTTTCTGAAAAAAGTTAACTTTGAAAAATAAAATTGTTTTCTTGTATTTATTTTTCTTCCTTATTAATTAAGCTAACATAGTTACAAATGGAATAAGTTATAACTGTTCAAATGAAGATAAGAAATAAGATGAGGCCAGGATCGCAACTAATAGAAATCCGTAATCCCAATGCCCCTCTGGGGAAAAGCGTGACTTTAAGTATGTTTATATAGTTAAACAATACTTTAACGATATCTAAGTTTCTATCAAAATGGGGACTCATCAACCTATACGACAACAAGAGTGAGTGTGGTACTACCGATTAAACCATGCGCCACTTGCTTGAGTGTCCTAAATGTCCCATCACCTGCCCACTGGAAGATGTGGCATCGGAGGGTTTGTTCAGGCCAAATTATACTTCAGAGAAACTCCTAATATTCCATAGCTCGCTGAGCGACCCTGAAATGATGACTGAATCTCACCGTCAGTGTCCGTGCCTCGGTTTCATATGTCATAACAGGTAGGAAGGACTCGTCGAAGACTATTATCGTCTTTTGGCTTTTTTGTATGGGCGACGAAAAGCCTTTTACCTACTTACTTGCTGGGATGTCTCGGGCATAACTCTCTAAAGACTAAGAGAGCATACAACCAAATTATTGCAGCGTGTAAAGTCATGCGGGGTAACATTTACTCACCCGATTTGCTTAGCAAGTTGTCTCAGCTCTTTACCCCTAACAACTACCGTCGCAGCAGGGGGACAGCTTGTTTGCTGTCCCTCCTTGCCGTACTGTTGCAAAAAGTAAATTACCCATACCGCGCACACTTACCGCGCTAAACAATCTCCTGGATTCAAAGATTGATCTGTATATATAATTATATCTACTACAAAAAAAACATATCGTACCCTCAGTGGAAAATAGGCATAAGTGAATTTACATTGAATCATCGATTTTATCATATTTGAAAAGTACGTTTAAAGATACATACGCAATTTTTTTTTCATATTTTTCTTGTTTAATTTGACGAATTAATTCAAGAAAATAGTTTTGAGAATTTATATTCCATCACTTTTTTTCTTAAGGATTAGTAGATTATGTGATATAACGCAAATAATAAATTAAAAAATATGACATATTAATTAATAATATGTTTATACCTAAAATTTAATGTAGAAAATAAATAGTAACAAATATTATGATTTAAATGCGTTTGCTTTTTTTACATCGCTAGTCTTGTATACACGATTATCTTTTTATTCGTTATATTAACTAGGTAAGGAAATTATCTTAAATGCGCTTACTTAACCAAAAAGATAAACTTAAAAAATAAAAACAGCAGTATGACTGTTTACTTCTTATGAACTTAAAATAAATTACAATAATAACAATTACTGCTTTTTTCCACTAAAAACTTTCCTTTACGTCGAAACATAAGACTACAAACTGCAGCACGGCTGTAACATAAGAATTATTACTTCTTTCTTCCACTAGAATATTTTCATTGCACCGGGACGTAAGATTTGATACAGCGGCGCGGGAGTAGACAGCGGGAACATAAGCGTGAATACGTCGATGCAGGGGGGAGGGGGCGGTGCGTATCCACGCGCTTGACAGTCAGTGCCCGTTTCTAGGTCAAGGTAATAGCTGCGTTTACGCATTTGCGAAAACAAAACAACAACAATTGAGTGGTTTTTCTTCTTATTTTAAAGTAAAGTGACCTGAAAATGTATAACCGGACACAGCACAGTAGGGCGAGAAGAATTTTGAAGTTAATAGGTAAGTACATTTAGATTTAATTCTTATAAAAGCTAAAAATAAATTATTCCACAATGACGTGTTTACTGTATAATCAATAACATTGAGCGACTGTCGTCCGACCTTTGTAACCGGAACCAAAACAATATCGTGGTTACACATTCTGAATGAATGAAGGTGCAGTTTCCTCACGATGTTTTATCTTACCGCCAGCTAGTGGTTCAAGTAGTATGTAAGTGCGCTAGACAATTACAGCAATCGTCTGGTCTCAAACTAGGGGAACCTATATGAATGATTCGCTGTCTATTATTATAAAATTAATTTCTGTTACTAACGTGTAATTTTATTTCTAATTTGTAAAGACATACCATAGATGTTATAACAAAATGTGTATTTGTAAATATTTATATTAGGTACATGATACTTTCAAAATCGTTAACTAGGTATTATTGTTTAATCTATACTAATATTATAGAGAGGTAATATTTTTTTGTTTGTTTGTTTGTAATAAATAGGCTCCGAAACTACAGGACCGATTTTAAAAGTTCTTTCACCATTCGAAAGCTACGTTATCCACGAGTAACATAAGCTACTTTTTATCCCCGTAAGTAGGTACCACGCGGGCGGAGCCGCGGGCGGAAGCTAGTATATTTATATAAAAGTAATCGATCTGTGTCCGAAAAAACCGACACAAAGTTTGTTCAACCCGGGAATTGAACCCAGGACTTATACCACTAAACTAACGAGGCGTTATATTTATATACTTACATCTAAAAATCTCAGCCATATCACTTTAATTACCTGGTCTTAAACTAAGGATTCTGTAAAGGATTTGGCAAGGGGTACGTACACTCAGACCCAAGTCAGTTTAGTAAAGTTTGTTTGTTTGTCCGACCGGGAATCGAACCCGGAGCCTTTCGTCCTATAGACACTAATAATTGTGGCATCGAGGATGTCAGACAAAGAATAATGTCTTACCTTAACTTACCTTATTTTGTGAGCAAGACGTCTTTAGTAACAACTTAATATGATATTATTTATATTACATTTTATAATAAAATAATTTATTTACAGACGTCGACACAGAAGCAGAACAAACATCTGGAAATTATGAAGTCAGTCGTGGTGATATTATGTACACCGCGCCGTCAACAAGTCGAAGTAGCAGACGACAATCTACAGTAAATTACAGAATTAGTGAGTCTTCGAATGAAGAGCCATTTTCACCACCGGTATCTGAATATTTACCAAGTTCGAGTCCTAGTCCGATAGCAGACTTAGGCAATACTTTACCATCTTCAATATTGAATGACTTCGATTTTAGTTTGAGAGATTGCTTAGGTAATTCTACACTTTTCTCTTCTCCAATTTCCACCACTCATAATAATTTAATTTTTATAGCGTCACCTACTGTCGTTTTTATATCTAATCCTCAAAAAACAATTTCTATGGGTAACAAAGACAGTTATGAAAATTTAGCGGTATCATCAGGAAATTACATAGAAGGAGTTTATCCTTTGCCGAATGATGCCGATCTTGAACCCGTATCCACGTTCTGGTATAATGCACCACTTCCTGAAAAGAGCATAACTGCCGCAGAACCTGAAACAGAACCTACATTTACTAGCCCTACAAGAACTCTGCTGACTCTTGAAAGTACTACGGTCATGCTTCGTGAAGCAGAGCCTGCATCCATAGCATGTCGCGACGAATTTCCGTTAGTTGAACATAATACTGCCGCAGAACCTGAAAAAGAACTTACATCTACAAGTCTTGCAAAAACTCCACAGACTCTTGAAAATACCCCGGCTATACTACCTGAAGCAGAACCTACATCCATAACATGTTATAACGACGAAACTCTTCCAGTTGGACATAATACTCTCACAGAACCTGAAACAGAACCTATATCTACAAGCCCTGATAGAACTCCACCGGTCTCTTCAATTGCCACAGCTATAGTTCCTCACTCAGACCCTCCAATCATAGCCTGCCACGTTGAAACTCTACCAGCTGGATATAATTCCACCACAGAACCTGAAGCAACGAATTCTCGTCCAGTGTTAGTAACTGAAGCTAATACAAATCCTAGAAAAAGAAAGCGTAATCCCGAAAAATGGTCTCAAACACAAAAAAAAATCAAATTAAATACAGGTCAACATGAAAACAGATGCAAGAGCCTTGCAAGTGTAAGCTTAAATGCTTTGAAAAAATACCCAGCGACAGGAGGTTGGTAATATTTAAGCAATTTTGGGCTTGTGGTAACCATGAAACTCAATGGCAATTCATTTTGAAAAACACTGAGATTATAGAACCTAAAGTTATGAAAATTCAGCGTAAGCGTGAACGAAATCGTACACTGGTTTATTATTTGCCGTCAAAAAACGATGTATGCCTTGTGACTAATTTGAAAGTGTGCAAAACTATGTTTCTTAATACGCTAGGTATTAAAGAAAGAACAGTTTACACTGCTATTGATAAATATGCTAATGGGGACCAAATAACAGACCTTCGAGGAAAACATACCAATAGACCTCATAGAACAGCCAGCGAAACAGAACAGAGTGCAATTCAACATATTCAGTCCTTTCCTTGTATCGAATCTCACTATCTTAGACAAAATTCCAGCCGTCAATATTTGTCACAAGACTTAAATATCTCAAAAATGCATCGTTTGTACAAAGATTGGATATCAGAAAATGAAAACTTTCGTAATACTAAAGTGGCAAGCGAATATCAATATAATCAAATATTTAATACACATTTTAACCTTTCTTTTTTCCGGCCGAAGAAGGATTTGTGCAATTTATGTAGCAAATACGACAATTCAACTGAAGAAGGTAAATTACAACTGAAAGAGGATTATGACAGTCATATAAAAAATAAAAACATCATACGAAATATGAAGGATAGTGAAAAAGAATCAGCAGATCCTAATGTGAAAACTGTAGCTGTTTTTGACTTGGAAAAGGTTCTTAGTTTACCGCAATCTAATGTGAATATTTTCCATTATAAAAGGAAATACCCCGCATACAATTTCACTGTGTACAATTTAATATCCCGTCAAGGGTTTTGTTATCTATGGCATGCACAAATTGCAAAAAGGGGTGCGAATGAAATCGCTAGTTGCTTATTACACTTCATTAAATCTGAAGTTAACAGGGGTATAAAGTCAATTTCACTGTATTCAGATAATTGTTCGGGCCAGAACAGAAATCGGTTCATATTCGCGATGTATATTTATGTATCACGTGTATTGAACGTAGAAGTTACACACAGGTTTTTACAAACTGGCCACACTCAGAACGAAGGCGACTCAATGCATGCCTGCATCGAGAAAAATATGAAAAATAAGACATTGTACTCGCCTGACCAACTGTACGAAGTAATCATGAATTCAAAAGTACAAAATAAGTTTGTAATTAAAGAAATGAATCAAAATGACTTTTACAACCTAAAAAGTCAAGTCACGACAAGCAAGAATTGGTCACAAGACACAAACGGGCATAAAGTATTTTTCTCAAAAATTAAAGAAATCAAAACAAGTCCCGATGCACCAAATAAATTATTATTTAAATATGATTTCGAAAGTGAATATTTGGTACTAGACACTACAAATCGTACGACGACGACGCGCACACGCAAATCAAATAATGCCAATGCTGTAGATCAGTGATTCCCAAAGTGGTCCAGGTGGACCCCCAGGGGTCCACGGGAGCCTTGCTGGGGGTCTACGTAGGCGTCAATAAAAAATGGGGGTCCATAAGATGTTAATAGGGGTCCACGAAAATTTATCTGCATATAGTTTTTATAAGGGCCTACCTATATTGTTTTAAGTACCTAACTAAGCAGATAACATTTTAATCTGGCAAGCGACTCTTACTTGTCCAAACTTGCGTATTCGATATTACAATTTCGTGTACAGACTTGCAAAGCGCAATCCGTCCGACAATGCTTAGTGCTTGTTTAGACATGATCTTGATCAAGACTATAAATACTCGATGCCAAAGGCATGCTCATTTATTTGTTTCCGGAATTTCGAAAAAGAAGGTGTGAGAAAATTTATATTAGTGTTCCTAGTGCCGGAGAAAAGTAAGTACGTACCTTTTTTTTGTTGTACCTAGTTCTTAAGTATTTTGTTTCGTGTACTGGTCGGTTGATAACAAATGCTTGTATACAATGTGTCCTAGGGATAAGTGACCGCCCGGCGTATTTAGAATATTTGTACAAAATTAAATTAAGTAAAGACGCGTGACGTGCTGCAGTTTTTTTACGATATTTCCTAAGTTTGTTCATCTTTTTCCATTATTTTTGTTTACTGACTAGCCGACATCATAATTTATCAATTAAAATCATTAGACAAAACTAAAATGTAGTAAAAAAATTACTTATATAAAATCACTAAGGCCGCTAAGTCACAAATGTAAATATAATTATTAATGATTTCGTACAAATATTCAAAAAACGCCGGGCGGTCTTATCGCTCGGACACATTGTATATAGCTAACTTAGTAACTTACAGATATTTTAATTGTCCTCTTTCGATTTGAAGACAAACACAGCACGTTTTATTCAATTGTTTTTTCACGAGAGGACTGCCTCTCTAAAAAGGCCGAAAAATCAATATTGCAGAGCAATTACTGTTTTATAAAACTACTAGCGCGTGAACTCATTGATTTAATGAAATTTTAGTTATTGTTTTTATGGTCACTTTTTTGGTCAATTTGGGATTTCGACTTTTATTTTTTCCTACACAAATATGATCAATATTCGATACTGAGTAAACTAATTTTTATTTCTACTATTAAAAAATTGTGGTAAATTAGGTATTTAACATTGATATCGCTTCGTGAAAAAGTCTGTACTTGTCTTAGCGGTTTATTAGTTGGTCCCTTTACAAGCCGTAATACTTTTTCAATATAATGATAATCATAATAATATAAAGCTGACAAAGGCTGCGTTGTGCTACCTATATTCAAATAAAAACTTGGTTACTATAACATTTTTTTTTACAGGGAAGGTAACTGATACAAAACATGGCTACAGCAAAGAAAAAATGTCGACAATACAGTGTCGATTATTTGAAATATGGTTTTGTTCCATCAGAGGCAGATAAACACTTGCCCATGTGCCTAATATGCAATAAAGTTTTAAGCAATGACTCTATGAAACCATCAAAGCTCGAAGATCATCTAAAAAGGTGTCATACTGATAAAATGGGTAAAGATTTAAAATATTTTCAAACATTGAAGGAAAAATATGAAAAGAGACCCACCATGCACAGCATGTTCGCTTCAACATCTCAAAGTAACGATGATGGCTTGCGGGCATCTTACAATATCTCATTACTAATAGCAAAATCTGGAAAACCGCACACTATCGGAGAACAATTAATTTTACCCGCTGTTGAAGAGGTTTTAAAAACTGTTTTGCACAAATCTCCATTTGACGTACTAAAAAGAATTCCATTAAGTAACAATACTGTACAAAGACGCATTGATGAAATGAGCTCTGACATCGAAAGTTTTTTGTGCAATCATCTGCAAAAAAGTCATTTTTCTATACAACTGGACGAGTCAACGTTACCCGGTAATGAAGCATTATTATTAGCATATGTCCGATTTATCATGGAGGAAGAAATTCACGAAGAATTGCTATTTGCCAGAACTTTGGAGACTGACACTAAAGGCGAATCAATATTTAATGTCCTGAGTAATTTTTTTACGGAAAAATCGATTCCATTTACAAACATTATTTCAGTGGCAACAGACGGAGCTCCTGCAATGGTAGGGCGATATCGTGGGTTTATAAGTCATCTCAAAAGAATTATACCAGGACTTACAGCTATTCATTGCGTAATCCACCGACAACATCTTGTGGCGAAACATTTAAGTGACAGGTTGAACCAATCTCTTCATTTTATAATAAACGCTGTCAACAAAATTAGAAGCAATGCATTGAATACGCGTTTATTTGCTCAATTGTGCGACGAAAATGACGAAGACTTCCAACGACTGCTCTTACATACTGAAGTACGCTGGTTGTCGAAAGGTGCATGCTTAACGAGATTTTACTCTGTTTTCGATTCCGTATTAGAGTTCTTAGAAAGTAGAGATCCAGATTTAAAGGAAAACTTGATCAAATTCAAAGGAGACATTGCGTATTTGACAGATTTGTTTAAAAAATTTAATGATATTAACTTGCAGTTACAAGGGGACAGCCTGAATTTAATAAAAACAAAGGGGATAATTTCGGCTTTTCTTGGGAAATTGAAATTTATGAAGCAAAACATTAGTCGGCGCGAATTATCTCAATTTCCAAACTTGTCGCAGGTAGAAACTATTGATGAGGATATCCATACCTACAGTCAACATTTAAGTGCCCTGCATGATGACTTCAAAACCAGGTTTGAAGATATGCTGACGATGGATATACCACCATGGATCGTAAATCCATTTGATGAAACTGAAGTGGCCAATGTATTATTACAAGAGGAGCTGCTTGAGCTAAGCACCAATGAGGAGCTGAAGGTGAAATTTAGAAAAGGCTACCAAACATTTTGGCTGCAAGCAGAAATACACGAAAAATATCCTGGACTGTGGGAAATCGCAAGGAAATTTTTGATAGCTTTTCCCTCATCATACCTTGTCGAAAGAAGTTTTAGTGCCGTTACAAACCTCTTAACAAAAAAAAGGAGCAAACTAAACATCACAGAGCGGGGGGATTTGCGGTTATTGCTCACAAAAATAAAGCCAAACATTGATCGTTTGCTGACACTCCATCAAATACATCCTTCCCATTAATTAAAATTATGTCCACAACCTATAAGTATTACCTTATTATTATTTTTTTGTAATTCTTTTCTTTTAATTAATAAAATGTTATAAAATGTACCATTTTTCGTTTTTATTTAAAATTTAAAATTTTAACCTATCAGAATATAGGGACGGAACTCAGAAGCGACACAATTTTTATTTTTTGTCGACTTTAACAATGTGGTAGGAATGTAGCAGCAGGGGGTCCACCGACACCAGTTTAATTTTGAAAGTGGTGCACGAGAAAAATAAGTTTGGGAACTACTGCTGTAGATGTTAATGAACTTCCACTTGCATATGCTCAATTGTTACCTATTTCTGACGCGTTGTTCAAAGACTTAATTAGCCTGTGTAATACAAATGCTATACCTCTACATTACCAAACATTCTATAGAAATTTGTTACCAGCGACTGAATCTCCAAATTTGGAGGTATTTGATTCATCTGAAGAAGAATAACTTTACTAGTTCCCGTATTTTTGATCTCATTATTATTTTAATTTGAATTTTGTTGAATTTTTATATTCATACGTATAAACATATTGATTATTAATAATTTTAAAACAAAAGGTACTGTGAAAGTATCAAAGGTCTTATTTTGTTAACAAATTATGCATGTCATGTTACCATAGATTTGTATTGAGAAAATAATAATATTTTGTTACATTTATATCCCTTCATTACCAAACATTCTATAGCCTAGAATGTTTGGTAATGAAGGAATTCGTAGAACGAAGATAACGTAGAAGGGAACAAGAATTTTTTGATTTATTGCTTAAAGAAGGTTTTTTTTTGTATTTTTATTTGTTGATTATTTTAAAACAAAAGGTACTGGCAATGTGTAAAGTACCTTGATTTGTTAATAATTTTTGCTTGTTATCTTAGATTTTTATTGAGAGAACATAATATTTTGTTGTACGGAGCCAAGAAAGAAGTTATTTCGTTAATTGTTACAAATCTTAACAAATGATCTACTGATTAGTTAATCATTTAAAAAAAAGTCATTAGTGGTAGTAATCTTCACCGAAACTCCACATTGCTGAATTATTACTGTCAAATTTTATTGTTGATAGTACGAACTTTAATTGTAGCCAAAACTATAATTATAATTTGCCTGAAATAAAAAAATAATGAACACAAAAAATGCATTTCCTTTTTTTCCCTTTAGTCATAAATATTAACTCTAAGTAATATGTGTTAATATGCAGCTAACTTTTCTTTAACATAATAATGGAATAAGTAATTATCTTTGTTTATTTAAGTTACCTTAGCAAGCCCCTAAATTGAAAAATGGGGTAAGTATTGCTAATACATTTCAAACATAATTGTAATAAAGGAAATAATGTAGTAATCTTACTTATACTAGCATAAATGTTTGTATTTACAAGTTCATTACTGCTTTAATACAACATACTTTTTGAAATATTTTTTCTTTTCTGGCAAAGTCTGGCATACATTTTGATACTCAGAATCCTGTATTTCATTACATTTTGAAAAATAGCATAATATTTTTTTTTTACAATTCCTAATAAACTATAAACATTAGTACTAACTTAAATACAACACGCAGTGCAACTTTTTTTTCTCCTTTTTTTGATACAAGAATAATTCTTCTTCGTTTGAAAATAAAGTAAATATGCCCATAAATTCAATTTTTTCGCCATACTGAAAAATCACCATTTTCGTCTCATGCCTTTTTTCCACTGGGGGTACGATATTATATTTAATAATATGTTTTCCTTTTGTAATAAATATTATATTTGTAATAGGTATTACATTGTTTAGTTGGTGTTAATGGCCTGCGGCCGTTCTAACTAATAAATAAATGGGTATTCATTTGTTACAATAGGTGTGTAAACCATTTATACATTATGTAAACAATACAGGATGTCTGTTTTAAAGGTGATATTCCGGTTGTAAAATAGTTCCGTCAGTTTTTGTTTTACATAAAACTTTGATTGTTACAATTATTGCTTTTCTTTTTCATAAATGTCATTGTATATAAAGCGCTAAATTACTTGCGCGTTCACAGTCATAACCATATATTCATAGCAAAATGTGGCCTTTGTATTTTGTATTAATACTTATATATTTTCAAAATGTGTTTGGTAAGTAAGTATGTTAATAATAATAACCACCGGTAGCTTGTTGTTGTTCCGCTGCTGGTTGGGCTCTATCTTATATATTTTTAAATATTGTATTTTTATATAGATATTGAAAAATGTAATGTATAAGAAAAATGTTTAAATAAACATATTATAATAAAAACCCCTTAGGGCATATCGTTACCTCATCATGACAATAACGTAAAGCCGAAGGTCATAGTAGTATAGCATTCTTAATCCTTGTGATAAAAATAAAATATATTTTACAAGGACTTATACTAAAATCACAGAAACCGCAGGGCAGCTTGTAACGAGCTGCTTATGAGTGGCAACACAACGTGCCTGAATACCCCAGAAAGTCGGTCAGGGACTTGTCCCCGGTTTGACCGATATGGGTAGCTGGAGTAGAAACCGAAGAGTGCAAGACTCTCGGGTTTTTTCTTGCCTTATTTGGCCGGTCAGAGAGGGGTCGCCAGAGGGTCCGCTCAGGGGTGGTGTCTAATGACGTAATAACGGGGAAACCCGCTGAGCACATCTATCTATACATATAATAAAATCGTTAACGACCCGTGTCTGTACATTCAATACTAAAAAAGAAAAACAATTTATACACTCTGTATTTATGTTACCGAAGCCAAAAATATAGTTTTTAAAATTTTTGTCTGTTTGTCTGTGCGTTTGAACGCGCTAATCTTAGAAACGGCTGAACCGATTTGAATGCGGTTTTCACTGATGTATTATGCAAGCTTCCCATAACATTAAGTGTTTGTTTTATTTAAATCGGTTCAAAAACAAAGAAGTTACGTCAATCTTTACATACATGAATAAAACAGTAGGGCTTGGCGTAAAAGCTACTAAATAGAATCCAATTTTGCTGTTTCCGAATGTCCACGCGGACGGAGTCGCGGGCACTGCTAATTAGTTAATAAAGATAGCAAAGTATGCGTAGTCACATACTATGAAAAAAGTTGTGTCTTGATTATTAATTTGCCTTCGACGCAGGTCTTTTATGTACGCTAAGAACAGTGACAGCCCGAGAGTGCTTACTTGAGGTACACCGAAAGTACAGCTGCAAGACACTATTAACTATATTGTACTTATATCAACTATATAATTTTCAATTTGTGCTTGAAAAAGTGTTAAGTTAAAGATACGAGCTACATTATATATACGCCGCTTTTATATATATAGATAATATTGCGATCCACCAATATTTTTACAAAGTCAAGACTTCGGTGCATGTGACGTTTTGTGTTCATAAAGTACTTGAGAATGGACACTTCTGTGAAGGAAATTATTTGAAAACAATTATTTTTTTGTCTTTATCTATTCTAAACAATCACATTTTTAACGGCTTCAATTTTTTTTGTATAACTTAGTTTTTCTATACATTTTTTTAGTTTTTAACAATTTAATGCATAAAATTAGTTAGGCATAGATATAATCATCGTTTCAGAGCAGTGCGGGCGCTACCTGTCCGTACACGAAAGACCCGGATATTTGTACGTGAAATTGCAATGCACGTTTTAAAAACGGTTAAAATTTTCAGGCCTTAGGAAGGAATACTGTAAATTGGAAGATGATGTTTGCTTGACTGAGGCACTACAGCAGCATGCGTATGCGAAGTTCGTAGCGGGCGTGCCCCCCGACGTAGAGCCCACAGACCCACTGCACCTGGAGAGGACCGACGTGTGTCTACCTGACAGCACGTACACTATAAGGGACGGCATAATGCGTGGCATCAAGAACTGTGAGGTTCAGAAATTGAGGTAAATACTATATTAAAGAATTACTTATTAACAAATTTATATTTAGTTCCTTTTAAACTGACCATAACTATTTAAACCTAGCATAGAACATCATCATCAGCCTGGCTTTTAAGTTAAGAAGTAGTAGTCACTGCTCACTGAATAGATTAAAAAATGTGGAGACTTTTCTGGAACTTAACCGCCAAGTAAAAAACGAATCTAATTGAATGTTGTGAAATATGTCTTAAGTCGCTTATGATAAGTAATATCCACAAAATTGATAAAATTATATAGTAACTATTGGTTTTTCAGTGAACAGAACAAACCAAACGCCGTGACCGCGCACAATAATGACAAAACACCAACTATTCGACTAACGATTATGCCGTCCTGCGTAATGCCAATGTGTGACTACATTCATCAATTAGTCGAGAGTTTTAAATTATTTCAAAGTTTTAATTTCAGAATCGGCCATGAGAACGGATTCGATTTCTTTACAAATGAAGTACTGTGCCCATTTCTCACTTTGCAAACAAGTAATGAAGTGAACAGTAAAGATTGTACAAAACCCAAGAAAGAATTCCAGTTGGAAACGACGTACCGTAAGTACCAATTAGAATTTCTATATGCGTTTTATGTCAGAGACATCGTCGACCAGGTAAAACTGACGATATTGTCAGAGTTGCGGGTAGTCGGCGTTCTAAGGGGGAGGCCTTTGTTCAACAGTGGACGTCTTCCGGCTGATGATGATTATGACAGAGAAGAAAATATCAAGTTTCGTGATTGTTATCTATATTATTTACACCGATAGTAGGTACTCAAGTGTTTTTAGGGATGCCAAACTAGTATCGAACTCAAACAAAGTCCTTTTTAATGATCCAAGTGGATTCTTAGTGGACGGGCCTTAGCTCTGGTTTCGCGTCACCAACTCAGTTTGTTTCACAACTAGTCGGTCATTCGCGAGTAAAATAAACTGTCAAGATAGTGTCGTTTGAGAACTAGCCTTTTGAACCTTTACTATTTTGGTGTTACCAAGTTAGTAGGCTAGAAACTAGAAACATAATTTTGATTTGCCTACTTACTTTAATGTTGACTACTTAGGGCATTAAAAAAGTGGCGCAGTTGAAAGAAAGTAAATGTTTTATTTTTATTTTAGATAACTATTACCTGACCTTTAACGGAACATTCGATACTTGGTTAAATTCAAATGACAAAGCCTTTATTCACATAACTAGTTACACTTTTGATTCCGTACTTCAAGGAGAAGTCACATATAAATGCAAATCACTTACCAAATCTAAGCGCAGTAAGTATCGTCATTTATTATTATTTAGATAAATCAAATGTTTGTTTGCTTGCAATCAAATGGCCCATATAAGTGGGCCAGTTTGTTATAATAATGATCATGCTGTAGCAATATCATCCATAGAAAGTGATCCTTCTAGGCTGGTATTTTTGAGCTATGATCACCAAGATCACAACTTGATTGAAGACCATTTCATTACGATGAACGAATAATTTCTAAAAACTTTATCGATCTTTCGTTCTTCCGTTATCAATATGCTCTTAGATTTATTATATTTTTTATTTTCAGTTAGCAAATATTACTCGAAATTAGAAGAGTTGGCACGCCCCGCTGTGATGGATAAGCTCCAAAACTCATTCATGGAACAACTAGTAATTTTCTTAGCCGTTGTACCTATGGAAGAACTTTATTTCAGATATGTATCTGACAAATGTTAACTGTGAAAGTTAAAATTCTTTTCTTGTATTTTTTTCTTCCTTATTAATTAAGCCAACATAGTTATAAATGAAATAAGTTATTAATATATATATATATTGTATAGTGTTAATATATATGTCGGAGATAGGATACTGTCCTCGACATCGTCATCGGTGGTTACAGGTCTAGTGGGCGACATTAGGGTTGAATGCGGCACAAACACAGTATTAACTTTTTCGTATAATTTTATTGCTTGGTAATTTCACAGTATATAGTCACTCACTAACACAATGCCTTTACACAATATCGTTAATAACTAAACTAAACTGAGCAGCGGGTTCGCGATACCAATTTAACTAGTTCTGACCCAAAACAAATAAGGAAACTCTTTTAAATGATCCACCGCGATCATAACCACATCAAAACACGTCCTTTTCAAAAAGCGCGGCAGAACGACAGCAAAATGGCGCCCGACCCCGCTCGAGGCATGCTCTGCTCTGATTGGACAAAATATTTTATGATAGAAAATTACTTTTAAATAAATAGTCAGAAATAAACAATAATAAAATTCCATAAATTTAACTAAATTAAATTAAGAATTATCAAAGTATTTGTAATAACAATAAATGAGTCTCGCGAGTTATAACTACTAATTTCATTTAAATTCATCTTTCCGTTTACTTCCTCTACAGATGACCTTTCGATGATGATAATATAAAGTAACTTTTAAGAATATAACCAAATAATAAACAATAACAAAATGCAGCACATAAAATTAGATTAATTTAAGAATTAACAAAGTATTTGAAATAATTAATCTGCATCTTGCGAGTGATATCCAACAATCACATTAACTTCAGTCACTTTCTTTATAAATAAACTCCCTCTGACACCTTCCGACATATATATATATTGTTCAATTCAAGATAAGAAGTAAGATGAGAGCGAATTGCAAAGGGAGGTTTGCCAGGATCGTAGCTTATAAAAACTAGGGGAAAAAGAATGACTGTAAGTTTGAACCTACAATTAAAATTTACAAAAACGATACACAAGTTTGTTAGTCGCACTCTCGTAGGTTATAATTTTACAAAACCTTGTTGAACAATTCAACTTAAATTAACAATTCTGGTTGACTGTCTAATCTCTACAACACGGACCACGGTATGACATATTTCTAGATGCAGGAGTACCGATTCAACAATTAAAGTCTTTGTTTAAGTAGTTCATGACAAACCGGTATTTATGTAGAGAAATATAAATTGTAATGATAAGCGCCTGATTATTTTAAGTTAGTCGGATGATATAAATGTTGGAGTGGAATAATGCTAAGTTTGTGTAAAGTGAATATTAGTTTGCTTTGTTTACCTAATAAAAATAAGAAATTTGCTTTTCAATTTAGTATTTCTTTTCTTTATGGGATTGATCGAAAAGACAGACATACAATATAATATTGGAAACATGTTCAATATAAAATGTGATACTAGGTTCTAGCCTAGTTTCATTATAGCACAAAGCGAAACCGGTAAACTACTGGTTGCTTGCATTCTAGCGACCAGTATTGGGTCGACGACATTAAAAATGTCTGACTGGCATAAAAACATTTTTTTGGTTTTACTGTCTTTAAATAGTACGAAGTCTACAAATTATGACCTACGGTTTAAGACAAAAAAAATACAAATACTCGAAGAATCCCGTTTTAGGAATACTGATCAGTCGAATTAATATTCTGGATGCGGTTACACCGTTTAAAAAAAAATAATCTTATATCAGTGATCCTCACTCGTGCTTACATAAAATTAACTTAATTAGTAATAGATACTGATGTGTAAATGTTAAGTATTCAAGGAATTTCAGTTTTCATGTATAAGGCGACGCAAAAGGCTTTTTCTTAAAGCTTTCATATTGTTGCTTGTCTTGTCTAAAAATGAACCAGAGGAGTAACTTTTTTAAATTAAATACCCTGAATACTTCTCTATCATTGTATGTTATATTCATAGGTAACTTCAATTAATAAATTATAATACGGAACGCAGAAATAAACAGTACTCGCACTTGTTCCAATTTTTATTTCTGTTTATATTTAAACCCGTTTCGTATGTAGGCATATAAAATGACTTTGAATGTAAGGCAAAACTTATTTTATCCTGGGAACTAAGAAGGGAGCAGTTATTACCATGTCGCTAACAATATTATTAATTATTGTTCTGTGCTATAATTGGAGTATATTCGATCCCTAGTGAGTATATTTAATTATTTTATTCGTTTTAATATCTAATTAAAATCGGCAATTCAAAATAATTCTTATTACCTACTGAGAAGATACATTTTTGATAGCTAGGTCTCGTATTTATAGCCATATAGGTATGTTTAGTTTATATCTAATGCGATAAAAACCTATGCATAGTAGGTAATAAAGACGTACCTAAATAACTTACATCAATTATAATTGTATGATAATATTATATATGAATACCTACAGACCGTTGCAATCCAGTCCACTTGTTCGGTTTGAACTTCTGTTATCCTTTACTAGATCATGCAAAAACTACAAAAAAAAATTTAGGTAAAAGTTTGAAATATTAAATGCCTACACTGTTCAAAGAAAAGCTAATTTCCATCGCTCTTCCAACTAATGCTACCAATGCTCCTTTTAGTCATGTGATTCACAATAACAAATCAATTATTTTAGACCTAAACGTATGCAAGAAAGATGACTCTGTTTGCTACAGAAGAAACTCCAACATAATATACAAGATATCTATAGCTGGTGACCCCAAATTTGGCATCGGACACTTAGACCCTTTGTTTCACAGTAAAATAGAAGGAAATATTGGGATTGTTAAATACGAACTACTATCACCGGCTTCACTGATTGCAATGTGGTTCATGCAAAATAAGCATCATAATAACATAATTTTATTTTAATTGGTTATCATTATACACCATGACTGAGTTGTATATAATTATATACTACCTATGTGTAACGTTTATGTGATTAAAAAAAACGTTTCTTTTACGGTTGATAGATAGAATTATGATTAATTATACACTAAAATTGTTACACAACTTATAAACATCTTAATAATTGTATACAATAATGTTGTAAGGAATGGCATGGTAGCGTAAGATGGTGGTGTGGAGTTGGCTTTATACAATCAATTATTATCGTCATCAGCATATCTCCGTCTACTGCTGGACTTATGTGTTATAATAAGCCTCTCATAAGGCACACCAATTGCAACCGCTGCCAGCCATTTTACGTATATCGTCGCCCTACCTAGCTGGAAGGCGTCCTACACTACGTTTACCGAGTCGTGGCCTCCACTTCAGAACGTTTTTCCCAACGGTTGCCGGTTTAACGGTGGATGTGACCTCCCACTGCCATTTTAGCTTGCTAATCCTTAGGGCTAGGTATGTCAATAATTTAGTTCTCTGTCTGATAACTTCCTATCCCTCAGATAAACTCTTAACATAGCCCTGTCCATATCTCAGTGAGCGATCTTAAATAGATGAATGAGTTGGACCGTCAGTGTCCACGTCTTGGCCCCGTATGTCGTATCAGGTAGGACGCACTCGTCAAAAACTGTCTGCACCGCGGTATAATATTAAAATCGATTTCCCGTATCATGATAAGGCTTTGTTGTATGGGCGACGAGAGGCTTTATACCTACTTACGTAATAATAGTTTTTTAGTTACTCTACTTCCTAATCATCCTTTATAACTAATAATAGTTTCTTCTTCACAATTATATTAAGGACACACTGGAGATTTTTTTAAAGGATGTGGTTACGTGCAATTTATTATTTATGAAAAATTATTATCTTTTCATGTTTATGATTACAAGTGTTAAGAGATAAAAAGTATTTTCGGTACACATAATTATATAAATGCGGCAGCAAACATCGTAAGTGCAAGCAGCTCATCGTAAAATATACCTTATTTCTTAAAATTCAAGTACAATTTTGAATGATCTGTATTTCATGATATAATCATGGTACTTCTTGTTTTATGTGCTAAAAGATACGTCCCCCGCGACCTTGGACTGCCTGGCTTCAAACTTTGTCAAACGAAATTCTACAATGAAATTTTGAATAAAAGGCATCGATATCAATCCATCAGTAAACCTAAGTATACTTAGATACTAGTAGTACCTATATATAGAAATATTAATTGACATATAAACACAGCCTGTCTCGTTGGTCTAGTAGTCGCTAAGCACGACTGCTAAGCATGAGGTCCTGGTTTTGAATCCCGGCTTAGGCAAAGGCATCACCGATTTCTAGAACTGTGCCCGATTAGTGGAAATAAGCTCGCCCCCTATAAAATAGGGACATATATAACATAACTGATGAAATATGGGTGTATTATAGGTACACCTCTGCCTACCCCTTCGGGGAATACAGGATGTTATGTTTGTGCATACATAACAGGAAGGTATGGATTTCCATTTTTTTGGTGTGTAAATTATTCATACATTTACCTATGTAAACAATACTCGATGTCTGTTTTAAAGGTGACTGGCTTTTTAACTACGACTCATTTAAGAACAGGTTGTAAAATAGGTTTCAATAATAAAGCCTACTTTATACAGGCTATACTGGGAGAGGCCTATGTCCAGCAGAGGACTGCAACGGGCTGATGATGATGATGTCGATACAGACTTAGAGTACTGCACGCAACGTTACTATTTACAGATAAGACTGAAACCGTTGCGCGTTGTCTACTTATTGGTCCAATTATTTCTTTACTTTGTCCAAAATTTCAATATATATAGAGCGCTAAATTACTTGCGCGTTCACAGTCATAACCATATATTAATGTCAAAATGTTGCCTTTGTACTTTGTGTTAATACTTATATCGTTCCAAAATGTGTTTGGTAAGTTTATTGTATCAGTGTATGAAATAGTGTAAGGTTATTAAAAATTTCCGAATATTTTTATTTTACATAAAGCTACGGTTTCCGTAGTAACTGTATCCACGTGACAACCTGTGACACCTGGCAAATATAGCGGTCGGCCAATATTTGTACATAGTCAAGACTTCTGTGCATGTGGCACTTTTCATTGTATTTATAAATGGACGGAAACAGTTTAAAAATAATCTTTTTTTCATCATCTGTACAATCGTATCTTAAATGTTTTGAGTATTCTTTAAACTTAATCAAATCAAATTCCAACAATGGAATTCAAACAAATATTAAACTCTCTCCATGCTGTCTTAAAAATAAAGATCTTTTTTCATCATCATCATCATCATCATCAGCCGGAAAACGTCCACTGTTGAACAAAGGCCTCCCCCTAGTGGGTGGGAGTTGCCATAATCCCTACGCTTGGCACGTGACTTGGGGACCGCCGTATTGGTCGAGTAACAGATGACGCTGCTGCCCATCTTCTGGATTTTCCCTTAGTCGTCTCTTAGAGAGTATTGAATTCTAGGCCGGAATCCACACAGCACGATCTTTTTTCAATTAAATTAAATTATTATTCCCTTCATCACAAATGATTTTTATTTTTGCCTGGTGTTAAAGGTTTTAGTCTTAATTAATTATTAAATTAATTAATTATTTCTTCGGATGTTTATAAGCTTAGTCTCACGCGTGATGATACCTACGTACTTTTGTGGACCCTAGTTTTATTGTAGCTACTATACTTTATTTTTTATTAGCTTTTGTTGTTTCCTATTACTGGGCAAAGGCCTCTCCTTTCTTTTTTCAAACCACTCTATCGTGCGTTCCGCGTTTGTGGTAAGATTATCACACCATCTACCATCCTTGTTAATTGAAATTTCTACATCATGGGACCTATTTCCTAGATGTTGAATCTCTAAAATATATCAAATAGCCCACTTACAACATTAGTCGCTGAGTTATCAATTCGGAAGTAAATATATTTATCAGAAGCTTGGTTATATTAATTTACGTTCGTTAATTGTCGCTAGTTTTTTCATATTCTGTTGGAACAGTAACGATGATGAATTTATATAATAGAAGCTGTTCTATACATAAAAAAGGCGACAGGTTGCAGGTGCTAAAGAAAACTTTTGTTGTTGCACTCATTATTTCCCTTTCCTATTTAAATTATATATTTCGTATAGATAACCACGCCTATCTATACGTAAAAGAGAACAGGCATATGCTCCGTATCCAGTACTTTTACCGTCATGCATGGTGTGTTATTAAAATTTCCAGGCCTAAGAAAGGAATACTGTGAGATCGAAGATGATGTTTGTTTGACTGACGCAGTGAAGCAGCATGTGTTTCCAATGTTCGTAGCCGGCTTGCCCGGCATAGAACCCACAGATCCACTGCACCTGGAGATGACGGAAGTGTGTCTACCTGACGTAGACAATAGAAAGTACACAATAAGGGACGGCATACTGCGCGGCATCAAGAACTGTGAGGTTCGAAAGTTGAAGTAAGCTGAAGAAATATTTTAAATGATTACAAAATAACAAGTTTTATTTGAACTAAGTATCCCTTTTAAATTAACCATAACTTGTGTGAGGGAAATGCGTTACGCGTCCCCCACCGCCGGGAGGCTACGGGGGTATGCGGGACTTTCTCCCATGAACCCAATAAGATCTTCAGGGGCCTACCCACTAAAAACTTCAAATTGCCTGCTGTGCGCATACGTGGTGGGGCGGCGGAAACGCTATAGCATGCTACCGCCAACCCCGCCAGAGCATCATCAGCCTGGCTCATGTGAACACTAACCCTCTTATTTATTAATAATGAAAAAACGTCTCATTGTTATACAAACGACACTATCCGGTATGATTTAATCAATAGACAATTAAAAAATTAAACATCGTCAATATTTAAAAGTCAGGGGTAAGGGACTAAGTGCCTGTTTTACAAAGCCTGAGTAGTCACTGCTTACTGAAAAGATTACAAAATAGTAGACTTTTTCGGTAAATTAACTGCTAAGTAATTTAAACGGTCGCTTATGATAAGTACCTAATATCCACAAAATTGACCAAATTTAGTATTTAAAAAAAAAACGTAACCTCACTAACATTTTCTCCAGTATCATAGGTGCGTTTCACAAACATGAAATATTACATACACAAACACCTAGACTCGGGACAAACATCTGTGGATCACATAATTTTTTGTCCGTTGCGGGCATCGACCCCGCAACCCCTAGCGCAGCAGTCCAATCGTTTAGCCACTGCGCTAACATGGCAATTTAATTGACTTTATGTTGTTTGATAGATTGCTACTGTCATTTTAGAATCGTCAATTTGTCGAGAATTATAATTATATCAAGGTTTTTATTTCAGACTTGGCCATATGGAGGGTTATGATATCTTTACAAAGGAAGTTCTGTGCCCAAGTCTCACTTTGGAAACAAGTAATGAAGTGACTAGTAAAAATGGTACAAAACCCAATAAAGAATTCCAATGTGAAACTACGTACCGTAAGTAACAATAGGACTTTCTAAACGCCATATGTCAGAGAAGAACATATAAATTTTCGTGAATGTTATCCGTACTATTAACTCCGTTAGTTAGGTGTTTTTGGGAATGCCTCACTAGATTTAGACTCAAACATAACCCTTAATTATGATCTCGGTGGACGGGGTTGGCTCTGGTGGTTCCGCATCACCGGCTCTGGTGATTCCGCATCACCGGCTCTGGTGGTTCCGCATCACCAGCTCCGTTGGCTCCGCAACTAGTCGGTCATTCGCGAGTAAAATAAACAGTAAAGAGTGTCGTTTCAGAATGAGCCTTTTGAACCTTTACTAACTTGGTGGTAAGAAACATAATTTTGATTTGCCACCTCTACGGAACAACTTGTCTATACAAACGACCATTAATTGTTAGCTTAGTTATTATATAATGTTGACTACTTTGGGCAATAAATGCTTAATAAAAGTATTTAAAAAAGTGTTCTTATTGTAAGAAAGTAAATGAACTATATTTTATTTCAGATAACTATTACCTGACCTTTAACGGAACATTCAATACTTTGGTAAATACAAATGACAAACCCTGTATTCACATAACTAATTACAATGTTAATTCAGTACTTCAAGGAGAAGTCACATATGAATGCAAATCTCCTACCAAGTCTAAGTGCAGTAAGTGTCGTCATTTATTATTATTTAGGTAAATCAAATGTTTGTTTGCTTGAAATTAAATGGCCCAAATTAGTGGGCCAGTTAATTATAATAATTAAGGATCATTCTGCAATATCACCCTTAGAAAGTGATCCTACTAGGCTGGTATTTTTGAGCTATGATTACCAAGATCTCAACATGATTTCAGACCATTTCATTACGATAAATGAATGATTTCATGACGACTTTATCGTTGTTGATCTTAGTACTTGCCTAGGTGAGAATCATAAAAACCTGAGCGTTGCCCACATCAACATACTCTTAGATGTATTTTTTTTTCAGTTGGTAACTATTACTCGAAATTAGAAAAGTTGGCGCGCCCCGCTGTCATGGATAAGCTCCTAAACACATACATGAAACACCTGACGATTTTCTTAGCCGCTATACCTATGGAAGAACTACATTTCAGATATGTTTCTGAAAAAAGTTAACTTTGAAAAATAAAATTGTTTTCTTGTATTTATTTTTCTTCCTTATTAATTAAGCTAACATAGTTACAAATGGAATAAGTTATAACTGTTCAAATGAAGATAAGAAATAAGATGAGGCCAGGATCGCAACTAATAGAAATCCGTAATCCCAATGCCCCTCTGGGGAAAAGCGTGACTTTAAGTATGTTTATATAGTTAAACAATACTTTAACGATATCTAAGTTTCTATCAAAATGGGGACTCATCAACCTATACGACAACAAGAGTGAGTGTGGTACTACCGATTAAACCATGCGCCACTTGCTTGAGTGTCCTAAATGTCCCGTCACCTGCCCACTGGAAGATGTGGCATCGGAGGGTTTGTTCAGGCCAAATTATACTTCAGAGAAACTCCGAAGAAGAGCGACCCTAAAATGATGACTGAATCTCACCGTCAGTGTCCGTGCCTCGGTTTCATATGTCATAACAGATAGGACGGACTCGTCGAAGACTATCGTCTTTAGGCTTTTTTGTATGGGCGACGAAAAGCCTTTTACCTACTTACTTGCTGGGATGTCTCGGGTATAACTCTCTGAAGACTAAGAGAGCATACAACCAAATTATTGCAGCGTGTAAAGTCATGCGGGGTAACATTTACTCACCCGATTTGCTTAGCAAGTTGTCTCAGCTCTTTACCCCTAACAACTACCGTCGCAGCAGGGGGACAGCTTGTTTGCTGTCCCTCCTTGCCGTACTGTTGCAAAAAGTAAATTACCCATACCGCGCACACTTACCGCGCTAAACAATCTCCTGGATTCAAAGATTGATCTGTATATATAATAATATCTACTACAATAAAAACATGTTATATTTAATAATATGTTTTCCTTTTGTAATAAATATTATATTTGTAATAGGTATTATATTGTTTAGTTGGTGTTATTGGCCTGCGGCCGTTCTAACTAATAAATAAATGGGTATTCATTTGTTACAATAGGTGTGTAAACCATTTATACATTATGTAAACAATACAGGATGTCTGTTTTAAAGGTGATATTCCGGTTGTAAAATAGTTCCGTCAGTTTTTGTTTTACATAAAACTTTGATTGTTACAATTATTGCTTTTCTTTTTCATAAATTTCAAAGTATATAAAGCGCTAAATTACTTGCGCGTTCACAGTCATAACCATATATTCATAGCAAAATGCGGCCTTTGTATTTTGTATTAATACTTATATCTTTTCAAAATGTGTTTGGTAAGTATGGTAATAATAACCACCGGTAGCTTGGACCCTGTTTCCGCTGCTGGTTGGGCTCTATTTTTTATATTTTTAAATATTGTATTTTTATATAGATATTGAAAAATGTAATGTATAAGAAAAATGTTTAAATAAACATATTATAATAAAAACCCCTTAGGGCATATCGTTACTTCATCATGACAATAACGTAAAGCCGGAGGTCATAGTAGTATAGCATTCTCAATCCTTGTGATAAAAATAAAAAATATATTACAAGGACTTATACTAAAATCACAGAAACCGCAGGACAGCTTGTAACGCTGCTTATGAGTGGCAACACAACGTGCCTGAATACCCCAGAAAGTCGGTCAGGGACTTGTCCCCGGTTTGACCGATATGGGTAGCTGGAGTAGAAACAAAAGAGTGCCCGCAAGACTCTCGGGTTTTTTCTTGCCTTATTTGGCCGGTCAGAGAGGGGTTGCCAGAGGGTCCGCTCAGGGGTGGAAGTGTCTAATGACGTAATAACGGGGAAACCCGCTGAGCACATCTATCTATACATATAATAAAATCGTTAACGACCCGTGTCTGTACATTAGTATTAAAAATGAAAAACAATTTATACACTCTGTATTTATGTCACCAAAGCCAAAAATATAGTTTTTAAAAATTTTGTGTTTGTCTGTGCGTTTGAACGCGCTAATCTTAGAAACGGCTCAACCGATTTGAATGCGGTTTTCACTGGTGTATTGTGGCAAGCTTCCCATAACATTGAATGTTTGTTTCATTTAAATCGGTTCACAAACAGAAATGTTACGTCAATCTTTTACATGCATGTAATTAAACAGTAGGGCTTGGCGTAAAAACTACTAAATAGAATACAATTTTGCATAGCAAAATTGGGTTCTATTTAGTAGTTTTTACGCTTTATAGAATACAATTTTGCATAGCAAAATTGGGTTCTATTTAGTAGTTTTTACGCTAAGCCCTACTGTTTAATTACATGCATGTAAAAGATTGACGTAACATTTCTGTTTGTGAACCGATTTAAATGAAACAAACATTCAATGTTATGGGAAGCTTGCCACAATACACCAGTGAAAACCGCATTCAAATCGGTTGAGCCGTTTCTAAGATTAGCGCGTTCAAACGCACAGACAAACAGACAAAAAAAAATTAAACTATATTTTTGGCGTCGGTAACATAGATACAGAGTGTATAAATTGTTTTTCTTTTTTAATATTGAATGTACAGACACGGGTCGTTTACGATTTTATTATATGTATAGATAGATAATATTGCGATCCACCAATATTTTTACAAAGTCAAGACTTCGGTGCATGCAGTTTTTGTGTTCACTTATTCGAATTAAATTATGTGAAAACGATAAAAAAAAATTTAATTTGTTTGTCTTTATCTATTCTAAACAATCACATTTTAAACGGCTACAATTTTTATTGAGTTTTTCTATATATTTTTTTAGTTTTTAGCAATTGAATGCATAAAATTAGTTAGGCATAGATATAATCATATCACCTCGTTTCAGAGCACAGTGCGGGCGCTACCTGTCCGTACACGAAAGACCCGGATATTTGTACGTGCAATTGCAATGCACGTTTTAAAAACGGTTAAAATTTTCAGGCCTTAGGAAGGAATACTGTAAATTGGAAGATGATGTTTGCATGACTGAGGCACTACAGCAGCATGCGTATGCGAAGTTCGTAGCGGGCTTGCCCCCCGACGTAGAGCCCACAGACCCACTATACCTGGAGAGGACTGACGTATGTCTACCTGACAGCACGTACACAATAAGGGATGGCATACTGCGTGGCATCACGAACTGTGAGGTTCAAAATTTGAAGTAAGTAGATTAAGAACTACATATATTAAAGAATTACATATTAACAAATTTATATTTTATTCCTTTTAAACTGACCATAACTTTTTAAACCTAGCATAAGGCATCATCATCAGCCTGGATTTTAAGTTAAGAAGAATAAAACTGAACAGTAAGAGCTTGTGTCGTAGTAGTCACTGCTCACTGAATAGATTACAAAATGTGGAGACTTTTCTGGAAATTAACCGCCAAGTAATTTAAACGAATCTATTTGAATGTTGTGAAATAGATCTTATGTCGTTTATGATAAGAATTATCCACAAAATTGACAATATAGTGCAGTAACTATTGATTTTTCAGTGGTTTGAATATTACAATCTCAGATTACAGAACAAACGAAAAGCCGTGACCGCGCATATTCGCACAGTTGTGACAAAACACCAACTATTCGACTAACGATTATGCCGTCCTGCGTAATGCCAATGTGTGATTACAATCATCAATTAGTCGAGAATTATAATAATTTTAAAGTTGTAATTTCAGAATCAACTATAAGAACGGATACTATTTCTTTACAAATGAAGTACTGTGCCCAATTCTCACTTTGCAAACAAGTAATGAAGTGAACAGTATAGATTGTACAAAACCCAAAAAAGAATTCCAGTTGGAATCTACGTACCGTAAGTACCAATAAGAGTTTATATAAGCGTTTTATGTTAGAGTCTTCGTCGACCAGGTAAAACTGACGATATCGTCAGAGTTGCGGGTAGCCGCCTAGCCGGTGAATGCAAATGGCAAGTTGCCGTTAATAGTGGCGTTCTAAGGGGGAGGCCTTTGTTCAACAGTGGACGTCTTCCGGCTGATGATGATTATGACAGAGAAGGAAATATACATTTTCGTGATTGTTAACTATATTATTTACACCGGTAGTAGGTACTCAAGTGTTTTAGGAACGCCAAACCAGTATCGAACTCAAACAAAGTCCTTATTAATGATCTCAGTGGACGGGCCTTAGCTCTAGTGGTTTCGCGTCACCAACTCCGTTTATAGTCTGTCATTTGCGAGTAAAATAAACTGTTAAGAGAGTGTCGTTTGAGAACTACTAGCCTTTTGAACCTTTACTATTTTGGTGTTACCAAGTTAGTAGGCAAAAACTAGACACATCATTTAGATTTGCCATCTCTACGGAACCACTTGTCTAAACAAACGATCGTTAGTTGTTTGCTTAGTTATTTGTATAATGTTGACTACTGGCATTAAAAAAGTAAGGCAGTTGAAAGTAATAATGCTTTTTTTTTTAGATAACTATTACCTGTACTTTAACGGAACATTCGATACTTGGTTAAATGCAAATGACAAAGCCTTTATTCACATAACTAGTTACACTTGTGATTCCGTACTTCAAGGAGAAGTCACATATAAATGCAAATCACTTACCAAATCTAAGCGCAGTAAGTATCGTCATTTATTATTATTTAGATAAATCAAATGTTTGTTTGCTTGCAATCAAATGGCCCATATAAGTGGGCCAGTTATTTACAATAATGATCATGCTGTAGCAATATCATCCATAGAAAGTGATCCTTCTAGGCTGGTATTTTTGAGCTATGATCACCAAGATCACAACTTGATTGTAGACCATTTCATTACGATGAATGAATAATTTCTAACAACTTTATCGTTGTTTACAACACTCTTATTACCTGACTAGTTAAAATTCAGCACTCTCACACTATTTTTTATTTTCAGTTAGTAAATATTACTCGAAATTAGAAGAGTTGGCACGCCCCGCTGTGATGGATAAGCTCCAAAACACATACATGGAACACCTAGTAAATTTCTTAACCTTTGTACCTATAAAAGAACTTTATTTCAGATATGTATCTGAAAAATGTAAACTGTGAAAATTAAAATTCTTTTCTTGTATTTTTTCTTCCTTATTAATTAAGCCAACATAGATAAAATAAAGTATATTTGTTCAAATCAAGATAAGAAAAATTTTTTAATAAAAAATTATAACCTCCTTCAAAAAACTCAAAAGTGAAAAATAATATTTTATCACATCACTTTATATAAGCGAAGTGGAAGTCGACGCCAAATCCCAACATCAAAAAAAATCATAAAAAAGAGCCAATTGGAAAAGGAGGTTTGCCAGGATCGTAGCTTATGAAAACTATCCCTCTGGAGAAAAATCGTGACTGTTAGTTTGAACCTACAAATAAAATTTAAAATAAAAAATTAAAACCTTCAAAAAGCTCAAAAGTGAAAAATAATATTTTATCACATCACTATACATATATATAAAAAAGTACTATGAGAATGCTGCCATGAGTGCGTGGTTCATAGTTTCAAAGCTAAAACTATAAACTAAGCGAACGCATAGGATTTGGCGCCGACTTTAGACATATTTCTAGATGCAGGAGTACCGATTTAACAATTAAATTCTTTAAGTAGTTCATGACAAACCGGTATTTATGTAGAGAAATATAAATTGTAATGATTAGCGCCTGATTACTCTAAGTTAGTCGGATGATACAAATGTTGCAGTGAAATAATGCTAAGTTTGTGTGTAAAGTGAATATTTGTTTGCTTTGTTTACCTAATAAAAATAAGAAATTTGCTTTTCAATTTAGTATTTCTTTTCTTTATGGGATTGATGGAAAAGACAGGCATACAATATAATATTGGAAACATGTTCAATATAAAATGTGATACTAGGTTCTAGCCTAGTTTCATTATAGCACAAAGCGAAACCGGTAAACTACTGGTTGCTTGCATTCTAGCGACCAGTATTGGGTCGACGACATTAAAAATGTCTGACTTGGCTTAAAAATATTTTTTTGGTTTTACAATTTTTTAAATAGTACGAAGTCTACAAATTATGACCTACGGTTTAAGACAAAAAAAATACAAATACTCGAAGAATCCCGTTTTAGGAATACTGATCAGTCGAATTAATATTCTGGATGCGGTTACACCGTTTAAAAAAAAAAATCTTATATCAGTGATCCTCACTCGTGCTTACATAAAATTAACTTAATTAGTAATAGATACTGATGTGTAAATGTTAAGTATTCAAGGAATTTCAGTTTTCATGTATAAGGCGACGCAAAAGGCTTTTTCTTAAAGCTTTCATATTGTTGCTTGTCTTGTCTAAAAATGAACCAGAGGAGTAACTTTTTTAAATTAAATACCCTGAATACTTCTCTATCATTGTATGTTATATTCATAGGTAACTTCAATTAATAAATTATAATACGGAACGCAGAAATAAACAGTACTCGCACTTGTTCCAATTTTTATTTTTGTTTATATTTAAACCCGTTTCGTATGTAGGCATATAAAATGACTTTGAATGTAAGGCAAAACTTATTTTATCCTGGGAACTAAGAAGGGAGCAGCAGTTACCATGTCGCTAACAATATTATTATTGTTCTGTGCTATAATTGGAGTATATTCGATCCCTAGTGAGTATATTTAATTATTTTATTCGTTTTAATATCTAATTAAAATCGGCAATTCAAAATAATTCTTATTACCTACTGAGAAGATACATTTTTGATAGCTAGGTCTCGTATTTATAGCCATATAGGTATGTTTAGTTTATATCTAATGCGATAAAAACCTATGCATAGTAGGTAATAAAGACGTACCTAAATATTTTACATCAATTATAATTGTATGAAAATATTTTACTTATATGAATACCTACAGACCGTTGCAATCCAGTCCACTCATCATCATCACATCATGCAAAAACTACAAATAAAATTTTAGGTCAAAGTTTGAAATATTAAATGCCTACACTGTTCAAAGAAAAGCTAATTTCCATCGCTCTTCCAACTAATGCTACCAATGCTCCTTTTAGTCATGTGATTCACAATAACAAATCAATTATTTCAGACCTAAACGTATGCAAGAAAGATGACTCTGTTTGCTACAGAAGAAACTCCAACATAATATACAAGATATGTATAGCTGGTGACCCCAAATTTGGCATCGGACCCTTAGACCCTTTGTTTCACAGTAAAATAGAAGGAAATCTTGGGATTATTAAATACGAATCACAGAACACTACTTTCACCGGCTTCACTGATTGCAATGTAGTTCATGCAAAGTAAGCATCATTACAACATAATTTTATTTAATTGGTTATTATTATTCACGATGACTGTGATAATAATTAATAACTAATACTTTAGATAATTATATACTACCTATGTGTAACATTCATCTGATTAAAAAAACGTTTTTTCTACGGTTGATAGATAGAATTACGATTCACTAGCTTTTGCCCGTGGCTTCGCTTGCGTTAATTCAGGTTGTTGGTTAGTATTATATATATAAGGTATTGTTTAATTTATAGCTTTTGCCCGCGGCTCCGCCCGCGTAAACCCCCATTTAAACACCATAGAGGCGTGAATTTAAAAAAAGTAGCCTATTTCCTTTGTCTCGAGTCTGGGTGTTTGTGTATGTGATATTAATTTCATGTTTGTGAAACGCACCCACGACAGGAGAAACTCCTAGCGTGGGGCGACGATTTTTTAAAAGAAAAAATTTTTTAAAGATAAAATATATAAAATTGTGTTATGTTCCAGAATGGATTTAGACAAGTCTATGATAGGGTTTGATATAGTTTGCCCATATATCGAAATGGATGGTCTGTATCAAGTTACTGGTCGAATACTATCAGTTCCATTTGAAGGAAAAGGAGACTACAACATTAAACTCAGTGAGTTGGTTTTAAAATATTATCTTTTAATATATCTTATATCTAACCTATATTCTCTCACTGCAAATGACCGATAAACTATGAAATAAAAATATTAATTTAATTTTAATAGGTACTAGTACAAAAAATAAAATTGATGACAAACTTGCAAAATTAATTATCCGGTAATAGGTATGTACCTACTTAGATATAAATGTTGCACGTTTGACATCAATTTGACATTTAATAGGGTACAAAGTACAATGATGAAGGCAATAATAATAAACGGAACAAAATACGCATAAATTTTAACCGCATAAAAAGTAAAACATTTTTTTTCAGACGATTATAACACACACGTTAAGAGCGACATAAAAATCACTGAAGACAAAAACGGTGTACATTTTTTGTCAATTAAGAGTTTTAAAGTAGACGGTGATTTAAAAGGATGGATGAAAGCTGATATCAAAAACCTGTTTAATGGACAACAAGAAGAATTGGGTGAGAATTAATGGAAATTAATTAATAATATCTTGGGACAACCCACACAAGGTCATCTGATTCCAAAATAGGCAGAGCCTGTATAGTTTCGTCAAGTTTAAAATCGACGGCCAAAGAAAATGTTCACTCCTTTTTCTTCTCCCCCAAATAATTAATCTTTTTATTCAAGAGAAAAATTCCCGTTTAATACCCACGGTATATACTGGATTCCTTGATGATTAGCTTGGCATTTGGCTATCTCTTAGTTAATTGCCCCTTCTCACTGAAACAGAGCCCCTAGATTATATGGGTCAACTGGTCTGGGGAACTGGGCCAAGGCAAAGATCCTTTAGCTTACCGAATAATACTATACTTAAGTATAGTCAGAGGTAATAAATTAGATAAAAGGCGGCACAGGGTGGTTTTAGAACGACTCATTAAATACATTCGGTGCAAACCATATTCTGCGCAAGTTAAATTATACTGTAGAACTGAGATACATTGTTGCGCTGCACAGAAATGGTTCAACTCCAAAAATACCTAAAAGTTGAAATATTCGTTAATTTTTCACACATAACATTTCGCCAGTTATGTTGTAGGTCCCAATGTAATAGGAGGCGATCCTATTTCCATCAATTAGGCACAAATCCAGCCTCCGTGCTGCTTAACGACCACTACACCAAGGAGGCAGTCTAATATTTGTTTAGAACCTGAAATTTGTTCATAAATTTCTTAGGCTTCCAAAGAAAATTTTACTTTAAAATCATACCTTGAACCTTTCACCGTGAATACTATGAAAGTTATACCTACAACAGTCCAACTTATTCAAAACTTTCTCTTCGTTACCTTGAATTTCCTTACTTTTCGCCATAAATCTAACCCAGACTCACTGTCTCAGCATACATAAATAATTCTTTTGCTTAATGGACCCCAAGAATGTTTATGACTGAACTTTTCCTGCTATTCATATCTAGTCCGTTAGTTAAGGCATTGTTATTGTACGCGTCCTCGATTTATTCTAAAAAAGGATATTATAGCAAAATCTCTTATATGACGTTTTTGTCCTACTTCACCTCTTGCTATAATTATATTTTCTGTTTGGTGTCGTTGCGGTACGTTATTATTTTTTACTAAATATTGACTACATCATCATCATCAGCCTATCTCAGCACACTGCTGGACATAGGCCTCTCCTATGGCACGCCACTGAGCTTGATCTTCGGCCTATTGACTTATTTAAACGCAATCCATAAATCAATTACACCGAGGTTTATATTCTATGTCAAAGAATATACTCTGCGGCTAAAAAATCAGGCGCAAGGTAAGGTAAAACTCTTTGAGGCCAGATTAAAATATAAAATTTCGGGCTACTGCTGGCTACTACAGCTGGCATCTAGACAAACGAGGCAAACTAATTTTTTTTTCTTTACAGCTAAGACGGCACTTCAATTTTTCAATGAAAACGGAAAGGAAGTGTCAAAATTGCTTCAAGGACCTGTCTTTAACGCTAATGTTAAGAAATTAATCAAGAACTTCAACAAAGTCTTGAAGAGAGTGCCATTTGATGATCTTTTTGATCAGTAATGTTATAACGTATTATGATTTTAAAAATACATCTTCTGAAATAAAGAAATGAATGGCACTTTTATTCTTCAACCCCAAGAAGGCAACAACCATCTTATCTTTTAAAGAAAAAGACTAGCCCTCAAAAATTGAATATTGTATTAATAACATATTGGAGCTATTAAACGCTATTTCGGGTTGGAGATTATAATACAATTGACGCAACTTACAGCTAGTTAACTTTAACAATAGCTTTAACCAGCGAAGTTTGGGCGGTTACGGTTACTTTTAAAGTTATGACGTCATCTAACAAATTGTCAAATAGTGCAACAATTTTATTGCCTAACCGCTACTTTAACATGTTTGTTAATGTTAAAGTAAGTTGGTACCTTCCTTATAAAGAAAGCATCAAAATTATTTAGATGACCTTCTTCTTCGTATAGGTAATCGGCATGAGCCAATTGCCACTCACAAATAGGCCATGCCGTGGCGTAGATTGGTCAATTTACAACGATGGCAGTGAGGTTAACCGTCCAGCCGGTGCCGGACGTACTTAAGTTTCGTCACTAGTGGAAGCTCTTTGGACAGATGCACCTTATTTAGGTAATGATAATAACAATTGATAACATTTTGGCACATTCACGAATTAGTAATATCAACCTTTTTCAAATTCAACTTTTAATTTTTTTATCATTTCATATTTATTTATTTATTTATTCTTTATGCACAATTAACAAAATGTACAGAGGCGGACTTAATGCCATAGGCATTCTCTCCCAGTCAACCTTAGGACGGTGCAGAAATAATACCGTGGTAGGTGCATCAACAAATCTAAACTTACAGTTGCATAATATACCATACATTAACAAAATAATTCTACATAATTATATTTATATGTATATCTACTATACAAATAAATACAAACATATAACTTAAAGCGTACATATATACAAACACAAATAAATACCTAACCTAATATAATATAACCTAATATATATAATTAATGGTGGAGATACATTAGAGGATAGATTATTCTGCCAGTATTTTGAAAATGTGCTCACGTAACTTAATTCTAAAAGTATAACGACTAGAAGCTATCTTAATCTCCACATCCAAGGCGCGGGAGGACGCTTCAGCTTAATAGGTTTGATGGGAGCATGAGCGTCGTATAGATGTAATACATTAGTATTAAAAATGATAACTTTGCTATCGACGGTAGCAGCCTTATTCATCGGTTCCCAATCGATCATAGAGGCATCACTCAGGAGCCTTTAGGTATCCATCCGAGAAAAGCAACGCCTGTGCAGAACCCGAGAAATGGATTTCGGAGGTTTCAGGATATAGGACAGGTAAATTAGGTCATGATGTGAGAAACCAGGAGCAGTATGTTGACCATGATGGGAAACGAGGGAAAGGTTTGAGGTGAGGATGAAATCGAGCCAGGTACTATCACCAACAGTGCTGTAATGTGTCGGTTGAAGCGGCAAAACCAGCAGACTAGCTGACTCAATTAGGTATAGTAGTTTACGGGATCGAGGACAATTAGGAGAGAGAAGGTTAGTATTAAAATCACCCTTGATGATGTGGTGTGCATATTTAGAACCCAGAGATTCAAGAACCGATTCGAATTCAGTGAAGTTAATATATATATATTATAAAAATAATGGTTTTAGCTCCTCTGACACTAACCTCAAGAAAAAGAAATTCTGCAGAAGCAGAAACATCAGAGGAAACTACGACTTTAAAAGAGAAGTCCGAAAGTAGGTAAATGGCGACGCCACCACCCCTTTTCCCCACGCGGTCGTTCCGGATAAGTACAAAACCAGGAAGTGGATATGTGGTTGACGGAAGACAAGGTTTAAACCAACTTTCGGAGATCAGAATGGCGTGAATGTTACTATACATAAAAGTGCTATAGAATTCATTATAGTGAGCAGGGATGCTTTGAGCGTTGATATGGCATATATTTAGCAACCGCTTTGAATGTGTGTTGAATTTAAGGCTCAGAAAGTCTTTCAGTGTAGCTGTAGCCGAACTAAAACTCTCGTCACCAGAGGAAGCAGCAGAATAATATGAGTCATCATCTGACATTATACAATACTAAAAAATAATAATAAATATGTTGTATATAATTATAATATATAAAATTATGAGAATGAACTAGGACTAACTAGTTATCAGAGATAATTACTTGTGGTACTGAGTATATACTGCACCACCCGCCAGATTACATCAACAAAACAATAAAATGTAGACAGTTCCGGACAATTATCAAGGAAAGAAAAAAAAATATTACATTGTATAAGGTACCAATTAAAGATACATACAAAAAATTAAAACAAACAAAAAAAAAGTGTAAAAATAACAATAGAAGTATTCATCAAAACTATTATCATAGATTATCATATAATGAACTAGATAAAAAATAATTCAGGATGTAAAATAGGCTTTTAAGTAACGAAACACTTCCTTCCTTTAATTTATGTAACGCACGCGTGTCCCTAAAATTATAATAGGTAGGTAGGTACATACGTAACAAAATTACTGTCACTGCTAGTTATTATATCGTCTACTCTACCATTATGTAGTTTATGTATCGCTAATAATCCATAATCAAAATTAAACATAATAAAATAAAATAATTATGGTAAGTTTCCACTAGTACCTAATAAGCAAATTATCTAAATATGGTACTAATTCTAGAATTGTAATAACTGCGGTAACGTAGAAAATAATAATCCATATTTTTCTCATGACTATAATACTAGACAATCCAAGAATCGCGGCGCAAAAGGCGCTGCCCATCTGAGTTGGATTCTTGGATTGATTTGATTCAAGAAACTACGTGACATCTTCTCGTCCGAAATTCCGCAGTGTGAGACATAGTCGCTAACGGTTGGCATTTTGGAGATGCTCAGAGTCACTCAACGAGCTACGGAGAGAGCTATGCTCGGAGTTTCTTTGCGCGACAGGATCCGGAAAACGGAAATTCACCAAAGAACTAGAGTCTCCGACATCGACATAGCTCAAAGAATATGCAAGTTGCTACAAAGCATTCGAAAACACACGGCCTAAGTCGCAGGCGGCAGCTGGTGCCTGATATATCAACAGAGATTTCTAACAATAGATAGAGTACCTATTTTTCTTTGCGCCTAGGTGACTGGGTTTCACCTGTGTTTCGTATTTAATTACTAAAGTAGACACTTTTAATTATGATACCTACCGTGGTGTTACTGTGTTTTAGGCTGCACATAGTCTCATGCGAAGTTATCACACTTTCTTTTTGGATACTTAAATTGTAGCCAATTAAAAACCGTTTTTGTCGTATTTATTACCGACATTTACACATTACCTACATTTAAAATAATAAAGATTTTTTTTAGGCCTTATGCACTTGCTACCTACTCCTTCGTTGGTCTAGTGATCGCACATTGCGACTGCTGAGCATAAGGTCCTGGGTTAAAATCCCGGGTCAGGCAAATAAGTAATTCTCAGTAGCAGCATGGAGATGGATTTTCTGCATGTTTGATGGCAATACGATCGCCCCCTATTACATTGGGTACAATACATTAGCAACAATATAACTGGCGTGATGTTGTGTGTACTAGGTAATATCTTGAAATAGTAAATGTTAGGTTAAGTTTAATGAGCGGTTAAATAAAGGACAGGTTAAGGATCAACTAAGTCTTCTGACGTGAATCGTTTTATAATTATCATAATTAATAGTTCCTTGTTAGTCTTGTAGTAGCTAAGCGCAATTGTTAAGCACGAGGTCCTGGATCCAAATCCCGGGCAAAGGGTTATTGGTTTTTTTCATTGGGTATTTCTCAGTAGCAGCACGTTGTCTGGATTTGTGCCTGGTTGATGGCAATAGGTTCGGCCTCTATTACATTGGGACTTACATTACTGGCGAAATACTATACACTTGTCCCCATATGCCCCTTCGGAGAATACTGGCGCGTTAATAATATCCCCAATAGAAAGGAAAGATTCCCTACCTAGAGTCATTTTGCAAGACGTTTTAAAAGCCAAGTGAAAAATGAGAGCGGCTAGGTGGAGACTTAAACAAGAGAGCATGTCTAAAGAATGAATTACACAATTATCACATTATTGAGGATAATAAGGCAATAGGGACACCAATACTTTTGAGTGATTAGTCATTTATAGAACTTAAAAAAAAACATCGCCATACTAGGAATTTCTCCTGTATTGTAGGTGCGTTTCACAAACATGAAATATCACATACAAAAACACTCAGACTCGGGATTAACATCTGCGGTACGCACCAATTTTTGCCCCGCGTGGGAATCGAGCTAGCAACCCATAGCGCAGCAGTCCAATTGCTAAGCCACTGCGCCAATCAGGTCGTCCTCTTTATTCGGTTTTGTAATATTCGGAAACAATAAATAACGTCGTCCTGACAGAATTGACCGTCACAGTGGCCGGTTTTAGCTGAGTATGCCAGCTATCCACGAGATATTCATAGTGCTCAAGTTTACGCGGAAACACAGGGGCACTCTCTATTCCCTTACTCTCATCGCCCGATGGGACGGAAGACTGATACGACCGGAGAGATCGCAAGATAGACAGGCGCAAGATCAACAGCTTACCGTGACTTCCATAAGGGGTCCCGACATGTGAAAACGGTCACCCATTCCAAAACTGACCACGGCGAGCACTGCAGTTTGACTGATCTGCGCGGTAACTATGTAGCTACATGCGACATGCCCCTGAGGCCAGTAAAGCAAATATTATATAATATAGAAGAATAATAACGCTTCTGCACAACTTATATCTGATCCTACAACTTTTTGCAGCATGTCCTTAAAAACATTGCAGACTTTTTGTTCAATTTTTTAAGGGGTTTCATTCGAGAAAAAATACTTAATCTACGCAACAACAAAAGTCGACGTTGCCTTTGAGAAGATTATGGCAAATGATAATTTAAATTGGTAACGATGTTGTTATATTTTGGTTAACAATATAAAACCCTGGTTCTTCTCGCGATATATTTTATCAGAACCAATTCCTACTTTTGTACAAAAACTTATATTCTTTGTTTTGCTGCTTTCGCATGATCTGAACACAAACGCACTCTCTATTCTCACATTATCATAGTTTGATGGGTTGTCTTGAAAAGCGCAAGAGACCTTGGCAATTGATCTCTTCTAGGTCGTGTCGAATCTCCATCCCATTATACTCCCACACTAGCAAACCTGAATTAGGGAAGAACGTAGCCATTAGGTAGGTATTAAGCTAAGTATGAAGGAAAACCTATGACACCTCTGTTTGTGCACACAGCTGTACAGCTATGCACTAAAATAAAGAAGTCATAAATAGACGATTTAATACAAATATTTGCTATTTTGTGTCAATCTCAAGGCGATAGAGTAGAATAGGAGTTTACCTCGGATACATTTGAAGACAAGTCTACATTTAATTGCAAAGATGTGGAAACGTATTATTATTGTTAGACAGGAAGAGCATAGTTTAGGTCACATGTAGGTCAAACGAAGCTATGGTTGTATTATTATTTCTGATGTTAATAAACTATTTGTTTCAATATATAGGTTCATACTAAATGGCAGCTTATCTTGAAGAGCTGAAATGAATCACCAATTGTAAAGAAAAAAAGGAATTTGACTTTTCTAATAGATACAGAACATAAGTAATCAAATGACACACATTGTTATCGGCTGTCGATACACGGTTATTGGTGATGCAATACAAAACAGGTACAAAGTATACTTTTCGCTCGTTTGAAATACCCTTTGCAGTTCTTGTAATGCATTGAATTTAGGTATCTCAAGAATATAATTTTAATTGTTTTTTAAAACTTATATTTAATCTTAACATATAGATTGAGTTAAGTGGTTCTTGTCCCTTAATCAACAACTAGAAAAGAGCTGATAATCTTCTAATGGCTGAGACAATCCTAAACCAACTTAACTTTTGAACAAAAACAACGAAATATAAATCGATTCGTCCGTTTGGGAGCTACGTTGGCACAGATAGACCCACGTTAAACTATTGATACCTTTATTTTCGTATCACGCTTTAAAGAAGTAATGTTTGATCCAGTGACAATTAATTGACATGAAAAAGAGACTAAATATTACCTATATAACTTAAAATACCTATATGGGTATAAAACCCTAGCCTTGCTTCAAATTTAACTAATCTCAGCGTTGAAAATGCAAATTTTGTTTACAAATTAAATGAATACTAAGATTACGGAAGTATTGATTGTTGCTTAGATGACTGATGTCGCTACTTGCTACATATAAACATGTTTGATCTTACAATCCTGCATTCGAGCACGAGTATCTAGTATCGTCGGAGGTTAGATCCGTGTTAGCAATGTTTCCTCTCGCAGTGCTATTGTTTTGTGCTGTTGTTCATGTACAGTCGGGGCCAGGTAAGCCAGTATTATTTTTAATGAAAATAAACTATTGTCTATTAATTTTAGATACACATTCTGCTCTGTTTTGTTTTTAATAAATATGAGAATTATTCCAGTTTAAGTTGGAGCTTCGAAATTAAATATTTTTAAATGTTTTCTTTGACGTACTGCCGTTTCCAGGCGATAAAAATTGAAGCGAAAATTCGTTGTATATTTATAATAAATGACAAGGCCTATCAAATTAGTTTGTGGGTTATATCGTACCTACCTACACAATAAATTTTAGAAATCTAGGATATTATAGAGCAAAATAATTACTGTTTTTTAAATGCTCAGTAAAACAATTATGCAGTGCACCTTTTATTTAAAATTCTTGTTGTAATATTTACTAACGTTATTTTTATTATTTTAGCTATTAATTTGTACCAGTGCAAATCGAATGATGATGCTTGTGTCACAAACGCGGTGAAGGCCGCATACCCTCTAGTGTTAGAAGCGAACCCAGTTGTCGGTGCTGAGAATTTAGATCCCATGTTTCTAACAGAAATCGAGGGAAACCTATCTATCTTGAAATTTAAACTTTTTAACACAACTATCATTGGATTCAAATCGTGCGCAGTCAAAGCAGCTAAGTAAGACCTATTTTCATAAATTGTCATTATTCCGATTGAATTTGAATCAATGACGACCCGATTGGCGCAGTTGTTAAGCGATTGGACTGCTGCGCTAAGGTTTGCGGGTTCGATTCCCGCACGGGGCAAAAATTTGTGCGATCCACAGATATTTGTCCCGAGTCTGGGTGTTTGTGTGTGTGATATTACATGTTTGTGAAACGTACTCACGATACAGGAGAAATCCTAGTGTGGGGCGAAGTTTAAAAAAAATATTTGGGGTTGGCTTGGATTTAAAATTAAACCTGGTCCTTAAACCGCGAATCTACCACGACATCGAAGAAGGTTGTTCATTAATAAATTTTTTTTTGTTTATTCAAGAATTCTGATAATATTGTCGATAAGGAAATCAATGTTTGACGTCACATGCCCTTTTAAGAGTTTTGTAGATACATTTTGATCATAAATTGATATTTTTCTAAGAACCATGATTTCCTTATACCTATTATATGTTAATACTGCAATTAAAGTGATTTTATTTACTACCATTAAATTGATTTTATGCAAATTTTCACAATAATAGGAAAATTGACTTATAGTAATGGAGTCTATAATTATAATCTATTTATTCTTATACTAACTACTACATAATTATTATGTAGTTTTTCACGTCAACTGCAAGAGGATGACATCATACGACTATATTCTATGCTACTTGGTATAAACTATTATTCTATGACATAATTATGTCATCCCCATATATTTTCTATTTTATTCAACAGCAATTCGTCTAGCGTTTTGCCACTTGTCTAGAGCCACAGTACATATGATCACACCAGCAATTGCAGCCGAACTAGACAGAGGTGTACCTACTTCTTTACCAGGAGTCTAAAAACCAACGGTTTGCTTATCATAAGTCATGTGCCCAGTAGAGACGCTTTGAGTATAATTAGTTTATCAGGATATATCGGGAATACACGTATTTTGGATACAATTCTGTTCTTTATAAAAAATAAGTAAAACCTTTTTATTTCAGATATAATGAGGAACAATCATCGCTGCATATTGAGTTACTGTGTCCTAACTTTTCATTAGAGGGACAGTATGACATTGATGGTCGCCTGATTGTGCTGCCTGTTAAAGGTACAGGAGACTATAATCTGGTTGCAAGTAAGTGATACGATCCTTCTTTCTTTAATAACAAATATGACAATAATATCTATATAATGTAGTACCTACCTATACGAGTATTACTGATAGCTTCCGCCCGCGAACTCGTCTGCGTGGATTTCGAATATTTAATAGCATATTATACAAATTGTAGCCTTTCTCGATGAATGCACTATCCAAAACAAAAATATTTTTTGAAGAATTATTCGAACCAGTAGTTCCTGAGATTAGCGCGTCCAATCAAACAAACTCTTCAGTTTTAATATTAATAAGTATATACTATGATAGAAATCATTAAGTATAGATATATTCAACATCTATATTCATTTCAGAATTGATAAAAATATTTTTAGATTTTTTTGAATGATATAATTATATAAATATTTAATCAAGAATAAAAATTTTAATCAGCTGTCAAAAAAGAACAAAACCTATTCGATAGGTGTCAAAACAAATTGTATTAGAACTAGTCATAGTGTTCTATTTCCAGTTAATCTAAATAGGGCCGACTTTTCTATCGTCAGATAAATTCTGTTTGAAGGATTGTCATTTTGACAGTTAATTTATGGACAATATGTCAAAACGACAAATTTGTTAAAATTTATCTGGCTATTAAAAATCGGTCCTAAAATAGATACAGAATCAAAAATAATAAAAGCTTTTTACACATTCTGTTTAGCTCTAGACCTACTTACAATAGCAAATAAGATTGTCAAAAGTATTAACATATATTATTTGTTTCGTTTTGCAGAAGATTACAGCCTCAAAATTGATATGGAACTGAAAACAGTTACTGGCAAAGATGGTAAAACTTACAGAAACGTCAAAAACTTCAAAGTGAAGGCTGAGGCATTAAAAGGCGTGGTGTACGACTTCAGGAACTTATTCAATGGACAAAAAGACCTATGTAATGTATCCAAAATTACTTCTGTATTTTCTTCTACGTTTCTACCAATGTAACGGCTAACGTACTTACATTTTGACCAAACGTGTACACAAGTTTATACATACAGTAATTTTAACATGATTATCCCAAAAGTTATGTAAGATTTTTTTTTTTTTTTCGGTATGGTTTATGTCGACGACCCCGAGGGGGTCTTATTGGACGTAGCCGGATAAAGGCGAGACTTCTGGAGCCTCCAGCCAGGCTAACTACTAATAAAGACTTTAAGCGATGCTACCGAGGGCGCCCCCTGCGGGACTCGAACCTCGACTCGGTGCATCGCTGACTAACATGCAAAAACAACAAGGGACTGCTGGATCTGATTTATTATTTAGGGACTGTTTTATAAGCTAGAGCTCGGCCCCGGGCCGGCTGTACTAGGGACGGGAGGGTTATTTACGTTAATATTTAACGATCGCGGCGGACCTCGACGGCCAGATCTTAGTATTCGACGGCGTCGGTCGTGAGTTATGTAAGAATATATCTATGTCTATTTATAGGCCAATTTCTTAATTGCCATGTAAAAAAATCATATTAATTCGACGTTTTGACATACATATATTCCATACATATTCTGTCAAAATGACAATTTCATCTTCTTCAAATAAAAATTATCTGTCATAAAAATGGGCTCTAAATGTTGAAAAACTATAATGGAATTAAATTATTATAATAATTTTAATAAACAGCACAACGCACGGAAACAGAGAGTCTAATCCAAGGCAATCAACTTGTCATGTTTTTTCCAATGCTTAATTACACACAGGCTATGATTACTTACACGTATTAAATGAATCAGAAGAAAATAATATCCTGTACGACCACCAAAATAAGTTGAACATTACGTAGCTTGTCATTTTTTCTCAAAAATGCCAGTCTAGTTTGACTCACCAAATAAAATAAACATTTTAAAGTTTATCTAACTGAAAAGAAACTAGTGTCACTTGAAGTTTTCCTTTCAGAGTAATTATAGCCTTTCTAATTCAAGGAATCGTATTAAAACAATATAAACCATTTATTTTGCCACACACAATTAACACATAATATGACATGTGTGGCAAGGGATCCAGCTCAGTATTTGCTGTGCAAAGGGTACAGCATTGATTTTTAGCTGGTCCCTGATGAGTTTTGGTAATCTGTATTACACTAACTCAAGTTTGTATTGATGATACCGTCTACAAAAGTTTTAATACACATTTTAAATCAAATCTGAAATTAAAAAAGTATTTCCTAATACTATTTTACCACTGTTTAACTTCCAGCTGATGCCGTACATAAGTTTGCCAACGAGAACTGGAAAGACGTTGCCAATGAAGTACAAGAACCCGTATTCATGACAAATCTCAAGAAAATCATCAAAAATGCTAACAAATACCTGAAGACATTAGCTATTGATCAATACACAGCTCAATAGAATTAAATACTGATTGGTGAAACGAATATTACCAAAGCATCAGATGAAGAAACGAGAAAATATATGTAAGAGTATTTATGACAGTGATAATATTGTACAATAAGCTAATGTTATAAAAGAATATAAAATATTTGTTAAGTGTTCCGCTTTCAATGTTGAAATTTGGATCCTTAAAAGTGTTATAAAAAACAATAAAATGGTGTACCTTTACATTTTGGTTTCCAATGGCTACAAACCCACTTTCAATCAATTGGAACTTATTCTCCTTCTACTACGTATTCTGCGATAATAATTTTATGTAATAGGTTATTATTATTGATTGGCAAAACTCCAAACGCCTGACGCATTCGCTTCTTCAAAACTTGGTAACTATATCCTATATCCCTTAGGGGCAATACCAAAAGCAGAATTGTCAAGAGACTGGTTTCTTATCTCTCGGAAGCACATTTGTTTTGGTTCCGTTCAAAAGTTGTCAAGAGATTTTTCACTCCATCCTTTCCACCACTGTATATGAAGGATGCCTTATTAATCTTCAATGCATAGTGCACTCATCAGCTGAATCTGTTCTAAATTTCTAGACGACTTCAAATGACCAGGAAAAAACTACTACCTTCATTACCTATATTCGGAGTGCAAGTTGAGCTTCTTCAATCAATACACACGGCATACCCAGGGCTCTTGATCTTATTACCATTCATGAGAAAAAGCAATCTCTACTATCCGAAGACAGTAAGATCTATTTTTATTTTTTTTAAACGTCGCCCCACACTAGGAAATTATCCTGTGTCGTGGGTGCGTTTCACAAACATGAAATATCACAAAAACCCAGACTCAGGACAAACATCTGCGGTTCGCACAAATTTTTGCCCCGTGCGGGAATCGAACCCTTACCCTTAGCGCAGCGGTCCAATCGCTTAGCCACTGCGCCAATCAGGGTCGTCATTGTATATGTATTGTATTGTACTTTAAACTATGGAGTGCAAAATTCACTTTCAAAACAGTTACCTCGAAGTCATACAGAGTATATTCTTGGTGTCGACTTATTGAAAGATGTCTCATTTCCGTCAAGACAAAACAAGCCCAACTTTAGTGCAGGGAGTCAGTTTTTCACAACGGCTCAACGCGATATGTGGCAAAATTAGTGCTGTTTCAACTGTCCAGGATACGGGTCCTAAGTTCGATAGAGATGGCAACAATATTATTTAGCCATGTGGACTAAGGGACCATTTCTTCTAACCCGTAAGTATTTATCAATGTTAATTACTTGTTACCTATTGATTTTGTCTATTGAATTAAAAAACTTAAGCGCACTAGAGCCACAACACTGCAAGTAAAACTGACCAAAAAACTGAATTAATGTGCGTTACTTTGAAAAACCTATTTACCGTAGGGAATATATTTAACGTAAGCCATTAGTTAACTTGCTAGTGGTACATATCTTGAAACAAAGTGTTACCTCTTCAAAAATGGATTTAAATTCCAAAAATAGGTTTACATTTTAAACTGTAACTAATACAATAGGAACTACCTAATAATAAGGTGTTTTTTTAACGACAGTACATTCAACCAGTCTGGTCCCTAACAAAAAACTTTAACGTCTAGGCGTCAATCAAAAGTTATTTATTTAATATTTTAAAGTTCAAAAACACGTTATAAAATGGCTGTCCTTTGTATTTTGTTCAACTAAAAACTGTTTTTTTATGCGCTAGGAAAACCTAAAAAATAAACAGGTTACAGTCGAAGTAAGTAATGTTTCTTTATCTAAATAACCTTAACTGTCAATTATCCTAAAACAACAAGCGAAAATTATTATAAAACAGTAGATAAAATCATAGACAAACAAAAAAATGGTTGAAGAACATAGTAAATAATTAAGTACAGGCCGGTTGTCCTTTGATTAAAAATATGATAAATCATTTTTGGTAAAAAATCTTCCATCTTCGCCCGTCTGCCCGTGACCATGAATGCAGTCAAGGATTCAAAACATCGGGACCAAAAAAACAAAATAAAACCTCGATAAAATCTATTTATTTTATTTTATTTCAATATCTATCATCTTTTATTAGACCACATAACACCATGGTCATGGCATACAATGACCGTTAGACACAAATCCAGACTCCTTGCTGCTACTGAGAATTACCATATGGAAGTAACACTGCCGCAGTGCCCGAGATCTCATGCTCATGCTAAGCAAGACCTAAACAATGAGGCAGACGAGCATTTGTTTTTTATCAAAACATAAAAACTAAATTAATTAGCAACCAAGCAACAATGATTACATTACGCATAAGTATATTTTTTTACTTTGTGTTGACAGAGGTATTATGAGATTAGATTAATGGGATCACCATTGTATTAGATTAACTTCTTAACTCCCCGAATTTATCGAGCTTTTCTATTGATTAGTTTTTTGACATGACAGTTTTTTTTTTCACTTGCAGTCTATAATGTAATTTTGTGTGTAAACCTAGAAACTCCATGCTTGATGCTCATCTCCTTATTCAATAAATATATTTTAATGGAACCAAATATACACTACCCTGGTTAGGATTCTCAAAGATTGTCAACGAACAATCGGCGAGGCCACTACTAACTACTACCTACTAACGAAGCAGACATACTTTTCCTTAGAGTTAAAAGAGCTGCACCCTTACCATGAACAACGTAAACTGTCCTACTTGGTAAGGGGGCTGTAGAAACAAATACAAAACCTGCACAATGTCAAAAAATCTTCACCTTCCTTGTATAAATAGAAATATGATAGAATGATGAATGTTTCAGGGTGAGATAATTTATGTCATTCATAGTTTTCATTCTATTCGTCTAGCATTTTGCAGTTTGGCCTCACGAGATTATTAAATGTTCTACACAAGGAGGTCAATCAAGACAACCTTACAAAGACTGGTAGTAAGGAACCCACTAGTGCGAATGCTTACTGTTTTACGATATCCTCAACCTTCACAGAAGGGAAACATTACCGTGCCATTAGCACAGCGCATAGCAAATTGGATTCTAACAAAAAATAAACACCATTGGTTTGCCTTAAAAAAGTACTTTTCTTAAACATCAATTCGATCCTAGAAAAATTATAAAAATAGATACAGATAAAAAAAAATCATGCGTTAATTTTATGTTCCAAATAAAGAATCGCCCCACATTAAACATTTTTCCGGTATCGTTGGTGCGTTTCACCAACATGAAATATCACCTAAACAAACACCCAGACTCGTGACAAACATCTGCGGATCTGATATTTTTTTTGTCTTGCGCGGGTATTAAACCCGTAACCCTTAGCACAATGGTCCAATCGCTTAGCCACAGCTTTTAGACTAATAGCTTGCTGCATTGAGATTAAATTTAGCATACAGTATATATCTGGTTAAGGGCAAAGAATGTAAGAGAAATCAACGGTAACATCCACTAGAATTACATAGAAATCCTGTAAATCCGATAAAATCCGCATTATTCATGGCTACTGTAAGCTTTAGAAAATAGGGTTACGAAATACCACATATTCTTGTCATTCTTTTTCGTTTTTTCTTTTTAACGATTATTTTATTTTGATACCTAACCTACGGTTTTATCTCCAGATAAAGGAAAATAAGGATATTATTGAATATACATAGCTAGCAAAAACTTGTTTACCTTAGCTAGTTTAATGGAATTATTTTAGACGTCAGGTGCGTTCTCGGCGTGTACCATTCGCATAATATTAATATGAAAATGCGTCATAAAAATATTTTGGGGAGAACAAAGTTTACATTTACATATAATTATGTTAGTTCTACTCTGTTCTCTGATGATTTTTTTTAATACACTTGTAGGCTTTTATACAAATAAATCGATTTAAAAATCATAAGTTCTCTACTAAAAATGTGGAAGTTTTTCACTAACTGACTTCAAAATGGAGGAGGTTCAATACATAACTATTCAATAGTATTTTTCATTTATGCTGGTTTTATCAGTTCGAAGATTACATGCTTCTTCCGATTAATTTGATGGTCGTCGCTAAGAGAGGTTAAGGTAATGTAAATAGAATCGTATTTATATGTATTTTTTTACTTTCAACCCTGAAAAATAATAGTTTTATTTATTAGATAAAATATTTTATTAAGTTAATTAAATATATTTAATTTTATTATAAGGAAAACACAAGTTTAATCTCACACTGCTAGTTTTAATATCTAGGGTTCCGTAAAACGTTATAAATAAAACTAGTCCTATATTAAATTGAGTACATCCTATTTCCCATTAATCATGTTGTATCCCATTCATCTTCTCTTACTGAATCATAGAATTAAAAAAAATACTAACACAGTTTTTTTTTTTCCAAATAATTTTGTGCCGACGACCCCGAGGGGGGTCTTATTGGGCGTAACCGGATAACGGCGAGACTTCTGGAGCCTCCAGCCAGACTAACTACTACAAAAGATTTAAGCGATGCTACCGAGGGCGCCCCCTGCGGGACTCGAACCTCGACTCGGTGCATCGCTGACTAACTTGCAAAAACAACAAGGGACTGCTGGATCTGATTTATTATTTAGGGACTGTTTTAAAAGCTAGAGCTCGGCCCCGGGCCGGCTGTACTAGGGACGGGAGGGTTATTTACGTTAACAGGTAACGATCGCGGCGGACCTCGACGGCGAGATCTTAGTATACGACGGCGTCGGTCGTGTAGTGTGTTGATAGTGTCTGGATTCAACCGTTATAATAATAATAATAATAATCATTTATTCGCCTTAAGTGTTGTACAATGAAGGTGTTAAAAAAATCTTACGTTCTAAACACTTAGTTAGAGATTATCTAACATGCAAATATTTACATTTAAATTACATATGTTTCTACACATTTCAAGTACAGAAAAATTAGCAACATACATTTTATAAGTAAGTCTTATATTTAAAAGTTCTACAATCTTAAAATTATGTTAAAGTAACAAGTATAAGTACAGTTTTAAAATTAACAGGATAAGTAAAAATGGTAAATATTAATTAAAAAGTTCAGTAACTGAGTAAAATGCTTTGCTTATTAGCCACGTTTTTAAACTGTTAAAAAAGACACGATTAGTGGTGTTTTTAATAGCTCTTGGTAATTTATTATAGATTTTAATACACATGTAATAACAATTCTTTTGGTATAGAGTAGTCCTAGCTGTTCTCGGAATTACTAAGCGTTCTGGATCTCGAGTATGTCTAGGAAGCCTATCACTAGCTTTTTGGAATTTGCTTTGGTTGGATTTGGTTGCTGGAGCAAGGTTGTACTATCGTCTGGCTCATCGAGTACGCGTCTGGGACGCCTTGTCTTGGAAATCCGGGATGATGTGTAGCGGCCGGCCGCTACAACCAAGGGATTTGGGTGAGACTCGGCGGATTCGAAGTATCCCGTGGCTAGGCGCATGAAGCGATTTCGCAAGCTTTGCATTGTTTTTAAACGGGCATCGTGCACGTGTGCGAACACTGGACTCGCGTATGTCATTATTGGTCTAATGCACGCGGTGTAAAGTCTGACCTTGCATTTAAGGGAGAGTTTACTGCGTGCATTAATCATGGGGTGGAGACGCCCGAGAGCGAACGCGGCTCGCGCACGTACTCGCTTTATGTGCTCTCGGAACGTGAGTTTGCGATCTAAGGTTACACCCAGATACTTGGCTTGCTGTTCCCAAGGGATTGGCTCGCCGAAAAGAGTGATCGGATACTAACACAGTATGCCATCTCAATTTTTATACAAATAAAATACCGGTCTTTGTAAGTCATTGACTACGTAGGTAATCAAGCATATAAAACAAATATTGTTCACCGCTCACCAGTGATCCGAGTGACGTCATAACTGTTAACTCTCACAAATACTTAACAATTCCGTTTTCGGTGTAGGTGGTTTATATTTCACTAACATTCAAGTCATTAATTCTTTTATTTTTAAGTTTCCTGCCCATTCTCCGTCCTAGGGCGGAACATTCTGGACTCATGTCATCTGATAACTCAGGCTGTACTACTTACTCCGCCACTAAGGTACTCACGAAAGAATTAAATATTATATTATTAAAAGAGAAGTTTAAATTCATCATCAGCCAAAAGTCGTCCACTGTATTGGTGGTGGAGTTACAGAAGACGCTGCTGCCCATCTTATGAATTTTCCCTTAGTCGCCTCTTACGACACCCACGGGAGGAAAGGGGTTGGTCAATTATAGGCCGAATACCACACGGCACGTTTAAGTTTATATTAGTATAGTATAGGTATAGGTTCGTGGGCTCACTGTGTAGACTGAGATAATGTTCCTGTTGTAGATATCTACCTCTAACTCATGTCGACACCAAAGAAAAAAGCCGTGTTCTCACGAAGGTACGAACCCCTCACGTGAAACCAACTCGCACTTGTCCACTTTTTAAAATATCGCCGTTAAATTCAACATCTATCGGGCAAAAGCTAGTGAATATGACAACTAAAAAACTAACCGTCTTTTTTGCATCCTCAGTCAATGTAAGTTTTTATATTACATACGTGTGCGTATATAAATGTGAACATACCTTGATACCGAGGAATTTAGCCCACTATTCTTTTGTGTGCAGTCGTGTCAGATTATTATCTGCCGTATTAATTAAAATGTGTATTAAATATTTATTAGTAGTGTGTTTAACTTATATATCTTTAGTGGAGTCTTCCGTAGGTAATATCTGTTTTTATATTTGACTAAAGCTTAATATCTCGTACTACTACTGCTATAAACTATGCTGAAATGTGTTTTAAGTTAACCTCTTCTTTTGACATCCTATTCTTTGACATACGAACAACAGTGGCAGGCATAATGTAAATCAATAGTTCAACACTGACAATTTTTATAAATAATTTTTAATATTAGGTACCTACTACGTAGTTTTATCAATTGATACCTACTAATAATCGTAAACAAAAACCTTTGTGTAAATATGCAATAATTTTTTTTTTAAAGGAGATTGACCTAAGTTGTATGGGCTCTGGTCCGAAAAAATTCTGCTGATCCTCCAAAGGGGACTCTATTGTTCGCGTTTTTATACTGTTGTACTAAATGCGCACTAAATTAGTGAAAATACACACTAACTCATAGTTTATTTTTTCGTTTTAATAAATAACTATTAATAAGGTGCCTAATAAAAAAAGGAAATAATACCTAAGAACTGTTTATTTAATCAATATTTTTATCATGGTGCATTATTTAATAATGCGATCATAGTTAATAGATTGATAAAAGACGCTATCTATTGATACCTATGTAAAAATAGTGCAACGTGCATCTTTTTTTAAAGGTTACGTTTTGACATTAAATATCTATGTTTCTACAGGATATTTTTTTTCATAGAAGAAATCGTTGCACTTTAAGCCGCTTTTCAAATGAGCCATGTGGTAAACCTGGGGGCATTCTTATTTGTAATACGTACCACCGCACTTAGAGACGTCCAGAAGTAAATATTTACTTAGTGTTAGTTTTAATAATCTTTTAATGTCTCTGAATGCGGCTGTTACCTTAATAAATAGCTATTTTCACAGTAAGCCACAAGGAAAATATACTGACAAACTAGTTAAGCTAACGTCATCAGCATTTGTTGTCTGTTGTATGATTTTACCAGCTGATATTAACATCACACTACTATTATAAAGATTAAAGTTTGTGAGTGTGTTTGTTACCTCTTCACGGTCAAACGGCTGGACCGATTTTGCTAAAATTTGGTATAGAAGTAACTGACACCCTAGCTTAACGCATGGAATTATTATCCCGAAATGTAGCGGGTAACACCGTGGGGCGCAGCTAGTATTTATAATTTAAATATCTCACTTAATTGCAGGGCAAAGGATTTTTCTCCTTCAGAGACGGAACGAGCATTGATTACTGCACTAGCTCACTGTAGGTTGCCGATTTCAGTCCTATAAATCCAGATTTCGTCACGATGTTTCCTTCTAAACAGCGACATGAAGGCACCTTCCGTACTCTTACAAAATCAAAACAAAGTTCTCAGACCTTTGTCTAAAAACTTTGTTTTTATATCTACTTTTAGATTCGTTCAATGTTTTGTATGTGTTTCCAGCACCTTTCATCACAAAATGTAAAACAGACGACTTAAAATGCATCAAAGACTCAGCTCAAAAAGTGATACCGATTTTCGCCGGCGGTATCCCAGACCTGAATGTGGAATCACTGGATCCTATGTTTATTAAACACATAGACGCCAGCACATCGAACTTGAAGTTGATCGTTTCTAATTCTACACTTACAGGACTCAAGAACTGTGAGGCTAAAAAAGTGCAGTAAGTATTTTTTTATTTAACTACAAGTCATTTTTTAAAACCACCTTTAGGTTTTAGTGACCAATCAAACTCTCTTATCAGAACATTTCGGGACAAAACGCCGATTAAAAACAAACTGAAGAGATAGATTGTACCTTTTAAAGCCATATTAGGCCTTGTGTCTTAAAAAGAGTTCATGAAGATAGGTTGTAAGGTGATATGAAAAATCTCTCAGGTGAGCCGGTTTTCTTACGAATTCGAAAAGACATTGGTGCGTGCCCGGCGGTTGAACTTGCGACCTTTCACTAAGCAGTCCAACGGTCATACCACTTGGCTATCAGTGCTTACAATTATCTGGATTTGTACACTAATTTACTTTTTACCCTTACGGAGAAGAAATACAAAAATCAAAGCTATTATTATAAAAAAACAAGCGAAAAGTTGCAAACAAAATCATAGTATCTTAACCCGAAGATTAGGCCTTGCTTATCAAAATAGATTTTTTATGCAAGTTATTTGACTTTCTATAAAATAAACAAAAGTAGTTTATTTCCTCAAACAAGTCGAGTAGCTTTTATTAACATCCTTCACCTCACCATATTAACCTTCCAATGAGTATGTGAGCATTTGAGCCGGTAATTTGACAAGGACTTTTTTGGTCATTTCATTCTTTAAGTTTTGTCGCAAATATAAGGTTTAAAAACCTGTTTTATGTTATCTCGAACGATACCTACTTGTATAAAAAGTTGCATAAAATATATGTATGCACATTACCCATGTAAAAACAATGTTACATATAAAAAGGTGTAGGTTTAATCTAGGTAGGTACCTACTTCTTTAAATGCGTAAAAACGCTGAGCCACAAACTTTTTGTTATTAGGTAGATATTTTGACGATCCTTAACTATGTCATCGTAATGATGTATGAGACAAAATAACAAAGGTATTACAAATTTAAACGATTCAACCGTTTATAACATGATGTGGTTTTCCTTGTTCAAACACACGTACAACACGGCCTACGTATCTTGGCAGTCCTGGGCCTCAAGTCTGCTATTACAATAGTGTCAGAATGGTCTATCATTGATTTCAGAATTGTTGATTTTGACAAGTTTGGTAATCTACTAATATAATAGCGTCATTATGACTTTCCAGTGGTCAACCACTGACACTCCATTGAAAGAAATGGCATAGAATTTTAATCTCGTAGATAATGACAAATGAATGACTGACTTACATAAAACACTTGACTTGTGTAAAACACTAATAAGTAATATGTAAAAATATACCATATAAATGAAATCTGGCATAAATAAAGTAGTAAGTAGTTCTTCGAAAATCATTTCTACTAACGGGTTTTATAATGATGGCAATACGACAATGTCATTATGACACAATTCTATTACGAGACCATTGATCGCCATTAAGAATTTAGCAGATTACGAACTTTTAGCAAAAAGACAATGGGATGGGAATTGGATCGTGTTGGAATGACGAATTTATAAAAATAGCAGACTTGGGGCCCTGAAGTCAGCTGATTAGCGGCGCAGTAGACAATGACGTTCCTAAAATATTCATGGCGCAGCTAATCGGCTAACTTTAGGACCGCGCAGATACGTCGGCCGTACTGTAAATTATTTAAAGAAGGGACATATTTCCATCGGCCAACGAGGTTAGGCGCTTGTCTAAATAGCTATAAAGCTACCGTACAAATCAGTCGATGTGCTAGGTTCAGCAGCGCGAGTAGCCGTCCGTCTTAGGAAAGGTGACCGATACATATCGAACCTTTTCATTCCTTGGAATGCTTGTTAAACTGATTCCGGAAGCACTTGGCACTGATACCATGGTGCGCTAATCGTAATGCCATACTTAATGCGATAATCATAGAATTCATAGATATGTCAGTCGCTCAAGGAATTATAGGCCAACATGTGTAATAAAACTTATACACAGACAAAATAATCACAAGCTTAGTACTACATCACCCCAATAGCAATGAACTATTAGGTACCTATGCTTATAACATAACATAACATCACGCCTGTATTCCCCTAAGGGGTAGGCAGAGGTGAACATATAGTACACCCACATTTCGCCAGTTATGTTACTAGTCCCAATGTAATAGGGGGCGAGCCTATTGCCATCAACCGGGCACAAATCCAGACTCCGTGCTGCTACTGAGAATGACCTAATGGAAAACTCAGTAACACTTTGCCCGACCCGGGATTTGAACCCAGGACCTCTTGCTCAGCAGTCGCGCTCAGCGACCACTAGACCAACGAGGCAGTCTTTTTTCTTTCCTATGCTTATAACCGTAATTAAAATAATATTACACCGATCTGTATCACAAGTAATTAAGAACAGCACGGAAACACAATGATAGCAAAAAATATAGTTATTATATACATAATAATGTATACAATACTTATAATTACATTTAAAATCATTCATACTATTTTTTGTAATTGGTCTATAATTAATTTTAGACCAATTAACCTGTCGTTGCTGTCATATAATATTATGTTCAAGCAGAGGTTAGATATAATTTGAATAAAAAAATGAAGTATTATAAACATAGTTTTAAGGCGTGATATTGTTAAAAAAGAGTCTATTTCCTTGGTCTAGTGGTCGCAAAGCACGACTGCTGAGCCTGAGGACTTGGGTTGAGGACTTGGGAATCGCGAGTCGGACAAAGTGTTAAGCGAAATATAGGATATTTCACCTCGACCTGGCTCTTTCTTAAATAGATGCGTTATGTTATGAAAATACTTAACCTTTATAGTTTACTAGAATTCAAACCGGTTTTCCAACTAATGAAGATATTAGAAAATAACCCATAATTAATGTAAATGCTTTAAACCAGCCCGCTTACCATGGACTCTTGAAGCAGGACATTTTCCCTTGTGGAAGCGAGGTGCCACACTAGATTGCACGTAGCGGCGTCTCGCGTCCACAAGAGAAAATGTCCGGCTTTAAGAGTTTATGGTAAGGGGGCTGATCATTTTATTGTAGGACATGTTTTGCTATTATTAGCTGCAATTGTCGGGTCCTAATTAAATTAATTAAGGATAAAGTTGCATTGAATGATGTTCTTCTTATTACTTCATCATCATCATCAGCCAAAGACATCCACTGTTGAACATAGGCCTTCCCGTTTAAGCGGGGGGGTTTGCCATAATCCCCACGCTTGGCAAGCGGCTTGGGGATCGCAGTATTGGTGGTGGAGTTACAGAAGACGCTGCTGCCCATCTTCTGAATTTTCGTTTGGTCTCCTCATACGACACCCACAGAAGGAAAGGAGGTGGTCAATTCTAGGCCGGATACCACACGGCAATCCAAAACCATCTTATTACTAGCGTGTCGATTATTTATATTTTGTTAAAGATTGAGTTAAGAAGTCGTTTTTTCCCAAATTACCACTTTTTAGGTGGTACACGCCACGTTTAATACGTGTGTCGTATTAACATAGAAATAAATTGCATTAGTATTTCTTAAATAAGAAATTTTATAGCGTTCATAAAGCATAACATCACGCCTGTATTCCTCGAAGGATAAGCAGACGTGTACCTATAGTACACCCACATTTTGCCTGTTTTGTTTTAGATCCCAATGAAATAGGGGGCGAGCTTATTGCCATAAACCGGGCATTATATTTATTTTTTATGTAAACATAACATAACATCACGCCTGTATTCCTCGAAGGATAAGCAGACGTGTACCTATAGTACACCCACATTTCGCCAGTTATGTTGTAAGTCCCAATGTAATAGGGGGCGAGCCTATTGCCATCAACCGGGCACAAATCCAGACTCCGTGCTGCTACTGAGAATTACCTAATGGAAAACTCAGTAACACTTTGCCCGACCCGGGATTTGAACCCAGGACCTTTTGCTCAGCAGTCGCGCTTAGCGACCACTAGACCATATTATGTAAATACCTATAATATTTTCGTACAATAATTTGTTTTATGTTAAATACTTAGACATCAACAATAAAGACGGGTGCTGTCGTATCTGTCGGTCTGTTTTTATAATATATTTCAAAATATCGTTACGATCGAAAGACAAAACAAAAGGATGAATAAAAACAACAAAGGAAAATATTTTTTCGTAAATTATTCAATTGTTTTTAGACCGTAGTGCGGTCACAGACCTAACCTTGAATCTATGATCAGAAAACAAGAATTATGATATTTATGATTTTATTATAAATTATGAAATTAGGTGATTCATCTAATTACCTACAAAGACATAAAAACCTATTTTCGTTGAAGTAAAAGGTATTATTATGTTTATAATTATAAATTTCTTACTTTCAATGTCTTTGCCATATTACCGGCCGTACAATTAACTATGCTCACGAGGAAACCTACGCGCCAGGTGACGTCACAATAACGTCAAATTTTAGTTTCAAAAGCCTTCAATGCTTCCCTACAGATGACGTCATCCATAACTCATACTCTAATTCGTGCAGAGTAAAGCCGGCCTGTGTTAGTAGACCATAGACGATGAGCTATTAACAACCGGATCATTGACGACCCGATCGGCGCAGTGGCTAGGCGATTGGACTGCTCCGGGTTGTCAAGGGTTGCGGGTTCGATTCCCGGACGAAACAAAAATTTGTGCTTCCTATCGCTTAGCCACTGCGCCAATTAGGTCGAAATTTTTATTTTCTAATTAATTAAAAACCATACAACAATGAAACGTAATAATCAGTGTAATTTAAATATGTATGCAAAGGAATTAAAAGTTGGCTAAAACAATTTGTAGTAAAAATATTCGATAGAAATTACTTATCAATATAATTTCGATGCCCATCAAAGTTTTAGCGGAAAGGAGATTTTAGCTCTCACGAACAAAACCGCCTACTCCGATGGTTTACATACGGCCCTGAGGTCTGCCGGAGGGGCACTGCTATCTAAAGTTAAATGCTAACGCTAAAATAGAGTATTCAAAACCGGGGTAGGTATCCCATTGAGGTTTTGTTTTGTAATAATTTATTATTAAACCTACCGCCAAGTTTATTATGACGAATAGTTCCTATACTTCCTACACAACCTGTTTTTAAATACGTCATAGAGATCGAATTTTTAATTTGCTTCTAAAACTAGCATCAATTTTTTTAGTGCTCAATAATTTTACCATTGATCATAATTTATATAATCATAGGTTTTTATTATTAAAAACAAACTTGCGAAACGTTTTTAGTTGCTCGTTTACAGAATGTTAAATAGAGAATGATCGGCACAAAATTCAAAAAGATCAATAACTGTAATTTACGATTGATTTATTTATAGATGAATAATAATTAGATCATTATTATTATTATAATACCAATTTATTTTTTATAAAAAAACATGTGTCTGTTATTTTCGATAATTTATAGTAGCAAAAACCAGTCTGTCAGATGTTGATAGCCTTGAACCGTCACGTGGATTCTCTAGAACCATCACATAATGATTAAATTAAAACATTAAAAAAAGTTTAACGTTTTGTTCATAGCGAGCAACATAACGTTACGCAATTTGTTTGCTTCAATTTATAAGACTTTTTTTGCACGGTCTATTTGAATTTGCTGACAGTCACTTGTTTTTTTCATCGGGCAAATTGACAAGAATATGATTAGATGGTTCAATTTTTTTTTGTTATTTATATACTTTTTCGAATTTGCAGTGGGCTGGCCCCCTTAAATATTAGTAACCTTTGGCGAAATTTGGCTGTAAATACACCTCTATAGTAAGATATGTAGGTAAAAATGAATCCAGTCCAAGATTATAAACGAATCTGTTTTTCTAATTTCTAGGAGAGACACTGCGAAGTCAAAACTGTTCGTGAAGGTTCTGTGCTCGTGCGATTTAGTAGGGAAGTATGTTATGAAGGGGCAACTCTTTGTTCTACCCATCGAAGGTAATGGAGAAGTTCGCGCTAAGATCCGTAAGTATCCGATGATCTTATCCTTTCCTACCTTGTGTAAAAAAAACATGAAAACGTTTAGGTGACGACAAATATGTGTGAAAGATTTAAACTTCTTAAAGCCACTAAAATTCATAAACATTGATAATAAATTATGAAGTTATACCTAATTGAGACAAAACAGACTATTAGAAAAAGAAACAAGTCTACGAACTACAAAAAAAATCTAACGTAAAAAAGTAACGTAGGTATTTAAACTGAGATATGGTCATGCAGAATTGCATTGCTTACAATTGTGTTAAAACAAGTTTTTGATTGTACAATATTTCCACAAAATTGCCCGGTGTGAACATATTGGTATCAATTTGCATTTAACATAATAGATTCAATATGCACTATAATTATATTAAGCCAGGAAACTAATACAATTATAAATATTATGTTAAATAATTTAAACATAATGTTTACCTTCATTCACTTCCATAAGTAAAAACTTCCGCAACTTCAGTTCAAAATGGTGAACGAATGCTAGCGGTTCAAGTTCATATTCATTTGTAATTTTGAATAAAGAAAAATAGAGATATTTGTATCAAATTAAAAAAAAAACTGGTTTTTTGACTTGACAAAACCACAACGAGTTTTGGGTTCGAGTTTTAAGTTTAGCTTTTTATCCTAGAAATGTTCTATTATGATCGATACGTTTGAAAGCGTTCATATTAATGTAATTATAATATTGCGGTTAAGAAGTACTAATTTATTTTGAATGTTAAGGAGACGCACACGTAAATGTTAGAAATGGCAATACCAATTTGTTTCCTTCTAGCAGCCTTAATAACTTTAAGAACCGGGTTATTTATGCCATAAAACAACGCTTCATATTTTACGTACGTTACACATTTTCTGCAATCGGTATTTCAACCCGTCCTTAATAACCATTTACACGTGACCAAAGGGCTGGTGCATTTTTTGGCCAAAGAATAAGCATTGCTATTCAACGTGGCAATGCTGCCAGTCTTTTGGGCACGTTACCAGTTGACATCATGGGGATCAATATCATGATGCTTTTTAAATTTTTATGTGTAGGTATTATTTTTAATTTATGTTAAGTTTAAAATGTAAATTATTTGTTTTTTAACTTTGTTAAGTAGTTTTTTGAGCTAAATTTTGAGCCGTGACTTAATTAGATTATAATATTGATTGATTAATTGATATGTGGAAACTGCTGCAAGAAGTATTCTCCACATAAAACTTAAATATTTTATTATTAACAAACATCATAACTTTCATATGTTATAAATAGTCACAAAAATAATAAAAATATATTTGTTACCGTCAATCTGTATAATCCGGTATTATGTATATAATGCCTAAAACGTTCAGGTAATGTATACAATATTATTTATTTTATACTTTGCCTAGGTATTCTATACACTACCTAATACGCAACCAACAATGTGTGTAAAAGACGAGAGATAGGAAGAGGCCATTGAAACAATATTATTCATATTTGGCACTTGCCCGCTGCTTAAGCGTTCTTGCATTGCGGTGGCCATGATATTTCATACATAGTCTGGACGTCCCAGGTATTTTATATAAATAGCGTAGGTATTGTATAGAATACCTTAATTATACACATTACCAGTAACATATTCACTATTACGTTTTCCAAAACTTTATGTCAAACATTACTTATTAAATCATTGTTTTTGGTTAGATCTATTAGTTCACTTGTTGAAACAATTCAATTGTTTATTTGGTCAGGTAAAGAGCAAACCAAACGTATTGAAACAGCAAGAACGGTTGATGTTATGAATCATAACATAGTACGTCGGTATATTTTCAGAATTTATGTTAATACAAAATACATTATAATTTTATTCATAACGGTAAATATTTAGCAAACAAAGTATGAGATAAGAAGATATAAAATAAAAATTGTTAGTGTATTTACTGTATTTTAGGTCAAAAAATCTAATAAACTTTATGTGGGTCATGTGTCCAAGGGGGCGTGGCATAAGTTCACTGCAATTTAGGTAGTAATAAGGTCTATTGCACTGTAAATAATAATCACTGTCAGAGTATCGGGTACTTTATCTATGACATGATAAACTACGTAAATTACACGATAAATGATAACGTTCGTTGTGACAGGCAAGACTAGTTTTATTCGACTATGGTGAAGCCCAAAATAAGGGTAAATGTCAAATCGAATGTCCGCTGTCATAGTAACGCCGTATAACAACTTAACCCGATCTGCCCACTTACCATGAACTCTTAAAACAAGACAGTTTAAGATGTAAAAGCAAGACGCCGCTCCGTGCAGTGTAATGCTGCGTCTCGCTTCTACAACGTAAACTGTCCTGCTTTAAGAGTTCATGGTATGGGGGCTGTGCGTTTTTAAAATTTTTTTTTTTTTACAATGGTCCAATCGATCAAAAAACCTGTACTCTTTTTTTAAATGGTTTTCATTCATTATTAGCGAATTATTGAACACTCGATCGACGTTATACTGACTAAGTTCGTTTTATTTCATTACAAATACAAATCAAATAATATTTATCTAATTCCAGGTAAAGTGGCTATAAACGTTGAATCAGATTTGACTGACAAAGTGGGTAAAGACGGCAAGAAGTACTGGCACATTAAATCATGGAAGCACTCTTTCGAATTGAAAGACAAATCCGATGTCAAATTTGAGAACCTATTTCCCGACAATGAATTTCTGCGTACGTATTTTTACTGTTTTCCTTATTGATACTTGTTTATAAGTTTTATGGATTTTTAAACGTATTCAATACACAAATAAGCTATAAGTCACAAATAAAAAGGAAAACAAAGTCTCAGAAACAGGTTTAAGTTTTCAATTGCATCTATGAAAAAAGGAAGTGGTATAGGGCCAGGCGAGGCTGTTGCTAATCAATAAAATATAAATATAATATATGCTCGTCGCCTACAACATGGCATTTATATTGGGCAGCAGTATTAGGTTTATGTTTGTATAGACTCCTAACAAATGAGAACAACTCTTTACCTCTTCGGTATTCTATGTATTTTTGGTATTAAGAAATGAAGTGCTCCTACTTTTCACAGAAATACGTAGACTTGACAGAAGTTCCCTTACCATTTCCATTTCCGAAAATAAACTATAATTTTTGGTGAACGAAATAATCACACTAATATTATAAAGGCGAAAGTTTTTGAGTGTGTTTGTATGTTTGTTACCTCTTTATGCTCAAACGGCTGGACCGATTTAGCTAAAATTTCGTATAGAGGTAGCTGACACCTTGGCTTGGGATTAACACATAGGCTACCCTTTATCCCGTATAAATGTAGTGGGTAACTCTGCGGGGCGCAGCTAGTTATATCCATGGATAAACAAATGTATACTAAATATTTTTTATATTTTCAGGCAAAACAACCAACGACCTAATCGACTCTAATGGCAACGATGTTATCACGGAAATTGGACAGCCTGTCATCAAAGCTGCAGTCGCCAAAGTTATTGATAACTTACAGAACTTTTTCACCGCTGTACCTGATGAAGATCTTATTTTGTACTAAGATTAATTTAATACAATAAAAACAATGTACTGTAGAATTTTAAGAATAGATATGGTTAACGATGATACGCTTTTATTTTAGACACAATTAAAATTCAGAAATTTTGGAGGTATGCACTGGATAACGAGTTGAAGTAATTATGTAAAATAGTGAAATATTTTTATTCAACCAGTCAATCTTAGCTATTTTAAGATATGTAAAAAACTTAATTATTTAATATCGTACCGTAGATAGTTAATTACTGTAACTTGTTTTTTCATGCAAACATTGACCCTGCGATCTAAATGCTAATGTGTTAAGAAAATCCTGGCAAATACCTACACAACACAAAAGCGATACAAAATCAATACATTCATAAGATCATTCTGTAAAAATAATATTAACCTGTATCTGTCCCATAATGGAAGACTTTGCTCATACAGGGAAGGAATGAATAATTTATTACAATTACTGCCTTTGGTGATGTCTTCCATCTCTCATAATATGATATTAAAAAGTCACAATGTTATTGATGCATTCAAGTTCTATAGCAGAAAATACTCTAAGAGCATCTTGTTGCTCAACTCAGACTGTAAACTACAGACAACCTTTAGGAACAAAATGTAAACCAAACATCCTCTGTCAATCGGAACAAAGAATCAGATAGGTTCTTTGTATTTTAATAGCGGCCAAATGACAGTTTTGTATAAATGTAAGTAAGATGAGGGATAGAGGATTTCTCTGGATGTTTTGCAACAAAGCCAAACATTTTTGGTATGACTATATATCGAAATGAAACTTGGAGTCTAACTGTACGCCTGGGTCGCGGAGTAAGGACAGTACTTCCAAGAGAGTAATTAAATTTCGTCACAAATTCATTTTCGATAAATGTGATGTTGTAACATTTAATGTAACAGCAGAGCAGTAGTCTAAGAAAAATAAGTGCCTCTGAAATATTATACAGTCTAATTCTTATTTTTTTTTGTAATACAAATCATCTGCTTAAAAAAGAAACTGTGAATGTTCAAAACAGTGTTTAACATCATTGATAAAAAGGATAAAAAAGAGGGCCCAAAATTGAGCCTTGTGGAACTCCAGAAGTAGCATTGATTGCGTTGGAATCGTAACTATTGATTACAACTTTTTGAGTAGTTTAACATTTGTAGAAGGAGAAGAGTTCGTTTAAGTTAGCATGGTTAAATAAAATGTGAGTTTGACAGCCCTGTGCTTTAGATTATAGGGGAAATAATGTGCCGTTTAGCCAGTTATCGTCTTAAATACTCCTTCACCAGCTTTAGAGTCATCATAAAAAACCTATATAAAAAGGTGCTTGACTAGTGACATAGTCGGGCATAGCAATAAAAACCACTGGTCCAGCAATGATTTATTGCTTGTTAATTCGACATCATTTTATGCAACCAGATTAAGAACAAAACCTAAAGTGAAATCAGTTTGCGCTAAATATTAAACAATTGTTACATGAAGTTTAATTCAATTATTTTCTTAAGTAGATTTGTTTAGTTTAATCCTGAATGTAAAGTCAAGAGGAGTAGGTGATGTTGACGAGAATCCACTTGCTTAATTTTTCGCAACATGTTTTTTTGTAGGCTTCGCCCCACTCTTGGAATTTCTCCTGTATCGTGGGTGCGTTTCACAAACATGAATTTCACATACACAAACACCCAGACTCGGGACAAATATCTGTGGATTGCACAATTTTTTTGTACCGTGCGGGAATCGAACCCGCAGCTTAACTTAGCAGTCCAATCGCTTATCCACTGCGCTAATCGGGTCGTCATGCTTTTAGTTACCTATAGTTTTTTTTATTTGAGCAGCGTATTGTGTGTTATCGTTATTTTCTTTATTGCCCTTTCATTTAATGAAAAACGGTGCTTCTGAAAACCGCTACACATAAAAAACAACTGAAAGTAGCACGGATAATATTAAAAACCACCTCTTAATGCATCAGTAAAACTAACTTAATAAACCTAACCTAAAATCTAAACTTAGTACCTATCATACACTCGTACATTTCCATATTTCAAGATTTGACAATACGTACTACAACATGGTGTATGTTCAATAGGGAATATGCACGTATTTTTTTTAATTTTTCCATACGATAACTAACATCGTTACATTCCTAATTGTAAAAAACAGCGCCAAAGAATGAAAATATAAGCTAAAAAAATTGTTATTAATATCATCCTAATACGGCCCACTTTTAACGCCCGCCATTAGCGTGCTTGGCGTGACGTAAAAGTCCCAGTATCAAACAAAAAAAATTAGCAATGTTTTGTATTTTACTACTATTATCACAAGAAAAATAACATAAAACCTAAAGTCCTGTATAATATACACTTTCGATAACTAAGACTTTAACGTCACAGTACATCTGACAGCCTGTACGTTGCGTTGCGTTTCAACTACTTTGTAATTCCCGACTTGTGGCACTTTTTAATAATTATATTCTTAAACAAAAATAAATTATAAAAAAATATAAATATAGGCATAATTTCTTCCTTCAAATTTTTCAGCAACAGAGATTTAAAAAAAATATATGGCTCATATTTGAATCACATGCATATTCCCTATTAGTAACAATAGACGAATCTTGCGTTTGAAATGAATATAGTCTGCCAAACGTAAGTACCTAATCGGATAGGTAAAGCAGCAGACATACTAAAATTTTAATTGGACATATTTATAGATTACATAATTTAAGATAAGTGTTTATTCTCTTATCGTCGCTATCATTTGGTTTTAAACCAATTTATTAGTTTTTTTTTACAGTTACATCATTTGATTTTATATTGATAATAACCAAATTAAATTGAAAGAGTGTTTCGATCCATTATTTTTGCATATCATTAATTTCAAACCGCAACACTTGGTCAAAAAAATATAGACTGTATTTCGTAGATCATAGACATCATGATCCCTGTTATATTTTAAGTGTGTAAGCCAATTAATTTGACAGAACAAGATTTAATAAAATCTAAAAGATAGGTACCTATTATTGTCCTAATATAAAGATAGTCTTCCATTTTGATGAGCTCAGTAGTGTTTGGATATCAGTCGTTTCTGATTCAATTTATTAAAAATGGTGACCAAAGTATTTATACTATCAACTCTATTAGCAATTATTAATTTTACTAACGCAAAAACTGGTAAGTCATGAATTTGTGTAGTATTACTACTCTTCTTATTTACTCTGTACTGACAATTCACTGAAACTTTGATAGGTAATAAGTTTAATATATGTTTATGTAAGATCAATTAATCTATTGAATGCGCTGTGACCTAACATTTTAGTAGACAAGAATATGTACGCACTTATCGAGTGTTTCCTTACTTACTTACTTGTTTCGGTGAAACAGTAATACATAGGACTCGAAGAAGCTCAGGCGTAAGATCCGCAGCTTTGCGTGTTCTGAAGTGATGATTGGAACACTACCCATTTCCTATCACCGGGCTGCTGCTGCGAATATCTTGAAATTTTGGGTCCTCATGATCCGCAGCTATATAAACTAGCCAGTTTGCCAACAGTTATAACAACTCAAAATCGCTGTTGTGGTTCTTGAACTTTTTCTTATTACCTCATTATTAGCTATTATAAAGCCTCCCAGTAAAACATTATAAATTCATTCTTCTTCTTCATCTTGCTTATAATGCCATTTTAATTTATACAATAGGTAATATAAAACCAAATCTCTGTATTAATAAGAAACTATATATATAAAATTTAAATACATTACAGCGCCGTTCATCACGCCATGCAAAGCAAATGATGCAGAATGTATAAAGCAGAACGCTATAGTAGCAATACCTCTGTTTGCGGATGGTATTCCAGAATTTGGGATCGAAACACTGGACCCAGTGTTCTTTAAGTTCGTTGACGCCAGCTCACAAAACTTAAAATTCATCCTAAGTGACATCACACTGAAGGGCTTAAAATCATGTAAACCAAACAAAGTGCAGTAAGTAATTTTGTAACCAAAAATTTATTTTGACTAGGAAAAAAATGACTGGTTTTTACTTCTAGATGCTACGTGGCAGTAGGGCAGAACAATAACATCATATCCTTAAAATGTTCTTTACTATAAATGCCGGTTTTACTGACGTCAATACTATAATAATAAATAAATATTATTTATTTGTATCTCCGTCTGAGCACTACTCGAAACAATTGTTCATCCAACAGGAAAATTTTGTACCAGAACATGTAGTACCAGTTTAATAATAATGAACGTACGTACTTTATTTTACATAAGCAAAAGTACGATTAATTGAAAAGCGCAGTATGTTATAATGTAAGCCAGATAAAGCCCAAGTATGGGATCGTCTTGATAACAGAAGGCGCTGACATAAATCAAATGATCACGTCAAATATTGACGTGATCAAGGTTACATTTTACTGTACGTCACTCGGTATTTAACCTAACAGTACGAATAATGTATGCCTGTATTGCACGGGCCTTAATATATACTCAATATAATATAAGCTAATAAAAATTGGGAAACCATCGAATGATACTCCTAAAAATGTTGAGGGAATTACGTTATGACATCAAGTGGAAGAAGCTTCATAAATCAGTAGGTACTCTGAACTACGAGGAAAAATAACACAACAATTAATGGTGCGTACTTAATTTCATTCGTTGTTTTATTTATAACCGGTGATCTTAAATTCAAAAGTAACTTGACAAAAAACTAGTCCAGACGAATACCTATCATAAAATTATATAAAAATTTCGTAATTTTTTTGATTTCATATCCAGTGGTAAGTACGGTAACATAAGCAGGTCACACTCACGGTACACACTGGTGACTCATAATTGGATTCAGTTTGAAGATTATGTTAACAGATCCCTCGTCATTTCAAAACTAGTTTTCATGTAATTGAGTTTTTTAACACGCCAAAAGATAATCATGTTTTATATGTTGATAATTTGTTTTAATGGTTAGAACACTAACATTGTACCTACTAACAAAAGAAATTGACATTCCAGACGCGATGTAGCCAATTCCAAAATTCATCTACAATTGTCATGTGTATTAAACCTTGATGGACAATACGAACTGGCTGGTCAAGTTCTTATTCTTAAAATAGCTGGAAAAGGAAAGATTCACGTTTTGCTCAGTAAGTGCAGCCTATACTAAATTGTGATAATTATAAGGCTTACTCAAAATACCAATACATTTTATGCCATCTAGGTATATGGAGCCGAATTGTTGCGGTATTTTGTATCAATTCTTCATAAAATATCATAAAACATAATATTTTAAATTATACGAATATCCGTTTTATTGTTATGGTTAATCACAAATTGTGTGTTCTGCCTTTAACAGGAAAATTGGTTATCGATGTGGAATTAGACGTAGTAGAGAAAGTTGGGAAGGATGGTGAGAGATACTTCCGTGTCAAGAGATTCAAACACACTTACGACCTGAAAGAAAAATCAGACGTAGTTTTCGAAGATCTCTTTGAGGATAATGACGTTCTAAGTGAGTATAAATTAAATCAAAGTTCAGTTTTGTTGGCTTTCAAATCTGGCAGAAAATATTTTAAATCAAAAAACATAACATCACGCCAGTATGCCCCAAAGGAATAGACAAAGGTGTACCTGTAGTACACCCAGAATTCGAAAAGAGAGCAAGCGTATTGCCATCTTCCGAGCACAAAGTAATTTAAGGGAGGCTTTTACCCAGCAGTGAGATATTAAAGGTTGCAGATGATGATGATGTGTAAGTTAATGATGATGTTGATTTATGTCATTCCAGGCGCTGCTGCCGATAATCTTATCAAAAACAATGGTAATGATGTTGTGCGCGAAATTGGAGGGGAAATGTTCAAAGCCGCAATAACAAAGGTGATTGTAAACATCAACAACCTATTTGGCGAAGTGCCAATAAAAAAACTGAGTCTTGATTAAAGTGGAATTAATCATGTTCTAATAAACCTATTCAGCCGTTTTTTATTTATTTTTCCTCATTACATATAATATGTTATATATATTATAAATCCTTTTATCTAAATCACCAAATAATACACACTGCAATAAAACAGCACTGATAGCCGAGTGGTATGACCGTTAGACTGCCAAGTCCAAGGTCGCTAGTTCAAATCCCGGCACGCACCAATGTCTTTTCGAATTCATGTGCGTACTAAAAATTAGTTATCAGTTGCTAAAAGCGGTGAAGGAAAACATCGTGAGGAAACCGGCACACCTGAGAGATTTTTCAACGGTGTGTAAAGCCATGTCAGAGGCCTACAGGCGGTTTAAACTCTGACACCAGGTTGTTCATCAACCATACGATAAGAAGAAGAAGACCAAATAATAACTTCACGATTGTAACTTAAAACATCAGTTTATTTAATACAATCGTTTGTTAGGAATTCTGTAACTATACTCCTGTAAAAAAGAAAAAAAACTTACCCGTATCCATCCACAGTTTATGATTTGAAAGCAATATCACAAATAATTGGGCAAAGTGTCACGCAGGTTCACAAAATCCAGATTGCGGTAAAATACGATATGCGTAATTGATGCCGCACTAATGAGAAAAAAACTGTCAGCTTATGTGATATTCTTTGTGAAATAATCATTTCTGCTCCAGAGATTTCTTCAAAAATGTATTCTGAAGTAAGTACTACTGTATACAATAACGCTTATACGGCTGTTTTCGTCTAAAGATTTGACAGTGATAATAAATATATATGATTTATCACGTATTTTTCCAATATTTTTTATAGCCTATTGCTAATCATCGGGTACATCATAACTTATGTTAGTCAGTTGTATCTCAACATAATTTTCCACCTAAGTACATGTTTATTATGATGAAGAAGTCGATTTCCCTCGGCTTGATCCGGCTACTTGTGCATAATATGAATTTGGTATTTATCATCAGAGATAGCAGTCACCACCAGCATCCACTTCAGAAATGAAGTCGGTTAAAAAAATTCTACGTTATCTTTTCTTTGAATGCTGGCGGGCTAAAATATTTTGGGAAAATAAATTAAGAAATTTAAGGAAGCGTGTCGCGAAATTGCACGATTCTCTAGTTGGTTAAAGTAAGAGGGTTAATTGGAAATCTACTAAAATTCTGAGGTAGTATAGTCATAAAAAGTCCAATATTGAAGAGAACAAAAGTAAAATTATTACTTTAGCAAACCCCTTGGAAAATCTAATATACACACAGAAGATGCAAGTGACTCAAACTTAAAAATTATGACTATTTGTCATGCTAAATTGCAATATTTCCGTTTACGATTTACCGTTATGGTAGTAAAACTTGCAATATTTACTCTTTATATCGAATACTGTGGAAGCCTTATTAGCGTCAATATGATAAATGGCTTCTTTATTATCTAATTGTTCAAGAAGAAAGATTATTTTTTCTTATTTTATCAAATTGTTGCTATGGACGTTAATTTCTAATACATGCTCGATACACCAATGTTCGCAGTTATTTATTACAACTTATTAAGTTAATTACATGTTTTAAAATTTCTAAAACGCAGTCCCTAAAAACTGTGTTAGATTTTTAGCCTTACTAACAACGAGTAGGTTTAAGTTAAATCAAAGATTCTAGTGTCACTTGCAGCTATAAGTTAAAAGCGTGGTAGCACGTCATGATACATACCTAGACTATGGTAGTATGGTTGATTTGAGCAATTCAGAATCGTAACGAAAACTAGTATATTGGACAAAGAACTCCTATTATAAGCCTTGAGTGCCCCACTGCAGGGCTAAGAATAATCCTTTAGCTATTCGACGCCATTACTTAAGGAACAAGTCGAGTGCCGCCATTTCCTTCTAGGCCTGCCGTGCTTTATTTATGGAATAATCATTCCTAATGCAAACTTTCAGTTTCATATCAAGATTAAAAATAAATTCAAGAATTATAAATTACCAAGTATCTTAAGAAAAGTAAATAATTATAACTTCATCCTTTTGCCTTTTAGGATTTGATATGAGAGACGTGAAACCCACAGTTAACCGCCGGAAGGCAGCAGTTAAAGCTAAAATAGTAATGTAACGGTAGTTTTTTTGGCTAGCAACACAAACTCTGTACCAATCAAAACATATATCTTTAAAAATTGGTACATGTTTTCTGCCTGCCAAGCGATCGCAAAGGATTTTGACTTCGAAATACTTAAAGCTGTGGCAATGGCTGGGATAAAAAATATTGATTATTATTAACTTGAGTTTTTTTCATTTATGGTTGTTCTGAATAATTTGAAAGAACGCTGCACCGTATGAAGCTTCCCTTTACGTTAGATAGGAAAGAATGAAGGAATTTTGTTTATTATAGTCTAACAATGGCAACAATGGCAAATGCTGAAGTGGCTAAACCAATGCTCAGTTTTAAAATAAATGTAAACGAATCAGCTGTAATTTCATCATAAAGTAAAGATGCTGTTGCTAAAAAGAAAGGTAAAACGAAGGAAACAATAAAACTAAGCCAAATAATGAGAAAGGCATCTACGTATTATCATCAATATACATTGTCACTCACCATGACTAATAAATCATTTTTTATTAACATGAAAAAGACAGTTAATGTATGATAAACAGACATCAATACATGGCAGAGTAGGTATAGTGCAATAGTAAAAGATGGTTTTGATCTTTGTGTTCATAAAAATGGGGTGCAATGTCAACGTACTACAGAACGTTGTTATTTATTGTAATCAATTTATATTAAAGGCTTAAAACGTGGTTCATTATAAAATAAACTAGTTTGTCTACATCAGTTATCTATATATAGATATGTTCATTATCCTATATATGTATGTGGATCTTGGATGGTTCATATAAAACGCGAAATAACTCGGAAGCAAACAGTCGTGTATAAGTTAATATTTTACTTTGCAAAAATGTATTTAAGTTTTTCATTTTTAGTTCTCGCAACCACTTTAGTTTATTCAAATGCCGCGCTCGGTACGTATATTGTTATTGGCCATATTTTACAAAAATTACATTACAATTTTTGGTAAAATACGTTACAGGAATATCTTGCTACCGACTGAAAATATTATTTTTTTAAACCTAAAATAAAAAGTTTACTCGTCTTTAAAAAAATCCTTTTAAGAAATTATGAAAACTTTTAATGCTTCTCAAATATATTTTGCCTACATAGGACCGACCCTTAATCAACAGACGCTTAATTTTATACAAAAAACGTGCAATGTACTTCATACTAAAATGTGATCAAACACGAAAATCTACTTTCTAGCGCCATTCATAAAAAAATGCAAATGGGACGATTCAAAATGCATTAAGGAGACGGCGCAGGCTACAATCCCGATATTCGCCGCCGGCATTCCTGAGCTCGGTGTGCAAAAACTGGACCCATTCTTTATGAAGACTTTGGATGCCAGTTCCCCCGGACTTAAGCTGAAACTTTGGGACGTCACTGGAACTGGACTTAAGGATTGCGTTGCTAAGAAAGTCCAGTAAGTACCTATTTGAATTAAATTGACTAAATCAATCATTATTAAACTTTGAGGACTTCAAAATCGACACATATTTTGTTAGGTATTTATAGATAACATTTTCAGCAAAATAAATTCAACAAAAAAATTGACTTTTATATACAACATTTTATACTTTTGCTTTGATTATTTCTGCTTTAACTTGCTACTCGTTTACATATTTAAAAACAAATATACTATTCAGTATATATGTAGGTTTCAAACGCAAAAATATATACCTACCGTATCATACATAAGTGATGGTTCCTAAACTTTTTCCAAATTAATGTAATACAAAAATTCAAACAATTATCTACCAGAATCAATATTTTTAAGAATAATTAGGTCTTACTTGTAATTAATATTGTACTTTTTTTTATTTACAGGCGTGACATTGCAAAATCCACTATTAAAGTTAAACTTCAGTGCTCCGTTGATTTCGTCGGTAAATACGAGATGAACGGTCGCCTGCTCATCCTACCCATTGAAGGAAAAGGCGACGCTCACGTAGTTCTTAGTAAGTAAACTTACAAATGTACAATTAAAAAAAATCTTGATTAATCGTCTATAAGTATGGGAATAGGATCCTTGGTCATCGATGGACATTCTGTCTCACATGATTGGACTTGTCTGGTGTAATGTAAGACACATAGAACAAGAAGAAATAACAGCGACGATAGTCACACAACACACGATACAATTTTTTCTTTGTTTTTCGGGTATCAGTTCTATATAAATTTGGGCGTCTCGTGGTTTTTTCTTATACTTGACATGGATTCAAAAAAAATTCTTTGATGCCAGAATCTAAACCTTTTAAAATAAGTCGTAAAAGCTTTTCGTATGAACGCCTGAAAAAAATTAATTCAAAAACTTTTAATTTAGGTTAAAATGCGTTAGAAAAAAGTCGCATAAAACAAGGCAGATTATCTGCATTGTTTACAATAAAATTATCGTTAAACCGGTTAAACTTGAGGAAGCACTATAACAACATCGTGATGCTTGAAGATATCTATCGCCTATCGATTAACAATAAAAAGGAAGATACATTCATTGACGTAATTAAAAGTGGTTAGCATTAAAATCATCCTATTAACATTCACAATTTTATATTTAAAAATCAAAACCTGTTTGCAACCTATTTATGGGCCTATATTGATCTGACTCGTAATTTCGTATCATGACATATAAGCGAACTAATTAGTATAATATTTTGTAGGTAGACGCAATTGTTTTGTTGTCATCCAGTAAGAAAATCTTAACGTATACAATACGAATAATTATTTTCGATAGACACCTTTTTGCAATGACAAAAAATGTTTACCTACCATTTCTTGAAAAAAAACTTTTTGGTTCCTGTTTAAGCAGCCTTAAAAATCCAAAAATATCTTTTTTGATTCCGTATGATTATAATTTTCAGGAAAAGTTATCATATTAGCCGAAGTGAATGTTGCTGACCAAGTTGGAAAGAATGGGGACAAACACTGGACCATCAAGAGCTGGAAGCACTCTTATGACGTAAAGGAGAAATCCACTATTGAGTTAGAAAACCTTTTCAATGGAAACGAAGTTCTCGGTGAGTATTCATCATAAACCATGAATCCTAAGCGTCAGCGTATAATGAGCATGCTTATCTTCTTCTTCTTATCGTATGATTGGTGAAAAACCTGGTGTCAGCCTTTGAACCGCCTGTAGGCCTCTGACATGGCTTTACACACCATTGAAAAATCTCTCAAGTGTGCCGGTTTCCTCAGGATGGTATCCTTCACCGTTCTTAGCAACTGATAACTAATTTATAATACGCACATGGATTCGAAAAGACATATGACTTAGCAGTCCAACGGTCATACCACTTGGCTATCAGTGCTATAATAGGGCCCATACCATTGTAGGCCTTTCCAAAATAATATACCAATGATATTTTGTAAAATCAATACCCAACACTGCAATCACTCATTAATTATTACCTTGGGTTTATTTTATAGCTAATGGTTAAATACAAAATGAAGATAAGCAATCTTTTTCTTAAATATTGCTATAAATATATAACATCACGTCTGTATTTCCCGAAGGGGTAGAAAGAGGGGCACATTATAGTACACCCATATTTCGCCAGTTACGTTACAAGTCCCTATTTAATTGGGAGCGAGCCTATTGCAATCAACTGGGCACAAATCCAGACTTAGTGCTGCTACTAAGAATGACCTAATGAAAAAACGCAGTAACACTTTGTCCGATCCGATTTGAACCCAGGACCATGAGGCTAAGCATGAGCTCAGCAGTCGCGCTTAGTGACCACTAGACCGAGGCAGTGAGCGCCCATAAATATTTTTTAATATTAATTAAATGACAAAATAAAGAACGATTGCAACAATTTAATTATATTTGAAAATCCTTCAAGTCTCATCTTACCTTTATCCTCTTATATATTTATTTATTCTTGAAATCCAAAAATAACTAGATTTTTCTACCAGGTCGCGCTGCCCGTGAGTTGATTGCATCGAGCAGTAATGAAATCGTCAAAGAAGTTGGACCACCAATTATCAAAGGCGTTGTCGGAAAAATCATGGAGAATGTCGAAAACTTTTTCCAAAATGTTCCTTCTAGCGAACTTTATGCATAATTTTCAAAACTGTAATAGGTCTATTATGATAAGATGCAATAATTGTGATAAACATGTATGAAAAAAGTCTGTTCGTTCGATGTAATTTATTGTAGCTGCCGCAGTTGATAATTGCGGTATAATATGTTCAAATTGTATCGCTAAAGCAATCAGAAAGTGATCAAAATAAACGATAACAATTTAAATTAATGTATTTTAATTCAAATTCACCTTTAATTACAATCGCATAGAGTTAACTTTAGAACAAAAATAATGTGATCTAAAGCCTAATCTTAGACAACATAATTATAAACGTCAAGGTAAACTCTTTCAGTCTTAGAAATTAAGAAAAAAATATTTAATTCATCATTTTCAACAGACAATATAAATAACGTTCTTTTTTACTGCATCAAATAAATAGCAGTATCTGATCATCAAGCTGTCAACAGCCCTAAACACTGCGTTGGTAACATAATAAACTATTAAAGTACAATTATTTTGAAACTTCACACGCAGCCAAGGAATATAAAAACGTCAACAGATCAGTGAATGCAAGGAACACATGGTGGCAATGAATGTCATCGGTTTATTTATGGAGACGAACGGGAATGCCGCTGTTAAATCCGTTTACGTACGAAACAATAAGATAATTTTGATCTTAGACGACACTAGTTCGTGTTCGACGATCTTTTAAATTGTATTCTGTTAGGTGTTTACGGGACTTTTGCACAAAGACGAGTGTCCTTTGAACGTAGTTATAGTAGAAGTAGGTTTAATAATATCTTCACATCTTTAGGCACATTTTGAAAACAGTAATTGTATGGTAGGTTAGATATTACTCAATTTTAGTGTACAAAATATTGATAAATGATGCAATGCAGCCAAATTTTTACACCTACTCGTCAGCTTAAACATTTTTCGTGATAAGAATAAATTGGAGTCGCCTATTGCAGTCTCGCGATCAACGATAACAAACCTATCCAGTATAGTATACTTATTTAATGTTATGAAAATGACTGGCCAAAGAAAAAAAAGAGTTTTAACCAAGGAATATTTTTATAGCAACTAGCAACATTAGGTAGTTAATACCAATCAATAAGCTTTTTATAAAATTACCAACTCGGCGATAATTCACCAAATGGCGACCCATCGTAATATGAAAAACGTTGTGAAAACCATATTCATAACGCACGTCTAAACAAACATGTCATCATTCGAGAAACATTCTAATGGATTAAAAATTATCATGTCTCGTTTATCTTGTTCCTTATCTGTATGTAACCATTAACAATTATGACAATATAACACTAAGCTAAAATTACCTTTTCTTTGAGTGGTTTTACGATTGATGCTTGGGTATAGTTCTGGATGCTCCTAACCTGGCCTTTTTCCAAAACATCTCTGATCTAGTCATTGTGTTATGAGAGCGAAAGAGAATTGAAACTTTGCCTACCTTTCTGGAATTATATCTTTTTACTTTCTCTAAAAATCCTGCCGGTTTCTCGTTCCTCAAGTCTAGAGCAATCTATAATCCGGTTTATTCATTTTACCGATTTAAGTGTTCACCCAAATTTTTCCGCGAGGACAGAGGTGCGTGTGGTGTATATACGACAAAACCACTAAACCTTGATAAGGAGATAGCTTACAAACGTATCGTAGGAAAAAAACTTCTAACCCCGAACAAAAAAGAAAACATTTTCACTCGGATGAAGGAGCGACCAGTATCTAGTATTTTATTGTTCATTAGTTTTATTACAAAGAACTCTTAACAACGTTAGATATCCATATAAACAACTGGTTTGACTAAGGATCAATTAGACGTCTGCTAACTTGTATCCATGTTTTAATGGACTGGATAATGGAAAATTATAATGTATAGTCTGTATCATGATCATTATTATCTATAAATCATGAGCTGATTCTATCGAAGAATAATACTTAACAAATAATGCTGACTATATCATTAAGCCTATAATATTCTCAGAAGGTGTAGGTAGATAGTTGCAACTTGTCAGGCAGTATTGGTAGGTATTGTTCAGTTGATTGCTTGTCTCATCATCATCAGTCGAAAGAGTTCCACTGTTGAACAAAGGCGTCCCCCTCAGTAGGGGAGGGGGGGGGGGGGGTGCCATAATCCCCACGTTTGGCAAGCGGCTTGGGAATCGCTGTATTGGTGGTCAAGTAACAGAAGACGCTGCTGCCCATATTCTGGATTTTCCACACGGCACAGAAGGTGTAGGTAGGCAGTTGCAATTCGTCAGGCAGTATTGATAGGGGTATTGTTCGATTTGATTGCTTGTCTATTAGGTTAGGTTAGGTTAGGTACTATTTATTAGGAATGTTAGTCAGTGACATCTTCGAATTACTATCAAATTGTGATTGTATTATGTAATTTACATGTTGTTAGCGATGCATCAATCAAAGTGTAAATAAGACTCTCCAATTCGACGTAGACTTTATTTTAGCTATTAATATACCTATAGCAGAAAAAAAGACTTACAAACGTTGAAATAGGAACGTAGGTTATATTTACGTACCTAAATAATATTATGTTTCGTGACATGCTGTATTAATTAAAGTCAATTTATGGCTAGCACGCACAAGTCGAATAAAAATTATCTAATGACGTAAATAAAGTGTTTTTGGTGCCTACATTTTTATTCAGATTTATGCAACAAACAAGATCACAGGTTTTTAATGATTTACTAGCATCATTTTTTATCTGATAAAATATCTAAATACGCAGATTTTACTTTTTATGTTAGCAAAGACTGGCAATAGACATACAGATATTGTCATATTGGACGATGTTAAGAGTATTCATAAGAACAGTTTATATATTCCACGACAAATTTTTTTTCTGTAAGAACACACACCTCCATTCTTGAAGGAATATGCAGTTAAATCCTTTTAGCAAAATAAGATTCAGATTCTTTGTTTAATTATTTAACAGTCCAATTATTTGAGCGGGTAAAGGTACATAGAAACAGCCGTATATCTTCCCTCCATTTATCGTTTCTCGTTGCGCGATTTAACTAAGGGAAAAGGTACAAGTTATGAGGGTCAACTAAGGGAAATTCTTTGGCGTTTGCCGAAGATTTGTGTCCGGTATGTTCCAGTCTATAAGCTTCAGCGACCACAGTAAGCAAAATTATTTTTTTCCAGAGTTTTCTTGTCTTTTTTATCCTGTTTATCATCGCAAAGTGTATTTCTTAAAAGGTGAAGAGGTGAGGATATGATAGTTTACCCACATTTTCTAGAGGTTTTAGAAAAGTCCCATAAATGTAAAAGGGAGTAATCCTATTCTCTTTCGTTATATTTCTTAGGCAGCTGACTGTATCTTCAGGACTCATAACTATTGGCATCTGCTTCTCTAATTGATGATATATCTTCAGAAATATATATTATATACTAGCTGCGCCCCGCGGTGTTACCCGCTACATCCAGGGTGTCAGCTACCACCATACCAAATTTTGGCAAAATCGGTCCAGACGTTTGAGCGTGAAGAGGTAACAAACAGACAAACACACTCACAAACTTTCGCCTTTATAATAGGTATTAGTGTGATCTTCAAATATAACATTTTGAAGCTGTTCTTCAGGTGTACACAACGATACCACCAATTTCATCACCTTCTTAGAAAATTATAAAAAAAGATTGAGAAACGATTTTCGTTATACACTCCAACACAAGACATTATTCTTAAATACTTATAGTATTCCGATTACTTGCGCAAACTAAAAGCTTGATATTATTACTAAGAACAACCCGTCTGACAGAAACTAGTTTAAGTAATAAACGTTATTTTATTAACAATTATTAAGAAGTATGTTGTGATGACAAGGGAGCCGACTCCCAAACATTGTGGTATCCCTGTAGTAACCTGTTACTTTTAATCTTTTAAACAGTCGGAAACGATCACATGGTAGGAAAAACAACAATCTTTTAGACTAGAATAACCTGTAGCTGTAGCTTTTAAAGTTAATAAGAGCAAATAATTAAGCATTCCGAAATCGACATTTTAGGGTTCAAAAGTAAAACAATTTTGTTTGTTGATGTCTATCTGTTACAATTAGTTTCAATTCTTTCTTATTTCAGTACACATATTAAATTAATGATTACACACGTAATTAATTTAAATTTTAATTTAAGTAATTAAAGATTAAGCTAAAATTGGCATAGTAGCTTAGTGATTAAACTATAGCTTGTTGCAGTTACAATTCACGGCAGAAATTCTAGCGTCAACCGTAGATAGAGGTATTTGTTTCAAGTTTAGGTGTTGATCGATGAAAAAATCCCAGTTTGAAAATCACACGCAAGATCGCATATCATGCGTATCGGTACTAATCGGTAAGTAACCGGTTACTATATTTGTGAAGAGCATACACAAGAAAAATATAAAATACTTATTCATAATTATCTACTGCGGAACACTCATTCTTGGAACAACTTTACACTTCCCCGATAACTTATGTGTATGCATGAAAAGATACGTTTAATTTAATTTGCACATAATATGCAAACGAACAGACTTTTCTAGTTGTTTTAGTTTTTAAGTCATTATACTATCTTAATGTTCCTACTCCGTTTTTTTTATTAAAACTAGTTTTGTCATCAAGGATTAATGTGTTTGGCTGACCGTGATCTTCAGTTGTTTTTTTGCGAATATAAGGGTGAATGACAGTGACCTTGCATGCATTGAAGCTACTTATTGATTATTTATTATTCGTGTCTTTTCCGGTATTAAAGTAACCCATATCCAAGGGGGTGGTCAATTCTAGGCCGGATACCACACGGCACTACTACTTACTAATATTAGTATGTATTTGTGGTGACATTGGGTCTACATGGGGAATACGTGTTACGAGCTTTGTGCGAATCTCTTCGCATGCGCGATATCACTACATAGTATAAAACAAAGTCGCTTTCTCTGTCCCTATATCCCTATGTATGCTTAAATCTTTAAAACTACGCAACGGATTTTGATGCGGTTTTTTTTAATAGATAGAGTGATTTAAGAGGATGGTTTATATGTATAATAACATCCATTAAATAGTGGAGAAATACTTATAATATATATTTTATACCCGTGCGAAGCCGGAGCGGGCCTCTAGTTAATAATATATTGCATTTAAACACATGAAGCGTCTTAATTAAAATTGCCAGATATATATATAGTTCATGGTACCCCTGACCATGAACTCTTAAAACAGGAAATTTTCCTGGTGCCTTACAACTTTTTTTTCCTTTTTATTTTCCGCTGTGGAAGTGAGACTCAGCACTACACTGCCCATAGCGGTGTCTCGCTTCATGAAAATGTCCCACAATGCAAGTTTATACTAACCCCGCTGGATCCGCACTGAATTCAAGCAATTAGTCACGGGTATAGATAATTTTGATTCACATACTTTTAGCTTACGGACTTCACAATTTATTTTACTAAGGGCCTGTTTCACCATCGACAAATAAAGTGTCAAGTAGACTAACCGCCACTTAAAGTCACTTGTAACTACTCATACGAATTTCACAATATCTGAGTAGCAATAATCAGGGGATAAACTGGCCTGTAAATAAGTTACGATAGAAGATACTCGTAACTTTTACTCGTCGATTAGCGTTAATCAAGAAGTAAGTATTCAATACTTTACTTGTAGGTGGTGAAATAGGTCCTTAGTCTTCGAAAACCGAAATCAAGTCAACAATACTTACTTTGACGAAGTTACTTAACTGTAAACTGTAAAGATTTTATAACCATGTGGACATAACGTGTGCAAACAAAAAAGCAAATAAAACCCTACTGAAAACATTTACAGCAACATTAATGGTTGAGTTATTCGCGTCACATTTTTTGACGTCGAGCTGGTTTTAAATGAACTTAAAAATATATAAGACTTGTCTTAAAAACCAGTAGTAACTTCGGACACTGGGTTTATCTGTGTACCAACACCCTTGAATACCCTTTGGGTTCCACTGCGCTATCAACAAGATAACCTCTTAGCCATAAGTCTTTGGAGTGTCAAAACTAAGATTAGTTATTATTTATTATCCTTGATTTTGATGATAATTATAACGTTTACGTAATGTTACTATGGAGTTTCTCCTTTTGTTTTGATTACGAATTAATGCATAATTGAATCGCTGCACTTACATTCTTATTTTTACTTTAAAACTGTTTATAACAACATTCATTTCACAGAAATGTAAGCCTTAGAATTTTTTATAAAATTTATACAAAATATTCCTAACAATTTAATTATTTTTCAGATCCTGGATAGGCGCATAATATGATATCAAAAACTTTGGTATTGATATTGGTTATCATAACATCTGCAGGAGATCCAGATGAAAAGAAAACATCATTAGCAACGCATTTTTAGTTTAAGAGCATAAAATTCAGCATCAGTCTATTTAACTTTTTTGCTAGAAAATCAACCATTCAACGCATAATATGACACCGAACACGGCAAATTAACAACGAAGGTTATATAAACGTCGGATAAACATTCATAATAAATCATGCAGTATTGTTTCTTGGAATATTCTTGTGATTATTCATTAGTCTGGGAATCTAAACCACATTGGTACAGATCGTGAACAAACAGTTCTATTACAACTGATTTGTTGATTTAAATGTTGGAAGTTTGTTCCCGTGTTTGAGGAACATCTTAGTTACTGTTTAATTTCTGGTTAGGATTGGGAAAACAAGGCGTAAGAGCCGATGACCCCGGTGTAGCTCGATGACAGCTTCTAATCAAGCATCGTATTTTGTTGGACGACCTAATTGGCGCAGTGGCGAAGCACTTGCACTCCTGCGATAGGGGTTGCCGGTTAGGTTCCCACACGGCACAACAATTTGTGTGATCCCCGTAAATTTTTGTCTCGTGTCTGGGTGTTTATTCATGTTGCGAAACGCAGCTACGATACAGTAGAAAATCCTAGCAGGGGTCGACCTTTTTTTTAAATAACATCATGAGCAGTATAATGTAGGTGGACCCCTATAGGTATATAAGCTCTCTCTATTACCAGGCAAAACCACACTTTCTTGCCGGAAAGTAACTAACTAAACATGAATCCTATGCTACAAAATGCCTCAGGAAGACCGCAAGAGTGTAGTATAAAGTTAAAACAAAAAAAAGGTTACATATTCAAAAGGCCTCGAAACTGAACATAAAGCTAGGCTAGATCAACATAGCAGCACTTGCGTGAACAGAAATGTACCGGAAACAAAAACCTACCTCATTTAAATATATTTAATAGTCAAACATTATTCATACATTAAGAATAGCAAATATTTGAGATAGAGGTATTATATTATTAGAGCATAAATGCATAAATAATACAACCAGTTCCTAATAGAACTCTACCGTCTACGTATTTATTATACTCGATTAAATACAAAAAACGATAACTTGAAACTATAAAATGCTTCTTTCCACATCTTGTGTCGTTATATAATAAATTAATGTTGATAAGAATAATATATATTTTAGCATCAAACAAATGTTGGTTATAGGCGATTTAAACACGCCCCTAAAATAATATAAAAACTTAAAAAATAGGTATTTCTGCAACATGAAAAATGAAAAAAAAAAACTTATTTCAAAAGTCTCACATACATTATAATAATGTAACATGAATCCCCAAATGAGGAAGAAAACCGAATTAACCGGGGCGTTACTAACTACCAATCAATAACAAACTGATTTATTTCTTAGGGTGTTGATATCAATGAAAAAATCTCTACTACATTTAGGGCGTGGTCCCATTGCAAGCGGGTAAACAAGAGCAACACGCGTCTTTTACTACAAGTTTCCATTGCACGTGATTTACTTTGATTTTAATGGAGTTGATATGGTTAACTTAGGTATTGAAAAATAATAATAAGTTAATATTAGAAAATAATTGATTTGTTGAATAATTTAGACCTGATTGGCGTAATGGCTAAGCAATTGGACACCTACGCTAAGGGTTGCGGGTTCGATTCCCGCACGGGTCAAAAAAGTTTCTGTAAGTGAAATTTCATGTTTGTGAAACGCACCCACGCCACGATACAGGAGACATTCGCAGAGGGGATCGACGTTTTAAAAAAAAATGGTATTGTAAATCAGCGGTACCTAATTGTTAATTTTTACCAGTCAAGGTATCTTTATCTTACATAAGAGGGCAGGCAATGACTGGAGGCATAAAGCAGCAGACCGGGCTCTGTGGCGTACATTGGGAGAGGCCTATGTCCAGCAGTGGACTGCAACGGGCTGATGATAATGATGATGATGAAGGTATCTTTAAAATAGTTAAATAACCTATAATATAAACGGGTTTGAGATAGGCTAATAAGTGTGCAAAAAAGGCTTAGAATTTGCACATACTAAGCCGGTACAGCTAGTTCCAATACGTTCAACTGCCCCGCTAATATAAGCACCGCACCCTTACCCCAGTATCGTGTAAACAGCAAACATTTTACCGCTATCGCAGAGGGGCGTATGACACGTGCCGAAACCATTCGCGTGACGTATCGAGATGTGCTCTTGTAAAACGACTAACGAATGAGTTGAGGTTTTGTTCGGTTTGAAGGGAAAATGGCTTTACGAGCTACTGGTACCTACGATATCTATTGAATATGTAAGGGTCTTGAACGAATTGCAAAGAATATTGGAACATCATTTTCTAAGATAGATAATATTTTTTAAGAGTAAGAGCTTTCTAGTTTTATTTGTTGATACGATTACCAATTAGATTGATAAAATAATAAAGAGTTTGTTGTAGTCGGACTTAAAGAAAATAATTAACAAAAATGAAAAATAACAGTAGATATTTATGTGATAAAGTAGCCAGCGGATTACAGGCAGTATAATTATCCAGATTAAGAACAAAAAATGTAGACAAAAATCGTAGTCTAAGCTACATACTGGAAAATACCCGCGTAACTCAAGGGCATTTTGCCGAGCTTCACAAATTAGATGTAGAAATTATAATCAATGAAGAATACATTCTAACAACCAGTTGGGAAGCTTGTAGTAAAATCAAAACAAGAATAAACTTTACTTTGTCTCAACATACGACAAGTAACGCCATCTGCAAGCTGTCCAAAACATTACAAACTCGGCCACACATCGTTAGAGGTCACTACAAATTGAATATGTAACACACATCTAAACTAGTTCTTACCAGCCAGTTCTAAGAACTCCAATATCGTTCTATAATTAGAATATTTAATTCCGAATCGACTTTTTTTAAGCAGCCACTCAACGGTTAAGTATGACTCGCCACATTTTTTGCTCCCTTTAATGTAATTCTCGAGGGTTCGGTAACTACCTAATCCGATGATAGATAAAGCTAATTGAACCTAAGTGACGGGGAAAAAATACGAAAAGGAGTTTCTTCGGCTTGTTGGGACTACATTAAGCTCGAAAACAATGTAGTCAAGTGCGAAACAATTGCTAATTAAGTGAAGATAATATTTTTTTGTATAATTAGGTTTTAGAGAAAAAGGTACTATTGTTTGACAGTCGACTTCTTGATGGAATTAAAAAAGAGAAAAAATACAAATTATTTAATATCATTAGTTATTTATTATTTTATAATTGTCGAATGAGATCTGTAGAAGTTTGCAGGCGATACATGACAAGAAATTACGATGGATTTGGAAAACCAAAGTTAAGGTTTTTGATCAGCAGTATCTAAGGAACCAAAATGTTAACCATGTTATGTTAACAATGTATACCTACTATATACATTATTATCATTATATATAAGACCGATAAACGTAACTGTTGAAATGTGGATTTACTCATGTGGATGCTCAAACCCTTCGGGAAGTGCAGTCGTAATCAATTGTTATAGGACTGGTTTATTTTTGGGACAAAGAATCAGCATCGCCATTCAACGTGGCACTGCTGCCAGTCTGGGCACGTTACCTATTGACAACGATAAGTACGATTACTATGATGCTCATTTTTAGTATTTATTTATTTATTCTTTATACAAGAGGTGTACAAGGCGGACTTAATGCCTTAGGCATTTTCTACCAGTCAAACCTTTGGGTAGTGCAGACTGCAGAGACAGATCACGGTAGATGCACAAACAGCTGTGTGAGAAGATATAATTTTTATTTACCTACTTACATAATACAGATTATATATTATATATTGTATTTTAGTTGTACGTAAATAGTTTTATGGTAGGTAAAATTTAAATGTATTTAAGCAGGTATATTGTAATGTGTTGTAAATAGATAAATAAACTCCAGATTGAAATAAAAGTTGATATACAATGTTATGTTTATGTTATAATAATGCTTGTTTCATTTACGCAGGCTTCCATTGTTACATAAATAGCTAATATTACCTTAACAAAATACAAACCTTTTCCGCTACCAGTATTATTAAATCCTATTGTTGCCACAAACGAATAATTACAGGGTTAAACAGCACTTCCGTTTTGCATACGCGTGTCTCTAATTAACATTATTTAAAGTTTAATTTGTTTCTAATTAAATATTTCTTTTCACAATTAACAATATTTGAAGTAAGCACGAACATTGAAAAACAGGGTCACGTTTTCGTTAATAACAGTCTGTATATGTAGCAGCATAAGGTTTAATTTCGTGTAAACTTCTTCGATATTATGTTGTAGCGTCGTGATTAGTGGTTGTCACACTTTACAGTTGACATACATTGCGTGGGGCTTTGAAAACAGCAATCAACACGAAATTGGATGCGAACTGATAGAAAAACTAAGCAGAAACGCCTGTGATGAAGCTGAAGTAGGTATATATTGCGTGTGTATTTGTTCTTCTAAAACAAATCTATGTACCTAAGTATGTATGCCATCACGAATGTTACGTATGAATAATTTGAGATGTTACCCTGATTGTCGGTTTATGAACCTACCTATTACATACGAGGTTCTTGCAGAACATGAAAGTCCGTTATGATAAGGAAGGCAATTCTTTAGTGCCATTTATCAGTCACTTCAACCGTAAGTAAACTAAGAAGTATGTTCTTAATATAGGTGTGAGATCAATCCTTGAATAAAAATTAAAAACGACTTAATTGGCGCAGTGGCTAAGCGATTGGACTGCTGCGCTAAGGGGCGCGGGTTCGATTCCCGCACGGAACAAAAATTTGTGTGATCCGCAGGTATTTGTCCCGAGTCTGTGTGTTTGTGTATATGATATTACATGTTTGTGAAACGCACCCACGATACTAGAGAAATTTCTAGTGCGGGGCGACGTTTTTAAATAAAAACGAAACTCCGTTTGGCACTGTAACTTATGTACAACCGGACTAAAAATACTTTGGCTTCATTAACAAAGGGTAACTGTCTTTCCTAAATATCATTTCAATTGAATATTGTCAATTCTATAAGCACGGTGAAGGCACGGAGTTAGGTCAAAAGCCTTCTTAGCAAAATTCTAGAATGATACCGAACTTAATCATAAGTCTATGTTATAAACGCCACCTGTCTGGCCGCGCCTTACAATGAACGCTGTGATTAAACTTGTAAGTTGAAATTCCATATTGTAAGAAATAATTTACAGTCAAACGCCAGGGTTTCATGGAATACGGCCATTAGAATAACAAACGGCGATCGCGGCAGCTGTATTTTGTGCTAATCAAAGAATTTGTAAATATTGCAGTTGGGATTTATTAACGTGGTCATTGTGGGATCGTAACAAGATTGTAAAAAGAAAATTAAACATTATGTACTGTTAAAACATATCAATAACATAGGTACAGGTACACCTCTTATGTTATGGGTCCCAATGTAATAGGGGTTGAGCCTATTGTCATGTACCGAATACATTTCTAGAATACGAACAGGTTTTCAAAGCCCAAAAACGTTGCATAAGAGCAATGTGTGGTTTAAAAGTAACTGACAGCTGTGCTCCGATATTCAAATCCCTTAAAGTTTTAACTTTTCCAGCACTATACATTTTTGAGATAGCTGTTTTTGTCAAAATGAATATTAATATGTATAAAACGATATCAGAAAATAGAACCAGACCTGTTAGAACTCAATATCAAAATCTGTTACAAAAGGACCGATACAATACAACTTTACTTAAAAAAAGTGTCTTTGGGATGGCCCCAAATATATACAATAAAATTCCTATAGTCATAAAAGATGCCCCAATCCAAACTTTTAAAAAGAAATTATTAGCCCTATTGCACGAAAAATGTTATTATTCGATTGATGATTTTCTAAATGACCCCTCGTTTTAGTTCAAACCCTAAATTAAAATTATATTAAAAATGTATTTTATTTTGTGTAATAGTTATGCCATACGTAATAATATTTGCATGCCTAATTTAAGGTAGATTGTAGTAGAACCATTATTTTATGTATACCACTTTTTATGTACCTACTTTCTAAGCAAATAAATGATTATTATTATTATTATTATTAATACGAGTTGCTAATGAGAATTATCTAATGGAAAAACTCAATAACACTTTGCCCGACCCGGGAATCAAACCCAGGATCAGACCCTCAGCAGCCGAGCTTAGCTACCAGTACACTAACGAGACAGTCATGTACTGTTATTATGAAAGCAACAATTAGATTTGACGTTCTGCAAGAGCTCTTTTGTAGCCTCCATGAAATAAAAAGTATTGAAGAACATGCCACCGAGTGTTAAGTAAGTTCTTGACCTTCTATTTTAAATACCTCTGAAGTTTCGTTTTGGTACGGGACGGTCATTTTATATTCTACAGATACAACAATCAATATAATATTTTGTCTCATCGTGTCTAACGACATACCGTTTGGTATAAACAAGGTTTATAAATACGGATAATAGGAAATATTTAAACTCATACACACTCATAAGTCATCGTAATCTATAAACTTGACATTGATTGAAAACAATTTGTAAAGGCGCATCTACGGTAGCTTCAAAAGCGGTCGACTGCAACACGTTAAACAATTTCAATATACAAAAATGTAGTTGAATTTTAGATAATTTATTTTCTTTTTATCCAGTAATCTAGAATAATAAGCATTCTTAAAAATAAACTGCGATATTAGTATGTAATATCACTAAGGAGTGCACGTTAAAATTCCTTATTTAATTTTATTATGCATTATTTATTTGATTTATTCACGCAAGCATTAACTCTTTCTTCACTGAGTATGTTACTTTGACATGCATATTAGGTATAATGACACATTACCAATATTTGAACAAATATTGGTTGTAAAGGGAAAGAAAAAGCTACCGTAATTCATGTCCAATGTTGGTTCAAACGTGTGACGTCAACATTGCTAGCTTGTTTAATGGCGGAGAGTCATGGGGCCAACCTTCCCCTCTCTATAATTCATTGCCACCGCAAATCACGATAAGTAAACAGTGACAGGTCGCGTGCTGTTAGCACGATGAGTAATACTGTGAACGGTAATACGTACTTCCAATATACGTATAGTCGGATACAAAGACATGCATAGTCGACGCTTAAGTCTAATTAATGAGTTTGTCCAAAAATACTTATGCGATGATTATTTAGTAAAATTCAACCACTTTTATTCTAATTCAATATATCAACAGATTTATCGTTAATCCTCTTATATATTTTTTACAGCTGTATTATAAAATTCTGTACCCTAATTTTTAAAATACGAAATGAACATTATAAAATTATACCTGAACGTTAATCCATTCGTTTAATTCACAATTAGTAGTTAAGTTATAGAGTAAAATTTGGTTTCATTTTAATGAATAATGTGCGCAGTCTTGCATATTTAGTTACTTTATTAAAAAAACCATGACACGTTATTTAATACAGTAAATTCATTGAAAAATACACCGTTCTCAATCCACAGTATGCCCACCACCTTACCAATTGAACTTGACCTCTGGCCACTGACTCGCCTCTGTACACAAGCAAGCATACATCACCGAAACATATCACTGATCTAAGGTCACTGACCACGCAAGCTTTCACCCAGCTGATTGCTATGCATTGTTTATATTAGCGCTTTATTATCTGCCACCCGGTTATGTGTGAATAGATTGCTTATGGACATAAATATAGTGGATTTCAGTATACGATAAACACAGGAAGACCTATATTTAGGTATTTAGGTGTAAGTTTGAAGGATATCAAACTCCTTATTCAAGTCATAAGAGCTGATATCCCTCAAAGATGTCCGAAATTAGTGGTGAAAACTACCACTAAAGAAAAAATTGTGACGCAAAAAGCCACATTAATAAAAATGTTTAATCTAGAAATAAACAACAGGCCTACCCAGGGAGCTTATAAAGTTCATTCTGTCGCATCAGGAAATTTCTGGTGGATCGAACAGATTACGTACCCTTATGTATGTAGGTACTTCGGAAAAAGTTAACAAGATTGCGCTTTGAAACTGCTCCTAGACTACATTAGTTCGTTAATTCATCATTGCACACTAATATACGATTAAATACATAAAGATATCATATCATATTTAATGTGAGAGGCGAGCTTAACTCAGAATTAAGTTTTTTTAACAATTCAATTCAAAATATTTATAATTTCATTGGTAGGTACATAATACAGGTCTTATATAGTTAAATTATGATCAGCTACGTCCCGACCCTAGGGCATACAATAGAACATAGAAATTAAAGCTACATTATTGTAACAAATTATTACAATAAAAAATAAAATGAGTGCAACAGCAAACCTTTGATTAATAGAGAGATTAATGTAAGCGATCTGGTTGATAAGTTAAAAAATAAACATCTTCCTAACCGCAGGATATCACTATCCGCTTGTAACTGATAATACTGCTTTGATTGCTACCGACTACTTGATTTAGTCTGTTTATAAATATGAATATCTCATGAGGCAATTACGAGAACATATTGACTTGGCGAAAACTCATTACTAGCGATAACCTAACTTCGTGAAGTTTTGAGTGAAGACCGCAGCTGTTCGGTGTGAATCTAAAAAATATACCACTATGAACGTCTAGCTCTTATTACATAGACGACCTAATAAAAAACGTAGAGGAATAATTTTATTATTAATACGTTTTTGATTTCAATGTTGTGCTTAGTAGCTATGCAGGAGGTTCAATCGTAGCATTGGGCAAATATTTATATGATCCATCGATACTTTTTTTTGTCCGGGAGTTGTCATGCGATATTTAATAAATACATGTGTAACGCAAATTCACGAATAATTCATTCATTTAAAATCTTTAAAATAAGCAGGAAACAATAATGAGAACATGTCTTTAAACATTGTCATAACCTATCAACAAGTAATCGCGTAGTAACGTAGTATTAACGGCTCTTGACAGCTCATTTGCGACTAGAGATAAGGTATTTAATCGACTGTCAGTCGTAGAAAGTCGTGATAAAAAACATCTATCACAGTAAATGTGTACACTGTACTAGCTATGGTATGCCTAGTGATATCTATCATTGGGACTTTATTAAAGAGTTTTAATGAACTCACGAAATTGGAAGACTGAATGATAATATATCGAAGTAATTCGATACAAGTCTTGCAAATAGGCATAAAGCTTTTGTACCTACGTTGGTTTAAGCCTATGATGTTATTGATACCAATTGAATCGTGTTGTCAATTTAATAAACATCGTCTATTTTGCTTGTGTGCAACATTGTCAAGATGCTAACAGTTTTCTTTGTCGTCACAACCACCCATCTCATCAACTTCCACGGGTGTCTACGCTAATCAGCTGTCACCTCCATGTCTACATCATATACATAGAGATATGTATAACAATAACCTACTTACAGGCACCCATCGAACACCCATTAGCTTGGTTATCTTGGCGTCCTCGGAAGGACGCGTCGTTATAAACGTACGCATCATGAAGTTAAGAAACAGGAGGATAATGGCCAGTGCCGTAATCATCTCCATTGTTATATTTATTAGTACGACTATGAGTACTATGACAAACATCATTGGATATTAATACCTCGGTATTAGTGATAAAATGAACCATTTTATCAGTAATCCAGTTCCTTATGGAACTCGAATATTTATTAATACTATAAATAGGGTTATTTTTAGTTAACCCTGAATTGAGAATCATAACCTAAAATATAAGGGTTACAAGGAGTCCTTGTCTTAAGCTGCCTTCTTAGTTATGGCACTAAGAACCAATATTTTAAGTTAGGGTTCGTAGGCTCTTGCTTAAGCTTAACTTAACATTGCTAGATGGTTACAGATCTACGACTTACTCAATAAATAAATTAATTTCAACATTTACGGTTAAAAAGATAACACATCTATTTTGATTCCTAGCTCTGCGGTACGCACATTGATCGTCTTCGCCATGAATAATGTGTTTTGACAGCAGACATTACCGTCTAATCATTAGCTTTTATGTGCCATAAATCAGGAAATCGGTTCGGCAAAAATGTTTATCATACACGTGTATGTATTGATTCTTAATACATGACGATAAATTTATAGGGCCAGCAATATATTAATTTACTCTGAGATAATTATAAAAATTATAAGAATAAATCTGACTATTATGTTACAAAATCCAAGATTATAATGTAGGTATGTAAGGTCTCAGAACTTAAAAATTCAAAGTTACTGTGAAAATAAATAAATAAATGTAGAGGTTTTTAAATACTGAATATAAAATAAAATGACTAACTAAAATGTGTTTGTTGTGTATATTGAAACTTCAATTCTCTAAAATTATGTTACTGTATACAGTTGGTACCCTATTCAAGGACTATAACAATATTATTTGAATAGTACACTTTAGTACAGTATAGAATTAAATCCTTGCTGTAGGCTCTAGTCCAGAACAATAGCAGCTTACACGCAAACTAATCTAAGTACCTACCATTTACTGTGTTAGATCGACAATGTCTGATCCTTCTGTCTATTCGATAGCTCAGATTGCTCTATAGCGATTTAATTGGTGCATTTCCCATACAACCCTGTACTGTTACGCCGAGATACAAATCAAATTGTGGTATAGAAATCAACATTAATTGTTCAACACGATTGTACGGTTCAATGAGTTCTTTAACGGTGAAAATTGTATACGTTATTATAACCTATATGTATATCGACATAAGTTCAGTTATAGTGTGCATAGGATTAGTGTTGGTTATCTCTGAGTTGAGCGTTGTATGCGCTTCATCAGCGCTTTCAATATTCTCAATTATTATACTAAATAAATATGGTCAAGCGTGTTCTTCTATGCTACATTGAATTTCATTTATCTTTTTATTCTACACAGGACTCGGTTATATCTTTGAGACATTTGTTCTAAGTCATCGGTCCTAACTATGGAATTTCTAGTTCTATATTGTATCATGCAAACCGAGCTTTTAGCTCCCCGAATCCAGTGGAATAGTAGGGAAAGGTTTCATGTGACTCTCAGGAAGAAAAAAAAGCCTCTTCGTGTGAGTGTGCTTACAGGCTACTTGAGGATTACAACAGACAGAGCCCAAAGGATTTCTATCTTTATAAATCCTGATAAAGTCTTACTGAGATTGATCCACCTGTCCAGTGGGGTGATTATGGCACCGTCCCCTCACGATCGTTCGTTAACTAAGGTGCTAGGGGAAGTGTGGTCAATCGCGGAATCCTACAATTTACAATAATAATAAGATTATGCTGTAACTTGCCTCATTGATGATTATGATAATAATTAGCCTCTTAGAACAAATGATGACCACTGGCCAGCCCCCTTTCCATGAACTCTTAAAACTGGGCAGTTCACGCTGTGGAAGCGAGACGCCGCAATACACTACACGTAGCGGCGTCTCGCTTCCACATCTTAAACTGTCTTGTTTTAAGAGTTTATGGTAAGGGATCAGGCCTTTATCTTTGCCTGATGGTATATATTGATACGTCTAGGTTTACTACACCTATACTATAATGTTTGTATTCACTGTAACCAGACATGAATGGTGAAAACCATTCCTGAAAGCAAGCTATTGACAATCTAACATTAGTAATTGACAAAAACAACAATTTTAAAATTATAAATTGTACGTATGTTAGAAAGGTAACTTTTTTAAACCATGATATAAATTCTCATACTTTCACAATATTATACTAATTAATACAAAGCAATATTTGTTGTTAGAAAAAAAAATCCAGTTGCCTAAATAACCCTTCTAGTTCTCAATATGCTGCCAGGTATCTCCAATAATCGTAATGAACAGTGCTTCGCGGCATGTCATCTTAGAGGCAAATCGATTAGATGCCTGTTGGTCTAATGATTCGTCATCGTCATCAAGATGAGTTTTTACAGAAATATTTAGTAGGCACTAGTTAAATTAATTGATTTGTTATGCGGGTAAGGATTAGCGCGTCTGTTTTTCCCAAAATTGGCAGTGATTGATATAATTAGTTATTACGAAACAGCTGTTTTTTTTTCAACCTTGTTATTGTTATCTCCATTGCATTGTTTAAATAAAGCCTAACATCTCTAATGACTTTTTATATAATGTTAGGATTGTTAACTGTGACGTAGTTGAACTTTTGGAACATGAGCGTGTTTACCCTAATTTATTAGATTGAGTTCCTTATACTTAACTAATTTTATCAAAGAAACGTAGAGAGCAATATTATTAAAGACTTTTATTGATGCAGACACTTGTCGATCGCGGATCCTTGAGGTAGCCATGAACAACCTTACATCAATAGACTAGCTACAGAAACGAGACGCAAACCGACCGACCACACCACATAGCATCACGCCGCTCTAAAACAAGACAGCGATATTCATATCGCCCACAAACTAAACAACAAATGAAGGGCCATTACAAACGTGTTTCGTGCAACATGCAATCTGTTACAGCACCGTAAGTGATTGCCGCAAACTTGCAAACTGCTGTGCTTTGTGCTACGCCAACACACGTTACGTAACAACTCATTAGTTTTCTATTTGCTTTAAATATACGGGACGGAGTTCATGCATTGAAATATGGGATGTGTTCAACAGAACTGTTGAAAACAACTTGTGTCATACAATATGATCTCGGAATATTTGGGAATAAATGTAGGGATTAAAGCCCTGATTTTGTGAACCGCCCTATGTGTACTTGATGGCGATTTCTCTATTTTATTTTATGGCTTATGGTTTAAACAATACGATTATATTTTTTTTACTAAAAATTTGTCCAACTTCAAATGTTATAAATGATATCAATTTATATCGCGGCCAGAAAACTAGTTTTACATTCAGCTCAAGCTGTAGACCTTTTGCCAATTGCACTATCAAATAGAACATCGCCGCAGAGCAATCTGTCGCTGAAAATAGGTTCTAATAATACGCAAAGAGCACTTTATTTTGATTAAATGTTCCTACGTACCGAGTAGATATACTGGGAACCCGACACACTACATCACTATAACAGTTATTACTGTCGTTGTTAAACTAATGGTAGCCCAGTTTAGGTTCAAACTAATTGACTTCTCGATGGACATCATAACAAGTTCCTTGCGTTGACACATTTTTAATAATATCGCTGGAAATTTTATTTGCTGCAACATCACCTGCTTATTATTAGCTTGAAATCCTCTCAACATCAGAACTGGGTATATTAAATGATTTTATTGATTTTACTACATAATTATGTTTCTCTTTACTAGCTGTGGCAATCAATATTCAAAATTCACCTGTTTAGCATTATTTACGTCAAAATAGTTAGGTTTTTAGGGAATCGCCGGATTTTCTGATAATACTCAAATTGTGTTTGGTTTGCTGTGCTTTGTCATTGTGTACACCGAAGCCTGTTGCATTGCACCGGCACTTTGCAGAAGCCTAGTAAAACTTATGTCATGTCAAATAAAACTGTTAGAATGATCATCGACCCAACGTTTCCAAACCCGATACCCTTCTAAACCATTTTAAAGGAAAATAATTATTATCAAAATTTGTATTTACACACAATAAAAGCACAAAGTTCGTGACGGAATAAAAATCATCGTAAAATTATTCATTGTGGTCATACCTTTTCCATACTTAAGATGGCGATATGGTAAATTTCTAGTCGATTATTAAATTTTCTTCATTTTAGGGCCGGCAACCCGGCTATTATAAAAACGGAAGCTACGTTATGAGGGTACGCTAAAATTTTGTGAGCCCTGAAACAATTTGGCTATGCCGATATTTTACAGTCGCGAATAAATTACTACGATGTTGTAAATAGTGCTTTTCAGAATTAACTGTTCATAAAAGTTGCTTACAAAGTTAAGAGAAATCTATTGAGCGAGTAATTGGAATTTCGAGAAGCTTTACATTATGGAAAACGATGATGATAATAATTACTTAGTAAATTTATAAAAAGGAAGTGTCTGAATTGGGTCACTGGAATTACTCGTTATAAAAAAATCCACAATATACAGAATTCTATCAGTATCATAAATTGTACCAAGAATTAACCTACCCTATTTCCAATAGATCTATTTAACGAACCGTTTCGAATCGCCCGCCTTCAAAAGCTCCAAGCAACCTTTAACAGGTCCTCTGTCCATCTAGTAACAAAAGCATTCATAGGCATACCGCAATAGATAGTGACGGTACTCAATGCATTGATTTTTCATCGTTTGACCCAGTTTTGCCACTACTGTTTGATTAGAATCACTCCATACAATATTGCATCGACGGTCTTTTAACTTTTACTGTGAAATTGCAATGCAAAACGAAATTTTTTGCTGGACTGCTATTATTTACTTTCAATATCGGATGTTATCTAATAGTGATGTATTTTAAGATCAAATAATGCGGTCTAACAATGACTTCATAGTTATAGGATGGAAGATTATTTGGTACATGGGAATAACCCTTGTTTTGAGAAGCGTAAGTTTGCGGTTGCCAATTCAGTCTTAGTTCAAGTTTGGCGCAAAGCAAACAATCCAGTCAGAACTGAATCAGAACTCTAGCGTCTAGTCCGATTTTTCTATTCTCGTCTCAATACAAAACAAGTCCTACCCGTAACCGCAATCCGTAACTAAATTCGAATACGCAATTATAAATCGTGATCCTCGCTCGGAACTTATTACACATGACTAATGTCCTTTCGCGTCGACCGTCTTTACTCCACTTATATTTATTTGACCGATACATCACACGCGCTGGAAACGCATTAAAATACTTGTATGGCACAATAATTCATAAAGTGTTCCCAGAAAGGTATATACGGCTTTGGGAGTCTTGGCACAGTATTGGCTAATAAATTGAATTAATTACTTGAGCTTGCGGTTTTATTTGGCAAATGATAATTTTGGTAGGATTTGTTGCTGGAGTCTCGTTTGAATTGCTCTTTGTTGGTATTTAAAACAGGTGCGACTGAAATTATAGAGATTTACAGTTAGTGCCCGTCTTGTGTTCATTAGAATGTCCAATGAAATTACTTTATCTTAGTCAGTTAGACAACTGAAAATAAATTATTTAGCTAAATTTATGTTTAAATTAGAACATAATATTTTAGTCGAAATAACAACGTTCTGACGTTCATGATCGTTCAATAATAATACCTTGAAATTACTACTTTTATTATTATCACGGAATGCAGTAAGCCGGCAAGCTGGGGAATCATTACGAGCCCTCTCACAGAGTTAACCCCCGAAATAAACCCAACCCTGTGGAACCCCACTCGGAATGTCATTCCCTGATACTTGGTTATAAATGACAAGGCAAGATAAGACATAGGATTTGAGGTGTTCCGCAGGGGCCAATAATAGGCCCGCTCAATTTTAAGTTATAAATGATATATAATATGTACATAGATTACCACTTTTATATTGCTCTCTTTACTTAAAATATTGGATTTTATAGAGTGACATTATTTTCTTCATATTCCCTACCTACATCCAGTCCACGGCGCTTTTGTAATCAACAAACTGCACAATGACTAGTCACAAATCTCAACTTCAAGTCTTGGAACAATAACCATCTAAAATAAACTTTGCAGCATCAATTATTACAAGTCTAGACCTCTATAATTAACACGGAACAATCTGACTGCCTACCAAGCTATATGACACCAAAATAGGGCATTGGACGTTTAAAATGGTGTCACGGCCGCAATCTGCTTTGTGTGCATCGCCCAAGCAATTTCAGCATTAACTGAATGCTTTACGACCGGACCGTGTTGACAATGCCCGGCTACAGCGCCTCAAGTTTGCGGACTGACCTGTGCAGCTAATACATTCTGAATAGGTGTTTATGATGTGTCAACACATTACACATTCTTATGGTGTTTGATGAAGAACTATCAAGATGATTTAAAGGCTGTTTGTGATCTATGGGTTTAGCAGTGTTTGAAGAGAAGACAATATGTTTTCCTTGTCTTGTCTGCATAAGATTTAACCTTAGTAACGTAAAGTTTAGTAAACGTAGTTTTAACGATTTAACTTCAAGTAAGTAGATACATCGCGAGCCTTTGCATCAAACTCGTGGTAGGAGGCGTAGGTATTTATTTTACTCGCGGTTATAATTAAGATGATCAATTATTTTATTCTTACACAGAGGAAATTATATTGTATTCTGCTTTTTTTAATTTGATAACTTGGAATTCCAAATTATGGTCCGCTAATTGTTAGCAAAGCGTAGATATGGGTGCCTGGGTGGTGACAACAATTACAAGGAAGCACTTTTAAAATATCATAAAAACGAATTCCTAGTGCAACAACAAATATTGCTACCAAAGCAGCGTTTTTGAACAGTTTTAAATTGCGTTATGTTTGCTTGATGGAATTCAAACAGATAGTGTAATAGCCTCCTTTGAATGCCCTAAATGACTTTTTAATGTTTAAAATATTCAGTATGAATATAAAAATAAACAAATACTGAACGAAATTGCGTTTGTCTAGATGTTTTATTTCGTTTAAATTAAAACGATTTGTTCCTTTGATCATTAAAGTACTTACTACAAAAAACTATTTCAATTTAGGTACACCTATCATCGACACAAAACATTGCTGAAAGCATTTTAGAATGGCTGCAGTGTCGTATACACTGCAGCCATTCTAAAATGCTTTGGTTTGGTGGTTGACTGTTATTCGACAAATCCCAAAATAATTGCCATTAACATTCAGAGCTCCGGCACTTCTGTTTGGTATACGAAGTACCTACTATCATAGTATCTTATCGACGCGATGTAAGAAAAATTAAGTAAATCTTTGTTACTAGACGACAGTAAGCTTAATTACGTATGAAACGTTCACACATTTATTTACCAACTTACGTACTTCTTCGACCACTAGTTTCATTTCAGAGGAGGACAAACGCCATATTTCTCGGAAGTTTAATTCCGTGTCCGCGCCCCACCTGACTGCCGACCGTAATATTGAGAAAGTAAATCATCTCGGCTCCCTGACCTTTGTGAAAAAATTGCTTAAACTGCTGCAATGCTGTTCCCTGTATTATGAATTGCAATGTAGGTCAATGCTTGGGTTTTATGTTGAGTCTCCGTAAATATAACGTGTTACAAAGTTAAGTCTTCGTGTCTTTCCAGTTGGCTTTTAAAATGTGGTCCTTTAATCGTCTTTTTTTTTACATGATGCATTTCAAAGGCTTTAGCTGCAAACTGTTGACTTTGTAGACAAAAGCAGCAAAAATTCTCATTGTTTTTAGTCAGCCTTTTGCTTCTATAAAAAAGAAAGGAAATATGTGATTATTCTTACATTCGTGCAAAATTCTTGACTACCATTTGCTTTACTGTCCCACCTCCCCCATATCTCAAGAAGACCCCTCTACTAACGCCTGCAGTTAAACACGTAGCACCTACGTGTTTATACGCAGAGCGTTCGCAAACTTAACTACAATCATTATTAATGAACAATAACTAGCCGCCACCCACGTATTAACGGCTACCGATAGGCGACTCGCGATGCACGCAATCGAAATACGACAAACTCCCTGTATTTTACTAAAGAAGCGTCTGATGTTCAAAATCGATAGTAATACTCTCACGCTAACATTTGATTTACCATCACACCCCGTATTCCCTGAAGAAGTAGGCAGTTACTGTACACCTACACTTCACAGAAAATAATAAGACGAGACGAAAGTAAAGTGAAGTAATTCATCATCATCATCAGCCGAAAATCGTGCACTGTTAAACAAAGGCCTCCCCCATTTAGAAGGGGGGGAGGGGGGATTGGGTTGCCATAATTCCCACGCTTGGCAAGCGGTTTGGGGATCGCCGCAGTATTGGTGGTGAATTTTACTGCTGCCCATCTTCTGGATTTTCCCTTAGTCGCCTCTTACGACACCTACGGGAGGAAAGGGGATGGTCAATTCTAGGCCGGATACCACACGGCACCACTTTGTCGAATGCTTTTAGGTAATTTGGCCTTTTGGAAATTATTCATTTTAGTGAAACCGAAATAGAACAATATGCTGAAACAGTCTATAAACAATTAGTTTGGATTTACTATGGATTTCTTTTTCATCATTGAATCTGATTTATTAACTTAAGAAATTACATTCACAGACACAAACATTAAACTTTCGGTAAGTACACATCTAAAGATTCCAGAAATATTGGACCCGTGTTCCAGTGAACCAGCAACTTCCATCGTAATCCACTTAGCCACCTATTTGCGCATCAATATAAGTATGAGTGTGTGAGAGTGGTATACAAAATACCAGTTGAAATATCTAACCTACATTTATATCAGTAAATATTTCTTCCCGACTAATATCAGAAACACGGCGCCCCCTTATATCATAACAACTCGGCACACAATAAACAATGAAACAAATACCTTCCGGCTCCTAATACATTGTGTGACTAGGTACAACTTAAAAATTTTAACGAAAAAAATGGGGCAGCGGAAAAAGCGAAACAATCCCGCTTTATAGCTTCCGCCCTTCGCATTATGAAAATGAAGTTTTTATGTCTAAAGAGGTACAACAACGGATTCTTTGGATTTTACTGGAAATTAACACCAGCCAGCGTTTGTGATGACATTTATTAAAAAAGAGACAATAATCTAGAATCTTTACTTTACTGGGCAGTAAAGTTAATTCTACTCTACTACATTTTTTAAAAAGCTTACCTGTGGGTCATGTCGAATAATTACAATTTATGAAAAGTTGAATCAAGTGTCGCTGTTTAGAGTGATTCATGGCATTTTTAATTCTTACTTTTCTTGTTTGTCATCAATATAGTTCATATAAAGTCACACCTGTTTTTCCAAAGGATAAGACAGTGAAGACGGGTATCTAATCGCTTCAATTTTGACACTCATATAAATATTATCAAATGATATAATTATTACACCTGGTTCCTTAGAAAACGTTCTGGTGTTAGTTAGATCGTTACGATCTACAGAAACTGTCAATCCATTCAGGCCACGTCTAGCTTATAGCAAAACAACTGATCTGCTTAATTGGCAGGAACAGAAAAATTACACTTACCATTTTAAAAATTGTAATGTAATTCATAATCACCCGACCATCATAATTCCACAAATCCTAATCACCATTCTTCCACAGACTTCAAGTACGGATGTATTCACATTCCGCAATCAAAAAACACTCATTAAAGTACTACGAAAACGCGAACAATCACTAAAATGCTGCTCGTTTATAAAAATAGCTTTGTACCCTCAGATCATAAATATAGACTAGATGCGGCAAAGCGGTGATGACATACATGAATGAAGTGTCCTATCTAGTGAACGACCTAATCTTAGGTAATGCTAACAAAAGAGTAACCGTGGAGTTGCTAGATTTTTCTTCATACTTACAAATAATAATTGTTGAATTGTGAAGTCCTATGTTGTCTATTGACCTGGAAAAATGTGGTCTTATTTTAATACTGAAAATAGGATGATTTCATTTTATACATCCACATTATAACCATTTAATGGATATCAGTTTATGACTAAATTAATTAAACAAGGAGAAGTGGAAATCCGGTAACCTCAAGTTTATAACGAGCAGTGCAATGATGAATGAAAAACACGGTCATCATCATCATCATCATCAGCCAAAAGACGTCCACTGTTGGACAAAAGCCTCCACCTTAAACAGGGGGGTTGCCATAATCCCCACGCTTGGCAAGCGGCTTGGAGATCGCAGTGTTGGTGGTCAAGATACAGAGGACGCTGCTGCCCATCTTCTGGTTTTTTCCCTTAGTCGCCTCTTACGACACCCACAGGAGGAAAGGGGGTGGTCAATTCTAGGCCGGATACCACACGGCACATGAAAATAAAAACGAATGAAAAACACGGTCATACAACCAGAAAATTGTTCAGAAGAAATTCCATCTCTCATTAAACATTAAGCTCGTACGTAGTAGCAAAATAATTTTCATGTGAAAATACAGAACAGTTTACTTAAACGATGTTAGCGAGTTGAAATAACTCTCCCACACGCTGACGCCTAGGAATTCTCTAATTGCGAGGAGACAAACCGAAGCGAGGTACGAGTAATTGCTGTCGAGGCTCACGCGATGCACCGTCAAGTCACATCGTGCATTTACTGGGATCTAAGAAATTACTTCACTAAAACTCTTTGGTACTGAGCTAGTGGGGTGGTGGTGATATTTTTACTTCACCAACAGTAAGATGACCATAGCGTGGCCGAAGCAAAAGCTTGCTTGCCTAATATCTAAATCTAGTGCTTTCAGCATTACTATAAGCATCACACTTTCACCCTTATCACACTTCACACTATATATCACACTAATATTATAAAGGCAAAGTTTGTGAGTGTGTTTGTTTGTATGTTTGTAATTTCTTCACGCTCAAATAGCTGGACCAATTTTGATAAAATTTGGTTTGGAGGTAGTTGACTCCGTGGATTAACAACTAGGCTACTCTCTATCCCAAAAAAAATGTAACGGGTAACACCGTGGGGTGCAGCTCGTTAGTAATAAAGTAAGTAGGTGTTTGTGTATATTGAGATATTTCATGTTTGCAAACGCAACCACGATACAGGAGGAATTCCTCGTGTGGCGACTTTTTTATAAAGAAGTTCATATGCATACGCAATTAGCATTCGTACTTGCCTGCATTAATACTTCAGCACATTAATCCATGTAAATATCAGAGCTGAAACATTACATAATTACACGCGGTAAATAAAACAGACTATGGACTGAAACGTTTGAATATTTATAATACTACTAGCTGCGCCCAGCGGTGTTACCCCCTACATTTTTACGGATTTTTCTGACAAAAAAAATCCATACACCCATACTAAATTTTATCAAAATCGGTCCAGCCGTTTGAGCTTGAAGAGGTAACAAATATTATACACACTCACAAACGTTAGCCTTAATAATATTAGTGTGATAGGTACTGTTGTATACTACAGCAATCACACACATATACCTATTACATGCAACCTTGTTTGTCGACATTAGTCATTTAAGTTAACGTTAGAGACGCAAGGGCCTTCTAGAGAATTTAATCTTAGATACAACAGAAGCACACAACCATTCTCTGCAAAGTCAATTGTCAAGTCTGAATTGTACAAATTACTGACTATAATTAAGATTCCCCTAATAATATGTACACCAACAATTCGCCACTGTTCCCTGTTAATACAGGGAACAGTGGCGAATTGTTTAAAGCAGGCATTTTTGCCACTGTCTAACCTGAACTGTTACTAAATATTTTTACAGCAAAACCCACTTCTACACTATTAGGAAAAGTCCGATTGGACACGAATTATCCACTATTTATTTATTTACTACTATCTCGTTTTATGTCAATTAATGAGATCAAAGTTTTTTTCCACTTGCACATTACATTTCCTACTTGACAAATTTTGTGCTCGTAAATTTAAGCTTTAAAAGGTCATCTGCAAATCGTCTGGATAACTTCTTAGATATTCTATTTTTGTACAAACCTACGATAACCCCCCATCATGTAGATAATGTTATAAGTATTCATTGGTAATTTCATTAATATAGGGTAGTCTTTTTACAAGCGCAATATATGTTTTAGCTTCTTTGACACCTTAGTTTTAAGTACCTAATTTTGCATCAAACCATAACCATAGGACCAGGTTGTCATTTGTCATTCTAATTTACAGAACGCCGTTTATTTTAAAAATCCCGTTAACCGTAGGTATGTCATCACGCAATGTCTCTAACAGACAAAGCAATAAATATTTATGCTGTCACAAAGTCTATGTGCAACCTCCCGTTACCCTGTTTCATAAATCTTGATTTGCATTTCTGCTTTTCAAACAGTTTTTTTCCAAATCGTATAGAAAATGTGTAACTAAATATTTTTAGCCGAATGTTTTACCTTTTCTTTTACTCATGCATACCTATTTTTTTAGATATTAACGGGATGTAATGCAACCATCCGATCCAACAGAATAATATTCTGTCGTCATTTAGACATATTATATCTAACTGATATTTGTTGTTTAGGTATAGGTGAACGCACTCACAACACAGGACAAAGACCTAGTTGAATTACAAAAGTTTCTGAACAAAACACATTAGAATAAAAGATGGAAAAGATAAGTGTCGTCTGGCTGATGACGTTTATTTATTTCACTGTCGGAATCATTACACTTGATAAGTAAGGATGACTTTAAATACATTAGTCCTGGCTACAGACCTAATATGAGGTCTCCTAGAATGTCCTCATTTCTAGGAGAGCAAGACGCGAAAAACACATTAGTACAATATTTATTATTCTTATGGAAACCTACGTGCAGTCCACTGACGTTTTAAAAATTACACCTGTGTAAGAATTCAAACACATGGTAAGATAAATTTCGGCGCTAGAGTATTTCTACGTAATTAAATAAAGAAAATTAATATCTACATAAAATATACTAATGAGATCTAAGAATTAACATCGTTTATGATTATTATTATTATTTATAGGTACTTAAATTTAAAAGTCTCCCATTGCTGGGGAAGTACACCAAGATTGCGGGCTTTTGGCCAAACAATTTTGGTGGTGAAATCCTTAATCTATAGACAGAAACTTCCTGACGATTCTGCACGTGTTAAGTATGACTGCCTTTTGAAGAAGTGTGAATGTGAGTGGGTGAATGTTTAATGTTTTCAGGCTAGAGTGAAGTGTTTTGGGGATGACGCCAGTACTAGATATTATTATGGGTATGGTCTTGACTGTTCGTACTTTCCACTGGGTCTTGATTTCAATTGACAAGTCTGCGTACTTTGCAAGTTTATTCGTGTGTGTGGAAGATAAATTATGTGTGTTGGGGATTGCAATATCTATTAGGTAGACGGTTTTATTTCGCTTGTCATGTAGTGTAATGTCAGGTCGATTAAAGTGTACAGTCTTGTCAGTCAGTATAGTTCTGTCCCAATACATTTTATAGTCAGGTGAATCAAGTATGGTTTGGGGTGTGTATTTATAGTAAGGTGTTTTTTCTATAATTAGTTTGTGTTTGTGTGCGAGTGTCTGGTGTATGATTGCTGCGACCTGGTCGTGTCTATGTTTGTAGTCTGTTTGTGTGATGGATGAACATGCGCCTGTAATGTGCTGGATTGTTTCAGGTTGTTTATGACAGTGTCGGCAATGGTCACTACCAAGAGTGCTGTCACGGATGATGTACTTCCTATAGTTTTTAGTATCTATAACCTGATCCTGGATTGCCAGCATAAACCCCTCTGTTTCAGGAAACAGCTCGCCTCGCTTGAGCCATGCGTTTGACGCTACCTTGTCAACAATAGGGTTGTTCAAGTCGAGACGATGACGGCCATGGAGAGATTTTTGTGTCCATGTGTCAATTTTTTCTTGTTTAGTGGTAATTTTTAACTGTTTGGATTGATCAGCCAGAAAGAGTGGTGTGTATGTGTCTGCCAGACATATGACTTTATGTAGTGTAGATAGGTGCATGTGTTTGTAAAAGAATGATCTAAGTAATGTCACTTGTTTGCTGTGTAGGTTCTCTATGTCAATAAGACCTCTACCACCCTCACTCTTCGGTAAAGTCAGTCGCTGGACACAAGCACGTGGGTGGTGTTTTCTGTGTTTCGTCATTGTTGTATTTATAACTCTTTGGAGACTCTTAAGGTCTGTTTGTGTCCAGCGTATAATACCAAATGAGTAGGTTAGTATTGGGATAGCAAAGGTGTTGATAGCTTTAATAGTGTTTCGAGCGTTAAGATAAGTGTGTAGTATTTTATGGAGTCTGTTTTTAAATTTTTTGTTGCAGGATCTTTTTTGTTTCTTTGTGGTGAATCTGTTGAGTTTGATTATATCCTAAATATTTATATCCTTCAACTGGATCTACGGCATCTATAACATTATGGTTTACTAATTCGAAAGAGGCAGGTTCGACTATTCCTTTAATAGCAGATTGAATTTTACATTTGTCTATTACAAATTCCATTCGAATATTGTTAGAAAAAATCTGAGTGGTGTCGGCAAGTGTGTGTATTTCGTTCAGTGTGCTTCCAAAAAGTTTGATATCATCCATGTACATGAGATGCGAAATGGTTGTCTGTTGTATATTGTGTTTGATTTTAAATCCTATGTCATTTTGATTAAGCATGTTTGAAAGTGGATTAAGGGCTAGGCAAAACCACAGAGGACTTAGAGAATCCCCTTGGAATATTCCTCTTCTTATTCGGATGAAATCAGTTTCGGTAATTTTATCAGAGTTGCAAATTTTAAGTTTAGTGTTCCATTTTAACATGGTTTTTTCTAGAAAATAAGTAATTGTAGGGTGAATCTTGTAGTGTTTAAGAATGTAAATTAACCAGGTGTGTGGTACGGAGTCAAATGCCTTTTTATAATCGATGTACATGGTATGGATATCGCGTTTTTGTTTTTGTGCTTGTGTTGAGACTACGGCGTCGATTGTGAGTTGTTCTTTACATCCCTGACTTTTTTTGCGGCACCCTTTTTGTTCCTCTGCCAGAATGTGGTTTTCGTTAGTGTGTTTGTAGATGGTTTCACTTATACAAGATGTTATGATTTTGTAAATGTTTTGCAAACAAGTAATTGGGCGATATTTGGCAGGGTTCGCCGAGTCAGCTAAGTCTTTGGGAAGCATGTACGTTGTACCTTGTGTGATGTAGAATGGCATTGTGTCTGGTGCGTGGATGTAAGCGTTTATGTGTTTGAGTAATAATGTGTGTGTGGATGTAAGCTTTTTAAACCAGAAATTATGTATATTGTCGGACCCAGCAGCTTTCCAATTGTGGGTTCTTGATATGACAGTGGTTAAAAGATCTAAATGTATGTCTTCAAATTGCATTTCTGGCATATCCTTCAATCTATCTTTATCTTCTTCAATCCACTGGTTGTGCTCGTGTTCAATAGGGTTAGACCAGATATCGGACCAGAATGCATGTAAAGATTCAGGTGTAGGTAGAGGTATATTGTTTTCGGTTGTACTATTGTGTGACTGTGTAAGTTTTCGGTAAAATAGCTTTTCGTTATTACAGAATTGTTTATTTTGTGTTTTTCTGACAGTTGTTTCTTTATATCTTCTTAACCGGCTTGAAAGTGTGTTTAATTTCTGTTTTAATGTGTCTAGATAGTGTGTGATGTCTGTGTTTCCGGTTTCATGTCGAGAATGATTCTTGTATAGGTGTTTAATTTTACTTATATGTTTTTCTAAGGCCTGTGATTATTATTACAATTATTACAAGCCTGTAATGTCCCACTGCAGGGCAAAGGCCTCCCCACTCTCCCTCCACACGACTCTGTCAAGGGCTGTCGATCGTTTATGATACATTGATTTATTTTATTATAAGTAACATCATATGCTTCTCCTATAACCGCTTCAGAAATGTAATAAATAGGAGTTTTTAACAACATGAACCTCAAAGCCTAACTTTTGTTTCTTCACTTTAACTCCATTTTATAGTTTTTTAATGTTAGCTATAAATACAACGTTAATATCAACAGCAGTAATGTTATGCGTAATTAAATTAGATAGCTAATCATAAAAAAAGAATTAATTTTAAGAAAATTAAAATAAAACATGCATATACGACTTAGTAACGACTTTGTTTGCGCCAAAAAAAAAATTTTTTATTTTTTTATTTTATTTTATTTTTATTTGGGAAACAAACAGAATACAATATGGAAAATATAAAACATACAGAGTAAACGATACATTATCCAAAACAGTTTCCACATAAAAATTATCCAAAACAGTTTCCACATAAAAATTATCCAAAACAGTTTCCACATAAAAATTCTAGTAACATTCTAGTTGTATCATTGGCGAATCCCTTAATCGCATTTATCCAACTTAAAAGAAGGAAATATGGTGTTCTTCGTTGGTAGTTATGTTGTGAGATTATAATTAAATTACTTGCACAAAGTAACACGATGAAGACGTTTTCAGTTTATAATTAAACGTACATTGTTTCGTACAAGACGCACTGCCTAATCCAACGGCGTAGTTTAGAACGTTTGCTTAATCGACGATGAAAATTCAAATTTTGAAAAATATGGCTATCATTATTACCAACGACATGACTTGTCTATTCTTCAAGTTTATAAAATAAATTCGGGTATCATCTTTGATCTGATTTGAATTAAAATTTATTTGAAGTTAGCAGTCGTTGAATTTGCATACTTTTATACTCATACGCATTACTTAGCGCCGTCGATGTGTTAGTTTTCGATACCTAAATCCAACTTGTAGCAATTAAAATAAAATACCTTACTTAGGTTGGAAAATATTTTCAAAATACACCTTAAATAACTCTACAAAAGTACCTAAAGCAGGTCACGAAGTTTAAAAGCAGCAGTTCAGTGACCAAGTGCGTACCCTGTCTCAAAGTTACTCAACAACTTATACTCAACGTTACTGCCACGGAGGCAAAAACTTTAAGGGTCTAAAAAAGTCTAGATAGTGGCCATAAAATGTTATGAGAACTATCTGAACAACAAAGTCTCATAGAGGGTAAAAGATTAGACAAAGTACGAAAAGATAAAAACGTAGCCTGAAATTGAGCTATAAATTAGAAATTTCTAATTCGAGAACTGTAATTGGCTTTTACACTTTGTTGTAGGGTGGGTATTCCGGAAAAGAAAATGCTGCTGATTTCTTACCCGTGGGTACTTTAAAACGTAACTTTGATATTACCTTAACATCGAAGCAAAAAAACAATTCACATCTGTATATGTTTACTTGGTTACTGAGGACCTTCACGTACCATAATAAGAAAATTACAAAAAAATCCAGGTAGCCATATCCTTAATTAAGACGTAGAAGTTTGAATTTGATAAATAAAATGCATATTGTGCTGTACGTTGCCTGCGTCGCAAGTCGCAAAGTGCTTTAGCTGCAGCCAAACTTTTAATGCCATGTAATGTAACACTCACACTGGGTTCCTTAATAATTAATTAGTAGGTCCATTAGCATGAAGTGAGATAATCTTTATGGTTTCTTAGAAGGATAACGCCATCTTAAATCAAAGCTGATGTTATCACCTTTACGGTTGGACCCTAATGTCGTATTTTAGTCAAAATATCACGTATCCCAAAGATAAGTATGATGTACGACGAAGTTTATGTGAATTTTAAATTTAGGAGAAAGGATAGGTTGGCTACCTGGCTTATTTTCGTATTTAAATGAAATTTTATTTTACAGAAAACGTAAGAAAGGTTTTGCACAGAATATAGTTTTTAATGACTGAGAACTCAGTAAAGCGCTCGATGCTCGATGATGAATCAAGTAAAATAAATTAGAAATCCATAGAATAAATTAACATTCATGTTTGATAGTAGATGCAGAATCAAAGAGTCGTTAAAACATCGATTTGAGTAAAGGTAGCACCAGCCAAATTCTCGATAAGCCAGCGCCAACAATAATAAAAAACAATAGAAACACGAAACCACACTTTCCTACAAAATCGCGGCTTATTGTTATCGGCGGCGATCTTAGAGGCGAACACAAAAGAAATGCTAACATTAGCCTCCAATTAACACCACGGACGAAAGCCGTAGGTTATCTTTACAGAAAGATAAGATATGTTTTGTTACGCTTCTACTGTACGATTAGACAGTTGAAAAACAGTCGTAACGTTTTGTCGCCGTTGTAAGACGCAGGTGCCAAGTGTTCAGTGCTGCAGTCATAGAATATGCTAAAAACAGAGCAGTATTTACGAAATATAGATATTGTATCATAATTGTTATTAAAATTAAACTATTTTCACCTCTGATTGTTATTTCAATACCTGCTTTCTGATGTTCATAACTTTTAATTTAATTTCCTTGTCTCTTTCTAAGAATCATTATAAAATTATAAGTTTATTAAATCTTGTGCAGTATTTTGTATCTCAATGATATAATGGATTTAGAGACATGAATAACTCCAATATTTTCTATGAATCAAAATTATGAATGCACGATATTACCTAGACATCTATTATAATATAAATAATTATCCGTCTTTACAAAAAATCCATTCCGTAGGCAAAATCTCCAGCTTCTCTAGGAACATAATCTTTGAGAGCAGCCGCTTGTTCAATCATATCTCTGATTCGAACAGTATCAATATCAGTGTCATGGTAAACACCTGCCACTCGGTTTTCAGCGTTTTATCTTCATTATTGTTTTTCGTCGCGCGGCCACTGACAAGCACCTTGCTTCGTTTTTGTCCTGCCGCATCAATAAATCAATACTTATGTGATTTCGTTCCGCCTCATTAGGTGTTGGAAATCGGCCTTTTTCGGAAAGGGTGTATGGGTTTCAGAATCTTTAAACTCTGACACCAGGTTGTTCATCAATCACACGATAAGAAGAAGAAGAAGAATCTGATCAAAATATGAATGTCGGTAGTATTTTTTTGTTAAATCTGATTTTTATTCATGTTAGTACTAATTACTTCTACATGTTATGGTACAACGTAAAATACATGTATCTAATGTATGTAGAAGACTGGTAGGAGAGACATCAGGTGCAAGACCAACCAGCTTATGATGCTCTAAAAGGCTTGAAGGGTCTTAATTAAGTCAATAATGAGTAAAACGTACCTACAATTAACTGCAACAAGTACTGCTTTACCTTAAAGATCGGCGAGGTAGAAAAGTAAATACCAGCCCCAAGTTACTTAAATAAAAGAGTCTGCCAAAAAGACATTCGTATTTTCAACATAACCAACATAAGACTTTAAAAGCCATTAGTATAAAAAATAATGTGTTTTCGTAAAAATATCAATAAGAAATTCAACCCACAACCAAATCTTGTCACAAAGGATGTTGTTGATGGCCAATAAAAAAACCTTTCATAAAATACTAGAAAAGATCAAAAATACCGAACTCCGTTTCATCAATTATAATTCACTTAATAAAAGTTATCATCATAATAAAATTAAAATAAAGTCATAAACACATTAATTATTTTGATTTAGAACCTCTCATATTGCATAAATATCACGTTTGTATAAATCACAATACATCAAAGAATGCGTTTTACGTCTGCCATCATTTTTTAACACTTCAAAAGACCAAATATAAAGGAACCATGGCTTCAACTTTGAGAGCTTTCGTTTCTGATAAAAAGAAGAGGATTTGCGAGTAATGAAAGCTCTCACTGACTGGTTTCTGAAGTCTGGGAATTCAATATCAAGATTCTAAGCAGGTGTGTTTTAAGACAAGGCGCCTTTATAAGCACGACACATGGTACGTAAGGACGTTAAACATTTTTAAAATTTCCGAAGTTTTTTATAGGCGTTCGCAAAGTTTAGTCGCATTAAAACTTTTTTAAGAATTAAAAATAAACTTGATGAGTAAGAGTTCTACGTTTAAATTATTTAGCACCTTGTAATTACTCAGGCTTAGCGTATTTAATATTGTCTTATTTAGCAAAACATCTTAGCTCTAAAAATGATTTATAAACTGACATAGCAATATGTTTCAGATGAAAGATTTGCTGAGATACAATGACGGCTTCATCATATTTAGCTCATTGTAAAGCTAATACGAAACTTAGCGTTCAAAAAAATATCAGTGTAAAAAAAAAGAAAGTGCATATAGTAAACAGAATAAACTCAAAAAGGCAACCAGTACGTTGACTTTCACAAAACTAGTCAAATAAATGGATCGTTCGTTTAAAAATTTAAAAATCGGATATAAAAATCGGAGCCATCCAAAGCCCATCAAACGGAAACCAACCAATCAAATCAGTGTTAGCCAAACATTTGTCCTGTATGCCACATGGACAAGCGGGAACGTGCAAGAAAAAACCTCCGGTCGGCATGAACGGCGCGCCGCGCGTCTCCCGATGTCGTCTGCCTCGCTTTGTCGGCACTTTTTCCACCCGTGACTGTTTTAGTAATCGGATAGCGATCTGTTTGACTCACCGATCCAGCCTATGATCAGGTAGCGATGAAGTAATAAAATATGAATGAAATAAAAAACAGTAGGCTGCGTAATGAAATTTCATTTCATAATCCGGTATCAAGTCTCCTGGTTTATTGCATGTTTAAGCTCGCGTTGGGCGCGTATTAAGTGACTGGTACGCTTTTTATGACTTGTTTCTTAAAGTTAAATGGACAGGTAGAAGGATGGTTAATGAATAAACCGCAAGGCATGCATTAATTTTTAGATTCCAGGTTGTGATTGACGCAATGGGTGAGGGCTTTAGCTTTGTGCCGGGAGGACCCGTTTTACTTTGATGAGTAGGATTCCCGCGCAGTAAATAATTTAGGTATTTAAATATTACTTTTATATCTGATTCAAGATTTTAGCTCCCGTCAATGTTGGCCGATTACCAGAAATCGGTGCATCCACATTTTGCAGCTATTTGAAACCAGTCTGAGTCTTATTTGAAAATAATAGATTACACTACTTACCTAATAATAAATTTAAAAAGGTTTAAAATCGATTCAATGCCAAAATAAGTTCAGTGAATTGTGTCACACAGTAAGCGTTTGCATTCCTCATAGTTCATTATTCCGTACTACTACCGCCATCTGTTGCGGAGTAGGGTGAAACTAAAACAAACGTCTTGGATACTTTTATAGATGCGCCAACTGCAACGTAATGCGCTGCGATGATAGGATTATTATGTTTTAGTGGATTCAAGAGATGACACTTTTTACAAATTAACTACTGAATAGAAACGCTTTTTCGACGCATAAATAATACCTACCCTTAAATTGTAACAATTATTTCTAAAAACGATTATGAAAAATGATACAACAGTAGAAATAAAATACACACAACTAGATTTTGTTCATGAACATACCCTTACAATACACAAGTAAAAATAATAGAAGATCCTGTTTACAAGGTTAATCATAATTAAACTAACTTTATTTATACATTTTTGTCAGTTTTTATGTACGTTGAAACTTGAAGTCTGCTACAGAATTCAAATAGTATAAAAATGCATGCCCCAGTATCGTTCGAATCCCAGATTAACCCCAATCCACCGCCATCGAATCCACAGGCAATTTTAAGAACCCATTCCTTTACAAACAGAGCCTTTGAATTTTCACATCACATTCATTAGCGTAACAAAGATTTCCATCTCATTTCAATGTAAACATGACCCTTTGTTGCAAAACCACTCGAATTATGATTATAGGGCGGTTAAACCTCATTATCTGTTCTCGGCACAGAAAAGTGAGACAACACTTCATTATAACGAACAAAGATCAAACGCTTCTTAGAAAACCTCAGCGTTTTCAAACGAGTCACGTTAAGGCTACTGTGTTCGGCTGTGTATATTTCGTTGAGGTTTTACTTCCATTTTTCATGGGACACAGTGTTGTTGGAATGCAATATATTGACGTGAAAACAATAGAGCATACCTTTGAACTAGTCTTCATTCGGCACAACTAGTGGAATTTACCAATAATGTATTTCACTTGCCGTGTGGTAACCGGCCTAGAATTGACCACCCCCTTTCCTCCCGTGGGTGTCGTAAGAGGCGACTAGAGAAAATCCAGAAGATGGGCAGCAGCGTCTCTGTAACTTGAGCACCACCAACAGTCAACACTGCGATTCCCAAGCCGCTTGCCAAGCGTGTGGATTATGGCAACCCCCCCCCCCCTTCTAAAAGGGGTCGCTCGATCGCTCTAAATAATGAAAAGTTCCTAGAAGATTACTAGTAATTAACATTATTATAATATTGTCTAAATTAGGTATACCTACAATGATCTACATGCATACATTTTTAGGTCACTCAGCAAATCCAGATTGCCTTAACTTTCTGAATATTATTAACTTCTATTTGTAAAAAATAGGTAAATGGTAATTCCATTTTATTATCAATTATATTATCTTATTAAAAAAACACCTTCATGCAAAAGATTATCTAAATTAAAAAGCGCAACTTTTTAAGCTCCCATTCAAATTGTCCAAACCAAAACATATTTAGCGCTCATCAATATTCTTATGACATTTATTATAATTTTCAAACAGAAATTCTGTGAGTTTTTCGACACGCTTTTACCAGCGAAAATAAAGGGAAAGTTTGTATAAACAAGATAAAGGGAAGGCGAGGCAAGAAAGTTTGATATTAACAGGTTTTCAATCAATGTGAACAGCTGACACATTGAAGCGAAGGAAATATTTTATTTTGAACAGAGCCAACGGATTGGGGAGAGATTCAAACGCTTTCTTCCTTTATAAAGTTGGCCTTAGGGACTACCTACAGGGTTACCACAAACTCTGATTATTGTATATTGTTAAATACATGTTTTCGTGTGCAAGATTGAGTTTGAAACCCGGGCAAGTACTGCGGTGAATTATTTAATTTTATGATTCTTAAACACTCTTAAACGCCACTGACAAATATAATTGGTTCCGAATATAGACAATAGCCGCGTCTTGTAAAAAAATACCTACAATCTGATATATCCGCGCATAGAACAATACAGATGTAATGAAATATAATACATACATAAAGTATTTAGTCATTTTAAATATAACATCACTCCGCTGAAAATGGATATCTAAGCCTACTAGAGAATGGCACGAGGCACATACACGGGCTTTCAAGGAGCATGAGGAATATCTTAGCATCTTTAAGTCCTACCACGTGCCAAGAAACTACTTCCGAATGAAATATATTTTTTATGTTAAAAAAAAAACATTACAATATTCCACTTACAACAGTAAAATCTGAAAAATATCACGGTTAAATGTTACTAGGACTGCTGTTTTAAGAAAAAAGAAGTGTTTGATGGAGACCATAACCGAACATTATAATGTCAAACGCTGAAGAAAATTTGATTTTCATTAATCTCCCAAGAAATTCAGAAATTAAAAATAATATGTACGTTAATACAAATATTTGTCGTATCATCATCATTAGCTCGTTGCAGTCCACTGCTGGATATAGGCCTCTCCCAATGTACGCCACAAAGCCCGGTCTTCTGCTTTTGGCCTTTAAATAGCTATGTAAATCTTACGCAAACTACAAACACTGCTCTTAGTCAATCAAGACGAAATCTATTTCTAAAGGATAAAACGAACTTTGAATTATCTAAGAGGAATACTTTTTATCCGAAACACTAAAAACTTTTTGGTCTGACGGCAAAGCGAACACAGATAATAAAGAGTTGAGGAAAAAAGTCAGAGTTTCGTTCGGAAATACAATAATAAGTTTTTCGTATGCAGACCGCGTATTGCACACAATTTTAATTGACCATTATAGCTTATTTAAATGCAAAGCCCGAAGGAGAAGATAATTAAGCCAAAGAAAGTGCAGTAAAATATACTAATTAGCTACTCGTTGTTATTTTACTTGGATTCTGGGAGAGTATTTTTATAACTAGACCGCCGCAACTTCGCTTTTACGAAACGTTGTGTTTAAGTTTTAAAGTAATTTAATATGACCTAATTTTAAACCTGAAACATTTAAAAAGTTTATCTAAGGTGATCGTTTATACTGTTGATAAAATTTTGGGCTCAAATTGAAACAATTGGTGTATACTTATCTACTTTAAGTATCATGGGCCTAGTGGGAAAGAAGCCGCGTGTGGGTGTTACCCACAAATTACTGAGTTGCAGCTATAACAAACTCGTGGACTTAAGAATAAACAAACAGACACATTAAGCATAATATTTTATTTTAGCCTTCCCAAAGCATCCGTAGTCGGTTTCCAGACTACATCGCACAGTATTCGTTTTGTTTAGATTTAAAAAGTATTTTGCCGAGCACCTTTTCTATTCGTAAAAACTGCTTAATGAATTACATTTTCATCTTCTCATTGGCATGCATAAAGGTGCAACTAAAGTAATTTCCTGCTTGAGTTTATTTACAGTGACAATGTTAATTCGCATTTGAATAATTACATTATTATTTTTGTCAGAATAGAGAATTTATGTGAAAAAAGTTATTTTGCCTAATATCTTAATCCAAATTTTATTTTCACGATTGATCATTATCGAAATTTATTTTATACGACTACCATGTTTTTTCTGCACCACCTTAACACACACATACACACGCAGATATATCTCTACACTGGTAAGTTACTTGCCTATGGTATAATATTAATAACACACAAACTAGAACTAAGGTAACGACAGGTGATTATTTATAAATCCACTTTCTTAAAGCTTACAGCAAAACTATGTAGATCATTACAGTAAAAAACACATTAACTTGAACAAAACCTAACGTAATGGAATTTTCTCCGAAACTTTATCTCATCTAAGTATAAGGAAAATCTCTATTTTCCTTTTAATTAACGAAAGGTAAGGTTGCAAGGAAGTACTTATGTTTCGGTATGTAAGTTCATAAAAATACGGTTTTATTTCAACTAGCTCTGAAAGTATAAATAGGCATAATAAAAGAAGCCTAATAGTCCGCTGAGTTGGCAGGCGGACCGGGTGGACCGACGATATCGTCAGAGATGCGGGCAACCGGTGGATGCAAATGGCAAGTTGCCGTTGATGGCAATAGGCTAGCCGCCGATTACATTGGGACCAATAATATAACTGGCGAAATGTGGGTACTATATGCGAACCTCTGCCTATCCCTTCGGGGAATACAGGCGTGATGATATGTATGATCTTGAAGTGGTAAACTAAATCCCTATCTCCAATTACCGTACTTATCACTGTTAATTCAGCACTATTCCTTGAATAATCAGATAATACTTCACGCCGCGATAACCTCCAACAACGACAGGTTTAATGCAGTGTGTGGCTTGCAAAAGACAAGTTTCATTTTCTGAACCAGATATGCGGCCATTTATGTTTTATTTTCAAGATGGCCGGTGGCGATAAGTCTGCGTGATAGAGGGCTTTCCTGCTAGCGACACAGTACACATTAATTAACACGGAATATTTATAGGCATTTACGGGCTACCCTGTTATATATGAAAGGTTTCATAGAAGGCAATTGCTTCCGTTAACAACATTGATATATGCTTTTGTTTGGTGTTAATTTTTGCTTTTGGTTATTGATACGTTAGATAGAGAGTGGTATTAACGACGAGTGATGTGCTGTTCATGTTCTGTGTTAACCCCATTCTACATTTTCTAAAAGAATTACGATATTTTTTGGTGATCATTGGTAATAACGATAACTGTGTTTGAAACAATCATCAGACTCATTTTTGTACCTACAAAAATTATATTACACCATTCATGGCCTTCCTTAATAGCCAACGCGATCAAAACTATATATGTTTTGACCTGCATCGATAGCTACTAAGAATATGATGTTATCATAAATATGAAATAATGATATCTACTCGATTTCAGTGTTATATTTTCATAATGGCAGTAAAACATACCACCGCATCTATATTCCCCGAAGGGGTAGGTTAGGTTAGGTTCTATGACATTTCTGTAGTTTTATAGGTCTCATATGTACCTAATAGGGGGTGAACGTATTGGTAGGCTTTATAAGGCTCACACTGGGTTCGTCGCTTGCTTACAACTTGATTTTTCCGACGGCGAAACAATAATACTTTGCTAAATCATTAAACTACGGACTTTATTATACGGGTGGTACATGACCACTTAAAAGGTAACGTAACGACTAACCATACATCATCACATCAGCCTAGTGCAGTCCACTGCTGGTCGTAGGGCTCCCCCAGGGTACGCCATAAGACCCACAAGGCCCGCTCTCCCGTTTTCATACATACTCAATACTGGCCTCTTGCTCTAGTGGTTAGTGGCCCTGAATGCTAAACCGGAGGTTGTGGCCTGGGTTCGATTCCCACCCAGGACAAATCTTTGAGTGATGAGCATAATGATTTGTATAATAACTTCCGTGAGTGTTATCCATATTATTTACTATATATCCCGGTTATACTCACGTGTGTATTCGGGAATGCCCGACTTCGGCTCGCGACTCCGCCGCGTAACCAGCTCATGAATAAGGGCTCCGTTCGAGTTCGAAACTAGTCGAGCATTCCCGAATACACACGTGAGTATAACCGGGATATATAGTAAATAATAATGATTTGTTCCGTGTCCATTGATCTATATTATGTATGTATTTGGAAATATTTTAGTATGTTTATCAGTTGTCTGGTTACCATAATACAGGCTCTGCCTCGTTTGGGATCAGATGACCGTGTATGAGGTATCCCAAGCTATTATTATTATAATAAAATATAGACAAAATAAGAATTTTCTTTTTCAAACCCTAAATTCAGATCCTCTCCATACTCGCGAACCTGCCTTCGGGCCTTTAATACCGCGTGAGCTGAAGGTTATAATATTAAGTTGTTCAACAGACTGCTAATTAATGGCCAGTGCTTATTAAAAAATTGCCTTTTAGTATGCACATATATTGCAATTAAATTATCGAGAAGAGAAAATTACAGGCAATAACAATCCCGTTATGATGAACCCCGTTTGCTACCTGCGACTTTAGTTCCCAAATTAATTCTTACGCAGAGCTATTTATGAATTTATGAATACCTCCAAGGTTAGCAGTTCTGACAGTTTCAAATACTTAAGGTTATTATTTTACTAGCTGTGCCCCATGGTGTTACCCGCTGCATTTTTCTTCTCGGGGTAAAAAGTAGCCTATGTTAATCCAGGGCGCACCCGTTGCATTTTTTGCAGGTACCCCTGCAAAAAATGCAACGGGTAACGCCGTGGGGCGCAGCTAGTAAAATAATAAATAAAAGTATTTGAAACTGTAAGAAAAAATGCTAGGACTAGATCGAGTTTAGCTTGGTAGCTACCTCCATACTAAATTTTATTAAAATCGGTCCAGCCGTTTGATGAGGTAACAAACATACAAAATTTCGCATTTATAATATCAGTGTGATTACATGACTAATAACATCATAAATACTTATTACTTCAACCAGAGAATTTTCCACAAACCTAGCTTAACAATTTTTGTAATTTTAATCCACATTTTAGGTTATTATCTTAATATTAAGTAAATAACTAAAAATTGGGTAAATTAGTGCCTGTATAAAAAAACTGCGTTTCAATCGTGAATTATCCAGCATAATGCTATCGGGATATGGCTGAATCCGTTTGTTAAACGTCACAATCAGTGCACGACATTAGTCACCGCAGTTACCATGGAAACCGCGGCAAGGTGTAAACAGACTGGAATGTCAACCCTGCGCATAGTTAAACATAATAGTTGAGCATCAACCTAGAAGGTAAAAACAACTGCTTTCTAGATATTGCTTTTGGCAAAAAAGGCCCCCAATTATGTACGGTAATTACTGTTAATGTTAAATTAATACTAATCCACGCTTATTCTTAGAAACCCATGTTACGGGCTACGGCAAGGAATCGAAATGTCATATTTTCTAAGCTTAAAAAATAAAAAAGTCCAAGAATAAGAAAGACGATAGTGAATTGAGGCCACGGTCGCCAATGTATCCTAAAATAACTAATATTTGATAGATACATACAAGTTCTGAACACAAATGGAATACAAAAAGGTACCTATACCTATGTAATAACATTGTATCTATCCATCTATTATGAAGCTTTACATCTAAAGCTTAATTATCCTCGCAAATATACTCGTGTCATGAGTGTATTTTTTTATTATCATTCATTCTAAATTCAACAAGTAATGAGAAAAATAAGAACATTCAAAAACTTTTCCAATTATCCTGATTGTAGTCACAAAAACTTTTAATGACAACAGCGTTCTTAGAAATATCTACGAAAATATTACTATTCTTGTTCTCGATAAATTTATTATTCCCAACATAGGTACCTATTTATAAATACTTTAAAATTATTTAATATTTTGACATTAATTCTCTAAAGTGACCTGAAAATGGATATTTTCTGAGAATTTGAATGTTTACCAACATATTTGAGACATACTGCTTATAGCGTACTATATGTTGGTATACGAGAATAATTATGATAATACAATACCACTTTTTTGGGAAACCTCTGAATAACCCTACGTTCATTTCCATCCAGTACCACGTTATTGCTTTGAATTTCATACTTGATGTTATAATTTACTATAAGACTAACACGAAACATTTCACATTTTGCCAGTTATGTTATAGGTATAAGACCCAATGCAATAGGGAGTGAGCCTATTGCCATCAACCGGGCACAAGTTCAAACTCCGTGCTGCTGCTTAGAATTACTTAATGGAAAATCCAGTACCACTTTGCCCGACCCGGGATATGAATTCAGGACCTTACGCTCAGCAGTTGCGTTTAGCGCGACTAACGCGACAGAGCAGTAAAATTATTTTAGACCGTACAATAATATGCCCCGCAAACACAACTCACATACTCAATCAATTTATTTGCAAAGATTTTAAATAAAAATGGAGTTCGTGACGTCAATCCAACAGTGTAAATGTTTAGTGTGAATAATTGGAACGAACTGAATGGAATCGCCTTGTTTATTCACTAGATATGCAGGTCAATATGGCTATTCAAAGCTTCGAACTATAAAATATTATGTTTTTATTTTGTATTGATCTGAAATATGCATTTGTTATTGTACTAATATTGATTTGTTCAATTGTTTTAGCACTAGCTTAGCTTGCTGTAAATATCAATGTTTTAAGAGCAAACTAATGTTAATGCTTTCGATTGAGAGCTTTAGCGTTTAAAGACGTTGAGGACCCGTTTGGCGCAGTGGCAGACCGATTGAACTGTTGCGGCTTCGATTCCCATACGGGACAATTTTTTTTTTAAGTAGTGAGTCTAGGTGTTCGTGTATGGGATATTACATGTTTGTGAAACGCACCCACGATGCAGGAGAAATTCCTAGTCCCCACACTAGGAATTTCTCCTTTCAAAGTTTTATAAAAAAGAAAGATTGCTTTACACTGTCTTAAGAGAATCCTCGATCCTCGAGAACCAATACCACGATGCATACATGGTCAACTAGGCGCAACGTTAATTAACCTATTTGATGTTGTACGCGACAGTTCATGGGTTTGTTTTTGCTTTGAAGTAGCGTGATTTATAAATCCACTATTGGCTAATCATGAACTAGAATAATTTATTCTATAAAAGAATATTTATGATTACTTTAGTATCGTCAAAATAGCATAAGTGGTACAACACAACACCAATACCAATGCTAATGGTTTTCCAATTGAGTCAGAACTTTAACATTCAGACTACTAAACTCTCGTATTTATGTATACCTAGTACTAGTAGAATATATATTTATTCGAATTAAAAACGACTCATTTGTTTCCCGAATCGATTTCTACGAAACCAACAATGACGAATTTGTAATAACTCATAGTAAGTATTATCGAACTGATTGTTGAAGATTCTGAAGACGCTTTCCGTAAAAACCTTGGACTTTGTAGCCGAATTCTCGATAAGATTTTATTTAAAGCTGAAAAGTTACTCAAGTAGATCGTATCGCGACTCGCGATCACGAATCGGTATCATGCTATCATGGTTCAAAATTTTGAGTGTAGAATGGTGCTTCTAATTTGCTAGGATATTTCCCATCTAGAAATATAATGTATCTTGGTAACGCACAAAGTAGTTGATTCTAAATCAGGTAAATACCTACCAAAGTTATTTTAGTAAATAAGTCTCAAACTGACGAACCTATGAGTGGTAATAGGCTCGCAAATGTGACGAATATGAGAGTGTGAAGACTGGTAAGGTAACCGACATGATTATTATGTATGTAAAATTATGTCAGTAGCTAGTTTTCAAATGCCCCCTTCTTCTTAAACATCTTCAAAAAGAACTCCAGAATCGGAGTTCTTTGCATGTTCGTCTGTAAGGTTTTTGTATAAGTATGTTGATGTTTCCGTGGATAGTGTACCAATTTTGTATTTTTGTTTTATACAGTAGATACAATAATACTGTGTCTACACACTAGTTTGCAACTTCAAACAAAAGATGTTCGTAATACCACCCGTGGATTTCCACCGAATCCCTCCAACTAATAACTCTATTACACAAAACAAAACGCATACGATTCCAAATTAGACCTCTCGTTTCACAGCTAATAAATTTGATAAACCCCGACTGTGCTCACTGAGCGATGATTGAGGACCACCACAGAGGGTCAACAAAAGAGTTCGACACGCTTTTATGATGAATTAAAATTATATGAACGCTTTATGTTTTTGTTGAAACATTATTTTGGAATACCCAGGCACAATTCTTAATCTTAGTATAAGATACTAAGAAATATAATTGTGCCATTTAATGTTGCCTTTAGCATAATCCGAGTGCCCTAGCAATCTGTCTACCTCTTCGGGCGTACACAGGCGAGCTGAGTCTATATCAGTGCTACGCTTTCTGTGCTAAGATTTCAACCTCAACTTTATACAAATATTTGTGTGACCTATTAAATTTACGTCCATAAAGTACCCTATAAATGTGTCTTCAATCAGGAAGTATTTTGAAAATAAATGAGCTAAGTTTTTGTTACAAAATGGCCCGATCGATTATGAAGATAATCGAATGGACTCGACTTGTATTGGGTTTTAATTAATTCAGCCAATTGAAAGTAGTCGCAAATATCGAACAGTATCTCTCTCAAACCAATAAGCAATTAAGGATACAAAAGATACACATAGGTATTCACATTAACAACGTTGTACAAATATGTACTACATAACTTTGTTGCTATGCGACGGAAACAAACATCAAGGCCGTCCATAATTACTATTTTCAAGCTTTGTTTATCTTATTGACTTGTAAACACTATGTTATCAAATCTTAGAATTAAATTTCACCATTCAGAGTTACAAAAAAATGTACATGGCTGATACAAAACTGAAGATAAGGTTGTCTTTTAGGTTTGATACTTTTTAAAGAACTCTTTAGTAAACGAATTGAATAGAAGTCCATAAAAGACAACGTCAACTAAAAATACTAAATGTATAAGTAAAGAGAGTTTGCTCAAAGTTTTTATCGGACTTGCCGAAGTATTTTTAGGACTCATAACTCAGAGGTGACTTAAGAACAACGAGGTCGAATCCTAAAGTGTAGACATAAAAATATTACGAGACTAGTTCTGATCACAGCTGCGGTCACTTTACAATATACCTACATATGTATATAAATTTTATTTAAGTTCAATAATCTTATGTATAATATCTACATATTTTGGCCTTAAAGGCCGTGCACATTAATTAGAGCCAATTACAGTGATTATAAACAAACTAATTACATTACTCAGCACGATCAACGTGACATGCCATGTCCTTCCTAAAATGTCCCTGAGACCTATCCCAGCTAGCATAGCAACACACGGACACTATGGCGACCCAGGCACATCAATATTCCTAAATATTGCTGGCAGATTGTCATTGAAATTTCAAAGCAAACAGTAAAAATCTAAATAAAATATAGAACTGGGTTTTATTTGTTGTCAATGGGTTTTGGTACTTTTAAAATATTTTTGTCTATTCAACCTTTAGGTGCTTAAAGTCAAGACAGAATTAAGCAGAACATAGGCGTTATTTATAATTATAGTTTCGTAGCAGCGCTTCTATACAGCTAATTTCAAAGATTTACAACCGGTTTTAAAGTCATTACACCCATTATTCGAAACTGCAATTAAAGAGATGAATCATAAGTTAAGTCTAATTCAAAGCTTTGCTGACATTGTTTTTATATATTATGCTAAAGCCACCTCTCAGATAACCGTGTAGACGACTGATAAGAATCAAGTCAAACTAGTAATGTGGTTAGTAAAAGCTTAAAGCATGTAAGTTGACAAGGAAAAAAACGTCCGCCATCTCATTAAATAAAGTATGTTATTCAATAATTGTTTGTCTTATGAGATTGAATATGGGCTCGTAAAGAATAAGTTTGGGTTTAATATTTTGCTCGAATTAAGCAGTTCCCGACACCAGAAATCTACATACCGCTTCACTGAACGGAATAAAGGCATAATTTATTATTTAAAAAACAACCATATTGTAATAAGGATAAAAAAAATGAAACGAGAATTTAAACAAATGCTAACACAGCTTAACAGCCAATAGCTGAAACAAAGATTAAAAATACCACGAAAAAAGAAGAGAACAGATTTTACCTTGCAAAAGCTCAAAGATAAAATCCGCAAGTAGTACTGAAAATACGATCCATTTCAAAGGATAAAGAAACTACGATTGCAGGTAAAAAGCAATAAACGGCACAAACAAACACAGCTATAACAAATGTATGCTAACACAAGCATACGGTTTACGAGCATATAAATTCAAACGACTTTAATTATTACGAGCCAACAAAAGATTAAATTAGTTCATGGCGATTTGCATAATACCCGAAACTCGTAGGAATTATGATCCAATTTACTAACGCAATCTTTAAGTACAAATACATTTGCCATTTGATAAATATTAAATTTAATCTATACGTTTGTACTCGATTGGAAATTATGGTATGAATATTTTTCCTACAAAAAGAAGTGTCGTTTGCGTGCAACATTTTTTGCATTCCATTACACTTATGGCTGTAATATTTAGAACAGCCCCCTTACTATGAACTCTTAAAGCAGGACACTTTAACATGTGGAAGCGGGACGCCTCTACGTGCAATGTAATGCGGCGTCTCGCTTCCGCATCGTAAACTGTCCTGTTTTAAGATTTCATGGTAAGGGGGCTAAAAACACTCGACTGTAGCGCAGAATTGTCAAACATAAAACTGTAAGAACAAGTAACAAATGAAATGTTACTTCTTGACATGGTATAAAAAATCTTCATAATCATCGTAATATTTCCGCATAAGATGGATGCGTATTGGATAGGAACCATAAAAGGAATAGGTATTGCTAATATAAGGGTTGGCGGAAGCATGACGTTATTATGGCAACCATCGCCCAAGGCAACAAGTATAGCGTCCAAATAGTTTTGACTTTTACCCCACCCGAAGATACTGACCTGACTTTATCGTGGTACCTACTTTTAATATTAAAGGAAAAGATATGAAATATTAGATATTAAAGGGTAAAAAGCGGAGAAACATGGATTTTGATGAGCGTAAAACTCAATATCCAATAGTTTTGATGTTGCATAATTCACTATGTAGTTGCTAGCAAATTTCAATTGAGTGAATCTCAAATTTTGGCCCCAAAAATACTCAAACTAGAAACATTGCGAGTTTAAGCGCTTTAAAACTCATGAAAAGTATATTTTCCACAAAGATAAAGTCATTAGGTGTACTTAGACAATATCTATTTTACATATTACATTACACAAAGTTGTCAGCGTTTATTTCTGTTCCCAACTGTCGTAAAATAACGATATTTCATGTTTCAAAGAGTTATTAGTCATTTAGAACTTTAGGTGGTAGGTAATAATTATCATTATATGGTAGTTAAAGTTAATTTTATACATTACTGTGGCAATTGGTAATTTTGAGGAAACGATGATTATACTGAGTAATTGATTATCTTCAATTTTTTTATATTATACGAAGAAATACCTTGAAATGTTGCTAATATAATAATCATACTACATTTAACCCGTAACAAAGGCGTAACCTTCCAAATATGGAACGACACTTCGACCGGTACGACCAATTTATTAAATTAAGAAAGCTAAGGGACGACTTACTTTAAATCTTGGGACACGTACTAAATAAAGACGTTAAAACCCTTACATTGAATATATGTACATAATTATAATCAAATTCGCATCAACGTCAAAATCCCCACAATACAAAACTGTATACCGAGTTAAGTATTCAGTGAACGTTCTTAAATCCATTATCTTGTGACAAGCACAGCTGATCCGATACCAATAGTACTGCACACAAATTAGATTCGTATTCCGTTGGTGTAATCAAGGCAGACACTTGCCTGCACATCTGTGTCCTACAGGACCATGCAAACGTAACCCAGTGATTTAATTTTCAACTCTATGTGAACGTAATAGGTCACAAAACTATAAAAATAATCAGTTTTCTCATCGGCGTTAAAAGGATTACGACTGCGACTCCGTGAAGATTGTAGATAATGTACGTAGAGTAAGAGACATGCGAGTTTGACAACAGATGCGACAATCTGTCTATCTTAACAAAGCTAGACTCTGATGGGACATAGAGTTCACTTGAATTTACCACTCACTAAAAAGAAACCTGCTACCGTAATAATATTGTGCACTTGTTAATAAATTATTCATATTATATTTCAAACTCTACTTTATGTACAAATATCGATTTCTTAAATTATTTTGTCTGAAAAACTCTAATTGCCTACTCCAATAAGTTACACCATTGTAAGAACGAACATATTTTACAAACCCTAACCCTACTTTCTGAGTCGCCATAGTTACCCTCCACCCCGGGAAAGAGCGAAGGGTAAAACAAAATCTCTCAATTCTTTACTATACAGTACAACCCAACATCAACCCAAACGTTCGACGTTCGAAAAATCACTGCGCACATAAATTCTTAGGCAATAAACATATACGCCATCACATCTGCACTCTACTTATTCTGTGTCTCTACATTAGAAACCAAGTCTGCGCTAATCCAACTCATTGGTTCAAATGTGAGTATTAAATGTTTTTATAAAGGGGTGAGCGTCCCAGTGCTTTGGAGGGCACGAGACAAATGGATTTGTGGAATTTTTTGACACATTCATATAACAATTGAGTAATTGAAGCTTTATTCCCTGAGGCACCTTCCGAGTAGTACATAGAAAATATATTATCCTATCATATTATAACACTGTTTATGATTCACTTTATGTGTAATAAATTAACATTTAGCGCAAAAAATATGGTCGTTGACCCACTGCTCGTCTAGCACATGACCTGTACAAAAACAACAGTCATATTCAACAAAAAACTTTTATTTATTTTACTTATAATTTAGTATTATTTATAGTAGGTATATACAGCCATTAAAAGCCATATTATTTGTATGACAACAGGTATAACTGATTTTTGCTTGTTTTAACTAGCATTCGTCCTTGTTTTAATTGGGTGCTGACCAACATGACCTTGTTTGCCAAAGTTGCAGTTTCATTCACCTTTATAATTTTTATTATAGTACCTAATACAGAAATTGTTATTTAACGGATAGTAGCTAAGCAATTAGAATGCTGCGCTGATTGTTAAAGGCTTAATCACTGCTCCGCATCTGACAAACGTACCATATAGGATAATTTCTTAAAAAGAGCCTACGTTTTTTTCTTAATTCTTGGTAGACAGAGAAGAGACCTTAAGCGAAGTAGTAATCTGAAGCGAACATTTTCTGGAATAAGACATGAACCATAAAACTGATGAAGAGTGTGATGTAAAGTAAAAAAATGCAGCGAATATCGTTGTTGTGTGAGCAATAAATGGCGGGCAGCAGTGCTATCCGCTATTTGACCCTGTGTATACTAATAAAATATTATTTATTATAAAAGACGTATTAAGGATTCTACAACTGGTTTCTTGGAACTTTCCCATAGGAATAATACTTCGCAACTAGTAACAAAGGTCTTTTTGTTTTAGAGTGCCTTTTAATGTCTATAAGAAATTAAATATGACTTTGAAACAAATTCGCAATATTAATATTTCACGTTTATTTACTTATATTTGAGTTGTTTGACTTATAAATGTACATATGACTTTAATAAAAATATAAAACTATAACGTATAACTGGTTGGTTCTTTCTTCTAATTTTTGTTTTTTTTTTTTATTATAGTCTGACCATACCAGTTTAGGCGATAAACGAAATGAATTAATTACAAACTTAAAACTTAAACGTTATTTACATCAGCTATTATTATTCGCTGATGACTTAAATAACGTTTAAGCTGAAAATTGATTTAAAAGTATGCTGTAAATAATAGTATATGCTGTAAATATGCTGAAAATTGGTGGTTGAGTGAAAGAATCGTATCTAAGTACACAACTACAAAAGAGGAATAAAGAAGATGTATTATATTGTCATCATCATCATCAACAGCCGATAGATGTCTACTGTTGAACAAAGGCCTCCCCCTTTTAGAAGGGGGGGTTGCCATAATCCCCACGCTTGGCAAGCAGCTTGGGGATCGCAGTGTTAGTAGTCAAGTTACAGAAGACAATGCTGCCTATCTTCTGGATTTTCCCTTAGTCGCCTCTTACGACACCCACGGGAGGAAAGGGGGTGGTCAATTCTAGGCCGGATACCACCCGGCGGTATCGTAAGTGTGATGTATCGAGATGTATTGTAAGTGACCTAAATACTTAAATATGTACCTAAATCTCCTAATAAATATATATTACTTATGTCCGCTATAATAATCCGGCCCAGTGGGTCATTTGATTGGATCGGAGCCGCGCTAAGTTAGCGTGAAAAACAAATGATATTTCAATTTAGTATTGTACTTGTACGTGTCGACGACCTTTACACGTTTATAATAAAATAAGGAGTTGTTAATTAGATTAAGTAGGTACTATATTAATTAAAGGCTACTTTTCAAAATAAATTGTGTTGATAAATTGATATGTTGCAAGAAAAGCAAAACAAAAATAGTTCTGCTGGTAAATGGTAAATTCGTAATATAGAACTCCATACATTTCTATTGCTATTTTTGAGAGTAGTAATATTTTTAATGCTTTGTTTTTCTACTTTTTACGTATGTGTTAATAACCCAAAATCAAGTTTCATATTACATTATTTGAGGATTTAAATAACCGAATATAACCCACTTACAAATCATAAAAAAGGGCATAATTTTTTTCAAAGCTACTAGTGTAATTTACGCGAACTAAGTAACGCGCAAAACTTGTATGCATATTAATATCTGAATACTGAAAGGAAGACATGATGTATTGCGGTGACTGGTGTTTACACACCAGTTAAAAGATTAGACTAAATGATCATTTCCTTAGCAGTCTTGGAACAAAGGCTAGGTTCGACGACCTAAGGAAATGGATCGTTTAACGTCTTGTAAATTTATTATGTGATAGTACCCAACTTTAGACTGAAGTAAGTATCTGTAAGTTTAAGTTCCCACAATCTTTTTTTATTTATGAGCTTAAAATATTTATCGATATTACTATGTAATCATTTAAAACACGCTTTACATTTAAAGTTAGATTAAATCAATACAGTAGTTTTAAGTCGAAATACCATATTGTAAACAAAATACAATATGATTCTCGTTTTCATATCTAAGCAACTGGCGTTTTATTCACTTAATTAACATAGGTATACCTAAACCCTATATAGATACAGGTGTTGAGATGTATTATTATAGTACGGTAAGTTTACCTACCTTTATTAAAATAACCATTATAAAGAGAAAACCATCACCATTTTAGTCTGGAGAGTTAAAGATACTAAAATAGAAGACGTCTACGTAAAGTTCTGACCGCAAATTAGACCAAAGTTTCGGTTGATCAAAACTTTGAAGCAAAGTCTAAGATTAAGAACAAAGTACACGCGGTTCCATATAATGCCTTAAGTACCTATTATAAAACAATTAATGAATACATTTGCAAAAAAATCGTGTAAACATAAAATATAAATACCTACATATATATTAGTTTGGTGCAATTTGTCTTACACAACACAGACTTTGTAAGTACACAATAAATACCTACTAATCAAACTTTCAAAACATTATCTTCTATAAGCATCAATTAATGTTTTTACGAGGTCGAGATTTTCCGCAGATACATTATCAGGCCTGTTCATCTTGAGAAATAAAACAAAGGAAGCCTTAAAACGCTTCTACTTTCAACAAGATATTTTATAGTACCCTCCTTTGATCTGCAACCTTTTCACTGACCGCAATAAATGCCTAGCTAAAGAGATAAAAGTGAGATGCCTTTGTGTGGAAACTGTAATGAAACATTTTAGGTGCGCTAGGGAAATATTTCAACCAATAGTTGTTTATGTTGCAACTGTTTGGAGTACATGAATCGTTTTTGTTTGTTTCAATAAATCTTTTTGTTATGGCTTTGTAGCGATGTTTGCAACGATTTAAGAGATACCTTGGGATAAATAAATATTATGGATAAAGGCTGTCCCACACAAGTGCGTTATTGCGATTATGCGTCCCGATTCCTTGCATACAACTGCGTTTTTATCGTCGAGATATTCTAGAATCGCAGTTGTGTTCAATCGGGACGCATTATCGCAATAACGCACTTGTGTGGGGGAGCCTTTACTTTGCTCCAGTGTTTTTGATATCAGACAGGTGCGAAGGAGATTCTAGGTTCAATTATTTTCATGTCCAAAGTTCAATGCCGTAATTAAGTGTACTTCTCTGAAAAAATAACCATTTAAATGTTTAATAATCACTATGAAAAAATATAGTGTTGTGTTCTGTTCATTCTCATTCGTAAATTGCAAACGCCTTAATTATCTGTGTAACATATTGAAATAAAACCACATATTTATCTGATTTTATCGCGTTCTTTGTTATACTTACCTCCCGACGTTTAAAATCCTAATAAAAACGTATACAACCGACGAGAATTTTAAGTGTTTTACGGCTCCTGGCCATATCTAGAATTGTAATTAAAACTGAACATATTATTGTCTCGTATTGCATTTAACTAGAGTTGTGGCCGTGGCAAGGTGCGGAATAGACCGCAGACGTCAATTAGCCTGTTACAGTTTGCTACCAAACACATTGTACTAAATGCTGTGTATCTACACCTGATTTCTCTGAAGAGCTAAGTGGGAGGAGTAAGTGCTATTGGTACAAACCTGGGTTGCTATTGAGAATTCTGCATTGACTATTCAATACAGAATTCTCGATAGCAACCCAGGTGTGTACACACACACAGCCTTGTACGAATTGTAATGTTGTACATATTAAGTAATATCTATTATGGATATCGGGTGCCGAGTGGTATCTGGCCTAGAATTGACCACCCCCTTTCCTCCCGTGGGTGTCGTAAGAGGCGACTAAGGGAAAATCATCCAGAAATGGCAGCAGCGTCTTCTGTAACTGCGATCCCCAAGCCGCTTGCCAAGCGTTGGGATTAAGGCACCCCCCCCCCCCCTATTCAACAGTGGACGTCTTCCGGCTGATGATGATGATGATTATGGATATTAGGTATAAAGGTACATAACATAACATCACGCCTATATTCACCGTAGGCAGAGGTGTATAGCACACACACACTTCGCCAGTTATGTTATAGGACCCAATGTAATAGGGGGCGAGCCTGTTGCCATCAACCGGGCGCAAGTCCAGACTCTATACAATATACATCTACTAAGAAATAAAAAACCCCATTAACACTTTGCCCGTCCCGGGATTCGAACCCAGGACCTCATGCTCAGCAGTCGCGCTGAGCGACCACTAGACCAACGAGGTGGTTAGAAATGTGGCCTCATTCAATTTATTCTTTTTATGCAGGAGCAACATTCAAATAGAGACATCAACAGCTTAAAACGCCAATGAATCTGGCGGTTCTTGTCTTTTGCACATTTTGCCGAATTTCCATAATAAAGACATGGTATTCTAAAAATAGCTTTAGCTCGAATTATATTATTATGCAGACAAAATCTCTCGTCTGGAGTCTTATTGGTTTGGCACCCATGAATGCAGGTTCCTTCAATTTCTGCTTCCCACATCTTTGTGAAGATCCAACTATCCTTTGAACTTCCAAGTATTAAAGAAACACCACTTTTCATATGCCTCACGTCCCGTTCTGCGATGACACATTAATTTCTGCACGGATAGTATTATTACGTCTATTAACACAACGACCTTATTACACAGTGCCAACTGCCTGCGTCGACACTTAATATTTGGGCTAAAGTTTAACTCCCTCTACCAGAGGAAGCGCGTGACGATACATAAATTAATAAGTATTTAAATGGAACGGGTCATTTAGTGCATGAGCGTCGAGCTTGCATTCTGTTACTTATGCGTTGTGCACTCTTTAATCCTGGCATGAACATTTTATTTAAATATTCATACAAAGAATGTTTTGTTAAAACTGACTTTAGTATGGTGCTTTGTTCAACCTGCTGTTTGGGATTGCCGTCCAAATATGTTGTAAGGAGCAAGCTTGAGATTCTAATTAGTTGCAATTGCATGTGCTGACGACTCTTAGTTCATTGTATAATTTGTCAAATTCAAAGATATTTTTTTACCAAAATCCAGATCAGTCGACTTAACATATTGAAATCCCTATCAATATTAACTTCGAACACATTTGAAATAAAATAGCATCACATGGTATTCAAACCAAATATCACATGATGATACAATGTAGCCATGTAGTTGCAATGTGATACAGAGATCGTCATACAAATTGGTTTTCGGCAATATGTATTCGCATAGCGCGTCGGTCATGCATTATAAGCAGCCGACCTGTAGATAGAACGGAGCCGAATTGATCTGACGGTCAAAGGGTTCCTATTGTATACTTCTAGGGTACTGAATAGATATGTGATCGGAAATGTGTTTTGTATAGATATGTTAAGAGAAGTCAGTTTTTTTGGTGGGTAGGTGTTGAAAAACTAAACACACTCCTCTGATTTAAAATTTAATTAAAAATAGTTTAAATAGAAATTCAGTGTTAATTTTTACCAGCATTGGTAATTTATAGTCCAGTAGCTGTGTACTTACATTTGTAGCACATTTATGTGACAAAAAATACAACCCTTTTAACACACCACCTGCCAGCACATCAACTTCACTTTTCTTCAAATATTATCGGCAAACAAGTCACAGGCACCATGGCACAAATCACTGATATCCTGTCGGTGCAGAAGAGTCTTGAAGAGACTTTCATTAAAAAGATGGGAGAACTTGAGGCTCAAATCCAGAGTGCTGGACCTGCTAAGGATACCGTGGCCAAGGTTGCTGAAGAGTTCCGAACCTTCAGAGAGCTGATCTTTAGTATGCTTGGGTTGCTCCGTAAGCAGATTGGAGAGTGTGCCAGACACCTTGATGGGTTGGAAACCAGGCACCGGAGAAAGGCGTTAATCTTCCTGGGGCTTCATGAAGCTGAGAATGAGGACAGCAGCGCTGTGATCTTGGACGTCATCACCAACAGGCTTGCCCTGGAGAACATCACAGCGTCATCTATTAAGTCCTGTCACCGTCTTGGAACCGGCGGTAAGGAGCATCACAGGCCCATACTCGTCAAGTTTGTCAGTCTTGACACAAAGTCCTTGATCTGGAGAACAAAGACGAAGTTGAAGGGGTCCTCCATAGCCGTGAAGGAGTTTTTGACAAGAACAAGGCAATCTGTTTTTGAGCAGGCTCGGCTACACTTTGGCATGAAAGCTTGCTGGACGCAGGACGGTGTGATCGTCTTGAAAACCTCAGACGGATGCCGACATAGGATCACCTCCTTGGATGAGCTTAGTCCTTTGCTCTCTAAGTTTCCGAAGGCTGCAGGCGCGTCTCCATCTGCAAAAAAGAGGGGTACAGACACTGTGAGTGAGAAACCGAGCGCGTCTCGTAAATAATTGTATCTTGTTTAGTTTTCAAACAATCATATCGCCTTACCTTTATTTATCGAGTTGTTTACGTTCGTCGATTCGTTTGGTTCTCTACGCACATTCGCCCTTCCGGTTTATTAAATGGTATGTAAGTACCCTGCTTTTAACGTTTATAATATGTAACGTCATTTCCCTCGTTCCGATAATATAGCATTGTGCTTCCATCTTTTCTCTACATTATTATATTTTTTTTTTCTGTCATCGTCAAGTGTCATTGTCAATTATTGTGAATGTGAAGTTGTCAGCTTGTCACTGCGTTCAGAAACATTTAGTTTTAATCTTTCGATCTTCCAATGACAACTATTTAAACACTTGACCTCAGTGTTACTATTTTTCACATATTATTTTTATTTTATTTTTTGTTATATCAACTCTCTGTTCTTCTACAATCATTTTTTTTTTATCCCTAGTACCAACTACACAATGATAAATATTCTTACAACTATCACTGTTCGGATTTAACTTTATTTAATTGTTTTGCTGATGTGAACTGGCGGGTGGTGCAGTATAAGTGTAGCACCACAAACATTGAAATTTTGAAAAACCTCAATTTTATTATTTTTATATTAAACAATATTTATAGTTATTTTTATATATATTTATTAGTATTGTATTATGTCTGATAATGATTCCTATTATTCTGCGAATGAATCTGCTGTTTCGTCCAGTAACGAAAGTTTTAGTTCGGTCACTGACACCCTGAGTGACTTTCTAAGCCAACAATTTAACCTAAGCTCAAACCGATTGCTTAATATATGCCACATTAACGCTCAAAGCATTCCTGCTCACTATAGTGAATTATACAGCACGTTTACGGATAGTAACATTCACGCCATCCTGATCTCCGAAAGTTGGTTTAAACCTTGTCTACCTTCAACCTCATATCCACTCCCCGGCTTTATTCTTATCCGGAACGACCGCGTGGGTAAAAGGGGCGGTGGCGTGGCCATTTATTTACGTTCGGACTTCCCTTTCAAAATCGTAGCTTCCTCTGACGTCTCTGCTTCCGCGGAGTTTCTTTTCCTTGAGGTGAGTGTCAGAGGAGCTAAAACCATTGTTGGTGTCGTCTACTGCCCCCCTACCGTTGACTACTTCACTGAATTCGAATCGGTTCTTGAATCTTTGGGTTCTGAATATGCACACCACATCATCATGGGTGATTTCAATACCAACCTTCTTGCTCCAAATTGTCCTCGCTCCCGTAAACTCATGCACCTTATCGAGTCAGCTAGTATGCAGGTCTTACCTCTCCAACCGACACATCACAGCAGTGTTGGTGATAGCACCTGGCTCGATTTAATCATTACCTCTAACCCTTCCCTCGTTTCCTTCCATGGTCAACATACTGCTCCGGGTTTCTCACATCACGACCTAATTTACCTGTCCTATATCCTGAAACCTCCTAAATCCATTCCTCAGGTTCTGTATAGGCGTTGCTTTTCTCGCATGGATACCCAAAGGCTTCTAAGTGATGCCTCCGCTATAGACTGGGAACCGATGGAAAAGGCAGCTACTGTTGATGAAAAAGTTTCCATATTTAATAACAACGTCATCCACCTCTACGACGTACACGCTCCCATCAAACCCGTTAAGCTTAAGCGATCACCCGCGCCTTGGATGACAGAAGGGATTCGTATGGCAATGCGACGTAGGGATCGCGCGTTTCGCAAGTTTAAAAGGGATCGGATAGAGGACAACTGGAATCATTTTAAATACGCAAGAAATCGGTGTAACCAGATGATACGCAACGCTAAACGCCGCCACATACTAAATAATATATCTACGTCATCTAATGCCGATATTTGGAAGTTCCTTCGAACTCTAGGTATCGGTAAAGTGCGAAATTCAGACCTTCCTAGTACTATTGGTTTAGACGACCTCAACCGTCATTTCTCCTCAGTACCAACCTTAGATCGTCTAACCAAACTTCAAACAATGAATTGCCTATCTAGTCTGACGCGTCCTAATATAGTGCCTTTTCACTTCATTCCAGCGAATTCGGATGAGATCAAAAAGATTATCCTATCCATCAAGTCCAGAGCGGTAGGGTGTGATAATATTTCTCGCCACATGATTACTACAATCTTGGACCCCTTGCTCCCCGCCATCTCCCATATCATTAATTTCTCTTTATACTCTGGAATTTTCCCTTCCCTATGGCGTAAAGCCTTTGTTATTCCTCTGCCCAAAATTACTAATCCTTCCCTCCCCAGCCACTTTCGTCCGATTTCTATTTTACCTTTCCTGTCCAAAGTGCTTGAGGCCTGCGTACACAAGCAGTTCTCAAAGTTTATCTACACCAACTCCTTAATTAGTCCGTATCAATCTGGCTTTAGGCCTGGACATAGCACTGTTTCTGCCCTCCTTAAGGTGACTGGCGATATCAGGGCAGGACTGGAGAACACCAATGTAACAACCTTGGTATTAGTTGATTTCTCCAACGCCTTTAATACCGTCAGTCACGACATCCTGTTGTCCATTCTCTCCTATCTTATGGTCTCTCCCGGGGCGCTGGAATGGTTTTCTTCATATCTTCGGGATCGTCAGCAATCGGTCTTTACTGAAAAGTGCTCCTCGATCTGGTGCAACTTAAACGCTGGCGTTCCACAAGGCGGCATCCTCTCTCCTCTTCTCTTTTCTATTTTTATAAACCTTATAACTCCTGAGCTTCAGTGTGCGTATCATCTTTACGCTGATGACCTGCAACTTTACTGCCAGTCATCTGTTGATAGTATATCGGACGCTATCTCCAAGCTTAATCGTGATCTGCATATAATAAAAAACTGGTCTGATAGGTTTGGTGTAGCAGTCAACCCCGCCAAATGTCAAGCCATAGTTGTCGGGAGCCATCGCAGCATAGGTCAAATGGATCTGGCTGCCCTGCCTCCTATCGTGTTTAATAACGCAATTATTGCTACCAGCCAAAATGTGAAGGATCTAGGCCTACTAATTGACTCCACGCTTAACTGGCAGGCTCAGGTTGCCAACATTAGCCAGAAGATTACGGGTATCTTGCGATCCCTTTACCGCATGAAGAATCTTCTTCCTTCCAACACTAAGGCAAAGCTTGTACAGTCCCTTATATTTCCTATAATCGACTATGGTGATGTATGCTATTATGACCTGAATGCAGATCTTCTCAACAAACTTGACCGCCTTCTAAATAACTGCATTCGATTCGTGTTCAATCTCCGTAAATATGACCACGTGTCTGATTATCGTTCCCTCTTGAAATGGTTGCCCATTCGCCAGCGCAGAAAGCAAAGAGCTTTGACCACGCTGTTCTCTTTTCTTACTTCTCCTACTTCTCCTCCTTATCTTGACTCTCACTTTCAGTACTTATGCTCTAACCACAACAGAAATCTTCGCTCCTCCCATAACCGTCTTATACAATGCCCTTCTCACCGTTCTGACTTTCTACATTCTTCCTTCTTCGTTCAGTCCATCCTCTTGTGGAATGCACTCCCCGTGGAGATCAGGATGGCTACTAGTCGCTACACATTTAAAAATAAGTTACGTGAACACTTTTTCAAAACTATGGCAGAATCATCCCTCCGCTGATCTTTCACTACCACTATTATTATATTTATATATTTTTATAATATTTATAATAAGTATATCTTATGTAGGTATGTATATACACGTTATAATTTAGATTTATGTATGTACTCTTTTGTCTATTTATGTATAGTAGTTAGTTACTTTTTAGGTTTTTTACCGGTAAGTATTAGTTAAGTTTTCAATTGTAAATATCTTTCTGGCATCTACCAAGGTCACATTTCTGCACCCTCCTAAGGTTGACTGGGAGAAAATGCCTATGGCATTAAGTCCGCCTCTGTACACAATTTGTAAGTGCATAAAGTATAAATAAATAAATAAATAAATAAGTCAGATGAATATGAAGTGGGTTATGTTTTGATGTCGAAGGCCTACGTAATAATTCCTACGCAGTTATTGGTAATGTGAATACAGTAACATTTTCTAAACTCTAAATGTATGACCACAAATAAAAATTATTGGTTTTACCTTTAACAGATTTTCAGGTAGTAAGTTTTTAATTTAATAATCAATAGCATCATTAAAAAAAGAATTTTGACATGTAGGTAAGCAAACAGTATAATTATTTTCCTAATGATAAAAGATTTAAATTAACTGATTTAAAACCAGAATAAAACCCTCTTCAAAATTAAGCAAAGCCGGGATCAAAGCTAGTTACGCTACAAAGAAACAAAAACAGAACAATAAAATACCTTACGTAACCAACGAAAAGTCAACCCCATAACAAAACAGGACACATCTCATAACACAGACGATTGTCGACCACAAACGGCAGTACGACCAAAATCATGTGGTCACTACAAAGTGGCAAGATCCTGTGGCACCACACAAAATATTAGACCAAACTCTGAGGTCCGAGGATTAAGGGAACGAGGTCAAAAGTGCTTTAGAACGTCCGACAGTTTGCCGCGAATTTCTGGTGGACTTAATTTTGTGCAATAGGATTTGTGGAAAGTGGAATGTAAAGTATATGTAGTAATATGTAGGTTAATACGTGCTTCTTATTAGTCTAATTAAGATACTAGATTGTAAGAAATATGAGGTGGAAAAGACAGCTCAATATGTTTACTCCTAATTAATCTCACAAGGCAACCTATTACCGAAGTAAGCTATTTCATGAGAGCTCGGACTATGAGCTTGATAGAAATGGGCTCGCCACACCCAAATTTGGGTGTGCACTTGCAAATTTCTGACTAATTTTCAGGGAATGCTATCTGGCACACCGTGGATCGTAACTTGGTTATTTTTTACCTGTAGTACCTAGTTCTTTGAAGATTTAAGTAAAACCAGAGGCAACAGTTAGTCTTCGATATAGGTAATAAACGGCATTACCTCTGAAAAAATACTTTATTTAACTAGGAACAATTTATAGTGTGTATTGAACCGTATTGAAATTCTGATTCCAATTACCCTACGGCGACCTTTTCAATATTGTTGGTTGGATATTAATTTGGTTTGTAATTTCATGAAAGAAATCGCGTGAACTGGCAGTAGTTGTATTTGATTTCCAAATGAATAAACATAATTTGTATCATTGCTTAATTGTGGTTTTATTTTTATTAATAAGTTTAATTACATGATTATCAATACTAGGGCGCAATGGCTTAACTTTAATGCAAGAACGTTTGAGCGTGTTTCATCTTTTTTCGGAGAATATCAAAGACTCATCGTGTTCTCGACATTTGCACTACATATAAATATACAATATAATACAAATTATATTCATATAACACAGGAATTCCCCAAATTCTTTGTGCAAAAGTGCCCTTTTCAAAAAGAGTTTTACCCTAAATCATTCTATTTTCCCGACAATGATAAATAAATAAAACATAGCTTTAAACAACAGTGCTACTATTATAACTATAAAATGTTACTTCATTTTATGCTAAGAAAGATGTTTTCTACGGAATACACCGATACCAAGCGTCGAAAGCTCAGCTCTGCGACGTTACGATAAAACGCTTAGTCGGGCTGTGGTACGTCTGAACCGTCTGCAGCGAAGTTCTGACTTGTGGTGGATCGCTCAGCAACTCGGCTTATATTTGACTGAAGATACGAGCGAAAAGGTTGTTTCATATTATTTGTTACGAAGAAAATCATAACCTTTTTTAATTTGTTGTTTAATGACAGTGCTGGAATCTGATAGTTTGTCTGTTTTATTCATATTGTGAATGTATGAATAAATGTATGCATAACATAGAACGCAGTTACTATTAAACACTGCTTAAATATATTTGCCTTCAAAATTTACCGCGGATTTCGGCACTTTACCCGTATCAATATTCGGGTAAACTGCCGAAATCTGCGGTAAATTGTATACATAGTTCTATACTATATATATATATAGTAGGTACTCTCTATACTATATATAGTAGGTAATCCGTGGAAACGCAACTAAAACAGGGAGATAGATTCAAAGTAATATCGTCCTTATTTTCACTTCATGTCTTACATTATCTTCTAAACTAAACTTGGTAGACTTGGTTGACAAGTTTTGACGGCTGCATTCACGATCCTTTGCTCAACTACATTATTATGAGACTGGAACAAAATATGTCATTGTTTTCGGACGTTTTTCCATATCTGTAAGTTAGATTAATAGCAGGGCGTGAACAGTCTCTAACTGTAATATAGTATATTATATAATGCTTGTTAACTGGGCTAAATCAAGAAGTGAACTATAATGATTCTACGTCGCCACATCATACTTCCTTTTATCCCTTTCTTTGCTGCTTTGCGAAATGTTGGCACTGCCATTGTGGTAAGTGTTTTGTATTTTTTATTGAAGACCACAATTAACGGGACTAAAGTTGGGTTTGTCTCAACACCACGCTGTTCCCATACAAATAAACGACAAAGTCCGTAAGACATCGATTGCGAAGTACAAGTCCCTTCTGTATCTTCGAAAGATTTTAATCTAGATAAATCGCAATAGTTCACAATTTACGGCAAGCGCCAGACAGCTTCGTAACAGCCTTGTTGCCTCGTTACTAGCACCGCGCGAATAAAGTTTTCTTTGACGAACATATTTGCATGTACGATACACCTGGATCCCTTAGATTTTATATCAGGTGACTTGGTTGCAGCTTATTGGAAATCTTGTCTAGGTACCTATATTATGTCTGAATATTTTCGTACTGATGAATAGACGAGCACGTATGAAGAATGTACCTAATCATTTCGCTATTTTTACTTTTTACTTATATTTCCATTAGTGGTTGCCTGAAAGAAATTAGTCTAAGCAATCAGACAGCCACTTGCACTGTTTTTAGTTTTTTCTATATTCTGTGATTCTTTGTGTGCAATATAGTATATAATCTATCTATTTAATCGAAGTGAATCAAAAGTAGATGGTCTCAATGAAACAGGCTCGGCTATATGATGCAAAACTAAATAGCCAGTGTAGCTTAATCGTTCTCAATAACGTTATGACAGTGGACTATCTGCCAAAAATTATAAGGGATTCTACTTTTGCCTACCCAATAGGGAAATGTTCCAAGATTTTGCAATATTTCCATCCTATTTTCCTAAAACAAAAGTCACAAATATTACAAAGCCCGATAATAATGTACGCCGTGGCTTTGTGAACTAAAGATACGGTCGACCCCGCACAGAACAATTTGTATCAGGACTAAGGCCTTCTGCCAGGAAACTAAGCCAATGCGGTCGCTTCTTTATTTATAGAAACTTTTAACGATAACGAAGATAAGCGGGTTAGTGAGCAGCTCAGATGATGTAGGTATTCAGATTTCAGATTCAGACTATTCAGCTGTTTTGCGGTTGATGTTTCCTCATAAAGGCCATTATGCGATCTATCAATATATTGACATTTATAAGAAATATAGTTTATAATTTATTTCAGTGTGTTTGGTTTCGATATTGTATTTCACAATATTTTTAGTAGCAAAAAGAAATAATCATTGACACACGTGTTACTAATACCTACACATTTACACACGTGTTACACCTTAATAGCACCATAAAAACAAAGGCACGTTTTTTTTATTTTGACAATCACAGGGTACAGAAACTTAAACAAAATTATTCTATTTTTAGGAAGGCTTAAAGCTTTCTTACTTATTACTACCTTTAATTACAAGCCTGCATATTTAAGTTGTTACATAGGGCAATACATACAATAGGATCATATCCGATGTCTTTATATAGGCTTGACGTTCATGCTTTTCCACTTTACTCGTATTATTATGAAGCTTTATATAAAAACCACAAAATCCGCCCATCCCTTTAAGGGTCAGCTCAGACCGAGAGGAGCGCAGAGGAGAGGATTTTTTTAAGACACACGAAAAGAAGCTTTAAGATATTGCTATAAAGTGCAGATACGGTTAACATGACAAAAAATATTACTACAATTCAAATATTTATTTACTTATCTTGTCTTATATTGTCATTTTTAAATTGTAATTTTTTTATCGATGTATCGACATTACAAGTAGCGCGTAATATAATATTTGATCGAGCACGCGAGCATGCCCGAGACCGCGTGAGGATTATTCCCCTTGGTCTGCGCTGACCCTAAAGAATACAAGCGTGATAGTAAAAACAAAGCACTCAAAGCTCTCACAACAAACCTTTAATTTTACTTGAGATCAGTTAAGACGGCCATACATCAGGCTACGGTTGCCAAGCGTTGATTACACGATGTGAGTGTGATATGCATCTTGCTACTGCGGCCACGCCTGACGTCAATCTGTATCAGGAGAAACATTCAGAATGTTTAATTCTTAAATACATGGTTTGTTCATCAACCATACGATAAGAAGAAGATGTTATTAAAAAGGGTAAATGGTAATAATAAAAGTTGATGCACATCCAGACAATTCCGAAAGTACCTATGGTGCTACGAATTTCTAGCGAACCAAAGATTGATTGCTTAATGACACTGTATTTAAATTTGATTTGGAAAATACTTGGGCCTATTTGGGACAAGAGGGACTAAACTAAAAAGATATCTTGACATTGTAAAACCATTTTATTATCATTATTTTAGGGTCACGTTAGTGTGTCATGAAATATTTCCTCCTCATTTAGAGTTGATCTTCTGTTTCTTACTCTTCGGTACTCAGTGTTACCGTGTAATGAAGTTATTTTCTCATGTTTTGTGTGGGCGTTGGGTTAATGTTCTGTTAGATTGGTAGCATGGCTCTAGATTTGGAAATTGAACCTGCAGAACAGAGATTTTATACAAGAGAGTCCAGACTCCAGAAGTTAAAGGTGCAACAAATTGAAAAGTACTTCTTTAAATATTTTGCTTAATTACTTTAAGAGCGAACTAAATTGTTTGATGTTATGAAGGTGTTTAATTGCATTAGATACCTATACTATATCGGCTCCGTTATAAGTTAGGAATTATTTGTTATTTAATTTTGTATATGCGCTTTATTATTAAACTTCATAAATTTTTTATTATCTAATTCTATTTTAAAATAAACCTAATATTTTAGGACTTCTTACTTATTAAAGGATAGGTAAAGATTAATTGATAATATAACATATAAGTTTATAACATCGAACAATCTATAAACCACTTAATTTTATAAACATGTCTTAGTTTTTTAAATCAATTATCTGCACGTGTTCTTCGTAAAGCAAATAATTTAACAATTAATCCAAAAAGTACACTTACATTAATTTGTTTAAAATTACATCGTCTCATTACATTCCGTCTAATTAAGCATCGTAAACGGGAAATATAAATACGCTTTTTATATCATCCCTACTAAAATTGCGTTGTTCTAGAACAATTTTCGCTAAAGCAATTAAGTTCGCAATTAAAAGCGAGGGTTTGAGTTGCGCGGGCATCCGGAGAATGTCGGTCGGTTGAAATTTGTCAGCAACCGGCGACTATTGTGAACCGACCCTAACTGACCTCACCTTAAGTTTCAATTAATGGAACAATTTCATTTGCTGGTTCACACGCTTGTCGGTAGCGAGATTGGAGTTTACATCCAAGTCCACTCAATCAGGTGCTGGGAAAAGCATCATTAACGAATAAAATAGTGTATATTATGGAATGTTGTAGACATTTTGCTTAAGCTAGAAAAATTAAGTGTTACAAAATAAATGTAGAAAAAAATCCTTAACATAAAATTGAATAAATGCACCGGTAAAAAGGCTTTTTAACCCATTTTATGTGGGTTACAGATTTACAGAAACAGACATATTTCAAGCTGATACTGGGCTCGTTGCGTCTCCCTCGCTTGTCCAGCTACAAATAGGAATTGTATTCATAATCAGTCTCCCCGAGGACGTCATAATTGCCATCCATCGTACCCCATTCGTAAAAGTTATCCACAATCTTAATAATGGATTCATGCTTCTTGATGTAACAAACTTGTGGTAATGAAATATGAAGTTATCCATTTGTTTTGCTTCGGTTGCTAAGAAATTTTGTTCCTGACGTACTTAGCCCCTACCATGATTACTGTATAAATAGAACTGGCGTAACTAAGGTTTGTTTTGAATACATTATCTACTTCAACCGAGATCGTACTCTGTAAACTTGCGAATTGGCGAAGTACCAGGGTCTCTACAATTGGTAAGGAAGGTTTTTAGGTCACTTTCCAGAATGTCATTTAACCCATAAATCTGTAGGTAGGTAGGTACGTACTTTATAAGGGCACTTTAGGTACCTACAATATTTGGGGCCTCGTTGGAACCTCCATTATGTGTTACAAAAAATATATTTATATAAGTGGTAATATATTGAATACAGTAGAACCGTATTATTTTATCATATCAAAGTATATTCATCAGATGTAACGCAAATAAAATACCTTGGTCCAAACGTTGCAAGGTCTCATTTAATTAGAATGCTTCTACAATCTCGTTCTTCTATAATGTCACTAGTTATACTATCCTTCTCAGACGGACCACACAGAAGACCTTCTGGACTGAAAACATGGTTAATCAATGAACACTGATTGCTACTCTCGATAAAAGTAATGAATAGAACATAAAATCTCTTTGTTTTACACTTTTCCAATAAATTCTTGCCTTTCAATAGCATCAATAAATACTGAGAGGCTTTTTCATTATTTTAATTAAGGCTCTAAAGATTTTATAAAAGAAAGAACTCATTATTAAGAGTTTTTTGATAAAGTAAATTAGACGCCAACATTAAGGACCTTTTTATTTATCATTATAACTATAGGTTTATTTTAACAGTCAAACTTTTTCAATAAATTGTTTATTTCAAAGTTTCAAACCCTAGTAGACAAATGAGGTTTTTCAATTTATCCTGTTACAAGTGTAACTGAAATGCGGGCTTTTTTTATTCACAAATATGCTTATTCAGCAGACAGAAATAACGTTCCTTGACCTTACAGAACGAAGAGTTGAACGACTGCAGAAAAATATCTGTGTGTACAAATATTGATATTTCAGCTTTTAGCATAAATAGTAGTTTTTTTAGAGCCACAAATAAACATTCTCATCCATGATAAAAGCTGAATTCAATCGCATCATATTCGAGTTCACAACCTATAGTAGGCGTCGTTAACGCCTACTTGGAAGTCACACAATTACACTTGCATCGCCCAAATGTGCAACTATCAAAGACGGTTCGCGTCTGCTCGTGAGAAAATAACTCGCCTGTACAAACGCCAACGCGGCTTTTAAACGAGCACATCATAAAAGAGCCATTCCTCGCCACTCTGTGAATGCACTACATTTATTTACAAGAAAAACTAGCGAGGTTGTTTCGCTAAAGGAACGGGCAATGTTCAACATCTTCAGTTCAACTCAGATTTGCTAGGATGAGTGCTTTATCTTTGTGTCTTAGACTCGTCAGATGTAATTTCGTTTTGAAACGAGTGGCTTCACTACCCGTTACTCGTTCAAATAAAACTGAGCAGACAGTTTTTATTTCTATTTCAGAACAGAATTATATTAACAAACTTAATTAAATTGTCATGTAATGTTCTACTAAGAAAATAGTCAACAATATAACTAAAATAATACAAACGGATTAATGACTGCAATATTTTATTCGTGCACAAGAAAATGTTGCTTTAAACAGTTAAAAAAATAGACTAAGCTATTGCTAATACATTACCTTCTCAAAAATGTTGGTTGCAAAATTAATAACTTGCCTGCAGGATCTGTAAATATTAAACAGAAAACTTAACGTGGGCCGTCGAACGGCGGGATTGATCGAGAAAATCTAAGGGATTATTTTGAAAGTGCACAAGAACAACACAGCTATTTATCAAAGTATTGGAAATCAAAGGAGGTATAATTCAAACAGTGATCAATGTGATAGGGCTTAATACAAGTAGATTGGCCAGAAAAATAGACTTCATCTGCGTAGCCCCTATTAGGTTGGAGTCGGTTTCTCAGCAGCTAAATATCAATATTCTACATACATCGACTGGTTTACTAGTTTGTCTTTACAGAATAAAAAAAAACATCATGACGGACTGAATAATGCAACGTAGTAACTCTTGACTAACCAGCATAGTATCTAGATGGCTTACTCCAAAAACGAAAAACCTTATTTACTATCAATACTTGGGTGATCCCCTACACGTGTTGACACAAACACTGTGGTTGTGATAGTTAAGGGAAGTATCGACATTAATTATTACTTATTATATACAAAACATTACATCACGCCTGTATTCCCCGAAGGGGAAGGCATAGGTGTATTGTACACCAACATTTCAGCTGCTATGTTTTAGGTCCAATGTAATATGGGGCGAGCCTATTGCCATTAACCGGGTACAAATCAAGACTCCGCGCTGCTGAGTATTACCTAATGGAAAAACCCAATAATACTTTGCCCGACCCGAGATTCGAACCTAGGACCTCATGGTGGGTGAGCATGAGCTCAGCAGTCGCGCTTAGCGACCACTAGACCTACGAGGCAACCTATAATTAATATATTCATTAATAAAATAAATACAATATAGACCTCTAGTAGAATCTTCGTATCTAAAATCCTTATCATTGTCAACTTGATAGTCACTTTTACTACAGCTAACAATACTATCTTGCGGTTTTAGTGCAAGCCCGAGTCAAGAGGTTTGTGGGAACATAGTTTTATGAAAGCTAGTCCATACGAGCCGCGGATAATGGCTTGAAACTTGGAGTTTACGAAGCGATAACAATGTAACCACTCACTTTTATAAACATAACATAATATCACAACTGTTTTCCCCAACATTTCGCCAGTTATATTATTGGTCCCAATGTAATAGGGGCGAGCCTATTGCCATAAACCAGGTAGGTAAATCCAGACTCCGTGCTGCTACTGAGAATTACCAATTACCTAATGGTAAAACCCAGTAATACTTTGCCTTGGGTTAAAGCTTAAGAGCCATCCTCATAAAATATGACATGATGCAATATTATTTATAGGTACTAAGTAATATGTATCAAGCGTTACAGGATCAAAACTTGAATCTACACAAGTGTACAATTAATCTGAAGGCAGGTGGTGATTGGGTAAAAGTTTCCGTCTCTGTATGTCTACTGCAGGCTGCATGTAATTAAACGTAGACGCAACTTCTGCAAAGTCGGATACGACATGAATATTCTATTGCTGACTGGAACTGAGTAACTTTAAGCTGATATCAGTGTCACGTAGCTATTCATAGGGATGTGTTGCAAGTGCTATCGTCATTCATATTTTAACTAGACGGTAGTTAGGAAGTGTTTGAAACTCATATTACTCTCACGTAGCGATAAGTTCACTTGTGTCAAGACGCTGAAATATTATGTTGACTTTAGGGGCTAGTTGGTGTGATTAATATATGACTACATTAATACAGTTTTGGACTTAGTAAAACCAGGAATCATTTTACGTTGTTGAGTTTGAATCAGAAATATGATCATTGGTCAATTCAAAACGGTTAGAACCGTACTTGTATTTTGTAGCTTTGAAAACTATTGATTATTGCAGCCACTGTTTAGAATTTTCTGTTTTTTAATAAACGTAAAATGCACTAGGCTTACGATCAACAACATGGAACTTTTACTGTCTGACGAAATGCGGGTGTATCAAATTCTTCCCGTCCGAAAACACAGTCACAAAAATAAATACATAGGTATATACAATAATCATATATTAATTGCAGAAATGAAACCATAATTATTCATGGGAATCTATCGCGTTACCACAGCGGCAATGGGATTTGTCGAATTAAATTAGCGTTACCGGAGATCGGATGTCAGATTGTAATTATGCGTAATGGAGACCCAATTATACTAATGTACGTATAGACAGACGAAGATACTAAGGTAACAGCCTCATTAGGTAAATTGTTTAACCTCTGATCTTGTTTAAAGGAAAGAGAGCGATGCAACAAACAGAACTTCAATTTGTTGTTGTCTCTTTTTTATAACAATAAACAAAAAGGTAATCGTGTAATTTGTGCCTTACTTAGCTCTATGTCATCATTACGAAACTGTTTTGAATCAAGACTACATTCAATGACCACATCGAGTCTAATTAAAATTTATACTGTTTCGACATTTCACTGAAATTGATACAATTAATAGTTTTACACAAAACAATGACACTTACCGCCGCACTCAGAGACGTAAATGATTACTTAAACTGACACTAAGGAAAGATTTCACGAAAAAAACCTTTACTTAGTGATAGTTTAAATATCATTAAATGTCTCTGAGTGCGGGGGTAAGTGAAAGGGACGCAAAACTATATAAGTCTCGTAAACAATTTAAGATATCGATTACTATTTGGTATTATTTGCAGCTGAGTACAATCAAGTAATAAAGGGTGCAACAGGATAGCCTCCACGAGTGACGATACCTATGTTAATTCTGAGGTCCCTGGACGATCAACGTTACCAACGCTACCATCCTACTGACTCTAATCCATCGGCCAGGCCAATCCCTACATTTTACTATTATAACTTCGACAGCGTTGTCTATATTACTTACTTTTTGATTGTACTAACGTGTAATTATAGGGATTTCCGACTAGTTCTGGCATCAAACGGAGCCCTCATGTTACCATGTCCCTATGAGCTGAGTGTGTTCATGAGCTGAACTGCAGCAGCATTTCAGAAACACGTGAATACCACCAGAGAATAGTAAAGAATATTTTATTCATTCTTTATTTAATTAAACGTCAATCTCAAACAAAGACAAGTGCCCACTTGCGGAACACTCAGACGTTTACCAGACTATATTAAAAGTCTGGGAGTAAGTAGGTACAGTTATAGCTCACAAAAGATCTCTTTGATAGCGCCCCTGCATCTCCCCAAGTTAAACATTAGTGAAAACTTTCCGAATAATTATAATGCGTTGCAGAGGGATCGACGTGAGAAGTGTACTCCAGAATAATGACAAGCAGTGGGGCGGAGATGTCGAGATTGGGGGATAGACTGGATGTGCTAACTAGATCATGTTATCTCGCAACTCTTTTAAGTTTTTTTTTTCTCCATGCAAGGCAGAATGTTTTCTCAAGATTTCATACGTGTTAATTTTCTTATATAAGAGTTAAATAGGGTTGTGTTAGTGGATTTTTATTCTTTGAAAACAGCATTTTTTATTTCAACAATTAAACATTTTAGTATAAGTGTGAAAACAATAATAACCGTCCATTATATATCAGATAAATAAATAAAAATACTTTTAACTAACCAGGTACTTGAAGCAGAATAAATAGAAACACGTTTCAGAATACAATAAATTGCAACCAATTCTGTACATTATTGCCTAATTGTCTACGGTAAAGATTTTATAGGAACTTTCAAGAATAATCTAAGTTTTCTCTGTAATATGTACTTATCTTCAATGTGACAAACATTTGTGTACAGTGTACTTTATAATTAAAAAATAAGAGGTTTGCACTCTGTTTCGCCATGGTAGCCAACTTCTGAAATCACACCACACACTATTATTATAAAGGCAAAACTTTGTAGTATGTTTGTTACTTCTTCACGCTCATACAGAACAAATTTAACACTTAGGCTCCTTTGAATCCCGAAAAAATGTAGCGGGTGACTCTGCGGCGCGCAGCTAGTTATTAATACTTCTGAAGGGTCATTATTTAAAACTAAAACTTTTATAGAATCAAATAATTTGGCGATATGAAATTAGTTACAAAATGATTCTCTGAATACTTTAGTTTCATGAATGACATTCTTTTACTTCACATTTACACTGTTGTTAAAAGAGTATTTATATAGAATATCGTAAGCCCAACAGGGTTACACATCGCGGCGTGTCAAGTGAAATGCGCGCGCTGTCAAAAACTACATAAAACGTTAACGTCATCCAGTATTTTTTGTAAACTCGCACCGTACTGGCAGGCAACATTCGTGGTGTTCGAGGTGCAATTTACTTTTCCTCACTTTGTTTTTTCCGGCGTCGCTTCCAAAAAGCAGGCGCCAATAACGTCCGCTTTCGGCCACACTAATCTGTGTTTATCGCGTTTATTCTAATGCAGAGCGGAACACGTCTAGCATATAGATTTTATTCAACGCTCGTGACCGGAATCCGTACAGTAGGGAAGCGTGAAGAAGACACATTGTATTTAGCAACCCTCGCGATGCGAACGAATCGATACATGTAGTGGAATATTTTTATATATAAGGGATGGGATATGAAGTGTATTAGTAATTACTTTTCTTGGTGATTATATTTATGTGATAGATATAGTCGGGTTAATGCCAGTGTCAATTAGGCTCTAAGTGTTGCTGTAAAAAATATGGAAATAAATAATTTTTTTATAAAGACAATGCATTAGAATAGGAATCTTAGGCATTAACCAGTTGTGAGTTAATTTATTTGTAAATTAATAATTACATTTTTGTATATTAAAGGTTTTGTTATGTATATTCCATTAAAATAGATTTTCTCTCTAACAGAATGAAAACACTGAGTCGTAACTGGAAAAGGATACCGCAGTGCGCGAGTTTAGCGGACCGTGTCTTCCTAGATACCTCAGTAATATCTGGAGGCACGACACGACCGACACGGGTTAAGGTGCGGCATGACAAAATAGCTTGGCTTGGCTTGGCGCAGGAGCGCATACAATTCGACCCCGTCACGTACCATTTATTAGCCTTACAATCCCCGCACAAATAAATCCTTAGCAATCAACGTAATAGCCAGTACTTGGTTTTAAGTCAGAATCAGAGCTTTAACCTGAATTGCATTAAATTTGTTTACCATATTAAATAAATATGGATATGGGAAAGAAAAAGAACAGTGAAAGTGGTCGTGGACATTTCCGACTAATGAAAACATCTCTGCATTCTCTGCCTATCCCGTTTAGGCATTCCATGTGTAATAGTTACATTAGGAATTATCCTGTGCAAGAGAAATTATAATATTCTGCAAAACACTCCAAACTGCGTAGATAGACAATAGACACACATTTTCATATCAGCAATTTGCAATTAGTCCAGTTAAAAAAGACGTCTCTCATGAAATACTCTAATCAGATGTTTTGTCAGCCTATCAATTCTACTATAACGCCAGTGACTAGTAAAATACAACTGTCATTGTAAAGCTCAGATAACAAAAGCCAATGAAACTTATCAATTTTACCTGAAACATAATATTGTAAGTATTATCTTTCGAGCGGCGCAACATAAGTGCAAATCCCAGTATTACGACCGTGGTAGTAAAGATAGGGGCACTTACGTTTAAGGTAAACCTAATGGCTTTTCAAAAGAGATAGCTGCGAGGTTACCATGAGCTTGCATTGCAAGACAGATTTTTCGCTGTGGAAGCGAAACGCCGCTACATGAAGTGTAGTGCGGCGTCTCGCTTCCACAACGGAAAATGACCTGCATTGCAAGCTCATAGTAAAGCGTCTGGGCTTGTCTGTTGCCGTTGCACAGAAAAGTATGGTTTAAGGCTAGCTTTAATTTTTTTTATTGAATATGTAGGTGGTCCTCGATTTTATAATAATTTTTGTATATTCGATTTAATTAAACCAATATTTTGCTCCCATATTCATTCATTTAATCGTATCCTGATGTGCAAAATACATTTTAAAAAGACATAGGACCTCCTGTGTTATTCATATTATTAGATGATAATTATCATATTATATACATAATTATACCAACCAGCCAATGGAAACCAAAAAAATACAGGCATATAGCAAACACAGGCCTATGTTTGCTTGAAGTTTTTTTACCGCATAAGTCCTCCCTACAAAAAAAGTAATGCAAATATTACAATGACGTAAAATATTTTTAACGAGAAGGCACATTGTTCCTTGTAATGCAAGTATAATAACATGGACTTAGCATATAAATATTAAACCCAGCATAGATTAAACAGAAACAGACTAGTCATTACTGATACTATTGTAAATAGCAAACGAAATGGCAATTAACGTTGTATTTGCAACGAGAGGTCGATTGTCAGTTTCATTGGTAAATAGGTCGGTCTAGTTTGGAGACCCTTGGGATTCTAGACACTCAAGTTGAAGGAGGCAACTCTAAGTTGTTTGGCAGTTTCAGCTTTACACACAACAGTAACAAAGCATTTCCTTACAGGTACCGTACTGGATTTCTTCTACATGCTCTGTTGAATGACTCAACGCCATATTTTTTTCTCATTTCCGACAGCATTCTGTGCTTATGACAACCTTCAACCCAAATCTCAATATTAAAATAAGAACTAAGATACGTTTTGGCACTTCAAAAAGTTTTTTTTTATTTAGTTCCCCTAAAAATGCCAGCATGAAAAGTGCAAGTTGTGTTTAGAGAATGTCTACCTCGATACAAGACTTGCTGCGTAATGCTTACTGAAACAAAACGAGCCAGTCAGTCCACCAACACAATTTATCCCAAGTAGTGAAACGTAGAAAGGTTCAAAAAACATTCTGGAAAACCGTCATTCAAAATTCTGCGGTAAAGAAATCGACAATAAGATTGATTTTTGCACAGCAAGTCGTAAAGATTTACATGACTAGTATTCGATTTTTCGAAAAATGTGCTGGCGCTTTTTTTAACATCGTAGCATATGGAATTCGCAGTATGTGTGCATTTGGTTTTGGAGTACCAAATATTAAGCTGTACGATGAAGTGCAAAGCCTGTTACGCTGCAAAAGCTGCCCCCAAAATAGGTTTAACTAATCTTCTAAATAATGTAAAACACACGGTGGTGCTTGAATTTCGGTGAAATACTTCCGACAGGGGCGGGAGTATTTTTTTTTTTCGATGTTTTCTCTCGTTATGAAAATGACTACCAACTTAATCAGATATTTGGCGGCTAGGAAAGTTACCCTACCTTCAAGTGGAGATTTGATTAATAGAGTGTCTAGGTGTAACTACCTACTTTTTCTGCATTAGTATAGCTTTGACTAATCTATGCCACAGGCCAGGTAAATGGAGCGTCTCAGGTCGTGCGAGTACCGCGGCGCACGTGGCGTGTCCTGTCCATTTGCATGCTAATGCAACAGACCGCCGGAACGAGCCCGTCCTGCCGCCGCATTGTATTGTAAACACTGTGTGATTCACGCCACACAAGATTCAACGACGCAATTTGATGTGATTAGAATTGTTAAACGGCCGTTAGTAGCTTTACACTTTCACTTTGTTATCATACTGCCCCTACAAGTTTTCCGCGTACATCTAAGATCCCTAGGTCTATTCGGATAGCATGTTTATTTCATTCCACATGCTCACGGTGCAACAGTAACTCTTATTGATAAAGTACAAGTACTTAAATAAAATGGAAATCTTTTTTGTTAGTCAGACAATCTTACAGAAACTATATTATACATATAGGTAATAAATATGTGTTCGGATCATTACATATATTACGAAATTTTATACACACGACGCGACGTCGCTTCTACTATTCGCATGTCTGCTAGGAATTTAGTTTGCATATCTATCCCAAATACTAATAAACCTATTTCTTTATGCGCAGGCAGAGCCGAGAGCTGCCACTAACTTTCCACGGTTGAATTTATTTAATGTATGCGTTGCACGTTGGTACGTTTATTGTCGATTAAATGATACATTACCAACACATTTCCCACTATGTAGTCCAAACACGAGCACAATATTAATGTTACGATCATTTTATATTCAAACTTAAAAACAAACACGGTCTGCCACGAAACTTTTTCAACTTAATACGTACATAATTCTTATTTAACATTTGTTTACAGTCAAAACTAGTAATTTTTTGATGTTTTTTGTTTGTATATATTTTTAGTTTTAATCATATAATATATAAAAAATCGAGTGTATATATAATGTAAATTGTTCTTGTAAATAAATAAATACATATTGAAAAAAAAAACTAGAACAACTGTATTCTACCATTTTAACGGCTATAACGCTATATCGATTTTACATGACTTCAACCCCGAAAGAAGATATTGAGTAGGTTAGCTACCTATTGATCACGAGAAAAGTAAGATAGTCGCAGATCAATTGAATAGTGTTATGAATTATGAAAAAAAATTGAAAGGAAAAATAGTTGTAGCAGTACGGGAGGCATAATTGCTGTCTGCCCAGGAAGCACACTGCTTACGGTTGCTTGGTTTATTATACTTACTTAAGCAGTAATGCTTATTAACTAGTTATTTCCTGTTCTGATGACAACTGTACTACAATTCTCACCAAAAGCATGTATACCTTTATTTTCACAAATTTCTTACAACAGGTCCTCAAAGCTTACTAAAAAACAAAGTCTAAACACCTAGTTGAAACTCCCAGATCAAAGGTGCACTCGATCGCTACGTAAACTTGGACCGTACTCCCCAATGCTTTGAGGAAAGCGTTGAATTTTGTATGAAATAGCTGATGCGACCGTGCCATCTCCAGATAGATGATATTTCCTTCCCAAGACTTCTTAGTGCGGTATAAAATATGTACGATGTATTTTCACTTCTCGATTCTATGTTAGAAGTAGTAAATGTCAATTTTCAGTGTCGTTTCGAATTGGTGAAACTGATTACTCTCGTGATAAGTTTTGTAATACAAATGGTGATGGAATTTTAGGAGTTGGCTGGCACTGGCACTGCGGCAAAATGTATGCTCGGAGCTCGCTTGAGTATGTAATTCACGACTTCCACTCCAGTTCTACTTTAGTTAGTTGTAAGACAGCTCTATGTTTGTTTTAGATCTGAACTATAATCGAGATTACGGGTCCCTGCATCCCATAATATTTCAATTGCTATGTTTATTTTAAATTTACTCCTTACCTCATTGGTCGCAAAAGTTTACTGACTACTGTTCAACTAGGCTCGAGACTTTTAAGTTTAGATTAGGTTAAGAAGCGGATTTGAAATGCACTCGATAAAAGGCTTGGTACAAACAAGCGCTTAAAATGATATATTCTTTTTTTCAATAACCTAGGTGGTATATAAATATGTAAAATTTAGAAACCAAAAAGTATTTCTCTAATTGGCTATCGTTTGTAACTTAGGTAACAAACAAAGTTTTACGAATACCTATTTTTTTTTAATGTATTACTTTCTGACAACAGTATTAGATTTTTAATTGTTGCTTGATTTCTTAATAGGTAAGAAATTTAGTCGGACGTTTTATATTTTAATGAAGATATTATAATAAATCGATTATTTTAAAATGGCGGAAACCATCTTGGAATTGAAATAGACCACTCTCCAAACGGACAAATAAAATAGATAAGTAACGTAGCCACGAATTATTACTATTAATTATGAATTAATGTAACAGCAAATAATTCAAATACACAATACACCACATCGAATATGCAAATTCGGAAATTAATGCCAAACAATGAAAAATATTTATTTGTCCCAACTCATTCAACCGTATTGGCTGCAGCTGTCAAATAAATAGATACTGTCCATATATTTAACTTCTCTGGAATATTTAATTAAATGTTAATTAATTAATGTTTTATTATCGACAGATGTGATGCTGTAAAATTTATGCATGACAGTAGTGTAACCAATCATACTTTAAGCACACATGGTGCAATTAAGGCAGTTATGGAGAAATATTGTTAATTGGAATAAGGCGTTACTTTCTTTTGTTTATAAACAAAATTAATTATTTTAGATAATACATAGAATACAAACCAAACACTGACAAATAAATTAGGCAGGCTTAGTCTTTTAGATAAATAACATAACATCACATCTGTATTTCCCGAAGGGGTAGGCAGAGGTGCACACTGCACAGTGCACATATATAGTACACCCACATTTTGCCAGTTATGTGATAAGTCCAAATGTACCTAATAGGGGGTGAGCCTATTGCCATCAACCGAGCACAAATTCAGACTCCGAGCTGCTCTGGAAAATAACCTAATGGAAATACCCCGTGAAACTTTACCCGACCTGGGAATTAAATCCAGAAGCAGTCTCAGCAGTCGCGCTCAGCCATCACTAGACCAACAAGGCAGTCTGTCTTGCAGTGTTTTAGATAAATACATTATGTTTTATCTAAGGGACGAGCAAGACGACGAGTACTTTCTGCGAAATCTATCTATATATCTCTCAAATATCTACCTACCCCTAAGAGAAGTAAAAGTAAATGATATATTATAATCGTCATATTGTACCCAAAGTTACAGGTATTAAAACTTTTCGTATATTCGCAATTCCGCCTGCACAACTACAGTAATAAAAAGTCGAATAACGGTGGAAAGCGATTGAAACTGTTCGGACGGCGAAAACAAAAAACGGTGCTACGTAAATATATTTTGACCAATCCCTGCGATTGTTACTCTGAGGCTTAATTCTGATAGTAAAAATAATTTATTAACATTTCATGTAGGTAGTTTACAAGAGCTTTTATTGACTTTTTTAATTCTGGTATTTTCAAATTACGTTCCAAATATCCATATTTGTATATGTTACAATTATTGACCGGTTCATTTGTCTGCCGTTTTCTCTTAAATCTCTTACACATCGTCAGTTTTCAGCTAAATAAGGGTTTTATGTAATCGACGTTAATTTTATAAGCAATAAAATATTCAGATGAAGTTGTACTAAAAATATTATGTTAGCTTTTACATCTATCTCCATATGAACTTTAGATAACTATACTAAATATACCATCTCTCTATTCCCAGTATGCTTAAAAAGGTATCTAAATTTTACCCTCACTTATATTAAAATATTGATACACACATCACACATCCTTGTATAACAATTGTTCCAGCATTTCTCTTCAAGAAGATACCTAAGTATTCTTATCTTGATTGACAGTGCAATTCCGTACATTTTTTATAGCCGGCTCTATTTCGTAACACGCCACGTCGACAGAAAGAATGACATCATAAAGAGAATTCGAAACCATTTTCGAATACTCTGTCGTTGAAATGTGATTCGCGTAAATCTCAGAAAATATTACTTTAAGATACTCCGTTATTTCACTTGTATTGTGTCAGAATCATCTTATATCATCTCTTAAGTGAAAAGCGGAATTATTAAACATACAAGACGAATTTACAGATGAAAGACGACTTTGTTTTAATGTTTTGTTTATTTTAAGTTACTGTAAAGCTAAATTATGAAACGTGTTTGGTAATCGTAAGAAGTAAGCAAAACTCTAAGACCCTTATAAAGGCAATAAACTTGCCAAACATGGACCTTATGATGAGGGGCGACTACATGTGCCACATAGGTAATGGAGTTAATGATGATCGGCAAAATATTATGTACTTATTTATAGACTCCTGATTAACAAGAAAAGCAATACTAACTCCTACAGGGGTAACAGGCATAGATACCTATTAATGTATATTGTATAAGAATGTACTATAAAGCTCCCAATTAAGAACAACATCTGCAATAGAAATCACGTCACTAATCCATGGTGGCCGTAAATGTCTTCTATTGGACATTGCTTAAGACTCCCAAGCCTCCCTTAGACTGTCGTAAGCTGTATCTAAGACGCTGCCTTTATTTGACCGCAATTTATGGACTTGTAGAGACCGTTGCAGCTATGGCGTTTCTTACCGTGACCGCAACTCTGGTGGATGTTAATAATTTATTATAAGTAATTATGTTGGCATAGATTTTTTACACAAATGCTAATGATTGTTAGATCTAGGCGGTGTAAGTATCGATAAAGTGTCTGAATTATTTAGCTTGCTTATTTGTTCAGAAAATACTTGCCTCTAAGCATATTATGGCGAAAAAAATTGAACTCTGTACTGCATCATTTGACTTCTTGAACAATATTTTTTAGACATACCTGTACCTTTATAGCAATAAAATAGCAAAAATCTGAGTGTACAGAACTGTTTTATCATGAAAAAAAATTACAGCAGTACACAGTTAGTCAAACATAGTTAAATAATGGCTACAGCTTCACACAATGCGATCCAGATTTCAGTGTTAGTTAGCAACACCGGACCGAGTCATACCGATCGTTCGTACTGAACACAAGCTGCATAACCCGTAAATGTTGGAAATACGACGTACCGCCAATTCCGGCGTACGTGCAGTGGTATGGAGGCGACAGACGACCGTTACGGCCAGAATCGACATGTATGCAAGACACTTTATGCCCAGCCGGCCGATACATTTCGGGATTGGGCCACAAATGCCACTTCTATGTCTAGTTTAGTGCCTAAAGTTTAATAAGAGTAGCATCTGTATGTTTATATTTTGAAGTGTTTGCCTACTTGTATAATATTTTAGTTCTAACTTTGGTAACGACGGCGAAAATACTTCTGCGATTTATGTCACACATAGTTAGAAGTATCAAATATCTGTACCTAGCTAAAAAGCTAATTAATTAACCACATTCCACACAGAGTACCTACTTACTAATTAAAAGTTACAAAAAATAAAGTAAGCATATATCTACGGAAAAAAATAGGTGGCAGTAACGTCAGCATAACAAATAGACAAGACACTATGAGGAAAAAAAGCATTACTTAAAAAATAATCTTTCCGTGCTCCACCATCGTAAGAAATAGAGAACTCACAAAAGTTAGTGAAGTAATTAATTGTGAAGATAAAGTAAATAACAGGTACAATGTAGTCCGAACGTGGCACGTGGCCAAACCTGGCGGCTACGAGCCTAACAAACAGAATTCCACAAGTTTTAACGCTAGGAACTTACCAAAGACATCATTAGACATACTAGAATAGACTTGTGGTTGGGCAGGAAACCCTACTTCGTTTTCTTCATTATTCTTGCGATATCCCGGGGCCGCTTGCCAGAATACGTTATCTTAGTACACCTATGTACGCCGCATCGGTTACAAACGTGTGTCTACTAAACTTAAGTTGAACAGTGCTTTTAAATTCTTCTGTTACTCGAAGTACATTTTCTAAGTGAATAAAGATAGTAATTTTGCGTTTTTGATAATTGCCACCCCGTAACTGTGTCACTTCTCCTTCCTACTGGCATGAGCTGTCTGTCATATTTTTTTTTATTTAGATACTTTTGTAACCTGCATTAAAACACAATATTGTCAATCAATAAGGCAACAAGTTATAACTATGCCGTGGTCGCCATGTGTCTCCTGCTTTCCCCATGACGTAAAGTGACCTACAGCATGTCAACCTACAGGTTTAGATATTATGAAATTAAGAAATTATTAATTTGAAAATTTATAGGATATTCGAAATTCGATTACACGAAATAATGAAATAATTATAACACAACAAAATCACTGTGATATTTTATACCTTCATAATCACAAGATCGTACAAAGTCAAACACATAAATGATTCATATATCCAAATGTAACGTCATATAATATAAGATTATATTTAAATTGTCCAATTTAGTTATAATAGGTATCTAATATTATAGGTATGTATATCTCTTATGAGGTGTCGTGTATCCACCTAAATGAAGTCATGTTTCGTGACATTTCCTCTCAAGACAAGGCAAATCATTTACATATTACACAAATATAAAGGTTGAACCAAGAATCGAACCTTGTGAAACTCCTATTGTCATCACAGAACCCTGTGTTATTTTTCACATAGCCTAGTTCTAAATTTCCTATCATGTTTTGGGAACTACGTCAATAAACCATTATTACCTACATTATCAACCAAGGACTCGAAACGTTACTCAAAATTTCGTTATTTTTGTTTGGATAACGTTATTTAGTACCTGGAACATAACTAAATAACAAAAATAACGAAATTTTGAGTAATGTTTCAAGTCTGCTTGCTTTTAAACTAACACAAAATAATAAACACAATTAGAACCTTCTAATGACATTGTTTGGAGGTGGCGAATGGTTTTATTAATTCTTTTATCAGCTTTGCATTTTATATGCAGGTCAATAACATTGTAAAATTGTTTGAAGTCTAAATCTATGCGATATTTTTATGTTGATTAATGCCAATAAATAAAACACATCAAATTAATATCTCAGGTACGGTTTGCAACAGAAGAAGCTTGACTTGTTAAGAAACTTAATTCCAAATAATTGAAATAAATATAGGTTTAAAAATTCAAGTTATATTCGTGAATTATAAGAGTCTAATTGATGATCTACAAATATTGATGAAGACTAAGTACTGTATAACAATTTGTTCTTCAAACGTATTAAGCTGCATGAAGAAGATGTCAACAACAAAAGTAAATGAATATTTTAATTTTTAAACCGTTACGGTATGTTACAAATTGAAATATTCAGCTATATTTTTGTTATTTTACTATATATAATTAAAAAAACTACAAAAGCTATACTTTTGTTGTTGACTATACAGCTTAATACGCGAAAGATTGAATATACAGAATGTAACGGAAAGGGTATATCTATCCAAAGGGCGAAGAGTTTATCTCGTAAAGAATCAATTTACATAATTTCAGCTCAAAATAATGAACTCAATAAAATTGTTATCGTATATACATATACTAAATTCAAATCATGAAAAATGAGTTACCGCACTAAGTTGGGTAATTTTTGCATCACTTGCTCAAATCTCTGCGCGCCTGGTACTCCTAGTACACGCCCGAAGTAATGCGTAGTGCGGTCACATTTATTATAATTTCACAGTACATACACCCTGTATTGTGAAGATGAATTGATTACATATAGTTCACGTTATTTTTGCATTTGTTTTTCTGTAAGGAGTTCTATGTACATACGTATTCCTTTTTATCCATTAATTATTTAAAACCATTGTTTTCTATTATTTCACCGTTTATACAGACTAGAAATGTACGATTTTCCTCTGACTCAAAATCAAAAGTACCTTAGTCATGTGAAACATTTTTGAGCGCTAACGAATAGTCAAGATTCAAGTCGCGGGTTCAAGTCCTGCTCGTATCCATCATTTTTCAAAATACTTTAAGTAATAAGTAAATAACAGTGATGAGGAGGAATATTTCGATGCATAATTTTTTGATGTTTTTTGATTGTATATATTTTTAGTTTTAATAATATAATAGGTAGTATCAAAAAATCGAGTGTATATATAATGTAAATTGTTCTTGTAAATAAATGATTTCCTTTTAGTAATTAAGATTTTACCTATTTCAAAGATAAGAAACGGGCATGAAACCGTCATGACCTCACGACATTTACTTACAAGATTTTTCGGTAGCCCTACCGTTGTGGAAGCGAGACACCGCACAACACTGCACATAGCAGCGTCTCGCTTCCACAACGGTACGGTAACGGTAAGGTACGGTAATGTGTCCTGGAGGCTGATCGCCTTATTTTAAATGGTGTGCAAACGTCAACGCTAACATACGGGTACATCTGCGATACGCGTTTGGATCCCATTCACGTTTGCAGATTTTGGTATCGCGTTAAGTACAAACGAGAACCACATAATTATCGCAGCCGGAACGTTACCAGATTGGAGTCGTTAGTGATGTACCTTTAGTTTATCTAAAATCGTGTGTTTAGTAACCAATGTGAATAATTGCAACTCTAGTTTTGACAGCTGAAAGTACGTAAATGAGAATTTTGTATAATCTATGACTCAAATTATTGCGGTGCTGACAGCCTGATATTAGAAGTTATTACTGATACGTAAACATTTAATTTAAATAAATATTAAACAAGCACAATGGGCAACCGTTATGTGTGTAATATGTAGCTGGAAATGCAGCGCAGTGAGGCGGCGGTGCCGGCCTTTGAAAATTATGGCAGGTACGTACTACTTTTAATATTAAGTGTACAGTATGAGTGTACTCTATGTTCCGAAAATTAAACAACAAACCACACCGTACAAACGGCGACACGATTTATATTTCAATATGTGATCTACCATTTTACGTGAAATTGCGATTGAATTTGTTGACCTATGTAATGTTTAAGATAACCTAAAAGCTTGGTTTTTAAAATGCATTTCTTTAAACTTGAAAATTATTTTGTTTCAGAATGTCTTCAATATAGCCTACAATAACCAGCAAAATATGTGATAAGCCACAAATCTGTGACCAAGATTAGTTCGAAAGTTTAACAAGAGTATATTTACATAGCATTTCTTATGGTAATCAATAATTTGAAATCACATAACTTTGGTTTTATTTCCCTTCCCCTGTTGAGACTATGTGATTCTTCACAGCACAGGGTATCCTAGTATGAAGATCAGTGATATTTATCTGATAATGTAAACCTTTTCTTGATACAATCAAGTTATTATTATAATTATATGATTAAAACCATGATTTTTATAATCAAATAGTTTTATTTGACATTAAATGAGTAAACTAAGCATGTAAATCAGTAGTTCCCAAACTTATTTTTCTCGTGCACCACTTTCAAAATTAAACTGGTGTCGGTGGACCCCCTGCTGCTACATTCCTACCACATTGTTAAAGTCGACAAAAAATAAAAATTGTGTCGCTTCTGAGTTCCGTCCCTATATTCTGATAGGTTAAAATTTTAAATTTTAAATAAAAACGAAAAATGGTACATTTTATAACATTTTATTAATTAAAAGAAAAGAATTACAAAAAAATAATAATAAGGTAATACTTATAGGTTGTGGACATAATTTTAATTAATGGGAAGGATGTATTTGATGGAGTGTCAGCAAACGATCAATGTTTGGCTTTATTTTTGTGAGCAATAACCGCAAATCCCCCCGCTCTGTGATGTTTAGTTTGCTCCTTTTTTTTGTTAAGAGGTTTGTAACGGCACTAAAACTTCTTTCGACAAGGTATGATGAGGGAAAAGCTATCAAAAATTTCCTTGCGATTTCCCACAGTCCAGGATATTTTTCGTGTATTTCTGCTTGCAGCCAAAATGTTTGGTAGCCTTTTCTAAATTTCACCTTCAGCTCCTCATTGGTGCTTAGCTCAAGCAGCTCCTCTTGTAATAATACATTGGCCACTTCAGTTTCATCAAATGGATTTACGATCCATGGTGGTATATCCATCGTCAGCATATCTTCAAACCTGGTTTTGAAGTCATCATGCAGGGCACTTAAATGTTGACTGTAGGTATGGATATCCTCATCAATAGTTTCTACCTGCGACAAGTTTGGAAATTGAGATAATTCGCGCCGACTAATGTTTTGCTTCATAAATTTCAATTTCCCAAGAAAAGCCGAAATTATCCCCTTTGTTTTTATTAAATTCAGGCTGTCCCCTTGTAACTGCAAGTTAATATCATTAAATTTTTTAAACAAATCTGTCAAATACGCAATGTCTCCTTTGAATTTGATCAAGTTTTCTTTTAAATCTGGATCTCTACTTTCTAAGAACTCTAATACGGAATCGAAAACAGAGTAAAATCTCGTTAAGCATGCACCTTTCGACAACCAGCGTACTTCAGTATGTAAGAGCAGTCGTTGGAAGTCTTCGTCATTTTCGTCGCACAATTGAGCAAATAAACGCGTATTCAATGCATTGCTTCTAATTTTGTTGACAGCGTTTATTATAAAATGAAGAGATTGGTTCAACCTGTCACTTAAATGTTTCGCCACAAGATGTTGTCGGTGGATTACGCAATGAATAGCTGTAAGTCCTGGTATAATTCTTTTGAGATGACTTATAAACCCACGATATCGCCCTACCATTGCAGGAGCTCCGTCTGTTGCCACTGAAATAATGTTTGTAAATGGAATCGATTTTTCCGTAAAAAAATTACTCAGGACATTAAATATTGATTCGCCTTTAGTGTCAGTCTCCAAAGTTCTGGCAAATAGCAATTCTTCGTGAATTTCTTCCTCCATGATAAATCGGACATATGCTAATAATAATGCTTCATTACCGGGTAACGTTGACTCGTCCAGTTGTATAGAAAAATGACTTTTTTGCAGATGATTGCACAAAAAACTTTCGATGTCAGAGCTCATTTCATCAATGCGTCTTTGTACAGTATTGTTACTTAATGGAATTCTTTTTAGTACGTCAAATGGAGATTTGTGCAAAACAGTTTTTAAAACCTCTTCAACAGCGGGTAAAATTAATTGTTCTCCGATAGTGTGCGGTTTTCCAGATTTTGCTATTAGTAATGAGATATTGTAAGATGCCCGCAAGCCATCATCGTTACTTTGAGATGTTGAAGCGAACATGCTGTGCATGGTGGGTCTCTTTTCATATTTTTCCTTCAATGTTTGAAAATATTTTAAATCTTTACCCATTTTATCAGTATGACACCTTTTTAGATGATCTTCGAGCTTTGATGGTTTCATAGAGTCATTGCTTAAAACTTTATTGCATATTAGGCACATGGGCAAGTGTTTATCTGCCTCTGATGGAACAAAACCATATTTCAAATAATCGACACTGTATTGTCGACATTTTTTCTTTGCTGTAGCCATGTTTTGTATCAGTTACCTTCCCTGTAAAAAAAAATGTTATAGTAACCAAGTTTTTATTTGAATATAGGTAGCACAACGCAGCCTTTGTCAGCTTTATATTATTATGATTATCATTATATTGAAAAAGTATTACGGCTTGTAAAGGGACCAACTAATAAACCGCTAAGACAAGTACAGACTTTTTCACGAAGCGATATCAATGTTAAATACCTAATTTACCACAATTTTTTAATAGTAGAAATAAAAATTAGTTTACTCAGTATCGAATATTGATCATATTTGTGTAGGAAAAAATAAAAGTCGAAATCCCAAATTGACCAAAAAAGTGACCATAAAAACAATAACTAAAATTTCATTAAATCAATGAGTTCACGCGCTAGTAGTTTTATAAAACAGTAATTGCTCTGCAATATTGATTTTTCGGCCTTTTTAGAGAGGCAGTCCTCTCGTGAAAAAACAATTGAATAAAACGTGCTGTGTTTGTCTTCAAATCGAAAGAGGACAATTAAAATATCTGTAAGTTACTAAGTTAGCTATATTCTATATACAATGTGTCCGAGCGATAAGACCGCCCGGCGTTTTTTGAATATTTGTACGAAATCATTAATAATTATATTTACATTTGTGACTTAGCGGCCTTAGTGATTTTATATAAGTAATTTTTTTACTACATTTTAGTTTTGTCTAATGATTTTAATTGATAAATTATGATGTCGGCTAGTCAGTAAACAAAAATAATGGAAAAAGATGAACAAACTTAGGAAATATCGTAAAAAAACTGCAGCACGTCACGCGTCTTTACTTAATTTAATTTTGTACAAATATTCTAAATACGCCGGGCGGTCACTTATCCCTAGGACACATTGTATACAAGCATTTGTTATCAACCGACCAGTACACGAAACAAAATACTTAAGAACTAGGTACAACAAAAAAAAGGTACGTACTTACTTTTCTCCGGCACTAGGAACACTAATATAAATTTTCTCACACCTTCTTTTTCGAAATTCCGGAAACAAATAAATGAGCATGCCTTTGGCATCGAGTATTTATAGTCTTGATCAAGATCATGTCTAAACAAGCACTAAGCATTGTCGGACGGATTGCGCTTTGCAAGTCTGTACACGAAATTGTAATATCGAATACGCAAGTTTGGACAAGTAAGAGTCGCTTGCCAGATTAAAATGTTATCTGCTTAGTTAGGTACTTAAAACAATATAGGTAGGCCCTTATAAAAACTATATGCAGATAAATTTTCGTGGACCCCTATTAACATCTTATGGACCCCCATTTTTTATTGACGCCTACGTAGACCCCCAGCAAGGCTCCCGTGGACCCCTGGGGGTCCACCTGGACCACTTTGGGAATCACTGATGTAAATTAAACAATACAGCCCCAGGTGTAGCAACAGCAGCACACAGCAAGTATTCTTGCAGCAGCTACTGGGATGTAAATAATTCATTGGCCTCTATCCACAAGCATTTTAGATATAGTGCCTGCTGTCATGCTTGTCCTAGTTGTAGCAGCAGCTGCACACAGCAAGCAATATATATTCTTGCAGCAGCTACTAGGATTTAACGCAGCTTCCTATCAACCAATGAGCATCTGCAAAGAAAAACACTTATAATTTAACTATAATCATAAATCAAATTATGTTTCATGATTTCCATAAATTAATATATCTAAAGCAATCACATGTAATGCCTAAACATTGGTCATCAACAATCATGGCAGTCAAGTGCAAAGTTCATTGGTAGTACTCTTCAGAACTGTCTGGTTCTTGGTTTGAGGTGCGTATCATCATTGAAATTGTATACATACATTTTAAGATATCTAGCAGAAGTTTGATTATCCAAAAACCCATTAATATTGTGGAACTTTCTTTATAACATAACATCACATCATCCCCGAAGGGATAGGCAGAGGTATGTAGTAACATTAATTAAAATTTATTAAATTACTCACTATTATAATATTGAAAGTTGTATTGTATCATTTTCTTCATGTTCGGGAGAACACATTTCAATATTGTTGGTCTCATCAATACAATCTTACACTGTAGTTCTTGTAAAATCTGGAAATGCAAATTATTACACAATTATATATTTTTAATTTTCTGATCAGTAAAGTTTATTATAAATATGAGTTACATAGACAATAATAGAAGAATATTATGAATAAATATTTAATTAATATTTGTTACAACTTGTTTATTCAAAGTCATTATCACTTGTTGTATACTTGCTATATATAGCTTGTATATAGCTTTTAAGAAATTGGCCTATGACATATTTTTCTTGGCTGACTCTAACAATGGTCTGATAATATCCAGTAACATACAAGGTGATATCAACTAAATCTAAACAATATTTTTGTTATTCTTTGACAATATTGATTATAGTACTTTGGTAAACTTTTATCACTTAATATTGCGGGTTTACTTGATAGTTATGAGTCTGTTTATACGCTACTAGGTGCATTATTAAATACATGCATAGTTTTCAAGTAACAAGCGAAAGGTTGTGTAATAAAAGTTATAATGGGACTAACAAAATACGTTCTTATTGTAACCTTACCTTGGTTCTTACATCCTAAGTATCATAACGTAGCACGGATCAATAGTTAAATACTTTATCAGTCTTCTATATCGCCCAACAAACTGCCGATCACTTATAGCATCACACATGTCTTGTTATAATGTTTTTATTGGTAGATTTAGCCCGATCAACCGCTAAATCGAATTAATGATATCTCTCAAATAGATCCACCCATATTTACACAAGTTTTTCACCCAAAATCAAATTTACAAACGAAATAGTTATGATCCAATCCACAAAAAGTTGCATTGTTCCAACTTTATCCCAACCGTTGGCGTTGCTATTGTTTGACGGCGGTTCGCGTCTAATACTCGTCCGTCTTCGATTCAAGTTGCTGTCAAATCATTAGCGCGATACGAAACACTCAAAAGTGAGTGGTACCAACATCGTTCCAATGTCGTTTGGCTGATAATATTTAACGCGATCGGCCTGCTGCTTTAAGAGTTCATGGTAAGGGCCCTAGTACTCGTAAAAACATTATCAACGACCCGTGAGTAGAATATTATTTTAATTTTTTTTTTTTTTTTTTTTTTTTTTTTTTTTTTTTTTTTTTTTTTTTTTTTTTTTTTTTTAAAAAAAAAAAAAAAAAAAACGTGCCCCACACTAGGAATTTCTCCTGTATCGTGGGTGCGTTTCACAAACATGAAATATCACATACACAAACACCCAGACTCGGGACAAACATCTGCGGATCGCACAAATTTTTGTCCCGTGCGGGAATCGAACCCGCAACCCCTAGCGCAGCAGTCCAATCACTTGGCCACTACGCCAATTAGGTCGTCAAATTAAAGAGATAAAGGTTATTTTGTTTTAAGGACAGACATTATACTTCGTTATAAATATAATAATGAATATTATACGCATAGTTTCCGCAAATAACTGTATATTAATTTGATAGAACAATAACAAGAGACAAAAGTAACTTTATAATAAATATCTATAAATAGGTATCTCGGCATACATTAACTGATACTTCCAAATGATTAAATGTTAGAGGTTTTTATGTACATCATTTATATATAGGTAAGTTACGTAAATACTTAATGAAGAATGATCAAAGGAAATCTCTTCATTATATGACAATGTCAAATATAAACCTTTTTTTTTTAAGCCGCTTTTGGCAATACGTTTATGTGTACTATATGATTAAAATATTAGATATTATTATGAATTTAAGTTAAATTTGTAAACTAACTCGTGGTCGCTAAGCGTGACTACTGAGCGCTACGTCTTGGGTTCGAATCCCGGATCGGGCTAAGTGTTACTAGGTTTTTACATTAGGTGATTCTCAGTAGCAACACGGAGTCTGGATTTGTGCCCGATTGATGGCAATATGCTTGCCCCTATTACTTTGGGACCTAACTGGCGAAATATGGGTGAACTATAGGTACACCTCTGCCTACACCTTCGGGGAATACAGGCGTGATGATATGTTATGTCATGTTTTTAGTAAATTGATCCATATGACCATTTTCCTAAAATCAAGAAATATAAAACCAAATGCTATTATACAAATTTATGAAAAAACAAGTAACGCGCTTGCCATAATATCAATCCATAATTAAGTATTATGTCTTAATGGTCCTTTTTGCTTTATTCAGTGCTAATAATATATCTACATATATCTTTGCCAATGATAAAGTTAATATAGTGTAGTGCGGCGTCTCGCTTCCACAGCGGAAAATGACCTGATGCAAGCTCATTGTAAACCCGCTGGCCTGGGTAGAAACCTGCAATTATGAATGTGAATTTTGTCTGGTCATACCATACCATATACGTACATACATTTAAAAATGTCTTCATCATCAACAGCCCGTTGCAGTCCATAGCTGGACATAGGCCTCTGCCAATGTACACAAAGTCCGGTCAAAAAAGGTCTTGTTGGTTTTTATTTTTAGATACACTCCTAGTTGATATTAGTGACATAGGACTTCTCGATGAGATGTCCAAATTTAAATAAAAGCCTACCAATTAAATAATAATTATATCTGTAAAATAGCTTTGATGATTTGCATGTACAGTTCATAGAGAAAGACTAATCAAAGATATATTTATTAAACCAGTTTGAAACACGAATTCTAATACATTTTATTTGTCTAGGTAATGCTAGTGGAAAAAGAAGTCTTGAGATCATATATTTCACACACCCATTATATGAAATTAGATGTCATATAACCCATACTATTATCACTCCTAAGTTTATTGCGCTACAGGCCTAAATAATACAAAAAGAATTGACTATGTTAATTAAACATTAATCGTCATTATCATCACAAGGTTAGAAGATCCTAACTCGAAAAAGACGTCCCAATGACCTTCAGGGCCCTATATATTAGGCTGGCTTTTAATATCAGCATCAGTATTCATCCATATACGATAGAAGTAACTAGTACAATTAATAATATTAATACAGAATTATAAAAGAAAAATATGTTTAAGTCAATTTGTTTGTTTTTGTGCATCAGCTACCTAACAACCAACTCAAATGCTCATTCTGGTAAGAACTGAATTTGATTTAGGTGTTCTTTGTGGTCTAGCTTTCGGCTTTCGGAATTGGTTGATAATATAAGATTAGCATAAGATTGCAAATTTAAAGCCAGGCAAATACTAATTTGAATTCTTTAATATTATACCTAGGCCTTTCTTTTTAACCGACGACAAAAAAAGGAGGAAGTTCTCAATTCGTCGGAATCTATTTTTTTTATGTATGTTCCCTCATAACTCAGTCATTTATGAACCGATTAAAAAAAAAACTTCATATGATTGGGTTTACTTTCCGATTGGTCCCCTAGAAATTTTGTCATTACCTGATGATGAACTTCGAAGATATGGAACGGAACTCCCTTATTGGATCACAGCAAAACGCTCGTATCTTAATGGTATGATGATGATATTGCTTAAGTAGTAGTTGATAACTAACCACTAACAAGGTCTTCCTTGTTATTGTTAGTGGTTAGTTATCAACTACTACTCCCACGAGGGAGTGGGGGTGCGTTGAACTCCCACCTATCACTTTCCTGGATTAAATATATCGTGAGAGGTATCGTTAAAAGGGCTTTTTGTGTGTGAAAGGATTTCAAATACTAGTCTCACAAAAGTCTGGGGTGGATGAATTCTGGACACCACTAAAAATCGTGACATAAAAAATTAAAACCTCCTTAAAAAAACTCAAAAGTGAAAAATAATATTTTATCACAACACTTTACATAAGCGAAGTGGAAGTCGGTGCCAAACGGTAGGTTATGAGAATGCTGTCATAAGTGCTTAGTTCATACTTTTAAAGCTAAAACTATTAACTAACTTCAATTTTGCTTATGTAAAGTGATGGGATAAAATATTCTTTTTCACTTTTGAGTTTTTTGAAGGAGGGTTTACTTTTTTTTTTATTTAATTTTTTTATTTAAAATAAGACACTACCGGCTACCTATTTTGCCTAATAAATAGAAATAAACACGCCTGTTTATTTTATATTATTTACTATTTTCTAGTTGAACACGCGTGTATATTCGGGAATGCCGGACTAGTTTCGGACTTTAACGAAGCTCCAGAGCTGGTGATGCGATGAGGTCGCGGGCCTATTTATTCATGTTAAAGTCATCATTGATTTAATTCCAGTGTCCTTCATTGACAAATGTAAATGGGACGACAACGCGTGCCTGTTGACGTCAGCGCAGAAGGCATTGCCTTACTTTGCTGCTGGTATACCAGAACTTGGAATGCCGCCCTTGGACCCCATCCATATCGCCAAAACCCAGTATGTCGAAAGCGGCCTATCAGTACTCTTCAAGAACGTAGAGGTAGTTGGTAGCAGCAAGTGCCAAATGAAACATGTTGAGTAAGTAATGTTAAGTTACTTGCCATTTAAGTAATGTTACAAACCCCTTTTTATAATACGAATAGTTCAACGATTGGTTGGCAAAGTGTGTTTTTGGAAGGATTAGATTGTCGCACGGGACAAATACTTATATAATTTTTAGATACCTATAGTTGTCCACAGACAGGGTGTTTGTTTAAGTGATATTTCGTGTCCATTGTTATTTTAAATACATTCATGGTTTTTTCAAAGATTTATAATCTCTAATCATCAATACTTTAACAGGCGCAACTTGGCACAATCCTATTTAATCTTCAAAATGGAGTGTCCATTTGATGTTCACGGCGACTACAAAGCTTCGGGTGACCTGCTAGGAGTACCTATCGAAGGAGACGGTCCATTTAATGTGAAGCTATGTAAGTTTGTTAATTATAGTTTTTTTTTAATTGTTTGGATAATTTCTTAAAAAATACTTTGCTGTTAGCGCAATTTTACCTAGATAAAAAAAATCATTTGTAGGAAAATAGGAACTAAGCAAGTAGGTACGGCAGCAGACAAATGTTATAAAAACCCTACACATGTACCTACACTATAGAATTCAGATGTGGTAAACCAATACTTTGATGATTTTTTGGTAATCAAGAGTTCATAATTTAATATTATTTCAGCTAAACTCTTCCTATCAATGAAAGTTGGTGTCAATACTATTGATGGAAAAGACGGATCAAAGCACTGGAGTATTGGTAAAACTGAATATACCTTTGACCTGAAATCAGATACCAGTTTGGAATTCAAGAATCTGTTCAACGGAGATCAAGAAAAAGGTGAAATATTTACGAAAAACATAATTGATACAGAATGTTTATTTAATAAAAGCTGGAATATCTTTTGATAATAATGTCATCCTGACCAATTTTGGGAAAGATGGCTAATTTAAACTTAGTGTACCTATCTACGAATGATTCTGTCTGTTCCTATCGATCGAAAAGTCTGATAGTACAGAAAACCGGCACAATCAGAATGATCAAAACTAGGGCCAACGCTTAGCGTGGTTTTCGCAGCACGAGGAGGTCAAATCAAAATCTCAAAGCCAATTGCAGCAAGCTCTTGAAGATCAACTGATGCTGATGCTAAAGACGAGTTGATCCCGAATAAACATTTTACGACCTGACATTTTCACACGTTGCCCACCATGTCACATGATACCAGAAGTCAATGTTAGCAAGATTATGAAACTATTTTAACGAAAATATTGTTGTCTCGTTACAGCTAAGCCGATTGAAGCGCTCCTTAAGGCGACTCCGAAAGAGCTCGCGTCAACCTTTGGGAAGCCATTAATTGATGGTGTAGTCAAGGAAGCACTGGAGATCATTAAAATCTTCTTTAAACATATTCCAACTAGTGATCTGGAGCTGTAGACGAGGTCACGTGACTATTATCTTGTTTTTAAATTAGCGCAGTAGTTAATGTTGTTTAGCTTCACTAGTAATATAATGTAAATTGAAATACGCTGACGTATTCTAGTACAAAATTTTAAGTATAATGTATCAAATTGTTTATTTGATTACACGTTTTTTTTAATAATTCGCATTTCATTTCTAGGCTTAGTCGATGAATTGTTTTGTTAGAATAATTAGGTAACTTTAAAATTAATAACGTGTGACGAAGCATGCCATTTGTCCGGTTATAGCATTGTACTGTGCTTAATGGTGAATTTATGCAAATATTCACCTGAACACCTACAAAATATAATTAACTGGTTACAATATGTATGACTAACAAGTGCTGGCAATCTAGCTGACATGTAGAGTCGATAAACAATAGACAAATAATTGCCGAATAAAATATGGTTCATATTTCTGTGAAACAACGTTAGTCCTGTAGAAAAAATTTATGGTCTAATCCATACTCTTAAATGAGATCATGCATGTCTGTAACATGTGTATCATAATAAAAGTGTATTATGATACACATGTTACAGACATGCATGATCTCATTTAAGAGTATGGATTAGACCATAAATTTTTTCTTCTCTTCATCATTTCTTAATCATGAGTCCTGTTCCTTTACTATAAACTCTTAAAGCATGACATTTTGCACTGTGGAGATGCAGCTTAGTGCAGTATAGCGGAGCGTCGCGCTTTCACAACGGACGTTTTTCGTTGTGGATGCGCGACGTCCCGCTATCTGAGATCATGGTAAGGGGGCTAAATGCAGATGCTTCATCATTTTATCGTTTAATACTTTACAGTTTTACTGCTTAAATGCTTACGTAGTTACTGTAAGTTTTAATTATCTATACACGCACGAACGGCTCAATCAAATTATCGTAAATGCTTTACGGTAAAAACATTATTGATGCATTTGATGGTAGATACACCACCTACCGCGTTCGTCGTAAAATAAATATTATATTTTACTACTGGCTACTTATAGAATTGTATAATTAATAACGCCCGGTATAGTTATCCGTTTAATTATACGCGTTGCATTTTTACAATGTTTACTCATTAGTGTGGTGTTTTTAAGCAATAAAATTACGGTAAATTTTGCTCCAAAGTGATATTGAAGATGAGATATCGAATTTATCTTTTTGCCGTTATTTATTTATGTATGTTTGTTCTAAGTGAATAAACATAGATGAAACGAATAAATTACTGTCACTGTATTTGTAATTTACGTTTGGACATTTTATTTCATGGCACACAAATAAGTTCAAGCAAGTAATCAGTGATAAAGTTCATTAAATTCTTCAATTATTATTGTCTTATTCTAAACCTTAAATTGGAATCCTATTTAAATTGGAGTACTTATTAATTAGACTGAATCCTTACTAATCATTATAGTCTCGCTTTAAATATTGCGATAGGATCAGATGGCTACTAAAGCGAAATTACACATCCAGACTTCATTCAGTTTACAGAGTTTTAATAAAAGAAAAGCCACCTACATTTTCAAACACATATTGACTCCTACACATTTACATTCCATTTGGCTTTGCATAATCGACTAATTAGTACGCTCAGTGACAAGTGCGGGCGTTAATCACTCAAATCACTTCTATTCCAACGACGAACTAAATTCAAATCGCATCGGTCTGGTCAATATTCAGGGTTGGCAGCTGAGTGCTCTAATTAGAGCGCTGCCATCGAAGGGTGACGCGTCTACCGGACAAATGACGCTTCGAATAATGGAGTAGGTGTTCAGTGAACGTACAGTTCTTGAATATTAAGTGACACCCCTAACAGTTTTGAGGAAGCAATTTGTTTTTTCGCGTGTTGATGTTTTCGTCGTACTAGTTTGTATTCAGCTTTGTTTTGGAATTCATTGTAGCATTTTCTGCTTTAAGCTATATTGGGGTGTGGATTACGTTAAGAAACTAAAATGTTTTTGATGCATTGATTTATTTTAATATAAAAATATTGTGCTACACAAATTTTAATTTTGTTGTTAGGTAATATCAGTTCGTCTATGGGTTTTGTCAGAAGATTACACGATGTCGTCTTTTATTCGTCGAGACCGATCAATTGACCATATTATGGAATTAAAAATTATTTTTTGCAATTCCACGATGCTGATTTACCTATACCTTAAAGTTAAGCTCACATATATAGTAGACCCTGTTCAATAGGGTTTAACTTTTCTAAGCCCAACAGGGCCCGCTGGGCATAGGAAAGTTAAAAGGCGGAAAATATGTTACACGGATGACGTGGGTGTCACTTTCAAGTAGAAGATTTACTTTCAGTAAGACGAGATAATGTTCAATATCAAGAACCTCACCTTACAATTACCACTTCATTACAATGTCAAGGGTTACGCTAAGGTCTAAAATAATTTTCTAAAAGAAGCTCAAACTAAACAAATATACAAAATTATCCGGTAAAGACAATTATATCAATTGATTCTTCAAACTAATTTAGTAGACTTTAATTGTTCTAACTGTACTACTCGATTTAGAATAAGTTGTTTTTAAACATCGCCCCACACTAGGAATTTCACCAATTTCGCGGAGCGTTTTACAAACATTCGGGACAAACATTTGCTGATCCCAAACTACTTTGTCCCGTGCGGGAATCGAACCCCTGATGGGTTCAGTTAAGTGATTGGAGAAAATTATTAAGAAGCAAGGTAAAACTTTAGCTGCAAATTTTGTTTCTAATTCATAATAAATATCGCGACGAAAATTAAAAATCACCACGTTATGACGTTGTAAACATAGTTTACTTTCAGCTCAAATATGAAACATAAGCAAGCTCACATGTTTGTAATTGTAATGAAAGAGACACTGCTACTTTTCCTTTTAATTCATAAAAAAGTACGAAACGGGTACAAAATATTTATCGACACCTTCATAGTTAGTTTTAAGCAATTATTCAAGTTATATCAAAGCTCCAAAAACAACTCAACAGCTTTAACTTTAAAAACAACTTGCAACTTTTGGTCGATAGTTGGAATACAAACTGCTGTTCTATCGATCTGCACTCCTGGTACAAGTCAAATTACTTTACTTGGAGAATGCCTTTTTCAATTGAGTTTTTTATTTATGTACGTTTGTAATATCACGTAAGTTCAATGAGTTCGTACGTAATTATATTATTTATAGTAAAGTAGAAGGTAGTATAAAAACAATCGTGTGTGTATATAATGTAAATTGTTCTTTTAACTAAATAAATATACTATTATTTATTCAATTGCTATAACAAGCCATTAGAAATAGCACGATCGCCTTTCTCAATTCCAAAAAAAAAAGGAAAATTATTAATTCAAAATCGAATCTCGTATTTAGTTCAGCCGCCATCTTTAAAGGTAAACGAAGATAATAAACTCATAAACAGACAGCTATAAAGTAACAAAATTTTGAGTTATTCAACGTGGCCAACCGCAGAATATTATTAACAACTTTTATGTAGGAATGCGTCTCGTAAAATGTTTTATTTTCAATGTTCTATAACCAATAACGTGTCTGTTAGTTTAATAGTCTGTGTTACCTATAGTAAGGGGAAACGAAATGTGGCACTTCTCTAACGAATGATTTCAATCACGTGGAAAAAAGATTCTGAAATAGTTCCAATCATTCTCTTGTCAAGACTTAAAATTTGAATTTCACAATGATTGAAACTGAAAAATTGGAATGCGCACAGTTACCCGTATTCACATAGCTGATTCCTCCACGACTACCTATCTCAGTACCTATTGAATTACCGAACCCAGTCGCAAAGCTTCAACTGTGAATTCGCAGATGCGACGAACACAGCTTAAGTGAAAAGTTTGACGTTACGCTCGCATCAAGTAACTTGTAAAATAAAACGTCCGAGACCAGTTTTTTTCTTGCTCCACTGTACTGCAGTTTGCACTGACAAACTTAACTTGTGTTTTATGTTAAGACTTTTGTTACGAAGATTTATTGGTCTCTTTGAAGTTACGGACTGTGATCTCGGAGAGTATTATCTTCTTTCAGTGGCCGTTTTAAATAATTGTGTTTGCATTTTTATTCAGTGTACTTTTTATTTGGTTCTAAAAGTTTCGTGACTTTATAATTAAGTAGATACGGACGCCATTTTCGTTTAAAATAATTCGCCAGCGATGTCCAAATTTTTAACTTTTCTCAACCAACACAGGCATTGTGGTAGTAGCACACCGAATGGTGAAGTTTGTTCGATGGCAAGGGTGTGGGGCGAGGCTTATAAAAAAGTTTGTCACGTCATTTTCGACAAAGTATTCTCTAGAATAGGTTCCTACTACAGAAAATTCAGTAGCTAATAAATCGGTTCGTTCATGTTTGCTATTTTACAAAAGAACGTAACAATCTGAATGGTAATAATAACGTAAAGAATCAAGAATGTCATGCAAATATTTCTAATAGCGACCGACTCGCGGCATTTACAGACACACAGATTAACAGACTGACAGACAGACCTCATGAATACGATTTTTTAATAATCTCTGCAAAATAATATACCAAAACCTGGGAAATTTCATACACACGCCAAATGCTAAAATAACGGTGTCATACGTAATGAAGTCACAGTTTCACAGGTGGCTTTCATGAAATTCTGTTATATGTAAATTAACTTCGTTCTCATTTACCATTTAATTTATGAAATGCATTATATTGTGCCATGCCTTTAATATGAGTATATAACATTCACTATTCATTATATTTTAATTTAGGTGTAAATGGGAACAGCGGAATAGTAATGTAACCCTAGAGCCTTTTTAGTGGTTTGAATAATGTTGAAGATAATGCGTCCCTGGGCCAATTTTCTATTATTTTTTTCAGTGGTATGTCGCTTAGACAGATTTTAAAAATCTGCTATTAAGACAAAAAAAATAGCAATTTAGTTATTTGGCAATCAACAGTAGGTTTCTTTTCTGAGTGTATATATTTCCCTACTATTTATTTTTAATGCTAATTAAGAAAGTAATTTGAATTCTATTTTTACATCTTATCTAAATACGACGTCATAATTTGAGAATTTCTTAATAGCATACGCCAGTTCCGAATAGACTGTTTTATACCGTAAGTAGAGTAAACAGACAGAATTTAAACAATAAAATATACCGAAGTGCAAAAGTCAAGCATTTGGTTCAAACAACGTATTAAATATATTAATATTATAAGGTTTTGTAGTGGGTTAAAGGAAAAAGGAAAACTGCAATGAAAGTACGCAGACAGACAGAAGGACAAGGCAAAAAAGAAAACAAAAAGAATTGAAATGACTAGTACTAAACCGACAAGAACGAATGCTGTCGCAAAAGTACGAACATGCCCATAGTTCTGAGATGTTATTTTATGTTTTATTGTATTGTTTTAGTTTTTCCGAGTTCGATTCAACTCTAAGAAGGAAATATTGTTTTCAATAATAATTCGTGTTTCAATTAATTGTTGTTGAAAATACTTATGTTCATAAACCTAGGTGTGTCAGCTCCAGCGTAATGCTTGCAAATCGTGCATATCGCATATATAAGACCCTCCATCAGGCATAATCCTTGATAATTGCATGCATTTATAATGAATTTAATAGAAACAAATAGCCAACCATACACTATTCAAAATAGCTCCTCAATTAACAAATGGGCATAGAAACTAAGCTTCTAAGAAATGTCTTCATTGTGGGCTATTACCTACGTGTAACATAGTCACCGTGTTAATCGCCATTATTATTATTATTTGTTTCGCTAATTCCTATCAAAACAAAACACTACATCTCTTTGTCCGTCTGTTGACAAGGAGAACACTGGGATATAGACATTGAAACTGATGGCATAGACACTGTTAAGTCTACCGGTTTATTTGGCATTTATTTTATAAGCATTTCATTATTCTACTGCCTCGGTCAAGTGGTCGCTAAGCGCGACTGCTGAGCAAGAGGTCCTGGGTTCAAATCCCGGGTCGGGGAAAGTGTTACTGAGTATTCCATTAGGTGATTCTCAGTAGCAGCACGGAGTCTGGATTTGTGCCCGGTTTATGGCAATAGGCTCGCCCCCTATTACATTGGGACTTACAACATAACTGGCGAAATGTGGGTGTACTGTACACCTCTGCCTACCCCTTCTGGGAATACCGGCGTGATGTTATGTTATGTTTAATTATTCGATTTTACTACATAAATAGGAACTTATTCCGATAGATTGATTAAAACTCGTACAAATAGGTATACCTATGTCATAATATAACAACTACACATGTAATACATTTTATAACGGATAACATTAATATATTTTCTAGAATAGGTACTGGATATCTGTTATAGAAATAAAATACCTTGTTAGTCTCTAATAACTCAGGATAAACCATGGTAAGGTACGGTCGAGTCGCCAGTGTTGAAAATTATGAAAGTTATACAACTACTACATAAAAAACATAACATCACGCTTGTATTCCCCGAAGGGGTAGGCATAGGTACAAATAAATAGTACACCCACATTTCGCCAGTTATGTTTTAGATCCTAATGTAATAGGGGGCGAGTCTATTTCCATCAACCAGGCACGAATCCAGACTCCGTGCTGCTACTAAGAATAACCTAATCAAAAAACACTTTGCCTGACCAGGGATTCGAAACCTGCTCCCTTACCATGAACTCTTAAAGCAGGGCAGTTTACGTCGTGGAAGCGAGACGCCGCATTACACTGCATGTAGCGGCGTCTCGCTTTTACATCGTAAACTGCCCTGCTTTAAGAGTTCATGGTAAGGGAGCAGGATCTCGTGCTCACTACACAGACCACTAAACCAACGAGGCAGTGGATAGTTATACAATTAATTTAAGTTATTTAAAAATGATATTTTCAAACTTTTTTTTTTTTTTCTTCTTTTGGCAATTGAGTCGGGTTTCCAACTATTCTGCCAGATTCGAGTTCAGACTGCAACGTTTGCAGTTAGACATTTTTGTGGGTCTATTTTTATTTAATCGTTATTAAAACCTAAAGAGCTACAATTTAATATTATTTTGTCTGATAAATTTAGAGAGAGTTTTAATAATAGAAGGACAAAAGTTACATAAAAGGGAACGAAAGTTAATAGGTAGAGTTATTTTCAATCTTAATATTGAATTGATTAAAGATAATTCAATCAAACGACTTCAGCGACACAAAGAGCATTATTTAAAAAAGGCATTTTCTGAATAGTTTTTATTTCTGTAATTGTTCACACTTTCATGCGGATATTGCTTTTATTTGGTAACGTGTATTAACACTAGAGTTCGTGGCATAAAAATACCGCGGCAAAATTAAATAAGTCAGTATTTTTTGAATAAACAACATTATTGTGACGTTAATTACAATAATTTATACTTGGCGCCTAGTAGCATATGTAAAGCAACGAATATTTACAACGGCCATTACAAAAGATTTCTGAGAATCATTATAACGCGTAATATATCGTAGCTAATGTAACACGATACAGAGAATAATTTATGAATGTGATATTATTTTACGATATTTTTCTCGAAAATTATACATGAAGTCTAAACCATTTGATCGATAGTGCTGTTGGCATGTTGGTTCTAGAATTGATGTTCTTTTGTTTTGTGTTGTATTGATTTGTTATAATTTATACTAACAAACGAGCTTATCCTTGGTACCAAACACACATAGCTTTATTTTGAGCCATTAGTCATGCTGAGCTTTTAAATAGGGATTAGAACAGGCTTGACTATTTTTAACCGACTTCAAAAAAGGAGGCGGTTCTCAATTCGTCGGAATCATTTTTTATTTTAATACACATAAACCACGCAAATTGATTTCTATCTAGACCATAATATATTTAACTCAAATCTAATTTATTTTCGGCAGCTAAATAACGAATGTGTCTAGCGAAACTAAATAAAAAGTCGATTAACGACAAAGTTAAATTATATATCTTTAAACTTTTCATTTAAATGCACAGTATATTTTTATTTTGTTTCGAAACTATAAATCAGATTCATTCCAAACTTTTTTGCTTTTATATTGTTCGAATGCAGATTTAAAATAAAAAAGCCATTTGTCCTATAATGACATTTTGAAATGAGCATTATTGTTTGCTAAATATTTTTTGTTCTACCGATTTTACGATGGCAAAATAAATTTTATTCATACCAACTTTTGGTCGAATTCTGGTCAAATCTGGATTTTTGTGATTTGTAAAAAAAAGAAAAATTTCAAGTTGTGTCATATCAGAAGTTTAAAACAAAGGCAAAAAAAATATCTCTACATTATTTTGTCTTCTGTTCTGTCCCTGTTTGAAAAGAAGATACAACAAAAACTGTTAAAAATAAAATTTGACAAAATGGGTTTGAAACATACGCTTAAGTTGTTAAACAGGTACAATAATTCAAGCTATCCCTTTAAAAAAGCAACAGTCTACTTTTCACTTACATAAAACCGATAAAACTCATTCTATCGTTGGCACCTCTGCCTACTTTTTGATGAAAGCTAAGCGTTCTAGACCATTGTTACTTATGAATACATAATGTTGAAGTTCAAGTATTAAGGTTTTATAATCAGTAACTCAACCAACACATTTACAAATAAAACATTTCAAATCCATTATAATAATAAACTCTTACTCAACAAACATAATACACACAATAGCTAAGAGATGCCAAAAATTGTAACAAGTCTTTACAAAATGAAAATATCTCAGTAAGTGCGACTAAGTCAAGACTCTTGAGTAATGAAGTAATTGTACTTTAGTCCTGAACGAATCTGTGGTTTGAGAAAGACAGATTTTTAGGGTTCTGTCTTGAAAAAGGAACATTGAATCAGAATAAAATATCCTTTATGTGGTGAATGTTTTATAAATCGAACCTTTTAAATGGAAGAAATCGCAAAAAAACGGTCTGCATTCATAATAGTTTTTTCTATTAATCTTAAAGAAATACCTAAATACTTACAAGGATACATTAAAAGTTACATTAGGATATTTCGTCCCTTATTTTTCAGTCATTTCTGACATGACACTGATCCCCAAGCTCAGTTTCTCATATTTATATATACGAAAACAAAGGAATATCATAAGGTCAATGTCCTCAACAAATATATCGTTCTCTCAATAAATATGTATGTTGTTTAAGACTAAGCAAGCACGGTTTGACCTATAACTTGCAAGCAAGCCCGCCGCACTGTCATCAATGTGTTACTGAAGCGTTGGCAGCTTAGTAATTAAACCGGACGATACGGACAGACTTGGTCCCGGATGTAGGAACAGGGCTACCGGGAAATTAGCTGCGAATTTGTACAAACAGATCGCTGTAGCTGCGTTACCGTAGAATTATGGCTGAACTGAACGGTGTAGTTCAATTAGTGTTGGGAACTTCTTGCTTGCGGCGGAAAAGGTTACTCTAGCGTTATTTGTAGCTCTGTGTTGCGACGTCTGGTAAGGATTTCGTGGAGTGGAATAAGTAGTATGACGTTTTACTGTTGTACATTGACGTATGTTAAGCTTGTGCTTGCATTTACTTAAACGTCACTGTCTGACAGTTTCTTTTAATAAACTTGTAGACAAGCGTTTTTATAAATGCTAACGGAACACACCCAACAAAAACTCTTTAACTAGAACACTGTACTAACAAAGTCACAAAAGACTGTCACGATAATGATAGTAGGGCGTAAAAAAGAGCCTTCGCGAGTGACGATACACAATTGTTCTTACGACGCACCGGGCAGTCACCTTCTGACTAACCAATCTTTTACCAAAGCGTATCATCATCATCAGCGCGTTGCGTTTTACCTATGCCTTATACAGATACATATTTATACATTTACGTTGATAATGAAAAGCTGAAGTGGACGCCATAGAAGAAGAATTCCAATTACCTGTCTAATAAACCTAACCTAACCTAAGTAAATTTTGAGCCGAAATGTACTTTGTAGTTTTAGCATTAAGTTTATCTATTATCGAAATTCCAAGGCCTTATTTATAAACCAATGGCAAATAAATGTATTGAGTTAAAAAAAAGATAACTGTTACGGGCACAGACGTCCCCCCATTACCTGTAGCGACAGGTTACAAGAGGGTACAAATACTTCGGCAATATCAGTCCCCTCCAGACTCCGTAACGGCCGCCATACATATGCTAAGAGCAGTCAAGAGAAAAAAATACGTGTCCCTAACTTCAGTACCCCAACCATCAGTTTTCTCGCGATAACTCGCTGGTGACCACGTATATTATGATTCCCAACGTAACCTCTAGAAGCGCTGTATCGTTTGCCATCCAAACATTTTACTTAGTTGCTAGCGAGTTTCCGTGAGAAAACTCATGGTTGAGGTCCCTACTGTTTGTTTTTACGCGTGACTGCGGAAAGAAAGTTATGATATTAGTTTTGAGAACTGCTGCTTAAGTGTAATCCGTATTTCTTTAAATCACTTTCTTGGAAACGACGTTGATAACGTTATGATTTATTTTGAAATCAATTATGATATGGACACAAATATCTTGGTTTTCTATTGTAATTGTTCTTCATGCACTATCTTTTTGCAGTATGGACAGCTTCACTCTATAAAATGTAAATATTCTGAATCTTGTTTCCTAGTCAGAACATAATAATAGAACATCACGCCTGTACCTCCAAAAGGGTTTGCAAAGGTGAAATAGTACCTACAGCCACATTTAGTCGAAATATTAGTTATGTAATTACTCATGTAGAGTAGTTTACCGGTCATTCATAAATTCGCATTTTGCGAAACTCGTGTCAGATTTTCTATCTTGAGGATATTTTAAAGAAACTTCCTGGACAAATTCTTCGTTTTCAGCTCAAAAAACGTTTATCATTTGAGCTTTTGTCAGTCTAACAATAATAATCAATTAACTGTAAGTTGTCTTAACTCCTCTTTTTACTACACACTCGTACCAAAACAACACGAAGCGCATCCACTGCATAGTACATTGGCGTCTTAAACCCATAAATATTCATCCTCCGAACTCAACAGACTGGCGCAAGTGGAAATTGAAGGCATTCCTCGCTGGCCGCTCGATACATCCCGCAGACGTACCTATCGACCACCGCTCAAACTGACACCTCTCTGTATTGTACCGGTGTTATTGGATTCATAACTATTCCAACTTATGATAGTATCAAGATTCTTGGTTGGTATATTTTTGTTTGTCTTACATTATTTAGAATATGTTTCTTACCGTAATGTTATTCTTCTGCATAGCTTTTCTACTTTAAATGTAGTCTCTGGATTTTAGGGAAATTGTATGCCACAATTTACTTTTTATTTAACTTTATGCTATTTAATATTCATACTAATAAGTTGTTAAATAGAAAGTTATTTTCTAGGATTTTTCTTTCTGTTGTATTAAAACACTGGATCACATTCGTTATATTAAGGATAGTCTTTTATTGTGTTATTGTCTTCAACATCACCTAAGTTTGAATGTGGGTGCTACAAAGACCAAACAAAATCTTTTCACAGGAACTGCATTTTACAAATTATTTTACTAGACTACGCACGTGTGTACGTTATATTGATACATTAATACCATTAAATAAAACTAATTGTGTGGGATTAAATAAAACTTTATTTATCTGCTATAATGATCTATTATTCAACATAATGCTGAAATTCCACGCAAACCCACCGCGGCTTCAAAACTCTAATTAAATTACCTTCAGCTAAATAATTTAAAACAAAACCAACTCAAACGGTTCCCTAAAGATAAGAAACAACATTTCCCTAACTTATACAACCAGCTATTCACCATTAAGCCAAACAAAATTCCTCTTAATTTTTATCACACCGTAAATGTTAACAAAATATTTGGGCAGCTTTGATACCCTGACTTACTTCGATATTAATCTCTTGGAGAGATAAGGAGTATTTCTGTCTCGGCAAGAAACGGTAACGTTTTTCTCGAGACGAGGGAAAAACTGAAGTATCGATTGCGAAGACATGATTCGACACGCGACTCGAGGGCTCTCCACTCCAAATGGTTCGGGAAACAACTTGAAACAGATTTTTATGTCCCTTTGTGTTTTATGTTTAATATCATAGCTTTTACGTTACAAAAGATGTCGACATTTGAATCGATTTCCTTTGTGAAATTAATTCAGATACCTAGATACATTATTTAGTCTGTATTCTTTGTGGAAAACTTGAATAAATGAATGGTCCAGATTATTTAAAATTACAAAGTTTACGCATAGAACAGTTACTACCGAGCTCAATTATAAGACAGTAGTATCAATATAAACAATCGAACAGCCAAACCCGCTTCATAAATCTGGTAGCCCCCACAATACATTATTTTATTGCTTGTTGTGTACACAGCAAACAACTCCGATACCCAAACAAGACGAGACACGCCGCGCAAAATCAAGAAACAAAGCCTGCTGTGTAAGACGAAATGAAACAAACCCAATACCATATCATCATTGTCTATACGCATTTGGTATTTATGTAATATCGGGTTCAATAATCTCATAGTGAAGTCGGGCTGCGAGCAACACTGCCGCGGGCTCGTTGTCAAGGGTGCTTTGGGGGAAGAAAACCCCGCTTTATAAATTGCCCTGCTATCTAAATCTGAGAGATAAGTGCCTCTGAACTTTCCAATTTCGCTACACATCAATAACAGTGACAACGTCGGCTAGGATAACAAATCAAAAATCCAACTCTTATGGGGGCGCGTGACGAATGGTATACGTGACAGATACAACGATATTTGTTCGCTGCTACGGTAAATGGAATCGAACGTTCATGTATAATATGATGGAGAATATGGTTGTATATTTATATGAGCCGAGCCGAGCAAAAACGAATGAAGTTTACTTTTGTAAAGAAAAATAGCCTCGCGTGTGTTCAATACGTTTCAAAGTTCTGAACTATTCTTGCGATTTTGTTGGCAAAAAGTTGATGGTGTTCTTTAACGTTCGGAATATAGCCTGATACCTAATACCTGGGCAAGTTGGTTAAAAGTACTCTAGCTTCGACTTCGTGCATTGAAAAAACATACTGCTATAAATATACTTATCGTGTATATAAAAAAGGAGTTTTACATATGGGGAAACTAAAAGGACGAAACAGGTTGTGAGTGCTTTAAGAGTTATTTTTTAATGTGATTTTTGAACTTTTTACCTGCTAGTTACTAATTGCAAGAACAAGAATATGCATAAAGATATCCCACCAAATACATTTTCATGTTAAGGTTGCCAAGACGAGATCATATGGCCTGCAATGTCAAAAACTTATCAGATCTCATGTAGAGCCAAGTTTTTAAACTTCACGAACTCTACACTGTAGTTAAAATATATTATGTGGCTTGGTCCTTGCGCTTCATTTGGTTCGTCTTGGCGGATAGTCTGTCTTATAAACTTATTATTATTATTTATTATTAAACGAAATAGGTATCTTCATAATTATCAGGGTGCAATCTAAGCTAATTTAAACGATCAAATAACAGCGTAGCTCATAGGCGAGGGGGTAACAAGCCCTCATTAGATAAGTGAGGGGAAGCGATAACATAATGACATTTACAAGGGATAGAGTGACGGCTTATCACACGCGAGCCAATATTGGTTGCATTTAGATACATCTTACAAAATGAGCAAGTTATATGAGATCAATTTGAGATAAAACAGAAATAGAGTAATTTAATAACTATAGGACCTTATACACGCTTTGGTAACTGAAAATTAGGCTGTGTAAGTTTCTTTCTTTACAATACTTCCACATTTTTTGTATGTCCAAAATAATCTCGTGATTTCATGTCATGGGAATAGTTCAGCTATTGTATTCAAGCTTAGAGTATATACCTACAAATCTTTGCATTAAAGTTTCTACAGAGCAAAGGATTTTTCATCTTTTCATGCATTTTGTACCTCGTCGCATCTTGTCTTCGGTATGCCGCAGTCATTTATTATTGGATAGGATCGAAGGCGCTAGTCTTGTTTACCTTAAGACATCTCATGTCAATCTTATGTATGTGGCTGGCTTTACAGATGCAAATACTATAATAGCTATATACGTATACCTTGACAGTTATGCGGGGTTTACACGAGTGACTATAGCCGCACGATTTTGCCGCGAAGCGATAATCGACTGTCTAAATAGCAATTTGATTAGGTCGCAGGTGACTAAAATCGCAAGCCACAAAGCATGGTGGCAAGGCGAAAATCGACCCGTGTAAACCCCTCATTATACAAACTTCTAACCACTCACAAACTAAGACACAGAATATTTTACAAACCATGTTTGTAATAAACAAGCATAAATAATGCGGATGTTGTCCGCACGTCAGTCCTCGCGCGCCGATGGAAGCGAAATGAAATTAATTTAACGCAGTATCTGATCCGTAAATAGCAGGTGACAACTGTCTGAATGACGAGGGTAGCAATACACTTCAAAGTACATATATATCAGGTTTAATCCTTGAAAATATGCATGGAAATTAAAAATGGTGATTTTAATTGGTATTTAGTACACACAAGTGGGTATAAACGAGACAAAAATCGTTTATTCAAATTAACTATAGAAATGGTAGTTTATTAACGTAATACAAAATACAGCCCAAAGTTTACTGTTTCCTAGCTGGAAAGAAAGAAAAGAAAGAAAGAAAGAAAAGAAAGAAAGAAAATATTTTTAATCACGTGAGTAAAACGATATAACAAAAAAAAATATACATACCGAGAAAAAAAATTAACATGAAGGGGGTATATGCGTCCCACGCACGTAATACGGCCCTCGCTCAGCATTAATGCTGCGACCCCGTGCAAGGCAAAGTCTCAGCGCTGATTTTCAGCGATAGCCGATCCTAACAATAGAATAGAAGAAGATACGCAGAAAGCTCCCCAATACCTAGCTTAATTGTCCATCAAAAATGGATTATACTATAGGTACATATAAGTTAAATAAACCAAGGTATTATACTAAAGCAAAATATAGGCCACCAAGTTAAATGACTAATGCATAGTATATTGTCCAAAGCATGTTTCTTTACACAAAGTAGCAAATTTAATCCTGTCAATAGCAACTTTCTCCAAAGTATTTTCTAAGTTAATCTAAGATACCACTTATGGTGGAGGAAAACATCGTAAAGGATCCTAGACGTAATGGTCTGAAATTGCCGACACGCATTGAGCGAGCGTTGTGATTAATGCTCTCCCCGTCTTCTATGCACCCTGGCTTTTTTGATAGGCAGTTACCACAACTTTAGGGGAGAACGATCATTTACCAAATGCTGCTAAGTGGTTTGAAATAGTGTAAGATTAAGGGAAGCAAGCAAAATATGAACCTTTCATGCCAGTAATGTAGTTCACAACATAAATGTACATCAAATGTATAACGAATTAACTTCAAATTTTATAAATTATCGTTGTCTCTCCGGGTTTCTTCTACTAATAGATTTTTTATTCATTACGAAAAACGAACCTAATTATTGATGTACTAAACCACCAACGCATACTAAATCACAAAGCTCTACACGTAAATAAAGAAAAATAAATGACTACACACTTATGAATAGGCCTCTCACGAGAGCTGACCAACAAAACTGCAGGAATTCACTATAAATAGCTTGATATTAGATAATAAACAAAGCCATTAGTCGTAAGTGATGCAATGTAAATGCGCCGGCTACTCCAAGACTTGCATTCAAGTCCGGCAATGAAGCGCAACGTATTATATTAATATCATCCTTAAATGCATCGCTGCTCGCAATAAAGCGTTTGGAAGAACCATCAAGTCGCCGTCTTAATAGCAAGTATATGGCATTTAATTAATCTTTGGTGATGGCAAAATAAATTATGGAGGGGCAAAGATATTAATAGCAAGTGTTTTTATGTCATCCCTCAAATAAATCTTGACTTCTCGAACAGGAAAAATGACAAAAATATTATTAGCGAACAGAAAGGAAAGTAGTTAACGTCAAACGTCTACCTACATTTTGACTAGCGAAAAGAAAGAAGTTACTGTCCACCTAAATGTTTAAAAACTTTCGCAATTTGCATACTTAATAAAACACAAAGAGTAGCTTTGACAACGACTAATTAATACAATTAGCGTTGAATTTATTTACAACAGTATCACGTCTCTATTAACTTCAAACAATGAGCATAAAAACAACGGTACTGAGATGTCTCAAACATCCAATCTATGCCAAAAAAAACAATATCATAAATAAGGTATTTCACTAAATGCTTCTCAACATTTCAACTGAACGGCATTGGATCAGGTCACAGGTGAATACCGTAGCAGCCTGGTGGTTAATGATCATGTCGATCGTTCTTCAATGTCATAATTATAACAATAGCCAGACAGCAGGTTAATAGTGCGCCTGAATGCCTCGATTTGACATCGTTACGTTAGGTGCGCTAACGTCTGTATTACTTAGCTTATGTAATAGCACTGATAGCCGAGTGGTATGACCGTTGGACTGCCAAGTCAAAGGTCGCAAGTTCAAAACCCGGCACGCACCACAAAATTAGTTATCAGTTGCTAAAAACGGTGAAGGAAAACATCGTGAGAAAACCGGCACACCTGAGAGATTTTTCAACGGTGTGTAAAGCCATGTCAGAGGCCTACAGGCGGTTTAAACTCTGACACCAGGTTGTCCATCAACCATACGATAAGAAAGAAGAAGCTTATGTAATAAGAGAATTAACGATGGTGATTGAAAAGAAAAATATAAAATACCGATCGAAGTTTTATCAAAACAAGGCATTTTTACTTGCCCAGTTTACCTTTTTTTTCAATGGACCCACCTCACAATATCGGATTGTCAAAACCACGCACATCAAAAAAACATTTACCCAGTACTGTTTACTCGTCCGAGACTAACAAAAAAAGTCCCCTCACTAGATTCAATATTCGAAATATTTGACAATGGCCAACCGACCGCATAGTGCTGACTGCTACATTACTCTCGTTACGATGCTTGGGCACAACGCTCCAACGGTCACGGTCAACGTTCATCGCACTTGACAGATAAATACACCGATCAATAGTATTTCTGTGTATTTATATAGTCTATAACAGGTTTAAAGCTTATAGGTAAAACAAAGATGATAAAAATCCATCTTTATCCGGATAGTAGTCTATAAAGTTATTTTAGACGAATGTCTTTACCCAATTTGGTGTTTGGCAGTAAGAAATTCGCCGATTAGTTTGTAGTAGTATAGACACTGGAGGCAGAAAACAATTAAACAAAAGAAAACTTAACGTTTGTAGAGTAATAAATTAGTGAGACGAGTGTTAATGGATTAGTTGGAAGAGGAACATATCGGTGAATATGTCCTGGAAGAGGCAGGGCAAGGCAGGGATCAACCGATGAGCTGAATGAGTGAATGGTGCACATCAGGATCGTAGCGGATGGAAGTCCTTGAATTTTGCCCTCCCTTTTAGAAAGCAGCCATGACTTTATTTTATTCATCCCTATCCTTACCAACATTCAATATATCACCGTTTCTACGTCCGTAAAAGCAAAGATCATAGATAGCTGAATCAGTTTTTGTTAGAAAACTGATATCTTTTACCAAATCGAATTTCCAACTCTGCTTCTAAAAGTTTTTATGAGAACCGCTGAAGAGATCCAAAAGACCAAACGTATCACTTTCTTGAAATTGGTTTATTCATATTCTTTTGATTACCATTTACTTACTTATCTATAAATATAAGTAGAAAAATTAACAAATCTCCACAGCCATGAGTATGCTTAATCAAGTTTTTCTAAGAGATAGACTAGGCAATCCTACGTTAGTCATAGTCATAATGTTTTTATTTCATATAGGGTACAAAAGAGCACTTACGAAACGTCAAACTAGTTGCACGGTTCCAAAAAGTCGTTTCTATGGAGAAGAACCGGCAAGAAACTCCATACTTACTCCATAGTTAGTTGGAATGCGCAATAAAGACTAAAAAATATAACTTGAAAAATATAACGTGAATCACTGTTTTTTTACCATAAAATATGTATAACAGCGCCAGACCTTTCTACCTACACGCTTCAGATGACCACAGCTAACATCTGCGTAATATAAACACCAATATTTTTACCGTAACACATTACGGGGTTGCGGTTATGATAAACACACATTTCTATTTCTGCCTAAAAAACTTCGCAGAACAAAAGCAGCTATAACAAAAACTAAAAAATAAGTAACGTTTGTATTTTTTGCTGACTGTAAAACGATAAACACGCGTTAGGTTAATATAAAAAAAAACTAAATATTACTACGTTACGTTACGTCATATGGGCTTCTTGAAGAACTAATTAGAGTAGTTAAGAAGTTGTTCTTCTAAATATACTCACTGCATCTAGGCCTTACAGGGCCATCTTTATGTTGACCTAAGGTCCAGTGGCCGTTGGAGACATCATCATCATCAGCTGGAAGACGTCTACTGTTGAACAAAGGCCTCCCCTTTAGGAGGGGGGGGGTCCGTAATCCCCAAGCTTGGGGTCTCAGTGTTGGTGATCAAGTTACAGAAGACGCTGCTGCCCATCTTCTGGATTTTCCCTTAGTCGCCTCTTACGACACCCACACCTTTGGGGTGCAATTCTTTAATTCTAGGCTCTAAACTCTTATCAAATACATGCGCAGATATCAGCCTCATGATTCCGACTTTTAAGGGTACAACTTTCTCCACCATAGAAAAGAAGCTTAATTAAACTGAACTATTTATTACAATCGCAATTTTCTGCATTGAGTATGAAATCAAGTAAAACCGCAAAACACAACATAAAACTAATTTTATTGCTCAAAAACTATTAAAACTGCTCTTTAATAAAGCTATTAAAACAAATAGACAAATAAGGCATTTTACACTTGTACATTTCGAATGAATACCGAACACGCCACTGCAAAATAAAAACCACTAAAAATTAATTATTATTCAAAAGCACAAACGACTCGATTCAAAGGTCCAAAACAATCGAGTCGAGAGCACTATCAAATGAACATTTTTATTTTATTTTCGCTGCTCTCATTTACAAACAATGCGATCCCGACGGCAAAGATCTCATCAGCGATTATCTCTCGTTGTGTGGCGGACCTTTTATTTTTTTTCTATCGAGAACAAGGACGGTTGTCGGTTGGCGAAACAAAGAAGGCATAATGATTGAATTGACGCATTAAAGTCGACTCGGACGTAATCGGATCGCGGCAGCTATCGAAAGTAAGCTAAACAAACAAAGCGATAGACTGACGTCAATCGGCTACTAAAATGTTTTCCCGAAACATTTCAATAAGTTGGCCGGTATGTCTATATGTCCGAATGTGTATTGCGAGAAACATGGTTTTACGAAGGTATTAGGTAGGTATTAGTAGTTACATCATGCTGCACCGTATGATCGGTATGCAAATATCAAACATCCACAGATCACATTTCTTTTCTTAAAAAACTTCGCTTCACACTAGGAATTTCTCCTGTATCGTGGGTGCGTTTTTCAAACATGTAATATCACATACACAAACACCCAGACTCGGGACAATCAAATGTGGATCGCACAAATTTTTGCCCCGTGCGGGAATCAAACCCGCAACCCTTAGCGCAGCAGTCTAATCGCTTCACGAGCAAGACTTGAACCTGGAACCGGGAACTTGAAATTCGATGGGTGCGAGTAGTGACACAATGGCTCAGTTGGTTAGAGTAGCGCCACGGTACGGCGAAGGTCGCAGGTTCAAGTCCTGCTCGTGTCCATCATTTTTCAAGTTTCTTTTATCAATTTAGATTCAAGCTTAGCATGGGCAACATGCAAAAATGACACCAAACGTCATATTACTTATACATGTTCAACATTTATGAATGTCAGATATTAATTGCGTTGTCGGATAATTTGAAAAGATGAATTTATTCGACAATGTATTTTAAGTCTTTCTGCGGCAAAGTGTGAGTCGCCCTTAACTGTAGTGAAAGCGTTTCCGATGACAGATAACAGAGGCCACTGGTTAAAACAAAAGCTAATTTGAAGAACGTGATATCAATTTAGTTCGAGTCACTAGAATCATTTCTCAGTTGAAAGTAAGTACATGTTTTCTGAATTAATGAGCAACGAATGATATCTGATTATAATAATATCAGCCGCGTAATTATTTCACAGCAGACTAAAAGTTAAAAGTAACTAATTTTCTGTAAAAAAAATGGCCACGACTGAGTGTGAGTATCATGTACTTATGATGATGGAAAAACGTCCTAAAATTACCAACACGCAGCGCTAAAATCACCCGTGCCTTTTCTACATGAAACGCGGTATTTTAATATCACACTACGCAGGTACAGCTGCGGGAATAGCCTAGTTATCGACATCTATTAATATAGTTACGAGAAAGCAAAGCCATTCAGTGCGTCCTAGTACTACAATATAATATTGTTCTATTCCATGAGGACGAAAGAATCATTGAAATTTTAACCTTATGCCAACGTTACAAAGGTCACTTGCATAACATAAACCCGTATCAGCTGCTCGTTATCCTGCAAAATGCCGACTTTTATGACTTTACAACCTTTGAGTTATTTTACATAGGCGATAGGACGTCGAGCTTGTTATTATTATAACCATCAGGGATCGCTAGCCAAATCGTCGAACGTTATGTCACTGTCTTTCTTGGGTTTTAAAGCTCTATATAGTCTGTTCATATGTCTGTACAGCGAAATGGAAACCAATATGACATAATGTTGACAGGACAAATATAATTTAAAGCACACACAAGCTACATAGCATAGGCAGACTAATGTCATAAGTCGAGCCAATTTCCTCTCCGCAGGCCTTAACAGTTTTTGATAGCAAAGCCCAGAACTCTACGCTGCAAATGCAACAACAATGAGCTAGTAATACGATATTGTTTACACACCAGAATGGGAGAGCGTTTTACTTTTAAAAAAGGAAGAAAAATATGGCTTTAAACGCTATTTCTTTCATGACATTATTTCATTTTAAGCATAGTTTCTACTCTAGTCATAACTACCGAGGCCAAAAATTAAAGGAATATATTGCACCCATTTAAAGTAAAATAACAGCAATGTATTGCACCCCAAGTGAAAAATGAAAGCAATGTATTGCACCCAAATAAGGGTTACGGCCTGAATTTAAAACAACAAAGTGAACCAACTGATCAATTTGGTACAACATTTTGCCGCCAACTACTTCCATTGAAATACAGCGCTCCATATCTCGACACGCCCTCTTAAGTCACATTCATCACATCATAACACACGGCAAGGATCTGCGGCCACTAAGTAATAACTTCCATAATTAATTGTTATTGCCGTCTGAGCATTTATATTGTTATTGGGTTACAACTTAGAGGATAATCGACTGATGTTGTGCCAACTTGTGCAGCGTATCTTAACATACTGTGAAGAATGGATGTTCATTGTAATGTGTTAATATTTAGTTCATACAGATATGATCGATTTTATTGCAAGTATGTTATTGTACGACTGGATGCATAAAGCAGCACCGGGCTTGGTGGCGTACATTGGTAGAGGCCTATATCCAGCAGTGGACTGAAACGGGCTGATCATGATGTAATTTATAAGTATTTAAATCACCTTTTGTATAGCGTATGGGTGTTTAGGACCTATCACAGTTTTCAAAAAAATTGATTCCGCAAACAGCTATTGTCGTTTGCGTATTCATTTTCGTAAGTAACGTAGAGGCTCTATTGCATATGTATGTCCGACGCAAACCGCGCTTGTTGACTGGCAAAAATTTTACATGACGGCTTGCCCATGAAGAAGTTTTCGTAACGGAGATCTTCAAACATCAAGTTATTAACTATACAATATCGTAAAGAAGTTAATATTTTAAAAATGAATCGTCTGTAAGTATGTACCGGGATTTACACGGATCCTATAATACGTTGGTACCTAAACGATATCTATAGTTGCTTGTAAAAGTAATTACCGAATCCGATAAAAAGCTAACGATCAATTTGGCAGCAAAGCAGCTTAGGTTCAATATTTTATTTGGCGAAGTAGTCGCTGTCGATTTACAAAGTGCTTCATAGTAAATAACCCTGATAACGTTTATTCAGTAGAATAATCAAGACGACCACAGTGTATCTAACAGTCTAAACAGAGCTTCTGGTAAGTCAGTCAGAATTTGTAATGACCCGCCAGAAATTCCCAAGGCGTCATGACTTCGTATTACCTTTAAAGGAACCTTATACAAATTCCTTGGCTCAAATAAATAAACTACAGAGCCAGGTATGCATAATTAATGTCAAATCAGATGGTAGCGGTTCGTAAAATTGCAGATTAATTCGTGGAATTGTAACTGTTGCCTTGTTCTAGTTGCCAATGTATTCGTTAAATACCAGATATGGATCCTTTCTCCCACGCGCAAAAGTTCAGAAATATTGCAGAGCAATGAAGTAACATGTTAAATATTTGTATTTATACTACCTAATTTCCTGACCCGTCATTATGTCGTCGTTGTACAGTTGCCTCATACTTCTTTTAGTAAGAAGAGATTGTACACTGGCTACCTGATTTCCTAAAATGCTTTACATTCCTACATTTCGCAATAAACTTCTTTTACAAGAATTAAATTAAGCTCTCAAAATAGATTTTCTGGAAGTCTAGAAATACTTCACAAAAAAACCTTCTCCGTTTTCTAGTGTTGCATGGGAAGAAATAGCAATCCAACTTCCCAACCCTTTTTATGTAACGTGTTTGTCTGACAAAATACTGCGATCATCAATTTTCTCTTTAGGATTGTTTACTAATTTTCTACAACTATAAGTGGAAAGCCATAATTTAAGCTGTACGATGAATAACATTGTCGCCACCGTTTAAAGGATGTTAAACCTAGATGAGGCTGCCATAGAAGTCTGTAGATAAGCATGAGTGAAGACAGAACATCACCAAGCAAGAGGTCAAGTCGAACAACCTAAATAAACGTAGTAAGTAAACAACAGTTAAAAATGTTGTAACAATTTTAAATAAACTCGTTTAATCATCACAAGTTAGCCTAAAAAGTGCAAAATGTACAAGCTAACAAATTGCTTATTATTCAAGTATTAAACGCCATATTTCCTCAACTTTTAATAATAATGAAAGCATGCACGGTGGGCCAATCGCGTTATTTTTCGCTTATATTCGCATCAAAATATAAGCACGTTTGTCACGCGAATGGTATAAGACTTATGTGTTTCAGCACTAGTTTATAGGCACCATAAATTGGGTTCAGTTGACTCAAATAAAAGTCGTTACATCAAACATTGTCTCTTCGAGGAATACTGAACATTTCGTATGGAGTTATGGTTATCCAGCATTTCTAATAATAAATACTTACTGTTAAATATTGTTTAGGGTTTTCACATTCAACCTACAAGTCTAATAATTAAATTTTTCTATAAAGAACTATTAGAAACACATAAATAATAATACTCGTAAGTCCAATAACGGCTATTTTAGATGTATTTCCTCATTTTGCGGCAACAGTTTGTCTCCTATTCAGGTACCGACTAAAAGTAGTCCGCACATGGTTCCTAAAACTCAATAATAATAATAATATCTTGGGACAACTCACACACGGTCATCAGATCCCAAACTAGGCAGAGCCTGTATTATGGCAACCAGACTACTGATAAACGTATATAGATAATATATATATATTTTTAAATACATACATAATATAGATATATTACACCCAGACACAGAACAAATGATTAATGCTCATCACACGAAGATTTGTACTGGGTGGGAATCGAACCCACGACCTCCGGTTTAGCAGTCAGGGTAGTGACCCTGACGATTTGACTCACCTGTTGGTCTAGTGGTTAGTGAACTACTAGACCAACAGGCCAGTCAAATAACAGGTGTGTTTAAGATATATTCGGTAGTCGGCACTACACTCATAACGTTTCTCCTAATTACACTTCAATCACCATACATAAGAGAATGTAAAATTCTCCTTTTTTTCCCTGATCACTATTGGAAACTTTCTACATCGTTTTTCCTGAACCATACCGCCTACGAATGCCGTCCCTGATAAATGTGTCCCTGGAAACAATCATTTTGAGCTTTACCTAAATCTATTAAGATAGTATCCAAGATTACGCATGCGTAGTATAAACTAAATTAGAAGCAGATGTTTTATTAGTTTATGTTAACAATCGCTCCCGCTCGTAAAGAGTTATACTGTCTACACGTGACACGAAGCTTATAACACACGATCTCCTGTGTGTATACAAAAATTGGCAAAAAAAAGTAATATTTTCCGAAACAATTTTGGCCTCGCCAAAAATTTTAAGATTGAAAAAATAACAACAAACATAATGTTATTTCTTTGCCTCACTCTACATATCGCGCAAGTACAACCACCAATTGAATAAACCATCTACTTATTTAATAAATTAATTAATACAGGTGGCAATAAACTTTGCTAACCGTATTCACATAACGTGACGAGTGAAAACGTAATAAAACTTATGGCATACACATATGTGCTTAATATTATTTTTGTAACTTGTTGGGTTGCAAATTAGTCTTTTTATACGCCAGACCCCTTACCATGAACTCTTAAAGCAGGACAGTTTACGTTGAGAAAGCGAGACGGCACATTACACTGCCCGTAGCGGCGTCTCGCTTCCACATCGAAAACTGGCCTGTTTTAAGAGTTAATGGTAAGGGGACTGTATTTCCTGGAAAGATAGTCAGATAACACTTTTTTTCGCCTGGCATAAATAATCTAATCATAATCTAATAGGGACTAGGTTGCTAAGAGGTCAGAAAATATTGGAATAATACTTGTATTTTTACCTACTACGTTCAGTTAGTTCTCTTCTTACATGTACAAACTTACCCAATATACTGAAACCATTTTCATTAGGGCTGTACATAGTGTACATAACATAAGTGGTACACTCGCGCCCATAAATCTACAAATCCGTATTGTAACACGTCTATATTGCGAGTGTCACGAATGATTGATAGTTTCCGTTTGCCTGTACTCTAAATTGGACTAATGTGTGTTTGGTAACATGAACTGGGACAATACGACTGTATAGTTTGGCTAGATATGTTATTTGTATGGAGATAGTGTTTTGTTGTAGAATATGCTGATTTAGAGCGGAAATTAGGTGGTGTCGTGTTAATTGCTTGTTTAAGATCAAATTAAGGTATAAGCGATAATATTAAGTTATAGGTATGTCAAATCAATTAATTGTCAACTTAGTTTTACTAACCTTAGTAATTTTTATCGAACGATTGAAAATAACTTTTTGTTTGATTTACATTTCAGTCTTCGCGCATAAAAATATGGTGCCTAAGGGCAATTGAAAAACACTCTCAATTTGAAATATTTTAGAAAATTATTCTAGTTGTAATTTTTTAGTTTGTTTAGAGTCTTTATAACAAACAACATTGAACCTAAAGCCGTATCTATACTAAACTTAGTAGTCACGTTAGCTTCCATAAGACTAATAAGGCAATATTTAAAATAATTATTTACATTACACGTTCATTAACACATGACACGTTCACAGTACAAATAGTGACTAACCCACATTTCGTATCAAAGAAATATATCTAGTAGGTATACTCCAACGCAAACAGAACGGGTGTAAACTGTAAACTAACGTTACCATAGACAAACTGCCTATTTCCTTTCGCACAATTTCTCTAAGGGCAACATCACATGAACGATATTCCGCGTCACTGCGCCCAGTCGTGTCGCTGACGTAAACGAAATGGAATTGTTCTTATATCGAATTCCGGGGATTAGCAAGTTTTTTTTTTCTATATTGACTTACAATATTGACACATTGTATTGACTAAGTTATCGATGAGTTTGAGTAAGCGATTCTTTCTTAACAAATAAGCTGAAAGAAAATTGTATCTGCATCTCAGTAAATTAGTAGAGCTTTGTTTATAAAACATATTGGACAAAAACAAGTTACAAAATAGAAGAAATTATTAATATGACTTTTGGTGCCATTTTAGCATGTTGCCCATGCTAAGCTTGAATCTAAATTGATAAAGGAAATTTGAAAAATGATGGACACGAGTGGGATTCGAACCCGCGACCTTCGCCGATTCGATGGATGCGAGCAGCGACACGGTGGCTCAGTTGGTAAGAGCAGCGCCACGGATCGGCGAAGGTCGCGGGTTCGAATCCCGCTCGTGTCCATCATTTTTCAAATTTCCTTTATCAATTTAGAAACTATTAATGTTTAGGTAAAATATCGAATACCATCTTAAAACGATTTTTCGGTTGCGGGCTGGCAATGTCACTTTTTTAATAACTAAATATTTAAAGTAGAACGAAACTAAAAGTGAAGATCGACGGTAATATAATTATCGGTCCCGGTCGAAGATGATTTTATTTGTATTCAGCAGAACACCAATAAAAAACTCGCAAAAACACGACAAGTCCACCTCACCCCTTACTCAAACTCACTCGAACACCCGCAGACTACATCGCTCGCGAAAACAAAACAAAATATACCGGAGCAGATATTTATCAGTAAACAAAGGCATGCGTGCATTAATTCCTGTAATTTATAATCAAGTTCGCGGCAAACGATATACAGGTTGGATTTAAGACGCGAAATTCACTTACGTGTACGTACGTGAGAAAAATGTGAAAGTAACTGTTTCAGAAATTGTTCAAAGAATGTTTCTCAGAGGAATGAGGTTTAAGTTTGGTAAAGAATTAAGGTATTTTACTTCGAGTGTTGAACTTTAATGTAGTAGAATTACATTTTACCTAATTTGTAACGTAACTGCAGTACCTACTTTACTAGGTTTGATGGCGACATCGCTGATAAGAGCAAGACTACGAGTAACACAAGTAATACATACATATTTCATACATACTGTTATTAAAGGTTTTAGAACGATCATCAGTTTTATTAGCAGGTTGAACAAATTTTCCCACACACAGTTTCCGTCAACACAACACAAACAGCATGTAGCCAACTCACCACACAATACTTTAGTAATTCATCAGTATGCTCAAGCTATGCAGGTAACAATAATAACAGCCTCCTGTATAGTACCTGGAACGCTCATGTCCGGCGGCTTACATATATCAATACCCACCCACGCATTATACTAACGTTACCGAGTGCACCTTTTGTTTGTGTTAGCACTAAACACACTAAGAAACTAGTAACAGTAATAGTTCCGAAGCGTAATTTGAAGCGATGTCAAGCAGTCCGAAGAACATTTTAAAGGACGTCGTTCTTCATATAATTTAGTCACTTAGTCTTTGAAGTTGAATTTCGTCTGCATTATGAATCGGAACGTTGCCTTGTGAGTCTGGTATGATTGACAGTAAAATAACTGTATGGCTCAGGTGTTGGCTTACCGTTTACGAGAATATGGATGAAGGACACTCGGAAATGTCGCGTTTGATTGAGTTTGTGTCAATTTTAGATAAATTGTTTGTTTGACGAAAATTGATTTATCTATATTGAGTTTATTACTTTCCCTATTTGAATTTAATCAAAGACAGGAGATACAAAAACGTGAAATGTTTTGTAAGATTCAGTAAGGAAAGTCGAATAGCTCGATATTAAAGTTGATAAAGGAAATTTAAAAAATGATGGACACGAGCGGGACTTGAACGCGCGACCTTCGCCGTACCATGGCGCAGCTCTTACCTACTCGATATTGTTTAAATATTTAATTATTACTAAGTCAAAATCCGTGTGGTATCCGGCCTAGAATTGACCACCCCCTTTCCTCCCGTGGGTATCGTAAGAGGCGACTAAGGGAAAACCCAGAAGATGGGCAGCAGCGTCATCTGTAACTTGACCACCAACACTGCGATCCCCAAGCCGCTTGCCAAGCGTGGGGATTATGGCAACACCCCCCTTCTAAAAGGAGGAGGCCTTCGTTCAACAGTGGACGCCTTACGGCTGATGATGAAGTCAAAATCACCGCATTTCGGGACCAAATATCGAACATAGCTAAATACTATCACACAACCAACATTTCGTTTTTGTTACAAGCAATCCTACAAAAATTTTATGAGTAGCAATAACACGTGAATGAATATTGTGATACATATCAAAATAACAGCCAACAAAAGTATTAAACTCAATTGGGGCGCAAGTTATTCACGAATCATGTTTGCTTGCTGATGTCGTGATCATAAAAATTATATAACCCTACTTTATTACGATGTTTTTATTGTAGCAACAAGCAAATACGTTAGATTAATCAGTAGGCCTATTCTCGTAGTGAAATATACATAGTGTCGGTTATATGTTCATTGATTTCATGACGAAAGTGACACTTTTAATAGCAAGTGTCAAAAGCGACATTAAGACTGAACTGAAAGTTAATACATGAAAATAATGAAGAAGTCAATTGTCATAGTTCACGATTCAGTTTTGGTGGTAACTACTTTCTTGTCCTAATTGTCATAATTTAACTATTTTGTTTTATAACCGTCTGGATTATTGTTTTTACATTATTAATTCCCTAATTGTAATTATTTTTTAAAATAATGACCACATGCGGTGCGTGAGCTTAATTACAAATTAGGCACAAAGAGATTGTGTAAGTGAAATGTCTAGTGAGCGGACGTATAAATTTTGTGTTCGAAACAAACTATCGACTGAGAGTTTTATGGGGGTAAAAGTCCTTTGTACTCTTTGATGATCACAGTTAGAGTTTGAAACGGTGCAGGTGTCACTGCGAAGTTGGATCGGAACTTAACTTTGTGTTCCAAACCTATTTCGCTATAAATAGAATTAGAGAAATTGATTATTTAGTTGCAGTCGACCTGACAGTAGCCGCGGCCGTCCAAGGGTTAATAGACCGGATCTTAATAGAGTAGAGGGTTGAACCTACTTCGCAGTAGTGCTTTATTCCAGGTCAATGTAATTAAAAAGCTAATCTAATACGTATTATTAACTATTAACCCTGGTTGTAATCACGTCTTTTATGGACTGTATAATACTCTGTTATACTATTTTCCTGGTTTACTCACGTGTTTGTTCGGGAAAGCTCGACTAATTGTACCTGTGTGTATAATTTTCACTGAAATAATCGTAAACAATATTAACACTCATAAAAGCTGTGTGTAACAGTAAAATAACTGAATACGTACTAACAATGCAGTTTAAAATCGCGAAGCACTATACATTCGATTCGTTTTCCGTATGAAAAGAAAACTATCCTAAAAAGTATTAATATTTAATACTTTTCACGATAGTTTTCTTTTCATTTTGTTAATTAATACATTTGAATAGAAAAGTAAACAAATGTAATTTAACGCATTGCGACAGTAGAATCAAATTACATAAATTTCCAAAGGTCTTAGAAAACAAACTTTCTTTATAGAAATTCCTTACCCTCCTCGGGCATAGATCCGAGTGTCTAAATTTCTCAGTGTGTTTTCAGAGTTGGCAGTCGAAACCTATTTGTTAGACAGGAGAATATTTCCATGATAATATAGGAAAGTAAAAACCTTGAGGAAGTTATATATAAGTCTGCCAAACGGATCTGTTCTAGTTCCGAAGCACAAAATATTAGACCCAAATCCGGGTGCAAAAGTTTTAAGATGATATCAAAATAACTTTAATATTTTTATAAAGTAAAAAATTTAAAGTACATAATTTCAACCCTATTATGTAGCTGTCTTTCAATAATAATTATAATGCCAGCATTTGCACAATAAACCTCCTCCGTTTTCCTAACCTATTTTTAGTTTGATGTGTTTTTTTATTAATTTAATTTAGTATATGGGACGTCTATCAAAATAAGAACTCTTCATCGCACACGTCGCAACAATTCATAATATTTCCGTCAAACTCAACCCGTTACATGTTTACACCGCACCCTTGTTTTATATTCGTCATTACACCAGATGACGTCACCTCTGACGGTTGCGTTTTGACATTTTAATGTGCCATTTGTACCGTAGCAGTTTAATGCCAAAGCTTTTGTTGCCAGTGTGCCAGTGTTTGGCGATTTATGTTGCCAGGTAGGTAATTTACTGGCTGCTCTGAATATGCTTGGTAAGATACAAAGTTGATGTATTTTGATACCATTTGGCCAATGATTGAGGTGCAGTATTGATTTCGTTTGTTTATGACTTTATATCCTATGATAGATAGATAATATTGTGCAGTGAAGCTTAGTTTTATCGCTGAGCATCGAGTCGCCTGTATACTTATTAAACCTATTGCCTGTAGACTCAAAAATTGTCAAGCTTCTTCTATCTTCCGTAGCGATCATACAAAAATGTATGTTCTTGCCTAACTAACTAACCTTGGTACTTCTTATTTTCAAATACTACAGCAATGAGCATATTGTAAAATAGTTATAATTAGAGCCAGCTGCAAAATGCCGTGTAGAATTACGTATTTTACAATTTTTATTCTAAGATCTAACGAGGGACGTAGGTTTACTAACAAGCGGTCTGGGTGAAAGTAGATGATAAAATTTTACAATGCTCATGTAGTTGTTGGCATAAAGAGAATAAAGGTAAGGTAATTACTGTAGTAAGCAATTAATTAATTAATTATTTTTTAATGTGATGCTCTTATGAAATATAATGTGTATTGCGGTGAGAAATAAACTATTATTATTATATACAACTACAGCTGAGGATCTTACGCTGTTAACGTTTTTCTACGAGAATGTTATTTTAAAGTTCCTAAACGCTATCCCACACACAGTTTTGTCCGTCAAACTTAGTTTACGTTGTACTACACCTGTACAAAACACAATGAATCTCATTTTCAGTCTTTACTTCCTACTTATTTCAAGCTAGATCTCCTACAATCTTCCTCGCAAAGTGTGTTGCGGTATTGCAATAGGTGTATAATTAGAACAGGGTATCGAACGTGTAATGAGCGGAGCGGACGTTAATTGCAGCAACGATTTAAATATATCCGCGTAAGTGCATCGACCGCATTCGAGATGCAGTTGACACGTTCAGTATTAGCTGCGGTGTTTTTGTTTGTGACATTATCGGTAGAGGGTTATTGGATTAACCACCGTTATTTCTATGAGAATGTTTCTTTAAAGATCTTGGGAAAACAATAGTAAGTCAGATGGCAAAAAGGTTTGCGATCGCTGAACTACGTAACCGAATGTTGCTTATCTCTGACTTTTTGATATGTAAATGTGCATACCTCAATCATTTGCATAATTTTCAAAATGTTGTTAAACCCCCACAAATAGCAAATAGGTACTAAGCTTTTAATTCCTCTTGCTTAAATTAGGTTTAAGAATTTAGGTTGGATTAACGCAGTTACGTCAATTAGGTAAGCCCTTTACAAGTTATTTAAAGGCAAGTCATGTCAGCGGCTGAGATCTAACGGAGATTTAAGTACAATCACCGTCTAACGTAAATATCAGCATCACTAAAGTATACCTATAAAATAAATCAAACAGCAATTTATTTCGGCCGCGCCGCTATCGTTAGCTCGCTCCAGTTGACCTACAACGTTATGAAATATGAACATCGTTCATATCCGAATGATTTCGCAAAAAGAACCACTGACCCTCGTCCTCGGTTCCTCTAAAAAGCTTTAAAAATAATTGGAAACTATCTATATATACATAAAGTACTACATCTCATTTGTTTTCACAGTACTCAGCACAAATTCTACACATTTGCAAATGTACTGTATCGATACATATTACGAAGTGAAATGTATTGATCCAGGTTGCGACATTAAAAAACTGAAATATAAAAAGGAATTAAACACACGAACAATTTGCGTGGCAAGACACGATTAATTACAAGATAAAAAAAAATTAAAAATATAACAAGAATAATCGCCGATCTAAACATCGATAGGTTTTTGCCATAACAAAGTGGAAGAAAGGCATGAATTTAAATGAACCAATATCGAGAAGGCAATATAATTAATGAGAGTGAACAAAAACTATAGTAGGTATGCCGGCCGGGGACGGCTGCTTAATGAGACAGTTTAAACAATTACTCCGGCAACAAAGGTTCGACAATGAACCATTGTTTTTCATACGTCACCTTCCCCCGGAGGATACAATTAACGCTGATTACGGTAATTATGGAAGTAATTTTTTGCCCTCGACGTGATAAGATCGCCCATGTCGGACCACACACAAAAATATTTGATTAAACGCGTAACAAACATTAAAATTTTAATTATTTCGCACTATGATGTTGGGTGGTATAATGACTGCTCAGTATTATGTTTAGTGTTAATTTCTTGATTCCCGTTCAAGGTACAGGCAATGCAGTTATGTCTTGTTTTATGAGAGTCGTTAAATATTAAGGCACAATTAACTTGTGAATCGGGAACAAACCGATTGTACATGTTTGTACATTACAGAACTCTACGACGGCGACATTGTTTTAGAATTGTTATACGAAATTATATTTAACTGTCTATAATTAAATGATTACGTTATTATAGAAATTGTAAGGATTACGGTACGGCCTATTAAGTTGAGACGGTCTAATAGACCTCCATGGGGGTAAATTACGACACACGCGTGTATCCTACTAATTCGAACACTATGTAGGTACTACTTACACACGGAAACTAGAACATAACACAGTTACATTCTGGGTACGTTGTACTACAATTTAACAATTAAAATATACTTACGTGACAATTGTAAGGTACCTATAGTTGCTAACATGAGCAATAAGTCCAATACTTAAAATATAACTAGCTTTGTAATCTATCAACAAAAAAATATTTTATTTTATTTTAATCGTCTTTTTAATTTTTCCCAGACTATAGAAATCTTTACATACAATACAATATTGTAAAATAGATATGCTGCAGACAAAACCCTTATACAAAACACTTAAGAAATATTATAACCCTGCCGTTTAAAAATTCAATACTAATGACAAAAGATAAATAATGCGACCGACCTTCGACGCGCTAACCTTCATTGTAGCCTTTTGTTACCCCTCACCGGGCGCACGGACTATAAAGAGCCCTCGTACTCGCGATATGTATCGGCCAATCATATGTGTTAAGGGCCCCAAAAACGAGCGATAAATCGTTTTGATCAATCGGAAGAAAATCGTGACGACCGATCGCAAGAACAAGCCTATCATACACATCCAGGATTTATCCATACTAATATTATAAATGTAAAAGTAACTCTGACTGTCTGTCTGTCTGTTTGTTACACCTTCACGACTAAACCGCTGGACGGATTTTGATGAAAGTTGGCATGTAGAAAGTTTAAGACCCGAGAAAGGAAATAGGTAACTTTTTTATATCGAGCATCTAAGGGGTTTAGATAGGTGTTAACGCGGGCGAAGCTGCGGGCAAAAGCTAGTACTGCATAGATTTGTGTTGTGATCTCCGATAATGGTGTTCACATACACGATCAACGCGTCGTTACGATCAGTCTGAAGCGAATGATCGTACCGTTTTGTGGAGCCCTTTACACCGAATACATGTGAGATGACAATATCGATAAAATCTCAAGGCATGTCTCATGAAACAAGGGCACCGCTCCGAAGCTCCGCTGGTGTCTTGTCGACTATTTCGTTTGAGACTTTGGAGTCAGTAATAAAATATTTTATGTAAACGGTAAATATATACGCGCGCTTGTATTTTATTGGTTTTTAAGGGTTGAGTCGGCATTTCATTACATTGCGTCTAAACACTTATATACATGCACTCTTGAATATACAGGTTGTCATTTTTGGCATTTTATTAATTGAAATAAACAACTTAATTGTTTATCAAAAAAGTTAATTTACAAAAAACAGCCATATAATTACCCTTCATGCATTAAAAAAGCATACTCGACAATTTTATACTTACCTACTAATAAAATTATTTATATCTTAAACTAATAAAAAATTAAATTATCCGGCATAAAACTGTAATCTAAATAAACAAATATGCAAAAAAAACAGATAACGCACTAATCCGGTTAACAAGCAAAAGAATCAACCTGTACTTTTATTGGTTACGCGTGTTATAATTTTATACCAATGGGCGCTTGAAAAATTGATTACAAACACGCAAGTGCAGTAAAACTTATATCAAAAGACTAACATGCAGTAAATAAACACAAATAACAGCGTTACTTATCAAAACAACTATCATTTGTTTGACGATTTTCCGATTAAGGAGGTGCATAAATATTACATTTGTTTTGCATACAAGGGGCTCGGAACACGTATTGGGTCTGGAGCTTCGTATTTACGTACAAATATTGTGAATCAATACACTGCGCTACGCCACAGAGTAGAGTATTGTATATTTGTTTTTCACTGGTATCCCAGTATGCAAATTTCGGTAAGGGATTTTAATTTGCATGTGGAAGCGAAGGCGTGTTGAACCGCTTAGGACGTACAAACATTAATAGCTTTATGCATTGAAGCCATTCAGTTCTATTGATTTACGGGCCGGCTTTGAGTGGGCGGTGATATGTGCCCGCTCAGCTATTTTCCTCTTAAGCGAAGCATGTTAGCTCTAATTTATTAAGTACCACACCACCCAGAGGCCTAACGCGCATAATACGAGAACCGTTCCACAAATTAATATAATCCCATTGGCAGTTACACCTACGATTGAATGGGTACGTTAGAGGATAACTGTAAGGTGCTCTGTAATCTACCTGTATAAGACATAGGTAGTATGGGCATTTTAATACTTCCTTGCATATAGGTTGCCTGGTTTAAAATTACATGTATGATCATGATATCATTTATGACTATTGGAGCGGTGGCTAAGTGTTTGACTTTTCCGCGAACGGTGGGGTCGGTTTTCATGCAGTCAAAATATAGGGAATTCATCGAGTTAAAAAGTGAATGCACTAAGTGTCACTCAAAATATCTGTCAATTTGCGTTGTTTGACATATTAAAACTATTTTATGGCGTTCGTCGATATAATCGCATACTTAAAGCTTTTTTAATCTTACAAATAAAGTAATCTTCTCTTAATGTGAAAACCAGATTACATCAAATTATACTCAGTAAAAGCAGGTTACCCTTACAATGCTGCTCGTGCGCTGCTTAGAGCCAACTAAAATAAAGATTAAAGACAAATCACATTCCGAAACCTATTATAAAAAAAGTATGCATAATGGTAAAACATGGAACCTAAAGAAACATTGACCAACACTCCACTTCGTCGCTTATATCTACATTCTACATATTCTACATATTGTAACCTTTTTAGTCCCCAGTCACCTTTCTAGGTCACTCCACTTTCAACCCCAGATTTTCGAGGAGAAATATGTTGGTCGTTTAGAAACAAAATTATATTTTAAATATTTTCCAGTTGGGAGTCAGAAAGTAAATATATCAGCTACCCATTTTTCAAAGAGTCAACTGAGGTTAAGTAATAAATAACGGTTTTATTATTCGATACTTTGCTTTAAAAGCGTCAACAAAATGTTTTTGGATGTGTACACTGTACACTGTACATAGAAACAGAATTGTGCCGCTAATCCCCGAACGAAGGAATGGTGAATCTTAACACCATCAACTTCTTCTTCTCCGTATTAGCATGAGGAATGTCTAAGGAAGCAGGTCATGCTCATGCCGTGGTGTAGAGATTGGCCATTAAACCAATATGGTAGCAAGACTGACCGCTCAGAGCGCCGGACGTACTTAGGTACTATAAGATGTGGAGGCACTCTCTCAAGTATAGACGCATTTAATTAGAAAAGAACTTTAGAAATAACCAATATAAAACACACTGATAAATTGACAAGTTTTAAACCCTGAATAACAACATCAACATCACTTCAGCGGAAAGTTTTTTCTTTTACGACCAGGAATAAATAATAAAAACACATTTCTGTGTAAGTGCCTAAGTGCTAAAACGACTACGCTCATACAAAAAATATACACCAGCATACCAGGCATAAAAGAATTGTGATTGGACCATTGTGTCGCAATAAATAAAGTCTTCTTAATTATTTTTTTGTTCCATCGCTCGCACACTTCAACGCAAAATAAAACATTTAGTATTCTGCCTTTGATAGATAAAACTAGGCATTATAATTTTTAATACTAACGGTACTTTTGAATTGTCTTGTCGACAAACTGTGCTGAAACTTTTGACTCTTATTCTACGCGATTACGGTAGAAATAGAGCATTTTGCATAATGTTATGGTTACATTCGTTTAAAATTTACCTAATCGGGCACGCTACTAGCGAAGTAAAAATGTACTTAGTATTACATCAACCTGTAACTGTCCACTGCAGTGCAAAAGCCTCTCCTACTGAGAAGGAACGAGGCTTCATCAACACGCATGCTCATTGCGTGTTAATATACTATCACACAAAACTCAAAAGATGTTTCATCATGTCTTTTTATAGACATTCAAATAATCACATCAGGACCTTAGGCGGCATAAGTCAAAGGACATTTAGGGACTGGCTGAAAAGCTTCGCGGAATTCGGGACTAAGGTCGAAAAGTATCTTTCAAGCAATGCTTTTATAAAAGGATGTTTTTTTCCTTTATTCACAAATGGCATTCCTAGCTTAAATACTTAACACGCACTTACCGACATTGACACATTTATCACAATACGCGTGATATCACTGTCCTCTATCTAGAGGATGTTTTCATACAGGATGTAATCAACATAAAAACCTTTGTTTCACAGCCATAACGGCGGCATACATACAGTTGTAACACCATTGATGTAGGGTTCACACTTAATAATTGTGTGTGTGCAACGGGGTTTGCTTTCCACTCAACGAATATAAGTTTCGACTTTAATCTGCATATAAATATGGATTATTATCAGTCATAAGCAATTAACTCTACCTGCCTACTACCTACCTACCTCGTTGGTCTAAGCGCGACTGCTGAGCATGAGGTCTCGGGTTCGAATCCCGACTCGGGCAAAGTGTTACTAGGTTTTTCCATTAGGTATTCTCAATAGCAGCACAGAGTCTGGATTTATGCCGGGTTGATGGCAATAGGCTCCTTCGTTGCATCCTATTACATTGGGACCCATAACATAACTGCCGAAATGTGTGTATTCTCTACAGTCACCTATGCCTACCTCTTCGGGAAATGCAGACGTGATGTTATGTTTTTTTTATTTGAATTCAAATTAATGTTAACTTCCATATAAAAAAAGAAGTTTGTATGTATGCATATTGTACATCACTCATGTATTCAAGAGTGTAGGAAGAGGTATCCAACTGGTCACTTTCATTTCATCAGACTGTTAGTCACGACATGTTGGTATAGACGGCGAGCTCATTGCTATTAATTATTTCTAATTCCCAATTACTGGTGCCTTAGAATGACTAAGAAAGTACCTAACAGATACCACAATGGTACTTGCCTCTATTTAATCACGCATCCTTATCGCTGTACACCCGGCATTTACAAATCTGAGCTAGATACCACTAGATACCGAAAACAGCTCCAATAAACTTGATTCAATAATTCATAGTTCTTTTAAATTGCATATTATAAAACGAATAAATAGTACAAGCATTGAAAACCCTATGCAAACAATGATTTCTGCTACATGCATATTTCATCATTACATATACTGTAATTCGTACTCACATCACGGTAATGCCACAATACTGTTTTTAAATCCTTTGTATGAGAACAGCTTTATTGCATAATCGCGTCTTTTATTGCTTTACGATAACACGTGAAATATGTATCGGTTTATTTTTCACAAACTATTTTATTTAAAATATTTTTTATATTCCCGAGAAGATTAGCGTGTAATTCCTTCGGCTTTTGTACTTGTGTAAGTTTGATTGTGGCACAGGAATAAAATTGAATGAACCAAATAGGATTTTCTGTATGAGGTATTTGTATGTAAACTTCATTCCGTGATAAAACGTTTAATGATGAGAGACTAATGATTTTAACAATGAGTGTTGTTTGTGCCTTCGAAATCTATATAACCATTTTTTAATAGGACAATGTTACTCTTAATAAACCGTTGTGCCGTGTGGTATCCGGCCTAGAATTGACCACCCCCTTTCCTCCTGGCAGCAGCGACTTTTGTAACTTGCCCACCAACACTGCGATCCCCAAGCCACTTGCCATTTGCCAAGCGTGGGAATTATCGACCCTCCCCCCCCCCCATTCTAAAAGTGTTCAACAGTGGACGTCTTCCGGCTGATCATTTTATCGTTTATTTCAAGTAACAAGTTCTTTTCGATCTGAGAATAATATGTAACGGACAGTTTAAATGCAACCCAAAACGATAAGCCCTTATAAGCTTGACATCGCATGCGAAAATTAAAGCGTCTGACAACACGTCAATTATGACCAATATCAGTTTCATACATTTGCCTCGCTGGATACGATGGAGCGACCACCTGGAAACTGTCAGAAAAACAACACCGAACTCCTTGAGTTCTGTTGTACCAAATTACCTTCACGGTATTTCTCATCAACCAATATTAATCACTACTAAGGTTCCTTCGTAAATGCATACACAGTTCTTTGTCTCTTTTAAAATGCATAGGATTGTACGATACCATCGATCGTTCCGCGCGTTAATAAATTATCTGTCAGTCAGTCCGTTAAATCTTGACGTAAAACAATGTGAAGTTTTCAAGTTTTTGAACTGTTTCAACGAAATAAAGACTTTGCGTCACAGCTTTGTAATTTATTAAAATCTAATATAGGTAATTGAGAAAAACGTTGCTAACATTTATGAATAAACGTAAAACTTTCTTACTTACTTCAAAGCTTAAGAATATATATTCGTCGCCTTTACAAGACAGGCTTTTCGCTGTACATAAATTTAGTACTATCTCTGTTTTTCCTTTTACATACTCGTACATATGTAGTACCTTCATACTTTTTCCTCGCGCAGTAAGTAAAAAATGTAGACAAAGGAAAAACTGAAATGAGGCGAGGTTTAAAACAAAGTAGGATTTACTCAAACGTTTCATTACGCCTGCAAATTCTGTAAAGATGTAGCGTGGCCGAGTTATTTATTCTGTGTGAAATGTCGGTCGGTCGGTTAATTTCTATGCAAATGCCACAGACGGGAGCACGGTTTGTTACGAGCGCGGGACGAAGCCCTGCCCAGTGCCCTGCTCTATACGGATTTGGACTTTAGATTATGCACCATCTGGGCCAACGGGCCATGTCGATACATGCTCCATACAAGATATCCGCGCTTGTAAGAGGTTAATTAGTGTCTGGTACGGGAATATGGGTTACTCGCCGCTTTTACATTATGCGTGCGTGTTATTATGTCGTAGATGTTTAATAATGATTTATAATTACAGTGTACCATCAGTCACGCGTTATCTTGCTTAACGCTTGTTCACTCGGGGTATGTAATTACATTTTCCGAAATTAATGTTCAGTGAAATGACGCGAATTAAATGTGCATACTAAAGTTACTGGTTCAAAAGAAATTCTCCGCCAATGTTACAGATTTATTCAAATATACTTTTATGCGAGTCTGGCTTCTTAATTTCAACCAGTTAATGATTGAATGTTTATACCATAAACTGACACATAACGCATAAACTGTCTGGGAATACAATTTCAGGGGAAGAATTTATCTGATCTGATTGAATGATTGATGAATCTGATTTTAGTTTTAAATGAGTGTCATTATAATCCATTTATGAAGACAAGGAATAACAAAAGTGTGAATAATAACATTCTTCTTCAAGACATTATCTTCGGCTTTTAACGACTTTCGAAGCTTACATAGTAAAGTTACTGTTTTGTTATGATAAGCGTTCATAATAATGTTCTAGAACTCAACACACTGCTCTGTATAAACTTGCTTTTGAACGTAGTTATGAATAAATTATGTTACACGATACATTCTCCTCTCTATTGTAATGTACAGCACGGCTCTAATAATATGTAGCTTAAACTTAGTTCACATTAAAGGTAGTTAGGTACCTAGTATACTATATACTGTATATAGGTATTATAGTAGACTGAATTGCAGTCTAGAGCACTTCGCTGGCGTGGAGACAAATTAAAACTATATTTATGTTAGAGATTTATTTAATTAAAGTTTGGCTTAATGAAAAGTGATAGACAGGCCACCTTTAAGATGTGACTTTATAATAAGCACCGAAATTTTAAACACCGTTCGTTTAAAATATATTTTTGAAGCAGTTTTTGCATCAAATTTTTATTATTTATACCTATAAAAATGAACATAACATCGTACCTGTAAGAATACAGGCGCGATGTTATGTTCATTTACCTCTGCCTACCCCTTCGGAGAACCGAAGGGGTAAGCAGAGGTGCACATATAGTAGAGCAACATTTTGCCAGTTATGTTATAGGTCCCAATGTAATTGGGAGCGAGCCTATTACCATCAACCGGGCACAAATCCAGACTCCGTGCTGCTACTGAGAATTATCTAATGGAAAAACCCAGTAACATTTTGCCCGACCCGAGATTCGTATCCTAGACCTACTGCTCAGCAGTAACGCTTAGCAACCACTCGACCAACGCTACATAAATACATTTATTTATTAACAATTTATGTACACACAGGAAATATTATAAAAAGAAAGAACATATAGATAGAGTAAGATAGTACAAAGGTACTGCTTATTTCATTGAGAAATTTCTTCCTGCAGTCCTGCGAAAGGAGAAATACATTTGAAATAAAGACGACAGTGTGTAGGACAAATAATATTACCAACAGAGCAAAAAAATAAAATAAAAATACATGAATATAATACATACATAAATACAAATAAATATAAACTATATCACAGTGAGGATACATGTCAGTTTTCATTAAATAATTGAAGATAGACTGGAACTGGATTGAAATGTAAGATCTATTTTCTTTCATGTTGTAAAGTCAAAGTTGAAACGGCGAGAATATCAAAAAGTAAAACTTTATTATGTCTCAAGTTAAGTCTGAATGGAGCTCGCGTTACATCTCTACCACTAGTTTCTTTTTAAGAGTTATATATGACTATGGGCTCATAAACAACAGTCTTTCTGCTCTTATCGATTCCTAGTCTCACAACATGATAACAACTCATTAAGTGTTATCATCAATGGTATCTTTATGACATACTGAGCGTCTAGTAGAGTCGATGCTGAATCAATATAAGGCTCGCTACACACAGACCGACATCAGCGCCACATTACGCCGGGGGCGTTCATCAATTCTCTTTATAGGCACTTTCTTTCCCCATTGTCACTATCGGCGGTGTCGGGTGTCACGTTAAATTTTACGACACAGTCTCATTTGTACCGCACTGTCAGTCATTTTGGGGAGTTCAAAAATCGACCTCCTTTCGACCTCAGTTCATTTTCTCGAGACATTGAACGAGTCTCGGTACATTTATGTAAGATATTGCGATGTTTTACTTGAGTAGATATGGAATATCAAGTTATGGAAATGTGTAAAAGGTTTTTACGTTGAAGTAAATTATGCAATTTGTCAACAAAGTCTGACTTAATGCATATGTAGCGTTACTGTCGCCTGAAGCAGAAGATCTTTGATTATAAAGTATACTTACCTAGTGAAGGAGCTTTTTTTGCTAAGGAATGAATTTTGTAATAAAAACCTGGCAAAGTAAGCTTCAATTAACAAAGCATTTTAGAAAGATCTACTTTATTGACTTATTACAGTTTTTACAATGAATGACGATTAACCATCAACATGAACTAATTATAATAAAACATGTAAAAAACGACTGCACGACATCAGCTTTAAACCACTATTTCGCAAATCATTAGGCAAAATATCTCATTAAAATAATCTCATCGGGCACGTACCTACCTACTTAAATTTGCTACGTTTCATGTATTATCTGCGTTATTAAAAGTGTATTCCTTAAACCTTTTTATCTGTAATCTTGAACACAACCGCAATCAGACAAAAGTAGGTCGGCCGCGGGAAGGATTAGGTAAAATTTAAGTACCGGAATGATTTAAGGGCCGGGGCGCCACACGGTACGTTCAGGGCTGGCCAGTGGCCCTAAACTGCTCCCTTACCATCGACTCTTAAAGCGGGCCATTTTCCGTTGTAGAAACGAGACGCAACTACGTGTAGTGTAGTGTGGCGTCTCGCTTCCATAACGGATAATGTCTCGCTTTAGGAGTGCATGGTAAGAGCCCTGGATAGCCAACAGGTTAGGTACGGAAAACACGGTAGTAAACGTACACCCTAAAGTACAGGTTTCTGTTGTGACACACCTCAACAAAACCCTTTCAAGTTATTAATGATGTTAATAAAATTTAATAGTAGTTAGGTGTGTTTCGACGAAACGTTGGGAAATTGATATGATTCATCTATAGAGCTATGTTGACTCAAGCTTAACAGACTATCAAAGGAGATCGAAAGCTTGACTCATATACACGCTAATGGTGTCTATGTATTAACTTGTAACCCCTCGTTTGCTGTGGATATTATTACTGTTTTAGGTTACTGCTCTCGATACAAAAATTATGATATTTAAAGTTTGTTATAATTAACTGTATTTTGACGGTTTGTTTTCATTATAAGGACGCTACATTTGGTACAAAATGTTATAAAGATATATTAAAAAATGAAGGTTTATAACACATTTTTTCTGATTAACGAGACTCTTCACGTAACCTTGGACTACCAACAGTGCCAACCCTACAAGCTGGGGCAAAGTTTTATCTGACCGGGGTACAACGAACGCTAAGTATAATCCTAATTAATTAGCAGACAGAATGTGGCTTAGATATTACACGAACATACACTGCGACACGTATCCTTACAATAAACATGAAATATAAGCACCTTATGTTTGCCACAGCGGCATAAATTACGTTTGACCTCAAACCTTTTTATGCAGGACAGTTGGTTTAAGTGAGATTTAAAACGAAAAAATAAAATATGAGGCAGAGGCAATAAAGTCACTGATCTAATTACGTGTTAACGTTATTAAAGAAGAGACAAGAAGATACTAAAGCTTTATAGTGAAGTGGAAAGTAAACCAATGTTAGAATTATAATTTTAGAAAGAAAGAAATCGCAAACCGAATTTTGAAGAGACAGTTAAGACAGAATAGCTGTCAAAGAAGAAAGTAATAGTTAGAAACATTCCGTTAAAAAGTGAACTTGCTATATAGTCTAATATTTTTGTATGTAACATAAGTGCTAGTGTAATGTAAAATTATAATTATATTAGTGCTACTCCGTTTCGTTATGCGTTTGCAAACCTCCTGATTGCTCTTTACATTACTTTCAAATGTCATTCCACAGAGTCTATTTCAGCTTAACTTTGTGTTAAAATTCTGAAGGTTGATTATTCATTGCAAACATTCATCGTCTTTAAGTCTTTATACCATTAACTTGCTTAAGTATTTGGTAGATTAAACCTCATGAGATACCTTTCAATCTACGATTTAACTTCAATCCACAGAATTAAATAGAAATATCTAGGTAATTCATTGGTCTTAGTGTGCAAACATAACCTTATCACCTAATTTACACATGTTTAACTACATTACTATCTAAAAGTTCGCAATTTCATGTAAGTTTAACCTAGCCGTCTTCTTTCTGAGTACCTACAAGGTAGAATATCATTTGCCGCGCTTCGCTACCATTCTAAACTACAATCCTACACATAATCAGGTTTCCAGCGAAGTTGGAAATGCAAACTGAGTAGTTCTTCGCTACTTTTGAATTCGGATGTTATTTCCAGCTAGAGCTAGCCTTATTCGCACGCTTGCGCAATACCTATCTAACCTTACAGCATAATGGTTCTAATTTAACTATAACCTTCGTTTTATTGTCGATTTGTAAGATAACATTACGATTGATTTAAATTCATAAATTGAATTGTATCAAGGTTGTCATCTACATTTTTGATTTTTCACTCTTAATTCATATTGCAATCACGTACCTATAGAAGAAAGCAGGGCAACGCATGTAAAAAAACCTATACACAAACAATTTACATACATATTCAATATTTATTTAATGACTATATATCCGAATCACATTTGCATTTATTCATCAACACTCTCCATTGATTACGAACGTGTGAAGCGTAGGCGTCAAACCCAATAACGTGCGTATTTAACGACGTTTATAATTAAGCCATTTCTAAAAGTAGGAGAAAGGTTTTAACATTCTTAAGTTTGTCCATAATGCTGTGTATACATAATTAAGCTCTCGGTCTAATGGCCGTATCCATTTTAATGCAGTCTTAAGTCAATCATAACAGTTCTTTGGAGTAAATTGACCGTAAAAGTCTCGCGGTTCAAACCATAGACCACGATATCGGTGCGATTTATGACGTTGCCTTATTAGTGGACGATACAAAATGTTTGCCAGTTATAAATTTATGATTATATAATTTAATAACGAGGTTTAAACTGTAATTTTGAGCAAGAAATTAATTAATTTGCTGTGTAGCGGTACTAATTTTATTTCTTTTTCTTACTTCTCGTGTGTTGTACAAGAATACTGGAATTCTGAATTGTTACTCTATATTAGAATATTATAGGTAGGTATGTTACCCATTAGTCGCATTCATGATCAGGTATGTGTTAAAGGTTAGTTAATTAAGGCTGTAAGCCTGTGGTATCTCCGTATATATCTCTCAGGAGTAATATTTGAATAGATGTGAGAGACTTCAGGATTTAATTACTTCGTTTGTAAATATATACTAATATACCTATACCTATATGGTTGCTTTGACGATCAGAGATGTTTGAATTACCGTTATTTGCTCCTGTCATTTCGGATGATTCATTTATTTCTGTTACTAGAAAGAAGTTTAGGTAAAAGGTTAAGTATCTATATACAAAGAAACAGTAAGATTGCTTATCGTAGTAGTGTCTATCGCTAGAAATTCCATGTGTGTTGAGAAACAGTGCAAGTTTCAATAGCGCATTATCTGCTATTCCAAGATTTCTACATTAATTTCTTAAATGCATACAGCTTTCTCCCGATACGCTGGCAACACAATATCAAAGATACCTTTCCGGGGTCATTAAACTTTGTTCCACCCACGCACATTAAGCCGTACTGTGTCAACATGTTGCAGTTCGCCTTTCTCCGTTGAAAAATCCTAAACTAGTCCATGACTCATTTTATAGATCCACTTTACGCAATGACTCATTAGTTCATTAACTTAATAATGATAGCGATACAACCTACAAGCTTTAAACAACAGCGTTATCTATTTTGAACTTTATGACAATAGCAATAGAGATTACGTTAACAGCATAGTTTAACGGGAAATAGTCCTCTAGGGATGCATGTTCTTTACTGGAACGTCACGCGATCAGCGGCGCCGGTCCTTGTTTTAACCTAATGATAATCAAATGAATTTCGCCGCTACATTTCGTTTGTTGTCCTCGTCATTTGGTATTGTGTAAACAGGGACAGATATAGTGTTCGTGTTTACATTTGGCGAGTCCCTTCTTTTATTGATTCCCATGTAAACAGCGGTGGGAAACATTGAGTTAGTGTCATAAAGACTGACGTAGTGTCATAAAAGGTGGGCTCTATATATTGTACACACACACCTCTACTTATATTCCGTATCGGTGCTTCTAAAAGCAAGACTTTGTTACGGTACATTGGACCAAAAATACGGTGCAGGTTTTCATCAGTTACGAGCGTTTTCCTTAATTAAAACTCAGGTGCGGTCTCGTACAAATATTAGGCACGCGGTCTAGGAAACTAATAAACACGAATATACTCTTATAAATTTATTAAAGTTGAGCAAATGAAAAAGGAATTCTATGAAAATATACTACCTACTACTTTTATTCGGAATGTCTTATGATTGCCATTTTCAATTATTCTTCTTCTTAACACTTTGCCCGTGTCTTCATAAAACATTAACACACAATTCTAAATATCCTCATACTCACTGACAATTGGTATACTATAATTTAATTTTATCCACAATTTAAATATTTCTTGATTTATTAAATTAACGTCTAATAAAATGTGAATATTGTGCATACCTATAAGTTACATTTTACACAGGAATGGTATAGTTGTAAGCCCTAAATTGTTATTTGTAAAATGTAGTTGGATTACCTTTTAATAAATAAATAAATATATTTCAATAGCAACAGAACCGTAATTATTCAAAAGTTTAAATAAATACATGAGATACTTAGTAAATCGATAAAAGTTTTTCTCTGTAAGTATCAAAGAGCTTTTCTTCTTATGAATAAGCAATCCGGAATTCACGCCTCTCTGAAAAATGTAGGTGTGAAGCAGTATACTCATGTCTTTTGGTCACAATATGAGTGGACCATTCTTTATCTCTGTTCTAAGAAATAATTTACGATTTGGCTCCCAGTTTCTTCCTTGAATTTTAACAATGGCGTAAAATCGCCATGTGGGCTTTACACAAGTGTTTGTTGCAAAAATATGACTAGTTACAGAATTATGTTTATAGGTACCTTGCCTGTTTATAACTGCCTCGTTGGTCTAGTGGTCGCTAAGCGCGACTGCTGAGCAAGAGGTCCTGGGTTCAAATCCCGAGTCGGGCAAAGTGTTACTGAGTTTTCCATTAGATAATTCTCAGTAGCAGCACGGAGCCTGGATTTGTGCCCGGTTGATGGCAATGGGCTCGCCCCCTATTACATTGGGACTTACAACATAACTGGCGAAATGTGGGTGTACTATATGTACACCTCTGCCTACCCCTTTGGGGAATACAGGCGTGATGTTATTATGTTTATACTGAAGTATCTTGTTAAGATGGGCGTTATAATTTTGATAAATATTAGATACTTACCTATTGTATGTGTATAAACGATTGAGTTGACCTACAAAGATAAATTAGTTAAGATGTAACAGCCTTTTATCGTTCTTACAATAATGTGTTTAACTGTTTATCATCATATTTTCTTTCCGTTTTCTTTTTCTTCGTGTAGTGACGTTATATCAGCACCTGTAAGAGTTTCTTTAAAGCACTCCTTCTAGTGTATGCACGAAAACTCAGAGATAAAGTATTCACGCTCATGTAAATATATAATCATTACGAATGAAACACGACCTTCGAGGAAGCTCAAGGTCATGTTCGTCATGTTCATTCAGATTCCTCTCTCTATATATACATATACGACATAAAACAAAAGTGCATCGTATTAATAAATCACCTAAAAGCGAGTCAGATGCGCACCGAGAGTTCCGTACAAGATAAACTGTAAAAGCAATTAACATTGCTCTAACTGTGAGCTCATTTTGATGCCTCCACACATTCCTGAGCAAAAGAGTAGATATTAACAGACATACAGACGCAAGTGTATAATGTAATCCTGTAAGGGTACCTTTTGCCTTTTGAGGTACGGATCCCTAAAGATATGTTGCGATATAAAACTTCCTGTCAATACAAGTGGGCACGTGGCTTAGCTGTTATGGCTGGCAGCTGCGAACTCTTTACTTATGCACTTAGCAGTTGGTGCGATTTAACGACCAGTTTGAGATATGAAACAAACCTGGATATGACATAGGTATTTGGTATAAGTTAGATCTGATTGAACCGGCACTGTGGCAAGCTGCAGATGACATCGCAGCTATCATGGGTAGAACCTATATGAGGCTGGCATACACGTGTGGAAACTGGCATTTAAAAAGGCCTATAGCTAGCAGTGACTGAAGTTGGGCTGCAAATCATGATGATGATGATTATTGGTGCAGTGACTAAAGTATTCGCGAGTTTAATTAGATACTTAGTGGTGTGGTTCACATAGATACAGTCAGTTGCTTGTGCATGTTATACTTTATGTCTGTAAAACGCCCGCACGCACTATGCGGTCCAAATATTTCGAAATTGGTTATCGTTAATATAACCAGGGTGATACGTTATACTCTTCGAATAAAATAAACCGTCGTTAAAATAACGACACTTTTCATAACAAACATAAATGTACATTTTTTTATCGCCGTCATCAAAATGTTAACTGTTATCGTAACAAACGAACTATCATAATTTAATAGTGTCCGCGCCATTAGCACAGATAATAAATAATATTTCGTGACCGTCTGTCTGGCAGAACGCCAAAATGCTGTCGCCTAAACATGGGTAAAAATTGCATTTGTTTATGGAGCTATTTGAATATTACAGTTGACTTGAAAGAACGTTTGAACTTCCGTGCCAATCGACCGTTGAAACCTTAATGCTCTACAAATCTAGACATAAAAGTAACAATCTGCCAGTATTACTGAATACAGGGTGTATTTGAAAGCCAGCTTGAACGAGTTTTGTTTATCTGATTCGGAATCTAAAGCAATAAAAAGAAATAGTTTAATCGAGCGTCCCGACTTTTATCGACGTACTTGTCTTGAAGGACGATTTTTTGAGGGTTGTGTTTGTTTGTGTGAAGTATACTGTCCGAGTTTGCGATTCAACAGAGATTTTCCTCAAGCACTGACGAACTTAGTGATATTTTATTTTTGTCTGCTGAATATTTCACTGTAATATTTGAGGCGAATGAGATAATATCCCATAGTTTCTTGGCGCTGGTCCGTAGCGAAGAGAAAGGGAGAGCGTATGAGAGGTAACATGTAAAAGGAGCACAGTGACATGATTTGCAATCTTCAAAACATGTCTCTATTAATGGACACGTCGACCTTTTCTTCCTTAATGTTGGAACTGGCACACTAACTAATTTTTTCTTTCTCCTAAAACTAGGGCTAGCACTTCATTTCGAAACCTTTCTTATAAGCGCTTGATAAAAAATCCGGCTGTACAGTCCACACTCTGTATTCAACACGAATACAAAATTACCAGTACATTGGTATATGGTGTTTATGTATGGAAAAAAGGCTATAAACACTTAAGTTACTTTCTCGGCCCGAAGGTATCAGCGGGGCTGGCACGAGCCTGTGATTTGAGTGGCGGGCAGTCGGTTATTTTCGCATGCCATTTGCTAAAGGGCCCGTGAGAGCAACCTAGCCTAGCACGCCTTAAGAACACATGCTCGCTTGATTCTCAGAATTTTGTTAGGGGACTAACGAGGCAACGTAATGTGGGTTATTTTAAGGCGGTTATGTATGAAACGTTCACTTAGCCGGCTAGAGTGTGAAGCTGTTATTATTGTAAATGCTCAAGTTACGGATTTGGATGATTGAAACTATTCCAATTTTAAGTAAAGTGTATATAAATTTCGGGAAGGGATCAGAGGAGTCTATGTTCTTAATTATATTTTCATTTCGATACTTATTTCCAATAAGGTATATAAAGGACAAACTTTGACGTAGTTCATAGAAACAGTATGGTAACTTTTAGCATAGGTATTCCCAGGATGCTATTGCGTATTGATCTTCTCTATATGTTTTAATTCCACAGTTTCAACTCTACTCCCCAATTTCCTATACCTGGTATATTGCCTATACTGCTGGACTTAATAGTTGTTTTATTGTTCCTCCCGGGATTAAAACTCGCGACATAGCGTTGATTTAAAGCTAACCACTGACACAACTGCCTAACTGATAGCCTATAAACGTCAGTACTTAATCATTTTCGGTACATTCACGTCGTAAAATGGTCCCAATATTTCACAAACTTACGCAATATAGTGATAAACATTATATACAAGATCGTTTCCTAGGATTGAATATATTGGAATCGGAAAATGGGTATTTTTTCGCTTCGTTGGTCTATTGATGGAAACTACAAAAAGTCAGATATCTGAATAATATTTTATGTATTTTATTCTTGGAAAATTTACAGGAGCAGTCCAATTTTGGATTGGTGCCCGAACGCTAGCCAAAGTAAAGCAAATCCCATTCTATCAAAAAACAAATTCGCTCTCACTAATCTTAAGCAAAAGAAACCCGATTAGTTTCTGCCCTCGATCTCATATATATCACGAACTGATAACTGTTTAGGAATAAGCACGAAGTATAGATGTGCTACACACCATCCCAAAACTTCGTAGTATAAAAGCTAATAGTCTACATAACGAGCACGTGCACTTTACATAACAACACACGTTATTGACCTTATTAACGATGTAGGTGGCGCCGCAACCGCTAGTGTCGACGAGCGTCGTATTACAAAAACGAAGACACCACCCGTCCCTTAATTAGCGGATGACGGTCTGTATTCAACACAATGAAACATGTTGCAGTCCAAAGGACAATTTATAAACGCTTAAATAAATACTGCACGTATTACGATTAAAGGCATCGGCAGATGTGCACCGCTGCAGAAAACTTTCCGCCAAAGACATTATAAGGTACATATACTACGGCGTCATTAGTAGGCGAGCTGTGAATAGATACTATTGGAACTTGCCTGATTAATACATTCTTAGCAGCATCGTCACGTACTGTCAATAAAAAAATAAAGATCAAACAAACATCGGATCGAATTCCACATAAACCAGTAGTGACTTATAATGAAATGATAATAAGTCATACAGACACTTGCCTAGATTGTCACCCGAAGTTTTGGTAATATAAACCTGGTCCATAATTAAATCCATTCAATTAACTTACGGATGGCTTTGTTTAATGGAGGCTTATACCCAGCAGTGGGATATTGAAGGCTGTGGATGATGATGATGATGAATTTACTTACGGACAAAATTAATAAAAGCCGAGTCAGCCTAAGAAATATAATGTAATACTTACGTAAATAGAAGATTTTACAAATAAACTACACAATACACCCACGAGCTTCTTTGAAAATATTTCACGTCGCCCAGTGCACGCAGCTGAAACGGAACAAGAATACCGTTTGAAGCTCGTGTTACTGTCCCTGCTCACCCAATAAAGAAAAAGAGCGTGACGTATACAAACGGTGCGAGGCGAGACGAACTGCGGTGCGACCGAACAATTTGTCAATGAGACGCAGTGGGAGTTATAAACACTTGTAATACGTCGCAACCGCACAAATTATCGCCCGACTGCAGCTTCGACAGGAACTAATGGAATTCTTAATAATAGTCTACTGTATTGTGTTGGTTTAAAGGATAAATTACTGGATTCATAAGGATGGGGGTCAAATTGGCAAATACTTGAGCAACTTTTTAAATGTAATTTGTTCTTAGAGTTAAAAATAAAAGGAATATGTTTTAATGGTAATCTAAATTCCTCGTAGGCGTGACTTTATGTATGTATGTAAATTCCTCGTCTAACGCACCCTGGACAGTCAGCCCCACTATGCACACGTACACTCATAAACTTTCATGCGTCTTAAAATAAAATTATACGTAAGGCAACCTCTTGATTAGTCCGCTAAACTTACTGCGAATGGTTCAATTCATAACTGAATTGCAACGAGTGCAAACAAAATCAAAAGCAATGTATTCCAACTCCTTTCTAATTAAAACGAAGAAACAGGTAATGATTTAAAACAACTTCACTTTAGCATGCTACAATTTTAAAAGCGGTAATGGAAAAATGACATGGATATTTCATTTGAGCCAACAATTTAGCCGCATTGGCGTAACACTAATGGGACGCTCCGACGCCAACATTCATACCTAAGTAGATATCACAACCGAACATCATTAATCAAATTCGCATTAAAACAAAACACAGTGCCCCTAGTTGGAAAACGCTTTCGTAGCCTCGAGCAAGTAAACCCGACCCACACATACAGAGTAACAAATTAACGCCTTTATCTGTAGTGTTCCTTTTTATCCTCATTCATCCACTTACACGCATGTCTTGGGTTTAAAGTGAATGTTAATGTTCTTCATCATAACGCTAATTTAGTTTGTCATGCTTTTGTTTGCTTCTTAAGTTCTGGATCATTTTCTGGTATACCTATTCTTCTTGTCTGTTTAAAGAGCCTTTGTTATTATATTTCTGTCATCGATCTATTGATTGAGTAATCGTATTGGGGTTTTGTTTGTTTATCAGATAACACTGATTTACCATTGTGAAATAAATCATAATAGTTATAATATCAGCATTTTGATGTCATCTAAAAACCTAGCTAGACATAACAATACACTTACATTCCGTCACTGGTAAAAGAGGTCGTAAAAGGTGACGAACCCGGAATACGGCCGATAAATGACAAAAGGTTCGCCACCGTATGACTTTTGAAAATTGACAAAATTTATTAATCTAGTCTTCCGATTCTCAAAGTAATAAATACTCCTCAGCCTGCATCGGAGGATCACAATGAACTACATTTATATATTATATATTAAATTTTCTGTATCTACACTACATGAAATAAATCTAAACTTAAAACTATGAGAAATTTATAATCAACATTATATTTATGAAGTTTAGTCGCGTCTCCTTTTGCATACAAACTATTAAAACTATGTACAAAAAGTACTTTAATCTTTTACAAAGAGATTAATAGCAGCATGAACGGATTATGTTAATACATTAAGTTGCGATGACAATGCAAATTAATTAATCTTCGTTAAATGCTTCATTAAGCATAGTCGTAACTGCTTGCATAACTTCGCACAACTATGATCATGTTACTATTATCTACGTCAGCTTAATTTGTTGAGCAAACAATAATAAAGTTTTTAATTAAGTAATCAATTGGATTTTTTTTAATTTTATGTTCCTTCTACAACCTGTGAGCAGACCACGAAGACACTGGAATGTTATCTTTCGACGAAGTTGAGGACCTAACTGGATGACAATAGCAAGATACTGGGAGCAATGGAATAAACTAGGGGGGCCTATAGGCCTATACGAAAGAGGCGACTTCCATAATTAACCAAACTATGTTTTAACTTAGATGACTTTAAACTTGATAAATAAAGGCCTTTTGTATTTTATGTACTTAGTAAGTTATTCTAAGACCCGACTGAATTTAGCTGGCAGCAGACATCGTGTCAATCTTGAGCTATAAAATTACTTGAAGTCGACATACCATTCTATAACTCTACAATCTACATGACAGGGAAACTCTGCCTTTCAATGTTTTGTGACATAGTTTCACACTTCTTGAAGCATCGACCACGCGTCGAATTCAACATTAGTACCCATTGTTTTGAGCCCTTACGTCACGCCAACCTTTTCTTGGTAAAGAATGCGCTGATGTCGACCATATGAATAACAATACGCCACCTATCATGGAACTTAATATGATGAGCGGTGAATTGTGGGTGTTTAGACTACAGATAAAGGATTACACTCATTGCGAGTTGCCAGCGGTATCGGATCCTTAAATTCGGGTTTTAATATGCTGCTTTCCTTTGCTGTTTGATAGAAGTGTCTTAACAGCAGACAGAAACAGTCACATGAATACTTGCCTGGGTTTGAACCTACGGCCATCTGCATACGAATCCTAAACTACAAGCCCACGACGACACTTATAACTAACAAACACAATCCCACACGGTCAAGTTCATCAGAATCTCGTAACTCGATTTCTCTACTCGGTATTATGATCCTTGCCGCAAGCCGCAAGTCACTCGACTACATAATATACGAAATGAGGGTAACCTTCGCGCCTCGAGTGGGTGACCTATCGGACTTATTAAAGGGCCGTCCCTTCCTCTGAGATACTATCTTATCTCATCGTCTCAGGATTATTGCAACCCGGCTCTCTGGCCTTTCTGATTAAGGACACAGCTTGTCGTAATTTCTATCTTATTCCACTTATTTTTAAGGGTGTCGTAAAGAGTTTTATGTGTGAAATTAAATTCTAATTAAGTTGGATGTCGTTATAATTTCGTTTTCATATACGATCAGATAAGGAATTAGGTTACATTAAATGGCCTCCACGAGTTATAATTTTCAACTGATTGTACGGTGTATGCTGTTTTTATTGTAATACTCATGTCAACACGATAGATAAAAGGTAGAAGTATAAATAAGTGTCATTTATGAATAAAGGATTTCACCAAATTCAGTTCATGCATTGTCATTTAAATTTCGCTCCAGACAAAGTTAAAAACACAGCTTGACCTAGGAACAGAAACCAGAAGCATTTTAAAGATTATCTTGTTTTCAACAGATTTTGTCACATTATTTGGTTTATTTTACAGCAACCTAACAGATATCTGGAGGATGCAACTTAAGAACATTTATTATACATAGCAACGGCTCAAAACATCACACTTAAAATAATAAATGACCCTTACAGACGTACCCAAAAAACTCATGGAACAAACGGCCCAGCGAACGACAGATGCCCGTAATTGGAATAAGTGATAGAAAATTACGAAGGCAGCTTTCTATGTAGAAGAACACAATTTGTGCTAAAGTATTTTTAACGCCCAAAGTTTGTCATTAAAATTCGGTTAACTTTGGAGCTCGGCTGTTGAAAACATGGCATTTATTATGAAGGTCCAAATTTTTATTTAATAAGACAATACCCGATGGCATAAGGTAAGGTAGTGTATTGCAGGTCGAGTACCTGTGCTCCATGAATTAATACACATATTTATTGTTTATATAGAATAAAGATTTTTAGGCGGTCTTTACCCTTTAAATTTCTATCCGGCTTATTTCGTTGTTTTTAATACCAATCACTGCTCTTCAGTCAAATGCAGCCTGCACCAAAAGTTGAATGACAAAAGGTGTTCGAAATTTAAACGTCTTTTATAGTATGTTTTTTTATTTTATGCATGCCATTTACAGTAATAAAAAATTAAAAAGTATTTCCACAGATAGGTAAAATTTATTATCTACTACTTTATCTATTTTTTTTTGTATTGGAAGGCTATAAACAAAACGTGTTAACATCATACAAGAAATATGTAGAACAAGCAGCTGTTAGAATGTCGTACTGACACAAATACAGTTTTGCCACTCGCTGCTCACGAGCATCCCGCGTTTTAATTAACGCCAGAAATAAATAAATAATTGGTGACTTCATCCTCTACTTGCTTAAAGCTAACATGTACCTATATAAAAAGTATCGAGGGATGTTTCAGGGTCAATGAAAGAGTCCATAAATATGAGTGTTAATTAACGACTGCGATGATACTTGAATAAAATAATTGAGAGCACTTGGCAAATAATCGCAAATTTGAGGCACAAAATCGCAGGCACAACGTGCCGCTCGAATAAGCCTCATAATTATTAAATCCTAATTTTGACCTCATCGATTTGACCGTAAATATAACTACAAACAAAATCTTATTTAGAATTACAATTAATTAAATTGAATTTGAAAATATAATGGATGAGGTCTGATCAATTTAATTAACTACAACTGATAATGAGCAAAAAAAGAGTGTTTAAAACTACGCTGTATCTATTATAACATATCGATTTAACACGCTATCGAGAATTTTAATAAAACAAAAAAATAAATCGTATTAGTTGCACAGGAGATGAGGCTGGTCGTATTACCACATCAATGTACGACGTACCGTGCTCACGTACGTCAATATCGATTCTCTGAATACTGTTCTCGTCCACGCGAGTCGCGACGATGACTCGCAAGTATTTGGCCACAACACTATTGTGATGCAATTCAACTATATCAACCGACCTCCGGCGAGACGTAATTTGATCTAACATCAGATAACTAATTGGTAATGGCGACGCGTAATAGAATAGAACAAAAAATATGGTAAACACAACCCTGTTATAACACTACGTGTCACAACGTGATGAGGGATAGCTGTTTAATTGTAATTATTAAACAGTTAAAGCAGAGTGGAACATAGGTAGTTAGTTGGCTAGTGTTTTCTTCTGTTATGGTAAGGTACCTATCGAAAAAATATCTGAAAGTGCATTTCTTTATCGAACCAATATTCTTACTATTCTCAACCAGAAAAAGGATTTAGCGACTAAAATAATTGAGCCGTAAAATAAGTTTTTATTACGCATTTCTCACACATGAGATCACATTCTGACACGATTGATTCATTCGAACGAATAACTTTAACACTCGCGAGGTATTGAGTAATATAATTTACTGTCGAAGTCTTGACATTCAATTTTCTGACTGATAAATTCCCAGAGCTATGGAGCCGAATACTAGTTTCGATAACTCGAAAACGAATTCCAGCCCATACTTTAAACCTCAGCGTGCAATAAAGAAGTCTCCACAATGGGATCTTAAATCTCTCGCGGGGTCAGACGGGCAACGCTCCCATAGATTCCGCTTAGTCAGTCGGTCTAATTACACGTTGCTGAGATCGTACACAGATTATATCAGAGACAGCCTTACCATTTGTCAAAACACCGTTCCACGCTCACAATACTTAAATAGTAACAGTTATTTTGCATAATGTTTACAAAAGACGGCTGGATGACTCGTTGATTCCCGATACTATGTAATCACTGTGGGATAACTGGATAACCGCTGACAGCGGTAGATAAAATATGGATAAAGATTATAGGAATCATAAGCGTTTTGCGTATCGGTATTTATGAATTATTACTGTACCTACCCACAAAATAAAACGACGCTTATATTTTGGTGGGTGTTTTAAGTTTATAAAGTTTTCTTGCGACTGGTGTATTCCGTCTCAGACCTTTCATATACCTACCTAGCGAAGTGGCATAACTAAAAATCAGCGCTAATAAGCATTATCTAAGCCACCTCCATTAGCTATTGCTCTATTTATTTTATTACAATGTTTTATTCATGTCTTTTACTAGCAATAATTGTCCCTTTATTTCATGTTTATTTATTTATACAGCGCCGATTGACAGTGCATGTAACTTTTACACGTCGTTTACAAAACAACAGAGTGGAGCGCAAAAACCTGCCTTTGATTATGGCCTAGAGTGGGAAGAAATAACCTCCTATAACGAAGCGAACCTATACTCAATACACTAACGATGACACACGTATAAGAAAGTCGCCGTATTATCCAAGCAAATTACACGTACCAGTCCCATGAGGTCGATTGCACCGTCTAATACATACGTTCCTAGAAAACTAGATTGCTCAGGACGTCTATTAAAGCAATTGTGTTATGAGTGTTTTGTCGTGCGTTAAAGTCGCGTGTGCCTACAGATCGATGGCCATTCCTGCTTATTTAAAGCTAGATAAGCGACCAATGGAAACAAGCAACTCGATCTATTATCCAATTGAATTGCGCCCACGCTGAATAATAAATCCGAATTTGTCTCGTCTAATTGGTGTGCTCTTGGAGGCCGGCTGAAGGACCGACCGCGAGCTGCAGGCAAATTGCACTACTCTCACAGAACGATGGCTCTCCACGCCACTGGAAGCTTGCTGCGTGCCAAATTGGCTAGGACCTTTATTATTAAATTGAACAACATAATGCCTTGTCTAGTGATCACTAAACTACGTTTCACTACCCGAGTGCAGACGAGGAAGTTGTAGTTTTCAATTTACACACATTTTCTGACGGGTTTTACGCAAAGTCGGACTTTAAAATGGAGGGTTAGAATAACAAATGATCTTGTTGGAGCTTTGGCTGACTTATGAGTACATTGCCTCCAAACGAAAGACAGTGTTTAACATTAATGACCCGCAGTGGCTAAAAATTTGGAGTTCTTCGAGTTAAAAGCCCCGTACTGTATACATATTTGGTTGATGAGCAGACTATAGTGCAGCCATAACTTTGTGTATATAGGTAATATGTGATTCATGTCCACGAACAAAAAAAAATGTAGTGGTGTAACGTTTTAAAAAAAATATAACTGGAAACCTTTATCGTTACTAGCGTACTTGAAATTCCTTTTACATTGTCCAATTTATAACGTTATTTTTTCTAACCCTGGCACGCTTTGATTTTCAGCAATGTTTTCAAGTTAAATGCCGAACATGAAAAGCTTTACATCCCGTGACACGATATGTATTCATCACTCTTTGTGAATCCGACAGCGCTTTTTTCCACGAATAGATTGTTTGGATTGACGTCACGCACAACACAAACAGTGGCACTGTAGGTAATATTTTATCGATAGTGGGAACCTATGCTAAGGCCACAGTACTCTACAGGTATGACTTAGAATAGTGAGATTAGGGTGCAAATAGATAGCCTCCGTGGGTGACCGCACCCTGGGCAGTCAACCTCGCTACCATCCTTGTTGATTGGACAACTACTAAACCGCGTACGACTTTCTACAAGACAATTAAGTTATCCTAACGAGGAAAAGGATAATGAGATACTTGCATATCCAAAACAAGCAACATCCTTAAACCTATTTTCCTCTGTGTATGTTTCGACAAGGATCGCAAAGGGACCTTTTAATAAGTCTTGAAGTAGGATACAAAAGTATTCGATACTTTCAAAATGATCCATATAATTATACTATAACGATCATCGATTATTGGCTGATGTTTGATTTTGATTTTGTTGTGACAGAATCATTAAATAGTCCGCAACTTGTTTAAGGCAGGTAATATAATTTATTTATTAAACATCCCAAACATTCAATACACATTGATGTTTGTTTTGAGAATAAAAATGAGAGACAATTACAATACATCATGTATCTAATGAATGCTTGTTTATGAAAACGTTAAAAGAATACTGGTATGATGAGGAAGATACATTTAAAACATTGTGAGGCATAGATAAAACATTCGTTATGTTTGTTGTAGATGACGCACAAGAAACTGAAGAAGCGGTATAGTAAAGAAGAATTTTAACATATCTACCACATTTTACTTCCAATATCATTGCAAATATACTAAACTTTACAAAGGGCCATCGATATTCCTCAAGACTAAGCCATGCCCTACCTAGGATATTGCAAACATCGCTAACATAAATCCTATAAAAATGGAACACAGTCATCTGGAGCGCGGACGGTATGAAGGGTCCTCGTAAATAACGGTTAGGCCGCACCTGTCTGAGGAAAGCGATCGTATTGAAAGAGTATTACCCTTTTATCTGTTTACTTATGACTAAGGAGTTCCGAGACAAACAAAGTGAACAGTGTTCGCTGTTTAGGACTTACCTTTGTTTTTAGACTTTTAGAACTGTTACTGAAATTTACGGTGGCTAAACATGAAAAGTATCATTGTCTTATTGAATAAATTTCCTTAATATTTAATGAGTGTATCTTATGTCATTATCATCAGTAGTGGTCGCTAAGCGCGACTGATGAGCAAGTCCTGGGTTGGTGGCTGTAACTTGGTTTTCCATTAGGTAATACTATCTACTACTGCCATTATGGCAATAGGCTAGCCCCCTATTGCATCGGAACATTTAACATAACTGACGACTTGGTTATGTCATGGATACAAAAGTCTCCTTTTTTGGAACAATCACTTTGGTAATTGTGCCAATTCCTTTCGAATTCGTCCTGTTACACAACTAGCCTCAAATGTTCAGTATGACAGGTCTTTCGCTTTTTAGGTTTGCAACTGCACACTTTTGCTTACACACTCGGGGAAATTACTGAATCACTAACTTAAAGTCGAACCGCAATTTAAGTATACATTTATATCTATAATATACTTACTACGTACGTATATGTACTTACTATCCAGCCCTCCAAACTTCACGCCTAAATGTCCCACATTTATCACAAGGACGTACTCTTTAGACTTTTCATTACGTCAAATGCCAGCAGCGCTGTACAGAAGGCGCCATAAATGTACGACACAAGTGAATGACACTTATGTCACTAGAGCGAAACGTGTGTAATATGAAGTTAAATGCAGCTCTTTGGAACGTCATAATAATACGTAATTGAGAAGAGAAACTCATAATTTGTTACCATGGTTACCATAAAATAACAAAATGGGTACGCGTTCTGTGTAGCTGATTTTGTTTTTTTACACGACTGCTCAAAAAAGGAATGTAATGTTTTCAGGGTTCATGTATGTATGTACGTAAGTATGTATGTATGTATGTGAGTTTCTTTATTCCACTATAACTTCTGAATGCCTGAATCGATTTTGATGTATGGAGTGTCGTTAGAATCCTTAAACCATCGCGAGTAACATAGGCTATAAAAAAATGAAACAAATAAAAAAATATAATATAAAAAATAAAACACGACCATGCCAATTTTTTTAATTATATATATATTTAATTGACGCTAAACGATATACCAGAGTGTTATTATTTAATAGATAAATTAGAAAATTCATCTCATCATGTCATCATCAACATCTACAGCCCACTTTTATAGTACGAGATCCGGGCTAAGAAATATATACCCTCATAATCATCATCATCATCAGCCGGAAGACGTCCACTATTAAACAAAGGCCTATAATATATTTACATTATAGATATATATGTATATCATTGTTATTAAATTACATATATTAAAGAATATATGCTAGATAATTTATACATTGATACATCGCATATGGGCTGCCTAGCTAAATCAAGTGCCGATGATGTTGCACAATAAAATGCTTAATTAATTTTTTTCTACCCGTATTTGACAATTAAATGATTTCTGATTTTATCAACTTTCCTGATTACATAATTATGAAAGTCGAGCCTCAGCTGGGAGAAAATCATTAATAAAAGGCACATTTTATAACAGATATCTTGGAAGAATTCAAAAGAAACGTTGTCCCACACTTCTCCGTTATCTGCTGAGTTTATAAACATGAATTTCACACGCACTTCCATACTCATAACAAATTACTTATTATCGATAGTCGGCACCTTAATTGGAAGTGCATAAAGCCTAGCCTCTAGACATTTAGAAGATTATTTATCAGAAATTGCTATGTTTTTAACTTTTAATCAGACTAGTTTTTTACTGAGAAACCACTAATCTGTTCTTAGAAGCTAAGCTTTTACTTCAATATTTCATCCCTAAACTAACTTTACTGTTCGGTTTATTCTAGCAGATACTCCGATCCTATGCTTACATAATATTTTGTTAACCTATTGTAAGAGTAACAACAATTAAAAAGTGAATACGATCCAAATCAAAAACAATGCCATAAGAGCTATGTGTACCGCCACACTCAATCCCGCAACCCAGATTGCTAAAGTTTTAACTATTCCCGTGACGGTATATTACCGCAGAATATGACCACAGAGTGCCAGTCGGCCCTGTGACGTCATACATGTTCCCAGAATGTGCCACGTCAGTCATTGACGATTCACGGTTATGAAACTATAGCACCGAGCCGAAACGAGAACAGTGTTGCAGAACGAATTTGGAAATTGCTGACTACAATATGCTATCCTGGTACCTTATCCTGTTCGTTTTACTTGTTTTATGTGTGTCGTGAAAATACCTTAAGAATACCACCAATAGAAATAAACCTAGCTTAGCGTTTTGCTGTGTATCTTGGATAAAAATGGACAAGATTGTGGCACAAGCAACTTTTTGTCGTAAAATGTTCCTATGAGAAGGTAAATCGAAGCCGTGGAAATAAGCTAGTTAGGAATAAACTTTTAGCACAGGCACACCAGCACATCTATAAATAATGAGTTCAAAAAGAATAATAATCTCTACAATACAGAAATATAAATTAAGAAAAACCCACGAAGCCCTTAAAAAGTAATTTATAAAACTCCCAGTAAATCTAATTTTCCAAGTTTCCAAGTTCCCTCGCCTAAGAAACCGCAATCGAAACAAAGCTATTATTATATTATGAAAGTAAACTTTTTATTTCAATTAAGAAACACAAACAACATCCACGAGACAGTCAGTAGCGGCCAATTTGTTTGTTCTCAGCGCCATACATTTTGCTCTGAAGAATGCCGGACGTATGTTGGAAGCTACGAAACAATTGTGTGCCCGGAATTGTTTCTGTCTGTATGCGAACAACATCCTGGGAGGGCTCACACATTCCTTATTTTTAAATATGTCTGCAACGTCGTTTACGTACTGTTGTCACTTATTTTATACATAAGATAAAAAATTGCATACATATTACAAATACAACCATTTCACAAAATGTTAACTTAAGCTGTGCATTAGCTCCTGCCGCAGTTAAAATATTAGCCATTAAACAGGTTACAAATGCGAGAAAAGTGCATTAAACCTCTCTCAGAGGTTCAAAAAACACAAATATTCGATCTGATGCGAAACTGTAATCCCTTAGAACAGAAGGGAGAGGGATCATTGGTACACCAATTGAGCCAACAGTAGCACTTCCAACCATTAATTTGCTCCGACATTTGTGTCAAAAGCAGGGAATCAGAAGCGTCTAGCAATAGTTATCAATAACATTAACATAAATAATTAACAATGTATTCCGTCTGCCGCAGACGTGGGCGGAGCAGGAAGCAACGCCCAGTGCCCCATACAAGTACAAGTAGCAAGTGTAACAATGAAGTTTGTACAGAAATACTAGTCGTTATAATACTTGAAGCCACCGTCGACCGAATAGATCAAGCGAGGAAGCTCAAACAAAATTTTGAGTTACAGTTTTAACGAGTATTGGGGTAAAAAAGAATATTTTTTGACGAAATGTGGATGTGTAATGAGCACATCCTTGCCTTCCATTTCGGTACAGATAGGAGTGTTGATATATGTACATTTTAATGAGCGAGTAACACGTAAGGTTCAAATTTTAAATCTTTTTTGACTAGTCATCTTTCAGAACTTCTTTCTAACATTCAATTTATATTGACATGAATTAAATGTTAGAAACTCTACAAAGACTCCTCAAACAAATCCTGAAATGAAAGTACTGAGCAACATAAAATCCATTCTTCCGACTTCTAAACAATTTGTTACGTACCACTGCGCGCCTTTTATGTGTCACCCAAGCGTCTGTGTAGTGTGCTTGTATCGCCATACGTAATAGACCTTCTGTATGTTCTTACTTAGTTCTAATACCACTGTACTAGTTCGGTTGCAACTAACTTGTTAACATTACGCATGATAAATACGCTTCTATTTCTGTTAGAGGTACTAATATTGTTGTACGGATGTATAGTCACGAAACAGCGATGGATAATGGGAAACTTGTTGGTTCTAAAAATGGCACTTTCTAAACCACCTACGAGTAACCTAGTAATGATTCTCGTTGGTTACTCCGACTTGTCATGTTAGCTGTTCTGCAGGGCTGAACAGTTCCTCTAAAATACGACTGTATCAGCACTGATAATTTCAATATGGTTGGTAAATTTGCTACAGTAGTTTTATCATACAATTCAATGGCAAAATGTGGGTCAAAATTATACGGAGCATTCCGAAATTACGCCCCTTAAAACAAATGTTGCTTCTTATTTAATCGCAATGAATCTTAATTATGGCTTTGTAAAACACTCGCAAATTAAACGGTAATGCAGAGAAAAAAGTCCTGTATTATCACTTTGTTTGTATCGTATCAACAAAGGGAACCCTCATTTGCTTTCCAGCATTCAGGTTATGTCGGAGCTATGGATAACTCGTTTATATTTAGCCCCAAGTAGTAAATAGCAGGCAGCGATGGAACTTATTCTATTCATAAATGCAAATCCTTATTATGCTTACATAATGAGGATTTGCATCGATATGCTTACCTCAGCAAAATGTGCGGTGTGCGCTAATAGAATATTGCTCTTATTTTCTTACATGGCTATATCTGGCTATGGCTGGCTATTTCTTCTTAGTTGTGATTTTATTTCTTTCTTTCTAAAAACTTTGCCCCTCCCCCTTCTCCTGTATCGCGGTTGTATCTCTTACTATTGGGCTGCAAGAGTTTAAGACTATATTGAATGGCGGACATATTATAAATAATGGTCTAAATCGAACTGCGTCGGCGAAACGCAGCCGTTCGCTAGCTGTCGAAATCTTCAAGTAAAGTATTACCTGAATTTTTTGATTAGAGCTTATTTCAAACATCGAAGAAAACAGGTTGTCCAATATTCTTCTGCCTCCCTCAGGGTATATAGACATGATGTAATAATGCATAGAATAATAATACAGAGCCCTGCAATACATGTCACATTAAATTTTACGGCTACTATGTAATTTCACTCAAACGATTCCATAACTGGATCTTCCAGCTTACTTATCTAGATCAGCATATCTATGTACACCGTTTACCTTGCCAACGTATGTTCACTCCACTTAATCCATGCAACATTGATACAGTGTTTACTGCATCATAATCTTAATCGATTATCTCCTGTGCTCCGGGCGTTATTGTTCTATTAGATACAAGAGAGCTAAGATTACAATCCTCGATTGTATATGATGCAATAGATTGTTGGCATGGTTTGTTGTAAATCGGTGCATTGAATATATCGTGTTGAGTATTTATTTCTACAAAATATACGCCCAAGAACAGTGTATTTGTTTGACAATCTTCTTTCATATATACACTAAAATGAAAGTAGAGAGGCAGCATGATACCTATAGTATGTCCGGCGCACCTAAGGCAGTCAACGTCGCTACCATCCTTATTGACTAAGCAACTATATAGCACCACGTCATTTCTTGATTCCATGTGATACTTAAGGCAGGCACACGAAGCCGAGGAGAGATACGAAGAAGCAAAGCGAAATACTAAACATAAAAGTCATTGCTAAGCTAAATGTACTCTACAGAGAGAATAAATATTGCTCAAAGGCAACAGAATTCATGGCCAAGTTCTAAAGACACAGTTGGTCACTAATCTTTATAAGATTTCAAATTTGAATTGTACTCCCAGTGGGACCTAACTCTTTGAATCTTGGAACGCACGCCCGTATTCGGAAGCTTAAACGATAACTTAAAGACTGACTGCTAATTTTTTTATCATATCCAGCTTTGATGGCAGACCAATTTCTCACAAGGAATTAGCAATTAATCGATTTTTTCCATACTATTTGTATTTAATTCGATCTTAAGTAACCCTTATAAGAAAAGGTGACAATATTGGCTGCACCCACTTTACTATAACAACTTTATTTTATTTTAATCAGATATTTTATTTCGCAATAATGTCAAGCTCGGCTACAAGCGGCACGTATGAAGACAATTCTTTTCACATTTCAATGGTAAAAACGGTCTTTATAAAGTGGTATGAATAATATAAGTGGGCACGTGCACTGACTGCCCTACTTAGAAGTTAAGTCAGTATTATGCAGGTATCGACTTGGCCCGTAAATTGGTCATGGTCATTTTGTTCAACAACCTGTGATAATAGTATTGGTGCGGTAACATTTCTCAACGGACCACCCGTTGAGAGCTCACAGCTTTGTATAATGGAAATGTTCTAATTTTTGGCACCTGTAAGTTACGGGTGCAATCCTTGAACGGAACTAATATTTGTGTGAACCGCATTCCCGAATTCGCACCCACTTTTTTTAATTCAGCTTACCCTAAATTTAATAATATTGTCTTAGATTAAAAAAAATTAAAGATACCTAAGATGTAGGTTCTGCTTCACCCTATTTTAGGAACGAAAAACAAATCTAGAGAAGAATTTATCGCAAGATTTACTGTTAGTAAAACATCAAAGACAGAAGATACCTACAACGAATGCCAGGATTTATGTTCCTAACACAACGTACACAAAATAGCATAACTTTATAGCTCATAACACAAGACACCGCGGGCGGCCTATTCCAATTCATGACCTAATACCCACCCAATCTCACTCCGCTTTACGACTACTAACTACTTCGAACGAATTCATATCACACTGCACATCGATTATGATCCAAGTACTGAGTACAATCGAAGGCAGCGATCGCTGGTACGCTGATGGCTTAACAAAAACTCTTCGCGTGAATAATCATTCACAACGGTCTACGGGTAGCAGCACGTGCCAAAATACTGCTGAACGCGATTGTACTTTTAAATTTGTCTTTCTTAACTCTTAATGCTTGTGTATAAGGTTCAGTTTCGAATGTCAGTGAGTTGAGGAGAGGCAACAGTATAGTTGGACTGTGTAGTATTTACGCTTGTATGTATGATTCCTATTTCATTGGATAACTGACATGTTGTTTATTTCAGCAGATATTTTTGTATACCTAGTAACAAAGTTGCATTTTCAACATTACTTTGTTTTAGTTTACTATAATATAGTATAGTATAATATAATATATATAGTATAATATAGTAGTTTACTATAATATGACCTCTTCGTCTTAGTCTCGCTCATTTACTTTTGATCACACTTTAATTGAACACATTATCTTATTTGAGACAAAGTTCGGCCATAGGTACGTCGGATAAGGAATCTTCTAAGCCACAGTAAGCTGCTAGTCCTAAGGCCATTGAAGTTCTCTGAACACATGCACACTGCACAGGCCACACAACACCGAATAAAGAAACGCTTGGGTATAGCTAATATATTGCAAGGACAAATATTGTATAATTGTCTAATAAGAAACTGGGTTAAACATAGGCATTGTGAGCGAAGTAACACGACACCTATTAATTGTATCAAATGTGTTACGACAGTCAATTTAGTTGTTACAACATAAAATATCGCGTATAAATATGAAATAAAACGCATTTCGCATTATGCGAGATTTATAGCACTTAGCACGCAATAGTCTGCTCGAAAATAAATTCGATAATCTATGCAAATAAAAAGCCTTACCTTTGTGACCATAGTAAACTTAATAGAAATACGACTACCTATGCATCGCAAATGCCTACATGAAATGAAAATTCTCTTCGTTTCAACTAGCAAGTGTGAACGTGTTCCAATGAATCTTGAGATCCATTTTTCGATATGTGTCTCGAACAGTGGGTGCACAGTACATGCAACGTCTACTTATATTAGTACCTACTTACGTTGATTCTTTATATCAAAGACGGGAAGCATAATTTTGGGTCGTGTTAAACGATTTTTGGATGGGTTACCCTTAGAGAACACAAAGCAATCGGTTCCGGTAGTTTCACAAAAATAATACGTTGAAAACGTAACGTTAACACGGGTCTTCTCGTGTTTATTACTGTTACATAACGTACGAGTACAGTTTTAGTATTAATATAATAATAATAATAAATTTCTTTATTCGAGTAACCATGACTCAATAATGTTAGTATTACCTAAAACTATGTTAGTAACATTTTACAACTTAATTTATTGCTGCCTTATCCCATGCGAGACGGCACAACAATGCCTCACGTATGCACAGTCGAGACGCCCAGCTATCATACTCAGGACACTGTTGGAGCTGTCCCGCACCCTGCGCACCAGAGAAGCACACCTCTTTCGCATAGTCGCATAAAAGCAATCTACGTGTGCGTCAGCAAACATCCCCGATGCGCTACAGAAGCGAGGCAGCCCCACCAGTATCCTAAACGCGTTATTGTATTGAACGCGGAGAGCGCTGTATGACCTTTGAGTATATCTGGCCCATAGGCTGCACGTGTAGAAAGAAGTACAGTAAGCCCTGAAAAGTGTGATCTTTAATGGGCAACTTATTTAATTACCTGATTTGTTCGTCTCAATGCCATGAACAGAACGGTACACAGGTGCGGTAGGAGTTAGGACCCATTCTGTATCTTGCCAACTCAATTCATATTTAAATTTCAGACAATAGTTGTCCAAGAAAATAAATATAACACTTTCTAAAAACTGCTAACTGAAAATTCTGTTTTGTCATTTCCACTATATTACGCATGAGTACCAATACGAATATTTCAAATATTTGATAAGTTATTTACCAAATTGACACCACGAGGGTTTTGTCTTTACCATTTGTGTAAGAAACCCTAAAATATATTATATTACCCCGTGGGCGCCGCAGCTAAACACGGGTCTCCCAATAATCCTATACGATAAAAGGTCGTGGGGGAGTTTGGCTGTAATCAAGTATAATTATCACGCCAGGCTAAGGGACCAGTCCCATGACAGCTTGCAACATGTTGTTATTAACCAAAACACACTTCTGCTTAGAACGGCCGAATAGGCTCGACAACCGTAGGTATTCGGAACACCGGTTCAAAATTCTGGTGAACCACCGCAAACGTTCGATTAAATTTTGAAGCATTAGTTGAGATTGAGAGCAATTCGGAACGAAAGTTCAGAAAATTAAAAAAAACGTCGAGTGCGGGCAATTATTTTGTATAGAATCGATGCATAAGCCGCAACCTTGCGCTGGGAAATCAAAAAGTGCAATCGTCAATTCGTTGCTATCCACAGATGCAGATTAGGATTAGGAACCTAAACTGCATTGCATCGGGAAAGAATCACGGGCTCAAATGCAAACAGACTGGACGTTACCACTTCACACAGTAAGTGAGCAATGGCCTACCACTATACAATAGTCTGGTCCAAATGGCGAGGAGCCCTAAGGTATAAGTAACTGCAGCGAGGGGATATATTAGACCTCAGGGTACCGGTCAATTAGCAGAACATGTTTCGCTGATGGAAATCTATATTTGCCGTGTTCAATAAAAATATTTAATAAATAAAAGTCCGGTTTTTTATTGCGAACCCTTGGTTGTGCTAAATGTGACTGTCTATACAATATCGTACATCTCTTAGAACCAGAAAGTTATAAAATAAATAAATCTATACCGTAACACAGCACTGTGGTATAAATCACAAAAGAAAAGGTTTTGCATCGCTGTTATTCAAATTAGTTGAATGCTAACCATAATTTCCGAGAATAGTCGGCTATAATTTGTATTCGATAAGGATAATATAAAAGACGGTTTGTTGGCTCGTGTCGATTACATGTCCCACTCAATATGCGAACTGTATTGAAACAATAGCCCAATATGTAACTTACCGAAATACTTGGCTATTTAAATGAATGCTGTTCAATGTTAATAACTTGAGTGATAAGAATTGATGATTGTTGTGTGTGCTTGAAATGTTAACATACGTTGTGAATCATGATTTTTGGCAAATGGGTTGTTGAACTAAAACGCCATTTTTTGTTTTTATCAAGAGTAGCAATGATTGTCTATAAGTGACATGTGTGGTTGTGCCTAACATTAGATTCGACATAGAAGATATTGCCGACACTGGTCGGCAGTTAGGACACTGTGTCGAAAAGGGAATGAGGTTTATATATCTATCTTATCTATCACTGTTCCTCCACTACTGCTTCGCGCTCCACGCGCTTGGGGTCGGTTGTGGATCGGTCTAAACACTTTCCGACTGCAATACCATAAGACACTGTTGTGGTTCCTATTTGAAGTTTGTATCACACAAGGTAGAAACTTATAGACGATTTAGGAATGTTTGTGATTTGTTCGGGAGTTGACCACATTTTTTGCCTTTTCGCGCTTTTGCGGGCGTCCAATAAATAGCACAGAAGAACTCCATAAGTATTGGAAAGTAAACATGAAGAGTCTTTACTTAAATAGTGAGGAAACCGGCACACCTGAGAGATGTATCAACGGTGTGTAAGCCATCCAACCAACCAGGTGTCAGACGTTATGCCGCCTGTAGACCTTCAGAAGCCTACGGGTGGCTCAAACTCTGACACCAGGTTGGTTATCAATCATACGATAAGACGAGGACCCAAATCATGTCCAAAAATAATATTTGTTAAAAAGAAACTCAGGTGTAAAAAATTCTAGTATAAAAGAATGAAAATATTTCAATATCTTGTTTTCGTGCGGAACACATTGAATTTCATATTACCTATGTGATTAGCAATTCGACTTTAATGAAAACAATAGCTCTCTCGACAAAGCCGAATGCGATCGCTATTCCTAATTCAAATTGTTATTTCTTCGGTAATTTAATAGGTAATAATCTCACGGAGCATATCAATTGCATTGCTTATGCATGCATAGTCAATATAATACTTCAATAATTGGATGGTAATGCGGCTAGATTAGCAGAATATGAGGCACTGCTATTTGTTTATGTAATACACTCAGTATGTATAGGAGTCAAGCTTTAATATAACTATGATAGTCGTTAGTAGGGTTCGGCGATTATGTTATTTTTTCTTCAGGATTATAAACCTTCGTGGCCAGAAGAAAGAACGGCGGCAAATAATTTTATAAATTTTTTATGAAGTTAGTTTATTTGGACTTTATATTCGTGTTTGACTACAATAAAAGTGTAACCAGTTAACCAGTGTGGTCTTTCCACCATGGCCCACTGTGTAGTGTGTATACGAGCATTCAGCAATAATATGTGTGCGACCGTGTGTAACAGGAAGAATCGTGCAAATCAAAAGAAATGAGCAATGACATTTCAGACTTTCTTTGTTACATGCCCAGTCGCTGTGAACATGATTATACTTCACCTATATTCACCAAAAATAAAAAATAGGGTAAAATACTCTACGCACGTAATATTTTTTAAATATTACTTACAAACAACTTAGTGTTTAAAGCATTTTAACATTTCTGCGTAAATATTTTTTTCTAAGCGAATACACGAGCCATAAAAATATTATTCGTCTATTGCTCCATAACTACTTTCACCCCCTTTTGGGATCGTAAAAACACAAACACACCCCACTGCTTTATTACACATTACATATGGCTAATAAAAAGCATACATAGCTAGTGTAGATATGTATGTAATATTTTCATAAGTTCTTACTACTTTGAAAATAAAGTAACATTTCAACTGATCCGTTCAACGGTGACGAACACCCGTGGCGCCATCGCTTAAACTAGTTAAGTTAACACAATAAAACGTAACTCTAAATTAGCTTCTCGTTTTACAAGCAATAAATTTAATAGACCCCTGCAAGGGTAAGTCACGCTTAAAATTGTAACTCGGTGACAATTCGTTTATAGACTTGCGAAGTTGAAGTGAGATTAAAAGTTATCAACATACTTGTTGGTAACGTTTTGTAATTGACTTTGACGAACTTGCCTGTGACGTACGTAATTTAGAAGAGACATATTCTTTCATATATCCGATAGATAGCCGTGTGGTATCCGGCCTAGAATTGACCACCCCCTTTCCTCCCGTGGGTGTCGTAAGAGGCGACTAAGGGAAAACCCAGAAGATGGGCAGCAGCGTCTTCTGTAACTTGACCACCAACACTGCGATCCCCAAGCCGCTTGCCAAGCGTGGGGATTATGGCAAAACCCCCTTCTAAAAGGAGGAGGCCTTCGTTCAGCAGTGGACGCCTTACGGCTGATGATGATGATGATATTCTTTCATTTCGCAATACGCGGAGTATTTCGAAAAGTTTTTCTAAAATAAAATGTTTTACTGTTTTGGGTTCGTTTACTGGGATGGATAACTCGGGAGCCAACGTTTAGTCTTGGGTCGGAAATTTGGAGGTCAAATACTTTCCAAACATTTATCTAGCGTTTTTATCAACTGGCAAATTTGCATGAAGACTTCAACCAGCATTAGTCCCAATTTATTGAGACCAAAAAAACAAAACAAAAACTATAAAACATATAACCACAGGTATTTACAATCTTTGGGACAATGATGACAATTTCGAACGATTTTCGTCACGTACTTCAGCCAACGAAATGGAATGATTTCTGCATTGTTGCTAAATTACGCTTCAGTGAACGACAACGTTTAAATAAATGCTGGGTGACATATTTCACGCTTGTGACGTCATCGCACGCGCCGCTTATTACCGATTCTCGGCGCGTAGAGTTCGTCTGTCACCCAGACCAGACATGTAACGGATTGAAAGCTATAGTACTTAGCAAACGCAGACTATCAAAGTCTGTTATGTCATGCGATTGGTGCTTGAATCGAAAAGCTCTACTCACAATTTTAATGTATTTTTATTAAATGTATACTTTTCTTGGCTCGTTAAAGCTAGGAGAGTTCTGAATTAGACAGTAGCTAAGCAGTTTCTGCGGTATTTGTGTCGATGTGGGTTTTGATATGAGTAGTTGGTTCCACCGTGACTTTAACTGCTGATGTAATAGAAATCACACTAATATATAAAGGCGAAAGTTCGTGAGTGTGTTTGTATGTTTATTACATCTTCACGGCAGAACCGATTTGGCAAAAATTTGGTATGGAGGTAGCTGACACCCTGGATCAACACATATGTAGGCTACTTTTTATCCCAAAAGAATGTAGCGGGTGACACCGCACCGGGCGCAGCTATTCTACTAATATATGTACCTTCTACACCTTGGTGATGTTGTTAATAGCGGCACCAACTACCCATAGTCACGTGCACACCTCTTAGTATTAATTCGGTTAAATTTTGTTAGTGGTAGTTGTAATCTGAGCCAGACATCTCTGTCTACCCTTCGGAATTAGTAGTCGTTGTGTGATGTTTATGTACTTCGACATGTTCTGAATATTCAAGCGAATAATAGTTAGGTCTAACTCAAACTATTTATTTACAAAAGTCCATTAAGTTACTCTACATTTTTAATAAAGGATATTAAACAGAAATGTTCTGAGAACGTTTCTAAAATAAAAAAGTAGACTACTTATTATGATTAAATTCAACACAATACACTCTATACTTTTTCCTGTTTCTTTCATCTTCAAAACTGTTAAGACATAAAATATTTCATCATAAAAATATTCTATTTGCAGTCATAACTTTTTCTTGTAGCAAGCATAGGGGTCCCTTTAAAAATCATGTTAATAATCAACTTTACTGCATATATTGGCTTACGAATGTTCCCTAAGGGTTGAGGGAAACTACACAGGGGGCCACTTTGCTATGAGTGGTTCAATTTGTATTGATGAATGAAGATTAAAGTGCGGACTTCCCTTCAGAGTAAACATAACTGTGTCAACACCAGGATGTCATAATCATTGGCAGGCGATGGGCCATTGTGTATATGGCTAGACTTTTATGTTATGACAGAAATAGAATAACCAGGTTTTTTGTCTCTCTAAATGAATACCCGCAAAAGTGTTAATCGTGTATAGTGAGAACGTTTACGAATATTTTAGCATCTAAAAACAAAACACTGAAACTTTTTGATATGACCTGTGTTTAAAAAAAAGTGGTTAACGAGGCGTCACACTTTTTGAATTGACTTAGTTTCTTCCAAAAAGGTTCCTATTATGCTATTTACAAGTGTTTATCTCTGGTGTATTTACTCTTTTGTCGATCTTGAATATTCATGATTTCATAATGTGCCGAAAATAAAATAAATGTAGGTACCTATATTCTTTGTTTTTTTTTTCCTTATAATGTACCTAGTTATTATTGGTCATCTGAAGCCAATTGATTACCGTTGATACAAATCGAAGAGACGCTGATACTGACGATTGCTGGATCGGAGTTTTGCACCGCTGCAAACGATGAGTCGGTCTACACGATCGCTATATTTGGGAAGTAAAATTAGACATCGATTCAGTTCTCCATGCACCTTTTGATACGCAGGAACTCAATATTCCTCTATTCAAACACATACGTATGTAGGTAGATAGGCTCTATGTAGGTAGGCGTATGTAAGCAAGTCTGGCGATTTACAAAGTTACAAAGTTTAAAAAATATAGGCGGCTTGGCCTCACTAATCATAAATAGATTAACCGTCTGTAGCCTGCAGGTTTTGGTTCACTTGCTTCAAAAGATATTTAGATAGATTGCAAAGTCTTCGAGCATCGTAATTGCTTCTCAATCTCATCAATTCTCAGAACGTCTTGCCAGAGGTGATAAAATCTGGTAATGGCTACTCTATTGGCATGAAGTAATAGAATATATCAATAAGGAAATAATAATTTTAAAGAATGGTTTGTATTCGTTGCGTGTCATCGTTATTTAGAACTGTCTGAAGTTTCTTATTTTTATGTTTATACCTATACATATCAACAACGTCTACATTTTTTTATACAATTCAATATTCTTTTACACAAAACGAGAAACTATTCATTTTATGCTTGCTATTGCTACAGCTCTTTGAATCTCATTTTACATAGTAGGTCGTGTAGACTCTCCATTCTATCTTCTTCACATTTCCTATTTCATTCCAGCATTTTCGCCCTCCATTCCGCGTTACGACCCGAGCCCATCAAAGCACCTACCTGCTTACCTATGTGACAATAACTATCGGAAAGATATTGTAGTTCAAAGGATTTCTAATAACGTTACCCAAAAGTTTTCCTTTAATATTGCCTCGCTTCTACAAAGAGGATGTGTCGTCATAAAGAATAGGGTTGAACAAATATTATTACAAGCAAAGGAAGCGCTTGGCTTCTTCACATTTTTACACGAAGTAATTAAGATTTAAATATCAGAAATAGTATTATTAAAAAAAACAGTGATTTTTTAACCGTATTTAGGTTTTGAGTGATTTATTTTAAGTATAGCTAACATTCGCAGTAAACTAAACACATGGGATAAACAAAACCACAATTCAATCGGAAAAAGTGTTTCTTTAACAAATTAATGTAGAGCTCGTTCCAGCCATAATAAACCTTGGAACATCTAAATCACAGCTCAAAAGAGATCCGCTGATAAAATACCTTGACATAATAATACGCTGACATTTGTTACGTCACAATGTTTTCACAGAGAAAATTGACAATGAGTCGCAGGTTGGCCCATAATGGTGATGTAATTTAGGCAAACGGCCCCAACATCCGGCCCGTTTAATTCAATATAACTACATGTAAATAAAAAAAGTATTTATCGTTAATGGACTATAATGGATAGTCACCGTACCGTGAATAGAATTCTAATGCTCTAGAGGAAAACGTGTACCATGGATGTTACGTCAGAGTACCTTTATGTGAGAAATGCTGTGTCAACCTCTAGTCCTGTACAAAATCTTTTGTAAGATCGTGAAGGGCTTTACTATTTGCTTTGGTCGCGAAATTAATTAATACACGAACAGTGCACAATAACCTCTTTACTGATCGAATGGTTAACCTGTGGCTGCCAGTAGTGAGTTTCGCATTCAATTTACGGGTAAGGCCATCAAAGTTTATTAGGTTATCATCATCATCATAGGGTGTAAGGGGTGGCATAACATCTAGCTGCTCAAGTCAACCTCACCTGCCCGCGGTACACCCTGCCAACTAACGAACGAGGCTCTGACGCAAACTCGCACTAGCCAGCGTGGCGTTTTATGGCTAAATCTCTCCCTTAATTAGATTATAGGATTTGGAAATTCTCAGTACTAGTCCAAAGTTTGAACACAGCTCGAGTAACATTCAGCGTTCGCGTTATAAAAGCTTTACACTACCTATCCAAAAGCTTATGACTGTATACACCCACACATGTAAATGAGCTAGAATTGTTAGTATAGTAACGTTATTATTGGATAGCTGTTTGAAAAGTTTTCGTTAAGACTCTATTGTTTCACCCGCTTCTCACCATATATACGATAACTCAAAATATAAGGCCACAAGCCTATTGCCATTAGCTGAAATAACTTCTTACCCTAGACTGCTACTGAGAACTTACTGACTGTAATTACAAAAACCTGGCCCACACTAAGCAATAGCATTTCTTAACAAACCAGATCTTCAGAAAGATGGAAAAACGGTAAAATGAAGACGTGAATAATAAAGATAAATGATGTATGCAGCCACAAAGCTTAAAAAGTTGTATAGGCTGTTAAGCTTTCACATTATGTGACCTTCGACACGGCTTCACCTAACAGCCAAGTGAAATTCCGATTGTAATGTCACCAATTCAATTTCTACATTCATATCTCACTAGCTTCCGTCCGTGACTTCGTCTGCATGAATTTTGTCATGATAGGTACCTATTCTCACGGCAAAATGTAACTATTGTCCTTCTTCAGGGTTCAGCGATTTTCTGTGTAATTGCATAACAGTCAAACCAATAACCGTTACTTTTGCATTTAAACAGAACAAAAGATATTGAAAGTAAGGAATAAGGCCTAGATTATGTATGAAAATAATGTTAAATAATAGAGTTTATTACATAGTTAAACTTCGAAAACTTCGTTGCGTTGTGTAGTTTGTTCTGTACCTATAGTCCAAAACTAGTCGGGCATTCCCGAATAAACACGTGAATAAAATCGGTTCCTCCACAGCCGAACTCTTCTGAAATCTTTATATCCGAAGAGGTCTGCTGTGAGCCAAGTTGTATGCTGGTGTTAATATTATTCTTTGACATCATACAAATCGAAGGTATTGTCGGTTCGCACAAACTATCAGTCAATGTTACAGTATAATAAAGCATCTTGTTATGTTAATTGATGATGTTATGTGAATGGACGACAATATTGCCAGATTGTTTGTGGTTCTGTGGGAAAAAGAGAAACGTTTACATAGGTGACATTACGTGTTCCTCCTAAAGGTTGAATATTCAAACATTAAAACCAATTCTATAATTATAACAACTTTATATAAATGTCAGTACCTACATAATTATTTATTTATATTGAGGGCCTCCAAGAAAGGTTGGACACTTGTATGCTTAAATACAATTCATGGTTTGAGACTGTTTACTCCTTTAATTACAAGAGACCGCAGCATGCACAGTAAGTAAACAAACAGGGTAAACGTTATTTATTATTCAAGATCCATTAGGTTATTCATTATACTTTAAGTAGTATATATCTACTTGAATGTGTGTCACATTTCTAAGATGCCTTAAAAGAATCAAGTTTTGGACACTAACGACCTAGCCTAACAGGTCAATCAGGTCAGGTCTAATTACTTACCGTTATACGCTGGCCATTAACACATCCTTTATAGCTAGCACAACATCATAAAATCCGTAGCACTAATATTTGGCTGTCGTATACCAAACTTGTTTTACTTAAGAATCATGACCGACTTACTTTTGAGTGTGACTTCGCCCATAGAAATGTTCCACGACAAGGCTTTAGCTTAGTCTACATAGGCCATGTCCTTGGTCTATGTCAAGGACGTGGGTGCCAAATTCAATCTAAATCTGTTATGTGGTTTAGAAATACAACTACAAAACAAATGTATTTTACCTTATCTCGTCTAAACTACTAAACGCAATAAAAAGCGATATGAAGATAAAATAAATCCTTAAGGTAAGGAAAAAGGCTACTCTTTATCCTAGATTATGCGTGGTTACATTTTCAACTTGGACGCAATCGTGGGCGTAAGCTTGTAAATACACATAATATAACCAATACTCGAAAACTCAACTCCGCAATAAATTGGTGTCAGTTTAAGTACGACAAGGTAGTACGTCTTCATTTACATTCGATTCTTAAAAGGTTTGTGTGTCAACTACTATTTCAACACATACACTTACTTGTACCTACTCTCAACTGCTCACTACACTCATTAAGAATAAGTTGAAGTTAATAAATACACCTACTGGTTTCATAGTAAGGCTACCGAAATGGTTCATTTAGTAAAGGAGCATAGTCCATAGTGCACATTATCGTTTGTATTAAATAGATTTTTTATGCGTTCGATATACTGTCTATAGTATGATTTTCACTTAATCAATTAATTATCCTTCAAACTAATTGTAAGAACACGACATTGTAAGAGTTAATGTAATGTTGTTTACTACTAACGTTACTAATGTAAAACTAAACCAAAATAGAACATACTGAACAAGTAGAATTCTCGTAGATAGATAATAATATAATTTATTAAACACAAACAACAGAATTATTAATGATGTCACTGTGTCACTTGTCAAATTATATTCAGCTCTATGAAATAATTAACTTAACCAATTTGCTTTAGATTGACATATTTATGAAGGACAAATTAGGTCAGTTTTAGATCAATGTTGGTTATGAGTTCAATAGAAATATCAACACAATTACATTAAGTCTACATTTGCTTTAGCAACGCACACTAAATTGGATACCTTTTGAAGTGACCTTAGTGGAATAAATCACTCTTGCTGCGACATCTAGACCTCAAACAGAATATCTGAAATAGGTCAAAATATTGAGCAAAATCTAAAAAGTATTTTTGTATCAAATGTAGGCATTAAAAACAATCTAAATTTAACTGTTTGCCAATAAAAACAACAAAAAACAACCAATATAATTTCCCCAATGCCGTAAAACAATATTTACAATAGCAATTTGTCTATCAAAGGGCCCAACCTAAGCCTTGGTTTACAAAAACGAAGCGTAAACAAACGCTTTTGGTACAATCACTTCCCAACCTTTGCGTTAAAACAATAGGTCACTGCCAAACAAGGTATCACGGTTCACTAAAGGAAGTGAATAATCAAGTGCTAGGTATGTATTGTACCTATAGTCTTCCTCTACTACACTACACTACGCACTACACCTACAAAAAACAGGGAATCACCTATTTTGTCCACAATGTATTCAGAAACTACAGCAATATGCTGTAGTTTCTCTAACCTAATCTTTTCTAACCTTCTACTTATAATCTTTTTTTTTTCACTTCATCTTTCCACCAAATGTTCATAATTGTGAGCTATTTTAGAGTACCTAGGTATCTATATTTTAGTGGATTGCTCAATTGAAAATTGTGTTTTCGGTGCTTCTAATCGATTTACATAAACACCCACGCAGATTACGGCCTGCCTACAAGGTATCTACGCAGATTACTTGACCTGGTACAAGTCAAAACACTTAAATCAAAGATAGTATAATCTTTTTGATGGGTAGAAGATGAAAGGATAAAGTCTGCGATGTCGAAAATTTAATTCGTCGTTTGCAAGGAAGTATGAATATTTCTTATCATGCTTTTATTTCTCAAAGTTATTCGATCTCTTCGTTCAATCTCGATAATATAGATATATAGGTTATATATATATATATATATATATATGTTTGAAGGCTTTACTTCACTTTAGTAGATACTAAAAGCCTTCAAACAATTTACAAAGCCTTTTTATTAACATTATGAGTAAAAAAATAAAGCCCAAAGTCTAAGCTCTAAGAATCGTTACAGATACCGTATTCTTTCTTACGTTTGACTTCACATCCCACATATAACATTGCAAGCCGTCCCACGTCCGAGCTAGCGATAAATATTACTTACGCAGAATCCTCCTTTATGGCACCCGGCGACAATTCTACTCTACACACTGACATGTTACTTTAAATAACACAAAAACACTTTAGTCTCATATTCTGGTCGTTAAGCAAACGCCCTTCCTGATTACCGTTAATTAATGATTTAAAAACTCGTTTACAGCTCTCAGTATGCATCCTTTACAACTGCTCGACAAAATATGTGTGGGGCTCCACCGCAGATGATATTACGAGTATTACATGAACATTTGGGATGCTTGAATAAAACAATACTTAAATGTATTAGATGCGTGCAGACAGTGATGTCGTCCTATTGTCTTGGAGCCGGAGTGAGCCAAATTCAATCAGGTAACCTGCGTCATCATACACTTTGATACGCAGCTCACGATGCTCCGTATACGATGTTTCGTAACTGTGTTATACAGTTGTTACAAACCGTTGGTGACTGCAAAAAATATACAATCGATATAGTTTTTTGTTGTCGGCGTCTCACCAAGATGTGCTGTTGTTATTTATTGGCCACCAGATTACGCACATTATATAACGCGGTTTTCCTGCTCAACATATTTATCTACAGCGTTTATTTATTGACTTCACTTTTTTGTCGGTTATAAATTGCATTGGTTTTTCTTAATATGTTATTTTTATCCAACGATACTTCACTATTGTTATCTATAGGCTATATTGGAGAATTATCGATACGATTAATCACCTTAAAACAAATTTCTAGCACGTTGCGTTGGCTGCATTTTTTCTTAATTCCTTTCTAGGTGGGACAGAAATCGACTAGTTGTAATACACAATGGTTCAATGGTATTCAGGTTTATATAAAGAATAAAACCATAATGCTATGTATTATAATAGTTTTAAAAGCCAGTACTGCTTTATCACTTCAAAATCGTGATTACGAAAATCTAACTTTTTTTTCCACTGTGTCATTTTGTGATTAATTTAATAGTTGCAGTTATCGTTTATTCATCCGTGTTTGCCTCGCACACCGACATAGAGAAAATTGAGAAAAACTTTTAATGAAAATGAGCATTTCAAAGCGAATGCAACCAAGTGGGCTTATTATATAGCTGCCTATTGAAAGCATAGATGTCGGCCATGTTTGCCTCTCATTTTTATTCTGTTTACATGGACCAGCTGCTCCATTTCTGGCCCGACTCGTAAAAACTGAATTGGAAACAGAATAAAACATGTATTTTTAATGTCTGTACTCGCGCATTTTTACAACATCTTTATATAATGGCAACATTAAGAAGGCGAAGGAGTGCATTAAAATCATCAAGTTCGTTTATAAATTTCTTTAATTACATATCTATACAAACATCAGCCAATTGAATTACAACTACACAATAATTTACAGTCTTTCCGATTAATACTTAAAACATTTTTTATTAAACAAAATTATAATAAATACGAAGAAGCAAACCTTTTCAAATGCGAAAATTTGGTATCGTTATTGTACAAAAGTTACACATATGCTATTAAAGATACTCGTAGATTATAAAGTTCTATAAATATTTACAAGTTCGGACGATTTTCGTCTAATATAACAAAACAAGTTCTTCAGCGTTCGCCTAAGGCTAATTCTAAGACCTACAGATCAATTACTTAAGAGATCGTTTGGGTTAGTTTCTGAGGTCCTTCATACCAGGTACGTTTGCACAGTGTGCTGAAACACCACGGACTGCGGCTGGTTGTGCCGCCCTTGGAAGTCCGTGGAGGAATAGTCCGAATCTATCGTGGAGTAGATATGCTCGGACAGCGGACGGTCGCACGGCGATCGTTCCGCTGAGTTGGCAGACTTGCCGCACAGCGTCTGGCAAGTACTGTTCAACACAGACGCGTCCATAGTATAAGTGTTGGAATTTCTTCCATAATTAAGTCTTTTCAATTTCTGTCCATGTCGCTTAGATGACGGCATGGCATAGCGTAACCTCTCCCAAAACCGTTTCTCTTTCCACGTTATCTCCAAACCCGTTTTGAAATATGACTTTAACTCCGGATCTCGTGGGATGAGCCCGACGCTCACTATTATTAATTTATGTGGATTCTTCCGAAGCGCTTTCTGTAAAGCTTGTCGGAACTCTATCTGTGACCACTCGGTTAAGATAAAGTTCTTTGTTAAAACTACTATGATACGCCTCGACGCCTCGGTGGCCTCGACCACCAAGTCGGGGAACTGAGCGTACGTCGCTTCGAACTGCGGAACGTCGCGGTAGTGTAGGCAGAGATGGTACGACGGATAACCGGTCTCTAATTCACGAGCAAGCGATTCTACAACAAACTCCTCGTCTTTGGGGCTATAACAAATATATGCGTCGTAAAGCTTATCAGCATCCTTAAAGGCGCCCGCTAAAGGGGAGAGCTTAATTCCGCAATTCGAATACAACCACATTCTACAAGCGTATCTAAATGTGAATACTAAAGCTAATATTAATAAAATAAGCATGAACCCAGTCAAAGCCGAGGCCAATAATGGCAAGTTGTGAGAGACGAAGAACGCGCTTATCATCGAGGTATCGCTTATTTCACTGCAAACTGACACATTTAAATTCAATGGCTTCTTTGCCGGGTTCATGTTCTCATTTACACACCATAGGTTAGGTATATCTACAATTTTCTCCACATTTTGTGATACATAAGTCAGAAAGCCTTGCAAATATTTGCAATCACAAGACCAGTTGTTACTGCCGATATATAATGTTTGTAACTTTTTGTTATTGTCTAAATGCCACAGACCGTACTTCACGAGTCTGTTTCCATCCAGGCGTAAAACTTCTAGAGCTCCCAAAAGAGAAAAAGTTTCATTTGAAATGTACTCAATTAAATTACTTTGGAGATACAGTTCTTTTAGGTTGCTTAGCTTTGAAAACTCGAGACCCTGTAATTGTTTCAGTTTGTTGTTGTCTAAATGTAGTATTCTTAGATCTCTGAGTAGACTGAATGTATTATTGTGTATGTTTATAATATTGCTGGAATTTAGATATAAAACGACAGCTTTACGCATTGAATCGAAAACAGACTCGTTGAGTTCACTATAGACATTGCCATCTAAGTATATATGAGTTGCATCTAAAGGAAAATTGTGAGGAATCATCTTCAATTGTTTAACAGAACAATCGACGACGCTCGTACTTTTTGCCGAATCGTGATAACATGAACAATTAATTGGGCACAGTGTCTTGCAGTTACAGTTATTGAAATCGCAACAATGGCAACTATCGGGACAATAACTGTCGTATTTACATAGAAAATCTTTGATGTGAAGCGAACTGACCGGGAGATATTTCACACCGCGCACGTAGGATTCCTTGCAGATTACATTCTCCAAGTCCATCACGCGCGGATATTCCCGAGATGTGATGGAATTGATGAGTAAAAGCCATTTCATTGTACAATCGCAACGAAAGGGGCTGCCGCTAATGTAGAATTCTGGTAACATTCGATCATCCGCCACTCTCGAAACACGCAAACTATTTATGTCCAGACTTTCAATCTCATTGGCATACATATCAACACGCGTCAAATTTCTCTTCTCAAGGAATGTATCTGTATCTATACTTGTAATAAAATTATTGTTTATAAACAAAAGTTCTACGCTATTTGGTATGGACATCGGTGAAAGAGCCACTAACCGATTATGACTGGCATCTAATGTTTTTACGTGGAGCTCCTTTTGTATTTTATAGTAATTACCAAGGATTTCTATGAAATTGGCGTGAATGTCCAGCCATTTCAAACTTCCCGGAACAAAAGCGTAATCAAACCAGACTAAATGATTCTCGGATAAATTAAGCCATAACAGTTTAGTGAGAGCCACAAACACCCCGTTAATGTCAGAAATAAAGTTGCCGTCCAAACGCACGGCTTCCAATAGGGTATTCTTTTGAAAGGTTTCGGTCTCAATTGACTGTATTTTATTTTTCGCCAAATTGAGTACTTGCAAGCTCGGCAAGCCCCAGAACATGCCCGCGGTAAGGTTTCCAATTTGATTGTCGATTAAACGCAACCCGGTCAGTTGCGATAGGTTTTGAAATGAATTGTTTGCTATCTCCATTAATAAGTTTTCACCTATATCTAGCGATTTCAAGAACGGCAATTGCATGATTGCTTCAGGGACTTTCGTAATCTTATTAGAACTTAGATCTAATTCTTTCAAATCTGAACAGTTTCTAAATGCGTTCTCACTGATATAAGATAACATGTTATTATTTAAATTTAATTTATTTAATATGAACAATCCATTAAATATTTGGTCTTCGATAGCCTGTAACTTATTCTGACCTAAGTTAAGTGTGTGTAGATTAAACAACGGTGAAAACGCATTATCCTCTATGAACGCTATGGTGTTATTGTACAGATTCAAAATTTGTAAAAAAAACAAGTCCTTGAACATGTTGCGTGTGATCCGTGCGACAGCGTTCTGCGACAGGTCGAGCACGATTAATCTTATTAGACCACCGAACGTTTCATCTTCTATGTGGTCGCTCCTCAATTTATTCGCCGAAAGATCTAAAACGACCAATTGTTCCAACCGATTAAATATTCTCTTAGGCAAAGTTTCCAGTTCATTATTTTGTATATAAATTTCTCGAATTTCCTTAGTATTATGAAATAATCCTTCCGGTAAATAACTAATAGCATTATCCGAAAGGTTCACAACTTTTAACGAGAGTAAGTCACTAAAAACTTCGCCTGGCAGTTCATTTATTTTATTATTTTGAAGAAATAACTGTGTCAACCGGCGCAAATGTAAAATTTCGGAGTCAGCTGGCAACGACATGATGTCGTTATAACTTAAATCTATAGTCTGCAATGTGGACCCGCATTTATGTCCGAAACCCAGTTCATCGACAAACTTGATTTTGTTGTGTGTTAAATTAAGTGAAATTATATTTTCTAGAGCGCAAAACAGGTCTGATGGTATCTTTCGTATGTTGTTGTACGGCAAGTCTAACGTGTGCAGTTCTCTCAGACCGTTGAAGGCTCCTAAAGACAGCTCCAATTCTTTATGATTGCTCCACACATTGTTCATAGAGCGAATCTTCAACGTCTTCAGCCCTCGTAAACCCTCGAACACATTTCCAGGAAGTCGAAGCACTTTGCAGTTATCTATGGTTATCTCCGCCAAACCTTGCATTCTTCCGAAGTGGTGGTCCCGCAGCGAGCTCTCGAGCAGCAACGGGCTGCATCGGATGGCGAGTCGCTCCGCGCCATCCGAGTGCATCGAACCGGCGACGTCCCTGTCCGACGACAGTGTCCGTACGTTGCACTCCACCAAACCATTCTCACCGGACACACGGAAACAAACATCTGCATCGTCAGGCGCTTCCGTAAGCGCCGCGCCCATCACTAAACAAAAGAATATCGCGTTAATTATCATTTTAAACGGCACTGTGTCCATATCATTTTCGTCACTTGTTAGAATAGAGTTTTGATGAATGAAAGTTGAGTTCGTAAGTCGCGCACTGTCATGTTCAGCTGTTGGCTACGCGTGTACTGTACGGAAACGTTTTGATAATGACGATTATGAGCGGAGTAGTAAATAGAGCAGTGTGAGTGCGGCAGAGCATGGCAACGCAAGCACGCGATCCCCCCGCGGTGGCGAGGCCGCGACTGCCGCGTACAATGAAATGCCATGAATGCGCGGCGACTTGGATGGAGGGAACACGCCGCACAGCGATCCTATTGCCGCATAATAAGTAACCCTCGTAGTTTTGACTTTTGTATTAAACGAAAACCGTTACGTGACTTCACTCCTATAATATAATTTACCCAAAAATTGCCATTTTATCTTATTTTAATAATAAACAAAAAACAATCCTAATATTTTAAGCTGTTAAATATTACATATTTACCGTACTGGACCGTTATAAAGTATAATATTTATTTTATTGTCCCTCGACATTGTTACAAATACCTCGCTGCAGCGGAACTTTTTGTTTACTTTGCAAAACTTTATTGCGCTCTTTGAAACATAATATTGGTTTTATTTAGATTAAGTATCATAAAAGTACAAATTGGTACTCGACATTTATTTACATATCTGTTACTTTATTGTATCTGCCTACCTATATCACGCGTTACTCCCTAATGGGGTTAACAGATGAGCATGTTATATAATGTAGGTATATCAACAGTACACCGACACTTGGCAGAATTCCAAACCCTGGATAACTAATGACAATTTCCTGGCAAAAAATACAAACAAACGTTGCTTACCCTGGAAATCGTGTCCTGGACAAGTTTGCTTGACTATCAAATGGCAATTATCTCTAGATCCAGGGTGAAGACGTATATCCGCAAGCCCAATAGCGCCTTCGACGAGACCAACGACGACCTAAAGGAACTTTGATGAAGGTGTCCGGGACGGATTGAATTCAGAAGATTACCCTGTATTGTGGCGCAGATCGGGAAAGTCTGTCCAAAAGACGACAGCTACTGGCTGGGTTGATGGTTTAATAATTGTAGTCCGTGGAAGGACAATTCCCTCCAACGCTGGAATCTCTCGGCTCGCTAATTAATTGGGGTTATACATGTTCCTAATAAGAGAGACCACCTGTAGGCCGTAGGTGGTACAACCGCATGTAATAGGCGTGAATGGAAGATTTTATTATCTCATTACAGAACTTTGCAATTAGTTTAATACTTTTTTATATTTGCCTTATATTTATATCTTATTTTATACTACAGATCCTTATATCACTTAGGTATAGATAGAGACCTATAGTAAATACTAATCGAAGAACAATCAAAGTTGATTTATTTATTCGGTCGTGAGTGCGGGATCCGCCATTGTTATTGGCCATCACTGCTCTAACAAAATGCGCACAGGTACCTACAGGTAGCCACAAAATTGTGCTCATCGCTTCGTACAAATGTCACTCAAACACAATGGTTTTCGTGTCAGCCGTTTGCAGCTGGCGTTCCGGATGTATGAAAAGTTATGTAGATTATTCAAAACTGTATTAAATTTAAAAGAACTTTTACCGGCCCTATCCACATGTGGGGCATGGCGATTGTTTAACTATTGTGTCTGCTTCACGCATAATCAAAGTGCTAAAATGCGGCACCTAGGTAATGTAATATTTTTATCAACGCCTACGATACAGGACGAATTCCGTCTGTGCGCAGGAAAATAAAATACCAAATGTAGGTACAAAAAATTGATTTTTTGCACTGTATTTATTTATGTATGGTTTTACCATTAGACCAAACATTAGCAGAACATATACGAATGTTATTAGTCTCGTATGCGGATCGAACCCGCAACTCTTAGCGTAGAAGTCCGATTACCTACTTAACTCTTAGTTACGCCAATCCGGTCGTCCAATAACATTGAAACAACCATCTTGGCTCTGATATTCATCATATCGTATTCTTTTATTTTATGTAATTCATTACATCGTTTTAATTTTTCAAACCAACCTAAAGAAGTACATAACGACTATCTTATCATTTTAAGAATGTTTAAAAAATTCTCTCTAACTTAGTTTTATTTAGTCTTAGATCCTTTGCTTGTTTATTTAAATATTAATAAGCATCTGTAAAGCAGACATAGAGAGATGTTTTATATCAATATACTTATCTAGTGAATAAATCGCACACAGCACCTACACATTTCTTTTAGCAATCACGAAGCTTAATTTGATTATCCCTATTCAATATCTGTAGGGGAATGACTAAGAATATAATTTATTTTCGTCATAGAAACACAACAGGGTCCTAAAATGCGACGAATCCGGCCTAGACCAGATGCATGGCAACAGAAATAGATTCGCTACATACCTGGCGTACTCCTGAGAAAGTCGAAAACATCGGAGCTTATATGCGTGACCGTAATATACTTTTTTTTTGCCTTGTGAGAGAAATATTGTGGAAAGAAAGTAGGGAGGCCTTGCCCTGCAGTGGGACTTTACAGAGTCACAATAATAATAAAATTATAAAACATCGGCCCACACTAGGACTTTCTCCTGTATTGTGGGTCCGTTTCACAAACATGAAATATGACATACACAAACACACAGACTCTGGACAATCATCTGTTGATCACACAAATGTTTATTCCGTGCGAGAATCAAACCCGCAACCCTTAGCGCAGCAGTCCAATCGTTTAGCCACAACGCCAATCAGGTCGTCAAATTGTATGTAAGTAGTTAAGTACCTATGACAATTTTCATGTACCTTCTACCACATTGGCCTAGCGGTCTACGGCCAGCCTTGCTAAAATAAACCTTAATGGGATAAGTTCAATCGAAGAAACGTTGTGGTCCTAAAATAACAATCTAACCAAAATCCTTTTAGGGTTAACCCGACGATAGAGACTGTCTAGCGTCTAGCACTTTAGACCAACCAAGAATAATACCATCCTTTCTATTTTTATTGTCCTTATTTTTTCTTGTGTGCAATACCACGTATCTACAACTATCTATAAATCCTTACAATTTATCTACAAATGAAGGTAATAAAACTTGCCTGCCCATAGCTCAAATGCAATTAGCACTCCTCAATGGTGCATTATTATATTATCAACTCAAGGTAGTCTTGACCGGTAGTTGACAATGGAACATAAAATAAATAATGAGTATCTATAAGTGTTATTAGTGCCTAAGTAGTCAACCAACCTAACGCTACGTTCACACGGAGACATCTGTTTTTGCAAGATACGGTTTAGCCTCAATATTATAATTTATATTAGATGAGTATTATATATGTATATGTATCAGTTTACACGTAACGATCACGGTTTTAAGATCCGGCTATATTGCGACTAAACCGTATTCTGTAAAAATCTAATCATGTCTCCGTGTAAACGTAGCGTTAGTTCTAGTACCTCGTATTCATGAGTTTTTCATGTTAACCGCCAAATATTTGTATGGCTATCTATAATTCCCTACGCCACCGCTACAGGCGCTGTATAGCCTTCCATGCAAATATTGTACGTAGTCCACCAACAATTTATTCTTTGTTTCAAGTGTCAATTCTTCATAACGCATCGTAGCCGCAGGGGTAATGTCTATAGCCACATATTCATTTTCCGTACCATGGTAAATAATACCAGGCGCGGGACTCACAAATAGGCTAACGAATATTATTAAGAGGAATCCAAATAGACTCCAGAAAGAAGCCAGTTAAAGCACTAATGCCCCTGCACCAATTATTGAGACGCACGCCAAATTATTCATAATCGGAAATATAGAAGAGAAATAAAACAACAATTAATTTTTCTTTTTATTCTATTATGGTCTAGACTTAATTTTATACTATTTACAGTGGAAACGCCATACAATGAAAAACAATTGGATAAGTCACATTAATAGCCATAACCATCTTATAACAGTGACAAAATGCTTATAATATAGTCAAGTTGAATGTGAGAAGAAAACATTACAGCCTATTATTTAGCAAATAACTTCATGAGCAATAAATAAATAAATAGCTACTGAGTTAATACAATCATGAATCATCACCATAATGTTTTCTCCCTAAATTTTCCAATTACTTATATGTTACGAAAAAGGGGTACAATTTTGAAGGCTAAAACACCTTAAGTAGAATCTGAAACTACCTACCTCATAACATTGGAATAGTTATAATGACATCAAAACTTGAGTACATTGAACATAAAAACAATAATTCAACACTAAATACATTTTACCAAACTGATAAGATACAAATTTCATAGTCACAATACCAAAATTAATCACAAATGTTCCAAATCAAATAATACTAATACAAAAATAGAACTAAATCATACAAGTTCTCACAGCAAATCTCCCTAAAATATTACAATCGCTGGGTAAATGATGTCTAAAACTATATTCTTCAAGCCAAGCATAGCCATTTAATAATAGTATGTAGGTATCACAAATGATTACTTAGAATAACACGAGTCTCTTTAAACTATAAACGAGTCGCCATCAGCTGGCAGTGACAATAACTATAATTGGACTAATTTATCAACTGTCTGCACTGTTGCTGTTTCGGAAATTCAGTCTTACGTATGCTCCGATCTCAATACAAACTGTAACATGTTGTTAGGTATACACAGAGACGTAATGTTCCATTATTTTACAATACAGTTTCAATAATATTTTATAATTATTCATAACTTTGGCAAACGCAGTAATAACACGTCATCAATTTTTAGTATGTCTCGTCGAATATGATTTTATGTTACGTGAACTTCCCTATCTAGTGTAGTATGTATGACTGCACATTGTTATAATGTCTATTTATTGATATGAATCGATTTAAAATTTTACAACTATCACTGCAAACTATTTCATAAAATCGTAATAGTATCTTTACCTACGAGTCTGGATTCAAAAGTACTGGACACTACCTAAGATCTTAATAACATTTATCATGAATAACAGTTGTAGGGTATGCAAAATATTTCTGCAAAACAACTATTAGAACCATAAATCTAATTATTGCAGTTAACTGTAACAGCTATCAAGGCCACGTTTATAGCTACTTGTGTACACAATATTATTGCTTAAAAAATATAGAAATCTGTTACACTTATACAGTTCAGCGTGAACTTAACAATCAATTCGTAAGATGATAGCTAGAAAATGTTTAGCGCACTACTACTGATAAGGAAGATATCGATAAACATGACAAATCGAGAGCATTCATTTTCTGCGGTCCTAAATCAAAGAGCCTGTTTGTATAGCTTACTAGTCGTAACGTCAGACCAAGGTAAGACCAACAGCCATCACTCGCCCTAGGAAACAACTTGCAACCAATCAAATTACATCACATACAGAATTTGATCGTTCACCTAGCGAGCAATGAGAAGTACAGATCGATGTTATTAAAGTACAATTTCAATAACGTACGTTAACATTGATCGCGTTGATAGACACCGGCTGACGAACGAAACTAAACAGAGCTTCCAGCTCTTACAAATAATATCACACGCAGTCCGCACTCTGCTTTATCGCCGTCATGAAACCACACCCACTGTCACTCTCGGGTTCACAGTCACTTAGCACCATCGGCGTTTCTTAGTCCACTCATTGTTCTCGCCGGTGTGGAGCCAAGTCTATTTGTCGACAGCCTGTATGTGGTCAGGGCGATCCCCTCGCGCGTACCTCTGCCACATCTTATTGTACAACATTTCTAAGCCGGTAGCGTACGCTTTGCAGTCGAAGAGCGGACTGTCTGTGCGAGCCGTCCACACTTTTGCGCGGATACCTTTTAAGCTGTAATAGAAAAACATAAAGCATTATTTAAAGTTCAATGATATGGCAAAAATTTACCGTTACTCTGGTGGAAAGTAAATTAAATTACATTATTATATTCTCTAAAGTATATATTTTTTCACTAAAATTGTACTAGTAATACACATATGATACTTACTATTCCCTATCAGTTCCTAGTCTTACTGCTATGTCTTGATATTCTTGCCTTGTCCTTGCAATCAACTCGGGACACCCAAGTGTGTTTAACTGAGATGCTGCCACTCTGTAATAAAATTATAAAATCATAGCTTTAGGATATTGGTAACCTCTAAGAGAAAATGTCTTGTTTTTTGCTCTGAAACGGGCGTCAAAGCGATCTTGCCGGATTGGTACAGTCACCCAACGCGCGCTTTTATGACGGGTCCCAGTTTAGGATGCGAACCAGTAGAGCGGTATAAATGTGTATGAAATACATAATAGTTTTTGGTTTTAAAAGATTACCTTGAAGCCAATGTCTCTCCAGGAAGCGTGACGACCGGCGTGCCCGTCCATAAGATGTCCATGCTGGTGGTATGGCCGTTACACAGTGGCGTATCTAGGCACACGTCCGCCAACTGACCGCGGCGAACATGTTCCTCTTTAGCAGCCACGTTCGAGAAGATGATACGACCGGGTGGAAGTCCTGGGGTAACAAACAATTAAAATATTATTTAAAAGTACCATTGCTATTTGATAACTGAGCGGAACGAAAAGGGTATGTAATAAACATGTTGATACTTATATCGCTTCAACAAGCTGTCTCATATAAAGGTAACAATGTTTTCAGAAAAAGTGTGGTATCAATATAATTAAAATTAAGTTACTAAACACTTAAAATCTCTGTTTAAAGTAACAATCCTAACCTAGTTGTTGAGCCGTCGTCTGCAGGTTGGGCTCCCCTACAGCCGGGAACCGCAGCAACCACAGCACACTGTTCGGCACGTGCTTCAATATGTACACCCACATGTGTAACGTCAGCGGGTCTATTTTATACAGCTGGTTAAAGTTACAGTACACTACTGCGTCATCCGGAAGTCCGTATTGTTGCCGAGTTGTGATTACTATTGACTGGGGAACTTCTTCGCCTGTAGCTGCCTTGTTGTTCGTCTGTGTAGTAGCCAAGCCGTTTTGAAGAATTACTCCGTTTACTGATGTCTGAAAATAATATGATAACATAATATTAATATTGTATGAAGATTAAAATAGTTGTCTCAACATTTGCCCCCTTACAAAATAAAAATTGACAATGTTGAACAATTGGTTAAATTATACCTGTCACCGTTGTTTGCATGTAAAAAAATTGAGATGTCAATAGACTTAATAAGTGGTTATCTTAAAACACATTTAAGCATCGTTTATCAGTGAGAGGGGATATGTGGGAGTTAGATTTGATGAAACTTGTTTTTAGATTGTTTTAGTGTTTACCAATATTAGCTATATTGATACGCTAAAAAGTTAAATAAAATAAAGAAAGTATCAATCTAATCAGCTGTTAAGTATATAAACATATGAATTACCTGTACTTGTCCTGAAGCTATCATAGTCTCAATGGGCGTCGTAGTCGGTAACTCCGCGACTTTAAGGGAAATTTCTACGGGTCTTGCTGCTCTTACAATTTCTTTGATCTCTTTAATGTCAGTGGTTTCAACTAATGGCGACAGATCAGTTGCATTAATTACCGCCACGTTATCGGCAACGCTACCCAAGTTATTATGAGACTTTATTTTGTCGCTAAGAATAAGTCGCTCTTGCAAATGCGGGAACATTTGTTTGTGGTCGCCCACAAAGTATGTATGCGGCATGTAAGCCAATTTCTCGCTGTACTGACTCGCCAATTCCACGGGTGACGTAACTGCATCCGTCACTAAATAATCCATATAGCTTGCTCCGCTGGTTCCCGGATATCCCAGCCACATCACTTGAACGGGGGCCGGTCGTAACGCAAATATCTCATTCCTCGCCCCTTTAGTGTAACCGTTCATATTGACGAGAATGTGAATTCCGTCGCCGTATATTTTATCGGCAGCTTTGCCGTTACATTGCATCTGAGATAAGTCAATGAAATGCTCTGCCTCTCGGGCGATTTTAGATCGGAATGTTGTTCCGTCATCGGGACTAAGTGCATAGCAAAAGATTTCTACTTTTGCACGATCATGCAGGCCTGGTACCGACTGCATTAAATGAGAAGTTGGGTGGTTACCAAAGTCACTGCTTACGTAACCAATACGAAGACGTCCTTGCAAGTCTCGTGGGAATTTAAATGGCAATTTATGTAAGACTTGTACTTTTTCGAGACACAAGTTGGCATGACGCGCAGCTATTGCTTTTCTGTAGTCATGTGTTAAAGGATATAACATAGAATGGTGAGGGTGAACGGATGGAAGTCTATTCTTGTCGAGTTGCTCAGCCACGATGCTGACTAACTTCTTCATGCGCGCTTCATAATCGGTCCAGTCGCATACAATTTGCAAGCAATGCGCCAAATTGCAATACGCATCTGGGAAGTCTGGTTTCAGTTTCAACGCAGTTCTATACGATTGAATAGCTTCGGGAATGTTTCCAGAATCTTTGTGAATGCTAGCAAGGTTGCTGTGAGCGTCAGCAAATGCAGGATTAATCTGTATAGCTCTTGTGTAACATTGCAAAGCGCCTGCTACGTCCTGCATCTCTTTAAGCGTGTTGCCCATATTACTGTATGCATCAGCGAAAGTTGGCTGAATTCGTATCGCCTCTTTATAATGCATGAGGGCCTCTGTCAACTTTCCTTGTTGTTGAAGAACGGAAGCCAAATTGCTATGAGCCGCCGCAAATTCAGGGAACACTTCCAAAGCTTTTAAATACAAACGTGTTGCTTCTTCTATGTACCCTTGTTCACGTTTAATGTTCGCCAAGTTGTTGAGGGAGTCGGCATGCGACGGACAAAGGCGTAAAGCTGTGTTGTAACACTCTTCCGCGTCGACGACTTGTCCTTTCTCTTTGAGGGCATTGGCTAGATTGCAGTACGCGTCAGGGAAGTTTGGTTGCAATTCAATAGCTCTCCTATAAGTGTCAATTGCCAAATCAATTAATCCTTGCTCATAATAGACACACGCCAAATTGCCGTGAACCACAGCATTATTTGGCGACAAATTCAACGCGCGAAGATACGCTGCCACAGCCCTATTAAACAAGAAAAATTATTGTAGTAACTAAAGCGTTATCGAATAAATATAATTTGTTATATCAAAAAGGTAACATGATTTGAATGCAATATATTGTAGTTGCAAAAAGACATATTCTAAACTTTAACGTTAAAATTAACTTTAAGACTCACCTGTCAAAAATTCTTGCTTCTTTGAGAACATTCCCCAAATTAATGTAGGCGTCCAAAAAATTGGGATCTAGTGCAACGGCCTTTTCAAAGTGATGAATGGCTAACCAGATTTCACTCTGTGCGTTAAACACGCATCCCAAATTACTCCATGCCACGGCAAAGTCTGGCCTCGTTTCAATAGCCTTCAAGTAACAAGCCTACACAGACGAAAAAAGTACATATTAACAAATAACCAATATTATGTTTTCTAGTTATGATGTTCTGAAATGTATGTTACGCCAATGTCAAATTACACCATAGCGTCGAGTGATGCTGGGTGATCGACGTGTATTCCAAAAGCGCTAGATCACCTAACATCAATCGAGTGCAAAATAAATCATTACGCAAACAGCTCCCTAGAGAAACGATACTACGCCGATTGCCACACACATCAGTAGGAAATGCAAACGAAAACCAGTGCAATCCAAGTGCAAATGCACAACTACATCTTGAAAAAGAATAACATGATGAAACGATATACGTCATAAAACAAACGAACCAACAACAAGTGAAACGCTTCCACTTCCTAGCCGATGAGAGAAGATGGTCACGACAGTGGATAAGTCAAAGAGCACGAGATATCCGATTTCCTGTTCTTACTTTATTTCTTGCAAACCTTTTCCACTTTACCTGCAGCAGGCATGTTGTCATCGCGGCGGGATAGCGAGTGTCGTACGAACCATAACCCAGCTAGATACAGCAGCGGTCACACCTACACTTGCCTTACCAGACAATACCTTGTGAAAATATAATAGAAAATTAGTTGATTTTGAGTCAATTTGTTTTACCCGATCGGCTTCTTAAACAAATTTCATTGCAAATCAAATATTTATGATTCCAGAGGATAATTTTCCAGCTCACGCTATCATCGAGCAGAGTATTGCGACAGGCATAATGTAGATGACGAAATCATATAATACAAATAAACACTACGTCATGTCGCTAAATGAAATAAACACTACTGTCTCCTTTGATCCTCCATTGTAATAGATATCACTACAAGCACAAGGAATAAACGTATACTAGGTATATGTGAAGACAACAGGATTCAATGCTGTCACTTTTGTTTAGTATTACGAAGGGAATTAGTTTACTCTCCTTTGCTGTTCGATGCTCCACGCAACATTGTTTAAGATGTAATACTAGTGTTAGCACATACATATAAGTTTCTGAAACAAATCTTAATACTAATGTTGGGTCGAGAATTCGATATAAGTACGCATAAACGCTGCCACAAAATATTAAGCTACTGTGGTTCCCTCGAAACGATTCATTTATTTCGTAAGAATGTGTACTTTATTGTGTACTTGATTTGTATTCACTGTGAGACCACGTGTACAGTATGCTTTAATAAAAATGTTTGTATGAAACATGCTACGCAAAATGTCCTTCTATTCGGTGAATGTCAACTGATCAAACATTATCAAACGCAATTTTATTACAAGATAACGATACACATAAGATATTTAATATTTTGTGACTGTATCATAACAAGCAACAAGATTGGAAACGAAGGTTTGAATGACAAAACAAAGTATTCGATTTCCCATCTTGTTCTTAAAAACGTGATAATGGTTACAAAAATCTGGGATTTAAGCGCATTTGATGTAAGGTAGGAAATTTAAACGCAGATCGTCGTAACCATTATAAGGAATACTTGTACGCAAGTTGCAAATTATTCTGATGTATTTACGCAAGAGCAGTGTACGCTTACAGAGCAGAGAGTACGCTAATTTGGTACAGTACAAAGGAAACTTTCAGAGAATCCTGTTAACTTCGGAGCAAACCAGAGAGTGGAGGAGGAAATTATATTTACCTTTGCTTCATCCAGACGTCCGAGCGCTTTGAGCAAATTGCCTAAGTCGCTTCTTACGCAGTAAAGGTCCTGTAAAAAACAGTTATTTAGAAAAGGGATGACTCGGCACTTTAAGAAACGCAAGATACCTGGCCATCTATAATTTACTACATTATTTTATTAATACAAAACAAAAAAACGGCATATGTTTGGATTGAAATCTTGATAAGTCTTTAATTAATTAAATGTTGACCTTTTGTTGTAAGGTATTAATTAAACTGAGCATTTTTTATAAATAAAGTTCTCATGGCATTTCGATATGGACACGCGATGTAGAAGCACTCGGAAGCTTTGGTACGTTGGAATCGCATTTCTCTATAATGGGATTAGGGAAGGTTGCATGCCAACTTGATAACTGCAGTTACTTACGAAAAGCAGCGTTTCATTTCGTTTAAAGCCAAGACCTTATACGAATCCAACATAAACGAACACAGACAAGGAAATCCAGTTAATACGTGAAAAATAAATCATCATCTAATCAAATTAAATAAGAGATAGTGTTACCGTACGATATTATATCTCCGTGATATATCTACTGTCATCTCATTTGTAATTTATTTAATTATTATTATTAGCTACCGGGTCCTATTACGTCGCATATCCACTTATAGTAACAGGCAGTGTAGTGTCGTTTAATGAAGAGAGCTCATGGTCATTTGTCGGACTAAACATACTCTTTAAAAAACGTAGTAATTAAAAATGCCCCAAGCCGCTTTACAAGACTAATAAAGCGACATGAACGATACATTATAATTATCAAGAAACTAAATAGCAAAGAAAATTAAACCATTTCCTAATAAGTAAGGTCATCGTAAAAAATACAAACAAACAATAAACACGATTGATACATCGTAAGAAAAACATTGTGGAATATTACCGCTCGTATGCTTGATACGACAGACGTAACAATAGGTTATTGGTGAGAACAAGGATAGGTCTTGTAATATGATAATATGAAGGCCATAGAAGTTTTATGTATCTTTCTGTAACCAGGTTTTTTTTAAGCCAAGTCTGTTGTGAATGACCATTTTACGTAACCGGGGTTTTAATGAGTGATGCGTTTATTGTTGACAGACTCGAAATATCTTTTCATACATGAGTAGAAAAGATATAACGTTATTAAATTCGGTATGAAACCCAACTATAACTTACTATATCTATTGTATATATATATATATATATATGCATATATTGTATAAGTAATTGCAAAGCCGTAATTATGTAGGAAGATATAATAATATACTACATTACGCGTTTTCCTGATAAACCATGTAATTTCATTAGATCACATTGCCCAAATTTCAGTAATCTACAGTACAAAATATTATCTAAACATCTACATGAAAAGCAAATATTTATTTATCAAAGGATTCTAAAGATATAGATTAATACAAATCTTTATCATTTCCTACCAGATTCAACATTATTTCGCATATGTTATTTGCGGAAGCTGCTTTCAACAGTTTTAGTAAATGTCTTTTATTAAATATGTTTGTATAAAACAAAGGGTAAATATTATTACGCGTGTATGTCTTATGTGTTTAAATTACTCAATAGAAAACTAATTAAGATATTAGAAATTACCTTATGTACTACCTAAGCTGAAAAGTTACGTACTATTAATTAATATGCAACTGGTACCTAGTAGGTGTCTTGACATACTACTACAGCACTACTGACTGCAGTCTGACGTAATACGTTGGTACTACCTATTCTACGTATTACGTCACGATCGCATAATTTACCTTCGTTTCTAATTAAACTGCGGATGAAATAATTGTACATAGTTGGCTGTCTTAATTATGGTGAGATTGAAAGGTTTACAATTTCATGTTTAATTAAATTCATTGTTCATTTAAATAAGGTTTTACTGTGGTTGTAAAATTCAAGAATGCTTTTTATAGGCTCAATCGTTACTGACAAATTATCAACTTGGTCGTATCGTATATCAATATAAATGACTGAATCGGAAGGTAATCGAGTATTATTACTAGATAAAAAAAGAATTTCGTTTATCATATTGCACGAATATGAGGCGGAAAGTAAACAAAAATACATACGTAAAGTAGGTAAGTATGAGTCAAAGTAGACTTCTCAAATATTACAGCAGTTTAAGATAAAACGTTGCGTCACATAATATAATAACTTTGGTGAATTTTAGTGGTTACGTAGACAAATGGTGTAGCGTAAAGCTTTAAAGTGCTTTTGGTTTGTGTTCCCATCTGCAATTTTTTTTCTTGGGTAAAGCTCAGGTAGTTTATTCACACAAAAAAAACTGCCAGTGTGACGATAGGACGTTGAACTAATTATGGGCTGTTATTGTCAGTGGCATTACTTTTGAATACAAAGATCAGTAAATTGACGGTATCTAGCTACTTAGTTAAATTATAATGTAAGTTTCTTATTTTTTTAAATAGGCATTCCATTTTAATTTAAGGTAACTGAATGAATATTTATATCTGATCATATTATTGCGTATTAGCAGTATTAGTAACAAATAATATTTTTACCAGTTCTTTTGTTTTGATACATACAATCAAAACCACTATTATGTACTGTGTAAATGTCTACATTAAACCGGCGACACGTTCTAAGCCGGTTTTTGTAATGAGTACCTACACAATACATTAATTCTTCTTAGTTTCGCATAGGCTATTTGAGAGAAGTTGTAGATAAACGTAAATCATAATCTTGTTTGATAAGTAGCTTATTGGTATTTATATATTGCTTTGATTGCATTACTAATATCACATACTTACATCAAATACTCAGGTATTTGACTACATGTATACATGTACCAAACATCATATTGTAATATGTACCTACATTATTTGCACATAAAATATTCTAGTCTATCCTTAATCTCTTATGAAGAAAGTATCAACGCAACGGCGGTTATGTATAGGTTCGGCAAAACTACAAGTCACGTGTCCACACGACGATCAACATCCGTCAAATAATTTCCATGAACAGTCGTATACGGCATAATAGTTTTCGTAGACGCATCCGGCATAATTCATACCATAGGTAAGTCTAAGTAAACTGCAAACTACATTAGTGTACTTACAGGATTATATTGTAAGGCAGTGACGTAAGCTTGGACAGCCTGTTCCATGTCACCAGCGGCCACCAGCGCGGCCGCGAGGTTGATGTAGCCATCGATGAAGTCTGGCTTTAGCCTGACAGCATGCCTGTAGTTCTCCAACGCCTCTTGAAGTTGACCACGCTCTTTGTATACATTCCCTAAGTTGCTGTGGAAAAACAAGCCTATGAAGCCACGATTTTGCATGTGTGACAAACATCGTCGATCAAACGTTGGTTACCATGATTGGTACTAATCAATTTGTTTATCACAAACCTAAAGATGGATACTGGATAGGAAGCCGCGTAAGTAACTGCTGACATAATGAATGTCATTTCAATGTTAAAAATAATCTTATGAAAGTATTAAGATGAACTATTAGGATCAAATCTACAGAAATGGGAAGATGCACTTAATTTTACTGCTTTTGACAACACTGCACCTCAATTGTTTGTTAGTGATATCCAACAATAAGCTTTACGGCTCTTGGTTGCGGCTTATTACACATAAGTATTTACAGCCTGTCGCAAAGTTAGACTATTGCGTGTTCAAACTAAGTCAATAAAGGAAAATTCAAATTAAGGTGCCCATCATCACTAAAGATAAACCTAATAATAGCTGGTGGCATAATAATTAATAATTTTTTTGAATACACAGTCTCATATCTTGACTTAATCTGGAGGTGCAAGACAACACACATAAATACAGGAATGAGTACATGCTTTAGTATCAAATGAGGCCAATTCACTTTGAGATCTTTGAGACGGCCTTATTTTTAATGGGCTGCTGTTGCCAAAATGCTTCTTCAGACAGCAAATAATTTTACTGAGAAAATTTTATCATACAGAAATAGCCAATGAACAGTCCAAAAATAAGTACCCACTTAAAAACATTAGTGCGTGAGTTGTTAATTTCTTTTGTGATTTGTCATTTTTATTTTAAAAAAATGGTTTTTTTGTTTTTTATTTCATTGTGGCTTTGTTGGATTACATAGCATATAAGTTAGCCTTTGTTTACACTTCAAGCTATATGCTATGCCCATTATAGGTACCATTAATATATTAGAACAATATATAGGTATATTTTTGTTTAGAACACTAATATGAATACATATATCCAATAAAACACTTCCCAAGGAAAATTGTGTTAGTTAAACATGAAACCTTAGTATCATGTTTACCAGTGGCATGTAATTACTGACCAAGAAGAACGCATATTACTTTGTGATGCCAGTTTATATTTCCTGTTTAAGTCAGTATATTTGTCCCATTTAAGTAAAGAACTATGAACTATAATTTAAATTCTATTTTAAATACTCAAGGAAGATGCATATGTCTACATTATTAATATGTAAATATATACTGTAGTTTTATGTAAATACTAACATTGTTGTATAGTTGTGTCGATGTGAGCAAACCAAGGCCTGGAATTTGAGCTATTTCTTTTGTGTTGAATAAGATAATGGCATGGCATTGTTTTACAATCAAGCTCCAGTTGCTAGTTCACATAAACATATAACATACTACACAAAGGTATAAGGCATATAAAAAAGTCTATATGACTGAACACCTGTACTGAAATATTATGACTGACTATTAAAAAAAAACATTTGATGACTGGATGCATAAAGCAGCAGAGCGGGCTTTGTGTCGTACATTGGGAGAGGCCTATGTCCAGCAGTGGACTGCAACAGGCTGATGATGATGATGATTTGACATCCCATCACAACTGTTTTGAACATATTCTGTTCAGTGGATGTTTGTAAAATACCTATATATTATAGACTTATTATAATTACTTATATTAAAAATATACCTGTAAGCTTCAGCCAACAGTGGATTTTGTTTAATAGCTAATGTGGAGAAATGGGCAGATTTATCCAGTCTCCGACATTGGAAGTGTATGGAAGACAGAAGTAGGAGTACACCAGTGTTGGTGCCATCTTGTCGCCACAGCTGCATGCAGTGCAGCTCAGCACTCTCATAGTCACCAGCTTGATACTCTCGATGTGCAAGCTCCAGCAAACCTGTACAATGTACATGATTGTGTATACTGAATATGTACAAAGGTTCTCCAACAGAATTCAAAATCCAAGAATACTGTCTTATGGTTTAATGACAAAGCTTGTTTGTCAATTGATCCAAATTTTTTTAGACATGATTTAGTTGTAGATTAAGGTGTATTAGAATTCATTTATTTCAGGTAACCTATATCATTCATTAAAGTGCAAGTATTATGTGATAACAAAACAATGATTCAAAATAAATTTTAACTCATGAAATAAAGGCTTTGATTAGAAATGCATATATTCATTTTTTAATAATATTAAATGACAGTGTGGAATCAAAGTTTTGTTTTGCAAAAGTAAAGAATTTCCTAACCTCACAATGAAAAATAACACATGAAAGCTCCAAGTAGACGGTAGCATAAGATCAATAATATTTAATTTAATAATAACTTGGAGTAGCATCTAAACATCTTAGCAAGTTATTATATGCTAATTAGACAGATGCACCTACTGTTCACTCTAATAACACAAAGCAAAGCTGAAAGCTGTAGACCTAATTGACATTTCTAAGGAAAATTCCCAAGAGCACGGAAAGTTACTGTTTATATGAATATATAAATTAATACAATAAAACACACGAAATACATACCAACAGACGATATCTGTTGAATATCAGACATTTTTAGTATCACCGCATTTGCTGGAACTCCAACACCAACAATTTGCTGAGACTGTGGCTGCGTCGTGACAGATTGTGGCACGGCCACATTCGCTTGCGATTGCATTTTGGTTATCATATTTTAAACCAAATACAAATGCTTACACGACTCACAAAAACACAGAAATCCATAAAAAATTATTGCTTTATTTTCTATCTGCCATTAGGAACTAAGAATAAACCACTGTAGCGACACTCACAAAAGTCACAATCTGCAATCCGCAGGGACACACGACGCGACGGATAACGGAAACAACTTTTTTTTTAACAATGTATACTTATAATGGATATTACATTGACTGTAATGTTTGGTATTCAATTGTAATCTTTATTGTATTGTGTCAATGCGTAAAATACTTTGGCTTATCGTGAGGGATCTGCACAACGACGCCCTGCAATTTTATTATTTGTCTTTGGTAATTCAAATGTTTTAAATGTAGCGTCTTAGAACACTTTAGATTAAGGACAAAACACACTTAATTTTAAATAACTTATTACTGAAACTTCAAATAATGTGAAAATACTATTGGCGAGTAGCTAGTTTTTACATCCAATTTAACTGTTTCCGGTTGCATTTAAGCGGGAATTTCAAAGTTCGTACTTCGTAGTGACACTTGTGACAAATCTTGTAGATACTCAATACTTTATTGCATTCCATAATAGTACATAGATGGACTTTCAATATTACAGATCATACGTACTTTATTAGTGAATAAATTTAGAAAAATCGACTCACCAATGTCTATAAACTTATTGAATGTAATATTTACGCTCACGTATGATGAGAGCCAAGGATACCATTTATCTTATCGATTGAACCAGCATAAACTGCAACTACTAAATAGCATTGTTGCCTGTTGTGCAATCAATTCCGCAGCTCTAACCCGAGATCGAAAGAAAGCTATTACATCATGCATGATAAGCTTGCTTTGCTAAAACCTTACCTACTTGATATAAAGGTACCAATGCACGGCATGATTCACTACGCACTAATGACTTTACGCCTTTACGTGGCTATTGTCCCAAGCTCCCAATGTAGACGGGGTATCTACATATTGTGTAGGTAATTAAAGAAGTCTTGGTCCCTAACTGCCTGCCTACTTCAATGGTCTTTTCAGAATGAGATCTTTACCTGCACTCTGTGTGGTTTTCCCAAAATCAACCGATTATGATATTGATGCGGTTTTAGTAGAAATTTTAATAGGCCCTAAGACTATTGAGTGCAATTATCGCCATTTTATAAACTTTTGTTTTTTTTTCTACTGAAATCTAGCATAACGTCCCTTCAGTTTTATTTTTTAACACCTCTACGTTCAAATTATAATAGTTGCGTCCAAAAATAAAATACAAGTTTTGGTTTTAAATAAAATTTATTGATATTTAAAATATACCTAGTCAATTGTATAAAGGCACTTTTATTGGACGGATTCTGATTGATATAAAAACGGATAAACATTTAGTACTTATAATATAACTACAACAAATAATTATTAATTATTCTAAATAAGAGAGCAAATAAGCAACTTCTGTGAGATCTTGTGGTACAGATTCATGGTAGCACAAATATAACTCTCTTGGCTCGGTCTCGCTGAACACGCGGCTGTGAAAAAATAATTGATTTCATTATTCATTACAATAATATTTATAAAACAAAAATATATTTAGAGACGTTAAACTGTCGCATAGCGCGCACAAAAATAAATTAATGTTATCATCTATAAAGTTTAGCCTTTTTATGGTCATCATTATACCCATATTTGCCCCCGGGATATGCAGAGGTATAGTTTACGTCACGTAAAAAGAACGCTGAGCGGCTGACAGCGACTGTGTTTGCACTCGTAGGAACAATAACTACATATATTGTAAAATGATTTATATTTACCCAACAACCCAAAAGAGATAAGGTTCTGTATTCTTCTTGTTGACACCACATTGACTCAAAATATCGAGTGGTACCTGAAATAACATTCCATGTTCTTTGACTGCCACTAGAATTTTGTTCAGTGGATTAGATGGAGCATGATTCTTTTTAAATCTGTAATCAAACGATATTTTTAATTCTGCCGTTTATAAGTCTTATTTTCCTTTACTCTCTTTAATTAAAACTGAAATATGCACCAGCTGCAAAAGTGAAATTGCATGCAGTTTTATGCATGTGGCATAACTGTACCAAAACTGCCATCCGATTCCGATTGACAGTAATTTAAACTGTATGAGACAATCAGCTGTTAAAATAGTAAAAAAATGAAAGGTTTTTTTACCTTATGCTATGTTGCAGTAACTCATGTATATGTTTACATGCCGATCGAAATGTCTTGATTATATACGAGTACAGTACGTTATTGGCCTGCATTTCTATATTTTTTACAGGCGCGATCAATATCCCCTTTTCTGATTCCAACTGCACGAAATGGAATAAAACATTATCCTCCCCTGCTGTTATGCTGAAAGAAAAATGTATACTCAAACTCAATATGTTTTAATTTTATGTAAAGCAATCACAGCAGGTAACGAAACGTCCACTCTTGTTGTACAAATACTAAGCGAGAACCGGCAGGTGAATGTATAGGTAATGGGCATTATCATTTTAGTGGAAATTGGGAGGAGTTTCAATGGTACCTGAATATGGTGAACATTTAACTCACCGATGGGTAGTGACGTGATTGATTTCATTCAACAACGACTTCCTGATATCAGACATGTCTATACTGCCGCTCGCTCTGCTTCCATCCTGCATAACGAACAGAAAAAATCTTTAAAACTTTTGCTTAAGGGTTAAGGTGAAAAAGACTCGGCTAAGGGCGCCCACACAAAACCGCGATACGACGCGACTACCCTAAGAACTAAAGAAACTACAAAAGTTATTTAGAATAACTATTAGCACTTTGCCAACTATTAACACTTTAAGAAATATAGTCAGCGCAGAATTTTATGAAATAGACAACTAGCAACAATGAAACGTTCGTTATCAAGCAGTCTAGTATATCCAAGGGAAAAGGATAAAGAAGTTTACCAGTCTGTCCCAATCCGAGTCTGAGCCAGATGAATCGCGCCTATTCCTCTGTTCTCTATCCGCTCTTCTTCCCTGCACACGTTCTTCACTCACTTCGCTGTAACATACATACATATACAGTGATATGAGCGTAATTTGATAGTGGTTGGGTAGGCAAACATTTAGATTGCTAAGTTAAAGCTAAATATTTATTTTATGCTTGGGTCATCCTAAAGTTGACGTTATTTTATTTACTAGTACGGCAAGAAAAGGAGTATCTAACTCTTTCGAGTTAGAAAATTTTAACAGCCTGTTTAATAATGAAATGGCCTGATTAATAGCTGTTTGATGAATACAAACGTCAATAAATAAATAAGGCTGAATTCTGGACACAAATTAATACGTACATACACTTGTAATTTTACCTTTAATTTTTGTAGGAAATAAATAATAGCAGCTTACCTATTACTTTTCAAACTATTGGAATCTTCAGAATAACTAACATCTAGACTTGAGTGTCTGTATTTCTGCGCAGTGTTATACGAGTGCGTATACAAACTGTGATGACTTCCGTAGTTCGTGAGAGAGTTCATGTCACTGTTACTGGATCCTACGTTGATTTGTTCGGAGGAATTGTGGCGACGCTTGTCTGTTTGTGATTTTGTTAGTTTCAGTGTCGATGTTTTAAGTGTGGAGTCTGGTTTTAATGCTGGAATAGTAAGGCATATACTGTGTCAATAATGTAGAGACTTTTATGATTAATATAAATTAAGGTTTATTCCTGAGAACCATGTTTAAAACCCTTTAAGATAACAAAGATTGAAAGAAGTATTTGGTTCGGTGAGAAAGGAAATAGGTACCTATACATATTATACGCCAGAATTGTGCTCGTTTAATTGGTATCTGGCCCGTCTCTTGTAACACAGGACTCACAACAATGCAAAAATTCAATATTTAAATCGATCGCTCTGAAAATACCAATGCAAACACTTACAATGAATATCTCGTATTTTCTTTCCATATTTCGTAAGATACTCAGGTGAAGTCTCGACCTGCGGCTGTGTGTTCGAACAGAACCAGCTAGCCAGATACTTGTGAAGTCCGACATCATATAGCAATTCCAAACAGCTTTCACATTCTTCTACGTAAAACGGCGATGGTGGGGTTATTCCTATAGCCTATAAACAATTTGAGGTGAGCAATTAAGAATATACATTAAGTATGAATAAAAAATACTTAACAAAGAGTAATCGTCTGCCCACCCCTTAAGGGAGCACAACATAAACTGTTTTAACATTTAACATTAATAACAGTTCCAAGAGGTTTTTGTACGAAACTTACATCTTCAGTGCATCCACCGGCTTCCATCAGAGTTGCCAGTACAAAGTGGCCCTTACCGACAGTGAGGAGAAACCAACGTCCATCTAAAATTCTGTAAAAAGATTAATTATTATTACACCACATAAACATTATTTGAAAGAGGGTAGTTTCGATTATAGTTATAAAGCAAAAATACTAAACCTGTACTCATTCCCATCATTTTTGTTCTGTTTTCTATGTTCATTAATAAACACTTCTTTCCACATAACAAGTTTCTCCAATTCTTTTTCTGTACTTAGTTTCAGGACACCATTTAACCGTAAATATGCATTAATTTCTTTTAAATCTTCATCTTGCAAGTGCGAACTTAGTAAATGGCCTGAGTAGTATAAACAAGACCCAATCACGGTGTATAGCCTTTGAAAATTTTCTACGTCGTCCGTCTGAAAGAATACGATAAATAAATTTGCAAAAAAAAAATTGTATGATTTTTTAAACAATGCCGTTTATTGCGAGACTTTTATATATTAGACTATACAGCTGATGCCCAAGTATCACTTTATTTGGAGTATAATATCTACCAATTATAATTATCAAACTTACCCATTCTCGGTAATCAGCTGCTTCCAACTCAGCAATAGCATCATCAACTTGAACTTTTACTTCCAAAGGCAATGTAACAGAATGAGCTGCCAAGATATCCTCAAAATACAGACCAATATTTCTACTATTATCCTCTTTTGTAACTTTATTATTGATAATCAAAGTAACAAAGACTCGGGAAAATAAACTGTCCAATTTATCAACATTATTAGGCTTAGTAAAGCAAGACTTTAATGAACCATACAAAAATTCCAAGAGTCTCACAATATCAGCTATTACTTTTTTAGCTGCAAACAAGTCAACTTCTTTATTTGGGAATGCTATTAACAGCAGATCATTATAATGTGAGGTGTAGGTTACGTTAATAAGGGTATTGTTGTGCAGTACACTCGAGCTAGTTGGTTCACTAGTCCCTAAAGACTTTGGAGCTAAATGATTTAATGTCACATAAGCTCCTCTAGTATTGTATAAGAAGTTTTGATTAAAAGGTCTTGGGTAGCAGTATAATACACCCTTATCGTCATTACTGTTGTACTCTATATCATTGCAGCATAAATATAAAACTGAACACAATGACTCCTTCAATAATTGGGTCAAAGAATTTTCTGGGGAATTTTTTAACTTGAGTAGCCTTTCTATATCTATGTAACTCCCTTCAGTAGGCACTTGGAATGTTAATTTTGAATTGTTATGATCTTCAATAATCCTCTGTAAAATATTGTTTATGTTATATGAATTAACATCCATGCCATTAATTTTTGATAAATAATAGCCTTTTTTAATTTTGGGTGTGTAAATAGCCTTGGCTTCTGTTAAAAAATCTGCAACTGCTAAGGTCTTGCCATCTGCATGTGTCTCTAAACTTAAACCAAAAAGTTTTTCTAGCTGGCAATTCTTTTCACTGTTAAATATCATGTTTTTGCTGACCTGGGAAACAAAAAGAGTAATCTTTTAGATAATTTTAAATAATTAATAATAAATTATCCATATTGGATGGGTTTGTAATTTATGTTTTTGTATGACTACAATAGATTCAAAACATCTTGATTTAAATAGCCCTAAACATACAGCTTTAAATATTTTACAACAATATATTTAATTACAATAATATAATTAATATTTTACAATAATACATTAAGAATTTACCTGGATAACAATATTCTTTTCTTCATTTGAGGTATTTCTGGTAGCATTTGTTGCTAATAGTCCATCACCTTCTTTTTTGCTTCCATTCTCTGTATTTTTTGTTTTGTGTGATTTTAGCACCTTAAATATCCTGCCTGTAATGAATGGAATTCAATATTTATTTATTTATTGTCTACCAGAAACAGAGATTTCTTATAAAAACTAAGGATCGGCATTTAAGTTACGTAATTAGAGTTTATATCTTTTTTTAATAATATCTTCTGGGTTACAAAAACATTACAATTTTAAAGACCTTTAGTGGACCGTCTTGTTGAAGATCTCTTGAAGTTATTTCTTAGTTTGAATGTTTCACAGCTTTCCAATAAAGGTGCTTTAGTGTTATTTGTCGTCTCAGAATTAACTTTTGTTTTAATATACACCAATTCACCATCTTCACTAACATCAGAATCCCACTCTGGCACAGAACTAAAAAGAAGTAAAAAAGAATTGAGAATTATAACCTTACAACGTTAATAAAAATAATAACATAAAGAAAGTCTAGTAAACAATATTAAATTTAGTATGAATTACCCTAATTACTGTGGTATCCGGCCTAGAATTGACCACCCCCTTTCCTACCGTGGGTGTCGTAAGAGGCGACTAAGGGAAAATTCAGAAGATGGGCAGCAGCGTCTTCTGTGACTTCACCACCAATACTGCGATCCCCAAGCCGCTGGGGATTATGGCAAACCCCCCCGCTTAAACGGGGAGGCCTATGTTCAACAGTGGACGTCTTTGGCTGATGATGATGATGATGAACCCTAATTACTTACCTTTCTGAATCGGAATATTTAGAATCATCTGATGAGTTAGTCCAATCATTATCTGAGTCACAGGGGCTATCGCAGCTTATTTTACTATTATAATTATTCATATCTATCGATACAAAATAATCTCGAATATACTTTCATACATGCATCTGAAATTCATAACGAATTTAAAACATTTCAAAGAAAAGATTAAACTTTGGTTTAATTTACCAATGACGTTCCGAAATTGTTCCAAGTTTATTGACATTAAATTAGACGAACACGTTGACGTACACATTATCAAAAATATATTTTCCGAACGATATCGCGTGTATTAGTTTCACGGTTAGTAAAATCAAGTCGGTCAAGTTATTAATTTCCAAGTAATTTCTTTAGTATAAAAATTAAAAAAATAATAATCTTATGTTTAGATTAGTTTACTTGATAATATGTTCAAATGTGGATATTTTTAATGGTAATCAAGAAATACCGCTGCTTTTAATACAATTGTCATTCCTTATGTTTGTTTTTTTGACCATTAAAACGAACAATCGGGCCACTTCAATAAAAATGGCTCCAAAATTTAAAAATGGCGAAATTTAATACTTTAATGTTTTTATATTCATAAACACCTTTGTTTTTTATAATATTCATTTTATTGTGCTGGAACTATAATTGATACTGGCATCAAGTGTTTCTTACACTAATTTATAACTTTACCTGATGGATGACTGTTACGATGAAAATTATAATAATGGACTGGTTGATTCTTCCAGCTACATTATATGTGCGGATATAGCGGATCGATACAATGGCAAAAAAACAGGGATTCAGTTCAGCAGTCATCCATTGGGGAAAAATATCAAGGCGAAGAAGATTGAAGAGGTGTGTGTATGTCGTCCAACCTCAGTACTCAAGAAGACCTGTCCGATTGTGAAGAATCAAGCAACCGATGCAAGATGTCTTACCCCAGAAAAAAGCTGTACCGAACCATACTGTCATGTAAAGATGGTAGGTCGTGTGATTTAAATTTTTATTGAGATACTTACTTTGAGTCATAAACAGCGACTCGCGCTGTATCAAGTTTAATTCAGGTGCAGCCGTCGCTATTAATCTCCGATTACCAGATTTACCTCGACTGTCTGTCCTATGGTTTGTGCAAAATTTTATTTTTTCGGCACTTTTTCAGGATTCAATAATCAAATTGAAAGACAGCACAAGAAAGCTGTTACGTTTGCTAGAAGATATTCAGGCGAAAACCAATTCAAAACACTCACCGCCACCCCGGGATCCTCTTGATACCGTCAGCATTGCCAGGAGTGACGTCATACCGTCAGATAATGCAGTATGAATTTATTTTTATTATTATTTTTCTGAGTACCCACATTAGGTAAGAATTATTCATCATTAAACTTTAATCGAATTCTGGTCGGACAATTTCATCGTTAGTGATATTTGCTTTCAGACATCATTAGTTTCTGACATCCTAGCTTCACCAGCGTTGAAGCAGTTGGAAAATCAAACTAAAAAATTACAAGCTATTGATATAGAGGTAACTTTAAGGGAACTGATATTTTGTGTTATATCTGGAAGAATATTTTACCAACATTTTTAAATAAACTTATTTATATATTCCAAAGGACGAAGATGATGATTGTTCAATTTTTAAAAGGCTAACAAGAAAGTGCAATTGCCTAAACCAACTGGAATATAACGACTTCATGATTCATTTTAATGAGGACACTAAATACTTTACTAGTACCATTGGAGAAATTATAAAAAATTTACGCATACTGAAGAAGTTTTTGTATATGGGTGGCAGATATACGAAAAATGCTTTGATATTTTTAAATGAGGTATCTTTACAATTTATGAATAGGTTTAATTAAACGTACTTAGAGCAGCAATTCCCAATTTTCCAATCAATGGGCCGTGGGCAGCATGGCACTAGAATATTAAACTCATGTACAGGGTGATTGAAAATTTAAAAAACGTTTTTACAACGACTTTCGCCTAACGACAAGTGGTTATCCGAAAAATACTTATTTTGTTTATTAAAGTGTTGTTAGTCTTGGAGTTTGTACTGAAGCAAACTGAAATGTTTTAATATATGTTTGTTGAAAAAGGGCTTCAAATGTTCAAAAGTCCTAGAGTAACCATTTTCAAATAGTTTATACAAGATAACTACTTTAAGTTATAATTTAAAATGCTTATAATGCTCCGCAGGGTTTATCAGATTCTGAATTCACAGAGAAAGTAGAGATAACGCAAGGATGTTCGCATTCCGACATGTGCAATGTTTTCGAAGAACAATCTATTGTGGCGACGTGTATTATATGGCCAAGCAAGTTCGAAATGAATGGAGATGGCGAGATTCAGGTTTTTTTTTTAATTATAACTGCGATATCCTCAAATAATGTAGTTATTTAGGAAGATATGACTCCTGTCTAATGGGGTAGGCAAAGATGGCGTAATTGCGGCTGTCCCACAATTCCCTAAACAGTACCTAATAGTCTAATGGTATCATGTAATAGGGGATGTGTTGGTTTGTCGCATTTGTCGAGCACAAAATTAAATATTATAATCACTAATAAAGTACCTACTTATGACATTAGAACCATCTACGACTATAGATAATATTATTTCCATTTCTAGTTATAAGCTCGTATCGTAATTAACCTGTCATAGTAGATACGTTACTAGTCATAGAAGATTACTCTAAACTACTAGAGATCGAGTTTGATACAACTTACAAGTAAATATATTCACTATTCCAGAGTTTAGCTGCGACATTTTTGCAAAAACTAGCCCAATTAGAAGAAGGGCGACGGTACTTGAAATTTACATCAAAGATCACAAATGATATAAAAAAGGCTTTAAGAAAAAAAGGATCCAAATTAAACATAGAAGTTACAGAATTTTTAAATGATACATTAAACCTGATGCATCCTCAAATGACACAACATGTTAATGTAACATACTACTGCAGGCCTATTGATGAAGGTAAAATAAAGTGGTATTCTTCCAAGACCAACATCACACAAAGTAGAAATCAATCAGATAATTCATGTCAAATTCAAAAGTGCATTGATAACAGTGCCAAAGTAAAGACAGATGTTATTACAAAGAGAACAAAGATTTTACCCATCTATACTGATTAACATATTGGATATATGGAATTTTGGATATAGATGCAGGTACTATACTAAGTTATTTTTCTTTTTAAGATGTAGAATTTGTACTATGAGTTTGCTGTTTTTAGGTTACGGGATCGAAACTATGAAAGCTTTATTACAGTACAGAGAGTATATGACATTAGACGAAATTTTTATGCATTTAGACTTGCTATACAACCTGAGTAATGAAGACAAAGGCAAAACAGATTTAACAGCACAGCTTCCTGCTTTACTACTTTTGTTTAAACAGATGCTGAAGGAGTATGACAATAGCGAAATGAATATAATAATAACAAATCTTTTAAACAATATTGTCTCTAAGAACATGTTAAAACCAAAATACCCTAATTTGCCTAAAAGTGTGACAATTGCAGACGTAGCAACTGAGGTACCTATAATTTTTTTTACTTTATGTTAACCTATTTCTTCTTCATAATAATTATAATAAACACTACAAACATTTTTAGCCTATAAAAATGAAAAATCAAATGATTCAAATACCACCTAAGAAATTTACTCATAAGAAACCAAACAACAGATCAAAAAGTTACTCAGCTGTATCATCTAACAAAGGCAGACAGACAGCAAGACGCAAAGGTATTCATAGTCAGCTTTTTCTAACTCTACATTATCAACATTAAAAAGCAAATTAATATTATATTAAATATGATAATAATTTTAAACTGCATTTTTTTCCAGAAAGGAGTAACATCATAGTTGTACCAATTGAAAAGTCAAAATTAGTTTAATGGTAAAAACTGTAATATCGATACAATGATATACAAAACAGACCACACAAAAATGTATAATAACAAATTATTATGAACATAAATAATATTTTATTGAAGTGTATAAAATTCTGAATTTTATGTAACAATATATTTTACATAATCATTATTGCTCTTTTATTAAATCAGTTTACACCGTTCATAAAAACCTAAACACTACAACAAGATTATATACAGTATAAAATGCTTTCGGAATGATAAAATTAGCTTATAACTTTATATTATATTATATTTCAACAATATCATTATCTAAAAAGCATAATCTGTCTAAAAATGAGATCGAGATTAAAAGAAACCCAAAAAGCTTGTCACCCTTCACTTGAAGAACTTAATCGTTGAAGATTCAAGTTTATAATACTTATAAATTATAATGTCTACATATTTCAGATTGTAATAATTTATTAATCAAACTGACCAGGGTAGTATTGATTATTACCCTGAGGGGACTTAGCATATCCTATCGCTCTTTTATTTGATGGAACAGGAGCACTTTGCTTAAACAACATTGCCAATAGAATATAAAAGCCACCAATAATTTTGCTAAAGAAATCTAACAGTCCTAGGAACATGGGTGTTGAATTTTTAACAAAAATAGAGATTTCTCGTATCAGTGCTAATATAAAATTGCCAAGGAAATTTACAAAAGAAGAACTTCCAGTAAAGATTGCAATAACAAATGCAAACAAAAATGTCACAAATTCTTTAACATTACTTATGGATAGAAAGCTTTTCAAAGTATCAACAATATCAGAATAAGTCTCATTTAGAGATGCAACACTATTATCTAGTTTCTTATCAGTGGTTTCAGTAACTTTTTTCTTCTCAGTCCCTGTTAAAATTGGTTCTATTTCTATAAAAGCATCTGAAATATGCCTTAAACATTTCAATGATGCTATAACTTCACCATCCCTGAATTTTATGCTCTTTATTTGAAACCAAAATGCACCGAAAGGCTGGTTGTCTATCTCTGTCCACAAGCAAACACCGGGCGTATGATATCCCAAGGGTTCTGTATCTGTTATTCCAATCCAGGGCATTTTACTAGCACAAACAGTAACCAATTTTTGCCGTGCTTCAATCAAGTCTCTTTTTAGTTCCACCTCTGCGGCACTAATTAAAACGACGTCACGGTATCCGATACGTTTATCTGCGAGTCTCCTTTCTATGTAACGACCTAAGAAGATACGTGACTTCAACATTTCTTTAATGGAGTTTTTTATTTTTGTTGGTTCAACATCTTCCTGACTGTCATATTGAGATGAAGCTATAGATGAATTGAATGAAGAATTTGACTGCACGGTACTCATTTTGGAAACTTTACACGAATTGAAATAATAATAAATAAAGATAGAAAAACGTCAACAAAGACTTTCAGCTTTGCTTTCGGACTTTGATTTGACATGTAGGTGCGTTCGTTCATAAATCTACGTCTTGAACCGTTTGTTAAGTTTTAAAGTTCGGAAATCGTCTTTCATTATTTTTTGTATTGTATTGATAAACCCTCTTAAAACTATTTTTTTATAAATTATCCGTTTTACCAAGCCAAAATATTGTATTTTTTTAAAACTTATATTATTTAGGACAGAGAAAACTACAAAGGTAGCTATTAAAACTTTTTATTAAAATTTATTGAGATGCTCCGCTGTGTTAAATTACCTGCTTAGTGGGCTTACTCTTAAATTTAACTCCAAGCAAATAGCACTGGAATTATAAACTTTCGTTCTTAACGCCGCTGGCGCCAAATTGTTTCAATATTATGTGTCCATTGAGAGGAACTATATACCTGCGATCAAAAGACTGACAGCATTTATTTATAACCGACTTCTAAAAAAAGGAGGAGGTTCTCAATTCGGATGTTAGTATTTTTTCAATAGAACCATATAGAACTGAATGATGTTTCCGTTAAATAAATATACATTTTGCATTGCATTGGCCTTGTATTAGAATTGAAATTAAATTCAAGAGTAGGCCTGCGAGGAGAACGTCGTCGCCATTAATTCATCAAGGGTAGATACTCTTCGTTGATCCTCATCGACGTTACGTTAGATCGGTCCTTCGTAAGTACATCGGCTACCTTATTACCATTTAGGTATAGGCATTAATTAGTAGTAGCACAGTAATATTGCATAGTGTATGAGTATCTACTATCTATACTGTGTTAGTAGGTGAGGTACGATTTAACGTAATATAAGTAGTCACATTCTTGGTATTTTAAACATGCCACCGAATGCAGGCATTTTACAGGATTTTTAGTCTACGGACGTTCGGAGCTATGATAATCTAAAACAATCTAAGGATCTTACTCATACTATCTACGTTATAACCAGTGACATAACATCACTCCTGTATTCCCCGAAGGAGTAGGCAGAGGTGTAGTTAGTTACCTTTAGTACACCTACATTTTGCCAGTTATTTTACAGGTCCCAATATAGTAGGGAGCAAGCCTATCGCTACAAATGCAGAGTCCGTGCTGCTACTGAGAATTACCTGATGGGAAAACCCAACAACACTTTACCCGACCTGGGATTCGAACCCAGGACCTTGAGCTCCTCAGTCGCGATTGGTGACCACTAGACCAACGAAGCAGTCTAGCACTAATAAATTAATAAATATATACAAATGAAAAAAGAAACTAAACATATTTGACAATATATTATACTTGATTATAATATAATATATGTCTAGATGGAGTGTCAAGGCCCCGACAGCGTCGGGATTTTTAGCGCCAACTGTGACGCCCTACAGCTTTTTGGCGCCAATGCATGTTGTCATTGGAGACGCTTGTTTTTCAATCATAAAATAACGTAATAAAAATGGCGAAATGAGCTATTAAAGTGTGTAGAAATTACAGAGGCAAATTAAATATTAATAAATATGTATCCTATGACCGGTATGTTAAATAAATTATCATTCGTTTCGGCAGAATGAATTATTGAAAATATTGGAAAATAAAATTCGCCATTTTGTAAGTGTGGCAAGTTTGTGAAAACCAAATTTCCCACATTTACACATGAGGCCGGTATGCTGGTAGGGCGATATTATTAATGGTATGGTGGTTATTGGATTTACAGTTTACTACGAATCACAAAGAGTAATTCATTCTTGACGTTCGGTTGGCACGTTGATTTTTGTTTCTTGATAGCGCGAAACTCCAACTAGATAATCTAAGATACTCATTACTCTCATCAATTATTATTAAATGGGTGATTTAAAAATAACGAAAATTTCATACTTTAAGTGGTAAGAGCTAATTCTTTTTAAAGTAATCATTATAAATGAAACAAATCAGTAATATTATAAAATTTGTACAATTTAATTAATTTGATAAGTACTGACAATAATTTGAAAAGAAAAATGTCATGTTTTTATAATAATACGTACCACCTTTCTCTGGGAGGTTCCGACATAGATAGTAGTAAAAGTACCCTACTTACAATATGTTTTTATCCAATATTATAATTAGTAAAAAAATCATTACTCGAAGCCTTCGACGTTTTTATAACATTTTTTTAGAAACAAATGAAGTCATATAATTTAGAATTTTAGAATGGCCTTTTAAATTATTTATATCTGCCTAATTTTATTTTTTAAACATAAATATCTTATTTCAGACCTAAGATTTTGTAACGTGACCGTTAGTACCGTATGTTAGGAAAATATGTTCCTAATCATAAGTAGGTATATTTTTACACATATTATGTTATCATATAAATTGCCAGAATACGATAGTAGTACAAGCGTATTCAAATAATACGTTTTATTACATACATCGTTATGTTCAAGAAACAAATAAAAATAATGTTACCAGTTAACGAACCTATAATTATAGAAATATATAACCGCAAGTATTATGAGAGTAATCGGTAGGTATCTATACTTTACTCGATATTGACAAGTTAAAAGTTTACGATATTTTACAATTACACAAAGTAGCCATGTTATGTTGAACTAATGTTAAATAAATAAAAACGTAATATTACTTTTATTTAATAAAGTATTTTTTAATCTATACTTACAATTAACGGCAAACAAAATTATTATTAAGAACTACATTTATAGGAAAATAAAATAATTATGACTTAGACATATTTGCCTTGTTTTAAGCCTGTCAATGGACAACATACATTTGGCAAAAAGTAATAGTATTTCTTACACATTAGACATAAAAATAAACAACAATATAGGCACAATTAGACATAAAATTATTTTTAATAGTTGCATTATTACTTACAAAGTAATGCTAGCTAGCTAACAAATAAACTTACTGACTGCCTGAAACATTTGTAAAGACTAGTGAGAGAAAAGTTACAAAGTATTTATGAAAGTTTAAAATTAAGACCTGTCTATAACCCAATTAAAGATTGACTTTCGTATTAAAACAAATCAAAGTAATGTACTAAATATTTGTACAGTACATAATATGTTATGATTTGTAGTATATAATATATAATATGTTTTAAGTATTTTGAAGACATAATCATTTCGAAAGCTGTTTTACTACCAGTCATCTAATTAATATTCGAATAAAGCATTCCTGGCTATCAAAGACTATTAGATAGGATTATTAGGGATTTTTGGCATATTTTCATTTGCAAGGAACTTCATTTTAAGTTATTTAATAGCCTACTATAGTGTTCTACTTGGCAAATATCCCCAAGTTACTAAGATCCCTTTCTATGAAAATCTCTCGCCATTTAATAAGAAAGACATCTATGTTACGTAAAAAATAAAAATACTTATATAAGGTAAGTGCTCCAATGAATGAACACTTATGCAATTTTCGACTTTCAAAAATAATTACTTTATATTGCCTCTAAGATGGGTAGTTACCGCACTTCCTTTTCGGCATGAATCAGTCACATTCAATCGAGTCGAAGAATTTTAAAGTACAATATGCACGACAATAAAAACTAAGAGCCTAACGCAAAGAGAAATATTTACATCTAATTAAATCTACGCGAGAGTCCGCGGGCGTCATCTACTGTGTAATACTGTAATGTGTTAGACTTTAATTGTAAAACTAATGTACTTTTTGTACTCATTATACATCGTAGTACTTAACCCTGGAAGAGCGAAAGTTCTAGTAGGTTAGAACTTTATTGCTTTGATATAAAAAACTTAGTCGATCCTCTTATTATAATTTGTGCAAATTATTCTTCGCCATTTTTAACATTTACGTGTGCATCAAGGGAAGCTCAAGAAACCCCGCTTAAACCTGAAGCGAATGAAGAAGACCTCGATTGCAGAAACGTCGGACTTAAAGCCTTCAGCTAATAGAAGATGTATGCCTACCGTTTAAGCTAATTTTAAGCACAAGCGTGGAATATTAATGAACATATTCCTTACCAAAAATAATTCTAAATTAAAAATAATACTCTTAGATTAGGTTAAGTACTACTTGTACACTAATCAAAAGATCATCTCAAATTCCAATTAAGTATAATCAATTACTTATTTTAAAGTTTTAAAATTCAATGTTGTCAAATATTCATGATCAATAATCTACACTATAAATATGAATTGAATGAGAATATATCTTATTTAATAAGACGGAGACCTGCAATTTATACGTAAAAGTTCTAAACACCTTATTCTTACATCAATGTAATTAAAGTAAGTAAAATCACAATTTCTATAAACATAACATCACGCCTGTATTCCCCGAAGCGGTGGGCAGAGGTGCATATAATATAAGTACACCCACATTTCGCCAGTTATAGGTCACGATGTAATAGGGGGCGAGCCTATTGCCACCAACTGGGCACAAATCCTGACTTCGTGCTGCTACTGATAATTCCGTAATGGAAAAACCCAATACACTTTGCTCATTGGATTTGAACCTAGGACCCCATGCTTCGTAATCACGCTAAGCGACCACTAGACCAACGAGGCAGTTTTTCTATAATTAGCAAACAGTACTAAAAGAGTACTCTTTTCTCACTCATAGGGTACCTCAAGGGTAAATATTTTCTGCATTTTCACATTCACAACCACATTTATAGAATATATAAAACCTTATTTCGTTGTGAACTTCAGATTGCAGAATATTACAAGCGAAATAAAATGTAATCTCCTTATATATTAACATAAGACATAATTATTATGTACCAAACAGTCATTCAGAATCTCAGCACCCTGTGCATTTATAGGCCACCATTTTCAAAACAAAGTAATATGCATTTTTCTAATGGCACCTAAGTAACGTCATACTTAACTACTCTATACACAATAGTGTTCTAATTACACTCGACAACCAAGTCTCGAATTTAATAAACTTTAACTATTTAATAATATGAAACATTCGAGTCGCAATATTTGCAAAAAATTCCAACAAATCGCTTTCCAAACTGGATGACGTTCATTGCGTGACGATATTCGTCAAAAAACGCATTTCTGCGTCAAATCCCGAAGACAAGGATTATAAAATGGCTTTAACTGCCAGTAGAGTTTAAAATCCTAAAATTTCACGGTATGAATATCGTGATAATTAATGCTAATTTATTTTACAATAAGAAAACCGTGTACACTCGCTAGGAACTTATCGAAGTTGTCTTGGAAGCGTATTTTGTGTGGCCTCATGCCGTCGAACAAGACCCCGTTCGTGAGTACCCCGAATGCTTCCTCAAGTCGGGGTACATTCGCGGGATCATTAACGGCAAACGCTTCGATGAGCTGTCTTGCTAAACCTTCGAGTAAGGCTGGCTTTACACAAGTGAGGGAATATATAGCTGCCCCGGCGGCTGGGATGGAGTCCGGTGGTATCTCCATCTTAATGATCAGCATTAGTAGAAGTTCAGCGAGAGTCAGCAAGGAGATTGCGTAGGGATTGTCGTCGCCTAGGTTCCGTACTTTGTTGGAGAGGCCGACTATAGTGTCGCAGCAAAGTGTGGACACGTCGCAAGACACGGCCGTGAGTCCCACGCGTAACGCCGTCACTACCATGTTGAAGTCGTCCATGGGCAGTTTGGTGAGCTGAAAGTAAATAGCAATATGTGTTACAAATAAGCACAATTAAAGACTTAGTGAAAGGTCAACATTTCACTAAATGTTGACTTTTCACTAAGGCTTTAATTAATGTTTAGTCATCGGTTGTTGTAGAGTTGTAATGTTAGTCCAGGATCCAAGGGGCATTTTTACAATTGATTACTATCACATTCGGTTAGCTACCACAATCGAGAATTTTTGTAAGAGAAAATGCGTCTCATACTAGGAAGCTACTTACGGAAAATTAGCTTGATAGTAATCAATTGTAAAAATGATCCGTTGATCCTGGACTATATTATTTGCCTTATAAATAAACTTATTTAAACGGATCAGCCTCTTATATATAGTTTAAAGCTTAAAACCTACAAATTTGACAGTAACGAATATCAAAGACTTTTAAAACTGAACGGTATACTTAAATCGCAATGTAGACGTGGATCTTATCTATATTAAACCTTATTTTATGAGGCAGACTTAAACAATTTAATTATATCGCGGGTTCGAATCCCGCTCGTGTCCATCATTTTTCAAATTTCCTTTATCAATTTAGATTCAAGCTTAGCATGGGCAACATGCTAAAATGGCACCAAAAGTCATATATATTTAATTATAATTTAAGTAAAATTATTTCTAACCTGTTCAGCATTATCCAAGTCCCGCAGCATCCTGTACGCGTGCTGGGCTAGGGTAGGCAGGGCTAGGAGTGGAGGTGTGATCAGCGGTAGTAACAACCTAAGGCCGCGCGCGCACGTGTCGCCCACCCCTCGCTCCGCGCCCGATCGCGCGATGCTGCAGATTACGTCCATTAGGGCGCAAATGTCCTAAGAAACAATATGTTATTTATTAACCACTTACAGCTATCGTCACAGGTGTATTATAGTTTGTAATTACAAACTAAAACAAACATAATAATTAATGAGCATTACCTACTACTAGCGAGGGAGCAATGGATAGACATTAACTTTTTAGCGTCGAGTTTTTGGTTTTGGCTTCAGAGAGTTTGGCGCAGTGGCTAGGCGATTGGACTGCTGTGCTAAGGATTGCAGGTTCGATTCCCGCACGGGACAAAAAATTGTGCGATCCGCAGATGTTTGTCCTAAATCTGGGTGTATGTGATATTTCACGTTTGTGAAACACACTCACGATACAGGAGAAAGTCCTAGTGTGGGGCGACGGTAAAAAAACATAAGCTACATTTTAGTCCATTAATAAATGGACAGGTCCTGTTAGATGAGCTTGGGCATAGGAGCGAAAGAGAAAATTACCTCATACACTTCTTCTTCGGCGTCTTGTGGGATACTTGAAATTTTTCCCGAATTCCATCTCATATATACTTCAAAAGTGGTGTTGCATATCTCCAGAAATCTGCGAATTAAATGAAAGCTATGTAGTATGCGGTTCTCGAGTGGCGACCACGAACCGGAAGCGTTGGCAGGCCTCCCCCCAGACGATATTGTCAGAGTTGCTGCAACCGGTGGATGCAAATGGCAAGTTGTCGTTCATTCTGGCGTTCTAAGGGGGAGGTCTTTGTCCAAGAGCGGACGTCTTCCGCCTGATGATGATGATGACTGCTAGTGTTGCGATGGTTAAGTTCATCATCAGCGGTTAAATCCTACAAAAAGTCTGCTGAATTAAGACCACCAAGAAAGAAGTGAGGATCGGCTGTACGGTCAACAACAAAATTTAATCAATTCTAAATCATAAAAATATCAAGTAAATAATAAAATACATACTTGTTTACATTCTGCGGCTGCACAGAGTGAAGCATTCTCTTTGCGCTTTTCGAGAGTAAGTTCAGTCCAGGCAACACAACTCCAGGATAATTGTGATACCTAAATATAATAGCGGGTATCTTATCTAAGGCGCCAATTAACATCATGAATTGTTCATCCATTGTCCCGACCTGTGGAAAAATATAGACATAACATCATACCTGTATTCCCCGAAGACATAGGCAGAGGTGATTGTAAAGTAAACCCACATTTCGCTATTTATGTCATAGGAAAAATATTGATTATTAAAAATAATATATTACCAATGAACGAGATCAGCCTAATTTGACTGGTCACGTCAAAAATAGCAGAGTAACGTAATTTCAACATCATATAATCTACACAGATCCAGTTCTCTTAGGCCAAGATGGTGCTAAAGCGAACCAACTATCTCAAGGTTCAAATAAGCTGATACAGCATAATTGAATGCATCGGCTGCGTTATAGCACTAACTCAAAATAGCCTTGAACTGACAGATTTGTGATTTTGCAATACTACCCTTAGTCTGATCAGTAGCACCACACTCGCACTGATTATTCGAAAGGTTGATAATCCCCAATCTTGCCAGGTTGTGTTAGCAGCGTCCCACCTGAGTTCGCAATCGAATGAGAGCTTTGCTTTGAGAACGGGTGGCAGTTTTTCTCGGGATTCGACATAGTTGGAAGGTGGTAGGAACTTAGCCTTCCAAAGTAAACTCCTTTCATTGGATGGACTGTCCTGGATGGCATTAGTGGAAAGGAGAAAACTTTTGCGACTTTTTAGTCTACCCGGGGTTGTTGTCAAGACGTCAAACAACATCAACAAGCCACTTCAAAGCCGTTACTAGATCCAAACAAGCTTTAGTTTCCGCTCTAGCACAACAATTAGCTATTTTTATTATTTACCTCAAGTACACCTTCAGTGATTCCGATAAAACAGTCCAATGTATCGGCCAGCATGTTACGCACTGGCTCCGTATCAGAATCCATGTTTATAATATTCATTAGCTTCTCTTGTAACGCTACCGTGCTTGAAAGAAGTCGATTTCGGACGTCGCCTGAAAATGTGTTAAGTTTATAAGTAACGTTTGAAGTTCATAGGGAAAAGAATCAAATGTTTACTATCAACGTCTTGAAGCTATGTTTTTTATCATAAACAGTTAGACTCGCGACCTTGTTGCTTCACCAGCTTCAGGTTTCCCAAAGAAACACGCGAGTAAAACCGGAAAATAGTAAATATTATGGATACCACTCACGAAAGATATAATAGTAAAATTGTGTATCGATTCTTTCAATAATAATGAACATACCTTCGGCATAAGTAGCGGCTATTGCGAAAGCTCTGTGCAATTCCTTTCGCAGATCTCCCGGTAGATTGCAACCGCTCGCTTCCCATTGCAGCAGCGCAAGGAACTCTTCGCAAGATGCTAGAGGATTCTGTCTGTAGAACAAGCAGACAAATCCATGTACGATGAGAAAAATAATGTAGCTTGGGATTTACCGATTTATGGAAAATGATATGAGGATTTTATTCGCTAATAGTAAAATTCAACCAGTTTTCAAACATTGAGACCTCTCCATGCCACGGAAAACCCTGTCCTCCGGTGGTGTAGACTTATCGTCCCATAAAGTGAACCTCTTGTAGATGGTCAATGGTCGGTAAAATTGGCTGCCGTGACCGAAATGCCGACGACCGAAGTGCCGTGTGGTATCCGGCCTAGAATTAACCACTTCCCTTCCTCTCGTGGGTGTCGTAAGAGGCGACTAAGGGAAAATCCAGAAAATGGGCAGCAACGTCTTCTGTTAATTGACCACCAACACTGCGATCCCCAAGCCGCTTGCCAAGCGTGGGGATTATGGCACCCCCCCCCCTTCTAAAAGGGGGAGGCGTTTGTTCAACAGTGGACGTCTATCGGCTGATGATGACTGATATGCTGTCGGGAAGATATAATTGTAATAGTTACTTGTGTTGCGAGTGCGCCAGCGTGGTGAGCAGGTGCGTGGCGTGCGCGGCGGCGGCGGGCTGCGCGGCCTGGTGGCGCAGGCACGAGCCCGCGCGCGCCGCCAGCCGCGACACCACCCACGACACGCCGCGCGAGCCGCGCCCGAACGCGCACTCCAGGATCGGGGACATCTGCGCAGGCATGCGATCTCAACTGACTACCGATTGGGTAGTTAACACCATTAACCAACTATTTCAAGAGACTAGTTCTCTAAAAAAATTGCTTTATTTTACCTTTATAACCCTATACATTTTGAATCAAATATAAAAATCGGTTGCTATTTGCTTTAAAATCAATAAATAACAAGTCGATTGAGTTTGCGAACTAGTGACGTCGTAGGTTCCTATTGCCATACGGGTTTTGACAGCTCATAAAAAGTATTTCAATTGCTTGGTGGTTGCAACTACCCAATTAAATACAACCGAATTGTAAGGACATTAATTGATTTAGAAATGATGACATGACTATGTCTAGTAGTCTTGAACAGACAAAAACTATGTAAAATTGTTCTGCACCACTAACAAACCCTTTTCTATGCGCAGTTTATTTATCAAGGCATTTTTTCCTTGGCATTTAATCAGTCGTATACAGGATGTAACAGGATTAACGCAAGACCTGAAAGTAGTTGGTTAAGAATGGACTTCTGAATCGAATTCCGTGAATATAAAAACATGTTATTTTAGGAAATAATCTTTCACATGTCCATGATTAAAAACACTACTTAAGTTAATACAATATTTAGTTTAGGGAAATTTAAGCCTTAACCCAAAGGAATAAAGCCTAACTTAAATGCACGACCGAATGTGTAGTTCGGTCATAGCTATCTTTACCTACACAGACATAAACAACATATAATTATATATTATGAAAAATCACAAGGTTTGGTTTGACTAATTGGGGTGCCTTGCGATGAATCTGGATCATCTTGTATAAGGCCGACGATCAGCTGTGAAAGCCGTTTATAGGCCAATGTTAGCATGCGTTACTAATGCAATTTATTTAAACAATTCTTTCAAGTCTACTACAATAGTGTAATGAGTTCTTTTGTTTGTGCTTACAATACGTATCGTATTGTTTTAGAATTGATACGAGTTGTTTCATTCTAAAATTTTAATCTACGTCCATTTCCACGTCCTGAAACTGCTTACACACTACAGTGTAAAATAGTACATATACTATTTCGCCACGAATCGAATACCTATAGTTTCATCAAAACTATTCGTTACCAATTTATTTATTTATTATAACACGTACTAGGTATATAAAATTAACCCTTACGACCACCATGATAAATGTGAGTTTCGATTGAACTTTAGTCGTATAAAACGTATAACAGTAGTAGTGTTCTGGCATTGAAGCCACAGTGGTATTAAGGTAATTTATAATGAATTGTCATAATTTTAAAACATAGTCGAGTATTTTGTCTTAACTGACATTTTATTACACACAAACGTAGTTTCTTTGATTTTTTACTTTCATTCTGAGCAAATTTTTGAACATACCTCGGAATATACGGATGGTTGCGGCATCAGGTACGAGTTGGACCATATCTTCAGCAGCCAGGAGATAGTGGCCGACAGTTCTGGACTGAACACACTGCCGAGACCTGCCTCCAATGCCCTACATTCCCAAGCACTTATGCGTAGGATTTCTCCCACCAACCTATTAACAATAAATTAAATACTATCGATGATGTGACTTGTTGTCATCTTAATACGGTTGAATTTAGTATATTATGGTATTTTCTATATTCTGATGACACATCCAAAGAGGTTTTACAAGTTTATTAATTTTAGCGATGTAGGCTAAACTTACCGAGCTACTAATTAGTCTAGTAGAAGATACTATTAATTGCTTTATAAGGTTTTAATACGAACAGAATTGACTTGGGTACATATTTATACAGATTTCAGTTACATTCATACAATCACAAATAGATTTCAGACTGTCTTTTGCACGAAGTTATTCATAATCTATTGTATTGCCTGATCCATATTCTATTATATATATCCATATTGTATTATAATGTAAATAGGCTCCCAAGAAGAATAGTTCCCTACATTGTTACGGCAGTGTTTTACATGTGAATGGAAAGCGCAGTGTCTTCTAACAACAGACAGGAAATTTGATAACATTGAGCGTTCTTTTGTATGCATAGGTTGATTTTCATTGTTAAGTTTTATTTATCATGCAAATAACGTCGCATAGTATCAATATGTCTATTTACAACTTCGGTAGATAACAATAATGACATAATTAGCTGACATAAAAATATTTTTATTCCACGTTTATATTGGCATAATACACAGCTTATTCAAGACATAGTTTACACAATGCATCTATTCCACAACTAAGAATTTACTAATATGCAACCAAAATATACCTAACATTCACAACATTTCATTAACACAATTATCAACTGTGATTTAATAAGGGACTAACTATATCGTAATACAATACATTACCTCATTATTCATAAAAAATACAATTTTAAACCATGGATTAGATTATACCTTTCACTGTCGTTTGCATATCAGAGAATAGAAATGTCAATAGACGTAAGTCGGGTTTAAGTTAACACAGGTATTAACTTTGTTTATCACCAAGAGATTATGTTTAGTTTATCTTTATTTGGAGTTTCTTTGCTTTCTTCTCGTTATTAGTTACTCGTTTGTACTTAACGTTTCATAAGCACCTGTAGGTTTACATGAAATAAATATATTTTGAATTTTATAAAACATACTTACTTGAGTACTGGGTCGACGTTTTCCGTGCTGGTACTCTCACCGACCAAGTATCTTAGAGAGGCGTCAGTATTCGCGTTCTCCATTAGACTGTAGTGTATGATCTCTGAGGGTATCATCACAGTCTCTCCCTCTGTACAGTCTATAGCCAGGAAGTGACCTAAACAATAAAAAAATTAAAACAGAGGTTTAACAGTGATTTGTCACAACATCTTGCTATTATTTTGTAAGAAATCCAGTTTTTGCTTGATCAAGCTTGAAAGTAGTTCAGCAGAATTATCGTAGTGAAAAACCTGCCGCAATTACGAAATTGTATTCCGGGTATATTAAGTACATGCGGAATAATTGTATTTTACTCAGCCAGCATTTTAAGCATTTATAAGCTGACTACAACCCACTTTCACTATGAGTTGTCTTACTTGCGTATTAATCCTCTACATGTATTCAACACAATATAGGAAGCAAAACCATAATTTTTATAACAGAAAATGCCTATATTTAGGATCCATTTCTAAGTTGTTATATATTTCAAAGTTTTTTAATCTTACCAGTTATCATGAGTATCCAGTGCAGGTCTTCAAAGAGGTTGATTAACAGTTCTCCACCGCTGATTGGTAGTTTTCCCATGTGCATCAAATGTAATTGTTCCTCCAGTCTACAATAAAAACGGACAATATAAAACAAAAAAATAATCGATTAATGGCAACGTTCTAACTATCGCTTTCAATTGCTTAGGGCCATATAGTCAAACTTCTAATAGGACAATAAAATAATTCAATAGCTGATAGTCGTAGGTAATAAGGGGCTCATTACATAAATAACTCGATCTAAGAAATTCTCAGGAACTTTTGCGTTCAAGGAACCATCGGTTCTAATCATAACATGCTACGGTGTTTACAGCAAAAACAATACAATTCAATATCAGAATAAATGAATTCTGGGTACTCAAGAAAAAATCCTTAATTCGTTCGAATACCATAAGCCATACGCACAGTGGCCCATTCAAGCGGCTAAGTGCGGATAATGCCCAGCCAAACTAACTAATTAACTAACTAACCATAAGCCATAAGGCATTGTAAAGAAAAATAATTATGGCCAGTTCACAACAGGTAATCCTTCATTATATTATTTGGCATCATCATCATTTCAGGCCCGTGTCACCCACTGCTGGGTTTTTCTCTGCCAATCCTCATTATCTTGAGCGTCTTTTGTCCAGGTGTTATTAGCGAATTTGTTTATGTCTTCCACCCAACGTACTTTTGGCCGTCCTTAGGTTCTTTGAAATTTGGCATACATTCATAATTCAATTTACTGTAGCATTTCAATTACTGTATCATAAGGCATATATTTTCGTATGGGTTTGTCATAGAAAAGGCACAAAAGATAGAAACAAAAGGTTTAATCGTGTCACTTACCGCTTACTTCTATCCTGAAGTAATGTAAAGAGCACATGACTGCTGTGAGCGGGTGCTTTTCTCGCAATTGCACCGATCGTCATTAAGACATTACTGTGTAGTTTTCGTTCATCCTCTTCTAATTCATCCTTGATATCTTCTTCGGCGTTTTCTGCGCCCCTGATAATATATGACATATGTAGACCGTTTATATTACATAAAAATGAGGCACGAAAAAAGATTCGCATAAATACTCCGTGTTGATTTTTTGTCGCTAAAGCTGTAAAAATGGAGTTACAAAATCTTTGTCCTAATGATGTTATTGTAAAATATGCGCCTAATCTCTGTCCGCTCGTGTCGATCTACCGTCCACTAGTGATTGCGCACATACTTGTTCATTATAATATCTCCTTTTGGTTGGCTAGTCTCAGCTGAGATAGGCTACCGCGACCGAAATTCGGTCAGGAGAACACAAAAAAAATCTTGATAGGTGAGAGATAAAGGTTGGTAAATGATCAATTTGCAAGTTTTATGTCATCATCAGCCGGAAGACGTCCACTGCTGGACAAAGGCCTCCCCCTTAGAACGCCATAATGAACGACAACTTGCCGTTTGCATCCACCGGTTGCAGCAACTCTGACGATATCGTCGGTCCACCTGGTGGGAGGCCTGCCAACGCTGCGTCTTCCGGTTCGTGGTCGCCACTCGACAACCTTTCTTCCCCAGCGGTTGTCAGTTCTTCGAGCGATATGGCCTGCCCATTGCCACTTCAACTTGCATATGCTTTGAGCTATGTCGGAGTTTTATGTATTCATCAATAATATAACCTACCTTGTACCATCGGGTGGTGCCAGTCTGCACTGTAGGTAAGTGTTGAATATTTCTATACATGGACTCATCAGTGTTTCGTTGGAATATCCATCGGTTTCGTGAACCAAAGAACTCCAACTATGTAGAAACTTGTTCAGTGACTCCCTCAATACTGTGTCATCGTTTACCTGCCAAAATATATGACAATTAGGTACATTTCTAATCTAAGCAAATCTTTCTAATCAAGGCTTGAACAAAAACAATGAGATATAAAACACCTTCGCCTACCCTACTCTTCGTATGAATATAAATTATGCACATTTATAAAATATCGCACAGCTCATAAAAGTGCTACTAAAGCAAATGAAAAAAAGGGTTTCCATAAATTATGCTAATAAGTAAATACTTAAGTAGGAATGTGTGCCTTATATTTACCTATTGATTGGCTAAACAAAAAATGAATACTCACTCTCTCCTCTATCATGGATCCTCTGATACAATGACACGTCAGTGTCGTCAGATTTTGCAGAAACGCCGGCGGTGTTCCAGCAATCATTGTAGGCGAGAAGAATTGAATCAATCTGCGGTAAATATCCGATAGTCCCAGCATCTCTCTCTCAACAGGCTGTATGTATGCCATCATATTTAAGAAACTATTCACGTAATTCTCCAAATATTGCTGCTTCAAATTACTTTTGGATACAAGAACACCACTCAGACTGGCCAGTTGCACCAAACATGTAAGAGATGGACTAACTAATTCAGGATTAGACCTCACATACATGTGTATCTCAAAGAACAATGACAAAAGTTCAGGCTGCATTATCGTGTCGCGCCATCTTGGACTCAAACGCAATTCTGGGGCAGAATCGCTCTCGTAAATAGCCTCAAAGGCGCTGAACAACCTTTTACAAAATAGCGGAATTACATGACTCCAGCACAATACTGACTCTACAATAGTTAATAATTGCTTAGTCAATAAAGCTTGTTCTCCTTCTGGACGATGGCCAGAACGAACTATCTGTTCCAAAATACCCACAGTAAATCTAAATATTCTCTTTAAATCTAGGGCTTCAAAGGATTTCTTTAGTCGAAAATGAACCTCCCATATCAATCCAACATCAGCAGATTTCACTGTTATTGCAAACTCTTGCATAATAGCTAATATCAATGAGCATGCCAACTTTTGTTGGCTTATTGGCGAGCTAAGAATGATCTTTTCTAATTCATCAATTAAAATCTTCCTTTCCCTTCCACCATCATTTATGCTTCCTCTCTTGATAATTATAGCAATAGTCTGAAAAGTAATTGGATAAGTTAACATACACTTCATAATACATTTCCTAAACATCACCCCGTGCCCCTGCATTAAAATATTGCAATACTAAATTGTTGCATGACGTTAGGCAACAATAAAGGTTAAACTCAGATACAAGTAGGCCCGAAAGCACTGCATTTAATGTTTATGCATGCATTTGTTGTTTTTCTGTTATTAATGTGTTTGTTTGAATCATGACATTTTCACAGGTAAATTCATGTAATTTTAAATTAGTCCTCTTGTTAATCAGAAACGTGACATATAGTACGCACATGAGATGAGATGATGCCACATTTCAACATTATTTTCATTCAAATATTGTAATAATCTCTCAATAACTCAAACGTTTGCAGTTAGACAAGTTGTTTTAAAATATATTTTGTTACAACTGTACACAACATTTAAATTAAATAACATTAGATTATCTATCTATGTGATAGTATTGGTGTTGACAAAAGGTTAAAATTTTAGCACTAACAATATATAAAAATTACCTGTAAAAGCTTCTCCCTCAAAAATGGTGGTGTATCTCTTCTCAATAAATAATTAAGCAAGTACTCCCTTAGTGAGTAAATATCATTGGCTGATAACAAGCTCCATTCTCTAATAAGAGCAGCTTTTATTAAACCAGCTGCTTCAAAGAGAACATAGTCCGAGGAAGATTTTTCCATTATTTCTCTACATAACTGGTAAGGGTTTTTAGTACTCCGGAATTCTAGAAATACACTTTCTGCCTGATGGCGTTGCTCTGATGATACTATGTTTGGTGGTGCCTACAAATTACAATTATCAATAATAATTAATCTGATACTACATTGAACATAGAATAAAAAATGGTAAAGGTTAAAGGCAATAATAAAATAAGCAATCAATTTTTATATGATTCTATTGTGAATAGTTTCAACACCATAAAATACCATGCTTGCTTAAACCTACATAACATGATATTGTTAAGAGAAGTTTTATTCATTATAAAAATTTATGATAAAACAACAATAATTTAATTTATTTTAGAAGCTTTCTACTACTTGATTCTAAAATACACAAATTATATATTTGTTTATGTAGCATTTATAAATTCATTTTAAGAGCCCCTTTTAATTGTTGTTTCTAGTACATAGATTTTCTTACCATCAGCATCTGAGCAGCGGTCTCCAATGTTTGTATAGCGGAATTATCCATTGTGAAGGCAGGTCAAAATTAGAAGTAAAGACGAATGAGCAGCAATACATACATAAAAACCACACATAAATCTTATGATATTTAATTTTATTTCATATTTTTGTAAATTTAGGTGAACCCAACCTGTCACTTTCAATTGACAACCATTACCAGACTAAAAAGTCGAAATAATTAAAAACAATGAAAACCACAGATAACATTACTTTTAGAATCTGCAGTTGCAAAAAGCACGCAGGATCTATTTTCATTGAGGCCTGGATTAAGGGCACATAAACAACCGTCTTTTCCTTTCGTCCTTTACAAGGAAGCAAGCAGTCAAACTGAGGGCGCTCGCCTTTTTCCGTTCTATGAGATTTTCGTAATTAGACTTTCTGGATGAGAATACTCATCGGCTACCAGAGACGGGTTAAAGTAAGACTTTACGGGCAATCCGGTGCAGTATGCCAATTAACATAAAGATAAGCGGTTTTAAGACTCGTAAGGTTAACAGCAGCTCGAGGCACTAGACGACTCAGGCTAAGTATTCAATTTGAATTTCAAACATACAAGTATGAATGACTACCGGGGCCGATGACATAACGTGCTGTCTGTCTGTACTGAATTAGTGTGAAATTAGATTGACCTTTTTCCGTGGACTGATCGTGACCGTTACCATGTTACTTACCCACAAGGTTATTGGGTTTTTCTACGTTACTAAGTCATCATCATCATCATCAGCCGGAAGACGTCCACTGCTGGACAAAGGCCTCCCCCTTAAAACGCCATAATGAACGACAACTTGCCGTTTGCATCCACCGGTTGCCCGCAACTCTGACGATATCGTCGGTCCACCTGGTGGGAGGCCTGCCAACGCTGCGTCTTCCGGTTCGTGGTCGCCACTCGAGAACCTTTCTTCCCCAGCGTTACTAAGTAGCAGCACGGAATCTGGATGCCAGTTAATGGCAATAGGCTTCGTGCCTGGATATCCCGGAGCGCCGATCAGGGACTCATCCCCATTTTGCCTGGTATGGGTAGCTGAAGTGGAAACCGAAGAGCGCCCGCAGGACTCTCAGCTCATACTTGCCTTAGTTTGCTGGTCAGAGAGGAGTCGCCAGAGCTATATGCTCGGGGGTGGAAGCGGGGACACCCGCTCCGTGTCTTCAAGATGCGCGATGGTGAAACCGGGGCCGCACCGCCCTACACCCCTAACCACTCACACCGGTCTTGATCCCTGTTTAGGGGGCCCGTCTAATAAGTGGCAAGTCACCGTCTGCTCATATACAGCATATTTTAAGTTAAAATGCAGACGCCGTTTATCTTCAGTAAGATTCAGTCAGAATAAACTAAATCATTTCAGTATTTCACAATAGTCCTGCACCTACTGCGGACTTTTCATGGCTGTTCTTTTATAGAGCAGTTGTGGGGTGTCCCTAGCTGGTGTCAAAAGACCGGGTATCTTCCGTAAGGTTGATAGCCCGAGAAAAAAAGCGAGATACATAATAAAAATAATTTTCTCCTGACCGAATTTCGGTCACGGCGGTCTATCTCATCTGAGACTAGCCAACTACGAGGAGATATTATAGTGCACAAGTATGCGCGCAAACACAGGTGCACTCCCTATTTTCTCACTCTCATAGTCCGATGGGACGGTGGACCGACACGGCCGCAGGGAGATAAGGCGCAGGAACAGCTTAACGTGCCTTCCGAAGCACGGAGGAGTTTCGATATGTAAAAACAGTGACTCATCTCAAGACTGACCGCGGCTTAACCCCGCAGATCAACTAGCCACGTAGCTACAAGCCCCACGATATATAAAATGAACCTAAATATCAAAACGGCGAAATGTAAAGTGTGAGGTGTATATAAAGGAACAAATAAAACGGACAAACGTTTTTACTCTGGTTTTCATAATCATATATTTATATACATAAATAAATATATAATAATACCTAATAAAATATAAGTACCTATCAATTAAATAAACCTTCAAGTTGTCCTTCACAGTAGAAATGATTTAAATAATTTATTCACTTACATTAATTAAAGCAATAAGTATTCATTTATGCTGATACCCAAGATCTAACAAGAATACTAAGTTTACTTCCTGCATTTATACCTTGCGCAAACAACATTAAGTATTTTAATCCTGCAATTTTTCCTTTTCTATGATTTGCAGTCTTTTGTCTAGTAAATTCTTGTATAACTTGTGCATGCACAAAAATTGACCATTTAGAAATAATACAGGTATATCAAGTCTGTACAACCTTAACCACCTCACATTTTCTTTTTCAGTGATGTCTACTTTTTGAATTACTAATCTATTTTTATATGGTTCTAATTCTTCCATGACTATGTCACACAAACCACATGGGTCTTTTGTGTAAAATGTCAATACTGGTAGGCCTTCTGTAGTGTGAGTTCTGGAATGGTAAACCATTGGAGTAATTAATAAAAAAACAGTTATAAAAATATTTAATTGATTTATTTCAATTATATATGCAATCAAATACAACCATTAACACTTCCATATTGCAGTTTATTTACAAGAGATATATGTATATAAAATTACATTTTTCCTCAACAATATAATAAAAATCTGATAACTCTTAAAGCTACCTAGCAAATACACAAATAATTAATTATAAGCAAATAATTCCTAAAAGGCACAGTAATGAATGAAGGTGGTCAGAGTTAGATGAGACTTACAATTTTTCAATCATGATTGATGTAGCACCACCACCTCCATTACAGATAGCAGCTACACCCTTTTCTCCTTTCTTCAGAGCATGGCACAAGTGTACAACAATTCTTGTACCAGACATGCCAATGGGATGGCCAAGACTTACGGCACCTCCATGAACATTGATCTTAGCAGGGTCAAGGTCCAGCATTTTCTGATTAGCAAGAGCCACTACACTGAAGGCCTCATTAATCTCCCACATAGCTACATCTTCTTTCTTTACACCAGTTTTTGCTAGAAGCTTAGGAATAGCAACAGCTGGTGCAATAGGGAAGTCAATGGGATCACACTCCCCATCTGCATATCCAATCACACGAGCAAGAGGTTTAACATTCAATCTTTGTGCAGCTTCAGCAGTCATGAGAACAATGGCTCCAGCACCATCATTTAATGTAGAGGCATTACCAGCTGTTACAGTGCCATTGTCTTTTTGGAATACAGTTGGCAATTTAGTGAACTTCTCAAAGTTAACCCTTTTGAACTCCTCATCTTCAGCAAATATGACAGGTGGTGCCCCTCTCTTCTGAGGCACTGGGACAGGTACAAGTTCATCAGCAAAAGTCTTGGCTTCATATGCTGCTGCACTTCTTTTGTAACTAGAAATAGCATACTCATCTTGCTGTTGCCTGGTGATCTCATTTTTTTTTGCAGAGTTCTCAGCACAGTTGCCCATGTGGAATTTATTGTAAACATCGGTAAGACCATCAAACACAATACCATCTACTAATTGCATACCACCATATTGAGTTTCACCTCTCTTTAGATAGTAAGGCACATTTGACATAGATTCCATACCTCCAGCTAACATAACATCATGGGTGCCAGTTTGCAAACCCTGCACCGCCAATGTAATTGATTTCATGCCTGATGAACATACTTTGTTAACAGTTGTGCAGATTGTACTTTTAGGAAGACCACCGAAAATTACAGCCTGTCTGGCTGGAGCCTGGCCAATGTTTGCTGAACAGACATTTCCCATAAACACCTAGAATAAACAAAAAAATCTAAATAACTTGATTAAAGTTCAAAACAAAACACATCAGGGATTTGTGTTAATTAATTATAGTGTGTATTAAAATATACTACTTTTTCCAGGAAATGAATAAACAATATTAATAAAAAATTTATAACTTTACATGATTTTGATCTGCTACATAGCATTTTTTGTAGTATAATGTCTTATAACTTATTGTAATGAGGAAGGACCACCTAGGGAAATCTTGGGACAGCAATTGAAATTGCTTTTTGTGTGTTTCCTTTTAAAAGTTTTATTAACTTGATTAGAATTTATACCAATAGATTACAAATTATTGGTTTATAGAGAATAGAATGCAGTAACAATTAAATAGTAGATCCAAATTAGTGTTCAATATAAATATGCATATTTTATAATTAGCAGTTATCAAATTAATTTTATTCTTATCATTCATGTGTTGCTTTTAGTGATAGGAATCACTAATGTTTAATCTTGTCAAAAAAGACAAATGATGTAATGTAAGTTATGTCATATAATGTGTGTTTTAATCAATTTTAAATAATTGTTTCTTCTTGCTATCCTTTATAAGCCAATAATTTGGCTATAATAGAACACAGAACCGAATTTAAATATAACTGTTAATAAACAAACAATATGCTAGAATTAATGTTATTCACAGTTATTTAACTGTAAATCAATGGAGAACATAAGAGAAAGTAGGTAGAATCAATTAACCTCTTTAATTTCCTCCTTGGGAATGCCGGCTCTTTCAACTGCTGCTTTGACGGCGACGCCTCCAAGTTCCGTAGCTGATAGGCTGGCCAGGCTACCCCTAAAGGAGCCGATTGGAGTCCTCACAGCTGAGGCTATGACCACTTCGTTGAGGGTAACTTTCGAAGAATACGCTGCCATCGCTATAAAAAGCTGTCGATCGAATAGGTGGATCAGCAAAATACTACAAAACTTTTGATATCAGCTAGGCTCAATGTTTCACTTTGAACTTATTATTATTATAATAAATTCTTCTCGGACCCTAGCGACTAGGTAGGCAATCCATCTACGACTGGTGAAAGATAAATAAACTTTGGAACGACGAACGAGAGGAACGAACCTTATTTGTTGGGCGCATTTTGATGGTAATGATTCTACTTCCTTTTAAAAATAACATGATTTATTTAAAAACTATTGTAAGTATTCACCAAGAACAGTAAACCGACGAACTGATTGAAAATGATAATACTTATCACTCGGAATTATAAAAAAACATTTACATAAACTTATCTATTGAGATTATACTCCAATTTAAATACTTATGGTACAGTAAATAAGGTTGATAATCGTAACTTAAAATATTTTGTGAGTAAGATACTTTGACCCATGGATTGTTCATTTCATACTGTCAATCAACTCTTATGGAATTGTATTCACAATAATGCAAAGTGCTATTATTTTTTCGGTTGGATAAACCTACTCATAATGTAATAAAAGGAGAAAAAACCCACGTACGTTAATTGATGAAAAAAGGAAATACAATTCGTAATTTTATTATTTAGGAGGCTTGTACGTTATTGTACTCTGAAACGAACATGCGCATTGCGCAATACAGCTTACATCTGACGTTTTCAATGACAGCTATTGCTCCAATCATGAAACTTGATAGATTACGATGTTCCAGTGTCTGACCAATTATAATTCACGAATTCATGATCTGACGGTAGGAGTCCGAAAATGAGCCCATCGGCACCGCTCGTAGTGTTTGAGGTATATCTATGGAGGCGCCCTAATCTTCTATATAAACTTTTACTTTATACAGATATTGAGGGAATCGACATGGTAACAACAAATTACTGTTTGTCTCTTTCTAACTAGTGAAGTTGTACGTAAGGAAAGCGAAATGACATGTAGATTGTTTTTGCTAATTCTGGCAACATTTGAGCGGTGACGTCACGATAATGTGTTTGGGTGCCGATTCCGCCATGTTTTGTGATCGATTTGTGGTATATTGGCTGTCAAGTGATTGCGTTATCGTATCTTTTTGTGATTTTTATTAAATTTGAAGACTAAGAGCTAAATCAAAGCTCCTTTTTGAAGTCTGGGCTTGAATTCCAAAATCCCTCAGTGAAGTATAATAGTGTAGCTCTCGTAAGAACGAAAATCGGCCTCTAATATCATTTTACAGGTTAGTGTTCGTTTTCATGAATTATTTGGTAAAATAATTACAAATGACTAATTATAATTATCACCATTATCACTATATACTCATATACACTGGTACTTGAAATTCGGTTTCTTCGGTTCTGCTACTGCTAGTACCATTTGTTGACATGTTACTATGTAAACAAACAATAGTGACGCGAGTGCCACTTTACTTTTATAAGATAAGGTCGATTAATTTAATTTACATACATGAAGTAACGCCTATTTTCCAGAGGGGTTCAAATCTCGCTCGGTCCATAATTTTTCAAATTTCCTTTATCAATTTATACACACTAATCTAGTTTGAATTCACGTTGGTTTTAATCTAGTTTGAAATAGTTTACCCTAATTAATTCTACGATTATGCCTAAATCTTGGTCTTGGTTAATTTCTTAAACAATTTTTATTTTAGGCGCAGAATAAGGAAACATCGCTACCATGCGCGGTACCATGGAAAGAAAATAAACGAAAAAGTGTCGCACCGAAGTTTTCTTTCCCTAACATTATTCATTTCTATGAATAATGATTAAAGTTCTAACCTCTACAACTTAGGAACTTGTTTATATGTAAGGGCATCGTTGGTCTATGGTAAGGGCAATGATTAGGTATAATACCTAACTATACAAAGTCTTTGTCTTTCTGATACAGAGCCCTGGTCACAACTTACTTTTGTCGCTCTCCAGTCTAACCAAATTTGGCTAAACATGAGTATTTTAGGTAGGGAGACTGCCATCAGACGCGTTTTACGTGCGCGCCTATTCGCAGACCAGCCGTGATAAGCTATAACATTAAAACCTGATAAATACCTACTGATAGAAGGAAATGAATAGCGGTCGATCTGTGTGGCTTTAACTTCGTAACGAACTCCGCAAAAAAACTGGTTTAATTATAATAAATAACTATTTTAACTTGTTTCATTTTGCCGAAATTTTCTTATGTAGAAGTGTCTTTTGATTTCGTTGATTTAGAAGTTACATTTTTTACAGGTACGGATCCCTAAAAATCTGTTAACCAACATGGAACCTCCTTTGTAAAAGTCAGATCAAAACATAAAATCGATTTATAAAAATTATCGATATCGATGATCTTTGACCATTCTATCTGGAGCATCCCTTATGATTTCCGCCATGTTTTGCGTCCTAGGACAGTAGACAGTAGGTAGGACAGTAGGTAGGCCCCTGTTTTTTGTAGGTATAACCGGTCCATATATACCTTTGTCTGAGGTTTATTACTCTTTGACCGCTACCGTCAATTGACAATTGAGTCGGACTTCCAACTGGTCTATAGAGTAATATTAAATATTAACTTAAAGTACTACGGTATATCATAGAGTTATATTTACTAAATCAGAGAATTTTAATACCCGTTTTAGAAAAAAGCGATTCAATATTTAGATTTTCTTTACTTAATTTTTTATGCAATAGAATTGTTTTTTGTATATTTACTAATTACTTTCATGATCAGAAATACTTGCAGGAGGTGCAGGTTCAAAAAAGTGATTATGCGTTAGCATTTTTATGTAGACTGTATTGGTCTCTTAGCAGTGTTATTATCTTAGATTATCTAGATGGAGTCTGGCGCTACTTTCATACAAAAATCAACGTGCCAATTGTTTTTTTTTTTTTGCATATGCCTGACAGCTACGTCTTACACAATTAATAATGCGTGCGTAATGATACCAGTTAATAAACATTACAACTAAAATGGGGTAAATTGCCCAACGTGGTACAGTCTATCGTTTAACTCGAAATAATATTTATTTTTATATAATAGGTACATAAAATTATTGTGTTTGGTTCTAATTATATATTATGAAGACAATGGTTTATTTTTAATTACAAGCAATTGGCACTTTCTTTTTCTTACGGAGCTAAAATTTTTCACGTTGGTTCAGTTCCAAAGACAATACATTTTCATGATAAGCGTGACCGAATTGTAACTCAGGGTTGGCTCCAGACGAGGGAACTCCTCAACGGTTAACAGTACAGACTCAACATTTTGTACACACATTTAACCATGATAGGTCGTCCTAAAGTTCACCATGATCTAAACACCTCCCTTACGGTTGCCTCCAGACGAGGGAACTCCTCAACGGTCAACAGTAGTGACTCAACATTTTATATATACATTTAACTATAATAGCTCGTTCTAAAGTTCAGCATGATCTGAACACTATCCCCATGGTTAATTTCAGACGAAGGAACTCCTCAAATTTCCTAGCCGCAGGCACGTAATTAAGTTTACACATGCTGGCGCTCATATCGAATTTTGCAAGAATCAATAGGCCCGCCATCTTGAAATTCAAAATGGGTAGCCTTTCGACATCGGCATCACCATAAGCCCCGAAAAGGACACCCATGTCGAATTTTACAAAAATCAATACGTCCGCCATCTTGAAATTAAAAATGCGTGGCATATTCGGTATCAGCTTCACCCTGAATCTAGAAAATTATACCCATGTCGAATTTTGCAAGAATCAATACGACCGCCATCTTGAAATTAAAAATCAAGCTTATTTCAATGTACTACAATACACTTTGATTCGTAGAAAACTGAAGATCCATTATCCACCATAACATTAATATTATCGCCCTACCAGCATACCGGTCTCATGTGTCAACGTGGGAAATTTGGTTTTCACAAACTTGCCACACTTGCAAAATGGCGAATTTTATTTTTTTATATTCCAATATTTGCAATAATTCATTATTCCAGAACTAATGATAATTTATTTAACATACGGGTGATAGGATACATATTTATTAATATTCAATCGGCCTCTGTAATTTCTACACACCTTATTAGCCCATTTCGCCATTTTTATTACGTTATTTTATGATAGAAAAACAAGCGTCTCCATTGACAACACAATTGACAATGTTGGCTTTTAGCGCCAATTGTGAGGAATTGGCGCTAAAAAATACCGACGCTGTCAGGGTCTTGACACTCCATCTAGACATTATTATATTTAAAAATAGATTAATCTGAATCTGTAAAACTCCAGTTAGCAAGTGTTACAGATTCAGATTAATCCCAGAGTAACGTCATATTAACTTCAGAGTAACGTAATATTAAGAAACGTGAAGTAACCATGGAATATAAATATATTTCATAACTGGGATTAAGACGTTTATTATGCCAGCCTATTTACTATAAAAGTAAAAGGATATAAGTCAATGAATGAACCAAGAATGATCTCTCATTGCGCTATGATATAATTAATGCAAGGAGTTTAGAATACCATGAATGACAATAACAAATATTACAGTCAATATTTTTGTTGAAAATGTAATTTTTAACTTTTTTGGCAGAATATCGTGTTATTACTTTAATAATTACTCAAAATAACACTCGTAGTATCGGTGAGTTATCAAAATGAACAATAAGCGCATTCGCTCTATCAATTGGGATAAAAAAGAAAAGGTAAGTCTAAAGTCACGTCTACATTTATTTTGTAATGAATATTGAGTTTATGTGTACTGACGTTAATATGTTTTATCATGCGTGTATATTTTATTGTTTCAGCAATTACTTCGCTTGATTTTGAAAGAGTATTTGGCAATAATTGAAAATAAATCTTTGGATACCAATACAAATAAGAGAAAAAACAAAGCATGGGAGGAAGTACATAAAAAGTAAGATAGACTTGGTACTTCTGTTTATCTACGTACTTACATAAATAAAGTCACACCGGTTTCCCAGAGGGGTAGGCAGAGACTACGGATTCTCATTACTTAAAGAAAGTGATGAGAGTGAATGAGGCGAAATAAGCAGGTATGTCCGGATCGTAGCAAATGGAAATCCGTGGTCTCTGTTTTTCTACCAAAAATTGAACTAAAATATTAACCACTCATTCCATCTCCTGTACTAGGTTTAATGAGTTAAATGAACGATCTAGACAGCTAACTCAGCTAAAAATGCAATGGAAATCTATGAAAATAAAAGCTCGAAAGACTTATAACTTGTTTAAGAATGAAAACAATAAAACAGGAGGTGGAGCAAGACCTATAACTTCTAATGATATGATTATTGAAGTCAAAGATTTATTGACTTCTGCAGAGCTGTTGAGTGATCACAAAATATTTGATTCAGATTGCATTGTAAGTACTTTGGATTAGATTATTTTTTATGTACCTAAAGTAATTTTGTTTCAATCAATAATGAGACAAGTTTGTCTTGAGAACATATTTTGAGATAGTATTATTTAAACTTGAGCCAATTATTGACGGACTTGTGCTTTCACCCTATACTCCTCTAGAATATAGAGGTGTCTGTGTTTTAAATTTATTTCTAAAACCGCGCCCCACACTACCAATTCCTTCTGTATCGTGGTTCACAAATATGTAATATCAGATCACATACCCAGACTCCCGACAATCATCTGTTGATCTCATAAATTTTTGTCCCATGCGGGTATCGAACCCGCAACCCTTAGCGCAGCAGTCCAATCGCTTAGCCACTGCGCAAATCGCACCGTCAGATTGTGAAGGAGTGTAGGTAAACTTGAATAATCGTATCGTTATTGATCGTATATGATATTTTAATTTATGTTAGTTTTAAAATGTAAATAATTATAAAAAATATGTATGTACTCATTTAACATAGCTATTATAAGACTATCGGTCTTTGCCTAGTGCATTATTAAAACGATATTATTTTCTTTTTTATTTTACAGATCTTAAGTACATCAGCTAATAATGTTGAATTAGAAAAAACCAGTGGTATATGTGCTGTCAAATTACAGGTTAGCTGGTTAAAATAGTTACACAATAATTATAATAAATCAATCATTGGCAAGTTGTCGTTCATTGTGGCGTTCTAAGGGGGAGGTCTTTGTCGAACAGTGGACGTCTTCCGGCTGATGATGATGAACCATTTTATTATCTTTTATGTGTGCTATGTTCCTGTTAGGAATGTTAAACACTGTTAATTTAAGCACAGTAGGCAAGCCTTGCCTATATAAACTAAACAATTATTTTTAAATATATTGCAGGATTCAAGACCAATGACAAATATAATAATAGAAAATAACGATACTATCGTAGAAAATAAGTTGATAGCTGTAAGTACTTATCTATCAAAAATATTTAGGCAGAAGGCAATACAATTTGAATACTAAAATATTCCCTTTTGCGTTTTTTAGGATGTACAAATAGAAACAATAGACATTGATGAACAAACGAATCTTAATAAATTAATACCAGAACCAGTGGTAAGCAGTAAATTTAGCAAAAATACACTATGTACCTACAAGACATCTATGAATTCCATAGTATATTTAAAATTTTAATATTTTACAGATACCTCAAGACGCAACTATTGTGGCTACACAAATAAAAAATGATAGAGGCCCAATGTTTGTAAAACCAAATAAATTAAAACGAAAAATACACAATAATACAGAGACTGGTTTAAAATCCAGAAAGGTAGTATTTATACCTACTGCTTCTTATGTAAAACTTACTTCATTTTCGACTGAACCAAGTCTTAACTTAACCAAGTAGAAGGAAGAAAGGTAGAAGGCTTTGGCGAGGTCTAGAAATATCCCTACGGTGGGTTTAACCCCGTCTAAGTTGCTAGATTAGTTCTATTTCTATGAAAAAAAAAAACACGTTGATGATAGTCGTAAAGCTGTGCTGCTGTGTCTCCGAGAAAGAAGAAAAAACCACACATTATCACATTTGTAATAGTATGGATTTATATTAACACACTTTTTATAAAATTTTGTAGGATCATAGTTGTTACTATTTAAACAGTATGATGCGCCGAAGCCAATTACTAAAAGATAAGGAACAAAAGCGGAAAATGGAAATGGCTGAACAAGAGCACACAATTAAAATGGAAATCCACGAAGAGAAATTAAAATGTGCCATTCTCGAACGGGAAATTTTAGAATTTAAAAAGCTGCGCGAGGAGAACTCTTGCCACTAACTAAAAGAAAACTTGTTAGCTTTAAGTTTTTTATTATTTAAATAAGTTTTAATTTATGTTTAATTAATAAACACTGTCTGAACTGCATTTCCTCGAAGGGAGTAATTTATTGCCGGAACATTGCTATTACATTCATCAACTTTCTCAAACAGATCTTGTCTGTGTATTGTAATATCTCTCAATCTTCAATTAAGCATTAGAAACAACCTGGAATAAAAAGTACATAATAATGTAAATAACATTTGGATAAAAAAAGGCTTTTTGCGCTAAAGATAAATAAGTAACTATTAAAAACTCACTTGTACATTTATAGAACTGTATCCTTTGCTATCTATGTCGATGTACTAAATCTGCAACTTAAAGAATATCTGTAATAATGTATAAAGAATAAGTTAAGAAATTATGAAACTATTTACTTATCTCTTTAAGGGCCCATGTTATCATTGCAGTCAAAACTTTCAAAACAAGAACAACACAGCCAAATCACTTTTTCCATGGTCCATAATAAAACAGGCAGTTAATAAAAAGATAAATATTCTTCTAGAAGGTGTTTATGTGGATCGTTTCGTATTTTGTCCATTTTTATACGCCTCATTAACCGATTCTGGTCTTGGATTCCAATCATGAAAATCACCCTCAAATCGTTGTTATAATAATTTTTATCCATCAGAATTCCACAGCTTAACACAGTTTATTCCATTGAGGTTTTTGAGGTATATTCGTTAGTCAGAGGTTTAGTCTACGCTATGACCTACGACCACAGAGAGACATAGAAAAACTACTATGAAAACAATTACTACTCTACGGTTAGTCCGTTGTTAAACGGGTTGTTAAAGCATGTGGCTCCAAGGAGTAACTTTTCTAAATTTATGAATAAGGAAATGATTAATTTAACTTCTCTTCTTCGTATCGGCATGAGCCAATAGCGACATGGAATAGGGAAAGATTGGTCAGTCAACAAGAATGGTAGCGACGTTCTAACTTAACTAATCCATGGATAAATCTCAAACTAAAGAAAATCTTGCTCTATTACCATACCATACCATACTAAGTAGCTACGTGGTTAAATAAGAGTGCTACACTTTTAGTTGTGTCATGGATGAAAGACATGAGTTTTATAGTTATCTAAAGAGAAATGTTAACACTTTTAATAGCCTCAATATTATGATATTACTGCTAAACCCGTTGCAAGTGCATTAGAATTATACTATCAAGTGGCTCGATCTGCGAGGTTAAGCCACGGTCAGACTTGTGATGGGTGACCGTTTTAACATGTCGAGACCCCTCCGTGCTTCGGAAACTAGGTATAGCTGTTGGCCCAGCGCTTGATCTCTCTCTCACCAGTTGTGCCCATCGGACTATGAGATTTAGGGAATAGAGAGTGCAAGTGCACTCTACTTGACTAAATTATGTACGTTTGGGCATAGGTTTGGGAAAGCAATGGCTTTCCCAAACAGTATTGTTGAGCTGTGATGAAAAATAACCCAACCCAAATTGAATTTCGTGCCTCTCGTCGTAGCATCCACCTTATGGAAAATGGGCGGAGTCCTTTGTAGTCGATTAAATATAATCGACTTAATAATGATTACATGTCAATTTTATTAGTAAAAGCCTCATGAGTCATGACCACTCTAGTGCGTTCCTACCCGTGTTGGGTATTGCATTGTACAAACTGCTCGTAATAATATTAAAATCCATTTACACAAAAACATCACATGAGTAAACAAATATTTTTTTAGGTTTTAGTGTGTAAATAGAGCCTAATATAGTGAGAATTAGCAAGACGAACAAGTGTAATGAATTAATAATGTTTTTGTAGACAGCTGACGAGTGACAAAAAAATCAGGAAATCAGGTTAGTGTTTTACTTAACTCTTTACCACATTAATATTGTTATGTGGAACTGGTAGACTCATAGTATTTAAATCAACATTCAACTTAAAACTCCTTCAACCTTATTCAACTGGCTTGGTTTGGTTTGCTTGATAAAAATGATAGGTTAGCCTAAAACCTTAAAATCAGTTTTTAAGTGTACCTGTGTACCATCAATTACAGTTTTTTGATAACAAGTACAGTTAAAACTGAACATTTTACACTGTGACAGAGTCTTTTTACTTTGTTTAGATCTTAATAATCAAAATAATAGTAAAATTACTCATGAAACCTTCTATTAATGTAACTGGTTTAGTAATTAAAACATTATCACTGTTTAAACGATTTTATCACAAAACAATGCATAAATGCAATGTTTTCATACTTATGTACAGATTCTACAAACCTCAGGTAGGTTTTCAGGCATTTGTGTTCATTCTTCACTTAATTGACATAGCTTGGTTAAATTTTGAGGGTACCTGGTTGAAACCATTTATCAATCATTTTAAGATCTCTCAAATGTGTCCCTGAGTTGTGATATAGAACAGGTCGCAACAAATGAAAAATTTTTAACACTCATGTAATAAAATACATTTATAGCTACATTCAGTTTGCTCATTGACTCACAGATATTAATATTAAATACAATCCATTGCCACTAGTGCCTAGGATTTTGCAGCCTCCGATCGAGGCAGAATGAACCTTTTGCACTTGAATGAGACTTGGCATTGTGGGATTGTGGTTGTAGATATAGATTTTTGTAATTTATAATGTCGCTATAAACTGTCTTTATCAGGTTCACATTCCCAGAACACATATGGGCTGTCACAATAGTTTAACTATTGTGACTACTTTGCACACAGTGAACTGGTTAAAAAACCTACTCCAAACCCCTGTAGAAAAAAGCAACCAAATTATTGTAAAATAGGGATTTTACTGATAGGTAGGCCTGTTTTTCTCCATATAGTAAGCTTTTTAAAGTCCCATAGCTCCCATATGGGGATTTGTATAGCAAAATCAGAACAAAAGAAGAACAGTAATTTTGAGTTGGGTCACTTGTTTGTGTAATAATGTTTTCTGTATTAAGTTAATACAGTGTAATGACAGTAATATTTTTCAGCCCTGCTAGTTCTGTAAGCCGATTATAGTGTGTAGTATGAATGTGTACCCTTCAAATACCGCACACATTCCATCACAATTCCCTGCCATAAAATAATATAGCCTTATCTGACTAAGCCTTACACATATTTGTCATTTATCCACCATTTAAAAACCAAATCTTATTTTCAACACCACTGGGTGTTGAACTTGTTTGTGTATGTATTTATTTTGTTAATTTGGCACCTACAAAACAATAACCATTCATTAAAATGACATCATGAATTGAATAAATGAAGTATGAGATCAGGTATTGTCTATCCTTATCTGTTATTCAGTTGGGAAATATCATCTGTTACCTTATAATTTATTAGTATGATAAAATTAATCACTGCATTGTGTAAGACCTGCAGTTTACATAGTATTTGTGATTTCTTGCTGTTATCTTAGTATTGTAGATAAGCATGGTCTCATATTGTAAAGATTATTATTATTTTTGACTTGACTGTTAAAGTGATAATATTTTATGAATGATTATAATCTTACAACTGTAAAATAGCTGGTAGTTCATCATTATAAAGTGTTAGATACTAAATAAGGACTAGAAATAAGAAGGATTTTTGTGTGTATTATATTTACACATTCATGGTGAAACTTTTGATTGAAAAGGTGGGTTATATGTCTCATTATTTTAAAATTATCATTATAGATCTTGTTCCCTAAAAATAAGTACAGTTATGTTTTTGATTACATGTTAATCTTTTTTTAATTGGAGTAATTTAAATTTCTTTATGCCTTAATGATAGTATGTCAACTTTTTTCTATAAAAATTGGGTACCAATCGATATGTTTGGCAATAGCATAAAATCATCAAAAATATTAATTTAAAGAATTAAAAATCACAAAGATCAAAAATTTAATAAATATTTAAAAGAATCCTAACTTTATCCTTGTGTAGTGAGTATCCTATATGATTCATACTTGTACACCTACTATGTTGTAACCAGTTTCTCGACAATCTTGGCATTAGTGTGCTAACTTTAAGCCACATTTGACGCTCCGCTACAAACAATAATTAGGCTTATTAGCAAGTTGATTCATATGCAAATATGAAGTACATTCTGCATTCACCCGCATAACTATGCACAAGCTGTGGAAAATCTTCAGTACAAAATGTCTTTTTTATTCTTTAACTAAATATAATCCTTTTTTAAGTTTAAAACATGATAATTAGTGAAGTCCTTGTTGCAGGGTCAACAAAGCGAGCAGGCTATGACTTAGGCCATGCAATAAAAATGGAAGTAGTTAATATAGGCGAAGGTCGGTATGAACAAAGCGAAAATGTACCGGGTAGCAGTGCTGACAGTGATGCTTCCAGCAGCGTGTTTGAAAGCAACGACAGTGATCTTTATACAGAAGAGTTAGACAAAATATCTGAAGATGGTGACTTAAAAGAAGATCTGCAAAAGACAATACCGGAATGCTACAAATCCGACTCAAACTTTTCATCACATACAACAAGCATCACAAATGATGAAGAGTTTCAGGCGACAGCGTTGTGTCAGTTCATGGATATATTGAATGATTTAGATGAAGTTTTAGACAAGTCTTTACTAGCATGTCTTGACGACGGTACTAAAAGTTATGACAGCGACGAAGAGGATCTTATTTGTAAGCTTAAGGAATGTATTGGCGATGTTCACGAAGTATCAGAACGTTCAGAGGCCCAAAGTTCTATTGATGATAATACGCAAGTTATCACATGTTCTAACGTACTACCGTCTGCACCGCCTATAGAAGAAATCAACATCACACCAAGTATCTCCGAAAGGTCAAACTTCACAAGCCTCGGTCGGTCCAAAAGTTTTTCAGAACTAACCGAAAATGATCGTCAAGCTTTAGTTTCATCATTAGAAAGAGCCAGCACGATAAATGACAATTTGCGCAACTCAATGAGGAGATTAGATCCTATTGTTTTGCCGGCGATAACGGCTGAGTCGTCTTGTGAGCCTCTAACATTGCCAGTGATACTTTTTTTAGAGCATAATATAAACATGAGGCCAACTAGCGCGCCCATTCAATTACAAGTGACGGCAGCGAATCTGAGTAGCGACGGTGCATCAGGACCTCTTATTGTTGGTCGACGTGCTTTACTGATGAATCGTACGCTTTCACTTCCGTCGCCGGGAGATAGTGACATCACCGCGGGGGACTGGACTGGACGGAATACAGCCAGGAGTACTGCAAGAAGCACTAGTACATCAAGTTCCTCCACTGAATCGTTAAATATTGCTCCAGTCGCCCAAAATACTACAAGTGCCACTGAGGAGAGGTAATTAAAAAGATCTAATCTTATAATGTCTGTGTAAATGTTCTTCTACAGGGAACTCATTCATTGAGCAACCTTCAAGATTGCGTTATTGTATTACACATTTCGTTCTGAAAAATGAGGTCATAGGATGTGATTTAATAATTTACGAAATCGTTATTACCAATTTACCAAGTGTTAAAATATTTTTCAGAAACGAAGAGACTGAAGAACCTCCATTTGGAGTTTGGCCACATCGTATGAGTGCCATGCTGGCGTGCCTCAGTTGTACCGTGGGAATATTTAATATATCTAGATTTGCCATATTCAGTGTTCACTTCGGAGGTAATTAATGAGTTTTTACGTAATTAATTGGATTCACCTAATTTCCTCGTATCTCTACAAAGGATCTTTTTTTGTTGCAGCGAGCTTCATAATACAGTTTTTTATACTGTCTTTAATAATTGGAATTCCGCTATTCACGTTACATTTGTGTTTGGGCCAAGTGTTGGAGTCTGGACCAGTAGACATGTGGCGCATATCGCCAATATTCCAAGGCGTCGGCGTAACATTACTCATCACTCAGGCCGTGATCGGCATGTACAGTATAATAGGCCTGTCGTGGATATTTGTTTTCTTTAGAGACTCTTTTATAACGTCCAATGACAAATATAAATGGGCACTACCACATGAATTGAATTTTGAAGGTGAGTCAGCAATTACATAATTAAATAGTTCATTGTTTGAGCAATGTCAACAAATTCAACGGTATCAATCGCCAAATTAAGCAGGAAATATGATTGAAGGTCGGCCGTCGGCGATAATTTAGACGATTCCTTTTTCCGGTGCGTCACAAGAAATTAGGGTCATATTGAGAAAGTTTGTTCTTTTACAGATGGTCATGCGAAGAATGGAACTTATAGAATACAAGAGACTTTGCCTCAGTATTTTCACGGCGAAGTTTTACAAAGGAATTTGGGGTCCAATACTTCATATTTTGGCACAATAAAATTTCAAGTAGCGTTCAATTTAGCTGTAGTGTGGATGATAGTGTTCGTCGCGCTGAGCAAAGGATTGAGGTCTTACGGCAAGGTAACTATTAAAGGCCGTCAATTAAATGTAAATTAGATTTTTATAATATATTAACATGCTGTAATTGTTACAGGCTGTATACATGCTGATATTTTTGCCGATTTGTGGTACATTGGTGCTGTGTACAAAATTACTTACTCTTATACCATACGACACCGTCATTAATATATTTTCTGAGACTGAATGGAGCGAATTCTTTATTAATAGTAATGTAAGTATTATTTAATGCATTTTATTTTATCGACTATTCTGAAAGATTTTATTATTTTCTATTAAGTTGACTCTTGGTTTTAATAATTATTGTAAATAATAAAATAAACTGGGAAACGTTCTCTACGAATTAACTACACTAATGATTTAACTATCAAAGGGATCACCCATTAGTCACGAGAGGCTTGAAATGGGGGCTGTAATGAGATATCACGTGTATTTATTTTTCACGACATATAGAAAATAATTACACAACTAATATCTCATATTTCAGAGCTGGGCAGCAGCTGCTCAAGAGACCTTTCTCACCTGGGGCCTTCTCGGTGCCTGTATAATGCAACTCACATCACATAAAAACGCGAAGAACAAGACCAATATAATGCTGCAGAAGGAGAGTGCGTGTATAGTCGCGTTCACGTTCGCCGTATTGCTTCTAGGATCATTTTTGGCTAACACATGCGTGCAAATATTGAAGAATTATGGCTATGCGTATATACCCGGCAGTTTCGGTAAGTTAAATATTTACATAGTTATACAAAAGTGTACCTTGTTCTCCTGTCCCTAAACATAGTCCGGAACAGTTAGTTCCCATCAGACATAATGAAAACTTTGTTTTAAATTTACATTTTTTAGGTGTGTTTGTAAATTACATTGTTCAATGGCCTATCACGCCCAACTGTAGGGCGCTATAGTAACGAAGTGATGAAATTGTAGGTACTATGTTTTATTCAGGAAGTACATTTCTTATTGAGTGAAAATTGATAACAAACTGCGTCAAAAGCGGTATTTATTGATATCCCTATAAGATATTTTTTATCGTTAAATGCTGCTTTAGTTGTACTCCCTGCTTTTTAATTCTGAGAATATATATGTGATAATTTCGTGGTGACCTAGTGGTTGACATACCGGATGTGTATGCACATGGTTGCAGGTTCAATGTCTTACATGGTTTTTCAATGTCCTAAATACTTTCTTCGATATTCTAAGACACCACTGACTAACGGTGACGGAAAACATCGTGAGAAAACCTGGATTTAATAATCTGAAATCGCCAACCCAAAGTGGGCTAGCAGGGTGATCAATGGTCAATTCTTCTTTGTAAGAGTAAAGGCCTTTGCTTTGCAGTGTGGCAGTTATTATTATTATTTAATTGTGCACTCTATCATCTGTATTGAATATATCAATAAATTTATTTCAGAAACGGTAAGAGCCACGCAATTTCTATGGCCTTTATCTGAACCAATGCCAGGGAACGTCGTCTCCACGCCAGTAAGATACATGGGCCACTATGGCAGCTTAGTGGGGGTAACTGTGTGGAGAACTGGCACCACTGCGCGCGTGCTTAGCGGCTGGCAACCCTTACAACTGGCAACACAGGTCGTGCCAGCTACACTTGCAGTGTTGCCTGCTAATTTGGTAAGTTTAGGTTTTTTTTGGTAGTTGTTGCATTTTCTAAGGATGTGTATTTTATTTTAATTTTTAATAAAGCTGGCTAATAAAGGCCGGTAAACGTTTATAATAATTTAAAGCAAAAAACAACCGTGTTATGCAAAATAATGTTAAGCATGTTGTAGACATGCTAATCATGAATTAAATAAAAAACATTGCATTGATTTTCCTAAATTAACTGACAACATTATATAATTATTTAAGTTATTCTTTACTCATAAACTTTTATATCTAATGGTCTACAATCGTGAAATGAGATATATATTATTGCCAAGCATTTTAAAAATGTAACCACCTTTATTCTGTGTGGCCTAGAATTTGTTTACGACCTGTGTGCTTGAAATACGTGATTGTTTTTTCAATTAGTTTTAAGATAACCTCATAGTATTCAGGATAGACTTCTGAGTTTCATATGATTATTGCGAAGATAACTATGTAGCAATTTAGAAATATAACACTATTTTGACACTACGACGACATTACTTTTAAGATCTGCAATTCATTTTGCCTAACATTATTCGTAATGTAAGACGACGATTTAGAAACTAAATTGGCCAAAAACGAATGCTAGATAAGATGTTTTAATAATGCTTACAATGTATTTGTTTATTATACAAATATTGATACAAGCACGTACATACCTGCCATAGTAAGAGATAGGGGCCTAAATGTAATTCAAATGATTTTAAAAATTTCATCGTATAGTTTCGCTCCAAGCCGTTCTTATGTGGGTAATTTATCAATATAACGGTTTACGTTTTAAGTAAGGTTTTTAACCTAACCTACGACTACATCTAGACAATTCCAATTTACTAGAATTAAACTTTGTAAACAGCAACTTGGCTTAACAGCTAATTAACTCGACTTTATTCTTGCTAAAGACCGGTATTTTCCTAAAATGCCAATTAAGGCCTCATTAACCCATGAATTATACATAAAAGAAAAGTCTTCTAAGTTTTATTAAACTGTATCACTGGTTTTCAGCTCTCCCCAGCCTGGGCAGTGATATTCTACTTCATCTTGATAATGTTCGGCATAGCGCAACAACTGGCAATATGGCACTGCGTCATAACTGGCATCATGGCGATCAATCCTGAGGCTCTCAAAGTTTGGGAGACGACTATCACTTTCTTGAGTTGTGTGATTGGACTAGCTACGGGGTTGCTGCTTAGTACTGATGTAAGTATTATTCATGTACGTTCTTGATGTACTCTATAAGAGCCACTTTTTTTCATTGGTGGAAGTAGGTATTTACTTTTGTTAACATATAACATTTAAATTTCTCTACCCTATAAATATAATAATATTATTATTATTTAATATTCTTAAAAAAAATCTCTAATATTCACATTATTAACAGGCTGGCATCCGAATAGTCCACTTCATAGACTACGTGTGGGTCGGTTCGTGGTGGCAGATAGTGATACAAGTGTCTCTCGCGTGTGGAGTGTTCGTTGTGCGCGGGAGGCCGTACTCCCCCGATGTTGTGGTCGCGGCCTTATACTCATCAAGGACCAGGCTGTCCGCTACATTAGCTGCACTGCTCAGCTTCACTTGGACAGTGGTATTGCCGGTCTTGTTATGTGTGAGTATTGAACATATTTATTCTTAACTAGTCAATGTATGTATGAAGGACAATGGCGAAATCTTAGTTGAGGCTTGAAAGTCAACTATTTATCTAAGTTTTGACAAATATGTAACTTCTAATACTTATTATAGTTAAATTTTGGATGATTGATTTGATTAACTTTATGACTACCTGTAACGGTTCAAATATCTAGGAATGTCAGCTGAAGCCAACGCCAAGCCCGTTCTTGCTCTCCTAAAAACTAAGCGTTAAGCTGTTGGCTTGAATACAATTATTTGAGTGAAATGGAAGAGAAACTAAGCTTTTCACATAAGGATTTGATAAAAAAAATTAAACTAAATATCTATCACAGAGAGGAACAAGCTTATGAGGTAGGTCTAAAGTATCTTCTTTTGGGTTTTGTCACCGCAACTTACGTTTAAGCCTAAAAATGTATTTAGCCATTGTCCTTTAAACCCTCGTAAAGTTTCGTATACTTTCACGGCTAAAAGTGATGGAAAAACGTCATAATAAGCAGTTACTACTATAGTGACGTATAGGAATGATATCAAAAGTTACTTGAATCTTAAGTTTGATTATGTAATTACACAAAATATTGTGTGTATATTATGAATGAAATGAACTGTATAAGATTAATTTACATACGTTCGCCTTTTAACCTCATTACGCGCCAATAAAAAATAATTTACCTTTGAGGTTGATATGAAAGAAAGAGAGAGAAACATACAACTGGTTTTACGTTGTGGTTATAAATGGTTTTGTTTGAAGGTCAATTCTTATAAGTAAATAACAAAGGACCTGTTTGTTTATTTTAACGATTTAGCGTAAAAAATAACATTTATTTGTATAGCAATTATGTTGAAAGGTGACATTTTTGAGTTGTACCACTGCAAATTGTTATCAAAACATGAATAAGAATATTGAAAAAAATCCCTTCGCATATTAAGGAGTTACCAATAACCACTGATTTTAATTCATGAAAATGATATAAATGGTTGAAATAATGTGTACCTAAACACCATGTTACTGAAGCAAATAAATGGGACACGGACTTATGGTGACGGCAAATGTTAATGTCAAGAAAATACGCTTTTGTTAACACGTCTCTGTCTACCCCTTTGGGGATTATAGTTGAGATTATATTGATTAAATAAATGTATGTAATAAAGTGTGCTAAATACCTATTCTCAAAGACAGCAGTTGTAAACCTACGATATTTTATTACCTAATGAATAAAATCTCACAATATACTGTAGCACTAAATTATTTCAAGTGCAAAACAATGCAGCCCTCTTAGATATTGCTATTCAATCTAATCAGACCGGCAGTCATTGAAAATGATTGTCTTTGAACTTGAAGAGGAATGCTAATGATCACTGTTTGTTGTGTACTATGTTCAAGGTTGTATTCAGACTGTTGTCGGGCCATATTATTCCATAAGATCTATGAGATACAACAAACTCTATAAAGAGGTGTTTTATTACAATGATCAATGACGTCATTATGTTAAGTTTAATAGAGAAAAAAAAACACACCGACGAAGTTACGAGGAAGGCTAGTTTTACCAATGCTTACATACATACTTTAAAATGTATTAATTTAAAAAACTTTAGTTAAATACAAAATGAAGAATTTACCTTACAACAAAGATAGCTGCGTTAGATGGATTGCCTAGCTTGAGGATTCGAATAAGGGTCCGAGTCGGTAATTATAAGCACCAATCTAGAGCTAATTTATTGGACCCGTTAAATAACAAAAGGCACGCCCCTATTACATTGGGTCTACAATCATCGGCAAAAGGTACTAAAGTACACATCTGCTACCCCTTTACAGTATAGGCGCGATGTATGATGGCGCATAATCGCGGGCATCGACGTGTATTATCAACAGTATCCTTGGCACAAATTTATAAAATTACATCTCAAACTCACTACAGTAACACAGGTATAGAAGTTTATAGGTAAATAGTAAATACAATAACTTACTGAAAAACTGACTGTACTCGTTTCGCTGGCAAACACACAATGAATTTCAAGACGCAATACATCGGTTTATATACTGCTGCATCTAAGGCGAACCCCATGTCACGTGCATAGTTCTAAATATACATTCAGTTAAATCTGGATATTTGCAATCAGTGCTAGCGATATTGTTGATTCCCGATTCGGGTATAATAGTCGTGATGTCCGTAAATCTAAAGGCTAACAGCCTATTTTATCATTTCCAAGTAAGTTAAATGGCAGTTAGTTAGTAGATTAAGAAAATTATGCTCATAAGATTTTGAATTCGTTTATTGTAATAGATTTTTTTTACAATACAAATTATGAACATTAACTTCAAAATTAACTTAATAAAATAATCATAATATTAAAAACGGATACTAAAATAGTATAATAAATACATAATATGTTAGCGTCAGTTTGAACAAACGTCATAAATTAGTATCAATGATGCAGCTACTAATAAATAGTTAAACAAGAACAAACCAACATTATAAGTATCAGAGCTAAACATAATATATATTATATTCTTTGTATGATAAAACAATTAGTACATAAATGCTAAAACATAGTTATGCTCATATACATAGAAACACAAGTTACACATATTGAACATAAGAAATAATTGATGCTGTTTTACTTAGAAAATTAATAAATAATAATTCATTAGTATAATATTTCATTTTTTAAAGAACTGCAATTAAATAGTTGTGTGAAAGGCTCAACTGGAGTGAACTTATAGACTTTATTACAGCCCCTAATAATTATTAATTCAAATATCCTATGAAGAGGAGAAGAATTAAGAAACTCCATGATAACTATTTATTTCTGTGCATAAAACCTTACATGTAAAACAAAATCTCCATTAAAATTTATTATTATTTGTATTCCTAATGAGAGTAATTATTTTGTAGGCAATATGCGTGATGGACTTTCGAGTGGGCCAGCAAAAGCAGATGTACAGTTGGAGAAAACCTGTAGGGTAAGTGATACCACTAACTGTACCTACGGCTTACGTTGACGACTTTCTTTTCGTTTCTTTTTAGTACCTTAACTTCTCTTCACATCTCTATTTATTGACTTGCTAAAGACATTGACAAGGTTGATTAAGTAAGGGATACACTGGATTAGCAAAGGTATCAGGGAAGCATCAGTGTTCTTTCTATATGTAATTGAAATTGACTTCTATAATTGTATCAGAAATATTCTCGCGATCTTCCGATTAGTTATAGACTAGCCATGTGACTAATGTCAACCATTCATAATTTATCGCATTTTTCTCTATATTATCGTAATAATTAACCATATGTTTTGCCCTATCCCCAGCATTAGCTATGTTATTTTGTTTCAGTTACTGGCCAATATGGACTCGTCAAGTGGCGGTGTTGCTACAACAGGGAGCTTTGCTTTTGGTACCCATCGCAGCCTTCATACAAACATGGCGTTATATGAATAAAGGACCACCTGATATTTTGGATGTAAGTGATAACATTTTTTTCGATTACAGTAATTCACCACATACAAGTTGAATCACTTTTTTACTCAATACATTTTAAGCCAATAAAAAACCTGCCGGGCTATTAGAATAAAAAATAAAGAAACTGTCGTCGGTACAAGCCTATGTTGAGCGGCTACAACATAACGCGATTTTTTTTCTGTTCTGATATCATCAATTCTATTTTATTTTCTGTATTTTTTAAATGCTTACTTATTTATATTTTTCACAAATGTATCAAAAACTATTCTGGGAATGACTAAAGGTGAAAGTGGTAACATTCCCATACTATGTATGAAGCTTAGGATTTCTTGCTTGATTCTTCTTATCGTATGGTTGATGAACAACCTGGTGTCAGAGTTTAAACCGCCTGTAGGCCTCTGACATGGCTTTACACACCGTTGAAAAATCTCTCAGGTATGCCGGTTTCCTCACGATGTTTTCCTTCACCGTTTTTAGCAACTGATAACTAATTTATAGTACGCACATGAATTCGAAAAGACATTGGTGCGTGCCGGGATTTGAACTTGCGACTTTTGACTTGGCAGTCCAACGGTCATACCACTCGGCTATTAGTGCTTCTTGCTTGATTAATGTGCTAACTGTCCTTATGGGTAGTAGGACCTCAAAATTAAACCCTGTAACTGGGTTATGGAGGTTTGATTGGCAGTCGATGTAGAACATTGATATCCAGCTGCATCCCTTAAGAATAGAAGGCGGCACTAACATAGTTGAGGAAAGACTAGGATGACAAATAAAAGCATTAGATTCACCAGAAATTCATTTATATAATTAATTTTGAAGCTATTCTATATTATTGGAGTAGGTATTGAGTATATAATCTTGATACTTGTTTTTACGCTGCAAGGATTATGGAACGAATGACTGTATTGAAGAACTGGTAAGGAGATACTTTTCGCTAACTCAGTGTAATTTGCAATATTTATTAGAAATCTGTGCACATAATTATGAGTTATTTTACTATACTGGTCACACTTCAAGTGATTATGTTTAAGCGTTACAGCGTACTTGAGATGCAAACGTCTATCATGACTATCAACCTTTATTATTGTTTCAGCTAGTACATACTTGTCGGTTGATAATTGATATGGTGATAGGTTGACAATTACATGACGTTTTCTTTCTTTACGGCTTTACTAAAACGTCTTGTATAAATATTTACTTCAAAAGTAAGATTTCGAAAAAATGGATTATTCAAATGCTAGGGTATTTAAAAAATATAAATAACGGATTCCTGCAATCAAATTGTACTTCGAATAAAGATATTTTATTGATTTGTTATTTTTAAATCGTAGTTTATTTAAAAAAACGAATAAAGTAAAAATTTATTTCAACTTAAATCTGATTCAAATCGTAGCTAGGTATTATAATTTTTAACTTTAAATTAAATGAAAACATTTCATTTCATTTTGATTAAATAAAATAACGTTAAAGGTAATCGAGGCTCTGAGGTTTACTGATCGGGATACACACAAGGTTGCGGTTTCAAACCGAGACATCTACTAAAGACTTTTTCAATGGCATGTGTACGTTATTTACAATTAAGTAGCTACTATATTATAGGTTCCCTCCTCGCAGAATATTGTCAACACACCCTGTTTAAATTTGAACAATACGTTTACAAACAGATAAGCTAATAAATAGGCATTGGGCATAAACTTACACAGACCCTGTTGCAAAAAGGCTTTTTTCATACTTATGATGTTGTTACTTTAATAATTCAATTATTTAATTATTTTTTTAAATATATTTTTATTTAATCAGTCATTAATTATTTTATACATAAGGATACTCTAAAGTTTCTGCCACTTTTCTCAGCTACTTAACTTGTAACATCTTATCTGATCCTATCTTATCTTGTCATAGTATATTGTGTAAATATATGATAACAAAACATGTCATGTCATATTATTAAATTACACATTAAGTTGCATGTGACTGCTTTTCTGATTAAAAAACATTAACATAACATCACGCCTGTATTCCCTGAAGGGGTAGGCAGAGGTGTACATATAGTACACCCACATTTCGCCTGTTATGTTGTAAGTCCCAATGTAATAGGGGGCGAGCCTATTGCCATCAACCGGGCACAAATCCAGACTCCGTGCTGCTACTGAGAATTACCTAATGGAAAACTCAGTAACACTTTGCCCGACCCGGGATTTGAACCCAGGACCTCTTGCTCAGCAGTCGCGCTTAGCGACCACTAGACCAACGAGGCAGTCTTTCTTTTCTGATTAAAAGCAAAAAGAAATTCGTGGTCAAGGTCTCTAGACATTATAACATTAGCATATTATATAGTCACCGGAGTTCGGTGATGAGTAGAATAATGTCATCACGCCTAGCCTATAATCTCCAAAGAGGTGTTCTCCTTAATCAGAAGGAAATATTTGGGGTCTATATATTATTGAAAAACACATAAAGCTTTAAATTAACGTGTTTGAGTGTCGTCTCGATTGTCCCCTTGTAGTAATAGTCAAACAAGCATCTCATACCCTAAAATGAATGTCAGGTATAATTATATTCTTTTACACGTTGACTGTCCGCTAACTAGATTCTATAGTGAAACAAATATGGTACACTGGACAGTAAAAGGGTTAAAAGTCATGTTTAGTAAATCTTCCTGCTATAATTGTATTTCTTCTTGCAGCGTATACAAAACCTATATCGCCCGCGCATGGGTGTGTCGCAGGAGGTGGTCGGAGGGCGCGTGCCCCCCGCTCCCCCCGCGCCTGCGCCCCCCGACCCGCCCCCTAAGTACACCCCGCCACCGTCGTACTCCACCGCTACCGGGGCCAGGCTACTCAACACTATCCGACGCAGTTTCAGGACACTTAGAAGGTATGTGAAATTAATGTTCATGTTAAAGGAAACTGACTGTAAACGGCAAAGAACGGGAGGTTATTTAGTTTTAAGAATGAGGTTTCAAATGATATTACCCAGGTCGTAGAGCTAGGCATAATGGGTGTTAAAAAGGGCTACCATAAACGATGCTCGATTGACCCTAGGTAGGCAGCCCCTGATCTTTTTATCATGGCACGAATTTTTTTTAATGTCCTTTTTAAAGCTTAATGGTAGAGACACAATAGTCCTACGTAAGCAACGCATTATGATTTCGGGACGCTTGATTTTGTGTGAAAGTCTTAAGCGATAGAGACACACTTGTCCTATGCAGCGTTGCATACGACAAGTGAGTTGTTATACATTACTTGTATGCATGAGGACTTACTTCAAAAAGAGAGTTCTTGATTCTAACCAAACACACATTTTAAGAATTTCCTATCTTCATTTGAAGCCTTATCATACTTGATAAATAATGAACTTGCCCCTATGCATATAGAAGTTTAGTGTACTTATGTGTAATTAAAATTGTAACTTTCCATTACAGAATCACAACAGCGCGCGCCGAACAATCACCAGCTGAGGATACAACGCAATTACCGATTACAGTAAGCGAGACTGTTGAACGGGACGTTCTGGTGTCTCTCGAGTCACAACCACCGGATTACAGCGGCGTCTTCGCAGCCCCCTCTATAACAATCACCGACGAAACAGACTCCAGAATATCTCGACCCAGATCGTCAACATCGAGGAACTCTTTATCTCTAACGCGCGATTATCTTCGACGTTCATTTGTCAGGAAAAGTGATTCCGCTAAAAGTATTCGTTCGAGCTTGCGAAGGAGCTTCAAGTATGGTGGAGGGCTGACGAGCAGCCACGAGCAGTTAGTGCGCGGCGCCGAGCCCATGTCCAGCACGGTGGCCATGTCGGCCGTGCGCACTGCGCAGGCGCACGACTCCCACAGCCGGGCCTCCGTCATCTGATTTACATAACCCGCCTTAGGAGGCAACACGAATTTTTGTATCGTTCGCCTAACCCCGTTACAATGTATTTTTAAGAAGCCTATTGTATAGAGAACCGTGGAACATGTGTTTAACAATAGTACTTATATTATGTACGTAATTATTACGTTTGCATTACCGAGTAATCTTGACATCGGTTTTTTTTTTCGGTTTTAACAGTTGATGTATTTTTCTTAGGCGTCGGCTGCGTCGTTTGTTATTAATTCGTATTTAGACGTTAGGCGTAGACTCGTGTTAGTACTTATCCAACGGTAACATAATAAGTAGATAGTCATAATGAAGAGGAATCTCAGTTACTCCACTATTTTTTTAAATATTGTTATTCCTTTATTTTGTGTAAGCACAATAAATGAGCCATTTAGCTAGATGTATAAGGATTACAATAAATAGGTGTACTTATATTGTATACTTAACTTGATAATAACCTCAAGAGCTTAGAGAAAATGTGTTTAACGTTTGGAAAATGTGAAAACTATTGTTAACGGTTAAAAAGACAAATGAGAATCTGACTAATAAGGTGTTCTCATTTAATTATTTTGAGCGAGTTTTTCGAAATTGAGATAGTAGTAGATAGTGATATATTTGTTAGTGTGATACCTTGTAAAGCGGAACCCCTCGCCTATTGATAATAATGTGAGAAAACCCCATTTTATTATAGAATAGAATGTCTATTTAATAAACGACACATAAATATCGATTGATCGATACATGTTGCATATTTTATATTCCATTTTATGGAAATAAAATTCGTTACGTAAATATTATGAAAATGTACTAAATATATTCGGTGTTCAATGGTTATTATAATGATTGGCGGCGTTTGGTGAATATCGATTAATAAATTACATCGATATAATTTGCAATAAGGCTTAAGTAGCTTAAAGGGGTATTTCTCGTACGTTTAAAACACTGATTCGATTTAGTTTAAATAAATTAATAATGAAAAAATTACATGTATTTAATAGTGTTAAAATGTGACGTTAAACACAAGACACTGAACTGAAATTGTGGTTTAAAATTACGTGAATTACCCTGAAGATTTAAAGCCTAACAACGAATCTGTGAATGGTGTTGAATGCGTTAAGTACAATGAATTTAGATCAGTAAGCGAACCGGTTGTTCCATTAGCTGTAAGTAATAATATCGGCTGCTTGTTAAGTTCCTTTCATGCATTTATGTAAAACCGGCTACACACTCAAAAGTTAATGTTCTTTCATCTTCTAATATTTACTCAAACGTTATCTACAATAAAGTATTCTTTCCCGAAATTTTAGTAATAAATAGAAAGTAAGAAGTTCGCTAAATTTAGATAGATAAGGTTTATTTTTGTACCACAAAAATAAAAATTACAAAACATCACTACTTTTGTGTCATAATATGATTTGTGTTCATGAGTTAAGATCATATTTTACTTTCAAATAGAGGTTTATGGAAGCGATACGGGGACGAAACTTGGTTTTTAACTTTACAGTCGATTTATTGACTTGATTGAAGTTGAGATGAACTGTTGTCTTCATTTTTTTGTATATTAAACTTACTCCCTTTTAAAAATTAGGTTTATCTGTAGATCAGATTTGTTGGTTTTTCTCAAATAGTATTCAAACTGTGTGTCAACAGAGTTGTAAATACGAAACTGTCAACTTTTTTCAACACAGATGACAGTATTGAAATAAGAACTTTACCATATGATTATAGTTTTTACATGGACAATACATGGATATGTTTTGTAATCAAGCAGAGTTCGTCTTTCCGTTAGCTGACTTTGATCTCCAGAGTTGTGAGCGGACGTTATCTAATCAGTATTAATTTGTTTGCACGCAACGTAGTGCGTAGCTGGCTCAGTGCATTTGTGTTCTTCTAAATTTGTTTTATATTTCTAGTCACACATGCTTCCACCTTTGTAACTTAGTGAACATTTCGCTATCATCACATTTTACTAAAGCATATATTTATTATGTTAGCACGTTTTTATTGCACTTCTATTATAATTTTACTTTTTATTATGATTTTGCGCGTTCTTTTACATTCCACATTGTTGCGATGTTTATTAATTAGGTAATAAAACATTTTTACACTACCATGAAGTCATTGTTTTATTTAATTCACACACGTGCTTCCACGAGCTAACGAGATTTCATGAACGGTTAATTGTTTTAATTTAATAATTTCCTGTAAGAAAGTGATTTTGATTAAACTTATTAATATGAAATTAAAGTATTACGAAAAAACAACAAAATTGGAATGTAAATCTTTATTTTCTTATTGTAAAAATTACATACATTATTAAAAACATCTTAACACAACTTAAAGTCTTATAAACAGTACAATGTTTAGTCTGCACAGTCCTTAAAACAAGGAAGCCGAGGTAATGAAATGGTGAAAGAAAAGTTAGGAAAAGTAAATAGGAGTAAAGAAAATAATTAAAGGAAAACTTTTAGACAGTTACTAGTTAGAAATTAGGAACCTTAACCACATTTTACGACCTCAACTTCTCTCGATTTGTCAAAAAACATATAACAAAGTACGATCTCCAAAACCGCGAGCCATCAAAAGTGTTATTCGTTAAAATGATCAAATACATAAGTTCATTATAAAAATATGCTTTTGTCTACATTTAGACATACATTTTCAATTCAAGAACAAACAATTTATTTTGTTGCAAGTTTATGTCAATAGATTTGCAAGAATGCACACCAAATTTATATAACTAAGTAAGTCAACATATACTAATGGCACAACACACAATTGTTGTAATTAAGCTAATTGTAAGATCACAATGTCAGTCAGTGTATTGAAATATCTTCAAACTCGTACATGAGTTATCTTATCAAAGAGTTGAGATTTAATAACGATTTAGCAGCCTTGGAATCCGTATTTTCTTTCTTTTTAGATGGGTCCAACATGAAACATTTCCATAGTCTGAAAAAAAGCAAATCATATAATACTATCATAAGTATGAGCTTAGAGTACATTCAAAAGCATTGGGTACTATTTTCAAAATAATCAAGTTTTCAATTCATAAGTAGCTATTTCTATTTCGTACAGTGGAATTAGAAAACAAGAAATATGAATTTACAAGGATTTTGTTTAAATAATGCCTCATTCAGTGCGTCGAACGTAACGGATGAGCGTATGCACAACAAACGTATGAAAATGGTTTTTAAAGCAGTATCTTAATGTTGAACAACATAGCAGACCTGAGCGTCTCGTCGGCGCCGGCGGAGAGCACGGTGGTCCCGTCGGGCGACAGCGCGAGGTGCAGCACGCGCGCCATGTGCCCGCTGAGCTCGGCCACGCGCGACATGACCGGGTACTTCCAGATCACCAGCTGGTTCTGCGCGTAGCCGTGGCCCGAGATCAGCTCCTTGTAGTGAGTGCTCCACGCGATCGAGCACACCTGGATTTATACGGGTCATGGGTACGAAATATATAGAAATAATTACGGTGCATCTTTACGTATTGGTGACTTGTAAGTTGTTTAGTATATTATGTAAAGATGTGTGACGTACACAACAAGGTACATATCTGATTATTATCGTAATAGACAAAATTACAAAATGAGTTCTTTGGACACATATTTATTGAAAGTTTATCCAGTAGTCAAATAAAGCTAGCGCGCCATTTAGTGCTGTAGATAAAATTCTGGAGTTTTTAATTGGAAGTACGAAGTGCCTAGATAAACGTAAGAGTTAACATCGAATTCTTCTGTATGATATTGAAGTTCATGAACGACAACTTGCCATTTGCATCCACCGCTAGCTCCCTCCATGGCTGGTTGCGTGACTCTGAGCCTCTCCAAAATGCCAACCGTTAGTTAACGAACTATATGACTCAATTACATAAAAATATCCAGCATCGTATTACCTGAGACTTAGTGTCGACAGTGTTGAGGTTGGCTCCGGTCTTGATGTTCCAGATGCGTATGGTGCGGTCGGCCGTGCCGCCCCCGCTGGCCAGGATGCCCGCGCTCCACGGACACCACGCCAGGCCCTTCACGGCTGCCAGGTGCTGGCTGCACACAAAGAAGGGAGTTGCTAATGTTTCAAGCTCAACATATTTCATTTAAGACATTACATTACAATGTCTGTACTACAAGGTATATGGTAAACCCACAGATCGCCAGTTATTTTATTGGTCCCTATAGAGATACATCGTAGCGACACTGCTTATTACTTTTGTAATAAGAACACATAAATGCCACAACAGTTTGTTTTCTTCGAATTATAGGTTATGTAACAAAACATGTAAACAGGTATTGTATGGATTCGCTAGTCAACAATGGCATAGTAGCGTGGTTAACAACTTAGGGTTATATGACTTTTTGGTGCCATTTTAGCATGTTGCCCATGCTAAGCTTGAATCTAAATTGATAAAGGAAATTTGAAAAATGATGGACACGAGCGGAAGCGACACGGTGGCTCAGTTGGTTAGAGCAGCGCCACGGATCGGCGAAGGTCGCGGGTTCGAATCCCGCTCGTGTCCATCATTTTTCAAATTTCCTTTATCAACTTAGGGTTACTTGGATGTTGTACTTAGCCAGCTAGCTTAGACATTTGTAGAGGCTGTGAAATTGAATTTTGAATTACATTGATTTTTAAGTTGGAATTCGAAGGGTCCCCTGTAATGTGTATGTATAAAATCGTAACTTACTTGAAGGAATACAGGTACTGTGGTTGGGAGTAGTGCTGTCCCTGCGCGATAGGCCAGATGTTCAGTAAATTGTCGTTGCCGCCGGAAGCAAGACATTTACCATCCGGCGACCATTTTAATCCGCAAATCTGTGCAAATATTGATAAGGCATTTATCAATTGCATTAAAAACATTTTATAGATAAAGAGAGATATTCTGATCTGCTTCATCAACACAGTCTACACCACAACTTGACATTTTCGTTTACATTTTATATTGTACATTCCAGGATTTTTGGAAATTCTTCTCCTGACGGGCTGAAGATTGCATGGAGATCCATCGTCTGTCATAATATGTGAAGAACAAGTATACGTACCTCTTGCGTGTGCGCATGTATCGTGGCGACAGCGTGATCCCTCTGCCTAACATCGTGGTGTACAATATCACCGTCGCGGCCGCCGCTGCTCACGATATACATGTTCCACGCTAAAGAGCCTACTCGAGCGGTGTGACCATTCATATTCTGTGAAAATGAGAAGTCGCCAGAGGGTTATGTATGTACAGAAACTGTTTTGCTTTGCTAGTAAATAAACGAGAAAATAACGGACATTCCACACTGATAATTTCTAGTATTAGTTACATTTGGGATACATATGTGCATTCTTTGCAGTAAAACTTTCATTCAATGTTCTATTATTTACTATTTATTTTGCTTGAAGGTGACGGTAGTGAGACCGAAGGTGAAGGTACATGTTGTGAGTACAACCGGAGTAAAAAATTCAGCTAAATCAATTTGAATGAAAATAATAATAATTGACTGTATACTATGTACCCTTAGCCTCTTAACATTGGAGCAGTCCCATAGCTCCACAGTGGCAGCCGTAGTCCCCACAGCGAGGTGCCCCCCTCCCCCCTGCACCCACGCCACGGAGGAAACGGTATCGGAACCTTCGAGAGTCAGCAGATGTTCTATCTGTCCGGTGCCCGCATTCCACAGGTAGACAGAGCTGCCGAGCGCGACCGCTAGGATGTTTGACGCGCTCCAGTCGACTAGATTCAAGTCTGTGTAAATATTGATAGATATATTGAGGGGTTTGTTTAATTATTTGCAGTTGTACAAGTTTTACTTATGTATTGAGGGTGCACACCGAAACTTTTTACCCGACTGCGCCAGAAGGAGGATTATGTTTTTTCTTGTAATTTTTTGTACAATGTTTAGTGTAATCCTGATAATAGTTTGAACAGTCAGATTATATAGTGAGATAAATTGTGATTAGCAAAAGATGGTTATATTTCCCATAAGATTAGTTTAAATAATTAATAATTACATGATTACTTCTAGTACCAAAAGTAAACTTACAGTAATCATCAATGATATCAGGGGCATCTAGTATCCTGTCAGGTGCCTGTGGGATGTACCTTGTTGTGTTCTTCACTGAAGAAGGAACTTTGGCCTGCAGATATAAATATTATTAAGATTTATAAAATGGTTTCACTTCCCAATATAATATATATTTATTGGCTGTATAGCTAGGGTTTCAAAAGTGAACTTAAGTAAATATGATCTTAAGTTTCATGATAGTCCAAATGCAGATCCTGAGTGAGATACTGAAGATCTAGCAAACATGTTGTCTTAATGACAGATGTGCTGGTGAAAGGGTCATGTCAAGAGTACCATAAACCAATGAGAAGAATGTAATGTATGGAAAGGGGTGACTGGATTTTATAAAGTAGAAATCACATGTGTATATTGCAATTTTTAAGATGTACATATAAATACATAGATATGCAATATGCCAATATTCAAAGTTATATATTCATATCTTAGAACAAAAAGTTAACAATATTAAAGTAAAAAGACAGCAATCGTATTAAAACATTTATAGTACATTTAAATAACTAATAAAAATAATACCAGCATAAAACTGTTTTGTCTGCAGGGCAAAGGCCTCCTTTCATACATGGAAGCAAGCATTAGTCGTACTAGAGTAATCAACAGTTTTAAAGACTTGTTAGTGAATTGCGTAGGTAAGTGAGAAGCAAGCTGATATACCTGTGAATACACAACTCTTAGTCTGTTCTGGTAGCCTTCTGGGGCAGCCGGTGCTTTGCAAGTGTACTGCAACAGTCTTCCAGGTTCCGTGTCAGCTAGAGCTCGACCAATCGCCTCCCCTGTTGCAGTTTGGCCGGTAACCTCTTCATTTTTGTCCTCATCACGGCTCATCTAATAAGTTTATTTTTATTATAAATAATAAAAAACTTTTATTTAAACAACAATTGGTGTTATACAGTTTGTGACTGGAGCCTCCTTATAAGCAAGTGATGCCTGTGTTAGGAGACTCCGCTCTTTCATAAGAAAAATAGGAGAAAATTACAGACAAAATTTTTTTTTTACAGATTGTGTTTTAAAATGAAATAAAAATAAAATTAAGTAGGTATTTAAAGAAAAGTTAGACAGTATTTTGCGAAGATTGCAATTTGTGTGTGTGTGTGTGCATGTGCGAGAGAGAGTATTATTGCATAATTGCTAAACAATATACACACTACCATACCATTTATTACAAATTCAGTATAAATGCTAAGTTAAGCATCTACATGATTATAATATTGTACTACAGCTGATATTTTAAAAATCTCACCTTTATTTTCATGAGTTCTAAGGTACCTACTATAAATTTAAGTTGATTAAATATTAATATTTTTCGTTTGTATGTGTTGCTTTGGTGTTTGTTGTGAATACTGTATATAATGGGAGTTAGTGTAAATATATTAACAATATAGTCACCTCACATACAATGAACCACTCAAGTGGCTAAGAGCAGAAAATGCTCAGTAAAACTATAGTCACAATGAAAATCCATAACTTACCATATAGTGGCACAAGTCATAGTTAGAATTACTTCTAGATGGGATGAATCTGTCAGCTTTGTTTGGTGTCTTAGATGCTTTGTTCGGAGTCGGCGTTGTGGATCGACCTGCAAGGTATAGAGGGATAACTTTTCCTTCAAGGGTTGTAGCTAAACAACTACATTAACAATATAGGTGCATAAGCATAAACAGGACTAGCTAACAGCTACTTTTACCATTACTAAAGCCCACCCACTTCGACGCAATACCAAAAGGGACTAAAAATACTTGTGCACACAGACATGCTTATTTTTCTAGAAAATTCGTATTTTTTAACAACTTTACCTGGAGACTTGTTCTTCGACGGCGTCTTCTTTCCTTTCTTGTTGTCATTTCGCGTAGGTGTCTTGTTACTTGAGAGTACACTATTGTTACAACTTTGATTCGCAGAAATTGACAACTTTTGCATCGACTGGTTGCAAGTACTGAGGTTTACGTTCGAATGGTTCTTGAAAGAAGTACTTAACGGGTTTATATTTTCGCTGTTGGATTTCTTCGCCCACCGCTGGAGTGGGCCCCGAGTAATAGGGCCATCTATTGTAGCCAAACTTTTAATTTCATTCAAGTAGTTGAACTGAGCCATACTTCACTAAAACACTAACCAACACAAATAATTCTCGGATATACGATAGTGTCAATAAAAACCGATGGTCTCATTCATAAATGAACGAATAACATACAACAAAGAAAAATCTATTTATTCATCAAAAGAATATAATCAAAACCAACTGCAATGACAGCCGATTCCAAAAGTACGTTAGTTTGAAATGTTTGAAAAGAACACTTCAAAAAATAATGTTGCCAGAAATGTACAATTACCAAGATAAAATGATAAAACATCTAAATTACATGTGTGATAATATTGCCTTTAGTTTGTTGGTTTATAATTTAAAAACCTTGTGATATCAATTATAATGAACTATTGAGTAGGTGTCATCAAATCTACTATTACTATTAAGCAACAATGTAATATAAAAGAATAAAAGCTTGTAAAAATAATGTTAGCTGGAATGTTCGATATTTTCAGGATATTTGATTAATTATTGTGGTATTACAAGAGTGTTGCAATAACTGAAATAATTATTTGAGATGCGATGATGATACCCTCTGCTTTTTAGACATCACTGCTTAGATACATATAATTTATGTCAAGAAGTGGTGGATTTACCCTAAGGCCCAGTAGGCCCGGGCCTAGGGCGGCCAGATAATAATATTAGGGGCGGCCAATCGTGACAAAAAAATTACTGTTGATAACAAGCAATAACTAAAAGATTCTCATTAGTCTATGCTGAAAGTACCTACTAAGTATAATTATAGGTATAATAGTATATTCCTTAGGTAGTCTATATGATGGGTGCTGAGAAAGGGGCGGCTGATACTTACGACATGGCCTGGAGCCTTGGGCGGTTAAGACTGTAAATACGCTACTGATGTCAAGTCAGACTGCCTAAATTCGTAATAAAATACTTTTTTGTGATATGCGATAGGCACGGACCATCGGACGGATGCATCCATAATTCCATACTAATATTATTAATGTGAACTCTGTCTGTCTTTCTGTTGCAGCTTCATGACTAAACCGCTGTACGGATTTTGATGAAATTTGGCATTTAGAAAGTTTAAGACCCGAGAATTCAACCCTCTAAGCGCTTAAAATGGGGGTTAGGCGGGCGGAGCCGCGTGCAAAAGCTGGTATATTATAAAACATGATGCCACCGTGCTAGTGCTACTGTTTTTTTAACAGACTTCTTTGCTTTGAGATTTACAATTACAAATAAATAACAGTTATCGGTTTGTGATCTGGGAATTAGTGGGCCCCTTAGTCTAGGTAAATCTTGGGACGCTCTCCGGGCCCTGGGTAATTGAAAAAGACTGGCCCGACTGTGCTAGATATAATGTAACAGCATTTTAGTTAGAGGATATTATTATCATCATCTCCTTAATTAGCCGCCGAATCATCTGTGCAAAACTGGGACATTTATATAAGATCTGGGATTTTTTGGTGTTTGTTGAAATCTTCCTAATAGGGCTAACGGACCGCAGTATCAATCGATTTAGTAGATCTAATATATCTAAAATGAAGATTTCTATTCGACGTGTCACCCTGAGTTGCTCATCCTGGCCCAGCTATTGGTAGTGATTATATTCTCTTAGACCATGGGTGGAGATTTCGGTCATTTGCCAGCAATTTGTCACTTGGTAGAATAGTTTACACTAAGCTACTGATCAAGCTCACGCTGTGCCCTCCAATATGCTGTCGTTACTCGGATCTTTTCATAACTAACCGGTATTTTTAATCCGGTTCCGAGCCCTGGTTTCATTACTGCCCAGACGTGTATTCAAAATAAAAATAACATATTTATCGAAAAATATATTTAAAAATACTTTACTTATTACAAAAACCAATCATCATAATAAAATATAATTTCGATGTTACCTGAAAAAATTGAGACGGTAAAAAATTGCATTATAATTTTTATCAATTATGCTGAGTTTGATATCATTATATTAAAATGTATACACTAGTTGTAAAATACGATTTGAGCATTATAAACATAAGGGTTCCGGAGCCTTGGGAGAAATCAAGATGTTTACGTATTGTTGAAAAGTATTATAACATTAAATAGCAACTTTTACAAAGCGAGGCTGAAATTAATGTTTTAAAATAATTTTAATAAAAAAGTTTAATGATTTGCCATAAAGATAGTTCCATCATCGGCTACTAGGCGGATCTTAGATATTAGGCATAGTTTTTTGTGACTTATTTTTATATAAATGTGACTGACTACGGAACCCAACTCTAATTAAACACATTCGGCAGGCGTTTCTTAATTAACCTTGTGCAGAGGTGTACAATATGAAGGTACAGTAATAATTTTCTAGAATAATAACATAATTTTGAATATAACCACTGCAGCAAAGGTTAAAGTCTCATTTCATAAAGTATTCTTTTACGTACAAAGAATAGACGTATACAATCTGGCAAGTCTAAATATAATATAAAAAAAATATACATGTTCAAATTCAATTTTGTTTCTTTCCCTTTGGGTTCAATTGCCATAAAAATAGCACCGTCAACAAAACGTGTTCAAAGCTTGAATCCCAGGCATCATTCAAGAGTATTTATTGTAGCATTAGTGTTCCAAGATAGTTACATAACAATAATGGCAATAACAATAATTGTTTGATTGGAGAATTAAAACTCAAACAAAAGACAATCCGATTCGACGGGTCAGGCTTTTCATAATTTGTGCGCGCGTTACAAAGTACTTTTTAATGATCACTTTAGTGTGTATCAGTTTTGTCTTCCGTCTATTTTGTAGCAAATACAGTCTCTTATATATTATTTGCATTACATAAACATAATTATTGTTTTATATAACCAGGATTACAAAGGATTATTAATAGCTAGTCTTATCAAATTTATTGCGGGTTAGTAAGTTTATTTTGCGTATCATTATATTTAGAATTGCCGGCATACAAACTAGTATTAACTATATCTTATTATCAAGCACCATTACATTATTTTAGTTCATAATTAAAAATATACCTATGTTTAACGGAGAGATCTCTTATGGACTTAAATATAATTACATATTCAAGGATACAATTGCCCTACTCGACAAGAAACATGAATTTCGAAAATTATTTATCAGTACAAATTTTTAGCACATTTGACGAATGGGGGCTGCCCGTAATAAAATGTACTTGTATAACTTACGTAATTAAAAATAAGAAGTAATAAAATTGTCTAACTTCAAACATAATTTTCAGATTAAACTATTATTTTCATAAAGCCGAAAATGGCACATATTTCATACATAAACTTACTATGATACTCACTTTTCTATTTTAGAGATGTACCGAGTATTTGTACCCGACTTATTTGCCGAAAGCATAAACAATAATTATGTTTTGATTCTTTGAATTTTATATTCGTGTAAAATAAATAGCTTATTGGTTTGCAAATAAGCTTTTAACATGTATTATGGTACGTTTTTAGTGTTTTTATTAATATTCATGCTTTTGAATTTGTTGTTGGTTCACATTGGATTTCTTCCCTGAGTGGTTGAAATCGGCGAGTCGACTAATTAGTCCTTAGTCGGTACATCTCAACTTCTCTACGTATAATATTTCATATTATTGCAAATATTTTGGAATACATTGGGTAAGACTGTATAATAGATACCCTAGTATTCATAAAAATAAAACATTTATAATTAATTTTAATTATTATCTATCGAACAAAAACAATAACCGTGTCGCATTTTGATCTACGATTTCCAAATCGAGTAATAATTAATTGCTTCTACTTCGTAGTAAAATAAAACTAATCCATGAATACACCAACAAAATAAAGCATACCGCAACTGGTGGGATTAAGATAACAATAATCTCATACTTAATATGTACTATTCTAAAGTAACAGTTTGTTCATGATTATACATAATGTTACATGGAACAATATCCGTACACCTACAACACGATACGAAAATGCACTGGACTAGTACAGAGAAATGGAAATCTCAGATAATATCCTAGTTTAGTGTTTAGTATGTACTTGTCATTTATGCTACTGAGATATATGTGATCAATCATGTCGATAAGGTCTAAAATTCGTTGTTTAAAATGAATACATTTATTCTTTTAGGCTATATCTTGGTTTCAGAGCGACAAGGCCACCATAATAAAACCAGCACCAATATATTATTGCTTTCAGTATTACAAAACTAATATAGGTCAGATGTAAGATACGTAAAGACCAAGATTTTTCAATTATAGAACCATTCAAATTGCTCATTCTTTGCACCACCATTGTTGCCACCCTTACTGCAGTGATGAACAAATTAGCACCAAGTTGCCAGGCAATGAGACAAAACATGACTTCGAAAAATCTTATATAGGAAAAATGTGAGCTTGCTGTATGGTGTTGCGATTAACAATTTTGATTGCCAGCTGTGTTTCTGATTGAAAATATCAAAATGTCAAGCTCGCGCCACCTTTCTCTTTATCACTTAATTTACACTTTTATTGTTCATTAATTAGTTAAAATAGCAGTTAATACAACCGTGAGCACCTTAAAGGTGAAAAACCTAAAATATGTTTAGATTAATTAAAAATAAATGCATTGTAGGCAGTATGTAGTCCTTAAGTATTTTGTTAAGTGGTCGTTAAAATAGTTGTCATTAAAATTGATATGCACTTGTGTTCAGTTCAGTCCCCTTTTACTGTCAATGTCACATTTGACAGGACACAAATGTCAAACGACAGACTTTAAACAGGCTGTATAAAAATTTGTAAAAATTACAAAGTTTGACAGCCGATACAACTCGCACATATTATCTACGGTATTTTGTCTTATACTATTACGTATTTCGAAGTGGCAACACTTGGCAGTAAAAGGGCCTAATGGATATTGCTGCATGTAACATATAAAATGGCAGTGGCAGAATGCTATGTGTTATTCGTTCTCATTACGTTCATAATGTGGATGTGTCCTGGGTTGTCGACGGTGACGAAACATGAGAACTTATCGTCATGGCTAAGCCTCTTCGCGTTCATACCTGATAACTTGATACATGCTAAGATTTCTTTCCTCTTCGAGCCTTCTTTGCACCTGAAATTTGACAAACAGTGTTAAATTTAGAGGAGAGAAAATTGCAAATGATAACCTTTGCTTCACAAGATATCGTAGACAATATGCAGACCTAACCTCCGCCAGTCGGAGGGACTTTAAAATGAAGAAGAATGTGACATTTAAGACCAAGAGAAATATGAAGGATATTATCAAATGACCCTTGTAGACTTTAACAAAAACTTAAGCATGTATGAGGGACTACTTACGATTTCCCTTTCCAAATAGCTTTCCAGCATTGCTGTGGCAGGAAGTAGCTGTCTCCGAAGAACACGTTACGGTTGGACGATGTGCTCGAGTTGTTCGCGTTCGGCGTGTCGCACCTACTCTCAAGGGGACTGCCGATCGGCGTCATAGCATTGTAGCTTCTGTGAAGGTTTTATTCAATGATGAGTATTATATTATTTTCAGTTATATTTACTGGTAAAAATAAACACTAAATATGTTTCTAATACCAACTATCATCATTATTATTATATATTATTATTAATAAAAGAAAGTAGCTTTTTGTTTATATTGGTATAAACAAAAAGCTATTTTATATTAATAATTTATGAATTTTTAATGTCGCAAAAAAATAAATAAATTTAACTAACCTCTTTCCAATTTTGAATTTCTGCGCTTTCATAATGTGCGTGATGTCCCACCAAACAATCTCCGTTGCCATGGTGACCAAGACTAGCGGTGGTTGTTCATTATCTAAGTCATCATCTTGCGAAGGTTGTGTGTGGTACGGCGATAGAATGGGATGTGGTGAAGTTTGCAGTAAGGAGTTGCGGCTCGAGCGGTCGGGTACAGGGGAGAACGAACACCAGTGGACTTTCGTCTTGTGGTGTTTTAGAAGACTTAGTTGCCGCCGTCCTCTTACGTTCCATACCTGTTAAAAGCAAAATAGTAATTATATTAGCGGACTAAGTTGGTTATTACACCCGAGGTTGGTTTGTTTTACAGCCTAGTGTGTAACGACTAATGTACACATGCTTGATAACATACTTGGGAACACAAATCCAATAAGAGAACCCATGTAACTAACGCAGACGCACATCGTGGTTGTGTGTAAAAAGGTATTAGGGCGGGAATGTACCGACAAAAAACGAGTGATTGCTGCATTATGGAACTAAAAGACACTTTGCAGGCTAGTTTTTTAAAATTGATTTATCACTGTATGATATAAAACAAACGAGAATAATAATTACCACAACATTTCCAGAGTCGAGTCCCATGGCCAGAATATTGCCGTCCGCAGTGAGATCACACGAAACTATGACGTTGTTCAGTCTGTATTCTTGGATAGTCTGCAGTTCTACTTCATCATTCACTTTCAGTTCGAATGTCTGAAAAAAAAACACTCGTAAATGCTTTGACACATATTTCTGCATTTGAATTTTAAATAAAGATGGAAATAGATTAAGAGCCAATCCCTGCGCTCAAAGTAAATAGGTTGCTTTATTTTATTTAGGATAGATTAGTCTGACTTTTAAATACAACCTTAGGAGTTGGAATTTTTGATAGTTCTACGACACTTAGCAGTATAAACTTTTTAACCATTTAAGCGCCACGGCCATAGATAGAAAACAAAGTTTTCGTTCCCCTCCACGCTACGATTGAATTAAGGGACAATATCTAATCGTAACATTTATTACGATTATTGTTTGTTATTACATTATACAAATGTTACAATTAAATACTGACTAATAATAAAGTTATGGTGTGGAGAGCACGTAAACGTTTGTCTTCTATACAAGTCGTGGCGCTCAAAAGGTTAAAAACCTTTAAGGGACCAAATCAAAAAAATATTGTGTGCGATAAGACCCAGACTATAAAATCGTAACGTGAGTTCAATTATTCGCGAAAGTACAAAAAGTATTATTACAAGAATTTTTAAATTTATTAATCAACATACCTGAAATGCTTTATTACTCTTATCATTGATCACAAGAATATTGCTTTTTAAAGCCACAGAGCTGACTAATACATCTGACTGCCGTCCATTCAGTATTGTCAGCAGTTTCAAGCTCTTGTCCCACAGTTTGATTGTCGCGTTGGATTCTACTGTGATGATACCCAGTTCTGGGACCCAGAAGCAGTCGACCAGACCGCTGCCCCTGCAAAGACTCTTTGTGTCCCCGTTCTTGAATGTTCGGTCCCTCGAACAGATGCTGGTCTCGCTGCTCGAACTAGAAAGTCGTTCTAAATGGCCGTTTTTCTTCTTTACACCTAAAATTAGGTTATGAGTAATTTGACAGTAAGACAAGGATAGTCAGTTGTTTAGACTTGGATTAAAAGCGAGTATTTGTGTATCTAAATAGCTCAGTGGTAATCAAGAACGCGACATTTGGCCTAGCTCATGAACAAAAGTAACAAAGGTAAAGTATCATAAATGTTATGAGTACAATAAATAATCAAGAGAAAATTAAGGAGGTCTATATTCTAAAAGGCGAAAGAATTACAAGATTGACATATTTAATATTAATTATGCTTCTTTTACTCATCACAGAAAATTACTTAATATTATCTAACCACACATATTATGTACATAGGTAAATAAAGTGCTAAAATAAAACTTACCTTGAATATCATTCAGTATCTCTTGCGATCCAAGATTAGTGTTGCCTCTCTGCATCATTTCAGGCATCCAATCACCCGTCAATGTGAGTCGGTACGCCATCAAACACGTGTTCTTACCCGCCACAATCAACAAGTCAGGGGTGACAAAGTTTAAGTACTGCACTGGGCTGTAAACATCAATTATGGTAACGACTTCTTTTGTCCGCAGAGTGTATTTCTTGACCGCACCAGACTTCAGTCCGTAAATAATGTATTGGTTGCAAGGAGAGATTTTCACCCTAGAAATGTATTCGTCTGATTTCTCTGCGATTTCGGTCAGAACTTTTCTTCCGCGCATCACCTGTGAAAGAAGCTTTATCATTGGACGATTTTTGTAGTCACGTGATAAAGTAATATTCTGATTGGCTTTCAAAATAGACAAATGATATTTATTTCAACATTCTTATACCATACCTGGATATTGTTCTTATCATCAACAACAGCCAACAGTGGTTGAAGGACTCCATCGTTATTGTTGCAAATCCCCTTCAAGTTGAGCGGCTTAAGAGAATTCCTGTCGAGGCTCATAGAGTTTTTGAGCAAGGTTTTAGTGACTTCTTTATGGTTGGCAAACGATTGGTGCCGCTTTGGCGTGTTGTTTGCGCTTTCTGTGCCACTGTTGGGTGTTGAAGAGTTTGGCGTCTGCGGCGATAGCGGGTTGAGGAAACTCACGTCGAATTTGGTCGTTAGACGTACTCTCCTGAATATGTGTTTATTATTATTATTAAGTTAAAGTTATCGCGCAGGGAAAATTATCTAGTTTATTATATGACTGCCAAAAGTTGACGATAAAACAAGCGTATTGTAAGTCCGATATGAATGAGAAATATGACTAAGCAACTAAGAATGTTTTTGTATTGTATTGTAAACTGTCGTATACAACAACATCTGCGCCGAAAATCATCAAAAATTGCCCCATTACAATGAACTCTTAAAACAGGACTGTTTACGATGTGGAATTGAGTGTAATGCGGCGTCTCGCTTTCACAACATAAACTGTCCAGCTTTAAAAGTTCATGGTAAGGGGGCTGTACTGTAAAATGATAAAAGTAGGCAACATTTCGTACAAAAAACACTCACCCATTCCTTTGCGCCGTTTGAGAAATATATGAAGCATCCAGGTACCACACTTTGGCCGAATCTTCGACACAGCCAGTGCCTGTTAGTAGGACGTCCAACCCGGGTTCGAAATCATCCCACATTAACATCTCACTGACCGCTATTGCAATTACGTTACTGTAAGACAAGGATAGTTTTTTTTAAATATCAATGTTGTAATAAGAATAAGAATCATTCATTTGCTAATGATGTACTTAACTGTAGCAGTTAAAAAATAATAATAAGTTCTATACTCAAATATATAAAATTGTTTTTAACTGCCAGTTTAGATATTAAACACCATTTTTTAGTTTCAAAATAAGAAAGTACAGGTTTAATTGCAACACTAAACATTCAAGTTATTGAAAAAGGTAATCTAATTTTAAACATTTTTACGATTCATACAGCTATATCCAATCGAATGTTTACATAATATTTTACGATAGAATTTTAGAAACTTCCAAAAACTTACCCCCTCCGGTTCTCAAGGTCAAAAGAACTGGTATAGGTCTTCAGATCGACGCACACAACCCTACTATCATCAGTTGACACGAACAGCAGCGTACCAGTTTTGTTCACAGCAATTGATAGGAACGACAAGTTCTCTTTGATATCCTCACTAGCAATCACTCTTCTACACCTACATGTGTTAGATTTCATTGCATTAATTTTGATTTCATGCTCCATAATTTCGTTGGCTTTTAGCGTTATGATTTTGTTGCTACCTGTAAAAGTAGGTTACAAGTTAGATTATTGGAAGGTATGTATGATTAAGATATAAACCACTTAAAATAATTAAGTCAATAATGAAACGTTTTTGACTAACTAACAATGTTTGCATTTTTTTTGTTAAATGATAGTTACAAGCTCTATTATAATTAATTGAGATACCAATAACCACATATGACAATTTATTCAAGCAGGTTTTATTGTGCTAATGGAGACCAACACTCAAACATTACTAGCACTTACCAGGAACTGTAACCATATCTAAAATTATATCAGTCTCTTCGAACGTAATGACTCGTTCCCTAGTCTTCAAGTCGATCACGTCCACAAATCGGGCGTTCCCATCGGTCGCCACAATCACATACTTGTCGTGGTTACACGGCACACAGCACAGAATCTCTCGATCCCTCTCAAAGTCTTGAATAGTTTGGATTATCTTATTAGTTTTGTTACGCTGTGGTGTGTAGAAGATGATTTTCTTGTTTGTGTGCATGATAAGGTACTCTTCGTTGTTAGTCCATCTGCAGTTCAAGTATGAACCGACAATCGTTTCCGTGTCTGCATAGTTTTTGTTGCAGACCTCTTCTGATTCTGTAAGTAAAAACATCATGATAATTATTGATGAGTCAATAAAAATTACGAACGTCAATTTTTCAATTTCAAGTGTCTATCTAGCAGTAAATATAATTATGTAGATGAGTCAAAAATCATTATAACTCACTCTGTGAAGTGCCGGATAAAATAAAAATACCAATCTTCAAAAAACAAAATTTACATAAATAGCAAACAGAATACAATAAATAAATTAAGATGAATCAAAACACATTACTACTAATTTCCAAGAATTTATTCGTAATAGAACTGAAGTGCCCAAAGAAAATAAAATGTCAACCATTCTACTGCTCAAAGGTTAAAGTACACACAAAACAGCTACATTGTCACTATGCGACTATGAGCCATTATGCAAATTTAAACATCCATTTATTAAGCACTAACGAAACTTATTATAAGATTACAGAAAAACAAAAGCAACACGAACCTTCTTCAATGACGTCATCGGTATCGTCGTAGTCGACGTCATCGACGTACCACAATTTGATGACGCCATCGTAGGCGAGCGCGGCGACGATTGGTGGGTTCATAGTACACGCGACGCCGATCCACTTGACAGGGGAGCCGGTACCACGGAGCTCCTTCCGCAGCTTGTTGGTGGGGATGTGGAAGAACTGAAAAACAATATATACATTTTTAATATAATGCTGTCGAATATGTAATTCGGTATCAGGATTTTTATTACAGGGGTTCGTACGTAGTGTGTGCCATATGCTAGTATGAATGGCCATACATTCGCTGAGGAATCTTAAAGCTAAATGCAGAGTTGTTACCAAGAAGAGATAAACTCAACCCATTTTCCAGACACATAACTGCAAGCGAAAAATATATTTATGGGGTAACACTAACACACTATACTAAATGAAAGTATAATAATATTAAAGAATATCCATCTTTACCTATTTATTGCCTCAAAGCTATGCAAGGACTTTTCTCAAACTCTGATTGCTGGAATAAGAACACATAATTGGTTCAAAATAATTTATAAAAATACCTTGATCATGCCGGAGTTGGTACCAACAAGCACATAATCGCCAAGAAAACACACTGCAGTAATCTTTTCCTTCACGTCAATAATAGAGTGTTTGATTTCATCCACATTATGTTCATGCCTATAAACAAAAATGGAACTGCATTAAAACATAGTACAACACACAGAAAACGCATTCACGCGCAGTGTGTGTTTCCATCGCCACGCATCCCGAAGCGTAGTGCGGGGCAGTGTGTGAATCACCTTAATTAAAAAAATACCTAAAAAACTTAAAAAATGTAAACGAAATAAAAAGGCAAACGCAAACAATTAACATTAAACAAGATTATTTTTTAAAGATCGAAGATTTAGAGGTTTAAAGCTTGGATAAGAGTACCCTAAACCAACAACCAGAAAAAAATCACGATCATTAACAGTAAATTGATATTCAGTAAATGCAAATCTATGTGGGAAACCAGCATGGCAAACTTTATTCGTAACAGTAACTTATTAACCTAATTATTGAATTGAACAAGGCCATTAAAGACCATTTAACGTCTGCTGCGTGACGTTAGATGTCTGGCTTTGATACTAATCGGGTAATTAGAATGATATCAGGTCCATTGAGATTTATACTCTGATGTCTATTGTTGTTAGCGAAATTGACTTTACATTTTAAAACAATTAGGTACAAAATTAATTTGTTGTGATTACATTATAAATCTATTGTAAGACGCAAATATTAAAAAAAAATATTTTTCTTAAATTACCGCTGTTTATTAAAATCGCTATTTATTAGTGACAAATTGGAGTAATATAGTTTACTAATAATATGTAGGTGTCGTGATGGCCTAGTGGTTGACATAACGGATTTCTATGCACGAGGTTGCAGGTTCAAACCCAGGCAAGTATCAATGTGACTTTTTCAATGTCATAAATACTTTCTTAGATATTCTAAGACACTTCTGACTGACGGTGACGGAAAACATCGTAAGGAAACCTGGATTTAATTATCTGAAATCGCCAACCCGCAGTGAGCTAGCGTGGTGATCAGTGCTCAATCCTTCTCTATACGAGAAGAGGCCTTTGCCCTGCAGTGGGACAGTTATAGGATGTTATTATTATTATTATATGTAGGTAAATATGTGTAGCCACAAAAGAACATCTCAAAAACACGGTCCAAAACAATAAATCAATATTTTATATACAACCGAAATATCAGTTAAATAATACAGAAAGGGCAACTAATAGATCGATATACAATAGCTTCAACTCTTTGATCTGTAAGCTGCAATAATAACATAGCCATAAGAAACGGTAACAAAAAAAGAAAAACAAATACTTACAGGAACTCAAAATACAGCTCATTCTTATTGCAATTCTCTTGAGCGATTTGCGATGCTTTTGAATAGAGAATGCCTTTAGATTCATATTGTAGGATGCTTTGAATTATGTCAGTGCATGGGTAATGGTAGAGATCGGTTCCATGGGTACTGAGAAACGCTTTGATGTTCATTAGCAGTTCCCTGTCTAACTCCTAAGAGGATAAAGCATGGTTAGCCAAAATATAACAAAAAGCAACAAACAAGTATTTGTGTAGTTAAGAAAGTAAGTTACTAAAATGTGTAGGTATATTAAAACTTAAAAGTGTATGACAATATTATTTGTGGTTATCACTAAAGTGTAATTTAGAATTTAGTAATTAAAGTAAGACATTAGAGTTAGTATAAAGGAATGAAGTTGAAAGTACTTACGTTCGTAACAATATTGTTCTCATACTTCTGAAGATCCGACATGACATCAGCGGAGCCTGTTAGTCTCACTTTGTTGCCCAAAAACTTTAAATTCAGGAATAATTTGTTGAATAGACCAATATTATCATTCATATTATCTGTGTTTTTAATATGGTAGCCGATAAAAAACGCGATGTAACCATCATCGACTATTTCTAGTGGTGGGTTCGTATTGTAATATTTGTAGCTGTTGAGGAATTCTGCATGCAACTTCTTGATATCATCCTCTCCAGTGCTCCTTAAGTAATTCATTATTAGATCATGTATCTCGTACATGTAGTTTCTCTGTTCTCGATCGTAAAACTCGATGATTAGAGATTTACTGCGCAGCTCCTTCATAATCGACTCAACTTGAGTCGCTTCCTTATTCCACAGCTTGCTTAGAACCTTAGCGGAGACCTTCACATTGTCTGGTAAGATTTTCAGTCTCTTGAACAGTGGTAGCACATTCTCGTTTAGAGAGTTAATACATACTTCGATTGTTTTCATTGGATTGTACGTTTGATTTTTGGGGATGCTGGAAAATTAAAATAAATAATTGGTATCACAAAATAAGGCGCATATTTGATATTATGCTTTTCCAAATTAAGTTTAGGAGACGAGAAGTTATTTTAATAAAATGTAAAATCAGGATGAGAGACTATAAAATATGCCTTGCAGCTTGTACTTACAACAAAAAATGTTCTTTCTTCTCCAACTTCTTGATATAGTAATTCCAGCGTTTCGGGTCGTGAATCAACCGTTCTCTGTTCTCTGCCAACTGGGCCCCAATCAAGCCAATATTGAACGGGCTCCCTTTGCATATTTCGTGGAGTTTCTTAGCCTGCCACGGTAACTTTGACACAGTCACTTCCAGTGATGACGCGAAGATTTCCAACGATTCCTTTTCTTCCAAACTGTTTTCTATCTGTAAATATAGGTAAATTGTGTATGTTGTATTGTTTTATAAAATCTGTATCAAGCACAATGCCTTATAAATACAAGTATTTTATGAAGCCCCCTTCAGAGGGGGGCTTTGTTCAACCGTGTACGTCTTTCGGTTGATGATGATGTTAACTTATACATCGTCATTATAATCATAATAGAAAAGAAACCGAAATAATGTTTGATAAAGCTGGTATGGTACCAATATCAGTAATATTAATCATTTTAATAATAGGTATGTTGTGTGATAAAATAAATGAAAGAAACTAATTGTTGCAACCACATAGTATGAATAACCACATAGAATATTAAGCGCATATTTTACAATTACAGGAAAATGTAGTATTTTATTTTGCGAAACATACCTAGTACCTAGATAATAAATAAAAGGCTAATATTGAGGTACAGTGATTAGTATGACGCAATTAATTTGCTTCATTTAGTAATATATTGCAGCATAGTGTTATCTCAACATTATAATTAATCTACTACTACGTCAAAATTACACTATGTTGCAATACTTACTAATTGTATCTTTTCCCGACTATTTTCAATTAATTCGAATTGATATTCATCACTATCACTACATAGTATAAAACAAAGTCGCTTTCTCTGTCCCTATATCCCTATGTATGCTTAAATCTTTAAAACTACGTACTAGTTTTTTTTTATAGATAGAGTAATTGAAGAGGAAGGTTTATATGTATAATAACATCCATTAAATAGTGGAGAAATACTTATAATATACATATATTTTATACCCGTGCGAAGCCGGAGCGGGCCGCTAGTATTTCTATACAACTGTTTTCTCTTGTACTACTTTTGAAAGTAATTTGCAGTCTATTACTTTGACACTTGGAATACACTCTTGCAGAATGAAACTAATTGCTATAAAAGGGCACGATTTTACGTAACGTAGAGCACTCTCATTATGCCTGTTATCACAGTTTAATTCTACCATAACGGTACTACATATCAGTTTAACCCCTGATATTAAAAAGGGATTATCGCAATGAAACATTGAACGTTATAAACATGTGATGCGTAACAAGACCTAAATCCTCATATTTAGTTCCTTGTTTCACGTTGTTATTTCCTTATGTGTCACAAAAAACCTTATAAACAGAATAAAATCGACACATTCAAAACCTCGTTACGCAGCTTCTTATTCGTTTCTAATTGTTGCATCGGTACGCTTAAATTTTGGTGCTTAGAAAGCGGTCACATTTATAGGCTTTATATATGTTTATAAATATATCTATAAGCTGTAAGAGATTATTACTTTAAGGATACACACGTCGTACATACGACGTCATAGCACACATCAAAACAAAAAGAGATCGCCACCGTATCGCCTTCCACATCGCCGTCAAACAGGAATCAATCTTACGTAACCAAAGCGGATCAGCTGCTCCAATCCGTCGACTTGGCTATGGCTAGGCGACTCCGTGCTTACGGTCTGCCGGTGCTTGTCCCAAGGCGAGGCGAGGCGATTACGTTACGATTCCGATTAGTGTGCGTTGCAGTAGGGAGTTTCATACAAGTAATACTGCACGGCTCGAGTTGATACAGTGACGATCCCTCTCCGGGTTGATATGTGTGCTACGACCTTAAGAATGCCAATAAATATTTACATTGATGATTTGTGGGTGGCAGTTAGCGACAACATCAGTGTCCCTTGTCGTCACTAAGATCTTGCATCCAATATCGAAGGCGCCCAAACACCTCTTGTCGTTCACTTCGTCCAACACCAGAAGGGATTCCTTCAAAGATTGTTCGGCAAATTGTGTCTTCAGTTTGTCTCTCAGATCGTCAATAGTCCACTCGTACGTCGACGACGAGTGACTGTCACCGTTAGAACCGATACTTGACATTGAAATTGAAGAGTTCATGAACGCATTTTGCATATTTTGAGTGTACATTGATGATGCTTTTCGCAATAGTCTGTGGAGAAAATGGGGTAGGATTTTAATCTAGTTAATAGGCAACAATTGGGAATTGTCCCCAAAGATATTTGTCCAATCTCGGAAAAAATTGGCAGTGGAACAACTTCAAATATATACCTACATAAAGAATAAGCGCTTTAATAAACTTTTGCATTATCAGGAAAGTCCCTGATGCATTGCCGATGTTTAAAGTACACTCTAATTACAAAGTTACTTTCGTCGTTAACCTTGGGAAATACCATGACTGGATGCCATAATGACATTGTATTTGTACCTTTTTCAAAATCACAGCTTTGGTACTTGACATGGTTCGAGTTCGAACTCTAGTTAGATAGTTCATTGATCAGATTCAGAGAAGTTGGGTAGACCTACGCTTATGATGTTACAGAGCATAACACAAGCCTGGTGATACTAGGCGATTAAACTCCGTAAATAAAACAGTAGGCAAATAATAAAGGATGTAAACACTCACTTGCTTTGTTGAAAAATGATATCGTCGTCAGTCTTGCAGTTGCCAAAGTTGAGCCAAAATACGACACCATTAAACTTTTTTGTGACCAGATCGGGATTGTCTCGTAAGACGCTCAGAACTACACAAGTCTTTCCTGAGCCCGACATGCCGTGGAGTGCGAGGATCTTGTGCCGCGGCAGGAGCTTCAATTTATCCGCTACATTTTGCTCCTAAAATGTATTTGTGTATATGCATTATGGCAAGTAAAAAGCACTTTTGTATTGAGACGCAATGAAAGGAAAGTAATGGCAACTTTGCAACGGGTAAGGGTGGGGATATTGATTGGAAAAGAAAGAAAGGATTTTTATTAAAGAATCTTCCTCTTTTTAACCGACTTCAAAAAAGGAGGAGTTTCTCAATTCGATTGTTTTTTTGTCCTTACGTTATGGAACTAAGGAATTATGTCAGAAGTCGGGTAGCGGGGAAAATAAAGCCATTAGTGAATTGAATAACACGTAACAAACTTTATCATCTTCCGATGATATCACAATTATTCTACGTGGGTTGAGCTTCAAGCCCAGAGTGGACAATGTAGTGAATTAGAAATAATAAAGCAGATGAGATGCCTGCTGCGCTATTAAAGAAAACATAAATATAACGAAGTAAATACACCATGAACAAAAAACCTGACATCCAAATACGGTGTCCTTCACTGAAAGACATTGATTGTCGTGTAATACAAATATGCCAGAGATGACGCATACATACGCCGCACAGCCGAATTTGAAGTAAATGTTATTAAGATTTCGGATGTTAAGTGAATATCAAAGATGTAAAATATAACTGTGTCAAGTTTTACATTTTGTTTTACAACAGTCAGAGAACATTTGCCGACAGGGTGGTTCGTACGGTAAATATTTTTACTTAGGATCTTGAAGTATGGCCATCGCGAGTGGAACGTGAATGAGGCCTCAGAGGCCTAAACATGCACAAAAAAAGTTGCGAATGATTATAATTAAGTATCCTTTACATTTTAAGTACGAATATCTTTGTGGAATGATAGTAACTTACCACTTTTGTTCTTCTAACATGGTGGTCCGGCAGTCTAGGCACATCGCCTTTGCTCAGACTGTCCTCAAAGCTATCGTCCGGCATCGGATTGTTGTTTTCGATCGTGAATTTCTTCCAAAGCCAGTTGTAATCCTTAATCAAGCTGTCTACAAACGTTTCATAAGACCTGTTGCTGCCATTACGAATTAACGTGTCGATCAAAAATCGAGTTTGATCAATACGGCTGGGCTGCAAAAAAGATTTAATTATACTAAAATACACAGTTACATTAGTTTGACCTTCACCCCTCATATCCGGTTTTAACGTTTATCATAGGTTATTAGTTACAGCCCATCGGCGCAGTTGCTAAGGATTTCTGCTTTAATTTATGCAAAATAGATCGCAGTTTCGATTTCAGCACGGACCAAATATTTCTCCGTGTCTGGGTGTTACTGCGTTTAATATTCAGGTCTGTAAATGCAACCACATCAAAGGACCCATATTGGGATAGAACAAGGCTTAATATCAGTACCAATAAGACGATGTATTCATAGTGCTCTTATAATTATTACATTAAGAATGAGTGCCCACTAAAATGCCGACACTGTTTCTATGTGTTTTAGCATCTGCTATTATTAAACGTTTGATGGAACGACTAAAGATAGTTGGAATTATTTGAAATGTAACTTACGAGTCTCAAAATACTATCGACTTCTTCAGAGGATAGTGCGTGTTTCGTGAACAGCTCATCTAAGATGTAAACAACATCTAGATCATTGATAACGTCCTGCTGGTGCCGCTGCAGCAGCAGCCGTTTGTTGTTGTCCATTTTTCTCGTGCACTATTCATCTGTAAAGGAAAACATATTAATATTTAATAATAACCTGACAAAATTTACTAGAAAAACCAAAACGACCTTGAAAACAATTGACGATAATAAACAGAAGACAAAAATACTTTTGGAATAAATTTAACAGATTTAACTTTATCCTAACATAAGGCACTAGTGGACTAATGTAAATTAAGTTTCACACTGAGCATAACCAATAAGTCTACGAGTATAACAAACGACCTTGTGTATGGAAGCCACCTACATAAGATAGGTAAACAAGTACATAATAATTTAAATTTCGAGAACAAGTCTATGACCGAACTTCGATTGTCAAGGCTGAACGCCATCTATGCTGCGAAAACAAAATTGTGTGGTAGAAAAAGAGGAAAATAAAACCATTATTTTGATTAAAACCAAGGGCTACTTTTCGAAAGATCTTTCATTGAATCAAAGATGTTTCGTGATAAAATTATACTTGTAAACTTCGCATGTTTAAGGAGTAAATAATGTAAGTTTAGTGTAAGGCCTGTAAGGAACACCTAAATAAAGCATGCGACAGTCTGGATAGGAGTTAACGCCCGACTAATGTATCTATCTATGTGTATTGTATAGAGACAAATTTAAATTAGACACATATGTAAATTGAATAGGTAATATTATCCTCTTAACACAAACAATTTTATTAGTCCTTTACTGCATGTAGCTATGTTACACTGTATACCATACCAGAGGTACTGGATAACTCACGAGATTTAAATGCTTTTGGCAAAATATTCGAAGATAGCGAGATAAAAACGTAAAAAGCAACAAATAATGATCTAGAGCTGAGAACATGTCGTTGACCGATGATAAGAGCTATAATAACAAATACAACGTTCAACATGATCATCGGTAAAATATCAAAAACGTAATACCTAATAAATGCCGAACATCCAACATGATACAGATCGTAATTTTGCACATGATAGGTATTATTATTACATCCATAGGTTGTGAAAACCAGTTTTTGACCATTCGTCGTATTGGTAAACAGCATTTTAGCCATCAGCGCAGTCTTACGGAAAAACGGTATAGCTCTTTAAAATGCACAATTATGTGCAAAAAAATACTACGTGAACTCACGATTTTCCGAGAAAGATATTAGGTTTTTTTTTGTGTTATTAACCCACACTCGTCTACTGTAATACATCCTCCCGGATCAAACTTTTGATCTTAAAGGTAATTGAATAACGGCACAATATAATATGATTTCGCTACACATGACCTCGGTTTTGAGAATTTTAAATTAGTCACTAACAAATTACAGTGTTTAATAACCTAGGTGTAGGTTAATGCCTAATACGCTTCTTGAACAATATGTAGATTTAGCGCAAAATCTGATTGTGATAATGAATCATTTATATTATATTATAAAGCATTCGCCGGGGTTTATTTTCAACTTTTCCTCATAGACGTTCAAATGCGCTGTGTGCTGTCACGGTTTATTTAAATTGTTGAAGGGCTGCATTTTTAATAGTAATTAGAGTAAATTCAGAAGAAAAAGGAAGATAGAGTCGTACCTATTCGTTGACTAGTCGATAACTTTTGTAGAACGCAAAAACCTCGGTTGCAATCGATATACTTATCTTTGATTAGTGTGCAATACAAAATTAGAGTAAAATAATACCTAGAAAGCATGTTTATCTTGATGTAACAAATTAAAAACGAAGAAGTCCCGACGTCACCAGACAAAGGCGGTAAAAAGGAAAGCAAAAGACAGATCACAGTTTAAGGTGTTCCGGTGAGAAGATAGCATTTAAATTGACGAATACTTTAAATAAAGACGACAATGACAACAAACATGTCCTTATGAATTTAAAAAACCCAAATATGAATCATGTTCAATTACTACAGATTTTAGAAGTTCTTTCTATCACTAACTCTCATGTAGCCGAAATTTTACTTCCAAGAGCTTTTAAAAAGACACGGTCGTTTGACAACTTACTTGGCCTAACTCATAATAGTCTGAAGTTCTTAATAATAAATTAAATGCGATGAAATGCTTATGTACTTTCATTGTCGGAGCTAGAATTTGAAGGCAGGTGTCGTCTTGCCGCTTATCTTTGTTCGTCACGGATGCAATTATATAAATCGTTCGTAATAAATAGCCGATAAACCAAACATCATTTACGGCGTGTTATCTGTTCTGGTGTGTAACAACTTGTTTAAATTTATATGTACTATGTAAATAAAGCACCGGAAAACCTATTACTTTTTATCCTAGGTAGCCGTGTAGTAAAAGCTATGGGTATGCATTCGATCACATTCCGTATAAGCTGCAAACTGTACCTATTCATCATCAGTTAAAAGACGTCCACTATTGAACAAACGCCTCTCCAACACCCACGGGAGGAAAGAGGGTGGTCTTTTCTAGGCCGGATACCACTTGTCACCTATGTTCTAGTTCTAATTAGCTTCGGTTCCTCGATATCTCGGATGACTTGATTGGCGCAGTGGCTAAGCGATTAGGCTGCTGAGCTAAGGGTTGCGGGTTCGATTCCCGCACGGGGCAATGCGATCCATATTTAATTGTCCCGAGTCTGGGGGTTTCTGTATATGATATTTCATGTTTGTGAAACGCACCTACTATACAGGAGTAATTCCAAGTGTGGGACGACATTCTTTTAAAACAAACAAAAAACAAACAAGTTCGATACAACCTTTTTATCTGTCAATAATCGATGATAAGGCCTGCTTATCGTGGTCTAGTGGTTTGCGCTAGACCTAGACCACTGACTGCTATTCTATAGGATCGTTTAGTAATTCTAAACAAGTCGAACACAGTGATATTAACATTTTTGTTTACAAATAACTAGGGCAGTAGGTCAGGTATGAAATACATTTAGAATTATAAATATTTCTCTACAACTTAGGTAGATCCTAGTAACACTTCCTAAATTAACATTGGCATAATTAACAAACAAAAATATACTTCTATGCCAAGGTTACGTCATGTTATCTATTAGTCGAAGTCATCGTCATATTAGTGTCATTCGAACTAGTGAACGGAAATTGGTTGAACAGGCCGATAACAAGCACTTACCTAAAGAGTAACTAACTGTTATTGTTTGTGCAAGCCATGCAAGGCAAGATCAGTGATTCATTGCTATGACAAACAGGTAGCAACACGATTTAAAATAACATAAATCTCGCGTTTTATACTTTAGAGTAACGACTGCCTCGTTCACCTAGCGGTTGCTAAGTGCGACTACTGAGCACGAGGTCCTGGGTTCGAATTCCGGGTCGGGCTGTGTAACTAGGTTTTTCCATTAGGTAAATCTAGCACGGAGTCTGGATTTGTACCTGGTGGATGGCAATAGGTTTGCCCCCTCTTACACTGAGATCTCTAACATAACTGGTGAAATGTGGGTGTACTATAGGTACACCTCTGCCTACCCGTTCGGGGATTACAAGCGTGATGTTATGTTTTTTATGTGTAATGAATTGGCGATGGTTATAACGCTAATGATTAAATACTATATTTAATGTTGTAATTACCTACAATAATATTGATAATTTATTAATTTACTCATGTTTTGGTTATACATTTTTAAGACCACATTTTAACCCAGTCTGAAGTTAAATTATTGCCATTGAAATCAATAGTAAATATTTCTCAAATAGCACGGCCTTAAAAAAAATGCAAGCAGCTGCTTTGCTTGCTAACAATAATTAATATTATAAGCCCGTATTGCACCCGTACTGCAGGGCAAACAATAATTATGAGGTAGTACCTATCTGATGTGATTTATAAAAAAAAATTGCTAAGTAAAATTTAAAATAAATCATGGTTACTAGTATACATTTCATAAATAAACAGCTATCAAGTACATAGCATTAGCATATCAATATTATAATATATACCAGAAAAACAATTATAAATGTAATCACTAACTTCTCTACGCACAGATAAGAGTTGACTAGGATGAGTGTCCACACATGGCTGAATAACATAATAATATCATAGGACAACTCACACACAGTCAACTTATCCCAAACTAGGCAGAGCCTAAATTACGGCAACCAGATAAGTGATAAAGATGCTTATAAAAATACATACATAATATAGATAAATTACACCAGAATAGAACTCAATACCACATGAACATTGAAATTGTGATGCAACTTGTCATTTTGCATGTTGCAGAAACATGCTATAATTATGTAATGTAGTGTAATATGATAACTTATACTTTTTAGCTGAACTGCAGTATAGGAAAGAATTGAATTTTAACATAAGCACTAGAAAGTTACAAAGCAATATGTTTCATAAAACTGATTTTTTTAGTTGTAAACCGAACATGTTGCATACCAATACAAATTAAAACACTTTACAACATTTAAATTGGCAAACAAATTCAAGCTGTGGTCTACTATGGACAACTAAATAAAACAAACATCTGGGAGACTAAACACTAAAGTTGTAAGTAACATTTCCATTAAACATACTATGAAAGTGTGTAATACAATACTATACATCATAGGTAAGTATGAACTAGTTATGTTGTCTAAGACAACCAAGATGTTGCTTGCTCATTGTGATGTATTGTTTGTCACACTATAATGTGGCTTAATTTATTAATAATTACCTTTAAGAGCACTATCTGAAATGATATATGAAAAAAGCTTCAGTCGTCAACCAAATTACAAGATAAAGGTTAATAGTATTTTTAGCATACAAAATTATGTTTATCCTTACACCTATAGGATAGCCAATGGTGATTGGAGTACTATGTCACTTTATGCTTCAAGGAAATGAAAAACAAAGCAACACTATTGAACTTGGAAATCGAAGCATTGTTTAGTTTGATTAGACATGAGACAAATACGTGGAATACATTTTAATTTAACATGGAAAATACAAATGAGCTGTTAAGATAAACTAAATTGAAATGCTTTATGATATTTCAATAAACAACTGTAAATTGACAAAGAAGACATTTTTTTTCTAGATCTGTTAATTTAGACAAGGTCATTTCCATTATATGTACCTTTATGTATATATATTATGAATACAGACAACAGTGTTGGTTATATTTCTATCACAATATCTAGTGGTAAGTATGATAGTGTCTTAGTGATCTTTATATCTAGGGTAAGATATTTATGAAGCTGTTTGACCCTTGTTCCAAACAATAGCTGAATAATGTATGATCATTGATAGTATTTAGGCAAACACCAATATCTACATAATTTCAATTGATTAATACTAATAATATTGTTAAATTACCAGATAAGGTACTCTATTGTAAAAATATATTTTTGATTTTGTCTACAATTTTATGAGTAAGGTGATTTCATACTAGGTATTGATAGCACTGCCTAATATTTAAATAATAATGTAATGAAACACAAAAATGTTACAGAAAGGCATTGTTGTGGTCACCCAAGTGTAGTTTCAAGGAAACTATAAGGTTGCTGATGCAAGTCATCATGTAATCTGATAGCAAATACTTCTACATGCAACAAGTTCTGTAATTGAAATTTAAGATTTATTTTATCATTATTATATTTAAGTAAATATATTTATATTATTTATTGTTCTTCACCGTGCACCATTGAAATATTAGGGCAAAAATCTAGGAATGTATATCTCTAACAGTCTGATTTTGCGATATATTAACACTTACAAAATATAACAACTATGAATAAGAACAAAAAGCGACGCACAACGTTTTATTATTATCACATGGCATCAATAATAATACAAATCTGTTTCTAAACTCAGTCATAAATAGTATTATAGAATATACGGAAAAATAACCGTTCAAAAAGTTTTAAAAGAAAAGATACTTACTCCTGTACTCGCAAACGTGTATCCATATTATGATGCAGGTCTAATTTCTCATATAAAATGTTGATAGAATTAACACTACACGACCAAAAACTTGTTGAGCTCTACGTTAAAAACAACAAAGCAAACAAAGTGAATGCAACTGACTGCAATGCTCACGACGATGCACAACCGACAATGTCAAAATGTATCGAAAGATTCAAGTTTAAGTTAAAAATTTGTTACATATTTGAAGCATAAAAGCAATCATGTCTTACAGGCAATTCCAAGTATAAAAGGAATTTGTTATGCTAAAGATGCTGGTTTTTGCGGACAGTGACACTACTCACAAAGTCACAATTGGTTTGTACTGTTCTAACTTAGATTATAATACTGTCAAAAAATATACACCAAATTTGTTGCCAGAAATAAAAATTGAATATACATTTTATAAAAATCGGAAATTATACCCATGTATCCAGTGATAACGTCTATGCGCTTATCATCAGCATTTTACAGAAAGATTTAATTGAATACTAAGATAAGATAACATTTATTTGTAAGAATATGGACGACGACTTTGTTGTTGTTGACGAGAAAACATTATCATAAATATTGATATTGTTTACGGCAACACTATGTTTTACACAAACAAGGTGATTTTCGGTAAATTAAGTTAATTCTATGATTGAATTAATTTCTGGATAATCGTACATAATCGTAATTTTATTGATGTCCGACCTCCAGTGATTGGAGAGGAGCAAAAAGAAGAAGAAGAATTGATACAAAGGTTTTGTTTTCAAACAACTGCTGCTCTGTACGAGTAGAGCCATCTCTCGTATATATAACGATTTACCAACGCATATAAGTTACATTGATGGACAAGTAGTTCTACAGGATTTCGGCTAACGTAAATATTACAATATTAATATTTTGTTACCCTGGAGGGTTGAGCACTTGAGCAGAAGTGTTCATTTGGGTGTTTTTATAATTACTAAAACCGGTGGCTACTTTTACGGCGGTGTTACTCTTGTAACATAAGTTTAGTCATAATACATGAGATTAAGTAGAAGTGGGTATGATAGTCTATTTTCCATGTGTTTAGTTTCTAAATATAAGCATAGAGAAAGAAGTACTTACTGGTCTATGATATAGGTGATTACGTACATAATTATCTACTTCCTTTTAATGAAATTGCTTTGGGTTAAGCTACAGATTGGTATATTACAATTATGCATTACTAATACCTATACATATATTACTGCACACAAATAAACAGATTTTATAAAAGATAATTTAAATTTGAAAACACTAGTACAATGGGCGCTCATTAAAATGGTATGGTACTTGATAAGAATAAGAATCATTTATTTGCTCGAAATAATGGTGTTTACAGATGGAGATAATATAATAGTAGTTTCATATATATTTCGCCTACTTTTTTCGGCATGCAAATACAAAGTACACATTAAAACTATACCTATAACCTGAGCCTATAACTATAACATAAATATTCCAATAGTTATTAATGTAAATAACAGATATATACAATGTTTAATAACAAAAACAACACTATTTATTTTACTACACAATACTATTTATGTATTTAATAACTAATAATTACTCAACGTGAAATGGGCAACGTTAACATAAACCTTTCCTGCTAGTGTGCTATGTAGTAAATTAATTAAATAATTAGGTATAATTTAAAAATATGTATAATGATGTTTATTTAAAATTATTATTATTTTTGTAGATACACATATTATTTATCACACACCTTTCGTTACTTACACCACATCTTATATGTAAACTTACATTTGCATTCCGGTTGCCATCCGTGCGGTATACCAGGGTTCCATATGAAAATCAGCGTAAGGCACCTGCGTCTGAAATAAAGCAGATCTGGACTCCCATTTGGTCCAGCCGTGGGACGCATACTCCACAAGGGAACAACATTATTCCTGTATGTCCATCATTATTGTATGTGCCTCTTTGGCTGTCAAATAAATGTTTCTTTCTTTCTTGCTATGGTGTAGAATGCTGGTTGATTATGTACGTATATCATTAGTCGGTTAAAATGTAAGTTCTAGGTAATGCCTACGTAGATACATTTGGCTAGATGGTTCCTGGTGTGGCACAAGAGCGAAAAGCCTATTAGGTATTGCTAATTTTATCGGTTGCAATTTCCAAATTAGCTTGTTATTACATGAAAAATGAATAAGTATTATTATGATTCTCCGAACTGCTTCGATAGCTGGTGGTAGGGGACTTAGGATGTAGTGGCAAAAGGTGTACAAGGATTAAAGACTTGGAAGTGTTGTTCATAAAAAACTTAAACTGTATTTTTCTCTTTTACTAGTTCGTTCTTTTTCTGATAAAGTTGGTCTTTAAACGAAATAAGTTTTAACTTTTCATTTATTACAAGTAAAAAAGAATACTTTAAGTAGGTAAGTTACTTACATATGCGTAGAGAAACATTCTTACCCACAATACCTACCACGTGGATTCAGGTAGAGCAGATGCATGCGACAAAAGCTTTCCGCAATATCTGTAAACAAACCATTCTTTTGAGATCGGATCAAGGCCGCTTATGAATGGCGTTGCGGCGGGCATAACTTTTAATAAGATTTATTGTAACCGATCTTGTTTTGACAATGACAATAGTGTGATTCTTGGCGGTAAACGGACATCTTTGTGTGGTCTCGACGTTTATTGTAAAAGCCTCGGGCAAAGTCAAAATGTTTGGTAGCACCTGGGTTGTAAAAAAAAAAAAATGTAACTTTTAGGCTTTTTTTAATCGTTCAGTTATAGTTACCTACTTTATTTTATTTAATTGATTCTCCCCATAATTAAAAATAAGTTTAATGAAAAAATCTAGTTATAATAATGACAACTAAGTATTAATCTACGATATTTTTACATAAGTTGTTTAATTTTAAAGATAATAGTAATTATATAATTATGAACCTTGTATTTCCAATTCCTAAGTTTAGCGTAACATTGCTGGTCGCGACCACCATCATCTTTATCCAGGGAGCTTCATTTCGGGCGGTTTAAAACTGATAGGTGACTATAACAACTCACAAATGCACCATAGCGACGATAGCGGTGAAACCCATCTGAGTTATGGTAATGCGTCCACAGATACCTCAAGTCGCCTGCCCCGCCGGACTCACATTCGGAACGTAGAAACACTTTAATCTTAACGACATATAAACATAAAGATGTCCACTTTCACATCACTAAAAGGCGATTGTTGTTAAATTTAATGGCACATAAAATAAAATGACTGACTCACGATAATTATTGACGAATAAAATAAAGTATTTTGCTCTAGCTCTCGTTAGTCTTGACGACAGCTATTCATAATAATTATGTAAAAGATCATAAAGTAGAGCTTTACTCTACAAATGCATGACATGCCTTTGTCGCACATACCTTGACAATCTCGACACAAATAAATTAAGTAGATGTTATATGTTAATGAGCCAATTAACGTTAATTTCAAGAATGGGAAGTAATTACAGGAATCATCTAATTATGTTTGAATTTATCGTTGACAGTATAATTTCCGCTATTCATCGTTTTGGTAGGAGTAGGTCTTTAACCCTGACTTCCAAAAAAAGTAAGTGGACGTGATACCCTCAAATAACATCCATACGAATAAAAGACTTCGTTTGCAATATGGATGGAGTCCCTTGACAAAACCATGTCGGATTGGCGAGGTAAGTATTGAAACAGGTGTAAGTAGATGCCATTTACGCTATTTTGGTCCCTGTTTGCAATAGATAATATTTTATCCTAGGCATACACATTTTTGCTAACCTAAATAGGACGTAGAGTCAGTCTCATTATGTTAATTTTTTTATCAATTAACTGTATTAGGTACACATCATGTTGTCATATAGGTATTGTGTCTACTAGCAGGACTTTGTAATTATTATGAAGTTTTACCAAAAATTCCAGATCAAGGTTCTTCTGTTCAGCTTCTTCATGTTAAAAGGGAGTGGAGATATTAAACGTATTGAAAACTAAGTTATAACATTGTACAATATAGCATCACAGAGGTGTATTGTAGGTACCTATATCTAAATTTCGCCAATTACGTTTTTAGGTCCCAATGTAATAGGGGTCGAGCCTATTGCCATCAATCGGGCACAAATTTAAACTCCGTGCTGCTGCTTAAAATTACTTCATGGAAAAACCATAATACTTTAATTTTATTCTATCTAGGCTCAGGTCTACGGTCTATACTGACAGCGCGTGGGAAAAAAGGTTTATTAATAAAATATGCATGATTTCAGGTGGTGTCAGTAATGGATAAATATTTAATTTGCATTTATCGTTGAGCGAATGTGGCCGCTCGATAAGATAATACAAGCATTCGAAATTCTGGATAGACAACTTCTCGTACATGTGAAGCCTCTACCTACACATTATTGAACCTTTTACCAAAGGGATAAGACCATTAGATAAGTACCAACATGCTTTTCCAACATCTAAAAGAAATCACATTAAACTAATGGATATAAAAATAGTCGATTTCGGAGCAAATGTAACTATCGTATCGTACTTTTGTGCTAGTACTTGTTTACACCGAAATTCTGTTGCGAACAATCTATTTTCTAATGGACTATTCTTGATAAGAATCTTTGTTTAAATTGATCGAAATAGAGCTGCCTTTGATAGTTTTATTACACAATTGAATTAATGTAGATACTAGTAGAGAGGTGTCTAAATGTCTAGTAAATTAGCAATAGAAACTACCATTAAGCAATCAAGATGGTAGACCTTATGGAATGACTTCTAAATAATAATACTAAATAAAAATTAGTCTTCGAATCTGCCAGGCTCTAGAAGAACGCTGCGGAAAAGTATAAATCATGCAGATTACCGGGTATAATCATTTTCAGTTATTGTTTATTCAACAAGTTAAAAAAACATACTAATTAGGTAAGTACTTGACTTGACTGTTTACTTCAATACGTATGTTTAATGAGCTAATTAGTAATAACAACGTTAGTACCTACCGTGGTGGTTACTGGTTACCTATTCATGATGACTGAACTTCGAAAATATAACAAAGGTAACGAAGAAGAAGATTATTTGGAATCCAACATTTGCAGCATTCAGCCTATGAAGGAAACGTTCAAAGAGCAAGTTGGCTTCATGAACATACATCGCTAATGTAGAGGGATCTCGGTGTGACAACAATGCTCACGTTGAGGTAAACATCACAGTTCAATAGTCCGCGCACGTCCGTGATTGGTCATTTCAGTATATCTCTGTAAGACGCAAAGCGAATCTCGAATGAATTACAGGAATTGTTTACAACGATACGCGACGATTTGGTCAAGTTAGTCCGTAAAAAGTTTGCGCCTGCGGTTGCTTATATAGCACATTCTCGGATTAGATCTTTGGTAGTCGTTTAAATGCATGAAGAATGGCTATGCGCCAGTGTGTAGTTTTTATTCACACGACTATCAAGATTTTGGGTGAGAACTGAGAACTTGACTGAAATATACGTAAAACTGTAATGAGTAGCTGTGATTAGTGAGCAAGTCGCAAATTAGTGTTAGTGTAGTTATAAATGATATAATATGAATACGATAGTGGGAGTACCAAATGTAATTTATGACACACCGTGCATTTATTTCACTACCGTAATTTATTATTACGTATTGATATCATTGTACACCCGCCATTAACTGGGCTTAAACGATTTAATTTTCGACTTTCCCTCAAACATTGATGGCACCTAATCACGGCCCACGGACAAGATAATCCCAAAATTTATTGGCCATTACAACAGACACTGTCGTCAATCGAATTGATATTGTGGTCATACAGATTTATAAACTGTTTGGTGCTAATGAAATTACATTGAATTGCTATAAATTAGAGGCGACAATGTTCGAAGTTGGGGTGACCACAATGATGGCTATTTACAATGCCCCGTAATATTTGGGTTAGTTACAAAAGTAAGACCACCCTAAATGTTTGGGTGCGTGTCGTGGCTCTACAATAGCGCTGGGAGCAAGATGTTTGGACTGGACTGTTACAAGAAACGGACGACGTAATTTATTGGGGCAGTTGGCTCATGACTTAAACACTTTGAGGTCAGATTAAATAAAATAAAAGTTGAACAAAGTAAGTTCTGTGCATAACTGTTATGTTTAATTATTTAAACACGTTTTGTTTACAACCATAGGAATATTATGACTTCAGATTAGGTACCTGTTGAAATTTATTTTTAAAAATCACCGCGCCCTTGACGGTCTACTGCTACAATGGCAAGCAATAACATAGATGCACATAAGTAACATCTAGCAAAGTACACAATTAAAGAGTTATTTCATATAACATTGCGGTTATTCTCACGAGCTTCTATTTGGTTCATGACGTGTCTAAAATTCTCGAGGACAAAGGGCCCGAGGCCGGTAGGGCAGCCAGGAGCGTAGGTAGCTTCGGCCGCGCGGCCTTCCGTCAATATCGTGGACAGCGGGACACCATTGTCACTGGTCCTATTGTACCCGCTGACGCTGCGAAGCACAGACCAAAAATCATTAATTTTGTATCACAAAGCAAGAACCCACAAATCGAAGGCCTGAAAAAAAATTAGGGCCCATTCAGGAGCGGTCACTGACACACGATGGGATGCGCACTCGCGTAGCTCCGTGGATATTTCGATTTGAGTTTTAATTATACTATTTTATACGACGGAGCGGCCGACAAAGGTACGATGAGGAGTGGTTCTGATATTGAAACTTGTGTGGACTATGGATAATGACTACGGTTTCAATTTTGGAATTTTAAGCAGTAGGTCAGAAATAACTCTATCGTTATTGCTCTTCAAAATCAGTCTTTGTTCTCATATTTATTAACAAACGCTCACAGAGTGGTTACTTGTAAAACTAATAAAATACATAACGTGTCTTTTGTTAGTCTCGAATGTGAAGCGTGATACTTAACTCTAGTTTAAACTGTAAATGGATCCGTGTTGGTGCATAGTTCCATATATCACGGGTTTTTTGTGATTAATGTCACAGTTAAACATAAAGATTCATATTTAGTGCAGTGGAGCTTGTACTAAAAGGTTCCGTGACAAACGTAACCGGATTAACCAGACCTATAAAATACTTTAAAAAATAAAACATTTCAGCTTACTGTTTACAGATCACGTCTATAATTATTTATTAAAATCCCCTCATAAATAAAATTTCGTGTCACTGTGTAAAGAACCTTTTAGGATTCCGTATGACGGAAAAGGATGATAACCACACTCTTTTGTTTTTAATTTCATGATTAATAGAGTCAAGGTAGCATACTTCTTATAATGTTTTTAAATGTATTGTTCAACAAATTAAGAAACATAACTAAAGTATTTGGCAGTGCCAATCAACGTATCTTACATGCACACGATTACAACTCATTCGATAGCTTTATAAGCATCTGAGTTTTAGAATTTCAATGGTTCTTTGAACCTACAGAACCCATTCAAGTAAACATGCACCCGTATATACTTCGTGGCTTGTCACCAAAATATTTAAACAGACCATTCAACTATTAATAACGTGTGGCGTAACAAATACGATTAAACCACTATAGAGTCCCAACCAACACAGATGTTTGGGGGGAAATTAAAAAGCTTGCCGAAAAAAATTCTCTTTGTGATGACGAATTTCGCTTTATCCCGTAAACCGGAATCCGCGACCCTCCCTACAAAATAATGCTAATCATAATGGCATTACATTCATTCGTCGGATTTTGTCAAGTATCCTGAGATAGGTTTCGAATTCTCATACTTTTTTCTTTTTAAGCTTTTCTCATTATAAAACATTAATGTAAGCGGCGGCTGCGATTGTGGTGGCTAATCAGAAATGCGATTAGCTAATTGTGTAATTGTGTAAATGACGTTGAATAGAGCCTCTTTTATGAAGTACATATTGGAAAAATTGAGTCACTGTTCGGTTTGATTTTATCCGGGAAAATAAAAAGCAAATGTATGATAAAAGTACTTATTTTGTTAATTTAATAACCCGCCTTTTCTTCTTAACGCGTATTTTATGATCATTTTTCATTAATTCTTTGGAAAATATTGGAACTTGTACAGGTATCCCATTGTTCAAATTGTATTTGAATCATCATAATAATATCAGCACATAAATATACAAAATCTAAGGTATGTACATCTACTAATCATAAAATAAGTCAAATTAGGAAAAAATATTTCGTATAAAACTGCACATTTGGTCACAATATAGCAAATAAAATAACAATATGACCTTAATGCCGACTTTACAAACCATTAGCAACAACTGATACAAAATATTTTGACATTTACTACCACCAAATATGTATGGGTCTTTGGGGATTGCGGCCATTAGATCCCTGGAAACACAGTAACAAAGTGAATAGCAGACAGCTAGGAAGATCGATTCGATTTATGCGTTTTTTGCGAAATCCCACAATAGACCCTATTTATCGACAGATAATAGAATCCAGAAACCATAGGGAACAGTTGGCGGGAATCGATTCTACTTGTAATGTGGTTAGTTATGGTGATCAAAATCACATGTTGATTTCATTCGCCGTCATTAGATTAATGTGGTGTCTTCAAACAAATAAATTATCAGGAAGTACCACATCAAACACCTGTTTAAAATGATAAACTTTTGTGTTTTGAACTCGCATTTTTAAAGCCCACTCACGAATGAGATGTCATCGTTATTTTAATATTTATCGCCGCGGAAGAGAGTTATTATAAACAATTTTTCAGAATATCAAGGTTCATTGAATAATGATATAAATTTATCATCAACGTCGCTCCGTCAATGGTTTTTATTCATTAGGGATATGCACGACAAGCCACGACGGAATGAGTCGTTTTTTACGTCACTCATTTGAAAAAAAAACAGCGCTGTAACGCAGGATGCGTGAGTAATAAAAAGTGTATTTAACATTTTCAGCGGTTTGTCTAAATACTTACCAGATTACTGAGAGCGATGATCAAAGAAGAGTTTTGTTTTTGTCGCCTGTTTAGTAGGAAGTTTAGGGAGCAGGGAAGGTCAACTTTTGTTGGTAGGTGCATAAGAAGCGTCTGACGAGTTGGTAGAGCTGTTGTGATACAACTTCCTGAGTGAGCGGGCGGCACGTTGGCAATGCACTTGATGGGACGACACTTACTGCATTTATTAAATATTCTTAAAACACATAAAGATTACACATTATCGATCAATTTCAGATCTTTTATATAATCTACGTTATAAACAAAATTAAAAGACAGTTCGTATTCAAATATTGAATACGAACTGTCTTTGAATTTAAGCGATTAAGGATTTGGTTGTACGATTGTCAGTGGTTAAATACAGAGCTTTTTTAATGTTGTCACATCTGTCTGTTTATCTGACAAAGGAATGTGAATAACTGTAGCAGTATAAGTTTGTAAGAATATTTAATATACCTAAGTTTGAAAGACATTCAGGTACCAAGTTGAAGTACTTAGAACAAAATGGCAAGGTTAGTTTCAACTTGTTTATTTGCGCTAATGACCAAGGATTGATTAAATGAAGATAATCTACCAATTCTAGTCAAAGTGTTTGTTTAGGTTAGGTTCATATTAATAAGCAGTATCTCACGTCAATCATTTAGAAAAAAATTAGATTTGCTGATAATAATTTTAAGGAGAATATAACTAACTGTCCCACTGACGAACCAGAAGCCTATCTTTCTCACAGAAAGAACAAGCTTTAAGCAAGTCAAGGTGTGATAACAATATTTTCTTCCACCAATTCTCAGTTATGTCTAAAAGAGAGTATGCGATGACATTAAAATACGTCTTTAATTGAGCTTTAATGGCTTTGCGACTGCTGCTGAAAAGCTTAAAAACAACAAGTTGCTTTTTTTGCTCCTTATAATAATAGAGTTTATTATTGTTTTGTAGTAACATTACTCAAATCGGAAAGGTTCAATAAAAACGATAATGCAATAAATCGAATTAATATTTTTTATTCGATCTGATATTGTCTTGCAATGAAGTCCATGTTATGCCACCGGCACACGTCAGTTTGCTCCAAAGTGCACTCGTTTAGATCAGTTAACTCTTTGCGGTACAATTTTTGTGTTTCGCCGCCGAGAATGCCAATAAAGCCCTTTCATGTTTCCCGACGCCTTTTGTTTGTTCGTCTGAATTGCATGTTCGCTTTTGCATTTGATTCTGTGATAAAATACCAAAGACACCGAAGTATTGAAAACATTTCCGAACAGTAGTTTAATCGTTAAATGAAGCTCAGTAAATACATAGGATGTACCTACACATTTTATAGGTATACACACCTACATATAGTAGTAAAAATGACTAATATAATTATTTATTTATTTATTCCTAGCAACTAAGTTAATTTACATTATGAAAGTCAGAAGATGACACAAAATGACTGTGATCTGTTTGTTATGTCTTGTTAATAACACATAATTCATTCACTTAATATAACCTGGGCAAAATATACATAAATTGAACTTTGAAAACTTTAATGAGAGTAAGTACGAAGTAAGAAATAAGTATTGAGATTTACTATTGCATCTCTATTTCATAAATTGAATGTAATCGAAATTTATGTTCGTGGTATTGAGCCTTATATATTTGTTTCGTACAAGAACGTGTCAATTATACCAAAGTACAACAAGTATTAAACTAAACGAACTGTAACGAATGGATTGATAAAACAAAAGAATCACTAATTACCTACTTTACACTTTAATCCTTTACTTTACACGATTATCGGTCGTTTAAGTCTCAAAAGAGGTTTAGGTTCATGGTGTGGAACACTTTACTGGTGATGTCATCATGAGTAAGTTGTCAAGTGAGCTAGATAACGACGGGTTATCGCAAATGCGTCACAGCCCAGGTAGGTCCCGATTTACAGAACAAAAGCCAATTGTCAGAATTATTCGTAATGGTACTGCATTATCAGCGATCATGTGAAAATATGCACGTAGTTCTCAGGTCCGGTTACATTGTGATAAGAGGTGATAAAAATCATAGGTAGATAGAAGATATCAGAATTTGTTGTTAATGCCTTATGGTATTGATGTCCATCCAAGATTAAATTACATAGTTCTGTGTTATCAATAATTTCATTGTTTTTATTTATTTCTCTGATATTTAATGGGTACATTTACGTTTATACTAAAGATATGTATGTAATAATCCATACGTACAATAATATGAATACTTTAAGTTCGCACGCTTTTCAGTCGGAACTCTATTGAAATTTTATGATTAGACAAAACAAACAAAGTAAGGACCGCCATGTTTATAAAAGCTCGCAACGCGCGCTTCTGTTCATGCCAATCTTGCGGCGAGCAACTTGTTGCCGTTGTGAACTTTTTAACAAAGAGAGACAAAGATATCGGTGATCTCTGTCAGGGGAGGAGCGACCGTGCGCGGGGAGCGTGCCGCCACCGGCCGGTCGCTCAACTTGCCTCGCGCTACACTCAGTCGCTTCTCACGAGTCTTCGAGAGAGCGCTTGCTGCACCTCAGCTCGCCCAACTCGCGCCGTTATGTGTCGCACTTCGAAACAAGTTTGACGGGAAATTCGTGAAGTTTTCCGAGCGCGTCCGGACTAACGTAGCGATGTGCGCGATAATATCGAGTCAAACGGTGACAATTTAAATAAAGTGACAGTTTAAAGTGAGTTATTCGAGATGTTATCGATGGGATTATTGGCTGTGTGGTATGCAGCATGGAGTTGGATGTACTTGGGTGTCAGCGCTGCATCGTTGACAAGCCGCGTCGCGGAGGCGCCTCAGGAGTGCGAGTGGCAACGAGTGTCGGGTGATGCTAGTGAATCCACCCGTGTCCAGTTGGCATGCTCGCTTCGTACGGCTGCTGGCGCTACAGACTTACTGGCTGGTCTGAGTTCCTCACAGGCCCAGCGCATTACGGTCCTAGACCTACATTGCACAGATGTTCTATTTTTCGAGAGCTCTCTAGACTTCGGAAGAAGAAAAGAAGAAGGAACACAGCTTCTGTCTCGGTTTCACAACCTACGAGAACTGAGGATAGAGTCTTGTAAGATTCGATATGTTCCTTCTGCAGTGCTATCGCCGCTTAGTGGATTAAGGAGCTTAACTATTCGAACGCACAACACGGACTGGTCTGCGATGTCTATGGAGTTTCATAGAGATTCATTTCGTGGACTAACCGACTTACGAACTTTGGATTTGGGTGATAACAACATTTGGAACCTGCCTCCGGAGATATTTTGTCTTTTGTACAATTTGAAAGAGTTAAACATAACACAAAATAGATTACAAGACATATCTAATCTTGGATTCTCGGACTGGGGCAATGGACCAACTGCACCTGGTAAATCTTGCAACACCGTGTTGGAAACCTTAGACATGTCATACAATGAAATAAGAACCTTACCTGATAACGGATTGTCAAGTTTACGCGCGCTTCAAAAGCTATTTTTACAAAACAACAGAATATCTGCCGTAGCAGATAGGGCTTTTGTAGGCCTGAGTGATTTACAAATACTTAATCTTTCAACAAATGCTCTGACTGCTTTACCACCAGAAATGTTTCAGTCTTCAAGAGATATCAAACAAATATACTTGAACAATAACTCGCTGAGCGTTTTAGCTCCTGGACTATTAGAAGGATTGGATCAATTACAAATATTAGATTTATCTGTGAATGAATTGACTAGCGAGTGGGTCAATAGAGATACATTTTCAGGACTTGTTCGTTTAATAGTTCTGAATTTATCACACAATAGGATAACAAAAATAGATGCCCTGTTGTTTCAAGATTTAAATAACCTACAATTCTTAAGTTTGGAGTATAATAACGTGGCTCGCGTCGCCGATGGTGCATTTTCGAATTTAAAAAACCTTCACTCGCTCTCTTTGGCCCATAATAACATACTAGAAGTGGACAGTGGACATTTTTCAAACCTTTATGTATTGAATCAGTTATTCCTTGATGGTAACAGAATAACAAAAGTTGATTTACGATCTTTTGAGAATATAACGAAACTACATGACTTAGGTCTTAGCGGTAATCAGTTATCCGAAGTACCAGAAGCTATCAAAACTCTGCGATTCTTGACATCTCTTGACTTGGGCATGAATAGAATAACCAAAGTTACAACTTCGCAATTCGAAGGATTGGATGATTTGTATGGCTTGCGTCTTGTAGGAAATAAAATTGAAAAAATATCAAAGGATACATTTGCTGCCTTGCCCTCGCTACAAATATTAAACTTGGCTTCAAATAACATAGATCAAATAGACGATGGAGCTTTTGCTTCAAACCAACAGTTAAAAGCAATCGGATTGGACGGTAACAAACTTGTCGACTTGAAGGGAATATTTACTAACACACAACCACTCGTTTGGTTGAATGTGTCTAACAACGAGTTGCTGTGGTTTGATTATAGCCATATTCCAACAAATCTGGAGTGGTTGGACATGCACGAGAATAAAATAGAGAAACTAGAAGACACATATGGAATAAAAGAATCCTGTTCAGTAAAAATGCTCGACGTAAGTTACAACAAATTAAGGAGCATTGATGAGTTTTCATTTCCAAGTAGTATAGAAACAGTTGTTTTAAACAATAATAACATTGATAAAATAAGCCCGGGGACGTTTCTACTAAAATACAATCTAAATAAAGTAATTCTGTATGAAAACAAAATAAGGACACTGGAGCTCGGTGCTTTTGCCATATCAACTGTTTCGGATGACAAAGATTTACCAGAGTTTTACATTAGCGAAAATCCATTTGTGTGTGATTGCACAATGGAATGGCTGCAGACAATTAACCAATTAAGTGACCTCAGGCAGCGCCCGAGAGTAATGGATTTAGAAAGTGTAAGGTGCTCTTTAACCCATTCACGAACCAGATCCGATATGCTTTTGCTTGAAGTAAAGTCTTCAGAATTTCTGTGCGAGTACGATTCACATTGTTTCGCGGTGTGCCATTGTTGTGACTTTGACGCCTGTGATTGTAAGATGACTTGTCCAGATAAATGCTCGTGTTATCATGATCAAACCTGGACCACCACAAACGTGGTCGATTGTTCAAACGCTGGCTACGATCACGTGCCAGACAGAATACCAATGGACGCAACCGAAATATACTTAGATGGAAACGACTTGAAAGAGTTAGGGAATCACGTTTTCATCGGCAAGAAAAAGTTACAAGTCTTGTATCTCAATAACAGCAATATCAACACAATACAAAATAGAACATTCAACGGTATCGAGTCATTGAGGGTTCTTAACTTGGGAAACAATAAGTTAGAAGTATTAAGAAATACACAATTCACTAGATTACCAAATCTGAATGAGCTTTATCTCAGTGATAACAAAATAAAAGTGATAGAAAATGACACATTTAATTATCTACCTTCTCTGGAGTTTTTAGACCTAGACAATAACGGTTACGTTGATTACATGCCATGGAGAGTTATTACAGACAACGATCCCCGTACTCGCGTCTCAGTAGATGGGAATAACTGGATTTGCGATTGTAAAGACGTAAACCAGCTAAATCAGTGGCTGATCAAAAAGTCAAAAGATACAGAGACCATGATGTGCTACTTTGCTCACGGTCAAGCAATGAATAAAACTATCGCAACAGTAGCGAAGGAATGTAAAACTGAGACCACTACAGAAGAGACCGGTACCGAAACACTAAAACGATTGTTCATCGAATCGAATGACGGTGTCGAAAATTACATTCCATATATCGCAGCAGTACTGATAATAGCGATTATACTCTTACTAATGTGTGCTTTGCTCTTCATGTTCCGGGAAGATTTTAAATTATGGATGCATTCGAGATACGGTGTCAGAATATTCACATCGACTCCGAAAGACATGAATGACAACAAAAACAAACGGTTCGACGCTTTTTTTGTGTACAATCCACGAGATGAAGACTTCGTGACTCGCGCGGTTAGTTCTGAGCTAGAAAATTTGGGACACACGTTATGTTTACAACACAGAGACTTGCCGTTGGTTGAAAGACGTTCTGGTGATAGTTTAGTGAGTGCCTCTGAAAGTTCTAAGAGACTAGTTATAGTGCTATCGATAACCTTCTTACAACAAGAGTGGTACGCCGCGGAATCGAATGCAGCGATACAAAGTGCAATCAATTCAGTGAACGTTAGGCATAGACGTCAAAAGATAATATTTCTCGTGACGACGGATTTAAGTGCCATAAACATTGACCCAGACTTAAAAGTGTTACTTAAAACATGTACAGTGATTGTGTGGGGTGAGAGGAACTGTTGGGAAAAACTAAATTTTCGGTTACCGGATGTGGACGTGACTCTACCAAATCGGACACTTCATAATGCTAATAACTTAAAGAGTAGTAATAGGGAAGCGTTCGGCAGACACGGGAACTTGAGGTACACAGCGCCGCCGACGTCTCACGACCCTTGGTATAAGTATGGGATGAATCCGCCGGGCTTGATGATGTCGAGTCCAATGCACTCGACGAGCGCAAGCGCAGAGGTGTCTGCGCGCAGCACGGAGGATGAGACGTGTTCTGTGGCGAGTAGCGAAGGTCGTCCTGACGATCGCCTTCCTCACCATCACAGTTACGTCTCCATAGACAACCACCAGTGTGAGGAACGACCTCTTAGGCCCGCCCAACAAATTCCCATGTCGAGCACAACGCATCCCAGAAAGACCTACTTTGTCTAAAAGCTTTGTTGTCTAGTTACTTGTATATAATATATTTGTAAAATAAATGTTTAATTAATTCGCTGGCATATTAAAGAACGCAGTTGTATATGTAAGCTTATCTTTGTTGGTGCTGTAATATAAAATTATAAATCTGTAGTCAGTCTTATATGCCAGACTTGAAAATCTTTTTTTATTGTACTGTAAGTACTATTGATGTCTATAAAGAATTCTGATCATATTTGTAGTATCTTTTGTACCTGTTTGAATAGCATTCATTGTCCACTGTCGTTATGAGTACATTGTAGATAAATGAAGTTATGTAACCCCATACATTCCTTTTTGCATACATGTATAGGTTCTAATGTGAACGAGTAATACTGTATCTTACGTACATTGGTACTTTAAGGTTCCTGATTATATTTTAAGTACTGACATGCTGAGTATTTGTGATAATGTTAGGTACTTATATTGAATTTATCATGTGAAGTGAGAACTGTGTAAAAATATGTATTGTAAATATAAATATGTAAGTAAATGGTATCGCAGAACTGAAATGTACCCTAGTCAATTGTAAATAGCTATATTGTAAGAAGTATACGTAAGTAAATAATTTTGTGATGTAATGTTTAGCTAGGATATACAATTTTTCGTATTTATTACGCTTCCAAACGCAGAGTATGAATAAAATAATATTTTTATCTACTATATTGTTTTTTAATGATTTTGACACCCTACACACCAATTGAATCATACACAGTACACGTAAAACACCAGATACCTATAATATTATGTTAAAAAGTTGTCGCTAAGCAATGTTCAGAGTTCAGACTAAATAGGTTAGCAAGAGTAATGGTAAAAGTTCAAGCAAAGTCCAAGAGCAAGCATCTGTCAAAGCTGCCAATGAATAGTACCTACACATTGAAAGTGTTAACTCCATATTCAATATAATGGTAATGCTTCCTCCATAAGTTACACGCAGACAGGTCTAAGCACACAAGACTTCGTAAAAATCATTTGAAAAGTTTGTTTTAGTCATAAACAATATCTAACTGTCTCGTTACCGAAGACATTTACTAGCAAGCTTTCCTAAAATGTTAAAAATTTAATGTTAGACAAGGTAAGAAATATGCTTGAATATTAATGTTCCCGAAACAAGTCGTAACATTTTGAAACGCATATCTTAAATCGGGAAAGGTGATAGAATAAGGGCAAACATCAAATAAGTTTTTTATTGACATAATCAATTTACCGCACCGCTTTGTTCGCTCATCCAGAGTCAAATGTATAAATATTTATTTTATCTAAATTGATCGAGCCGGATAAGATCACGCCCGAGCCCGTACGATTTTAATTTAAAAAGCGACCGCGACAGTGCGCGCGCGCCGATGGCCCGCTGCGAAATTATAAATCATCTGCCGACCGTCGACCGGCCCGATGATGAATAAACAGCATTTTAATTGACTTTTGATTACGTCGATGTCTCTTCATTGTTAAGTAGCGGTGTGAGCAAGTGGAGCGATCGATTACGCATTATGTTCATAACACATGTGTCAGGTTACATTCGTGCTTTTACTTATATTGTTGTCGTATGGTTATTGAGTTCTTGGTAACGTTATTAATATTAAAGCAGCCATAGGATTTTTTTAGCATAATATGCAAATGAAAGGCTTGTTTATCATTACAACAAAGTTGATTTTTGTCAGCCAACCTGGCAATAAAGACTTGACAAAATGTTAATTATTTTTCAAAGTCTTAAAAACGTAACTCTAAATAAGATGTCGTGATTAGTTTATATAAAATGATTACAAATGAAAACCAAGCAAAATATCGTCATCGTATCACTCACGTAACACTATATGGATAATATTTCAAACGCGGAATATCGTTAAGGATTTAAATGATCATCATCAAGCGGTCCCATGTCCATAACATACAGGCCATCTATTCAAGCGCCAAGAGTACGACATCGGCCACTCATCACCTTTTTTCCCCGTGCAATACGATATCCGATCGTTTATTGTCCACGGACTATTCTAAACCCGTTCCAAATGGATCTTAGAAATCTTTAACTTAGGTGGGAAATATCTAAACCCGAAGTGACAATTGATTATGTCCCTTGCAGAGACAAAAAGCGGAATCGTTCGATTAGTTATGTCGGCGGCGAGCGTAGGCCGACTGGAAACAATAGATTGGTTCTGGTTTATGATTCTATAAACGTTTATGTCCCTATAAACGACCTTTTAGCTTTTGGTAAAGTTGAGATTGTGATGTTATCGGCATCCAGACAGGTTTATTACAAAAGTATTAATGGCATTTCTTATAAAACACTGGCCATTTTTTGATATTTTGCAAGCACGAAGTATTTAAATCATCATCGATATCTACAACATTGAAGTACGGTCTCGGATTGTTTTATTCCTTTTATGTTTTGTACCTACACTGTACCTTTTGTATTTATGTCTGAATTGTCGCATATCCATTTCAATGATCGTAGGTGTGTGAATGAAGATTGTCTCTTATTAACTTCAACTTAAATGCAGTGTATCCTCATTAAATGATACTTCCATAATGGTAATCGTGACCGCCCATAGCTATCCAAAATCGTAAATATCCCAGGCCTAGCTAATGAAATGTTTAAAGAAATGCTTAAAGCTCGAGATTCGCGTAGGACGTTCGAATGTCATAATAAAATAGTTCGGTTATGGCTTTATTTTATAAACACTAATAAAAATCATGACGGCTAAATTACAATAATAAATTAAAATATTTTTATTGATTTTTTGGTAATCAAACATAATTTTTGTGTAATTAGCGACAAATTATCGACGAACATGGTTGTCACTGAATGTAGGCTCTTTGATATTTTATAGCTGTTTCCAATCGTGATAAATTTCGTAAAAAAAAGATTATGAGCCATATATTGTTAATCAATCGTCTAACATTAGGCATGTCAACGGAGACCGATGGACTATGGCTTCATTGCTTCGATCGGTGAATTTACCCATCGATGACAAGACTGCACCAAGTGTAGTTTACATCGCAATTCAATCGACCACACGTGTCTACTTAATCTAACAACTATATAATTAATATTTTATTAAAACTTGAACAATTTATGTCTAACAAGCCGGCTGGTTAAATTAATAACAGTTTTCTATAGATGATTAACAATAAGACTAGTTACGAGTATCTATACGTTGCCCAATGCTCAAGATATGTGTCCGTGTTTGTAATAATTAGGGTTGCAGCTGTTTCCGTCGGTAGGAGGAGTCTCAGGTTTTTATAATAAATGTTTCGCTGTTATTGGTAGCAGCGAAGGAAGGAATTACAAATTTAAATTCGCCAGGGAATGGCCCGTGACAGTGTTGAAAGCGGAGAATGTAACGCATATGCTGTTGTTTCAAATTAGATTTCCGTTTAAAATATAGGTGCAAAAACAGCCTATTTATAAAACTGGGTTTGACTTTAAATTCACATTTATTGGCTCATATTATTTTGTTTATGCAAAATAAATCATTAAAATAATATAATGATTAAAAATCCGCTGAATTGAACCATTTACGGTTTTATGGTACAGATAAAAAAATCTAATTTGTTATCGGCCGCATCAAGTTGATAAGGTATCAATTTCCTCATTAAGATTTGTGCGAACGTATAACTTATTTAGAAATTATCATCGTAATTTGCAAACTTAAAATAAATATACTATAAAACTAAGGTAAGCGATAATCGCTGATAAGATCGCCAAAAAGCTTTGCCTCATAAAATGGTATAAAATTCAAAATGTGTTAATGAAACTGACGTGTGATAGAATTTATTTATTTATGTAAAACACCGTTGCGTTACTTGGGTGGCTTGCAAGATTTGGAAGAGATAAAAATTTAATTTTAATTATTATCATTGATCGAGGGCGAGCGTATAACCCCTAATTTCTACTTTTGATATACGTCTGCGTTTCTATCGGAAACATCTGTAGGCCATTAGTCATATAGAGCTTCGGTATTAAGTTTAAAGTTTTTACCTCGCCAGTAACTTGAAGGTATGCGTGATTTCGTGGATAAGGGTAAATAAAACGGGACAAAGATTTGCGCGGATAATTCCCCAGACGTGCTATAGACGGATACTTCGAGATAACGTGCATTTATCTAAGTAAACACAGACATAATAAATGCTTCTGGGTTGAGCATGAGTCACTATGCTGCAACATAATTATCTGCCATAACAGAAGCTTCCTAAAGATTATGCAAATAGATACGCTTGGAACTAAATTCTAAAGATGGGGTTGGATTAAAGTACCTATTATCTTTTAAAAGTTACTTAACCAATACTTGGTTCTTGGATGAATATTTGTAATATGCTATACACTTAACTTTTAAGATGTTAATGTTATTGTTTTTAAGACATTATAAATTAAAATTTACCATCTTTATTGTAACACCGATAATTTAGAACTCGTTAGTAACTCAGTTTTATTTAACTCATTATCTTTTTGTACTTATTTAGTATTATTGGCCCTCGGTCAATAATCTGAATCATAGGTCATCGATATGTGAAATGAACTTATTAAAGAAAATGCTTTTAACAACAAAAGCTTAACATAAAAAATACAATAGACATAAGTTGTAGGTTAGCACCAATCCACGCACCACCCATTGATTTAAAATAACGCAATGTGGTTAGCAAAAATCTGGCATATGCGAATATTAAGGGGGTGCGTCACAAAAAATAACAAGTGGATGCAATTGAATACGTTGATTAGCAGACGTAACGAATGTCACGCAATACCCGTTACGATCCGTACATCATTATAATCGACCCCAGAGATATGAGAACAGGGTCGTAAGAATGTAAATTACTGTGTAATGTTATTATAAATATTAGAAGTAAATATGTATTTAAGTTTGGGATTATAATGTAATTTAAACTCTTTATTATGGATTGATAAAGATAGCTTTAAATTTAAGAATTAATACTTTATGGAGTATGTATGTAGGTTTGTGTATTTAAAATGTTTAACTCTCATCTCAAACACGAAGTTTATTTCAACTTTTAATGCCAGTTGCTACCCATCTTCATCAGGAAGAGCGTCTGTTGGATAAACACATGTCGTACTAGTTAACTCCCCAACCACTACGAAAAACGTTGCATCGAATTCGTTATCTTTCTTATTTCCTAGGTCGTCATGAAAAAAGAACGAAAGTACTCGCTCCACATAATGTTGGCTTTTCCCCGAGCCGGTCTCCCCGGATCCACATTCCCTTTATGTTTTGCCGCCACAATGCTCCTGAACTAGCTTTTTATTTCGGTCACGGTGCTTGAATTACTTAATTAGCACAAGCTTATTGGAACTTTTGGGACGTCCTGTCGCTTCCAAATGTGATTAAGTACTACGACGAATAATTAACTAGAAAAAATAATGTACCTGCTGCCAAGTAATCTAATTTATTATTTTTTTGTGTTTGTCCTCAGGTCCCTGTCACATATGGATGGACACAAATGTCAGTGAAATTATACGCACTTGTTTGTTATTGTTAATAAAAAATTCAATTAGCGACAAGTGGTCACAAGTGCGACCTCTATCATTCATTTTATTGTATTTCCGAATGTAGAACCCCAATACGTATCCCATTGAAACGGACCCCTATAAATAAAAATGCACATTTGGTGTACGACTGGATACAAAAGATTAAAAAGCGGGATCGCATAAAAAACATCAGTGGTTATCTATTAGTATCTAGTTAGAGTTACGCGTACAGATGTTACTAAAATAATAATCCCTCTTCGTGGCGTTTCGACACGAATGCAGGGAGATCGTGCGTTGAAAAAATATTATCTTTACCTGAACGGTAAGTTAATGTTAGTTAGCGATAGGTCCCGTTAAACAAATGTGTGCAGACGACAAGACGAGGTGTTTTTTTAAGATTCGACAGGAATTAACAATTTTCGTTTTAAATAATCGTATTACATATTGTCTAAAAAAATAATAAAAGTCATACTGATACGTGGATGAGTTTTGATGGAAACAAATAAGTTAATGAGACTGAAATTTAAATAAATGAATAGGTAACATATTTTGTTATAGCATTTTTATTTCACTTATAAATTGCAAAATAGACAATTAATTGCAAATAGTTGTGCAACTCTGTATAAAGTACCTGCATTGAATTCACGAAATACAAACGCAGCAACAGATGGTGTTTATGTTCGAAATTCAATACTCCCCTACTAGTACAACGAGCATGCATATAATAACTACATATACAAGTAGTCATGTTTCAATGGAAGACACACAAAGATAAACATACACGTGGTTTGTTAACAAAACGAAAACAACCCAGACAGATCAGTCAGTGGCAACAAGTTCGAAATTATTTCCTGTTTCGAGACACACCCATCTGCTATTGCCAACAAATCGCTTAAGAAAATATCGCATTACAGTTTATACACCGAGCGCATTGAATGCGCGGATGTTAAAGCTTTGGGAGATTTCGGGGCGCCTTTTTGTGTTCTTTTCGAGCGCATTACGAGATATTAAATGACTGCGGCTGAGGCCAATTAATGTGGATTTCACAATGGCTTACGATGGGCGTGCAACCCAGTTCCGACCGGAAAGGTTCGATCGCGATTCGCGATACACAATCGAACGAAATACGATGCCGTGTGAGGTAGGAGCCACCTGTATCGGGTAGTGCTTTAATAGTTCGCAATGAAAGCGAAGCTGCACGGATTGCATTGGAAGTTATAATTTTACGTTTGACTAACCTGTTCCGTTGGCCTTGTAGAGATACTATTTTGGGGAGCGGACGCCAAGTTCAAAACTCAGCGGGGTTGAATAATTTGTCGCGGCGTGTTTGGGACACAGTAGGAGGTGTCTATCTAATTAGTGAAACTGGTTAAGATTTATAAAATACGTAGGCAGTTCTTGGCATTAATGATCTTGACAGCGTTTGCAGCCAGCACGAAACTATGATGCGAGAAATAGGTGAGACGTAAGTTATTAATTCTTATTAAATAAACATTTTCAAGTTTATCAAAGGAAAAAACACCATTTGATTAGCCACTATTGTCACTGCAGAACCCAAGTAAGGGGTATGAACTATGTATGTTTATATGCTGTGAAACTGGTTAATTTAATATTATCTATAGAAAATCACATTAGCTATAGCTTATTAAATAAATACATAAGTTTATGGAAACTAGTTACTTAATCACAGATACAAAATTTAATATTATATATTAGTTTCATACGAGTACCACCGTAGTCCGTAGTTCATAGTTGTGACATTGTACGCACGTGCTACGTTACGTAGTCTACGTACCAATTACGTAACGCTACAGAAAACAGTCCGAGTGCGAGTTTTAATACGAACCTTTCAGTTTCAGCTGACCATTTTGTGTGGGAGAAAAACGCGAGAGGGCGCTACGTATCCATCACTGATTTAAATGAAATGTTAGTTGCATTTAGTGGTACTCAAGAACATTATTCTACGTTCATTGTTTGGAGAAAGTGTTCGACTACTAATAAGCATTTACTATTTAGTAATTAAACCTAAAGTAATTTATTTGTAAGAAATAAGGCAGTACTTTAACGCGGCAATCCTCAATTTCATATGCAGGGTTTCATGCTGTCTGATGAACATTAAAACCGGCTACGGAAGGTGATCAGGAAAGGGATGGGAAGTAGCCGACTATTACAAATGAAATCGATTATTCTACGGTCTATATATGAAAGTTGCTATTAACTGGAAGATGTATAGTGTAAGTCGATTAAGCGAAGAAGGCAATTAGAAATTAATAATTCCAATTAAACTGGATACAAAATCACTTGTGCTGTAATCGTGCCAATATCCCGCTTTATAGACAGTAATTTATATGTGGGACGACATTTAATATCCAAGTTATAAATTTTAAATATAGTGGCCTGCGTACTGTGTGGTTGCCGCCTTGTGGGGGGTTAAGCGAATAATTGTGTGGCCCGTCTCCGCGGCAATGTATCACACTTTAATAGCTACCCTTAAAAGAACATCTTTTTAATTGCCTAAACTAAATCCAGATGCTAGGAGGTCTGATGTATGAAATAGTTTTTGTGTTGTTTGTTTCGCCCCATATCTAAAATGTTGCTTGAGAATTTATGAGGTAGAAGAGAATTGAAAATAATCCCAAAGATTTGATGGTATGTTAGTATTCTTAACTTTGTTATTCAATTCAACATATTAAAATTTCATTTTATAATTCAAATTGCTCACAACTTTATAGTTGTTTAGCCGTATTACTCAATAAAATTATATGCAGCATATAATTAATAAAAAAACATAAAATAGAATAAGATTATTCCGATGCTCACACTATACTCGTAAACTGTTACAGAATAGGCAAAGAAGGAATTATATGAGTTTTAAAGGTGAAATTCATTAAAAATCACTCCGGGTGACTGAGGCTAGTTGGTAGACTAATAAAACAGGATTTCGTTGTCAAGACACAGAATAATATGCTTTTAAAATATTTTAGTTCCTTAACATTTAAAATTATACTTTTAATTTGTTCTGAGTCAATAAATACTTGGTCATCACAACGCTCGTAAACGTCATCTCTACCGGTTAGGTGTTACGAATACATTTCGCATTTTAATATATTGACGTAATCAAATTGATACAGTTCGGATTCGGAACATTGTTTAATTGGGTATATGTATCAAATAAATAAGTATAGATATTACTTCTTTATAGCTTTCACTGTATATTATGGATTGATACGTCATATTGGTATGTATCTACCTCTTGTAGCTTTGTGCGTATAGCCAAATAAATAAATAATAAATGGTATTGAACTTTTAATAGCAGACGGTGGATACTGCGGTGAATAACGTAACGTTTAAATTTACTAATTCTGTAAAAGTTAAATAGCGATTCGACACATAAAACGCCATCAGTCAATATCATGTTACATTAAGACGATTATAATATTTAGCATCATAAATAAAGCGGGTCACCCACTAAGATCGTGATAAATAACATGTAAAACGTTTATGGGGATATAAAGAGTTGTATCGGGCAACCGTTTTGTACTGGGGCGCTGCGCGGGCGCATCGGCCAGATAACTCTGGCGCGAACGCGATAAAACGAAGCTTGCGACTTTCGCGCTGTGTTTTGATGGACCGAAACGGGCCGGGTGCGACCGTGGGTGCTGGCTGGTTACTGCGAATGCGAATTAATATCGGTTCGAAATACGAAAACAATTCTTGATTTAAATTTTTTGGTTATTTTTTTTCCAGGTACCGGTAAGTAGTAAATGGGCTTTTATGAATAGAAATATTAGGAATGCTGTGCAGCTTTATATAAGATTGTTATTTTAGTGCTGGTGGGTACTACCTGTGGTGTTCCTATGTATTCGATATGTAAAATCATAATCACTACATAGTATAAAACAAAGTCGCTTTTTCTGTCCCTATATCCCTATGTATGCTTAAATCTTTAAAACTACGCAACGGATTTTGATGCGGTTTTTTAAAATAGATAGAGTGATTGAAGAGGAACGTTTATATGTATAATAACATCCAATAAATAGTGGAGAAATACTTATAATATATATTTTATACCCGTGCGAAGCCGGAGCGGGCCGCTAGTATATTATGTAATGAATCAAATATAGGTTTACAAAATAAATTTAAAAAATTGCTCGAATGTAGGTTTTTCGATAGGTTAGAAAATTTTATAATATATATATAAATAGATAGAGCATAATATAACTGATAATGGATATTTAATATTTTGCAATATTCGTAGTACGCAGCCCGCATGCGCCCGTTCCCGCGCTAGCGAGCTCAAAGCGCCCGCCATGTTTGCATTTCGATCCGCAAGGAACCTGTGTTTAAGTTGACTTGGGAATTATATCGCAGCGATTAGTGTAATAACTGGTTGGCTCACGAGGCTTTTTCTTGTATCAGCGCAGGCGCTTTCACTTCAACATCCCTTCGAATTGCATCGGCGATTTCGATTGTTCGAATCGAGCGCATTGTTTTCCGCGCCATAAAATTTACCCGTTTATTTTATGATTGCCTTTATTCTGTCTTGTCGGCGCAATTAATTCGAATTTTACTTTTATAGTTTGAACACCCATGAATCAGGACTTTATCGTTATTAATTTTTGAAAAAGGAAACAATCGCGGTGCGGTTTAATTAGTTGCGTTTTTCTCTTATGAACACGCTGCAGCCTGCAAGCCTATTTGCACGTGCTATCGATAGTTCGCATTCGACCGGAAAAACTAAATGAGCGATTTGAGATGACTGAAATGATAATGCATCGCAATATCATTAAGTTGGAAGATTGCACGGTGGGTTATTTATGCACGGACACGAACTCTGCGGGCCGGCCAGTGTGCGCCCACCCTTACATAAATCGCTACGCCTGTAACGTGAACGAAATTTAGAGTCGGGAATTGATTGCCGGCTTCACAAACATGGCGTGTTCGTGGTCTAAAGCCCGCGCAGTAATGTAGTAGTGTGTCCTGTATTGTCTCGTAAGGGAATAAATATTGATTGTACCGCAAAGAGGCGCTTGTAATTGCGTGTGCGGCCGAACGGAGCTTTTATAAAACTCGTTGGAAACCGCACGGAATGTAAACCAGAATGCTCCAGGACATTAATGTGTATTTATTGAGAGCGTCGAGTAATGTTTTTATCGGTTGCGTTTAAAGGTCTAAACGTGGCGATTCGCCCGGATATGCGTTAGTATCGATGTCCTTTTGTTATTTAAACGTTACAGATATCGTTATTTTGCTGCGACATTTATATTTTTGTCGTCGTTTTAATCTCTATCTTTCTCTATAAATATATAGATAACGATGCGGTAATAGATTTAGTTATAAACATAGGAACGTTATCTTAATATGCGATTAACAACCAATATATTTAACAAAGGCTAGTTGTTTATTTTAAACGGATGTTAAGTTGGTACTTACCTGCGGATTGATATGTGAGCAATTACGGGGCAAGCAGCTGTAGCAGCCACAGTGTAGTATGACGATTAGTGCCTCAGGGATATTAAAGGGCAACAAGAGGCAGAGTGCCAGTAAATAAGTTGTTACACTGTCGTGCAGCGTTTGAGGAACAATTCAATGAGAAGAAATTCTAGTTTTTTTGTTTAGCACTGACATTGAATTTTAAAAATATCTTATGAGCTGAGTTAGTCATTCGAATGCGTTGATAAAAGCCGTTTTGTTTTTCTTACAAGTGTCACCGCGCGCGCACGTTTGTGGGCGTGTGTTATTTTTGGATTCACATGTGCATGAATACCGCTAGGATGACATAATTTAGTAATTAGTTGCATCTTTCGCTTGTCTGGCCTTGCAATGGACAGTCATCAACCTTTTCGTATCAAGAGATTAGATAACCACATACCAATGCGAATATTATCCACAATCTATTTTATTAATCCAAAAATTCCAAATTGTCATATCAATTACCGGTATCCTTCCACATTCTTCCAAACCAGCAAGGAACGTAAATTATTAGTGGACCAACAAACTATTAATTCTTTTCTTTGTACCATTCACGTTGAACAAGCAACTATAAATCCGAGAGTAGTTGACTAACCGCTGGTAACTACCATCGATTGTTTCAATTTAATTCAGTTAAATCAAGTGGCAACATCGGATGATTCTGCTTGTCTTGACTTGCCAGGCCTGCCACTGCCGCGATTTAGAGCTTAGAGTATGAAGACAAGATATAGAGTACGCCGATTGAGTATGAATTGAAATATAAGTAAGTACGCAGTATAAGAATGTAGTAATGATAGGTAAATCGTTTTGAGCATTAATTAGGTCAGCCTCAATTGGCGTGTCGACGTAAGTTTTATTTATAAGATAATTAATGTGTTAATGACCTATATTATATATGTGATTATTTCATTCGCCCTTGAAGTAGGTATTAATACAAATAATCGGAGTAATCATGATTTTAAAGTAGGCAACAGTCGGCACAAACAATGACAGTAGTTCTAGCTAAATTCACATAGGAAAAAGTATTGTAAAAATAGAAGATTTGACATGCGATTTTCGTTAATCGCTTCCACGGGTATCGAGTCACAATAAGTGATAGGTATCTGGTAATTGTTGACGCAGTTAGGTGATGCCGCAACAGGTTTTGACGATAGATGCCATTGTGTCTGGTTTGTCTTGTACAGAGGTATTGCTAATTGACGATTATGTGGCTTTAGTTATGGGTAAGCACTAGGTAACCAATCAACTCAAGCTTCTTCAATATCCTCAGTGGTAGAAAAATGCATACGACAGGTTGTAGCCATACCCTAGGTTTCGACTGGCAAGGATTTATTTCGGCATAGGTATAGTCAGTTTATGAGATATTAAAAAAAAATGGCCTAGATAAATATTCAAATTAATTCCAAAGGATCAAATTTTTATGAGCAACTTACAAATAATACTAGATAACTATTTAAAGGAAATAATAATTTTGAAGATCGACAACCAGTTGGAACAAGCCTTAAGGATGACAACCGCGCTCTTATAATTGATCGGATTGATCCCGAATAAATCCAAGCAACATCAGAGACAAGCCAGCAATTGAATTAAAATTCATTTAAGACTGTGTACACGTCAATTCGTTTGATAAACGTCTTCAGTTATGTTCGGTCAGATATCTAAATTAATTTGTTTTAAAATGTTGTTTCGCCTCGAGCGTCTAACAAAAAGTCTGGTATTTCTCAATCATCGCTTAGTGGCTATTAGCAAATTAATACTAAATATTTGATAATTCAATGCGTAAACAGGCCATTAGATGAGTCATAATCATGTGTATTTTGGTAGGTAGTTTGTAGGTGAATAAAATGGCTGAGTGTCAATTGTTTTTCTCAGTTTCAGAAATCGTGACAGTGTTCTGCGACACGACGCACGTGTTTTGTGTTTACCGTTTGGAACTCCGTCAGTGTCATGAAGAAGTTCACGATCGGAAAATATGAATGTTATAGATAGCTTGCGTTGACGCCCTCTTTTTACACGACTGTTAAGTACATCATTGATATCGACATTTTTAATATATTTTTTACATTGATCTTAATATATCCGAAGTTTTCCTATCCAATAATATATCTTTAAAAAAATCCTAAATTTTGCAACGTGTTTACTGTCCAACAATTTTTTTTTCGGTACCTTCTTCCACACTACCTAGCAACTAAAGCCATAATTAGATATATGCAGAAGCTTTGCACTATAGTCACTATTTACTTAACATTTTCATACGTAATCGTTTTATGCCGAAAGCGTAAGGCAATTATGGAACATAAAAACGTGTAGATTTTACGAGGGATCACTTCGCATTCTTACTAGCATTGTTTGTTTATTCGATGTCCGCATTCCCATCAAAGATTCCTCGCATTAAATGAATCGAACGACGTTACTGACAATAAAATGTTTTGTATTTGTACGAGCAATCGAAACAATTTACAGTAAACGTCCAGTGAACTTGCAAGTATGTTCAAAATTTAAAGACAAATCGTTGTAAAGTACCCAGACAAGTTGTCGTAATGCTCGTGTAGGTAATTGCGCAGGAAGTGATTATTTTCCTATTCAAAGGTGTCTCAGAGAGCAGTTTTAAATCCATTACCCCGTCGATGTCACACGGCAATTTTCCAGTAGCTGCCTCTTTCGAATTTGCCCACACGCAGTCGGGTTACAATCAAAATGAGCTAATAACTATCATCTAAAATAGTTGAGCAGGCGTCAGTGAAAATTATGATTAATATCTGTTTAGGTAACGGTGTATGGCGCGCGATGGCGTTCGGATAGAAGTGGTTGATGCGAGCTGTGACGTTTGGCTTTGAAACCAGCGTGCTAACAAACAATGTCAGATAGCGGTCCAGAAGTTTACAAAGTGGAAGTTTATTTCCCTCTTCGTTCGTGGTTTGGACTTACTTGGTAAATGACGTAGTTTTCTTGGAAGATGTTGTTGTTGGCCTCGTACGGTCGACGTAAACGCTAACCTCGCAGCTCTACCCAATGTTTCACAAGCTCGCTCATTGTTTGTAGCGTGCAGTAATTTCTATTGAATTCAAAAAATGTAAAGGGCGTCAACTAGTTGATGCCCAAACGAGTGGTTGGTTAGCTGTTGATATCCGTAATAGTGCTTTCTATCATTCACACGTTCTCGCAATTTCTTTGTTCCGTGAAATTTCAACTTTTTGTACAGCAATAAAACGGATTTGTAATGGGTTACCGGCATTCATTGCTGATGGAGTCACGCTTTATCGCGTCTTTCGTTTGTTCGTTTAAAGTTATTTCTAAGGAACATCTGTTATATATAAACTGAAGGTTTATTTGGATGAATATTGTTTATCTATTAAAAGCCCTTGGCATCGAAATGCGTGTGTTCTCAAAGATATGAAAGAGATAGGTGTGATCGATTTAGGATCTAGAGATTTACGCGTAATTCAACAAGATTACCTGTAGGTATTCATCTTATCTTATTTGTTCAAGAACACTGACTTTCAGCTCATAAATCTCGAATATGTAGTACAATGTTAGCTACAGTTTCCTGATTTTGTTTGAAGCTAAACTGTTTACAGATTTAGAGCTCATTGGGAGCGTTAATCAAGTGTTTAAAATACGAATGTTACGGTGTTCGATGTTGCATGTTACAAGTTGGACATAACATCGCGGGATCGCGCTAGGAGGCGGCCTGGCGTTTCACTGACAGCCCCTATTTAATAATAGTCCTCGCGTGGAAGATTATCTGTGGTCGCTAGTCGGTGCGTCCGCCCAGAGCGCTAGCTAGCGGGCCTGGTAGCCCTGTCCGCCGTCATTATGCAATTGAAACTTAGTGAATTATTACGCATGATAATAATCTTCATAAATAAATAAATGGAGCGGTCGGCTCAGTGAAGGGAGATTATGTTGTGTTGTACTCTCCTGAGGAAAGCCTTCCGTGACGATACTATGGGCTGTGGTAAGTTGTTTGTGTTTTCTACCCTACAGTTTATGTACTTCTGCCGGTTCAGGAACCAAATTTGTTATCCAAATCCAGAATTGTTCGAAGATAGAAGATAGATATTAGTTCTTAGTAAGTCATCGCATGTCATTGATGTTTCCGTATTGTAATTTCATCTAGGCAGTATTGTTATCGTTGAATGTTGAATGTAATACCGTGACTTCCTACACGATATTGCTTAATGTATAACATGCGATTCACGTAAGATGTCCGACAATGATGAGTGTACACGATATATACCCGGCCATGTTGTCTCCCGGAGTAGACGCGTCCCTTTGCTAATGTGGTAGAGCGCTGCTATTACTGACTGCATCAACGGCTGTAGGCTTATGGTGAATCACTCAAAACTATAACAAGAGGATCATTCCAATCATTGATGTATTAGGTACATCACATCGGCATTCCTCTTAGGGATAGCAACAATAAACCTACCTATATTTGGATAAAGATAAAATTCCTTTATTAGGCCCAGCCATTTAACGGTTATTGCACAATTCTAAGTAGACAAGGATTTCAATTATATCAAGTTTTAATTGATTATATCGTTTTTTGTCTTCTATTACCAAATCCTTTGAAGCGTAGGAATAAAATGTTATTTTTCTCATCATGCTGCCTACCAATTTCATTGGCTGCGGCCATTAAACTACCGTCTTCAGAGTACGCGGAAGCTTCCATACGTCGGCTATATATCTAAGCAGAATTATTTCTTAGTACCAATTTCGTTTTAAGGCCATTTTATTGCGATACGAGTATATACTGCTTTTGTTAGTGATTAGTTTTGTAGAATTGTTATCGATGTTTCGGGCCAATTTTATTTTCTTGTGCGATCGTGGTGGTCCTTGCAATGGTCCTTGCAACATCCTGCTTTGAAAATATTTAAAGACAGATATAACATAGTGGAATTTAATTTAATTAGTGTTCATGAAACTTATTTTAGAGTAAATAATAATAGGTACGATTTTCGAGCGGTACAGAAGCCGCTTGTGCCGCTGAAAAATCGTACCACCATGAAGTTTTAAATTTTGGATTGGACTGGAGATTGATTTTCACCTCATAATGTAGTTAATACTTTTACCGTTACGAAATGAACTTATGAAATAATATGAGCAAAACGCTCTTGCCGTGGACTAAAGTAAGAATTAATACACTTTCAAGAAACAAGTTACTGTAGATATTTCTGAAAAGAGCAACAATTTAATTAGTTCTGCTTCCGTCATTCCTTTGAACAAGAAAGTCCGGAAAGTGCAATACGTAAGACGAATACGATATTAACATGTGTTATCAGCGAATCTGATTAATGCAACGCGTGGCGCTTGCGGCGCGTGCGATCCTGTAAAGTGTGTTCACGAGGACACGACTTTGGCGACACTGCGATCTTTAATTCCATTTTGCGTAGTATGTATACGATAAATCCAATGCGTTGAAAAAACCTGCCATTGACAATGATTCTTTTTTCCGATTTAATCGATGAATTTTTAGGAACAGTCTTTTGATACTACGTGCTCTACAAAGAATCCTTAATGATTAGCTAAGATGAATGTAGTTTCTATAACCATTTTTGGTAATGGTTTTCTAGCTATGTATAACCAATAACTATAGCTAAAGGGTATTACTAATTGTAAACACTTCATTCACCACAAGTGTTCATTACAGGACCAAAACCATTTAAATATAAGTATAACTATTTTGTCTGTTATAAGTATATCCATGACAATATTTTGCTAAATCATTATTTAAATCAATATGTGTACCTACTAGTTAGAAATATGATGCGACAATATAAGCTTGCAAGTTACAGGCGTAATACCTTTATGTAAAACAGGTGTACATTCGATTTCAATAAGCCAAATCAGCGACACACCTCTAAGCCCTGTCAAACATACTGCTGATAGCTCATAAACCTAATAATTTACTGCAAATAAATATCCCATATCACGCGCAAGAGACAATAATTTCCGATATCAATTCCTAAAGGGTTTCCCGGGTTTCATCGACGACCGATCAATTATTCCATATAGTTATGTCTCGAAAGGCAGTGGGAATTGTGGACCGGCACACCGAGGTTGCTCTAATTGAATTTATGCAGGATTGCGACCGCCCTGCGACGAAATGGTTTATTGCTAATTGATCGAATATTGAAACTGGGATATGTTATGTGTTCCGTGATATTGTTGACTATGAAATATGCATGGTTATGTGCGGGTCCCGTGTGTCTTTTACAATGTTTTGATTTCCTGTCGATCTATCACGACTGGGAGAATATAGAGTGGTTGTTTTAACGAAAGAAAGTTGTTTATTGAGGATGTTTCGGAATAGGCAAAGCGTAGAAGATTGGGAGTAAATGCAGACAGATGCAAGTTCTAACAATATTATAATCGTCGCAGATACGATGATAACTGCTGTCTTGGGTACGGTTTATGGTAACGTAAAAAACATCTGCAGTCATAATAGTTACGCAAGTTTTTTATTTTGACCAAAGTATCTCCAGGTCCAATTCAGGTTTTAAAAAATAAAGTAGTACACCCTACATACCACATGTTTATTGTTAAGTGCTTCCAGGTTACATTTCTGTTGCATTTAAACTCCTAATAATTCCAAAATGTCAAAGTCCAGTGTACAGTTTAAATAGAGCCTATTTAAAACAAAAATAAAATATCAAAACGTTACTTATGCATATATGCAGTACTCCAGCGACTACCGGACGCTTATTTTATCTGATAGCATACTTAATTATTGGAAGGCTCAGAAAGTGATTACATTATCTAGACTGGAACACTCGTTGTATTGGGTTATCTGTTTTTATGAAAATCTAGATCAGTATTGGTCATTTTGATGATAACACCTGGTACACTCAAAATGAGTATTTACAGACAGCCTTGGGTGCTTAATATTAAAACAATGCAGATAAGAAATGTTACACAAAAATATGCAATACTGATCTTTCTTGCTTGATGTCTGGTGAAAATTGATGACGGGGAAGTTTAAGGGTAAGCCTTTGGTACTATGAGGCAGAATTTTAATTGCACCTTCTTCTTTAAAAGCAGTAAGGGAAAATACCTTTTGTTTATTTGTACGGAAGAGTCTACATAGACCACCTTGGTAGCTTCCTGCTCGTTGGCGATAATTTATCATAAAGCAAAGGCATCACATTTAGTTCTGATGTCAATGATGCACATAAAAGATATCAAATGAAAGCAAGAAATATTGTTTGAATAACATTGTTTACCCATATTTGTTACAAAATTCTTTCTCCAGATATTCACGAGCGATCTTCGCTTTGTGTGGAAAGCTGTAGTGAGACACGACGGAATCCGGACGGATACGAGCCTGGCTGCTACGCGCGAATCCTATTTACATTACCGTCTCTTGTTCACACATGCCCTGTAGTTGAGCACCTGCGATTGTAGCATGACGACCGCCAGAAAGAGTTCGCGTAATACAATGTACATTCTAGTGGCATGGTTTTTTTAAATATTTTCTGTGTTAGTCTTGTTTTTCAATGTCCGTGAATGATATGTTCTAGAAGGTCATTATCACCAGCCTATCTCCGTCCACTGCTGGACATAGGCCTCTAGAAGGTTCCTAAACTTATATTACTTGCATTATCTTCTTTGCCTGTTTTGGCTTTAATCAAGTGACGATTTCAAGTATATGCGTTATCCTTATCTTAAGTTTTGATACTAAATAGCTATCAAGTGTAAACTGACAGAACAATATTAAACGGCATAAAGTTAAACATACTTGAATGCTTTGTTTTGGAACATACTTAACTAAGTAACTTACGTAAGTACGTAACAATTTGGTGGCAAATTACTTTTGAGTTATGTAGGTTTACGCTTGGTATATTATTTTATGCTAATTCTATGATGACCCGTGCCATCACCAGACAATCTTAGGAACTATACCATAAGGCTAGATTTTCATATACTTTTTTGAACTTATCTAAATAGGTAGATCATCTGCATTTACACGTATTCCATTCCGGTTTTTAATTCTATTCGGAGAGTTACTGACGTCATTTTTGACGTAGACGGATTTGGTGATCGTTGGTCAAACTGGTTAGATATTTGTACGCCCGCTTTTTTGTGGGAGGTTTTGGTTCAATACCTACTAAAAGCAACGATTACGGGCTATGTGCGATTAGTCTGATCAAAAAGTTAGCAGAATTGTTTTCTGTTCACATCTAATAAGTCATCTTGGGATGAGAAATTCAGTATCTGGGATAAGTATTATAAGAGCCAAAAGAACACACACGTCTTAATCATTATTTTTTTTATAACTCAAGTCTTACATTGTTGTTGAAAATGTATATAATGACGCTGCATGCAATTTATATTCAGTCGGTAATTTGTATTTCCCTTTAATTTCTTCGATACATTAAACGAAGACATTATAAAGTTATGCATTAATATAATTGGTATCGTAAGTATTATTACGCCGCGAATATACGATGTGCATAAAAGTAACTTAAATGTCTATATTGTCGCAGTGAGCGTACTGATCGTCTTTCATACCGAGAACGCTGTGTAATTTTAATACTTGAGTAGCAGACTGTACTATAATTACGATAAAAACAAACAAAGCACGCTTTAAATTAATATCCAGTGTATAAAATTGAGTTGCGCGCAATAAACAAAACAAAATCAGGATCAATAAGATCAATGTGGTCGTGCACGGGTTCTTATAAAAACTTAAAAGTTAATTACTAATCACTATAAAGCAAACATTCAATTTACAAGGCGGGTTAATTGCGTTGGCCCGAAACATGCTTTGTAAAAAGTCAGCTAAAAACCGTATCTCAACTTATTTCTTAATTATAGACCAATTCGTGGCGGCGACGCAGGCTACGTGCCAGCCTGAGACTTGATGGACCGTGGGACCTTCATAACCGATATTTCACTCTTATCACACCGTATTAAAGTTTATTATGCCATGAACACCTAGCGTTTGCAGTTAAGCATTAGTAGTCTCGGCAAATGGTATCTCCAATAATTATACTGTTCGGATAAAGGTTATCAGCCTTTTAATGTCATGTGTGTGTTCTTTATCTGCAAAGATCTGCACTAATTTTATTATAGTTTGTTGGCTCTTCGAGGGATAAGATTAATCTATGAAAAATATTAAGAATTCAGCTCGTGCTACACTATCAAGAGGAATAACGGTCCATAATTTATATTTATCACTAGTCGTAAATTAACGAAGACAACTGTATTTTAGGTTGTTATTAGCGATTTCGACAATGATTTACTTTGAATCCGTTATCAACTCGCATATTCATTCGTCATTTTCTGGTGTCTACAACTGTTTTGGATTAAACAGAACATCTCGATGATGAGTAATTCCATAATCATCCATAGTATATAAAATAAAACAAATATCAGAACATTCACATTTCAAAATGTCACACTAGTTGGTGATATAAATATTTCATATCCATGTCGTTCCAAAGCGGTCACACGCTTCTCGTAACAAAACGACAACAAATAATTCCACGAAGATGGTGTTTAAAGGGAAGCTGAGTCGACTTAAGCTTACCTAGCTAGAGGTAAAGCCCTATTGTTGCGATAGCCTTGGGTTAGGCGACAAATGGAATGGCTGCTAGTCCTCAGACGGTATTAAGCCCAAGCGCTCTAATTTGAAAAAGCCAGACATATAAATTTTACTCTAATCCTACAATTGTGTGAGAGAGGAAAATTGGACGCAATTTCGCACGCACTCGTTTGCCCTTAAGGTTGCAAATCGTCACTGTTTATTGCATAATGAGCTTAGGGTGACATGAAAAAGGCTATTTCGAATACATTAATGTTTAGCACAGGCATTAATACAAACGGAAGCTATTACCAACCTACATGATTTCTACTGAAACATCGAAACATGTTCGTTCTATACATTATAATGATGGACCGTTTGCAATTTGATACACTTTTACGTTCGCGGTTTAATTTTGAAGGCGAGCGTGTTTTGTTCACTTTCGAAAATATAATAAACAAAGTTGTCGGAATATAATGATCATTAGGCCACGTGTGTTGATTGTTATGATAAAAGTTGCCGCCCACTTTTTTGCAGACATTCATTAAAGTATTCACAATGCGCTATTATGCTGCCGTTCAGAGACGAACAAACGTATAGGATAAAGTCGTACAGGCAGTCGTTTAGAAAATTCCCTTTAACTAGCTCACTAAACTCTTATTAAGTAAGAGTCGTTTTAATTTTATACGAGACGCATTGTGCTGTGGCGTGTTTATCCTGGATCTCTGAGGCCATTTGTCGCCGTGAAATCCGTCTGAGTGACAAACAATACGCGATGGGAGACATAATGTTGTGCCCCGGCTCTGCCTCGACACGGACTCTTGTGTTCTCGTCTGCCGACTGCTACGCATTGCTCCTGCGATCCGGTTAGCTGGTTAGCTGAGCCCTAAAAGGTCTCAGGCGAATATAATGGATTGTAATTGTGTTCTCATAAGCGGCGCACCATGTCGCTTGTTCGATTCCGCATGTGACTACGATTGAGTCAGCGATACACGAGTAATGCTGTAATTGACGTTTACTATGTTCTTGCTCATTGTTGTCGGATGATATGTGTCAAGGCTTAGGCTTGGGAACGCAGGCGGTGATCTCAGCTGTGTACAAATGCGCTCGGATTAGCCTAACAAAGAAAAAGGGAAATGTTACTAAGGCGACCATAAACTGTAATGAAGTTCCAAGTGAATATTATTTTCTTTTGTGTCAATTGTTTCTATAATATTAATCTTGAAGTGCAAATTATATGACGTATGCGAACGATACGAACACGTACAATTAACACTCCTTAACTTTAATGTTTATGCGCTTATAAGGGCAAATGCCTCTAAATCGCAGAGGTAATGACGACTTGCCAATCGCCTTTGAGCATCATACTGGCCCATTCTCTTTACCAGAACTTTACCATTCGATGATAATTATGACTATTGAGTATACCTACAACACTTAATCATATTACTGTATCTATCCTACTGAATGTCTTATTTTATCCTTTTGTATTGACCGTCAGTTATATTATATTTGTCTTCTATGGAGAAGAGTAATTTTGGTTCCCGGAAAACAACAGGTGACCGATCTCTCCCAAGGGTTGTGTAAGAAGCAATAACAATTACGTATACATTCACCGAACGTACTTATTAAGGTCGGGGCTCCTTCTATAACACAAATATACTATCGCGGAAGTTTAAGTTAACGTTAATGCTTTGTAATCTCGAAAAGCTTCAACCAAAAAAATTGGTCTATCTTTCCAGCGGTCTCTTGTAAGTGTAGGAGGTCTACTGTATGAGTAAGTAATTTTTGAAGGCCTTAGAAGATACTTGTTGGGTCTAAACTATTTTTAACGTCACCGGAATAGAAATGAAGAAAAGAAACTGATACAGTTACAGTTGGCATGAGACATGCGAGTGTTGCGTGACTCGGATCGATTTACATGCCTTTTTTTTGACAGCTTCTAATATGGGGCTACTGTCTTGTTACGTGTGACGTTTTTTGTCGCTAACAAGAGGGAGGCCCGTGATGAAATTCTTGACATTAGAAGCAATCTTGTGAATATGATAATTGTGGAAAATTGACGGTTGTTTTGTTCCTTCCTGTGTGAGTAGCAATAAGTAAACCATTTTAGATATTCATCGTATCGTATTGTATGTATGTAGCTTTAATTTTTTGAACCAGTTGTAGGTACTATAATTTTTCCTTCATTTTCTGTAATAATTACACGATGCTATGACATCAGACTTTTTGTTTGAGTTGGGTTAGATCTCGTCTTTTTTGACAGTCGACTTCAGCAGACATAGTTTTACTTCTTTAGATAATGTCCACTGTAGGCTCCATAATGAATCATTGGAGTTCATAACTCTTTAGTTTCCTTCCACTGTTGCTGTCTATTGTGTTTGTCTATGGGCTGCCTACCTGAAAATGCTAATGCGTGATGAAACAATGCTTTACTAACCAAAACTGGAAGCCAATTCTACTTCTACGTGGTACCATACCGTATCACATCATCATAAAAGCTGATGGGTCGTCGTATACTAAGGAGGTACAAAAAATGGCAACAATGCAATAGCGAAACTTCTGTTATTTCCGACTTTTATAAGCGTCTATAATCAGGTGACCCGTATGGTCGCCAACGCCCGCATGCCTTCTTTTGCAGAACATAGACCATTGCTTGGTTATAAAAGTAATTATTAGATCATCGGGTTCGGCTAGAACAATCAAACGGCTTCCCTTGCAAGGTTTAAAAGGAGTTTGTAGTTTAGATAATAGGTTAATAATTAAGTTTTAATAGCCAATAGATTTGTGTTGTAGGCCAAGGTTTTACAAGGACAAAAATAAGAATTTGAAGTTATTTCAACTAGTTTGTGATTTTAAACCGTTACTCTCAAACCACTTCTAAGTTTCTTAACAAGTCTACCTTCACCGTAAGTCAACAAAAAACATAATAACATAAACTAACAGAAGAAGTCATAAATTAAGATTTGTTGTTGAATAAAACAATTCATTTTGATACTTTAAAACAATTAATACCGCGTTGAATTCGTTTGTATCATATTTAAAAACCCGTTAGCGATAGGTATGTTAATAAGTAGTTATATCGTGCAGTTGTCTAATACGGAACATGTTTCTAAGAATTATAACATGGTGTGTATGGGAAAATTGCGCCGCCTTTATTGTTAGTAGGGACTGTTAAAGTAATTCTATCTCTGTCACCTTGTATTCATAATTATAATTAGTTGGAAAAATGGGTGTATAATGTTGAAATGGCTAGCTTTATGTTTTTACCTTCTCAAGTTACACCTTCCGTTCGGCGTTTCTTAATTCTTGATGTTAGGTTGCGAAGTGATAACTGTCATAATTAAACTTCGAGCGGCTAGGTCTAAACCAAAATTAGGAATGATTCTTGGCCTCATTTTGAATGTTTTATTTTATTAAGTAGATATTATTTTCTGCTTTTAAAAATTGTGTCAAATCTTTGTAGTATAAAAAGTTCCATAGCACGGCAAAATTATGTTTTTGTAAAAAGAAAAAAGTATGATTGAGTAAATTAGTCTAATATAATCTTTAAATTACAAGCTTTCTTGATTTTATTATTTCCAAATACCAGAATAGAAAGTGTTAATAGGAAATGTGAAGACCGAAATGTTCATCACACTCCCAAATTTAATGAAGGCCTATCGTAGAGAGAAGAACTCTTTTCATACATTTATATAAGGAAATTCTCTCTGGGCGCTTATTTTAGCTAGTTCGATCATTTTAGGAACAACTAAATCTATCAAAGCACTTTTTTACACAAAAATATTGTTAATTTTCTCTACCTGTACCTATAATTGGACTCTGGATCAATCCTTTTTTCTCGAGAAGAAATGATCCATCTCATTACTTTTTGTGGGACATCATTAGTTTTGACCGTTGCTGCGTAGTTTTTGGGAGATTGTATTACGAATTTACACATTTGTTTAGTATATTTTATTTAGGCAAGTCTTTCAAGATACGAACTGAGTGGCAAAGTGAGAAGAGTTTTAGTATAGACAAGATACTTTTCTGAATGTACTTTTCCTCTAAGCTCAAACGACACAGGACAAAAGTCGATAAGGAGGCTTTAATAAGTAAAGTCTAGTCAACCGGAAAACAATACGAAGTATAAAGAATAATTTACACTTTTTTGATTAAGAAATCCGTTCACATGGCAAGAGTGCATTGAAGCGTTAATTGAATTAAATCGATATTATTGTAAACGCAAAGCAGAACGATTAGGACGAGTGATGGCACGCAGCGATTTGTTACGCCGAAGATCGTGGAGTACCGTGGCTTACGTTCTATTCGGACTACGCTCGCACTTCCGTCACCATTCACTAATCGAACGAGTATCGAATATCACCCTCCATTCATCACGAAATCGATCGAAGAATCAAACGTTCGAGATATCGATTTCACGGACACGTTCCCTAACGTTTGATATGCTATCTCCGTTAACTTCAGTTTTGTTTAGCGGATGTATGTTTTTTTCGGTATTTTGAATATTTGTATGTTTGTGAATACAAACATTTTTTGGTCCAGTTTTGTAATTGCTTTCATTCGATGACTCAAGATTCGGTCGACATCACCAATATTTTTATATTCACATATTTGTTCAACAGAACTTGCTCCGTCTAAATGAATAAAATTGATTGCTTATACAAACTGTGCGCCCAAATACTCAGCCATCACAATAAATAAGGGCTTTTGAAGAAAAAAAAAGTAAAAGACTTGGACGGTGGATGGACGGCGCTGCGCGGCGGGACGGGCGCGGGCAGGCCAGCCCGACCTTGGCGCGCTCTGTAAGACAAGTCGATTTTGTTATTTGTTTATACACAACACTACCTGTTCCCGACACCGCCGTACGCCAAGGTGTGGTGCACGTATGCACGCACACACGGGCTCGGCCGTGCGCCGTCCGCGCTGCTCTCGCATCGATGTCGAATCGCTCAGGTATTTTACGGCGATTTCTGTAATGAACATCGATTTATTGTAGCCACGGTATGCCGCTCAAAAACTGACTTTATAGATAAAACACACGAGCGCGATTACAATCAATTTTATTGAAACGAGACACGCAGTGTATAAAAGGAGCGCGTACTCTACTCCAATTAAAAATAAATCCGTAACGGAATTTATATTCGACATCGTTCAATTTAAAACAAATATTTATGGATTTTTCAAACTCTTACGGCTCGAGCCATAGCGATACGTCGTCAAGATGTTGTGAAATGTCGTTGATGCAATGTTTATATGAGATATGTGCTATAAAACGTCGTAATAGGAAAATGTAACTAGATCCGCCGAGGGTCGGGACAGTTTGAAAGACACGGAAGCCGCCTGCATCTAAACGCTATAAAAATATTTCACCGCGGGCATCGGCGCTACCTGATAAGGATACGCAGTCATTTGTAGTAGCCTCGTGATCCAGAGCGCGACTCGAGCCCGAGACTCGGCTCACTACACAATTTATGTGTAAACCACTGTCAGTATTATCTACTTAATGTGTTTTGAGACACGCCGCTTAGATACGAAGGATCCACGTTTTAAAAGACGCCGAGGTTTTTCGTTGATCCTTTTATTCGTCAGTCGATCCATCGGGCCATATTGGGATAAAGCTCTCATATTCGATCAATCGATCAAGACAAAAACAAACGGAGATGCTATACAGAATTTTGGTGTGTGACGTGACAATATAATTGACAAAAAAGTGCTCCGTAATAAATGGCATCTAGAGGGCTTGCCTTTTTTGTCTTCATAAATATTGCCCAATAGGAGTGCTTCGTGACCTCTGTTTAAAATCACTGTTGCGATTACGTCCAGTGATTTAGATGGCCATTACTGGGTCGCCTCCACAGATGGGTGGTTGAATTACAGTCTTCCCGTTTGCTTTGTTGGTTTTGTACCGACGTTAGCTCGCCAGTAATTATGAGATCATGTTTCATAGTTATCTATTGATTTAGAACAGTTCGAAGTCTCAATTATGAATCATCGATTATCGTTTAAATCGAGAGTTATGTGCGACGGTCCTCTATCATCATCGTTTTCCTTGGTCTCTAGAGTTTATTACCCTCGCATCATTATGATTGGAACTATAAATTTAGGTTTTATTAATGTTTAGTTTACTAACCTTTGCAGTAGACGTTCGTGTTGTTCATTGATTGCTTAATGTTGTGTGTTTTATCGGGCCTGTGCCATGTTTGTCGCAGGTCGGAGGTCGTCTATGTAACTTACCGCGATGTGGTAAATGAGGGCGGGCTTCGCTTTACTTATAGCATGGTTAACTGAACTGTTATAAAAGTAAAGAAATAGGTCACCTTTACATTAAAAAAGTGTATTTAAAGAAAGAATGGTAGATAAACTGTTTATGTGTAGGTATATCTTGAGTCCAATAGCAGAATAATTTCGGCCCAAGGAATAAATAATGCTTTAACGGTGCAATGAAATTATAAACACAGGGGTAAATAATCGCCCGCGACGAATCCGGGCACAAATCTTCCAAACCCGTACTGTTACTGAGAATAACCTAATGGAAAATCTCAGCAACGCTTTGTCCGATTAAGGATTCGAACCCAGGGCCTCATGCTTAGTAGTCGCGTCAAGCGACCACTAGACCAACAAGGCAATCTTAAAATTATAGCTCTTATAATTAACACCAAGAAAAAATACGAGTCGGCAAAACGATTAAACAAAAAACAATATTTGATGGATTCCGTTGAAATGTTATTTTCTATAAGAATCTTCAATATCCCTGAGGCAAAATTCTTATTTCATAAACTGCGGAGTTGTAGGAGTGCACTGGTACAAGTGTAGTGGGTTCGCGTGACCGGTCCGACACGATGCGCCCGCACCTATCATACGCTCTGAAACGTTCTCACGAGATATTTTGACATTTCACTGAACAAATATAGAAGCCATTTTTGATTGGAACGTCAAACATGCGAAGAATGCAAATATATTGCCCCTACACGTTACGTTTTGACAATATCACCATATGTGTATGGGTTTAAAAGGTCGCATACTTGAGTAGATTTTATAGAGATTGAGGTGAATGTTTCCACGTTATGGTACCTCTTGTTGATGATTTCACATTGTTGTGGATCGATTACCATCATCAATAAGAATGTACGCAAGACGAGATGGTCGTAAAATTGACCAGAGAGCGACCGCATCCGATGTTTATATGGCTACCGGAGAACGCTCCGTCTGTTATTCGAATCTGATTCCGGATCAGTTAAAGTCTACACTCCAAAAACTCAATCAGTGTCCATGAAATTTACAAGGCAGATAAAATTTAATTTAATGTTTTATCGATAGGTGTACGGCCGTTTGTATAAGTCTGTGTGTGTGTGTCTGTACACAGTAATTATGCGGCGGATCGGCGGCGCGGGCGCAGCGCTGGTGGTCCGGCCCCCCTCTCATGCCGCACCGTGCTATAGAAAAGCTCACTACATCTGGGAACTCACGGCCGGACATTTAGTATGCTATAGTATTAGTATTGGCTTTTGACTCGGAAACTGTGAAGTATTGTTCATTGTTACACGCCAGACTTGTTTCAAGCGTGATTTAATGAAACTTGCATGCATACTTGATTTAATTTTTTGAGCTCATGGATCAGGGAAAGTGTGAGAATCGCTCGGAGGATGTTTCCAGTGTGACTCAAGAGCGACGTCCGCGGTCCACGTCGTCGGCGCGCGATCGTCTCTTTGTCTACTTTTATTTGCCTGTCACTCAAAGCGCCTCACTCGGACGTGCTTTAAGCGCATGACAATGTACTTCATTGTCGGAGGCTTTAGCGACCTTTACAACAGTAAATTTCGTTGTCATGCATAAAACCATGTGTTTATATGGAACACTCCAAGAGAGGTTTGAAATAGTTTCTTCTCGGTGCGTTTAACAATTAACTCTCGGCGTAAATACAATGGATATTGGTATTCAATCATTCGACGCGACACAATTTACTGCTGTAGAATCATGTTTTTTTTTGTCTTCTCTGCGTAATTCTAGAGGGCTGAAACTGTAAGCAATGAATTTCCATAAACGAATTATTTGATATTATTTGGTAATTGCTTTTACAAAAGCTATAAAAGCCCGTATGGCTCTATAAATATTATTCACTTTGAAGAACTGTATGTTCATCAAAGTGAATAACCTTGATAATAAAACAGATGTCGTAAAAGCCGAAGTGGTGTGTGATTATTGGCTTTATGACGACTCTCATGCTGGCAATTATCAAATAAATACTGGCAATCACATGTCCTGGCAATCCTTTAGAAGGAAATTAATTGCCAGTGTGTTTCAATTCAGCATAACTATATCTGTTTGCATCGTGAGATAAATAATTCATAAAATTGTGTGCTCAAATAAATATTGTTATTAAATATATAACCCTGCCTTGGTTTTTCAACAGTCAACTGTACCTGTTTATTTTAACTGTTTCTCGGATAGCGAGAACAATAGTACTTTCACAATATAAATAACTTTTTGGCTCCCGTATGGCTGTAACGAAACTTTAATCTCTTCAGGCTGTAAACATTTGTTTGTTTTTAAACATTTACCGACAGTCCGTTACACTATTGTTATTCTTTGTTTTTAATTGGCGAAATCTCAATTTTAAAAGGACCTTGCAAACAATTTATTTGCTGCAATAAATAAGCCCTTTACCGGACTAACGGTACCTCCAGTGGAACCACAATGTCGGCTTTTTAGATTTGAAAGATTTTGTGCTAATTGTTTTATTTGCAACTCTTTTTGCGAACCCTTCAGTACCGTTGATTTCTAGTCGTTATCGTAACGGACCCTAATAAAAACTGGCGCGGCGCATTTGAAAACACATAGAAGTTGCATTGTGCAAAGAAAGTAATAAAATTTAGAAAGCCTAAAAAAGTAAATATTAGCGAATGGAGTTTTTTAATTTTGTGTGAATCATCGTTTGGTGTTTACCGACTATGGTGTGGAAAGTACGTTATGCCGTGTAATGGCTATGATATTACGGTAACGGCATTCCTAGCTTCAAAGTTGCGACATCCGTGCAGTCTGTCTGATTTGACACTTTGACTGTTGTCAAATATTATATATCATCCTGCGTTAAAGCTGGCGCTAACGATCGACTAGGTAACTGTTTTGGTGTGTCGATAATGCAACTGCCATTTGTACAACACGGAACATGGAAACAACCGTTTGTTGCCAAGCCCACAGCTAATTCCTGGTAAAAATCATTTGTAAATAAAAAAGAAAGGACTCAATGGAAACCTGAAATGAAGTAAATCACTAAACCGTTCCTTCAACCTTCATCCAAAACACATGCTGTAAACGACCTCAGAGTCATCAACCGCTTACTAACGTTATACAAGAGCAAAACACTAACATTCAAATCTGTAGATAATATAGGACGTAATATTTAAATTGCGGTCTCTTAACCGCGAGTCCGTATCGCTTGCGATCAGGTATGCGGCGTTTCAGATCTAGCTGATAAAGTGCGATGGACCTCGGCCGCGGGAGATTCATTGCGAATTGACAACGCATGGAACAGGGGTGCTAACGTAAGCACGTAACTCACGCTAGTCGGAAACAAGCGCAGATGTGAGATTAGATACAGAACACTACGATTCCTGTTTAGAACAGGATTAGGTGATATGGGGAGTTCACCGTGACGTATGTTGTGTATGGTTTAACTACAATGTTTGCGTGTTCTAGTCTTAATGTAGCCTTTTATCTGAAAATGAAACACGTGGAGATTCATTAAAGTAAATAAAAAATGAAACATTGGCCAAGGGGTCGTTTGTCGATATGAAAGTTAATTGGTATAACATTTGGTAAATAAATATTATTTCTTTGATAGTTTTTGGGTGAAAAAGAAACTAAATGTTATTTCAAAGGAAGGAAACTTGGAGATTGATATTGTGTACAAGTTCCTTTATTTAATTATAAATAGATAAAATCGTTTTAAGATAAATACAATACCACCCTGCAACTGTCTTTACATTGGACTTACTTTTGAGGTCACATACGAGTCTCAACGACAAACGTGGCTATTTTTCCAAGTGCGTGACTGTTTCCGAGAACACATATCTTACAGTTAGCCTTGCTTGATCCTATTTTAAGTCCCTACGTTTTCAGCGAGTATTGTTCGTAAGAAAATAAAAGAGAGCCTAAGTCGTATTATCATAAAGATGTTTTCCAAATACTCGTCTTACCGACGTTTACTTTCTCTATTGACGTTCGACGCTTCATTAAGTTTATTCCAAACCTGTGTTTGTGTGGGACGACGACTATGCTTCTGCATACAACGGATTCCGTATATTGGGATGAGTATGGCCGTATTTGCATAGTTTTATTGATTTTGCTAGAAGAATTGAATAATTGTTCTGTTTAAATAATTCCTTATATGCATACTATCCACCCGCTTCGCATGCATTAGCATCTCATGCTGATACGTTAAGTGTTCCAGGTCGCGGGGTGCAATTACGCAAACAATATAATAGCACGGTGTCAGCCCGGTACTGATGGCCATGCCGGCTTATTTACTGCCACATATCGCTGCGAAGAAAAGAAATGTCAAGACATCCTCTTGTGTTGCGATTATCGTGTCGGAATCGCTTGGAGCTATGCTCGCCGGACCGGGACGCTCATACATAAACCCATAAAATATGCTTCGCTACGGGGAGAAGACAGTAAACAGCCATTATGCTCCATGTATCTTTTGAAGTGCGTCTTAGGTAGCAGTTTCGTCTTGGTGGTAATAGTAAACATAAGTGAATATGATTTTGAGTACCATATCTACGTCAGATGTTAAGATTAAGTAAACAAGTTTTGTGAAGCCAGAAACCGGATTGAATAAAAGCTTTTTGTGAATCCCTCCAGATTCGAAAATTATTACCATTTTAGTTTATTCAGTGAATGACGGTCGCTGTCTATTGTTTCTCGTAACGTTAGCAAGAAATGAATCATGTCATGAATGACGTCCGCAGAGATGAATGGCATCCAGTCTAGTCACACCAAATTTAGTTATTCTTAAGGCCATCTCCTAAACAGGCTCCGATTTTTATGAAGCATTAACATTTCCAAGGAGGCCGACTGTGTAGCCTCTTGTCAAGTGCCTTTTTTCTAAATTTTAGCGTATCACGAAGACAAATCTCACAACGTAGCCTAGAGCTCGCTCACACCGGCTTCTTTATCCTCACCACAAAGGACGTAATAACCATATCAAACAGCGTGTCCCTTTGCTGTGTTGCATACATATTGCCGGGTACGAGCTATGCGACGCCTTTATTCTATATTAAAATAAGTAAAGAAATGCGTTTTGTTTCCGTTGGAGCGAGGCTTCCATACCCAATGTCGAACCAAACACGGTGTCTGAATACCTGACGCGCTCACAAATAGATACGACCGATATTGGTTATGACTTCGCCTTTATGTGTTCATAATTGGGACACCTTCGGCATGTATGTATTGGTTTACCTTTTATTTGTTTCCGTAAAACTCACAGAATTCTTTATCAGTGCGATAATCTAATCTGAACCTACAACGTTTTCTGTGTTAGTCTGGTCACATACATACATGTATAATTCTTTATCACTTAGTATCAGTATCAGGTCAAAAACTTAATGGATTTCTATGAAAGGCTCATTATTTTTGAGTTGATAATATTTATATGTGACGTGGGGGCAGGTAAACGTCACAGGGCATGCTCCGGTTCGCTGTGCTTACGTGAGGGGCATGAGAACCATACAGACCGACCCCGCACATAATTTTAGTGGTCTCGTCCTTTGTGCCCGGTCGTCATTGTTATTAAAGTAATCACGGTCGCCCTCCATCATGCTCCAATCGAAACATTATGGGATATAAACAAAAGAAAGCAAGAGGAATTCAATGAAAAGCCATTATGTCGCCGCGGAGGGCACTCGACGAGCCTGTTGTCTCAATATTTTTCTTGGTGGATGGAGTTGACGCGTCATTCTCTCGCGTTCGTTCAAAAACGCCGCGTGGAATTTTGAAGGGCCCTCGATAATGGCCGATATTTACTGCCTTTAGATAATGTTATTTAAGCGACGGTCGATTGAATTATGGTAAATAAAACATGAATAATTGTCACGTCGCCATATGGACTCTTTGTATAATGTTCCATTCATTGACGGCTTGTCGTATCAATGTAGACAATTACGGTAAGTGTGGTGGAGATAATGCAACATTCGTGAAGGTATAAAAGTATACGATTGTTCTACTGATGTCGAAAAAAAGAATAATCCTTTATCGTAATTTGAACCCACTTCTTCTCTCCTATATAAAGTAAGACTATTGGTGATGTTATTGGAAAAAGCTTATAAAAGCGGCATTCGAGGGATTTGGATATGTGACACATTATTGTGACGGAGACGTGTGATCTGACGGACGGATAATACGTTTAAAGTCGGCGCTTTTGAGTTGCCATTAGATTCTTGCGTCATTGTCAGATTAATCGATCGTCCTTAGATTGGGTTTAAAAGGATATTTTATGATATGGATGGGACTTAAGTAAATAAGCGTTTAATTTTTGGTCAAGTTTGGTTTCATAAAGAATAGGAAAATCAGTTTCTTTATTGGGACTCAAGAAAGTCGTTTAGACACCCAACTATGGCTAGACGGTACCTGATTCCTGCGTAAATTCAATGGGCCTAGTGCTTTTTATTGGGCAATATTTTATTGTATGTAGCGGTGTCATAGAGTAAATATAAATTTACTCTATGACACCGCTAAATAAAATAAAATATTAAGATTTGTAAAATTTAAACAGTCAAAGTAAACCAACAGACAAATACTGCAATCACAATGATATTGATGACAGAAGTATTATCAAACATTTTGTGAAAAATGTTACATTCGGCGCTACACGTTTATGAGGTGTAACAAATAACAAATGAATGTGAAACCTCGTGATATGATTTACGAAGCCGATGAAGTACAATACTACGAATAATTGTCTGCGTTGACATCATCATTCGTCGGGCTTTATCGTATACGAATACTTATGTAAATCATAATAAAATGTATTGCGCATCATTTGTAACAGTAACGAATGTTACTGGAAACTCGATAGCCTTTATGCTGTAACACGTTAATGAGTATGAAGACTGCCTAAATCTTGTAGAGAGAGAACAATATCTTTTTTTACGAAATTGTTGTTGTTTCGGATATGAAAACAAGAAATCATATGAGTTTCATTTTTATGGAAGTAGGTAATGTGAGTCTAAAAATAAGTGACATATTTTAAAGTCTGATAAAAACAAGAATAAGAACAAAAGAACAGCGTCTAGGCCCATGACTACGATACTACTAAAAATAAATAAAAAATCATTGAGCTGCTACGACATGCATGCAAAATAAAAAAGACAATCGCCTAGACAATTTTAATTCAAAGTCCCTAGTCAAACATCTATTAGTCCCAGTTTTATGTACTAAAAAGCAATTAACTTTATCAAAATATCTTTAATAGCAATAATTCCTAATTTAGTGAGTTTAAGTTGATACTTATCTAGATTTTACGGCAGACTATTTTAAACATTTAAAATTATTCTGAATTCCGTCTATAAGGAATAATAGCGCAATAAAATCTTAAGTATATTCACAGACGAAACTCGGATTTAAATGGAATGGTCATGTTTAGAAACTCATAAGAATATTGTGCTCGACAAAAATGCCAACCGTTCCTGCGCACGGGGAATGCTTTGAGACTACTATACTCGTAAATTGGGAACGTAGCCATTCCAGATTGTATCGTTTGTAGGCAATTTAGGCTTTGAACGAATGTTTTATAGCTTTATGTGGAAAGCCGAAACTAAATTAATGGCCTTAAGCGTTTTAAGAAAAAATATCGTAGTCAAATCATTAACAACACGAATGGAGAATTCAACGACAAATGTCTCAGTGATATATTCAGATAGATGTTAATATATGTACACGTGTTTAGTAAGTAATTTAACAGTAGCTAGAGCTTCAGTCAATATTTAGATATTTCTCGAACTGTGCCACAGTTAATAGGTTACTGAGTCATCTGTCATTGCGAAAGCTCCCAAAGGGCTTGCAAGTAACAAAGACTTTGTTGTAGTTTGTGAAAGATCTGCCAGTATTTATGTTATTGTTTACGAGGTTCGCGACAACCCTTTGTTTAGTGATGTAGAACAATGAAGTTTTAACTGGTAAATGTTTATTGCCGCTGGATTGCGAATTGATGTCTCGAATGGGTTTGTCTCTGGATTCGAAAAGTATTGTCGAGTAATAGAGTGGTCCCGTTAGTTTTATGTTATAGTGTGATTTACGATCCAGTTACCGAGATGTGAATATTATGGGTTTTTTATTGGTGTCGTTCAACGAGTAAAAAATAGGCCGTTATGTTTGGATACGTTTATACTAATGGAAATAGTTAAAAATCAGTATTCAAATACATCGTAAAATGTTACGCTTTGTAATCTGATAACGTGTTAAAAAAATTGCAGAATTTAATATCATTCACATGATATACTCGTATGCATTTTATTATGTGTTTAATTATGTGAGCAAACTAATTAATTATATCGTAGTTTTTCAAATTAATACATTTTAAAATTATGAATACCTGCTTGGATTTTAATATGCACATTATATAAGATGACGTAATGTTAACTTAATATACACCTCTACAATTGTCAGTTACATGTGTGTTATATAATTAATTTAAGTTAACAAAGAGTATTATAGTCTACGTTATATTTGTTTATTATAAATTGCATGTAAGTAACTTCCTAAAACTTAAACTTCCTAAAAACGATGAAAGAAAACATCGTGGAGAAACCGGCATACCTGAGAGATTTTTCCACGGTGTGTAAAGCCATGTCGGAGACCTACATGCGGTTTAAACTCTGACACCAGGTTGATTATCAACCATACGATAAGAAGAAGAAGTAACTTCCTACTATACTCGTAAATTTGGAACGTAGCCATTTCAGATTGAATCGTTTGTAGGCAATTTTGCAACCCCCCCCCCTCTAAAAGGGGGAGGCCTTTGTTCAACAGTGGATCTCATTTGATGATGAAGTAACTTCCTAGACCCTATTTGCCGACTTTATCAATCTCATCTCCATCGATCCAGCTCAGAATGTTATATTTTTAGAAGCCGTTAATTATTATTTTCGGTTCCTTGATTTCAATGTGAGCTTCTCGCGATATTCGGCAGAATGGCTGTCTAACCGTATCTCAACGTTGATCCATACATGTCAAATAAATATTCGAGTCGCTGTTATATGCTAGACAGATGGATCTTTCATAGGTGAATAAATATTTACAACAGAATTTTAGGAGAATTTAGTTGTTGACTAGAAAATTCGAGGAAAGTTGATAGATAAATGTTTATTTAATAGTGTAGCTCATTTTTGGTTAATTTTCAGATACTGAGGTCTAGCCTTATTGACACTTGTTATTAAGAAGCGCGAATCGATTAGAAACCTATTGGATTTACCAATAGGTTTCTAATCGATTCTGAATAAGCTGAATGGTATATTTTAAGGTATATGCAGCCGTCGTCAGTTGAATGGTAATAAAAATCTATCCATTGTGTAACAATAACGCCGGATTATCAGTCTCAAGTCTTCAGTAGGTCATTACGATATTGCGAATATATATAATATAAATATAATATGAATGTAATGTAATTTAATGAATATAATATGCCTACTGTAGCGTGCACCTTAGTACCCATTTATTTTCACCATAATATAATTAGTACCAGAACAAATTTTTGAGCATTACTTGACATCGTAGCTACTTATCCCTTTAAGGATGACCGTGATGTAGTCCCTTTCCCGCTTCGAAGCACAAAATAACCAGTTCCCTACAACCTGGGCGGTATGATAAGCGGCTGATTTACGTCATGTTTTTTATTTTATTTCTAAATTAGCATGGGAACAAATTGGATTCTTAGGAGCACGATCTCCTTCTCTTATCTTTTTGAATGGACTGTAAAATATATCTATCTGCTTCTATCTATGAACTTATACGTTTTAGTGTCTATAAAGTATGCATCAGAATTATTCCGTTGAAAATAAAATAATAATAATTAAGCACTCATTGGTTTGAGAATCATTGATGCTTATATCTCATAGCAAATTATTTCTAGTGGCGCGCGTGCCATCTACGTTTACAAACCTCGCATAAAATCACTGTACGGAACGTAAATTATATCAAAGTACACGATTTACATATTCATATATGTAAGGCTTAAGCGAAGTAAGCTCCATTTTTGTTTATTGCGTACTTACAAACCCTAGCATTAGTAGGCAGATACACTCTCAGAAAATCCATTAGTGTACCCATCACCGTACTGTAATCAAATAACCAGTTCTAGTCTAAAGGAATAAGTAATCCATAAAAACGTCCCCAGAGTTAGGTCTTATATCAATATAATTATATCTTCAGACTTTGCGTTATAGTTTATCTTGAAAGCACTGGAGGCAATGTATCCATTTTCTTATAAAGTTCTTTACAATGTAACCGCAGAATCGCCTTAAGCTACTAAATGCTACTATAGACATAAAATATAATGCTTTTTGTGTCTTTACTATGCGATGTGTTTCTTAGCTGAATCAAACCTTAATCTTATTGCAGCAAGGTTTAGAATGAATTGTTGTCGATCTACAATACTACGTACAATTTGTTAGGGCGAGTTTACACAGGACCCGAAGTGCAACGTCGGGACAAACATTAAGCTTTGTGCTGCTCATGGAAAGGGTAAATATTGACCCTTTACTTCGGGGAAAAATGCGTTTAGACAACAGGAGAGCCGCTGTGTACTGTTTTAGTTATTGGTTTTAGTTTTGGGTGCTGGTGGATGCTCACGGCTATTGTTGCCGCCTATCACGTCATTGTTTAAAGTTCTTTTGGGCCCGATAGGTGCCGACATCGATGCGCCGCCGAAAACTGATCGAGAATTAATTATAGGAGCAATAAATGTTAGTTCATGTTTGTTTTGAACGGTAGTCGTGAAGTTCCCCTTAATGGTTTTGGGTTAACCTCGAAAAGGGTGCATTATCATAGCTGGCATTTCTTATCGTAGACATAAAACTTGTTTAGCAAGCGACTATGGAGCAATCTGACGGTCGTGACTCAGATTAAAAAATATACCTCAAAAATATAAGTAAGCACCTACACATATTATTATGTTCGTAGACGTTGTGTGAAATGTTTGACAATAATTTAGACGAACGATAACAGGTAGTTAATGTTTTTATTTTGATATAATTAGTCTGCGAAGATAAAAAGTCATGTCCAGATTGTTCAACCGTCATAAAGTCATAATATTAAAGATTTAAAAGTAAGCTGACGATTGAATCGCATTTTAGAATTACTTGCTAGTTTACCAAAGATGGATGTTTTGGAAACTTAACGAGAAGGTTTTCAAGAAGGTTTTCGAAAGATCTTTTTAAGTCGCATTGTCAGTACTTTAGTACTTCCTAGATATCACAAAGTAGTCATTATTGTCCATCAAAGTGCTCTTTAGTTTATTGTTACCGACAATCTCCTCAGTGTCCCGCGAATCGCCATATCCCTCATTTTGACGCCTTTGGGAACAACTGGGCAGAGTTAGCCTTTTACAACCTTTTGAAACTTAAAAGAGAGTCTATGGAACATTCATCAGGCAAATAAAAAATGCTAACAATTTTTCAAATCTCGCCGTCATATTTAAACTTTCTAGATATCAGTCTTAATGTCCGTAAAGTGCTCTTTAGTTACCGAAAAATTTCTTGATGTACAGCTAATCGCCATTTCTCTCATTTAGACGCCTTTCAGAACAACTGGCCAGAGTTTCTTTTGTTTTGGAAACTTAATAGAGAGGTCTTTGCTAGGCGGTAGAACTGGCAATAGGTCATTTAATCCTGCAAATAAACAAAAATAAGGACAGGTTTCTTCAAGCATCACCGTGAATACCTTAAGCACTTCCTAGATATCACAGCAGTCATCATTGTCCATCAAAGTGCTCTTTAGTTGACAGTTACCGACAATTCCCTCGGTGTCCCGCTAATCGCCATTTCCCCCCGTTATGTGGTTTATAATCCACTGGACTATAAACTTGGTGTACAACTTCATTGTGCTCGGACAAAGGTGGGTATCTTTGGGGGCTGACTAGATTGTTATGTTCGGCCTTTGCGTATGTATGCTAAATGGTTGGATTGTTTCCTACGGTAAGGTTACCATACGTTGCGCTGGTGTAGGACGGTCTTAAGATTTTATAAAGAAATAACTTCTTTGTTATTTCAATGGTTTTTTGTATTAGGTTGTTTGGTTTATTTCTTGGTTTTAAATAATATTATTTATTTCCAAAGTTACGATTTTTTTTATAGGTAGAGTACATAGTTGTATTGTTAATCACAAATCAATGAATTATTTATGAGTGAATGTTTAAATACTACAATTTAAATAAAACAACATTACAATTTTAATCTTTACTGAAGTTGCATTAATACATACTTAACCCAATTTACAGACAACCACGCCAACCAAGCACCAAGCCACGGTATAAAAACACCGTTTGACGATCCATGTCTTCACAAGCTATCATGGATGTATGACTGAAATAAATAATAATATAAAATAGAAGTTTGTAATTACACATACAGAACGATTGTCAAACCTACACATCATTAACAATACGTTGATTCAGGAAAACCCATAATAATGGATTCTCTACTCACACAAGGAGTGCACCGTCCGTCATAAACCCGGTCACCACAATATAAAATGCCAGTGTCCATTCACACTGTCCTCCTAAAATATTTATCGTCTGCCTCCAATGATATAACTTTAGACTGATATAACTTCCACATTGTGCTGCCTACGTCATCGTTGTAAAATGTACTAATGGTATTAGAGTATTGTCGCACCTTAAATTGTTTTGGAGTACTGGATTCTAAAAAGTTGAATGAAGTTATTTTTCACGCTTATTTTTTTACGATGGAGAAGTCGGTGTTATCATTCAATAGATTTAGTGTCAAAACGGTTTCCGTAGCACGATGCATGCTTCTCGGCCTTTTGGCTAAGATCTAAGTGTAGTAGCACGATGTATTTATAAGGTATTCATGAGGTACAAATCAAAAATTAAGGCAACGATGCGAAATTTCCTCGGTGCTGGACTTAAACCCAAGACCTCATGCTCTATATTTACATATACAAAAGCGAAGAGGCAGCCAGTTTTTGTATCAGTATGCAAAATAATCTTTTATTTGACTAGCCTTGGGATAGTCATAAATATTTTATATAAAAAAACTATTAGAATATTCTTAGTCGAAAACTATCAAAAATACTATGCAATCGATGAGATCATTGAAAGTACCATTATGATTTGAAATTACACCATTGATTAGGTACTACAAATTTTATTATTCGCTAGCTTTCGTATGCTAACTAATATTATGTTTTTATGTATTTACAAATGTATAAGTAAGTGTTTTATCACTATCCTGCTAATAATTAATTAGGATTTCCGTTACACATAATGACTTCATTACAAACAGTGTTGGCATGCTTGTCTGAGCTATTAATATAACAGTTTTTATCGTTCGTTCTTCGTACCATGAATTTAAGAACGCCAAATTCTCATCCAGTATCAAATTTCATAAGGTGTTAAAGACTTGCTTTATAAACCAACACATTTTTTACGCTCAATTTATATCGTCCATTTGCATACATATATTAAAAACATGTATTCTGAATTAGATTTATACTGCGATTTTAACTGATATGAAATTGATAAGCATCATAAAGTTTAAAAGTTACGCGTTTAGGCGTTATTAAAGGAAACACATAATTAAATGTTAGAATGAAGTTGTAAATTTCATTTTATATAAATTTTGTTTTGCGTAAATGCCAGCCGAAGATCGAGTTGTCCATCGGTTATTGTTACAATAAATGTTATATGACCATATTTGACTGTTAAATGGTTTGTTACCATTTATTATTTATTGGCTTTAAAACTTTCTTTCTTGTGACAAAATATGTTGATTTAATCGATTTACTATTTTGGAAATAACATTTGAATAAATCTACAAATAAAATATGTATGTCTGGTGATTATTATTTATTTATACTGTTAATTCGAACACTAATGAAATCATTTTTTGCTTTTAAATAGTTCAACAAAAGTACAAAATAATTCACTCCTTGGACGTTGAAATCTTTTCTTTGAAGTAATTGTAACTCTCAAGACACATTATTGTCTTGACTGAACTTTTTGGAATTACTATAAGAAATTGGCGATTTGCTTTAATCACGCTGATATTATAAAGGCGAAAGTTTGTGAGTGTGTATGTATGTTTGTTACCTCTTCACGCTCAAGCGGCTGGACCGATTTTGCTAAAATTTATAGGTATGGAGGTAGCTGACACCCTGGATTAACACATAGGCTAGGATATTTTTATATTCCGCAAAAATGTAGCGGACAACACCGCGGGGCGCTTATATCATTTTATAACATTAGTATTCATTTCCCCCCTTATTTATAAAACAACACAATTTTAAACCAAGGATTAAATTATACCCGTTTCTGTCGTTTGCATATTAAAGAATAGAGCTGTCAATACACTTAATACGGGGTTTAGTTACTAAAATAAAGTTAAATAAGTATGATTCTCGTTTGAAAATAACAGGGCAAAAGTGTATTTTTATTTAAATACTCTACTACTATACGGAGCTTGTGATTCTGCAGTTCCTACTGTCATAAGTTTTATCTTCAATTCATGAAGACATAAACCAACAACTACCTAACAGTATTGTATTATTGTAGGCGATTATTCTAACACGTAATGTTTTATTTGATAATTAACTTAACAGCGGTATTCAGCTATTACCGTCACATTTATGAGACAAGTTATGAGTGGCTGTAAGGTGAATCGTTTGAGTTAACGACTGGTCATGATTTTTGTTTTAAAGGAAACTTTATTAGAAGGTTGCAACACTGTCGTTGCATATTATTATTAGGGTTATGAAAATCTATAAATAATTATATATAATATATAATGGCTTCCTATACGGTACTCCGATGGTAGAGATTCGTCTTCCGAGATATTATGTACCTTTTACTGAATTAGCTTGTGATCTATTCTTCTTCTCATCGTGTGGTTGATGAACAACCTGTAGGCCTCTGTGGTGAATTGACCACCCCCTTTCCTCCCGTGGGTGTCTTAAGAGGCGGCTAAGGGAACATCCAGAAGATGGGCAGCAGCGTCTTCTGTAACTTGGCCACCAACACTGCGATCCCCAAGCCGCTTGCCAAGCGTGGAGATTATCAGCAATCCCTTCTAAAAGGGGGAGGACTTTGTTTTAAAGTGGACGTCTTCCGGTTGATAATGATGTAGGCCTCTGACATGGCTTTACACACCGTTGTATAATGTGTTATCTGTAGGTACCCGCGATACAGCAAGCCACGTATCTTTAGGATGGAATGTGAATCAGGACCTTTTTTTGTCATTACTATTGATTCGGTTATTCGAAGCAAATGTTTGCATGACACTACTTATTTTTGTATAGGTTATTGAAATTATTGTCTCATTTCACCGTATCGTTTTAGATCGGGATGAAAGTAAACCCCTGAACAATAAAGACCTATTTTATTTACGATATAAGACGGGCGTTTAAAAACGTTCTTATTTTAGTTTAGATACAAACAAACTATTCTGCGACGCTCAAATCGATCCGTCGAGCAATATGTTAGGACCGGGACTTACTTTGAAGATAAATTTACAAATGGCGGCGGCGCCGCGTGGTGACAGCGTGCATGCGCTGCGCAGACGCATTGTCGCAGCTGTGCTTGAGTTGTTAGTGACTAAATATAATAAGGATAATCAAACAATTTCGTAGAAATTTAGGTTATAGGTTAATCCATTGCGCTTGTCTTCAAGGAGAATTCCTTTGATTCAGTTTGTTGTGACTTCAAAGATCTCGTGTTGTTTCGGGTTGTTGATGAAAGGTTTGTTTAATTGCAAACTTGAAAGTGATCTTCAACGTCCTCTTAATCTTGATTAAAAATACTAGCCTACTTCTATGACTTTGTCCACATGGATCAGTTCTTTTTTTGTTCATAAACATAACGTCACATATTTATTCTCCGAAGGCACAAATCAAGACTCCTGGCCGCAACTGAAGATGATTAAAAAGACTTAATAAAACATTGCCTCCAAATACTCCAATTTCAAATAAAACACTGCCGTGGAATATAACCTAGGACCAGGATCACGCTCAGCAGTCGCTTGCAACCATTAGAAAAATAAGGTACTCATAACGATTATATTATGTATATATTCCACTAAAACAGAGAATTTAAACAAAGCTAGGTATCTAGCTTAATTTTAAAATGCTTTATATATTCTGAACTGTATGAAAACTTTTACCTGTCGACGCAGTGCTGACTGGATTTTTAAATGAGCCGTCGACTCTCACCCCCGCATGTATTCGCGGTACTGCAATTGCATTTGGTCTCTAAGAGGATGAATTTGAACGTATAATTTACATTTCCTCATTTAAGAAATAATACGTTATTTAGCTTTCATAATCAAATGATAAATTACTTGATTTATCCTAGCTACGGTTTTAGTAACAATTAAAGTGAAGTTAAAATCATAATGTAACCTCTATAGAGACTACTAACCTAACCACTATAGAGGCCGAAATTGTGACAGCCCTCAAAGAATACCAACGCGAAGAACAAAAGTAATTTTGCCTTTAAAAGTCACATGTCTGCTAAAAGAAACAATTTAAATAATCATAGAAGCTACAAGTAAACGGATGCACATGTAGAGGAAACGATGTTTTAAACATTTTTTAGATAAAAATACATTTTCTATTTATGGTAATACTTTCAAGGCAGCGAGACGGTGTGTTACCTGTCGGATCGCGTCTAAACCGATATTCGTTACGCGACTGACTCTCGTTTAGTGCTGACACATTGACTATTATTTCCATGAATAAAAAGTGACTTGACCGTTCCCGTTGTCATTCGGGAGCTGGTATAATAAGCAGGAATTTACATTTCATCGGCTCATACGTCCCTCCGTCGTTTCTTGTGTTTTAAATTTTAAATTTATCCTCCTTTGCTGCTACGCATCGACTATATTATCTAGAATTTCATGTTCAAGTTTAACTCAAAAAGTCGAGACGTAAAAGTAATGGCTGCACAACTTTTGAAATTCGTCATTATAACGAGTAAGGCCGCGTTCTACGCTCATTAATTACATACTCATTTATGCATGTAGAGCTGGGCTTGAAGACCCACCCGCGCCATCGTCGCTGCCCTTTAATGAATTTTTAACAAAAACTTAATTAAAAATCGTATCTCGCGTGTTCGAAGGAAATGAACTCATTCTTTGGACTCGCTGACTGACGGGCGAACTGACGGGCCCGTCATTATGAAGAGCGTCCACTGTATCTTGACCTGCTGTACCCCTCGCTGCATACATAAAATTGTGGCCCCCGGCGGATTCAACGTGCAGTCAAAGGTCAACTTGCACTGGCAGTTGTATGTTTTGGAAATTTTGTAGTTGACGAGGTATGCGGTAAATGTTATTACGCTCGTAATTATTAATTATTGGTTCATGTAACGTTAACTTTGGTTAATCGGTAATGTGGTAAATTGCAAAAAGAGTTTATTTAGGTAGGGAAGCTTATAGGTCTAGCGTGTAAGTGTTGCTTTTGCAAATTTGATTGTAGGATATAAAATAATTCCAATATTTTATTTATGGTCTAACGTTCAAGGCAAGGTATTAAAATACAAAACATAAATGAATAAATTCAGTGGGCTGTAAGAATCTATGGTTGTAAATATCATAAGCATAACTACCACAATACATTGAAACAATGCGCATCTTCCAAAACCAATACGACGAAGTAAATAGAAACTCATACAGGGCATACAGGTTTGAAGGTAATTCAAATATTCTATTGTATTCGAATCATATCGCATTCATCGCTACGCAGGGCTTGTAAACATTTTTTCACGTCCACTCTAGGTGTATTGAGGTGGCAAAAAGTGTAAAAAGTCTCGCATGTAGGTATGAAGACGCTGGCTTCAACAAAACCAACACGGGGCGGCCACAAATTGGCGGTTCAGCGAGACGGGCACGTCGTGACTGCGCCGCCGCGCCGCGGGCGCATCCACTTACTGTGGACAGAACACGAGCGGAGCGGGCAGCGAGCAGCGAGCAGCGGGTAGCTGGGACCATCTGGAAGAACAATGACTTTAGGTTTGAGGTAAAGGTAGGTTCCGAGAACAAGTATGAGAAACAAGCTATAGTAATTAAAGTGGGAATCTTGGTTTTCAGATTAGATTTGGAGTATCATATAGGTCAAAGATAAAGATGGCTTGTTATGTAGATTTAATCACTGTCCAGTCCATCCATAATTTTTTAGCCATTAGTGAGGTTCTTGATCCTACCTATAGGCCAAAACATTAGGCCTTCTTTTCTAGTTTGCTCCACAGATTTAGATAGGTACTGGGAAATGTAAATTAAAATTGAATTGCAGAATGCATTTTATAACATAACAATTTTAAAACATAATAACATATGCGCAAAATAATAAAACGCGAAAAGATCGAACTGAACCATATAAAATATACCTCGTTATAACATCGTCTTGATATTTCTAAAAGTACACAATTATTTATTACGCGCCCATAAATTGTGTAAATAGACAGCGCAATAAGTGCACACCCTTAGGAGTCCAGTACGATTATTTGCTCAGTAATGGTAGAAATCCATTAAACAAGCTCCTTTTAGTGATTGAACAAGTACAAAGACTAGAATGCATTTTTGAATTGCATCCAGCCAATTTACAGGCATTAAATTGCATAGCATGGAAATGTGAATATTTTTTGTCTCATTTTGCGTATCGCGAAATTAATTTGAGTGCTGAATTATATTTAATTCACTCAAGTTGATTATTGTGGGAATAGTTGGTAATAATTCTGTTAAATAGTGCAAAATCAAGATTAAAATTAACGGTAATTGGAATGTTTTCTCACAGTATTTATCTTTATATTATTTAGTTATGTAGTACCTAAGCTTGATATATAATAAATATTTTACAAACTATAAAAGATATCTCCTGTACTTCCCATTTCTCCTAAACCACAATAAAATTTCATCTCTGACATAATCTATTCTTCATGTACTAAATAATACTTTTGTCAACAGTGCAACAACAAAACGTTGAATGCCTTCATATAAATCCTGCATTATTCTGACAATACCCATCATAGAAGATGGTAGTAATTTTTTAAGTACTGTTTTACAACCCACGCGGTCACGGCTGGGCATTCTGACCTCTCTAGTGATGGGATTACCGGCTTTGAACTGTCAACACACTACAACAGTTACCACTACGCGCTTATTAGAAGCTTTCGTTGTTAAATTTTGTCGTTACTTCCAATCTGCTATATTTAACGTTATCAGGAAACTGTTTGATATAATATATTGCACGAAAAGTAATTTGGAATAGAAACCATTTATTTACGATAACATTATTGTCAGTTAACACAAATATTGTGATATACAATCGTATCATAATAGCTTTAGAATTCAAATCTATCAACGCTATAAGCTAAATACAACCAAGTTAATTATTTTCAAAACCGCTGGTTTTAAGCTTTTTCTTGGACGCCCATGACTACCTATCCCTGTCTAGTATCATAGTAAAATTTATTGTCGATGAAAAATATTATGGGAACTTAGTCACAGTGTCGGGCTTTATTTCGCAAGAAATGTCTCGATAATTTAGTGGGCTGTTAGATATATAAGGCGATAAAATACTAATTTCTTCTTACGGTTTCCTGTCACGCTAGTAGTTAAACAATATTTATGAATAAAGACGAATCTTTTATTGTGTCCAGCTGCAGCAGTGAGAAGACTTAATGATGAGGAGATTTGTTACAGTACTTAGAGCTGCTTGTTATGTCGTCTGGCGTAGTCATTTTATTATTAAAATTTCATTTATTAGGAAGTAAAGTTGACATTTGCCAAGAGAATCTATAAAACCTCACTCAAACTTTGATTTTGAGTTTCTATAAAGCTTACAACAAATATATAATTTTATGAGGAAATATTTTTGTGAGCAACTTGTCAAAATTTATGTGTTTGTTCATGTGGAATTTCTCTAGTTGATCATGGACCGTCGCAGGGTTAGGATGTCAAGACCTCGATTTTCAAACGTAGTCGAGCATGCCCGAAATATGTGTGCGAGTGTAGCCACTCATTTGCATAGATTCTGTGTGGTCTTCAGATGACAAAAAATTAAGCTTCGTAGTCATATTTATTGTAAACCTGTTGATGGATTGCCAATACATTGAATTCTGTAGTGTAGGAATTAAGGTTTTGCAACGTTTATGGGATACAACAGTCCAACCGCACTTGGGGTGTATTCCTAAAATTGCGCGATTGTTACCTTTATCCTGTGTTGCTTAATAAATTGTGGTAAATTTGTAGTGGTGCAACAGGATTTAAAATTTAATTTGTTTATTCATGTCATACAACAAATACTCCATCAATATCCAGTCATCAATTACTAAAATATGTAAGAACTAGATGTGCCCGCGACTCCGTCCGCGTGGAAATTCGGAAACAGCAAAAGTATTTTTAAATTGTTTTTAATATATTAGCTAAGTTTGAGCGAATTCGATTTAGTAGTTTTTACGCCATGCCGTAATATTTTATTACATGTATAGCTGTTGCCCGCGACTTCGTCCGCGTGTATTTCGGATAAAAGACCAGTAGTAAATTGAACTTTTAACAGAAAAAAATACCTACCAGGCAGGCTTTTTTTAAGTAGGTTAAAAATCTTTAAACCACTTATTTAACTAAGAATACTTTCCGGTATTTAAAAATAAAACCGCAAAAATTGAACGGTAATTACGGAAGTTACAGAAAGTCTATTGAAAATAATATATAACTGAAGAAGAGAACATAAATAAATCCGTTTTGTGCGTTTCTGAGTTTCTGTACATTGAAACTGCTGTAGAAAAAAAAAATGCCAAGGATAAAAGACAACCGTGACGACCTGATTGGCGCAGTGTAGCCACTGTGCCAATCAGGTCGTCACGGTTGTCTTTTATCCTTGGCATTTTTTTTGAGCGCGAGCGATTGGTTGTGGGTTCGATTCCCGCAAAAAAGTGTGATCCGTAGATGTATGTCCAAAAAAAAATAAACAAACTAATTATTATTATTATTTAATAATACCTACTTTAAACTTATATCTAAAAACTACGTATCTGTATTTTTAAAATCTAAAGTGCGCTTATTCCAAGGAACTTAATGCACTGATAGCCGAGTGGTATGACCGTTAGACTGTTAAGTCAGATGTCGCAAGTTCAAATCCCGGCACACACTAATGTCTTTTCGAAGTCATGTGCTTACTATAATATTACATATAGCGGGTGCAACCAATGCTGCTTATAGAAATCTTGACAAACTACCCTCCATGCACGCTCCGGGTTGTCGTGTGTTGAGACACTTTGAAGAAATGCCTAACGATCAAACACGTTATTGTGGCTAATTTATAAAAGATAGATATATACTATTGAAGATTTTTTTGTAGATCTTTTAGAGACCATCATCTTTGTAATACATACTTTTGGTGTATGATCAACGAATGCGAGGATAAGAGCTCGAAAGCGCATTTTCATCCGACTTGCTTCAAATTTATCATTACTGCTCAGCTCCTATGTGTTTTAGCGTTATGTTATATAGCCTATAACCTGCCCAGGAGTATGGACTACTATCGTACCAAGTTTGGTTAAAATCCCTTCAGTAGTTTTTGACCCATGCGTGCACATACAGACAGACAGACAGACAGACAGACGGACAGACAGACAGACAGACAAAAAATTTACTAATTGCATTTTTGGCATCAGTATCGATCACCAGTCATCCTCCAATATTAATTTTGAATATATATTCAATGTACAGAATTGACCTCTCTACAGTTTTATTATAAGTATAGACGTAATCGCAAGATTATTTTCTTACATATTTTAGTCATTGATGACTAAGAGTTAATGGGTACGTCATAGTACTTGCTGTTTCAAGTACCGTGCACACATCCGGTTGTTTTATCCATCGCTTCTTTCAAATGGCTATTCACTTCTACAACATTAAAATTAGTTCCACCGCTTATTCATGGACCGTTGATAGCGCGCGTGTTTTAAAAGTCATCAGAAAGCCGCTACAAAAACATCATGAAACTAGCAAAAACCTTTACATACATTGCGTAAACTGTTCCATTACAGTTTGATTACGGGCAAGCAACGAACAGTGTTTTGTTTAGTAAAAAATTAGACTGTACGATCGTCACCGGACTTCATTTACATATAGCGCACATAAATTCTCGTTTGTAAGAACACACTGGCACTTTTATTGTGCAGTCTTCGTCCGCAGCAAAAAACTGACAGTTTTTTTTAAACGAGATAGACCACCGCTACATGACGACCTCTGATCGCGTCTATACAAATATTAATTCTTCGCATGTTGAAGCAGTGAACTAATCGTTTTTTATTGGTCACGGCGCTTGTACGGTCGTGAGCTTTTTATGTGGGAGGTATTGATTCTATAGGCAATTTGACGTGTATGGATATGCATGGAATAAGTATTACTTGTGTATCTGATTTAATATCGTGCTCGCTTCGAAAAGAGCGTAAGTGCCGAAGTGTGGGACTTTTATTTAGATTCCTGATTCGAACCGAAGCTAAATAATTTTGAGCCGCACTATAGGAGTAAAGTGTGAGATAAAATTGTGCGATAAGAATTCCTAATGCGAATTTAATGCAGTTATCAGGTGTCAGCACATAAAACAAATTGTTTGACATCTTAAAAAGAGGATCGTAATATTGGACACATGTCCTGTTATCTAAGTTCAATATAAACGTTTGTTGTTTTCGGGATGTTGATAAAGAAGCACTTAGGCGATCCAACCCTTTCTTTTAAGTTTTATTTGGGTCTTCTGAAGTAAGTAGCTTGCGTAATGGAGCAAATATTGTTCGTTACGTAAGTTTTAGGGCTATTGTTTAAATATTTCGAGTATTTGTGTAAACAATATAACCGGCGTACGTTTACATTGGCGAGCTCGTAAACGACAAACGGGCGATGTTCATCGGAAACAGTAAACATTATTTAATTTCATAAATACAGGCTGCGTACGTTGCGGGTCGCGGAATAGCCGTTTCCACAATTCCCGTCTGCGAGAGCACGCTCATATTTTACGTTTCATCATCAAAAACGTTGTAAAATTGATTTACAACGACCTCAGAGTGATTGCTGCGTCAATATATGAACGGGAATGCTAAAATTGTATGAGATATTCAATGAACGCTCATTCATTTGTTAATTTTGTACGCCGCAGTAATATTTAGTGGCAGTAAATATTATGGCTATAAAGCAGTCCAGAATGCTCTTAATATTGTAGCTCCCGTTATTTTAGATGTCAAATTTTTATGTGTCATGATATATATTACGATTATAGGAAGTTATGACATACTTTCGTGCATTTGTTTATAAACATACCATTTGTTTATCCACCATGATTATGTTAGGGAGTGCATTTTATTGAATCAGATAAGCCATGTGAATTTCGGGACTGATCATTCGATTTATGAGAAACGCTTTTTGAAGTGGCAAAGTTTTTGAATGAGTTCTGTTAGAATTTTATGGTTTTAAAGTAAAAGTATGTGTTTATTTATAAATATAGGTAGCGATATAATTGGTACAACGAATAGCTTGGTCTTATTCTGAAACTGTTTATTAACTAACACTACATCTAAATACCAGTAGAACTATGCAGAATCTGAACCCGTAGCTTTAAAATCAGAAAATACTCAGCTCTCAGCTTTTTACTATGAGTCTGTCTCATAGTGCAAGTGTTTATGCCACTGTTACAAATTTAACACACGAATCAAATCGAAATTCTAATGTCTTTGGCATCATTGCTTAAAAAAGAAATAAAAATATGTGTTAGTGTAGAATCGAGCTTGAATAATGTTGAAGAGATTCCTATGTGGGCCCGCGGGTTCGTCCATGGCGGTCTGTCTGGGAACCCTATAATCAATGAAAGTTTTTGTCTGGTGTGGGAGCTTCTCGATTGTGATCCTAATATAAATCAATAACACGTTTAGTAATTTATTCACAAGCAATGTTTTTTGTAGCATGGGTCAAGTTTCTATGAAAGTCAGTTAAAATATATGTATGTATGACATAATATGAGGAAGTTGGCGGATTCTTTCAGTTCTCATTCGTTATAACACAAGTCTACTAACGACAGTTGCATCTTTCTAGAAGGTGGTGAAGTCTTTTCTATGTCCATATTGTGTTAATAGAGCTTATAATTACTTATGTGAGTTTGTGACATAGTGTATAATTCTCACGATACAGGATTTGAGATAATATCACCGAAATATTATGTGTAAAATAGCACTGAGCTATTTGAGAACTAGACTGATTATGTTAAGCAGGATAGTCATTAACGTCTTTTATGAATAGACGGAAACGAACCAAACATTACTTTTAAAACTTAATATAAGTATAGAGCAGAATGTTATCTAATTCATGTAATATGTGAATAAAGTTAACATTAAATTGTTTTCATATAATAAACAAAGTTGAAAACCAAGTTGTCGTCGTCGCAGTCACATCTGTTGGGTGATCGCTTGTTCGAATCAGGAACAGTTTTATGAGCGTATAAATACTGGACGATCTGTCCGTGTGTCCGCCGCTCTGCGAAAGGTTGCCTTTATTATGTGCCGTGCGAATGATATGGGTGCAGTTGAGTAAGAGAATTGAGACATAAAGTTTAACGGGATGGTGAAGTGGCGATCAGCATCACAGGGGACAACATCTTGGGATCATGAGATTTCGAATGTTATACTTTATGTTGTTTTGAATTGTTACTTAAGTCTTTTGAAGAAAATTATATCAACAATTTGGTTGTTAAGTTTGAGATATGTACTACGTAATAAGTTTATTGACTGAAAGATCTGTGTAACTATCACATTAAAGGCGAAAGTTTGTGAGTGTGTTTGTTACCTCTTTACGCTCAAACGGCTGGACCAATTTTACCAAAGTTACCGCGGGGCGCAGCTAGTTTTATATAAATGAAGCTAATAATAATAACTAAAGGTAATATATTGATGAGAAATAAAGACAATAATTATGGTAAACTTTCAAATAATTTAAGTAAAACATTCCTATTCCTAAGTGGGAAAAGTTTGCGCTCACTAATTAGGCGAGCGGGCTATAGCGAAAAAGATTTTGTCTCAACGATTTCCGATTTAAGTAAAACTTGTCGCTTGTCGTCGCTCGCGTGTAGGTGTGTATTGTATTAAGATCCTTACGATGTCAAATATTTTTGAAAAAAAAAAAATGCAAGCAAAGGTCAGTTGGCTATTGGAGGTTTGTACGATTTTGTAGTCGTTATCGTCGTTCGAAATGTTTAGATTTGTTTCGTTTTTGTATCACTGCAAGAGAATACCAATGGATGTTTTCTTTTTCGACTTGGACTCATGGATAATTGTAATAAAACTATGTTATGCTTACCTAGAATTAAGGAAAGGTCTAACTAAAGGCTGTCTTTTAGGACTTTAATGATATGCTTTCCCGGAATCCAGGAAAGACCTAACTCAGAGAGTCACTACAACTAAGATCCAGGACTATTGAAGTGCATAGAAAATCAAGTATAATAGGAAAGTGAAGAGGCGTGTCTTCATTGTCATTAAATATGCTGTAAAATATATTTAAAATGTAGTATCTACTCTCAATGTTACACGTCCTGTTAAGTCGATTTTCGTGCCTTATTATATACTAAATGGTAACTCGCTTCAAATGTTAACCTTATAAAATTTCACGTAAATTAGTCTATACTATAATGGAGTACCCTTTCTATGCTAATTTAAAAGCTGTAACTGATCAAATACGTATCAGGCATCAGCCTAGTCTCCAAACGTTTCCATTTATATATTTGCAAAAGTTAAATTTATAGATTGCATTTACAGATAGAGATTAAGTGGTACCTAGAGTGTCGATCAGATTAAGTGTGGACACCTTAAGTGATGCCTTAGAAGTGTTGGGTGGATATCGTGACAGGTAGGAGAGACGTGAGATCTTTAGAGGATAAAAGTATAGGGAATATCCTAGTAATAACGAATCTGACATGGGTATCATACAGTACGAAGAAAAGACGATCTGACTATCGTTAAAAGGGATTAGCTGGCAGAGATCTAAGTTATCTACGTTCGAGATATGTTTATGTACACCTTTAGGTATTTCCTAAAAGAGAAAAAAGTCTAATATGCGATAGAGGGTGACTTTATTCGTCGGTCATGTGTTCATAGAAAAGTCACAGCCGCTCTACGTTCTTTGGTACGTAGTGTCTTGGGAAATGAAAAGGGAAAACACATTGATACCGTCACATTGTCCGACATTTAGACCCGCAATTTTGTGAATATTAATCCAATCCATACACCACTATGCCACCCACCACCTACGTTGTTTAAGGCATTTCTTAACAAAGCGTAAAGCTGTGTAGAGCTTAACGCAGCATAAATATTTATTTAATCATACTGAATTACAGGTTCACCTTAACCCACAAACAGTGTAATCATTAATGTACTAAACCATTAATTTAGTTACTTTAAATTATAATTCACAAAAATGTCGTAACTGTAGGCGGAAAGCCAAACACAAAGCCGGTTTGTACCATAATAGGCAATAAAAAAAAAACAACTTGCATTCGTGTTGCCAGCTAAAAAGCCCGTTTACATAAGACTATCATCATTCATGTGATAATAGTGAATACATGTAAATCGTACTCATTAGCCGTCTCAATTCTATTTGCTCCTCTACAGAAGCACCGGCCAGACATAATTAGTTATAATAACGTATTTTTTTTAAATATGCCCGTGTGATTTGATTATTTTGAATAAATTCGAATTTCGAACACCTTGTTCGGTCACACGTAATATTATTTAATTTTAAAATATTGAAATTAAAATAATGTGATGATTTTATGTAAATAGTCGATTTAATTTTTGATTAGAAATATTTTGACATAATTCTGTGAGAATATTGAAATTTAATAATGTTTTACATTTTAGACAGAATTATGTAGTTGTTGAGTTCCTGTACATATTAATATATATTTTTGTCACTGTAGCCCACAATTTATGTGATAGGTTATTGAGTCTAAAGTATACAATTACAATGATTTTAATACTTTTCTAACTTAAATGTAAGGCATGATCGTAAAGCTATTTGGTTCATGCGTAATTTAGTTTACGATCAGGATAACGATGCGTTTTTAAAACCTTAAATACTTCTTAAGTATGCATAGTCAATTAAAGGGAAAGCCGTTGTTTAGTCTAAAAAGTATTTTACCGTAAACGCTATCTTATCTCAAACAAGGGTTATAACGATGCACTTAAAGTATGAACTCATGATTTTATGAATACAGCCATAAAAGCCGTAATTATATTATAGTGTTATTATACAAACAAGATATTTTGTGTAATAACCCCGTGAATGGGAGCCTACCTTACGATACAACATTTAATTGGCGGTGTAGTGATAAAATCCGTTTGTATTGTCCGTTGTTATATTATGACAGACGGAGCCGAGGGAACTGGTACAGTTAAAAAGCAAACAAAACCTGTATCGCTAGTTGTTAATCATCAAATTATGAATCGCAATAAAATTATTCACTAAATCGAGCATTATACAAATATTTGCAAGTCCAATTTATATTACGGTCGTTTTTATTACCAATGTTTAAAAACGAAGGATATGGTATGATTTTGTACCAGACTTCACTAAATTAATACTAATAACAACATTAATAAAGTAAGATTGTCTTGTACTTAAAGTTCCTCGTATCAGGGCTGCATAGCGTACAATCACATTGAACGAAATTTGTTCGTGTCGGTTGATTAAATTATTTTTTTGGTCCTTCATGAAACACAGCCCTTATGCCTGTTGAAACATAATTTTGAATAATAAAACGCGTGTCGTTAATACATCACTCTGTTGGACAATAACACGGGACTCGTCCAATGCGAGCGAAATTACATGCGGCTCATATTGACCGGCGCAAATAAATATTTTGAACTGACGTTTGGATTCGATTTTTTCGCCTTTTTGTAACTAAAGACAAAGGCAATATCCGCCCACGAAGCCGGACGAAGGGCACCAAAAATTATTATGGACCGTGTTCACTTTCCGAGGCATTCCACGACTAATGATTTCGAGAGATACCCTCCCCTTGAATGTAAAACGACCCCGCCCCTCGAATGAATTGAAACACTGGCTGGAGAATTTTTTATTTATATTTATTAATTGTTGTTTTTCGACGACTGGTGGCCGAACGGGGCAAAAACTCTTGTTCTATTTTCGAAATCGTTTTACAGAATGAGAGTTTTAGATGAATTATGGCTTCGGGAACTTTGTGCCTCCCACGAAAAGTCGATTATACGGACAAAGACAAGTTTTATCTTTGTAATAATAATATATAAAATAATTATATAGGTAACTTAATTGCAATTTTATGAAGCAAAAGTTATATCACTTAATATTTATGGTTTGAGAGAGCAGGTTTGTGTCGAGTGATATGTTAATAGTGGTCTTCGAATAGTCTATCATTTGGCATGTTTTGACATTTCGTAGTCGCTATACATCTAAATCTTGGCTAAACTTGTCTGACACCCACACGATGCATAAACGTATTATGGCAGGCAGTGTCAGATGCTAAGTATAATTTATAGGCATTATATTTCAGTGTTATTATAAGTAAGTAGCAACAGGATTAGCATTCATGTAAACTAATTTTAGTGAGATTAAGTCGGTAGTGGCTACTTAATTATAATGTCCTTATATTTTGTGTGGGTCTGTGTCAAACTAGTTAGTATGATTAAGGTAATCTGTCTAACGTTACCCTTGAATTTAAATCAAAACGAATATTTTTTTATTCCGTAAAGTTGGATCCAAGTTATATAAAGTGCGCCACTTTTTATTATTTATTAGGCACTTTATTATCGTAGTATAAGAAGAAATATGTGTACAATATTGAAAAAGGGACATTATAAAGTTGGTTTAGATTCAAAACTTAACTGTGCATTGAAGTTTGAACCCAGTCTCCAAAGTTTTGAACATACCCGTTGTTCTCAGCTTTCGTTACATGAAACGGTAATTAAACATCTGTCGTCTAGCATCATCGTGCATCGCCTAGTCCCGTCTATTTATGGATGGGTGGTCTACAATTCATCAAAACAACTAGTTACGCCAATTTCAGTCGCTGATGAGCGGATCCCATTACATTATTATTGCAGTCCGACTGTGAAGCGTGTAACTAGTGTCTATCGGTTTTAGTGTGACTATTAATACGTACTCTATACTGCACTTCTGTAATAGAATTTTTAAAGAAAAGTATAAATTTTAAATGGGCCCTGTTAATGGCAATCGCTGGTTGGCAATGGTTACATCATAAGATTTAGAATGAGCAGGGAAATGTGACCCTTGATGAAGGAGCGAATCCCTCTGTTTATCCCATTGGGGCGTGATTATGTGTATACATATGTTATATTATATTTAAATGTAGATTAGTTGCACAATCTGACATTACTAGTAAAGGTCCTGTTCAAGCAGTTACTTTAACAGAAGGTTAAATGTGCAGTACAGACATTCTGCATATTTAGCTTCTTGTGTTGATCGGAATATTTACCCTTGCTTCACCTAATAGCCAAAAGTCTTAGTAATGCAATAATAGCACCAGCCTATAACTGTCCAAATGCTGGGAAAAGCCTCTTCTTACACAGAGAAGGAACGAGCACTGATCAGTAATGCAATAAATAATTAAATCATACTATTTATTCATAACAGTGGCAAAAGTCGTGACTACTCGTAATAGAGACACTTCCGTTATGAAATCATAAGTGAATCACGTTATAATGTACTTATTATTGACTTATTAATAGGTTAATATGTGAGGTGGATGCCTCTGTTGCAGGAAGTTAATTCTTTCCCACGAGTTTGAGTCAGTCAAAGTTAATGACGTAATAGTTTTGAGGGTTGATAATTGACTGAAATGTTGTCAAAACAATGATATTGATTCTTTTGTTACGGATGTTTATTTGGTAGACCTTTGGGTAGACCTAAGGTAGTATTAAGACCTCTTTCACTAAATTATCTTTAGAGCCTCCTGGTATAAAGCCTGCTTGCCTGGTATTTATAAAGTGAAGGACATTAAGTTACAGTTTAGTTTTTTTTTTAACGGTGTGTAAAGTCAAGTCAGAGGCCTGTATGCGGCTTAAATTCTGACACCAGCCCCCTTACTATGATCTCTTAAAGCGGGTCAGTTTAAGATGTGGAAGCGAGACACGTGCAGTGTAATGCGGCGTCTCGCTTCCACAACGTAAACTGTCTTGCTTTAAGAGTTCATGGTAAGGGTTGATCCTCAACCATACGATAAGAAGTTTATTGCAACATTTATAGTAGTAAGTACCTGTGTATTATTTTTATGTTTTATCAGTTGTCGAGTTATTAAATATAAAGGAAATCCTAAATTGCGAAGAGCATTAAAATTTGTCAGGAAATAATTAACTTTAATTTGACAGAAACTCATCAATTACTTTATCATATTTTAATAACTATATTTTTCTGCATGATATATACTATGTTTTTTTTAATAAAAATCAGTCATGATGTGTGTACATATTTATTTAGGTATTTAATGGCCAATAATGACATTTTTTTCTTATTTTATTAACACATTACACATAAAACTTCGTTGGCTCACAAATTCATAATTGAAATATATAATACTGGATATCTTAAAACACAATTTAAAAATGAACAGAATGTTCATTAGTTATAATTTTTTTGAAATATTCAATGGTAGAGCTATTCAGCTAGACTGGTAGATATAGAAAAAAAAATAGATACCATCGCCAGTTAAATATTTATTGGACAGAGTTTTCTTCTTAAAAATTCCTAACTTGCATTGGACGTTCGAAAGTATCACTTTATGCGTATATTGTAATGCCATTTTAAGCTTAACTTAATTTAAGTGGCAGGCTTTTTTTGTATTATTAATTTGACATTTAGCTACAATAAATTATTTTGTCTCGTTCTATAGTTCTCGTTTTCGTGCTTTTAACCCCCGATGAAAAAAGAGAGGTGTTATAAGTTTAATCATAAGAGTTCAGAGCGCGTGTGGACCTTCTCATCTTAACGTTCCACTGGCGCTGCAGTGTGTGTCCATCGATACGGCCAAAGGTCGTCTCGCATTTGATTTTGACATTACACAATGAACGAATGAACGAAATTCACGCTTAACATGAAAGCTGATCGCGATGTTACTCAATCCCATCAAGTCTCCGCGACCTTTAGCACTCAAACGTTAAAGAGCTTGAGAAAAAAGTGGCATCTATGTTTTTATTTGATTGTAGTGTAGCATATTTGAATTTACTAATATTAGATATTTCCGAATATTACTAGAAGCAGTAGTATTTAAGATATATTTAGGCACATTATTATTATGTCTCATTTTATGGTCTACAGTATATCAGCCCCGTTACCATCAACTCTTAAAGCAGGGCAGTTTACCATGTGGAAGCGAGACGCCGCTACGTGCTGTGTAATTCCGGGTCTCGCTTCCACATGGTAAACTGTCCTGCTATAAGAGTTCATGGTAAGGGGGCTGTTTTGTATATCAGCATGGAGTCTGGATTTGTGCTCGGTTGATGGCAATGGGCTCGCCCCCTTTTACATTGAGAATAACGTAAATGGCCATGTAGATGTCCTATACACTTCTGCTTACCCCTTCGGGAAATACAGGCGTGTTATTGTATCCAGTACTACTTATATCTTTTAGTAATATACATTGAAGTTCCTTATTATACTTTTGTTATAAGGCCAAATTCAAAAGGAATCTTACGGTCAAAAATCGCAATGAATATGAATACATATTTAGGTATATGAAGATAGTCTTAAACTAGGGAGGGAAATAGGCTTTATATTAAAAAAAACCCTGTGATACATAAATACTCACGCAGACAGAAGGTAATTAAAAATAAATTTAACTTCATTTCAATGTCTCGCTTTCCCTTGTCAAAGGGATGGCAACATAGATACGTATCCCTTTGCATTGATAATCAATCAATATGTTAGACGTATCCATGTAATTGACATGGGTATGACAATGTATAAATAATCCCTAGTCTGCTCTGGTTCCGGGAAGAGGTCAAGCTAATTGGCATCCCATGTTGGTGGGTATTACGTGTAGATTTGGCGATTTAGAATATTTTGCGGATACGTTTTAAGTAGATTACGACGGTCATAATTATAAATGAATATTTGGCTATACTGTCTTTCAATTTTATTTTATTAAACAGTTCAGTGAAACGTATTTGAAAAAATGTTTATATCAATTTATAGCATATTTCCAGTTATATGCAGCAGATAATAACATTAGAATAAGTTAAAATAGTTAATTCTACGATGTTTAAATGTAACTTTTGGACATATAGTATGCGAACCTTGTTCTATTAAAACATGTTCTGTAAATTATTAGAAATATTTTTATGTAGCAGTAAAGCTTTGCCTACTCTTTTATAGACGACTGGCTTAATGTTCGACATAACTAATGTCATTGAATTTCATTCTTCTTAATAAAAACTTTTAGCTGTATAAGTAATTTAGGCAGTAGAGCGAAGGCAAAGATGGATACCGACTACTCACAGTAGCAATGCATGCTTAAGTAAGCTTTAAGTTACAATCTTAATATACCTTCAGCTTACGACACTCGCATATCTATAAATAGTGTAGATTATCATTCTATACACGTGTGGTCTAACGGATATAGCATACAGATGTTAGATAACCTCAAGGCAAAAAACAACACGCTGTGCTTTCGATTATAGTGGATACACTTATGCAACATTATATAGGTAATTGTAGAAATTATTGTAAGTAAGCTAGTAGGTACCTATATCCGACGTATAGCATGATTTGGCCATTGGCCTGTGCTTCCTTATCAAATACTTGGGCACAAGGGGTCCAGTCAAGTATCAATATGAGTCTTCAATGTTATACTTTGATTCGAATCTTATTGTTTTTACCTGACTGCGCCAGATGGAGGGTTATTTACATATTTCCATTGAAATTTCAGTCTCGAAGTTATTGATAATGCAGTAGAAAGTAGAAATAATTTTTAACACATCTCTTAAACACCATCAGAAAGTTTGAAAAGCTTGTTAGGCGGAAACCCTAACCATTATCGTCGTAACGAATAGTCAAAATCCAGAAAGTTGGAAAACCAGTCCAACCACTTTGCTTTTATGCTTAGGGATGGGTTCCCGCGCGGGACAAGAGAACATTTTGAATGGGCCCATATGTTTGTTCCAGATTTCGTGTGTATGTAACGTTTATAGTTTAACGTACCAATAATATAGAAATCCATATCAGTAAGAAGAGAAGGGTCAAAGAACGAAGGCGTAAGAGATTAATGTTAAGGGGGTTAGATTATAAAGAAAAATCGGCCTTCTAAGACTGGAATCTAATCAAACAACTTTAGACGTTATATAAAGGCTTGGTCAGACCGATGACGAGATCACTAATTACATTACACATTGGGCAATCCTGCACCCACCATTAAACAATAGTCCCGAATACAAATTGCGACGTTCGTAATTATTTTGATTGGTGCTCACACTTGTTATAATTAATCATACGTTTTCGTCCGCTCTGTCTGGTTTTATTAATCGCATGTAATCGCAATGGCCACACTGTAAATGTGTTAAAATGATTAATGTACGCCGAATCAAATTCGATTATCTGGAAGAGCTTTATGTGGCGCTGTTTCGCAAAATACAATATATCACAAAAACATTTTGAGTGGTCAGTCAACTGTATCGTTAATAATGTTGTTCCGTAGACAGAATTTATTAACTTTTGACCGTAACAACCATTTCTTTGAATCTTTTGTTATCAATAAGTATTTCTTTGACTCAAAGATGAAGAATCTTAAAACCTTATCATACAGTTTGACACATCAACATCATACATATTCGTAACTTTTAAGTCCTGTCAAAGAAAATACTGTTGTTAACTTGCGACGTATCGCATGATCGTATCGCAATGCGACTGAAGTGTTTTTTTGTACGAGAAACTGACGAACTAATAAGTAGGCAAAATAATGAGGACATTTTTGTAAATGTAATTCAAATGTAGAACTGGCCCTAAGAATAAGGACTATATGAAACAAGTAGGCATTTACTATACCGATCACTCACAGACAAAGAGTTCTCAGTTACCCTGATTTATATTTTGGTGGTGTTAACAGTTTTCGATATAAACCGTTGTTGTTCACGAGAACTTTGAAGCAAAAAGTTATTGTAATATAAAATAGATAAAACTTTATAAAAAGTATAAGTACTTGTTTAGCACGATAGGTGTTAGATATATTTAGTGCCGGTATACTCAAGTTACGCAAGAGCTACCGATAGACCAACGTGGAAGATGTTGGTTACAATATGGTGTAAATAACATTTTCATCTAGTCAAGTTAAAGTTAACATGACCTAATGTTTGCTGTCTGGCTATTGGGTACATTCTTACTTTTGTTTCTTAAATAATTTCGAATTTTCATTCTTTAAGTTCTATATTTAAATAGATATTTTTTCAAAAACTGCTATTATGACGTGTAAGATCTTTTCAGTGTATTAAATTGTGTCAGTAGTCGAGGATGATAAAATATTTACATTTTTATTGAACAATCTATTACCTTAGGTTCTGCTATAAGTTAATTTAGTTATCATGGTGATAATCTATCTTTGAACTTAAAAAAAAAAGATCCCGGCGAATTGCGAACCTCCTCCTTTTTTTTGAAGTCGGTTAATAAATGAACTTATTATAGCTTGTAATTGTAGCTCTACGCAATTTATCTACCTTGACTCGCAATATATATGTTTTTTCTACAAATCTATACTATGCAATAATCAATAACTATACCTATAACAAATGAATCACCTGTTTATCATTTCCGCAAATAGCTATAATGTTTATTTCGTCATGTATAAAACTGTATTAAAACTACCACAATACATTTTTTCCTTAAGTCTGAAGTAATGATGTCAAAGGTTTTTAATAGCTAAAACTAGACTCAGACTCAGTTTTAACACGGGTTTTGAATATTGAATTTATAACTTAATAATTAGGTATATGATCCACGTTGCTATAGTATGGAATAATAACGAACTAAAAAAAATCATAGTGATACAAAAAAGAAGCATCGATCTCTCCTAGCCGTACCACCGACACAGTAATCTTCATCACTATGGACAGCCACAAGGTCACGAGCATACTGCAAAAAACATTCTTAAAACTATTATAAATCATTAATCAAGATATCTGACCAATGATAATAGAAAAAACAACTGACCGTAACAACCGTTCCGCGAAAGCGATAGCCAATCAAAATAAAGTTATTATTCTCTTGATTAATTTAAATCTTGTTCTATAAACATCTTATTTGGTGATTATGCGTGTAACGGCGCTCCTAACAACCGGGTAGACCTAGGAGTGACCGGTTGACTCGCACATGTAATTTGGACGGAAACGTTGGAAAAAAGTTAATAATTATATAGCAGTGTAGGGAAATAATAACTGCTCATTATTATCATTTACTGGAGGAGCGAGGCCGGTGTCCAACCGGCCGGCTACTAATGAGCGATCCGGACTTAGTATGGACATGCCCTTTTGCTACGAGTTTGATAAAACCTAGTAAATTCAATATTTTTTCTTATTTGAATTTTATGTTGAATACATAGTTATTAATAGCGCTTTATTGGAGTAGTCGCCAATGGTACTGTTGATACGAAAAGGTTTTATTCATTGAGCCATTTACAGGCACACTTATTTATAGTCAAAACTCTAGATGTTAGAGTTAAATAAGTAAAAAACTCCATGGTTACTCTTTTAAACTTAGTACAATCGATCATGTTAGAGTTAGAGGCCACAGCGGTAATTCGTTGTTCTGAAACTGGAATTCTGTCAGTATACAATATAACTCAATATTATAATTCAAAGTAAAAATAAGTTTGAGTCCATGAATAGAAACACAATCTTCAGTTATTACTTAATATGTGGTGTATAATAATACCGACCGCGGTTTCCACAAACTTCTCAAATAAGCCTCTTACAAAAGCAACGGAACTAACAGAGTTCTGGTTTACAAAAATGCCCCTATCTCTCAGTTCATTGCGTCCAACATGCAACAGGCCTAATGCTTCTAATTGTAGCAAATCCGATTCAAGTAGCCAACCGACGCAGAAACTCCTTTTCCGCCTGAGGGAACAATAAAAAACGTGCGCATCCACAAAATTGTGAACGTATTTGTAACGACCCGACTAAACAACTAATAACGAATAATTCACTCACCAAACACTAGAAGATACCAGTTTTTTTTCATAGACAAAATAAAACAACATATGGATGTCGTCATATTTCTTGTGCCTTATTATAATCGGCGTCAGGTATACACATCGGCTATTGTTACATGTTTTTTTATCGGAAATACAAATAGTTTTAACATTCGATCGCTACCTGCGTTCGAGTGCGGATTTTCGGAATTTCGTTTTTGGAAAAAAATTGATGCTCACCGCAAACATTGTTTTTGTGCTGTTTGAATATAAATGCTGTCGTTACAGGAGTAGTCAACATTTGAATTTAGAACGACGAGTAAAATATTTACTTTTAATTAATTTCACTTCCTACACATATGTACATACCTATTACAGATTGCCGACGACTGATCAACTAATAAAACCCAAAGTATTAATCCATTTGTGAAGACGTCTGTGAAGCGTCAGTGGGTAAGTGACCGCTGAGCATTTTATCTCCGACATCGCTTTTGACTAACCTGTTAAAATACTTCAAAGATCCACGATCAAGTAATACAGACACACATTATTAAGTAATTGACTTGAACCCAATGGAGAAAAGAAGGCCTAAATAAATAAATAATAAGGTCAATAAAATCCCAATCTGTACTTTAATGACAGCAAACGATCTCTAAATTATTCATAGCAGGTTATATTCGTAAATTGTTTTTAATTACAACAGGTTCTCTGAACGTTCCGATAAAAAATAGTTCGTGATCCCTGATCCCACGCCACAGGGTATTAGAAAAATAACAAAAGTTAAATGTTGCAGATCTTCGCCGTATGGCGCAACTGTCAATAAAGGAATGTTTTTTGTAATGTGTTACACTGCTGGGTTATAGTTAAACTTGCAGTGTAATCTTTAGGGGATACCGCAATGGATATTGAAGTTGTTTTTTTATAGCGGATATAAATCTTGCAAAGGGCGGGTGGTGATGCGACGTCATACTGTGGCGGCGGCACGAATTTATCTTTGTTTATAAGATTGTTAAAAATTAAGTCGATTTTTTGCATTGTTAACTTTGGCCGTAATCGACAGTAATTTATTTATTTAATGACGCGACAATGATTTGGATTCTTTTGTGTCGTGTTTTGCGATTTATATTCAACGATTCTCTTTTTCAATATTTGAATTTACACAAATTCAAAATTACGACGTAAGAAATTTAAATGGCCCGTAATTTCATTAACTAATGTATTTTTACTGTACGACTGACATTGTGGCCGAAATGCACAAATTGCGAAGTAAACGTTGTTTACAACGAGCGTTGTATGAAGACTGAGAATTAACGTTTGCATGACAGTATGAGATGGAATTTCACGTAATAATTGCAGTGGTACAAGTTAATGGAATAATTATAATTATATGAGAGGCAAAGGGGCCGGCGGCCACCCGCTGTCCACGCCAACTTCGCCGATTGTTATACCCAAAAAAGCAATTAAAAAATGGACCAGTAAGAAATTACATTGGATTGTGAAAGAAATGACTTCTTTTTTTAATTCCTCATTCTGATAAGCCGAACTTTTTTGTGGCCGCCTTTCTTATGATTTGTAAATGACATTCACACAAAATACTTACAATGTAAACGTGGTGAGAAATTGAAATTGTAGACTGTGAATGCGATTCGTAACGCGAAAAAATCTATTACGTGCCATGTTAAAAAATGAGATCTCGATATTATATTGTGGGACTTTTTGGCACCAAGATTAGATGAGCTTAGTGTCGAAGACGTTATGATTGTCAAGATTTTTTATCGGCCGTAAAGTTGGATTTTTCTAACAGAAATTGTAGGTCGCCAGTGCGAAGAATTACTGTTTACAATTTGCTTGACTGTTATTGGACAGTGAAAGTGACAAAAAGTACAATTCATTACTGCGATGTGAATAAAAGTATTATGTTTTAGATACGTGCTTGTTGTGTCTTTTAGATAAATCATTATTTCTCAGACTTTTAGATTACCGTCTCTTTCAACATCCGCAACAACTGTGGCCTCGTTGATGCGTTGCGTACCTTTTGTGCCTACATCGCTGCGATAAGAAAGGACTTGATGGGGTTATTAGCTGATATCATTCAGCATACGAGGTGGCATACAAATGTGGTAGCTTGAGAGAGCGTAGTAAAATCTTTACAGGACTTCCTAATGTAATAATACCATGTGGAAATTACAACTGATAAGGATCAATACAAAACATGTGGCTTTTATAATATATTGTGACATAATTACAAATTAAAAAAAAGATTTTTGCCTCTTAGAAAGACGATTGCACAACAGATCAACTCTGAATTAAACACCTGTTGAAAGTAAATAGATCAAAGCTAGAAGCTTTTAACTTTTATTCACCAAAATAGTCAAGAACACATATTTTACTAATTTGTGAAGTGTATGTCGCAACAGTACTCACAGAACTTACATAGCGCCACTTATCTCATGGGGCCCGGAGACATGGAGTGCACTCGCAACGATGACACTTCATTGAGTCTTTGCTCACCCTACACAGACTAACTGTTGTTAGTTGTGACACTGTTTGGAACGAATAAGAGAACACTATTTAGTTATCTTCAAGAAAAGGAGGAGTTTCTCAATTTGGCTGAATGTAAAACTATGTTATGATTAGTTTTTGTTTGATGAGAGAGATACTGGGATTCCGTTTAAAGCTGAAGATCTACTGAATACTTCGGAGATAGATCATGGAAATACTAAAAATTTGCGAATATTTGTATTGCATATTGCATTTGTAGCGATCGCGTGCTATTAAATACAATATCAGTTGGTTATTATAATAAAATATTTCACTCTCCCACGCATTGATGGAAACCGAGTGGAACTGGAACGCATTAACTGAATGATACATATGAGACAACGCGTTTATGAAGAAAAGTCTTTACCTTGCCATGGTCCAATTTCAGACAGTTATTTGTTTTAAGTATTTTAATTATTCGGCACGTATAAAAGAGCCAGTGAGTACTTAAATACTTAATTTGAGTCTTGTGGTGGTTTAAAACATGAAAGTATTTTGGTACAGTATTGTGATCAGCCTGTCTAATTAAAAATAAAATTAACAAAAAAAGAAAAATATTTGAAATGGTAAAGCGCCTATAACCTACGTTATATATGTAACCGAAAAAGAAATAAACATGGCTGCTTAGAGCTGACAGAAATGAATGCATCATAAGACAGTTAATTTCAAATTTCAAGGAACGAATTAATACATGTAATTAGTAATCCTAATAGGATACGATGAAAGTACCAATATGTGATATAATTGGTCGGGAACGCTTCCATGGGAAGTGTGTGGTTGGTATTGCGAGTGAAATTGAGCTGTCAGACGTGTGGATATTAACAAATGGGTCCCTATGAATATTAATAAAGCATACTATACATTACGTTTGACTAGCTTGCCGCCAGTTGTCGCCCATCCAACTGCCGTGATGTATTAGTTCGATTAGATAACTCGCGTTGTTCGAACTGTCTACTATTTCAAAGTATTATTTTAAGAAATATCCGATTAACATGTTGTTTGACGACATTTTTTAATTATTTTAGTAGTTATGCTCTTGTGTTTCGGTTGGAATTATGGGAGCTGTCAATACCGCTTGTTTATACCGATAAATCTATTTAATTCTTCGAATTTTTACACCGCGTAATTAACATTTTTCATAGTAGTAGCTGACATTTTTACTATGTTAAAGTATGTGAAATATAATACGGCATAATTTACGGACACACATACATGCAGACTTGGTTTGTTTGTAACTGTTTATTAGGAAAATGGAATCAATGCTTGCTTCGCTTGCGATGATTAATAGTTTGATGTATGTGATGGTTATTATCTTAATAAAAACAAATAAACAAGATCATTTATTAGATATTGCACGTTGATCGCCTTTCGAATTTCCGTTTGCTTTTGGTAACTTCCGTTGAGAGCTTTTTTGGGATTGCTCATTTCCTCAAAGACTATATTTTTGCTACGTTATTGGTTAAGAAATAGACCGTTATCACACATCAAAAATAGTTTTTCGATCTGTACGTATGGTTTTGAAGAACCATACCTTCTTGATTGAATCAATATGATTGATTGTTGAATAGGTTTTGGGTATCCATCTTATGAACAAAAAAATAGATTGAAATTTATGTAAAGGCTTATTTTAATACACCTTAGTAATATGTTAAAACTCACTTATGTCACTCACTCACTCACTCACCCATGTACGCTTGTACCATGAAAACTGCCCTAAGTTACAGCTAACAGGGGCTAAAAGTCTAAGGCCATGTATAATATTCTCGAAGCTGTTCGTTACATTGTATTGATGGGAATTAACCTCTAGCCTGCATTGTTTGCGGTGTTTTCATACTTGACTTGTGATAGACAAAACGTGAAGTTTATTAAATTCTTGCGTCAAAGACTGTAGAGAGGTTTGTTGGTATTCTGAGGTTTCTATAAGTTTTTTTAAGTGGTTTAGTTTTTATTTACATCTTTTATAACAGCACGTATTAAATATGAAACGGTGTTCCAAATGTTGTTGTAGGTCGTCGGTTAGTGGTAGATGGATAGGAAAGTGTTTATTTATTTTAATCGATGAATACTGTTTCTTTTTTAGATTTTTGACTGAAAATGATCTACTTGCCCACAAATATAACGTTTTCTATAATATTATTTAGGGGTAGGTACCTAATAACTGATTGAAACGTGTTCAAAACTTTTTCAATACCTAGTTTTAAAAAGTCCTAGGGAAAGGTTTCTTATTCCAGAATATAATTTTCTATTATTATTTAAAATATAATATTCTGGGTTAAGAAACTATTTAAAATTTCGAATATTATGTATCTGTTACCGGCAATCTGTATAATCCGGTATACTATACATTACTCAGCCATTGTATAGAATCCTCAAAACGTTCCGGTAATGTATTAAATATTTTTTAATTTATACTTGTACTAGGTATTCTGCAGATTGCTGGTAACAAGATTCCCTTAGAAACAAAAACTATTAGACACCATTTTTACGGATTCTATTTACGAGTGTAATACACCCAAATATCCAGCAGGAAAAGGTAGGACAGACTTATTTATGAAACAAGGAAGAACAAAGGGAGATAGGGCAGGAAGTGTACGACAAAAATCAACCCTCCCGTACTTACATCTCTAGCAATTACGTTATTATTTCACTTCACTTCATTGTACTCGTTGTATAATCTTTTGTAGGGGATGTATTAGTGAATGCTATTACTTCAGTAGTACAAAAATAAACACGTTGTCTATTAGGTAGGTAGGTACTGCTTACTGCGCCGCCTTCTAGTGTCAAGGTCAATTTCACACGAATGTATACGGTCGGGTCTACATTGCTGTGCTTTTACCATGTTTGCGTTTAGTAAAGACGTAGCCTACAATCAATATACTAATAGGCATGGATGTTGAATATTCAGTAATTTATTTGCCAAAATCTTGACTTAGAATTAATATTTAGGTATATGTATATTCCAAGCTTATTATTTTTGTTCAGTTGATTTATTACTCAAAATAAATAATTTCTTGCAAAGTAGCCTAAGATTTCAGATTACATTTTCATATTCAAATGGAAGTTACATTAAAAAAAGATATTGCGTAACAAAAAGTATGTACAATCCCACTTACATAGTGTGCTACTATAACGCGGTTAACATTCTTCTCACGAGTGTAAGTAGATTTACATGTACCCAGCACGTGAGCTTATTTTGAATTTTACTCAGATTGCTCTCCGGCCTGCTGGAGACAAACTTTTGGGAACGGGACGTGTTGGATGAAATAATGATTTATGTTCAAAAAGTTCTTTAGTTTTACTATGAAGATTGGTTACCTATAGGTAGCAGTGAGTAGTCAATACTAGGTTTACTGGATTTAGTCCTAAAACTTCAAGGTAGTTGGGAAGTGTCAGACAAATGAATATAATATTATACGTCTTAAGATTTGCCCTTTTACGATACATACAATATCGTCACGCCTGTATCCCCCGAAGAGAGAGAGGCTAGGGTACTTACCTGCAGTACAACCACATTTTACCAGTTACGTTACAGGTCCGACTCATAAATTGCCTTAGCAGTTAAATTAATCCTGCCACAGTCATTTGAAACACAATGTTTGTCACAAAGAAGTGAGATCTATCAATAGACTTAAGATGTGGTTAACTTAAAATAATTATTATCGTAGTTTATAGGTAAGAGATTTTTTTTTTATTAAAATACAATAATTACACGATCATAAACAAAAGAATATCAAAATAAATAATCATAATTTTTAAGTCCGTATAGGAGCAAAACAATAAACTAAATATCAAAACATATAAATGAAATTGTGCGTTTATTTCGAACACATTGCAAAATATTGCGCTTGCGATTTGAGTGAGACAAACACGTTTGTTTCCTTAGTAAATATGTTGTAGCGTTTGTAGTTATTCCCAAGTAGGGCTAAGGGCTAACAGTTAAGGCTATCTCTGTTCTATCGTTGTGTCTTGTCTATAAATAGAGCCTGTTATAGTGTGTTTATTTTTAGATATATATACTACACTAAAGTTTGCAATAAACCTTTCGATTGTCACGATATCGTTTATTACGTCCTTCTGTCGTCCGTTCGATTTCGGTGCTCGCTAGTTGGAATCTTCGTTTTCATATTAGGACATTGTAATATTATAAACCTCCAACATTTTCTATGCTATTCACAGCTTCGCTGAACTTTTTGATATTTATTAGGTAGTTGCTGTGGTAACCAACGAAGTTATGAACCGTTCAGTCAAGTTCTAGAGTTATTCTTAACTTAGCTACTCAGGAAAATAATTCTGCATGTTCCCAGAATACCCAAGATTACGTATATGATCAGATCTTTGATCTATTTCACAGTGTGAGACAATTAAGATTAAACAAATCTTAGCAGCTTATTGATACCGAAAGGTAGATGGGATCAAAATGTATCATCCAAAAACTGGTGAGGGCCACATTTTATCAGTTTTATAGCATGAACTTCTATACAATATATTAAAGTGTTTGATGACCATTAAGCTTTTATCTGCCGCTGCAGATAAGTTCATGGCGTGTTTATGTCTCGGAAAGATCGATTGGAGGCCTTTTGCCGCAAGGCTTCTGATAAGATAACTATATTGATCGAATAATTATGTTCTTACAGTCGTATAGTTAATTTTATATCGGTTTACCGTACCGGCCTTCAACTATAAACAAAGTTGTGCTTATAAACCGTATACCAGAGTACTGCAGCAAACAACTGGCATTGGCAACTAATTAATGGATATTTTGAAATTAGCAAACATAGAAGATATTATATTTATCATGCTTTTAATGAAATTCCAAAATTGTATTACCAATGCTCTGCGATGAATGACTCTCACACTCGATCTAATTCATATTAATGTAATAAGTAATAAGATATGTCATCCACGATTCACCTTTCGTGTCTGACCGTCTTTTCTGTACACATATTGTCTACGTGAGCCTCAGCTTCCGAGTGAGTTGGGAATGTTTATACTTTTCTTATTTACTAGTGAAAGTCAAAACATGTTGTTTTTCAATTATACCTCTACAACATTTGTTCGTTAAGAATCATGTTCAACTAATGTTGAAATCAAATAGAAAGTCATACTACTGTTCGTGAAGTTTTAATTGGTTTTCTATAATAACTCATTAAGTTAATGGTAGAGTGCTTTGTTGGTACGAGAATAACTTTATTAACCTTTAAGGGCCAATAGTTCTGACAAACATTGTTTTAGATTAGCGTGCATGAACGAAGAGTCGACTTAATTTCATTAGGGCATCTAATATTTGTACAGAATTTCGCCATTAAAAGTTCTGCGCCTGTTTGTCGGGGTACAGTAAAAAGTACCGTAAATAATAATTAATTAGGTCTCATTTAGCGTACAGTGCGAACAAGTTTTATCAATCCGCGTAGGTAGAGGCTTAATTATACGGGTTAATAGGTTGATGATGAGCTTACTGGTTCTCGTTTATTTTTTATGCTGCAGTAGGTTCTAAACTGTTGTAGTTACCTATATGAAAAAGGAAGAAAAACCTGTTAGTGGAGGCCCGGTTACTGAATAGCGACTTGGTTGTTTACCTTTTTTAACAAAGACACTTCTCAATACTTGGCAGCCTTCATAATAATTGATATTAAATTAAAGTCACAGAAAACTAGAATACCAGCTGGAATTGTAAATAAGAAGATTGATAAAGGAAGAGGAGGAAATAAACAACTGTGCTGTAAGGTTTCAACGTGCAAATGTTTGCCTCAAATGAGCAAATTTATGGATATCAATAATAAGAATATGATCTTGCTTTTTATGCCATAACATAATTATAAATTCGAGTACCTTGATTGAAAAATAGAATTATAAGTTTATTGCAATGTATTCAAATAATCAGCAAACTTTTGTTAAACTAAACCACAATGTTGATTTAGAGCCAGGAAAAAAGTAAAGTATTCTCAATAAGCATTCTCCTTCGTTGTATCAATACTCAAAAGTACATCATTAAACAGTTTAAGCATGGGTTATTCAATTTTAACAGCTGCATAGTTTACCATATGTGTTAACGCATTGTCGTTAACTATAAAGACGGAGTTGGTTAAAAGGTCAACTTAATAAAAGGGACCAACACTATCGCAAACATTTGACATTGGATCGATAGTGTCGATTTTGACAGTAAATCAATTTGGAATGCTTAACACTACCAATGGAAGTATCGCGTTCCCTAATAAACTCACCAAAATTTTTACAACCTAATACATAAAGACATAGGTACCAATATTGAATAAACCGATTTCTAAAATCGATTTGGAGAACAGCAAAAATCGTTGGTCGCTCCGAATGTAAAAAATATCGATCGTCCAGCAGATAGCCGTAGCAGTTGTTGAATCGATATAGACATGGCGCTTTGATTACTCGATTCAATCGAACTCGTATAAGCACTTGGATCTCTGATGCCGCAAACCATGTTGTGGATTGTGGTAATGTTCGATACCTATCTTTGTCGGCTGGCCTGTCGAATCGGCGATCACTCGAGTATAACACATTACGTATTCATGTTGGGCAATTGATATAACCTGTTGAGATATGTACGACTGCTTAGCTACATACATCATAAGTGATATAGACAATTCTGCATTCAAATTTACTTAAATTATTATCAATTTTGTTTATTTCTCTTATTCAGAAGGCATATATTCCTTCGCATGCATCGGATAATGGGGTGCATATCTCGGTGTAATCAGTACGCAGGCCATTTAAAAGGTCTTTAGCTAAAATAAGAACTGCAAAAGCAAGTCTGGGCACACTATTATTATTAGACTTAGTAATATTATTCGAAGAATCGGTTAAATATGTATTTTTTAATGGTACGTGTTCCAGAAATCTTTGGAATTCTCAGCTTATGTTACTATAAACTAAATGCGCAAATAATAGTCTTCTTTGTCTAATCAAAATATCTTTATAAGTTACTCTACCGATAATGTCATAAGAACCTTTCTTGTTAGCATTCAAATATTCCTGTCATCCACGCGATGATGAGACGAAATATTATATTATATTGCGTAATCTCATCACGCCTTGTCCAAGTTGACCCACCTCTGAAATACTTTAATAGACTGAACAATGTGTCCCAAATCGAACCCTACCAACAATATAAGTGACTGACTGTCCAAAAATATTCGTTAATATTATTGAAGCAACAACTATCGACGCGTATGTAAAGAGTTTCGAATATGAAACCATCCTTAACGTTCAATGGAAGTGAAATAATAAAAAGCAATCGACAAGGTGTCCATCGAATGATAGACGGAGTGTAGTAGTATATAGTTGATTGTTTGGACGTTTTGACAGCTGACCACGCTCGTTACCACTGTCGTCGTGAAAGGCATCAGCAATCTAAATGCAAGGCTAATTGAATACAAAGAAGAGATAACTATGGAATGCACTTTATGGGGCCGCGTTGTGTAATAAAAATATAGGCTGAAGTTGAAGCAAGCGCTGTTTATCATGCGGCTGTTATCATATTTGCGCCTTCCATTCTTTTGTTTAGAAAGGTTATCTAACTGCCCACGCTTCACGCCACACCTACACTGAAGCATCAAACTATAAGTTGTTTAAGAAAGTCACTTTTAGTTACCCATATAGATCATAATGGACTAAAATATAACATAAAATTATTTGCAATTTCAGATCAAGACAAATGTGTATAGATTTATCTTTTATTAGGAGTTTAAAATTATAAGCTATTTCATTTGAGTTACAAAATTAAAGAGCTTTATGTCCAAATCAAAACTTTATAACCGACTTAACTAAAAATGTTACTACTTATTCAGAAACCGTTTATCTTCTTGTGCTTCTTTTAAATCTGTAAATGATAAATACCAATTTGTCTGATTTTCAATATTCAAATTATTCCAACAACAAACGCACCAAAATCAAAAACAAGCACACCACAAATCGTGTTTCATGAATAAAGATCTCATACTTGGAGCTAATTCACACAGCACCAGTGACAAAGCGGGCAATGGGATGCCTGAGGCTTGGTACAAGACTCCTGTCTCCTGCAGTTAATGACGTCATTAAATATGAACCGTGTACCGAGCCTTTTTGTAAAGGTCCGCACACGTAGGCAGGTGCGGGACAGATCATATTCATCTGCTTCGCCCCTAGCTGCAAAATCGAACAAATGGAGCTTGAAGGTATTCCTTTTCTTGGTTTTTTCTTTGGAGGTAACAAAACACTCTTTTATTAGGTATGTTATAGTTTCGTTAGGAGTAGGTACATACATCCGACAAGCGTGCTTTATAAGGATTTATTGGGATTATATTGCGTATGTACTGGTTCAACTACATCAGATGTTTATTAATATTTCCAAATTGTTAAACAATATAATATGTAAGCCAATCAATATAAATGACGTGTCGATAAAAAAATAAAATATTTACTACTTTGTGTACAAATATTTATATTGAACTTGTATATTGCTTTAGTAATATTAGTTCTTATCTAATTTGAATTCTCGATTCGTTTCTGTATAAATAGGAGCAAAATAAACGAGAACCTGTATTCTATATCAAAACCAATACAATTATAAGTAAATAAAACCACATAAAGTATCGTTGCATTAGCTATTCCCTCAATTGATGTCACTGGCTTGTTTTATAGACAGAATGACATAGCAATTAGGTGCTGCTGCAACCGTTCGTGACCACGCATATGTAATTACGTGTAGGATGCGCAAATAACAGCATTTTTCGCCTTTAATTTTAATCAGCAAGTAGAATGTTTTCCTTCCTTAATTATGTATGATCTTGAATGCGGAGTGCATTCCAGCTTTGAGTGCATTGGAGTTTAATGTTAAAGTTTTCGTGAAAGATTGACTGGAACCAATAAAAGTACCTACTTTATTATAGGTCCATCCAGTTATTCAACAACTTACTATTAAAGCCATGAAATGCGTCAAGTTAGCTGGCGTAAATTTCTGGCAATTGGTATTAAATAACATATATTACTATTAGGTCCGACTGATTTTACAGGGTAAAATGGCGAAAATCGTGATGCAATAGGCCCGTACTGGAAACTGCCGTGAAAAACGTCCTGTGGAGTTAAAATGAGGAAGCTCTGAAAAGGTATTACCACGGCAAAACCCTAACTAGAGAGACGACTGTCTAGAAGTAGAGAAAGACAGTTAAAGTAATTGAGCCAAGCAACTCAAGTTAGTATACGATGTAATACCGTGTTCTGAGAACTGTAAATGTAAGTATATAGGGAAGTGCACTCAGTCGGTTAAAATGAAACCTCTATTTGGGGACACAACCGTGTCGGTTGCATACGAGCGTAAACTTTATCTTGCGTCGAACCGCACGTTGACGGAAACAAACACTTTACTATTCGTGTACGAACCATTGATAAGATATCCACTTTGTAATGAAACAATGATTCGTTTTCGGGTTCGGTGTACTGAATGTCTTATCGCTTCCTCTTTCGAACACTCGCCCTATTGTGACCAGATTAGTTAATGATTCATTAGGTTGGTTACCTAAGTTTGGCTTCGATTGGATTGCGTTCAGTTGGCCGCGTAGCCTAAAGTGAATTGGGATCTTTGGTAGGTATTAAGATTAGGAATGTTGGAGAATTTGCTAACTTAAATAAAGAAGTTTTCTTATCGAATAAAAATATGTCTGAACCGCTTTTATCTTGAACTTGCAAAACACTATTAAAATAAGCCTCTTGGTAGAACGATCTTAGTCCAATAAAGTTTTTTAATTGTTATTGTAAGTTATACTTAGTGGATGTATGATTATCTTTAGGGATAATACATTAGAAATAGCTCCATAATCCTCAGCCCATAAAATTATCCAGTTAAACATAATAGCCTAAGTTTTGTCTATGTGGTCATCAAGTATTTCGTACGAAAAATATAGACAGGTAAAATTTCTTTATATCCGATAGTTCTTTAACCTCTCGTTGGATCCATTTTGTGTCGTTGTCAATATTTATAGGTAACGCCCCCCAAAGATTTGTCGAGTTTCCATGTCTTGATCAATTTTATATTTGTACGGAAAGTACAAAACGTTTTTTTTTTTTTTTCGAAATAGTTTGTGCCGACGACCCCGAGGGGGGTCTTATTGGACGTAACCGGATAAAGGCGAGACTTCTGGAGCCTCCAGCCAGGCTAACTACTAGATAAGACTTTAAGCGATGCTACCGAGGGCGCCCCCTGCGGGACTCGAACCTCGACTCGGTGCATCGCTGACTAACTTCCAAAAACAACAAGGGACTGCTGGATCTGATTCATTATTTAGGGACTGTTTTTAAAAGCTAGAGCTCGGCCCCGGGCCGGCTGTACTAGGGACGGGAGGGTTATTTACGTTAACAGTTAACGATCGCGGCGGACCTCGACGGCGAGATCTTAGTATACGACGGCGTCGGTCGTGTAGAGTGTTTATTGTGTCGAGATTCAACCGTTGCTGGAGCAAGGTTGTACTATCATCTGGCTCATCGAGTACGCGTCTGGGACGCCTTGTCTTGGAAATCCGGGATGGTGTGTAACGGCCGGCCGCTACAACCAAGGGATTCGGGTGAGACTCGGCGGATTCGAAAAATCGGATACTTACGTAAAATCGGATACTTAGTACAAAACGTGAACCACTGTACTATGAAATTTTACGGAATAACGCGCATGTAGTGGAGGTGGCCAACTAAATACATAACCAAGGTGTAAATAGAGTTTCGCAGCTTAAGTATGTATATGTATGGAACCTTCTATGGAATGTAAAACCGCGATTGATAAGTTTCAAGCGTTGAAGCCAAAAGAAAACTTTAAAAGTGATTCTTAAAATGAAGAAGTACTTCAGTTTAGTCATCTTAAGCTATGGCTTACTTGTTCTTGCAGTAGGTATGATTCAATCCGGCACTGTCAATCATTCCTCACATCAATAGCGGCTAATGATTTTGATCAAATTGACGTATTTTTTGTCGAACCAAACAAAAAATATAACAGTAATTGATGACTTGTTTTTTGTTGTTGTTTATTAATTGATATCAAAGATTTTCGAAGGTGTGCGTCATGTGATATAATAAGTAATAAAGATTGTATGTTTAGATTATCTTGACTCGATGTGAATGCAAAAACTGCATTATGTGTTCGGAATATTTGATGATCGTTTTTCTAACAATCTAATGATGGGAGCTGATATGTTGTGTTGTTTATATATTATAACATCAAAAGGAAAAAGCTGGCCAGTCTGTACTTAATTACAAAGGAACAAGGTTATACAGTCTGTCAGACTTTCTGACTAACATTTTTTGGGACCACCGGCATCGAAGTGATTTTTCGAATTTCCCTGGTCTTTAAGCCATGTTTGTTTCTACTATGGATAAATTAAATGTTTGTTTTACCTTCTAGAAGATCAGACGGCCGTAATAGATAAGTTGAATATGGCCCTGACTGCACAAAGACTGAATTTTGTGGCAGTTCTCCCGCTGCCGAGGGTAGCAAATAGATTCTCTTCGGTTACTGCTGCAAATGAAGATTGAAAATTTAAATTTTAATCCTATGTAGCTAGGTACTCAATGTGAGCCAATACAATATGTACTTGTAAGCATAAAATAATATAATTTTGAATAGCTGACCACAGTATTTATGATCCTCTTGTTTACCTACTTATTAGCATCTTTTGTTTCTCTCAGTAAATATGCTTTATGATGCTGAGAATATCGAAACGATTGTTCGATATATTTCCAAACAATCGGTTCAATAATGCAAAAGCTTCTATTAACAAGTTCCGTAATCTTATTGTTTGTTGTGTGTCATGTATCTGGTTGGATAATGACCCTTGTATTTCGTTGTAGCATACACTAATCACCAATACAAGATGCCAATAAACTGTTATATCTTATCTCAATTTGATGATGTATTCTTACATGATAGTTTGTCGTGGGAATCTTTGGCCAATCATTCAATTTTTGAGGTATTACATGCTAGGCGCATCTTTCGAGTGGCAAGAAAAGGCTCGGCAATGTAAGCTTACAGTATTAGGCAAGAATGTTAAGAAAGAAAACAGGTGACATGTTAAATCAATACTTGCGCGTTGATTTATGTGTTTGTATGAGTATGCTGTAATGGTTTGTAATCAAAAGATTTGTTTGATATAACTGAACTGCACCTATATTTGTAAGGTACAAAATCACAAGATGATGACGTGAACTTTACTTTATTACGTGTTATTCTTAAGACCACATAAGGCCGAGTATAAGATTTATAGTCACGCGTGGTCAAGTAAATATTAAGTGAGGTAATCACGGTACACGTACAACCTAGCTAATTTCTTCAATTTATTACAGGTCAGTGCAGTCTTTACGTTTCGACAGACATATTGGCTATCGGGGCAGTCAATTTTCGCGTTGCGCCATCTATCATCGCATGCGCTTGCGCTCCAAAGTTCGCTTCAAGTGTTTTAGATAATGACGCCCATCAGAAACACTTGAGCGTATCGCGTCAGTGGAAATTATGATTAATATCAGGCTAGTTAACGGTGCTAGAGAGGGGCACGACTTGTACCAGTTGCGGAGGCCCGAAGCCACGGATGTCCGTAGCCTGGTGGGGCGGACGCATCATTTGTTTGCCCACAGACCGGTCCACGTCGCTACTGCTTCAAATTCATAATTTTTCAATGAGCCTTTTTTTTACTGACCGCTCCGTCTCGCTGACAACTGAGCTTATGGTTCTCTAGATAAGATCGCTTTGTGCGCCATTAGCCAAAGTGATTGACGTTGTTAGTTTGTTGTCAGTAATTTTGTTTGAAATTTAGAGCGGCGAGCGTGGCTTTTTTGTTCGATGTGTGTAAAGAGAGTCGTGTTGACATGAGGCTATTGCGAGATGTACGATAATGCGCGATTTTGTAACCAAATAACTTGGATGGAATTGAAATACACGAGCTTAATAACACAAGTAACTAATGATAATTTAATGGGCTTGTGCTATTTCTTAGATCTAATGAGATTTCGTTACATAATACCTATAGGTAGCCAATGTAACATATCTACGTAGGTACAAATATTTCGTTACATAATACCTATAGGTAGCCAATGTAACATATCTACGTAAAAAGATTTCGCTGATATCAAGTCGCAAGTAATAGGGGCTTATTACATTAAATATTAAATATATTGATGCCCAAAAAAACGTTTTCCTTCTATCACTATTGTTAAAACAACGAAGGCTCTGTATAGTTTATACGATAATTAACCAAACAACATAATGTGGACTTGTCGCCAAAGAGTAAATAAATTAATCAGTTTTCTGCGCATTAGCGAAGAGAATGCAGTTAGCGGCGGGTGTCCGATTCCCGTACGGGACGGGTATTTGAGAGCCTGATCCGTAAGGAAAGTGAATGCAAAATTGTCAAAAGATCAAAACAACACGACGACAAACACGCATGACTACTCTTTTAATGTGATGACCTCAATGTATGTTCTTTTAACCCTGTAACCCATATTCTTGCAAATAAATGTCTTTGTCTTTTTCTAAAGCTAACCAAATCAGCGCTAGCAAAAACATTTTCATCGCACCTTTTTATCAAGACATTAACATCATGACGGTCCTAAAACCAATCTAAAAGCCACCCAACCATATCTGGATTAACAGTAACTAGTGATAAATAACAAAGCTGTCAACAGAGCGTTTAACAATGAGTCAAAGTAATTATACGGACGACACTGTTGCATAACGGTGAGTGGTCGGTATCTCTCGAATTATGAAACAATGAGACACTGGCCGGCGATATCGTGACCAGACGAAATGTCGTACAAATTGTAGACGCCGCTCGCGATTATTGACTATGATATGGATTGGATTGCCTAGTGGTCGCAAATGTGACTGAGGTCTCTCGGGTTAAATTTCCAAGTAAGACACTTTGTGTTATTCAGTTTTTTGATGGGTTATAAAAACAAAAAGTTTGCATCCTGAGTTTCTATCGTTGTATAATCCAAAACAAAGTGCAGTAAAGCGGCAAAAATCGATGAACTCCTCGAAATATGATAGACAGAGTCATCGCAGAATTTTTCAACAAAATTGTGTTGATTTTTGCTTCCCCCTCATAGCAGCGCGCGGCAGCCAAAGTTTGTGCTAACTGCAGCCAAGTGATAACACGCCATCGCTAATCCAAGAGACGACCGCGCTCCCAAATCTGTTTGATACAAGCTCACTGAGCTACTGAAAGTGGCTGCCGAGACTACTACATAATATAATATCATCTAGTAATAACTTTTAAAAGAGCACACTAGAGAATCATACATTGGATTGATAAAGAATGGATTAATTCTTTTTTTTGCTTAAGTGAGCATTAAGACGCGATGAACTCAGCGTGGGCCCTCTGGAAGGCAATAGTTTACCTGTTACAAGGTCCCATGATGAGCAGTAAAATAAAGGTGTATGGACCTTTGACAAAGGACGAAAAACACATTTGCCTAACTAAATTGTGCCTAAAAGCCATGTTCATTACGGTATTAGAATTTTAAACAGACAACGTCGATAAGTTAACCCCTAAAGACAGACGTAGACAAACTTTCGCATACTTTACAACACAAGTGAGGGAATAAAACCTAACCCTTTTGAAAAGAAGGATATCTCATGTGAGTCACTAAGTACGCGGCGGGTTACTTTGAATGTCTAGACATGTTAATAAAATTTATGCGTCTGGGCTACCTTTAATTTATTATTTATCAGACTATTTCAAATAAATAAACTTAGGTATACCGCTGTTTTGGGTATCAGGGATTTGATTCTGATATGTTTTATCTTCGTACTTATGAATATAGTTTCACAGGGCTATATTAAATAATATGTTTTGATTATCAGTCTTCCAGCAAAAACCAATTAAAATTAGGTTTACCTAGGTCTACGTTAACTATAACAGCTTGTTTGCTTTGAATACTCAGAATAATATAATCAAGGTATTCTTCAACAGAAAACATGTGTAGTTCTAGTACTGCTACTGTCTCTTCTAGAAAATTATTTAAAACAACGTAATCCATGCTATCGTTCAAATCGGGGGTTGCGTAATCCTAGTCACTGTCAATGCGTTTGTCATCATTCACGCACGACTTCGGCTTTAACAACGCAATCGACTTTGATTTTGGTTTTGTTCTGTCTGTCCTTGGCATTATTGGATAACATACCTTTTGACATATTACATTAAATTACCCATTTTGCCATTTACGTAAGTAACAATTTAATCACAATGTTGCGGTAGATTAAATCTGTGATCAATTGATCATTGACGTAAATTGTAGCTTTTTTGTATAGGCTTAGGTGACGGCATAATTATTAAATTACGGAAGTATAAATGATAACCAACTAGGTACCTAAATCTTTAGTGCAATACATGAATCCAGTGACAGTTAATTACGCTATGCATTAGATTTTGTAAACATTGTAAATAATATCCTAATATTTAAAGTTCCGTTTGCAATTAGGCGACGCTAATTCGTGCTTATTTTACAGCAATTTATATTTTATTTATAATTGAGCATCATTAACTGTTGTTAAACGTTAATTTGACTGCGACTGTGTGAATCAGGACTTATCTTTCATCGGATGTTAAGTTAAATGAATACGTATTGCAAATGTATTCGTTCGATTGACGAAAACCTGTGTTACCACCTTATCGTTCAGTGATTAATCATTACTTACAAACAAATTACATTCGTATGTGTTTGTATGCTATCGGAGAATCGTGAGTAATTTCAAATAAGTTTTAATTACAGTTAAGATTATAGATCAGTTTTAGTTATGTTCGTCGACAGTTTTAATTTCTGTTTTCATATCCATCTACCTATAGCGAATCTGTTTTGCAATTTAAATGGACATCAGAGTTTCGTTGTAGTATATACAGTTTATAGATGGAGGACATATTTGGTATGAAATAAAATTCATTTGGATAATGACAGGCGAACTGGTACCCTACGATTTAACCAAACAAAATTCGAGAATGGGGACAGGGTTTCATGTTTTTTTTTACTTTATTTAAAATGAACATTTACCTAATCTAATTGAAATATATGTACAAGGTTAAAAAGACTAACAGGCATTTATAATATAACGTATAGAACAGCTTCAAATAAAAAATAAATAGGGTACTCAATTACACATGTAGGTAAGTAAAAACGTAAGAAAACAAATGGCATAATTGGCTGACGTAGCTATTGCTTGCTGACGACTTTTAAAATACAAGGTTCTTTAATAAAACTGATAGACAATTCATCATTCTTTATGGCATGATTGTTCTTCGCTGATCTAACAAAAAACCCTACAAGGTAAACTAGTTTCCCCCGGGCCGATAATTTGTGAAGCGCGCGACATCAATTTCGGGAAGTTGTTACTTTTTTATATACTCTAGAAACTGTGTGTAGTCGTTATGTTGTTTATTTTGTTCGTCATATTAAGGACCCTAATTTACCACATGGTGCTCTCGTTGAACATAAAAAATAATATCTACATGATTTGACGTAATTTGTACCGTGTTATGACGAAAGGTTCGTGTGTTTAAGAGTAATTTCTCCTCGAGCCGTTATTAACCAGTAACCATCTTTTTTATTTTTGTCAGAAAAAAGTTAACGAGTATTAGACATGAAGCACGATGTTACATTTTTGTAGTTAATGAACTAAAAGGATGAAATACAGCTCCTTAAAAATGGGGAGTCTATTCCACGTTCATTATATTGAACATCGCAACTGTTTTTTATGCTGCCTGTTACGGCATAGAAAAGTTTTATTGAAATAAATATCATATTTATTATACGCGACATAACATTTTGATGTTCATACAATCACAGAAAGAAATACATTCTGAACATTGACGGTTATGCTTAGCTATGGCAGTATCATTCTGTATTAACAACATCAGAATATATAAAATTGTTAATCCGAATTAGGTTTCTAAAATATTTGCTTAAATTTTATTTATATTCAAACAAGAATATAGTTTATAGCTTATATATGAATATACAGAAATGGTTTTCTATAGTCGGCATTAATAAACGATCGAACACTAATCGATTGTGAATAGGAATTGCTTCGAGATGTGAGACGTAATATTTGGACGGATGGATTAAGTGAATATAAATTTTAAAGTTTATGTAGTTCTCTTTATAGTTGTGCTTAGCGAATGTTTTGAATATTGATTTGTATTACCAATTTTTCTTCATTAATGGCTACCGAGACGGTATGAAATTGGTTAAAAGTTATGACTCTTATTGGTAATAATTTATACTGTGTGGAATGCGTATTGGAGCGGCGCTATGTACGAATATAAACAACCTATTTTAAATTTCCTATGTTGATGGCATTCTGGGAAACACGGTAGCTGCGTCTACCTCATTATGAGGAATTAAGATGATAATTAGGCGGTAAGAGAGATCAAATTCCGTTGCCTCTATTTTATACTTTTTCTTATTTGATCGTATCATCATTTTGTTTTAATTAATTTCAAGTTATTTTAGTTTGTTTGGTAATAAGCTTTGAAGCCTTTATAAAACGAGTTAATTGTATTAATTTGTTCTTGCCATTGGCTATTGAGTTATGTTTCTTTGCTAGTTTTTTTTCTTTTACTTTATAAAGGCTCTGCAACTTGCGTTAAAGTTAAGTGAGTAAGTACGCCTTGTTGTTAGGAATGTCAAACATTAGCATCCAAAGACAAAGTAGCTAAAAGTCCAGAGCCGTAAATTTCACAGTGTCATACATAAACCTCCATGTTTACATGGCCTATTGTGGGGTCAGAGTTAATTTATTTCTTTAAGTTACGTTCGAAGAGCCATTTGGTCTTGCTTAACTAACAAACCGCACTCAAAATATTGGCACAGAAGGCCCAAAGTAAAAACGCACAGATTTAGATCCATCACATCACACATATAACAATCAGCCCAATAAATATCATCTTGGTGAAATGAATGTTAGGTGAACCCAAGTACCTAGGGTACAAGTACATAAGGTATTTAACATTAAGTAACAGGTAGCATGTTTTATCATTATGGAACTTACAACATTTTGCGCGAGATAAATGGCTTACACCTCCTGTTTATTAAAGACATTGAAACTCACGCACGGTCCACATCGTTAATTTTAGTATGCGAAACAGAAGTAATTTAATTAAAAACGTGCCAGCTATTTATGCGCTAGCCATATCGCGTGCAGATGGTACTGGTCTTTCTGTACATTCTTGCTTCGTGTAGACGTCAATATATTTAGGCACATTGTCACTCGTTTCAGTCTGGCTGCACATAAAGTCAATAACTTGTTGCTCTTAAAACATTTTCCTTAAGCACAGAATGGAAGGTGTCGTGAAGATTTAGGTAGTTGGTCCTTCTGGTGCGGACGACTAATTTACTATGCTCTGCGGTAAGTAAATTGCTTGTAGCCTGACGAAAAAAAAAGGCTGAAGACGTTTATTTTTATTATGAATAAAGAAATCGACACAATCTTTAAGCTTGTTTCGAATAATTAAGCACTTGACCTACAATAGAAAGTTAAAGACGAACTTGAGACAACTTTTGACGGGATCATGGAGGACTCAAGTGGGAAGCTGGTAAGTTGCTGGGAAATTGGTACTCATCAACTATTAAGAAATTTTGTTCAAAAATTTAATTGTAAAGAAGTAATTTAATTTTAAAATATCTCGCCAATTAAGATGTTTTTTGGAAGAAGAGGAATAAGTAAGTAATCAATATTATTTCAAAATAAATCCTTTTTAGGAGTTCAACGATGTTCTCGAATTCCCGGTCTTCTCAAAACTAGAGCTCAAAAATAAAATCATACCAATCCGAAACGTGATATCCTGTTCAGAATTAACAAAGAGTAAAAACAAAATTATGTCATAACATCGTAAGTAGAGGCGGGCGTCGCACATTTCTTTGTTTATTGTTGAATACTCATTATATGTAAATAGTGAAGTCGTGGTGATGGGAGGCTGATAGTGACGAGGCATGTTTCGCAACCACACGGAATGATAATTGTTTGAGCCCGACTCGGCACCCGTGTGGGTGCGCCTGCACCTGCCTATCTTTCTCGGTAAACGTAAACCCATAGAGATTCCCTTGGCAGATATAACTAGATTTAATATTTCATAAACGTGATTTTTTAAACGTGCTGCCATGAATTTTGAGTTTTATTGCCGTTCTCGGGTTTGTTGGGGACGGTCTGTGAGCGTGTAACTGTTTCTATGTAACTTTACCTATTAATTAAGGTATAAATGTTATGTCTAACTTTTCTTAGCTTTAAGTACCTAGTTTTTTCATGCTCTTACCTTGTAACTGGAAACCTTATGTTTTGTTAGGTCTCGTCAAATATCCGGTTAAGTAGTCATAACTCTCCTGACCGTTAGCTGTAGGAGAACATTGGAAAATATCTAGCTAATAATTATCTAATTAATATTGTGATGGGATCATTTTCCCTTTTTCTTCTCTCTTCACTTTGCTCTGTCACCAGAAGTTTTCTACAGTGATCTGACGCGACTCTATTATGTCTTAGAGCACTACATATATCTTTCCACCTCGTCTACTTCAGGATTTTCGGCCTTAGAAGGCTGTGTCTAATAAAATATTAATTAAACCGTTTTCGGAGCGGAAAGACGAAGGTTTCCTAATACTGCTTAAAATAATCCCATTGGGAATACTCTTGTGGGGTGGCCACTCTATAGAATCTTTGATAGAGACGCCGACATTTACTTGTTTGCTGATAAGTTATTAAAGTAATAATTTATATTGTTGATCGAGGTAAGCATCTACCGCTAAATATACGCAGTAACCTGATAGAAGGCATATGCTTTCTCGATCAGAAATAGTCTTTCAGAATGTTTGAATTCGACTACAATATTATGAATATTTGACTTTGTACTCTAGTATGTGATTGGTCATCCTATCATGTGATTCGTCAAACCTTGCTTGTCTCAACAGAAATACCCATAATCAAAAGGGCCGTATGTGCAAGGCTCATACATTCTCTCGATAAAGGCTCTCTTACAGCCTAACGACAGTTAGCACTGTGTATTCCCTTTTATTCATCACATCACATGAACACTGATTAATGTTTTACGCTAATATGACGTCATTAGACCATTCAATGCGATAGCAACACAATCAATTCGATACATATTGCAAAGATAAATCGATAATAATGTCATATGAGTAATGGGCTGTATCAATCATCCTAAATATAACGCATATAGTATGTGCTGACAGTATTGTTAGTGCATAGAAATGTCTCTGTATAATTATAATACGCGCTAGTACAAATCTCGGCCGTCTAGTACGTTATCGGTGCAATGCTAATGCATAAAGGACAATTGATTTGTGGCACACAAGCGCAGTGTCAAGTTACATGCAGTTAACTCAAAACGTACGTTACAATAGGAAAGGTAAAACATAATATCGACCTAGTCTAAAATATTCGATAAATAGTATGTATGGCAAGATAGTCACACGCAACGAGACCAAACGTAGTTTTCTACTCGTTGATCTTCGGAAAAGAGAGTTGATAACACGCCAAACGGATAATACAGACTACCATTACGAGGTTCTAGGATAATGTTCGTCATAATCCCCAACATGGCATGACTACAATAAAAGGCCGTTTAATTTAAAAGTTGGCGCGGTTGATAACGTATCAGGACTTGGCTGGTTTCCGACGGCAGGTGCCTGTTTATCTTTATTTGGCTCCTTGTCACTGGTAATTTGGCTGCGCGAGTTGGATACAATAGTTAGCAATATAATGTTGGCAAGAACTTCCTTTATGTCGCTTAATGGCTGGCCAGTGTTTTTAGGTTAAATTATGGGTTTTTACTTGGACAGTGCAGTGCACTAGCGTAAACGTAACTTCAGTGTAAATAATGTTAGTACCATTATAATTCGTAGGTTACAATTGATAACCGAAGCTGGCTCTTTGATGGCAAATAATAGAATGGTAGAAAATTTTAGAATCATTCAGAATTGTTAGGTATTATATCTTTGTAGTATAGAAAATAATGGTTACGTTTTTCTTTTATTATTATTTGGTGAAATAGAATGACCTAACTCAGCAAAAAATTGATTCCCATTATAAAATCAGCATTGTTCTCTTAAGAGACAAAATATATCGTATGTCAAGAGTCAATAGAAAACATGTGACGTCACCAAATGCCACTTGACGTCACCCATCATCTTGTCTCACGACGTTTTTCATAAAAGAGTTGCAAGTTTTCCCTTGATAATACTTGAACTTTCACCGAATCGTGCGTCACCGTTTGACGTCGCGTGCATTAGTGTCACGTGATACTTGTAACGTAGAGTTATCGAGGAAATAACGGGTTGATGTTATACTATTACAATCGTTATATAAACCTTTTCAGGACAAATCTGTGCAAGCTTCTTAATTATTATCATCGATGCTATTAGCGTCTCAATCTAAGACGATTATGTATCGTTAAGTACAAGCTTAAGTCATCAAGTTATTTTACTTGTATTTATGTAACCAGAACCAATAGAGCATGGTCAACATCCTAATTAATGAAAGTAACGGTATCTGTAAGTTTTAGTAGACAACTACAATTATTTTCGATTAATGAACGCAATTAATAATGTAACAACCATTAATTTGCGAAAAAACCGCCGTCGCCTGTAATGAATGTTTATTTAGAGGATTTAAACCATAAGAATATTAAGCAAACGAGTGTTTAAATTAAACAATAATTACCTCGATATAAATAGCGACGTCATTATTCAGTTGTCGCCCACTCGGTGACGTTGTCGGCTGATAATCTTGCTCTACATGTGCTAATTAAAGGACATTCCCTTAAACAATGATACCGGCTGTCTGCCCAAGTAACATGAAGGGCACGCCATGCGAGCAAGTCTTTCTTCCCAGTCAATGACTGACTACCAATACTACCACGTTGTAAAGTAAGCTTTTAAAGTCTTTTCAATGTGTATTTTGTTTTACCGCATTCATAAACACTCGATACTTTCAACACTAAATACATACATTGCGCTTTTAGTATCTACTTCTACAGCATATTTCGAAATGCGCACAGAGATGGTATTTGCATTTATTGATAGGGACACATGTTGCGGTTCGGATCTGTTACTCAGGGGCGATTCAGTGATCGTCTCGTGATAATCGCGATCACGGGCCCCTGACATTTCTTTTATTTTATCGCGGACGGTCGCCGTAAGATAAAACGGCAATAAATAATCCGGGTAAGACATCGTGGCTACATGTGCTTTTCATTTGTATTATACTCGTAATTATGCCCTACACTACGTACGGTAAGGCTTATTTATGGCGTTCCGATCGTGCCAATAGTAAAGGTAATCGATTGTTAATAGCTGGTAAGTATTACGCGTATTTACTTGTTCGACTGATTGAAGAAGCACGTGTACTGTTTTATTCGAATCAATTAAAGATTTATGTAACTGGTAATGTGTAAATTGTATATCAATCCAATATTAAGCAACAAAGACACGTATTTCACATCCTTTTGTTATGCAAAAAAGACAAAAAGGCCTTTGATAAATAGAGTTATGCAGTTCCTGTTATCTTTCAATCTCAACAAGATAGATATAATATTCCATATGTGTTCGCAAAACATGTTTCGAGAAATCTTTTTGACGGAAAATATCGATAACACAATAACTTTGTATACAAACAAAATAGGACATTATGCGCGACGCATCTTCTCCGTCGCGTCTTATTCCTGTGAATCTGAGCCGGGGCCGCGAAATCGGTGGGCCAACGACTTTTTATTACAGCTTACGTATAACGTATTTTTTATTAACTTATCGTATCTCAATACCAAAAAATAATGAAGAAGCACTAAAAGATTTATAGGTACCTATGTTAAAATATGACATGCATAATCTTGGACTGCCTCTTTGGCCTAGTGGTTGTTAGGCGCAATTGCTTAGCGTGAGGTCTTGTGATCGAGCCTCGGGTCGGGCAAGTGTTATTGGGGTTTTCCGTTAAGAAATGCTTAGGCCCTCATTGATGGTCAAATATGGGTGTACTATTATTTCTCCTCTGGGGTAAGGACTTATTCTTACCTTTTCGGGTAATAGACGAGTGATGTTACGTTATATAAGTAATGCATAATATTATAAAAAATAATATTTGTTCAATGAAGTTGTAGTGCCTTTTAGTTGGCTATGTTCTCACATATATGTAGTACAAATTCCCTTTTTGCAAAAATGTTTTAAAACGAACGACTTGACAAAAGGTTGGCGACACCGCTCATCTAGCGGCCACGGCGTAGTCCCAGTCTCTATTCCCGTCACGTGTTTCCTACAGGATGTGTTACTGATAGGCGCGCGATACACGAATTGAACGAGTTTGAGCCTCCAGAGTCTTGGAGCACATCTAACTGTATTTACGCCACCAAATATGCATTATTTTATTTTTATGTCCAATTGGTATGCGGACTATGTCCTACCGTCATCTGTTTCTTCGGAACTTTTAAATTGTGGGGGAGACAAAGTGGTTTCGGGAACTTATATTCTGAGGGACCTAATGGCGTGCTTGGGTCGAAAGTATTGATATTGCGTTTTGGAAACGGTGTGCGTGTTACCCTGAAGTTTGTTGTAAAGATTCTAGTAGACAATATTTAGCAATGAAATATGTAGGCGATTGGATCATAAATTTCTTTATGTAAAATAATTTTGAACTATTCGGTATTTTTAACAAACATAACTTAGAGAAATCAAAGACGTTATTCCCTCCATAACTGAATCTTCTCTTGGCAACTGACTTTTGTTTCATTAAGTTCTTTAGACTACTGAAGCCACAGCTTTTGAAAGCTTTTCTGTTCTTTAAAACAACGTAACTTGTTCAAGTTCGTTTATTGATGACTGAGTAGTTTGTAAAGATAAATAAGGCCAAATGTTTACGAGTTTAAGGGATATTCTTATAAAAGTTGTTGAGAAAAAAAAATTATACTCAAGTCTTAAATATTTTAGTATTTTTTTTTAACATAACACTTATTTAAGGTCATAAGCAATTTTACATATTAGACAGGCAGCAACTGTAAAGTCGATTAGATCAGCAGCAAGAAGCATATCAGATTTTTTGTTGCTCAATAATAATTAACATAATTATTAACACAGTTTTAATTGAACATATCATAATCGCCGTCACGCTACCGCTAAGCAATAACCGCAATGCATAACGAATAGATTTACAGTCAGGTGTCAATCAAAATGGCCAATACGGAATTGTCGCTTATAATCTGTTCAGCCATCGGCTAATCCATCGGCTCCTTTGACGTTCAATTACAATCTTCTTATTACAACTTGAACAGATCGGATTAAACTAAAAGGCTGTTATGTAGACACGGCCTAACGTGATTCGAGTGTCAATGTTGATTGAAGAAAGCTTAGGGATTTGTGTTCGAGAAATCATTTAATTGCGTTTGTTACTGCTCGTAATAAAAATGTTGACACTTTTATGTCTTGTATGCTAAGAATTTTAATTAATATTTTCCGTGTGTAATGAAAAAGTAAGACGGTTTCTCTTAAAAGTTTCGTTGCCCTCTTCGTAAGTCCGATAATTGAATTTAATCCTTCTAATGCCAATTTCACTAATTAATATTTGCTCAATGTGTTCGTAGCTCAAAAATTATACAGAAACCCAAATTTGGCACAAATTGATTAAGAAGTTTAAGAGACTACTCTTAATAAAGGAGCAAACTTTACCTCTTTACTTATCGCAATTTCTTTGTTCAAAAGTTATTAGAAAGATCATTTCCTCGTACAATCTATTTCAAAGATGTTACATAAAATTTCGTTCATCTTTAGCTGTATTGAGCCAATAAGTTCTGTGTTATACAAAATTGAATCTTAAAAGTATTAATATTAAGTTTAAAATAGGGTAACGATTTGAAGATAGTTCAGCTTTAGTTTGCATATTTTATTTTTAGCCTAGCATACCCTACCTACTATATTCATATAACTTTCATTACGTACACGCCTTATAAATTAATTGAACTATTATTGTTGCATATTGAAGCGAAACAGTCTCCGCCTTGATGATGTTCAGTTCGTATTAATTTATGGTATTAAAAGCAATAAATATAACGACAAATACTTGATTAATTCAAAGTATGTGCGCCACAATGAGGGTCTCGTTAACCTTTAAGTTAAGCGGCTTTTGTTGTCAAAATATTTTTCCAGTGGAATATACAGGCTGTGTGTATTCAGCCCGATGCATTGTTATTGCAAAGAGGCTTTGTGACTTCTGTTGTTGAGATATAAACCACAAAATACCCCTTTAGGAAGATATCATATAGGTATTATACAAACACATATTTTCTAGATTTCCGGAGATCAACGATTCATATGTTTTAGCACCTATGTATGTAGCTGGTATAACTTACGAACTTAAGCCAAGGTTATCAGGATCAAGCCTATCAGGATTACATTACAGATTATAAAATACCCAACACATATGCGCAATATGTTAGTGTGAGTTATTACTTACGGATACATGAAAATTGATATCAAAACTCTTTGTGTAAAATCTTAGTATGAAGTACTAAAATGCAGTTTAATATTCGAATATTGGAATTTATTATTTAAAAATGATATTCTTACTTCTTTTGTCACAATTTGATTTTCGAACCTAAGAATAAAATTCACTTTTACGGTTAATCGTGATTAATACAAATACCCTGTATATACCGTCTGTAATGCCGACCAATAGGAATTCGAGATGCTATCATAGTACCGGGAGCTTAGAGTTTTATGTGAGTTATGGTGTAATAAATAAAATCAACCGTTAGAATGACACCTACATACGTCATCGGAACTATGTAATGATCGCCATGAACTTTTATACGATCTTTTGTTGGTTAATGACGGTATATTAGATTTGCCTGATGTGCCTGTTAGATAGGATATTCGCGAGTGGGCTGCCAGACCATTATTCTTTATTATAATGGCCGTTTGTTTGGTAACAATTAATTGTTGTATGGATTTCGGCTGATGCGGAGGTGATTATCGGTAAGGCATCCTCTTCCTTATTAGTTGTTTGAAGGTGTTATGGCAAGTTAATACTACTCAAGAGATTGATATAATCATCCATTTTCAGATTGACTAGGACTAGGAACTTTATGGTATCGTTTGCTTAGTGAAATATCAGAAATTAAGCGATTCAAGCCAGCTACCGTAGGATTTTACTAAATCTACAAGTTACGTAGGTGGGTCTCGTCTCATTTCTGGCATTTTTAATAGAATCAGATTAAAAGTCGCTCAGTGCAGGACGATCGTAAGTTTATAGATTAGCTGAATTGCAGGTTTGCTTTAAGGTAATTTTAGTCTACAGTAGAGTTATGTGCAAAGGGTTTTAACTTTTGCGTTATTTGTAAATAATGCAGTTTTGGAAAAAAATAATATATTTTAATTTTCTTTAATAAAGACGAAAGTTTGTGAGTGTGTGTTTGTATGTTTGTTACCTCTTCACGCTCAAACAGTTGGATTCATTTTGATAAAATTTGGTATGGAGGTAGCTGGCACCCTGGATTAACATAGGCTACTTTTTATCAAATTTATATTTTTATAAAATAAAGAATATGAATATTCCGAAAAAAAATTAGCGAGTAACACCGCCGGGCGCAGCTAGTTATATATAAAAATACTGAGTACGCCTCTTTCTATAAATGTGACACTCTAAAGCAATGCTGATAAGCAGTTGAGATGTTGGATAAAGTCATAAGAATTTAATACAAATAGGCACAAACCCAGAAGGTGTCAAAAAACGCTCGACTGGCCGTGCATAGAGGAGTATTAGTGCCGAGTCTTATGTATGGTAGTGAAAGTTGGGTATGGCAGAAAAAACATCAAAGCCGCATTAATGCAGTAGAGATGCGGGCTTTGAGAAGTATGTGTGGTGTGACTTTGAGAGATAGAGTAGAAAATAAGGTGATAAGAGAGAGATGCGGAGTGAATGTAGATGTCATTACAAAAATCGAGAAGAATATGCTTAGATGGTTTGGGCATGTAGAAAGGATGGATGAAAGAAGAGTGACAAAGCAAATATATGAGGCGAATGTTAGTGTAATATCGGGAAGGGGAAGACCTCGGCGAACATACTTGGACCAGATCGGAGATGTTCTACAAAAGGGTCAAGTGAGGAGTACCCTTAACCGACGAGCGTGTATGAGGAATGGTATGCGAGTGAATGAGGCGAAAGAAGTATGTCAGGATCGTAGCAAATGGAAATCCGTGGTCTCTGCCTACCCCTCGTGGAAATAGGCGTGACTTTATGTATGTATGTATGTAGGCACAAACCTTTGATATTTGTTTCTTAAACTGAACAACTCTAACAAATGTGTAATAACATAATGGCTCGTCGTGTTTTGTTTAAATTCATTGAACTGGAATAACGTAGGAGGTTTCCACTTCGGTTTTCTAGTGTTACTTGAAGTCACAACCGCAATAAAATACTGGGGTTTACTGTAACACAATAGTACAAACATGACAGGTCCTTAGTTGCCCGCCTACGAACTCAGATCGGTTTTCCTCAGCTAACGTTTATAACTTAGAGGTTTACCCCTACTGGCGCAGTGGCTGGATTGTTATTTTATTATGTACCTAGTAGTACCTAAATAGTAGTATTTGAACAAAAGTTATATTGGTTTTATTTCATGTGCTCATATGAGCTTTTCCCAAGTAGCTGCAAAGCTCGAGCCCACTTAAAAATACTGTTTTATTTTTAATATTTAAAATGCTAATGATTATAATTTTTGATATTAATACCAACATGATATTATCAGCATTTATTTTAAATATTTTTTTTATATTTTATTGGAATCTTGTGAATATACGTTACACAAATAAAGAGCTTACTGCTAAATAAACAAAGGAAGTTATGATCAAAAAATTTCAAGTCAAAAAGTAATCTGACACCATCCGCATTTCTGTTGATATGATAATTTTACATACAGCGTTTTAATTCAAAAAGCATTTATGTACCAAAGATGATACTCAAAGAGCAAGCGTGAAACCGAGAAGACAGTCCCATAGTCCCGAACGTTTAAAGTCGACAGATGAGATGTCAGCAGAAAATTGGATTTCGTAAAATAAATATGTCGCATTCACTTTGAATTAACTGAAGCCCAAATAAAATGAAGTCTACAGTCCTCTGAATAAGGAAGAAAATCGATTGCACACTATCGCCAAGGAGATTTGACGAAAAGTTAATTTTAAGTGCGACTTTTGTGCTCACAAACGATTTTTGTCCACTATGGGCGAGTAATGCATTTTTTTGCAAAAAGTTATTTATTCTCCCTTTGGAGGCGCGAGGATTAATTTTGCAACAGCTGAGACTGAGAAACGTAAGTCTACCTTGTTACATATTTGAATGACACTTTCCAGTTTTTAATTTAAACGTAGCATTGCCAAATTGAGACGAAAGCTTTTAATCCTTTTGTTTCCTTTTGTTCAAACGTTAATCCCGTAAACCTGTGCCTTTGATGTGACGTCGTCATTGTACCAGAGTTTTGCCGTTAATTGTTCCTAATACCATGTCTTTATCCACCCCATTCATCGAGTTACTTTCAGTTAATCTGTGTGTTGGCTTTTAATTGATGCTCTGATATTATAATCTGTTCAAGATAACATCCTTTCAAGTCCCTTTTCTTGACTTTGCTGCGTACGCTTCGAAGTTTGTTGATTTAAAATATTCCCTCGTAGCCTATTTTGATATTCGGTGCCAGTGTCCGACTTAAATTAGAGCAGCCGAAGCTAATTAAGTTTGTTTTACGACTATTAAGGTAATTAGAGAGAGGGAGTAAATATAATTATTTATGTAAATAATTATTACGGGTCACGGCCCATATAGTTTCGAATGTTAACGTCGCTTGCCACTGTACGCAGAAGGTTTTACGAGGATATAAAGTATACGCTAATAAGCATCTCACATGACGCTGTAAGCCGCTCGAGGTGTGGTCCGAATTTCGCACAGCTTTGATGATGGCCCTTCGAAACGTTTTAGTGTCCCCAATCGGCTTTCGTAGATATCCGCTAAGTGACCGAAAGAATGCACACAGAACTAATAAAACTGGATCTTACGAAACTCGAAGCTTTGAATACGGAAATAATGTCACGCGCCCACGCTCGCCATCCTAAAATACGGATTCCCGACTTGTAAACTTGTGTAGCGTAACTCTTTAATATGAAAGCGATTAATACGTCTAATATTTTAGTTTTTGTCTATCATGATTTATAATTTCCTCGGTTTTATGTTGTTTGTGTGCAATATTTGGTGTTCTGACTCTAATCCATTGATTTACGCGTTCCAAATAGTATGTTTTTGTTTACACGCGTCATGGAATCGATTGCTATTTTTCGCTTAAATAAACAAAGTTATCCGAACGAATTTATATTTGAATATTATTATGTGAAGAATGTTTCAAGTATGCGTGTTCCGATAGCAATTAAAAATAAAAGTAAATCACCAGTGTGGCCGATACAGTATATACATCCTTAATCATTTCGAAATTCATTCGTTAACTTTGTAAAATTGTCTTTTTATTATGTTAGTGATTTATTTGACAGCCAATACAAGCCGAAGAGGCCAATAAATGTATCGAGTCAGTCCTGACCCTTGTTTTTAAAAGGTACACAGTCCATAAAATGTATGTATATTAAAAGTAGAGGAATTGACAGTTGAACGAGAACTTAATATATTTCACTAAGTTACATTTCATATTTGGATAACTGGAAATTATTTTTGGTGCATGTTGATATGGCAATCATTAGCGTGTTAATATATTTTTGAATGACGTTATAGCAAATTAAGTTTGGAGGGTCCGTTATAGTGAATCGTGTTCTCATAAGAATATGTTCGTTGCAAAATATTTCTGGGGTTTAATTTCTCAGCGGGAAGTAATTAAGGACGTTGGGTACGATCAGAGATACGCTTATATTAGGAATTTTATGCGATCATAACGACTGACCGCCAAAGAGTTGGAACAATTTGATTACTGAATTTAATTTAATGCTCTTCGTATTATTTTATTGTTGCAATAATTATAAACCTGCAACAAGAACTGAAAATATAGGTAGGTACTAAATATTCGAACTGGAATTACTGCTATTTCCTCTCTTTTTAACGGCCATATCAAACATATATGAAGCTAAATCAGGATTGTATCTGCCATGTTGTGAGCATAAGATAAAAAAAATTGACATTGTTTCTTGCTCCTTACCGAACTAGTAAAATGTTAGTATGCAATATCTATTGTTATTAAAAGCACTCACATCATTTAACCAATTTAATATGTACTTAATGGCATATATTAAAAATATTTTAAAACACCTACGTAGGTATTTAAACTGCATGCCTGTCAGCTTTAGTCTAAGACGAGAATAGTATGAATGCAAATAAAACCATTGTTAGCACACGACTAGACGGTTATTTTTTCAACGAACAGCTTCCGCTGTGTACGGAATCTACGCAGAATCAACCTTTATGCAAGGATGTGGCTACATAATAAACATTCCAACATGACACAAACTGAAAATAGCTTTCCAAAACAAACACAGTGCTCTAACACACGTTGCATCTATTCTGATTGAGTTCTTTATGACAGACACGGACTGGAGACACACAGTCCGTCTGTGTCGATTCCGTGATTCAACATAAACATGCCACAGAATAGTCACAGAGGAAACCTTCATGCAGATACTAACGTACACGGTTTTGTTGGGTTAGTGCTCGCAAATAGACAAACGCCAAATCTAGGTTTTAATTTCCAGGTAGTCAAGATAGAATTTGATGTTTTCGGTAAAAAATGTCACTATCAGTCCAGACCTAAGAAATCGTCAAATAGAATGGAATAGGCTCACTCTGTACAATGTAAGCCTTTCAACCATTTTGTTAATGATGCAGATAAAAGTTTAAGTAAAAGAAATATTGAAAATTATTTCGTAGCTCAATGTGAGCAGTTAGGAATCCTCCAACTGCTTTATTTGAGCTAACTACTTCGTTGCATGTTTTCTAAATCTCTTGTCATAGTAGTACAACAGAACAATAAGTTAAAAGAGGTATTCGAGTCTCCAAATTGAAAAGCAATGTGAGATGCTTAACTTTGGGTATAAGTATAAGGTTGTAAGTAGGCTGTCGAGTTTCTGTGTAGTACCTAATCTGTGGCATAGTATGGGAAACGGTATCGAACAAAACAAACGCTGTGCCGCTGCGGTCGCGCGTTTCCGTTTCCTTCCACTAACTCGCCACAAAGTTCCGTCTATTGCATCGTGCGATGTATGCTGATGCGGTCCACCTATATGTGTTTATCTTGATGTTAACGTATTATTAGCTTTACTGGCTAGACAGATTTGATTACGGAACTCTTTGGACAGTTTTAGGATGTGGCGAAATCAGGTAAATGTATTGTTTTCGTTGACTACAAGAACTCAGCTTAGTCATGTTATTTTTCATTTTAATTATATATAACGTAGCTTATATAATGCATTGCTGATGACAATATATTATATTTCGACTTTCAGGTGTAGTCTACTCAAGTCTGCTATTGTTTATTCTTGTAAAAGACCAAAAGACCAGAATTTAAGGACATGCTCATTGCTCATTGCTCATGCATAATACACGAATTTATATTTTTAATGTTAGTGGGAGTGATATCACGATTTTGAAAGTGCACAAGTTAACAGCTGATCGATTGAATGCGGCATCGAAATCGAAACCCATGGGCGATGTCTATGGGCTACTTTCGCTGACCTTGAGAGGAGTTATTGTAAGAGGTTGTATGTCTAATTGCGTGTTGTGCAATCTCGATTGAGAACAATCAAAACAGGGTTGCTTAATTTATTAGACGAGTGTAGGCGACCATCCATTTAGATGTTTGACTGTTTCGTTTATGATTGGCATTTTTTTTTTGATGATTGTTAGTTAGAGTTATAGATGGAGCAATGGAATAGTCAGCAGGTAATTATTTAGAAATACATTTATAATGTGAGTGATTGATTTCCTAGACGTAACCTTAAACTCAAATTAATAATTTACCTATAACACGTGCTAAATAACAAAAACTCAACCTGATTCAGTAACAAACATCCAAATTATTTTACGATAAAATAGAAAAGAGCGGCGCGATGGTATAATAAATTAATATCACGACTCGGGGCTTATAACCTCGGAGGCAGTGGCTATCATAATATTATAAGAAACATCGTCTATAAACATAAATAAAATATTTTTCTTTACGATGCTCGCTCTAAAGCGATTAATGCGGTCAATAATTACAGACATGTTTGCTAACTATGTTTAATTGTAGGTGGAATCGAATCGTGATTTTATAATGAAGCAATCTATATAACAAATGTTGATTTGTTGAAAAAAGTTGTTAAATATGCCACACCCTATACATATTTCGATCTGTCTAGACCAGAGATTTGATTGTGACGCTACAATTAATGTTTGCGGTTAAAAGCGAGTTTACTTAATTAATTTATATATGATACCTGTCTAAACACGTGTTGTGTGGAATATTTTAATATGATTATATAACTTGGAATTCGTCAAATAGAAAATAAGGACACATTTCTGTGTCATTATGAACTTTTGAATTAAATAAAAATTATATAGTTGTATTTTCTTGATTTTAATGTAAAATATATTAAAGTTGTCTGTTTATCAGATATTTATTTATTTACTCATCCATTTATTTATTGTTTACTAACAAAACAGTTTACACACAAGTCTTGACAATCACTTAAACTGGATTTTTCTCATTTTAGGAAAGGACTTGCCAACGGTAGCTAACGTTTAGCATTTTGCAATTTGATTTGGTATGAATAAAACCAATGCAGATTGCTGTAGTGACGTGACCATCGGTATTGCTCAATCAGTTGTTAACGAATTGTTCAGTCACAAGGACCATTGCAGGGTTACCTCCTCATTTAAGTGGTAACCCTGCAACGATCCTTATGCACTGAGAGCACATAAGTTTCATCACATGCGGAAGCCATTTGCAACCTTTATTTTACTATAAAAATACTCAAATAGTTAACTACACCATCGCCTACTATAACTATTTTCTTATATGTCTTAGCATGCGTAGTTGCTTAAACAAAATTGACAATATTCCGTACTTAAATACGGAGTGTATTCTCAATAAGCAAATAAACTAATTTTCTTTCTAGAAAACAACGAAATCCTCGCGACTGAAGCCGGCGCACCTAGTTATGCGCAAAGAGGACCTTGATACGTCTGAAGATAAATACTTAAGGGGATACAAGGTCTCATTATTTCAATTGTTACGTAATTCCCTTTAAGTGGAATGCAAGATATAAATCGTGCGCAATTACGAAGCTTATATGGTTATTTGTAAACTATAGGTAGGTATTATAGCTTTGCAAAACAATGCTTATAATTTCAGAACACGAAGCGGTGAAGGGTGAAACGCATTTGTAAATCACGCAGGTTTAATGTTGTGTACAATTGTATTATTATTAGGTACTATTGTTTTACACTTGCACCAACTATACCTACATTGGTTTTATACATATTTATGCAATTTAATATGCTAGTATTAAAGTTTCAATAAATATGATACAAATGTTTAAAAACAAAACCCAAAAAGATAATAATATATTACCCAGTCACCCGGTTTTGCCCAGTCATTCCGTATTGAATTTTGCCAAAATACTCAAAAGTTAATTGAAATGTTTTTTGAAGTGCAGTCAATTTAGAATTCGTGCAACCTACGTAGGGAGCTTTTTCTCCCCTCAAAGTTCGATATATCACGGGCGACAGTCCACAGAACCGACATAATTAAGTGACTTCAAAGTGAGTTGGTACGTTCGAGTACACGGCCGAATGAACTGTCCAGGACAATTTGGCCGACGAGACGGAAATACACCGAGGCAAAGGAATCGGCGAAGAGTGTTAAATACTGCAACAGAAGCAAACACGTTGGTTGTTGTCATTTTATTTTGATGCCGGGAAACGTGTCGACTTGTGGTTCTTTTGAATGTTCTTGGGAAATGTGAATTTGATACCGCGCACCTACATGGTTACGAAGGAAAATGTTTTAGATTTAAATATATGAGTGGTTTAAGGCTTTTTTCTACAGGATGCACAGATTCCACTTCGTTGAGATTTATGCGCCAAAGTACAAAGAAAATATATTTGCAAAATATATTAATATTAAGTCTTTGTAAAGAATATGATTATAGGAATGTAGTATAAAGACACCCCACACAACGAGTGCATATAAAATATGCTCTCCCTGTCAAAGGGCTATTTGTCTCTTTCGGAATTGTAGCAACATTTCACGGCGATGTACTCACATTTTATCTTGACTGTGTTTTTCTATTTTCCTCACTTGATGTATGGGACGCATTTCCGCACTTTCGAATAACACTCCTGTATTCCCTTTTATGTGCGCACAGCTTTAAAAATGTATTCGCAGTTAGGGGTGGGCTTTGCCAATACGAAGATGTGTAAAGGAATTATTCAAGAAGCCCTAACTTTTGGACTTCATTTTGTGTGTAGGTATCCCGATATTTTCCGATGCAAAATATGAAATATTTAAATTGTGTGCCCACACGTGAGTTCTAGTTTTACTATCTTTATGTTGACAAAAGCCATCGTGACGTCAATAAAATAATATTTGCTTCTCACATTCTAATAAAGACATAAAAGTGTTCACTCCCTTTACATTACAAAACTTTCATTTCCTCTTCGCAACCCAACATTAAACCATATCAGAGGTATCTACTCAATTTGCCCGATGTTCACAACCGGTCAATTAACAAGGGGGCTCACACTACATGCGATAACTTGTTCGTTCAAATCAGACACACCACACGTCATATCAAGCGAACCTTATAAGAACTGTTATCAGTAAATAGAATCTCACGTCCGACCACACGCCGCGTTGTTTTTGCGCCAACAAATTCTATTTGCCCATAGTAATGACCTTAGTACAACGTTTACAAAACAAGTATTAAATTACCACTGTAATATATTACAATTACCGTTCGTGAAGCGTATTTCAATGGCCGCGATATCGATCGCTTAGCATTTCATCAGGGCGACAGAGGCGGATGCATTATCTAACCGAACTAGGAAGAGATTGCAATTGTTGATCTATCTTCACTAGTATGCCAATTAGCCAATTAGAGAGCGCATACAACGCCAGCCAGTTTAGATAAGGGTACGTTTTCGTGGTCTCACCTTAGACATTCCTTTTGTGCAGTTAAATCATTAATTCAAGGGGAGTTAATGCGTTTTTATTGGCCGCGCAAAGGTAAAGGCAATTTGTTCGTGTTATGTTTGATGTTGAGCTTAATTTTCTTATTAATATGCAGCTTATGTCCAGTTCTTATAAGACCAGTGTCAGTTGACAAATTGTAACAAAGTGGAACATTTATTTTGTTGTCCATTTATGGCGGCGTTGTCTTTGACGTGCGTTGTCTGGGGTCTCAAATTCATAGGAAATTCTACTAACTGGTTTATTAAATACAAATTTAATTCTTGAGAGGTATTTGAACTCCTACTAGAATTTTACAAATTAACATTTAGGTAAGTCACAATGTTTCCGAGTCCTAAAATACATTTTTCTTTATTTTTATATTTATTAGATCTTCTATTGCCTGAAATAGAAGATCCTTGCCTGAAAATGGATGTTCTGATCTTTAAATTAGCGTAAATTTACGTAGCGGGTACAATACGTAGGTACCATTTCTCACTAATTCAAGAAACCTCATAACTTAATCAGATTCAAAACTATGTGTGACGACATTTAAACATTTTCGTATTACATTTAAATTCGAACAGTTTGAAGTACAGACCGCCCTAACGAAAGAAAGTCTCATAGCTAAGGCTTAATTTGGCGGGTAATTAGATGTCACAGATAGATCGTGAGGAGAGGACGAGCGACGTGTAGTCGAGTCGACGATTCGTGAACTTACAAAATTGGGTACTGTACAGGTTAGGAGAAGAAGTTTTAATGCGTTGTACCTGTAACCTACAACGCATTAAAACTTTTTCTCCTTTCTTTCTTACACATTTCACTTAAAAAAACTAAAAAGTTATTTTGTAACAACAATTAAAATAATTAAAAAGTGTTTTTAACTTTTTACAGAGTAATTAATAATTCAATTACAGTTGCTTATGATGTGTTTAATAAAATGTGTTTTCCCTCCTTATTTCTCTTCTATTTTCTTACATTTCTTATCTTTTCGTACGGCTACATACGGATTGTATACTTGAATTCTTTAAAACACATTTTGCATAGAGTTCACACTTTTATACCGTTTTAAATTAATAAATGGTAATTCAATAGGTATGTAGATAGTAGTGTTACACACTTCCAGTACATTTAAATGCTTTGCTTATGGTTGAACGTAAATTGTCAAACTAAACTTCTCCGCGTGTTTTTGTATCGTGACAATAGACAGACTATTTTCAATGTTCCCTCATAAGCTGTTGAATGAGATGTCAGTTTAATTTGGGAGTGATTTGTTCGTTTGACAACTATCTAGTGTCTATGGAATTAGTGGCTATACAATATACGTTCTATGTCTATGTATATCTATGGTATAAAAATAAAATCATAACAGTTCTTCAAATATTTATTTATCAAATGAGGTAAGATCGAGGTATTTATGGCTTTGACAGATTCAGCGCGTTTTCTGAGCGTGAGCGCCTAGCTTCAATTCTTGGGTTGGGCAGTTTTATTAAAGTTTATCTAATTTAAGTAGCTTTTATCTAATGGGACTTGGGCCCGGTTAGTGGCGATAGGCTCGCCCCTATAACATGAGAACCCCTATTATAATTATGTATGTATATCGTAACTGGTTATAGGTACATCTCTGCCTACCACTCCTATGTATTGTATACAAGCTCAGGTTATTGTTGTATGCTATTTCAAAAACCAAAAAATAATTCAAAGTCGGTCTTCAATTGACGGAGAAATCGTTAAACATACATAAAAAAATACATACAGATGAACGTAGAACCTCCTGCTTTTTGAAGTCGGTTAAAAACTATATTTAGTACCTTCCTTGAACATGCCAGTCATAACTCAAGATATTATAAAACATTGTTTTTCAAAGAATAACGACTGTAATCATTTAATCCACTTTTTGTTTGTTAAGTAAAAACGTTAGTATAACAATGATATTGTAATTTAAGTAACAATTACATCGGTTTAGTGAACTTAATTTTTTCTTATAATAAAAACATAAAAAGTTTAATGGCGTATTCTTCCGTTACAAATAGTTTTTGTTGTGTTATTAGGCATAATGATAATGCCTACAGGTTCAATGGTAATGACACAAGCGTTTCCTGCAAAGACTAGTAAAATAATAGATGCGTATATCGGAAATTAGTTTTCTTAATTATACATCTATAGGTACTCTGGGTAATAGAAATTACCGTTCTTTTGCGTCTTGGCCAAGTGGCCTGTAAAATAAACAAAAAACCATGGAGTAAGTAAACGATTACTTATGTTAAGTATTGTTTTAAATTTTTATAAGTAAATGGGTAGTAGTTAGGGTTGTTGTAAATGCTAATTTCTGTAGGTGGTCACAAAATATGAGCTTTAGCACATTTACATTTTGAGAGACGATGTAACTAGTGTGTTATGAATTTTTAAATGTTACAACGACAACTTATGGGTAATTCATTAGTTTATAAAATTACACAAAAGCTTATATTGACATTTTAATTTAGACAGCCCTAAGAATAAAGTTATCTAACCTCAAATTTAATTAACTGATAATATAGTTTTTTATGTTCTCATTAAACGATTGAGTAGATAAAACATTGCATATTTACATATTGATGCTACTTAATATCTTAGGAATGCAATTTAAAATCGAAGCTAAATTAATTTTGATTTCTGCATGCCATATTAAAAATATCGCAGCAACTTTTATACTACGACTAAGCTTTTATTTCGATTGCTCCAATAAGTGCGATAGTCCAATAAGTCTGTTTATAAACATAATCCTTTTAGTGCATCTTGGAATCTTAATGGAAGGAGTTATTTAATAATTGTTACCTTGCAAATGATAGCTGTAGATATAATTGTTTAGCTCTGCAAGTCTGTACATCAGACAGATCTACAGGGTAACGGATAGGGTATGTATTTATAAGCAGCCTATGTGAATGTACACGTACACGACTTTTTGAACTAAACTAGTAACTTAAGTATGTATCCTAAATCAATAAGTCGTGAGCTTTGTCGTCGACCCCTCGGACTACTTTCGTAAAGTTGTGCAATTAGCTCTGTATGGAGGTTTAAACTGTATGTTACTTAGAGCTCGATCGATCTTTTATAATAAGAGTTTGATACGCCTTCATCATCATCACCCGGAAAACGTCCACTGTTGAACAAAGGCCTCCCACTTATAGGGGTAGGGGTTTCGCCATAATTTTTACGCTTGGCAATCGGCTTGGGGATCGCGGTGTTGGTGGTCAAGTTACAGAAGACGCTGCTGCCCATCTTCTGGATTTTCTCTTAATCACCTCTTACGACACCCACGGGGGGAACGGGGGTTGGGGCCGGATACCACACGGCACACGATTTTTTAAAATAAGAGTTTAATACGCCGCGCCGCCTACTTTATGTTTATTACGTACAGCCCCCTAGACAAGTGGCAAAACGCTTGACCGAATAAAAATCAAATAGAATGATAAATGTATGGGGATGACATAATGTTTCGACTATGTTATCGATGACTTATTAAATGTCGAACCCGTATATTTTTCATTCTATTCAATTTCGATCTATGATTGGCGCGGTGGCTAAGCAATTAGACCGCTGCGCTAAGGGTTCGGTTACCGCACGGGACAAAACATTGTGTAGTCCGCAAACGTTTGTCCCGAGTCTGAGTGTTTGTAATATTTCATGTTTGTGAAACGCACCTATGAAACAAGGAAAATTCCTTGTGTGGGGCGACGTTTAAAAAAAATAAAAGTAACTACGCAGGATTATACTTACTTGGTTCCAGGATTTGATTTGACAGCCGAATGGACGGCATACCTTCAACCTAAAAGAGATCGGGAGCTGGATCAACAATTTAACGTGTTTTCCAAGGAAGTTTCCGAGGCAAGTCTATTTAATGCATAAAGGAAATAGATGAGTATATAATATATTGCGTAATCCTAAAAATATATCCTATTAATATCACGCAAGCGGTAAAGATATTATATTTACCCACAATAATAGTCATATTTTTATCACAATAACATCGTAACGTAGGATTATATCGTGCATTTTCCCGGAAAAATCACGATACGCTTATTTCCGTATTTACCAAACTACAGCTAGGGGTGTATCAAAGAGCTAAATCCCGTGTTAACGAAGGCCCGCTCTGTAATCCCGTTGCCGGGACATACAGACACAATTAACAGGCTACAGCATTGTCTAACATGTGTATTAGTAGTTACAGGATATTAGTGAAAGAACGTACGCTGCAGGATTCGTCCTAATGCAATACAAATACGTAATTAAACGCTTGTTTTGTTTAGACGTCTGATTTCGCTTATGTGATCGTTCTCTTAGCATAATTAGATGGAGGAACATAGTTTAGGTAGGTGAATAAACATACAATTACCCCTGAAATATATATTGTAAGTTGATATATGTATATGTAGGCAGGTGTGATTTTTATCGGGAGTTTTACATCCATATTTTGCCGTCCTAATAGGTAAGTCATATTTATTAGTTTACATGTTATTGGTACCTACTTATTATTATTATTTATAAGCCTAATTTCAAAATTTCGCTTAGCTGGCAAAATGAAATAGCCAACATTTGATAACATGGATAGAACTACATTCTGACGTCACCTATACAGTCAGTCATTAATCTACTGCCACCAACAAATCAGCCAAGCTTGTAGATTACTGCTATCATCTCATTACCATTCAAAGTAGCGAGCGGTAGGAAACTTGGGACTTAGCCGAACGATAATCCTTGTGAATGCAGTGTCGTTCTCAATTGCAATAAACATTATAAATTTTCAAGACTGTCAGTAATAAGCATAATTGGCAAAAGCCTATTTAAATAGTCCTTACGAGAACTAAATGACGTACAATTGCCGTCGTAAGTTTTACAAGTGCAGCAAAACAACATGTGCTTATACGCAGACCATGCATTGTTTGTATAAATTATCGAATATGTCCACGGCGTACACTTACTTGTATGAAACTTCATTTGAATAACTCACTCGACGATGCAGCAATGTTCTATTGAAAGTCGCGTGCCTTCATTATGGAAAGGAGGCGATCGGTTGTTCTAAGCAATGCTGTTATGATTGTTATAAATCAAATGAAGGAGTTATTTATAAACGGAAATAATTATAATTAATTAAATTAGTTAGAAAAGGGAATTATGTACAGTAAAAAAAAAAAAAATGAATGTTTAATTTTATTAACTTCAACTTAGTTCTTTACGTCATATCAAAGTTTTGCCTCAGTTTCCACAATGTGCTTTAAATATAAATCATTATTTCGTTCCATGTTTTTTACCACGTTATCCCATAAATATTGTACTACACTGCAAAGAAACGCGTTACTTATATAGGCATCTACAAATATGCAACGCCAAAGACCAAACCACGCAATGTGAACAGAACGATGCGACCACAATTATTGCAAGATGGTTGCATCAGTAACTTATATAATACGCCCACAGTCAAGCGGCTACCTTTGTAATTTTTTTATCCCATTGTATAGCTCTCTTAATGCAGATAGGTAAATTGTATGACAAACATTTAATGAGGTGTTTCTTGCATATAAAGAGAGACAAGGATCGTTTATTCTTTATGTTTTCTGATTGTTTATAAATTATGTTGATGTGAATGGGTTATTTGTAGCTTTTAAACGCCAGTTGCGCGGTTCCCTTTAACATTTAGTTACAATGCATCCGGTCTTTCACTTTGAATAGTAATGAGTACATGATCAACATTTTTACTAAATGCGTTTTTCTGTTTAGTGCATTTAGATAATAAGTGGCATGTTGTCCTTGGAACTGTTTTGGAATGTTACGTTGCACCTTTTGTATCCGTCAATAAGGTGTATATTTTAATTAGAACTTTTGCTCTGCTAATGCATATTCCCTGTAATAGGACTTAATCATTGAGAGCCTATCACAGTGATTATAATTATATTTTCAAAATCATTATGTTGATGGTACTTCATCGTCAAGGAAAATGGCTGTCTTTTGCGTGTTTGTTAATTTTATTTGCTTATCTACTGATAAACGTGAGCCTGGGACACTATATTTTGATATTTATATTTAATATCTTTAAATTATGTTGAAATCCATTTTGTTACCTACTGTCTATTTCAATAAGTTAATCTGCTTATACAAAGTATGCATGAAATATTCCCATAGCATATCCTTATATTGTATCACAGCCACTTAATGCTCGGCTCAGGCCTCTGTAGAACCGACTTAAGAATTTCAAATTAGCCACAGATTATTAAGTATAGATTGTTGTTTACCGTTACAAGACTCGAAATTCGAATGTGGATTTTCTTTAATAAATCATGTTCTGGTTCGCAGAAGAGATTACATTGTGTTTGCGTAGTCGCTTGGCAGCCTTTACAGCTCATTGTTGCTTGATCATTGCCATATTTCATAAAGCGGTCTGTAAAGGTACATGGCCAACTTATCTGTTGCCACGAATGCGCAAAAAAAGAAAACATTTCCTTTGAATTTTCAAAATTCAAATTTCGGAGAAAGAATTCGACGAATGATGACTAACTCGATGTTTTGTGGTATGTTTTTGTTCGATGTTCTTAGTGACTTTACAAAATAGGTATTTATAATCAACAATGTAAATAACATTTATTTAAGTATATCCATTTTGCTTTTGTTAAACGTTGGGAAACACTGAAAAGATTGGGAAATTAAGAATATGTCTAATTACAGTAAAGCTTTTATGTTTACAAAAAGATAAACATAAATAAAAATTTACTCATACATTGCTGATGACCATCCTTTCCGTGTCAAAAGGGCCTTTTAACATAATGTCAAAGGTCCCTAACAACAAGCCAAAAACATTTCAAAGACGGGAAGTTCGACATGGTAAAATGAAATAATTAGATACTTATGTACCTATACAAAACATTAATTAGTATTAATGTATTCTGGACACGATGACAGCGACGCCGCCACGAGAACTCTCTTTAAAAATAAAAAGGCTATAATCCAAAAACACTTACCATAATAGTGAGCCTACATACTTTGAATATAAATTAGCAAGAACTAAAAACTACGGACATACTTCATTCTTAAATAATAGAATAAGATGATGGACGGCCGTGTCTAATAAGTAATTTATAGCCTTATTATCATTGTTTTCTATTACGGAACAATAAAACCCAATTTTGTCTCGGAAGATGAGTAATTGTTTGAATTAGTTACGATAGAGCCTGCAGTGAGTCTCCAACTGCGCCTCCATATAAAACCGAGGAATTTGGGGATAATGTCAGCTCTTTAATTAAGTGAATATACGAGAACCAGTTGTGATGGACCTAGACATAAAATGTGTTGCCTCAAATTCCGAAACGAAGAACGCGCGAAACTTTTATATAGTCCGTAATAATTAATACGAAATAAAATAAAAAAGTATGAGTGTCCATAAATTAAACGAAGCGGAAAGGGTCCGACGCATATCGAGGGACCTTTTAAGAAACCTGTACACTCGAATTCCATTCCGAGGGCCATAGTTAAAATGCTCAAAGAATAGCTATTCATTAGCGGGTGCGAGAATGAGAATTCTTCAGGCACTCTGAATATTCCATTGGACGAGAGGCTTGTATTGTCTTTTAGAAAAATGCCTGAGTCTTTGCCTGGGTGCTAAATTATGTCGACGCGATGTTGGCAACACCGCACCTGACAAACACTAGAGGTGCCGACGCGGGCGCGCGAACATCCTAGTTCATTATTTATACTCTATTCCCTTTATTTGCTATGCTCACAAAACAATAGCCATAGTTTATTGCCCTTCCATTAATTATGGTAATTCAACAACATTCATGCAATCGCTTCCTTTATTATTCTCAGCGTACAATCAAAATATAATACCATTTATTCTAATTAAAACAATTTAAACTTAATTTCGCGTCACCGTGTCAACGCGACACCGCAACCTGAATTAAAACGACACGAGAACCATTAAGAGCGTGTAAAATTATTCAGTATCCTGTCGAAAGAGTCCCACAAAGTTTGCACTTTGCATATTTAAAGAAACACTCGCCTTATCTGGCTCATCGCCGATTCAGTTCACAGATATTCTCAGGAGAAAAACGGAGCGAACTAAAGGCCAAGATTCTTATAGCCCGGTGCTTGCATTAGGACAAAATTAAGTGCGGTTATGTGTTCAGCTGTCACATTAAAATACCATCGGCTACTTCACACCGCTTGTGAAAAAATAAAAGCCGCGTAAGCTATTGGCAGTACAATTATTCGATGAATCCTTTGCGTTTACTTTGTGTTCGAAATTATGGTACAGTTGTTAATTTATCGACTATCGTCTTTAATAATGTGGTGCAGTAACTTTTGTACTTTATTCTTTGTTTGTGTTTATTATACGCATAGTTTTATAGGCACTTGAACAAAGCAGACAAGGCCTTTTATGACGATAATATTTTATTATAAATAACAGCTTTTAAGTGTCTTTCCTAATACGATGAAGCCTGTAGGCACCCTTAGCGTGTAACCGACCAAAACAATTGACTAATCCATTTTTGGCTACCACAGTGACTCAACCGGGCGTACAAGAAGTCATTTCCGTAGCGAGTCGATTAGTCTCGAGCATTGAGATCAATTAAAATGTAGGAACGGTCCAGTGACGGTGACGGTACGAGATGGAATCCCGCGGGAAGGTCGTGCGACACTGAGCCACGGATTTTCACTCACAAAAAATCAAGGAAGTGATGCGTAAGTTATAACCAAAAAGAAGACTCCGTTTTTTTGAATAGTTGATTGATGATCCTAGCGAGCATAATAGAATAACTTTATGCTATATCGATAAAGGCATGTTAATATTTTTTGTTAATTACGGTTAATTAAAATATACTTTATTTTTAGGACTCGATAATTGTGGAGTCGAAATTGTATTGTATTTTTATATTGAGCAGTTGATTTTTGTCGTTCGGAAGATAATACAATTTTACATATATATAGTTTTCAAGACGATATTTCTCTGAATAAATAAGATACTACGATAATCCAATTTTCCATAAACATTTCAGTCGGTCATTTCAATCATTTAACATTTTCTATAATTATGATTTTAACAGACAACATAAAAGGCACAAGATGTTCCTTTTTATATTGACCTTAATAATAATTTATAAAACAAAGTACCTAGATAAGCAAATTATCGATCGTATGTCTTAAATAATGAACATCAGCTTACATATACAACATAATTAAAGCCTAATTACCATACGAATGTTCTGATAGCCTTAATATCATCTTATCTCTATAGAGTAGTCAAGTGGCTTATTCAAGTAAAGATTACAAGTAACAGCTGACAGCAGATATGTTGGATAGTGAGTGTACAAGTAGAATAGACCGTAGTGGATTATTGCATATAAGGGTTTCTGGAATAACGATTAAACCTGTTGAACCGCATTAGTTTGCTTCTTAAATAAGATACAGGAAAAGCTTCCTCTGACTACATTTTAAAAAAGCAGTATACTTTAATAGGCGATTATCTGTGTCTTTCTTAAAGGTTTAAGCTTCGTTCATATGAAAATCCTTCCACATAGGATTATGAAAGACTTTGTTATTTAGTAGGATACAAATTAAGCGGGAAGTTTCAGCCGAATATCACGTCAACCTACTAGACATCACACGTCGTCTCTAGATCATATATTTACTATATACATATATATCATTTATCAAGTGCAAGAACTTTACCAAATTAATGCGTGAAACCTCAAAACATAGCAAGATGTTGCGTGGATATAAAATAACGATAGTTGACCCTTGCCGTTTCTTCAGGTCCAGACTCCTCAAATGGATTTGCCTTATAAGTCACTTTAGGCTACAATTAAAATACTTCTGCGATCTAACTTTATTCCAAGTTATATTTGCTTATTAAGTGCTCAAAGATAAAATATTTTCCTTTCGCCAGTAATCACCGCAATAATAATTAAGGACACGGCGTAAAAGTTTCTTAGATATTTGCTTTGATATTTTATTATGCTTTAAAACGTTTGTGAAGACGGTAGAGGCAATCATCGTAAAGCTAGCCAATAAAGCGAATTAATTCCGTAATCAACAAAATCTATTTATTGCTTAATCATTCTGATATTAAAGGCATAACCGAAGTGAGAGATCAATGATTAGTTTTCTTATATGTTTTATGATTCCGTTTTAATTTGGACTCTCTTACTAGGTTTTTCTATCACGAGCCTTATTTCGTCTCGCAAATAACATTTTGCACGGCAATCCCTGTTTTGGTATCTACCAATTAAGTGATTGGGAGACCAAACTACACAATCCGTTTACGGTCGTTACCTAACGTTTAACCCGTTGAAAGTTACCTTGGATGGTGTTTGCAAATACCAACACTAATTAGTCCAAAGATTGTTTTTATGAAAAATGAAAGTTGATGAAGACGATTATGTCTATGATTAGCACTCGTCTTGCTAATTAACCATTCTGGGTTGAAGATTTACGTCTTGTTTCAATTATACCACTCCGATAGGATTTTTATAGTAGATCATAACTTAATTTTGTTAGCTTGCAGGCTCGCTATTATCCAAGCCACAATAGACGTAACAAAACGCATTGGTGAAGGCATTCCAAATCCATTACAAACTAGTATTTATTTGAAATCAGCTCCGAACTTTTTAGTTTCGCCTGCATTTAAAGTTCTTGAAAAAGAAAATTTCCCCATAAACGTACGACATTTACCTCTAACCTACAACAAACAGCAATAGAGCAGGCATAAAAATGTTCCGACTTTCTTAACTTTCCAGTTTCAGTTCCACGATACTCTGATTTAAAATGTCATTCCTATGCATCCTTAAGATGCTTCAGTCACTTAATAAACATTGCAAGAGTTTGTCTGTGAGCTGATCAAACAACTTGCAGACGTGTAATACCACATGTTAAGTTCAATGTTGGGGCGACAGCTACCGTTCTGCTTGCAAATTAATTAAAATACCGTTACAATCGAGCAAATAAAACTAGTTAGGTGCCCTACGGCTGAGAATGATTTACATTTTCGCTAAGAGACTTTGTCAAGTATAATCTAGAACTTAATTCAGCGTCAACATAGCCATACTGCTTTGAGAAATGGCTGTAGATAACAAGCTTCCTCAAGAAATAATTGACGGTCATTATAATGTAGAAGTAAATAAGAAAGGACACGGACTCTGTAGCGGAGTCTAACAAAATTCACGATCTTAAAATACTTTCAGAACTTAGCTTGTAGATAAACCCATTGTTATTAACATATAAAAAATAAATTTGAATTGACTGAAGAACGAATGTAGCTCCAAGTAACCAAAAATTCTACTGAAAATTTTAAAATTCCAAAGTTTATTTATGATAACTAGTAAGCTACCCTTCGATGAATGATAACAAAACACACACTCAATCTCCACATTCATCAAAATTGTTCTAGTACAGGTTCTAGATCATGCAAATTGATTGCAATTAATTTTCAATATTTTGCTTACGCTAATAACTTGGGAGGCTCATAGCAAACATGTTGAGGAACTGGTATCATCTGCATAAATACAGGTTTATGAAATGATATCTAGTAGTTCCATTATTTTTTTGTTAATCCGGCGAATACATCGTCATATGGATTACCACAAGTAGCAATTATGTCGGAATAGACATAACATTATTGTTACGGTAAAAAATCTTCATATCAGTACTTGTTTCTACCTTTTAGTCCCATGTAAATATATCAAGATAGAATTTTATGATCAGTCCTTACAGTATTTATTTTGTGACTTGGTCTATTTTTTCGTAAAATACATTATATAAATAGTTTCTTTAGGTGTGCTTAATTGATTGTTTGCGCTCAAAATTCCTTCCCAGAATTCCTATCAGAAGCTATGTCGCGGTTTTGTTACTTGAAAATTAATGATTCGTTTTCGATTTGTTGTTTTGTGTTGCTATTCTACTGTCATGTTATCAAGCACGTACAGTTCTTTAATACTATCTGAACGAACACTTTGTTTCTGCTCGGCGTGATCGTCTATTTTTATTCGTAAGTTTTTTATTCCGTTGAGTTTTATTGATTTTTTGCTACCAGAATTCCTTTACCAACTCCATATAAAGGCGCCTTCTATTGTCTTCATTGCATAGTATTCACATGTTTTGTGGTAAGAACTGCTTAGTCATCGTTCGATGTTTAGATATAATTATGTTTTACGTACTAAAATATATTGATGACGGTAATTGTTTTTGAGAACCATTAAATTATTTTATAATTCGGATCATCAATTTTGGTTTTGCCTACAGTCGTGCATTAAGAAAAGTTCTATTTCAATATGTGGTTTACCGTTAGCTAAATAGTGGTATCAATCATAATCTTCTTTGGTGAAATTCGCTTAAGTATTTTAGATGATCATTATTAGTAGTTTTGAGTTATGAACATCGGTAGTGAGGCCGATAAGTACCGCTTAATGGAATTTTAAGAGGCAATTTGATTCATTTCGTTCGTGCAGAATTTGTGTTATGTCTACGTTAATTGGGTGACTTTGTTTTCTTCAAGCTTTCGTGTTCCAATTCCAGTCAAATTAATCACTTTAAATTGCAATTAATTCATATGCGTAGCTGGAACCGCAAAATTGATTGCAATCCGTTACTAAATATGCAATCCTTTAGAAAGATTTCGTCAATTATTTTTTCAACAGTTATCTCTATAACAAATTGTTTAATAATCTACAGGTTTTCCAACATTGATAAATTCACTAACAGTGCAAAGCATTAAATACTTACCGTGTAGGACTGTAGGTGATCATATAACAGCGTAAATAATAATTAAATAAAGTGCAATATATTCACATTAATAAGGAAGCAATTTCTTTGCACTTCTACATGAAATATTGGCAGAGGCAGGAGTAGCAATTATTTTTTAAAGCCCCCCCACCTGCGCTCATCGACTTGAAAATTGACAAGGTATTCGTCTTGGGACGCTTTAATGTACATCTTCATAACGTTTACTATCAGCAATGATCCATAAACCGAGTTCATGCAATCTTCTCCTAGTATTTCAACGGAAGGTTTATTGCAAGTACATTTTAAAACCCCTGTTCGGATTGTATTGTGTTCGTAATTGATAGATTGACAGATATTTGTTTTTCCGAAGTTACGATGGTAGGTAATTTGTCATATAAGTTTACCTATTTTGGGTCATATCTACCGGTAAGTCATAAAAATGAGTATCTTTGCGCAATAATATTTTACGTGTAATAAATAAAATCGTTGGCTAGTAAGCTTTAATGATGAATAAATAATATTACCGTTTTTCAAACACTTTACCAGTTGACAGAGACATGTTTAGTATGTTTTTATGTAAACTTTCATGCAAGTTTATGAAGTAACTTTGTGTCTTAACAAATAACAAGACATGTCCTTATTTAACTAGGTACTTAAAGCAACCACAATTTATATGCGTTTTTAATATTTAATACAATAGAAAATTTTAAATACCTAATGTTCTCAGTTTCGCCCGTTTTCTGGAGAAGGATAATGCCACAGATTTCCATTTGCTTCGAACCTATATTCTTTTCACCTCATTTTTATTTACAATAATAATTTTATTGCTCAAAAAGTTTTTTTTTTTATGTTTCCTCACCTTCTCTAAAAGTCAAAAGATAGCATTCCTAAGCTTTACGCTCTTAAACAGTCTTGTAATTTATCATGATACAAAGGGTAGGCTGTATGCTAATTTACCGTAAGAAGATTTAATTACCGTATATATCTCAAAGCTAAACACCAGGCTGTCAGGGCTCATGCAGTATTAATGTTATATGACGAGAACTTGTTCTATTTTCATTTGTGATCAGTTACGACTACATTACGCAGTCCACTAGAGTGAAACTGAGTCTGCACATGGAACAATACTGTCTAGTAACTTATATCCATGCTGTTGTCTGTCTGTTACACCTTCACGACTAAACCACTGGACAGATTTTGATGAAATTGGCATGTAGAGAGTTTAAGACCTGAGAAAAGACATAGGCTACTTTTCTTTTCAAATTCAAAGGTTTAAATAGGGGTTGATGCGGGCGAAGCCGCGGGCAGAAGCTAGTACTATTATATTTTGTAATTATTTATATTAACCTGTAACCGTTATGTGCTCATTGAAAATGCCGTTGTATTTTCGCATTTGAAAAGGAATATACACAACTCAAACATCTAATAGGGATGCATCAGACACATTATTTATACGCCTTGTTGCTTAACTAATCACTCAATAAATTACTCGTCTAAACGCACCGTGTCCATGCCTGGGGTACAAGATGCAACGTATCACATACCTATAAAATTTGTCCGAGCCGTCAATTTGTATTTATGTTTTTAAGTGATATAAAGCGCAGCGACTATCGAATTAACTCGTCATCCCGTTGCGACGTTATCGTCGCACGACATCGGTAGCCGACAAGTCGGTTGATCTGTCGCATGTCGTTTGCGTTTTATTTTACGCAGCACGCAGCGTCTGACGTGCGTCGGCTGTCACCGCTGCCTCAAAGTTAATTTAAAACGAATGTCATGTTATGGGTAGTTCGCGATAACTGATAAGAGTTCTTGATATTCGGCGGTATCCAACTGAGTCGCTCTAGGAATTCCATTATCGAAGTTTTTGTAGTCGTAAATCAATTAATGTATGTGGAGTGCTTATTATTGTGTTGGCATTGAACGTCGATGCTTCTAATAATGTTGATAACTTTACAAAAAGACCGACAATTTGTCGGTTATCTCGAAGTCATAAAGTACGACCTATGTTGATTAAATTCAACATCATAATATTCAAACTAAAATAACGAGTTATAAATAGATCTATATTATTTTTTGTATGTTCATATAAAAGCATATTTAAAGCTTAAAAGCTTAAACTTAAGCCAAAACATTTGAGGTATCTTTTAGAAGTGACATACTACAACGAAAAAAAAAACAGTAAACATTTAATAGGTAAGGTACATTAATTCGCAATATCTCCCCGACAGCAAAGGTATCGAGTTGGATGTTCATAAAAGATATCACTTAATAACACGCTGAGATCAGCCTACCGACTGCGAATACTACTTTTATTAACGTGGGTGGCGTTGTGTCGGTTTATATCGAAATATATTTGACTAGCTCCAGGCGCTACACACATCTAATTAACAGCGATCAACACTGAAAATATTATTAAACTGCCAAGCAACGAATATATTCAGACAATTAAGTGAAACGATCAAAAACATATAGACGAGATTCTAGTCAAGCGATAGCATCTCTGCTATTGCTACATAAGTCTAAATTAATCTACGACTTAAATATACGATACACTATTTAAAATCTTAATTAACGCTACTTTATTCTAACAAAAAACAAATTAAGAATACGCAATAATCTCCGCCCTGTCATCAGACAGCTATAAAACATTGATTTAAAAATCCCCGCGTTTTTGTTTTATCTACAAAGAAATTTATATGCGTTTTACATTCGAAAATTGGGTAACAATTTCTATTTCGAGCATACACAGTGACAGTTTTTTAAACGATTTCTTTTGTGACTCTATAAAAACGTCTCTCCCAGAATATGTAGATTGGCTGTAAATTGTCAAATGGAATATAACGCATGACCGCAATGATAATCGCAGCGATTCACTTGGAATCGATACTTCGATAGACCTTAAGCTGAGCTTTTATTATTCTATTGCTTTTGATCGAAGGATACGTTGTTCGTTGTGACCGTTTGGAGTTCGATGCGTGTTCGTATTTTATGAGGGCATAAATATCAGTCGATGGTCGTCGAAACAGAGCGGCGCGGGCGCAGGCCGCGGGCGAGCAAACCGGTCGTAATTTTTATTCGCCGCTCAGTGAACAATTTCGGTAAATTTGTTTGCATGTACCGGGTTTTGTTTGAGTATTAGCAACAGCCGAGTTATGGATGTGATCTTAAATAACAATAATTGTGGACGTCCGAATGTATGAGCGCGATTCCCATGTTTATGGACTTGTATTTTTTTTGACAAAACATTGTTTGAAATCATAATATTTATTTTGCTTGATTGGGGCATAAATTTAGGCAAACTAAATAACCGAACCTATAACTATTCTGAAACATATAGACGTCAATATATTTCTTATAGCTTATATATCGCAGGCGCCTATTTTCATACATACATACATAAAGTCACGCCTATTTCTACGAGGGGTAGGTAGAGACCACGGATTTCCATGCCTATTTTCATTTTTAAGTAATTGTTTGTTTAATAGTTTAGCAACACAGTTCATAAACCTTAAAGTTTTAATTTATTTATTTATTAGACATTAGAACTACTTTTACAGGAAACCAATTATCGTTATAAAGTACGATTTAGTTCAAGGACAAGAGAGCTTGCAACATTGAGTAAGCATAGCAAAGAATGATGCACCCAAAATCAGATTTAAAATCACTTAACGATTCGGGGGTTAATGGTCCACCAGAAGTCCCAAATCGTTAAGTGATGTTTCCAAACCATTTAAAGGTCTCCGTCGACTTCCTGGTTATCACGCATCGATCCTTCTGATATGCGTAGGTAAATAAAATGATGCATTGTGCCTTCAGTCCCACGCATCTTTAAGACTTATATAATCAGATAGGGTTAAGAATTAGCTATCCATCATTGACGATAATGATATTTGACGGGCTCTTACGATTGCGCTCTTGATAAGTTTATAAATACTGTGTTTGATTGATACCGTTGCCAAATGTGAATGCGAAGTTAAGTAATCTGGTAAAGTTCTGTTGGTCATGCAAGATTGACAATGGTGACTGTAAAGTTATAACTATATTCGCTAACGGCCTTTAAACACAATTACAATATCTTAAACGTATCGGAGAACTTAGTAAAATACAAATAGTCTGAACTTGACGCTATGAAATTACCTCGATAACATTGATCAACAGAAAGTAGGTGAAACAATGTTCTAAACTAACATTTATATCTTGGAAGACAGAGAAAGTAGTGAAATTAAGGCACATACCTATGATAGAGCTATATTATTATGTATCTATTCTTGAAGCTCATCATTCATAAAAGTACTCAATCACAGTTCACAAATTATGGTCTCAATCAGTTTCGTGATTCCAAATGGAGCTTCCACGATTCCCAAACAGTTCTATGATTAGATAGATCATTTTGTAATTCGCTCTGCATCTTAAACAGCTCCGTTAGTTTTAAGATTTTAAATTATCAGTTTAATGATTTTAAATGAGTTCTTTGATTGTAAATCCAACTTAGCAAAAACTGATAGTAATGTAAAAACCTCAACAAAAAAGGTAATTTGTGCCTGATTATATACACTAAATACCACGCACTACATCTTCAAACCTTTCAGTAATAAACTTAATAATCCATAAAGTCTTCTAGACTTAGATAATGTGATACAAAAAGTGCACATTAATTATCACTAAAGCGACAGGATGCCAACATGGAGAAAAACCATGGGAAGGGTAGCGGTCGAAGCCAGTTAATATCGAGTGATATCGACTCGAGAACGGACCATAAAAACTGCATTTCTACCGATTTTATATCGTTATTTTTTTAAGTTGTTGAAATAATTGGAGTATTGATGAAATCTGTGCTGATCAAACGGTACTTTTTTGGATAATGGGTTTGTAAATATTTTGGTTGTTTAAATTATTTTGTTGATTATATCGACAAGAGCCATGGAAATGAGACCAGTTAAATAATGTCTAAATTATATTTACCTAATTATTTTTTGCTGACGATGACAAGCCGCTGTTGAGCCAAGCTGGGTGACCCACTAAACCTATACTAAGACACTTTGTAGGTATAGTAAATGCTGAAAGACAAATGAAGCGATGTGCCAATGTTTTTCTTCTATATACCATATAATGTTTAGAAAACTACACGCGAGGCTGTCTACGATAAAGTCCGCTACGTTGCAAGCGTGTTCCAACCGATACAGTCTGGCACAAATCTATCAGAACTTCTCCATATTATATCGTTAGTACATTATTACCCGCTGAGAAGGGCAATCGTGAGTCGAGTTGTTAAAAAGAAATAATCATTATTGATGTAATGCGTAAGTCCAATCTAAAACAATTAGGCGGCGATATTTGGAGGGAAAGTCAACATAATTAGATGATAAAGCTTTTTGGTGTATTGACTCGCCTTTTTATGATGTCGTTTCTATGGACAAAATTCGGCAAGAAAACTCCATATTTGTATGCTTAGCCTGTTTACTTTTATGTTCCTGTTTCGCAAATTTCCACTCCCTCCCGTCAATTGAAGAACGGCCTTAATTAGCATGAGATAGTGTTATATTTCCGAAGTTGGGACATTAATAGTGCCTTTTTTTTTTTTTTTTCGATATGGATTAATGCCGACGACCCCGAGGGGGGTCTTATTGGGCGTAGCCGGATAAAGGCGAGACTTCTGGAGCCTCCAGCCAGGCTAACTACTAATTAAGACTTTAAGCGATGCTACCGAGGGCGCCCCCTGCGGGACTCGAACCTCGACTCGGTGCATCGCTGACTAACTTGCAAAAACAACAAGGGACTGCTGGATCTGATTTATTATTTGGGGACTGTTTTATAAGCTAGAGCTCGGCCCCGGGCCGGCTGTACTAGGGACGGGAGGGTTATTTACGTTAACAGTTAACGATCGCGGCGGACCTCGACGGCGAGATCTTAGTATACGACGGCGTCGGTCGTGTAGAGTGTTTATTGTATCTGGGTTCAACCGTTGCTGGAGCAAGGTTGTACTATCATCTGGCTCATCGAGTACGCGTCTGGGACGCCTTGTCTTGGAAATCCAGGATGGTGTGTAACGGCCGGCCGTTACAACCAGGGGATTCGGGTGAGACTCGGCGGATTCGAAAAATCGGATACTTGCTTGCTTCATGAACTGCTTGATGGTAGGCAGTTTAAGATCACAGTGAAGCTGTGAGTTCCGCACGAACCACGGAGAGTCCGTGGCTCGGCGCATGAAGCGATTTTGCAAGGTTTGCATTGTTTTTAATCGGGCATGGTGCACGTGTGCGAACACTGGACTCGCGTATGTCATGATGGGTATTAATAGTGCCTCCACGAGTGACGATTTATAATCGCACGCCGCGCCGTGGACAGGCAGTTTTGCTACCAACCAGCTGATTGGCTAATCTATTCTCATACTTTACCTGATCATGTCGACACGATAGAAGAATTTTATTATGGCAGTTACGGTTTGTCAATGTCCCATAAGTCTTACAGTTTTGTTTCTACATTATGTTAAGTTTTCAAGGAGTCTTCGTGTAGGGTGAAGATATTTTCTATAATATTTGTCCTTTGGAATGTCCCTAGACTCAATGAAAGTCATAGGCACAAATACCTTAACTAAAATAATAATACGTGAAGATCACATAAATAATAATTATGTGTGGGAATTCAGCTAATAACCCTTCGTGCAGCCAATCGGGTTACACTACTGTAATTATCTTATAATTAGTGACTTTAGATTTATACTTTCTGCTATAAAACATCGCTCTTCACACGTAACAGATCATGTCCCACGTCTTTTGCTAAAGTAATGATCACAATTAAATAAATATTTAAAAAATAACAGTCAGGGCATAGTAATCGGCAAGCTACAAGCATCTTACATGACTGACAACATTCTACGAATAACGGATGGGGCTTAAACAGCCGCGGTACTGAGTAGTCAGATGGTCAGTTGGTCATTCATCCACGGACAGACCGTAGCAAGTGTAGCTTAACCTTAATAGTCCGATACGTGTTAATTAGACACGAGACTAAATAAATATTTTTTTTTATCGTATGGTTGATGAACAACCTGGTGTCAGAGCTTAAACCGCCTGTAGGCCTCTGACATAACTTTACACACTGTTAAAAAATCTCTCGGTTGTGCCGGTTTCCTCACGATGCTTTCCTTCACTGTTTTAGCAATTGATAACTGATTTATAGTAGGTACACACATGAATTCGAAAAGATATTGGTGCGTGAAGGGGTTTGATCTAGCGATCTTTCACTTGGCAGTCTAACGATCTTACCACTCGGCTATCACTGCTCAAAATATAGTCTGAATAAGTAACTAGTCTAGAATAATTCGTTGATAAAGTATGGCTATAGTCACACGTGTCGACTAATGATACGTTACAAAGCATGTGTCACGTCTTATTGTATACGAACGTCGTGGGTATTCGTGATCTAAGATTTGTACGCTCTATTTAGTCACATAACTTGTTACAGAATGATATTTTTGTCGGTTATATTCCATTGAGTGTGGCTTAATACAGAATTTGGATTACATATTATATTTTATGATATATATTACTGTATACAGAGAACAGAACCGATTCTCTTAGGATAAGATTTAGCACTTATCAATAATATAGAATTATAGAGTTTTTCTTCAAAACGAACCTACCATCTTTTCCAATCAATGGCGTTATTTAATCAATAGTCTGCAACCTAGGGTTACTAAAATTGAAAAAAAAAAGATCACTGTAACCTCAATACTTCGATAACATTGTTGTAAAGTTGTATTAGTTAAAAGATATCGTAAGGCATCTTTTATTGCCATTCTTTTTTCATTTCAAGGCAAGAGGACAAGAGAGTGCAGTTCGTACCTAAGTGACTTGAAGTAGCAATAGTCACGATCAGTATTTTTACTGGATCCCTAAGCTCGATAAATCTTCAGCAGAAATATCGATAGGTACGTTTGAGTACCTAGAGTTGCTTCTACATTCCCGTTGCCGCAGAGTTGCTACGGATAGACCGACCCGATAACCTGAATACCCCAAGCAAGCGAGAGCTTTGTATTTACATCACATTTTATAAACTTTAGTTACAGTCCTGATATAGACCTAAACTACAAACGAGATCGTACAGATTTATTTGAGGGTATCGACATCGCTAGAATTCGGACTCTAGTTTTCTCTGATTAAATTGCAAGCCGTCCGTACAAACTGTTAAACTAACATTTTTGAACCATCGATATGGGTACGTATAGCATTAACTACGCAAAAAGTAATACTGGTATTACTGGCTAGCAGTATGTACGTAAGGTAGCGTCTGATTGGACGTAACGTGTGTTGTGTCCCCTGTGTCGACTCGCTACGAACGCTGTTTACACCGGGGGATTCGTTCGTGATCTTAGATTTGGACGCCCCACTTCCAGCGCTGGAATGCTGTACCGACTTCACTGATGTACGAAGTATTGAAAGCGCTGTTTTGTACAGAAATTATCATGCCTGATTATAGACATTTTATACGGTATATACTTTGTGTTGTAAACGTTGTTGAAAAATTAGACTACAAATCGATTAACACTAGTTTCTGCAAAGAAAGAGGCATCGATAAGTTTTGAAACGATGTATTCCAATATGATAAGAATTCGCAATCATGTTTATACAATATACTCGTATGTTGTATGTTAAATTCAAATAAGGTTTTACAAAAGTACTCGTATGAAAAATGTACGTAACATAGGCAAAGATAAAGTGACAAGTTTAGAGATCATTATTGTAAATCAGAGCAGCATTAGACACGATTGTGTAAGAAGGTCCGAATCTAGAGTAATAAATGTAACCAAATTCCTACCAGCAGAAAACAGAATCTGAAGGTAATAGCAGATATAACTTGCGGTTGTCTAAAAGCTAGATACGGTTTCTTTTATCAAAATAAAGATTCTTTGTAACTAAATTAATTTTTGTGTGGCCAACATTTTTTCTCATTATTCTTTTTGGCGAATAAACCCAAGACTACTAGTCCATCATTGTTGGTCAGCTGCTATATCATTCAAAATATAGGCATACGTAGTAGGTAAGTGGAGAAAGTGCCTGTTTTTGTCTGCAATTTCCAACGACCAACATTACATATCACCTGATCCATTATTGACATACGCGAACGAAAAAGTACGCTATGTAGAGCAACAATAGCAATTTCACTGGCGTAGGTACTACAATTTATATATTCATGTCGTCCAATCTTATCTTGCGGCACATATTTCACAACACATTTGTCAAGAGCACTGACTCCGTAATTACTCATCTCGTTCAGCAAATTGATATTACAACCGGTATCTAATATTATTAGAAAGTGGACTTTTTCTATACTAACTGACCCACAACTTGATGGAAAATATTCACATGGAACGATACGAATCTATTATAAATATAATATGACAATGGTGTATTAACAATGAAGTAGATGAGACGGCGACCGGTGAGCGATAAAGATCTGTACGGTTCATTCATCATTCAGTGTTAGTGGCACGGTGGGAGTAAAAATATTAATATGATAAACAAACTGTTTGATAGTATCGATAACGTTTTAACTATTAATACTTTATAGCTGTGAATATTATTCAAGTACGAGTACTTCAAAAGACAATATTGTGACTACGACAGGCGTGTGTAATGAAATTACAAAAAAAATATAAAAATTAAATATGGTTTAGTAAAGATTACAGACTAGTGACGTCTTACGGATCGCATCGTTGTACTCGTAAATTATCCACTACCCCCTTACCATGAACTCTTATATAAGGACATCTTCCGTTGTAGAAGCGAGATGCTACTACGTGCAGTGTAGAGCGGCATCTCGCTTCTACAACGGAAAATTTTCTGCTTTAAGAGTTCGTGGTATTGGGACTGTTTTAGAAACAAACGGTAATTCAAAATGTGAAGAAGCCTCAAATCCTTAAGCCTTAAGAATTTCACGGTTTAAATTGCCCAAATTCAATCGATAAGCGTAGCGACTAAAGCTCCTTCGTTACATAACAATTTAGGGTATTCGGATTTTGACGTTTCAATCAATGAGGTTGCAGAATAATTATCCAACTGCAGAGTTCTTAAAGGAAAAAAAAAACGACTTAGTTACAATAAATTATGTACCTACTTTCTATTACAAAAAGAACAAAAATACTATAGCCATGAAACAGAGAATAAATAACAGCATAATCTACAGATATTTATTCCTGCTCTTTCACTTTATAAACGCAGCTCAGAAAATAATCCTCGCGGATAATCCCAACGTTAAAAAAGCGAAACATACTATTTTGAACGAAAGTTGTTCTTATTTATATAATGTGTTGGACTGGTTGGTGGTTGGTACTTCGTATGTCTGTACTATAAATCAGTAAGGTAAAAAAGTCCCTACGTTAAAAGGCGACTAGGAGACCATAAATTAGATGATAGTGAGTGAATTAGTCTGTTTGGGTTTAGTTTTTGTCGGTTTATTGTAACGCTTTACTTGAAACCCTTGAAAAGTACAATTGTGGCAGAAATATGCAGATATAGCAACGTAAATTAAGGGTGTATTGTAGCTCTATTGTTTATTAACGTGTTTGCACCTTATTCATATACCTATCTAAACATAAACGCTTCCTTTTTGTAATGACATCTCTATTTATTGAATTGACATGCAAACGAGTGACAGACATAATTTAATCGATGGTTTAAAAATTGTCTTTTGTTCACAAGAAGAAAAAAATTGTCTTATAAATAAGGAGGAGGGTGTAAAACTAACAACTTAAACTAAGACTTCCGCTTTGTAAATAATAATTGTATTTAAATTATTAACAAAACATAAGACCAACGCGTGTTCTGTTTCTATTTTGATTAAAAAACCTTAAAGATCAGCAAAGTTGTATGTGTACAACACAATCTTAAATTTAAAATTTATTTAGAATTCGTTACCTTAACCCACCTTAAAACTAAACTTGTATTGGATAAAAAATGGACATCGAAACCTCCCATGTGTAATTCTATCGCCATCGAGATTTTCGAAGCTTGCCCTTAAGCAAACTATTAATTAAGGCCAAGTTGATTGATGTGGCCGATTATAAAGTTAAGTGCGTTCCAGACGGACGCGCGGTTCCGTTTAAACACCTTATTTGTATGATTTAACGAGGCAATGGATTAATGACATAATTATGCGAAGGTATTATTTGACAAGAGGATACTTAATATAATGAAAATAAATGTTATTGGAAATAATTTTATTCAAAATTGTAATTTACAAATATTATGTGAAAATGTAGATCATTATAATTTTGTCATAATATATAGCTTTATAATATTGAAGAGTAGGTATTCATAAAGCCTAAGCGTTCAACTTTAGTTTTAAAATCAAATTGCCATCACTTATAATTATTATGTTTAATATACATTTAATAATCACAGCGACTAAGTTCTATTCGTGTGGAAGATGCCTAATAAATATTGATAGCAACCCATGCGTCGTTTAGAATAGGGATGTTCATGAAATACTAATTAGTGACTATGAAGATATCAAAAACAATAGAAAAACAAAACAATCCCTTGGACATTTTGATTTGTGCAGGTGAATCAGTCACCTGCTTGTAAATTATAGTCCTTTGATATTAGCTCGAACAGTCACTTTGAATTATGATAGATGAAAGTTATAACTGCTTCTTTTATTATGGTCTGAAGTATAACATTAGCAGCTTTTTGGGTCATTGTTAATTCACTTGCCTAAATTTATTCTGAATGCGTCATAATAATTGAAGATACATCAATAGATTTCTGACGATTTTTTTTGCAATCTCTAAATCTTTGTAGATAAACGTTGTATTTTGTTGTTCTTTAGTATAGTTGGGAAGAACATAATTAAATAACACAACACTTTATCTTTATCTTAAGTGATAGGAACAGTGTATGAATATGCGGTGGCTGAAAAAAATTGCAAACTTTCCCCTTACCATATAAACTGTTAAAGTAAGACATTTTCCGTTGTGAAAGCAAGACGCCACACTACACTGAACATAGCGGCGTCTCGCTTCCACAACTGAAAATTTCCAGCTTTAAAAAATTATGGTAAGGGCCCTGACGCAAACTTTCGAAACATTTTTACTTTTCATGTAACGGAAACCATAAGTTTACAAGGGACATCCTTACGATACGTCATAAATATGATTTCGTATCGAATGAATGGTGTCCTTTGAAAGTCCGTCAACAACTTCCGACAACAGTCTGGATTGGGCAAACTGTCCGATATATTTTAGTGTGGAAATCCATTCATCTTTGAACGGAATGTACGGAGCTGATTCGCGGGCGGCGTGGGAGCAGTGTCACCATAAAACATTCTTGTGGGACACAAACTGTACCGCCGGCGAACATGATTGAATTTTATTGTGCGCTTAGCGCTTACTGGGACTATTTACTAATATTTTATAGGCAGGATCAAAACGGTAGCGATACTTTATCGAACTTCATGACGGTATAAGTTAGTACAGCCGTTTAAAGTAATATATGTAGGTATAGCGCTTACTCTTCTGAGCGTATAAGATTGTGAAGTTTATTTGTTAAAAAGAAATGCTAAGCTGGCGTTAAAGTAAATAGAAGTATGACATATGCTCTTATAATATGAACAGTTTAATAACTTAATATTAATTTAAAGCACAACTGACTTAGAGCCTGTCTCACCATATACCAGTAAAGTGTCATTTAGACCAACCGCCATTTAAAGTCACCCGTAACTACTCATACGAATTTCACTATATCTAAGTAGCATTAAACAGGGAATAAACTGGCCTGTAACCAAGTTACGATAGAAGATACTCGTAACTTTTACTTGCTGGTTGGCGTAAATCAAGAAGTAACTATTCAACACTTTACTTGTATATGGCGAAACAGTCCCTTAACCTTATAAAAGAAATACGATACATTAAGCCTCACAATCCGGAAAAACCGCTGTTTATAGAGCAAGCGCATCGGATTTTTACTATTGACACTTCTCCCAATAAAAGAGACCCTTTAAACGCAGCCCTTGGGACAAATAAACTACAGCTCCGTTCGTATGATGATACTATAATATGCATAGAGTCCATTTTATTTGTGGTTTAGTACGAAAACTGCAGTAAATAGCTGTACCGGAGGCACCCACCTTGTATTGACAATTCGCCTATGCTCGGATTCGTTTTTACGTATCCATGAATAATATATGTCGTTCGGAGCACAGGGTAGGATTTATGAAGGGTGGCTAGGGGTTTTAATCTTGTTGAACGACCATAACAAGACGTATGGGCAAATTACTGAATCCGTTATGAGGTAACTGAAGCGATTTAATGGCTACTTGAATTTTGGGAGAGAACCCTTTAAATATTTCAATTTAATAGATCAGGGCGAGATTAGAAGTCTCGATTTATGCGTTTTGTGTTCTCATTTGTTGATTACATATTGCGTTGATGTAGGTGCAAATTTAAATGTTTGATTTGACTTGATTTATCATAGTACCCAAGGGGGAATCTAATTTGATCTGTATCCGTGGAATCTGGTATTATCAAACATTTGTCTAGGCACAGCATTTCACGTGTGAATTAACTCGTTATGTGTGTCGCGGGTGATCTAATCGGCGCGACGCCTGTTGTCGCATTTACATTTCTTTACATACTTTGAGCTTGTAGGTCTCCTCGATCTTTTCTACAATCGTGAGAATCCGTGGCTCGTAGTTTAATGCCAATCATATGCATTGTTTCCTTGTTCATTTTATCTCCTAATCTTAAGTCGTCGATATACGTTGATTCCTTGCTGCATACCTACCTATAATACGTAGAACATGTGGTCTAGTACATACAAATCAAAATTTTACATTTACTTGTTTTCTTGTTAATTGTTGTTACTCACGTCTGCGAGGGCTTTTAGAGTATTCAAAGTTTGAAAATATTGTTACTTACTAGTTATTTTTTAAAAGCTCTAAAATTTTTACAAGTTTTTTCTAAATTGCTTTTATTATAGAGACAATATCATAAAACTTTAATACTCAAGTATATTAAAACTTTTGAAGCCCAAGTATTCGTTAAACCGTAAAATTTTAGCACTTTGATATTCATCTCGCAAATTTTAGATAGGCTATAGACTCTTGACCCTGGAGACTTTAAATCGACACGTTTAAGGATTATTATAATTTTATTGCCGTAATGTACTAAAATATATGTTCTAAGACTTTTTCGCCATCCATTTGTTATTTACGATTGAATTTATGACAATAATCTCAGAAAATCGGCCTTCTGTTACTGATTTTATAACTCGGACGACAAAAGTGGGTTTTCTGTTTATAGGCACACTTGAAGCTACTCGTCATGAAGTTATACTAGTTCTCGCAAATGGTGGAATGAAACAGACCATAAAAGTTTGACGTCATCATAATGTGTAATGACGTAAGCACATACGGTTGAGTGCGATCCTTGTTCTCGTAAACCTGGTTGCAACTCTAAGAGGCTTATTTTATGTGGCTTTATGGATTGTAAAGTTTAAACGTACGGCTATTTCTATTGTATAATAGTAAGCTTAGTACAGTTAAAGTAGAAATTACGATTAAGTAATACATTTATGTACATGTTTCTTTTAATGCTCTTTTTATATTTGTGTACATACTGATAAGGAAGCTTTGGAAATATGAATGCTATAGTTGGTTAAAATAGTAGCTTTCATAGCCTATATATATCTATTATGGCAATCAATCAAGCCTATTACTCATAATAGTGAACTCGACCGGATTTTTTGTAATAGAAAATAGTAATTTGAAAATGTCTCCTCTGCTAGATAATTCTCTTGTTGTTTCATATCTTGTGTATACAAAATATTGTTAATAAATAAAAATAAATAGTTTGCAGTTTTTCTAACTAAGCCTTAGTCACCAAAATATAATTATGTCATGTTTCGGGATTCGAACGTCTTCAGTCAGGTTAAATAAATCGCATGAACCGCCAGTATTATTTTAAAATCGCGCTTACAACTTACACAAGCACTTGATTGGTGCAGTAAGTGTTTAACAAATAATTGTTAGTTCGCAGATATTTGTTCTCGTCTGGGCGTCTATGCATATAATGCAATACCAAAGAAATTCCTAATAATAACATATGGTACTTTATTATTTAACAAAAGGATTGCAATCGAATAATATTTCCACAAGATATTCTGAGCTTTCAAAACTGACAGGTAAGTACATCTATCTATAGGCTATACTACCTATCTATTTAAAAAAGGTAAAGGGTGTTTGTATGTTATGGATAACTGATGGATAACGGATATGTTTGGAAATCGTATAGATATACGATTTCCTAAATTCTTTCACCAATATTTAGAATGGACCTTCAGAGTGAACATAAGATTATATAAATCCCGGAAAACAAACGCAAACGAAGTAACGGGCAGATCCTAGTGGAATAATATAATAATTATTAAAAAAAACTATGTGATGCTATCAATAATTATGATTCAAAGCATAATTAAAATGATAAAGTTCATTTACTACAAGCGTTCGCTTTGAACTCGACAGGTCTACTTAAACATGTAAAGACCGAGAACCGACAAAACGTTAAAAAAGTCACAACACTCCAAACCACCATTTTATAGCTAAACTAAAAAAATATTCGAACATAATGAATTAAACTAAGCCATCGTGTCTATCAAGATTAACGTCATTCAAAGCAGATTTATACGAACACGCACAAAAACATATTTTTGTACCTGTTCTATTAGAGAAACGTTTAGAAATATGGTACATTAACGTGGTTTTAAATGTCAAATATGCTAACACGGTAACCAGGGACCAGTGTATGGAGATTGTTATAATTATAATATCTTATTTGAACCATTGGCTGTTTCCGAAAGTCTAAATTTGAAATTAAACAAAAGCATCTTAAAATAATACCTACTCAAAATTGATTGCCCATTGGCATAGAAAACATAAAGTCGTATTCAGAACCTCATTGTACCTTGTAGTTGTAATCGTAACCTACTGAATTATTTAAAATAGCTTCAATTTGTAAAAAAAAAATGAAAATTTGAACGTTAAACCTTTTGTATAGCTACTTTCCTGTGGTCTTATCAGAAAAGGGAGTAAATTCCTAATGTACTAAGGAAAACAAGGTTCCTAACGGGTTAGCCGCCATCATTACAGCCGTGCATGTTTACAGCTTTTAAATCAATACAACTTGCAAGTTTAACGACGTGCGAAGGAGTTTCTGTGGAGTTCAGAATGTACAAATTACTGACAAGTATGTAATTCACATAGGCAGGTATGGTATTTTTACCGTGGGGAGACGGATTAAAAATATTCCCTTCCGTAGCCGGTCGTAACAGGCGACAGTCTGTTGTGGGCCCGTAAAATGGCAATAGACTTGTCACTATCGGGCATAACCGAACGTAAGTTATAAGGGCGTAATGTTATGGACAATATACTATACGGTTACTTAGTAGTGGATCAGTTATTAGACTTTTGAAATGGCATGCAGGGTTGATTCTCGGACGAGATATTTGAGTTCGCAGATATTGTTCCGAGTTTGTAGATGTGATATAAGTAAAATTATATGACACTACTGTACAGTTGTAAAATAAATACATTAATATTTATTTATTTCACGTCGACAATCCTGAAAATCGCCAACGGACCTGAAGTAAAGTTTTACTTAATTATACGAGATGCCTAAGACGGCATGTTACTTCTGCGCTGAACCTGACTGAGCTGACTTGCTCCCGGCACTCCCAGCTTAAAATACCTGCAGTGAAAAAACAAATCACTGCAACCATCACAGGACTTTCCATCACGACTGTACATAATTTATTGCCACACCTATTAGTCCGAGGATGGTAGTCGCGCAGTCTCTTTGTGGCGTGTACTAATAGGTCTAATTTGCTTTCTCCTCAAGTCATGACGGCACCGGCATGATCTTGCTTAGACTCATGACACTCATGACACGGTGATCTTGTGTCGTGCTCAGCTTAATTAGCTCTGAAACCAAGCATCGTGACAATCGGGATCACGTGTGCGAATTTGAATAATATGGAGTGCGGCTTTCGCGGTCTACTTAGAATTGTTAGCTGGAAAACGGTTACCGTCCCTGTTTTTCTGAATTGAAGAGAATATTTTATTGATGGTACTGAGCTTATTGTTGTTCATATATTCTGGATGCCATGAATGCATAATTTTAGTTGGATAAACAGATTCATAAAAAGTATCGCATCGCATGTTATGCATCCAATATACCAATCTAACTTTAAAATTAGTTTCATGCGTACAGTAGCTGCAGTGTAGTGAGTTTGTGATAGCTATCAGTTATTAAATATGCGGTGTGTTAAGATGTCAGAGAACTGATATCTAATATGGTCATTTTGAATTATTATAAATAAAGCAATCAACGGTCCCTTTTCAAGCATAAGAGCGTAGCATGCGCCATTATGACATTATTAAGCAACTTTCATTAACCTACCCATCAGTGCCTTGGAATTTCATAAGTACAAAACACGTTTTTGTGATAACATCACTTGGGTATACTTGTGTAAATACCAATAAAAGAACATTATAATTACGATAAAATCTCATAGCGTCGATGTTTGGCCTCTAATATCGGCGTGGTCTTTTAAACAATGTCCACCGACGCGCTGCCCACGCGCAAGTCACGCCCCTTACAGATCTCACATTATTGTTTTTATACTCTGTGTATCGACAATATCTCACTATCGATGTGTATTGAAGAATGCCCAAATTGATAGGCATCGGACACCGCGAGACGTTACATTAGGACGATACGTGATGGATTTTACATTGTATGCGCTTGCACCGTGTTATTATGGTCGATCGAGGAATACATTGTTTAATAAACAACAGTGTGCTCTAAAAAATAACTATTGTGAATGGGGTCAAAGATCGTAAGTAACCACATTTTACATTAGATAATTTGTATGTATGTTAAGTCATCAATTTAATAAGTAAGTGATTTTAATCTCAAAATAAAACGGCCTTTTAAATTGCGATTATTGCACATTGTGTTGAAGAAAATGAAACTCACAAATCCAGAGTTTCTTAAACTTTGATCGAATGCGAACTAGTAAGAAATGTTAAAGGCGATTTACAAAAAACAGAATTAATATCGGGATCATTTCGTATTCGACTCGTGCGCAAAAAGGAGTTCCAATTATGCGTAAACGCAGCGTCCACTTAAGCCGAACATTCGCTCCGTTCTTTATAGAAATAAATTGACTGCAAAAATTGTTAACAGACGAAAAAAAATATATTTACAATGTAATGTGAAAAACTGTGGAAAGCGTATTGACGTTTTTACATGTTTGATATTTTTAAATTCTCGTCCCTAACGTCAAACAAAAGTTACTCCATATGTCATTGTGTCAAGCCGAGTCAATGCATAATGCATTGTTTCCATTACACTACGAGTTTTAACATAAACTCGATGTTAAGGTTTCTTCCATGAATAAAATACATTTTTTTAAGTTGTCAGGCGACTGACTCGGATCTGAGGTATGCAGAAGTGGGACGGATTGCAGGATCACGTTTGTTTCTTATGACACTTGATAATAACGTCCATTTTCATTCACGTTATACCTTGTAGTTTTTGATGAGCGGTGCGTAAGCAAAAGTTTTTTTCTCAGAGCTTGGTAATAGTAATTCAGTAAGCCTGCGTAGGGAATCCTAAAAACATTCCGGAAAAGATGAAGGGCATAAAAAGCTATTTTAAAAGTTTAGTTTGATGATCAAGATAAGCTACAGAAAATGTTTCACTCTTTGGATTTTCTATCTTTATTTGCTTGCGTTTTTAAGTTCCTTCATTCATATAAAAGCAAACAAGTTGTACTTAGAATTCGTTGATTTTTTAGCGACATTCCACCTTCATTGGTAGCTAACTGTATTGAACATTTACTGCTCTGTTTACAAATACAAACCTGCTTCAAAGTACGCTTCTTATACAAATACACTGTGATTTGCTATTCCGTACCGTTGCTTGTTCGTGTCTAATATTTGTGTTTGTCGCCCAAGACAAACTGAGCGTGCCTCGTGTCTTGTTCTCGGCCATATCCGTACCATAAGGCGAGTCATATTATTAACGTTAAAGACATTTATAAACTTCATGACATAATGAGATACCTACACTCAAAGCTCGCATTTAATTCGGAATTTTCTGTGAGATAGACGGGTATGAGTGAGCTGTTCAACATTTTTAAATAAATAGAGCGCTACCTATCCGAAACTTATTAACGTAAGAAATAGAAAGGAAAATGTGTTGGTTAAGACCACCAACACTGATCTAGACATGCAGCGACATTATAATTATTACGGACCGCTTTACTCTCAACAAAACCGGCCAACTTCCCACCGTATAATAAATTGTGGTGTGTCGCTTGATTATACACTGCTGACGTTTCAATTTGATAGTTTCCCATTGGTTCTTATCACTTTCTAGGATTATTGATCGATTTAGTGGGGCATATCGTTGCGATCTTGGGGCGTCGTATAAATTACTGGCTTGCATCGGCCGGTTCGCTGGTCTGGCCGCGACTATTGTCAAAGGAAGTGCATCGGTTATTGTTCCCGTCGCTTTGCGTTTTATCTACACCGCGCGATCGCGATCCCAACGCGAAGAGGACTGCAATTTATCTCGCCCTCTATTTGATCGTATTATTTTGCTATTGAAAATTGTCTCGGGAAATTGACGCATCATTATCGGTTTTAAAAACTCGAATTTGCATTTTATGATTGTTATATTGTATGTATTTTGTTCGTAATTGGTGTCATTATATCCTTTGATGTACGTACAATTTAAGTGTTGAATTACGGCCAGCTTAAAGCTGGTTTAGTAATCGAATGAATAATGGTGATTCATCGACTTGATGCAACTTAATTCGAATATTACCGATATCCTCATTTCATTGCATTAACGTTTATTAAGATTCCAAGAAGATTAAGGGCATTTATCTCAAGATACAATCTTTGTCCAATGTCACTAATTATTTGTGCTTGCTAGAGGATGTAGGCACGCATTCTCATGACTTCGATTAAGTGCCGCTTGATAAAATCTGATCTTCGATATCTTATTCATAAATCCGTAGCAATCGATTGTATTCATGTCATACTGAGTGACGCTCGATCAGCATAATCGGTTTACAAGCTTCCTGTCCCAATTGTTATTGTAATATTCATTGTACTACCAGTTATTAATGCCCCATACGAGATGCAAACCGTCACGGTTAATTTATTTATACGACTTGAACAAAATAATGGAGAATAGTGGTCTCAAGCCGACGATTCTTAGTTGAAGTTCGAGCATTAATTAAGGTTTCCATTAGGAGCCACAACAGTTGGTAAGATGCTAAGTTTGGCGGTTCGTGTGTCTCCAGACGAATGCGTGAGCACTCACGTAGGTCAGAACATGCAAATATACTCTGATTATGTACTTTAGGAATTGTTCTTAATTTCTGAATGCGTTTGGCAGGACTTTCTGCATTTAACAAAAGTTTTGTGGTCGCTGACATGACAAAATTTAAGTGTACTTCTTACTTATCCAAGTTAAATAATAAAGCCAAGCTGGTTAGTTAATTTAATTGCGGTGATTTTTTTTCTATTGGCCTTCGCCCTGCAGTGGCTGCCATAGCATTGTTATGTAAAGGCAATCTTCGGATTTTTTACCAATCTGATAGATCTAAGCATTTTCTAACATTCTCATTATATTCCAATATGAAATCGAAAAGTGAAGAAAATTGGAAATACTATTATGCATATTGACTTTCACAAAAACATCACAGCCATGTAAATATCTATTTGAATAATATATTTCCGCCCAGACCACACGTGATTTAAATAATTTGACAATTTATCGATGCCAGATATGATTTGATGTTGACTTGCACCTACTTTAATGTTCTATGATAGCCATAATGTAACCGAACACGAGATTGTAGATATTAGTTTTTATTTGCGGTGGCGATGAAGAATTTTTATAATGATTAATGACGATCATTATAACTGTTGATTTGTTTTGATCGAAGCTATTTAGTTTTATGGCACCAGTATTAAGCCACGGTTAATTAAAAACTTTTTAACTCTGTTTTAACATTTCCTATGATATGGGAGGGTACTGGAATCTCTTAATGGTTGTCTAGGGACAACGGCAGTAACAACCCCCATTTCACTTATGATTTATAGCACTTTCCGATCACCTATAGGTTGTAAAACCGATTTATAATCTCGGTGATTTATTGACACAGTAAAACTTTTTACATCTTCTGAATATCGTGTTTGTGATCTTTTTATCGGCGCTCGTTGTGAAAATATTATCACAGATTTTTGAATCGGCGTCGTCGGCAACTGGCTTGGAATAAACGGTGCGAAGCATGCGATACTCAATTGCAGATTCTGCAGATTGCTGTCATGGGGTCCCATTGAGAGCGCTGTTTAACCTGTGCAAGCTATTATTAACCGTTCATTGCTGGTGGATTTATACCGTCGTCGGCGTCACGGACTGTTCCCGTACGCAATTATCCGACTCGCGATCTCCCCATTGTTGTCGAAATTTAAAACAAATTTCCTGTACAAGGGGGGTCGCGTTTTTCTGCCCTGCCAAATTGGATAAGCACTGTAATTACTCGTTTGAGTTCCGAACTCTCGTCGGTTTGTGGGTATTGAGGCTCGGTATGTATACTTTAAAGAGGTTTATGAGGCAGAACGCATTCTTCGTTGTAATGCAGGAGGTCCGAATCTGAATACTAACCATACTTCAGCCATCTTAATCGTAAAATTTGTAAACATGATTATAGTCCAGAGCCTGGAGGAAATAGATAATATCTGCGATAATGTTAATCAGCTATCGTTAAGCACACAACCTTTTGGAAATACTAGATACTTATAAGGAATGTAAGTATAAAGCGATAATATTATGCTTCCCTAGTTTTTTGTTTTTTTTTGCTCTAACATTGATGCTATCCAAGCATCCGTTTTAATTACGGAAACATTCCATTTACCTTACAAGTTAATTAAGTTAGCACGCATGGAACCAAAATGGAATTACATCTAAAACTGTTTCTGTTCCAGTAGCCGGTGGTCTGATTTGAGGAGATAAGGGAACTGAAGAGGTGGAGTTATCGAGGGAATCGCGAAAGCAGAGCCAAGAGTGTACCGGGATCGTACGTCATTTGACCGATGAGATTGCTTTCTCCGTGATTAATCATGGTTGGTCTTCAGGAACTATAGTTATCTTCATCTGCGCTGATAGTTCCTGCAGCAAGTTGGTTATTGTTACACAATGAGTCATGGACCTAATGCATTTCCGATACGCATCGAAATTTAATAGGTTGGGTTTGTAAATGGGAAAGATTATTATTTGTATAGTGAAGTACGGCAATATGGAAACATTACACAGATGATTAAGAAGAAATGTGGGTATTATCAAAAAGTCGCTAGTCACATAAGACTTACTTCTAATGAAAAGCAAAGACTTTGGAAACTATGTTTAATCTTATAATCGAAACTAGGCTTCTAAGGCCTATATTTCAAAGATTCGGCATAAATCAAAAGAATTTGAGCTCTTCAAATATAATATTCTCAACTAATCCTATTTCAAAGGTTAACTTGTTTTTAGATAATCTTGCGAACATCAGTAAATCTTTCACGATCTAATACATGTAGTGTCAGTTACAAGTTAGACATTTTTACAACACCCTCTGTTTACGTTTTGACAGATGAGATGTCAGCAGAAAATTGGATTTCACAAAATAAACATCTCTTACGTCTTTGGGTTGCACATGTTTCGTTATAGTAAATTAAACTCTATTACTGATTTACAAAGTTCATTTTATAAAACTATTTAGTGTCCATAAAGTTCGTTGCAGGACTCTTGAACGGTGTTTCCTTTGTAGGTGTTCCGGTCAAAAGATTGGCTTCTCGGCTAACAGCTGTTGGCTGAATAAGGCGCGGCGTATTATTTGCTTAAGGCAGATTGACGTATCACATTCATATGCAAAGCGTTCCCAGATAGCATCTTGATGGCGATTTGATGAGTTCATTAAATCGCAAAGAAATGAATTATAAACAGGACCTGAGATTGAAAACGACGTGCAATATTCAAACGCGAAACTGATACATACATATTCATAACTTTGATTAGCTTGACCTATTGCTTAGTAACGCTTTTTTTAATGATAAAATAATGTTATGGTCAGATATTAGAAAATGGCAGGAATTTGAAAAAAATATAGTTTTATAATTTTTTCGCAATACCGGTCTAATGAATAAACCTTAAAAAATACGTTGACCATGTCTAATTATTTCAGTGCAAGCAGAGGCATTTTTATAAGATAAAAAATGCCACTGCTAATTCGTGGCATTATCAGAAGTAACGTTAACCCACCAGCTTCCATATCCCACCTGTCTCCCTAGACATAGATTGCTAACGCGACGCATGACGGGTTGGAAGCCAACCTTCACTCACCAATGACGTGAATCGACGTGTGACTGGCCACGTCACGTCAGACTTGACGTGCATCCGACAATCAGACAATGCGGGCATGACGGCATTACACGATATGCAGAACGTTGAGTTGATTGAAAAATATGGAAAATGCAGTCCTAGGGAATTGGTAAAAATGGTATTGTCTTTAATGTAGCTGTTTTAAATTTCTTGTAAGTAAATAAATAATAAGACGAGATATTTTTCAAGAATATTATTTTGTTATTAAAGTTCTTTTTTTGCATACGTTCGGTTGTTGCGCCACTGAATTGGATTGTTATGTATTGAAAACGTTGCTTTTTAGCATTACGATAAGTTTTTCCGACGTATCACAAATCGACTCGTCGGTGTGATCAAAATCTGGTCGTATATAAACAGAGGGAAGTAACGGTTTTTCTTAAATAAATTTTTAAGTAAACTATTTAAATGTCAATAAAAATCCTAACTTTAACGCTATAAAGTATATAGTATGACTATCTATTGTGGACTGACGAAATCATCATAAAAACGCTATACTACGTGATATTATGATCTTATCTATCTTGGAATATAGCCGTTGCATATGAATATTGTATAGAGGTTTGCTCACCTTAAATTAAAGACAAATAAAATATAAATAAATATTTTTATTATGTGAATTCGTATCAAAAATACTCTCATCACTAAGTAAAAGGCCTTTTACGAGTGTTAGTTTTATAAACAAATTATTAATTTAACAACGTATACGACCCCATGAGATTATAGTTTCATTTTATGTGTCGGTTGTTAAGTTTCGTAACGTATCTTATATCTTTTTACGGAGTTACGGATACCTTTCAAAATGTTTGGGATCGAACTCGGCTTATTTTTGTCATGGTTACAAAGTCGTAAAACTAAAAATTGTACCCATAATTATCGGCTATAAACATCGATAAATAGGTGAAGTGTTAAATCGACCCAGCGCCTATTTAGTCTGGAATATCAAATGTCCATAAAAAAGAATGCAATTGGAATTTGGATTAGATATCTGTATACAACGTAGTTTTATACTTTAGCTATAAAAACTGCAACTCGTTACTTTTCCGTTCTTCCTATCCGATTTAATTGGTTCTACAAATATCGACATGATTAGGCTGTAAATTATAATTTTACGACGACGAAAATAAATGAGCAATCTCTTTAAAAGTAGCGTGCGAGGAGTGGAACCTCTAATTTGATAGCATGATTTTACGGCGCCTGTTTTCCAAAAGCATGAGGTTATATATCCTGGTACACCAACCACTAATAGAGAGATGGCCATCTGTATGTGTGGTGGCACTGCCACGCAATTTGTCTCGACTAACGCTATAAATTGATTGTGCGCACAGCATGGTGTCTATCTGATCAACTTCGTATTTATAAATGATTTTGATAATATGCGCCTCACCTACATCGACGAACGAGTCAAACACGATAATAATGATAGTATAGCATTGTAATGGGTAATGTGAGTTACTTCTGTGCGGCTGTGTAACAACCATTAAGAAAGCTGCGTGTATCTAATAAATATTGTATCCATTTATAGGTAATTAAATAGCTGGGCACTTGTAGTAAGAAACTTACTGTTATGATTTTGATTTAAAAATATTGCGTAGGTATATTAGAGTCATGGTCGTTATTATTGTGCAATATATTGCTCTTAAAATGTATCTTCAAAAGCTAAAATCGTAAGAACATCTACTTATCTTAACTAGTGATGAAGAAATTCGGACAGCTTTTAAGTCACTGGCTTAGTTTTGATACTTGATCCAAAAGAAATCCATGCCAAGGTTGGACTTTGGAGTCAATACATTTGTTAACTTACAAATTCACGTACTAATTCGAAGTTGATAAGAAACGATAGCAATATGTCAAGATCGTTTATAAACGCCGAGTAGCTTACGATAGCAGTGGACATTCTCTGAAATAGTACGAGGTAATTTATCACGAGCAAACGCGTTGCGTGCGCATATGTTACCCTAAGTGATACATAACTGTACGTCCCACTCGCCTTCCATGCCGGGGAATTATTAGTCAATGGGAATGGGAATATAACCAGTTCGATAAATCGTTATGTACCTACGAGTGTGCAAATACTTGGTCAAGTCACGGCTTTTTAAGGCGCCATTAAAAGTTAAAAATCCCTGATAGAACTATCCACAAACTGCTGACGATAATTGGTATGCCAAACTTGGCAAGTTGAACAATATTTTGTTACAACCTTCAATTAATTGGCGGCTTAAGGTTGGTATTATTTTTAAGGGGTGATTTTTAAACATAATTGTACCTTTCATAATTAATGCTCAACTATAATATTATTAGAAAATAGTATTATTTTACATTCAATTACGTACAATGATATTGATTTCTTCGATATTCTCCGAAGGCATACCGAGCGCTGAGTACATTAACATATTTAATTACAAATAAAATCAACCTAAAACTTTTAATCAGTACGACAGTATTTTCCAAAACTGATTATGATGATTTTATGAATATTCATGACTGAATCTATATTTTAGGCACATTCATAGTAGAGAAAAGGTATAGGATCTATTTTACTTATCTGGTATCGGCTTAAGGGTTAGAATAGTACCGATAAATCGTTTGGTACCAGTCCAGGTCGTTTCAGTACCGTTTGTGGCTCTATAGGAATAACGCATTGGATTTAACGAGCGCAATACTGCACGTGTGTGTTTTAAACGGTTTTTTTACCCTTCTGCAAAAATAGTAGGCTCTCTAAATTCTGAACGGAATAAGGAAATTTGTCCTTTAACACTGCAGATTGATATTTAGATAATATTTATGTGCTGAATGGCAGTGCCTGTCTTCATTCTTAGGTAAATTATTATTTTTGTTTTATTCAGTCTCCATTTTTGGAAGGAAATAATTTTTTAAGCATAGTAATGTTTGCGTAGACTCTTTATGCTTTTGCTGCAACCAGACCGAGAGTTACAAATCTAACAAAGTTAGTTAAAGTTAGTTGAAAGTCCACCTATGTACTATTATGGAATGCAATAAAGTATTGAGTATTAACTGAAAAAGATCTAAATACAGCAGACACAATGTTTTCTACTACATTGATTAATTTTTATTTCCCATTAAAACAACTATAGAATCGTTACTGTTGAATAGGTTGTAACCAAAACATTCCCCAACAAATTGAAACTCATCTATTTCCACAACGCATCTGCAGCGTTCGCATAATTGAATAACTTCTCTTTGTCAATTAAACAGTAATAATACTATATTATCTGTCCCCAAAATAAACTGCTTTTTGGTAATTTCATTTGTTGTTTACCACACACTAAAACGTAATTGCATTTCATTAAAATTCTTGTCACCCTTTCGCTGAGGGCCGTTCGATTCAATTAAACTTGCTTATTTGTGCCCGAGGACAGTAGAGCGGTTATTCGTTTACAAATAAAAGGGAATTGGTCTAAAAGGGTATTGGCCAATTGGTGTTTGGGTTTATTCGTGTTTACGTCTATGATGTTATCAGTGCCAGGGTATGCGGGTCCACCCTTATATTAAACTGACACATTTAAATGTCACAAGGAAAACCATCGAGACGGCTGTTGATTTTATTTTTGATGTAGGATATTTTAACCACTGTCAATTGGTGTTTAATTTTCATTAATATAAGGTGTTCTATATTTGTGCGTGTGTTTTTTTTGTAACAAAACGTCACTTCTTTGCCAATACATTTTCAATTTCCTTCGACCAAGGCATTTTTTTATTTTATATAATACATAATGTTTTCAAATGTAACATTCTTCAATAGTGAATTAATAAGTAAATTACTAGGTTAGTAAACTCAACAGATGTCTTTATTCTTTTAGCACGGAAGGGTATGTTTAATGAAAGCAGAACAAGAATCTGAATTTAACGTTTTCCTCGCGGTTGCTTCAACTCTCTATAATTGTTATTCGATAAGTTTATTATAATGACGGTTTTGACTAAAAGGGATGCACTGAAAGAGCCTCTGCGAGAGATATTATTACAATTGACGCTTGACTGGCTATTCCATCTATTTTCAGTTTATATTTTTTAGATTATAACTATTATTATTATTATCATTATTGTTTTTATTTTTTTAGACTGCCTCGTTGGTCTAGTCGTCGCTAAGCGCGACTGCTGAGCAAGAGGTCCTGGGTTCAAATCCCGGGTCGGGCAAAGTGTTACTGAGTTTTCCTAATGGAAAACTCACAGAATTACCTAATGGTAATTCTCAGTAGCAGCACGGAGTCTGGATTTGTGCCCGGTTGATGGCAATAGGCTCGCCCCCTATTACATTGGGACTTACAACATAACTGACGAAATGTGGGTGTACTATATGTTCACCTCTGCCTACCCCTTCGGGGAATACAGGCGTGATGTTATGTTATGTTATAACTGATTCTGACCGATTATTATTGGTCACGACAGCCAATCTAGACTGAAACTAGCCAACTACGCAGAAGATGATTTTAATTGCACATGTGTGTGTGCAAACATAGGATCAATCTGTATTTTCTTAGGCTCATAATCCAAAGGGAAAGAGCAAAAAGCAAAGATTCTAACTTAAAATAAATGGGACAGAATAGTTTGTTGGTCACAAAGATGCAGTTGAAAACGTCGAAATTACTATTCATGTTACCATCCTGTTTAACATTGAAATGTAATTCTGTAACGTGATCTACAAAAGGGCTACGATTGAAAGGTTAATTTATACATTATCAAACGCGGACGTTTTATTTTACATCTTTAACTTTGAGAAACAAATACATAAAAAAGTAAACCACATCATTTAGGTGTGAACGTTGATGTTTTTTAGAGATTCTTTCCTCCCTTCGTTTTTACATCAAATGCATCAGGGCGATACCGACGAAACTCGACTTTAATTTTTAAATAACATTATTTTTTACTTTTTTATATTAGTGCAAAGAGAAAATTTTTAATTGAATAATAAATTTTTTTTTCGATTTTACTTCATACTTAATTTTTTGGCGGACTTGCAAATATTTCCATTCGAAGAATTATTTTAAACAGCAAAATCACACCAGGCTACACTGGCCCGCAACAGCTGTTGCAGACCGTTTTAGGTATGTTTTACTAACTATATCAAGAATTCGAACTCATCTCGGAAAAAAATATGTGAAGGTCTAACAAACACTATCTAGTCTCTCGGCAGAAATGAACCAACAACCCCTTTCGCAAAAAGCTAAAGTTTAAAAGGTAAAATATTGAGTTGCCAAATCTATCAGATCTGATTTGCGATACTTAAAATTCAACAGGACATCATTATTACTATTATTACTCATATAAAATGTAGTTGATCATAATTATGATCGAAAATTAATTAGAAAACAAAGGGTGAAAAGGTAATATTACCGCGTTTCCCAGTCGTGAGGTCGTCGACCTCCGAACCGTAATGGCCGGTCACGTCACTCCGCCGTCGCTGCCCGTCACTGCAAGAAGAGTTAATTTTCCCTTGCATTTAATTTACTCATTAAAAAAAGCAAATTAAGTGATCCGCTGGTTCCGTGAGTGACTTGGGTTTTTGAGATAGTTTGATAGTCCTTGCGACTTGAAAGGCTACAGGAATAATTTGGATTGAATTTGTGTGGAAGTGATAACCTATTTTATTTTCCCAGGTCGTTCATTAGGTAACTGTTGTTTCATATAAGTAGGTTACAAATAGCACTTACAAAAAATCAAATCTATGAAGTTGCATCGCACTTATATTTTAACATTCAATTCCAGAATCGATTAATTAGAACGCCACTGGGTCAATAAACAATTAAATAAAAATCAACACAGTTTATCTTTAATTCTCACTCAAATAAAATCAACAAGAACAAACCTGATAAAAATATGAAGGGACCCTAAATCCGAAGCTCGAAGCTCATACGCGCATCAAACGTTGTTTATCTTTAATTAGTTGAAAATAGCTGATTCACGTCGCGGCGATAACGTCCACTCATGGGTTTTGTTGCGTCTATCACAACATTGGTGACGGCTCAAATGAGTTCTAAGTGTTTTACATTATTGTTGTGCGGCGAATCGTATGTTTATGCAAGGAATAAAGGGTTGAGTTTGTATAAGGAAGAAAAGGATGAGTTTGTTTAAGGAACAAAGGGTTGAGATTGTTTATTGTGTTTGGTAATCTTCCGACTTATAGATATCAGACGTGGCTTGTAATTAAATTGCTTATAGAAGGAGTATTGTGACATGGATGGGTGAATGAGTTCTTAACTAAATTGTGCTACGTGACTGCGGTGACAAGTGACATCATGCAAGTTTGAAATAATATTAGATGTAGGTGTAGAGGGCATATAGATTTTCGTCGCAAAGACCAACTTCGCGCAAGAGCTTTGTACTGAAAAAATATTGAAACCCCTATGTTTTTGACGCAACCTTACGTTTGGAAGCCGCGTTTGTTTAGATAATGCAAAAGTTGGTTATAGATAATATGATAAATAAAAAAAAATCGCGATAGAACGACAGAACTACAGGAACAACGTAACCTATCCTACAAGTGACGTCTCAAATGAACAGTAAGAAGTTTAACATAACGTTCGTATATGTAAGCGAATCACATTCATATGTAAATATGTGCGGGAGACTGTACACAAGGCGCTTACGATGACTGCATTGTTAGTAAAGTATTCAAATAATATTTAGAAGTCACGAGTGCATATTGTTGGCAATTTCTGTTCAATGAAACTGGGATTGCCGTTAGCGGTGTGTTTTATGGATGGCTGTTTAATTACGACATGTGTGAGGTGTGTTGACAGTTACAGTGCATGCGAACCATCGCATAGACAGCTTTATTACATAGGATATGACTACAGTTGTCGCAAAACAAGAGACGACCACCCACGAATTTATGAACCTACTGTAAGGAATAAAAATATTGTAACATAATTCCCACAGTATGTTTTAGTCTTCTTCTTTAGCTTTAAGCTAGACCAACTTAGTCTGTGTGCCGTGTGGTATCCGGCCTAGAATTGACCACCCCCTTTCCTCCCGTGGGTGTCGTAAGAGCCGACTAAGGGAAAATCCAGAAGATGGGCAGCAGCGTCTGTAACTTGACCACCAGCACTGCGATCCCCAAGCCGCTTGCCAAGCGTGGGGATTATGGCAAACCCCCCCTTCTAAAAGAGGGAGGCCTTTGTTCAACAGTGGACGTATTTCGGTTGATGATGATAATGATGAACTTAGTCCAAATTGGATCGGCAAGCCAAAAAAATATTAGAATTATTTTGACCCCACCTAAGATCTTCTCCAGCCGAACCAGATTTTATAAATTTATATTTTTATTAAAAAAAAAACGTCGCCCCACGCTAGGAATTTCTCCTGTATCGTAGGTGCGTTTCACAAACATGTAACATACACAAACACCCAGACTCGGGACAAATGTCTGCGGATCGCATAAATTTTTCCCTAATAAACCCTTAATAAACCCTTAGCGCAGCAGTCCAATCTGAATACCAGTATTCTACTCGAAGCACCTATACCTATATGAACTCTACATCCCAGTTACTGGGTAATACGTGGTCCTTAATTAGGATTCATAGTCAGACTTTCGGGATTTCGTCAAACAAACAACTATCTTTTTATTTTATCTGAACATGGCGATCAATTTATTGGTTTTCTTTCCATATGACATGGACCTACTTACATACATAGTATAATATTAGTCCAAAACGTTATATTCCGTTTCCTCCCTTCATCTTTTAAATAGCGTTGCTTGTTGTAATATTTTGAAATATAAAACTCAAATAATCGACGAAATAATTCCGTAACTCTCCTTCTACATTAATAATAAAACAGTTAATGTAACGCATAAAGTGAACTAAGGAGATCCAAAAAACGCCAATTCTATCCCCGTTCTGAATAGGGTTGAATAACCGGCATGAATTTTTAAAGCATTTCGTGTAGTGCAAACTGCGCTGCTATGAGGCAGATGAAGTCCGCTTCTCTTGGCTTGAGAATATTAAAATTCTTCGCGAAGACTAGCCCGTCCTAAGGCACAATGCACATTGTCAACGCATATAAACCTACACTGTTGCCTTTACGCGTCCATTGTGTTGCACCCCTTGCACTTTCTTTGCTGTTTTCACGGCGTATTCTGCTATTTTATTATTCATAACAACTGCCTTATGCGCAACTCCTCTAATGTTAATAATTGAAGACATCCGTGACGTTGAAATGTTGGAGCGACTTGGAACGACTCGTGGTAGAAACTCCTTTATTTATAAGTCCACGTTTTCTTTGTACAGCAACAATATTGAAGAGTTACGTTTTAGTAAAATTCTCTTACTTTGAAGTTTGTTAACTTAACTGCTTAGTTCTAAAACCTAGGAGCTAAAGAGTCATAATTTAGCAACCAAAGGTCACGTTTGTCTGGTCTTCGTAGATTGTCGAGTTTATCTTAACAATGGTTAGTACAAACCACAGATTGTGTGTAAGATTGTTTATGTAGAATGTAATGTATGACTGTATTAGATAAATCAGTATTGGTAACTTTAAAATATATAAAACTATTTAGGAATGTAATGTAGCTAACTCTAAGCAGAAAAAGTATTCCGTTTAGTTAAAAGCTCTAGCAGGAAAACTAGAACAGCAAACAACATTCGTAGTATTCTCCTTAAAAATAGTACAGTTAGAATAAACGAAAGTGGTGCGTAGATCGCAGCACGTGGCGGTCTAAGTTTTTACCTACTTCCATAGGAGAATGGCGTGAAATTATGTAAGCATGCACGATATTGAATGAATCGAATCGAATCGAAATCGAAACTTTCGCTTTTGTGAATGTACGAGTATTGTATCGAGTAATATTTTTACAGCAATACTAGAGTATTAAAATGTATAAGTTACGATTAAACTGTTATTTTAATCCAGTCGTGCGTGAAATGATTTGAGTAACTCTACGCCGAAGCTTTCGCGGCGTATATTATTGAAATAAAGAAAAACGCATTTCTTCGGTATGGGATAGCATTATGCGTTGATATGACCCCATGTTTATTGCTTATTGTTCTCACCCGATATTATACTTAGCACCGCATTAAACATTTTATTGAGTAATGTTGGCACTGATAGAATTCAACACAAAGGTCAAGCGTATGTTAATATATTTTAAAGATACATCGTGGGCGGCACGATTTATTATAATTTGATACACATTAAGCTATGCAAATAAATTTGAAACAAATATAGGTGTGAACATTATTCGCAATTCAGAGGTTCCGTATATCAACAATTATAATTATTAATGAGTAAAATATGTGTTAGACGATTCTACCATATAGGTAATTAGTAATACTTGATTATTTAAAAATTAAAATTATTTTTATCAAGCTTTTAAAAAGCCTATAAATGTAAGCTCGGTTGAGGATTTATAGTGACATAGTTTCGAAATTCAAAAAGATGCTATTCATCGTTGATAATTAAATTTAATAAGTGTGGCTGTATATAAAATAATGTTTTGGATAAAACCGATTACCTACACCTACGTACAATAACTTGGTTACTTAATACATTACTTATTTCAACCAATACTTTATATATCATTTTATAATAAATTATAATAAAACCTATCCCACAAAGTACGGAACCATAAACACAATGACGACGAAAGCTTAGCCAAGCGTGAAACGTTTAGTTGGGTCGATTTTTCACTGCGTTTTTCGCACGATTTATATTGAAAGTGAGAACCTATTGCAGACGCTTGAAATTGTTTAATATGTACATTATTAAATATAAAAACTAAGATTTTTTGCCCGAAATCTGTGTAATATTTAAAATCATATACAATAAATTAGACATTTTTTTCCAATCATAAGTCATCGTTTTTAAATTGTGCTTATTTAGATACTTATTAAATCGTTATCTTTGAACATTAACTTATTTGTGTTTTGGATGAACCTGCAAACGGGTGCAAATGATTTTATTGATCCTTTGGGGCCATAACATCTTATTATATCCGTGGTTCGGAAGGCACGTTAAGGCGTTGGTCCTGCGCCTGATCTCTCCGCGGTCGTGTCGGTCTACCGTCCCATCGGACTAGAAAAGTGAGGGAATAGGGAGAGCACTTGTGTTTACGCGCATACTTCTGCACTATAATATCTCATGCGCAGTTGGCTAGTCTCAGATGAGATAGGCCGCCGTTACCGAAATTCAGTCAGTACAACATTATTTTGTTATATTATTAAATATAGGTATACGTGTACTACAATAGCCAAGCCACTGCACGAAAATTACAAATTACATAAGCTGTGAGAGCCAAAATAAATATTTATCTTACGAAACGTAGTAATATATTACAATTTGTATCCCACAAAACTGGTTTGTTTGCAAAATAATACATATTTTAGATTAAAAACGTGAAGAATTTAAATAGATAACGATCTATTGATTCAGGTAGGCGATCTTTTGATTAGTCGGAAATTATTGCCAAATTTAATTAAACATTTTTATTTGTCGGAGATATTTGGGCAGTTTGTTTGAAATTTGATATTTTTATGTATGCCACGCCCTGTCTAACTTAGTCAGATATTATAGTTCACTGTATAATGGATCGAGAAAGTTAGTTTTGCTCCTATTGGACCGACTGGCGACGAATAAATAAAACACTATCTGATTACAATTTAATCTTATCTGCAAACAGTATGGGTCTTCTGTTAAAAGTCTTAATAATTTTTTAGTTAAATCATTATATTGTCTATAATTAGCAATTAGCTCTCTATTAATAACATAGATTCTTATAAACTGATCTGGACAAATTCAAATGGTAAATAGAAGTGTAAGAAAATAGAAATCTGTTTACCCCCTTAAGAATAATGTAAATGGTAAATTTAAATTATTTTCTTTCATGTTTATACTTACATAAAAAGCCATTGCAAAAAATATGGGTAGACTTATAGTCAAATAACATTATTTAAAGAAAGAAATAATATAAACTTTGCTAAAATCTTGTAATCATTTTGACCTACAGGTGTCCTTAATCGATTATCTTAATAGGCAAAGTTTCGTCTGAAAAAATATGCAAATCATTTGAATCGTTGTCAAAAGAAGACCATTAATTATCAAATAACATCTTAAAATTGTGGGTAATCGCGTAATTTATGAGCGGTTCGAGAACCAGACTAATTCAAAACAAGACCTTTACACCTAAAGGTGAACGATTTAGCTTCTGGGAGAATAAAGCCGTCTAATTAATTTCACTAAAAGCTCAGATACCACAGATCTAAACATAATTCATTTAAACACATTAATTTATCAATCGAGATAGCCACTCAATGCCAATGGCGTTTCACGTTACGTAATAAGCAACAACTTTCGCGTGACCGAAAATGGAGTAAAGCCATAACATTTTTCTTGGATAAGTGAATATAATAAAAGTTCAAAGTAAACAGGCGCAGTAGAGCGGCATATAAAATGCAAAGTAATGGAGCCGCGAAGTAGGGTATCGCCACTTAACAGGTCTAGAAGTTTTCCTTTATCCGTTACACTTTTATTCCATTTTCGCAGGGAAACCGCTGAAGTTTTTTCTCTTACAGAAAAAGTTAATGCTATTGTGCCGTATTCATAATTAGACCACACGCGATCGCGTAAGGAGCCAGAAGAATTTAAATTCCTGACGTTCGGGGAAAAAACTCATGCCATCCTCGTTGTTAATACTTTCTACGTTTCGTTTTAACAAAAAATGTCTTTGAACTGTACGCTATGCGCTGGATTTTGTTCGTGGAAAAGTTTAGGTTTGTGCAGGGCACGCGAGACAAACTGTAGCAATTTACTACGTGTTACATAAAACTCACGTTCCTAAATTCATCTACTTGGGTGGCCCAGTTTGATAACCATTAGCTTTTTGTTAGAGTTTAATGGTCGATCTTAAACGAGAGTAATAGGTGCGTTCTTTCTTTGTTTTAGCAGTTGTGGCGCACGACGCAAGCCACGCGGTAAAACGTGTTACAATTTAAGTGGTTTTCTAACGGACTCCTTGGAACTTAGATGTGAACAATGGTTAACCGACTTTTGATAATATTGTCGACACAAGAAATAGTTTTTACTTGCATGGTGTGAAACTTGTTTGTTGATTATAAACTATAATTTAATCGGTGTTGATGTTGCGTGGGTAAACGTGGGAATTTATTCACAATAACTTTAAATAGAATATCTTTAGAAAAATATGGCAATTGTTTACAATAAGTAACGAAACTGAAAAGTGTTTAGCGTGTGAGTAAAATTGATAGTAAAAACGTCAATTAAAAATCATTATTTAAAAGAGGAGCAGTCACTGCCTAAACTTACTAAAATCAGACATGTATTGTGCTTTTGTTTCAAAGAATGTATAAGTTAATTGATGTTTGATTGTTATTAAACAGCCATAGATCGGCGATATATCATAGTGTCGCTTCTGTATAAAGTATGTAACAGAAACAATAAAAGCACAATAGTCTAAACACTTGAATGCTGAACTAAATTCTATAGCTTTTAGAAATTCTAAGGTTACACTCAACCGTCAACTCCGTCTTCACAAGACTGTAAAACAATAGAATCAACTCTTAAACTTAAAATAACAGCGTCTTGAGCACAAAGAATGCAGTGGAGTCGCGTTACGCGGTGTGCTTCTGTCTAGAAGTGTCGCGAGTGTCTGCAATTCAAGCCGTGTCTGTCTGGCAATGCATTCTTTGGTTTCAACGACACATCGGTTTTAAAACGGCTCCCCGTGACAGATGCTACTGTACGTGACTCCGATGTAAAACAACAGTAACATAGTAGAATATAAAAATAGATCGAAGTGTTTTTGAGAGGTACAGTTTTTGTGGCCCCGAGTGCACTTACATTACCATATAGAGCTTTATTTGTTTACAGTGCAGTTTTACTATTGCTTTTTAGTAAGAATAGAGGGAAATATAGATGCTGAAAATATAGAGGCTGTTTGTTTTTGTGGTACAAGTGTTTTGGATTTCATGTTTATTTGAAAATATAATAGTTTTTCAGTAAGTATATTATTATTAATTGGTACGATTACTAGCTGATTGAACAATGTTTGAATAGCCAAAATGCATTGAATGAATTCAGATATTCAACAGAATTTCTAAAAGAGTATTTCAGGAGCATTGCTTATAGAAGTCCAGTCTTCCTAACTCTCTGGAAAATAGACTCTACTTATGTATTATTTCTGAATTACCCTGGAAATAATACATTAGTAGTCTATGATGCAGAAATCTGTATTACCCGAATTGCGCAGCGCTACGTAGTTTATACTAATAGACTATTCCGCTAAGGGTGGTGACTACGACAATGTGAACTATGACTAATGTGACTAAAAAGCTGAAAACGTTCTTTCAGAAGAAGTTTTCTGTTAATCAGATAGCTATTAACTAAAACACGGGGTTACCACGAAACAATATTTGGAAGAAGATACAACTTCTCAATTTATGAAGTCGGTAAAAAAGTTTAAAGCACTGGTGAAACAATAATATAATAAAGACGATGTCATTATCTAACACTTTACAATTATCCTTACTACAAATCTTTATAGAACTTCTTATCGTTAAAAGGTGCCTCTACGATAATCTACATAGCTTAAAACATTCCAGCTAAGTTTATTGCCACGATTTCAACTTACTCACTATTTGTAAGTAGTTTTATGTTAGCATTAAAATTAAGTTCCTTTGTAAATGCCGTTTTTAAGAGGTGGAACCGATAGGCTTGCGTTGCTCAAAATAGTCTTAAGTTGTCGAATAAGTAATAGTAAAAATCAGTTCTGGTGACAGACAAGAAATGTATACTGAATTAATGTTAAGAATATTTCAATATTTCTGGAGACCGGCAAAAAATGCACATACTTAAGATTAATGTTAAGAATATTTCAAGGTAAACAATTGAAACAATTTAGATAACATTTGTATATAACAAGGTGTGACTATAAAACACATAGCTTTGATTGAATTCAAACATAATTTAATCACTGTTTCAGCTAGAAAGGTATGTACGGACACAACGATTCCCGTCCCTCCGAGCGCTCACAAAAAATACAAAAACGTAACTGAACAAAACAATGCAACTTAAATTCTCCATGTTAACCGAAGCGCTCTGGTTAAATTTAAAAATTGTTTCGCGAATAAAAACCGCAATAAAATAGTTCTATTTGACAGCGGTACACGCAACTTCACTTACCACGACTTACCTGCGCAGGAGTGGCGTGTACGCCCAACCGCGGTATTCGACGATCCAAATATGTAACCTCTAAAGTATTTATTGCCTTTTGTGATTAGTTTAAAAGAACATACAAGCTTGGGGTAAATAAATTCTGTTGACAAAATACAAGACGCGAATTAATTTACTATCCTCGGGCAAATTTTTCTCAGAAAAATCTAGAATGGCTTTAGCAAAATGGGTCTGAAGTTATTTTTAAGCTATGCGAATACCGAATCTGTTCGCATTGGTTAGCAATTAGGAGGATACCAATAGTCAATATATTTACCGTATAAACATTCCGAAGAAGGAACTTTATCTTCACACAATATGGCACAAAAGAAAAACAACATCGATTTATATTTTCCCTCTTGTATACATACACATAATTACTCGCGCACATTTGTCGTCGCGTAGTAATGGGATCGCTCGGCAAATATACGGAAGTGCGTCCCCTAACCCAGTTTTTTCGTCGATACAGAAATAACTCTGTAAAAAGAGCAATCAATCACGTAAGAGTATTTCCCTGTCCCCGAGTCATAGAACTCTGTATCAACCGATGCAACTTCCCGAATCCTTTAAGATTTAATGTTGGTGTTCAATCACACCGTCGCGTCGCGTAATATTGTTTCATCTATATCTATATCTATACTTATAATAAAACTGTAGAGAGGTCAATTCTGTACATTGAATATATATTCAAAATTAATATTGGAGGATGACTGGTGATCGATACTGATGCCAAAAATGCAATCAGTAAATTTTTTGTCTGTCTGTCTGTCTGTCCGTCTGTCTGTCTGTCTGTCTGTCTGTCTGTATGTGCACGCATGGGTCAAAAACTACTGAAGGGATTTTAACCAAACTTGGTACGATTGTAGTCCATACTCCTGGGCAGGTTATAGGCTATATAACATAACGCTAAAACACATAGGACCTGAGCAGTAATGATAAATTTAAAGCAAGTCGGATGAAAATGCGCTTTCGAGCTCTTATCCTCGCATTCGTTGATCATACACCAAAAGTATGTATTACAAAGATGATGGTCTCCAAAAGATCTACAAAAAAGTCTTCAATAGTATATATCTATCTTTTATAAATTAGCCACAATAACGTGTTTGATCGTTAGGCATTTCTTCAAAGTGTCTCAACACACGACAACCCGGAGCGTGCATGGAGGGTAGTTTGACAAGATTTCTATAAGCAGCATTGGTTGCACCCGCTATATGTAATATTATAGTAAGCACATGACTTCGAAAAGACATTAGTGTGTGCCGGGATTTGAACTTGCGACATCTGACTTAACAGTCTAACGGTCATACCACTCGGCTATCAGTGCATTAAGTTCCTTGGAATAAGCGCACTTTAGATTTTAAAAATACAGATACGTAGTTTTTAGATATAAGTTTAAAGTAGGTATTATTAAATAATAATAATAATTAGTTTGTTTAGTTTTTTTTGGACAAACATCTACGGATCACACTTTTTTTGCGGGAATCGAACCCACAACCAATCGCACGCGCTCAAAAAAAATGCCAAGGATAAAAGACAACCGTGACGACCAATCAGGTCGTCACGGTTGTCTTTTATCCTTGGCATTTTTTTTTTCTACAGCAGTTTCAATGTACAGAAACTCAGAAACGCACAAAACGGATTTATTTATGTTCTCTTCTTCAGTTATATATTATTTTCAATAGACTTTCTGTAACTTCCGTAATTACCGTTTAATTTTTGCGGTTTTTTTTTTAAATACCGGAAAGTATTCTTAGTTAAATAAGTGGTTTAAAGATTTTTAACCTACTTAAAAAAGCCTGCCTGGTACGTATTTTTTTCTGTTAAAAGTTCAATTTACTACTGGTCTTTTATCCGAAATACACGCGGACGAAGTCGCGGGCAACAGCTATACATGTAATAAAATATTACGGCATGGCGTAAAAACTACTAAATCGAATTCGCTCAAACTTAGCTAATATATTAAAAACAATTTAAAAATACTTTTGCTGTTTCCGAATTTCCACGCGGACGGAGTCGCGGGCACATCTAGTATATACATATATTTTCTTTGCGGTCTTGACATGACAGCACAATCTCAGGACATTACGGTAGTGTGTGTATGAAGATCGCGGTAGACCTTAATAAGTTATAAAGTAAAGGTGATGGTAAACATAATTTACGGCCATGTCTTAGATATAAATTAAGTTAGTAGCTTTATTTATTCAGTATATTACTATGAGGCTTAAACACCGTAATATTGTTCCAAGTAACAAACCATTACCTTAACTTGTTGATACGATTTCGAAGTTTGTAAACTCCTCAAAGGTGCAGACAACTCAAGTTGTGCGCTCTCAGAGTAATGTTTGTGTAATTATAATGTAATAAGGAAATGTTAGGTAGGACGGCCTCGGGCAAGCTCTCCGCAAGTTAGCTGGTAGCACCTACATAATTCAATTCGGTATTTTATTTTGTGTCACACGAATATTTTTGAGTGTGAGTGTTTGTTTGTTTGTTTGTTACATCTTCATGTTCAAACGGCTGGACCAATGTTGATAAAATTTGGTAATGAGGTACCTCACACCCTAGATTAACACATAGGCTACTTCGTATCCCGAAAAAATGTAGCAGGTAACACCGTGGACCGCAGCTAGTTTTAAATAGATCAATATTAGTTGCCAGGGGTTGAGTTTTACGGTGTGCGATTAGAGATGCCTATGTTCAACAGTGGACTGCTACAGGCTGATGACGACAAAGCAGATCTATATAGGCCATGCTTAACACGAAAAGAGAGTTTTAACCCACGAAAGTTTTATGCACGACCCGTCTCGCTTCCACAACGGAAAATATCCTGCTTAACGAGTTATAGTAAGGGCCCTGTTTTGGTCATAGGCGGATTTAATGCATGTACTGCACAATTTTATCAGTCAACTGTCAATTTTATTTTACTTTTAGATCCTTTTTGGTAGACACAAGTGTTCAGTGTGTAGACGATTTATTGAAGTTGAATCTGCTATTGTGGATTTATTATACCTACATGTGTAAAGAAAACAGATGGACCGAGAAATATAAACATAATAACAATATATATATCTTACGCGACGGTGTAAATGCCGTCGCTTCTGTATATCCGGGCAATGCTACCAAATCCGGATCCTAGGAGCATTTGGCAGAGTGCTGCGAGCTTGCGACGGAACGCGACTCCCCGCCGTCGAACGCCATTTTGTCCCTTTTGATACAACACTTTGCACTCCCTGATCCAACCGGCTGCTAGATTAGCTGAAAAGAATAAAACTCATTAGCTTTGGAGAGCAAAGTTCAGTTGCGGGAAGATTTTAAGAGGAAGTGTCTAATCAGGCTTGAATTGATTGGAAATCAGTAGATAAGATTATTTGTGGTGTAATGTTATTTGTAGGAAGCGAAACTCCTTTTTTATTGTTTTAAATCCTTGTTTGCAAGTGCTGTAGATACTACAGTGAAATAAACTATGATTCTATTCATATTTCAAATATCAAAAATATTTAGACCAAAGTTTGATATCATAAGCAAAAAAATATTTATTATACACATATGTTTTATATAATTATTAAATGGCGTGGCAAAGCAAAAAATAAATACCTAAAAATTAAGATATTGTTATAAACTAAGTCATAACAAAAAATCTTTCCAACAGTGTTAAATTGATACTTCATTATAAACTCCATCTACTACAATTGAATCAATCAAATCAAAGATAAAGCACTCCAATACATATTGATTATACAAATAAGACTAATATGCTACTAGGTATTTAGATCAAACGAAAAGGATAGGAAGAAATCGTTTACAAATTGATATAAATCGTTTGATCTCGATCCATCTTCTTTAGGTCCATCGAGCGTACGTGGGTAATAGACGAATGACATCCATCTTTATCCGACACCGAATAAATATTTAAATTAGATGTCTTCGAAAAACATTTTAGGATTGCTAAGTTAGATACAGGACCGGTAGCCAACTATTAATTTAAATTTAAAAGTGTTTTAAAAATAAATGGTGGTCTCATTTAAATTGGATACGTCTGAGCCCACATAATGTGACTAATGTCTATTTTATCGCGATAGGTGTTAATTAATATTCAAATTATATTATTTTTAATTTAGTTTTGGTAAGCTTCGATCGTTTAAGCAACTTAATGAGCCCTGAAATTGGTCCGAATCTTATCTTAACTGTAGTAAATAAATAGTAAAGAAGTAAAATATTGTTCTTTGTTTTATTAGGAAATACAAGTGTATAATAAATATTTAAAAAGCGTATTTTTATTTTATCTTGTAGAAATACTAGTATATTGCCTAATTAAATTCATAGCGAAAATATATTTTTATTAATTATCCGCTGACCAACTATTTCTTATATAATTTCGTTTACTTTATTCTTATTGCGTAAATTAATATTAATTATATTGAGCCACGACAGCTTAGTTGGCAGAGCTTTGCCACGGATCGGCGAAGATCGCGGGTGCGAACGCCGCTCGTGTCCATCATTTTTAAAATTTCCATTTTAGCTTTGGGTATATTGAGATATTAATATAGTTGAAGCATTCTTTATACAAGCTTGCATATTGTTTAAAGAATGCTTTTTAGATTGTTCATCGCATGTTGTGGTTTGGGCCTGTTAGCAGCCTATTATTATGTGGGTAATAAACTAGGACTGATACATTTACTTAGCAGCTTATTACCTACTTAAGCTGTGCACGAAATCGATGCTTATGCACGCGACACTTGTTGTTTTTTCAACATTTAGTATTCACAAACGACATTCTAGTGGACTTCCGATGTAGGTGTAATGTTTTATACTGACGTTCCACCGAACAATAATTTTCAAAAAAACTATTATTACTTTTAATTATCATGAAGTTAAATATGCATTTCGTCAGAAAGGCACTTTTTAGACGCCCTTTGATTGAATTAACGTTAATATAATTGCATCTTTTTTCAATGGACAGTAACCGATTTTATATTAAGTATTTAAAAAATTCCAGCCTGTAACTGTACCATGGTTGCACTGCAGGTTAAAGACCTCTTTTAATACAGAGAAAGGAACTAATTGATTTCCTTGAACTTAATTCTTTCAATTAAATCGCCTCTTTGTAAAATACAATAAAAATCACTAAACATGTAAATTCAATAGGATTTGGGTCAATCAGTCACTTATTCATGTTGTGCATTAATCAAAATGTACAAATACACACATTGTAAGCATGTCATCAGTTATTGAATAAGTTTATGCAACGATTTATTGATGGCAACTGTGTAATGATATGAATCGCAATTTCAACGATTTGATTGAGATAAAACGGCTTGGAATTACGCACGTAACAACTAGATATGTTATATCACATGCTGCGTAATAGTAACGTTTTTCGATGTAAGTACGTTATTGGTAGATATTGTTTGTGTACGAAAAGAACACGACTCTTCCACGAACAAAAAAATGGAGTCGTAAGAGGCTGTATGGGCTCAAATGTATTCATTCGTATCTAAAACTAGCTTCCGCCCGCGACGTTGTTCACATGGATTTAGATTTTTTTATAGCCTTCCTCGATAAATAGACTATCCAACACAAAAATATTTTCTTCAATTCGGATTAGTATGTAGTTTCCGAGATTTGCACGGTTATCCAAACAAACTCTTCAGCTTTATCATATTATATAAGTATAGATTTCCTGATAAAGAATAACACCTCAGTTTACCACTTCGGAGATTACAGCCCCCTTACTATGAACTCTTAAAGCAGGACAGTTTACGTTGTAAAAGCGAGACGCCGCATTACACGGCCGTAGCGGCGTCTCCTTTTCACATCTTGAACTATCCTGCTTTAAGAGTTCATGGTAAGGGGGCAGGCGTAAAATATAAACTAATTTTTAATTGAAGGATTCCTTTAGTAAGTAAAGTTTATTAGTTCTAAATGAACTCTGCTGTGTATTGAAATAAATAATAAATAGATATTTTTAACGATAAACTAATGAATACTTAATGTCATGTGTGATGAACCACAAACGGATACTAAATATCGCACAGCTTTTATCGATTCACGACATCAATAAAATATTCGCCACAATTAATTTCGCTTATAAACTGGGTCGTAAATGATTTAAATTATTGCATTTTTATCTTGTTTAACTGATGCTGTCATTGGGTTTTAATTAGTCCGTCTTTTAATGTTGGTTTAACGGCGAGTTTTACTGTACCGTGTAATTATTTTTGTTATTTATTCACATGCTTGCTCCATTTTCATGTAACTCTGTGTGACAGCGCTAATTGGTTACGCAGTGCAGGTAATGAACTTAATGTATGTTATGTTTGGTTTATTGTTCATAATAATTGTACTAACATTCTGTGTGTTCCATCACGGAACAGTTATCTCCCAGACAGAAGATACCGTGAGATTTTTGCGCACCTTGTTTTGTTAATGTTTATATTTTAATACTTTATTTTCCGAACCATACTACACATTGTTTACGTTAGCCGGTTGCTAGACTGAAGAGGGACTGAACATGAGTATCGACATGCCTGGGACACGTCTGTCGCATGTAGGAGATGTAAGTACATGTAAGATAGCCATTAGAGATGTGGTAGATCCAAGTAGTGTAGAGATAACTTGGTGTATCTATTGTAGGATTATGCCCACTTTTGGAATTGGAAAAAGAAGATGCCTAGTACCTATATAAAAAAAAACTTAAATATTAGTTCAAGTTGATTAAATACTGATTACGTAGATGATAATTGTATAAATTGGGTTTAAAATAGACTATTTTGTTTACCAAAACAGTTTATCATAGTCATAGCTTTTAGATTTTTGAGGCTTATTATAATATTTACTAAGCTTCAAAAAGACGATTTCCACGCTCTAGGGTACCTATGCAATTTGCACAGTAACGCTATATTTTTTTCTTCCTCAACATTAAAAGTTATTCGGCATAATTTTCTTTATAAGAGACGTGTTAAGTTGTCTCATAATCTTTTAAATATACATGTTGATTTAAACATCCTTATCGGAGCGTTCTCAACCTGTCATTCAAGTGTTGAAACAACGCATAATTAAATATTTGTGTTACTTTATTTTACGTGAACTAAATATACGGTTAAAGTGTATTTCTTAATACCGGATTATCTGAGTCTTTGTCAGTGAATGAACTTACAAGCAACTTGTGTGAGTTCATTTAAATGTTAAGTTTTATTTATAACTGTAGATATTATTTGTTATGTCCAATGTACGCATTTTTTTATTTCATTCAGAAGATTTTTGGTAGTTTTAGTAGGTACCTACTGTATTGGTTGACTTTTGCGGGTTCTTGTGTAACGTATGAGGATTACTGGTTTAGAATAATTCTTTGAAGAAAAATATGGCACATTGTGCCAAATGAAAAGCTGCAAAAAATAAGTAAGATAATACGATTCAATTTATTAAAAATCTAAAAAGTGACATCGACAAACCTTAAAAACGTCCATTTCCCAATAATATTCTGAGTTTGCTAATACTGTTTTATAACAGACTTTATTGTCGTTATTGAAAATGTATTAGCAATAAATAAACACAAAGCTTTGCGATAATAATATCGATGCTAAGGAATTTCCTTTGCCGTTTATCGTACATTGTTCCGTCGCCGCCCGAACGGAAAGTTGTTAGGTAAATAAGTAATTTAACTAATCAGATTTTAAGTGGCGAGAAGGCATCGTGAAGTAATCTTTGGCCTGATCAAATTAACTTATGCTTGCTCCCTACATTTTATTTCAGGGTAATGAGAGTTAATAAGTTACTAGGAACCAAGCCGTAGAGTTGGCACATAAATTAGCGAGCTACGATCGAAGATAAATGCCATGCAATTTGATTAGCATTTTTTAAATGATCTTTAAAAGCTTCCGTCCTGTGCCAATTTGGCGACAAATATTTTAGGTACACGATTTCGTAATATATAGACTATTTAATTAATTTTAATTGGCAGGATTTATTAATGTGCTTTGTTATTATTTCTTTATGTGAAACGGATGTTGTAATAAGGTCTATATTTTTTATATAAACTTTGTCCCACACAAAGATTCCTCTGTATCATGGGTGCGTTTTATACACAAAGAAAGTCACTGTTTTAGAACTAATAACCGGCCAAGAAAATAAAGTTTCCCGTGTGGGAAGAAGATTTGTGAATCTTGTAAAAGAGCTAACAGTTAAGCTACTGCGTTATTTTCTACGTAATTACTAAGCTAATCAGAAAGTTTTCGATTCAATCACGTAGTTTATGCAAACCGAGTAAGCTACACAAATTGGTCGATATTATCAATTTAATTTATCTTCATAACTACTGGCGCGAGACTCAGTGACTTAATGCCATAGGTCAGTCAATTAGTAAGTTTATAGGGGGAAATTGGGAAGATTGGGGGATGGGAAATTGTTAACTAAGTACATTTATATAAAGAGCAAGTCTGTATCCTTCTACTTTATTTACTGTTTAACTTTCCATCACACTCTTTCCTGCAAATCAACAATGTACTCATTCATTAATAAAATATTGTAATACAAGTTTGCCACCTTACGACCGCGCAAAACTTTTGGCTGCTATCCGTACGTAACGTGTGATTAAATTTTAAATTGCGCGGCCACACAGGTCGGTTTAAACCGCCTATCGCCTCGTCACGAGCTTCAGGTTACTCCCAGAATAATCCACTGTGTGCTTTAAAAATATCCGCAAAGTTTGTGGTGCACCGACGAACTGGAAATGCCCGATAAGCTAGACTTTACAGGGTTCTGAAAAGTATGTTAAATCACTTCGAGTCTGTAGTTACGCTTGTGCCGTTTGAGCGAGGAGTTATTTCAAGTAGTTATATTAAAATTAGTATTTGTATTAAAATGACTGACTTATGTTTTTAATAAACGTAAGGCAATTCTCAGTGCCTCTGTCTTATCACCACTCGTTACCATCTCATTCAGTATTTGGTTACACCATTTAAAAAAGGGAATTATAACATCAATCGTCCATTGATCATTTAGCTATATACATAACATATACCTACTTACTCATAAGCTCTTTACACTGGCTGGAGTAATTATCGAATCCCAATAACAAATTGACAGCAATTAGAATCCAATTATTGTGGTTGCTATACGCAGTAATTATGCAAATTAGTTCTTTGATTGCACGCGAAACCAATTTCACACGTATATAGGTACCAGTGTTGTGATAAATGTCACAATTAATTTGAGACAATCCGTTTATCTGATCGTTGAGACGGAAACCGTCTGGGTAGGCGTTGTTTTAAGTTATTTCGATTAATATTGTTTTCGCTTATGGAAGTTAAACTGGCTTTACTAGATAGAGAGCGACTAGTTTCCGTGTTTTAATTGTCTTTAGAGTGCTTTTTTGAATACGATGAAAAAGTACTGTTAGCAAAAAAAACACATTGCATCTTAAAAATTTACAAAGGTATCTTCAGTTAGTTTACATAGGTTCTTTCATCGTATGGTAAAAATCGCATGCATTGCGTTTACAGGAAAATATTTGCCGTTATAAAAGATTCGAACGGAAAACGTCCGTGACATTCATAAGTCCTTAAAACTTCATTAATTTACGAAATGAAAATTGCAAAATACGACCGTTAGTCGAAATTAATAAAAAACGCCTACCTATTTGTAGTACGAAGTGTATAAAGCATAGGGGAGTAAGGCGCGCCACCCACGTGCGACAGTCGGCAGTCGACTGCGATTTGTCAGTTGTCGTCGTCGCAGGCACGCGTCCCTGACTAATTGGCGTTATAAATCGACACACGCGCCGTGTAATCAACGCTCCGATGCAAGTGTTGAATGGTCAGCGGTGCGACTTTATGACGCTGCTCATTGTTGATTTTGTAGCACTCGGTATGTCCGTATGAATCAAATAAATTCTGTGATGTTGTAAACTTAATAATTTTTTGGTAACCCTACCATTTTAATGCTCAGTAGGTCAATGTCAATGGTTAATGGCATACATATAAGTCCATAAAATGCTAGGCGCCAAACGCCAATATAATTAAGCTACGGAAACTAGTGTGCAAGCAGTACAAAAGATAGTGTTGGAGTCCGAAACTAGTCGGGCTTCCCAACTATTGACGTGAGTAAAAACCGGTATATATAGTAAATAATACAATAGATACTTAGAAAGTTTATTCTAAAATAACGACAGTTCTGAAAGCAGGTCAAGATTATAATACCTAGGTAAAAACAAATAATAAGAAAACGATAAAAAATGATTATAAGCATTATTCGACACCAACGAAATCGATTAAATATGCTCCTTCAAGCACTACTTTTCAATAGCAACACCCAGTTTAATAAAAATAGGTTTGTAGCATAATCAGCCAATTATATCAGTAAGATAGGTAGGGCTTACACCTGCGTAATGTAACATTACCCAGCGATCATCAATTTGACTGCCAAGCATGCAATTATGGCATTACCCCTATCGTCCGCTACAGCGATCTACGAGGGTGGTCGATTATTTGCAGTAGATGTTTACCGGTTGTTGAAGATGATGCATATTTCTAGCGTTTTTCAATTACAAAACCAACAATTGCCAGTACCGATCAAGTACAGGCTGTTCTGCATAATTTATTGGTATTAAAAACAGTAGTGCCGTTCCAGGAATTATAGACTGCGCTACGCCTTGAGGCAAATACAGTAGGTACTAATTTTATCTTAGATGATTTCAACAATTTGTTCGAGACGGTAGTATGAAAATATAATTTAATGGAATATTGTATGACAGTGTTACAAAAGGAACTACTAGTGGCACCGTTCACCAGAACCTTATGGGACGGCAAGTATGTTACCCACATGGGATTTTATTACCTGGCAAGGAACAAGCACATAACCATAATTGATCAACTCAAAATTCAGGTTTTTCAATGTTACGTAGTCCTTACCAAACTTTTTGAATTTCTTCTTTTGTTAATCGTAAAGGTCACCGAAAGAGTTTTCTTTTGAAACATTTTAATGACATTTCCTTACACCTACAATTGGTTCGTTACCAATAATGCTAAAGATTTTTTGGAAACCCGTACTTTTCAAATTTTTTTGGCTTTTGATTGTTTTTTACTTATAATTTGCTTTTGTCCGCGACTTTGTAAACTAAACCTTTACAAGACTTTTTGCGAGCACGGATAAGGTTTCGAATTCACACGATCTTCTTTTAAATTTTTGTTTAGATTGTTTAGTATTTTGGGTGTTAAGAGCTAAGGTACCTAACATAATTGTGATCCACATCTATACATTATCAGGATAATTCCTTATAATGACAAAAGAGTATTAATCAAAAATAATCGAATATGAAATGAGATTTCATGTCACCTAAACTTCACTAAAAATGTATTCATCGCCAATTACCTGTATCTTGGAACAAAATTAAACAGTATTGAAATATCAGCGTGGCAATACATGAAGCGATCGCAAAAATGGAAACCGCTTTAACTAATTGTGTCGCATTAGCAACACGCGGTGTTAATGTACGGGATACGTGTACAAATGAGCTCTGATTACTGATGTTTTACATCAATGAAGTTAATATTCTACATTAAGTAACTAATAATTGGAAATGAATTTCTGATACGGGAATGTACGAGCTATTCGTGTATTAGACTCGTGTCGTGTTTCAAGTTGTAAAAGTAGATAAAGGTGTAGCTGAGATGTAATGTATCAAACTGTTATCGAGGCTTAGTTGTAAGTTTTATAGATGGATTACTTAGGATTCTGAGAATTGTAATGGGTTGAATCTGACTTTGCGTTGAAGTGAACGGAATTGCGAAAATGGTTTCAATTTTCTTAATACGCAAAGCCAAACTTGGAATTTAAACAGTTCCAGTGTGAGAATAAAAGTAGGTAACCGGCAATAATATTGATATGCATTAATTATACATAGGACAATCTAAACATCTATAAAAACCCACAATAATTAATAAAATGGATATAATTTTATTCTATGGCATTCTGAGAAGAAAGCTGATAAGTTTTTCAATGTTCAGACTCTAGCCAGCAAATATCATCGTAAAGTTGAAACTCAACAACGTATATCGATTTAACATAACAATTGACGATAATAACAAGGTAGTTTCGTTTGATTTCGGATTTGAATAGTTCGGTTCTAAGCCAATACGATGCCTACTCCAATACTGTAACAAAGTCGATCCTTCAGCATCCATTGAATCTTACGTTGGACAAGTACTACTTTAGGTGAATCACAAAGGGTTTTGCCAATAGCCACACAAGGCGCGTACTCATAAATGTCAGTCACAAACGGATTATTGCAAGCGCTCAGGCGGACGAACGCTGAGCGATGATCGGGGAGACACAAAGGCATGCGAAATTAGTATTTGTCGTTCATTAATAAGCGTATATTGCAACATGCAGTAACCCTTTTGGCCAAAGATTATAATATACAAAACTTTTGCTATTTTAAAGTGGACATTTTATGTGGATTAAAAATTGATCATGCATTTTTGTTGTTGTTACTTGCGTTATGGCAAGGCTATTATTTGTAATCTTTCATTTTTTGCCGAGTATTTTTGACCAAATGATATTTTTCTTTCTAAATCATTCGAGTTGAATGAGATTTACAGACAAAGCCAAATGCTCTTTCTTTAAGGCAATTTTAAAATAGCATCAGCGGTAAAATTTAAGAACATTTTCATAGATACAAATAATTATTGATCTAAACCGAGTAATACTTATATATGTATAGTAATACTTATATAATTATGTTCTCATCCGTGTGTATTGCATTACGGTGTATTAACAATAATTAAGGTTATAATAATCAACAACAGTTCCAAAAACCTTAAATATCCAAAACGGGATTTTACACAGAATTTTATAATCTTTGACAAAATCCTGACGTGCGTGAGTAATTCAATCAAGTTGCTATTACATAGCGCGAGGCAGACTCGTCTCGAAAAGGGGCCGAAGCCAATATTAGTAACAGCTCATGTAGATAGGTTTGAGTAGGTAAAATACTAAGTACCCACAGTCGGTGTATTTCACAATACGAAAGTTTGTACGTTTGTTACTTGTAATGGTTATTAGATGAAGCTGAAGAAGATTTGAATGAAGCTTAATTATTTTGAAGGTAAAAGTTCATCACCATCATTCATAGCTCGATGTTCACCGTCCACTTTGAGAATTCAAAATGTTGTTCCTTAAGACGTAAATGTGTTTCCAGGCATTACTTTGCTCGTACATATTGTAATCGAATATACCTCTCTCTACTATGTGCAAGAAGTCCGACACATTTACTGCCGCAGAAGTGGTGATCAATGGAAATATTTAATGTTTCAGTTTGACTCTTTAGATCTTTACCCACTATGATGATTTTTTAATTTGCCTTACTATATACGAAAGCCTTTAGTTTCGTGGTTTATTTTTAGAGATATGAAATACTTATTAAATGCACAATTACTCATATTTGATTAGGATCCAGCAGCAGTGTATAGACTGAGTAATGACGGGAAATATTGGAGCATTCAATTCATGATAAAATAGTCCGTAAAGCCCTTATTTTGCAAAGATTTTAAAAAACTATTCCGTTCATTGCTAAGTGGTTTCAATGTGTCTATTTATTATTGATAAGGTGCTAAATAAGGTTTGAAAGCGCTTTACTTACCTGACCTTGGTTCCTGGAGTAGGTACATTATGCTACTAGGTACTCTTAGCTTCATGTTAAAGGTAAGTCTTTGTTAGATTTCTTGGAAGTACCGACATTTTCGGTAAATCGCTTATTTCGCTACTTCGCGTTTAATTTATTATGCATTAATTTAGAAGGACGAATTTATCCTACCCTTTTAGTACCTATCCTATATGTGTGTCACTTCTACTCGACATCTGTGTTTGAAAACCTGGGAAATGTTTTGTTTTTCTATTAGATGATTGGGTGATTGTTTCTTGACTGATTGCGTTTTCGCAATAGATTTTATAAGAACAAAAGATTGTTAATAACCGTATACCACATAAATAAAATCGCCAGAATTCGAATATTCACGTTCCAATAACCTATATTTGCCGAACCGATAAAAACAAAAGACTTTCTCATTTCAGTGCAGAAACAAATGAAATGCAAATAAACATTCATGGAAGTACAGTACAAACAGAAAAGTCCCAAAGCAGATCTGCCCTCCCCAGAGCTAACGAATGTCCGTGCAGGATGTTTTCTTGTAAATAAGAAAGAATGAGGTAATGCAATACGATGGTGGCATGGCAGTACGCAAGCGACGGCCTGTCCGTGCGTAACCCGCCAACCACTTTTGTACCAACTAGAGAGTTCTGTCTCCCTCACACTCTCACAAGCTTCTACAGGGAATATTGGAGGGTATTCTGAATGGTGGTCGTTCGTTTTTGAATGGTAACGACGTCGTTTTGACGATTAAAGTCTTGATACTGTTTGCTAGAAGACAGTCCATTTTTTGGTACATTAAGTTTGAGTGAACTACGCAACGTTTTTAATATCGATTTTGCTTTTAATTTGTGACACTTGGTCAGTTATTATGTTTTTTTTTCATATAGAGTAGGATCGAGCGTAAATCTCTACCCTTGCTCACTGCCGGTTGGCAAGTATAGAATATTCATTCTAGATTTATTCACAGTCATTTGTCTCACCGTTTTCAGGCATATTATCCAATTCTATTACTAAACTTTGTTTTATTCCATATAATACCTCATATATATCGTAGTTGCATCGTTACAACACTACTCCCTCAAAAAGGTTATGAGGAGTTTTTACATCGTGAAAAGTTGCATAAATTTGGAGACAAGCAAAGTGGGTTCGCGTGTTTCTAGAGCGTGACTCAATTTCCAGCACTCATCGTATGTGTGAAAATAAAACCTTTAATGGGTATGCAGTTATGTGTCACGTAGATTTTGTTACAGCTTTGTCCTAATTCTGTACTTTAATTTGATGTATGAGAGCAAATGTTATCTCTGCGTAGTGGTGTTGTTAGAGACCATCATTAATTGCAGCATTTTAAATATTAATAGATTTGTCCCATGGATAGAAAGTGTCGTAGCCCGAAAACTGCTGATTTCTTTCTTATTATGAGTTCAGTCGGGTCATGAGTGCGCTTGACAGGCACAATAACAAAAACAAACACTAAAATAAACCTGTATTATTAAAATTGGATTTGAAAACATGCCCTTTGTGCCAAACGGATAGCTCTACTTTTATAAAAACTCTTTAATAACCTAAAATTTACTGCTATATTTAGTACGCCATACATGTAAATAATACTAACAATTATCATATTAGCCTTTAATAGAATTAAACTAAACAGTTTCTTTTTTGACCAGTTGTTCGTAATTCGTAGAATCAGTATGACAGTTTCGAGCATACAAACTAAAATTTTAAATCAACATTTAACTTCGATGCTTGCAACGCTGCATATTGATTAGACAGGTGACATCAAATCTTCCGAGTTCCGTGTATATTAAAAAAGATTTATTTAGCTTCTATATAGATAATCTCTTTATATTTTGTATTTGCCATATTTGCACTCGGCTAAATTTTTTGCATAAAGGAGCTTCTGTATGTCATTTTTCGACACCAAAATATGCCTTTGTCTACTTCTTACGACTAGCCGTTTTGTTGTGTTATCATTTTTTCATTTAACATTAACATTAAAATATTTTATGAGCCTACTGTTATCTTTGAAAGAATTACTTCTTTTGAAACATCACTAGCGCCCGCGCATAGTTTTTAATGCGTTTAATTTATATGTGTTAAATCTTAAACAATAAGTTGATAGTCTTATCGTATTTTATCTAAGTTGTTCTAGTGGTTAGAGCGCATAAGCCCCGTGCGAGTGTGTTAAATATTTATTTTAAAAAGAGCTGCATTGTATCTACACAATTACGATTTAGTTTATCGTTCTTGGGATTTTAGGATTTCTCAGAAAAAATCCTATTAGAAAAACTAGAAAATTTAGCCTTAAACACCGGAATTGGATGGACTGACGATTTTGTTGCTGTTCAGGGAATACCCATATAACAAAACAGCAAACAGAGGCATTCCAGGGAGGAGGCTTATGCCAAGCAGTGAGTAATATAAAAGCTGATGATGATGATAATAAACATAAATAAACCTTCATCAAAATTATGATCGTATCACGAACATAAACGCACGCGATTATCCAACGATTAATTTAATTTTAACAGCCTTTAAAATAAAAAGATTCGATTGTGTTTAAGACCCACATAATCCTTAGAATTAACATAATCCATAAACGCTCAGCGAATTACAACAAAAAATATAATCCCCACACATTGCCCGGTCGAACTATTCCGGTCACACAAGAAATGTAAATGTACGCGTTATCTTAGACAGGGGCCGCTCATCAAGGAAAATGTTTACTAAACACGAAATCACGGGCACCGTGGAAGACACCCGTCGAGATAAAACGTGATATGCTCTAATTAACTAGCATTACATTAAGGCTTATTAAGGTGTTATTAAACTTAGAAAGAGGTGTCGGGACACTGTTTGGATATCGCTGCTTGGATCAGTAAACAGTTTGATTATGCGTCGAAGGCATTAATTGAGAAAGCTTTAATTAGGTAGGTATATCGTAGATGTCTGTGACAAGCCGGTCGGTGTCATCACCTTCGTCCAAAATACCTGTCTCTACATGAAATAAGGATGCGTTTAAACACCAAAACAGTGACTTTCAACAAAATAAGTTTTTTCCATATTTGAATTTTGTTAGTGTTCATAGAACTGTTGTTAGTGTTAGGAACAGAAAGAACCCAGCATTATTTTCTAGTGTAGTAGTAACTCAAAAGCTGTAAAATTGATTTATTTTAAATGTAAAAGAGTTACATGTCAAAATCGAGCTTCAAAGACGGCGAGAGGTCGACTTGTTTTTTCTTACATTTCAAAGTGAATTCTGTAGGTAAGCTTTGGTAAAAAGCATATCAGGTATTGTGTTTTCTGAACTGGTAAGAAGAGGTCTGAATACCACATTTCGGACAAGACAGTTAGGTATAAATGTGACGTTAAGGAACTAAGTAAACAAGACAGACAAGAAGAGTTAAAATAACTAATGAAGTTTAAATGATACTTTAGAAGAAAAAATGCTTTTGCCTGGAATTGAAGTTGAAAATATCTGTGCAAATAAAGTCGATCCATAAACCTAAGAGCTAACACAGCTCACCTTAAATGTACATTGTAATCAGTATCAAGTCAAGCTTAGTAATTATCAAAGCAATCAGGCTTGCAACCAAAACTGTTATATTCGCCACAGACATAATTGCGATTTTCATAGTAGGTATACTCTTGGGACATTATTAGTACCCGAATTACGATTTATCGTTAAACCGAAATACCTTTCATTATACCGATATCATCGGTACAATTACCTAAATCGAATGATAGTATCAGTTGTCAATTGGTTTAGATTCGCATATCGATGCTAGATACAGTAATTGACTAATTTGATGGGTATACGGATTAATTTGGGCTGAAAATCAACCTTCCATTTCGATGTACAAATATAGTGGGTAAATAATATTTCTGGCCATGTTATTATAGTAGATAAACAACATATTATAATTCTTAACACTTTGACTGTGCGCGAAGCAGACACAATAGTTAAACAATCACCATGCCTCATATGTGGGTCATTACACTGTGAAAGGGTTAAGTTAGTAGTTATTCCAGAATACGTAAATATTTATGAAGTGAAAAGAAAAGTAAGTAAAAGCGTATTGTACGCAGAAGACTGAGGTTTGGATTAGTAAAAATTTCTAATGACGTAGAAGAGAGAGAGAGAGCCAGAAGATAATTTAGATCTTAAAATATGTGTTACAAGTACAAATTCGATCACAGGTTGGCCATTAGTCAGCCATAATTATATGAATTTTGACGATTTGATTGGTGCAGAGTTACTCGAATAACGTTAGTTACATATTTTTTGGTAACCTCATTAACACCAAAACAAATATCTTCATCTTTAAACAACAAACATCAATTTCAAGACCGATAGCAAGGCGATAGCCCCACAAAAGAAAGTCCATGACCCATGCACATCACGTTACAAATAAATCAAAACGTCATCGTGGAACAAACGAGTGGAGCTTTCAACGCAATTACCCACAGTGACGGACTACACACAAACTGCGAAAGCAAAGAGCCCACTTTATAACGTGCAAACTGCGGAGTACCTACAAGCAAATAGTTAAGTGTTCTGCGCGGGATTATTGAGTTGTGTGTTTTATTTTGTTGTTAGATTTTTTTGGAGTTGATGGGGACAACTACTGTTTTATTTTTTATCATTACAGTATGTCCCTAGTTACGTCTCCTTAACACTGAATAGGAAAGACTGATCCAAAGATGTAATTCTAAGTCAATGTTTTTTATATCTGGTGTAGATGATCTCGCCGTATCTAATTTTAGTTTATTAGCTGTATCATACAATATAGTTAGTCGTGAGTTTTTTATTCATTGTAGAAATATATAAAAATTTATCCTTTATTATTTTTACTTAGAAATCGCTATCTACATAACTATCATCGTATCAGCACGGTATCAGCCATTGCTCGGCCCATACCTCATTTTGCTTCTACCATACTTATCTATATAAGGTCTGTATAAAATAATGAGTCAATTCAAAACCACAAACTAGGGCTTCACATACAGAATCATTCCACATAACCTCCCATTTACAACGACACTCAACTATTACGAGGCTGCATGAAATCGGAATTGACATTCAAAATATTAGCAGTCACGCGTAACACATTCCGATCCGATACTAAGATCGCCCGGAAGCATTGAATGACGGAATAACCATCCAGCAGAGGCGGTAAGCGGCAATTTGCAAACGTCTCGGCCGTGTGTGAGGGTGTAGCCATGTAATCATGTAGACAACACTGCCTGGCATTAACTTGAATGGGTTTTGGAAAACAGTCAGCTGGCAGTCTGTCAATTGTGAATAACAGATGCAGGAATAGAAACTAGTAAAGATTGCACCAAGTGCTAGTTGTAGTCCTGTGAATGTTATTTCCGGGTGGAAATAAGCCGTTGATTTTTTCTGTGTGTTAATTATGACAACTTAAAGGTCATGAGACAATGAACTTTAATTTGCAGCTGGACATTACAGGTGTTTGGTTTATCAAGAATTTAATAACTTCATTATAGGTACTTTAACGATGGCTCACGTTATTCATATTAACGGAAACTTTGTACTAACACGCTTAGGTATATTTATTACGTGTAACAACAATGTTGCAATGTAAATAATACTCTATATACCTTCCGAACTTATCCGTTTTCATGTAATCTTAATTAAATTCAAGCAAATTAGTTGGTACAAACTCAGTTACAGAGATCACGGTGCAAATCCAAGCTCACGTACCGACGACTCTTTCAACAAAGCGAAACAATTCCCAGGAACAAACTAACGAAGCCAGTTAGCATAACAATATTCGTGTCTTGCTCGTATACACACGTATATACCGGATTGTTCTTAAATAACTACGTGGCTTTTATGTAAATAACCCCTTCCTGCCTCGGGGTGTGTGCTGATATTAAAAAGCTTTTGTTGGATTCGCGACCGTCCGGCTATCTTGTCTCCCGAAGTAACGGTTTTGTCAACCCGTTAATGCTGACGCGCGTTTTATAACATTGTTTTCTCTAAACGCACCCATTTTATAGTCATTCAAATTGAATTACGGTTTCTATCAACAAGCAATTTGTTTCGTAACTGCAGGGGAAAGGAATGCCTACAGATTTGCATTAGAATTTACTCTCTCGACGCTGTGACCATACTGTCATATAAACACGTATAGAAGGACTGTAAAGAAGGAATAAAAACATATTAAACCCTCCGACTGCTGCACCGATATTGTTCGCAAGCAACTCTATTACGTCCTAGAATGAAATTTATTGTCAACACCATTAAAATCTTTGACATCGGGTTTCATAAAACTGAAACTTTATACCGCCATACAATATTAAAGGACATTGAGATATTAAACAAACAAAGCAAGAAAACGACATGCCGAGCTTAATTTACATTTTGTATATTTAGTAGACAGACTCCGTCATTTACCCAATGACTCGAGGAGACAATATTGACAAAAGACTTTTGCTCAGTAATGCAGAAAATATGCAAAACGAGATGCGACGGACTACCAATTTCGTCCTTGTGTGGTCCGCTACTGGAACAAATATTTCCATATTGAATATGGGAAGAGGTTTAAAATGAAAAATTCGTTAATGAGGAGGACACAATCATTTCAAACAAGATGTCTTTACTTACTGATTCCATTGTTAGAGCTCTCATTGAGTATTCTGATTTAATTTTAGCCATTAGCAGCGCTCTGTCGGTAGACGAAAGCAAACAATTAACAGGATTTGTTTGCCGACGCTAATTTTAAAATTAACATCGTGAAATACAACAAACGTGCCTCGCACTCGGACCACCATAGTCGAGTCGCTTAACGCCGGCGCATGCGTGTTGCGAAAACTATTCATTACATAACATAGGTAAGTATAACTAAAGACGGATGTTCTTGAAATTTAGTAGAAGTTTTTATTTGGCTAACGACCATAACAGTCAAGTAACTTAACCAGTCAATACACATAACACATAAATAGTTTAGGTCGTAAACAAATTGAAGAGGAGAAAAATCAAACCACTCAGTAAAATATTCATATGATTTAGTTATCCGCGACTTTCGACAATTCTCATAGCATTATTTCAGTAAACATTTCCCAAGCAGTTTTTGCTGCTTCATTATTATCATCAAATATAATAACGTACTTTATTCTACGTTTATTTAAGTTATTCGTGTTGATATCATCTCTGTCTAAGTTGGAATCTTAATGTTCAGCATATTTAACTTTGAAGTCACGTTCTTTAAACATTTCTGCGTCTATTTTAATTTAAGTATTATGAGTGAAATATTTCGACTCTAATACGTTACTGAGATTTAAGATCTTCACGTAACTACTAATGGTGTGTTCTGTCTTACAAATGTGGTTGTGCATTAGCTGAATGATGACGACTTAAATTTTTCAATGGGATGGCATTGGACATTCCTTCGTTAAGTGAAGTCCTTAGTTTAGTAAATGTGTATTACTAGTATTTAAATAGATGTTGAACTATGTAATCCGAATTTATTTTATTTATCAAACCCATAATTATTAATCACTATCATAGTAATCGAAATAAAAATCGATTTGAAAGAAATGCCACGATACATACTAATTAGGAATAATATAATGGTAGACGTCTATAACTAAGGTATTACAAAATTTCAGAAACCTTGTTTAAATCAGCGCGGGAGTTTAATTCAACCAAATTTTTTATAAGACACATTGATTTGATTTAACCGACATCGTGCACCATTCTAAATGAATATACTTACTTTAAATGATTTGAAGATTACACCCAACAATTTGTTATATTATTTGATAGTATAATTACAGAATAATTATTTATCTTGCGTCGGGGTCGGTATCATTATACAAAGTTATTTAATTTCAGGAAGTGTTTGATTCCGTAATGTTAATAACCTTTCGAGTTTTAGAGCAATTTCATCGTGAGGTACTTTATAAACCTGATGTGCGTTTACTTGTGTTACTCAAAGATGATTGCTTTAATGATGGCCATGTTTTGAATTGCTTGATTTATTGATTTATAGCAGTATACTTTGTAATGATTTAGTAAACGGAACTCTTTTATGTTTGGAACTATTTTCATTAGCTGATGGACCAACGTTATCTTGTTAAAGATCTAAAACATTGTTGTTGCATCTGAAAACCATTACTAGAACTTGCTTGCTAAATAATGAAATAGGTATGAAAGTACAAATAAAAAGAACTGCTAACCATAAAATAAGAAGAATTGTAAGTCATAAAATGAATGAATTGATTGATATGGACTAAAATTACCTCTATAGGTTCACAAACATGATACTTGACAAGGGAGAAAAATGAATTCACTAAAAAGACACTTATTACTTCAAAGCTTCATTCATGCGAGATAAGTAGATATAAACAAACAAAACAAACCTGCATACGCTAAATAACGGCTATGACGTAGAAAGCAGCGCATGTTATATGCAAACTAGAAACATTGTTAGTTGTTATACTAGAACCGATTACTGGCACGATAGGTCTGGACCTCTTTGTTGCAATTTTTTCTAACGAGTTTAATTTATGTATCCCTTTTTTCTAGGTAATTGGCACTCGTACCTGGCGGTCCGGCCCGGCGGTCCGTCTTGTGATGGGTGACCGTTTTCACATGTCGAGACCCCTCCGTGCTTCGGAAGGCACGTTAAGCCGTTGGTCCTGTGCCTGATCTCCCTCCGGTCGTGTCGGTCTACCATCCCATCATACTCTGAGAGAAAGGGAATAGGGACTGCACCTGTGTTTGCGCGCATACTTATGCTCTATAATATCTCCTGCGTAGTTGGTTAGTCTCAGATGACATCGGCCGCCGTGACCGAAATTCGGTCAGGAGAACATTATTAATTGGCACTAAAGAGGAGAGACTCTACACTCAACCGTTAGTCGACGCAGGCTGATGAAGATTCCTATATTTTATAAATCAGTGCTAGATAGTTTAGCTGAAACTTAATTGTTCGCATACGAGATAAACCAACCCTCGTGCAAGTTCTAGTTTGTCTGTTTCCTTATTGTTGTTGTCTGAACATCGAATCATTATCCGGTTTTCAATTCTCCGAATACTGGGAATAACGTGAAATAGCAACTATGATGGTTTAAGCCTCTCGATATCAAAAGATTTCCAGTTTAATTACGCATGATCCTACCAAGTATTCTGAACACGATCCCATATTCTCATCACTACAGTATCGCTACAAAAGATTATATTGTTGATGTCTAACGCTCAATTTTCCGAGGCGTGCCGCTTACCAGTTCACCGTAGTAATCCTCCATTACACTACCCGTCACAGTACACCGCCTTACTGTATACGGAAGCTCAATTTAATTACACTCGACCGTTATAACGACGTCGCAGTGGTCAGACTCTCATCGTCTATATCGTATTAATCATTGACTCCGTTGATTTATGTGATAATTCTATGGGATACTATCTATCCTCAGTGTTATTAAGACGCTACTTTTGCGACCGGCTCAATCTAACATCTACAGCTTTGCAAACTTCGACGTAGAAATGAGTTATTGTGTCAGAATTTATATGTGCAGCATAAAGTCCGTGTTATTTGTTATCTTGATTACGTACTGATGAACATGTCTTTATTAAGATTTTACTGCTAATTTTATATTTGTCGTGGATTTATGGCACTGTTTCTTGACTCTGGCTCTGATTGAGTCATAATATTGAAATGGTGATTGTATTATCATTACCTAGGTACTTCAAGATCGATAAAATATTTATTATGAATTTTCATTAATATCGAATCTTAATACTAGTTTATGCTTCTTTCTATATTACTAACTGAAAGATATTGTGCGAAAGTGGATAATATAACCAATCTCTTTTACTTACATAAGCTAAACTAAACCATGAAAAGAAATTTGAGATTATTAAAATTTCCGGAAACTCTTTTATACACTGCTTTTAGTTGGCTGGTCTCTGTTTAGTAAGGGGATTGTAGTGCAATAAACAAGTTAACATAGGGTCTCAGTTTCAATCAGACGAACCAAAATTTCAAGAGAAAGATTCAGTTCAAATATAACTTTTGTGTCCGAAAGTAACCGTGCAAAACTCGGCAACATTGCTTTGCTTCATTTCACGAAAGAGTGGAACAGTTTTGACTTGGTATAGGATTGGCTACAGCTACCTCTATTATGATAATGATTATTCAAAAGCCTTTATCGAGAGTCCAAGTACCTAGATTGTTTCCGGATTCATGTAACGAGTTTCTACAACAAAATTTTCAATTTAACATCTCTCTCAAGAGTATATTAAATTCACTTTAAATACTTATCAACATGCGTGTGCCGTACAATTTCCCATTTCCGCTGAGCTCCAGATCAATTAGCAATAAAGCATTTAGTGGCAATAGTGGGTTTTACTCGGATCCAATTAAAATTAACCGTCGTACGCCGTTCTAAAGGGGAACGTTATTTACTGCGCACCAATGAAGAATTATCACCACGACTCAAATGTGACGCGATGCCTCTTATTAACCCTCATTCTATTAAATGCTAAGACAAATAGTTCTGTGTACTGATATATTGGTGCAGTATCGATTTATTTACTTCGTAGATTTATGTTGGATTGGGATTATTAAGGGGTATGAGGTTACCGGCATACCGGCGACTTCCTTAGAAGGACAATCTCTCACACACGCAATTCAACATGCGTTATCTTTGATTGCAATGTTTTAAATACGACGGTAATAAAAAAAATCTACCTTTTGCATTTTATGATTTAAATTGAGGTAGATTGGTGTTTCAGCCACTGCAAGAACCCTTTGCCAATAAAATGAAATGGCTATCAAGGTATAATTATTATCATATAAGTCAAATAAAATATGATTTTTTTTTGTCCGGGGCGAGATTTATTCAGATAATTATTTTGTTTAATAAGGTATCTATAAACCTGACATAAAAGTCGAGCTAAATTAGATAATTATGTTTCACAAATGATAACTAACTACGCCCCGCGGTTTTACCAGCTACATTTTTTTTGGGATAAGAAGCCTATGTGTTAATCCAGGGTGTCAGCTACCTCCATACCAAGTTTTATCAACATTGGTTCAGATGTTTGAGCGCAAAGAGGTAACAACCATACAAACACACAACCACTCGCCTTTATAATATTCGTGTGATTTAAAAAAATAAATCGCTTATAATACCTAACTGGTTTGTCGTATCAAAGTTGACTGAAAAATTACTCGAATTTTCGGTCCAATAAATGCAAGCCAATCCGCAAAAAATTAAGGCAATGTTAAAATATCACCGCTATAAATGAATTTCGTTTTATATGTAAGCCATGGACGTGCCGCAGATTTTTAAAGCAGGCTATAACCATTTATTGTTAATTAAAATGTTTTAAAACTTTATTGTTTGGTTAAAGTTTATTATGTGAAATTAACCTTTTGTTATATCCATGAGGAATTTTACGTGAGTCAATTAATAAGAGAATTTTAATTGTTATAATTATAATACATCCAGTAGATATATGTTTCGTTGCCTTTGCATATAAACTTTTTATCCCTTTACTGCTTGATAATTCATATCTAAATACTCATTATTTCAACATGAATTGTTTTATTAAATACAGTTTATATAGAATACACCTTGTATTTTATCTAGGTTTGCGACCTTGACTGCTCAAGTTCACGGTAGCTTCAAAGTGTCCCTAATAGTAATATTTATTGTCCCAATAAATCTAATATCATCAACGGAAAAGGAAAATTGAAAGGAATGCTGTACTTGATGGTCTGAAAACACCGCTCCTTTTGTTTGCCCTCCATATGACATATTATACAGGCTGATTGTAAATAAAATAGTAGGTTCCTACGTATTTTAAAATATGAGTAATTTTTTTAAGCACTTGGTATTTACGAAATTATCTTTCACCTCACTTTGGGCAAAACCTAAAAATGTGTATCTAAAGATAATGCTTTTTTTCAGACCATGGATCTATAATAATATTAGCAACTAAGAGCCCTAAACCAGGTTTCAATATAGTGGCATTCCACTACGCTACTTTTAAACATAGAATCACAACTTCACAGGCTAATCTTACGTGCGCCTGCGACTAACGGAGAATGCGAGTCTATTACGCTACGCTTCATTATTCGTGACGATGCACGGGCGCAGGTTTAAACAATAACGGTTCTTAAGGTATAGGAACTGGGCATCACGGAATAATACAGACAGAAGCTGCCTAGAGGATGCTATCAAGTTGTAAATGATCACATATTCTGTTTGAAGAAATTGTGTAGGGATTGCGGTTATTGTAAATACCTAACCTTCCGCCAGATAGTTTAGTCCCTATCTATTAAAGCCAGTGTCATAGACTAATAAAAATGTGAGTATGTGAAGTCTTGTCAAAACTTTCTTAAAGTTTAGTCTAAAACTTTTATATTATTAACCATCTTATAATATTAGAATATATTTAATCAGAAGGTTCAGACGTTATAACATTTTAAAAGGACCTTGATCAAGATGCGCCAGATTATTAATATCAATTCAATCGTCAAAAAAATTTAATCTTCATCAGTTTTTAACACCTGTTTCCATAATTATTTATTGAGATTATTATCGTGTGTAATAATTCACTAGGTTTCAATTGAGCGTTAGGCTGAGCAAGCCTATTATTGATGTTGATTTAATTACTACACGGCATTTTAAGTCCTATTTTTATGGTATTAAAGTTCAAGACGCAATTTACTTTTTCAATTATTCGAGAAGCAAAGTAATTGAAATCTGTAAGTCATGCTAAAATTCATTATCGAAGTATTAAAGATCCAATAAGTGCGCTCGGCGGAGATAAAATAAAAAGATCTAATCGCAATTTCACTTTCAACACTATTGTTTTTATTAAAATTGCGTTTATTGAGGCCTGTGTATAGTCGATTGGATGTCTATTGTCTAGCAGTGAGATGGGTGGATGCTTCTGGATAAAGTTGGCAGAAGAACGTGAAGATGCACGAGGAGGTAAAAGAGGTGCCTACCTACCCACCCAGCAGTTGGTAAAGTCCATGAATTTAACAACGCATCAAATGAGAACATGATATAGAAAATTAAATTTAAAGTGGCTAGATCAAATTAAAAATATAAAACTTGTTGTCCGTCCATTTGTACCATCCAACTTAATTTAATATACTAAATACGTCAATATTTTGACAATGGTATCAACTGCGTAAAATATTAATTGTTTACGACACAATAAAACCAAACCACTCATTGGTTTTGTGCCGCAATGAAATTCCAATAAGTGCACCTGACATTCAAAAGCGAAATGCCGCCGTACTAAATTCAACTTGTGTCCAGATTAACATTTTAATTAATGCAAATAGCATCTCCATACTTTTGACGGGTAAAAAATCCGTTCTGGGCGAACAACTCGTTACGAATAGTACCTACTCAGCCTCCAAGAGGATCATTATTGTCCGTGTGTTTGTTTTGTAAGCCTTCGGAAACTGACGATTAAGGGGAACGCAGGATAACAGATGTAAACGTTCAACTGAGACATGCAACCCCATTATACTTATTAGCGAAATGGCTCGATAAAGAATTAATGTAGGAAATATTGAGGGAGTAATTGTTGCTTTTGTAAGCGGGATTTGAAATTGCTGGCTGTTTGTAACGGACTCTAATCATATTATTAGCCATTTAAAATTTCGTTCGTAAAGGAGCTTCGCACATTATTGTTCAAAAGGGAACGGGAAACTGATCAAGCCGTTATAGTTTATAGTTATACAGTTTAGTTTATTTAAAGGGTTATAGTTGCTTTCATAAGGATATTGTCGTCATTACAATGTGGGATTATATCGTCTATGGGATTGTAGAGTAACAAATTTCTGAATCGGTCCGTCGTCGACAGCCCAAGGATGCATAGACTTCCTATTATACTCCGAGATAATTATGGAAGGTGAAAGGATGCCCTTATCGCGATACTTTTGCTCTTGTGGCTGTGAAGTTGTCATCGATTAGAGTAAGAAAAAAATACCTGTAGGTAAACATTTATCAAGACAACCAGTAGGTAACTTAACGTGGACAATGTTCATGCTTCTTAGTAATATATAATAATAATATAAAGCACAATCAAATCTGGTAGTAGGTACCCTTCACATTCTCTCACTCTCAGTACAGTTATTAAATTATAAATCATTTCGTTTGATAACCACATTCACGCGATTGTGAACTCTTGTCTCTATTGTTAGTTTTGAAAATTTAATTGGTATTAAGTGTCATTGATCCCTTTCTATTGGTGCACTTAGATAGGGTTGTCGCGTCTGTAAATTAATAAATAGTCTGCAAATTGTAAGAGATGTTTTAGAGTTTAATTCTGGTCAAGGTTTGCAGCATTTTTAACACACAAAGTTTCGAAAAAAGCTTTGTCACTTTTATTTTAAATCCTCTAAAAGGATATTATAAATGCTTATCTAAAGTTGTAATAAAATTATGTAGGAAAAACAAGGAATATTAACAAATTAACCACCTCATGTGGTTAATTTGTTAATATCAGTGTCGAATAAGATCCTATCAAACATTTAACAATTATTCCACCGACCACTTCGCATAATATCAGCCAAGGCGCAGTACTTACATGTCTTCATGCAGTCTTTAAAGAACTTATGAAAAACTGCTTCAAAATTCCCCTAAGATTTAAAATAATATAACTGTGTACACACGCAACCCTACGTAAAATCACTAACAAGAAACTTCAATTAAGACTACAACAAATTCGTTAAGCGACCATTCATCACAGCTGATTGGCAGTCCGCTTATGATACGAAACGTTGCTACTGGCGAAATTGCATTACCGCTCAATTATGTTAGTTACGCTTCTTTTTGTTAAGAAAATAATCAATGTATGAGTTGCTTCCGAACGTGTCATTGACTGAATGTGTTGTAATAACGGCTGCGATTGAGTTGAGCTTGTGACTTTCGTTTGTATTGTTGATACGCGCGCCAGTGTAATTGGGATATCATGATAATTTATTGGTTGTTATTCAAATTTTTCTCATGTGTTCTTATTATTATAAAATTATAGCGTAGCTATTCCGTTCTCAGTTATTCAAATCTAATATCTTGTTCCATATTTTCTTTTGGACATACCTACCTATATCCTAATAAGGTAGAGATAGGAGTGTAGGGGAAATACTGGTCGCTTAATAATATCGCAATAAACAACATTAAGATTCTATTACTATTAAATTACAATCAACCAACAATTACAATAGAAAAACAAAACTTAAGTAAATGTTAATAAAGCTCCTAAAATAAGGCTACACGGTACTAAATTCTGTCATAACTTCCATAGACATGAATTAATATAGATAAAATACATTGTTACAATTAATTATCTTGCAACATTGTCACACACCTTAGCCAACCTAACTGCGGTTAAACGAGGAATATCTGACCCTAAAAATAAAATACATGGACCCATTATAGTCCACAATTAATAATCACATGAATCAATACAGTAAAATTTATGGGCGTTCTTGTTACCACAAGAAAATCACTTTGTTATTATAGCCAGGGGCTCTGTGAAATTCCTCCTTAGATAGCCGTTTATGGCTAGGAATGGAGGGGAACGCAAACATTTCATCATAATTATGAAAATTCCGTCATGCATATTATTTTCAATATTTTGATTAATTAAAGTTGGGAAATCTAGTTCATAAAGGAAGAACAAGAAGGAAACTTTTCATCAAACTAAGAATCAATAAAGCAACAAAATATAATTTATTGCACGTGTGCCGATAAGCCGAATAATGCAACAAGTGGCATGCTAATTTGATCAAGTGAAAATACCTATACGTTGCTTTTAACAGAATTCCCGACAGTTGTATAGTCTGGAGAGGTGCCGCAACGCCTTTAACAAAACTAATTTATACTAAACTAACTAATAACCATTCTAAACCGAGAAAATGTTGAAGCATAAAATGTAAGTTACGGTTTACAAATGTACTAAATGGTTGTCTCCTTACAGTAACACAAAAAATATTTAAAACAAACACCGCTCGCTAAACGAAAAAATCACATTCCCGAAAATGTTTTCCTCATCATCTGTATTTGACCTTTTCATTGTATTTTTTAGCGTATTTCAGTAGGAATATGAAGATTTCGCCTCCCTCACCCAAACGTTGTTGTATAAATAGGCTTTTATCCTCTTTATATCGAACACTATCATAAAAGTGTCACAGGGCTGCCGCAAACGAGAATTTACTGCAGCATCGTGCAAATGAACCGCCGATGAAATAAATCGACATCGGATCCGATAGTTGACAAGATAACGCTGATAATTCACGATAGTACTTGTTTAATTTTCTTTTCATTGTGTTTCGATTGTCATAAATATTTGATACAAACGTATGTAAATTGTAGGCATGTGTATGGTAAATCTTTTGCAATCGCGTATGGTGATTTTATGGCTAATATTTTCTGTTTTATATTGGATCACGATGGGCTATTTGGTTTGCGCTGTGTGGTCTCGGTTTAAATAGAGCGCTCTAGTGTACTAGTCGCAGGGACATGTGGAAAAGTTAAGCATTGACCCAACGATAAGTAGAAAGAAAGAAATATAGGTACATATTTCTTCTACACTCATACGTTGTATATTATAATGTTGGCCTGTAAATTAACAAACAAAAAGTTTCAAATGAGTTGTTTGATGAAATAAAGTAGCGCTGTCAATCTGCTAACACTAACAAACCAACAAATGAAATCACGAAATGCCATCTTTCGATTGTTATTTGCACGAGAAATAGCAAAAATTCACAAAAACTATTTAAACTTAAAAAAAACACATGAATAAGAATAATATATTTAATAATATTGGCGGTTCTATTGTCTGGAAGGCCAGGATTTCAAAGCACTGTCAAACAAAGTCCACGATAGAGCAGAGGTAGCGCCCCGCGCGCTTATTTCATTATTCAAAATAAGAGGGTAGGTGAGAGAAAATAAAATGGCCTTTCCTTAGAAAAGTCGAAATGGCATATCAAATCGTTTTTATCTTTACTGAGCTAAGGAAGTAAAGTGTAGTTGTTGATTTCAAAACTGTTGTACATGATGTGTTATCAATTAATAGGGTTCATTGTGTGTGTGTGGTGAATCATAGACATTATATTAGAAAGTTTGAAGTGTTTATAGTATACTTGGGAACTCAAAACAAATTTTGTGACACTCGACTATTGGATACGCTGCTTGACCTGTAGTGTGCATTCCATGGGTAAGTTTATGGCAGTATTTTTTATGAAAAGCAATAACTGTATAAGTAACAATCGTAGACATTAAGTTACCCTTGCAACATTTAATCTTCAAAAACCGATCATTCGATTCGAGCGCGTATAACTAAACTACCTCTTCTTATTGAAATATCATTCATCATCATCACCATCAGCCGGAGTTGTCCACTGTTGAACAAAGACCTCCCCGTTAGATCGCCACAATGAACGACAGCTTGCCATTTGCATCCACCGGTTGCCCGCAACTATCATCGCTAATAATTAAATTCTGTTTGAAATTTTTGCTGGTATCTATTACTGCTAAGTAAAGTATTGACCGGTCATCTTCATATATTAAGCACGATGTATTCGCAACTAGGGAGTCTGTATTGTTTCTCTTAGGTTTACCTGAGCTTAATTGAAAAGGTTCAAAAACTGCGTACCTGCGTAGTGCCATAATCTTTTTAAGTTATTTAACACAACTGACTTTCTTATGATTATTTAGGACCAGGAATTAATTTTCTAAAATTGCTAATAGGTATGAAGGGAGGCTTCGCTTAAACGGGGAGGCCTATGTTCAACAGTGGACGTCTTTGGCTGATGATGATGATGATGATGATGATGAAGGGAGCAAGCGTCATGTTTTGAGTTAGTTCCTTCCCTGTCGGGGTTAATACACTGTAGTGTGCTTAAAAATGTACATTTGCTAAACAAAGAGCAGCGGTCAGACCACACACGACAGCCTCACATTGTTTTGCCCCACATAAACCTTTGTACATGAACAGTTGTAATTTTTATCACCATTTATGACGTTATTGCTTTATGCCGTCCGACTGCAGTGCATGAATTCGATATAATGTCTTCCGACAATCATATGTGCCATATTGTTTACTGTAGGCCGGAATTACTGTTCGTAACCTTTGCAATAAAGTATTAAATTTATTGTATGAAATTAAATACAATAAAACTTAAGATAAAGGATATCTTTATATGCATCGTAAATGCAGTAGCTTGTGTATTGATGCAATCAGTTAATAAAAATCAAATAACTTTTCATTGCGAATGAAACGTGATAAAGTGCCGATGCGACGCGATGTCTCGTTGAAGTCAGAAAAATATATTCTGGCTTATATTTTTCCAAGTCTAGGTTAAATGCCTGGAACTACAGCTAAAGTACTATGATATTTTTATTTGCATCTAAGGACCAAACACATTACTACGGTCGGCTGAATATTACTTTTACATCATGTTTTACATAGTTTTGATCACATCGTATGCTCAAAAGATAGTTATACTTACATTTGAAAAATCAAATCAAAGTATTTGACTTCTTTTTAGTCCATTCGTTGTTATACTGTGCTAAGAATCGTCATTTATTTAACATCGTTTGTCGAAGAAGTTCGTACGCAATCATCGATATTCAAAATCTGTTGTAAATATTTGCGTTAGCTTCATTATTTTATGTGCAGTAAGCGAATGATGGACATTACATATAATTTGCATTCTCAGTACCCATTTAAAATTATGTTTTTATCACATAAGTAGGTACGTAATATTTATTAGAGTGGTTCGGGAGCTAGTAAACGGTGGGATGGTATCATGACCACTTTAATGCAGTCTTTAAGATTTCTATGCACGAGGTTGCAGGTTCAAACCCAGGCAAGTATCAATGTGACTTTTTCAATGTCATAAATACTTTCTTAGATATTCTGAGACACCACTGACTAACGGTGACGAAAACATCGTAAGGAAACCAGGATTTAATTATCTGAAATCGCCAACCCGCAGTGAGCTAGCGTGGTGATCAATGCTCAATCCTTCTCTAACGAGAAGAGGCCTTTGCCCTGCAGTGGGACAGTTATAGGCTGTTATTATTATTATTATTTTAGATACAAGGCAGTTAAACAATTAATGCCTTTCAAACCGTTTCCTGTTTTGTAATGTTGTGTCTTAAGTTACTTAAACAATTATTTTCAAGTACTCATCATAGCTGGCTGACAATACAATATACCATTATTTTAAACTACGGAACAACAAAAAGTCATTATTTCATACGACCGCAGTACACAACGTCTTGGGTTCAGTAAGGCTTTGGGTCTCGCATACCCTTGTTAATTTAATTTGAACATGCCATCTGTCGGTCGAGCGTCTGAAGGGCCTATCCAATTACAAGTGCTGTATGTAAAATGCCTTTGCATAACCCTTCGGAAATGCACTTGGGGTATCAAAGGCCGAAAGGTTCGAATAGACCGATCTTAATGAACATTCTTTAGCTTCAAATGTTGAGGTTTTGAGCTTGTTTACTCTCTTGTTTATCTGTTTATTGTTATTTATAGGTCAAACCACTTTTTATATACTATTACAGTTTTTTAGATATTTAATGTAATATTAAAGTTCTATAAAATATAGATAAATAATAGTTATTTATTCTTTGTGTATGTATGTCAAAACTCGCGATTTGACGTTATAACTTTAAATTATACCTATGTATACGTTCCACAGATTAAGCAGGTACCTATAAAAAACTGAAAAGACAAGAAATCAGTCATTAACTCCATACTAAGAATATTTTGATCTTAATCTTTATAAAAACCACACAATTGTGTCACTTAAGACGTGAATAGCCACAAAAAAAGAAAACACTCTTACTCATCGACTCAATGGCAAGCAATAAGTCAATCAATAATTCCGAGTACTCTTAGGCTCAATTATTAACTTAAAGACAGCATATTGGCGTAGAATAATCAGAGACCACCTTAAAACCAACATTGAAAAATCAATTTTTCTTACCGAGACATAGTAATTGCGACTCCGGCGTACTGACACAAATTGCGGCCAATTGCACCTGGCCGTCAGACGCAACGCAAGCTATTTACATTGCACATGAAACAAATAAAAAAGGAAAATAATAAAGTCGTCCGCGATCCTCCACATTGCGTTGAGTTATTTAAAATCGCCTGAGAAATTAATGTCAGATGAAGCTTACAGCTTATTTTGTTGGCTTTGCATATTTTGTTTTTGTTGGCGACGTGAGATGAACTCGTAGTAATAGGATCACAGAAGTGTTCTAAGCGTATTTAATGTCTGTATTATAGATAAGAATACCTTAACCAATTTTGTAGTTTTCAGAAATAAATCATCACACCTTTGAACCTCGTTGGGTAGACAGAAGTGTTCCACTCTATTAGGAGTATACAGTACACCAGAGCTAAAGTAACTAAAAAATAAATTTTCGAACATTTTTTCATTTCGTAATACACATCAACTTTTACTAGGTAATTGGGATGCTGAAACTAATGAACCATTTTAATTTATAAATAATCCATTGGTTTTAAATTCCACTTAGAAAAGTTAAAGGAGTAATCGTAATTGTGTTCAGTTAATCAATTACAACCCAGAACTTATCGCTTGCATGCCACTAAATAGTTATCATTAAGTATTTATTTATTTTAATATGCTAAATAGAAATTTCCTTTCACCAAACCGTGTGAATATATTTAAATACTAATATTAATAAGTTTATGAAAAAACTAATATTGAGTACTCTTTTCAACCATAAAATCGATAACCACAAAATAATTTTATTATCACAAGAAAATACATACTATATTTGTTAGGAACAGTAAATATTTATATTCACATAAAATTTTGATTGTCGTTTACATGTCGTGAGAGAGTAAATTTACAAAATTTCTTTAACTTAAATAGAATGCGCAATAAAATTTTATGTTATTATCTAACAGTTTCATTAATAAAAAGGTCCCGCTGTTGTCTACTTTATGATAATATTCAGGTCATAATATTGTGAACGACATGTTTCGTATGTGTTTCGTAGTAATTAACATACACATTGAAATAAATCTTGCTACATTATTTAGGAGAAAAAACGTGAACTTTATCTGACTATAAACATAGTTACACAATTTTTTTTAAACATCAGTTTTTCGTCATGAATCAACAACTTCAGCTACAGCTGCTGGTATTATGTAGTAGGTACCTGGTTGTATTGTGGTGGCATTCAATTGGTGGTGTAGTTAGCGTTTTACCGGGCAGCTTTTCAACAGGAACTCCCTAAACAACGTTCGAAGTACTCCACGATACAGTCTCCACCTAGTGTGGGACCTCCACAGCAATAAGTATCATGTTGCATCGTACATTATACAATATGTTTCCTCGTCTACCTAAGTTAATATTGTTATATTGTAGAACTAAAGGAAATGTTACTTGTTTGTAATTTTTTGGTAATTAAATTATTATTATTTAGTCAATCCAATGACCCCGCATAAGAAAATGCGCAAGTTCATTTATGGTAACCACCATGTTTCACAACCTTCTTAGAGGTTTAGAAATTGACAAGAAACGATTAAAAAACTAGAGTTCAGCTCAAGCCAGTAATTGCAGCTCAAATAATCATTAATACCGGAATCACTAATAGGTAGGTACTATGGGAACAAATATCAAACATGAATAAAGCCACTGCTATTCGCACTGCCACTGCATCTTTCAGCACTACACAATTTAAATGAAGGAAAAGTTATTAGAAAGAATATTATCTACAGAAATATAGGAGAAAAACTATGCTTTACGATATGCCATTTGCAATTTGAATGTTTCAATTTTAAAGATAAAAACTTGATTGTCTCTTCCATAACGTTTAAAACACAATAAAAATTGATTGCTGTATGATGACTGACTGACCCAGGATGGTGTTAAAATAATTATTAGTTTACACATAAACAAAACTGAACGCCGACAAAACAAAATTAAAAGTTGTACAACCTATACTTGTACATAAAGAATATTAAATTTAACTTCGAGTAAAATAAAGTTATTATTAATGTTATGTGTTCAGCTTTGCGATATTTTATAGAATGCAAGAACGTCACTGTGACCACCACAGGTGCTTGCACTACATGGCAGAGTCTCTTGTCCCCGAAGGGTTTACTGGACGCCGCTGTGGGTCCTAATTGACCGCCATCACTGGCAGCTGCTTCGGCCCTGCAAAGGCTGGGTGGCCTGGTCCCCAAAACTGAACAATCTGGAATATTCTACTTGAAAACCATCGATTCTCTGCCTTTCTCCGGAGGTTTAACCAAGGAAGAATTGTACAGAACAGTTCGATGAATAATAAACTTAACTAAACTTGTCATAAGAAATAGTCTTCACTGATATTTTTACTCTTGGAGCCTAAATGAACTCGGTAAAAGCTTTTTTCATGTTGGATGTAAAATAATCGCGAAGACATTAATTAATACCTTCTCATAGAAAACTCCAAAATAACTCGTCGTTATATCCATGCAGAAGCAGGTGACCTACAAGTATGCACGCTCTATAGCACGCGGCACTAGGCAGAGTAACACTCCGATGAAAAACAAGTGCAAGCATTTAATAATTCAATTCACCAACAATAACAAAGGAAAGCTTGATAAATGAAATTGCAGTACAAAAATACTCTGCCTCAACATTCCTGATACAACGCAATTACCCGCGCAATTTTGTCGACGGCCTATTTGTTTTAATGCCAGCTAATAATTAACAAGTGAACTACAATTTCAACTTAATGCTTTATATCGAGCACGTAGAATTAAGTTGGTACCAGTTTATCAATTATCTCAATTTTATGTTTTCAATAACCGCGATATAATTTCACTTTGCGTGGCAGTATGACATTTTGTAAACGGTAGCATTATGGTAAGTAACCGCGAGACGGCTTTCGACCGTGAAGTAATAACTCTTGATATTGTATTTATTTTGATAGTAGTTATAAAGGTTACTTTGTTATTTTATAGCGTCAAGCTATTTTAAGTTTTCTTTTTTATATAATTTGGGTTATAAAAACTTCAATATAAAATGTATATTACCTATGTTGGATACGGTTTGGTTAAAAGCCTTTACATAAAAAGGATCAGTAAATGAGTATTTTATGTTTAATCGTTTACAAAATGGTTAATTGTCAGCGTGGGCAAGAACCACCACGGAGTGGATGGCACACAACTGCAAAAAGCGTCGCGGCGGGCCTAGAAAAAGATGGCAGGACTGCAGCTCACAACCAGGATGTATGGAAAAAGAAAAAAGGGGCCTTTGCCCTGCAGTAGAAAGATCGTCGATCGTGGCTAAAATAATAATATGAATAATAACCGCTAATTCCAATAGTAATTGGTGACAAAGTGACAAATAGCCATGTCTAGGCAGATTTGAAAATAGACATAAACTTTCCAACTGTCTTTAAATATTCAAAATCTTTAAAAAAATATGAGATTAGCAGTGTCAGTATTAAGCTTGATTGTAATGCTGGTCTTGTCCAAGGTTTAAATAGCCATGTAGTCGAAACTGGCCATGTCCAATAAAGACAAAACTTAATTAAGTAACTATATTTTTAAAATCCTACGTAGTCTTATTTTCTAACCTGTAATATGGCGTGAGCCGTGTGGTATCCGGCCTAGAATCGACCACCCCCTTTCCTCCCGTGGGTGTCGTAAGAGGCGACTAAGGGAAAATTCAGAAGATGGGCAGCAGCGTCTTCTGTAACTTCACCACCAATACTGCGATCCCCAAGCCGCTTGCCAAGCGTGGGGATTATGGCAACCCCCCCGCTTAAACGGGGAGGCCTATGTTCAATAGTGGACGTCTTTTGGCTGATGATGAATATGGCGTATCTGTAACGGCTTCTGTTATTACACTCTCAATACTTACAACTACTGTTATTACACAACAAAAACAGAGTTCATCACCTTATCATAATTTCTCATTAAAATCCCTTAATCCATTATTCGTAGAATTGCTTCCATAATTTGAAGTCAAACTGCAATGATTGTTCTTGGGTCACCAGCACCTAGTTTGATGCCGGGCCATCATTGAGACCACAAAACATTATCTCTTAACCGCAGCCTCTCCGACATCTTGTTACGGGGGACAATTTGCTCGAGACGTTTTTTTTGTTGGCCGTAAATATGTTTTATACTTGCGTAGTTTTGAGCGGCGTGAATTAAAAATAGTTTGTGGAGTGCTTTAAGGTGGTTTTGAAGTGTTGTTTTGTTAGCGTTTTGTATGGTACATTGTTGATAATTGTATTCGCATGTTGATGCTTTTATTAACGTTATCTAGGTAGGTGAAAAGGGAAATAATCAAGTCAGTTCTAAGTCAAACCGAACGATTAAATAAATCGTTTAAAAAACTGCCCGGTTTGATGATGAATCGAACAGCAATACATTCTACTTGTCATACACTGCTGTTTTATACACACTTCCTACTAACATCGATATCATCTAAATAAATCATGCACTCATAGTAGAAACACGCAGGTGACATACATACCATTTTCCTTATAAATAGAAACAGAATAACAGTATACAAATCTAATCAGTACAAACATATTCGTTGGATCCGTTCGGATGGTCGCGTCTAGCTGCGCTGTCACGGGAGTACACTCAGGATATTCATAAGCAGAATCATCAAAGGACTCACGATGCGTTGCTTTCAAAGATTAGTCAAGGTTGGATAAGAATATTCTGAGGCTTGTATCTTGTATCATAGAGAATGATCTTATTAATAAACATCGCTTGAGGTTGGCGATTTTGAACTCTTAGTAAAGCTTGTTTTTTTAACCAACGTTAGATACATGAACAAAGCCCAATTAACATTAAAGTCGATTGTAGAAGTTGTAAAACTCTCTGAAATAAACACATTCTTGTATCGTTGTTTTGTATCAAAATCATCGTTCGTAAAATCATTTTATTTGCTACCAATCGTATGCGGTCACTGACGAAAGAATGAAAGATATTAAACAACGATAACGAACTGTAGATATTTTCTAATAACCACGTTTGCCATCATAACTCTTTACCTATCGTCTCATCCATATCTTCACAATCTAAGTAAGACGAACACCCGATGCGTTAGCTGGCTTTGAAATATTGCCAGTAGAATCGCGGCGACAGTTTGTCCGCTGCCTTATTTATAACGTGCGGACGTATCGTTTGATAGAACGAATTAAAATAGCGGTCTACTCCGAACCAAGGATGTGTGACATATGGATATATCGACTTGTCTGTCAGACGCAATTAATTTTTATATATATTTAAGGAAACCGCTCTATAACGCGCTGTATGCTTTATTCTAGTTATTAATGGCCCACTCATGCAAAGGAGTTTTTCTTTAGATGCCATTAGTGTAATGGTTATAGACGTCACATTGTGGCTAATTATAAAAGAAGGATGGTTTTGGAGTTCACAAGTTTGACTTGAGGATGTAATAAAGTCATCTTTAGAGAATTATTTATGGAAAGTTGGTCCTAAATATTATGAAAGTTGAATGATAGATGTGGAAAATAAGTAGGTCAATCGCAATATATTGGCACGGTTTGGTATACAAGATTGTTATTAATTGCTAAAATTTTGAATATGATACACAATGGATTACAGATCGATACAATGTTGACAACACTATACGTTTAAACTAAAAGAAGAAGACGGAAATTCTGAAAAAACTAAAGTAAGTACTAAAGTATTTATTTAAATCCATATTTTGTTAAAATTCAAGGTATTTTAATTTAATTGCCGCAAAAATACACGGTCAAAAAAAAATCTAAAAAGCAAATGTTTTAATATGGCTCATTTCCATAAACTCATTGCACATTCACAAATAGGTACCGACTCAAACAAAATATCAATACACCCTTTGAATATGAAATAACCACTCAGAAATTAAACAATCGAGCTTCAGAACAGAAGTCTCGTTAAATATTACACATCTCCGAAGAGCTACCAGAATTAAGTTAATTAATCAATCAATCGGGGAGGAAGCATTGTTCAGCGTTTTTGTTCCAGATCACAAAGGACCCTTACACAATGCTCTATGTACTCCTAACAAAGACTATGAACTTTTACCTTAAACTCATCACACTCCTTTTGTATGCACTTTCTTAACAAAATGTAGTGTGTAATAAAAAGTTTTCACATAACCATTTTAAACAAATGAGGGTGGTGAAAGTAAATGATGATGTGAAAGTTGGCGCCAACGGATCTATGACAAAATGTTTCAGAACTTTTTAGTCTCTAAGTTTATTATGTTAGAAAGAAAAATAAGTAGTTAATTATAAGTATTACATGCATACCAAGCTTCCAAATTGTTATAAACACCTTCAAGGACCGTATTCAAGAAATTAGTAATAATTTGGTATTTAGTTATCCCATTGAAATCGTCAAAATGTTAAAAGGTAGGAATTAGTACCGAACATCTGTAAACGAAAATAACGAACAAAACCACTTTGCATAAATGGCTTCAAATCAGCAACCAACCGAAAAAGAAATTAATAACACAAGGACGATATTATCATCCATAACCGCTGACACTGAATGCGGTATCCAATCCAAATTGTACACTTCCCGATCTTTACAGGACATTACAAATGCAATGAGAACACTAATTTCATGTCTGTATTACGTATTATTACGTCCATTGCTTATTTACAGCAATAAAATTTTATCAGTCTCATACAAACACAGTAAACGAAGCGTAAAGTGGCCGTTAACATTCTCTTTTCACCCTTACTTTAAATTTACATACCACACCTCTCTGACATTGAATATCGTTTTTACATAAACATACAATTACGCAAATCGTCTAATACTACAGCTGTCAGTAGTACTCGGCTGAATTCATTAACAGTATGGGAAATTGTGCAGATAGTTTCAACCACTTTGCTCGTTTTCACGCTTGTTACAACTGACTTACTACGATCGTAGAACTAATTCTAGTGTGTACGTGTGTATTAATGTCGTTTGGAGTCACGAAATACGGTTGTGTTTACAGAGAGCAATTGTTCGTGAGTACATTAATACGGCAGACTTACTTGCTCTGAATCATGTTTCTTGTTAAGCTGAAATTAGCGCTGAAGGATACCTGAATAACGATCGAAATAAATATTTTGATTGAGTATAGCGATCAGCATAAACATTCTTTATTCAAAGAATATACGATGATGCTTGGAGGATTTATACAGAATGTTTTATAGTTGTGTAAATAATGATTATCCAATATAAAAATGTAAAACTTATTTACTGCCTTCATGCCACAATTTTTTTTCTGTATCATCAGTGAATTATACAAATGTGATAATAATAAATACTACATGCCTAGAATAATAAATATCTACAGATTTTATAAACATTATTTTGGTCCGCAGAAGGTCAGTCAACTTTAGTTGCCAAAGTAATCAAATTAGACTACATACATTTTTGTTGTTAATCAAAAAGCCTTAACTAATTAAAGTGTGTTCTAATCAAATATATTTCCCATTATTTCTGCGATAATCCGCACTTGCTTGAAGTAAACTCTTAGCAAAATGGTCTGTCACAATTAATTACCTCATCCAACATGCATGACAATCTAATAGTGGTGATCTAGCTGCGACCCGCTTTCCGCTTTCTCTAGCACGAAGTCCTGACTGAGGCCGCCGTGGAGCCACGAAAACGGCGGGACTTTGGTAATATCTTGTCAAGCTACTGTTTAAATTATTTCCAGCATAATTTTGATAATGTTGATATCGATAAAATACTAAAATAGTAAACGATACTGTGTAAATTCCTACCTATACCTTTCTACAATTTTATTTTCCAGCAGCCGTATACGCACTTATTTAATTATGATTTATCGTGTTACAAAAAAGTAAGATTACTCTAAAAGGGCATCTGCGTGATTATCAATTTACGTTTAAATGAGGTGACACTTGATAACCCTAATGGAACTGGTACAAAATTGCATTAGGTAGCTTTATAATTACATGTGTACAATTGCTACTCACATTCGCAAATAAACCATGCAAATTGAATCAGGTTTCTTTCATCACATTCGTTACAAGAGGTAAGTAAGCGAAAAATATGTTCCAGCAGTGCTAAAACGTAATAACTTCATGGATGCAATTTTATGCAATGTTGAATAATTGAAAGTCTGTATAAAAGTATAAAGATTACATTTTTAAACAAAATACGAGATCGAAATGATATTGTATTAAGACATATTCAATTTAATGTTTTGTATAGGTACCTAGTACCTACTAGGTATACATGTAGATTGTAGCGTGCATCAGTGGATATGTTATATAACACCGTCTCTAACAAAGCATATATGACACGGTATCATACCATATTTGTCTACAAACTAATCTAAATACAGAAATTCCGCAACTTTCACCATTACAGTTATGCAATTCGCAGGTCCAATGTTTGAAGTACCAATCGCTCACTTCATCGCCTCGATTCGAGGTCGTGAGTTGAACTTAATTGGACCCGGCCGGGTGACACGGAAAGGAGATGCATCGCTCGGCTGTATGGAACGCATAAATTTTGACTTGAGAATTGGACCCCGTGGCATTTGTTTTATAATTTCGCAACTGTATATCATCGCAAATGGTTTATTAAAATAAATCATATGTGTTATATCGTTATTAATTCGGACAGTGTTCAGCACTGATTACAAATAAACCAAGTTGAAGTGTTACGGATGCTATTGGCCAACGGCTACGCTATTGGCGAGGTAGTTTAATCCGAACTAGTGAATGCATTCTACGTATGCCTTTGCATTGCTGCATTATATATTCTACGGTTAGACGTAGAGTATGTTCTTAATATAACAAACAGCGAATACGAGGGAAGAAGGCCTCCTGTTAAAAGAATGTGTATTGTAGATACTATGAACGACCCTAGGTCATAATAGCTAGCTATTAAGTTTAAATTCAGTTTACCATCTGAAAATGACTGATCATCATCATCACCATCATCAGCCGGAAGACGTCCACTGTTGGACAAAGGCCACGTCCTTTTAGAAAATGACTGTAAACAGACTTAATTTTAAAAGTGAACATTGCTTAACACTTTAAATATTAAGGTCCTGCGTTTCATTCCCGAAAAGGTATATTTTCTGTATCGAATTTGACTTACTTGCTATTGGTCTGATTAATTAACTCACTATAATATTATTCTATATCCTATAATTGTTATCTGCAGAAAGTGGGCCAACAACACCGTTTTCAAAATAAACGGAAAAAAAAATACCGAATCATTTTTTCATAATTTCCACCTTCAGCATATTTTTATTAAACAAAACACGAGTAGCAAACAAAAAAATAACAAACGACATTTACCTTTTTTATAAAAAGTGCACAATAAGTCGAAAAAGTCACAATAGACGGATAGTGCCTAGTAAACGAGAAAGAACGTGAGCTGTTGACACATTTGAAGATAATGTGCGCATACCCCTGTGACAGGAGTTAGGCTTAAGTTACAAGTGCGGAGAAATCAAGAAAGGAATATTTTTAAAACCTTATTTTTAGGTAACCTTTCAACGTGAGTTTTTTTTTTTTTGCAGATTATCCATTTACCTATTTTAACATAGCTGTTTGTATGTATGAGCGCCAATTTTTTTTGTTCTCCCTATCTGTGTTATGTTTACATAATTAATATGCCTAAATCTAGTTTTGTACAAAAACAATTTTTTTACACATTATGCCCGGCACTTTGACGCCATCAATTTAAATATAATTCTGAATAGATATTACATTTTAAATTAGAATGTTTACATTAATACAATACAAATTATTTCATATTATTTTGCTGAGTAAATATTTCACTTAATACCTATTACTAAACTAACTTGTTTAAAGCCTTCTTCAGAATCACCGAAGTACTAATTCATTAATATCGCTATCTCCTATAAATCGCGCCGTTGACACCGGACTCATGAATACGAAGCGCGCGGCGGCGCCGAGTAACGAGTGTGCATTTACATTTCATCTGCTACAAATGATTCGGTACATTGCACAGGTTGTATGAAGCCGCGGTCACAATACTTGACACTGTTACGGCCTGCAAACATGGAATTGGACTACCAAATCTCTTCCTGCGAAGACGGAGACTGAATTGTTGTTTGCTAAATATTTAGCTAGGATTTGGTATGTTTTATTACTGAAGCATTTGTGTGTGTTTAAACAATATTAACTGAACGCATCCAGGGATAAGTAATGAAGAGGTAGCACTATCCTTTTTATATTTTCTTGTTTGGAAACCAGGTTCTTGTCGATTATGCATTGAATTTTTTTCATTGTGTGAAGCTATCTGAATTTCGTTTTCTTAAGTCTTAAAATGAATTTAAAAAAGTAAATAGTTGTTTGAATAGGCCCTAAGCCTGGTACATTGTGTTCATTGTAAAAGTTAATTTCAGTTAGCATTTTATATCACATGCGACCTATTTAATATATTTTAAAAGGTTCAAACTACCTCATTTAATAAGTATTAACAGTAGAGTACAAAGCAAATATAATATTTAACAATCGTCAAAAGCTATAAAACTTGAATAAAGCTATTGTTTAACACAACAATGCTGAACAAGTATGTAGGTTTCATGGGCTTAATGTACTTGGGTGAAAGGTATTGCCACAGCTCATACTTGTGTTAGTGACCAAGGTCTAGGCATCTTATTCCAGTCGTAGGTACTGGCAATCACAACATTAAATATTTAGTAACAGACAATAAAAAATAAAAAACCTATAGCTCTTGGAATTGGTACGTAAACTTTGCATGAAATTACTAACTGTGTAGTGTAATGAACAATCCAGTTTTCATTAGTTGTAGAGTATCTGCGTAACTGCAAAACTTTTTTTGAAAATTAGAGATTCCAATTTAATTAATAGTAAACGTTATCGTTTTTTCCTGGAACCGTGATTTAAAACCAGAATCAATATTTGGCTGAAATGTTTTTATCCTCTTAGTTAAAGAATTAGAAATAACTAAACCAAAACGTGAAATCCCTAACTGCCACAACTGACTGCATCAACACGACATTTCCAGAAAATTACAATGCTTCCAAATACCTTGTGTCTGAACGTTGCTTTACTTAGAACAATACGGTGACACACATGAACACTGAACAGTGGCCGCGAATCTATCGGATATAAAACGAACAAAAAAGATGAAATGGGAACTGCATAAAGATATCCGTGTCGGTAACAAAGTGAGGGCGAGACTACTCTTAAATAAAATAAGGTAGTTATGTAAATGACTCGCTCGGTCCGTCCCCGAGGTGCACTGGTTACAAAAAAGCTTTTGTTCCTGCATTAGAGGTAGGACACAGTGGCGATATGTCGCGGGCGTAAAAGTAATTTAATTCAGTTGTTTTTTTACGTCTGGTTAATATATCTGTAGATGATAAATTACACAATAAGACAAGCCTTAACTTTTCTTAATCGAAATTGTTGCAACAACAAACAACAAAATTTGTCTCTGAGAATAAAAGTGATATCGAAATCTTAAGTGAGAGCTACAATATTAAATATAACTATTTGATACGACATATTAGTATTTTTCTTTATGGTGACTTCAAAAATTCTTTTTCACTCAATTTTCATGTCTCGCCGCGTCTTCTACAAAATCAAAGTGTTGTTCTTCTTCTTGTCGTAAGGTTGATATAACAACCTGGTGTTAGAGTTTAAACCGCCTGTAGGCTTCTGACGTGGCTTCACACACCGTTGAAAAATCTTTTTTTTAAATTTTTTTTTTTAAATTTTCTAAATTTACGATGTTTTCCTTCACACGATGGTTTTTAGGAACCGATAGCTTATTTACAATACACACTTGAATTCGAAAAAACATTGGTGCGTGCCAGAGTTTGAACTGGCGACCTTTGAATTGGCAGTCCAACGGTTATACTACTCGGCTATCACTTCAGTACACTGTAGAGTCACACAATTCAAGTCGCACTGTCCGCGAACCCGATTACAATGCCCGCTCCCCCGCCCTATGACAGTCTAATCACGGTCTGTCAAGGGACATATTACTTTCCGCCTCCATGGACACCGTTTACGCCAGAACTTACATATTTAAATGTTATAATTACAGGCCGGGGTGAATTGATATGATGGGACTGTTGTATTTGAAGCTGGTGTTCGTAAAGCGTGATTGATGTCCAAGGTCGACAAATAACGTGTTTCTGGAGTTGTAATTACTTTTATACGTATGCGAAGGGGTTCGAATACAATATGCTAATTTTAACATGACCTCGCGTCATAGGTATTCATTAAGTTTTTACCGGGCACGAATAATAAAAGCTAAAGGATAACGCCCACTTCTGGGCCCAGCGTTATACAGACAAATAAAATAGTGAACATTATCTTTCGTTTTATGTTAAGTCGAAATCTCAAAGATAACTAAATTAATAGAGGCAAAAAAAGAAAATTAATGATTAAAATGTCTGAATTTTCTGTTGAGTCCAGTTGAGTTTCACCCTAAAATAATCAAAAAGATCAAATGACTGAACTTAGCGTGTAACGGTTCATCAAGTTTTGGGCCCCACGATGTTTGGAAAAAGGCTGTTACTCTAATTAAAGAAATATATTTATATCGCTATTACATAAACTAAGGGAAAGCTACCTCGGAATACAGAAACGAACAAAGAAAAACACACTGGGATCGCAGCAATCGAACAAGGAACACATTAATCCATTGCGGAGGTACCTAATGCAATTACATTGAATAGTTAATTGCTAATGTTTATGCTGTCTTAGTACAACGATCGTAAACTACGCAAACGGCTTCATTTACTATTACTCTTTGTGAATTACTCTGATGATATTGATAAGATGTAAGATAGTTTGCAGTAAAAACGTTATTAAAACGTCGTAACGAGTGATAGTTCTGTATTGATATCCTTCCTGTTAATGAATGTTTCAATAATGACGAAGATATGTATCGAGTAATTACATCTAGCAAATGTCCTAATGATATTAAAACCAATAAAATAATACCTATTAATAAATATACTCTATACGAGAAGAGGCCTTTGCCCTGCAGTGGGACAGATATAGGCTGTTATTATTATTATTATAAATATACTTGAGTCATGGTACAATTTTTACTTCATAAACAAGTCCATGCTTTTAGCAATTATTATGTTTAAATAAATTTGAACTAAATTAGGATTGATTGAATAGGCCTCAAAACTATTGTTAAAAATCATTCTCAATTATTTGTTTGTGTTTTGAACACTGATACTGACTCTCACCTTTGGAGAAATACATTCATTCTAAATGACAGAAAATATAATTATTACATTGTAGCTAGTCCGGTATGTCTGCAGAAAAAATACGTATAAAGATGTACTTTAGTATCTAAGAACAGAAAGCAATCGCAAAAACCTAATAGTGTCGTCAGGAACCGCTAACGCAAGCAAGGCAATGTAATCGAATCCCAAATGAGTCCTAGAACCGCACATGTAATCAGATGCCAGTAACGAACTAATCCGAATCGATTTCTCACAAATTTACATGCACTTAAAGTAGGTACATATGGCTGTAGAGGACACAACAAGCTCATTTCATAGAGGTACGAGATAGAGAGCTAATCCTAGTTAATTAGACGGTATAGCTAGACATTGGTTGGACCTTGTCGGAATACCCTGTGAGAGAATATTAGAGCGGGGACAACGACGCGCTTTGTGTAACGGTAAATAGTTATTTGGTTGTATTAGGAATATGTTCCAAGTTCTGATTGGGTTTAATTTTAAGGTGTTGTTTCAGGGTAACGTGTTGCCAGTTGGATGTTAATGATATTACAGTATATTGGAGAGCGTGTTTATTATATTGGTATTCTTTGAACAAAATTATTGACATGGCTATTGTATACCTAACTCGGTTTATTAATGCCAACATTTGGTTGATTTTCCCAGAATAACCTCATCATCATCAGCCTATCTCAGTCTACTGCTGAACATAGGCCTCTCCTATGGCACGCCACTGAGCTCGAAACCTAACCTAATAAATAACCTCCTCGTTAGTCAATTACATAGGTACATAATATAACATCACGCCTGTATTCCCCGAAGGGGTAGGCTTTTGTTTTTTCTGAGTCTTCAATTAACCCAGACCTCAAAATTAGCCAAAGTTCATGTTATATCTTAAAGTTGCCCAACAGTCACAGTACTTTTAAAAGTTGGGTCTATGATCAGTAGGTACTTGTTAAAGTCGCCTTGAAATGAAAGTCAAACCATCGTCAAATTAGAGCTTTTCGAAAATCACAAGGTAACGCCAGCTTTACGCCTATAATCTGGATTCCCCGCGGCATTGGGTCTTTGTCCGGGGGGCTTGTCAAATTAACAGGCACATTTTCGAGCCCAAAAGCTAGCACGGCCATATATCCGAACTGAATTACGCGGATAATAGGGTTTTCGAATGTCCGAATATTTTGGCTTTTAATGGTCCCAGTTGGATATTAATCGGTTTAGTTACACTCATGTAAGTATCATGTTCCTATGCTGTAGGGTTCAGACTAGGAAGTATATTACTTGTTATTGCTCATTCTCTACGGGTAATGTTGGAACACTGAATCTTCAAGTACCTATTCAAATACTTGCTAATTATACAGCTCACATAATTTCACTAGAATACGGTGCAAATGATGCAATCAGAGAATTCTCTACAAGTGTCGTGCTCAATTGAACGTTCCCGGACTCTAAGCAGTCAGCTCCAGCTCCAGCTACCATTGTCAACCAACTTACTGACTGGTTTCCAAGGCTTTAACTATTGTAAGTATTTACTGATATTATTAAAACTATTAGAAGAAACATAAAGAATCAGTCAGAGCTCATTCAATTTTTTATTTTTTTTATACACCTTGTTTCCTCCACACCGATTACTATAAAAGTACGGCGTATTTGCAATAAATTGCAAAACTTCAACCTGCTATCCCGATTTAGTCACAACACGATGCACGGCTGCACTAAATGAAATCGTCAACATAATGATATCATAACTTTTTTCTAAGAGCATTGTCAATTAGCGAGACGGTATTGCATTCTTCGTTCGTGTAGTCGCCGGTTCAGTTCCAGACAAAACACTGTTGTTGGTAATGCGATTGAATTGATAAATATTAATGTCGCTTGCTGCTTCTTGCAAGGATTTGTCGCATCGCGATGTAATAAAAAATGTGTTTGAATCAGGTATACTGATTTACTTTTCTTGTTGTATGATAAAACTGAAGGCTAGATTGTGGCGAAATTATTTGATCCTTGACTTCGTTTATAGTTATCCTCGTACTCCCTACCACTTATTCGGAAAAAGTTCTCTTTTAGTTAGGAAAAAAAATCTTGTGTGTGTCGTCTACATTTATCGACAAGTTTTTGTGTCAATTTTTGAACTTGCTAGAAAAAAAAAGTTTGTAACTCAAAGATATCAGTCAATTAATCTATAAAATCGATTGAAATGTCATGGTTACTATGAAAGAGGTTTGGAGATGAGAGATACAAAACTCTTTAGTGCCTGCTCAATACGTTAATGTTCTTTATATTGTTTTAGGTACTTAGATAAAATGTCGGATTTAAATGATGGGGTCAAAATTTCAATCAATATTTTTAAATATGTAGTCAACGGTTCGTCCCATAACTAATACAGCTTTCAGTTTAACCGCCTGTAGGCCTCTGACATGGCTAGCCTGTAACTATTGCTCTGCAGGGCAAAGCCTCTTTGTATCCTTACATACCTACTCTTAGATCATCAATTATTACTAACCCAATACTTGTCTCCACAATTGAATTACAGCTGTTATTCGTATTATTATATTTCTACCAATCCTTATTCTCATAGCGCTGATTAAACTTTTTATAAATTGTTGATGCTTAATTTAGCTGACGATTTGAGCTTTTGCAATAATCCTGTATAAACATTACCTACATGCCTAATAACTCTGATATAACGTCGAAATTAATTACAAAACTTAGCCCGGCTTAAACTAAACTGGCAAGAGACTTGTGCGCATGTTCCCCTAGCGACATCTCATAGCAGAATAAGGTTGTCTTCGTTTGCTTTAAATACCAATAGATGGCAGCATGTGCCGTGATCATAGTTTGTATTCTATATATGTACGTCACTTTTTCAGTTGTTTGTTTTTAAATATATTTAATAAGACTATAAGTAACTTGTAAAAATATAACGGACCTCAAATTAAAGTTGTCGAATAAAATGTTTTCTGTGAGCAATAACACAACAAAGTTGTTTGCATCATTTCAATTCAATAGAGTATTTAATTCGGTATTGTAAATGAATTTTCTTATTTTTTATATTGATCAAATTGTATAGATACGTAAACAAACCATAGACTACACAGTTTAATTAGTAAATACTAATCTACAGTTATACGAAGGTACAAGTCGTGTAAAGTCACCCTAAACTATCTCATAAGTCTTAATTAGTGCGAACCGTTACGTACATATTAGAGTAGGTACCGGTTCTATAGCTACCTATATTATATACTTAGTAGCAAGTTGTAGTACCTACTCTGGTTGTAATTAGTATTTGCAGCTACGCAACCGACTAATGCGATCATAAATGAGAGTTTTCAGCCAAGTGGATTGAGATTGGAATTATAATTTGATCTTTAGGCCCTAGACAAATGGCCAAACCAATAGTAAATATTTAATGTGATTGACAGTGTGTGAGTGACAGATATTTGTCGTAAAAATTTCAACCCCATAATCATTATTTACTATTCTGTTTGTCTAATATTTTGTCGTTTAACTAGGTCATCTTTATTTGAAAATATTGCACCACCACCATACTTACAAATGAAGTAAAATTTAATTTTTTATTACTTTTTTATGCTTACTTATTTCAGCTCATGTCGACTCGATAAAAAAACAGGTTCTAAATAGAAAAAAGCACGAATCTTGACAGAAACAAAGTTGAATAAGTCTCTTCTGCTTTTATCCAACAACGAAAAAAAAAAAATTCAAAAACACGACTGCCATGACAAAAAACGAACTAAAAAAACAAGTTTCATCGCAGTCGGGGGACCGTTCTTTGTGACACTGCCTTATCTAAGAAGAGTTATTTAATTTTTTTAATTATAATTATTTGTTTCTCTTTATAGCTTATGTAACTTGCGATGGTGTAAGGATTCTAACGACACTCCATACATCAAAATCGGTTCAGGCATTCCGAAGTTATGGTAGAATGAATAAACTCACATACATACATACATGAACCCTGAAAATGTTACACTTGTTTTTTTGACATTCGTGTAAAAAAGAGGCGTGTTATAATTTTTTAAGTAATATTGGTTCATTGTTCGTAGTAACAATGTTACTACTTTACCTAACAACGTAGCTAACAGATCAACCTACTCCTTTAGCAGCGTCTATGAATCATCAAGTTAACAAGAAAAGTCCTATCCAAAAACTATTTTGTAATAAGACATTCTGACCGCAAATTGCTAAGCCTAGTACACATAATAGGTTGTAAATCACTATTTACCGTCCTAGCTTACTTATCAAGTTGTTGCGAAAGTAACCACGTCCCTTCTGTACCGAGCCTTATATTCAGTGTATTTAGGTAGTAATAAACGGGGAGTTAGTATAATTTATGTACGGTTTTACGACTTTACGCTTACTCTTTGGTTCTCATTATTGGAATAATTTCTTTTTGTAGCCAGATGTGGACTATTTTTTTTTTATATCAATAAAACTTACGAACGTTTTCGTAACGACTTCATGCAACAAATAGCTTAGTTTGTCATAACAAAATTATCTACCTACTTTATATCCTTATCAGTCTTTATGATTATTTTAAAACTGAAAACAAATATTTTAAAATTGTTTATAATTTGGTGAGATGATAACACGGGTAAACAACGGAAATAAACATCAAAATGTATTCAAACAAAAATTCATTTTAGTAATATAGGTACATTTATTTTAGAATACAAAAATATAACACCTAAACACAATTTTAAATAACGTGCCTACATCAAATGTTACAAGCTAACAAAACTACTGAACAGTTCGAAGGTGATCATTTAAATTAACCAATCAGCTTTCATGTCTTTAACATCACTCACTTGCCATAATGGGACATTCTTAATTTAAAACACTAGACGTTTATGGCCCTAAAAAGAGGGACATTAAAATAACTGTCAAACAGTAGAAACTTTTAATATAATGAACTATTATAAATCGGGCAATTAACCATTTTAAAACCCTCTAACGTGGACTTATGTCTCGTTTCCTTGGCTTTTAAATAAGACGCTTGTGAAAGGAATTAAAAAGTGCCTAGAAAGCATTTTAAAAGCTACGATGGGTGTCGTTAGAATTAATTATCCTTAACTAAGCGAGCGTACTTAACCGCGTTTATAGGTATAGATGTACTCTACAGGATAAAGATATTAATATTGTTGATATTGTTAGTTGGAAGAGAAAATTCGGTGCTTCAGAAAATATGGTAAATTTAGTGTTTTCTTACTTTGTACTTCTTTACTGAATAAATATTACAAAGATTTTTTACAGGTTATCAAAATATATCAAAAGTATTTGGAAATTCATTAACTGTATGCCATGCCTTCGCGATTGTGGTTCAGATGCAGGAAATCGACCAACTGCGACTGAAATGAAAAATATAATAAACTTACAAATCTACCTCTACAGTCTTCACCTCGTTCGAGTCGAGCGTGAAGTCTTAATCTTACTAGATTAGGCAGTGACATTTCTCGCAGTTTTTTTTACATAAGTCATTTACTCAGTAGCCGCTGCAAGATGGATTTGAAAAATATACGATGTATGGATTGGCAAGTCGTAAAAGAAGAAGATGCGTAGATCCAATGAACGACACAGGCTCACTCAAACAACCAGAGAAACTCTTCAACATTAATTCATTTTATAGTATTGTGGTTTTATACCGATGACATAACAGCCACAAAATTGTGTGAAACTCATAAATAAGCAAGCGCGGGCGGGACCGTAATACTCGTAAGTCAGTAGATATCATCGGCTACAATAAAACTGGAGACGGTAAAATTGTATCACTTCCTATTGTTTTATTTGTTTTCCTAGTTTGGTGTGATGTAAGAGTAGTTCACGCCTGTCGCGATGGATATGTTGTCATCACTCAAATGGATGTTAAAGCACTGATAATCTGTAAAGCGAATATGACAACTGGAATAGGCAACTGCTCTGCTCAGCTCTTAAAGCCTGCTTTAAGAGTTCATGGTACGGGGGTAGAAGGTACTGGAGTTCAACTCTAAAATACTCATATGTGCTTTTCAAGCATATATTAGTTGGATGTTTGCAGCAGTTGGTAATAAAGCACCAACACTGTTTAGCTATTTTACATGTAAAAAGTATAAGATATGTTTAAATATTTGGTGAAAAAACCCTTCTGGATTTACGCGTATATAAATGCTCGCAATTGTACCCTATCTATACAAATTGCCACTTCATTCTCTTCTATATTCCCACGTCGACACTCAAAAGTAACTTTATCATCCAAAATAAAAACATTACAAATCGTTAGATAACTTTTCATGCTTATGGAGCGATGAAAATATTTTATATATTATGGACCATAAAAATATTATTGTTCTGGTGGTTACTTGTTGAAAATACACCGTGAATCATTTCTATTGTTGGTTTTTATAATACTAAGTTGTAAACCGATAGGCGACCCAAATGCTTAGGTAGGTATGTTTGCTATTCTTTATTTGTTTTAGAAATACGAGACAATATGCCCCTTTATCGCCTCATTGGAATCAAGTTCGAAATCGCTACTGGTGATGTGATTTGTCTTCGTATATTGATAATTTAAGTCGGAAATATCTAATAACATAATCTTTGGCAGATAGAAGCAATTTAAATACATAAGCTACTCTTGTAGGGAAGTTTTGATCTTTAAATTTTTAATCTTCAATACTGTATTCGAGTATTAAGGTATTTTCAACAGTGAAATTCAAGATAAGTTTGCCTAGTTTCACTTTAAGTTATTCATATTCCCCAAAGGTGTAGCATATTTTTTATGAGGTGAAATGTGGGTTTACAATTGCAGCCCTCTGTTTACTCCTTCGGGAAATATAGATGTATTGATATACCTACGAAATTGAACAAGACTTCGATTTCTATAACAGGATAAGACCTAAAACTAGAACGGTGTAATTCAATAGGTAACTTTGGAATTAATTCTTATTCTATCGCTTTTGAGTCATCCTGTCTAACGCAATAATACAGTCAAGTCTTTAGCTTCACTCATAATTTTATTCAGCACAGAATGATTGACCGGATCGACTGCGTCCATTGTCTGCGGGTAGTCACGGCACCCAGGCTGCCGACCATTTGTCAGCCTACATCGTTTGTCGTACGTCGGCTACATAACTAATTGCCGCTGTAAATCGTCGGCACACGCGACATTCGCCGACGCTTGCTATCGAATGAGTGACGCGGTCGCCGACATTTTTGTTTGTCGTTTGTTTTTTTTGTGGGCTGTGAATGTGTTATAATGAGTGGGATTGTAAGTTATTGGGTGGGTTTCGTTATGTTTTGGTTTGTACCTTGTACCATAAAGAACGGAGAGGAGGCTGCTTGATAATGTATAAAAGTGAAAAAGACAGCGACGTTCACCGACTTTACGCATGTGATACCTAACTACTTTTAAAGAAAACATGCTAAGGACGGCTAACAAAGTGTTATTTAAGTGTTTTGATAACAGGGGATCTGTGATTGCAAGATATTTTGGTTTACTCTTTGTTTACTAAAAATCAACTGATAACTTCATACCTTCATAGACGTCATCGTGGGTAAAGACAATTTTGAACACGTCAAAATTTCGAAAATAAAATTTCATCTTTTGTCAATGGTACGAAACAAGTCAATTATTTTCAGTTTTGCAACGACTTACAATGACGGACTGGCTAACAGACAGACAGATGATCCGACATGGAAATAGTCGTGGTAAAAGTTAAATCAAAATCGGGCACAAAAGTTGGAAAAACTTCACGCAAAGTCCAGACAACCGACAGCTCTACGTTGTACATTGTACAGTCAACACAAAAAGTAGAAAGTAAAACATCATGAATCATAACTGTAACGAAACACTAATCCTTGAATCAATTAATTCCTATGGGGTTGACGTATCCGTGTGGATAAAAACCCCTTAACAAATAAAGAGAAAAAAATAAATAAATAATAATTCCTTTGATATACCTATCCTATGCAGTGATATTCTTAAACGATACCATATTTAGCTACATTAATAATAATTTATTATTAAAAATCTTGACTATGAAAATGAAATGAAAAGCTTTTTACGAGCAATTTTGCAAGATTTATTGTTATAAAATAATAGATCTACTAAACCGATATTTCATTATAATTTCGATGCACACTGTACATACAACCGCTGTCCACTTGTATGTACATTAGTCGAACCACTCCAATTAGTTACCATCGTCTAGTGGCTACATGACACGTCGGGTTAATCCCAGCTTACAAGCGCAACTGTACTAAACAGTTGAAATCCTGTACAATGCAGTGCATTCGTGTCTTTGAAGCCTATGACAGGATCAAAAGGTCTCGCTGCTAGCGGATTACATTGTGAACCTATATTGAAGTGTGTACGGAAAATGGCTGGCTGTAGTTTAAAGGGCATTTTAGATTGGCGTCAAGAGGGCTCGATTTCAACAATGTTGATTGTTGACCCGTTTGAGTTGCGGATTATCTGGACGGTCTGTTAACTAAATCTCTTTGGTAGGCGATTACTGTCAGAGCAATAATTGAAGCAGTGAAGATATGGAGCTGTACTTACTTAGTTGATAAGTTGTTGTTTGAAAGTGAGTCGAAATAATTATTGATAGTTTATCATCTTTGGAGTTATTATTCAGTTAGCAAAGTTGAACGAAACGAAATTGTTTATTTTTTTAGTCGCTTATCTAATTGATATAGGTACACAACATAAATACCTACTTTTATTTTTTAAAGTTATAACCTAGGTCAGCTAGAACAATAAAATCGTGTTCACTAGGTTTTAAATATTTTTAAAATGTAATGTAAAAACATATGTAAGTAGCTAAAACGCGAATGGAAGAGGAAACTACAATAAATAATGGCGAAAACACTTGAACAAAATAGTCCAAATTCTCAGTACCATGTAAGCACTGTAATAGAGAATGCAGAACACCGATATAGACCGGCGCCATGCAACATTCTGCTTTACATTGAGCGGATTGGGGAAAGGAAATGAGTTGTGTACTTACGGTATCAACAGCATGCATATGTTAACGAGTTGCTGTTGCCTTTTTGTTTAAGATATCGCAAACATTTGGGGTATTTTTGGCAGTGTATTGCCCGAAACATGCGGTGTTTCATCACTTCTGACAGGTGAGGCTATATCGTGTGTTTGCAATTCAGTGTTTGGGTGCGGATTGTGAAGAAATTTTGCAGAGTTAACTAAAATATAAACTTTTTCATAAAATCTGCTTGGTGCTTTTAATGATGATGTCTTAAACAATGAAAGAAACACTTAAAAACAACAGGCTTGATGTAGTTTATCCAATTAAGAAGCCTTACAAAAATGTCGTGTCTAAAAGCCACTTCTTCATAATATTAAACTTTATTATCTTCAAGCAACATTTACCCCTAAGTGACTGTAATTATTCTCGTATTAAAGACCACCTACACACTACGGAATCTGATTAGGAATTATTCATAAACTTTGTAATTCACCACGCATCCTCCGGCAATAAAGTAATCAAAGATTGAGCGTTGACAACTTGCACGATACACATTCAGTTAACAGCCATACAATTCATGTTAGTTGCTTTTTAAGTAGTCATTATATGCAAATTACTGAATCGTGATGATGTCTGTCTTGATAGACTGAACGTGTTTCACTGCATGAGACATAGAGTCTTAGTATTCAGCGAACATGTTGTGACAAATCTCTTGGAATGGTAGGCAGGTACTAAATTATACGCAATGATGTGCAATTGTGCACTCAACTCCCATTTAGGTACATTACTTAGAAAATATTGAAAATAAATACTTTTTCGGAAGACATTTTTATTTTACTGCTCTTCTTAGCAGCTCTATCTACCTATATACTCTAACTACTGGCGATTCTTCGTGTTCTTTCGCCTGTTATGTTATAGGGTCCCATCCCAATGTAATAGGGGGCGAGCCTATTGCCATAAACCGGGCACAAATCCAGACAGCGTGCTGCTAATGAGAATTGACTAATGGAAAAGCCCAATAACACTTTGCCTGACCCGGGGTTCGAACTCAGAACCTTATGGTCTGCAGTCTTAGTCAGCGCTTAGCGACTACTAGACCAACGAGGCTTTTCGTTTCATTTACTTCATTTAGCTCTAATATGAATTTACGTTGCCTACGAGCAGTGTTTCCTAATCATTTGTCGAACTTCCCAGCCGTATATCACATCCAAGAAGTGGAAGCGTAATTGTTTTGAAAGTAACTGTCAGTATAAACCTGTGTGGGAGTTTGTACGGCCAAGCCAACATGCACAATGCATAGGAGGTTTGCACGAAATAACATTCAGTAAAGTTATATTTCCGTCGATAATTCGAACCTTAATTATCATTAAATAACAAAAGCTTCACCTAATAGTCCTAATACAAAGATCAGCAGACTTTTCATATGCTTAGTACGAATGATATGCTAAGTAGGCTGACCGAAACAATGGTGATATCAGATCGCTTAGAGGGAAGTTTTTGTGTTAATTTATGTTTGTACCGTTTAGATTTGTTAAGGAAATGTAGGCGTTGAGGTAACTAGGTATGTTGAGTGGAGTGATTTACTGGTCAGCAATATGCAGTATGTGAAGCACAGCACTATTTAGAACTCGTGCAATGTTGTTTTGTAGTACTAGGCTCCCATAAAATGTAACGTTTTACGTAACAACGTAATGGCGTGGATTTGGTTGCACAAATACACACCCGACTAAGATTATTTTATGTACACTACATTTCTTACATACTCGATTAAATATATACTAAATAAAATTTAATATTCGCCCAATCATTTTAAACAAAATCGATATATATAGGGTGATAAACAAATGGATGGACTAAATATAAATACGAATTATTTACCTAAACATACCTTATTTATGTTTTTACACAGCTACTTCATTCTAACATCAGTGTAAAAACATAAATAATGTCTGACACAAATATTCCCAACTTCGAAGACCTGCAAAAACTCTTTCGTAAATCACAATTGAATTTCCCACAACATAGTAATAATTTATTTGTTTTGACAGATTCTTATCACTTCCTCAATAATATCTGCGGGCGGTGCTTGATTTCAATCAGTAAATGTGAAATCAAATACTCGTTTGGGGTGCTTTTGATGTAAAACAAAAGTGGGTTATAGAGGGTTAGTCGAAAAGCACAAATTGAATTCTTATCTGGAATCTGTTCTAAATGAATTTCGTCTCAGCTCAATTATTATATTATTCGTGTCTGATTAAGTACAATTTAGATCTTCTGCATAATTGTTCAGCGTGTTTGATGTAAGTTCTAAACATGTTAACTTCTTTTCACTTTAGAGTTACTCTCGTTCTGTTACAGGATCTTTATTTTAAAAATGTTTTTTTTTGTCAGTAGCTGGATTAATTAGGAGAGATGATTATGTTCACATTTATGCACATCAATAATAATAACTTAAGTGTATATAATGTATTCTGAACCATAATTTAAAAGAACGGACAAGTTAATCAATAACTAAACTTCCCCATTACCATTGCCAAACATTGTTTATCGTAAGCATGAATCGCCAGTTGAATGACGCGTTAAATTGCAGCTGCGGCGCCATAGAATGACGTCATAAACTCGAAAAATAACGCTGTTACATTATTCGGAGTTTGATTATTTGGTTCCGGCTCGTTTAAGGGGCAAACTTTACTGTTTTCTCCATAAACATAAATATAACTATCGTTTAGAGGAATGATCGGCGCTTCTAGAATACAAATGGTCACAATGAAGTGCAGAAATATTCATGAACTTTAATTAATTTAGTACGTAAAAGAATAATGCATAAAATAAATATTTTGCAGTAGAATGTAGAATCTTCAGTAACAGTAATATTTGCTACCATGTAATTCCCTTACATTTAAAAACATAACAGTGTGCTTCACACACAATTTATCTTCAAAACTCATAATTACAAAACTCTGTAAAAGAAGTAGGTAATAACACCAGAGGTCTCCATGTGAGCCTCGTGGTAGCTGTAAGTAAGAGAGTCAATATTAACGTATATAAAAAAGCAATTCACATGCCAGACGCGACTGGAGGCTTTCAGCCTTGCCCATTCAAACTTCTTATGCAAATTATATAATGTTCTTTATGACATGAGATGGCAAACTTTACTTAAGGAGTAAATATTTATGTAGTTACATATATTAGGGTTTCTTTTTTCTTTAAGCGACAGGGAATGTTTTAGGCTGATGATGTTTTGTGATTTTTTTTCGAACTTTTGTTTAAGTAAAGTTAAGATTTCGTTAAAAGATGGTACTACCCAAGTTATACCATTACCATCTTACTGACTGGCCATTTCTCAGGAATGCTAAAGACGTCCATCAAATAGAAAACCAAGTCTAGAACCAAACATAAATAAAATCTTCCTCATAGCTAACATTTAGGGAGCGGCTGGAAACTTTTGCAGGTGTATGTGTGTGACATCTGGTACTATCAGAAATCTTGCCAAATTCGATGGAGAGCCCACTTGGAGACTTTCCAACTTGGCACTTGACGCCACATGACCCGTATTAATAAGCGACTATAGCTTCTATGGGTCGTTATGGGGTAAACGATGTTACATGAGAAATATGATTCATGGTTTATATAATAATTGATTCCTTGTTTGGGATGGAAGTAAAATTATTGGATGATTCGAATGGCGTATTATATGAAAACAATACGATTGAATGCGATTGGTTGTTCAGATTTCATGTTCCTTATATTAAGCATCTACAATGCATACCGTCAAAGCGAGATCTAGATAGAGAAAATAAGTATAGTAAGTGCATACATTTTTTTGCTAAACCATATCAGTGTCCGAGTTCTTTTGCCACAATTATTAATTTATTAATCGGTGGTATCATGGAATCCAAAGAAGGTACAGTATGAATTAAAGGTTATAAATTTTAAAAGGTTTACCAGTGATTAAGTCACCCTCCTAATATTGGGGTCCTTATTCCTCAATGACAATATCCGGGCTCCAACGATATTATGTGGCACGTCGGTCTTCATCGTCATAAAATTAAAGAACCGTATAGTAAAAATGAACATAAAAGTCGCTTTACTAACCTTTTACATAGTTTTATTCTGCCGCACATGATTTCATATTCATTTCTTCTCACAGAAAATGTAAATCGTCAAATGGTTGCAGAACTAAATATGAGAGTGTTATTCAAAACCACGTCCATCACATATTCTAGTTTTATGAATCTTTCTTGTGCATGAGTAATTAATTATCTTAATGCCTGCTCACACCTAAACAATCACTTTTCTTTAGCTAATTCTATTACATTGCACTACAATAATGATGAAATGATTTAGCAGATGTAGGCTAGGTGATCTTCTTAATATTGAACATAGTATTATTTCTATGGATCCCAAAATCATCATTATCTCATCATCAGTATATGTGTCCAATGAAGACAATGGATGTAGATTCTGAATGCAGAAACAACAACAGAAGGCATGTGAGATTGTCATAAAAAAACCTATTCAAAGTTTGAAATCCCAGAAGAACAAGCAAATCCCTTATTATATGAAAATAAAGAGAAATTAAATTGAACACGGCCGGTGACCACCCTCTTCTATAACGCAATCATGAGACCAAATCAAATATCAATTGGAAATAGATTTGGCCAAAAATCTGTGCAAAGTTAGGGGGAGGAACGTAAATCTCCATCTTTAGTCCCCTGACAGTTATTTGGAATAATCGATGAGGCTAACTCTATTATCTTATTACCGGTAAATAACTCAATAAAGCTTTGTAACAGTTTGAGTCTATTTGTACCACTAATACAGCATGTTCATGTGTTGTACTAGAAGTGATAAAGATAAAAAACGTACATGGATTTTGTATGCTCGTGTTATCAAGCCAAGGACGTAACATGCTTTATCATGTCCACGACCAACAAAGCGTCCTTATTGCGAACTGAAGTTCATACCGACCGATCGAAAGTCGTATTACTAGCCTGTCTGTGTCCATTATAGTGCAAACACTTTTTGTTCAAACGCTTACTCACTACACTCACCACACTTACTATGTGCTAACAATTCAAAATTAAGCCACAGGATTTATCAAATATTCCACCAGGCCATCATGCTTAAAAAATCCAAGCAGTAATAACTCCGTAATACCATATACTAAAAGATCCTTTTTCCTCCATGGTAATACTATCATTTCACGGAGTTGCGTGAAAAAATGCACACCTTGCCCAATCTGTGGATCCATCGCTGGACTTGTAATAATTAAGCGTTAAAATTTTAATAACTATTTTAATTAACAAACATCATTACGGTCCACCATTAAAAATACACGTCACCGCTAATAATCATTGAAGCGTTCAGATGCGTTCAAATTTTCACACCATTTCACAGTTGAAGTGGCGATTAGTTAGCGGTGGGTTGTGTCGAACCTCTCTATTAATTTGTCAGTTCCAATTGTGTCGTCTCCCGATAATTGCTGAAATGTTGTGGTTACATATAACGTAGCTTTCCTGCAGTTTCTGTCGCTCATTTCCAGTACTGTAGGTACCTTTTCATTCTCTGTTGACTTTTAAAAGCTTACCTATTTAGGAAAAGCCTTCACGCGTAAACGTGAACTAGTTTTTACTTCAACATTTGTCAACAATGCCTGATTACTGGTTTGTATTTTATAATAAACAGAGGATATTACATGTATTTGATGTCATACTTCTGCTAGTCCGGTACCTAAGAGATGAGTTGGTGCATCACTTAGAAATTTGTTTCGCTAGGTAAAATGTTGCAGCTTATGCGTCACGTGTCACAATCGCTACAGCTACAGTAAACAACGATGAAATATAGAAAATCGTCGAGGTGTCATGTGCGATGACAAATGAGATCTATTTGTGATGAGATATAATACATTTCGCAATATATTGGCAGCGCGGCTGGCGCGAATGTCGAATGATATCAATCGTTCATTGCGATCATTTATTATTAACTAGTTTTTGTCTGTGATTTCAGTGGAGTGATAAACGGTCTAGGCTTTCGAGGATCAATTATGTAATTGAATTTATGATACTACCAGTCTGTGATATTATCGTTAAGTTTCCAGGAAATAACACGAATACAAGACTAAAATGGTCAGCAAGCATGATGTAATTGCAGAAACGAGAATTAAATGTGCTCGTCTATGAGTAGATTTATTTGATTTCTTCGAGCAAAGGAAACCTCTTATCCGAAGATAAAATAACTAAATTATAGGTCTAAAATATAACAATAAATATCTATAAATGTAAGGATCTGGATAAGGTCTTCAAAAACTTATTTATTTAAATGGAAGTGTTCTTTCAGTAATAATCAGTTTTCCAATCCGTTAAAATATTAATCAGTTCACTTGCAGGGTACGATTTCCGTTGTTATAAATATTTTATTTCACAATCCTTTTGATCGACAACATTACTTATTGATAATAATTTTAAGTATCGTATTACCATTATCGTTGTTTTAAGCTATCAATATATCAGCCACAGAAACTTGTATGGTTTATGGGTAGATTTAAAAAATGAAATTGACGTCTCCTCATAATATTTTAAAAGAATGAAAAATCTGAATCCTTTTTTCAATCAATTAAAAATAACACAATGTATTTTCATTGACAACAATGTTCAAGTAAACACAATTTTATTGCATAGACAATGTTATATAGGTCACACTCGATCGTACGAGTTATTGGCAATCAGTGCCGATGGCTGTTCATATTGTAAACAGTGGTTGTGCAAGCAAAGAGAGCTAAACGCTTCGCAAATAAAACGAATTAAAATTATTATTGGATTTTTTTGAAGTTCTTTTGTTGTTTCTTTACAACTTTTGGTAATTTCAAATTATTTTTAAATGCCTAGTATCGTAATTCCTATTGAATTATTAATATTCAGTTTTCTTTTAAGCTAACGCAGAATACAACAGTAATCTCACCACACTCCATAACCCTTAGCTCACAAGATCTTCTAGTACAACGTTATTTGACACGTATTGTTTCCGAACTCGCCTGACAAGGTGATAAATGAAGAGTCGCACACAGTTGACATACTGCGAAGATTCAGAGGCGTAAACTGTCTCACACCCGCTGATTTGATAATGGATGATGCAGAAGATTTTTCCCGCTGTCATTTTTGAAATTTGAAGTCGAGATGAGTAATGCCTCTGATTCTTTGAATTTGTAATACGAATGTCTGTTATTTGTATCGTGTTCTACGTGACTGTTGAGCGAAGAGCCTTAGGTTGCCGACATTCAGTATGTTTTTGCTTTATTTCTAGAATTATATATTACTCTCAGGAGCTTGAGTCAATTCTTTTCACTATAATCATTCTTCTTACATTATCGTCATGCTTTTGTTTCTGCGTCATCTTCGTCATCAAATCGTCAGTCGTTCTCGTTGTCGCTATGGAGATTATAATAAATTAATGCAACAAGTAAAAACAAAACAAAGTACCGGTCTCATTAAAAAATGTAATACAAATTATGTGGTCAAATATAATTCAACGCCCATGCATAATGGCCTGTAACTAAATAATTTACTTAACGATAATGATTTGATTATAAATTTACCAGTAACAGAGTAATAACCGCTTGTCGATAGAATATTAAACACATTGTTATTTCCAACCGATAATCATAACAGAATCCAATACAACGAAAATGGACCGTTATTTGCAATGAATTTTCAAATAAGCCTTGTTATTGACGTTTGAAATGGAAAATTATAATTTTAACTAGCTATTGATGGCGCGCATTCATGATATTAACATGCTTATGTATGTGGAACATTATTCCTTGTTGGTATGAATATAATTACATCACTAATGGGCTGGGTTTGGATATTAATTCGTGATACCACACTATTGGGTAAATTAATAAGTATCTTCATTTAATTTGTATTGAAAACTTCAAATTCATGGATGGTTGCAGAAGCAACAGCATCTTTAGGCAAAGCCATAGAATTTTTCGAAATTTATTAGTATAGTAAAAGAGCCATAGAAGCTTTCTGACGTTTGTCGGCTTATTTCTAAACACTATGAAGAAGATAGTTTGCAATGACTAAACTTGGACAGTGTTATTACGCCAGCCCTTGACACAACGCGACAATAATAGCAGCAACAAAATATATTCCTGCTTAGAGCACCTATAGTGATAAGATATGAAAATTTATCTGTATTAGTATTTTTTTTCAACTTTCAAATGTTTTATACCTTTGCCTTTTTCTTTTATTATAATTATGTGACAAGCATAAAGTTCCAATCATAATGATTAGTCTTTACACTACTTATTTGGTAGCCTTATTGTACTGACAGTTGATTTGAAACCCAAAAATAATATTCAAAGAAAAGTAGCTTTCTAGAGATTATTTCGTCAAGGCGTTTAGCAGACGGCGCCAGGCGTCACCAAGTGAAATATCGCTTAATTAACGTTTACAAATAAGCTTGTTCTGCGTTCTCAAACGCTCTTATTTTCTTCACGTTAAAGTGTATATTTAAATGTTTTTACTGTAGAAATATTGTTCGTTACGTGATATGCACGTGTTTAGAGCAAAGCGCAGTAAATCAAATGGACCATGGCGAATGAACGTGCAATCAACATTCCCTGATGTCTGACCCTTTCCTTGCTCATTTAGAAATGTTGCATTCTATAAATCTTTTGCTTGTAAGCGAAGGCCTTGGTTTATGGAAACAAATCTAGCTTAACGAAGATGTTTAGTATGTAAACAGATTAAATAAATAGTTAGAGCTTGTTAAGAAGTTAAGCTGCGGTAAGGCTGTTGAATGTTAAATACTTGTTTAATTTAGAAGTAAACCTCTGGGAAAATATGTTTTGGAATCGCCTAGGAGACAGCAATAACACACCTTATTTTCACTTGTTATATAAACCTAACCATATCAGAGAAGTTGTATTTATACATAATAAGTTCTCCGTCAATTCACTAAAAAGCAGATTTAATAATTCTGATAAGGTAAGCAAAACACCAGATATAATTACACACTTATACTATTAGCATAATATCATAATTTCGCATTCACACCGTAACATTTTACATTAAAGGGTTACGAAAAATCTCGTGAGAACGTGCACGCGTTTGCTTTGCGGCGACCGTTAATTCAAAATTAAACCGCTTTGCTCCAGCGAAAATTTTACTAGCGACGCCCTTTATTAAATGATAGTGAAATTCCGCCCATCGTGGTATCGGCTCGATCCCGTCGGGGCCGAAGCGACGCATTTCGTATGCGCATTTAATGCAATCATCTAAGCTAGTGATCCGGAACAGTAAATATTTATGCGGAACCACCAGCTGGCTTGATTTCCTGTCCTAATAATAGCTGGTTTAGTAAGTTTGCGTGTAATTCTTGTAGGTATAATTGGACTGAATAGATTCAATAAGGTCTACAAATTATGGTTTTGTTAGAGTTAATATGAAAACCGAACCCTATTATGTGCAAGTGCAGTGTGTAACATAGGTATGATAAGAAAAGTACCTAAAACTTTATGGGAATATTAATTAGAAGTAACTTTCTTTAAATGAAAGAAGACGACTTGAACGTATGTTATACTAAGTAGTCTAACATACCGTTTGCTTAAATTTACCTACATTACCGCATATCCTTACGTAGCCGATTAGAAAATAAATCTTACGTAAAAGGTGGATTAAAATTACTTACTTCTAAGGTTGAAGGGATGTGAATAATTTTAGGTGAAGATATTATTTCCAATACATGTTGACTAAAGATATAAACATTAAACTGACGACCCGATTCGTTCAGTTGCTCGATCCCCGCGCAGAATAAATATTTGTACGGGCTTCAGTGTTGGTTCTAAATCTTGGTATTGGTGCAGTGTTTATCTGTCTGTCTATAAACACACACACGATACAAAAGACGGCAGGGTTTTCTTTTTGTTTTCTTAATTAGACATTTATTAGACCTCTTTTCAATGCCAATGTTTTAAAGTGTAAGTGAGATGGCAAACCTCTCTAAAATAAAAATAAAAGCTTTTGGGGAAAAGGTCTCTTCTGGGAGTTTCCGAATCACCATCTGGCAAAATCTTTAGAAATTGTTTACACCCTAAAATGATGACACGATTATTATACAAAGTTAATGAATTAGGTTGTAATAGTTTGCAGCTTATTATAATATCGTAGCAACCATACATTAAACACATAATTATGCAAATGTAGATCACGTTGCGTCTGCATAGGAGAACAATATTTTGTAAGTAAATATTCCCAATTTCCCAAACTAATTCGTATGGTAATGATGTCAGTACTCAACCCGAGTAGAGACGATGTTTGAAAGAGCCTTATTTTACGTGAGTTTGTTTCCAAAATGGTTGTATTAGGGAGAAAACACGCACTGCAATGGTAACGTATTATCTTGTTTGCGAATTGGGCCTTTCATGTTATTATAAAGGAACACACAGCTGATATACGTACTATGTAATAAAGAAAGGATGATGTTATGAATGTGAATATCTTTATCAATTTGTTTTGTGAGTGAATTGAAGCAAATTATAAGGGTTTGTCTTCTGTATGTACATGTGGAGATATTTTTACAGGGTAGGTATAAAGTAAGTAGTTAATCGAACATGAAATATAAGAGATCGGTAATAAACGTATTTACAGGTTTCTAAAATAACTGGACAGCTCATACTGTATCAAAAGAATTGACTAGATAGTATTAGCTACTTTAACATAATGTATTGAAAATAAAAGTAGTACGCTAAATCGACCATCTATCTAGCTAATTAGATTTTAACGCTAATGAAAAAAACTCTCTTGAAACTTGACTCTAATAAACATAGAGATAAGTCAAGTACACAGCTAAGTCATACAAGTGAACGATAATGTTAAAGGCTTGAAACAAAGTAAAGAACACATGGAAGGCTTTAGGGGATGTTCCCAATAGAGTCATGATCCCTACCATTTGTTTCATTAATGATTTTTCTACGAGGAAAATAATGAAACAATACTTCTTACATTTTAATCAGATAAGCTTATTATATTTTGCATAGGCTTATTTTGGGGATCATAATCGTTTTAAAATCATTTCCGTATATCTTTTGCATTGAAAATAATAATGAAGTAAATTAAATATTTATGCACACAGATATCAAAGCAGCAAAATTAATGGATGAAGTTGGTGCACAACAAAATTTATGTTAACTTTAGTACGATACAATAATGTGTCACAAACGTAAAACGGTATGACTTACGCAATGTTTGAACACAAACAAGAAAACAGTTACATCGTAATATTGTAACCACTTCACTTGTAAAATTACTGGCAACCAACAAACACATAGTAAAGGTCCTGAAAAGAGCGACTTAAGGCCTTTGACGACAAACTGCACTCCGGGCTACAATCGATAGACAATGGATTGTTTGGCTTTTGTTCGCAAATCGTAAAGCGCTCTAGACTATCTTAGGAGTTCTTTGAAAACGTTTCTTACACTGAAATGTATTGTGAAGTTTTGTTTTACGTCTTCATGACAGCGCTGACTTTGTAGTTCGTCGTTCAAGTAATTTTCTTTTAAGTTAAGGTCCAGTTTGGTGTATGAATCCTATCGTTGAAAGAGATCTTTGTTTACTCAAGCAAAATACATTTTCTTATCGAGCTTCTGCTTAAGATAGTGAAGTAGATGTTTTATATTACCTTACTATTTTGGTATCAATATCCGAAAATATCTTCAGTTAGTAACTTTGAGAGAAGAATTTAAAAGAATAAACAGTTTTAGAGAACACTCATTTATTTGTACAAAAAATATAAAAGTATGACATTTTACGTCATTTTACTTAGTTTATTTTAAAAGGGATAAATACTTAAAAGATGCAAGTAAAGTGGGGCTTTTTTCTAAACGGGGATATTTTTAATCCCAACAGATATTTGTGCTATTTCCAGGGATCTTGAAAAGTTATCAAATTATCCTCCTTTTATTGAATCATAAGTTCTTCTAAGCAATGACTTTGATAGGTACCATTATTAGTAAATGTTTTTTTTAATAGCAGCTACTCTTATTAGAGCTTTTATTTGGCTACGGTTTGTATATACTTATGTAGGTATATTATTTTCGCCAACATGTTTATTAAGTTTAAATTTTGTTTACATCGCGGGGCAATTATAACGGCACACAGATCGATCCCCTAACCACGAGATGCGATGCCAATAACAAGTCAGTGGAGTAGAACACAAACAATCACGTCAGTCTATCCCCTGCCAATGAGACGTCTCTCAGGAGGAATAAAATAGCCTCATTTGTGACACCAATGCAATCCGTTTAATTCGTTACGCGGCAACCCCCCGACGATAAAGATCAAAGCGTTTGGGATTAAAAGAAAATTAAACGTTCAGGGAGTGATGTCAAACCCCATGATACGGTAAATTCTGCTGTCGAAAACTTAGTTTTCCTAAACCCTTATCCGTATACAAATACGGACCATATTATTGTAGGAAGGGTGTAACTATAACTTTGCAAGATATCACCACAGACAGTGGAACTGATTCCAGCCCCTCAAGAATTTATTCCACGTTTGGGGCGTTCCTTTGGTAACGGCTGCTGATTGTGTGGCTTAATTAAACTGCATTATACTCGGTCTGTGCAATTTTGCAAGACCAGAACACTTTTACAATCGAGTTCTGCTAACGAAATTGAGTGCAGTTTCTTTATATTTTCTTAATTGAGTCTTATTTAGGGATCTGCATTGTAAATTCTGTTTATAGCTTATGTTTTTATTTATCGTTATTATGGAACATAACCAGTTCGGTTAAGCACGTTTCGCGTTGCTTTCATTTGTTTTATAATTATTTGCTGCACCTGCTCAGTGGACTTAAAGCAACTTTGTTAAGTATTGTTATTGCTTTTTTTAGAGTTCCTTACGTGTGATAGCTCTTCACATGGATTCCTTCACGGATACTAACCACAAAGGACATACAGTAACTGGCTAGTTAACATAATATTGTTGGCTAAATATTTTAGATCACTTTTAAAATATTTTTTAGTACCGTTACTTCACGAGTAACCTGTCCCTATAGGTCCCGCAGTTTTTTTTTAGAAAACTATTAGTGCGTCGCGCTATACTAGTAAGTAACTCATATATTTAGAGTATACTCAAGCAAATAGAAAATTGCATAAAAAAAATTAAGAAACTAATTTCCAAAAAGCTCGTAAAAGATGTTTTAAAATTCAATATTCATGTACCTTCATACGTTACGTTTAAATTATTTGAAAGTCAAATAAGATGGTGACGGCACGCGAGCACTTCGGTACTATTGTACACAAACATATAGATTGCTCTACAAATATTTAAATGGCGTATAGTATGAAATGGTCACGTATTTCTGTGTGCTGTTACGTAAGATATTATGTCTTTTTTTGGGTTCATGTTCACGGTTTCTTGAATTGATGGTATAAACTAGGTAAATATTGAGTTGGGTTACATTATTTTTGCTCGATTTTCATTGTTTTACATTCTTAATTTTTTCAATCTTAATTACACCAAAAACATAATTGTGTTGTAGGATAAGATGACTGCACTGTGACAACTACCTACATGTTCGTATTATTGGATACTTGTTTCTCTTTATGAATAAAGTTATTTTTTTATTAGATAGCTTTTTTATTTCCCACTCTAATAACTTCCAACAAACAACCAACAACAACAACAGTCGGCTGCGCGGATCTTGAAAATCATCATACTAAAACTACACAACCCAGTCTTTTGACCAGTATGAATGAGCAGAGCGCTCGAATTAGCAACACAAGCAGAACGGTTTTACGTGAGACGTCAAGAAAATAGATCGTCTTTTTATAAGAAGATTTTCTTCCGAACTTTTAACATACATATATCTTAGAATCACGTGATTGACATTACCCTCTTCAAGGTTTAGCACAAACTGCGGAACAAAAATTCTCATAAAGGCAGCATGAGTGAGCAAATATGTGATATTGATATAACCTTTGCTAAACTATGATTGATAGTGTGAAGCTGAATAGAGGTTTATCGGGTTATGTACACGCTTATGACCGATTTGTTACGATATTAGAAAATTTATTGAAACGCCTTTAAGAAGTCTCTATTGTGGTCAAGTTGATGAACGTGACGAGTATGGTATCGGGATTTTTATTGACATATGTAAGTATTTTTTAGTTTATGGAGAAATTTGTTGCCGTAGATTTTTAAAAGAGCATAAGTTAATTCTCAACTATGAGAAAGTGTGCGGCAAATCATCATCATCAGCCCGTTGCAGTGCACTGCTAGACATAGGCCTCTCCCAATGAACGCCACAAAGCCCGGTCTGCTGATTTATGCATCCAGTCGTTGCCTGTCCTCTTGTGTGCGGCAGATATTGAGTAGTAAATAAATTTTGAGATATCGTCGTCATCAAAATAATAATAATCGTTATACGATTCACTACTCGTTACAACAAAATAATATGTCGATTCACTACTAGTTACAATATTTTTTCCTTATTTTCCTTCATTATTACAAACACAAACACGAGAAAAGGCATGCATGCTCCCATTGCCTGAAACAATATTTGCACAAAAGTAAAACCAAATGACTCAAGTGTCAATGAATCAGATGTGAGGGCTGCCGAGGAAGCCACGACGGTTGACATAAGGTTGTGATGATAGCTCATTAAGAACAACCCACGCTGAACCAACATGCCCGCAAATATTTAATTTACACTCGGAATACGAGCGAACTTATACACTTGGTTCAGTGGAGACATTGTGAAATGTATGTATTCAGCACGTGTGGGTACTTTTATTCGAGTAAATTATTTTGGTTTGGAAATTATTTACATACTCGCAAGCCAAAGCAGAAAAAAAGGAGTTTATAACTCACATTTTAATAAGCTATACCTACAAGTTACAAAAATTATTCAAGAATAGAACATCAATCAAAAACATGAACAATAAAAAGCAAAAACCACTTAAGGAATTTAAGATAAGAACTTAAACATGTTTACTATGAAATTAAAACTATGTCAAACATTAAAATAACGGTACATGATGTATTTGACCACATTAATGTACTACGTTTATATTAAGCACCTACTGTTTAGCGCAACGCCAACAAATTTGGACAATAAATTACACGCGGGAACAATTAAGATAACCCATTTCATACAAAACTAGAAGTCATGAATCACTTAAAATTCATAATGCACCAAATGTGGGCTGTAGTAATCTTGCTTTTATCTCACAGATACCTCTTGTACCTCGTTTGGTAAATATTTTCATCGTACAGAAACGGTTGTGTGATAAGCGCTATCTTAATGATGCAGTAATATGCCTAACAAACTTATGGTGGATTTTAATAATGTCTTTATCGGCAACAAAACACTCCTTTTCCTGTATTTGTAGGTTAGTAGCCGTTTTATTGTGGGACATAATTTGTTTTATCGTTGTATCTGGGCTAGTTGCGTAACTTACTGGCGTTTTGTTATGTTTTAAGTGTATTTTAAGTGGGTTATTATAATCATTATATTCTGTTGGATCTCTTGTTATTTTACTTCCTTAAAAGAGAATAATGTCAGTTCTACACAACCGTCTACGTCTGTCTAATTCATTGTGAGATTAATAGCGTATGACATAAACGTTCAAGATATTGTCAGCGACGTGTTGAAATATTTACCTAGTAATTTGTTTGACAATTTCAAATTGTCGTAACATTACAGCGATGTAATGTAAGATGTGTAGCAACGATGTAGCAGCCCACAAAACGTGAATATCTAAGCAGGCGGTATAGGCAGATAATAATATCTCAAGATAATCAAACCGTAAAACTTGATGACAAACCTATAAAATTTAATATATTATTAAAATAGTATTTCCCTTTGACTCTGGCTTACTCATGGAATGAGAACTAACACGAAAACCACTAAAACGAGTCTACGACGTGCAAAAAACGTGGGTTTTGTTGTAAACACAATGAATATACAAGAAAACTAATAAACATCGTTGATAACAATAAACATTGTCAAATTAACAAGACGTAGTCGTAAAATCTGATACTCTTCTTATATCGGCACCACAAGCATAATTTTTCACACTGACTCATGCAATGCGGTTTGCGATAATCGCAGGTCAAATATTTGATCTTCGTGAAGAATTGCTACGGTAATTCTTCGAAAGCCTATTAGAAATTGGATAATTTATGAAGGTTATTCGTTAGATATCTCTGTGACTTTGTTACTGTGTCACCTTTGTAATCTTTTATAGGGATTTCTTTTAACAATAAATGATAGTCTTTGTTGAATCATAACATGTTATATTAAACGCTTTGTCATCGATATCAACATTAGCTTTTATGAATATATTACACGCTATCAATTTATTCAGCTGCTTACATTACTTTAACGGGATTTACATTACAAGTTTTATATCAGTTTATTTAATGAGTTTCAACTGTAATCAAAACGTTATCCAGTTTCAATGGCGCATGTGATGCATTAATTTTATAGAAATACAGACTTACCCCTAGTTTTTTTCTATTTATTTGCGTAGTTTATATAAAATAGTATATGGCCTTCCACGTGGATTAAGCTATCTCCATACAAAATCTCTACAAAATCAGCTTAATTGTTCAGTCGAACGGACAGAAATACAGACTCTCGCATTCAAAATATGAGGAAGAACAACCGCGGCAATAATAACAGTTAAGGCTATTTTTAATCAAGATCGCAGCACCGTAAATGAATCACACATAATACATTTATCACCTGTAAAAAATCTATCTTATAAGTGCCGCGACCACAAAAATGTATCAAAGAATTAGTCACGGCTCTTATTTCACTATCAATAATGGCCAGGACCGGTATTTGCTTGTCCTGTGTTTGCACACATTTTTACGGTATTAAATTTGTGTTTGAGTTACTACGGTTTTCTGCGAATAGATTTTATTTTTTGTTTTGTTATCCGTTTAGGTTTGTTCTGGCTTTTAGTTGCGGTTGTGTTGTGCAAATATAGAATTCATTTTGGGTTCAATGTGAATGAATTGGTTGTTGGGCAGTTGTTTACAGGAAAATTGAGTTTTTTCGAATTTGTTAACGTCGTGTATAAACTCATTTAAACCTTTAAACTCTTAAGTGTGCATATTCTATACCATTATTTATACATACCCCATATAATGCTTTCTAATTATTTTAAAATTCACTTCAACTATTTCTTGCAATTATTTTAGTTGTAGCCAAACAAGCGTGTTACACAATGGTACACTCAATCACTACCTATTAGTCTCAACTTTCGATAATATCGCCAATAAACGACAGCATTGATTCCTCAATTACGTATACATAAACAATTTCCATTTATTGTTTATTGGGGCCCAAAGATCGACATACTATCGGGCTATTACTAACCAATTTTACATGAGCAGCAAGTTAAAACCGAATGTAATTACGGTCCAATCAAAATCCATAACAAACCTGCTTTGATCGGCCGTCGTTATCCCAACACACGAATTATTTATTACTACCGTTAAATGGATGAGACTTGTTGTGGCACGCGGGTTTACTGAGCTTTTATGTTTTACTAGAAGTGTTGAAGGACTGATTTTAATTAAATCTTTTAATTCATTTATAATATTATTGACTGTCTCGTTGGTCTATTGATCGCTAAGCGCGACTGCTGAGCATGCGGTTCTGGGTCCGAGTCCCGGGTCAGGTAATGTGTTACTAGGGTTTTTCCTTAAGGTAATTCTCACGGAGTCTGGATCGGTGTCCAGTTGATGGCCATAGGCTCGCCCCCTATTAAATTGGGACCTATAACAAAACTGGTTAAAAGTAGGTGTACTAGGTATAATATGTGCATCTACGACTACTGAATACAGGCGTGTTGTTATGTTACCTTGCAATTTGCATCCACCGCTTGCCGGCTGATATTATTACGTTGACGAAATAAATATAATGACAACACGTACAGATCTAGCGGTCGAGTCTATAATCTTATTGTGGTTATATTTATCGTAGGCAGTAGGTAACTATTATAGTAAGTCAAAGTTAAGTTTCATAAAAAACAGAACCTAAAAAAACTTTAAAGCCATTTTAATTAAAAATGCCCTTAAGCTGCGAACAAACATCCTTATTTTCATTTAAAATTCCTAGTTAACTAAAAACCAACCGCAGGCCAATTACAAATCCTTTTATAGTTCACCACACCCAATATTGTTACACTTTATTGCGTTAGCGCATGATTTATTCTCCTTTCACCGATCCCAATAAATTTGAAATCTAAACCCTAACCAGTGTGTTATTATTGTTTCAATAAGGATTTATCATGTTTGTTTGATGATAAATTTAAAAAGTTAACATGCGTCCCAATATCCCTTATGGTTGGCAAGGGGTTTCTCTGGTCAAGCATGAAACGAGACATACGTTATCCAGGTGATTATAAATTGATAAAATGTGCGTGATAAGAAAAGGACTGATTGATTGGTATATTAATTGATTGGGATAGTTATCAGTTGCTAAAAACGGTGAAGGAAAACATTGTGAGAAAACCGGCACACCTGAGAGATTTTTCAACGGTGTGTTTAAACTTTAACACCAGGTTGTTCATCAACCATACGATAAATATTGATCGGTTTTGATCTTAAAAATAAATACGGGCTATATCTGCGAATCTGTAAAATAATTTTTTTTTTTTCTGTTATCATTTTTTGTACAATGCCACACTGTGAATCGTGTTGGGTCCTAGCAAATAAAATCTGTGGTCTCTGCCTACCCCTCTAGGAAATAGACGTTACTTTTTGTACATCTGAATGTATACAAATTATCAAGTCTTTAAAATTCAATAATGTGTGTTGATCGCTGTAAAATGTACGGAAAATCACTCCTTTATATCACAGAAAAAAAGTTTGAAACGTCGTTTTTAAATTCCGAACACAAGTGCCGCCATCTATCGTAAGAGTTCTGTATCACGTGCACGCACAACAAACCACACAACATGATTGTATCGTAAACGTTATGTTGCTTCACCAAGGTACCAACGAGTTAGCTTTTTTATTAGAGTAAGCTTTTGTTTAAGCTGCCAAGAGCTACGAAAACTTTGTATTGATTATGACTGTAAGTACCTTACGTTTTAAGATGTTTTACGTATGCGTTTTTATGTTAAGCTCACAGAAGAAGATACCTACAGGAAAGATATTGAACGTATGTATGAACATTGAAATATGAAAAGCAGTCTAATGAAGCCTTTAGAATGAAGATAAGATAAATAATAACGCACAATTTTACCTAAAACATTTCAGTAGTTAGTAGCTTAACAAAATACTCTATGCAGCGTCTTTCCGCATAAGTTAAAAACTCTAAATGCCCGAATAAATTCATAACACAAATGAAAATCCAGTCACTTACTACATGAACACCAAATTAATATCAGCCAGAACGTCGCAAGTACGTGACAAGTGTACAAAGTTACTATTAAATTAACTTAAATAGCACCGAAGTGACCCAAAGAATAATTTACCGGCTCCTTGCTAATGAAGAATAGTGCCCTCCCGACGACTATTTGTACTAAACTTGAACCATTAAGATATTATAACCTTGAGTTCTGTTTATAATGCCCCCAATGTTGAGGAGTTTGGGCCAAAATAAAAAGTGTGTAATGGAGATGAGTGTTGCTGCTTTTTTTTAAGACTTAATGGTTTCCTGCGTAAAAATATATTTTAAAAGTGCATAATAGCTCCCTCCCTTCTCGGGCTTAATAACATAGAATATAATAGAATATAAGTTTATATTTAATTGTAATTTTAATCTACTAAACCTGCAAAGTGTTTGCAGTGCCCTAACAAGTTTCATGTTTGATTCTATACTTTCTTACATTTACCATCTTTTACAGCATGATTGCAATAAATAAATGAATAAGAATAGATGCTGAAGTAAATAGATTAGAGTTAAAGAAGTTGGCGTAGTCAATAACAACAAATAACATTATCGTTGTACGGAAATAAATACATACTGCCATGGTAATTTTGTCGATTTAGCATCACATAACATAACATAACATCACGCCTGTGCCTACCTCTTCGGGGAATCCGAAGGGGTAGGCAGAGGTGAACATATAGTACACCCACATTTCGCCAGTTATGTTGTAAGTCCCAATGTAATAGGGGGCGAGCCTATTGCCATTAACCGGGCACAAATCCAGACTCCGTGTTGCTACTGAGAATCACCTAACGAAAAAACCCAGTAACACTTTGCTCGACCCGGGATTCGAACCCAGGACCTCGTGCTCAGCAGTCACGCTTAGCGACCACTAGACCAACGAGGTATCACTTATTTTTGTTTTTAAATTCAAAGCCATAACTTTTTCCTATTAAGTATTACCTGTAGAATTTAGATGATAAATTTGATTGATTGATTACATAAAAACTTAAGACAAATTAAGTTAAAATCAATGCCCATAAAAGTTATAGAGTCATAATTTTATTGATAACATAAGTCATAATGGTATATTGAAATCCGTATTAACTATGAATAACGATTTCCCACGGCTATATTTCATTAGAACAAAGAGTTTGGAGTTCGATTTGAATGTCAAAACAAACAATTATAAGTCGGTTATCATACAAACATCGTAAATTTTGCCTCCTATCTGTTTCACTTACTCTCCCGTCATCAATAAATCAATTGAGTTATCTTCTAACGATAGAAAATAATTAGAAGTTGCTTAATTATTCTGGTTTTTGTCGTCCGACTTTAAAGATAAACCACGTATCGAAATATTTGGGTGTTCATTATTCGGCGATTATAGGCTAATTATTTAAATTACGCGTCTAACTGTAAGATTATTTAATGTTTTATTGGATTTCGTTTTGAGTAGTTCTATAAATTAATTGAGACATTTAGTTTCCTGATTGATTACTTAGAAACTTGAGAACTTGAATAATGATAAACATGTTTTTGTTGACATGGCCAATTTGTTAAACAATCTTCAATAATACTTTCCTCTATGCATTCTACCCTTTCCCTTTCATGGCTCTTTACTAAATTTATGACTCTAGGGGAATACGAAATAAGGAAGAATGTGTATTAAAGTACATCAAAACAAGTGGCTTTGTACTGTCCGTCCACTTATCTGTCTAGACAGTGAAAAGTGCAGTAAAATCGAAATACAGAAAAAGGTAGAATAGAGATGCAATAATAGTCTGTCTAAGAAGTTTCACTTTTACCAACTTATTTTTATAATGTTCCAGTGAATAGAATTCTTCTGTTAGATATACATGTAAAGCTAGCTCTTTATGTACGTCTCTCTCAATAAACGCAGGAATTTTGGCGAACATGAACCAAGATATTGACTGGGACCCTAACATTTATGAGGAGCTTCGATCGATCCTTTTGAATCATCTGACGTTGAAACTGTTAATATCGAATAAATATGTTTGGAACTGACACTCTAGAATCCTTAAAGGAATTGCAATTAATCCTTACATTCACCTCCTGCACACCCCTTGATACAAACTCGAGGATTACAATTTCGGAAGTCCCGAAAAGGGTCCACACAATCCCTATAGCATAGTATTTCGAGACATGTAACAAGAAGCTCAGCGTTCTAATTTACGCCATTCCATTGAGTCCACTCGCCACCCCAATGTCCACTTGTTCAGTCTCAAATTGTTTAGAGTTTGATATCAAAGGGATACTCCAGTAAGGTAGTCATCCGATATGGGATTTGGGTGTTGTACGCTAAATCTTTGGTCGTAATTGAACACTTATGAAGTTTTGGACTGGTCTTATGTTAGATGTTGTCAAGCCTTTACATTATCAGCGTATAAAGATATACTATTAGTAGAAATCTTCTTCTTACGTATGATTGATGATCAAACTGGCGTCAGAGTTTAAACCGTCTGGAGGCCTCTGACATGGCTTTACACACTTACACACGGTTTCCTTACCATATTTTCTTTTACCGTTTTTAGCAATTGATAACTAATTTATAGCACGCAGTCGCACATAAATTCAAAAAGACATTGGTGGGTGACGGGGTTTGAACTTGCAACCTTTGACTTGGCATCAGTGCCAATAATAATAGTAGGAATAAAAACAAATGTTTTGGTGTGTTTTGTTCAGTATACCGTATTCCTTAGGGGGTATGCTTTATTTGCTAGAAAGTACCAACGCTTTAAACTTTCCAGTTAGTTAAGAAAACTCACCTTCTGGGGTGTATTACTCCACCTCACGCATAATACACTCTTATACAGGGGTCTTTTACACGACGATTATTAACATACCCCATCTAATATACCCTGAGATTATCATCACTTAATACGTCACACATTACCGGCTCCACCAATTAAACTCATATGTACTTTTAATTACAAAAGCAAATGTCCGACAAATAGGTCGCCAGTTCAAACAGCCCTGCCATTAGCCCCCAATCACGAATAGGGTAATCGCGTTAATTAATGCCGTCCGTCATTTTGCTGCCACGTATTTTCCTGGAGGACCGCACTGCTCTGTGTAGATTATTGGCGGGTATGCGGTGCTGCGACCCGCGTCCCGTGACTCGATCTGAAAAGGTAGAGATAAAAATGTTAAATATATATTTGCTTTAGTGGTTTAGCATATACAGCGTGGGGTGGTGTGTAGCACAAAAATATTTGGCTAATTGTAGGCTTAAAAATATTTTATTACCAATTTACCATCATCTATAGCTAATGCACGCTGGCCTTAGACCGCTCTTTTAGTACCAGACTTTATTCTTCTGTGTCAACCACACAAATATCTACATAAAAATAATAAAAAGCTACTAATAGCATGCAATAATGTGGTATATCTCTTTATGACTGAATTCCAAACTACGGTAATTTATCACACAATAAATCGCGGTTTAACTTTGCTAAAACTCTGTTTTATCAAATCCATAAAAACTGAAACAGAGTTATATTAAATGACCTGCAACAAACTGTACCCACAATGTGAATAAATTTTAAAGTTAAAATCTAACACAATTGCTTTTAATACGTTAGTTTTAGGGGTTTTTATTTGGATAGGTATTTTATTCTTTTAATATTCGTTCGTACTCAAATGTTAGGTACTTTATATTCAACAAAAGAGAGGTCCCAGTATCTCAAAACCTTTATTTGTTTCATCTTTTGTTTCACTCGTCCATAAAAAATAAGAAACATTGATCAAGAAAAAGAAAAGTAAGCTATATCAACTGCCAAACTTCAAGAATACATTAAAGAGTTTTCGGGCATAGAAATTATATAGCCTGAATAGTTTACCAACTATTGATAATACCAATCTGCTTGTCATTGCAGAACATTTTATAGGCATTTTATGACCGATCAGAGGTCATTAATGTAAAAGTTATGAGCAATACTATCAGCATTACACAATTAACTAGCTGTTTTAATTACTGGCGTCGTAAACTACTTTGAATTAGAACATACTGTTATGGCAACCGTTAAATTAAATTAGATTCATCTTTTTCATGCTAAGTACCTTTTGGGATGTTTGCATAATTTTGCATGCTTTTAGTTTGTTTAAGTCTTGGTGGTAATTATCACTTATTTGACGGTTTTAACTAACGTTTTGTCTTTGTAGAAGTGATTATACAATCCATAAGGTGTTGTGAATTAACTTGATAACCAAACCTGTGGTTTTATTTTCAACCTTATAGCAGCCTAAATTCTGAAAAATCATATTATTATTATATATATATACGCAATTACGCATGTCTGTATTACTAACACATTACATTCGCATGACTAACATAAGGGAGCTGCGATAATGACAGGATTCATGATCCGTTTCCTGTTCTGACGACTTTTGGGATATGTCAAATTCAAATTGTCTTATTTTAATCCAAAAATAAATTTTAAATAATCCTGTTAGTGAAATATTTTGAAACCTAATTAGTTAAAACGACAGCTTACAAACGAATAATGTGCCTTATTTTGAATTCAAGAGTTTTTCTGAACTAAGCATTATAAAATTCATTGAGTAATTAAAACACAATTCGTTTTTCTAAATTGTCACTTTGTGCTGACCAGTTATAGCCTAAATAATGATTTTGCCAACATCGATGGAATGTTAACAGTGATCTATTCAACCAATTTAATAGTGTGTGAACAACTAGAAGCATTTTTTTGAAAATGAGATTTTGTACCTGCATACTATATAGAAAATAAGCGCAAAAAGAAAAATAAATGTTTATTGTGCAAAACCCTAAGGAATTTTTTTCGTACTTTCACTTTTCTCTATTAAAGTTTTATAGAGTGCATATTAAAAATGTTTTTGTGTCATTTTTTTATGTAGGTACACTTAAGGTCTACACACAGTGAAAAAACTCCGAAACAGATTTGCTTTTTATTGCATTAAACTCTAAACTTAGTCCTTTGAGATTTTTTTGTTTAGCGCAGCGTCGACCGAGCGCATTATTATAACAAACAAAAGAAACACCTATAATAATAACTCTTTACGACCGACCTCTCACGTTACAAATTCAATTTTGTTCTTTAGTTGCGACATGCTCTCTCGAGCGTCGTATAAACTTTAACGCATACTTTTAAAATAAACCGCCAACTTTCATGTTTGCATCAACTCTTAAAGGAAATTGAAACTCAAGAGAGGTATTTTTGAGCATGCGGTACTTTGCTCGCGTTGTTGCGTTAGATTATTTTATAGCTTCGTGGATGTTATCATGGAAATACAATTCAAAAGCTTGGCATGTTTGATGAAAAAATATTCCTTAACTATCGCAAAATATTGACAACGCTATTGAAAAGTTGTAACGTTGGTTACCTAAGTTATGTGATTGATCAAAGAAATCTGACGGTCCAAAATACATGCATCGTCTCAAAAAGCTGTCACTTGAATATTGTTTTGCCATTCTGATTTTATAACGTCAGTGTGTTCAATGACAGTGAAGGATGCAATCAAAAATATGAATGAACTAAACTGAAACAGTGAAACGAATTTGTAAGGTTGTTAATATTCCAAACAATATACAAAGCAAGGATGTCAGCAAGAATGAAATAAATAACGATCATAATATAATAGTTTCACAGAAATAAAATAAAATATTAACAGGACTTTCCGCAACTCATTACGTCAAACATACTCTTTGAAAGTCCTCGTATTTCAAACAAACGATGCCAATACGATCACATAAAGTATTTACAGATTAGGCGTGGAAATGGCAAATGAATCCCAGGACTTTGTTAGACACATATCCTGTTTTCAGTCGCCGGATAACTTATCACGCTTTAAATAAATACAAACAAGACTAACGAAGTGCCGAAGGAAAGTTAAAAGCGTCTGGTAAGGAAGGAGTTTGTTCCTTACTACTGGTTTTGTATTAGGTTGACTTCGTTGTGTAAAGTGGATCGATCTTTCAAGTCCAATTTGTTCCTTCAAGACACACGACATTACCACAGATATTTAACCCCTTTTTTATTTGGTGACAATCATTGAGATTTAATGGTCTTATCGCAGCGAAGAAAAACATCGTGAGGAAACCGGCACACCTGAGAGACTTTTCTACGGTGTGTAAAGCCATGTCAGAGACCTACAGGCAGTTTAAACTCAGACACCAGTTTGTTCATCAACCATATTATGATAAGAAGAAGAAGAAGACGCTTATCTTTTGTTTTATTTCGATTTTTACAAATTATTTTTTATTTTATATTATTACGATTATAAATGCAACATTTTCAAACTTTAAGTATTATAAAAGTAATTGAGGAAGATAGTAGTAATGATTGTACAAAGACCTTATTTGAAAAATATTTGAAATATTACTTAAAAGTTTTTTGAATGATTAAAGAGACAATATTAGCTAAAATCTGAAACACTTAATTTCTTAGGGTATTCACCGTATTCTCATAACCAACTAAAACTAGAGAAACAATAATGAAACAGCTGATAAGTTGACTAAAAAGTCGGTTCGTAGTAGGGGCATAGAATTTATTAATGTTAACGAACCTCTCGCCACTCCATTAAATCATATCTGACCGAGCGACTAAAAATGTTACTTCTGGCGACAAATGGCTATTTTTAGGCTTAGTTCCAACTTCTTGTGACTTTGGCTTTGGGTAAAAAAACTATTTAGGTGTCACAGAAAATTATTAAGTGGATGCTACTTAATTAAACGACGGTGTTTGTTATGATGCTACTGGTGACGTCATTTGTGAGGAAGCAACCTTGAAGCAGGGGTTGTCAAACTTTAATATGAGCAACTTACGGCTTATGGACAAACAATGAATAACAAATTATTATTTGTTATTATCATTATTTTTAAACTCTTGGACGTTCTACTTTAGGAAAATTTTGTCTATCGCGACTGCAGTGCAAATCTTCAAGAACTAACAGTAGGATTATTTCTTACTAAGTATTTTTTACAAAACAACCAGTCGCAGACTACTACAATCAATGATTTGTCAGCTGTAAAAGACAATAAGACATGACAGACTACAACGAGCATGAACGACGAATTAGGCCAATGAATCAGTGGCATTCCAGCTGGCCGAACATTGCCGATTGGTGACAGATAATGTCAATAGAAATATAATACAAAAATCAAATATGTTGCGGGCCGGCTCAAGGAAGAAAAAAGAAAAGGATGGTTAAGTATTTACAATTTATCTTTTGCCCAAAATTTGTTTAAAGTAAACGAAGACACATAATTTTCTCAGATAATTGAATAAGAATTATTTCAGCACCAACTCGAGATACACCCTTACTGTATATTAATTATAATGAAGCTATTAAAATTTAATGAGCAAGCGTCTAAATATAACCTAACATTTTTGTCGTCAAACCGAATCGGCTCGCGTTTGAACAGGCAGCCACCCACCCATTAGCATTAGTAGGAGCATGTCGTGTATTAATGATGATTTCTGCTCTTCTCACCGAATGTTTACAGTGATTTAATTAAAATTTCTTTGCGATGATACAGGGGCACATTTGTTTTATGACGTCATCTTTGTTTGTAGGTGTGTGATATTTTTAGCGCGGCTTAGAAGCAGATTAGATGTAGATATTTTCAACTACCTACGCAGGTGTCAACTTGTTGATGACTGGCGCAGTAATGGTTCAATTTCTAGAATAGAAGGCTCAAAGCGGACGTTGGATAAAATTTAGGTTCTAAGCAAAGAATAATGTAGTTTGTTATTTGTGCCTGATTTTACCACAAGAGAAAAGAAGTAGCTAAAATATCAACATATAAATACTGCGTTCGATATCTTGATTTTAAGTGCAATATAATCAGGCGTAGGAGTATAGTACGTTCTCACTAATAAAATGAAGCACCATTGATCTCGAATCGTAAAATTTATTCTGAATAAGAGCTGTTACTAGTTGCCTACACATTTTCAACTAATAAAATCACAGTTACTTAATTTACTCGACTAGATGAGACAGATAACAAGCCAATCAATGTCGTTTACAACCGTTGACCTTTGCCAACAATCAATATGTAAAAGTAATTGGTTTTGAAACTAAATGCCTTATGGTAGTGAGTTGAATATAATTTGAGAACAGATAAATTTTGTTGATGAACTTAGAGGCAATAAATAATATTACACAATACGCTTTTTGTTGCCCAAATTATATTATCTAAGACCGAATCTTTTCAGATCTACATATTTCAATTATTTTTGCGTTACTGGATAGTTAGAGACCCAAATGGGCTAACAAACATTATTTGAGAAAATATTAGGATTTGATACATCGACGATAGGTACATGTTTTTTTTTAAACCTGCATTTTGCATCCTTGAATTCGTAAGACAACAGACCAACGTTCATTAAATAATCGTAGCAAAGCTGGCTAAAACCGCTTACTTTGTACATTGTTCAGTATACATACGAGAATACTCTCCTCACAGTTGACCAGGCTCATTGCTCGTTGAAGTAATGTATGCCTAATTGAATATGGCTTGAATTTCATATTTAACGAGAGTGACAGGACCAACAAGACTTGACTTCGCACGCTGATTGTAGTAAGGAATCTTGGGTCAACTCATTTGACTTCTATCTCCTTTCTCTTTTACACCAATTTGTTTTAGATATTCCTGTCACGATTGGTCATTTATACCAATAGGTATATGATTGTAAACTTCTGGAACTTACGTAAGCTTTCGTATGCAAATTTTGACTTTTGCTTGCTATTTGTATACGGGTACCACAAGTTATTATTTAAACAGCCGATATACTAATGGTAAGCAGTCTCGAAAATATATTTTATGAATTATTTAGTAAATATATAACGTAATTTTTAACATCAAGGATATTTCAGTCAGTGGTTGGTATAAATAAGTTATAGCTCGTAATTTAGTTTCTGGGTTAGCAAAATAACGTAATATTTCGACACCAGAAACCCACAGGCGTAACCTTGTACAAAATACAATATTTATTTACACAAGTATTTGTTTTCATAAGTTCTTTGTGGAATTATGAGATGAGATTTGCTCCTCAAACGTTACGATACACATCCCATATGATCTTTGAAGTGTTGTACCAACATTTTCTATTGTTATAGCCTTGGCATCTTCACGTTACGTTTATTTGGCTACATTGAAATGAAACGATCTTATCTAAACATAAATACTTGGTCCATCTGATTCGCTATTATTAAATTCGTTAGTGGCAGTGATGTCAAGATGGTTTTATGACGGTGTTACAAAATGATCTGACATGTCTACTTAAAATTACCGTTTTTTTTTTCTAACTTGAGTATTTTCATCGTAAATAAGGAAACCAGACACGTCTAACAGGTGTTTAGCAGAATTTAAATGGAGACGCAACAAAGGGAACACGAATACTAGAAACATTAAAATAACATTTTCATGAGGTAATAACAACGCTGCTGTAGACCCAGCTACACTAAACTGAGTCCTTAGTTGTATCACGGGCAAATTGTTGGAGTATAATGTGCTGAAAATATTTGTAGGGGTAATCAGCAGAAGGGTTTAATTATTATTAACCATCAACTATCTAGTATAATCGGATCATTTGGCTTCTAATTGATAAACTATAGTTACTTTAAAAATGGAAATGAATTTAATGAGGTAGAGAACATAATAATCTTTTCAAGATTTTTGACAAGTTGATAAAGCTAGTCAATGAGGAAAATCAAAATAAGAAGATTGAGCAACTGGTAAAACAGGAATTAAAATTCAGAAATTTAGAATAAATAAAAAAAGAAAAAAAAAACCTTCATAGAAAATGACGGAACTGATCTGACAAAAGTTCTGTAGATATCACAAAGGAAAACGAATGTAAAGATAAGTATTTACGGTCATGCATATGAATGAACTGCAAGACAAACAGTTGTAACCGTCGCTTATCTACTTGCAAAACTAGCAAAGTTGTTTAAGGAAAACAGATACGGAATTTTAGGTACCGTTTGAGATACTACTTTAGTAGCTTTACTTCGTGTTAAAGTTTGACTAGATGTTCATAGTGAAACATTTAGGTGAAGTGTTAAAGTATCTATTGACCCATTAATAATAAATGATTATAAATAAAACATCACACATGCTTAAAGATATCGTAATAGGAATCAATTGGCTTTCATTTCGTGCAATTTGTTTGAGTTGATTGAAGAAATAAGGTCATCAATTTCCATTACACAATGAGGTTGGTGATGCTACTACGTAATATACTTTTACATTATAATAAATGAACAGTTCAAATAAAATTGAATGTCTTTTATATTATTATGCAAAATATAACCGATGTCGTGTTACAGTAACTAGTATTTCTTAAATCAGTAGGTAAGTCGTGGCATCTTTACATTATTGCTTCATTCTTGACCTAAACAATAATGTGTAATTTTCGGAACAACGGAAATTCTTTGGGAGCTGGTAGGAAACGAACAAAAATAACTTATTCATCTGACAAGTGACAGAACTGGTTTCGCAGAACTGACAGCCAAACTCTAGCAGTGGATAAGCAAAACAGAAGGTCCTACAAATTTAGTAAGAATGAGTAAGACCTAGGAATGTAGGTATTTAGCAGTGGAATATTCCCGGATAAGTAAGATCCCATAATTTGAAATGTAGACAGTTTCATGGACGCTCATATTTATAACTAAAAGATAGACCATGCACGTAGGCAATGCACACACCAGCCTGACTAAACATTGTCATAAACAGACCTCAACTGATTCGTCGCCTTCATAAAATTTAATATGGCCATTGCCCTTTACGTTTGGTGTCGAACAAGTACACAATTCGGAAAACGTTTCGCTTATCAACGCGATGGTAGATATAAAACAAAGATGATATCTGCTTATTACCTAACATTTTACTGCTTAATTAATGTTTACTGTCGTAAAAGAAGCGGCGCTGACTAACTGATACAGTGAATGTGACGTAACTAGTAACCGGTACATCGTATAGCTAATCATACGAACTATAAATTTGATAATCTCATTTATACGTAATAAAACCGACTATAAAATTTCAATGTGACGAAGGCACGGCTTTTGAATCAATGAGTTTTATCTGTAACAATTGAATTCATTGCTTAGAACGGAACCGAGGATAATCGGTCATATTGGTGTTACAAAAGATTAAGCCCTGGCTCATCCGTTTGAAATGTATGCATAGAAATGCATTGTTTAATGTTCTTCTCCTTTTGATATTTAATTTGTTATTTTCATGATCGTGTTCGATCGGAAAGTAGAAAAAGCAGTTGTGTTAGTTGCTAAGACTGTTATTGACGATTCGATTGATGAGATATCTTCATGACTAAAGTTTGCGTATTTCCATACAAAACCAAACAAATGTACTAAACCCAACGTGATATTTTATTCTGATTCACGCTGATCTTGTGCTATCTATTGGATTGTGTTATTAACTATATTATTTAATTTTTTAGGTTTTTTGTATGATTTGTCTAAAAAAGCGCCCACGAAGCTTTTGACATTCTAGCAAAAAAATTGCTAGAAAACTCTATTAATTTGTTAATAAAAAATTCTTTGGAACTGGCAGCGATAATTAAAAAAATAGTCTCATTAAAATAACATATTTTTTTCAAATACACTTTGTGTGCGTCAAAGGCGCGTGGCTTGCGACCGCAGCGCGCGACCTTCTCTCGTTTGGTGGTAACCGCAAAATTATGCGCTTGAGCGCCTTGTAATGAGATCTAGTGTGACAATAATATAGGAAAAATTAACATGGAAAAGCAAAACGCAATATAGCATATTTTAATTTTGTCATCACTACTAATTGTTTTAGGCTTTATCATTTATCACGACTGAGTTGATTACAAAACATTTTAATACGCCACCGGTAAACTTTTAATTCATATATTTATAGATTGATTATAGTTGAACGGTTCTGCTGATTCTAGTAAGTATAATAGTGATTGTAGGTACAGGTACCTACATAATATTATCACAACACATCATTATTTCGTAATATGTAGGTGGCAATTTAATTGCGATTAATAGGGACTATACTAGGTTCATTTCCTGTTATGTCTCGATTTTCCGTTGTAAACTTTATAATTTCATGGTAATATTAATTTTTACAATCCTCCCGTCTACAATAAAGCATGGTATTCCTAGTGACTGTTCGCAGAGAAACTGTGTAGGTACTTAGATCAAAAACATATACCGCAAATGAGTTTCGGAATCAACTGGGAAGGGTGAACCTTTCTTTATACAGTGATTATCGCAAATTGCGACTAACGGATGCCCGGAGCCTTGTTTTTGCGAGTTAATCAATAAAATTGTGAATGTTGATACCAACCAACAGTGCCAACTGAGTCATTGTTAAATGATGGGATTTACAAAGCTTAAAATTATTTAATTTTGGTTATTTAATATCGTCCTATAAGTATGTGTTTTGATATCTTAATAAAATAATTATAATATACTAATGGCAGACCATTTTCCTTGATTTATTTAAAAATAATCTAGTCTATAAGTTAATGTTGTTAACTATGTAAAAAGTAAGCTGGATTAGCATAAAGTCTGCTAGAATTCCACGAGTATTAGAGTCGCCTTTCCACCACAGAACCCTTATCAGTGTCTCACTTGCGTCAACCTAGTTAAAACCATGACCATTATTGTTCATTTGATTAAAATAACAGCACAGTATTCTAATGAACAAGAAGATGGTGTCGCACTCACTGTCACCCGATTCGAAAGACTGTCGATTCATGTTAAATCTATCGAGTATGAAACTCGATAGTCTATGTTCTCAAATGACCGACGTATGGGAGCCGACGGCGTAAACGGTAGCAGTAGATCGAGTGACCGTGGCACCCCCCGTCGCGCACCCGATTTGTTTTCTCGATATTAAAACGTCATTTTCCGAGATTTCGATGGTATGAAATGTTTTTATTATAAAATATTTTTGGAGCCAGCGGGGAACCTCTGTTTTAAGTGTGAAATGTAAGTGTGAGGATAGTGTTACAAGCTTTCGTGCTGTCAAAATGTAATCAACCCTTAATTTTTTGACGCCTTGCTCTCATACTATAAGAAATTTTTCATTTTTTTTATAGCCTGATTTGGTTACCTAAACACTTTTGCTTTGCAGCGTTCCTTAAGATTTTTGTCAAACACTGCAAACGACTCTTATTATTGTACTTACAGCTCAAATTCATCTTTATCTTAAGGTGTCAGGAGAAAGGTTTTTCTGTGAACTGTGTTTCTTGTTGTGCAATAAAGAGTATCTATCTATCTATTAATAGTATAATTAGTTACAAGTTAAACATAGTGATAGAGTTTATGTATATTAAAACTAGGTTAGGTAAAGAGTATTCATCCTATATAAAAAATACCAAGTTGGCTTATAAACCACACTATATTCCACTTTTTATCATCTGTCTACTAAGTAGCGTACTAAAACCAACAAGAACCCGTCTGAAGCCGCATGTAAATCACTACCCCGCCGCTATGTTCGCAATCAACAGTTTAAAATAGAGGGCCCCGACCGCAGGCTCTATTTACCCCAGCTTCCTCCAGTTAATGACGTCATAAAAAATAAAACTCGTCGCTTAGATCCCCGTCAGCCAGAAAAACTGGAGCATTTTTCTCCTTGCGGTGCAGTGACGCGGAAAATTACAATTGTCTGCTTATTTTACCAAAAAAAGAAATATGATTGCTAGATTTTAAGACACGGAATTCAAATGAAAGATTTTGAAGAACGAACAACTGCATCAAGCCTTTAGCTTGTTTTCATAGTTTTTCTGGAAGTCGGAACTAACAAGCTCTTCACTTATATCAATGAAACTTTCCACACTGAAAATATTAGACGTAGATTTATATTTTTTAAACTTCATAACAAATAGCTCTTTGCTATTTACAGATTTTACTTTTTTAAACAGAAAGAGTATAAACAATAAACTTAAAATAAAATAAATTGATCAATTCTTGAGCCATGCTTTACATAGGTTTAAATCATTTATTCTCATTAAGACAAAGAAAAGTCACTTACATGAGAATAGAACAAGAAACATATGGTAGACTTACTTAGGGTAACCGTCACCAAACCAATTTACATATAGGTACCAATACTAATTCGGTAGTTCTACTCCCAACTACTACAGTAGAAATAATTTAAAAGCCAGCGTAGTTTTTAAGTATATGTTTAGATAATTGAGATTTAAAACCACCGAATGAGCTTACATTTTTTATTTCCGACGGTAAATTATTATATAGTTGTACTCCTTCATAGGTGATATTTTTTTTAGCAAGATTGGTGCGAATTTTTGGCAAAACAAGTAAGCTTGGTCTTCGTAAACTACGTTTAGATATTTGTGATTTTTTAGTAAATGATAAGCTAGTGTGGATGGTTTTATTTATAATTTTTCTAATCAAAATACAAGTACTGTATACATAAAGCTGTTTGATATTCATTAAATTAGTTTCCTTGTAGATTTTTAAAGTTGGAGTTAAGTACGGATAACAGAATAATGTCTTTATTATTCTGTTTTATATTCTTTGTAGTTCATTTAATTTTGTTTTATACGCACTTCCCCAAACTTCTATTAGGTATAATAAATGTGATACATTTCCACTCATATTAGATATTTTATCACCAATTTGGAAGCTGATTCGAAAGCTTCTTAAAGTTAAACCAATAGCTAAATTCTAATAGGACAATGTAAAATCAAAGTATTTCATTCAATAACTGGTGGTAAACGTTTATCACAATTTATGGTGCATTGAGCAGAATAAGGGAAAGCAGAAATCGTTTTTTTCTTAAAATAATGTCAGTAATATATAAAATTGAAATGGGCGTAATACGATTTTTATTGCTTCGCTTTAGAAATCAGTGTATTATATTCTCATAAGCTGATGTTGTCTAATATATTGACCGGTAAGAATATAATAAATGTCATATCTTAGATTGATTCCACAATTAATAGAGTTCGGCTTTTCGATAACAATATACGTAATATATTTCAATTTGCCGGCCTAATGTGTCATAGATAAAATATAGCTTTCAATTTACTAAATTTAAACATTAAGTTGTTGTTATTTGTAATTAAGTATTATGATTGCTTATTTTCGTATATTTTATAATTATGGCTCTTATGGATGTTATACTATATTATGATCATTGGTTGTCTTTAGAGCTTACGGATTTTGAACTTTTTCTTTTACAAGAATCCTGAATAACTTGATATTATCAATTGCTCAAACTCTATTATAAACCATCATCCAAATATTGAATTTTAATTTTGTTAATATTAATGTGATCGTTAATTTTTTTCACGCTACCTATAGCTAGAGTACCAGTGTAAACAATACCAAACTTTATTTGTATTTCATCATTTCCAATAAAAGCTAAACGAATTGGAGTGACGTCACCAAAATATCATCCGACAACGTTCATTGTTTCGGACATGTGACAAAGTTCACTTAATGGAAGTGATTTCTGGGGGTAACGTATGAAAGGGGTCTTTGATATCTTCCGGATGTTGCATTTGCTGTAATTGTTGTGTGCGTGACGGCCACTGCGTCTCCTATTGATATTATATTAAAGTAGCCCTTCTAAGTTCTATAATTATAGAACTTAGAAGGGCTATTATAATAAACGACTGCTAATGATTTTTTAATTTAATAGGAACACTGAGTTTCTTACAATAATTTTATTTTTAGAGATAGTAAATTAGGAAATCAACGTTACTACGATTTTTTTTCAACATCATTAAAATACTAATATTTTTTTGTTGTGCCCAGATTTCGTGTTTAACTATCATATTATACAGACACTGAACTCATAAATTGGAATTATAATTAGTATAAATATTATTCATGTTTGTGAAAATATCTTCCACGGTCACAACCCTCAAAAGGTAGATAACTTGTAAACAGAAATTGAGTTCGGACAAAAAGTTTTACAATTTTTCTCTTGAGATCATCGCAGTAGTACACCAATAGGATTTGGCTTTATAAGAGACTATCTCTTTGACCAAATACAAAAGTAGGTCCTGTACCTTCCTTTTGAAAATCTTTAGATTAACATCTGTTATTTAAATGTTGTCGCTGAACTATGTTAGAACTTTTTGACTCTAGAGCAAAACACAGACCCGGTATACACTGCATACATACACAAATCTCCCTCGCCTAGACAATTTGTTCCGGCCGAGCGTGACGAAACAACGCCGTGCGCTGTCAAGTTCCAGCCACGCGTACTACAAACGCAACTACAAATTAGCACAAACACCAACATATTTAAACATCTAATTTAAACAAAAATAAACCTTAAATACATCACTTAGGAGCTAAAGTATGTGTAAAAAATACTTTGCGAAATTTTGAGGATTTTTGTCATAAACGAGACGGACTAGTATGGTTTTAGTAACGTGAGTAAAGATTTATGATAGTATAATGAATTAGAGAATGTTAATACGACAGTGGGAATTTGCTTTACTAAAGCATCATTTACCCTAGAATATATCACATTGTATTTACTGTTCTATTTGTGTTGCTTTTTTTTTCGTCCAATAAGGGTACGTTTTCGACGGTAACGATACCTTTAATAAACTCGGCACTTAAATTCTATCAGTTATAGTTTCTTAATACAATAATGTTTACAACAACATTGTTGTTATAAATGAGATGAAACATTTTCTGATTAGGAATAATCATGACCTTACAAGCATGTTCAATATCTTTATTAAATTATCGATTAAGAATTATCTTGTTGGAATGAATATCCGTACAAAATCCAGTAAGACCATGATGATGCAATATTGCATTTATTTACAGGCTCTACCATACAACAAATATCACTAAGCACCCATATCGTACTCTCATACATTATGTCATTACATTTATTTATGTGAAAGCCAATGACAATATCAAATTAAGTAATCTTCAAAGAACGAGAGGGTCCAATTAAAGCATCGCCTTTTGATTTGGGTGCTTATTTATTTTTCGCAGCACGACCTCTGATGTCCGGAACAGGGGCCCCACAAGACGAGACGCACCATCCGTGGAGCAATTCGATTAGGGGTGCAACGCTGGGGAGAAAGCTGACGGTGCAAGTAACCTAGACCACAATAAACATGTCACACAAAAACCATCCAACCGTCCTTATATTCAACGCTATAAGGATCGATATAGGTATTCTGAATGGTAGATTAAGTTTGCAGTCGATATGTCATTTCATTTCATACACAACACTCACAAAATAGATCGGTGACGAAACCCTCTACGTACCATTTCAGAAAAATGAAATTGCTATTAGGGTGAAACATTGTCGTAATAGTACCTACGTCAGTACGTCTATAGTGTCAGTCTATAAAATCACAAGGAGGATGAAAAAAGATGATAACTTGTCTTTTGTTAGGAATGAGATTATTTTAAAGGTTCCATATTGAGCAAATAAAAGCAAAAATGCGACTATAGGTTAGCATGTACCATTGTTTACATAATATAACCTATTTATATGGACACATCTCTGATTTGCTTAGGGTACGTTTGCTCAGGCTTTCCCTTTCCAGCTCCTTCATTAATACATACTTTATTATTATAAGGTCCGGTTTACTAGTTGAAACTAAATTAAGTTTGATGTCAAGATACTAATGAAAAAAGTCAAAGGGTTGGGTTACCCAAACCTACTGTGATATTTATCGATGCTATTGATATTCTAAATAAATATTCTCACCCATAATCACTGCAACAAATCTTAAAAAGCGATCTATTTATTTCATTAACGACTACTATCTTATCGGTATCGTGGTTCATGGGCTCGTATGAAAGGTTGAGCAAAATTATATATTATGGGCATAGTCTGTTTGAAAATTATTGAAATACATTGTTTGGTCTTGTGCTTAGTGAACAGGAATACGCATGAAATGTAGGCAGGAAAAACTCCAGGAAATAGAAAGGTGCAAATAAAAAGACAGCTATAGCGATACGTCGAAAGATTATATTATCCTTCGACGTATCGCTATAGCTATGTCTATCTTCTATTTCATTTTGGACAAACACGAGCGTGTCTTTTTCTTTGAAATTAATCTACTACTCAAAATAGTGGCTGACTAACATCGTGAGAACGACTATTGTACTAAAAACGGAACTGTGTCGCTTACACTAAAAACAAACGTTTTGATGGCGCCAAATGAGCTATAATGCGTACTTACATAGCTATTGTATGGCTAACAACAACTAGTCGTTTCATCTTCCCAAGCAATTGGGTTAGATGTTCTACATTTTATTGGTCAATATTTAACTATTTTGTACGCTGCGGCACTCAGAATACAGAAGGATACTACGTGAGACAAATTTTGTTTGAGTATTCTAAAAATGCTTTAAGTATCTAATTTTAATGATTTCAGTAATGAGTATCAATCAGTCGAGGAATTAGTTTGCAATAGCAATTTTGCAAGCGTTTATGATAGTGTATATCACATTCAGGTACGCACTTGATAAAATCAAAGTAGAGCACTATTGGGCAAATATTTATTCTAGCACCTAAGCAAGGAGGAGGTCACAATGTAGAATGAGCCTAATCATTATCAAAACCACGACATAACGGGCTCAACATAAAGTCGGAAAGAAACAAAAACAAAAGATCGGCTATTATTGGAAACTACAAAAACGGTTCTCAGCATCGAATTTCAAACCGTACCCTATAAGCAATCTAGTCGCATTCAACGATATACAAAAGAAACAACAAAGTGGTCTAATCGACTGCTGATGAATGCGATTCCTCGCGAAAAGAGGCTAATGGAGCCAATTTGCGGTTATAATGGCCGGCCACGTGGGTGCAGTTGCTCTTGATTTTGACAACTGGATCGTGAGATGGCGCCACCGATAGCTGAATGTACGTCACGATGTACGATGTATGTAGTAAACGTGAACAAGTGTGTAATACTTAAAGCTTGCTTGGGAATTTGTTTTATTGATGTACTCTAACTACTGTTTTATTGCCACATGCAAGTTGAAGCATGCTGAAGAAGAGAAAAATGTTGTAAATAATGAATTATAAAGTTTATAGATCTCAAAATTTGATGAACAGTTAAAGTTGACTACATTTTACATGTAAAAAGATTTGTAGTAACACTCAAAAGTCCAGAAAATCATTTAAAAATTAAGTAAGTAAGGTCTGAAAAGGAGAAAAGTGGTCTGCTATTCTTATAAATAAGTGATTATCGACAAGCAACCCATCCACTAAAGTAACGGACGTTCCACCACCCTACTAGACCTGCGTTGATAAAACTATGTACGTTTAAAAAAAAAATGTTCACGTGGGATATATAGTCTACCTTTACACAATACAAATATATCAATACACCATTATCATCAACATCAAAAGCCTTTGAAAGCACATCCCGCAGCTCCAAACAAGAGATTAAACATTTTATCAGTAAGTTCATCTCTTCCTACTAAAAAATGATTTCGTTTGCCACGAATTGAATCGAAATTAAATAAACGGTGCCCCTGTATACTGGAGGGTGCGCCAGAAAAATAAAGATGGGTGCCTCTTATCTAGATGCAGAAACGGAGAACTGTGGATTGTAATGAAGGGAAGGGTGACTGTGAAAAGGATACGGTACGGCGCGGTGGCGGTTCACTTCAAAATAATTGAAGTTAAATTTGTTCATTTAAATTAGGTATGGCTTAATGATACAGGAAAGGGGAATGTATATTATAGTAACAGATTGAAATGATAAAATCTGTAGATATGAAATGCGAAAATGCTGGCTTGTGGTACTGTTTTATTATACTTCTGTATGCTTTGTGATTTGAATAGATTATAACAATGAAGGGGAATAAAGACCAGGAATTTTGATACTGCCATTGCAATATTAAAATTTGGACTTATTAATTTTTATGATTACCGTATTTAAAAGCAACTTTTTTTTACTTTTGACAAGTATGTGACAGCCCCTTTAGCGTAATTCGGTGTATTTCTATCCCACCTTTATAATAAAATAGTCCAATATTTGCGGTTAATAACCAACGTAGCAATTCAAAAATTGATTGATCATTTGACCGCAAATATTGACGGAGATTAAATTAAAAGCTTGTTACGGCAAAATTGATACAATTTAGGTTTTCCATATGAGGACAATTTAAAATGACTACTAACAATGTGTTCTATGCAATTGTCGACCATAATTGTCCGAAGCGCGTGTAAAACCGTACTTTGTCCATTACCTACTGTGTTTCAATTGTATGCCACACGTACGTCCCAAATTAATAGGGACCAGGATTAGGGTTAGGAGATGGGTTAAGCACTTCACTAATCACCTCTTCAGCAGTGCGTGGCGAATTTGACCAATTAGTTTGGGCGTCAAGTGTTTGGGATTCTATGCAACATTTCTGTTATTTTCAAGAGCTCCTTTATTATTATGATTATTCCTTTAAAATTGGTCCTAGAGTAGTTTCCTAAAAAACTCTTTGTTTAAAAATAATCGACGAAACTTTTAATATGGAGTCAGCAGGATTTGTACTACAAGCCGGTATTACCATGGTATCTCACGGCAAAAAATAAAATTACAGAATTATATTTTTACTAAAAGAATTAAATTTAAATTAATAATAATAATAATAACAGCCTATAACTGTCCCACTGCAGGGCAAAGGCCTCTTTTCGTATAGAGAAGGATTGAGCACTGATCACCACGCTAGCTCACTGCGGGTTGACAGTGATTAAAAAAAATTAAATTAACGTCATTATAAACTTTCAAAAATTGTGCGTAATAATAACCTATGAAATTATATTCTAGTTGACCTTTACATGATGCACAAAGTTATTAGTTATTGTAGATTCTCCTTACCTCTATAATACACCGTGAATAAATATGCTAGTATAAGCTCCACATTACACCACAATAACATTGATATACTGCACGTAACCACTCTAGTATTATCCCTAATCTAATGGGTATGTGTGTCGCTTTCACTGTGGTGTATATGATTGCTTCAAATAATGGACTATTGTCTATAACAGTGCACGAATTAGGTCTCTAGCTAGTGCTTTACGAGCATGGTCGTAGTTGTCTAGGTTTCTGGTGTACCTTTTGTTTGGTAACTTATCTGTCGGACCTGTTGCCATATTTTATTATTGGTATTTCTAATTATTGGGTTATAACAAAGAACTAACGATAGTTCACACGCCTTTAGCCATTGATGTTTTACCTAAATACTATATATAGCGGTTGATAACAGGACTAGGAAAAACTTTGATGAAATTATAAAATTGTTTGCAAGTAAACAGTCGCTTAAATTTATTGACCAGTAAAATAATAATTTGACAAAGTAACTGTAACTTCCATATTTGGTTCGATCTGAACACTAAACAGTCATAATGTCGGTTCAAATATCAAATTTTACAGCACCCTGCCAATATTTTCCTTATCTCCCGCGGAGTTGTTTTGAGTTGGTACGACAAGTATGAGACATTTCCGTCGTATTCCCTGGGTCGCCGCTTCAACTGAACTAAATATTCTAGTCCTACATATTAAATTCGCAACAAAATTTAGTTTACAACAACATAAACTTTCTCATTGTTTCTTTGATGACACTACAGATTGTCATAACCATTATTTATATTCCCACGAATGACAACTAAGTGCTCGCCGAACGTTATTATAATAGAAAATGCAACAAAGTCACGTCTGTCTTATTTCGCATCTCATACTTTCCCACTATCTGGCTTCGTACATCTGTCGCAGTTACCTGATACGGGCTTGTGCAAAACGAGTCATTAGGTCACCAGAATGCACAACAATGGATTCGTCTCGCCACAATATTGGCAGTTCAACGCACTGGATTGTTGGATTTAATTTCATTGTCAACGGATTATGCACACGTGTAGGTGTGACCCTTATAACAAAACCAAAAGAACATCGCGTATCAATTGCGACATTCAAAAACCTTTCCTGAATTTGGGGAAAGGTATGCACGTGATATTGACAGGTTAGGTGAAAGTGAATTTCGCTATCTATTCTAACCACCCGTCATTCCTATTTAGAACTACTTAAAACATTCTCATGTCAATCATTACCGTGGGAACTACAGAAGTTAGTCTATTAGTAAGTTAATTCAACTTCTCACATAAAACTAATTGGGTTAAAAGTAATGTCCTTCGTTAGGTGGGTCTCACGCAATATGTTGCGCAGGTGACAATGCTTGGATTTTTATTCATGCACCATACGTTATGCAAAGGAGGCAAAAAATACATTCACCTGTCACAAAATCCGATACAAGATACTGCTACAGATGTGTGTGACAGAACAGTGAGCAAGTATGTAGCAGGTTGCTTATTCGTAATCTGTTGTTATTAAACAAACAATAGGTGTATGTTCTCTTTTTATTCGGTTCTCGTTACAAAACATTTCTCTCAAAGAATGTATTTTTTTAAATCCATAAGCACTTATCAATATAGTTTAATTGTATTGGAAGAAAGTCAGAACATTAAAATCATCCTACAATTAATAATTTATTTCAAGCGTCCTATTTCATTTTGATCTGCTGCAAAATGTTGAATGAGATTGATACGAATGATGACAGATGAAGTAATTACTAGAACGTGAATAGAACCTATGTTTATAAAATGCACTTGATTACTATATTTACATAAAATGCATAAAATATTAAGTAACTTTATAAAAATTAAGTACCGTGGTTACCTTTACGTATCCAAATTCAATGAGTCTTCAGTCTTTATTTTGCTACCAAGCATAAACACAATATGTTTACGAAAGCGTACCTATATTTTCTCTAAAAAGGTGCGTAAACTCAAGCCCCTCATTTAATTTATGCACAACGAAGATTTTTTTTAATATGTTCCAAACAAAATGACCCGAAGCGACAATCCCTTAATGGTTTTGCTCATACATAAATTTGTAGGCCGTGACCGAGCTAAAACAAACTGCGGGCCAGTAATAATTAATTATCATCCACAGTAATTTTACGGACGGTTACAAAAAAAACGTTAATAACAAAATCAGAAAAAACGTTGTCTAGCGCAGGTGCTTCAACGTTATTTGTTCTTTTAACAAACAATTAATAAACTCGTCTGTCTTTTAGGCAAGTGTTTACTCAAAATTAAAACACTATAAAATGTGAAACAAAAAGTTCAATATGAACGCTATAAAAAGCAGCAGTTACAGATTAATCGAGCTCCCTTTGAATTATTCAATTAAAATTCCTATAATGCTTAACAGACAACACTTATTTCAAATTGTTTAACTGGAACCCTTTCTATAAAGTCATTGTAGGAGGCGTGACGGGCACCAATGATTTAAACAAAGCTCTTAGTTGCGATGACACAGCGTTCTTCGTGATAAATTTACTTCGGCGGTCTATTTACTTAGGGCAAACATTTGTATCAAAAAGATATATCTTACAAGACTTTAAACGGTATATTAGTATTTATTAGTTTGGTGAACGGATGACTAGGCGGTGTCTGATTTTGAGCTATAGTCCTAGCTTGGACTTGGTGGGTGTAGTATATGTAAGTATTTTGCTTTTGGAGGCTAAAGCACAATTATAAATGAACTTAGAGTGCAGCTGGGTTCATTAAGGATAAATCTTTGTAATCGTAGACTCAGAAGGCAAGGTCAAAACATATAAGAAGTAATACGAAGAATTTTTTGAATCAATAATTCGTTAGGTATTTTGTGATTTGATTTTATTCATTAACAATTTATGTACACATACAAGATAAGAGAAGACGAACATATAGAATAACATTGAGTACAAAGGTACTCGTCAATCTTAAGATTACCGGCTGAAAATGAATCTCTAATAGCATTTTACATCAAAGATACATCCAACTGAAATAAACCATTACCTTCTAAACGGAGGAAGGCACCCGAACGAAACCCACTTAACCTTTACATTATCAGGATAAAATCAAAACAAAACTGCTGACCTTTTCATAAAGCCGTGTTAAATTGAATGATTGATGCGTACCTACGCAATAAAGTTGAACCATCCTTTGTAATATGATATTTGTGAACTTAATCATTATCATCTTCGTAAACTGACTAATCAATAGCTTTCAAAACGGGTCATTTTAATCAATACGAAACTATGTAATAATGCTTGAATTTTATTATCTAGCCAGCATTTAAATTTAATTGGAATAACCTGGGCTGATACCACAAGAGTTAATACTTTACTTCGACTAAGATGGCTTTATCGAACACCATATACTGCAACTACTCTAATAGCGTACTTGCAATAGGGATAAGGGAATAATGGCTACTACCAAACCAGGGGTTGTCAAGGCTGGCTGACGGCAATCTTTTGTGATGAGCTTTGTATAATGATTGGCTTTTTACAAGCCTATGTCTTCGGTTAAAACGGTGCGATTCTATACATAGTTTCATCTATAAAGAAAGTCAGTTCATATTTAAATCATGTTATATTTTTAAGGAAACAAATAATCATAACTACAAATAGATTTTTTTTATAAGTGTAGGCACGCAAACATCATTATTCTGATATAATCATGATTAATAATCTTCAAAACTCAAAAGTTTGTAAACTCAAAAGCACAATCCATAAACAAGGCACTCAAAAGATCAAAACATAATAGCTAAAGTATCTACCTGCACTTTTATTACTAACCACGCAATTAAAATACTTACCGACGAGGATGTGCTCTTAAACTGCGTAGTCTTTTAAATTCAACTGTTTGATCTACTCTGTTACTGATATCAAAGCAACCCCGAGGGGCGATGTTAAGCTAATCTTATAAAACCTGTGTATTTTTAAGATGCAATTTACAACCCCTATTTTGGAGTCCTTTAAAATGTAAATTTATAAGTATGCTCCCTTTATCTTTGTGCTTTTTATGTGTGCTTCCATAAGCTTCTTCGTTATTATTATTTAGTTGAGGATCTGCATATTTCATAAATTGGTGTTTTGATTTTGTAAGTTCAAAGCAGACTGTCAGTAAAATAATTAAAAAGCACCACGTGTTAATATTTTGTAAAAAATATTCTTCGGTTTGATTTAATTATATAACACCTGAATTAAATGACTAAAGAATGATTGCTTTTTTATTGCAAGTAATTCTTAAATTGAATAGACTTAAAGCTACTATACAATTTACGGGCACTTTAAAAGTTACCAGAGACTTGCCAGTAAAATAGTCGGTTGACTTTTATAGGTTTCGATTTAAACGACTAACAGTATTGAAGGCTTACTACAAATCCAAAATATTGAATGAGCTCTTCTGGGCTAATCGCTTTGTATCGTGGGACTGAATTTTACTGACCATTTATTTCAATAAGTATTTAATCACTGAATCAGTGAATAGAGTTATATTGTTATGGTACAAACCGTATACTTATAGCCTGTAAACTATATGAGCTGCAGAATAAGGTAGAGTTACATTGTCATGATTATTAGATTACAAATTATGAATTATTTAAAATTCAGGATATTGTAATTGCCTCGGCACAATCTCAAAGCTCTATAAAAACCGTGAAACATTTGGCAAAGTATAGTCGTCCAAAGCAATTCCTAACAAAACGAAACCGAAACCGTAAATTGGTATTTTAAAATTCCAGTAATTTGATCAGATTTACGATAACATACTGGAGCAATAAGCTACCATAATTTATAAATACTAACCGAAAACAACGCAATTGGGGTGTCGCATGATTATGTAATATAGTATTAATGGCTAAACAGAATAGATGGATCCCCCGAGGTGTCCCTGCACCTTTACTATAACGCTATAATATGTACGAGGGCGATTTTATTACTATCCTATCTTGAAGTATAGGCCCTTCCAGAGGTGTTGTGGGAAATTTATGAAAAGCCTTTTTGGGGTGCCGATAACATGTCCCCTTGTAAATATTACATACTCTCATGTTCAGGATAAAGGTGGCTTACTGTGGTTAGTTTTGCGTTTAGAACAATAGGAATAGTTTCATTCTAAGGTAAAGATTTTTCGATAAAGGTGCAAAAGTATTAGAATTCTTTGAAGTTTCTATTTATAAAGTAATGTCAAACGTTCGAGACGAAATAATCACACTTACGAGCTGTGATACGTTTATTGTATATTACATTGTCTTCGATTAAAAATGTTTTTTGGGAACTATCAAACAGAGGCTGACAACATTGGAAAAAATGATTATGGTTGTGTCGTAATGAAAAAAATACCAAAATAGTACTAAAAAACCTTATCAATATTTGAACCAATTCCAAAGCTATCACAATAGAATCGTCTTGGGCCGGTGCCTATGTACACACGCCTCTAAAGTGAAACATCTCGATGTCGATCGTTTATTTGTAAGTCAAACTGCATAACGGTAGTGGGACGTGGTAAGTGCTATAACCAACAACATCAATACACTCTTAGTGCGATGCTGTGGGGAATGCCACCTAGTGTGTTGTGCTCTGGAAACCGACCTATGTGTAGGGGTGTTTATTTCATGATGAAGTTTCGTTTTTGAAGTTTTTGCGTGTCATACTTGTATTGAGAATGAGAATTTCTTATTTTTTGTATCATAGTCTTCAGTGTGAGCTAGCTTACAGCTTACTTCACGAATGCGATTTTTTTGCATTTGTTAAATGTTACATAAACAAAGGAAAACCGCGATAGTACTCTCACTAGCTTGAATTGCTAGGACCCGAATAATTATTAGGCCAAAACATAGTACCTAATTCTTAGTTTCTAAAAAATTACGTTTGTGCTTCTTCATTTTTATTCTCATGCAGATACGTCGTCATCTCGATATTCTAGGTGCGGAACATCAGTTAGTTCTCATTCATAGACTGCAATCATGTAGATTATTTTATGCAAAACATACGAGTTTCCGCAAATACCAAAAATACGTAGGACATACGTTTTCCGTAGTTTCTTTGTCTTTGTCATACCCCACGTAACGTCAATTGTTTAATTTAAAATCGTATTGTTGTATTGTAATTGTGCTCCTATTACCATAAGAATAGCCTTTGTGAATCGGGTAATTTATAAACATTACAAATTCAAACATGGAGCTGACCTGCGGATAGCAATATTATGTACATACTTGCATTATAAGAGCTCTTGGAAACTTGTTGAAATTATGTGTGAAGTGAGCCAATTTCTATGCTGATGTGGAAATAACGAGAAAACAGAATATGAGTTGCTTGTCGAGCAAACTAATGACTTTTAAGATTGTGTGTTTATGATCTTATTATACGGATCAGCCTATAAATACCACGTTGGTATATAGATAATATTACATTATTACCGCATCATATATGTACTGTTGGTAAATTATCCTTCTAGTAAGCGTGTGAATGGTTGTATGGCAAAGGTACATATATATTATTGTATCTATGTACCTACACACAGATACAATAATGTGTAGAAGACAAAAAAATATGAGCCCCTTTTAATGTCAAATCCATTCCCATTCAGGTAAATCTTTGAACACGGATTCACGGGCATAATATGTGTGTAAATGTTATCTATGTAAATGAGACAAAAACTAACAACAAAGTTTGTTTATTGTCCTTACACATACTTAACTTTTATTCAATTTTAGTCAGTCTGTTACCTTTAAAATGTTATAAAATTACCAGTAGGTATTGAAATTTTACTGTGGACTGCAACGGACTGATGATGATGATGATTAAAAATTAGGATGTCATCATTACGGATGACTCATCATTCATATATTTTCTAATTGGTTTACTAAAAAATATACTTGAAATTATATATTAATCTACTCACACTAAGAAAAAGCGTCCCCCTCTCCTATTATTTTACTTGCTGTGCCCTACAGGGTTCATAGTGATCTCAATACTTTAAGTTTACCACCAAAGTACTCTTTGTGGAATGCAATGGATTATTGAGTATTCGGTACTCGTCTATCGATAGCTACTTAAGATATAAAACTTTCTTTGCTTAATCAATACTGGGCATTTATGTTTGCAGCGGATAAGAGTAACTAAGTTCTCAATAAAAGTTATCTGAAGAAATTCACGAATAAAACTGTTCCGGATTTAATACTGCAACTCTAATATCAAAGTAGTATTCAGAAGTGAATTTCGCACAGGATTTGCTACTTATGTAAATCGGGCCAGTTCCCGTGAAACGAAAAATGCAGCAAAGTTTGCACCTTCGCTTCGCACCTACTTGTAGCGATCACAGTGCATTTGTGAACTTATTAAAAGTAACCCCACTTTAAGAAGTATACTTTAGGGCCCTATTTGCATAACCCTGCGAAATATTCTAGAGGAAAATTTTAGTATGGCGCTACTTCGGCTATTATAGTTGTTATCATTTTCTCCCGGAACATTTTTGAATTGGTCTTAGTTAGTTCAGCTTGGACACTTAAGCTTTGATTTGCTTTTTTAAGACTTCAGGTCTTTAAAACTTCTTTGCTTTTGTTTTAATTTAATTTTGAAATTCTTTTATTCAGAATTAAACGAGATGAAAAGAGAAAACCGTATCATTGTAATCTTGTTACATTAGTGTATTGAATTATCAGCAAACTGTGTTTACTGATAATTTATATTCATAATTCAATACACTAATATACTTCAAATACCGTAAAAAGTATTGTGATATCCTAAAACCCCTTTGTGTTATTAAATATCAACACTTATTTATAGGAAATCAAACTAAATACTATCTATCAAGTTCCACATCATTACAAGTTGTCAAACACCGCAGTTCCTATGATACGTAATAAGACACTAAAGCGATTAACTTTCGAGAACTAATAGCAATAGCAATCGCACCGTCATGGGCTCTATTCTTCAGGTACTAATAGGTGTAGGGTTACAGAGCGTGAGAGTTCTGTGGGACAGGTATAAACACAAGACTTGTTATGAGAATAGCGCGGCAAAAGTGTTTTTATATCAATAAAACATGACGCTTTTATATTCAGGGGCCCTAGATGATAGTTAGCAAAACGTTAGACTAGTTAAAAATGTATGGGGACTAGGGATTACATTTCGAATATGTAATCTATCACGTATATATTATTTTTGTTATGTTAATCTCATAGATATTTTCATTCTATTCGATTTATATTAGTCTAGCATTTTGCAACTTGTCTAAGGCTGTGACTTGTTAAAAAATTTATTAGACTATCTCGCACGTTTCTCTTCATTCTTACTATCAAGTCTTGAATCCCTGAAAGGGGTAGAGGTGTTCTCTTTTATTTATTTAAACACATCCACATTTCGTTTCTCACCATAATTCCTATGCCATTACAAAAAGGCGAGCGTCTTTCTAATAATCGTTCTGTCTTCAAAATTGTCTTCAATACGTCCTAAAGAAAGTAAAATATCTGGCAACCACAATCATTCTCATTTCTAATTCAGTTCGCGGGTTCAGTACGTGTGTCATTCAGTGCTAATATGACCCGCCGATATTACAGACTGTGAGCCGCCGCAAGCGTTGTCTTCATACAAATGAACGTACATTCTTAAAGCGATGTGCAATTTGCAGATGTGTCGTCATTCTGATGCAATAAATTGTGGGAATTTGAGTAACGGTCTCACTGTCTGTTGGTCACCCTTTTAGGTTTAGAATTTTAATTACTGGTTAGGCGTGACATGAATTAAAAGACAATTATTTAAAAAGACATCGTTTTGATTGGGTGAACTTAGTTTCAGGGTTTTGGCAATGATTACATAGGGTAAATTTAAAAGCTGTTCAATATTCTGTACAATTATCTTTTTTAGCAAACGTTAACAAAATAGACAGAAAACTCCTTTGACAAAGTGTATTTAATAAAATGGACGATCAAGTGTGTAGACTTTATGCATGAACAATCTTTAAAAAGCAATTGTCTCGATATCAACAAAATGAATAAGTTACGTACTGCGGCCTCAACAGACTATCCCCACAGTATTAACTGAATACCAATGACAGAAACTTTAAAGTCAATGTTTGGTTAGGTTTCCACAATATGAGATCGAATCTAAGGTTTGTTTAAACTTTGTTTAACGGTTATACAAAGAATAAATGCATTTAAAACTTTCCCTCCCGCTTGACCGCTCAAAAAGGATAGATGTTATGATGAAAATTAAAAAAGTTAGTTCAAACAAGGGTGCGGATAAGTATAGCAGATTCGCTTTAAGCGCGCTTATTCTTTGATAAATGCACATTACAAAATCTTTGGACTTTTAAACTACATTTCTGTGAAAGTTCAAAGTGTTTGTTTAATCTTATAGTAAATTGCAGTATTGTATGCGTTGCGTGGAGTAACGGACGTACATAGAAGGGTGTCGATTTCAGTTTAGGATATTGACTCTATCGTACGCTGTTATGTGGAGATAAAATATAAGTAATAGTTGGTGAATTGTGATTGATAGGCTTTCAAAACATACATGACGACCAGTGTTGGGAGTAGGCACACGAAGTTTTCGGCAGGGGCTTTGACACTTTTCATTCATATATTTCTAAGGCTGATAAATATTTTTTAGATTGAGAGCTTTTGTTCGTGCACTTACGTGTAGAAATTGGAAACATATATGTTATCAGGTCTGTTATAAGCCTTGTCTATTATTGATGGTCTAATTGAAATCTTAGTGTTATTTATTTATTAGGTTTTCCTTTATGCAACCGCATCGTAACATGAATTTCTATGTGATGTCAAATTTTAAAAGCTACAACATTTTTTTTATAAAACGCCTAGTCTCATATTACGAATTATTTGCCTTACTGCTTGCTTTTTAGTTATCATTAGTCAGGCGAGTAGAGAGCCTCCACGAGTGACGTCAATACTTACATACGTACATATGTCCGGCGCACCCTGGACGGTCAACCTCGCTACCATCCTTGTTGACTGACCAATCTCTACACCACGGCATGACCTATTCCAAGTGCTCACACCGATACGAAGAAGAAGTTATCATTACACAAGACTAGTAGACCCGTAATGGCATGACAGGACGTATCCGTAGAGGCCAGTAATATTAAAAGTAAACACCATACATATTCGCAAATTCCACAAACAAATTACATCCGTGAGACCGGTTTCTGCGTCCGCATCCCTCCCAGCTATTCCAGTTTGTTATTAGTTTCCTGAGCAAATAAATACTTAGTTACAGACAATCAGTAGTCTTGTAACTAACTTACTGTGAGACTAACTTTGAAGATGTTGACGGCATAATTAGACCATTTGATAGTTACTCCACTGCATATTGATCATAGCTCTCTACGGTATGTTAAATACTCTATTAGTAGTAAAGTGAAAGTTGTTCCTACGGTAATACGTGAGGTAAACGCTTTGAAATTATCCTTACAGCGTGGTAACTGCTAATTTGTCACATATGTTTGCCTCTAAATATTATGAAACGTTATCATCATCATCATCAGCCAAAAGACGTCCACTGTTAAACGTTATAGGTTAAAACAACTATAGCTTTCTATTGAAGTGTAAAATTAACGGGATATGCTGTATGTTGGTGTGTTAAGCAATATTCAATAAAGTAGCAGCATAGTTATAACAAATTATGAGACTGATATTAAATTTATTCCATAGCTCAGCCCAAACAAATTTCTACACGCCTTAAAATGACTTAAAGCACCTAAGTGGGAAGATAATATTTTAATAGAAATAACCAATTTAGATGCAGTATCGAAACATTTTGAAACTCAAATACACCATGTAGTCACGCACCATAATGTGAATAAAATTCGAATTAATGACGCGCTCAACATCTAGAGAAAACATTTTATTTTGACATTACACTATAAACATAATAACAACACGATTGTTTCTTGTGAACTAACTTGTTGAGTTAGTTCATCTAAACGAATTTAAACTTTGTGCTGTCGTGATAAAGATGAAACGGACAGAAAAAACAAAATTATAAATGATGAGCCTAAGAAGTGGAAATAGTCGAATAAGCATGAAGGGAGCAATAATATGTCATTATAATATTAACTTATCTTCTCACCCTTGACAACAACAATGGTTGTTGAAATATTTTGATATCGTTATTTTAAGCTGCCATAGATTTTACTGCCGTTTGACATGCAAAGGTTTAATTCAATTCGTAAAACAGGTGGGGTGCTGGGTCAAATGGTTATAAAAGGACTTTACAGTTACTTTCCTAGAAGCGTGAGATAGATTATCTGTTTAGATTAAAGTGACTTGAGTTTGTATTTTTATATTACTCATTTCGCAAGTAAGTGCTTGTAGTTTTGCAATGCTGATGCATCGCTGATGGTAAGATACCATTGTGTCACGAGTTTCTTGTGTGATCCTCGATGTTTTTAAGGCTCAGTGAATAAGCTTTCGTTATTCGCTCTTAGGGAGCTTTAACGGTTACTTAAAAACATAATGTACAGGCATAAATCAAAATTATATTAGCTGTATATTAACACTATAAGTTATAGAAAAGTATTTCCTAAAAAAATAAACGTAAAACATGTAGTGTGAAAATTCTAAATAAAATAAATTCTAGCTTACTCAACCATTGTTATAAAAATGTGAGAGGTAAAATTTTTACTTTTTCAATTTAAACGCTTTTCTCAGCATTAATTGAAAGGTTCTGACAAGATACGTTGATAACCAAAAGCGTGCGTGTTTTTCATATAATACGGCCAATTTCAAACACGTTACCATATTCTTTTCCCTATATCTTGCCTTCATTCCCAAACATTTTAAGTTGCGAATGGGATTATTTAATGTTGGTACTTATGAATGCAACAAATTTCTTACCAAAGTTGTGGGTTCAAACCAACTAGAAAGTCATTTTATATTCTTATTTATAGCCAGGTTATTCCCAGACACCACAAACTTACTTAATGATGATCCTGGACTTAATGGTATAAAGTAATAAAAACGTACTGTCCAATATCCATTTCTTTGTATATAAAAAAGACTAATGTCGTGCAGTGGGACAGCCGAAGTAATTATGATATAAAGAGCACAAATAGTTAAAACTTTCCGTTTTACTGAACAAACAACAAAGTAAAAATTCCCATACATTTACACAATATTCGCTCACGCTTTATCCGAACAAAATTTCAGGCAACGCAACTTTTCTGTGAAATTTAAAATATCAAATAACGAGCGTCGAATGCGGAAAGTATAATAAACGCACTCCAAGTGAAGTGGGCAGTTATGAAAAATTTAATACACCCACTTTGAAGAGAGTTTCAAAGGACCTCGCCAAATAAACCTCTTAGTGAATAGTCGGAGATATGGCAAGATTTGCATAAGAAGGCCGGACGGCTGACTCTTGGGGCAGACGATCGTGTCTTGCATCTAAATAACGTCTTATATTTGCAAATATTGACTCTTGCCCGCACCCTTCCAAAGGGTTTCAATACTTATTATCTTAAGACAGTTTAGTGAGTGCCAAGTTGGTTAAAGCTGGTTGAAGAGGATATTTTTCCTTACTTGATTAATAGTCATCAAAATTTTGTATGCAGAATACAAAACTATGTTGCCACAGTGTTAATCTTAGTGAAATATCATTTAACATCGTGTGCTTTCATTCCCAATATTTTAATGGCTTTGTTTTAACGACTGTCTCTTTTTTTTCACTTTGGCACTGGAAGTAAAATGCACGGTATGTTGGTCGTAAACTTTCCTGTTCACATTCAACAATTCACGTTCTGATGACTAAAGCCCGGTAAACTGATTCATCAATGCTATAAGCCTACTTGGTATTCAGGGCTTAAAGCGATAAGGCAAATCATAGCTAATGATTCACCTACACTTTGTTCCCACCGGTTCATTTGTTAGCCACTCCTCTTTTGTGAAAAGGGTTTGCAACATGACAGAACGTAAGATGCTATCGGTATATGATTATCATTTCGCGAAATGTTCTGTTTAAAATATACTTTCGAGGATAAATGTACCTATAATTTGTACATAAATATCGTAAACTAAAAATTTAAGCGACGATTGGCGCTGTGGCTAAGCAATTGCTTACTGCTGCGCTAAGGGTTGTGGGTTCAATTCCCACACAGGACAAAAAATTCTGAGTGTCTGTTTGTGTATGTGATATATCATGTTTGTAAAACGCTCCCACGATACAGGAAAAAAACCTAGTGTGGAGCGACGTTTTATTAAAATAAATAATCTACTAAATGATTTATAATAATATGCTTGATTTTTATTCACAATTACAGGTTCAATAAACCATCTTATATATCATGCTTAGACCTGTATGCGTACCTAGATTTTTAGTAGGTACAGTATTTTAAATTATAATTTAGATTATTTATATTATTACAAAACAACTCCTTACACTAGGCCAAGCCTGTCACAACATACATTTTTTATGTTATGTTATTTGTCAATGTGTGTTAAAGTTACTTGAAATTCAAATTTATATCTCTAATGACGTCATTTAACCAAATAATGAGACATAATCACGTTTGGTGTATTCAGAACTAATGTGATTCAAACGATGAATCAAAATCAAAAAAGGGAAACCCGCATGAACAATGATAAAATATGCTTAAAAACCACATGAACATCGCGCCTTTGCATGATAAATATTGAGCGTGAATCGTGATTAAAACTCCCAACTTTCGCCCGTTCATTCATCGTACCACGCGGAATATCTGACTTATATTATAAAAATGCAGTGCAGTTTAAGTTAATTTTAAAGCGGCTCAGTTCACACTTTGCTGAAATTCTCACGTTTTGTTTACTTTATTATAATTATGTGTACTTCGTTAAAAATAACAGGTTGTTGTAATTATAAAAATCATGCACTCCAAGTGGACATGTCCATAGTAATTGGCCATGATTAAATCCAAAGCATATTTTTATCAACATAATCAAACTATGCTAATTAAAATCAACGCTAGGCGGAGCTAATAACAGCTTATTGTTATCATTCATGCAACAATGACCACGATATATGTACGTGTAAGTGGACATGTTGAAAGGAGAAACCATAGATTTGTGGCGTTGATTGTTAAAGAACAGAGGTAACATTGTGTAAGATGCATCGTCCGTCTGTAAAGTGGTCACAAATGTAGGCGTTGGCCACTTTATTACCGTGTATAGACGTGTACTTTGGAGTGAATGATGACTGACACTCCCACTTCGTATAAAACATTTTGAAGCTCTTAGGGTCTTGTTTGAATGTCCAAAATGGTTGAAACTAAAGTTAAAGAGTGATTCACTTCATGTCTTATTTTGTTGCTAGAACACACAGACACTCATATTTTCACATTAGGATACGTAAAAGTATATTCCAAGTATTCCCGACAAAAACTCAGACTGATATTAAAATCCTTTTAGAAAAAAGGAACTTAGCCTCACCTCGGACTCGAGCATGGGATCGAAAGTTGCGTTAACAGTTACTGCACAAGGGTTTATTTTGTTACTAACAACAGACAAATTACTTTTAATCTAAGAGTTTACGGAAATATTTAAATAAATGCAGCGATAACTATGACATAAAGGATGTAACCAGAATCATTAACAGATAATGTGACGGCCCCAAATCCGGTATAAACCACATTGGGAGACAAAAAATAAAAAAAATGTGGTGTCGGTGGTCGATTGACACGCGCCTCTGTGGCTAAACGACCGTTCGTACTCTCAGAATTATATTTAATTCAGTCTTTCTATAGGAATTAATGGCGTAGATAACGGTAAAAGACGAATACGAGAAAATACTGGATACAATTCCAAATAATTACCCTTTCGATTGAAGGCTTAAAATGTAAATGAGGATAAAACACCTAGTTTTATTTTATAACTAAAGAACTAAACTCTTGAGAGCAGGACTACTCGCTAGTTAATTAACTTTCATTTGTCTTACTTTTTATGCAACATTGTAAACTTAAATAAGTTCAAGGCCTATCAGCAAAGTCGCGGACAAGTTGGTAGTTCCATAATTTCCTGGCTGTTGTTCTACAAAAACGCACATTTGTTACCATCTTTCGCTGTACAGCCGGTGTGCCTGTGCATTGCAAACTTTTTGCCTATAGACTGGTTTTACGACTGCAAGACTATCTGTTATGGCAAGTGCCAGGTCTACAATTTGCGCATTGCCATATGTTTCGTTTATAGTCTTTGCCTTATAAACAAATCTTGTTTTTATAAGTTTAACATTTAAAGTAGCTTAGACGAGCAAAATGTGGCTTAAATCCAGCTTAAAGTATTTTCTGTCATCATTATTCGCTTTAATATCTTTTTGTAACGATGCTTCGTTTCAAATCGTTTTTATGTCCAGTCACATGACAAGAAAATCTTTACTAGCGACTAGGACTAGCGGTCTCCGTAACCCATCATTGGCTTTCGAGTTTGCGGTCGATGGGACCACCGTGTTAGAAAAGCGGTTCAAAATTGCTTCTGTATAGATTGATTTGTTGTATAATTTACAAGAACTTGTAGAGTCAATTTATATGTGTTGCACATTTAAATACAATTTGAATGAGGTACATATTATGCATTACAAATTATAGTCAACTAGCTTTTGCCCGCGGCTTCGCTCGCGTTAATTTAGATTGTTGGTTAGTATTATATTGTATTGCCCTTTTGAGTGTAGAATTTAAAAAAAGTAGCTTATGTCCTTTCTCGGATCTTAAACTTTCTACATGTCAAATTTCATCAAAATCCGTCAAGCGGCTTAGGTTTAGTCGTGAAGGTGTAACAGACAGACAGATAGACAGAGTCACTTTCATATTTATAATATAAAGTATGGATATGGATGTGGATAAAACAAAACATGCGTAAGTATTTTTATAGAGCGCATTACTTGTGTGTAAGTCTGTGGTAGGTTACTCCCATATCCACTGTAACTACTTAATAAATCAGTACTTAAGACAACATGTTGACTGTAATTATTAACACTGACTTGTGCTCTTAATCATTCTACCATGAACGGTAATAATGAAACATCAACGATCGCACTATGTTTGTTAAAATGATCTTTTAGTTCTCACTCATTTTAGTAAAAGATAACTGGTAGCTTTGTCCCTTTCTGTTTGAGTTTAATAGACAAAGATGGATGACGTCACAGGAACCCACGTAGCGTGAAGATACATCAAACATTTCCAACGGAAGTTTGTTCACCAATCCCGTTCGACTGGTTCCTCCTAATTAACATAAAAACAAAGCTAGAAACTCATTGAACGATTTCTCTCAAACATTCCTTGGTGTTCAACCGCCCATCTATTCGATATCTGTCTCATCTAGCCCTAATCCTATAAATGACATCAGATAAGATAGAGAACATGCTGGGCCGGTGTATTTTATGTACTGAATTAAAAGCATGAATTAATGTATCTTGCGTTTCAATTTAGATATAAAATCGACGTCTCTGTTTCGTATTGATTCTATTAAGTTAATGCAACAAGCATGGTCAGTTTAATGTCATGATAGAAAAATATGTTTATGTGCTTTAAAGACTTACAGACTACGTTCAATTTGCACGAAAAACTAAGGGTTTACCTTACAAACAAAAAGAAGACATAAGTACAACTTACTGCTTACGGTAGCACGCATGAGATTACTGAGATAATTTAAAAAAATATTGAGAACGTTGATGCTGTTCATAGATTTAACCAACCACAATAGATTTATTATACCTACCAAATTATTGAACTGTGACTTTTAAATATTTTGACCCAGAAAATTATCTTTGAGTTTTTAGTCTTTACTTGTGATCACAATAAAAATTGAAATATAGGTGCATGATATAGGTATATAATGTGAATGTGTTTTGCTAGTCACGTAAAATACAAAAAAAAATTCTTCGAAAATTAATAAAAAATATTTATCTGCGATAAACATATTCTATATATAGTCTTGGATCATAAAGTTTTTATAAGCACATTTAATATCTAAAATCAATGCAAGTGAGTCCGCTTCTCTCATGAACATAGTCTGAGCCCAACATTATCATACGCTATCGAAGTCATCTCGGGCGACAATATACGATCAGTGACATTGGACCAAATCTCCGTTAGAGATCACTTTGACTCGCACCGAATGATGGCATTAGATGATCTTATATTTATAGCTAGGGGACCAAGCAGGTCGTCTTAAGGAATTCGTTCGTTAAAATGGGATATTTAGCGGCTTAAACGAAAGTTTTCTTTGGTTTGATGATTATACCTATTACCTTCAAATGGAATATAAATGATTGAAATTTTTTAAATTAAATACTTATTTATAAGTTCAAGTTTTTCGTTAGAAAATACAGAGATGTTATATCACTTGATTTCTATCTTATTTATTCTTAGGCATTAGACAATCAAGATAAGCTAATAACTCTTATAAGACAGCCAGCTGTAACGAGATTATTTCTAAAGAATTTGCAGTGAAAATAGAAGTGCTTCGTATCTTTAGCGGCCTTGGTAACTGAAGGCATTATAACAGTGAAGATACTTATTTTCTCTGCATCCATTATACGACGTCCATTCAGGAGCCGATCGATGGCGTAACAAAAACTTGTATCTGCAATACTTCAAAGATGAAGTAATATATCACAGATATGAACATACGTTACACGTCATAAATCAAATTTCATAACACTAGATTAATTACCTTTTTCACATTATTAAGCGTATCGTTAAATGAATTTATACAGGTGCTATTTTATTAATCTATAAAAAAAGTATGTTTATAATACTATATTAGGTATTTATTACTATAAAGAATATAAAATGGGTTGCCGTCAATTATAAAAAATAGTAAGCATACCGCTACCGCAAACTGTTTTGGCTTACGTTTTGGACTGGTATGTGAATAAGTTTATCCCTACTAGTAGGTATGTACTAGTGTAAACTACACGTCAAAGTGAAGGATCCTAAATTCCAAATAGATATTCCAAGTTCACCTATTAGATTAAATCTCCAAGCAGCACCATGTAAGACAGATTCTAGTTGATACTTTATGAAACTTCTTTAAACTTGAATATCGCTTCTGCTGTATTTACGTGTTTCTTCTTTGTACAGGCTACCCTCGTCGCAACAGCTGGCGCCATAGCGGATCGGCAAATAAACTGTTTGCTCACAGATATTAAATTAGTTTTACGACAGCTTATTGTTCGAGTTTTTGTTAATTAATTGATATGTCATTCTGTTATTAACTTTGTCATTCGTATTGGTTATTAATAAAGTGTAGGTAACTGCGTTCTTGGAATGTGAGAAGTTAGATCGTGTGTTGTGTGCCTGGTTGTTATTAAAAGATTTTTCTTTTCTAACTTAATGGCGCAATCAATTGCATCTTCTAAAGTATTTATCAATTGACTTTTCATTCTCTAGCAACTTTTTTACACATCATTTTCGACTAACATCCTCCCCAGCTTATTTGACCAACTTTAAAACCACAACCAGCCACTAAACAATTTTCAAAGCAGTTGTTTCTGACATGTTGACTAAAAATTCCTATCAACACAAATACCTGAATCAATACAAAACCATACATCCACCTCAACTTTTAACCTAGTTTTCCTGAGAAATACTACACGTCTACAAACAGGGGTCAAACGCGTTCGTGAGTGAAACAGACGTCATTGTCTAAGTTGACGCGTTACTTAACCGCTCTATTTGCAAACCTTTTAGCGCCCTACGTTAGAGCAAACATCCAGCCCTAAGTTTTGTATAGAATACGTGTAATTCGCGAAATGGCATCGCTTTGGGACTTCTATAGCAGTTCCGTGGGAGAGTAAAACGTTGTATGAACTAAGCTACGAATATTTTAATTTTAAAAATACACCCTGTCATTGCGCTTTCACAACTGAAATTTTATTTAGATCTACATTTAGAACTACGATTTTAGTTTGTATTATTCTTTTGATCATTACAAAGAATTCGCTTTTTTTTAAAGTAACGTAACATAACATCATCTTTTTTTTGGAGAAAACTTGTAATTGTAAATTACTGAGAACGTTATTACAACACACAGGTCGCTACTAGATGAATTGAAAGCACAAGCATTTATTCAAGCTCACAGTATCTATAATCAGTGAGCCGATTGTTTTGTATGACATCAATTAGTTTCCGCATTAAATGAAGGGAATGAAAAAAAAACAAGATGATGATACACTTTATTATAATTTATTACCTGATTTGCATAAGAACGCCAAGTGCCACTCTAAGCAAAGTGCGGCTTTCGATGAGCCATTATTATGATTTATGTCAATACAATCATGAGGTTTATAGCCAAATAACACTTGGCATACATTCCTAGAACTATCAGTAAAAGCAAAAACTGATCAAAGCGTGCCTTAAGTGTTTTAGATCAATACTTAAACTGTACACACAAGATACCGTTCAATCTTCACGAGGAAGTAAACAAACGAACGTTTGGCATTTGGAATACTGAGTTTTTATTCAACGTGATAGGTCAAATATTACTTACCGTTGGCGCAAACACAACGAACATTGGTTATGATCGTCATGTAATCTGCGGTAGATCGATGTCATTGGAGCAAAAGTTGGACACAATTTTGAAATGGGTTCGACATCGTTGTATAACGTACTGATGATCTTTGACCTATAAGCTGAAATTCCTACGTATACATATGTGTACCTAGGTACGGTACCAACTAGCAAATAAACTAAGGTTTAAGACACACTTGAGATTATTTACCAAAACTATTTGCAATTTAGCCTCTATAAAGCAAGAATTTTGCTGACTCAGCTTATCTAAAGTAAAACTTCATACTGCACGTAACACTAGTATTTTTGAAGTGGTGCCATTTTACTTAGTTCGGATCGAATACAGCTGCTTCGTAAGTCGCCGTTGCTCTGTCTAAATAAAATACAAAACATTATATCCAACTGAATTTGGCCCACTGCCCGAGCAGGCACTGATAGATACGTTCGTTCACTGCATGTTGGCTAGTTCAATGGGTCCTAGTTTGCTCACTAGTAGTACCTACATGCTTACAGTCACGCCTCGTAATGCGCGAAAGAATGAGGTGTTTTGATTTACCACGAGTCTTTTTCGCCGCACAGCTCAAGTCTCATGAAAATAGTCGCATTGCCTATTGGCATTCACCAGGCCTTAGTTTAGCCACTTGATTGGGCCACTGTGCGTGATGTGTTTTTCTTATTTTACCTCAACCATCCCAGCTCATCCCAAAATGCGTGCAGCCTTTTCAGGTTACTGCAGACTTCCAGTGCTGGAGACTAGAGAATTCGTACCAGTTGATCAGCTACGCTCCCGCACTCCATGAACACGAGCTGTGGCGTTTTTTCGCCATCATGAAGCCTCTGCATAGAGGGTCTAAACTAGTCATTATTTTAAATTACCTTTGAAGACCAATGTCGTATAAGTTATCTAATGGTGGCTACGAAAACAAATACAAAACGTGCATACTTGATCTTTAAAAGATAATTCGTGACCTCCAAGCCTTATCCATTTAGTACCTACCAATACCATAACAGGTAAAATAAAATATGTATAAAAATGTACGATACTTAACTTGCCGTAGCGTACAACGAATCAACCTATTGTTACCAGTATACCAAATAATAGAAGCTATAAAAAGAAAGTTTATAGAATTTAACCCACCCCTTTGTATATTAAAAAACCTCACTGCCTATATTTTCAATTTATGATAACTGAGAATAATAAATGTAACAAGTATGACGAATTGACATGAGAGTTATTTATTAACTGACAGTTAATATGATATGGGATCCTTAATATGAATGTATATTCATAGATGCTTTATAGATAAAAAATATACTCTCAGAATGTTCTTTTAAACAGTATTATTGAAATAAAGTACCCTCATGTTTAAAAAACATAATTTCAATTGAAGGTGAACGTAGTTTTTATGTTTTATCGATTTAAGTGTTAAAGCCAGACTAAAGCTGTAAGTGAATGAATTATGGGCATTATTGTTGAGAGCGAATAATTTTTGTAGTTAGAGTTTACATTTTATTTAGCTCTTAAACATTATTATGTAAACAAAAAAACAAACAAAACGGGCTTAAAAGCATCAAAATATTTTTTCACATCGCAGTAAAGTGTAAACACTATAATGTGAAAACCAATTGCCATTCTTAGAAATGTTGTTACAATTATTTGGATGCAATTGGTTCTCAATAGTCTTGTGTAGAAATTAATATTTAGGATAATGGTATTCTATATTAACCCTTTCTCTGCCATAATAGTAATAACAGCCTATACTGTCCCATTGCAAGGCAAAGGCCTCTTCTTGTATAGGGGGAAGATAGAGCGTCGATTGCCACGCGAGCTCACTGCAGATCGGCGATTTCAGATAATGAAATCCATTCGAAATTATAAAGATTATCTCTGCCTTAAGGACATTCGAAAAGTAAAATTAATTGAATGTATCCGTGCTTGCCCCAAATCACTGCCACAGCAGGTGAGAGCACTGTCAAGTTTCCATGTCAAACCTCAATACAATTAAGTCGATGCGCTATTCCTATTTACATCACTAGACTCTGAACCATTACCGACTAACCCTTTTTTCCATTATCGCTTCATCTAATTAATTAACACCGGTTTTTGTCGTACAATCCGTAACAGTCGTAACTCTGTCATTCCTAGATTGGCGTCCGTCCGTCGAACCGTGTACTAGAGAACCGAACTCAGTTCGCCCACACACGATAATTAAGCTCGAAGCAAGCTTAATGCAATCGTTCAACCGATAAACAGCTGTTCGCATTTGCATTTAAAATCGATATACTGCTGTTTACGTGTTAAGACGTACCTTGATTGACTTGACGTTCACTATTTTTTTATCTGTCGTTAAATAGTTGTTGCAATAAATCTTGCCGGGTTTATCAATGTTGGATTGGTTGTTCCATTTCTCAATTAGGACTGTTTCCTTAATTAGAGACTGTTATTAAGAACGATTGTACTAATATGGCGAAATATTTTCGCTTATTTATCTTGAAGAGTTGTGGTGGTCAGGAGTTTACAGACCATGTTGGCCAGCTTAATGTGACGTCAAACGTAATTCTCCAGTCTTCAGATCCAAGAATCTTAACTAATTTTCTAGACTAGGCCACTACAAAGTGATATACTATCTATTTCCTGGCAATTATCTACGGCCAAGATAAGTGGCAAAACTCTTAATGAATTTAAAAAGAAAATTCAAAATAATGTTAAATGTATGATGATGAAACACCTACCATTGTAAATATTTAACCTGTGTTATCAATTGATTTGATTTGACAAAATGTTTATACTTTACAATCTTTAATCTATGACATGAATAATGTCATTCCCATATATTTTTCTACGGCCTCAGATCAACTGATCTGGGCGTTGCTTTGTATCTAGTACTAGTATTTGGATACCTAAATGTCTTGATCACCACTTAATACTTCTCTGTATGGAAAAAAGGCCTTACTATTATGTTAAATAGCCAGATAACTCTTAATTTTTATGACAATTGTTTTATTCTCCGGAAGCTTTAATCCATAAAGAAGGTATGAATGAGCATACAACAGTAATTAATTGGATAGTTTTGTATGAATTTAACTCCCATTAATCCCTAATTTGACTCCCATTAGCTGGTAATGAGCCATTAATATGCTCAATTGGATTCTTTCAATACAATCATATTACGGAACACTTATACTTATTATGCATGACGACGTTTTAGTATATGCTTCTGCCCCCTTACCATTAACTCTTAAAGCAGGACAGTTTAACATGTGGAAGCGGGACGCCGCTACGTGCAGTGTATTGCGGCGTCTAGCTTCCACATGTTAAACTGTCCTGCTTTATGAGTTCATGGTAAGGGGGCTGACTTCCAACTGAGTATTGTGTACATGTTAACGGTATATGGGATTTATGTACCTTCTAAGTTATTTCTATTTATAAAGATCGTCGTTTGCTTTGAGAACTTCGCTGTTAAACGTAAAGAGATCGGTTCAATTTCCAAACTAAAAAAATATGTTATAGGGATTAGGATGTAGATCTTTTCAATGGAGATTTCAAGATGATATCCCTTTTACATGCGTACAGAGTAGATTTATCTTCACACGTTATGTTATGTGTCTACCAGTGTACTACATTCGTCTACTGACTGCGATTAGTTTCGGCAGAGGCACCCTAAATCAGGTCCCATCAACAATGATTTTAAACTTATAACAATAACACTTCAAATCTAAGTACACTCACAAAAAAGTAGTCGAAAGCGTCCAATCTATTTCAATTATGACTAAAAATCACACCATCATCCACACACGCCCGTATTCGGGTGCGATTTGTTCCGGAGCGTGGCGAATGCGCCGGCGCTCTGTCGTTGCGCAAGCGCAATGAATGACGCCGCCTCATTAGGCCGGAACAAACTTATGCGACCGTTGTCTGTAAGTGTGAACTTTGGATATTATTTTAGGTTCGTATGTGTGACTTTCGTCATCTCAAAACAGATTTCCGTGGAGAGCCACACAAACAGTTGTTTAATATTGCTGTTGTATGTGCTTATAGCGCGGATTAATTTATTAGTCAACGAGTGTGTCTAACATCCTGCTGTCGTAATAATATGGTATTTGTCTTTTCACATCTACAGTGTATCTTGCTTTACACCAAATGCTCTGTGCATTCCAAAAATCATTTTCTTTCTTCTTAGATTCAAGAGCTTTGCTCTTGTCGGTGGAACAAACGCAACTGTTTTGTACTTTCAACAGACTCAACACCTACCTTCTCCTTTAATTGCTGAACAAAACTATGTTTTGGCCTTCCCTTTCCTCTCCTACTTTCTATTTTTTCCTCTAGAATAGTATAAACAATAATTTTATACATACAAAAGAATGAAAATTCTATAGTATGTAAAATATTTTTTTCGTTACGCATTAAATAACTTCTAAATGCATAAAGCACTGAAAATTATTTTAGAACGTAACATACTAATGGATCGGTGTTCCCAACTTCTCCCTAAGGCATGCGAATATAAATATAGAACAGTTGTTAATAGTGTTCGTTGTCGCACTATTCCTACTGCACTGACCCGATTTGGTAAGCTCAGATAATACTCACAGCAGCAGGAAGTGAGTGTGTCAGTATGAAATTTATGAAAAAGATACAAAGAGACTCCATTGTTGCGTTTTGTTGGCACATTTGACAGACTTTGGGAAGGAAACGAAGCTCGTGTAATAATGTACATCAATTTGTACTCTTAAGCTCGTATGAATTGGGAAAATTACGCATATTTCGTACCGAATTGCTTTTAGGGTTCCGATGTAGCTTTTATCATAATTGCTAAGCCTTTTGTTGTTAAGAACTTGACTTACATTAACGATCGGAAAACCAACGTTCTTCTTTAAAGTTTCGATTGAAACGTAAAACTTTATTCGCATATACGCAACATTATTTCCGGTTGTCATTTTAAAATAATGTCGGTATTATATAAATTTACCTTAATCTTTGCAATACCTGTACTAGTTGCTCCTATTGTAGCAATAATTCAGTATCTTACTGTTTTCTTAATTTATTTAATTTTCTCTTTGATTTCTTGAACTTAGTTCCACTAGTACCTATAAGAACTCCTCAGGATTCTTCTTTTTCTAGTTTTAACCTTCAAGAAGTATAAAACATCATTAATGTCGATCACAAAAATCGAATCAAATAGGATTATTGTCATTATTATACAAAGCTAAGATTTCTCCACGGCTGAATAGGAAACTAACAAGGAAACAATTTTTTATAAAAGTCAGTTAGAGACGCCTTCTAATTGAATAGGACGTACAGGAATCGGAGGGAATGGTTGCGTTCCCCTAAAATGTAAAGGGGATGCACATCAGAGGGTAGGATGCGATGCGTGGACGAATTCTGTTAGGGAAACAAGACATAGAGCTAAGAAAGTCCCATTACGTATAGACACGGAAGTTTGATCCAACAAAAAAAAAAAGGACTGGCTTTGAGATAGGTCAAGTAAAATACAAATTAAACGAGTAGATAAGAAAAGCATTAGCCCTTCTAAATTGAATCAAGAAGAGTATTCCAGAACCGTGAATAAAATAAGGTTACTGCGTGCTGCCTATGAAACAACAATTGAATTTCTTTCGTGAGAATAGTTTCGTAGCTCTACTACAATTTACAACCAAACATTGTGGGTGAGATTCCATTGCAGTAATATCATTGCTAAGATTGTGGGTAAAATTGCTTCATGTAATTTGTCGGTGGGGGCTCGACAAATCCATCTTGTGATGTCAAGGTGCAAGGTGCAGGGGATCCGATTGGAATACCGTCGTTAATAAGTCAGGTCCGAGAGATTTGAGGTAATTGGCTGGAAACCCATTGGCATTTAGCGATCTAAAGTATTTTGTGAAAGTTACGTCTTTTGTTTTCTTCGTGACCCGAAGGTACTAAGTATGTAAATTGTTTTGTAGTAACGTCTGTTTGTATGTAAATCTGATCATTGAAATCACTAACTATGCTCACGACGTACTATAATAAAGAACGTTTTGAGGCCAAACCGTAATAATTGCTATATCTGAATATCCTTTGAATTTAAAGTGTGTTTATGTAAGGTGACCTATGGTTTGTTTTAATCCATCTTGAATATTGATCATGACATTAAATATTTATATTTCGGTTACTTGCTATCAAGACATGATCAAATTTTGATTAGTAGGTAAATCTTTTTCTAGCTGCCTCGTCGCTTTAGTGTTTGCAACAGCGACTGCTGATCAAGGTCGTGGATTCGATTTCCGGGTCAAGCAAAATATGATTGGACTTATTCATTTGGTAATTAGTAAAAGCAATTCGGAATCTGAATTTACCTCCTATTTATGGGACCTCTAACATAACTGGCGGGATGTAGGTATTCCTATGACAACGGACCTTTGCAGACTGTATTTCCCAATACAGGTGTGATGAAGGTTTACGTTCTAAACTTTTCTTACACTGTAATTATAACTGTGTTCTACTGTAACATGAAGACAGTCATGGTTTTGGATCACTTCACATCCGTCTGTTGACTAACAACTTTAAAAATCAAACATTTGACACACTTTTTATTTCCTCGTTTTCACACCTAACGAATATGTACATACTTAAATAGACTCACGCACTCAACACTCATGCTAATTTACAATCAGGGTCAATATACTTGCCGAAACTGAGTTGATAAAAGTATCGATGGTGGTGCATTTGGAAATAGAAAAGTTTAGAAAGCATTATATTAGCACCGAATATTTATATTTGTTAGATAAACTTCTTCAAAACTCTTAGAAATGTATATTTTTAGCTTATTTTTATTATTTTTCTGATTTGACAAAAAGTAACTAAAATTTATTCAAAGTCGTCCCCGCCTAATTTTTCTGACTGTCTGCGTAGCACACTCAATACGATTGACAACATGATTGGCGTAGTGGCTCAGCGATTGGACTGCTGCGCTAAGGGTTGCGGGTTCGATTCCCGGATGCGACAAAAATTTGTGTGATCCGCAAATGTTTTTCCCGAGTCTGGGTGTTTGTGTATGTGATATTTGAAAGTGGATGGTTTGTGAAACGCACCCACGATACAGGAGAAATTCCTAGTGTAGGGCGACGTTTTATAAAAATACATTGGTAAACAATCGATATGTAACATAAATATCGCTCATCGGACTGGGAAAGGGATAAAGTATTCTATTCATATATCAGGACTAATCGTTTATGGCAATCAGTCCTGAAATATTAAGTTTGAATACAAATTTTACTTAGGTACTTTCAACCTTATGGATGTTCAATTGACATACGCTCAGTAAATCAAAAAATTCATAGTCATAACGATAAAAGATTTCGATTAAAATCTTGAAAGGGGAGTACAAGTAGTTACATTTCATCTTTATCTCCACACATGTTGGAAGTAGAAGGGTTGCTATGAACAGAAATGGAAGCCACTTCAAAGCACGCCCGCCGACAAAGTAAACACTTATTTTATACATGGCCGTTTTTATGAGAACAGCTTTGTGATCTCCGTAAGAGTTTATGAAACGATACCCGTGTTCAGTGGAATAATCGAATGCGTAATTAGGTTAATATTTAATTTTAAAAGTGGCTTCTTGAAGCCATGATTTCCTAGTACCTACCAATGGTTCTCTGATTTCACTAATTGATGTTAGTGGCTTTTCTTGTTCAAAACTTTAAAAAGTCATCCGAAATACTTAAAACGTCTTGAAACACACCTGATATTAGCAAATATTATTCAGTTTTGGGGATTTTAGAAGACTTGCATAAAATTAATGCATGTGATGAAATTGTGTGCTTAATATTTGTTTATCTCATACAATAAGAAAAGTGCGGTGAAAATGTTAAGACCTAAAATCATACAGCTCCATTTTAAATAATAAACTGTTATTAAAAAAGAGAATAAATTCAAACTATAAAAGGAGATGTTAACCCAAGTAAGGAACCGACCACAAAGTAACCAGAATAAAATTTTGAAGAAGATGTTTTTTGCTATCAATCGAATTTCACTTTCAAGCATAACTTTATTTTATGCGCAACTTAATACGATCTTGGTTTAAATTTTATTTATAGCTTTTCTTTTTACAAATTTATTAAAAAAAGAACTGACGATAAACTAAAATGCACACAACAATTACTTTATGGACAGGGCAGCTTTAAAATCTCATACCAATAACTTGCAGAACTGAAGGACACAATCCACTATGTCACATTTATAAGATATTTAATAGACCAAAAGTGTCCATAAAATGGTGTATCGAATGCTCCTTTCGATTTTTTGCACCAATCGGCATGCCCACGCGTGTATTAAACTCCCCTTAAATATTCTGATCCATTGTAGCTCCTCGCGTATGGACATTTCAACTTTTTACGGTGACGCCAAACAAAGCTTATTTTCGAGTGTTATAAGAAACGGACGGTTTATTTAGCCATTGTTGGTGAACCATTTATCTCTTTAATTTATGGGGTAGCGTCGCGAATCGTGGACATATTTGTGTTGAGGAGTCAGCGGCTCACGCAGTTGCATTGTTAAGCGTAGGTAGCTGTTTAGGGCTTGAAATCAAAAGGTTTAACCCGTGTTATGTTCAAAGTGGCAAAAATATTAAACCAAACCATAATACTACACTGTAAAAGAGTATTCATTTCATTTTATCATGATATAAATTAATATTATGCTGTTTAGCAGTTAAGTATGTATTTTACTCTCTTTTTATAACTTTAAATTTCGAAATGGAAACAGACAAAAATAATTTATAATATCAAAAAGTTTTTAACTATAAGAATACTTAAAAAAATAATTTTGTAATATTTTATTTTCATTGATCAAAATAGGTAAAAATGGATTTATGATTAATCTGGAGCAAACATTATTAGGACACCTGTAGATGGAGTCATAAACCTTCCGATGACTAGATGTGAATTAAAAGATGAATGAAACATGAACAATAATTTAGGCCACCAAAATTTCAACCAAACTTTACCAATGTGGAATTCTCCGAAACCTCGTATTCTAGCGTTGTCCTTGTTCGCAGCGGGTATCGTGTAGATGTATGGCGACTACCGGCCTCCTGGATTCGTCACACAGCGTAACGTTATTAACCATTGTTTGAGCTTCGTTATGCACAAAGTAATTTTCTCTGGTTGAATTGTTGCACTTGTGGTGTACAGCAATAAAAACATTTATCAGGCTCATTCGGTGAGAGTAGGTGTTAACTTGTTGAACAAAGACCACCTCGACTGCTTGCCTCTGCTACTGTTTATTAACAATTAACCGGACGTGACTCATTCGTGTGATACTCGAATTGTCTCATTGCTTCGTTCTTGTGAGGTGCAGTAGTATCTGTAGTATTTATTGAGCAAACTCATACATTGCGCCTACGCAAACCTAATTGAAATATTGATACAAATACTAACTTGTTAAGATTGTTTTTTGCGTTGGTTTCTTTACCCGGCTTGTTTAAGCATAATATGATTCTATTTTGGAGTGTTTAGTGTCGGTCATTTCGGTCTAAACTCGCTTGATTTTAGAATCACAATAACTTTCTGTGTCGCTTTTATGACGCCCTGGCGATCTGTACTGAGTTGGTATTTTCGTAGTTTTAGTACTTATACTGGACTAGAAAGGAATTCGTAAACAATGCTAAATGATTCTGAAATATTATCAAGACAAAGCAAGTATTTTACTCTTTACAGAATACTAATGAGCTAATATTTAGCTGCAGTGGTATCTTTTACCAATACATTGTAATTTTTAATTTAAATATAAATGTTATGTTTGATATTCAATTCAATTAAAGTAAAGCACGTGCGGACAACTTTGTTCTTAACATATACATTTTTGACATTCCGCTGTTTTGACCATTTAGGCCGTGTTAGCACGCACCGATAATTAATTAATACAAACACAGTTGATTTAGTGATAACTTATCTCAGTAATTAGACCAAAACATGCAAATTGCATTTTGCAGAAATCGAATTCGCTGGCATGAGTTTATCTATCATTATATATGATAACCCGACGAGTAAGGCAGGTATTATAAAGAATATAGCGATTTCCCATTTAAGGTTTAATCATAATTATATACTGAATTTAGAATGTGTACCTACAAGAAATGATATTGACTATTATATGGAACTAAGTGTCGTTAACGGCGAATCATATTAAGGGTTCGACATAATTAATATACGGTGGTATCCGATAAATTGCCAACAATTATAATTTTCGCTGCTAATTATTGACAATTCATTGCAAAACTTCTTGTTTAAAATTTTTATTATAAAAAGCTAGCTAAGGTGCAATGATGAGGATGTAAGAGGCAACTTAACGTCAATAAATTTCTCATCTCCAATCTCCATTGCAATTTCAAATAAAGAAACTTAACGATCGCGGAGGGTAATTCACCTACTTTCTTAGCTAGGCATAAAGGCGGGCCAATAAAAGTGAATGCACTAAACGTAACACAAATCTCTTAGCAATTACACCGGTCACGCCTATATAACTTTTAATTAATCGGTGAATTACACATGTGTAAGTACTTTATGCTAGTATCGGAGTTGCTGGCGGTGGAGCTTGTCGCGTACTGGTTTACGACTGTTGGTTCCCATTGGCGTTTGTTTGACGGTAAGATTGGGAGATGCGTGATTATTGACGTTGGTTGACAGGAAGGTTGATTTTATTTGGGTTTTATATTGGTATGATTTTTTAAATCAAGGATTATATTCGTATGTTATTTGAATTTGTTGAGCAGATGATTTAATTTTCTTTTATTATTTATCCAAGCCATGATCGTCTCACCGCCGCGCCGGGCAGGCCTTTGCCCGGCGCACGTACGGGCAATTCTACGAATTAGGCGGCCAAAAATACAATTCCTAAAATTTGTCTCAGGTAAAAAAAAGACTCCCCGCGAATGGTAAATAGCCGTAGAACAATGGGTAACCCCACCCACTTCCCCACTAGGAGCGCGCGCCAGAATGTGCCAGTCTAAACTTGATCGTCGCTCTGAGTGTTCGTATTGCTTTTCGACATTTCGTGCAAAACTGTTATTTTAAAAGTGAATATTTTTATTTTGGAGTGTGTTGTGAAGAAAATTATGATGGATTCAAGTATATCAGGTAAGCGTACATACATATTAATACGTTTTAGGCAAATGGTAAAGTAAAATTTGGCGTACTGGTAGATTTAAAAACATGCTCGTGATTGTTGTTTATAATTCTCATTTTTTAAATTTAAAATGGTTTTTGTTGTACTTCAGGGTTCGTCCCATTGGTTTTGGCTGTTGTAGTATAAATAAGAGTATTTAAGCTAATTGAAAACGATGAAATTGGCCGTGATCTTCCGTGAAATCGTAGTTTTTAACATCAATGAATTACATAGTACAAATTCATCGGATTTGCAATTTTTATTTTTTTATTTTTAAATGTGTTCTCATTTTGTTCCAGATACTGAGGGTACTTCAGGGATGCGGGTAGTAACGCGTAGATACCTTTTTGATAAAATGCAGGAACAAGACTTGCATAATTTTGACGAAAAGTTGAATTATCTCGAGCGATATGTTTTATCACAAGATGAGTATTGTGAAGAACAAAAGAAGGAAGTGAAGCATAAATTATCCTATTTGAAGTCTCAATTCAAGAAAAAGTGGATAGAAGCTCATAAAAAATCAACACTTTTCCTTCAAAAGAATGATAAGTGGTTACAAGGAACATTGGAAATACCGAGAGCTAAAAGGCGTTCTTCTGGTCGACCAACAAAGTCATTTGTAGAATCAAGTGAAAGGAGTAAACGCAGAAAAACGCAGGAAGTACGCAGTGTTGTTGACAAAGAATTGTTAATACATGCTGCTCAGACATCCCTGCAATATTCTGGAGAGAGAATTGCATCCAATATTCTAAAAGACATTACCAACTCTCCGCAGACAGCTCAAGCATATCAAAAAGCATACAAAATAACCAAGCAGTGTGAAAAACAATCACAACTAGATCCAACGGCCGCTCTTTCAATGTTTGTGGAAGCTGATCTTTCAAGGCGACAATATGAAATAATAAGAAACAGCAACAAGAAGTTTTATCCGAGCTACAAATTGTTACAGCAAGCAAAAAATACTTGCTATCCAGCAAAAGATGCGTATCGGATAACTGAAACATGTGCTGAAATTAACCTGCAGTATTTATTGAACCATACAGCTAATCGCTTGGCAACATATTTAGAAGATGTGCTAAAACAATTAAGTCCAGAAGAGCGTCAATCGTTGACTCTTATTTCAAAATGGGGTTGTGATGGATCGCAACAATCACAATTCAAACAAAAAATGCAAGATAGAGACGCGAGTGACAGCAACATTTTCCAAAGTTGCTTTGTTCCGCTACAGTTGGTATGTGGGTCAAACAAAAAAGTGGTTTGGCAAAATCCAACTCCTTCTTCGCCACGATTTTGTCGCCCAATAAGGATCCAATTTACCAAAGAAACAGTTGATATCACTCAGTCTGAAATCGCAAATGTCGAAGAGGCTATAAATTCTTTGAAACCCAGCGAATTCGTACTAAGCGAAATGCTATTAAGTACAAAGCACGTCATGACTCTGACTATGGTCGATGCAAAAGTGTGTAACGCTGCAACTTCGACGACTTCAACCATGAGATGCTACATCTGTGGTGGTACATCAAAAGAATTTAATAATCTCAAAATAAAGAAAACAGTTGATATCGACGCAATACAGTTTGGCCTATCTGTGTTGCATGCTAGGATTCGGTTTTTCGAAAGCATGCTTCATTTGGCATACAAGATTCCTGTACAAAAATGGCAGCTAAGGTCGGAAAATGACAAAGGCATTGTCAAACAGAAAAAGGCAGAAATACAAACAAAATTTAGAGAGCAAATGGGCCTATTAGTAGATGTGCCGAAAGCTGGTTTTGGCAATACCAATGATGGCAATACTAGTAGAAGATTTTTCGCCAATCCAGAAATTGCTGCTGAAATCACCGGTGTGGATTTAAATCTAATAAAACGCCTGAAAGTGATTTTGGAAGTCATATCCAGCTCTCATAAAGTCGATTTACAAAAGTTTGCTCAATATGGGTATGAGACTGCGAAGATGTACGTTGATTTATATCCCTGGCATCCCATGACTCCCACAATGCATATTCCCCAAATACTAATTCATGGCGCAACTGTCATGGAAAATGCACTTTTGCCTATAGGTTTATTATCGGAAGAAGCTGCAGAGGCGCGTAACAAGCATATTCGACTTTACCGGCAGGATTTCGCAAGAAAATTTTCTCGAGAGCAATGCATTTTAGATGTAATGAACCGATTATTGCTCAGCTCAGATCCCTTGATATCTAGCATAAGACCAAAACCTAAAAAGAGGTCAACACCACATAGTGAAGAAGCAATACAAATGCTTATATCTGCTGAGGCCCACAGGGCTGAAGATGAGGAAACTGCCGCAGAAGAGTCTGACAGCGAAATGCAAGGATTCAACACTGATGAAGAGACGTGGGACTCCTAATCGTTTTTTTTTTAATTTTTTTATAATAAACCTTTATTTTGTCATTAACAATTGTCTTTTACTTGAATATATGTTCACCAAGAGCTTATATAATTGAAATAAAATCATAATAGACCATTTAGAATACATAAAAAGAAGAAAATAATTTTGACCGCCTAATTCGTAGATTTGCCCGTACGTGCGGCGGTGAGACGACTGTATTTTTCTATTCCTCATGCGTGTTTAGCAAGGTGATCTATTTAATTGTGTTCAGAATTCATAAAACATTTGAAATATTAATCAACATTAACACAAAAGTAAAGTTTACACTTATACATTTTTAAATTGTTAATGTATCGTATCCCGTAACTACCAATTTTGTCGTCTCGTACTAACTTGGAAACGCGTTCGACTGCTGGTGTGCAGTTGGTACGTGTCGATGATAGTTACTGGCAATGTCAATGACGGCTTCATTCTCCCGACACAACTCCTCTTTCCGCTCGTTTAACACGAATCTTAATCAGAACGAACGTCTGCGCTTACGCAAGTGATGTTCTCCTTGATACTAGAATCTTCAATACATTTTTCTTTGAAGTGTTAAAGTGTTCTACAATCAACGATACCTAAGGACATAAATTATTCTATACTTAGGTATTGTCTCTAACTTCTTCGTTATCGATTTAAATTACTATTTTATATTGAGGAGTTTTCGATAAGTGGTAAACGGAGTATGTTACCCTAATTTTGACACACAGCACCTTTAAAATTTTGATTTATTCAATAAAAAAGACATAAAAATATTTACTTGCACTTCAATACACGTTTATTGCACTAAATATTAAAGCGAAAGCTGATTGCAATACTAAAAGTACGAGTTTAAACCAATTTTCAATCATCCATAAATACTGTTACAATTTTTGGAATAGTTACTCTAAACCGTTATCAATTACTTGATTCGTTCGAGGCTCCGATTACACAGGAATGTCTATTAGTAATAACTGATGTTTTAGTTGAGTTTGAAGTAAACATTTATAAGTAATCAAATATTGTGGATGATGAATGGCAGTAGACTTTTAGTGTATAAACGTGGGTGTACCGTTACCCAGTCTATTGGGATTTTGGAGATATTTCAGTGAAATTTATTTTACTAAGTATGTAATTAATTATTACTTCCTCAATACTCGTATAACAACTATTATGTTTATAAATATAATTAATTAAATGAAACAATAAAGAATAGGCCTTCGACCAGGAGTGAGACAGCGAACAGGTATAATAAAAAAAAATAGGAAGAGAAGGTTCGGAGATGAAAAACACCCAGATGGAGAGGCGAGGGACGTGATCGCCCTCTAATACAACTGGCTAGTAATGGCCGAAAATAAGGATATTAGGACATCATAGAAGATACCTTTGTCCAGCAATGAGTTATTCATATAAGTACTAATTCATATGGTAATAAAAAATAGCAATCTATTCTAAGTTTTACAATTCATTCCTTCTTTTTATACAGTGCCTGGTTTGACGTTGGTAAGCACGGAAATGAGGGTTTTATAACCCATAAAACGTAACTTACACACATGATTCACTTTAAAAATCGTAGAACACAAAATTCCTTTTAATAGGTACGTAAAATACGTATTTAATCAGGACCTAGTTAAACAACCTATTAATCAACTAGGTACAAGATTTTACTACGCTTTTGTTCCAAGTTTTCATTGCGATTTGAAAATTAATACTAGTCAAGAGCTCGTATGCCTGGTTCCCATAGTACAGGGAAATATTATTGGAAATTTCGTTTCGTTAGTTACATTATAGTGTTTCTTAAACATTAAAAATTTATAATGATGAATTTTTATTTGCTACTTATTCATAGATCAGAGGATTTATTAGTAAGTGTTCTTAGATGATAATAAAGCCCAAAAATAGCGACTTAGATAGGTACTATTACTTGAAATATTATATAGGTAGGTACCTTCTTTACCCAATAGGTATATTTCTTATGTATTTCGTATATTATTAATATATATTATATATATTTCTTATGTATTTCGTATATTATTAATATATATTATATATATATTTCTTATGACAACTTGATTAGCGAAGTGAGTTCGATTCGTATGGGAAAAAAATGTGTATGTTATGAAATGTGTGTGATATGTTTATGAGACGTACCCCTGATACAGGAGAAAATCCTAGTGTAGGGCAATGTTTATAAGAATCTTAATATAATAATGTATTTTTTTCTCTGAATAATACGCACGGCCCTGCGCCAATTGAGCAAATGAAACTGGATTTGGACTTGTCAGAGAAAATCGTAAAGTCGTATGAAGACCTACAGCGAAGACAATTTCGATTATAAAATGTAAAAAACCATGTCAGACTATAACGAGAATATAAAGTTAGATTAAGCCAATTCACATTCAGTATTTTGTGCGGCAATGCAAATCACAGTTCCGACTATTGTGTCTCGTGAATCGTGAGCTCCAGTCATTATAATATTCAAATTTTATAATATTTTACTGTTCACAACGTTGGCGAGTTTGTGAGCGTTGCTTGTGGACGGGGGGTTTTAAAACGAATATTAAAGTATTTGTTTGATTGTTCATTGATTTTGCGTATTTGTAACTTCAATAGTGTATCAAGGAACCATGATAGGTACTGTCATTATTCCTCGGTCCAACCCAATGCATGAACAATTCAGACTTCCAGAAACAGACGTTCCTCAGTTTCACAATATCTATTAGTTTTAGACCTCTATAATGTCGTCGCTTAGCAGACACAAAATATTTACATTGAGTTTAATTTAGAAAACTTTAGAAGTAGTTATTGTGATAGTACCATTGTCTTTTAATTTAGTACTTTCGGAATAATAAGAAACAGAAATAAATAGTTTTCATAAACTACTGTGAACTGCATAGCTTTAAAAGTTTTGTAACAACATGTTACACAATTTTATGCATACTGCAGTAGCTTGCTGTTAAAGTTAACCCTTGACTGCTGCATCTTAAGTGAAGCCATTACGATTGCCAGTCTTCCACTGCACTTTATTGCTGCTACAAGAAGATAAATGATCAACAGAATAAATAAAGTCAGCCGTTTTACTTATTAGGTTTACACATTTTAGTTATGCGGCCGACTCCACGGGTGTGAGGTAAGCGCCTTCCCGGCCGAGGCACCATTCAACCAGCAATTCATTTATTCCTAATGTAAATGTTATAGAAAATTTATGTTAATTCATATTATTACATTACGCCCGATAGCAATTTACTGACTGTATAAATATGAATACCGCATACCGAGTGGATATTTACGCGTCTAATATGAAGTTTAACTATTGTTACATTGTTGAATTGTAGAAAGTTTTGTGTAATATACAAATGTATTTTATTCAAGTGTCGTTTATCATAGGTAATTTGTTTCTTTTGTGATGTTTTATTGCAACCGGAGTTTATAAATTTGTCTCTGTAGTGTTGTATGTATGGGATACAAGATATATTCACGGTTGCTTCTTATGCAAATCATAAATTCAAGTCGTCCGAATGGAATGGGTTTGTGAAGAGGATGTTTACAATAAGTGACAGGTTACTGGTCTTCTATGCATTATGTTAGGAAAGTAAAGCCTTTGACTTCTAACTATAGTTTGACTACCACTTCTCTTCCAATATTTATGTTGTGATGACATGCTACCCAGAGGAAGATAATAATTAGGTAAAGTAGTAGATTGATTGTACATGCAATAAGATTTCGCGATAAGAATCGCGATGCTTTAATAAATAGCCATCGTCGTTTAGATTTTGTAAATATCTTACTTAATTATACACATACACACTCATACATTTCACATGCTCCAATTTGTTCCTAATTTTTATTTTATTTTATTCTTTTTTATTTTAATTACCTTACCGATGTTTAATTGCTTGTCACAACATTGTAATTTTAGAAACTAAGGGAAGGGTAAGGCAACCCCATCACAAGTATTCTTTAACTTAACGGGGATGCCTCAATTTTTGTGTTGCATGACTATGTAATAAGAAACAATAAACCATTTATTATTATTATTTCCTTTATTTAAATTATTTGTCTTATAAATTACATTTTTAAATATCTATATTTTTTTTATTTATAAAAAATACAATATTTAAAAATATAAAAAATAGGGCCCAACCAGCAGCGGGAACAGGGTCCAAGCTACCGGTGGTTACGGCTCCAGAGAGTTATTATTATTATTAATTATTGTAATCACACCTTACAATAAAAACTTCTTTAATTTTATTTAGAAACTTAACTCAATGTTGATTAGTGGAAATATCCAAAGGTCGATCCTTTGGATGTCACAATAATTAGTAGTTTAGATTCGTGAAAGCAAATATTCTCCGTAAACAAGAGATAAGCCGTAGAGAATAATACGTTAATGATCAATAATATTATTATTGGTTACATACAAGTGTAATTAAATATTTGCTCATAGATAAATGTTAAGGAAAAGTTTGTATTATAAATATTTTGATTCCTTTAAATAAATTGTTTAATCATATCATTCCATAATTATGAAACAGTTGTTACTCATTAAATTTATCATTGAGACTTCAAATCCTTATATCAATTGACTGTTAAAGGTTAGTTCAAAATAGAAATTAAAATTGCAGGAATAACACTTAAAATAAGAAAAACAATTAGCCGAAATAAATCTTTGCCTGACTCGTTGTGATCTGATTCAATTATATCTATTATATAATTGTAGATATAATTGAATGAAAATCTTATATGGAAATACTAGAGCAAAAATGATTCAGGCATCTTACTAGTATTTAGATGAAATGATACACACCAAGAAACTTTACTATTTTATTTGATGACTTCGATCTATATTATGTACATCAAAAAGACTGTAAAAATGCATTTTTTTATTTTGCTTAAGTAATTTAAGATCTTTTGGTATAGAAATGTGTTTTATAATGTAGAGAAACATTTATGATTGATTGAAAGATAAAGGTCACACCATCGCGGGTGGAGTTTTTACTAGGCAGAAAAACTTTCAAAACTTTTTTGATAAAACATATCACATTTAAAATGCAAATCCAGCTTTTTGTTTGTTATTTTTGTGAATAAAGCAGGGGTGCGAGCATAACAAACGTGAGTTGAAGTTGAGTATTAAATAAAGTAAGTAGAGTGCGAATAGAGTTAACCAATGTACATATGTGTTTTATTACATAATTTATATACTTACTTACTACCTACGCATTAAGGGTTAATTTCACCAGTCTCATCAACTTATCACATACCTAGCTTAAATATAGTATATAATATTAAGTTCATCAGGCAATGCAAGATGATCGCTCGATCGTTATGAAGTCACATCGTATGATATTAGTTCGCGGAATAACCGTGAGTTGGATAATTTCAACAACTCATTAGATCAGTAGCCGAACACTTGAGTTGCATTCTAATAGGGGACGAATTAGATGTACAAACTTATATTTTGTTCGCTACCAATTTGGTTACCTATTCTTGCAATGAAATTGATTTCAGTCTTCAAAATACCAGTACTCAAATAGTTCTAGGGCCCCAGTCAAATGGCATAAAGCTAGACGAATTGAATTGGTATAGTATGAAACATATATGGGATTGCCATAGTCCCATAGTCCCCAGTAGACTACACAGTCGAAACATTATTTTGACAACCTGATTGGCGCAGTGGCTAAGTGATTTGACTGCTGTGCTAAGGGTTGCGGATTCAATTCCCGCACGGAGCAAAAATTTGTGCGAACCGCAGATGTTTGTCCTGAGTCTGGGTGTTTGTGTATGTGATATTTCATGTTTGTGAAACGCACCCACGACGAGGAGATATTCCTAGTGTGGGGCGACGTTAAAAAAAAAATGTCATCCCCATACATTTATCATTCTATTCGTCCTGTGCTTTACCATTTGTCTAGGGCCCCTATAAATCGTCTAATCGAATTCAAGCGACAGTTCCATGCAGTTTGGTTGTTATTCTTATCGTAAGAGAAACTACTTTTTCGATCTGCACCATCTTATTCGCATTTACGTCACTCACTCGAAATAAGAAGTAGCCTGCAGTGAAGGTTATTTGCTAAGAATCTCACAGTTCATGTTGTGGGTACTTACTAATGATTTTTAAGTTGTTAAAAGTGTTAACTATATTTAATTTTAGAAATCGTTACATCGTGTAGTTCTCACGGCACTTAAATTACGGAGTAAGTAGTGCGCTGCAATGCAATACGTTGACGTCAACATTATCGTTACTTTTGAAGCCACGTGTGAGTGTGACTTATCAAAACTATGGTTTGTATGTACATATATATAGACTGCCTCATTGGTCTGTTAAGCGCAAGCGCTGGCTGAACATGAATCCCTGATTAAGGCATTTCTGCGGACTTGATAATTCTTAGTAACAACACGGAGTCTGACTTTCAGCATGGAAGATCACAATAGGCTCGTCCTGTCACATCGAACCTGTGGCGTAACTAGTGAAACGTGAATGTACTTTACACTTCCATTCCGTTCGGAAATCAAGCATGAGGCTATATATTTATATATGCATGTGTATGTTGTGTTTAACTCCTACTTGGACGATTGTTGTCATGACAATGTTGATTACTTGTACAAAACAAACACTACCCTTTGCTGTGGCTACTGGTCGTACGGCCATATCTCGGTCGTCAATCTCTTATATCAAGGTCAACCCACTCGACAGCGGGGACAACAACACTGGTCGGATGATGCACTCGGAAACCTGCAATTTGAGCATTCATTCATTTGCATTGCATATCATTCATTTAATTTGTAGTGGACTTGACCGGAACTTCGTTGTTTCGAGTGTGATATCAAGATCAAGGATGCCAGCCAGCCATAAGAGCTATGTTTTAAATTAAAATAGGGTTTTGAGCTTGAACCTTCAAATGTAGGACCAGTCGTCGGTCTGCGTAATTTATGACGACCTGATTAGCACAATGGCTAAGCGATTGGACTGCTGCGCTAAGGGTTGCAGGTTCGATTGCCACGCGGGACAAAAATGTATCCGCAGACGTTTGTCCCGAGTATAGGTGTTTGTGTAGGTATGTGATATTTCATGTTTGTGAAACGCCCCCACGATACAGGATTTATTTTTACTTCTTCTCATGCAGAGAATGAACAAGCATTGATGAGCAAACTAATTCTCTACAAGTTGCTAATTTTAGATTTGGCTTCGTTACTATGTTTTCTTTCACAGTTAGTCACTAATCAACATAGTTCTCATACAGGGTAACAGAAAGTATTTCACGAATAACGTGCTAAAAGGAACATTCCGTTCAATTATTATGAGCCATATTTAAGTTCGCAACTAGGATCTATCTATCTATGCAGGAGTGTAACGCTTCAAAAAACGTTTGGCGAATGGTGAAGCTTGAATGTTATATAACCACCTATCACTGATAGGCAAAAGAAAAAAAAAATATTTGAGTTAAAAAAAAAAGTTAATTTAGTATGTAAACACAACCTCTAAAACCGGTCCAAAGTAACCCCATTTTACGGTGTATTAGTATCTAACATACATGCCCATACTAATCTAATATAGAGCAAAATAAGATAAGAATCATACAAATCAATTCTATTTGTTAAGTAAATGAGTGACCCGTATGAGGTAGACAGAACCGTGTTAATAAAATCCCCCCTATAACTGACGCCATTGTCTCTGGATAGATAAAGCAATTTATTTAATTAAAACACCCACAAATGCCACGTTGCTTAATAAGATAAACTACACTGTTATTAAGATTTTGAAGTTTGTATGTGACAATACTGGAGTATTTTTTTTATATACTTATACAACTACTTACCAGGTATTTTCTAAACAACCAAATTCTGTCTTTGCCATTTGTAGGTCTTAGCTAGACAAAAGAACGAAGAAAAAAAGATGAGCAACACAATATTATTAAATGTGATTTGTAAAACTTAAAAAAGATAATCATTAGAAAAAACGAAAAACAAAATTGCCACTTGCCACCACTCGTTACGGGTAATGACCAAACCGATACCAATTAGTTACCTCTAAAAGCTTTGGCATTCAATTAGACTTAGAGTCTAACACGGTACGCAATCACTGTCTAATCAGAACCATTCGTGAATTAGCATTTCCGTTATATTACCATTCGAATCGATTAATTGTTATTTAAAGAGATGGTAGAATACAAAGTACAGTTCACAATCGCTATCAAAATAAATGTATTCGATTAGTTTGTCGTTAAACGTATTTAAAAGTAGAATATCGTCTATGTTCTGAGTCTAACCGAATAGTAGAAGCAATTGCAGCTGTGACTTTTAAAATACAATGATGGTAGGACTTTGTTTCATTTATTTTCATAATAAAATACATTTTATATTCATACTTAAATATTTCAAGTATCGTTCTAAGTTCAAGTTATTATTTTGCTAGCTATACTGAAGGCGGTATTAGGTATTACGAATGCAATTGCATGTTAACTCGCTTTGCGTGAATACCATCGATTAATGTTCTCGATCTCCGCATTAAATTGAATCACGGTCTGTGAGTATCGATCGTGAATACTTAAAGTTTCGAATTCAAAAAATACAGCGTCACATCACTAATTCAGGGACCGAACCACCGGAGTTGATAATTATAGATTGTGTATAGTTAAACAAACATAACACTGAACGAAATTTTAATAGAGTGCTGTCCAAATTTAAATATGTATTAAAGTAAATTATAGGCTTTAGACTTGCATACTAAGAATCAATTAATCGTCTGATGTCATAACGAATATTATAACTGGGTTCTATGAAGAATATTTCATAGGTCTTAGCCATGAGTCATTTAAACTTTTTGTTTAGAACTTTTCGAGGAATAAATGCATACATTAGTGGAGGTATCAATTATCTGTCTGATGTCTGTCAGTATATAATTTATGTTGACCGAAAACAAAGAATAAAACGATTTTAATAGATATCAATCGATTTCGATGATAAGTTATAAGATGAGATTGAAGAATATTAAGTATCATTTCAATGTTCAAAAGATAAGTTATAAATTTTTTGCTATACTATTTTTTTTTTGATGTTTATAAGTTATTTTTAATCAAGAAAAAGAAGTATGGGTATCGCGTCTATGCCAATTATACGTCTGCTTTTATTGCTATATCAAGGAATGTTCTACCGCGAATACTTATTTTAGAAGTCTTCTACCACGTGATGAAGCTACTTACCAAATGAGTTAATTAATTGTAATTACAACGCAGGTATAGCCACTTAAAAAAATATCTTGCAATTTTTGTTCTTGACTATTACTGCCATTTATATTTGCATTTTATAATACGACGACGCCGTTGGTTTTTGAAAATTTTAATACTGTGGAGGAAGGGATGTGGAGTTCCTCCAACGAAAAGGAAGATCTTCCAACCAGGCGGTGGTATGCCTGGTGGGCCGCGGCGCCCTACTTCTCAACTCGGGGCGGCTGTATTTATAGCTAGCGCGTGTGATTACTTCGCTAGCGCGATGCAGGAATCGTCATCGTCATGCGTCCTTCGACGAGTAGACGTCGCTACAATACTTTTTGGCAAAATGCTTCCTGCGAAATGCAGGCGCGGTAATGTTCATTCTTGAAAATGAAATGTTAAATATAGGTAAGTATACGAATTCCCATATAGCTAGGTTTGGGTAAACTAACTTACCAAAATTGTTTTCACGTTAATTGGAATTCGATTTGTCCAAATTCAGGGGGTGAATGCACGTTATTGGATTTCCTCTTCTCACCCTTTGCCACGTGAGGCTTGAAAAATCAATGGCTCAAACCCTCTCATACTTGGGTTAGTCATTCGTGGACAAGAATCAAATTCAAGAATTCATTTACGCATTGCTTTACGAAAGGATTTTGAGAAATATTTAATCGAATTCTTTGATGCTGAATTAGCGATTTTATAATAGTTTTGCAATTTGGTCGTTACTTATTTTATGCCTAAAAGTTCTATAGTTCTGACGTCCATAAGTTTTTATAATGCTTACCTTCTTAGGTACTTATTTTCCGTATCACAATATTAAATTTACTACTTTCCTATTCTACGATACCATGAGTGTATAATGGCAACTTTAGCGAACTAATAATAACTACTCTCTTGCAAAATGTGAGTGAGCTTATACTTAACCCTTTAGTCTACCCATACGAGGAACACTGCCGTCAAAATATTCATTAATACATAAATATACTAAAATATCAAAGTACAGTTTTTTACCTTCGGTCTGCCCCCATACCATGAAGTCTTAAAACAGGACAGTTTACGGTACGGAAGCGAGACGCCGCTATGTGCAGCGTAATGCGGCGTCTCGCTTACACACCGTAAACTTAAGTGCTTACACACCGTGTTTTAAGACTTCAGGGTAAGGGGGCTGATCCCGTCTATAATATTATGAGTCATTGGAACACTTTTTTAATTCTAGGTAAGAAGGCAAGGGTTGTCTCATGTGGATTCCCAATTTGAACATGATTGATCAGCAGGTAACTTGGTAAAATAACATAATATTTCATCACACATCCCTAGGGATCTCCTGTTATGATAAAAAACTTTTTTGACTTACTTACACCTTTTCATGTCATACGTTTTTGACTGACATAAATTATAATTTAGCTAGTGCACTGATGAGTGATAATTTGGTTGGTGCGTGTTTAAGACAGCCTGTAGCCTGCCTTAAAATATATATTTTGTTACGCAGTACTACCTACTATACAAAAACATAACATCACGCCTGTATTCCCCGAAGGGGTAGGTTACTCACAATAGCACACCCACATTTCGCCAGTTATGTTATAAGTCTCAATGTAATGGGGGCGAGCCTACTGCCATCAACCGGGCACAAATCCAGACCCCGTGCTACTGAGAATTACCTAGTAGAAAATCTCAGTAACCCTATTATATTGAAAAATTATGAACAGTGAAAATGTATAGACGGTGTATAGATAAAGATAAAGGGAACCTCTATTGCGTTCTCTCGCTAAAAGTCTACTTAAGTAGTCACAACTCTCACAGAGTTGGTTAGGAGGCATTCCGCTACCGGAGCTCGTTGTGTTCGGTCGCTCTCGCAACCGCTCATTACGTGTTTCGTATTTCTCGACCGTACGCTATTATTACGATTTATCGTAATTAGCATTTTCACCGACCGCAACTACTTGTTGTACGGAGCCGCTACTTGTAGTGGTGACGTATACACTCGTGGTTGTTTACGGTTGTGATTTTACGAGTCTGCTCTTTTCAGAGCGGATAAGTATATCACACCGTGGTCGAAGGGTGATTGCGCGCCTTTTTCGAGGCGTTGCGTCATCGTTGTTTCGATACGACAGGTATTGGAAAACCGTATACTAATTTATTAGTACGGTACTCGGTGGATACCTAACGGTGCCAACGAAGCCGAGTGGGTGTCAGCCCCGAGGACACTCGCCTTGCTCCTTCAGAGTGAGGCAGTAAACTCGGACGGGGTTGGATCAGTCGGCCTTGGGGGATCTCCTAGTCGACCCCAACTATCGCCCCTCCCACCTACCCTTCCCCTGTACTCCTATTCGTTGCCGCAGTTTGTGCAGTATAGCCCCGGCTTGCTGTACTCTGCGGTAGCGCTGTTAGGAACCCCGGTCGCACAATACGACTGGCGCCGGGGATTACAAGCTTAGGGTTCACCTGTAGGCAGACACCCTCCCTGCCTATCCCGGCAGGGAGTTATCACTGCACTCACCCCCGGGCCCATCCAACCCGGGGAGTAGTTAGTATCGTCAGTTAGGTTACGTGCCGCGAGTTTCTTACAGATTCTTCTCGCGGTATACGTTTAGTTAACGAATCTGTTAGTTGGTTAGGCGAGTACGCGCGTGCCACCCCTCGCGGGGATGGCGACTATCGACCCGCAGACGGTCGTAGGGTCGGACATCACCAGCGAACTGGTGGCCCTGCTGGGTTACCTTCGCGCGGTGATGGCCGACCCCGTCATCGGGAATTTGTTAGGGGAACGGGGCCTCACCCCTCCCACCCTCGCGTCTCTCGCGCCCCTCTCCGCCCAGGTCGTCGTTCCTCCTTCAGAGGACGCCCCGGCCTCGCCCGAACGGGACTCGATTGAGAGTCCCGCTCCGTCTCCGACCCCCCGCCCCTCGCCGGCGGCTTCCCCCTCGCCCCCCGATGCCGAGATGGCATCGGAAGACTCCGATTCTACGGCTTCTTCCTCGTCCGACGACTTCATCGAAGTTGTCGGAAAGAGGAAGAAACGCGCCCACGCCCAGGGGCAGGTACCGGCCAAGGCGGCCCGGACCGATTTAGACCTGCCTCTCTCCGGTGTGCTTGCCGGTCCGCAAGCGTCACCCGCTCCCTCTCAGAGCCCTCCGCTCGCCTCTCAAGGCCCCCCCCCCACCGCGCCCTCTAACAAGAGGGCCCCTCTACCCCCTCCGATCTTCCTAAGGGACAAGGCCCTTTTCAAGGAGGTTCACGCAATATGCGCCGAAAAGCGCATAGACGCGACAGCGCGTAGCACCCAAAAGGGTATACGTTTTAATCTCCGCGCTATTGGGGACTTTAGAGTCCTTACGCGCGTCCTTCAAGATAGGGGTTACCCCTATCACACCTATTCCCTCCCGGAAGATAAACCCCTCAGGTTTATCATAAAAGGCGTACCGGTCGCCTTCACGTCGGAAGAAATCCTTGCCGACCTTAAGTCGCAAGGTATCCCCGCTAGAGAGGTACACCGACTCACCACGAGTCGCTCTGCACCCAACCCGTCCGCGCCCTACGAGATAGTTCTTGTTCTCGTAGACAATGTAGTAGGAGTCAAGCCTAAAATGGCTAAGTTAGATTGTCTATGCCACCTGACCGGGATCACGGTGGAGACGCCACACAAAAGGCACCAATTAGGCCAATGCCATAGGTGCCAAATGTATGGCCACGCACAGAGGTGTTGCTTCGCAAGACCTCGCTGCGTCAAGTGCCTGGGCGACCACGGCACCCAAGACTGCCCCCGCCCTAGGGATCGCACGCTATGCGTCGAACCCCCTAGCTGCGTGCTTTGCGGGCAGTCGGGCCATACGGCTAACTTCAGGGGATGCCCGCGTGCTCCCAAATCCCATCCGCCCAAGACGGCGAGATACGCCGCACGTGAACCGCAGGCCAGCCAAGCACTCCATCTGAGGGCTGACCTGCCAGCACGCCTGAGCCCACAAAGGGGTTCACCATGGAACGCTCTCAATCACCAGAGGGCGTTCCCCGCGCTGAGGGGACCTCCCCCATCTCGGCCTCCTAGAGGCAGCCAGCCTCCTCAAGGCACACCTCCGCTTATGAGCTTGAGCGTACCGCGTCCAAGCCAACCAGGCTCCGAGGCCCCTAAGGCCTGGAGCAAGCCCGCGACAGCACCCCTTCAGGGTAATAATACAGCCGATTTGGACCAAGGATTCAGATTATACATGAGTATGATCGCCGATCCGAAGGTCAAATGGTCATTGCTTATGACCCGCATGAGCCTCTGCAAATCTGCAGAGGAATCCGCACGCCTCGTCGCTGAGTTTCCGCCCAGCGACTTCTCCCACCTTATGTGTGCCTTTACCGGTCAGTAATGCTCCCGGTTCAAGGTAAACATAAGCCCAGATCGATCAAAATAGGGTTCTTCAATGCGAACAGTGTTGAAGGACAACGCGATGAGATCAGAACGTTCCTCTCTGATCACCAATTAGACATAATGCTAATACAAGAGACCTTCCTTAACCCGTCTAAGAGGGATCCTAGAATTGGGCGCTACAATCTGGTGCGCAACGATAGGACTAGAGGCCCTGGTGGGGGCACTCTCATCTATTATAGGAAGTCTCTGTATTGCATACCAATTGACCCGCCCTCTCTTTCTCACGTAGAAGTTTCTATCTGTCGGCTAGGTCTGACCGGGCACGGTCCCATTCATATTGTATCCGCGTACGCGTCCGGTTCGGGCATAACCGATATTCGTTCCGATATAGAAGTCCTGCTTTCCTTAGGTCCATCTGTCATAATAGCAGGTGACCTAAACGCGAAACACGAGTCGTGGAATAGCCACTGCCGTAACCCGCGGGGAAGGTATATGGACTTACTTAGTAATTCCCTCCAATTCGATATAATAGGTCCTTTATCACCGACTCATTTCCCTACGCAGTTAGGATTCAGACCCGACGTATTAGATATAGCTCTCCTGAAGAACGTCAACCTTTCGTTGCGTTCGATGGAAGCTATTCACGAATTAAATTCAGATCACAGGCCAGTTATCATGTCTCTAGGGCCCCGGGTAGGTCCCCAAGACGCTGGCCTTCCCCCTCCCACTAAAGTGATTACGGACTGGGCGAAGCTTGGGAACCGTCTCAAGTCGAGCTCATCCGTACATCTAGATCGCATACCAGGTATTATTAGCTCCCCCTCCGATACGTATGCCGCGATCGACTCTCTCACGGATCACGTACAGGCCGCCCTGAACGAGTGTTCACGGCGAGTACCAGAGGCTGACGACAACCGTTGGTACTTGCCGCCGGAAGTGCGTGATCTATTGAGGGCGAAGAATGCGGCTATACGCGCCTTCGACTCCCTTCCCAACGAGTCTAATCGCGCTCACATGCGTCGAATGCAGCGTGCTGTAAAGAAGCGTATAAGTGAGATGCGTGAAGCTCGTTGGGACAGGCTATTAGAAAGTTTAGAGCCGACGCACCTAGCGTACTGGCAGCTCCAAAGATCGCTTAAAACGGAAGATGTGGCACCGATGCCACCGCTCATCCGTCGCGACAATCCGGTCCCTGCCTTCGACGATGACGAGAAGGCAGAATGCCTAGCCGACAGCTTAGAAAGTCAGTGTAAGCCCAGCACTCTACCAGTAGACTCAAGTCATCTCGAAAGAGTAGACAATGAAGTCGAACGTAGACTCGCTCTGCCTCCCGCTGAGGATCCAGAATTCCCAATCGCCCCTGTCACCATTGGCGAAGTCCGTTTACTGATCAAAGGGTTACACCCCAAAAGGTCCCCCGGCTCTGACGGTATCACAAATAAAGTTGTTAGGTCATTCCCACCTCTATTGATAGGTCTTTTAACCGCCATCTTCAATGCGGCTTTAGATAACAACCTCTTTCCGGACGTGTGGAAAGAGGCTATAGTTATAGGTATCCCCAAACCCGGTAAACCCAGAGCCGACCCGTCTAGTTACCGCCCAATCAGTCTCCTCAAGACTATTGGGAAACTTCACGAGCGTGTCCTTCTGGCACGACTCAAAGATTTTGCCATCGGTAACAACCTCATTCCCGACGAACAGTTCGGCTTTAGAGCAGAACACTCCTGTGTTCAACAAGTCCATAGAATTGTTGAACACGTTAGTTTAGGGTTCCAAAGAGGCCGATACACAGGTATGGTCTTGTTCGATATCGCGAAGGCGTTCGACAAGGTCTGGCACAATGGCTTATTATATAAGCTATACCAACTTGAAGCGGGGCGTTCTATCTTCCCCTCACCCGCTTCAAGCCGGAGTCCCACAGGGCTCGGTGCTTTCTCCCATTCTCTTCTCACTGTTCACCAGTGATATTCCTCACGGTAAATTCACTCAGCTAGCTCTCTTCGCCGATGATACGGCTCTCTATTATACAGGCATGTCGCCTGAAGCCATAGGTCGCATTCTCCAAGAGTCTGTCACAACCCTAGGGAAGTGGTTCAGAAAATGGAGAATCGAGGTCAATCCCACTAAGAGCGCAGCAATCCTCTTCTCGAAGAGGAAAGCTGCTCCCTCTCTCCCCCCTCCGATCACTCTTTTCGGCGAGCCAATCCCTTGGGAGCAGCAAGCCAAGTATCTGGGTGTAACCTTAGATCGCAAACTCACGTTCCGAGAGCACATAAAGCGAGTACGCGCGCGAGCCGCGTTCGCTCTCGGGCGTCTCCATCCCATGATCAATGCGCGCAGTAAACTCTCCCTTAAATGTAAGGTGAGACTTTACACCGCGTGCATTAGACCAATAATGACAAACGCGAGTCCAGTGTTCGCACACGTGCACGATGCCCGTTTAAAAACAATGCAAACCTTGCAAAACCGCTTCATGCGCCGAGCCACGGACTCTCCGTGGTTCGTGCGGAACTCACAGCTTCACTGTGATCTTAAACTGCCTACCATCAAGCAGTTCATGAAGCAAGCAAGTATCCGATTTTTCGAATCCGCCGAGTCTCACCCGAATCCCTTGGTTGTAACGGCCGGCCGTTACACACCATCACGGATTTCCAAGACAAGGCGTCCCAGACGCGTACTCGATGAGCCAGATGATAGTACAACCTTGCTCCAGCAACGGTTGAATCCTGACACTATCAACACTTTACACGACCGACGCCGTCGAATACTAAGATCTCGCCGTCGAGGTCCGCCGCGATCGTTAAATATTAACGTAAATAACCCTCCCGTCCCTAGTACAGCCGGCCCGGGGCCGAGCTCTAGCTTATAAAACAGTCCCTGAATAATAAATCAGATCCAGCAGTCCCTTGTTGTTTTTGCATGTTAGTCAGCGATGCACCGAGTCGAGGTTCGAGTCCCGCAGGGGGCGCCCTCGGTAGCATCGCTTAAAGTCTTTATTAGTAGTTAGCCTGGCTGGAGGCTCCAGAAGTCTCGCCTTTATCCGGTTACGTCCAATAAGACCCCCCTCGGGGTCGTCGACATAAAATATACCGAAAAAAAAAAAAAAAAAAAAAAAACAGAGTTGGTTAATCACCGAGAGACAAGGTTGAAAAAAAATACAAATATTTGAATATAGGTTACCTACCTGAGACTGACGTGTCTTGGTGTGTAGCTTTAGTATGAGTAATATTTAATTGACTGGAATTCTTAAGCGTGTTTTAATGGCACGCTATGTGAAAATATTACGGAATCCCTAAATGGTAAACTGATCACTTTTAATTTTTTATTATTCTTGTCGGTGTAAGCTATACCTACTGCCTATAAAAAAATTATTATCATAGTGTGAAGTATACCCAATCAAAAAAGTCGTAGCGGAACTGACTGTCCAGAGGAAATAATCTGGATCATTATTAAAGGTGACAGATGTTTAAAAAAACATACTCCGTTGCCCCATTTTTATCCAATGCCATAGAAAAGCATTTCAGCCAGTTAGTAACCCGAAAGTTGATAACCAGTCTCTGCATATAAGGGTTGTTAAGGTTGTATTGTTATGGCAGTAGCTTCGCAAACTCATCTGATGGCTAACGGAGGATACAGCTAAAAATGGAATTGAATGAAGAAGCCAAGAATGGAATGATTTTAAATGAGAATGAACTGATTAATTTATACTTTTTTTTGATGACCTGATTGGCGTAGAGGCTAAGTGATTGGACTACTGTGCTACGGCTTGCGGGTTCGATTCCTGCACGAGGCAAAAATTTGTGTGATCTCGTTTGTTCGCGATCCTGATCATGTTTGTCCCGAGTCAGGGTGTTTTTGTAAATGATATTTCATGTTTGTGTAACGCACCCAACATACAGAAATTCCTAGTGTGGGGCGAAGGTTTATATAATAAAATAATTAATGGTCCGACAGTACCTCTAGACAGAACACATATTTGAACACGTGTATAAAAAAAAAACTATATTTTTTGTATGTAAACCAAAAACGAATAACATATGCAACAAAAAATCTCTGTTACTTTTTATGCAAACATATATATTTTTTAATCCATACAATCTTCACATCATTGCTTTAGTGCCTAATTGTGGATGTAAGCTCAAAAGATGCCTTATTTGTGTGTTTATCGTATCAAAGTGTACTATTATGAGTCATAACCATAAGTAGAATTGCGCGCGCAATGATCGTCTAAACGTTGTCCAAGCATATAATCTTAGCGAATAAAAACAAACAAGTCGTAATGTTTAGAGCCTGACTAACTTAATGAACATAATGATGTGGAGAAATCGTTTCATACATACTAAACGTAGTTGAAAGGCGTTGTTTTTTACTTTTAAAGTGATTGATTTGTTGACTCGACTTGTACCGAAGAATTGGCTTGAACTTAAAGAACTGTAGTTGAGAAATAAAAAATGATTAGATGATCTACTCGTAAATACCGACGTATTTAATTATGTTCCTTGCAGAATTTAATGAATTTCCAAGTCACAGGAAATTTTATAGAATGAATTATATAATTATATAATATGAATTCATTGGGTGATTGACGAATATACAATATTTTACTGTATTACTAGAAACAGATTAAAAACACCTGCAGTAGTGTCCAAACGTTTTGTTTGTATAATCCCCGTGAAATGTGTGTCCACGTTTTTAATTAAATCCATTAAACGCGTATTTATAAGCAAATTAAATGCTTATCATACAATATCGGTACAACCAAACCAATATTATTTATTCATTATCATTTAGTTCACAGTGCGTGTACTACGCCAACACATGTCCACACAGTATTAATTAACTAAGTGCTATTATCATCAATGTTATATTAATCGTCAATTTTATAATCAAAATTATTGTTTCTCACAGCAATAAAAACCGTTCAGTGTCCAGTCACAATCCCATGTGGCACTCCATTGAATTTAATTGCACCCATTCATTAAATTGCTTCATTTGATGTTAAACTTTCACATCGAAACCTGTCGATTCTAATGTGTCCAATAAAGATTATGTGTACCTTCTAATTTCACTTAACAATTATTTAACAAGCTTCCAAAGTTTAATGAGTTCATATTTTTATATCTAATTCGGCAATTAAATAACAAGCCCTTTACGGCCCTTTGAATACGGGTTTTCACTGATAAATGTAAAACCGTTATGCTGACCTGTTTGTGTTGGTTCTTCAACAAAAACTCGGTATAATTATGCTGTTATTTTTATTGTACGTAATAATGTATTGTTTACAATGTATTGTAGATAATGAGTTATAGCTGATACTGCTGTTGGTAATAAAACAACCCTTTCATCATTAAGCGGATGTAAATTGTTGTCTGTGTGTTATTGATGTTGATTTTTGGGATTATGATCCTCTTGTTTTTGTGACAGCTGCGTAAAACAGTAATATAGGTGCTTACAAATAATTTTGCGCCGATTAACGGGTATGTAAAATAGTCTATACAAACAATGCCTCTACTAATAGTCGGAGAATATCCTAAGATGAATAAAAGCAGAATTAATGTTGTCCTATGATATACGGGTGAGCTTTAACTTATCATCAAGCCCATCGTTTATCTTACAACAAACGACAAACCATTTATTGGTGTTTTAGGATTTAAAATCACCACATTAGTACCTGAAAAAGTTGAATTTCTTAAACTTTCGGGCATCTATGATCACGATTAGAATTTCTAAGATTACAATCGGTATAATTCTCTTTTATAATGCACTCATGACTTCTATAATTACATTATTTAAAACCGTTAGTGATCAAGAACGTTATTTCTCAGTATCGTACAACACCTGCAGTTAGAAATTGGAGACATTAATATGTATCCAGTTTCGTTAGCGTTCACTTCATAGGAACTAGCGTGATAATAGTTCTTCACGTGTGAATGCGACACTCGTGAGTAGGTATAATACAAATTATTTACTATATAGGTATGCCGGTTTTACTCATGTGTTTATTCCTTATTTTATACTATAAATTTAAATGTATTATTTATTTAGGTTCAACTGAATCTGGGAGAATGCCAAGCAAATAAAATACTTTATTACGTATTTATTACAAAACCAACGGGTGATGCATTAAACGTGACCTAAGAAATTGCATGTTACTTAAAGACAAGGATAAAGGATTTGGTATTCCTGTGGTGTCGTCTAGGGTTACACAATAGTTATCCGAGCGGTATGACCATTGACCGTCGGACTGCCAAGTCAAAGGTCGCAAGTTCAAACCCAGGTACGCACCAATGTCGTTTCGTCATACGTACTATAAATTAGGTATCACTTGCTAAAAAGGTGAAGGAAAACGTCGTAAGGTAAGCCTTAAAGATTTTTCAACGGTATGTAAAGCCATGTCAGAGGCCTACAGGCTAGGCGGTTAAAACTCCAACACCAAGTTGTTCACAACTATACGACAGGAAGAAGAAGGTACAATAGTTATACCTAGCTCTTGCCGAGGAAAAAAGATTAGTTAGTACGTAACAGGACAGCGGAGCGTTTTAATCCAGCTGGACGACCCATATGATACGATTAATATGACATTATAAATATTGACACATTTTTAGCTTTGGTGACTACATACCGAACGTACGACCACGTGAAAATTAGTGCGCAGGCGCAAAATTTATGCGCATGTAGGTAGAAGTGGCAGGTATCATGTTTGATCCTCCTCTTCTTAATTATTAAGAAACAATGCATGATGATGTATGTATGCATCATGCATAAACAAGAATCAATTATACAGTACAATCAGGAGACTATGAAGCCAATGAAGCGGCTAATATTATACTTGTAAATAATTATGAACGAACTAATTGCTTTGTAACTTCTAAACCTAATTATCTGTAACCCCTACCTCTCATTACGTTTTGGATAAAGAAAGACCGCAAATAAAAAAGCTTACCCGATAGAGTTTCAGTTGTTGCGAAGACTTTTATAATTTTGTCATGTAAGTACATTTTACGTTGAGCAGTATATTTAGTAGGCCAAGTAGATTTTAATGCAAGCATTTTGTGATTAACATTTCATTTAGATTAGGCTCACTTAACGTAAATTAGAGGCGGTGGCTTAAAATAACAAATAAGTCTTTTCAAAATCAGTTTTCTAAATTTAAACAATAACCCAATTCTTCCGGTGGTCTTAGACCCATAAATTAAAGTGCACTCAAACAGAAACAGTCCATATGTCACTGTTAAAAGCCCTTTCGTCTGTAAAATAAACAATATTTTGCTACCGTCTTTTATAATTGAAGGTAAGTAACAGATGGGAACAATACATTCTTAGGTTTTGTAACCCTATTATGTTTTCGACGGAGAAAACAAATGGTAGAGTAAAAACATGAGTGGAACAATGAGTTTTGTTAGCTGTTGTCCGGTTTCCGTAGAATAAAATAATAAGGGGCTACTGGTCGCGTATTGTCGAATGCTTTTGAGCCCCGTCGAGCTTTACTTGAAGTGATTGCCCACTGAGATGTAGATTCTAAGAACGTTGGGCGAATGCTGTTTTGCTTCTGTTTCAATTTTTTGTTTAATCTATAGTTTGTTCCATTTTGGTTCTACAAAAACAAGAAAATATTTGTCTTTGTTGGATGTGTAGCGAATCGCGTGAAATCGTTGTTGCAACATTATCACTACATAGTATAAAACAAAGTCGCTTTCTCTGTCCCTATATCCCTATGTATGCTTAAATCTTTAAAACTACGCAACGGATTTTGATGCGGTTTTTTTTAATAGATAGAGTGATTGAAGAGGAAGGTTTATATGTATAATAACATCCATTAAATAGTGGAGAACTTCTTATATTATATATTTTATACCCGCGCGAAGCCGGAGCGGGCCGCTAGTTTATGATAAATTAACTTGCTGTGGCAGCTGCCGAGTCTAATGAAGACGCGCTGAAAGTGATTTAAATATAGTTAATAAATTAAGTCAAATCTTTTTATATTTAGTCCTCCCCATTTTAAGGTTAAGAAAGTCATATAGGTTGGTACCAATTGCATTTTATAATTATTATCCTGTAAAGTTAACTTGCTTGGCCTCCGCCTACCCCTCTGACTTAGATAATGGATAATACTGTAATGACATGCAATGAATGTAATAATAAATAATAATAAAATGTGTCGAAGTTTGTCAGTTTAAGCATTTCATATTTGTTGCACTGCAGCTGACACATTCTTGCGTAATAAAAATGCGACGGAATACGATAATTTTCAAACTGTACCACTGCATCCTATCGCACCTAATTATAGACTCGATATATTTTAGAACATTCGACAGTTAATCACAGATCTCTATTGTATTCACTCACAATACAATAACACAGAAAAACATCAGGTAAATCGAGTATCAATGCGCAATTTATCTTTTGTGGGGACGAAATGCGACATAGTATCTATTACTGTCGTGACAACATAGAATTGCACCGAAAACGCAATCGAATATTTTGATATACAATGCTCGTTGGACAAAAAAAAGTCCGGACAATTGCCTTTGTAACGTGAATACTGATCGTTATCGGAGTTGGACCAGCTTATCTTTGTCGCAGAGGAGCCGATCGCATACTAATCTGTGATTATACAACTACCTAATAAGTTCCCCTCAATTACACAGTAGACTGTACGTAAAATTGAATATTCAATACGGTATAAAGGAGCCGCTTAGATGATTTCAATGTTATTGAACAGAATAAACGTTTTATTCTTTAAGTGAGTTTCTTGTTAATATAATGAAGAAATAAAAGATTACCTTTACATATAAACACTATCCTCGATTTCTTTTATTAGGGTTTCAATCAGGATAAAGTAATAATACCTACTCGTTTCGCAATCTAAATAGTTCAATAACCTTTATTTAATGGTCTTCTCTCATAGTAGATGAGTAGAATTCCAAGCAGCAGTGATATATGTGAAGGGTATATTGCTACGGAAACCTTGGCAGAGGTCGAAGGCACGTACAGCACAATAACTAGTTGGATCCAAACACAGCAATAGCGTACATAATAGATACTGAATTAATAGTCCAAGAGCGATAAGATCATCTACATAAGAATTAAGATAATTAACCAAAATCACCATCTTTCTGTTATTAGGATACATCATAGGTTATAAATTCTCCTTCCAAAGCTGGTAAATTTTTATTATGATTACAATAATGCATTATTGTGTCAATCGATAACGTGGAAAGATGAGCAAGCAGAGGGTTTATAAGTGAGTACAACAACACTGTATGATAAAGCCAGGCATAACATACTCGCATATTTCCCAACCGTCCCAAATTGACGGAGAAATATAAAATGTATACATTGATATGAATAGTTTGTTATTATACAGCTCAAGGATACTATTTGTGAAATTGGAATGTCTTGCCAGTGACCCGACATTGACAGATAGATCACAGATGGTTGCACAATGGCATCACAATAATGAAGATTCTATCCTAAGAAAATATTCACGAAATTCTATAGTGACTTTATATTTTATATTACATAAAGTAAGAAATAAAGTTGCTGAACGATCGGTGTTTATTTTTGGGCTTATCCGTAAAATATATTTGATACAGACCTACCGATTACTTTAAAAACGTCACGTCCATATCTAATTAATGTTATGATATAGCATTATGTTGTATGAGACGTATAAGAAATAGAAGATTTTTTCTATTAAAATTGCTTTCAGAATTCTATATCTAAAGTGTCTATTCCTCAACATAATGGAAAAAATAATTACCGTAAGAAGGCTGGACTATTGAAAAATTTGCAAGGCTATTGACATGCATTGATCTTAAATCGATTTTAAAAAGCCTCCCAATTGTAATATCATTAAATACCATGTCCGCAAACGTATTGAACTTAAAGGTGTGATCGATTAAGCGTGACCACATAAATCGCAAGAGACTATAAAAAACCTCTTGCGGCTGCAGAAAACACAGAAATTCCATAATATTCAAAGACACATGCACGTGTAAGAAATCAACGGCGCCTTCCATTCATTTTACCGGTAGGTGTGGCATCAACACTCATCGTCAAAAATCGTCAATTTAAATGAAAATCGAATTGTTATTTCTAACGGTCTCTTTGTTGGGTCGTGTGCAAGTTTCACGCTAGGTTATGAACGCTCGCTCGGAAATTCTGCAGCTGTCAACCAAATCTCGGACTGCGACAGCTAGCCTTTGTCCTCCAACAGATACGACTTCATATAAATGTAGTTTATGTGAAATACACAAAAAAGAATGAACCTCTCAAGAGCTACGTCTCACGGAAAAAAATATTCGTCTATTGTCAAACGTTCTACACAATAAACGTTGGTCGTATCGTTGGTACATTAAAAAGTATTCATGCGGTATTTTAAAGGTCCACCCATGGTATTGTGTCGAATCGCAAGGATCTTGACACTTCTATATTTGTCATTTTTCTTGAATTGATTTTAAATTCACCGAGTTTAGTTTCGGTCTGTGCCTATGTGTGCGTATTCTTTGTTGTTGTGAAGCAACATGGCTAGAAACAGGTTTGACCATTGGTCACAATTAAAGAAGCGTAAAACAATTGCGAAAGTTTTGATGAACTACGGGTAATCATTGGTGTTCTTTCATGGTTGGAATCGGACGCTATTCTTGTTATGGTTGATGGTGTCAGGGAAATAAAATCATGCTTTTCACTATAGACCGTAACGGGCCGATGCATTGTCTCAATCAAACGGCAATGAGCATCGGGTACAATGACCGCACTTGCTAAATGATGGGGAACTGTCCTGCAGTGATGCTTATAGGTCGCGTGAAGAATTGTCATTGTCGATACCTGGGAATAAATCGTTCAAGATTGATTTGGAAATAATTCTAAGTTATTTTCCATCACGTAAACTATTCATCTTTATTCTGGTTTAGTGAGAGCTGTTGGCACGCTTCGACGTTGCATCAACCATGCAATATCATAAGTTCTTTAAAATTTCAATTGCAAAATTATAAATAAAGCGAAATTTATTTTTGCTTATTTGAAACAGGTTTGTTCAAGTTTTATTAGATACCGAGCAATAGAAGAAGCTCTATAATCATTCTTCTACATGTTTCTCTTTTTTGTTAGACAATGCTCAAACGAGGCATATAAAATATTGTCTGACTACATTATTTTTAATCGTATCCTTAAAAAATCTCATACAAGAGAGGAATTCTTAGTATAACGCAATAAATCTGTCATAGACCTTGTTAGTTGTGTGCTTTGATTTTATAACGATCAAAGGAGTCTTGCTGGTGTGGAATCTCTGTGTCAACTAATTGGTTTACTTAAAGACGTAGAAGGAGCTAAATATGGGATTTCATAGTTTTTGTTATATTATAATATCTTGTGACGACAATAATGTAGTTTTATTAAAACAGTGTAGACAAAATCAACCTACTTGATAAGCTGTCTTTTACTGAGCTGATGTTGGTCAGACGTTTTTCTCACAAATTTATTAGGTCCAAAGTAAAATGATCGGCATTTACGACCCCGCTGACCAGCACTATGTTAATTTACAAGAATTATACTAAAATCATTCACGTCAAGTAATCTTCTGCAATAAAGTATATCAACAGGAAATACCTATTTAAGTGTAACAAAACTACGATTACGATGACACTCAGCGCCTTTGACACTAAACATGTTACATATGCTCTTAAACAAACCGACTCGGACAAGTTTAATCGCACCTTAGCTAATAATTGAAGCCACATTTCGTATTCAACACGGATATAAATACATTTCGCGCTTACTCGTGTAATATTCCTTTTAAAATGTCCCGTCACGTACCTACAAGTACATTCCTGACGCTCGCGTCGTGTGAAATTAATAAAGTGTGTGAAAAACATTTTTGGGCACGCCTGTACAATGTGTGACGCTTACAAAGTGTTTTGAGCGCCTACGAATTATGTCAGCTGATTTTGTATATTAGTATCATTGAACAAGTGTTCTTATTTAAAAGCCAGCAGAGTTGTTAGATGCTTTTTGATTGAATGAGTAATAGAAATAGTAGACGGTATTTGTGCATCGTGATTGGAATTCGATGTATTTATGTCACCTCTCCAGACCATTTGGGTATGACACAAAGATTCATCAATTCCAACTTGAATAACGGTCGCCGACTGTTATATAGGTATGTTGACACTAAGCTTTATCTTAATTTATTAAAATATTATCTCATAGAGATATAATTCGAGATTTGCAGAACAATATTTTTGCTTACTTTCAAATTGATAAGAATTTACTTTTGGCAGAAGACTTACACTTAAGATCATATTATAATGTACTCTTTACAAAATCAAGTCATGATATAATATACATTTTAGTTCCTGAGTATCATTCATATGACAATTCTTCGTATCAATTTAGAATATCGTCTATATCAAAAGGAGCCGCTGGTTTATATGACGTAGTTTTAAAGTAATAACCATTAAAGAGAGGATGGTGTGTGTGGGTCGCAATGTAGGTGGGTAAATCTTCACTTGTCCATCTGACTGCGTGCATCAGTTCACATGACTGGGCGGCTAAAGGTATGCACATAGTGGGAGTTATGTAGCATGTATTTTACAAAACGTTTTTTTCTATTAAGTTGCCTTTTAGTAACAAGTTGATAGGCTACAGAAGAGGACTTGATAAAGTTAAATCAAGTTATAAAACGTCTACTTTAAGCGTATCGAAAGTAGTGTCAAGTGACCTCAGTTGCACAGTTTGCACGTGCAATAATTTAGCACCTTAAACAGGACTAAAAATATTATAAACTGTTCTTTCTCAAAGCAATTTTTTATTTGATTAGGACTTGGGTAGATTGTGTACCACTGCGAAACGTGATATGATCAAAGGACTTTAAACCGTCTCGTTTTATGAATAGCCTTTAGGTGAGTAACAAGGTGATATGGAAGTGGGCGGGTTATGCTTTTACAATGGATTGGTGGAAGTGGGCAGAAATATTTACAAACCGGACGAGAATATGAAAAATTAAGAGTGCCACAAAAACCAGTTATATTTCAACCAGAAACCAAAAAATAAACATAGAGTTATATAAACTACATATAAACTCTATGTTTGTATGTAGTCTTTGACACAGATATCACACATTATCTTCTCGCTCCTACATCCGCTAATCCATAGTCCCCATAACCTCACCCTGAAGTCAACACGCGATCCAGCAGAAGCGACGGCGGGTCAATCCACTTTGTTTTTGCACCGCCCATAAAAACAAATTACCTACGCTTCATTTATCGATCGAAATAACCGCGTGCAACTAAGCTAATAAAGGAAGCACGCAAACTGCCTCATAGATTTTGAACTGTTTATGAAGTCATTATATTTTAAGTTTCTATTAGCCACATCTATTAGAACCCCTGTACAAGAGCTCTTGTAGACTAGTAAATTTTACTTAACAAAGTGTTTATAATAATGCAATCGGAATTTCGAATTTATGTACACTTCATTTTCTTTCGTCTTCGTCATGAACTACCTAGGAAAGTCTATCAAAATTCTTCTTCAGATTATGTTGCTTTAAAACTTTTTGAATGAATGCTATTTTCTATAAGCTTTGGCAGTTTTAATAAATATTACCTAGGTGAGGCAAAAGAGGGACCTATCAAAAGTTTAAATCAGGAGTCGGATCTTTCTAACAGATATAGCAAGACTAATACCAAATAAAAAATCAGCACAGCCATCTGGTGTCATAACTCAACATGGATTCCACGGCGAACACACAACTATGTTCAAAAACTATAACCTTTTTGCAAAGACTTAGTTCTGAGGAACAAGGAAAACGTAAATTTGATAGTTTAGCACAATACATCAAAGACAAGATACTGGAATTACTTGCTATTGTAAATTGTAGACCATCAAAATACATATTGAGGATAGATCAACACAACGAAGTAAGTACTTTAAATTCCTACTATGAATGCGATCAGAGGATTAAAAAATAACAGTGCCAGGTGGTGTGTTTCCCTTGATCAAGTTTAACCTAATGAAGCTCAATTGGCAATGAAGACCTTATTATCAAATATAGGCCTTTGCTAAGTATTCTGAACGGAGTAGGTATTATTATCAGTCCGTTGCAGTCCACTGCTGGACATAGGCCTCTCCCAAGGTACGCCACAGAGCATAAGTCGTCCCACCATTTGGCCAGAGGGCATCCTATGCTAAGTTTGCCAAGACGCGGTCTCCACTCCAGAACACGCTTTCTGCAAGTAGGTATATTATGATCTCTAAATTGATATTATTATCTTTCATAGAATTTTAATTATGCACAATTTTTTACGCAAAAAAGATTTCGAGGAATTGAGAACCGCCTCCTTTTTTTGAAATTGGTTAATAAGAGCCGGAATATAATGATCTTTTATTTACATAATTACTTCATTATATGAGGCTATATGATGAGTATTTACGTTTGTATGCAGAGCCTGAACGGGGTAAAATTTGAATAAAATATATTGAATGCTGGCCGTAGTGGCTAAGTTCTGTGTTAGTATATGGTATTCGACGCGTACGGGAGCGTTCAGATACCGCTTCGATCTTACCCTCTATGGAAACAGGCGTATGTATTCTTACGGTCTTATTTTTTACTTCAAGTTTATGCTCATTGGAATATTCCAAGAATGCGTTGTTTTCTATACTTGGAGTAACATGCTAATCCAATGAAATCTCTGTATCTATTTAATTTTAACACGGTGTGCGGACAAAACAATGGGTCAGCGTAAAACCATAGAAAATTTTCCGATTCATGAGATTATAGTTGCGTATTAACATGTCGGGGGCCAACGCGGACACGGACATAGATGACCGCATTTAAATGTGCATACAAAATATCGATGCGGCACAATGCGAATACCGGCCTACAACAACAGACTTAACTTTACAACTACCAGTGACATTAAGTAAACAAAACTCGACTGTATTGTATCCCACATAAGGCGTTCGTAAATAAAAAAATAAGCATCGCGACGGCACAACAATTTTGGTAAAAGTGTACAATGCTGGACAATAACACTGACATGTACTTGAATGCAAAACAGTTTACATGTCATGCCACTTTAACATGGATACTTTATAGGAAGTGCCACATGCAAATGTAGGTACTATTATCCTGACTTATCTTTGTTTCCAAATCCCGATATTGTCGACTCTAATTAAGACTGAAAAGAAAGATACATGAGACGAAACCTATAGACTCGGTAGATAAGTATTGAATGGAACCGGACTTTGGTTTGAAATGTACCTATTCTGTACAAAGAAAATTATTATTACATTAAAATCCCACGAATTCAAACAATCTCATTAATAATGAGTGCTTTTCGCAACACAAACGAACAGAGAATATCTTAATACAACATTTTACAAACAAAACAATTAACTTACAAAAGAAACGATGTCTAAAGCAGATAGCTCTTAATTTATGCGTTATATTCTTCGTACGAGCCGACTTTCATTAAAGTAGCTATGAGAGAAACAAACAAGGAACACACCCTCACGATAAAATAATTATCGCTTTTATCCTCACCGACCCGGACAGAGCCGTAGGTAAACAAAATATACGAATCCTCTTACACAAGAACCGACCAAAAAAAAACTGATCTAAAATCGACCTACGAAAATGACGTCAGCAAAATTGCCACAGACCAAAAACATTTCACGTTATTTACACAACAATAGCGTGACGGACTTAAAACAAACTTTCAGACTAATGACGATACCTTTGCCCTATTTTACGAAATGAACGTCTTTTAAAAAATCGCCTCTTGCACCTGTTATATCACCTGCCTTACTGACCGACTATTAAAGTTTAAAAAAGTGGTAAAGCGAAAGACGAGAAGTGAGAGATGGTTCCGTACAGGCTTTCTTAGAGAAATTTTCTTGATCTAACTGAACACCCTGAAGGTGAAGGTAAACTGTTTACTTTTAATATTCTGATGATCGGGAGTCGCATGCAATATCGGTGCAATTAGTTTGGTAGCGGGGCTGACTGCCCAGAGTGCGCTGAACGATCATTAAATTTGAGTATCGGCACCTCATACATGCATATCATTATAATTATAAAAAAACTATTACTTTATTGTTATTCTTATTGTATGGTTTATGAGCAACCTGCCCCTTTACCATGAACTCTTAAAACATGACAGTTTACGTAGAAGAAGCGAGACGCCGCATTATACTGCACGTAACGGCGACTCGCTTCTACAACGTAAACTGTCCTGCTTTAGCTTTAGTGCGTCAGCAATGTTTGCCGATGCGCACACAGATGGTTTTAATGCAGTCTGGCGCAAAAAATGTGCTTCATTACTTGGCAGGTTGCGTGGAAGCAGCCACAGACTCCTGAGCACCATTGCTGGAAAACACGACTGCCCTTTTGTGTGGAAACTCACCCAAAGGACCAGGTCATTGTTAACTATAAAGTATTAATTGTTGTTTTTTATCTTTGCTATGTTTTATGTATTTGCTTTGTATGCTTATTGTGATGGATCTCAGTAATCCGAATAAAGAATTTTATTATTATTATTATTATTTAAGATTTTATAGTAAGGGGGCTGGCGTGGCGTCAGAGTTAAAACCGCCTGTAGGCCTCTGACAGGGCTTCACACACCGTTGATCTTCTCTCATGAGTGCCGGTTTCCTCACGATGTTTTCTTTAACCGGTTTTAGCAACTGATAACTAATATATAATACGCACATGAATTCGACAAGACATTGGTGCGTGCCGGGGTTCGCGACCTTTGACTTGGCAGTCCAACGGTCATACCACTCGGCTATCACTGCTTACTGTATTACATTATAAAGTTATTTTAAAAATATACCTATTTATGTTAATATTTTATAACGTAATTTTGCTGCACTTACTTAAGATATGGAACCCTATAAAACTACATAAATTCGTATTGCATTATTTGCTAACAAAAGAGAGTTCTGTCCATAAATATTTAATATGAAGTTCGTAGATATTTTTAACAGTTTTTAACCTGCCAATACATTAGATTCTTCTTTTTATTTTATATCAAACATATTGGTTTATGAAAGATTGGTCTAAAGTCGTGAACTGAATTCAATGAGTTTTAATTTGCAATATTAATAAAAAAAATGAGAAGAACTGAATACCAGATGTTTCTGTCAAGATTTACTGCTCCATAATGAAACTCAAAACATATTATTTTCATATTGGTACATCTCTTAAAAATTAATATTTTTAGCAAAGTACACTGTTTTGTTTGCTAAGTATATTATTCAATTATAAAACAATATTACAAAAAAATTACACTGAAAATTAATGACTACAAAATTATTATGCATAATAAATTGTAGGATTTACTTATCCGCATGCTAGTTATAAAATAAACAAGCGATCATTATTCCTATAATAAGCAGTTGAGGGTTAATTAAGGCGCATTCAAGCGGTTTCGGCCCCGAGGTATCATTTGCTATTGTGATGAGCTCGTCGGCTCCTTCGGGGTTCGTATTGTTGTTGGGTTTAATAGCAAAAATGATAAATGTGTCTATCGGGAAAAGGAGCCGATGGTAAATATTTTATTGTGATACTTAAAAAATGATTTTTTGGCTCCTTAATGCTGCGGAACAGTTGTTTGAGATCTGGTATTATTTAATCAATTCGGTGAATAAGAATCGATTGTGATTTTGATATGCACATGGCGTTTTATGTAACTATAATAAATAGTGTATCTATGTAATTTAAAAAAGGCACCTTATTCAAAAGGTTTTCGGAGCTTGTTTTTTTTAAGTTTTAAAACAGAGCTTTAATAGATACAGGCTCGTCAAGTGTCATTCCTTTAAATCTGTATATGGACAACTGTTACAGCTGAGGCATATATTGTTTTCATTATATTAAATAAGTACTATACACATTACACAGTATTATTATTGTTATGCAACATTTTCAAACTACTACATTTTTACGCAACAAATCTTTTGATCAATAAAACATCTTACTGTACGATTGATTCTTGTAATCATCTGTACGCTACTGAGATCCATTCCTACCGAGTCGTGATAAATAAGCACATAATAAACCCATACCTATTAGAGCCAAACAAACTCAGTTACCAATATATTGCAGCAGCCACGGTATTAATTAGACACCTACGGCAGATACGACGGTATACCGGCAAGGTCTAGCGCCGCGTTCAACTAAAACAATATGGCAGAAACCCACTAATTAAACTGTAGAACAAAGAAACAAAACAGAATCCTTCATAAAACCTTTTAGAACCCCCACGACGTTGTGTTTTAAGCCGGACCGAATAGGCAACATAAAAAACTATACCCACGTAAGTATCATTCGGCGTGCGATCGACTATGGTCTGCTTACCGTGATCTAACAAAAAGCGCAACCCTTTAATGGGAAGTCATGGTTTAAACGTCTTAAGCCCGACACACTTTCCATAAACTTAAGTAAGCTCTTATCGTGGATGATATGGCTACCTCCTTGTTTAATCCTCTTTTGTAGCACCGCAACACTCTTTTGTTATTCACCCAGCCGTTGTAATCCCCCTTCGGACTTTTATAAACAATTGCCGCAAAGAAAATTTGTTTGTGTATAAGTTGCTGAAGACGTAATTTGCTTGTAACAAAAGAAAGCGGCCACTGTTCGTGGCTTTAATCCTTTGCGAGAAGTATTTAACTCGATAAATGGAAGTTTTTTTCCTTTATCTTAAATTAACAATGGTTTGCAATTAGTGTGCTGGACTGAGCCGGTATAATGGACATCATTTGTTTAAAAATAAACTAAATAATGTGTATGCTAATTTTTTTTGTATTACCTAACTCCATACTTCAATCTTATTTTAAGTGCAAGTGCAACTGATTTGCTCTCGAAAAGTTCCCCATCAATATGTACACGTTTCTACTACATAGGTACTCATAATAAGATGCTACTTTTCCAAATTAAAAACTTGCATTAACGTATTAGATTTTGTGAGATAGATACGTGAGATATTTTCTTAAGTGCCAAAAAGAACGAAGAAAAAGTGTAGCACTACAGGAAATAAAATTATCATTTTATAATTATTATGTCATTCCCTTCCTGGCAAGGTGAGCATGGACGTCTTATTCATTTGGTAATTAGTTAGGCTCGGCACAATATTAAGGAAATGGAAGGGTTAGTAATCTCTAATCAGTTATGTCAATCTTAATGAATTATATTAAAATGCGTTATTGTTCAAGCAGAAACCTCCTCACATCTGACCTTATTTTAAAATTACACAATGGCCTGAATCCACATGTCCGTTTTTTGTCCCGTCAAGCCGCTCGACATCGAAAGGGTTGGTTTTACTTTTTTAGAAGCGATCCAAAACTATCTTTCTATCGCTTTTTACTATTCTTATTTTGTTTACTTATCTATGACATCGAAGTGATATTTACATAACCCGTTTCCTATACGATTATTTTGGAGATAAACATATCGGCTAGAAGCAATCTTTGATGTTGAAAATGCACTGAGGTAAGCAAGATATGATTTGGGCCGAACAAAAGGTATTGTTCAGTGCTGAATGTCTGCTTGTATCTTATACAATACGAAGTACAAACAGAAAGAAAGTTATGTCATGTAGAAGTCAAACATCCTTTTATTGTCAAGTAGATTTTAGTAAATGAACTTTTAAAATAATAATATTAATTATCTCAACAACCAATAATTCCCATACAGAACATTCATATTGTGCGAACAGCTCTTTAGAACACAACGCCGAGCCATATCGCTTTACAGCCTTTTTTTCGTATCAAGCAAAACGTTCGCGATCGTTGTCCGCTCGAATTATATACCAAAGAGCAATCGTTCATTCAAGAGTGTATTGAATAGTCGTTAAGAGAGCAATGGGCGTGGGCCACAATGCGGCCGGTCGCGATATTCACTGCTCATGTCGGGGACCGCGGTCGACAATTTCAGATCACTCGCATACGAAAATGCATGTAATATAAATCTTTCCGGTGAAGCACGAACAAGTCGACCACACCCACTCGGCCCGCAGACTCGAATACGAATATTAAATTCCAATGCTACGAAGTCTTTATTTAAAAATGGTACCAACAATTTTAGATTGTATTTCCAAGCGCGTAAGCACACTTTACATTATTTTAACCCTCCTTATATTTCGTCTGAATGGGTATTAATAATTTTAATGCAGGTTCTCGCTTTGTGCCTTGAAGGCTTTTTTTCGCGACGTCCATCAATATTATTCGGACATCTGAATGTCTGTTTTAAAGACTATATTGAACAGTCTTTGAAATTATCTCGATTCGTATCTGCATTTAAGTGTTTGGCGCATAAATTAGTCGCGCTTTTTATGAGAGTACATTTTTGTTTATTGGATGTTAATACTGGTAATACGATAAAAGATAGTTCTTTTTAAAACGGTTTAAGAAGCTTAGGTGTTTGTTATAATTGACTAATGTGATGAATTTGGTTTTTATCGCGAAGACTTCAATTTTTTTTGGCAGTTCTCACACTCTGTTAATGTCCCTTTTACTTCATTGCGTCAATTACATACTTTAAACGTATTAAAACTGTGCCGTCGACAATTTATACTATGGCATGTTCAATTCTAAATTACAAATAAAGTCCATATTAAATATTATTCGTTCTACACATAATCAACATAATTTCCTACATGTTTAATCTCGAAGCCGCCTCGCCGTGCGTTTCGAACAAAGTTAATATTGTTCAACCGAATGTATTATTAGATAATTTAATAACAGCAACAAAGGAAGCGGGCTGTCTCAGTGATGCGTCGTATCAAATCGCGCTGACATTCAAGTTCAAATGATATCGGTGCAGTCCTGACCTTAGTACCGCGGGTACTCACAAGTTTCTCGTTTTTGGGATCGTAGTAGACGTGTGTCCATTTGAAGTCAATTTATTTGATAGACATATGTTACGTAGTCGTTATAGTGTTACTAAAATTGTTTCCCAAGAGAACTTTATTGTCTTTTTTGACTAAAAACTAAGTAAGAGCTGTAAATAAGTTAATAAACTAATTGTGTGTTGTTTAACTTAAAGTTTTTTATTCTGCTGATATTTAGGTCTAAATAATATTTAATAAAGTTTATTCGGTTTACTTTATCCGTTTATTTCATTTACGTGAAAAGTTGTAACTATTCAAAGCATAGCATTCCACATATAAAGTTGGAATTAGTAGAGTTACTCAGTATCAGAAAACAAATTAATACAAATTAAGCGATAAGTATTTAAAGTAGGAGTGTTTTAATGTATTATTAAAAACAAAAACAATATGTACACCTCTGCCTACCTCTTCGGGGAATACAGGCGTGATGTTATGTTGTTATGTTTAAAAACAATGTACGTAATAATATCTGAGGAAATGTATCTTGTCCAATAGTAACGACAAAGCTCAAAGATAGTACTAAAGCACAAATTAAATAGCAAGACATCGCATCGCTGCCCACCTACAAGCAAAGCAAAGTAATGGTCACTTGGAATTGATTCTTACTATTTCAATGCAATAATTTAACATTACATTATGGTCTATTTTCAGTTATTTATTAGATAGTTACATAGGTAGGGATAGGCTGAAACTGCAAATATTTAAAGGAGAATGCCAGATCCTACCCCAGCCATTTACAGAAAATGTGAATCAATGAAAATAATTGCAACAAATAAAGGACGTTTTTATAATAATTTGTTTTTCTTTAGAAGTTGCGGATTATAAATCAATGCTAAAAGGAAATTCTCTTTTGCCATTTCCCATATTCAAATGACAATCTGCGTTACTGGTTTCGCATAGACATAACTAAAAAATATATAAGCATAAGACGTATCTATACTTTTTAACATATCATTGTTTCGATCTCTATTTGTGTTTCTTGGTCTTAGATTTAAAGAGAAACCGCAAGTTCTACAGGCATTTATCAAATTTTTAGGTATCAGATATAAATATGCAATAAGATGCTGCATATTGCATGCTAGTAAATGACTTTTATTGAGTGGGGCAAAGTTCTATAGAGCTTCTGGCATTGTCCTTTGGCTTCAAGCATCTTTATTATTTGCATCTATTAAAATGTAAATACTAAAATTTAAATATTTTCCATTAAAACAGTTAAGAAATAAATACTTGGTTCAATTGGGTGAGCAATGCGACAACTTTTTCAACATTTGAATTTCTGTTATTGAGCCACTTAAAATTTTAAGCTGATTTATTGAATTGTCATGTCTATTGGATACTTCTACCCTTATGTGGCAAGAATCTGAGGTTGACGGGCCAGATTCCAATGGATCAGTAGCGTCTTCAAATCTAGATAACCGACCATGTGTTTTTTTTTTTTTTTTAAATTCGCCCCACACTAGGATTTTCTCCTGTATCGTAGGTGCGTTTCACAAACATGAAATATCACATACACAAACACCCAGACTCGGGACAATCAAATGTGTTTGTGAAACGCACCTACGATAAAGGATAAATTGCTAGAGGGGCGACGTTTTTCTTAAAAGAAAATGTAATTGTCGTTGTAGCTAATAAAAGTATATGTTTTTATGTTAAGCAATATGAAATACTGTGTCCTCTATTGTTTATCTGCATTCGTGTCTTAAAAATCATTTGAATAACGTGTTTAAGGTCAAAACAGAATTTACGTAAAGTCTAATATTTAAGTTTACCTTCAACAATTGCCTTAGCGTGATTTATTAGCGTTTAATTAATTGATATTTTAATGTTAATTGATTTAGCATTTACATTGTTACTTCATTGTTTTCTCTTCCTGGTGTTAAATGTCGTCGGGCTTAATAGTTGTTTTGAGCATTCCGTATCATGAAACTGGTTGATGATGATGATGATTGAACAGGTGGTAACTGGGTCTATCACTGTAGAAGAAAATTAGATCCAAACAGGGGAGATGCTTTGAACATCTACTGAATTTAAGTTTAACATTGTTGTAGGTATATTGTCTCCAGAAAAGAATATGATGAATATCAGTAGGTATTTCTTGCGAATAGCCAACAAAATATAGCACACTTTACATTTTCAAACCATTACTGAGTGGCTTCATTTAAAGTCGTGAGTTAAGGAAAGTCTTGTTAGTTTTTGCTAGATGATAAAAAACGTTGGTAAATTCAATTCATAATTCTATTACTTACTTACTTAGGTACACTGCTATTTCACTTTCACGCATTGTGACGATTCCAAACTTTTCAATCATCATCATCATCATCAGCCAAAGACGTCCACTGTTGAACATAGGCCTCCCCGTTTAGGCGAATCTTAACTTTTGGAATGCAGGAAGAAATTGTACATACTTTTGCATTAATTGAAAAAAGATAAACGTACCTACTCGAAATAAAAAGACCATGCTTGGTTTTGATGACTAGTTTTTTCAGTTTTAATAAATAAATTATAATTTATGATAAACTTACAATAATTGTGGTCAGTTTATCGTTTGCCATTTGAATCAATAGACCATTTCATTACAGACGCAAATCAATTGGTGCAGAACCATGAATTTCACGATAATAATTGTTAACTTCATAACTATGCAAAAAATACATTGAGTATTGAGTATGCATATGCATGTAGCAATCTTGCTCAATAGAGGAGCCTAAAAAAAGTAAATAATAAATGTAGCATTTAAAAAAATAGCTAAGGCGACACATAGACGAAACCATCCTGTTAACAAACTAAAACATATAAAACATGGAACTAGTAACATAGGCCGAGCTTCACTTCCCAGTTCTATAAATGGACCATACATTATACTCATTCCATCTACGTCTGTACGCATACCCTTTAGTTGTATATTCAAACTCAAGTTTATTTTAGGCTGCTCCTTCAACACAATAACATATGAAATCATTCATACAAACATCACGAAACTTTTATGCAATATTGCAACGTGGCATCACTAGTATCGAAGTGTATAGATTCTACGTTCTTGAGACTGAACGACATCGTGACGCTGCTCTTACTCTATTTGTTGAAAGCGTCCTATAGTTTAGGTGCATTAGCTTGAAGTGGGCGCATACTGTTCTCACGAACACCACTCGATTGTTCCACAACCTCTTAACTATCGGGCTATCGGGCCACGACCCTCAGTTATACAATAAAAACTGATGCTCTGGGGCTAAACATGGGGGTTCTTGACGTGTTTTGATACAAAATGAGCTACATTAATCATAAAATCAGAAAAACTATAATTATGTTACGATGACTTCATAAAATCAAATTCATTTCAACTTTGTCGAGAACCATTTTGAGATTTTGGTCTTCAGAATAATTACGTTAATGGTCGATCTGGACGATTCTAGACCACCAAATTGGACTTAATTGTTACCAACATTATTATGTACTTACCAAAATGGATTTCAAAATATCTGCACAAATTGCAAACCTGAATCAAAAATTGATATCTGACTAAAAACTTGCTGACCACCCATTATTTTATTTTCTTGTAATAACAAAGTTGTTCATAATAAATGTCATTTTAAAATCAATTACCGCCAGCTGATCTACCTTTAGACAAGATTATTTATTAAATTACGAACAAGAAATGCGCAATAAAAACAGAAAACAATCAATATACTTGATAAAAAGCGGCAACTGAAGAACGTGGAGTCTATTATGGAGATTGCAATGTGCGAGGCAAAAGCTACGATGATTGACAAGTGCAGTCCACCCACAGTGTTGGTGGCCGTTGGAACGAAACGCGCTTTTTTTCCTTTTCCTACCTTTTGCTTTATTTCACCTCCACAACCCTTTATTTCGAAACAATTAAAAACTCGCTGATTGCTTTAGATGTTTGGTCTGGTGAAAAGTTTTAATTACGCGAGAATAATAAATGAAGCTTACGTTTTTATAAAGAATTTATTGTTGATTTCTTGGTTATTTGCTTTACATTTACCCAGTACGTTAGCTATTCTTTTACGATATCTATTATTAGTTCTTTTGGTTAGTATCATTCTCTATCTTGTAATTTTCGATGTTTTTTTACCATAATCGTTCATATTTTGAACAAATGATATTCCAATTACGTTACCTACCGCTATGTCTTCGTAACGGGAAACTTTTATAATAAACATAACACTCTCGTTATGGCTACGTGTTACTACTTTTTCTGTTATATCAATTTCATACGATTTACGTCCCGTTACAAAACTCACGAATATATTTGCGATCTCATTCAATTTTAGATCGGTAAAAATATAAGCACTTTGATCTTGACTTTGGTCAATTTATTTATTATAATCATTCTGTAATTCATTCATGTGTAATTGAATTTGTTCTGAAAGTCATTGGCTGGTTAAAGTGTTTAACGAGACAGGAGTTTTACCTTTACTTAATGTTTTCCTTTTTCTAATCAATAGATATATCTTCTTTAAAGGAGAAAATAATGAGAATAAATAAAATAGCTTAACATTTTTCAGTTATTTGCGAGGACCATACAATAAGCCGTTAAAATCTTTTGAGTATAAGCCAAAAACGATCTACCTGATAAAACTACACAGAAATAAACACGTAGGTGATTGTATCTACTTACGTAGAGAAAGAATGAAAATTGATAGTTTATTGTTGTACCGCCGCGGTGGTACAAGAAGTGCTTAATAAACTGACAATTTTCATACCGTTACCATTTAATGAATTGTTCACAAACCTATGTTTCTAAAAAGATACCCAAATATATACTATTGTCAGTAAGTTTCGTAATAGAAAGTAAGTAGGTACAAACGAGTGTTCGTTTGTTCCGTGACTAGTGAAATAAATTACACGTTGGTTCCCAGAAATTGGACATCGACTATGTGATTGCATATTACGAAACCAGTTATGTCATTTGACAGTTATAACATCAATGGAATCATTTGAGAACGAGATACGGCTTTTTATTATCATCTGATTTGTTCCAAACATTTGTCAGGAGAATTTGAAACTAGTTGAATTTTATTTGAGAACCAAATTAAACCAGTGTTCAAATTGCAATGGTGAATTGTAATAATAACAAATAGCCTTAACCGTCAAAGTGTCGAGTTACACAATTTTTGCTTACTCCTTTAACATTATTTAGGTATAGTTCTACAATACACTTTTTGATAAAATTTACGAAACATCTGGTTTCTAAAGACGCGTCTATCTAAAGATTAACCACATTTTTTAGCAATTATTATCTTTATTACCTAGATAGTTGGTTTCAAAATATTTTGCTGAAAATAAAAGAACAATATTTCGACTAGATTGCATTTTTATATGAGCCATCTGGCTTTAGAATGTTAACAATAATGCTAGTATCACGATAAACAGTAAAATAAATTGAAAATACGAAGCGCTGTGGTTGTATTCACTGAATATTTATTGGTCTAGACAAAAAACTTACCGTCACTTTGGTTACGAAGGTCATGTACTTTTGTAGGTAAACTGCTTGAGGTGCAGATTTTATTAAATAATTTATGTCTTATGCAGTTGCTGTATTTTGTTCAATTAAGGGAGTGGGGACTTCACGAGACCGTGAAATAGTACAGAACCAGGTACTGAGGATAAAATAGGAAGTTCTATATGTAGTGGAGGAGTTTACGAACTGGATTCATGTGCATGAAGTTGTTAGTTCACGTCCAGAAAGGGCCAATGTGGCTTTTATATGTTTTGTAAATTCTGAGATATTACTGGCTAATAAAGATAAGGCCCATTCCCACTTAGACGAACCGTGTGTTTAAAACGGAAGACGGCGGCCAGTAATATTTAGACTTTTCTCATTGTTTGAGGGACGTCAAATGTTGACACATTGCTTCAATGTTATGAAACTAGTTAGGTATGTAGATCGATTTATTATTAGCCGCCGGCTTTGGTTCAATGTTAACAGTAACTGATTAACAAGCCATTTAAAAATCGTTTTAGAGTAAGGCTTTGGTTGTACAACCTTTCCAAGGGAACTGAAACAAAATGTTGTCAAATGTCAATTTCTTCAAAACCAAAAATTCTAGCAAATGTAATTTTAAAAGATTCTAATGAAGATGATATTCTGTATACCACATTGATATTGCAGTTCCAAAACCGAGTTCAGCTGCATATTTAGAGAATATAGCTTTTATGGAGCAGCTGTTATTATACCAAGGACTTCGTAAACGATACGTATGAATACTAAACGTATTCTATTATACTAAGTTGATCTGCTTAAATAAGGAAGCTAAATAACAATTACTTTCCTAATAGCTTCGGGTTTACTAGTAACAAAGGAATAAACTGGAATTTGAAACACCAAGAATCTGAAAATAGCAACTGCATTTGGGTCTCTGTGTAAGCGCTTAGATTTCCGCAATAAGATTCCCAAGTTGGATCTCCGGACGGTAAATAAATATTTGTATGCTGGTTTAGATGTTTGTGTTGATGTGAATTGTTTGTGTATGATTTAGTATCTTAAAAGGCTAAGAATAATAATCACCTTCTACTGGGAAGCATGTTAGGACCTAATCTAAACTAAATCGCAATTTCGTATCATAACATTATAAACTGAACGAAATCGGAACCAAACACTAAAGTTTGTCTCTATATTATTACCTAGCAAATCGTATACCACTAATTAACGTTATTGTCAAGCCTATACCAAACGCTTGCTTTAAGACCAATTCCTTACAACACACAACAAAAATATTATGTACTTTTATGTTGATTTTATGACATGATACAATTTTAAATATCAGCTCGTAACATTTGACGACCGTTTCCTGGGGCTTCGGTAATAAATCAATAAACTGGTTCACATAGATAGTTTGTTGCGTTTAGTTGTTTATAAAGTACTAGGCATACAACATCTATTCAAGGCGTTCTGCTTTTGCGAAATTTTATATGATGTATTTAAAATATTTTACTTTCATAAGACTCTAGCAACAGGTTGTTAACTAAGAGAAAAAGTGTTGGGTTCTGCCTACAATCAGTAGCAGCTTTCAAAATAAACTATTTTTTTTGAAAGCATATTTATTTATTTACATTTATGTACATATTTATTTGCATTAGTTAAGACTTTCGTTGCAAGTACGAAAAGCCTTGAGATGTGACAGTTATGTATGTAATATCTAACGTTGTAGGCAGTAAGGACATGACTCGCGGTGCTACCACATGTTTTTGTGGCAATCGTAGGCGATAGTCATTTTCTTTAATTAAGCGTTGATCGTTTCTCACTAATGGCGTGATGACACATAGGCTTTATTACCCGATACATGGTACTCATGATTATTTATCAATGTCTGCGCATTATTTGCTTCTTAATTTGTTTTTGTTTTATATCTATTTCATTTAAGCTTGTAAAAATGAAAAAGCTAAGCTATATTGGAAAATTTGCCTCGGATAAATTCCTTTTATTCTGCTATCCAGGCTTCTTGGAAACGTTTTTTCTTTGAGAGGTTGTAGCATACTGGAAATTATAAACTTAAGTTATTATTTATCATTATGTTGTGTTTCTTAGAAAATTAGAGATTGACTACAAGATTTTATAATGTTGTAAGAATATCTGACTTATAAACTCCGCGATTTATTTACTTGTTGATTTTCTGGTTTGAATAATGAAGTCATTTGACACCGAGCAAGCGATTATCAAGTACTAATTACATATCTCATTCGTTTTATCTAAGTTTATAATAACTGTTCGGTTGACCGCATTTTTATTTCACAACTTATGTGAGATATAATGTTCTTAGAAGTTTATTTGAATGATACACTGTGCTGTTCTTTTATAAGGATACAAAATTAGGAATAACTTTATCATCTGCCGCGGTGTCAACAGTAACTATCATAATATTACCTACGTTAAAAATAATAGCGTACTGTATAATGTCATCATGTAAGAATAATAAAATCGATAACTTGTTTAATTTTTTTGTATAGGTATAGAAGTTGTAATTTAAATAAGTTGGGCACAGTGCACATTGAACTCTTCCTTAATAGGTACCTATAAATAGATTTTTTCTTATTTGATGTTAATGATTTCACACCTATAATATTTTATTATTTTAATCCATAATGAAAGACAAATTTATTAGACACAAATATAGTCTTATGAATCTTATGATAGGATCCTAAAACATGTTTTGTAACCTGTCTTTTTTAATCTGTACCTGTCAAATATAATTCAGTTTTATACTTTTATTATGTACTGGTGTTATATTATGTCGCTACATCAAATTAATTATTTTAATACCAAGTTTTATGTCACATCAACTATCTTGTTGCAAATTACGAATTAAAGGTAATGTAAATTGTTTTTTTGGCATTTTATTCCAAAAATAAATTTGGCTACCAAGATAGGTTTGGTTTTCGATGCATTAAATAAAAATTAAGTTTGCTTCCAAACTTTTCTTAATATCTAATCAGGAAAATATCTCCCTTATTAGCACAGTAATAATGTCATAATGGAGTTTGATAAAAACGAAAAGTTACCGTTTATTGGGTGTCCGTTACCCGTTAGGCGACACGACTTGCATTTTAAACTGCCATAAAAGTAAAAGTTTAATATTTGAAGATGTGATAGTTAAGATAAGTCGAAGCGATGCCATCCGATGGCACCTGCACTTGTTAACGAATACTGACGCTTTGTAAACTGGACTTAATGAGTGTTAATTTAAGGTTGGTTTTTAAGTGTTAAAAATGTCAAGAGGAATATTTGATGCGGTAATCTGGTATGCCGAAGGTATAGCAACAGGGCTGCCGGCGTTACACAGTGTGTGATGTGACTATAAAATATCAATATTTTATAAGAAGGGGCGAGTTATTTAAGATACTTATCGCAAGTATTAACACCTTGTTTGTTTATAAGTTGAGGTATTTTTATTGATACATTTCGATCTTTTGATCGCTGCAGCATCTGCCCCGGATGCGATTGTGAGGGGAAGTGATTAATAGTGCATTTTTTAGATTATTGATGACTTTGATGGTCAAGATGATCTCATGAAATCTAACACGAGGTAAGGTTTTGAGAATAAAAAGTGTTATTTTTTGCCTTATAAATCTAATCGTCATCATTAACGATACTCTTTTAAATTTAAAGTAGATACCTATTATAAACCCAAAAATATATTAATCATATTAACAAAGTATTTATATTTTTCCCAACATTAATTATCCTTAAAACATTGCCTTGTTTTGCGACTAAACAAGCGTCTACAGCTGGTAAATATTTAATAGAAAAAATCTGCACAAAAAGCCAGCAAAAACCCAATCCCAACATCAAATCAAACCATTTCAAATATAAACAGTATAGATCTAAATTGCTGTGCATTTATTCGAAACATCGATAGACATGATCGGGCAGCGATCAGATCTGCGCCCGCGCCGACCTTTATCCTAGTCTGAGGTCACATAGAGTCATGAAATAAGAATTAAGTGAATACTTTCCAAACAATACGTTTGCTTGAGAACTGTGTGTGATTAGCTTTATTGTGTGTGTACTTATGGTTGTAATGCACGAACCATTTATACTGGAATTGTATAGGGAGCGTCCTAGTTTGGAGCGAGGGGGCAATTCTCGTAATTTACAAAAAATATACAGTTAGTTATGATGCAGTCACAACACACATGTGTCATCTATGTTCTTCCGCAAGACATTGATTCAAAATTTAATTAAATGCGAATCAGACGCAGCATTTGGTAAAACTGGCACTTTTGTAACATTTAGGTACTTCCTTCTGTTAAAATACATCTTTGAAACCAACACAACAAAATAAAAAGGATTACCAGCTATATTGTTACATTTAAATGCCCATAAATATTACTATTTAATTATGTCAACTTTGACAAAGTAGCTTGTAGTGATGGGCTTTGATAACCAAATCAAACTTTTTATACACATTAACTATGCTTTAAAGCGGCATGCACGTTCGGGACACGGTCATCCTCATCTGTCATTTCGGAATTATAAAAATAAAATGGGACGCACCTCTGGATCAACATTGGGCCAACGTTCGTCCGAGATTCTACGCACGGAGAGATCTAGTTGGCCTCAAATATTGGACAGTCATAGCAAGAATTTAATAAACAAAAAAATATCGAGCACCCGCCAGGAAGATAGCCACATTATCCTTTTTCTGACACAAACGTTAGATCGGATCTCATCCACCAAAGGCTGGCATTTTTTCAAATGAAATATGCCGTAAAAATTGATAAAGCGAACACTTTTTGTGATGGTCGTTTAACTAATAAAATATTTCTGTTATTAAGGACAATTTATCGTAGGGTCTCCATTAAAAGGATATTTTATTGTGTAGGTTTTGTGTCGGTTGGTTGATCAGACGTTACGTAACAAGTTATAAGGACGAATATATTAATTCAGAACGGTGTGTGTAGAGTACCGCTGTATCGTAAAGTTTTGATAACAGTTATTAAATATCTAACAAGTTTACTTGGTGTTGAAAATTTCATTACCATCTGAATTATAATTCCAAATATGTAGATTCTCAATCTCCTAATCGGATACGACTTTTGGTTAACTTTAGTTAGTTCTTCAAACGGCTAAACAAAATGTTCCAACTTCATCATCATCATCAGCTTTTATATGACCCACTGCTGGGCATAAGCCTCCTCCCTTAAACGCCGCTGTTTCCTGTTTTGGGCCTTTTGCATCAACTTAGCTGGTATAAACTGAGTTTCCTTAAATGGCAGTTGAAACTGAGTAATGCTCGCCGTCCGCAGGTCAATTTTAATCAGCTACGCCTCTTTTCTCGAAGTGACGCCGTTCAAATGATGCAGAGTATTCGTGCCCTCGTCATCTTGTGCATCTCAGAGTAAACGCTAACACCAAGAATAAAATCGTTCGTGGTTTGACAGGCGATTTTGTATTGGTTATTATTGTATATCAACTTTCAAAACGGTCTAGGTGCTAAATTTCCACATAATCATTTATGCTTCTTCTTTGGTACACGATACAAAAGATTATATTCCTAAATAAATGAAAAGGTAACATAGTTTAATACTGACCGGGTTTTAAAAGTCAAGATCGAATGCGATTGCGTGACCTTCATATTGCGACTCGTAATTTTACTAAACCTAACCATTTCAATCTTAGGTTAAGTCCAGTTACATATAACCTAATACTTTTTAATAATCCCACAAGCACTACTCAATAACAATCAGTACTAAACTTCAAACCACCCACTGTAAATAATTTGCATAATTTTGTACGTGCATTATTTGTAAAACACTCAAGCCGCGGAATGCATTCACACTCGCTTTTAAAATCGGCGATGGCTATAAAATGGTTCAGTTTCTTTTAGCACCTCACATTACAGTTTATTATTGAAAGCTAACAATGAACGTAGAATACCTGACGTCATTAGCGGGGCCTTTTAACTCGCCGCCTTTGCCTCAGTAATTGTTTGCGTTTGTTAGCACTGAAAAAGTTGGAAAGTATTTCTTGTGCTTTGATATTTTGTCGTAAGTTTTCGAATTTTCTATTGTGAGAGAGTTTAATATTTATTTCCTTATGATGTTTTAGGTAAAATATAAATTTTAATCTATTGTGTCAGTTTATAAACGTTTTGAAAATTATGACTCTACAATTCTTTACGATTTAATACCTGATTGAATCGTCATATTCATATATTATAGGGTATCCTAAATACTAATAAAACGATTAGGTACCTACTACTAATCTAAAAAGTAGAACTTCATTAGAAATTGGGTCTATTATTACAACTTGCAATAAAATTGCTGGTCCGGCAGACGTTTATAAAATACAAAATATTGTCACTTTTAATGTTTCGAAATTTTATCTATCGTTAAGTAGGTAGGTACAGAAAATACTTTATAAGTGGATTGAATTATAGAAAAGATTGAAAGTTGCACATAGAGGATGTCGAAATACACTGGTTTACCAATGGATATATAATTATATATGGTTTATAAACAAGAGCCATAAAAAAATAAAGCCTTATACTAATGAATCTTGAACACATTTCAAAGAAGTCAACTTGATTCGTATCGCGCACCATTTAATTCTCTCTACCGGGAAGGCGCCTCTACACCCTCCAAGTTCCGTAAAAGTTCTCGCAAGGTTATGAAGATGGCGCTTTTTAAAAGAATTTGTGTCACATATTTTTTCGCACATGTTCCTTCCTTTATAATTTAATCAGACTGTTGTCATGCAGAAATAGGTAAAAATAAATAAGTAATGTTTAATATTAATACGATGTTTTGATATACATAGGTATACCTAGAACAATATGTATCGCAAGTATACGTTGATTGGAGTCCCAAAATTTCACGACTCAGTTGTACGAAGAGGCCAATTTGGAATGCACCTTTCGACTAATTTCACAGTTGTATAATATTATTTGCGATCTTATAATCTTTCTTCAACAACGATTCACTCTATAATAGCCTTTAAAGCTCTAAGAATAAGACTTAAAAAAAGGAAAGCACGTTTAGAACTATAAAATTGCAGCCTCTTTGCCATATGAAGAAAACTAGCAACAATGTCTCAACCGAATACTCTAAAAACCTTTTATGATATAAGAGTTACGAAAACTCTCCACCCGTTTGTTTAACGAGAAACTTTTTAATTTTTGAACAGGCACTTCAATTATCTAAGTCATTCATTTTAGTCAGTCTACATAAGCTTTTCTTGAGGGAAACAGTTTTTGATACTTACAGGAAAATTACATTTTCATTTTGATCTTTGACCGGTAAACATATAAATCATCATTTGATAATGTTTAGCTTTGAGTTTCGTTTTATGTATAATCATGGAGTCGGATATAAAATCATTATTTTTAGAACTTATACCAAATTCCTACTTCATAGCCATCACATGTTTTTGCATCTTAAGCATTTTCCATAGTTTTACGTATGCGTGATGCGTAACTAATAATATTGCTGTAACTAAGTGGCATGATTTGACCTCACGACCCCGAGCGTTGCAGACACAGTTAGTATGTAATTGTCTTGCTTCCTTATCGTATGTGATTAACCAAGAAGTATTTGTAATAGGGTTCATTCTGTTTCAAAACTACTTACAAAATAAAATAATTATCACGAAAGTAGGACTCGATTCAAAATCTAATTTTGATTTTATTTTGCAGCTAAAACTGCACGATTATTTACGTATACGTCTAATGACATGACAAAATAAATATGTTAATATGATAGATGCTTGAACAAACAAAATATCAAAACTCAACAGTCATTGTATATGCAAGAAATGCCGAAGATAGAGTACCCACCGTCAGAACAATTCTGAGGGTAGGTGTGACTCAGCTAAATTATTGCCTTTTTAAAGTACCATTGATTCAAAGGAACTGCTAATGGCACCTTGTTTCGTTCGAAATGATGACGAAGTATGTATCGGTGCCTGTATTGTTTTTTAATCGCAAAATTGATTTTGACGCGATGATAGCAATCAATACTCAAGAATAAAAATGTTTTCGAAGTTTTAGTGAATTTTGTTTTGTTTGGGTTTTATTTAACAATATTGTGTGACAGAAATGTGTCAATGTCGCTTAAACATTAAACGGAACCGATTTGTGACCGAGGTCAAAAGTTATAGAAAAGCTCGACCGGCATTAGACTGGCGATTGCCTAAGGACACTCTTGAGTTAATTGTGTCAGAATTATGTCTCAAAATTCGTTAGTGTAATTGTCAGTATCAATAAATGTTTGGATTTAAATGTTATTATTGTTGGCACTATTTAACTTGCAATACATGTTAACGGATTTTGATTTGTTATGATCCAAAATATTCCTTTCGTCTTATAAATTATATCTCCCTTAACATTCAATTCTTCTCCTAACCTGGCCTTTTGGGGTGCAAGTAAAGAGCCTCCACGAGTGACGATACCGAAGTACATTCGGCGCACCCTGGATGGTTAACCTAGCTAACATTCTTATTGACTGATCAATCTCTACACCATGGCAAGACATAAATCCATGGGACAATAACCTCATGCTAATAAGAAGAAGACCTAGCTTTATAAAAAACCCTCCATTTTGGTGAATTGATCGGTCAAGTGTGCGCTATATTCATAATTTCCATTCCCATTCGTGTCTTTGTTCATGAATGCGCCCGTTCCGAATTCTATTTATAAATAATCAATTTAAAATGCATGTGTTCTCTAATAAGAGTGAGTGTTAAAGTCGTTTCGTCACTCGTCTCGTACATTCAATAGTCGATGAACCGTTCACATAGCACGTGTTCAGAGTGAACTTTACTGTCGGTGATTCGTTCCTCTTAGGGCTTGCAACATCTGTCCTGATAAGATTGTTATCTTACCTTTAAGTGGGCTAAAGTGTGGTCATATTCGGTTTTACGGTTAAAAGGAAGTAGGTAATTAATGTAATGGGGGTTAGGTGTTAGTGTGAAATATGGTTTGCTTATTTTTTTTCATTTACACACTGGTTACTGGATTGTTTCAATTAAAACTTGCTACAACACAAATTAACCAATAATTTATCGTCCTTCTTCATTTTACTATTATAAATTTTCGGATCAAAGTAGCTTTTCTTACGAATATAGTATCAGTAGGTACTACCTCCTACCAGCAAAAAGAATCAATATCTAGAAATCTCAAAGATTCGTCGATAGATAGTAAAATAAATGAAATTGAAATAAAAGCTGGTATCAATGATGCTTCTACTAAAACGTCATAAGTGGAACACGCTATTACCTACGTATATACGCTATGCGCCTACACAATACGACCGATGTCAAACTTTGAACTCGTTAAAAATTTACGTTCATAGCTCTAGTTGGTTAGAACTCATCACTTTGCATGCCATTTGTACAGTATTTTATTGTGTATAATAATGTTAGCGTACTATTAAAATAAGTTTTTATATGCAAAAGTGCCTGTTTATAACCTACTCAGTTTTACGACAAAGGTTTTGGATTTAATGTCACCTGCTTCTTCTTCAAATGTGACTTGATCGCCTCGAGATTTTATCTTCGAGGTCTTATCAATCATTACATTCATCATTACATCTATCTAATCTAAGTTATGATAATAATTATCACTACCAACTAAGTAAGTATACTCAGATCTTTCAACTTGTCAGTTTAACGAAATGTATCCATTGAATTATTTCCACATAAAGTAGGTAGATCTAAAAGAAAATCTTAGACGTGTCATATTTCTAAGATTATGATGTAAAGATCTTAGAATTTTGCCGCGGAACATTAGAAACTTATTATATTGATAAATAACATGAAGCAAATAGCATTAATAGCTTGAAGTTAGTATGGACCATAAACTGTTTAATGGATTCGGAAAACTCGGCACTATGAAGACGAAATAGGAAATAAATTGAGGTATTGGTTTGGATCCAAGCACTAAAACATTTCAACGGGTAGCAGCAATACATATTCGAAATAGACAGTAATCCATATGGAATAACTGTTATATATGATAGTCCGGAAGATCAGGCATCTGCCCTACTAAACTAGGACACACGATGTAATAGTATTATCGCGAAGTTTAAGACTTATCTGAGATCGATTCCGAGTACAAAGCTATGTATGCAAGCGCATAATCTCTTAGATATAGGCAACATACCTATATAGATTCCTGTTTGAGATTTAATAATTATTGAAATATTGACTTTACATTTCATCGAGATTTAGTTTTATTTTATTAGCATTGTCTTTCATGTCGTCTGTCAAACCACCATCTTTGTCACTATTTGTCGAAGAGATAGATGTCATAGTACATTAATTATTGGTCTTGTCGTGGGGTTTAGAGTTACTTGATTAGAGACCATCATTATACCTACTGCGGTATAAATACCTAATGCCAACAGAACAGAAGTAAACTTCTTCATCGCAAGAAGTAACTTTAATGTTTATATTCCGTCATACTCACCTGTTTGTCTGATTCTACTTAGATATCAGAACTAACGGAATTGATTACTCGAATTAACTTTGATCGAAAGGAATTTGGACAAAAACCTGAGCAGACTAACTTATTTTTTTTAGATTTAACTCCCATTCACAGAAAAGTCAGTCATGCTCACTAGCCGGGACATTGGGATAATGAAATCCTCCATAGTTTTCCGATGCCAACATTTTTTACTCTTGTCGTGACAGTATTTTCGATGTGATTTATCCGAGCTCAGATTCCCATAACCCGATTTATTTTTCTCCATTGACGCGTTTATTGCCGTTTAGGATTCGGTCTAAAGTTATGACTTTCTTGTTTTTGTAGATGTTAGAAACTTTCTCTTTAGAAAAAGTATGGTTAATGTTATTTCATTTTTTTAAACCAAATGTCAATTATTTCTATTTTATTTAAAAATGATATAGGTATTGTTGGTACAGGGTAAAAACTAAAGATAATAGGAAGTTAGCATACAATACTTTTTTTTTGGCTGTAGGACTCTCCCCCATGAACTCAATAAGAGCCACAGGGCCTATTATCATGAAATGTTTGACTAAGTATGTAATAAACTAAACAGCCTAAGTAAAATTGCATTATAAATTATAAGATATTAATTATTATTTTGCATAAGGGTCAAGTAAGGAGTGCCCTTAACCGTCGAGCATGTATGAAGAATGTGATGCGAGTGAATAAAGCGAAAGAAATATTGCCAAGATCGTAGCAAGTGGAAATCTGTGGTCTCTGCCTACCCCTCAGGGAATCAGACGTGACTTTATGTATGTAACGATTAATTATTATCATTTATGAAAATTTATCTTTTGGAACGAAATAACGCTTATATTTATCTGTATATGGAATAAAGGAAACCTCTGTTTCTGCGACTATAGATACTAAAAACAGATATAGCTTTGTTAAATATTATTCATGAAAGGGAGATGAAAAAAGAATGAAGTATTATAAAATAATGAATCATCTTTTACACAATGTGTTTTTAGTTAGCTATACAGTAGTTTGTTGTTAAACTTATCATGTCTCTCTTGAAACAGTTTAATGGTTTTAACTTCCTGAGGTTAAGTATGATTCCTGGTAAAACATTAAATGAAATAATGCTCACACATAATTGTTCATGAGTACTAAATGACAAGCTTCGACTTGTAGTTTATGGGACCTCCATATTTGGACAGACACCCTTTACACAAGATGTTAGCAGGGTTGAACGTCAATTATGAGACAAAATTTAATAGACAAACAAAGCTTCTCGACTCAACCCCAATCATCGCTCTACAAACCGTCGCCATATTTGACTTAAAGTAATTTAGTTAGTACCGAGTCCGTCCGTGTTCCCATGCTCCCATTACCCATCCTAACAACGGAGCGATGCATCGGAATTGGCCAGAAAATCACGATAAGTATCTCTCGGTTGTCACGATCCAATTCCGACCGAAACGCTCCCGGTCGAGATTTGAGTGAGAAGACGTGACCTTTGTACCGAGTCGAAGCGACTTCAAGTGTGAAACGTCATGTCTAACCAGCGGGTGGCGTGAGTTGACCAGCCGAACAACAAATTTCGTTAATGTAAAGTACAAAACAGAAAAATCTTTACACCCCGCATTCGGATATCAGACGTCGATCAATGTCACACCAAACATACGAATCTATCCGATTTGATTTGACCCTGAGAACTGGGATTAGTCATTGCTTTTATTGTAAACGAAGTGGCTGTAAAAAATATTGAACGTTTTCATATTGAAGGGCGGTCAAGTAAAACGCGATAGATTTGATGGATCGACGTTGATGTAATTTGCTTAGAATTCATAATGAGTCAGTGATAAAATTAGTCGACACCTATTTCAAGCGAAGTTAATCTTTATCTTAATTTACAATTCATAACATAATCCGTTCTAAATTATCTGATTCGTAATTTAATATCTGAATTCTGTGCACCAAATAAATTCTAATTCACAATTCGGATTGTATATTATTAAATCAAATTCGCCCCGGGAAATTAATAAGGTAGGTAAGAAAGCCGATACTATAAGGACTTTGGTATGATATCTGGTCAATTTCTTATCTAGTCTTGGGGACGCATTGGGCACGATAGGGGAATCAATGGTGCGTTTAACCGTGAAATCCAGAGATAGGACCGATATCCCCGGATATTGATAGCAGGTATCTTGGAACCAGAAATAGTTTTGGTAACGTATTGGGACAATAATAGAATATGATTCTGCAACTGACAAGTCCCATTACGTAAAAGAGCACAGATATTTAGCGGTGTAATTGATAAGGAGAGTTTTGCAAGGCGCAGGTTTTTGACATAGAAATGATCTGAAGGCCGCAAAATTTTAATGTTATGTAAGTAATAACAATTTGCTTTCCTTTTAATAATTTTTCCATCCGGATTTGGCTCTTAGAAGGTGAATAAAAAGAACAAACCATCCCACCACCAACTAAAACCATGTGATAATACTATTTTTAAATTAATAAAAAATACTGTAGAAATGCAGATCTGAGATAAACATGGGTCTTATACGCATATCAAATTGTAGGTACTAGTTTTTCTTTAATTAAAGATATATATTAAACTACTTATAAGTTTAGCAACTTATTATGCTGCCTTTACAAGCAAGAAAAACCCAGGATAATTCTAATTTACTTGCCTACTATACAACATATTGTAATAGCTTCTTTTACTCACATTTCCGTATAATAGAAAGTTTAATTAGTTAGAAATATTACAAGTATTTATAAAACCACAGGCAAGTGTTGTAAGATATTTTAATTTAAAGGCATGTGGCATGTATTTCATTAATATGATAGTAATGAAACATAATACTTACGTATACAACCAATTACTACACGTTTCAACGATCCAGCCATTCTTGGTATTACTTACTCACTTTCACTCGATTTATCTTAGTAAACTTGTATGATTACCATATAAATGTAAACAGCAGTTGTGAATTAATGTATTTATTATTAATAATTATTTATTTGGTAATACTAAAGTTACTTGGAAGTTTGTAATCAAGGTAAGGTTTGTTTGAACGGAACTTACTCGCTTTAAGTGCATGTAAAGTGATCTTGTAAATTCTCTGTCAATGTATTGTAACTTAAGTTACTTACTGTCTTAATTAGGTGTACCTATAAGTTTATTTACATGAAATATTTATGGTTTTACTTCAACTGCCTCGTTGATCTCGTGGTCCTGGGTTCGAATCCTGGTTCGACCAAAGTGTTACTAGGTTTTTCCATTAGGTAATTCCCAGTAGCAGCACGGTCAGCAATAGGGTCGCCCTCTATTACATAGGGATCTCAAACGTAACTAGCAAAATGTGGATGCACCTCTGCCTACCCGTTCGGGGTATACATGTGTGATGTTATGTTATGTTTATTTCTATAGATGTTTTTCATTAAGTGTAAGTAGATTAGAATCTTAGTATTTTATTATTTCGATACATTTATCTGTGTATATTTAGAATGTTTATTATTGTCGGAAATAATACTTGTTACGCAACTGTTTTACTGGCCTATTATTACGTTATCGCTCGTCTCATTATTATGTAAACAAAACTTCGAATGTTTACTTGTAACTATAAACTGTTTAGTGTAGTTGTATTATGTATTTGATAAAATTATGTATGTTGTTAAATAAATAATATATATAAATACATATGTTATGAACAAAATTACTGTTATTATTTTTTTTCCTTTATAGTGTAGGACGTCTAAGTTTAGATTTTCCTAAGTAAACAGTCAGTTGCAACAATACACCCACAAATGTTTCTCATTAAGAAAAAATTAAGCCAGCCGGGCAGCGGTCATTCAAAGTATGTCACACCATATGTCGTTATCGAAACTCACACTTTAGAAAACTATTAGGAAAAAAAATCAATATGTTCCTCGGACCGTGTCCGACAGAAGGTCACATAACTAGCGACGTATACAGAACGTATTGTAAATCTCTTTTATAGCTACCAAGCTATCCATGACGGTTGAAATATGACTTGGGTGTGTTTTTCTACCTGAAAAGGGACCATCATTATGCCCCAAGATGATTGTCGGCAAGCCGAAATTATTTCTCATCTTTTTTTACTTAATATTTCGATTTCGAAACAACGAAGTTAACAGTTATGCCGACATATAGTTTTTAAAAGATTCTAAGTTTTTATAATGAGACAAAAAATTACCTTGTTCCTTAAACAAACCACAAGAAGTTTTAATAGATGGGTGACTCTTAAAATTAATGATTTAATGACTGTTAATGACTATAGGTAATACTTTGAGCAAACTTTGGTAAATAAACCTATAATTTTAAAAAGATATAGGAATAAAACAACCAGATATATTTGATGATATTGTTTTATTTTAATTTAATATTATTTAACAGTCGAGGATATTATAGTTACATACATTTTGATAGTCGGTTACATACACATTGAAAACGCAATAGACAAAATACATTTATATTTTGAATAATATTTTAACAACGATTGGACATGTAAGCCATACCACTGCGTATGTAACCGAGTATCTACAAAGTTCAACACTATCCAATAATTTTAACTAATGACTAGTAATACTATACAATAATTTCATACACTGATTAGTAGTTTCTATCTACAAAATATTTGGTAACAATGAGATATACTATATCAAAATACTCATGCTAGTCTTTACTCCTGATATACTGGCATTATTTTCTTTTATACATCTGTATCAGTCTTAATGGACAACAATAATATAGCTTTATACAATGAAATACAATAAGGCTCCAATCTACATAGATACGTTTACGATACATGTAACAATACAGTCTTTAAACATGACGATGTCCGAACTATTGAGGAACGAAGTCATTTTGGCCAAATTATCTAAACCAACATATTTTAACTATCACGTTTTAATAAGGCATGGCCAACTCATAAAGCTGTCTAGTCTACACATGCGTTTGGAATGTGGATTTCCATTACAAAGTACCTTTTACCGATAAGGGGAGTTTAACAATCTTATCATCTGTGCGCGACTGAATGAGTTTGTGGCAAGCAATCGTGCACAGATGATCGAGGTTGTAAGTATCCTTGCTCATCCAGCATGGACGGAGAGTGGTGTCCAGGATGTTTACGTAACGTATTAGGAGGCCTCGGCCTGCCACCGTACGGCTGCTCATAATTTTGTGTATCAATAGATATATAGCTATGATGTAAATTCTCCCCATCTTGAATCTGACTCGTCAGTGTTGTATTTGTCAACATCGACGTGTCATCTTCAATGTTTATACCCACATTAGCCGTTGTTGGCGTTTGTGGCGGTATCGCGTCGTATTTATACCAATGTTCCGGCGCAGTAGGGGAGGCCGTATATCTAGAAGGATGCCGTCTACCATTTGGACACACGCCATGATTGTAATTCATTGTATCTTTGTTCCAATGCAAATTAGAAATGTCTGGCATTACAAACCTAATTTTTTCCCAAAACTTCTTTTCACCCCACAATAAAACATTGCACGTTTTTAAGTAGCTTTGGAAATCTAGGTCTAAGTTCAAGGCGCTTACATCTGTTGTTAAAATAAAAACTACTCTGTGCCGCCTTATTGAGGGGTGAATAGAAGTAATAACATGTTTCATAGCCGCCTTAAAAGTAGCTTTAGACCATTCGTTTTGTAGGAAATTAAACGATACAAAAACTAAAATTCTCTTTGAAGATTCAGCAGCGTTTGTTATTTGCTCAGTTACATAATTCTCAGGCGCATGCTGTAAATCTCTGTAATGGAAACACATAGTGTAACCGGAGTGTTCCATTTCAGGAGCTACAACTTTAGATACAAAATCGTCATCTAATAAACTATATACAGCATATCCATCGTACAACCTATCTCTATCAAGTTCACTTTCTTGAATTGAAGCACTTTTAAACAATCTTACACCATATTTAGAGTGCGCCCATAAGCGTACATTTTGTCTAAATGAGAACGCTAAGGCACCAAACAATAGAATGAGAATAACACTTATCAAAACTACAGCTAAAAGTGGCACAAAGTTCAATTTAATGGGGCTCACTTCGTCGTATTGATACGGTTGATTTTCAGTTGGAATGGTATTGTCCGTAACACTTGAATCACGACACTTATCAATCGCATCAAACACAGTTAAGTTCGACATAAGTCCGTTTTCACTTGCACAAAACATTTCAATGGGGTCTTCATAGTACTTCTTGAACCAGTTCTGAAGAGACAGTATGTTGTTACAAGTACATGTGAACAAGTTGCCTTGAATATTAACGTTTTCTAAATGCAAGACATGCGCTAACTTCTTGTCAAGGTCGACAATCTTGTTTCCTTGGAAGTGCGCAACTCTTAAGGATGACAGGTTCTCAAAAGTCTTGTTCGAGACACTTGTCAAGAGGTTATCATTCAAATATAACTCCCTCAAGTGTTTCGTTTGCGAGAACTCTCCACCTAATAGCTCAGTAATGTGGTTGTTTTCAAGGTGAAGGATATTTAAAGAGTGCAACCCGTTAAAAGTATCATTGTCAATTGTAGCAATATTACTATTATTAAGGTACAGCTTGTGTAACTTCTTCTTGCCAATAAATAGATGACTGTTCAGAGTTTGGAAGTTATTGCCATCTAGGTAGAGTTCTGTAGCATCCATTGGTATCTTTTCGGGTACGTCCGTGTAACCCACATTAGAACAATCGATCACATTGGAATTCCAATTGCTGTCGTGAAAGCAGGAACATCCTTCGGGGCATGTCATCTTACAATCGCATGCCTCAAAGTCGCAGCAAAAGCAACTAGACGAACAGTGAGTCTCATACGAACAAAGGAACTGAGTTTCAGGAACATCCATTAGGTTTGCTTTTCCGCCATACTTATTATTCACGACTTCACATGTCACTGTGTCTAAATCCATAAATCTTGGATATTGTCTCATATGGTTCCAAAGATTTATTTTTTGCAACCAAATCATATGACAATTGCATACAAACGGATTATTTCCAATAAAGAATTTTGGCAGCAATCTGTGCTTCGGTATATGGGGCAGTGTAAACGCTGAGAGTTCGACAGTTCTCAATTTATTGTCTGTCACGACAACCTTTTCTAAGTTTCTTTTTTGTAAAAACGTACCTGGGTGAATCGTGTGAATTTTGTTGTTATTTAAGAAAAGGACTTCAATAGAATCAGGTATCGACCTTTCATCGACGTTTTCTAATGCATTGTAGCTTACGTCAAGCATTCGGATGGTTTGTTGCGCGTTCTGTTCGTTTTCTAGTTTTGTAATACTGTTGCTGTGAATATCCAACCATTCAAGGCTTTCTGGCATGTAACTATAGTCAAAGTAAATAAGCTTATTGTCGGATATGTTAAGCCAGCCGAGGGTATTTAGTTTGTTAAAGACGCCACGGATGTCGGTCAGTTTGTTTCCGTCTAAGCGGATAGCTTTTAAAGTCGGATTAGATAAAAATGCGTCTTGTTCAATGCTTTCTATTTTATTCGATGCCAAGTTCAGAACCTGCAAGGACGGCAAAGTACTAAATGTATCCTTAGGTATGCTTGTGATTTGATTGTCTACAAGGCGCAGTCCATAAAGTTCTTCCAAACCCTCAAAGGACGTATTTGCTACTTTAGATATGTTATTCTTTCCAATATCAAGCGATTTTAAAAATCTCAGTTTCTTGATGCCATCGGGAATTGTATTTAAAATATTCCCATTTAAACCTAAATCTTGCAAATAAGTAATATTTTCAAAGCAACGCTCATGAATAGTAGATATCTGGTTATTATCTAAATATAGTTGGCTAAGAACAAACAAGTTAGAAAAAATGTTTTCGTTTAGTATTTTTATCTTGTTGTCTGATATAGACAGCTGATGCAAGTTCTTAAGCTCAGCAAAAGCGCCGTTACTGATAGTTTCAATTGCATTGTTGTCTAGATTTAAAACTTGTAAGTTGTTTAAGTCGTGGAATGACTTAGGATCCAAGCGTGCCAGTAAGTTGTGAGACAAATTCAATATAACTAGGCGGATAAGTCCAGCAAAAGTATCTCTGTTAACCCAATCATTTGTAAGACGGTTTCTAGATAAATCCAATTTCTCAAGCTGATCAAGTCCTTCGAGTAATCCTGGAGCCAACACAGAAAGTGAATTATTCGCTAATGAGATTTCTTTGATAACTCGCGATGATTGAAATAGTTCAGGAGGGACAGCGACTAACTTATTTCCCGACAAGTTCAGAATTTTTAATGAATTCAGTCCGACGAAGGCCCTGTCGCCTATTTCATTAATTAAGTTGTTCTGAATATTCAACACTTCTAAAGATCTGAGGCTAGAAAGACCGTTGTCAGGAAGTCGTAAGAGATTGTTGTGAGATAAATCGAGCATTTTCAGTCCAGTGTTGCATGATTTACCCGGAGCGATGGGTCCCTTGCCCCAATCCGAGAAGCCGATCTCTGATATATCTTGAATTTTATTATTGGTAAGGTTCAAGGATTCCAAACTAAATAGCGGACAAAACACTTCAGAAGGTAACATGTAAATATTGTTGTCTCCTAAATCCAATGTTCGTAGCTCCATTAACCCACGGAAACTTTCCGCGTGAAACTCCATAGTCATTGCAGGCCAATCCGTATTGTAAGAGCGCAGAGTTAAACTTGTTAAATCACGTAGCGGAGACAGGACAGTTGCAGGCACGTAACGGATCTTACAGAACTCAATGCGCAAGTCTTCAAGTTTTCGCAGTTGGCCTAAAAAACTGCCGGTATTCATGTGCAGCGAACTTTCAAAGAATAACAAATCCGTGCATGTCAGTTTTAACTTGTTGATGTTGTACGCCTGCGCGGTAGTAATGTTTTTAAACAAGAAGTCCACTGAGCCGATGGTTTTAATGTTACACGTGAGAAAGTTTGATTCACTCAACTTTGTGTCCGAATAGTCCCAATGACAGCCGGTGGGGGCGGGCGGCGCGGAACGTGCGCGCGCACCAGCCACGACAACCAAACACATCCAAACTTTTAACGAAACCATTCCGTAAAAGTTTCTGGTCATTTTGCCACAGTAATAGAGTTCATTTGTCACTGATATATCACTAAAGTACTTATTAAAACTTTATGTCACCAAACATTCAATGTTTATAAAGTCTATGTTGTTGTGTACACTACGTTTTATAGCGCATGTAAACAGTGAGTGCGAGATCGCGGTATAACTTTTGACGCAGCCATGCTCCCCTGCGGTCGGGCGGTAACTGACCTACGAAGTTTGAACGAACGAAAGCCGCATGGGTATTGGGGGAGGGGGAAGGCGCGGGGTGTGAAGGGGCCACAATGACGACGGGTGGGACCCGGCACTGCATCGGCTTACAACAGATGGCACGCGTGTTTTTTAAGTACTCGAAAATATTGGTTATGCAGCCGAAGACTTAGGCCTGCGTGATTCGTTGGATGCATCTCCTCAAGTTTCATCTCAAAGGAGGTCGTGGTGACATCTGAAACAGTAGCAGGAACGTACTTTAAAAACTTTCGTAAACTTTTTCTGTTGCTCTATAATTTGTTTGGGTAAGTTATAAAATTAAGTGTTCTACAGAAAACATGAATAAGTGCACACTAAAAACATGAAATTAGTAATTATATAAGTTTCATAATAGAAAAAGAAAGATTGAATATTTATGTAGAGACATTCAGTTATGATGAGATGGGCGGACATTTTAACGACAATGCAAAATAAATGATTGACATTTTAAAATCGGAAGAGAATACACACAAAAGATGTTGCGGTGTTTCAATTTCCTTTGGATTATTTAGGTGATTTAAGAACAGATGTATAATAATAGGATTTTGGTACAATAGCGCAATGACTTTACAAATTGTAGTGTAAGTTAAGTATTATTATCCTTCCAATAATAGAGATATCTTTTTTATTTCCTGTTTGAATTAATAAAAACATTTAAAAAAGACTACTACTAAATTATTTTTTTCTGTACCATATAGAAACGTACCTACCAAAAATATTCCGATAGGAGTAATTTGACCACATAAGTTTTCTAAACAAAAAAATCGTGGACTATTTTCATGTTTTGTTACAGACAAACTCAGTCTGCCACTATGTGCTAGTTAGCTTCAAAAACACGTCCATTCAAAGGGGCATCGTGCGTCACCGCAACGTCTAATCGTGGGCCATCGGATGCCATAACACGTGCGTGTCGGATTGCGTCTACCGTGGGAGACGGTTTTAAGATCTTTAATGCCACTACAAATCACGTATCTACCTGCTCAAATAGAGTCAATTTTGATCCTTGTTTAAGCTGCCTCACTAAATGATTAGCGAATTAATGAATAATTGTATGGAAAGAAATTCGGAATAAATGTTCTAAACTAATTTAGATGAAGAATGAATAAATATTACACTTTTTACACGCCTACTAAAATACTAAAAGAAGATGTCAGACTCTTTCAAATATTTCTTAAAATGCATAAGCAATACATGCTTAATAAATACATAGAAAGCAGAGTATTGGGTGAAATGTTCCTAGAAAGAGGTCTGTCGGGCCAAGGTCGTATCAGAGCGCGACTATTGATATTCTCCGTCAATATTGAGAGTAAATATCTCACGTGCCTATGCGATGGCTCAATATTTACAAGAGGACATCAAACACAATATTACCACTTATCTCGTAACAACTGACTCCGAAAACATCTTATATAGCGATCTCCTTCAAGGAACGATATATAACACAACGAGTGTGTTGACATTGTCCGATATCGATAGAACTTCAACATGACGTTTATGTAAAAGAATGGCTTCGTTTATCTTCTAATATTTATGACTTTTTCAATCTATAACAGATTGCCTTTAAATGGATGCTTTAAGCGTAAGCAATGTGTGGGTTTCATTATGAACGGTGAAATAAATAGGTACAATAAACTACTTTATCGATTGATGAACTGAGGACAAAGGTAGTAAAGAACAAAATGTAATCGTTCTATAAAAAGCACATGAGCATCATGCGACAAATCGATATTGCACAGACAACGCCCTTGCTAATGTTCTATTATAATTTATCAGTCTATTGACGATCGGTCACTCGATTATACAACTAGACTGCAATAACATAGATTGTATAATGGACAACGGAAATGAGTCAATTACGATTCGTACTATTGATAACTTCAAATTAAACGCTGCTACTTTGAATGTAATGCACAGAATTGACAATCCAAAATAAACGAAATACAATTTTGTCTAACAGAAGCCTGCACAACATAATTAAGCCAGCTATGTTTAAAGTAAAGACAAAAAGTCTTCGTTTTACGTTAAATAACAATGAAGAATTGGCAGCCAATATTGAGGCCGAAAATGACTTCTGCGTCAAATTGGGAACAATTACATTAGCCGTGACCAGAACATTTTACATCCCATTCAGGGCACCATTCGTCCTCACCAAGAATTGAAAAACGTCTGGTAAAAAACAAAGGAGCTCCGAAGAGAGAAATTAACAATATGGCTAGTTTCTCGGATCCGAAGCAAAAAAGCTTTTCAAAGTTATGACCGGCAATAAAAGTAGTGCCAGGGTCCGTGTTGGTTAGACAAAAGGATTCTACCGCAATTATGTTATTGCCTCAATAAATTCGTTGAGACAATAGTTTTTAACGTAAAGCAATGCTGGTTACTTTATGGTTGTCAACGCCACAAGTAAAATATCTCGGTCAAGGATTGTAAATCTTAGAAAGCTATGTTTGGTCTTGTTTGCCACAAAATATTTGTTATATACCGTACCCTGTTGTTTAAAAATAATAATTTGTTTATTGAGCATGCTCATAAAAGCTGTGTTTAATGTAATGTAGAAAAATAAATTTATATTTACAGTGGGGCAATAAATTATAATAAACAGTAGACTATATTATCTTAATAGGTACCTACCTATTATTTTTAAATAAACTTAACTTATTTTTATGAGCCTTATGAAAATAACTATGGGATAGTGCGGTACGTTTATATTTATTGATTGGTCTCTGTATACTAATAGGTAAATTAAACAATGTTTTTTTTTCGACACACGTCTATTCCAGACATTGTAGTAATTCCACTCACTAGTTCATCTCTCACTTAGCTCTTAATAAGGTTAACTGCAAAGAAGGTATTGTCATAGGCGCTATTTCTTGCACCTTATATTGCAATGTTGGATAGTCAGTTTAATAAATCACCTTCGTATTTTATTGTATCAGTTCTATGTTCCTCCTTTATCTATAAAACTCATGTCTGACCCAACAACTTAAAAGCGTGATTGTTATTTGTTAAGTGAGACATTGAATCTGTTAGAGGTGAACGTTGAACGATACAGGCATTTTAAAAGATAATCTCAACAAAATATTGCTTGCGACTCGATAAAGGTGGCCTCAGTAAACAGGTACTCCCAAGGCACGTTTCGAGTCAAATAACCTGCGAGAAAGGGTCCGAAACAGAAAACGCTTTGTGCTAAAAACGTCGGCCCCTTATCTTCCTATGACGGGTCGCAACCATAGACTCAGGAAGACGAAGAATACAGCCAACGATAAAAAAGATGGTAGGAACCTACGTTTTGATTTTAGGAGCCATCAAAAGATAGTCAATAAAAGATGATTGGTATTCTTAACGTGTCTTTAAAAATAATCAGTCGCAACTTTTATCTTATCTTTGATGTTTTAAATTACAATAAAGAATACTAATGAGGCATAAAAATATCATCGTCGTTATAAGTTAAATTATTGCCTGCTTTTTATGGTTTTCATTCCCATACTATGTTTAGTGGGTACTTCCAAACCTGCAGTCGTAGTTTACAATTCTAAAGAAACAAAGCTACGTTTTTGAATATTCAATTTTGCGATGGAATTGCAATTCTCATTCGCTATTCATTTTAGAAAAGTGAGTGTACTAAGTGCGGTCCCATCTCCATATTCGTGCCACGTCTCTCGACTGCATGTCTATCCGTGGAGGCTGCTTCCAGAGGCTCAGCACGAAGTCATCATTCATACGAGAAGATATCATCGTCGCCCGTCGTGGCCACGGCTTTGCTTGTTAACAATAAAAATGTTATCCGGCGCTTACACAAAATGTATCTCGGGAAAACGTCCAGTCTTGCTTTCGCTCATTTTAGTCTTTTTACTTTCTCAACGATTATTTACATTTTGTGCTTTGACTTTGGCTTCGGGTTTGCGAGATTTAATTTTAATTGCACTAAACAACAATGTAGACTAGGTACTTGCTTTCTAGTTTTCGCCATTTCACTCACCAAGTTTTACCATTTTATAGCTTAGTATGATGACATATAACGGCAGTATCAAGAATTGAAGTTTGACATAAGATTACAGGTAAATGAAATTAACTCTAAGTGTCATAACTAGCATTTTATACCTTTTAACTTATAAACACATGAACGTGGTTAGTAGTATTATTGGACTTGTCTGATTAATAAGGAAATCTGTAAGCTAATAGGATTGAAAGAAATCTTACTAGAGGCTTGTCAGAACCCGCATTTAAAATTCCTTCCGTGAACTAATTGTCAATTTAATAAACCTCAGCTAATTCGTCGTTCAACTTATTTAAAACCGTAAGTCCTTCATAATCCCCTAATTAAATTACCTAATAGTCTTAAGGTTGAACAGTTACGGGTAATGCGATTAAGCAATCCAATATAGACGAAATGGCACCGAGCACAAATTGCCAATCAATAATGACCCTAAGGGCGTGTAATTAACGGCTGCATTAGTAGGTTGCATTATGCATGACGTCGAATCTCTGGCAGACCCTGTTATCTGCGATGCGTATTTCGCTTACAAACATTTACATAATTACAAACGTTTAGCTAATTTTAATTGGGCTATTGGTGCTTCAAAATCGTTAGGAGTATATTTAAGTGTGATAGGACGCAAATTTAGATTACCTTGCTGGCTTGCTGCGTTTGAGTTGTGAATGAGTGCGCGTCGAACTTACGTTAGGAGCTAATCGTTACTGTAATCTATATGTTAACAAGGGACTACAATGGTCGTTTTTTTTTGTTTTTTTTTTTATTGACTTTTAATTATTTTTAAATAATATAAGCATATTTATTATCATCATCCACAGTCTTCAATATCCCACTGTTGGCTATAGGCATCCTTTTAATCATTCCATCCGGGCGGAGTCCTGTATTTTATTAGAATTCAATTTGAAATAGAATAAACACTGAACTGTTCAGACGTATTATTTGTTATCCTGGTAAACTTTACTGTGTACTTCATAAAGGCATAGTCTCTTGTTATGCTTTTAAAACTGCTGCATGTCTCTCACGTCCTAAACAAAAAGGATCCAATAAGAAACGTGGACTACAGTTTTTGTTTATCATTTGAGCCTAGTCAATCTCACAGGACGCATACAATTATTTTAATCTTATTAAAATCATGTTTCTACTGACGTTCAGTTTAATGTGGATAAAGTTTTTATTCAAAGTAAAACCAACTCAGTACAAACAGTACCAAGAGCTGTAGTCTAGTCCGTATGTTATAAAAACAAGAGAAAAAAAATTGTAGCTCGTTTGTATCTATTACTTTTATATGGTTTCTAATTTGGTTGGTAGTAATTTATTTGTGAAAAATAACATGAGTGTTCTACGAAATAATTAAACTGTCAAAACTAATGTGATTTAAAAGGCTCCGTAAACGATTTGATGCGAAAGGTAGGCATCTTATTATTTAGACAATTTATGATGACAGACTAATTAATACACAGTATTCAAATATTGATTTTATTGCTCAGTTTAAATTAGTTAATCACCTTTGGCATCGGAATAATCGTTATTACACTAAATTGGTTTCGGAAACGAGTAATTTGTAGAATTATTTCCAAAAAAAGGTCCAGTCATTAGCCGCTTGGGTGATTTTTACCTTAAATTGGCATAGGGTATATGCTTATCTACGGAATAAATTGTTTCTACCAATGTAGAGTCTAAAGGGAAAATCACCCCATATAATTATGAGAAAATTAATCTATTGGGGTTGATATTATAATTCGGCAATGCAATAGTTTCGCTGTGATTGCATGACCGGATTCTAGTTATGATGTGATTTGAGCAATCAACTTATTGCTGCAATGAGTCATAATAGTAGTTCAATGAAATTCGAGCTTTATATTATAATTATTTGGATAGAAATGAGTAAGCGCGTTACGACATTTCGTGATTTTAATAGACGGCTCCTGCTTCCAGACTTTCGATAATGTGTGTAAGTGATCAATGACAAGTCCTACAGTACTTAAAGTTATTTAAAGACTGTCTAAAAGAAACAGTTTGTTTTATAGTAGTCAGTTATGCCATACCTACTAGACAAAGTTGCTCTAAGATCTTTTTTATAAAATAATATGAATCACTGTGAACAAGAACACCCCTACTATTCTAACAGACAGAAACTGTTTAAAGATAAAACAGTAATAATAATCGGACACGTCGCTTGTTAGACAAACATGAAGAGATCCCGTCTGATACCACGAACAATGTGAGTGTGTGGGTGAGCAAGGTGCTCTAAAAACTCATACGCGTTTTAAGTTCCACACAAAAGGATGTGACTAATGCAGTAAGTAACCCTTGAGCACTGCAAGACAAATTGGTGGTCAGATGGCTCTTAAGAGATTCGAATTTAAAACATCAAAACATTTATATTTGACAAACAGTTTTATTACTCTCAATTAATAAAAAACTTCAAAGTGAATAGTTGTTTAATATTATTTGTCAAATAAAGATATTAAAGGTGTAAGATGATAAAAATACCAAACTAGATTTCCGCAAAATAAAAGAGAATAAAAGCTTTCTAACGGCCTTTAATACAGTAAACAAGGATTTGCAATTCTATAACCCCTAATTATATCCAATAAGGAAAGATACCTGAGAAAAACAGCCAGACAAATTTTGTTAAAGAGGTATATTGTATTGGAAAAGGATGATCTTATTACTCACTTTTACTTAGTGGGTCACAGTAATGATATTACTAAACTTGGACTAAGCCAATCCACCCTATACTTAGCTTAATGCAATGGTGTCCGGAACATCGAAAGAAATAAAAACAAACAAGTCAATGATCTTAGATTAAGAAGATATCCGAAACTCGAAAAAGTACTTGATAAAGGAGAGAGTAGCATCAAAATACCCAAATTGGGGAAAACTGACTAAGTACGTAATAACGTTTATAATGATACCATATTAAAACTAAGACAAAAATCTATGAAATGATACGCCTTGACAAAACAAAGAAAGAAAAAGTTATCAGAATAAACTCAATCAAATAACACGCCCAAAACAAATCGTCAAATGATAAAGAGGCGTTACCAAAATTACACTAACATGATATTATGAAATGTTGACAAGGTAAGAATTAATTATAAACAAATCATAGGTTGCCAGCGGACGTTATGCTAATATGTAGAAGGCACACAGACTTTTTATCCAGTGCCTCATTTATTTATGTTAAGTCATCAACGTTTAATATTCAACATACTTTGAAGAGATATCGCCTTCAATCAATCAAACTTGTGTTAGTTCTATTCGGAATCTTGGTTCATTTTATGTTCTATTATCTTCGTTGTAAAGAACACATTTGTCAGTCAAGTTCAAGTTCATAATATGTAATAGTTTCTCGTTCAGAACAACGGTGACCTAAAACAAAGGATTAATGGTTTTCAAAAATAGTCTTTATTGCGTTGCGACAAAGTTAGTGATTGAATGGAGTTTATGCTTATTGCAGTGTTGTGGAATCTGAGTATACATTGACGTGGTCGAGAAAGGTACAACATTTATTTTGGGAGAGATTTCATTCATTAACCTTATTGTAAGTATATTCAAATTTTGTTTATAACTGCATTTGTCAAACAATGTATCAACAATATTTACTATGAACAGTGAGCAATCAATCAAAAGTGTTCATAAACATTTAGTCGGAATACAATACAGTTATGTTCTGTGAGATGGAGGTTGGGAGTTTGGACTGACATAAAAAATAATTGTTTAGAACATAGTTATTTTGATGACAATATAAAATTGATGAATGAATATAGAAATTGAAAATAATTCAACAAAAGTGTAAAGTAAGTAAAAAATATAAACCTAGGTACCTATATCTTGTTTCGTAATTTATAATTTGCATCTAATTAGAGAAAAACATTACGTAAAGATGTGTGTTGTCAATCTTCATAAATCGATTCAAATCAACATTTTATTTCTAGCAATAATAAAGCCACGTCTTGGATTAAGGTTGGATTAAATAATAACATTCAAATTGAAGGAGAAAGTCTTACGCAAGTAATTGTTAAATTCATTTGCGTCCTAAAATGTGTCATGCGTGACAACCTGTACAATTTGATTGAATAAAGCCACTTAATCGGCGATTAGCGTTCATTTTGACTGTGATTGTTGTATGATGTAAGATTAGCTGTACGATGGTGTAATACTATGGTAATTGTTTAGTTAATATTGTCTGATACGTAACAACTATTGTTTGGATTGTTGTTTATCATGTAAAGAGAAAGAAAAATACTAATTTTGGCGCCCGGTATTTTAATAAAGTAATTGAAGGAAATTAGTTTTTGTTAAGGGTTACCTACTGCATTAGAAAGCTGAAAAATCGATGTCTCCAAAAAGCTAACATGTGAGTGCTTTAAATGTCCAGTATCCAATGTTGACCAATGTATAGCATTCACTGTGTACTAGAAATAAGTTAAGTTGTTTCGTAACAAATCTTGACACTAATTAATAAAACTTACCGTATCCTTAAAGAGGAGAAAACATAGCACAATAGTGAATCAAAAACAACAATTAATCCACTTAGATTTTCGTAGATATTCAGTTTTAGCACCTACCCTCGTTCTGACGAATGGTCCTTGAACCAAAGTAATTGATGGATGCACCACAAACTAAAACGTAGGCATGAATAGATTAATGACCAACAGATAGCTAGGTCGAAACTCCAGATAATGTATCTGGTCACTGGGCCATTAATTCACTGTGGTTACTTAACTTGATCAATACCAATTTGTGTGTTTAGTTTACCAGTTTGTGTGAGCCACATTTAACTCGATAAAGTCTAAAATAATTAAGATTATGTGGACGGAGGTGGTCCAGTACTACGCTGTGTTGTTTTGGTGACACAATTAATGTTAGTGGGGTTCTGTTTTTTGCAAGTATTTTAGTTTAAACACTAGTTAAAGTACTATACAAAAAATATAAATAATAAATATAATTTAAATGACTAAAAATAATGTTGACCTATTTACTTCTGCACTTTAAATTTGCTAGACCTCATCAGTTTTTCTATGATTGATTTAGCATAACTTCTAAGTCAACAAAAAGATTTTAAGTAACTAAATTTGCTGTCACCAGTGTAAAAAAAAACACCTGCAGAATCCTAAAAATAAGTACAAAGTAATGGAATTTATCCTTCTAGGCTACAAACGCCAGTACGTATGGTCATAGCGCACGTGCTGAAAGTGCGCTGTTTATAAACGTTGTGGTACATATAGCAAACAGTCTAAGTGTTTTCAGACGAAGTATTTATAATAGGATTGAATTTGAATGATAGACAGAAGCTATTAGTTTCAAAAGAGCATATTGAAACAAAAATTGAGGACATAATGTAACATCAAAAAACTGCACTGAATTAATTAACCGACAACGGCCGATGGCACAATTTATTGACAACACAAAATCAAAGCCATATCTATTGACAAACGAACATATTAACAATAAAATATATATCCAATTACACAATAAACCGTTGTCGACATGTCCTGTAATGGTCCAGTATATACATGGCGCTGTTAAAGCAGATACGAGTATTTACGATCGGCCCGCCTGTCCCGATGCATATACGCAGATGCCACACATACTCTGCCTTAATTCGAATAGATGACGAGTAGGGTTGACTGTTTGAACATTTGGATATTAAATTGATAATAATAGGGATATCGGTCTTATGGATATTGATGTTCATGATTGGCTTATCAAGTAGCCACGTGATCGATGTATTTTGGTCTTGTGGTACGGTCACCTTATTATGACTTAATGACTTATGTCCATTCTTGCAACCCTGTTCCAAGTTTAGGCGATACATTTGTGACAAAATGTTTTTTATGATGTGAGTGTAATTATGTTTAAACCAATAAAACATTGGATATGCTTATCCTTTTTTAAGAACATAGGGAGATGGTATTGGTTGTGAATTAGAATAAAACAAGCGCTTTTTAAAACTTGGATATTTTTTGGTATTATTGAAGTGTGACTAATGTATTTTTTATAGGTGTAACTGTAATCTCGATATTATCATGCAATTTAAATAGATATCACTTTATTATAAGTTACAACGACATTGACTTTCTACTGTCATGTCATATTCTAACGATTTAATCGATACAAGTATAGATTAATTGAGACGAAAAATATACCTATATTAGCGGACGTATGCATATCTTCGAATTCAATCAAAAAGTACCATTGAACTACTTGTCAAAGTAACGCTAGATGATATTTTACTTTCAGTCCCGATAACAAATTGCGTCATCAAAAAGTAGGGTATTTTTGAAGTCATAACTAAACCACTAAATTGTAATTTTTTAATGGAGCTATATGTATATATAAATATTTTTAAGTTTATTTCCTTAAAGATGAGAATGAGTTTCGATTTTTGTTTTCATTTCTTCGGAAAAGTTCTAAATATGTAAATCTCTCTCCAAACTGAGTATATTTTTAAATTTGTTACGTTTGCTCAAATTTGGCAGCCCTACGCTTAAAATTCATATTAATGCTGGCTAACAAGCACAGAGCGACCCATTGGCGATATTGATATAAATTGATTACGGGTTGTCGCGACAATCATTAATATGCTCCGACGCAAATATCTTATCTGGTGCTTTCATTACAGATATCATTACTGACCGATGGTTTGTTAATCTTAAATAGTTCAATTGATATATGATGCGAACAACAGAGTTTTGTCTGGGAAAGGTCTACTGATTTATGTTGCATATCTATTCCGATATCCAATGAGAATTTATAGTAGTTTTACATTATGCGTGTCCAGGAAACCTGAATCATATTTAATGGGTAACAGGAATTGACGCTCAAATTACCTCTAAAATTTTGTCCATGATATTTAGTTAATTAAAATAAAAAATCAGTTCATAACCTATTTTCGGTTTGTAAAACGATATGTATGAAGTGTACTTAAGTTAAATGCTCAGACGTTAAAAAATATTCTCATTATACTAAGCTCTTAAATTAAGGCCCAGAGACGCACTGATGTAGGTCACAAGTGCAGTACGCATAACGCTATAATACAGGCGTTACATTATCTGTGAGTGCATGGCAACAGGCGCGGCGTCGAGGATTTCCTAAACAGTACTGGTTTGATGATTCATTGAGCCATACATGGGTGGTCATAAATGGTAGGTAAATCAAAACTTTACCTAGTAATGAAATAACGAGTTGTGTTTAAAAATGTTTCTAAAAATACAGTCAGACTTCTAGTCTAATATTTTAGGTAACGATTTAACCTCCAAGTTTTCCGTTACTTCTATTACCTATACTTAATAATAATTTTAAAATTTATTTTTCCTAACATCAAGCGACCTTATTACTATTGTAAAGTCAATAAAGGTTAAATACCAACTTTGAAGCCACAAACTTAATACAAAAATATTTTTGTTGAAAGAATGATACGAATTTTATTGCTTAATCTAAATATAATCGCACTTACTGAATCAGACTGACTATATCAAATTAAATCAGTCCTTGCTCTTATCTTTGTATAATACAAATGAGTTAACCGAATAAACTATTATATCATAGCCTGAGATCAGAAAGACGGCGATCAATTTATCTTTTGTTGTATAAATTGTGCAATGCATATCAGTCATTCGTAAGCAAAACGATAACTTAATTCAATCGCAAGCAATTACATCAAAGCTAATACATTACTATGATCAGCTACACTGCAATTGACCAAGAATCGATTGCCTTTCAAACCATTATTATATTTTTTGCATAACTGGCACTCCAGACAAATAAGGTATCCACGATTGACGATAGTAATTTTTTCGCTCATTCTTCGCAGTCAGTGCTCCGTGTTACTTTCACAAAGGCCGGGGTTAAGGTCAGACAGTGTTAGCCTTTGGGATGCTCATCAATTCAATGTAAATAATCTCCGGGCATCCACTGAGCACAATAAAACATGGCAACATGATAAATTGTTATATTTTCACGGCCATTTTCCATTGGCCGTCGTTTTAAAGGGAGATTTTGTAGCTGATAGTTCGGGTAGCTTTTGATCGTCATGGAGATCGAATGTATTAGTCATACGGAATTTAATATTGGTTTAGTTTTAGAGAGGTTTGAATCAAAATGTTTTCAAATATTTTTGATTGAGTTTTATCAATAAACGCGTCAGCAATTTTGATTTTAATTAAAGTAAGTAATTAGGAATATCTACTTATCTCATCTGAACATTGATGTAAAAGCGACTTAATTAAAGCTCTGTAGAACTTAATTTAGAGTATCTGACTTAGCATAGGAAGCAATGAAAAGATTGTCTTACTTACTTGATCAAATTAAAGAATATTAAGGAAACCTGACTACGAGTTATAAACTACACGGTTCTTTTACCAAAACGTGATCAGTAGTAATCTACCTATGTGGAATATTAATTTTAATTTAGACGATACAATTCCATAAATCTTCTCATATTTCTTACATTCGGCCCGCACTAAGAACCGCGCCTACATTTGTCTTCAACCTGCACCACATTACCGATACAACTTTTTACACACATCCCAATAAAAACAACAAGTCTTACATAAGGCCGTAATGAAAGTTAATTACTCGCCCCAGCTCAGAATTAATAGAGGACTGATAAATCAGTCGATGACCTCGATTTGTATCAATCAAACCGAAACGCTCAAACTCCAATTTGACTTGTGTCAAACGATGATTGGTTGCAACACTGCCTACGCCTAATTGGTAGAATGAGTTTTGCTCGCGTGCCAGTGCGGTTTACTTGAAACTAGAACTGACGGATGTGGTATCGATGGGAAGTGCGTTGTACTTTTCGTTTTTGATCTTGTATTTTTTTGATATTGTTATGTTATCGATTGAAGTTTGAGCACAGACAATGGGTATTACACAAAGTTTGTTTGATCCTTATTTAATGGGTTGGTAATAACTGTGTCTAGGTTTTCAAGTTTCGATCAATGTCTATACCTATTTGCTTCTATAAAATATTATATTATCTGCTAACAGATCGCTATACTTAAGACGCCTCATAAAGCATATAGAGCCTATCTAACAAGTTTATTTATGTCATCAGTACCGTCTCATCAGTGGTTGTCGCAAAACTTGAGCATTTCCGCGCAAACATCGTGCAGGGTCAGTGGGTCGAGCGCTTTATTCCGCTTCTCTATTTTCTATCCAGGAAACAAATTGAACGCCAAGATGACTTTTGATGTTTTTTCGACGTACTAGAGTTTTTGTGCTGTTTTTCGCAAAGATCTAGATGTTTTAAACGGTATGAGAACTTTTTTAGCGTAGCGAAAGCTGATCACCGTTACGACACTATTAGTGGAATAAACATTTTCAGAATACAGTGAAATGAAAAAGGCAGAAAAATATTTTTTTTTTATATATTTGTGAGTCACTGCACTACTCTCAGTGTACTCGTGTGTAAAACCTTAAAAACTGAAACCGTACAAATATATAAACAACCTCAACTCGATTTTCTAATTATGAAAAACCATGAAAATATAAAATAGATCCTTATGCAAAAAGCACTGAGAAAAAAAACCATCAATCACTACAAATTAATATCTATTTCGTACGCAACAGAAGCGTCATCCATAATTACTAGTTCCAGGATTTGTTGAATAGGCAGTGCGATTGCAACCAACACTTTGGCCTTTGTTTGGAACGCACGTCGCGGGCCCATCTATCACTGCTCAGTGCCTCGTGCCAATTTGTTAGTCCACGTCATTATGTACCCTATTTGTATGTGAACATTAAAGCACTTGTTTTTTAATAGACGTGTTGTTTTAGACTGGACTTTCTATTGCACTGTAATCAAAATTAAAATAGAAGTACCTACAATTTTTTTATAGAATTCACAAGTTTATGATTTATTTTTTATATAAGGTCACTATTGTATTGGGGCATACCTGTAAAGATAGTGGTTAAGGATGTTAATAAATAAATAAGTAAATAAAGTTCATCCATAACTATCGCCCGCTGCAAATTTGCGACTTTTTGCTATATTTGAAGGAATCATGAAGTTAGACAAGACAGGAAGCGAGACGCTACTACGTGCATTGTAATGTGGCGTCTTGCTTCTACAACGAAAAATGTCCTGCTTTAAGGCTAAGTTCAGATGAACGCGCGACGACGCGCGGTTGGCTCGGCGCGCGGTTTAAGATTGTAACAAATCAATGTTGTTGTGTACATGACCGCGCGTCAACGCGCGTGCCCGCGCGCACCGCCATGCACCGCGCGCAAGAAGTTGACCCGCGCGCCACCGCGCGGTGACGCGCGGTTTAAGATCTACACTCCTGTATTGACCTGTTCAGTTGACCCGCGCGGTTTGAGGTGGACAGACGCAAGGCGCGACGAAAAAAATGGAGGACGACAAGTCAAAGGATGCAATCGACATCCCAAAATAGTTGACAAATCGATCTTCGTGTAGTCTTAGTGTGGGATATAAAGTCACAAACAGGCTTAAAGAAAGTCTTTGACTTAAAATAGAGTGCACCCAGTATCGTCTTTGCTTTCGACGGCGACGTTGCAGTTTGCGGTATAAAACCCACAAGCAAATTGCCGTCCATTCTCACTGAATGTACGCTAGTCTGACGCGCGCAGGCCGCCGCCATCTGAACAGGTGAATCGCGCGGCAGCGCGCGTCGTCACGTGTTCATCTGAACTTAGCCTAAGAGTTCATAGTAAGGGCCCTGAATATTATTTTAACGAGTCTCATTGTAACTCAAAATATTAAATTATTACTTTCATTGTTGTACTAAATTCTGATTCATGATTATGTTGGTTGTCGTTGCAATTGACTAACAAACTTCTTTATATATTTTTATGAATGAAAAAATAAATATCCGTGTATTGCGAGTGTGTTAACTTATAATGTATGGCTACATAATCCAAAACATACTGCGTCAAAAGGAATATTGAGTTAGCAAATAATTAGGTTCGCATAGATTGGGTTATCGTGAGCATACCTCACACAGCTACAACCAATATTTACCCTAGCATGTTTACTGGTAATTATCGTAAATATCTTACATTTCCAGGATATCGAGCACAGTTAAATTATGTAATACTTCAAACACTCTGTAAGTCAATAAATTACATAAAAAGCGGCCATTTCTTCGGATATCAAAAGAGTATCTACTCAACGCTTCCTGCCTCAAACCTATAACTCCTTTCTCTGCTCAACAATTTTATTTCCATGAAAGCCATAATCATAAAGTTTTTATTGCTATTCATCCGAAGCAAACACTTACGATACGGGAAAAAAGTTGGTTCGTTATGTCTCAAGAGGTTATAAGTACGAGAGATCCGTGTCAGTTTTGATCGGGCGTTCAACAATGATTTATTGGTATGAGATACAAATTGTAAGGTCATGTTCAACATTCGTCAAATGGACAGCTAGTAAAACTTGCTATTCGTCATCTGCTCGATATAGCTATTGACAGGCACAAATTTTGTTCTAGTCAATATTTATTAAAGTTTATAAGTAATGCGTTTATTATAAATAATGTTTAATATTTATATTATATACTTTTGGAACAAAGCTTTACGAACGATTTAGGAAATGGACTGGCCAGTGGCCATCTTTTCATGAGATTTGAGATAAAATGTGGGTGTAATATTCCCTATAAAGGAAACATTTAGGCAGGGCTCGGAAACGTTATTTAAAAAAACGTTTTTAAAACGTTTTTAACAGTTCTTTGTACAACATTTTGTTCGGAACGGAAAACGAAATGAGAACGTTTTCAAAAGTATCAAAAACCGGTTTATTCCGCAAGGCAGTGCCGCGCGGACCGTGCGGCGGTGCGGCGACAAGTATGAACTTGTTTAGTTAAGCTAAGCCGCATGCATTTACGTCATTGCATCATTTATTCATATTACATTATACATATTGCCGTGTGGTATCCGGCCTAGAATTGACCACCCCCTTTCCTCCCGTGGGTGTCGTAAGAGGCGACTAAGGGAAAAAAAACCAGAAGATGGGCAGCAGCGTCTTCTGTAACTTGACCACAAATACTGCGATCCCCAAGCCGCTTGCCAAGCGTGGGAATTATGGCACCCCCCAAATGAAACACACAATTTTGCCACGGCCCCCAGTACCCGGCAGCTCCTCTATCCCTGGCTATGGTAGCGGGCCAGGTTACGGAGGAGCAGGTGGTGCTAAGAATCACCAGTTGATTCCTCGCTACCACCCCCACCGGACTTTGGCCCTGGCAACGCACAACGTCCACACGCTTCGGACCGATGAGAAGATTGTCGAGCTGGAGGAAGAATTGAGCAGGTTGCGTTGGGACATCATGGGATTATCTGAAATCCGACGAGAGGGACAGGATACGATAATCCTTGACTCCGGCAACATGCTCTTCTTCCGGGAAGGAGACCGAAAGTCCCAGGGTGGTGTTGGGTTTCTCGTCCGTAAGTCCCTCATTAATAACGTGGTAAAAGTCGATAGTGTGTCGAGCAGGGTAGCTTACCTGATACTCAGAATCACCGATCGGTATTCGTTGAAAATCATACAGGTATATGCGCCGACCTCGACACACCCTGACGATGAAGTAGAGGCTATGTATGAGGAGATCTCAGAAGCCATGCATACCTCCAAAACATACTTCACCGTTGTTATGGGGGACTTCAACGCTAAGGTGGGCACTCAGAATGGCGATGAGTTGAGAGTAGGGTCGTTTGGATATGGGCAGCGGAACCAGAGGGGCCAGCGGCTGGTCGACTTCATGGAGAAGGAAGAACTCTATTTGATGAATTCTTCCAGAAGTGACCATCCAGGAAGTGGACGTGGATTAGCCCTGATGGTTCAACCAAAAATGAGATCGACTTCATCATGACGACCAAGAAGCGTATATTCAGTGATGTCTCTGTGATCGGGAAGGTGAAAACCGGTAGCGATCATCGTATTGTAAGAGGCACACTGAATATCCATGTTAAGCTTGAACGGTCTCGTCTGATGAAGTCCACGCTCCGTCCTGATCCTGCCCAGATCCAGAACCCCGAAAGCTTTCAACTCGAGCTGCGTAATCGTTTCCAGTGCCTAGCCGAATGCGAAACAGCGGACGAGATAAACAACGGGTTAGTGGAAGCTGTCCAAGCAGTGGGGTCCCAGTTCTTTAGAACCCCACGCCGCAGAAAACCTCAGAAGCTCTCCAATAAAACCATTAAGTTAATGGAAGCCCGGAATGCGATGAGACTGCAATCTTCAGCTGACATGTCGGAATACGGTCAACTCAATAGGCGAATTTCTATCTCCACGCGTCACGATTTGCGCTCCTTTAATACTGCCCGTATTAAGGACGCAATTGAGCGGAACCAGGGCTCCAAAGTGTTCGCGAGGAATTCGTCTGTTGGGAAAAGCCAAATGACGAAGCTGAAGATCGACGATGGCAGTATCATCTCATCGAAACCGGAAATATTGAGAGAGCTCGAGAGGTTTTACGGACAGCTGTACACCTCGACACGGGATCCCGTTGTCAGCGTAGCTCAGGACTCTAGAGCTAAACTGACCCGACACTACACTGAGGACATCCCAGACATCAGCCTGTACGAGATTAGAGTGGCTCTGAAACAGCTTAAGAACAACAAGGCGCCGGGTGATGACGGAATTACAACGGAGCTTCTGAGAGCGGTTGGAAAACCGGTACTTTTAGTCCTCCAGAAGCTATTCGATTCCGTCATACTCGAGGGTATTACGCCAGAAGCATGGCACAGGAGTGTGGTGGTGCTCTTCTTCAAAAAAGGTGACAACACCTTGTTGAAGAATTATAGACCCATCTCGCTCCTGAGCCATGTGTATAAGCTGTTTTCGAGAGTCATTACGAACCGTCTCGAACGCAGGCTTGATGACTTCCAGCCTCTCGAACAAGCCGGCTTCCGAAAAGGCTTTAGCACCATAGACCACATCCACACGCTCCGCCAGATTATACAGAAGACCGAGGAGTATAATCGGCCACTGTGTCTAGCGTTTGTGGACTATGAAAAAGCCTTCGATTCAATCGAAACCTGGGCTGTGTTGCAGTCCCTTCAGCGATGTCATATTGACTATAGGTATATCGAGGTGTTGAAGTGTTTGTATAGTAACGCCACCATGTCGATCCGGTTACAGGACGAGAGCACGAAACCAATCCAACTGCAGCGTGGTGTGAGACAGGGAGACGTGATTTCTCCGAAACTGTTCACAAATGCGTTGGAGGACGTTTTCAAGCTCTTGGACTGGAACGGGTCCGGCATCAACATCAATGGCGAATACATCACTCACCTTCGTTTTGCCGATGATATAGTTATCATGGCGGAGTCGCTGGAGGAGCTCAATACTATGCTCAGCGACCTCAGTCTCGTTTCCCAACAGGTGGGTCTTAAAATGAACGTGGACAAGACGAAGATCATGTCAAATGTCCATGTCGCACCCGTACCGGTTATCGTTGGGAACGATACTCTCGAGGTTGTTGACCACTATGTCTACCTTGGACAAACTGTTCAGTTAGGCAGGTCCAACTTCGACAAAGAGGTCGCCCGAAGAATCCAACTCGGATGGGCAGCGTTCGGGAAACTACGCGACATCTTCTCGTCCAAAATTCCGCAGTGTCTGAAGACGAAGGTTTTCAACCAGTGTGTGTTGCCAGTGATGACGTATGGCTCTGAGACGTGGTCGCTAACGGTTGGCCTTTTGGAGAGGCTCAGAGTCACTCAACGAGCCATGGAGAGACCTATGCTCGGAGTTTCTTTGCGCGACAGGATCCGGAATACGGAAATTCGCCAAAGAACTAGGGTCACCGACATAGCTCAAAGCATATGCAAGTTGAAGTGGCAATGGGCAGGCCATATCGCTCGAAGAACTGACAACCGCTGGGGAAGAAAGGTTCTCGAGTGGCGACCACGAACCGGAAGACGCAGCGTTGGCAGGCCTCCCACGAGGTGGACCGACGATATCGTCAGAGTTGCGGGCAACCGGTGGATGCAAACGGCAAGTTGTCGTTCATTTTGGCGTTCTAAGGGGGAGGCCTTTGTCCAGCAGTGGACGTCTTCCGGCTGATGATGATGATGATGATGATATTACATATGCAATAATCACACAAACAAATCCAAGTGTCAAATGGATGGATGTCAACAAGAACTACGAGTAAGTACATATTTAATTAATACCTACATACATACATAAACTTATTTATTTATTTATTTATTTATTAACCAACTTATACTAACACATATGTACCCATATAAGTTATAGGTTAAGATTTATTAATTATACTTATATAATATGTTATTAGTATTTTGCTACCAATCTATACTGTATCTATCTATATATATATATATAAAATACAATCATGTTTATTCTAAAAATTAAATAATAGTGCTGGGTGTAGCAATACTTTCTAGGTAACAACGGGCTATGTCTAGGAATCTCGGTTCTGTATTAGAAAATAAATCAGCTGATTCATCAAATAATAGTATATTATTAATAATAGTTAGTGCTAGATACAGTGGACTTGTGGAAAGTGTGACAGTGCTGGACTTTGCAGTGATTGTAAAAAGTGGACGTTGTCGAGGGCGCAGTATGTGTCTGATAGGAGGTGGTACGCTAAATGTGACGAATTGAAGTAATGACGGATTATATATGGAACCACGGATTAGGCGTATGAAGTATTTGACTAGATTAAGGTTTCTTCTTAATTCTAGGCTCTGATATGTTACCATACCTAATATGTATGGTGTCGGGTACATATAAGGATAATATCCATATAATTTAGAATACAAATAACGAATAAAACATTTCTGTATTTTTTCGAGTAAAAGTACATAAGCTTTTTCATGTGGGGTCCAAATTATGCTGTTCATTTCTAGTATACTACGGATATAAGCATTATACAATATAGTCAGAGGCTGGCGGTTTTTAAAAATTTTACACTGTCGTAAGACGAATCCTAAATTTCTGCGCGATGTGTTACATGTCTTAATTATGTTCTGATTGAAAGAGAGCTGCGTATCAAATAGAGTTCCCAGATCACGTATGGTTGATACACGTTTTAATGTTTCATTATTAAGAGTGTAGGTGTTAAGTATAGGCTGTTTTGCTTTTGTGTAGGTCATAATTGCACACTTATCAAAGTTAAAGTTAAGCCTGTTTTTAGTGCTCCACGTGACGTGTGTGAAGTGAGCATCTCAAGTGTTAGCATCTCACAATTAAACTTATGAAAACGTGGCATCCAGCATAGTTCTACAGTTCTTGATTAGTTTTAACAATAGTTCTATCGATTAAGTTATAAAAAAATCGATGTAAAAAAATGAGATGCTAACTTCGCAAATCCATTTCAGCATCTCATCGGAATCCGAGAGAGAAACAACAAAGGAGGCGATATCCGTTGAGTTCTATGTTTAAAATAAGTTTTAACAATAGTTCTGTCGATTATAATTTTAATTTTTTTTTTTTTAATGAGAATTGTGAGCTGCTGCCCCTATTTTGAAAGTTCTGGGCCCAAAACTATTTTTAAACTAAAGACAGTATCACGATACGTCTAAATCCAAAGAGTTCTGTTCTCTAGTGTACTTAGAAAAAATTTAATAAATTATTTAGTGAAAAAAATTTTAACAATTGTGAGATGCTGACCTTTTTTTTAAAGTTCTGGGTCCAAAACTATATTTGAACGATAGATACAATCACGATTCGTCTAAATCCAAAGAGTTCTGTTTTATAGTGTACTTAGAAAAAATTTAATAAATTATTTAGTGAAAAAAATTTAAACAATTGTGAGATGCTGACCTTTTTTTTAAAGTTCTGGGGCCAAAACTATATTTGAACGATAGATACAATCACGATTCGTCTAAATCCAAAGAGTTCTGTTTTATAGTGTACTTAGAAAAAATTTAATAAATTATTTAGTGAAAAAAATTTAAACAAGTGTGAGATGCTGACCTTTTTTTTAAAGTTTTGGGTCCAAAACTATATTTGAACGATAGATACAATCACGATACGTCTAAATCCAAAGAGTTCTGTTCTCTAGTGTACTTAGAAAAAATTTAATAAATTATATAGTGAAAAAAATTTAAACAAGTGTGAGATGCTGACCTTTTTTTCAAAGTTCTGGGGCCAAAACTATATTTGAACGATAGATACAATCACGATAGTCTAAATCCAAAGAGTTCTGTTCTCTAGTGTACTTAGAAAAAATTTAATAAATTATTTTGCGAAAAAAATTTAAACAAGTGTGAGATGCTTACCTTTTTTTTAAAGTTCTGGGTCCAAAACTATATTTGAACGATAGATACAATCACAATACGTCTAAATCCAAAGAGTTCTGTTATATAGTGTACTTAGAAAAAATTTAATAAATTATTTTGCGAAAAAAATTGAAACAAGTGTGAGATGCTGACCTTTTTTTCAAAGTTCTGGGGCCAAAACTATATTTGAACGATCGATACAATCACGATACGTCTAAATCCAAAGAGTTCTGTTCTCTAGTGTACTTAGAAAAAATTTAATAAATTATTTAGTGAAAAAAAATTTAACAATTGTGAGATGCTGACCTTTTTTTTAAAGTTCTGGGTCCAAAACTATATTTGAACGATAGATACAATCACGATTCGTCTAAATCCAAAGAGTTCTGTTTTATAGTGTACTTAGAAAAAATTTAATAAATTATTTAGTGAAAAAAATTTAAACAATTGTGAGATGCTGACCTTTTTTTTAAAGTTCTGGGGCCAAAACTATATTTGAACGATAGATACAATCACGATTCGTCTAAATCCAAAGAGTTCTGTTTTATAGTGTACTTAGAAAAAATTTAATAAATTATTTAGTGAAAAAAATTTAAACAAGTGTGAGATGCTGACCTTTTTTTTAAAGTTCTGGGTCCAAAACTATATTTGAACGATAGATACAATCACGATACGTCTAAATCCAAGGAGTTCCGTTCTATGGTATACGTAGAAAAAAATTAATAAATTATTAAGTGAAATAAATTTAAACAAGTGTGAGATGCTGACCTTTTTTTTAAAGTTCTGGGGCCAAAACTATATTTGAACGATAGATACAATCACGATACGTCTAAATCCAAAGAGTTCTGTTCTCTAGTGTACTTAGAATTTTTTTTATAAATTATTTAGTGAAAAAAAATTAAACAAGTGTGAGATGCTGACCTTTTTTTTAAAGTTCTGGGTCCAAAACTATATTTGAACGATAGATACAATCACGATACGTCTAAATCCAAAGAGTTCTGTTTTATAGTGTACTTAGAAAAAATTTAATAAATTATTTAGTGAAAAAAATTTAAACAAGTGTGAGATGCTGACCTTTTTTTCAAAGTTCTGTGGCCAAAACTATATTTGAACGATTGATACAATCACGATACGTCTAAATCCAAAGAGTTCTGTTCTCTAGTGTACTTAGAAAAAATTTAATAAATTATTTAGTGAAAAAAATTAAACAAGTGTGAGATGCTGACCATTTTTTTAAAGTTCTGGGGCCAAAACTATATTTGAACAATAGATACAATCACGATACGTCTAAATCCAAAGAGTTCTGTTTTATAGTATACTTAGAAAAAAATTAATAAATTATTTTGCGAAAAAAATTTAAACAATTGTGAGATGCTGACCTTTTTTTAAAGTTCTGGGGCCAAAACTATATTTGAACGATAGATACAATCACGATACGTCTAAATCCAAAGAGTTCTGTTTTATAGTGTACTTAGAAAAAATTTAATAAATTATTTAGTGAAAATAATTTAAACAAGTGTGAGATGCTTACCTTTTTTTTAAAGTTCTGGGGCCAAAACTATATTTGAACGATAGATACAATCACGATACGTCTAAATCCAAAGAGTTCTGTTATATAGTGTACTTAGAAAAAATTTAATAAATTATTTTGCGAAAAAAATTGAAACAAGTGTGAGATGCTGACCTTTTTTTCAAAGTTCTGGGGCCAAAACTATATTTGAACGATTGATACAATCACGATACGTCTAAATCCAAAGAGTTCTGTTCTCTAGTGTACTTAGAAAAAATTTAATAAATTATTTTGCGAAAAAAAATTAAACAAGTGTGAGATGCTGACCTTTTTTTCAAAGTTCTGGGGCCAAAACTATATTTGAACGATAGATACAATCACGATAGTCTAAATCCAAAGAGTTCTGTTCTCTAGTGTACTTAGAAAAAATTTAATAAATTATTTTGCGAAAAAAATTTAAACAAGTGTGAGATGCTGACCTTTTTTTCAAAGTTCTGGGTCCAAAACTATATTTGAACGATAGATACAATCACGATACGTCTAAATCCAAAGAGTTCTGTTTTATAGTGTACTTAGAAAAAATTTAATAAATTATTTTGCGAAAAAAATTGAAACAAGTGTGAGATGCTGACCTTTTTTTCAAAGTTCTGGGGCCAAAACTATATTTGAACGATAGATACAATCACGATTCGTCTAAATCCAAAGAGTTCTGTTTTATAGTGTACTTAGAAAAAATTTAATAAATTATTTAGTGAAAAAAATTTAAACAATTGTGAGATGCTGACCTTTTTTTTAAAGTTCTGGGGCCAAAACTATATTTGAACGATAGATACAATCACGATTCGTCTAAATCCAAAGAGTTCTGTTTTATAGTGTACTTAGAAAAAATTTAATAAATTATTTAGTGAAAAAAATTTAAACAAGTGTGAGATGCTGACCTTTTTTTTAAAGTTCTGGGTCCAAAACTATATTTGAACGATAGATACAATCACGATACGTCTAAATCCAAAGAGTTCTGTTCTCTAGTGTACTTAGAAAAAATTTAATAAATTATATAGTGAAAAAAATTTAAACAAGTGTGAGATGCTGACCTTTTTTTTAAAGTTCTGGGGCCAAAACTATATTTGAACAATAGATACAATCACGATACGTCTAAATCCAAAGAGTTCTGTTTTATAGTATACTTAGAAAAAAATTAATAAATTATTTTGCGAAAAAAATTTAAACAATTGTGAGATGCTGACCTTTTTTTTAAAGTTCTGGGGCCAAAACTATATTTGAACGATAGATACAATCACGATACGTCTAAATCCAAAGAGTTCTGTTTTATAGTGTACTTAGAAAAAATTTAATAAATTATTTAGTGAAAATAATTTAAACAAGTGTGAGATGCTTACCTTTTTTTTAAAGTTCTGGGTCCAAAACTATATTTGAACGATAGATACAATCACGATACGTCTAAATCCAAAGAGTTCTGTTATATAGTGTACTTAGAAAAAATTTAATAAATTATTTTGCGAAAAAAATTGAAACAAGTGTGAGATGCTGACCTTTTTTTCAAAGTTCTGGGGCCAAAACTTTCTAAGTATACTATAAAACAGAACTCTTTGGATTTAGACGTATCGTGATTGTATCTATTGTTCAAATATAGTTTTGGCCCCAGAACTTTAAAAAAAAGGTCAGCATCTCACACTTGTTTAATTTTTTTCACTAAATAATTTATTGAATTTTTTCTAAGTACACTAGAGAACAGAACTCTTTGGATTTAGACGTATCGTGATTGTATCAATCGTTCAAATATAGTTTTGGCCCCAGAACTTTGAAAAAAAGGTCAGCATCTCACACTTGTTTAAATTTTTTTCACTAAATAATTTATTAAATTTTTTCTAAGTACACTATAAAACAGAACTCTTTGGATTTAGACGTATCGTGATTGTATCTATCGTTCAAATATAGTTTTGGACCCAGTACTTTAAAAAAAAGGTCAGCATCTCACACTTGTTTAAATTTTTTTCACTAAATAATTTATAAAAAAAATTCTAAGTACACTAGAGAACAGAACTCTTTGGATTTAGACGTATCGTGATTGTATCTATCGTTCAAATATAGTTTTGGCCCCAGAACTTTGAAAAAAAGGTCAGCATCTCACACTTGTTTAAAATTTTTTCGCAAAATAATTTATTAAATTTTTTCTAAGTACACTATATAACAGAACTCTTTGGATTTAGACGTATCGTGATTGTATCTATCGTTCAAATATAGTTTTGGCCCCAGAACTTTAAAAAAAAGGTCAGCATCTCACACTTGTTTAAATTTTTTTCACTAAATAATTTATTAAATTTTTTCTAAGTACACTAGAGAACAGAACTCTTTGGATTTAGACGTATCGTGATTGTATCAATCGTTCAAATATAGTTTTGGCCCCAGAACTTTGAAAAAAAGGTCAGCATCTCACACTTGTTTAAATTTTTTTCACTAAATAATTTATTAAATTTTTTCTAAGTACACTATAAAACAGAACTCTTTGGATTTAGACGTATCGTGATTGTATCTATCGTTCAAATATAGTTTTGGACCCAGAACTTTAAAAAAAAGGTCAGCATCTCACACTTGTTTAAATTTTTTTCACTAAATAATTTATAAAAAAAATTCTAAGTACACTAGAGAACAGAACTTTTTGGATTTAGACGTATCGTGATTGTATCTATCGTTCAAATATAGTTTTGGCCCCAGAACTTTGAAAAAAGGTCAGCATCTCACACTTGTTTAAATTTTTTTCGCAAAATAATTTATTAAATTTTTTCTAAGTACACTATATAACAGAACTCTTTGGATTTAGACGTATCGTGATTGTATCTATCGTTCAAATATAGTTTTGGCCCCAGAACTTTAAAAAAAAGGTCAGCATCTCACACTTGTTTAATTTTTTTTCACTAAATAATTTATTAAATTTTTTCTAAGTATACTATAAAACAGAACTCTTTCGATTTAGACGTATCGTGATTGTATCTATTGTTCAAATATAGTTTTGGCCCCAGAACTTTAAAAAAAAGGTCAGCATCTCACACTTGTTTAAATTTTTTTCACTAAATAATTTATTTAATTTTTTCTAAGTACACTAGAGAACAGAATTCTTTGGATTTAGACGTATCGTGATTGTATCTATCGTTCAAATATAGTTTTGGCCCCAGAACTTTAAAAAAAAGGTCAGCATCTCACACTTGTTTAAATTTTTTTCACTAAATAATTTATAAAAAAAATTCTAAGTACACTAGAGAACAGAACTCTTTGGATTTAGACGTATCGTGATTGTATCTATCGTTCAAATATAGTTTTGGCCCCAGAACTTTGAAAAAAAGGTCAGCATCTCACACTTGTTTAAATTTTTTTCGCAAAATAATTTATTAAATTTTTTCTAAGTACACTATATAACAGAACTCTTTGGATTTAGACGTATCGTGATTGTATCTATCGTTCAAATATAGTTTTGGCCCCAGAACTTTAAAAAAAAGGTCAGCATCTCACACTTGTTTAATTTTTTTTCACTAAATAATTTATTAAATTTTTTCTAAGTATACTATAAAACAGAACTCTTTCGATTTAGACGTATCGTGATTGTATCTATTGTTCAAATATAGTTTTGGCCCCAGAACTTTAAAAAAAAGGTCAGCATCTCACACTTGTTTAAATTTTTTTCACTAAATAATTTATTTAATTTTTTCTAAGTACACTAGAGAACAGAACTCTTTGGATTTAGACGTATCGTGATTGTATCTATCGTTCAAATATAGTTTTGGCCCCAGAACTTTAAAAAAAGGTCAGCATCTCACACTTGTTTAAATTTTTTTCACTTAATAATTTATTAATTTTTTTCTACGTATACCATAGAACGGAACTCCTTGGATTTAGACGTATCGTGATTGTATCTATTGTTCAAATATAGTTTTGGCCCCAGAACTTTAAAAAAAAGGTCAGCATCTCACACTTGTTTAAATTTTTTTCACTAAATAATTTATTTAATTTTTTCTAAGTACACTAGAGAACAGAACTCTTTGGATTTAGACGTATCGTGATTGTATCTATCGTTCAAATATAGTTTTGGCCCCAGAACTTTAAAAAAAAGGTCAGCATCTCACACTTGTTTAAATTTTTTTCACTAATTTATTAATTTTTTCTAAGTACACTAGAGAACAGAACTCTTTGGATTTAGACGTATCGTGATTGTATCTATTGTTCAAATATAGTTTTGGCCCCAGAACTTTAAAAAAAAGGTCAGCATCTCACACTTGTTTAAATTTTTTTCACTAAATAATTTATTAAATTTTTTCTAAGTACACTAGAGAACAGAACTCTTTGGATTTAGACGTATCGTGATTGTATCGATCGTTCAAATATAGTTTTGGCCCCAGAACTTTGAAAAAAAGGTCAGCATCTCACACTTGTTTAAATTTTTTTCGCAAAATAATTTATTAAATTTTTTCTAAGTACACTATATAACAGAACTCTTTAGATTTAGACGTATCGTGATTGTATCTATCGTTCAAATATAGTTTTGGACCCAGAACTTTAAAAAAAAGGTCAGCATCTCACATTTGTTTAAATTTTTTTCACTAAATAATTTATAAAAAAAATTCTAAGTGCACTAGAGAACAGAACTCTTTGGATTTAGACGTATCGTGATTGTATCTATCGTTCAAATATAGTTTTGGACCCAGAACTTTAAAAAAAAAGGTCAGCATCTCACACTTGTTTAAAATTTTTTCACTTAATAATTTTTTTTTTTTTTTCTAAGTATACTATAGAACGGAACTCCTTGGATTTAGACGTATCGTGATTGTATCTATCGCTAAAATTAAGTTTTGGCCCCAGAACTTTAAAAAAAAGGTCGGCATCTCACACTTGTTTAATTTTTTTTCACTAAATAATTTATTAAATTTTTTCTAAGTACACTATAGAACAGAACTCTTTGGATTTAGACGTATCGTGATTGTATCTATCGTTCAAATATAGTTTCGGCCCCAGAACTTTAAAAAATAGGTCAGCATCTCACACTTGTTTAAATTTTTTTCGCAAAATAATTTATTAAATTTTTTCTAAGTACACTATAGAACAGAACTCTTTGGATTTAGACGTATCGTGATACTGTCTTTAGTTTAAAAATAGTTTTGGGCCCAGAACTTTCAAAATAGGGGCAGCAGCTCACAATTCTCATTAAAAAAAAAAAAATTAAAATTATAATCGACAGAACTATTGTTAAAACTTATTTTAAACATAGAACTCAACGGATATCGCCTCCTTTGTTGTTTCTCTCTCGGATTCCGATGAGATGCTGAAATGGATTTGCGAAGTTAGCATCTCATTTTTTTACATCGATTTTTTTATAACTTAATCGATAGAACTATTGTTAAAACTAATCAAGAACTGTAGAACTATGCTGGATGCCACGTTTTCATAAGTTTAATTGTGAGATGCTAACACTTGAGATGCTCACTTCACACACTTCTCCACGTGTATATATTGTCTATATCTATTTGTAGTTTAGTTATATCACTAGTTTTTCGTATTGGGAGGGCAAGTTTAACGTCGTCGGCAAACATTAGAACTGTGGAGTGAATTAAATGTGCTGGAAGGTCATTTATTAGTATAAGAAACAATAGGGGTCCAAGACTACTACCTTGTCCTATACCAGAAGTTACCGGGTAGAGCTCTGACTTTGCTGTCTCGCATACAACGTATTGTTTACGGTCGAACAGATAGTTAGCAAAGTACTTCAGTAATGTTTCAGAGAAGCCAGCTGCAGCCATTTTAGTTAGGAGTATATCATTGTCAACCCTATCGAAAGCTTTTTGAAAGTCAAAGTAGGCTATATCTACTTGTTTTTTTTCGTCTATGGTATTGGCAAGAATGGTAACAATATTTAAAAGATTAGATGTTGTTGAGCGTTCCGGTAGAAATCCATGTTGTTCGTCTGCAAACCAACCATGTAGCTGATTGTATATTTTTGTATGCAGGATGGATTCAAATACCTTACCGAATATGGACAGGACGGCTATGGGTCGATAGTTTTTGATGTCACTTTTAGAACCATTCTTGTGGACTGGGATTACTTTAGAGGTCTTCCATACTGTGGGATATGTGTTAGATTCAATTGAAAGATTATATATAAACAGTAAAGGCTTTGTAAATACTTTATAGCAATCCCGAACAACATATTGGGGTATGCCGTCAGGTCCCTGCGTTGATTTTGGTGTCAGTCGTGTGATGGCTTTGTGAATTTCCTTCTCTTGAACTAAGTCAATACTAACATGTCGAGAGGTAACATTGGGATACTCACAAGCCGCTTTGCAAGCATGTTTTGCGTCTAAAGATGGCATATTTGGTTTATAAACTCACGACTCATATTTATAAACTCACGCCGTTCTCCCATAGGGGTAGGCAGAAACTACAAAACGCTAACTGCTACGATCCTGACATATTTCTTTTGCTTCTTCCACATCTATACATCTGATCATACATGCACGCCGGTTTCAGGTACTTCTCACCTGACCTTTTCGAAGGGGTAGGTACTCCCTTACTTCTCCTAAACTTGTTTCGAACAATCCTAAATAAGAAATAAAAAAACGTTTAAAAACGTTTTATTGAGCGAGAACAATTTAATTTTGTTCTTCTTCAAAAACGTTATTTATAACGTTCATTTCGAACGTAACCGAAACAAAACGTTCTTTAGGTATTTAAGACGATAACGTTTCGAAAAATAAACCGGTATCCGAGCCTTGCATTTAGGTATTAAGGTATACAACTTATTATTTACAATTTATTAAAACAAACATATTGTATTGTTACAATATGTTTCCTCCTGTAACAAGACTAGTTAACAGATTTTTTATTGCTATGCTACATACAACCACCCATCATATATTATGTAGCTTAATTATGCATTACAAGAAGGATTAACCGATATCATGTAACACTTCTGAAATTATCATATTTGAATGTGATTTTAATGAGCTCTGTACATTAAAACGAAATGGGCGGCCGTATACACCACATAGATAATTTATTAAGAACTTTGTTGCTACCAACTTATTAAGGCAGCTTCCTTTCGTGGGCGATCTAATTACCGACAAGCCGAGAACAATAATACGTAATCTGAATATTTATGAGCGTCCGTACGATGCATCTGTGAATTTGATATACTTATGCGAGGACTGTTTATCTTGAACGAAAATTGACTGTGTGCAATGAATAATTTATTGTGAGCAACCGGCACTGACGTTCGCCATATTTTAATATAAATCCATCTACCATATTGTATGCAAAATGCCATTGAATGCAGTGCAAGGCAGGATCATTATTCCAATATACTGCTGTGATATTCATCACGCGGCCTGTGGTTGCAGCATTTTAAACAAATCATCTTTAAACGTGGATGCGGCAAGCTCATCTGATGTGAACGCACTGGAGGTACGGAATCGATTTTAATAATGTTGCTTACTTGAGCGGTTTAATGCGTTTTTTGTCTCGAAACTTGCATGTTTCTGAAACGAGGAATTTCTTGAAGTATTTATGGAAAGTAGGACATGTCGCAAATCGATCAATGCGATCAGTGTTTGTACAGAGCGGAGATTTACCATCGTATCAGATTGTCGGGTCAATAAGTGGTCAGTGCCGAACACGACAGTCTTTGTATTCAGATATGAGTTACAACATAAATACATATTCAATTATTCACTATTAATAAAAATATATTTATTAAGTACAAAGCCAATCGTTTTATCAATCAAACTACATAGGTCCAAAAATATTAGACGTATCACATAGGTAGATTTTACAATGATTTATAATATTATAGAAAAAATATAATAATTGTTTTTTTTCATGTTACCATTAATGCATTGTTGCAGGCGTGTCATTATAATATTAGGCCTACTTAAGAATAATATATCTCCACTAATGTACGCCTTTAAAAATATCACAAAGTAGCCATTAATAGTTGTTAAAAATAACTTTTGTTTCGCAAGTTTCCAACGGTATTTTTACAATACAATTTCATGTGATTCCTGCTAATGATAACAACATAGCCCATAGTTAAATGAAAAACAACCATTGTATCTACCATATATTAAGTTTGTTTTTAGAGATTGAAGGCCGGAATTAGCGGTCGTTAGCGTAATGGTCGCCCTAGATAGAGCTATTACAATAAATTTCTTAATTGCCACCGCGTTGTAGATAGCAGAGATTCTTGGTCGGTGATGCAAAAGTGATCTCACTGCTTAAACAAGTATGTCAACTGTGTCTAATGTTTTTGTCATTGTTTCCCCTATGTGATAATGGCTGTGATGTCTTTTGTTTTAAGGTTCAGGTACCTGTCTGTAGGTAGGCTGTCTATTGTACTCGTGTGTACAAACACGCCGATTCAAACAGTCGAGAATTAAACTAAACAAAATCCATGAGCTAACGCGGTCAATCTTAATTTATTGTTCTTCCTTTTGAATCTGTCTTTGACGGTTTTTTCCGTTTGTTCTATTTATTAAACAAAATTACATTACATTTTTTTAAGAAAAATAATATAACTTTGCGTTTGTCAATAAGTGTTGTCCTGGTCAAAAAGAACAAAGCCTTCTTTAACTTTAGCCTTAGCTGAAAGTTAAACAAAATTGAATAAATCCCAAATAATAATCTCTACTAGAACGAATACAGAAATGTTAGTTAGCAACTGCAATGTTCCGATGAACAAAATATTGTTGAAAGTGTTCTTGTAAACAAACGACATTAGCTTGATTTATTTAAAAAAGAACAAGACACGACGCAAGTCCATACAAACTTTTCGAGCGCAGATGTTACATAGAACGTATCAATGCCAAATCCTTGGGGTCTACTGCGTAAGTTCATCAGCGAAGTACGAAATTTAAATCGTCAGTCTTCCTAAGTTACATAACAAAAGTAAAGCCCACGGCGTCGGGTGGGCAAACAACTGTGATGGAATAAAAAATCTATGTTTGTGTTGCAATCAATCAACAAAGCTCGCGCCCAGCTCCCAGTTTCCAAAGCTAACTTTTCGAAACGGGTCCGCTATTATTTAGTATTGATTTTTGACGTCTATTTTTATTGGTTTTCCAAACGCTCCAATGTTTATAGAGATTTGCGACGGCTGTACGGCTATGATTTCGTTTGATTGGATTTTCATTCAAAATAAAATGTATACTTTTTTCGACTGAACATACTCTTACTGATAAATTTCGCTTTTACTGTATGTGTAGATATAAAATCCCTCCACGCAGCGTTTATCGCGTATTTTATTTCAGTGCCTTACATGAAGTCCGGTCCAATCCAATGTTATACCTACATCATGAGAAAATTATATTTTCTATATCGTTATTTCGGTTCCGTACGAGAATATAACTCGATTTTATTACTATATACATTTTTATATTGTATTGATCAGCCATGATCTTTTGATAGGCAGCATGAGTACCTACAGCTTAGATAATAACTTCAAAGGCGACTGTTCTGCCCTCTCGCCATTTTTTAAGGAAAGTATTTATGTGTTATTTGGTTTCGCTAAACCTACTTATGTATTAATTATTATTGACAGATAATGGATTATAGATAAACTAAATAATGTTAAAATAATTCTAATAACTTGTAATAATACCAGTGATAGCAGAGTGGTATGACTGTTGGACTGCCAAGTATGTAAATGTCTTTTCGAATTCATGTACGTATTATAAATTAGTTATCAGTTGCTAAAAACGGTGAAGGAAAACATCGTGAGGAAACCGGCTCTCCTGAGAGATTTTTCAACGGTGTGTAAAGCCGTGTCAGAGGCCTACTGGCGGTTTAAACTCTGACACCAGTTTGCTCATCAACCATACGATAAGAAGAAAAAGTTTGTAGTACACGTTACAGATAAATTCACTAATTTTCAGTATCTAAAGACATTCAAATAATTTAATATTATTACTAATCAATGAGGCGTTAGCATTGCACAGCCATCTACTAAACACGTCTTAAAACCAATACATCATTAGAAGTCACTCCGTGGTATTCGATTACCATCTGGCACAAATTGTGCGAATCAATTGAGGGTTATTATACCTACAACCTGTCAGCTTCAATGAAGATCGTTTATAAATGATAAAGTGTTTCAATTTATGAGCACACGCTGTCTCTACTGAGTTTGTAAACGATACTAAAAAGGCCTTTATTTTTTTTAAGATGCTGTTGCCATGGTAATGGACGCGATCAGTTTAAATTTTATTCAGACGGAACCTTTTGTTTTTATATGTCATATGATGACTGCTGTAGGTCGTACTCATTGAAAATAAATTTTAATATCATCTTCCACTAGGACTTTGTGATTGCATCGAACTTTTCGGGCATTAGATAAGATCATATTTGTAGTGTAGTCATTCTTACCCATAGCATAGAATAAAAAAGAGCCCATAGCAGGGATAGAAAGCGAAATGACAAAAATTATTGCCAGTAGTTTTTCTTTATATAGGTAATGAACCGGTGACGCCTATAAATGACTTGATTGAATTTTTATTTATTTAAATTAACCTTCATCAATCCGTAATTACGGACAGTAATATTCAAGCATGAATCAGTCCGCTAATAGTAAAGTCATTAACCATTCAATAAATTAAACTATTAAAACGTCAACAATGCTTAACCCAAAGACAACTATTGAATTTTTAATGGCCAGCTAATTGCTGATTTGCACAAGTGGCAACAAATACCTGCCACTTCAGAGTCACAGTGTATCATCGATACCAATTTGACATGAACACAATTCGCAATCGAACAGTTTTTTATTTTGAAGCTTGTAAAAACGTGATTTATTGATATGCTTATTACTTCCACTTATGTTGGACTCACGGCTGTAAAAATTGACGAGCTAAATCTCTTTTTGTTCGTTGTGGCTTACGACACATTTTTCCTATTAACGAACTGTATAGTAAAAAATATATGGCAAGACTAGAATTAGACACACATGACACATCATACATACATCTTGTCACTATAAGTTTTTTACCAACTAGTTTTACTGAAGATCCAGGAGTACACACGTCACACAATAGTTAATGTACTCGAACAAACAGTAAATGGGATATTAAATATGGACATTGGTATTGGAAACTTTTATTGTACGTAACCGGTAGATTATGTATTAAAATATTATCTATCAACAGTAAACAATAAGAATAATAATGTTCTCCTTTCCGAATTTCGGTCACGGCGAGCTATCTTCCAGCAGAGACTAGCCAACTACGCAGGAGATATTACGCGCGCGAACACTGGTCCACTCCCTATTCTTTCACTCTCATAGTCCGTTAGGATGGTAGAACCGACCGGAGAAAGATCAAGCGCAGGACCAACGGTTTAACGTTCCTCTTCCAAATCACGGAGGGGTCTCGATGTGAGAAAACGGTCACCCATCACAAGACTGACCGCGGCGTGCATGGTCTCTGAAACTTAACCTAGCAGGTGGACTAATCTGCGCGATAGCTACGTAGCTACGGGCCCTTCAACAATAATATTGTTCAGAATATTCAAGGTAATCATAGTGTCATAACTCCCCATTCGCCGCAGCTGTATGTCACCGCTGTAGACAACGCTCACACAATGGGGTCTTGTTTAAGAATTAACGTTGAAGGCAGCCAATCAGGCAGACCATCGGTTAACTGATCAAACATAACAAAAAGCCCACACTCAATCAAGACGAATCCAACGAGGTGTTATGCTAACACTATCAATCATTTAAATGAATAGGCTCTTGCTTCGTTATCTAAAGTTGGATTGGAGCCAAAATCGTTATAAAGACGGTCTCGTTAAACATTTGATGGTCTGTGGTCGTGGAAATTAAAGAAAGTTATTATAATGCTGACAGGGATTTTGAATTAAGAGGTTTATTTTTTATTAGCGCGACATTCTTAGGTTGATGTTGTGTTTATACTTGGTAGTGTAAGCATATCGTTGTTTTGGTTGTTAAAATTGTCGTAAAGGCCTTTGTGAATTATCTTAGTGCTTAAATTGTTTATGAGTCGTCGTTATTGTTATATTATAACCGTAGTATAAACTAAAAATATAATTTATTCCAGCGAAACCATAACATCAGATTATATAGCTTGTTAAACTTATAATTCGTTCGTAAAAGGTATTCTGGTAAGGTATTAAGTCCAAAAAATTATGTGGTGCAGCTTTTGTAAGGTAAACCTAATCAGACTTCATACTAAGAAAAAATCGATGGCAATATCGAACTAATAAATGTGGGATAAGATCCCTATCTATGACTTTCTTTTCCCTTAGTTACTAAGAAACTACCGTATCCACCGTATTTATAATATGCGATGAAAATAAACAAGTTACATAATTAAAGAGTTCTAATAAACGTAAGAACAGCGGACGGAAGCGAAAAGTTGGAACATAAAATCCTCTGGTTCATGCTATCGCACTTCCTCAGATGGGAAAATTGTGTTCGATAATGTGTCTCGGAATTCCCTTGTTTTTTTTTCCATTTAGAGGGAAAATAAACCGAGCGTACACATATTTACTTAAGTTCGTTTCTATGTATGTGCAAATGTACTTTAGGCGGTACGGAAGTAGAAATCCACTTCCATAACAGACTGGTTTTGGAGTAAACTCGATAAAAGGTCGCAGTATTGATGATTATGCCGTGTTACCTGCGCACGTGGGTTGAGAATTTGAGATAAATATCACATCTTTCCGGATTTCGGGTGGCTTAATTTATTCACCAGATTCGTATGCGCAAGTTACAGGTGCAAACCCAGGTCTCATTGTGCCTTTTTCAAACTAAGTATATTTTCTTCTATTCCAAGATAATTATCACTGAATAACGGTGAAGGAAAATATTTCGATGAAACCTGGATTAAATGATCTGACATCGCTAGCCCTGTTAGCTATCGTAATAAACCTTTGCCCTGCATAGAGAAATGTTATTATAGGTCGGATTTCGAAGTAACTAAGCATATTTGTGACAAAACGTGAGAGAAAATCGTAAATACCACAACGTTTCACAAGTAAAAAAAAAGTTATATAAGCAGCTTGTAACTTGTGCCTCTATCAATTGACTCACTTACCTATGAATATTCAGTACACAATTTTACGTTAAATGGAAAAACGGTTTTTAATTGTTACTTCCGAGCAAGTAACCGAAATAATCTTTGATATCCCAATAGCGTTTACATTAATTAATTTACAATTTACATATTTTATGATAGGTTTACTAGACAAGTATGATTTACCTTACTAGTCTAGTTTACCGATAACCTAATAAAAAGACAAATCCAAACAGAGACAGAATCAAAGCCTTAAAAAGTGGCAAAGCGCTTGACAAATAAAAATCGAATAAAAAGATTTATGTGTAATCTATGACATACATAATATAATACGTCAATCCCATTTTTTTTTGTCAAACGTTTTGCCTTTTGTATAAGTGGGCTAAAACAAGTAAAAATCGACTTCAATAGTACATATGCTTTTAGCTCCAAAGGCTTTAGTCAGATCTTCATGAAATTCACAAACTACCTCCTCGTGGTAGGTACTCTATCAAACAAAAGATGAGTAAATCATATCGATTTTCTTTTTGCTATCGCTCAAAATATTATCTATGTACTTATAAGAACAAAAGGTTGTATTAAGAACTTCCCTCTTTGTTTGAAATAGCATCAACAAATAAGTATATACCCATAAGTACTAATCGTACCATAACAGTCATGTCCTAACTGACATTCACAAACCCCTCTCCCATCAATCAAGTCAAAACCACGCAATACATCAACTATGAGCACTTGCAACGCAATTAATTAACATTAAAATAAAGAAGTTGAGTGCACTGCCATCAGTACGAAGCCCTGTCTAAACAATACGCCGGAGATTGCATCCATGACGACATCAGATTAAACATTGCCAGCGTTTTTCCACGTCTCATTAAGGATGAGTCTGGAGTAGATTGTATATTTTTTTGGTCAGTGTTATGTGAGAACGACAAGTAAATTATAGTATCTACGTGTCAACGTACGGGTTATTTTATTAATTTCGGGCCTACTATGAGCCTGTAAATACTACCCGTAAATGAGTCCCCAATTTGCTGTTAATTTTATGAGAATTCTGTTCTTTTACCTTGTTTTATTTGTTCGCACAGAACTACAGTAGAGGCTACTCAGACACTGTGAAGTGCCAGATAGATATAGATAATTTGTTGGTAAATAATTTTCCTAAATAATTTTTAACTGTAGATTATGAAATAGCTTTTAATAATAGTACGATATTCAAGGTTAAGAGCACTTCTAACCGTTTCGTAACTTAAAGCTTAAGTTCTTAATTAAGTGTGAGGCAGGTGACTTATTTATTGTCATTTCTTTCAAAATGCCATACCTACTTGTTATCCGTAATAATAAATTACTTAATTAGTCTGTTTCATCATATACCAAAAAGGGATAAATACAGCTAAAACTATCTTTTTTAGTTCATTTAACATCAACAATATTTCGAAAAGTCAGTAACATTTCAATATAACTTCGGAAACTTCCATAAAAATCGCGATGAAATTCTGAACTTTAACAGATTTTTTGTTCTTGACTGTCGGTAGTCGGTAGTGTCTGTGCTCTGTCTGTGCTAATATTTGCGTCCGTGCATTATTGCTGAGCGGGCCGGCACAATGAGGCAAGGATTACCTCCGCAGGTTTACACAGGACATTGCAGTCGTTCCTTGCTAAATGAGTAATTTGAATAAGTAATCGTGCCTTTTTATTTCAATTGATTATTTTGGTGATTTTGGATTGTTCTATTTTTAATTCGTTATCACTGTATACGTATCTAATCAATATACCTTGTTTTTTTTTTTATTAAAGGCAGTTCTTATTTTCGTTCTCGATAGATAGCTAGCTAAATCTCCATCATTGAGTTTTTAATTGCTCTTGTAAAATAAGTAGACTTTTTTTATTAGACTTAGTGTAGGAAAATATCCAGGTGAATCTTTAAAATAATTGGTAAACATCATCGTTATTTTACTGATGGACAAGAGAATGATCAATTCAATTTCTTGCGTGATTTAAAAAAAGTATGTATTACAATATACTTCAATTACATTGTATTGTAATCTTTACGTGTAATAAATCTACTCAAACAGCAACAAAAGTAACACTTCAGGTCAAAACCATCACTCCTGCCGAAACGTTAAACAAAAAACATAAAAGAAAACACAGTAATCACAGCTCTGTGGGTGTATAAGCAAAGTCAACAGTCATCTCATAACCGGATAGCGGGACGCATGCATTCTTCATGAGTTGCCCTCACAGACCTATCTCAGTTGACGACGCGCGTCGCGACTGTGTTTTGCATTCAGTGTAGGCATCTCTTCAGGTCTGAGAATTTATGTGATATAGTGAGATATGATTCCGTTGGGCTTATCATTGCGATATTTTTTATGCATGTTCACTGGAGTACAGATTGAGTATTCCTATTGTTTGGTACAGTCTATCTGTGGGGAGTTGGAGTATGGATACAATTCCCTTTTGCTGGCAAAGTGAGAGCGAAATAGGTGAATTTATATGAGCTTGTATTTGTTATAGAAAAATATAATTTTGTACAATCATATAATACATGAAAGAGCATTTTTGTGAAACGATCTTGAGTTTTCATAATAGTTTAGTTTTGTCGACTTTGTCTCTTGCACTTTATTCTGTTAAAAAAAGTGTGAAAGAAGTCACCTACAAAAATGTTTTTTACTGCATCGTTATTTTGTCATTATTTGTTTTGTTATTTTGTAAAAATCTTACTTTTACTTTATAGTAAGTGTAACTTAAGAATTGAAAATCTAAAATTGATGCTGAATTAGATTGCCATACAATTATAAACAAAACCTAACTTCAGCAATACGAGTAATAAACCATTAAAATACATTCGACGTTGCTTTTATTTGTGTAATAACATAAAATGATAGTATGAACGTAAAAGTTGCCAACTAAAATAAAGTGTAATAAAAACACCGTTTGTAAAATAAAATACGAACTCTATTTTCCAATTCCGGAACACAGATTCTCAAATTTATTTCCAATTAAGTTCATAAAGTTGGTTTTCATTACACTGTTTACTGTACAATTAACTGGTACATGCAGTGTACGAGTTTCACCTAGTTAGGGCACCAGTAACGACATCGTTATAACGTTTTAAACATTTAGCATACGTTGTTTTTTCAATTTTAATTGGCAACGTTCAATGAGAACGCACTTCGTTAAAACTCCCATTTAGTACGCATTAAATGGAAATAAAAACATAACCTTTTCGGTAATAGCTTTGGTTTACGCGTAATAGTCGTAATTGCGTTCAGTTAAAAGTGTGCCAATGTCGTGCCGAATGATTCAATGACTTTTTAATGTTATTTTTGAACTGTATCTGCTACGTTGCGTTTGTAGCTACTACTGCTAAGCGTGTGGTCTTGGATTCGATTCTTAATATTTTATTAAGAACTAGTCTCACTGCAGAACAAGGGTCGCTTCTGAAACAGAGAAGGAAGGTTTAGTTAGTGTTACTATCCTTTAATTTCAGAAATATTCTTAGTATCGCAATACATGCATGGTCTCTCTGTCACGTGTAATAAATTATCTATTTGACTTCATTATCAGCTGGAAGACGTCCCCTGTTGAACAAAGGCTTTAGGAAGGAGGGGGGTTGCCATAATCCTCACGCTTGGCAGGTGGATCACAGTTTTGATGGTTGGATTGAATTTTCCCTTAGTCGGCTCTTACGACACCCAACGGGACGAAATGGGGAGGTGCTATTCTGGTCCGACATCCCACGTGACCTGTTTGACTTACCTCTTTGGAAAACACGTGCATATCAATAATTGGTATACATTAAATACCTAGACGAGTGTCATCAAATTGGCCTTGACCATACTCTTGTACATGATTAGTGACTATTTTAATTAGGCTAGTCCACAAATTGAAAGGTCGTTGAGGTCAACTCCACTTCATGAGGTAGATAGTTTTAAGACCCAGTTTTGAAACTTCTTAGGATATATTTACAACAACACTAAAAAAATGTTACGGTGCACATTCGGTGCTTGCATTTTTTACGTGCCACAGCGCTAATTTAAGTAGTATTCGTATTCTATGGTTATATATTTATATCAGGTATGAGTATAAAATTAATTAGAATCCCAATCAACGGCCCCACAGGTTGCAGCAGCGAAATGTCACCTAAAACGACTGATCGTACGTATGTGCATAATAACGGTAGGAATGTAGGTCGAATGCTGATTGCAGACACTCGCCTCATATCGAATTCTCTTTTTTCCAACCAACGATCTCGGTTGCGCGAAAAATTTCATATCGCCACGCGTTTTGCAAGTAAAATCAGATAACTTTTGACACTTCAATTACGTAGTGATGGCCGCCTCTAATTTTTTTCGCTGCGTAAAAAAGCGTGAAACATGTCACGTCAGCAGCATACAAGGCGAAGTTTCCAGAACAAAATACAAGTTCCTTAAACTTTAACGGGAAGAAGGTAATAAGAGGGAAATTAAAAAGTTTTTCGCTTTTAATATTAAATTAAGTGGAGATCTGTTATCGCAGGTGCACAATCGAGTGGACGGAGTTCGCTATCCGCGCCCCACGGCTGTTTCCTATTGTTTTGTGTTTAAGTTTACGCTTGTTAGTTTCCCATTAAGTTTTAGCGCTGTAGGGCAGGCCTTTTATTAATTCGTCAGTCTTGCATATCTAGTCGAGATGAACGTTTTCATTGCAGCTTACATCTTCATAAAATTAAATCCCTTTGTAGAAATATTACGAACGTGTGTTTATTATTTTGAGAATAGTTCGAACTCGGTATGTTATGTCGGCGCGAAATCAGTTCAAAGCGAGCCATAAATTATACGATTTGTATTCTCCTTTTAGTGTGTAGGGGATAAATAAGAAATCTCTTTAGCGTTTGTCGACCACGCTAAAGCTAACGGACAGATACAAATCTTCATTAACAGCTTGACAAAAAGTCGCAGCTGCTGGCTCTTGTAAATCTAATGAAACCTGGTTCCTATGTTCTTTTAGCGACACATTAAAAAAGAAAGCGGGGATCGGAACGAATTTAGAAGATTAAGAAAGCACTTCTATAAATATTTGTTTAATCAATCGCATTGTTGATTTCGGCATTTCTAAAGCTTAATCTGAAACGACAATAATTCCAAATTGGAGATATGCACTTGATGACACGGTTCTATTTATATTAATCTTAATGTAAATACGATGTGTTTACTTGGTAGGTTTATCGTATTTACAAAGTGGCATTTTAATTATGTCTTATTGACAGCTACAAGTGTTGGTATCGATACTTAATGACTGTGTCAATTCACTTGGTGAGCAATCTATAACTTCATTAAATTCAAGAACAAAAATAATAAATGTTGCTCTTAAGATAATGTTAACGTTCACGAATACATACTATATATCTTAAATTGAAAAAAATATACAAGTAGCCGGTAGTAATACCGGACTAATAGGAATGTATAAACGATAAAAATTATAGAATACAGATTTATCGTTCGTTTAACGATTTAAAATTTATTTTTGTGTAAATAAAATACCATTTGGTCTCGGTAGCTTAGTTTTAATGAACTTTAAATTATCACTTACACTGTGTCGCGTTTACGATCGTCTCGAATGATTTTCGGTAGTCAGGATATGTGTGGCGCGGCCGAAGCCTGGTCTATGTTTTGGTTTACATAATCCAGACTATTAATTTTGACTTTATGTCTTACGTCGACACGTTGTGGTGATTTTTTATTTCCAGCCTTGTTTATTATAGGAGCATTATACAATAAACGACATTTATTTACCATAAACATAAAAGCTATTATAATGTGGACGTAAATCTTTTACCTTGTTTAAAAATAAAAGTGACAATGGCCGGCTACACTATTCTAGCAGTGAAGAGGACTGAATTCTAATATTATATTACTTTGATTTTGGATTACAGTATATTATGTACTGTTGACCTTTACTACTATTTTCTAATGTTTCGTGGGTGCCGAAGATAACGTATCTAATAATAACAGTTTGAAAAGTGTGAAGATAACATTGTCACATTTTTTTCAGATTACCTATTCGCTAAGGATTTGTTTTTTGTAATTATGAATTGATTTACTAAAAATTATGACATACCATGTTATCTTATGTAACTATATGTCATAATAACTGTTTTTACTATAAGCCTTGTTTACGGCCTTAAAAAGTAAATGATGAAGTTTAGTAATGACGGTAATGAAGCCTGCAACTTGAACCGATATCTTAACCAAGCCCAATCGAAGCCAAACAAAACGAAGTCTATATTGGACGACTTTTTCGAAACACAATCAAGAACATTGTAAATAAAACAACATAATTCACGTCTCGCACTTAATCCGCTAAAGTGAAATATTAATATTAACTGTTAGACAATTTATCACGTAATCTTGGATAGGTTGATTCATTAATGTGATTCATCCTTTAGCTTGTTGAATTTATAACTCACTAACATAGAATATTTGACAAAATGAACCATTAGTTGTTACGAAATTGTGTAAACACACTCGTACGTCAGTGTGTCCAAGAGCAATGTTGTTCTTTGATTTTTAGTTTATTTTGAAAAGAATAACAGCTAATGAGAACTCGAAAGCATCGGCTTACATAAATCATGATTTTGTTGCGATAGTCAAAATATCTTCATAATTTAGTACGGCAAATACCGGCTGGAATATCTGAGGATCGTCATAACATTTGAGTTTTGTTTCGTTTTACGATCTGCGGTTTTGTCGTTTTGTGACGTATGGAGTATTTAGGTCGAACTGACTTTTGTTACGTACTTGTAAATTCGTACGTGAGATGGAGGAAAACTTACATCCGTTAGCTTGAGATTAACCCGAGAGAAACCCTTCTAATTTCACTAATTTTCAAAAAATTCCAATCCTCCATTCCAACCACTAATATTAGGAAAGTTCTGTTTATAAATATTTACCAAAGCATTGCATTGTTTACCAAAATAGAATTCTGTTCAAGAGCCTTTGCAGATATTAAAAATAACCACAACATATTCGGCTCACTACACGCTACAAAATGCCATGCATATTACAAGGTCCAAGAAACAAGTTCATACATCCACTATTATGGTAACGCTTCATAAAAAGCGTAATATTCAAGTCGAAAGCCAACAACACTATCCAAAGATTGTTTTATTTGTTGCGAACAACTATCTTATTTGGCGTGCTTACAAGCCAGTTGTAATATTCATCACGCTGTTGGCTCCGGTGACTTTAAACGGTGCATGTCCGTCTTTTTATTTTATTTTTTTATTTATTCTCGCCTCGATTGTTGCCAGAGAGCAGTATTCATAAAACTATGGAAGCACTGTTCCTTGTTTTACACACTATTTTATATTTCAACAGCCATTCCAGTTGAGATACAGGCGACATTTTATAGTGCAGCTACTCCGTCTTTGCAGTGCGATGTCCATCCCAGTGGAAAATGAAAATGACCTGGAAAGTACTGAATTTTAGAATACCTAGTTAAAACATGAACTGAAAATACTAACCTGCTACTGTTTTAGTATGGGACGTTATCAAAATTGGAGATCTCTATCATGGCATGGTACATAGTTTTAATACTAACATAATGTTTTTTGTCTCCGAGTGCGTTGTTTTGGTGATCGCAAATTAAAATTTGGATGAAAATTTTAATCCTTTAATTTCTCTCGCACACGCCTAAATAACGTCGAAGGGTTTGTGTGAATAAGTAACAACATTTACGTCGTCCTCCGTAGAATCAAGTCTTAAGATCAGAAAAATGCCAGGAAGTTGTTTCTAAACATTCGTGTCCTCCTGTTCCAATGAAATTATGAATAGGTAGGTACTCAGTTTCAGTATTATTTTAATTTTGACGATAAACGAAAACCTGTGGTACCTGCCTCTGTTTGTTAGCAGAAAACTTAATTATGTGTATAAACTACAACAAAAAGTAGCCTAATTGAAAACAAAATTAAAAAATCTATCTAGTTTGAAAGAAAACAACAAGTACAAAAGTTACAGACAAGCGTAGGCGAGCTCAAGGCGATAGGATATTAAAAAATCATATAATCTAGTAGCCAGAGCAGAGTAGTTTACAAGTATCATGTCTAATTGAAAAGCTTTGTTGATCCAAGATACACAAGATTTATAATAATATTAATATTATGTTTAACAAGATCCTTAGTTCATTTTGAACGTAAATTTCATGTTATAAATCGATCAATTGTGTATAAAAAGCATCGACATAAATCTTTAAGAGGTATAGAGTTTATTTGACATTAAAATCTTTGCTTTAGTTCGAGATTTTGAAGTTTTTGACTAACGACAATAGGTCTACAGGACTTGTTACATCATTATCATCATCTGCAGATAAATTTTACCCACTGCTGGGATCTTCACAGTCTGAGGAAGAATTTGTATGGGTAGCAGTCTACTGACAGTTACCACTTTAACACAAACTAATTCAATCAATAATTAATAAATCCGTGGTTAATCAGTAGGCACTACAGTTGTGCTCTAATCCCAGATTACAACAGTTACAGCCGACAGCGAGCATGTCAGAAGCAATATGTACCATTTGCAAGTGACTAGTTTACGTCTGCAATATCGTAGGCCATTCTTTAGTACAGCATGCTATAAAAAGAGCGTAAAGTTGAGGTTCAGACCAAATCAAATATTACTGTCTCAGTTTTAACGTAGCTTTATATGGAAGCAAAGATGCACGCTCCAGTTCTGTTTAGGTATCTCAGGTACTAGAGCAGACTGTTCAAAGGGAATTTTTACGTACATAATGAAAGAAAACTTTAGGAAGAATTGTAGGTGCTAAATAAATAAAATTATGTAATTGCACTTAAGAAAATCTCTGAAACACTTTATCTTATTTTAACATAACTTACATTTTAAGTCTAAACATAGCTATCAAAGGTTTCACCGAAAAGCACTTAATATGTTTTTAGATCAAAGCTTAATTAGTCTTAATTTGAAAATGTTGTAGCAGTTAGACATTTTCATAAATAGAACATGTTCAGTAGCCTTAGCACGAATATTTTTGTCTATCGTATAGTTAACGTAATAGAATAGTTATCGTAAAAAATTGTATGGGAATTTTGACAGCGCTCGGGTGGGCGTTTTTGGAACTAAAAATCGGCAGCACGAATATTTTATGTCAACTTTCGAATAGTAATAGAATAGTAAATCGTAACGTTATCGAATAGTAAACACAAAATGTAGGAAAATCGGCAGCACGAATATTTTTTTGACATTTGGTATAGTTAACGGACTATAGTAAAATACTTTAACGTTGTCACCGACATTTTGTTGGTGAGAGGTCTATCGAGAAGTATTAGCTGAGAGATATTATATGTTTTAACAATAAATTTAATTAATAATGTATTGATTAAGATCATATAGACCGACATCCACGGTATTTTATTATTTTTCGTGGTGTTTGGCTAACGAGGCAAGAAGGGATAGACAAGAATTACGGCATAAAACATACACATACCTCTACGCGAGGAGTTAAATAATTATTTTCATTTCTTTCTAACGCACTTATTAGATAAATAGCTATATTAGATTGTAGGTACCTACTTATACAGGTAATGTTTAAGTGGTGCAACAATAAAGAAAAATCTCTCTACTTATATTATAGGTAGGTACCTATTTAATATAAAGATATTTATTATGTAGGTACATTAATCATGATTCAAGAGGTTTTACTTGACATGATTAATTTTATTTGGCAAACAGACATATACCTAGGTATAATGGAGAAACATTAAATTCATGAATCAGTTTGTTTGTGCTTCTTAATTTTGTACAATGGCCTCATAATTAAAAGTTAAGTCAGCATGATTAGTTGATTAGCAATTATCTTTAGGTTAAACCAGTGTAAGACAATAACTATGTAATGGAGGCCCCTGACTAATACCTAAGAACCTATTTTTACAATATTCCTTACTTCAAGAGCTTAGAAGAACACCTTCGAATAAAACAAAAGTTAATAAATAAATAAAACAACATTTTCAATATTTTTGTAACTATAGGTATTGTGATTGATGACATTGCTTATTTTTCAATTTTTTTCTACTTAGGTACATTAAAACATAGTACCTATAATAAACATGGTGTCATTATTATTATTAATTTATATTATTAAAACATTACAGGTAATGTATATATAGTAAATGTACTGTATTAAAAAGTCTATCAATACACTCAGATGATCTCACTGTTTTAAACTACTTTAAATTACTATGCAATGTTTGATTATACTTGTATCCATTATAATAAATTGTAGACTATCCAACAAGTGTATCTTTAGTAGACTTTTGTATATATATTCTTATTTGTTTCCCTTCTGATGTCCACAGGCAAGCTATTAGTTCATATGGTAGACTCATTTTCAGTGTCTGTCCTATCTCCATAATAACACAGCACAACAACAGCTTTAAAACTGTCCCACTGCAGGGCAAAGGCCTCTTCTCGTATAGAGAAGGATTGAGCACTGATCACCATGCTAGCTCACTGCGGGTTGGCTATCTCCATAGTAGTTACTAATCCTAGGCACCTACATCAAACAATGTTCAACTGTTAGGAATTGACCTTTTGTTATAATTATGTAAGTGTTCGAAGTGATAAGTTATGCTCCTGATTGTTAGCTGATTTACTAATAATAAATATTCATATTTTAGGCTAGCTGGGAGAATTTTACACATTTTAACTAATTGATTGTACTTAGGTCTCTTTACAACTGTTGTGATTTTTATTGTTTACTAATAATTTTGAGCCTAATTTGTATTGTTTTTATATTATAATATTTAATTACAATGGTAAAGTTATTACAAATGTTGTAAATATCTACATTTGCCTTAAAAAATATTATAAATTAGGTTATAACTTTATAAACACATTTAACACCTTTACTTACATAAACAATATTTAATGAGATCCTTACAATACCTGAGTAGATGTATCACTATACGCAGTACGCACTATATACGCTAAATAAAGAGTTTTGTTATGTTTTTTGCACAAAGCATATTTTTATTCTCATAAAATAGGTACATTATAAAGATAAACAACAAATTTTATGTACAGCATAGGTAATACACAGTTGGCAAATAGTAGTAATCTTCGTCTTCGTATAGACACGAGCTCATTATCTCATGGGAATAGTTCATGCAGTGGTGAGAAATTATCCAGTGAACAAGAATGGTAGCGAGGTTGACCGCCCAGGATCCACCAGCGTACATAGATATCAACACTTGTGGCGGTATTTTACTAACACCTCAAATGATATTAACTGTAGCATTTAATCATTATTATGAATGTGAAACTAAAAGAGTTTGTTTTTAACGACATAAGAGTAAACTACTACTACTACGCAAATTGTAAAATAATAAATAATAACAAACTCTGCGTGACGTAATAACGTCATGCGAATTATTGTCAAAGCTGCGTTCGGAAATCAAGAAGGATGAAATTATGTTTGAAGGATTTATAATTAATTATTAACTTCATGTTTTTGTGAAATTATTAAATAAATTTAATCAAGACAGTTTTATACATATGTTTTAATACATATTATTTATTCTTACGCACAGTGAATGTCTGCACAAATACAAAAATATTAATTTTTAAACGAATCGTTCAATCACATTCGGTCATTTTTATCGTGTGTTCTAGGCCTTTATAAACTATAGTATCGTTAAGCTATCGAGTTCACGATGGTAAGACATAAAAATTCGTGCTGCCGATGGCTACAGCTATCGAATAGTTTACGTTAAAGAATAGTTTACTCGATACGATTACGTGACGAAAGTACGAAATATTCGTGCTAAGGCTACTGAAGCATCTTAACTTATAATTTTATTTGCGTTGACTTTCTGGGCAATTTGTGCAAGAAACGAATATTCATAATTATTACGATGAAGTACCTACGTACATCGTACATCGTACAACGCGTATTTCTTTATCACATTTTTGGAAGATGAGAAAAAAGAAACAGTTGTTACTGAAAATAAATGGGTCACAGAACCGGCGCTCTAACCAATACGTAAACAATTTTTGAAACTAATAATAGAACAGAAGTAATATCACTTACAGAAATTACAGTACAGTGAGATCACACCCTAAGGAGGTATATTAGTATAACGCATTTCACAGCGGGCGTCGTAATTCCATCAAACATAACATGGATGTTATTGATAGAAAATGTTAGTTCTACCATAACGCTAACGAAAATATCGATGCTGTTGATTAATACGAAGTAAGTGAATTCTACGCCAATGAATCTATGAATAAAATAGATGAAAGAACATAAAAAAGAAACCGTAAATATGTTGATGATATGTCAGAATTTGAATTGGAATTTTACATTTACAAGAAGCTTTTTAGTAAAAAAATAACGAAGAAATAGCTATGATGACGGAGAGACTTCAAAACATGAGAGATCAAACGGTGTTTGGTGATACTAAAATGTTTACGAAAATTTAAGCCTGCGAGTTTTTTAGACCTACAAGCTTGGTTTAAATTACGTTTAAGAATTTTTAGATATTGCTGAAATTTGAACAGAATTTAAAATTATAACGTCCTTATTATATCACCCCAACTAGTTATTAAAACTACAAATAATGCTAGACGTCCTGGTCTAAACGGGGTCGTAATATTAAAAGTATTAAAGTATTTTTACAATCGTCATCAATCAAAAATCATATCTAACTTTGCCTTACCAAAAAGAAAAGCAATGTTTATTCGAAAATAACATTGTACACGGCAATAGTTCCATTATCAAACGCATTATCTCATACAATATCTTCGTACATTAATCTGTCAATATGCTCTTTCTATGCTTTACACCTTAGATCATAAACAAGTGCTATAAAACAAAACATAGTTAATCCTAGTAATAAAAACGTCGAGTGTTACCTCCTTATTACGGACTAAAAATATGGATTTTCAGCCATGATTCACGTCTTGATTTTATTTTTATGCTAACACATTTATGTCTCCTTGTGTGAGAGATGGGTAACTTATTTTATGATCCGTAGTTTAGTTGTTAGTGTTCTATCGAGTGTGTGTATATTTGATATTGAAATCACAAAAATAGATTTCCAATTCAAACTTATATCTGAAAGCTTCTAAATCATGTACTGTACATAATGGAAGAGTAGCAAGACCTACTTACATATTAAACATTTCTTTACCTTCAGTCGTAATCCCATTCCACTCATAATTCCTTTACTTACTTTGAGTAATTATTACTTTTCCATTACTACAACCAGTAAACACGTGCGTAGACCACAAGCTGGTAACACTTGTTGCCGATGATGCCGACATGTTTATTACGCCGTTGCGAGCTGAAAGCGACTCGTAAAATGCTTCCAAGGTTAAGTTTGATTGTTCCAAACGTACAGGCTGCCTCTCTTCCAATTATTACAAAGATGAACCCAGAGATCCAGGAAATGTTACTTTATAAGTTCGGGATAGGGTTCAGTTTCTTATGGATACCATAGTGTCTAGCAAAACAATTTATGTTGCCCATTGTACGTAAGATTGCAGCGCTTACTCTAAATGCGGTTTTGAGGTTAAACTCCTATTTGCTTTTTACGTGATTTAAATAGGTCAAAGTACAAAAGGATTAGAAGAATGGATAAAGTCTTTGAAGTTAGGATCAGCTGTAAAAGGTACAAATGTTTTCCATAACAACTATTTCACAATAATTTAATCAATATATGAAAAGCAATTATCGCAGCTAAAATTGCAACGACATTATAGTTTGATATTATCAATGACAGTAGACAAATTAAACACACAATTTGCTGTGTGGAATAGATATTGTATGAATACAATCATAGACTAGATGACTCATTGTCAAGAATAGAATTGTCAAATGGAATGAGACAGCAGCATTCGTAACTGATATTGTTCTGATAGTGGGTCAAGGAACTTATGTTCTAAGGCCTTATGAATTGTTTGTCTTTATTTATATAAGCTGGTCGCTAAACATTATGCTGATTATGTTAGTGAATATGACACATTGTATTCAAACACGTTAATGCTCTAAAACATTGTTATCTTCGTATATGTTGTCCAGCTCTTGGAAGTTTTCAGTATCGAAGTTGCATTTAAGACAAAATATCACATGCCTAAAGTCCCTTTCCAACAAATATCTGCGACCCAACGGTGCGCCAATCCGGTCACGATCGATCATACATATTTGTCTTCTACGATAATATATAAATATCTACAATTACAATCGAATCAGGTCATCTATTACATTGCTTGCTAAGAAATACTTACTGTAAAAGTACTAATCGCAAAAACCTACGTCTCGAGAATCGTATGGCCTTAAACAAAAATACTTCACGTTCAAATCAAGGTTCAACTTAGGTTCAAGTTTAGTTACTTGGTTAGTAATAATAAAAATTAAATGCATACCTAAAACTTTGTTGGCTAACATAAAATATAACCTATTTTCAACTTCAATATTTATCAGAAAAATCTAGTTTTAAACAAAGTGCTTGTTTATTAGCACAATTTATAGTTTTAGCTGTTATAAATCGCTAATATTGATACAAATAAAATATTTTTAATGTAAACATTTATGTTTTGGTGGAATATAATGATGATGTTGCTTGTTATTCCAACATTGATTTGTTTCTTACGGAGACTTAAATCTTAGATCAACACATGCATTACATACATTTAGGTAGCCATGGTAATAAACACGCTATAATGACAAAGTTATTCATTTTTCATATTAATTGAACTATTAAGGATGTAACCAACAAATATCAATTTGTTAAATTAAAACTAAAAGTTACCAGATGTTAGCAAGGTTGACATGTGCGTTCCCGAATTTAATGATCCCCAAGGCGGCCACACTAAACAGCGAACATATTCTAAATTTAAAGAAGCAAATCGTTCAGTCGATACATTGAAACGGAAATAGAAGACACACGATCCCGCGGGAAGTCGAACAAAAAACGTAAAGGAGAAACACATGACCTCATTTGTCGCGAAGCGAGGGAATTATTTATTACTTTTGATACCTCTTGCGTCGGCTCCTCCTTTGTCTTTGTGAGAATCGTTGTGATTTTAATATTACTACTGGTTTCAAAGGAATTTCTAAATGTGATGCTCTCCTTAAGATGGAGAAGGATTTTGTGAGATTTTTATAGCAACACTTTTATATGAAAATTAATTGTGACACGTTAAAAACCATGTATGAGTGTTATCGGGAAAAGGCGGTAAAGTTATCCATACCTAAAATTGCTTAATATGTAACAATTAGGTACTTAAGAAAATTACTAATATTAACTACATTATTATTTTGGTTCTGCTATCTGACAAGAATTTACATACTGAAACTTTAACATTCTTGTAAAAAAATACAAAAAAATAATGAGTTACGAGTTTCCCAGTTAAGTGTTTGGTACATTAATAAGGGTTCCTAAAGAATAACTTATTTAATTTCGTTATTACTTATTAAATTTAAATCCGATGACACTTTAATATGTACGTTTTAATATGAAATAAGGTATTTGTGATGATAATAACGTACCTACGTTACATTCATGTCAAGGAAAAGACAACGTGTGACGTATTTTGTTATGATTTTGAAATTTAATCATTACCAAATTGTGTAACTCATAAATGCGGTCGATGTTATTACATTTAAAACCTTATACTCTTACAAATTAGGTTTGGAAGATGACAATGCAAGCAGTAAATATATTTTTGTTAGAATACGTGTGATGCGTCCGCCAGATGCGGCGGCGACAAAAGTGTCGACTAATGACTTGGTGGCGACGATGTAAACATTCGACAGGAGACACTGTCAAAATCATCACGAAATCGTCGAAAAAACTGAAGGAAAATTTGTATGATTCACAGAGTCATTTATGAAAACAAATATGAAAGCATATCCTTAGTAAAAAGACAATATGGCTAACAAAAAAAAGAAAAATTGGTCTCGGCTTTGCTTCGAACTGAGCATTTTTTTTAAATATTTGGCTATTAGAAACTTACATTTTCTAAAATAAAAAGACATTTAAAGCTTTCTCCTAAGAATTGACATTTTGGCACTTTAGCAATTTTGCCTGATGATCTGCATGATTTCTGTTAACATTTGGGAAAATAATTAGTTCATTGTTACGCAGATATCGTCCAGTAACTTTTCATTACGTAATTACAGTACAATTTACAATTAGAAACAGGGCTATTACCAGATTTCGAGCTTTACTGAGAATTGTTCAAAAATAACATATTAGTCTGTCTAGGGGCCGAATAAATATACCTAGTCTTTCGCAGAAAACTGTTATTTTCAATGTAGCAAATGTATTACAATTTCGGACTATATTACCAATGAAAATTCATAAAATTCAAGGCGAGTTCTTCACAGACGATCTCGTCTCCCCTGATCATGATTTATTATTTAAAACAAATAATAAATATTTATAAACCAGCAGCTCACGGCCTGGATTCTCAAATCGTAAAGGTTACGTCCAGCGTCGGCTCATTAAAATCACCATCAATCATTTTTGAAAACGCTGAATCACAACCAATTGATATCGTAAAAATATTTCTGATGTAGAAGCGCAAACGGCACAAACAAAAGGAAACATGTAACCCGATACAACTCTGTTAAATGTTTACAAATGCTTTATGTTTGGCGAAATCAAACACGATTTGAGTGGCGTTCCACAAAAATACAAGCTAAGGGGAGGCAGTAGCAAAATTCAGTGTAAACAATAGTACAAAGACGAGGTAAGATTATTGGAGAATTTGTTTTAAGCCACTTGAGGCACTTGTAAATATTTGGTAAGCTTTCGTACGCCTTACGTCTGCCATTTCACCTGCCTTCGTGACGTTAACGTTTAATGTTATTTGTTTTGCGATAGAAAATCAAGCCCCAACAGCCTTATTTAGACGTCCTTTTTATTAATGTTGGGGTCTTCGATATTTTTTCTCATCTTGTGTTGTTTACTTTTTGGGTTCGTAGGTACTTATTTCTGTTGTTTCTGTAAAACATAATGATCTACAAACTTCGTAGTAGTAAGTTAGAAGTCCCATATTTAAGTGAGCACAGTACAGTATTTACGATGAAAGCTTTACCATAATTTTATTGGAAAATTTAGAGCAATCTCAATTATTATTTGATAAATGACTTGAAGGTATGTATGATTAGGCAAATATTTTGGATTTGCAACACACCCCATTATAGTCTCTAATTTACGATTCAAAAAAATCCCATGTCAAGTATTAACCATGGATCTCATGCAAAATGGACGGAAGTCATTGCATGGCAAGCTGCAAACAATCATTCGGAATTAAAACCAAATTAATTACCAACGGGCTGTTATGATACACGAATCACTTGTTCTTATATCCACACGTGTTATCAATCAGTGCAAAGCTCCAGCTCTATATGAAAGCGAACAGACTGACAGTCGTAAAACTCATGATATGGGCTGATTGAAAACACGTTCAGACGTTCAACCGTGCGTACGCGCGCTTGCTTTTAATTAGGATAGATATAATATGCCGCCGGTAAATGAATAGTGGTGCATTACCGTAACGAATAGGCGGCATTCGAATCCCAAATTTCAAAGATCTATAAAAAGAAGGGAAGTATAATATTAGCTAAAGATGTTCATGAATTTATTAGTAGGATATACCAATTTTGTAACTAAATAAAAAGTTTATGCATTTGTATCTTAAACCTTTATTAATGAGTCATTGAATTACTGTTTACTACATTAATATCCGTTATTGCTGTTTCTGTATTTTTTCCAGTCCTGGATGATTCTTAATTTTTCTTATTTATTTTTATTTATTTATTTTTTAAAAACGTCGCCCCACACTTGGAATTTCTCCTGTATCTAGGTGTAATATCACATACACAAACACCCAGACTCGGGACAAACATCTGTGGATCACACAAATGTTTGTCCCGTGCGGGAATCGAACCCACAACCCCTAGCGCAGCAGTCCAATCGCTTAGCCACTGCGCCAATCAGGGCGCCAATACGAAACACATATTAAAAGAAAATTAAGATTGTAAAGCTCAATAAGACCACATTTGCGTTTTTCATAAACGAATCAGTAATTCAGTACGGTTAATTCCTTTAAAATGCATGTCCTTAATATCTATAATCATTACGTTGTAATGCTCACATTTCCCTAAATGAAATATTTACGAAACGCGCAAAAGGCAGTGCCTGAAGGTACAATTTCTTTAACAGTTGAGCATTTAAAGCGAAATGCATAAATCCGTCCGTTGAAGTTAAAAGACGATTACAAAACAATTTTAAAATTTTAATTCGATTATTCATTTTTTCCTCGATACGGTTCATAAGTAGGGGGTTTCTCCTTGCAACATATCAAGCACCGGAATTATATTGTCGGTAGTAAGTTATCTTTAGTGCGCCACGGTTGCCATATTATTAACGTCACAACATTGATATAACACGAGGCTCCTTTCCGCAGACATGTCTTCCAAACCGCACGTAGCAATCATCATTACGAATCAATCGTCGAAAGGCAGATGTGTAACAGTTACACTTCATCAGTTGTCCATGTATTTTAATTTCAAGAACGTAGTAAGGCAACATGCGCCGCGCAATTTTGGAATTTTACCAATGATCGTAAGGTTGAAATTGGAGGAGCGGAGAAATTGAATATCCGTTGGAATACGAAAAGGGTTGAGTACGACTGGCTATCTCGACGTCATCCTGTGGATCCCTATATTTAGAATGTCACTTAATAGCGTACAATTTTGCAGGCAATACCGTCGATTGTGTAGGTGCATTCAGAGGAAAATGCTCGACGGAACGGAAAATTTGTCGCGGCCATTATTCGCACTGGCGCTTCGGACGATTAAATTCGGTTCACCCACGAGTTTAGTACTGTGATGTACATGAAACTAGCTTCAATTGACACATAGGAGGTAGTTATCTCCACACAATTGCGTTCGCCACTTCCTTTGAGCAATTTTAGGGTACACAAAACAAAATTTCTCGAATTGATTCTTAAAAAAAAACCCAAATAATGTTAAAATATTCAAAAGATAACGGAAACACACGCGTGCTCAAACAACTTAAAACAATCAAATATATCAAAGGATTTAACAGTATTCGATGAGGCAATTTGTCATCCGCGATAACGCTGTTTGAAAACATTAAGCCAGTGAATAAAATAATCTCTTGTTCTCAAAACGAGATTTCTGAATTTGAATTCGATTGTCCCCTCACTTGGTTGTAACTTGATACTTTGGCGCCGTCACACCGCGCACCGGTAGCGTCTTCATAATAACAAACAGCTGACATTTTGACAAAGTGGCTACAAAATACTACATATTTTTTGTTCATTTGATATTCGGGATTATTTTGTGCATAAGCAGGTGTATGAACAACACACAGAATGTCTTTATTTCATATGTAATTTTACACGTAAGACCTTGACGGATGCGTTCTAATGCGTTTATAGGTATTTTAAACAGTCATTATAATACGAATTATTTATTATCTAGGTGCCTAGATATAGTATTTCATGAAAGTGTGGCAATGAAAAATACTCATTGATATATACAATATGAAAAACTACAGAATAAAAACCGATTTGAATTATCCTAAATCACAGTCGTATACAATTACATTAAAAAATCCTAGTTCAAATTAATGACTAAGAGATCACAACCGAATATTTATCGATTCAAATGTTGATGCTATCTCTTATACCCCTAACCAAATAATAAGGTCAGTAAAAGATTCCGTAGTAAATAAAGAGATTACGATAGGAGTTTGGACGAGGCCTACTTTCTCTCGTGTACCTTTTTTATCCTAACAGACAATAGCAGACTTAAGTTCGGCACCGTCTTCATTGCAGTAAGACTCCCGGTATTTATTCCCAAAACGACGTAAAGTAGATAAGCCGCTCCCGTGTAGAAAAATTCCCTTTTAGATTTATCGGTAATCTCGTTTGTTGCCGCTTTTATTGTTTCGGCGAACAATAATGAATTAGACCTACTTGCTAACATTATTTGCTTAGGCCGGCGTCATTTTGTTTACTTTGGAACAACTGCATATCCCATCAGGGGGAGAGTAGGGTTAGCTAAATCAATGCGTTGGGCGTTTGCAAGGGGATTTCTAGATTTATCGTACTTTGTTTTGTACAGTCATTTTCATTTTGTGTCCGGAAAGTAATCTATGAATTTCCTTTGTTCGATTCAGTGAAACAAAAATTCATCGAGTGAATCTCGTTATGAAAGACTTTGATGTAATAAAAGAAACGTTTTGAAGAGAAAAGCAATGCTCACATTCCACACGATGTTCGCGGCCATTTGATCACTAACGAGATGATTCCCGGAAGCTGTAATACTTTGTTGCTTTTGTGGAATTAGATTATTATTTGTCACATAAATTGTTAGAAGCGGTTTAATTACGACGTTGACACTTCAAGGGAATATAAAAGTACCTATTATATTTTTGATCACCAATGTCCAATAGCTATAGCTTAGCTATAACTTATATAGTTAACCAAAAATTTTAACTTTCATAAAAACGGCGTGTAAATGTAACAATCATGACATAATAACTTATAATTTCTTCATGATCATTATAAAATCCATTTAAAACGCGTTAAATAATTATGTGCTAATTTCCAACTTTTGCATAATATTTCCCACGAGATTACAATACATTCGCGTTACGACGTTAATGCTTATTCAAAACATGCACGGATTTCTGTGTCATTAGCTCGTTGATTCCACAAAATTCATCTGACGCCTGTAATGACTCGCATACATTTCGGAGGCGTGTTATGGAATGCAACGTTACGACATTTGGGGCCAAGCAAACCAAATTAAGCGGGCTCATTAGCAGAGCACTGGCATCTAGAACTAAATATATGAGATAAATTCACACGGAATCAGATAATACACCATATTTGGATATTAAAACAACTTAAATAACAACTTTAGTGGAGTGTCTAGTGTGGGTGGCGGTTGCGGCTCTTCCATCGCGCCATTATAACTGTTTCTACAGTCGGTTTTATGAACTTGTCCTATTTAGTTCATAATCTGTAGATAATTATTATTGTGAGACATTATGAATATTAAAGTACGATTTATCAACAGTTTTAGGACACAACAACGGAGTTTTATTACGGAAGACTATTTGGTGAGATTGTACCTACGTAAGTATTGCTGTTATAAAGGGGTTAGCGAAACCTTTCATGCGAGTGTTAAACGTGAGAGGGGAGATTTGTTATTTTGCTCATAGGGTTAATGTTTACATCCATGTGATAGATGGGTGTACAATAGGGGTGCAAGTAGAGAGCCTCCACGAATGATTATACCTAAGTCAGTACCTACTTACGTCGGACGCGCACTGGGCGGTCAACCTCGCTACCATCCTGATTGACTGACCAACCTCTACACCAAGAAATGAAATCCTTAGCCAGAAGAAGCATCGTGTTAGTATCAGGATCGTCCCCACCAACTCCTGTGGGAAAAAAATAGCTATGTATTATGATATGGACGCAAAATAGTGGTTGAAAAAACATTCGCAAGCGTATGCTGACATGAAACGTAATGTTCAATAATATTTAGATTTCCATAGGATGTTTAGAATGCAATCAGCATTGAGAGTATCATAAACATATTTGGTCTGCATTGCGCAGTGTATAGCCGTTCACTGCGGATTACGTCAATAATGTACCATCGATACAGCCAAAGTAGGGATTATCACACAATCATACTTAGAGATTAACTGACGGATTATGTAGTGTCTAAATTAGTACTAAAACGTTCGATAAAATCTCGTTAAGTGCCAACTAATCCTGTATATAAGTTATGCTTATCACCGGCCAGATAAGTATGCGGTGATTGGATGTATATTCATATTACCAACAGGGGTGAGCCGTTGCAAGATGTGTTGCAGATTATTTAAAAATATTTCCTTTGTTTTTTTCGCACAGGATTGGCGAAAATCATCGGAAGTATTATTTAGACTTGAAACACCAGAAGATTATAATTTTAAAGAAGTTGGTAGAACTAGACGAAAAATATAGAACAGCCTAAAAAAATTGCGAACGTAAATACACGAGCTCTTAACCAAAATAGCTATTCAATTCAATATTTCTTCATCGGGTTAATTTACCAACTTGTTCTAGCTCAAACAAAATTATTCACAGCACTAACGCTGCGGTGTTGTTCCGACCATTTTCACCACGGACCAGTTCCAATTCACTTAACCGTTTTCCAGTTACAAGCGTTTCCTATGCTTTTGTCTACACTGAGAATTAATTTTAAGAAGATCGGTGTCCACTCGTGCGAATTAGATACAGTACAGTGAGCTTATAAACAACGTTGAGCTTTTGTTATGATAAAGGAATTAGTATAGCCTGGTTGTTCCTGAAAAAAAGTCTTACCCTGAATTTGTAATTGCGTTCGCCCTATGTCTTGTTCTCGATAAATGGCTTATACCATGTCGTAAATATTACTTTGTAGAGCTAAAAACTAATTTACAGTATACGCTTAAGTATTCTAATTACGCTTTGCTCATAATTATTGTAATCATAGACAAGCTTTAATTATGATTATAACGGGGTTTTAAACCCACTTCTCCCAACAGCTAGTCCAAAAGTTGGCCGTAAAACTATCGAAGCTTCATACACAGCAATCAAGTTAATAAAACGTAGCTTATTCGTTATATTTGTTGAAAATATTGGTATTGTATTGACAGTTTCATTTTATTGGTTTTACTGAACGCGAGTGTTGTCTTTTAAATTACTGATAGGTTTCATGTTTATGTTGACTGAGTATTATAAAAATACAAATATTTTATTTTTAAACCTCGATTTGATTTGCTGCCAATGTATTCTTTCCTAATTCAAATTTTGGGCAAAAAAGTTGATAGCTTTTTTAAATGATAAGTCAGCTACCGTAGTAAAGAGTTGCATTTGTTTTTAGATTAAATTTGCAACCTCTGCGATAACCAAATGTAGGATATTTTTATTATTTTAGATTAAAATAAATTCTTGCGCAGTTTTTTTAAATATCAAAGGAACACAACATGTAATCAATAACTCATGTGATTTTAATAACGTAACTACGAACGTACTAAAATGATCATAAGGTTTATTTTCACATTACAAGTTTAAAAAAACACATAAATTATATATACAGTATTGTTCGATTTGAGATAAAAAGTACAAGCGACGGAAGGAAATAAATTCTCAGTCCTACAAAATAAATTTCATTGTTCATTCGACGCGTGTCTGCACTTTGTCATTGCAATAATTAGGATGTAAAAGTGTCAGCCTGTAATCTCTCTTTGTGTCCAAACATTTTGTCACGTTTTAGTTCGTTCTTTCAAACGCTTCTTTACCAATTAAATTTGTGACGTCATGTCAACTCTTATTTATGAAATGCTGACGACACCGTCTTCTTTTTTAATTTACGAGTGAAGCAACCGCCATTGTTCTATATCCTCTGCCTCTGATATGATACAATTCTTGCTTTGTCTTTCACCTGGTTTATGTTTTTTTTCTTATTCTTCCCCTTCCTCTTTTTCCCCAATTCTTCCTTCTAAAAAAAGGTTGCTGTGTCTTATGAACCAATCATCTTTTCCCTTCTGTTATAATCTATGGTCTTTCTTCAAAACCCACTAATAAGACTTCGAAACATTAAAAATTAAACCTGCACAAAATAATTAACAAAAATACATTCTAAGCAACTTTAGGATCTAAGGACCAGCCGTCGTTTCCCCACAATGGAGATTATAGTAATATCAAGATACCGACCCACAAAAGCAAAAGGGATCGTGACGAAATAATAATTATATTTAATAATTACCTTATCAAAGACGATGTAATTTGTTTGGGCTGTTTCAATATCGACATAATTTGGTTAGCCAGATGTTTGATTGATCAAAGGCCTATAATAATGGTCTCTACAGTTGTTCACGGTAATTAACAAATTTTAATAAGCTTCGAATTTTTGTGTTGATGTTCGGTTTCTATTGAATATCGATAGCTATAATGAAGTATGAAGCAACAGTATAATGACTTTTATTTAGAATTATATCGTACAACTTTTGTTGGCTTTGGTATGAGTGCAATAAAACTTTACAGCATCTTATAAAAGTTAGTTAATTTTTTATAGTTTTATTTAATAACATTATTCCAGTATCTTATAATGAAAGGAATCTTTAAATATTTTTGGTAACATCGAGAATATAATATGATTTAGGGTAGGAATAGGTTATTTAAAAAGGCCTTATTTTATACACCAATACCTATGTCTTCAGGGATAATAAAGCGTGTATAAATGTGTGTAAAATTATGCATGTTCTTACTTATGTTTTCAATTCTCTGCTTTTGAGTGTGGTGTGTACTGTGCCTTAAAATGTATATTAATAAACGTGTTATTTATAAGCTGTATAATGTACCTATGTATACATTTAACAAATAACAATAAGACACCGATGACGTCAACCTATCCCACTTATTGTATCGTCAACTGCAAATTGCACTTAGATTTATGTGTATAAGAATGACGTCACGAGAATGAACTACTTTATGTATTGATGGATAGTTTCCTGTTGAAAGGCTATTGACGTGAAAAAGCTCTTAGTTTTTCATGAGTGCATTACGTGAGCTAGTAACCTTATTTTTTATGGACGTGTGTAAATTCAGGGTTGCTTTAAACATTTTTGTGTAGGTGTTGTTATGTAACTTTTTCTCTCTTTATTTTATTTTCTACCTAGACTAGATGGATTTAGTACGAAAAATTCGTTTAACGCAGCATAGTCTAGTTAATACAAAATTAATAGGTAATTCTTTTTCTTGAGGTATGGAAGGGAAGAGTAGAGCCGGGACCCCGTGGATGCAAATGGCAAGTTGTCGGCGTTTTAAGGGGGAGGCTTGTTTTCAATAGTCTTCGAGCTGATGCTGATGATGGAAGGTAAAATACTACGTTTACAAATAATATATATGTATATACATAAATGTCAAACTTCTAGCATATTTTGTTACTTTTGAGTCGAGACTTTATCAAAATAATAAAGATTTGTTGTCAAAAACCAATCATAACTAGAACCGCTTAATTAAACAGACGTAAAATATATAATTTTAAATAATGTCGACTAAACAAATAAAAACATTATTGTTAGCAAACAGAAAAGCTTGTACCTAACACTGGAGGATATATTATAGTGTTAGCAGACCAACTTCAATAGCAATATAAAGTTAGCATTCATTGACAGAAAAAACGCATTCTCTATAACAACAGCTCGTTGAAAGTTCAGTCAGTTTCCAGTTCGATTTGGGATTAAACTCTTACTGGTTTTTCTAGAGAAAGACCGGCAAAAGCTATTTAACTTTGCAAGCAAATAATAGTTCGCTATCGCTCTCCAATTTGCATGCGCAAGCGTGAAACGCAATAGGAAGTCTGTTAGACATTTCGATATACATACGTAATTGAGAAGTTTTATCGATTCTGGTGAAATGAGTTGAAAGAACGTGGGATTAGGATCCCAAAAATTGGGAGACTCGCAAATCCGTAAAGGGGTCGGAAAAGTTGTACTTTGTTACGGACCCTCTGTTAATAAGATTATTAAACAGTAGGGCCCAATGACACACGGAAAGACCTTATGCTTTTCCTCTGTCTGATTCGTTCACGTTTTGTCGTTTAGGCGTAAAGCAGAATTGCGTTAATTAGGCCTACGCTAGACACAATATACTGATTAACGAAAAAGTGTAATGAGTTTATTTAAAGACTAAAGTGAACATGCAGAATCAATTGGCAAAACTAGATGTTGAAAGTTTGAAACCCTTCCTTAGTAATCCTAGTATATTTTTTATACTATTAAGGAAAGACTTTAAACTAAGTTTTTTAACAATAGACTATAATTGGTATCTTGATGTGAAGCAGTTACTTAAGGACGTATAGGAATATTTATTTTTATTTAAAACATAATCTTAACTGCCTCTATAACACTCACTAGTTTGGCTTTCTCTGCTTTAGGTGATACCAAAAAGCTGCTTTTTGTTCTAAACATCTTTATTTAACCGTTCCCACAGCGACTTACTCAATTCGGAGGACTTATTGGACACGTTCCTAGATTAGCATAACAAGAAGAAGCGAGCATCCTTAGATAAAATAATAAAAGCATAAAAGAATGAATAAATCTGCTAATTCCGAGTACTTCACTTAGTGAGGGAATGTTTTTGCAATTGAAAGTTCCTGTTTCGATTCACTTCAAAGCAACGCTTTGAATACTAAATGACGTATGACTCGAATGCAAATTAAAAACCGCTATATTTTACATGGATTTTGTTAAAGGGAATTTATTAACCCATTTGGATTCTAGTTAAGTAAAATCATTAATAAGTAGGTATATCTAATTATCTAACAAGTAGGTATTTATATTATGCATGAAATGTTTTAATGACCAATAACGTACTTATAAATACTATAATATATTGATAAATCCTTACAACCATTATTTTAAAATGATTAGGATTAAGATTGTTTTCTTATTTATTTTTATTAACTAAAAAACAAGTTATTGGTGGCGATGGTTAGGTCAAAGAAGTCAGGGGCGGCCACCAGCACGTTGGGTTGACGAAATCAACAAATTCGATAACAACACCCGAACAAGAGAAGCTCAAGATACAGAAGATTGGCATACCTATATCCAGCAGTAGGTGATACCGGGCTGATTTTTTTTTTTTTAATATCTTGGGACAGCCCACACACGGTCATCTGATCCCAAACTAGGCAGAGCCTGTATTATGGCAACCAGACAACTGATAAACATACTTAAATATTTCTAAATACATACATAATATAGATAATTTACACCCAGACACAGAACAAATCATTATGCTCATCACACAAAGATTTGTCCTGGGTGGGAATCGAACCCACAACCTCCGGTTTAGCAGTCAGCGTCACTAACCACTAGACCAACAGGCCAGTCAGATAAAAAAAATAAGACACCCCTCGGGTTCGTCGGCATAAAACCGGACTTAAATGATGAAATAACATATTCACTAATTTTACATCGTATTTTACATGAGTACATGTAATTTAAAAACGAAAGTTTAAAAATTATACGTTGGCAGCATTAATTTTCAAATTTTAAAACCATCTCAATTTCGTACTAACCGTATCAAATTAATGTTTTTTTTTAAACTACATGTTCATACCTGTGCAGGCAAGCATGATTACCATGGTAAAAAGGATCACCATGAATGGTAATTGTTACAGTACAATATCTTTGTGCTGTATCTACAATCTACATCGCAATCTTACGATCTTTATCGCACGTTCAATATCTACTAAATGTTTCTACTATCCGTGATCAACACGTAGTCGTTAGTATATAAGATGCACCTTTGGATAATTATAACCAGACTATACTACAACTTTGTCTCATTTACGCCTAACCATATACTGTCAAGAAGTTTGGCAAATTGGTGACCCCGACGAACGAATACGCAGCAAGAAACATGGCACAATCACCATGCAAGGCGAACATAAATCAGCAAGGAACACTTGAAGTAGCCGCTGGCACCTCGGTTTTATCTCGCATTCCGGAATTTTGGAAAGACCAACCAAGATTATGGTTCACGCAACTAGAAGCCATATTAGCACCACAGAAGCAAGGAGACGAATACAAATACTGTACAGTAATAGCAAAATTATCCAAGGAAGAAATACTACAAGTTAGTGACCTAATCACTTCACCACCGACTACAGATAAATATAAAAACATCAAGGAACGTTTAATTGATTGTTACGAAGAAACAGAACAGCGACAGTTTCAAAAATTAATATCAGAGACAGAACTCGGTGATCAAAAACCTTCGCAGTTATTACGTCAAATGCGAGTCCTCGGGAGAGGAAAAATCAGTGACGAAACAATTAAACTACTATGGTTCAGGCTTTTACCAACATCAGTTACTACGGTTCTAGCAGTTACGGAAGACATGGAAATTGACAAACTGAGCCAAATTGCAGACAAAATAATAATGAATTCAAAAGTAACCGAAATATCAGCTGTTAGCAACGACACTTCAAACGACAACAATACAGCATGCATTTTAGCCCAGCTAGCAAAATTACAGATAGATATTGACGCAATTCAGCAAGGTCAATATGGCTATCGACCCAGCACGCACAATCATTTCAAGAAACGTCAACAATTCCCGATTATGAGGCCGAGAACAAACTATAGAGGAGCAAAGCGATTTTGTTACTACCACGAAAGATTCGGAAAACATGCAAGGAACTGCATTAAACCATGCGGTTGGAAACCAATGGCTTACGTACGGAACCAGGGAAACGAATAAGAGCACAGACAACGGCGAAACTCTGTGCAATCCACCCATCCAATCGCCTCACCATTACCGACCGAAAAAGTGGTATGAAGTTTTTAATTGACACGGGCGCAAATATTTCAGTCATTAGCAAGCAACAGAGATATTCAATTTTACAAAATGAACAATACACACTATACGCTGCAAATGGGACTAAAATTAGGACTTACGGCGAGAAGACGCTTACCTTGAATTTAGGACTACAACGATGTTATAAATGGAATTTTATAATCGCCGATGTTACACAACCAATAATTGGAGCAGATTTTCTAGAGCACTATAAACTATTAGTCGACATAGCAGGTCGCAAACTTATCGACAAAGTTACAGAGCTGACAACGCATGTAACTTCAGAAAAAGCGACACAACAAACAATTCGTACTATCGCAGTGGGAACGAATTCACGTATTACGCAACTTTTAAACAAATACGAAGACATCACGAAAGAGTCCTCTCTACGCAATGCGCCCAAACATAAGATTGAACACCACATTATCACTACAGGGCCACCCGTCGCAGCTCGGGCAAGACCATTACCTCCAGAAAAATACGACATAGCCAAAAAGGAATTTCAAAATATGATAGAGCTCGGAATTTGCCGACCGTCAGATAGCCCATGGGCAAGCCCATTACATATGGTAAAAAAGAAAAATGGCGAATGGAGACCGTGCGGAGACTATCGAATGCTCAATAGCACGACAGTACCGGACAAATACCCACTACCAAGATTAACTGACTTTACATACATATTAGAAAATAAGAAGATACTAAGCAAGATAGATATACGCAAAGCATACCACTGTATTCCTGTTAAAGATATAGAAAAAACAGCCATCATCACACCTTTCGGACTTTTTGAGTACTTAAGAATGCCTTTCGGATTACGCAATGCGGCACAAACATTTCAACGATTCATGGATTCCTTATTTAGAGATTTAAACTTCGTATTTATATTTGTAGACGACTGTCTCATCGCATCGGACAACGAAGATTTGCATTATCAGCATTTAGAAACGGTTTTCAAACGTTTACACGAGAATGGAATAACCATTAATCTCGAAAAATGCGAATTTCTCAGAAGGGAAATAGATTTCTTAGGTTATCATATAACGAGCCAAGGAATACAACCTACCGAAGAAAATTACAAAGCAATCATGGAATTTCCCAAACCGAAAACAATTCAAGAATTAAGACGATTTTTGGGCATGGTCAATTTCTACAGAAGTAATATTCCACGCGCAGCGGAAAATCAAGGAATTTTAAACAAATATCTACATGGTTCAAAAAAGAACGATAATTCACCTGTTCCTTGGACAACGGAAGCAGACAAAGCTTACGAAAAATGCAAGGAAAGCATGAAAAACGCAGTGTTAACAGCGCATCCTTCCCGCAACGCATCACTAGCGCTCATGACCGACGCTAGTGCTACTTGCGTTGGTGGAGTTTTACAACAAAAATCCGGACGCAATTGGGAACCATTAGGTTTTTTTTCACAAAAATTGAGCGAAACTCAACAAAAATATTCTACGTTTGACAGAGAGCTGTTAGGAATATACATGGCCGTCAAACACTTTCACAGATTAATCGAGGGAAGAGAATTTACAATATTTACGGATCACCGACCTTTGACATACGCATTCTCCCAAAAACCATCATCAAACGATACACCGCGACGGGTCCGGCAGTTAGATTTCATTTCACAATACAGTACCAACATTCAACACATAAGCGGACGTGACAATATTACCGCCGATGCCTTATCTCGAATAGAGGAAATATACGTGCCATCACCTATCGATTACGCTGAATTGGAAAAATGTCAATCAACAGATAATGAACTAAGTAAATTACGTGACAATAAAAGATTAAAATTCAGAAACATTACGCTTCCGGGTTCCACAATAAACATCACCTGCGACACGTCTACTGGAAAAAGCCGCCCCTACTTACCAAAGCAATTTCGCAAACAAATTTTCGATACCATTCATGGTATGAGCCATCCAGGAAAAAGAACTACGAGAAAAATGATAACCCAAAGGTATTTATGGCCGTATATGAACAAAGATATCAATAATTGGTGTAGATCATGTATAGCCTGCCAAAAATCAAAAATACAACGACATACGATATCACCTCCTGGTACATTTATGACAGCGCAACGTTTTGAACATTTACATATTGACATCGTCGGACCACTTCCGATTTCACAAGGGAAGAGATATTTAATCACAATCATAGATCGTTGTAGGTCATGGCCCGAAATATTTCCGGTAGAAGATATAACGGCAGAAACAGTAGCCAAGACACTTTTCGAAGGATGGATTACTCGTTTTGGATGTCCATTGCGCATTACTACGGATCAAGGCCGACAGTTTGAATCAAGAATATTTGAGTCACTCTCACAATTTTTGGGAATACATAAAATTAGGACAACACCTTATCATCCGCAATCCAATGGAATGATAGAGAGATTTCATAGAACTTTAAAGGTGGCGTTAATGACAAGAGAATCCAACGAAAATTGGTTAAAAGAAATTCCAACAGTTTTACTCGGGTTGCGGAGTAGCTTGCGAGAAGACACAGGTTATAGCTCAGCAGAGATGACATATGGAACGCCAATACGACTCCCTGGAGGATTTTTTGAGTCATCAGCAGCACAGTTATCAACGTACGAAGAGTTTGTAAAACAAATTCAAAAGGACATCACACAAATGACATCAATTCCGAAAAGAAAAAACCACCACCAAGCTATATTTGTGCATCCCGAACTCAAAGAATGCTCACACGTATTTGTTCGGTGTGATAGAATTAAGAAAGCCCTGACACCGCCGTATGAAGGACCCTACCCAGTAATTAGTAAAACAGATAAAACATTTTGCATTAGAATTAGGGATAAAGAGACAGTGATATCAATTGATAGATTGAAACCAGCATTCATGATCAATGACGAATCAAACTACGTGCCATTTTCAAAGGATTTATACAGACATTCACACACGTACACTACACGATCGGGACGTAAAGTAAAGCCAGTAGTGCGTCTATAAAAAATCGCTGATATAAGCAAGCCATTCGTATATATATTAACATAGATCTTAACATATACCATTAATTCACAACTACTCGTAACAACAAGACATCTAAAATGGGAAATCAAAGTTCTAAGGACCAGATAACATACAATACGGACAGTTGCCTCAATCAAAACGAAGCGGACAAACTCCGTAACCTGATCCAGGAGGACTTACGGTGGACAAGAAATGTTGCAATGGGACAGATTATTTTAACAATCGGCGTGATCCTACTTTACGGCATAATGAAAACACTGGACAGAAGAATGAAGAGTTTAACGGAAAAAAATAATAAACACTCGTGCAACAGCTAAGTCAAAATTATATACATCAGCAAATAACTAGTAAGGTCTAGGTCAAATTTATATTGTAAACACTATTACCATAATAATATTTTTTTTTTTTAAAGGAGGGTGTACTGTTACAGTACAATATCTTTGTGCTGTATCTACAATCTACATCGCAATCTTACGATCTTTATCGCACGTTCAATATCTACTAAATGTTTCTACTATCCGTGATCAACACGTAGTCGTTAGTATATAAGATGCACCTTTGGATAATTATAACCAGACTATACTACAACTTTGTCTCATTTACGCCTAACCATATACTGTCAAGAAGTTTGGCAAAGTAATCATGGTAAGGCACTTCAGTGGACGCGGACGCACCGTCCGGTGGCTTTTATTTAGCGCAAACGAGCCGGGTTACCTGCTTGCGTGATTGTAAACAGCTTTCAGTCGATTGGAAACCTGAAATCAATTTGTACGTGTGCTAGTAAATGGGTAAAGCGTAGATAAAATTTGATACAGGAAATTACCAGTCGTTAAATGTATATTAGTTGCTACACTTAAACATGTAGGTACTCTATTGATACTGGCGATAAATCAGTAAGTACCACTTTTATTTATCGGTGGCACTGCAAGGAGTTTTATGTCACGGTATAAGTAAAATATAGAGAAAGCTATAATTTTTTTACTCTTATGTATGATTTAAATGCAATCCGGTGAAAGGCATCAAAATAAGGTAATATTCACATATTACATATTCGTATATCCGTAAATTCCCTACAATATTTCATTGTCTAATATTTGAAAAAAATATGAATTAATTTGCTAGCGGTACTAATTTTTGAATTAAATTATTCGAACTATTAATGACAAATGTTCATAATAGGAACCAAGTACCATTATACAACACAAGAGCAATAAATCCAGACCATTTCGATATTAAACAGTGCTCACTCGAACAGAAAACAATCGAATAGAAAATCAAATAATTGATATAAACCGCGCTCTGATATCATTAATCGCATTAACAATCAATACGTCCATAAAGTATCATATTTTGACGTATTAATTAGTATGATAGGGTAGGGAGTAAATTGTATATTACCGTGTATTGTGATCATCGTGACGTAGCGGGTTTGGACTACAATATATCTTTTAGGGTGGTCAATGATTCTGTTTTCCTTCATTTCTCTGACAGCGCAACATTTTCAAGGGTCATTTGTTGGCAAATTTACGGCTCATGAAGCTCGAATGTGTGAAGGGTTCTGTGAATAAATCCCGGCGAAATATTCTAGGGAATACGGTTGCAGTTAAAACATTACATATTATTATTTATACCTATTTATTCAAATCGAATCATTTATTTCAGACATAAAAATATCCATAGTATCAGTGTATTTATTCATCAACTCTTATTTTTTTCTTAGAATGATTTTTTTAGCAACATTAGCTTAAAAACGCCAAATATAATGCAGTATGTAATTTTTATTAAGTATAAAAATCTCAATTCTGACGACCTGATTGGCGCAGTGGCTAAGCGATTGGACTGCTGCGCTAAGGGTTGCGGGTTCGATTCCCGCACGGGGCAAAAATTTGTGCGATCCGCAGATGTTTGTCCCGAGTCTGGGTGTTTGTGTATGTGATATTTCATGTTTGTGAAACGCACCCACGATACAGGAGAAATTCCTAGTGTGGGGCGACGTTTTTTTTAAAAAAAAAAAAAAAAAAATTATTAAACGACCTATTTCCCCTTTCCTTGAAAATTAAAAAGTAACAACTTTCATTGAACTCGACGAAACTTTTGCCGCTACCCCTACCATTGTCACGAATGCACCAAAAATTTCACCGTCGATTTCATATTGGTATCGGGCTAATCATCGACATTACACAGATGACTGATTAAGCAATTTCTCGCTCCACTAATCCCGAGCATACAGACGCATTTCATTACAATATATTACAGAACAATATGTAATTTAGCACACTTCCTCTCGAATGGGGACAGGTATTTATCGCGGCTGTCAAGTTGCCACAGAATACTTATCTATCCAAATTTTTAAATGTAATGTTATATTTAATGGTTTTATTGCACCGTAATACGGTGAATGTCAGCTGTTTTGTGTTGAATTTGGGCGTTTGAGGGTCATTTTTGTAGGTTCCGCCAAGTATTAACTACTGCACTGTGACATAATCACACTCTTTTAATAATTGACTACATATATTGTTTATTAGATACTCAAATATAGACAGGATGTATTCTTATTAATTACATCATCATTATCAGGATATCTTAGTTGCTGGACATATGCCTCTCCTATGGCACGCCACTAAGCTCGATCTTCGGTCTTAATTATTAATTACACAAAAAATTATATATTTTCACGTAGTAAAATAAAACCAATATTCAGGCTATAAAGATATCTTTAAACTCAATATTGTTGGTGTTGCCGGGACAGTCGCCGCGGGCTATGAAGAGAACTAAGCCGTGAATACTGAAAGAAAATTAATTAAAAACTTAATTTCATTTAACAATATTGGATTTTTAAGATTACGTACTTTATAAAAAAACATTCTGTTTCTGTGTGCTTTATTAAAAATTGATAACAGGAAATTAATAAGGACCTCCATGTTTAATTAATGATTAAGGAAGGAATTCCAGACGTATTTTGGAAATTTTTCATTTCTTTGTGTATTAAGGTGGATGGAATAAAAAATAATTTCTGAAATTCTTTTTGCTTCAAAATATTAATGGGTTCGTATGTTTGCTCATGGACAGTTTTTTAATCTCATAGTTGTGACGACAACATTATCTTGAATTAGGTCAGACTATGGATTTTATTTGTTATGTGTTATGTTAATATTGTTCGATAAACATTCATATCAACTATCTCGTTTACAAGCCAGTAATCTTCAGAACTTGAAACAAAACACTCTCTTCAACTGGCAGTCCAGAATAATTTCCCATTTTCCCACATTATAGGTTCATGTTCATGATTTAGCAAAAGTAAAGGAATACTAGCCAAGTTTGCACACGTAGCGCATTGTGATCAAAATAGGGAAAGCGGGTAAACAGGAATAGTACCGGTAGCAAAATAATTGCTGCATGGATCGCGGAACTTAAGCGTGCACGCCGTACCATTAAACTTTCCGCACAGAAATGCTCTTTGCTGTTGGTTAATTTGCATGTGCATTGTCAAACCGTATCGGGAGTTCGAACGAGCCTGGCCACTGGCTAGCTGAACGAAACAAACTTTTGTCATCCCAGCATTTTGCATATTCCGATGTATACCGAAGAAACGAGTTATCGATTCACTCTTACATGTTGTTTAAAGTTACTTTTATATAAATGACAAAAACACATATTTTACAAGTATGTTTGAAGTCATTTTAAATCGGTTTACGAAGTTTGAACGGGTGGAAATGATTTCATTGTAGGTGTTATTAAACGATTCGGTACGGAAATAGAACATTTCTTAGATTACTTTTAGTCGTTCTTAAAATACTATAAAAATAACTGCTTAAAATCTGTATTGCTCTGGGATATATAAACTTAGGTACCTTCTAATAGTCTGAGAAAATGATAGTGGATTTTGCAAACCCCATGACGACGGTGTCTTAAGCCATAAATTAAGTTTTAATTACACAACACTTAAATAAGTTGACACATTTTGTTGTAAGCCCCAACAAGCTTTACTTGCTTAAACATGTCGCCATAAAACATTTAAACAGCGGGAGGCAAAATTAAAATTTCCCTAACAAAAGAAACGCATGTTTCAGAAAAAACCCAAGCAAGTGGGGAATTGTCGATAATTGAAATAACAAACTACGACCACGCTGCCTCTGACATAGCGATTGACGTTTAATTTTAGTAAGCAGGAACAAAACTGTGGCCTTTGACAATGGCCACTGTTTAGACGTTATTTTAAAACATAATGACCCGTTTGCTGTTGTTGGCGAAAAATACAAAAATGTAGGTAAATATTATTATTAGGTGTGCTTGTTGCCTCAGACCGAATTAGTGATATAAGAGGTTATTCTGGTTTAAAATTAATTTACACATAGGATGTTGGATTGTTGGTTTACTTTTCTACATTTTCACAAATACAGTGTTAGTTTACTTTCGCAATAAATTCATTGACTGCAATGAAAAAAATATGTATTGATGCCAGAATATTACGAAATACTTTCTGTGTGAAAGGATTAACTTTTATTTTACAAACTAGTAATTTTAAAGACGTTTTAGCAATTCTATAGAGCGCGGTTGCTCAATCTTTAGTAAAGCAAAAATTTTACTATAATAACTTCCGTGAGTGTTATCCATATTATTTACTATATATCCCGGTTATACTCACGTGTGTATTCGGGAATGCCCGACTAGTTTCGAACTCGAACGGAGCCCTTATTCATGAGCTGGTTACGCGGCGGAGTCGCGAGCCGAACTGATTTTGAATTTGAACTGAGTTCGGCTCGCGACTCCGCCGCGTAACCAGCTCATGAATAAGGGCTCCGTTCGAGTTCGAAACTAGTCGGGCATTCCCGAATACACACGTGAGTATAACCGGGATATATAGTAAATAAAGCAAAAATTGTTCTAGATTTTCAAGTATTGCAGTATAAAACAAGGTACCGGCGATCCTAGAATCATTATGACATAGGTACCAGTTCAAGCCTTTATTATTATTATTATTCAATTAATGTTCTGCTCTTTATACGGCAGAAAATATGTAGGGATTATTTTAAAAGTACCTACTCTTTAGACAACTTTACCTACCTTTTAAATCCCTCAGTTGGTCATAAACATAAATTTAATTTAACTCAGCACGAACTCGAATCTTCTAAGTAGAAAGGTTGTAAAACGTAATTAGATACAAATTAAAGCTTTCATGTGAATTAGCATTCAGCGCCATTCATCTCCTTGATTCAAGTTTCTATGAAAAGGACTCGAAGGGGCTTTGATTACAAATACATTTTCTTCATCTTGAGTACTTAACTGTTTACAAATAAATCCGGGGTTCATGTCCATTTCATCTTAATTTACGAGTAGGCTTTAAAGGAGTAAAACGAAATGCACCGTGCATCGTGCTTTCAAATAAAAAGTGTGGGGTTTTTATCCTTACAATGTTACTCCTATTATCCTCAAGTCTGAAAGTATTACGTGAAAGGTGCTTTAAGTAATTACGTCTCATGAGAGCTAAGATTTGTTTTTGATATTAAAGGCATATTATGAGCAACTTTAGCCGGTCTATCTTCTACGTACTGTATATCCGAAGAAATTAAAAGCAAACTCGCCTCATATTTTTAGCAGCATAGCAATTTTATAAGCAATAATAGAAAAAAGCAAATAGGAAAGTCCAATAACGCAGCCTTTTAATATTAAAACTTCAGAAAACAATTCGTTTCAATAATCGAGCAATGCCCGCGAGCGGCGTTCAAAATAAAGTATTTAGAGTAGAGCGTAGCACAGTTTATTACGAAATTTATCGTTACTCAAACTTTGTGAATCGATTATTAATTTTTTGTTCTACTAGTTCGATTTATTTAAAGCGGATAATTGGAAAATTGTTGTAAACTTTATTGAATTGGGGTGTTTTGTTAAGATTGTTTGGTAAGCATTTTAGGAACCTCTTCAACTTTACGTTAATACGTATTTTCTTTATCAGGGCTTACCGCCGCACTCAGAGACGTTAATTATTACTTAAACTGACACTAAGTAAAGAATTGACAACGAAAACCTATACTTAGTGATAGTTTAAGTAATCATTAACGTCTCTGAGTGCGGCAGTTAGACAGGATTGTTCATTCAATTAAAATAATACTGAAGACCGGCTTCGATATGATCCTGGAGCATGTAGTCTTTGTGCTGGAGTCGAGATGAGATGATTATATCCAATCAAAATTCACCCATTTCTTTCCTGTGAAACTTATCATCTCTCATTTATATTACCTATACGTACTGATAATATAGGGTCGAAGTATTGCAATTATTTAACATTATAAAGACCTTTAAAACTTTGCACATACTTAGGATAGACGCGGATTTCAACGCTGGACAGGCATATTTCCTACCACGACCCAGCAGGTCTTAAGCTAACAAAGTTAAAAGCAACTCAAATTCATATTATATCAGAAAGAACAGCAAGGTGGATTCCACAACCTATCTCGAACAACAAAACAACCGACTCAGATACAACAAAACTTCATCAAAACAATCTCGTAAATGGACGTAAAATATTCAGTTCCCATAACCCACAAAACATAGGCATTTTATTGTGGCTAACACGACCTCCCTTTTCAATATAAGGGTATACCGTAAAATTTTATTTTATACCAGTTACTTTGTCCATTGAATACACCTCGTATTATGCTAATACTGAACCGTCACAAAGGCGAGAGGCTGCATTGTGAACTCGCCTACAAATTTGAATAAATATAAACAGTAAACGGGGTAGAATGCATTAACGTTGGCTTAAATTTTAAAAACGTCTCATAGAGTGTTATGTATGGGCTCTTAAGCGCATCTTGAGATATCATTAGGGCAGTCGCAACGTGCTCCAGCGAGATTAAGACTTGTGCCATCTAAGACATGCCACCACAATGCAAGCATTTACTTTGTGTTGGAAAATTAAAATGTGGCTTGAATTGTGTATCCAGACGTGGAATTGTGGACATTAACTGCAAATGTAAAACATGGTTTCGTTTCATTTTATAAAGAGTAGGTAAGTAATAATAGTGGGTAAGTAGTAATAAGTTTCCCTTTATAATTTTGATTCAGCCTATTTTTTTAATGTCATCCTAATTTGACTCTAATAGAATTTTTAAAAGTAAAAACTACAGAATCAATGAAGTAGGATAAGCTGTATAAAATATATACTTTACTATTAAGCATGTCTTGTTGATTAAAACCTCATCAAGAATTTAGGTCATGGTAGAATGACATTGACATGTTGACTGTTGACATTGAAAGGTGTTAATACAATGCACACTTGCACAATATAAACACTGTACTGCAAACTAACGCCATTTCACGCAAGTTAACCCTATTAAAATAATACACGAACAATTTCTTATCCTAACCATAAATTCTCAATTAACACAGCAAACAAGCATGAGTCATTATTACACTGGTTACTTAAACATTTAGGTTATTCACAAACGGAAATCTCGACTATACAAGACGCACAGACTCTTAGCACTAATCTCAGCGAGCGCCTCCTCTGTTTATCTTGCCTAGAAATGTCTTGCTGCATCCAGGCATAATCCCATTGCATACAGTAGTGCTGAACCATTAAAACGCATTAAAATGCATACACTCGTATTTAAGCGCGGTGGGCGTTTAACGCAGTGAAGAATGACCAATTTGTTACTGCCATTCGTTTGTTCGGACAGAGAATGATGAAGATTTTATTGTAGGAACATAATGCTGGATCGTAGGTGTGTAGATTTCTGTAGCAATAAGTTGCGGGGCAACAAAAGGTGCCACGGGCGGCACCCACGCTGCCTTGATTGTCTAGTAGACGGAGATAACTCAAGTACTCCGTGTGTGGTGAATAAAGTGTAAAAATGTACACGAAATGCGATGGTGACCGTGTTCGGATGAGATTACAAGTTAAATGGTAAACAATGAAATCCTGATTTAAATTACATAATGCATTTTTGCGAGTAAACATAAAGTTTTCAAGGTTTGTACCAATTTTATATATCGTTATGTAATGTTTAAATATGATTGTTGTAAAACTGAAAATTAAATATTGTTATTACCCATAAAACACAAGTATTTTTTTAGTTTTGTTCACTTTATTTGAGATGAGTTTCTATTTCCGCACACGCATGCTTTGGGTTATCGTTTTGAACCGTAAACCCTACAAACACAACAAACTCGGCACACCACACTAAAACAATAATATTATTCCTTGATACTGATCACCTAATCCCAACCGCAAGTGGGTAGCGTTATACTCCTGATCCACTTTATACTTAAAAGGGATGAATATTATTACAATATCAAATAAGAGTAGACATGCAATCCACAGAGTTCAATCCCGCGAAGCTTAGCGGAATATCGAATTGCAAATGGCCGAGGAAAATGTAGCATTTAACGCTTTGCCAACTGCGAACGACTTCTATGGAGTTGCGGGCTGTGTATGTCGAATGGAGCTTAAAAATAAATATTTTTTATATTCAATTTATGGCCTGCACAGAGACGTGCGCTCGCGTACATGGTTAAAATTGCACTGTGATTCTCCGAGCATTGAAGTATATACCTTACTTCGATTGAATAAGTTTTAAATTCTATTAATGATAAATTTGAAATCCTCTGCCGTCCTGTCCGCCAGTCTGCGCAGGCCCTTATGCGTAGTTGCTCGATCCACACCTCTCGTTCCAAGAACCCTGTCGCTTGTTTTCGTGGACCTGTTTTTAGATGAAGGTTCTGTGTTGCGTAAATTGCGACGGAATTATTGTTGTATGTTTATTCTTAATTGAGTTTATTCACAGTAAGTTTAATAATACTAATTGTACCTGAACATTGTACTAAATTAATTATAGTTATGACGCAAAAAATATTTTCATGATGTCAGTATAAATGATTAAGTGTTAAACTGACTAATAAATACTGCAAAATACTCTAATTTTACTACTTGCCAAATAACAGTAATTTCGTGCTTTAATTTACATACATATTCTACTTAGATACATATACCTACCGTTATTTGTATGTAGAAATTAAATATTTATTCAATAGACTATTAAAAAAACAGACTTATTTACAGACTCCTTGAACTAAAAATATAAATGATGCTCGCGTTATTGTACATATTTAATAAGTAGCAAAAATTCGGCGCACACGAGCCGCAAATTAACAATGCTTGCAATCAGGCGAACGCACGCGACAGTGTGCGGTTGCGACATAGGGCAGCGTCGTTCTGGGGCGGTTTAGAATATCAACAATACTTAAGCGACCGTGCCGCCCTCCAGCGCCGAGAAATGCTCATACTGCATTTACCAGATGAGCTTTCGTAATAGGAGCTCTGAATGCAACAGCCTTCTTAGAAATGGAAACTCGATCAGCTTTCGAAGAAGCGACGAGTGGTATCCACATGCTTAAAATTCTCTCTACATGATAGGGGAAATACGAAATGAATGTTACAGCTTTTAGAGAAATTAGATTATTTATGCAAGTATCGAGCTCAGTGGCGTACCATAGGAGAGGCCTATGTCCAGCTGTGGACTGAGATGCTGATGAGATAATGAGATGAGGCTGATGGATGATGCAAGTATCTTGATAGTACTTATTATACTTGGTCAATTTTATAGTTTCCATTGCTTTTATTATCTATATTATTCATATTAATTGTAAAACTGTTTTTTATTTTTCATAGAATTTAGTTCTAGTCTACAACAATGCTACTTATTGTTTAGTCTTAATCAATTCGGCATATTGTATCTGATTTAGCACTAATTTGTGCTTACCGAGTCTAACATTGATTGGATAACTCAATTTCTGGGTAATCGGTCGATTACCGTTATTATACCAGAAAGTTTGTGTTAAACGGTTGTTTAATTTCAAAACATCTGTTTATGTTTTTGGAACTCAAACCGTTTTTACAGGAAGCAATATCATGAAAACTTTCAGTTAGTCATGTTGGTATTTTAAGCTTTGGTTGCTTTACGTAAAATAACAAAATAATGCTTGTTCTAAATTAATTTCTGTAGGTAAACAAACAGTCCTGAAGATTAGAAACTTGTTTGCAAATAACCTGGAGTATACTATAGTTCAGAAACAAATGAAACTAAGAATGCAGTCTAGGTCCCATTTAAGTAATTGGTGGTCCACAACTTCAAGCATAACTGCTACCATAACCGTTCCGTAGAAATTTCCTCCGAGTTACGCATTAAAATAATATCCAACGTACTGGGTAAGGAAATTGGCCGCGAGATGGCGCTGTTTGAGCCGAAGTTGAAATAAAGCCGTTAAGACTTAAGTCATTACACTTTTCTATATCTTTGCTTATTTACTCTCATTCGTTTGCTGAGTTTAGTCGATTGAACACGTCTGTTGAGGAAGTTAGGACAAAGTTTCGTGATTACCTCTCGTCGCTTCATCCTGATTCGTTTATTGTTATTATTAGGTAATTGGTTATGTTAAAAGTTGTGTTATAAAGATTTTAGTTTACTACCTACGTCTCTTAATTTGTACAGGGGGAATTGTAGACACTTTTATGCAACATAAATTTGTCCTAACCAAATTAATTGCATACAACTTTCATCAATTTCAAACCCGTGAAAGGTGATTGTTTTTTTATTTACCTTTATCTATATCTATATGTAAACTTATTTTAAATAGGTACATCGTGACATTCAGTAGTAATAAAATATTATTGATGATGCCATACTAAAATAAAATGATGATGGTTATTTCACTTTATAAAATTTACTACCGCATTCCTCAACAAAGATGATCCAATATTACCATCGTTAGAATTCCGCCCGCAGCATTCGTTTGCCCTTCACTAATATGTTTATACTTTAAATTATGCCTTCGTGATTTTAGGGAGATATGATAGCACCCTGAGGGACCCTACGTAATCTTTGAACCGGCCACTTCGCGTTCAGAATCTTTGTTTAAGGGCCAATTGCATTACAATGCCTCCAAGGGTTCTATGCAGGGGACCTGAAGTGCCTATACAAAAATGGAGTTATGAAGCACAAAAGGGATATGAATATATGAAACAAGTTGCTGATTTGATTGTGGGTTTGCTTTTCATGATTGAGTTTTTTGAATGCTGAATAGGCTTACAGAAATAGGAAATGTGCGTTCTGTTTACAATTTTCTCTTTTTTTCAGGAGTTGTTTTAAAATAAAAAGTTCTGTTCGTTTGGGTAATTATTCTTTTATATTTTGTTATTAAGTTAGTCATTAAAATATGTTTTGTATAAAAATATTATATATATAACATCACAAATCTCTTGCTCATGATTATCATATATATATATATAATATTCAGATTTTTTTAAATTTTAATCCTGTTACAGATTGACTAAAGAAGCCCTTTATAAATATTGTTTTTAACATTTAATCCTTTTACGTCAGAGGGTTGATGTGGAATATTCTGAAGGCAATATCGTTTTATGATCGCAAAATTCGAGTGGCAGGGATGAATAATGTCGTAATGAATAAATATTTTTATTATTATCATAGCTATAGCTTCTTGATTAAACGTAATTTTATTAAAATTTGAAAATTTCTTGTTGATGATTTATGGTAAATACTGATTACTACACTAAATAATTACCTGCAATCCTCTAAGGGCCAAGTGCCATGGGCCTAAGACTGCGCAGATTTTTTCTAGTTTTGTAGGTACAATTTTCATAGCTACTCGCTAGGTAGATAAGTAGGCGGGATTGAGCAAAGACATCCAGTTTACCCATACCGTTGTAAATGAAGATAACTTATCTCAAACCACATAAAACAAACGCACCACTTAAACTCCTAATTGGATCATTATCAACAAATGCACTTACTCCTCAACAAATTTTTACTCGACCGGGGATCCGTTCGGGTCAAGAATACGTCCCTTTAAACCTAGCACGTGCATGTCACGTGACTTCCCGGATTAACCCGCAAGCGCTCCGGATAATTAACTGCACAAAATACTGGCAATCGCCCACGATCGATGGCGTGAATATACGGGTAAGAGGGATTGGACCCAATTTGGCGGTGGGCGATGGTACACGTTACCTACGCGTATTATTTCTGGTATTAGTGGGCGGTCTTTATGTCTATTTATTGTTAATCATGTTGTGTGCTATGTATTTATGCACCTCGTTCTATGGAGCCAGTGCTTATACTTATGGAATTAGGCTATTGTCCTAAAGTTGTATCTTTGATATAGGAACTTATCCATTGATTGCTACCGCTTAAAAAACATGCTTCTTCAACTGTATATCAGAAATCCACGTTCAAAAACCTCGCCTATGGATGTCAACAGGCTCAATGCAATCGTCTCGTGTTGCTAAGCCCACCAGTTTGTAACTCAAGAACGTTGTCAGCGTCAAGTGTAAGGTAAATCCCTTGATTGACGAAATTTTGTCCCCTAACATTTGGAGGGTTAAGGAGATAGAGGTGTCTTGTTTCTGACGACTTTTCCTTTTAATGTACGTGAAGGTTTTGTTGTAAGAAAACCTTGAGGAAAATATTGATCTTTATTCCCTGTGAAGTGTTGGATCAAACATTTACGTTTTTAGAGGATTTTTTGACATAATTTGACAAAAAAATCCTATAAATTGTTGTAATAGAATAATGTCCTATGCTTTTCTTTAATATTGGCGATTTCATTGTATTGTTAAGGAATTTACATTCCTTTAATTTAAAAGCAAAAATTGTCTGTCAAATAAAACGTATCTGCGTACCTACCGATACAAATATTTACTGTAACCGCTGCTTTTAATTACAAAACAAAAGTAATAATTTTCAGGGACAAGTATAATAAAAACACCTAGGTATCATAACAACACAATGTCTACTTAATTACTCCCAGCTTTAATCCGAACCTTTTGTTTGAATTACCTACGAAATTCCCCAATTTGTAGACATCTTGGAATAACAAAGGTTGGAACCGACAAAACTATACAACAAAAACAAAATTACCACTGTACGTCTGAAACAAAGGAAGCGCGTGGAAATTGTATTTTTTTTATCCGCCTATGACAGCTACACCGGGTCATATAGTCGACTGGGTTTAATCTACTATGTTTACGCCTCGTTTGAGTTCAACTACCGACACATGTCGAAATTGTGGTCCTTTTTCCTGTCTCTTTTATATTTCGATATTCCAATTATGTTATCCGTGTTTCCGACGTACGTAAAGGACTGAATATAATTAGTCTTTATTTGTGGCGAAGGAAATGTGTTAATTCGTATGAGCGGTCTTTAACGTAGGTATAAAGTACCTACATTCTATATTTACTTAAAACCAGGTGCGACTGACGATTTCAAGCACTAAATGATTTTTGTACGAGTATGCTGAAAATCAGTGCAGTGCCCTACGCAATTGCGCATAACGTTTACTGAGCTGGATCCCTTGCCACACATAAAAATGTAAAAATGACATGTTATTGTTTTGTATTTATTTTATGTGTAGCAAAAATGTTTTATGGTTCATAAATGAGTAGGTATTAGGTGTATTAAATAAAAGACCGTCCACTTGTCTTCTTAATAAGACGGGATATTTAGTACATAAAGCATAAAATAGGTTACAACAGGCAAACATTTTCTGTATTCATTATCCCTCAATATAAAAATAAACAATTTGCTTCCATCGTCAACAAATGCATTGTTAACTTCATAAGGAGGATATAACCAGCTAATGTTAACATCAGTACTTCCATATTGGCTGTTTAGACGGTTGTTTACCTTAAAATGAGCGTCAAACGAGAACAAACTGTTATTAGTCGCGTTAACGCAGCGGTGTATCGATTTATTGTGTTACGTAGGCGGAAAAAGCACGTTCTATGTTACCGTGGGAAAAGGAAATCTCTATAAAATCACTATCAAAAATATCTGCAGCAAGCAAATCAAGGGTTAATAAAACCGACCTCTATTAAGTTTCATGACCATTAAAGTTGGTATCGTTTTCTGAGATGTTTTGGAGATATCAATTAATTATTATTTTTGTAATCTTATCTAGGGATTAGATTTTTATGTTTTTAATATTTCTATAATGAAAAACACCATATTATTTTTGATCGCTTTCCTTCTCAAATAACGAATAAATTCAAAATTTTAAACACGATATCTATGCTAAGCTTAGTGAATGTAGGTTTCATACTAAAGATTTGTAAGTGCAATTTTAGATAGTAGTCGCGTGCAGTCGAAGTTTATTGAAGAAAATTGGTAGTTTTCTTTTATTGTGCTGTGAATATACAATGGGAATTAAGACACCGTACATTTAGTAGGACCTAATTGATATAATATGCTAATTGATTTCAATACTTCGGATGATTACTTTGGATACCTAGTACTTCGTGGGACTTTTACGTGATAGCTAAATGGTCTTGGTTTAGATGTTCAGTCTGTAGCTGTCGGTTATAAGATACCATTTTTAACTACCATTTATAATTCTGAAGGGAAATATTAAAGCTGTTATTAATGTTAAATGTTTTAAAATTAACTAGGTATTGTTAAAATCCAGAAAAGTAATATTACAACTTCTTAATACCATTACTTGGATATTAAAAGACACTAAAGCCCATTATCGGTATTAAAGAGATTGATAAAAGGCAATAGAAAATGTCAAGCACCATATCAGCAACACACAAACACCCCCATCGACCTCTTCAGAAAATAAAAGATAAAACAACTCCTCTACTAAACCACTAAACAGAAAATCAGTTAAAATAAAATGCAATAGTAAATAGTAGATTTTAATTAAGATGACAGTGACAGCATAAAATGTCTGATTGCGGGCGAGCGGCGGGCGTTTTTAATGGCCATCATATCTTTGAACGGGGGATTCTGGTGTGAACATAGCCCCACTCTCATAAAAGTGTTATGAGTTCATTTCTAGGCGCCGTTCTGCTTCCCCTACATGATACTGAGGCTGTAAAATTTGACGCTGCACCGCGGAAATTAACAAGCTATGTAATTGCAGCAGTCTTTATTATATTGTTGCGATTTTATCTTTTGATTCGAATTGAATATGAGTAGCTTTAATATTTGGTTTTTATATAGTAAGCTCTATTTCAAAAAATCAGAATTAGAAGTCTTCATATAAACACGTAAAGGACTTACCGCCGACTCAGAGTCATTAAATGATTACTTAAACTATCACTTAGTAAAGGTTTTCTTTGTAAAATCCTTGCTTAGTGTCAGTTTAAGTAATTATTAACGTCTCTGATTGCGGCGGTTAAACTTTTGTTTTAATGACAAGAACGAAAATTTTAATGACAAGAACGGAAAACACCAGCTGTGTATTCCTAAAAAAGATATCTTCATAAAAACTTATATTCCTATGCAGAGGTAACTCAATTTTTTTTAAAGGTTGGTGACCTAGCTAACTGAAGGTTACGTAACAATTTATCGTCACGGTGCTTGAAGAGGTGAAGAAAAAATATAAAAAGAAGAACTGAAATAAAATTAATCATTCCTGTTTCTTGCCTACCTGAATCTACATACATTATACACAAAGTTTCCCAACAACTTTTAATTTCCAAGGTTGTAACCTGTCTTAAAATTATAAGAACAGCAATATTCACTCGAAACAAATCCTGAGGCGTCAAACTTGAGCTATTGTAAATGTGTCGAGGGGCAGATAAATATATTATGTGTCCCTAAAAGCGTAAGAAATCCGTAGATTTGTAAAGTTTCCCCCTTTATGATGGGTGAAACAAAGAGCCCTACCAATGTCTTCTGCTTGAACAATATGAAAAACTTCATGCAAACTGTGAAATATGCAATTTCAACTGTATAGTTTATATGCTAGAGTTGAAATTTGAACGATGTTTTGTGGTTAGAAAAATTCATTTGCGATGTTAGTCGTCAGTCGTTTAACATATCTTAGTTTATGACTGAACGAAACGACAGACAAGAAAACTATTTATAGGGTTCTTAAATTTAAGACAGATTGCAACGTCTTTTATGTCTTAATTTCATTTGGAAGTTAGAAGTTCTGTTTATTACCTTACTGTGGGTTTAGCGGATATTATTTCTGTCTCTACATTCTTTAATAGTCTTTATTTTTGCGAGTATACAGGAACTTAGCAAAGAAATAAGTTTTTATGAAGGCTAAACAATTTACGAGCGACGTAAATGCTGCTTTAGTATTGTCAAGTTTATTTGACAGCACTGAAATTGAACTACGAAAAAACATGAGAAAATACAAAGAAATAGAACAAACGTTAAACTCTCTTCTAAATTCAATACTAAAAACATCAAGTCAAACATGTTAACAGTGAAAAGACCGATCAAAATGGCGCTAGGATCAAAGCGAACTTAATATCCTGCCCGGAGCCGAGCTTAAAGTAAATATTAGTGACGCCATGTCTCGTGAATTTTGTACTACGACTGACCAAATAGTAAATGTATTTAATGTTTGAAAAGAATTTCCGTTCTTGAGGGATTAAAGAAAAACATTGAGTGGGTCAGGCTACAATTCACTAGAAAGCTCATGGGGTTACATACTTAGATTCAAATATTTTTTCTTGGAAGCAGGATTTAATCAAGTTGTATCTAGATCATGTTTTGATAACGAGATAAATATCGATTAATAAAGCTTAGATAATTTAACTTCACGTGCAAAAGGTATAACTTTAATAAAAAAATATCAAGTTTTTTCTTATTAATTTGTAGTACAATTCGGTTTTTATTAATTGAAACAATGTTACAACAAATAACAAAACGCTACTCCTGATAATAAGCAAAACTCTTTCAAGTTTTTAATTGCGAAATACAAAGTTGCAAACACTTTTCATTCATAATTATATCGCTGGAAATAATAAAATAATTTTACAAACTGGATCAATTAGTATGATTTTATTTACGGAAACTTCAATTGGGTATCGCCGCTGAAGTTCGGCGCGCCAGTTGTCGTCAACAATTTGTTTTAATGACCAGCGCCCGCCCCTAGAGCTCGCAAGGAAAAACTGTGACTGCTAACGTTTCTGAGACGGTAATTTTTCATGTCGTAGCCGCGATAAGCGAGCGGTCAGGTGTTAGAATGATTTGTGGCCAACGACGTTCGACCACTGCCTTCCGGGTGTTGACAAACACTGGGCGATTTGGTTTGGGAGCTGCGTCGACATATTTTTGAAGATAAACACTTGTTATCTTTTTGATAATATTTTTTAGTGGCTTCTGTTCTACGCGCCGCTGTATACTTTTATTAAGACGTTACTTATGTTATGTCGTGTTTAGTGACGTAATGTGTAAACATTTTTGAGTCTACGACTACTATTACCCATGCGGCTACAAGATATTGCTTTATAGCCTTTATATAAAAGTTTCAACGTTACAATCGCAATAAAAACCATTGTAGTACAAACTAATAATACAAACTGTACTAGGAAATAAACAGCAAATAAAAGCGGTTCCTTGCCTGAACTCGCCGAGTAGCACTTTTAATTGGGGGTGGAAATTGTGATTAATGCCATCAGATAAACAGAAAGTCGTGGCGGCAACACGAACGAGAAAAAGAACTGGTTTTTGGTCAAAACCCACACACATTAACCTAATTCGTTTTAATTGTGCGAGCTAATCGTTCGTAAGGATTTATAAGTATGTATTGTACGAGTTGATGTGTATATTTGGAGGTTGATTTATGGCTTAGCGTTTGGCCTCGCGTCACGTTAGGTAGATAAGTTAAAGGGTGTAGCAGCACAGTACGTGCGTCAACACCCGCCCGTAAAAGTCACACACAACAATATCATTAAGTCAAATTTATTTACAAGTGCGTAAATATTTTTATGACGTTTCGTCATGATAATTTTAACGCTCAACCCTTTTTTACAGTCGTGTGTTAATCCGTATTTATATACTTAGGTACCTAAATAAAATGTACATTGTTGGTCATAAAATTAATTTGTTTAATTAGTTTTAAATGGATATTTAGCTGAAGTGCGCCATGTATAAAATATTTCTACATGTAGATATATTAAAATATTATCTCATCATCATCAGCCGGAAGACGTCCACTGTTGAACAATGGCATCCCCCTTAGAACGCTACAATGAATGACAACTTGCCATTTGCAACTCTGATCATATCGTCGTTCTAAAATATTATCTAGTTCACTGAAAATGTCATACATTCTACCAGACACACCAATTCATTGAAATGATCCATACATACCTATACAATAAAATATTAAATTGGTACCTAGACAACTATAAAATTCAAAAGCAGGCAACTTATTGTTTAACCCCGTTATTTGATCTTTCATTTGCATTGGATGATAATGAGTTCAACAAAGTATTCGTGACTGCAATGCTAAAATATTTCTTTGGACTGTTATTGGTGAAACATTAGAAATAAATAAAGCATTTCGCCAGAATACCGATAATACTTCAAATGACATTCCAACGTAACAAAGGTAGAAGTCACGAAACGTAAATAAGGCGGACTAGCAATTGTCCGACTGAATGGTTAATTAATTAAATTTTAAGTCTAGGTAGGAACATTAGGAACAAATGTATGTGTATACTTAGGTACCCATAGAGTTATACATATAGCAAAGTTTGTACCCCTTTAATAACAGTCACATTCGGAAATTTAATTTCAAACTATTTATCGAACATTGCTAATAGGTATATTTTCAGCAAAAGGCAAATTGATGCTAAACGTAAAAAACGTTGTCATTATATTTTTTTATTTATTCTTTTACTTAATGGTGGTTCAGAAAATATGACCCACAGTTTGCTAATAAAACTCTATCTATTATAACTAAGTAATTCACAAAACATTATTGTTCAGTCATAAGTTAAAAAAAAATGTACACGAAACTGCACCTAGCGTAAAATAACAAAGTCAATATAATCTTAGGGCAATGCATAATACAATAATAGTAACAAACCTATAGATTTCAACAATATTTTTTGTAGATACCAGTCGACGTGAACCGTCCGTTGTCCGTCCGAAACCACGGCAATTTAGTCGCAGAATCGTTTAATGAACAGCGCCCTTTACCGGCTGCCATGTACACCGTCGTCGCCTAGGCTACACAAAAAGCAGTAGCTGGCGATATGCTAAGTGACCACAGTTGATAACAGTCACGTGTTGTTCAAGGCTTGCATGACCATACGTTACTTACAGGCGTATTGGATTCAGTATTTACATACCTAAGTCGAAATATTAAGGTCTAAGTCTAACCATGCGAAATTATTGTATCCATTTAGAGTACTTAGATTCTATTTAAAACGAATACCAAGAAATCTTGAACAGCTAGTGCCCTTGGTATAATTTATAATGGATCGAAACTAATATTAATTTAGGGAAAAATTTGTAAATGTATAAGAGGCTTATTTCGTAATAATTTATTTAGGTACTAGGTTAGAATTTAGGCTATAATCAAGGAATAATTAATTAGCGTCGAGGCTAGATTATAATATCAATATAAGTATATAAATATTCTAAATTTTTATTAAAAATAAGATTTTACTTATATCTGTAATATAGGTAACTAGTAAACGAGATTTGGAAGTTTTATTTCATCTATATCTTGTAAACCGATTTCTTTATTTTTTTATAATATAGATATCAAAGTGTTCTTCTACTTTGAGTAAATCAAGTTTTTTTTTTATAAAAATTTACGTCGGGGCCGCTCGATTAATCTTCAGAACTTCTAATATATTCGTATGCATAGTTCGTAAGTTGATTTTATATAACATTTGTCTTTGAACAACGTACTTCAACCAAAAACAACATTTTTTTTAATTGATTTAACCAACAACGCAGCCGTTCCAGATACCTAAGAATAATTTAATAAAACTGAAACAATTTCCACAAAGGAGTCATAATTACAAAAGGCCACTGTAACAATAGCTAAATCGAGAATCAAATTACGAAGAAAATACAAACAGTTTGACGTATACAATTAAACGTAATTGCTAAACTTGAAGCCATTATATCGCGTGTCCGTGAACTTAGCAGATCATTTCCCAGCAGATCAAAATTTTACGAAAGTTCTATTGGCATGCAGTATAGTTCTATAGTTCCTGATACTTTAAAAAAATAGTTCTAGCGTTTTAACGACAAAAAACGGTATTGAAATAATGCTCTGCTAACTTCCCGTAGCAGATCATTTTTCAAAAAACCTATTTTTAACATGAGTTCTTTATACATGCAGCTTAGTTCTATAGTTCCTGATACTTTTTGAGAATAGTTCTGGCGTTTTTACAAAAATATTGTCGATTGAAGTACATACAATGATCTGCTAACTTCCTGCAAGAGATAATTATAAGGCCGACCTACATAATAGGTGATTAGCTACGCATTTGGTGCCAAAATTCATTAAATTCTGATAGTTAATATACTAAGCTATGCTATAAAGCACAAAATATTCTTAGAACTCTGCCTATATCCCAGCACATCATGGGGTGAACCTTCGTAGTCTAACGAAAAATCACTCACATTTTCATGTAATTGTGACGGCCTAGTAAATGAAATTCTTTATTCTGAGAACATAGAACTCTTGGAATTCTTACGATTCATGTACTAAGCTACACATAAAAGTATATAACAAGCCTAGAACTCTGCGTATATCCCAGCACATCATGGGGTGAACCTTCGTAGTCTAACGAAAAATCACTCACATTTTGATGTGATTGTGACGGCCTAGTAAATGACATGCCTTTATTCTGAGAACCTAGAACTCTTGGAATTCTTAAGAATCATGTACTAAGCTACACATAAAAGTATATAACAAGCCTAGAACTCTGCCTATATCTCAGCACATCATGGGGTGAACCTTCGTAGTCTAACGAAAAATCACTCACATTTTGATGTGATTGTGACGGCCTAGTAAATGACATGCCTTTATTCTGAGAACCTAGAACTCTTGGAATTCTTAAGAATCATGTACTAAGCTACACATAAAAGCATATAACAAGCCTAGAACTCTGCCTATATCCCAGCACATCATGGGGTGAACCTTCGTAGTCTAACGAAAAATCACTCACATTTTGATGTGATTGTGACGGCCTAGTAAATGACATGCCTTTATTCTGAGAACCTAGAACTCTTAGAATTCTTAAGAATCGTGTACTAAGCTACACATAAAAGTATATAACAAGCCTAGAACTCTGCCTATATCCCAGCACATCATGGGGTGAACCTTCGTAATCAAACGAAAATTCACTCACATTTTGATGTGATTGTGACGGCCTAGTAAATGACATGCATTTTTTCTGAGAACCTAGAACTCTTTAAATTATGACGATTTATGTACTTAGCTACACATAAAAGTATAAAACAAGCCTAGAACTCTGCGTATGTTCCAGCACATCGTGGGGTGAAACTTGTAATTCAACGAAAAATAAGTCACAATTTTCATGTGAATAAGAATGCCTAGTAAATGACATTTCTTTATTCTGAGAACATAGAACTCTTGGAATTCTTACGATTCATGTACTAAGCTACACATAAAAGAATATAACAAGCCTAGAACTCTGCCTATATCCCAGCACATCATGGGGTGAACCTTCGTAGTCAAACGAAAAATAAGTCACATTTTCATGTGATTGTCACGGCCTAGTAAATGACATGCCTTTATTCTGAGAACCTAGAACTCTTGGAATTCTGACGATTTATGTACTTAGCTACACATAAAAGTATATAACAAGCCTAGAACTCTGCGTATATCCCAGCACATCATGGGGTGAACCTTCGTAGTCAAACGAAAACCACTCACATTTTCATGTGATTGTCACGGCCTAGTAAATGACATGCATTTTTTCTGAGAACCTAGAACTCTTTAAATTATGACGATTTATGTACTTAGCTACACATAAAAGTATATAACAAGCCTAGAACTCTGCCTATATCCCAGCACATCATGGGGTGAACCTTCGTAGTCAAACGAAAAATAAGTCATATTTTGATGTGATTGTGACGGCCTAGTAAATGACATGCCTTTATTCTGAGAACCTAGAACTCTTGGAATTCTTAAGAATCATGTACTAAGCTACACATAAAAGCATATAACTAGCCTAGAACTCTGCGTATATCCCAGCACATCATGGGGTGAACCTTCGTAGTCAAACGAAAAATCAGTCACATTTTGATGTGATTGTGACGGCCTAGTAAATGACATGCCTTTATTCTAAGAACCTAGAACTCTTGGAATTCTTAAGAATCATGTACTAAGCTACACATAAAAGTATATAATAAACCTAGAACTCTGCCTATATCCCAGCACATCATGGGGTGAACCTTCGTAGTCTAACGAAAAATCACTCACATTTTGATGTGATTGTGACGGCCTAGTAAATGACATGCCTTTATTCTGAGAACCTAGAACTCGTGGAATTCTTAAGAATCGTGTACTAAGCTACACATAAAAGTATATAACAAGCCTAGAACTCTGCCTATATCCCAGCACATCATGGGGTGAACCTTCGTAATCAAACGAAAAATCAGTCACATTTTGATGTGATTGTGACGGCCTAATAAATGACATGCCTTTATTCTGAGAACCTAGAACTCTTGGAATTCTTAAGAATCATGTACTAAGCTACACATAAAAGCATATAACAAGCCTAGAACTCTGCCTATATCCCAGCACATCATGGGGTGAACCTTCGTAATCAAACGAAAAATCAGTCATATTTTGATGTGATTGTGACGGCCTAATAAATGACATGCCTTTATTCTGAGAACCTAGAACTCTTGGAATTCTTAAGAATCATGTACTAAGCTACACATAAAAGCATATAACAAGCCAAGAACTCTGCCTATATCCCAGCACATCATGGGGTGAACCTTCGTAATCAAACGAAAATTCACTCACATTTTGATGTGATTGTGACGGCCTAGTAAATGACATGCCTTTATTCTGAGAACCTAGAACTCTTGGAATTCTTAAGAATCATGTACTAAGCTACACATAAAAGCATATAACTAGCCTAGAACTCTGCGTATATCCCAGCACATCATGGGGTGAACCTTCGTAGTCAAACGAAAAATCAGTCACATTTTGATGTGATTGTGACGGCCTAGTAAATGACATGCCTTTATTCTAAGAACCTAGAACTCTTGGAATTCTTAAGAATCATGTACTAAGCTACACATAAAAGTATATAACAAGCCTAGAACTCTGCCTATATCCCAGCACATCATGGGGTGAACCTTCGTAACCAAATGAAAAATCAGTCACATTTTGATGTGATTGTGACGGCCTAGTAAATGACATGCCTTTATTCTGAGAATCTAGAACTCTTGGAATTCTTAAGAATCGTGTACTAAGCTACACATAAAAGTATATAACAAGCCAAGAACTCTGCCTATATCCCAGCACATCATGGGGTGAACCTTCGTAATCAAACGAAAATTCACTCACATTTTGATGTGATTGTGACGGCCTAGTAAATGACATGCCTTTATTCTGAGAACCTAGAACTCTTGGAATTCTTAAGAATCATGTACTAAGCTACACATAAAAGTATATAACAAGCCTAGAACTCTGCCTATATCCCAGCACATCATGGGGTGAACCTTCGTAACCAAACGAAAAATCAGTCACATTTTGATGTGATTGTGACGGCCTAGTAAATGACATGCCTTTATTCTGAGAACCTAGAACTCTTGGAATTCTTAAGAATCATGTACTAAGCTACACATAAAAGCATATAACTAGCCTAGAACTCTGCGTATATCCCAGCACATCATGGGGTGAACCTTCGTAGTCAAACGAAAAATCAGTCACATTTTGATGTGATTGTGACGGCCTAGTAAATGACATGCCTTTATTCTAAGAACCTAGAACTCTTGGAATTCTTAAGAATCATGTACTAAGCTACACATAAAAGTATATAACAAGCCTAGAACTCTGCCTATATCCCAGCACATCATGGGGTGAACCTTCGTAATCAAACGAAAATTCACTCACATTTTGATGTGATTGTGACGGCCTAGTAAATGACATGCCTTTATTCTGAGAACCTAGAACTCTTGGAATTCTTAAGAATCATGTACTAAGCTACACATAAAAGTATATAACAAGCCTAGAACTCTGCCTATATCCCAGCACATCATGGGGTGAACCTTCGTAACCAAACGAAAAATCAGTCACATTTTGATGTGATTGTGACGGCCTAGTAAATGACATGCCTTTATTCTGAGAACCTAGAACTCTTGGAATTCTTAAGAATCATGTACTAAGCTACACATAAAAGCATATAACTAGCCTAGAACTCTGCGTATATCCCAGCACATCATGGGGTGAACCTTCGTAGTCAAACGAAAAATCAGTCACATTTTGATGTGATTGTGACGGCCTAGTAAATGACATGCCTTTATTCTAAGAACCTAGAACTCTTGGAATTCTTAAGAATCATGTACTAAGCTACACATAAAAGTATATAACAAGCCTAGAACTCTGCCTATATCCCAGCACATCATGGGGTGAACCTTCGTAACCAAACGAAAAATCAGTCACATTTTGATGTGATTGTGACGGCCTAGTAAATGACATGCCTTTATTCTGAGAACCTAGAACTCTTGGAATTCTTAAGAATCGTGTACTAAGCTACACATAAAAGTATATAACAAGCCAAGAACTCTGCCTATATCCCAGCACATCATGGGGTGAACCTTCGTAATCAAACGAAAATTCACTCACATTTTGATGTGATTGTGACGGCCTAGTAAATGACATGCCTTTATTCTGAGAACCTAGAACTCTTGGAATTCTTAAGAATCATGTACTAAGCTACACATAAAAGTATATAACAAGCCTAGAACTCTGCCTATATCCCAGCACATCATGGGGTGAACCTTCGTAACCAAACGAAAAATCAGTCACATTTTGATGTGATTGTGACGGCCTAATAAATGACATGCCTTTATTCTGAGAACCTAGAACTCTTGGAATTCTTAAGAATCGTGTACTAAGCTACACATAAAAGTATATAACAAGCCTAGAACTCTGCGTATATCCCAGCACATCATGGGGTGAACCTTCGTAGTCTAACGAAAAATCACTCACATTTTCATGTGATTGTGACGGCCTAGTAAATGACCGTTCTAAAAGTTTAAGGCTTGTTATATACTTTTATGTGTAGCTTAGTATATGAATCGTAAGAATTCTGAGAGTTCTATGTTCTCAAAATAAAGGCATGTCATTTACTAGGCCGTCACAATCACATGAAAATGTGACTTATTTTTCGTTTGACTACGAAGGTTCACCCCATGATGTGCTGGGATATACGCAGAGTTCTAGGCTTGTTATATACTTTTTTGTGTAGCTAAGTACATAAATCGTCAGAATTCCAAGAGTTCTAGGTTCTCAGAATAAAGGCATGTCATTAACTAGGCCGTCACAATCACATGAAAATGTGACTTATTTTTCGTTTGACTACGAAGGTTCACCCCATGATGTGCTGGGATATACGCAGAGTTCTAGGCTTGTTATATACTTTTATGTGTAGCTAAGTACATAAATCGTCAGGATTCCAAGAGTTCTAGGTTCTCAGAATAAAGGCATGTCATTTACTAGGCCGTCACAATCACATCAAAATGTGAGTGATTTTTCGTTAGACTACGAAGGTTCACCCCATGATGTGCTGGGATATACGCAGAGTTCTCGGCTTGTTATATACTTTTATGTGTAGCTAAGTACATAAATCGTCAGAATTCCAAGAGTTCTAGGTTCTCAGAATAAAGGCATGTCATTTACTAGGCCGTCACAATCACATGAAAATGTGACTTATTTTTCGTTTGACTACGAAGGTTCACCCCATGATGTGCTGGGACATAGGCAGAGTTCTAGGCTTGTTATATTCTTTTATGTGTAGCTTAGTACATGAATCGTAAGAATTCCAAGAGTTCTATGTTCTCAGAATAAAGAAATGTCATTTACTAGGCACTCTCATTCACATGAAAATTGTGACTTATTTTTCGTTGAATTACAAGTTTCACCCCACGATGTGCTGGAACATACGCAGAGTTCTAGGCTTGTTATATTCTTTTATGTGTAGCTTAGTACATGAATCGTAAGAATTCCAAGAGTTCTATGTTCTCAGAATAAAGAAATGTCATTTACTAGGCATTCTTATTCACATGAAAATTGTGACTTATTTTTCGTTGAATTACAAGTTTCACCCCACGATGTGCTGGAACATACGCAGAGTTCTAGGCTTGTTTTATACTTTTATGTGTAGCTAAGTACATAAATCGTCATAATTTAAAGAGTTCTAGGTTCTCAGAAAAAATGCATGTCATTTACTAGGCCGTCACAATCACATCAAAATGTGAGTGAATTTTCGTTTGATTACGAAGGTTCACCCCATGATGTGCTGGGATATAGGCAGAGTTCTAGGCTTGTTATATACTTTTATGTGTAGCTTAGTACATAAATCGTCAGAATTCCAAGAGTTCTAGGTTCTCAGAATAAAGGCATGTCATTTACTAGGCCGTCACAATCACATCAAAATGTGATTGATTTTTCGTTAGACTACGAAGGTTCACCCCATGATGTGCTGGGATATATGCAGAGTTCTAGGCTTGTTATATACTTTTATGTGTAGCTAAGTACATAAATCGTCAGGATTCCAAGAGTTCTAGGTTCTCAGAATAAAGGCATGTCATTTACTAGGCCGTCACAATCACATCAAAATGTGAGTGATTTTTCGTTAGACTACGAAGGTTCACCCCATGATGTGCTGGGATATACGCAGAGTTCTAGGCTTGTTATATACTTTTATGTGTAGCTTAGACATGAATCGTAAGAATTCCAAGAGTTCTATATTCTCAGAATAAAGAAATGTCATTTACTAGGCCGTCTCATTCACATGAAAATTGTGACTTATTTTTCGTTGAATTACATGTTTCACCCCACGATGTGCTGGGACATACGCAGAGTTCTAGGCTTGTTTTATACTTTTATGTGTAGCCTAATACATGAATCGTCAGAATTCCGAGAGTTCTAGGTTCTCAGAAAAAATGCATGTCATTTACTAGGCCGTGACAATCACATGAAAATGTGACTTATTTTTCGTTTGACTACGAAGGTTCACCCCATGATGTGCTGGGATATAGGCAGAGTTCTTAGAATATTTTGTGCTTTATAGCATAGCTTAGTATATTAACTATCAGAATTTAATGAATTTTGGCACCAAATGCGTAGCTAATCACCTTTTATGTAGGTCGGCCTTATAATTATCTCTTGCAGGAAGTTAGCAGATCATTGTACTTCAATCGACAATATTTTTGTAAAAACGCCAGAACTATTCCCAAAAAGTATCAGGAACTATAGAACTAAGCTGCATGTATAAAGAACTCATGTTAAAAATAGGTTTTTTGAAAAATGATCTGCTACGGGAAGTTAGCAGAGCATTATTTCAATACCTTTTTTTGTCGTTAAAACGCTAGAACTATTTTTTTAAAGTATCAGGAACTATAGAACTATACTGCATGCCAATAGAACTTTCGTAAAATTTTGATCTGCTGGGAAATGATCTGCTAAGTTCACGGACACTTATATCGCTAGTATTTCTGCAAGTATAATTGAAAGGAAAGTTAAAGAAATTGTATGTAAGAATTTTAACTACAATTTTCTTGTTACAGAGTAGTGGATTAGTTCCTGGAAGCGGCAGTAGGTACTATGTAAGCATTTTTTCATTACTGGATGTTATGCCATAGTGACTTTGGATTTTTACTGACGAGAGCTTTGATGGTGAGCTCTAAATAATAAGTAATGACTGATTTAATTAGTATTGATTTATATTATGGTTGATTAAAGTTTTGGCCTAGATAATAGGCCACCTTGCTAGTCAATTTGATATTGTGGTGGCAATTTTATATTGTTTTGGACACAAAAAATACTTTGCCGCTGCGTCAAGTGACCCAGCAAAGTACAGTTTCAGTACCTTAATGCATTCATTCGATTCTTAGCTTGTAAATGCATTCATTGAATTCTGTAACATAAAAGTAGAGTGATGTTTTAAGAATTTTATATTCTTAAAACATCACTCTACTTTTATGTTAGGTTTGGAAAATAGATGCTTCTAAAATATAAATTTAAGCGAAACATGAATCCGTTTTTTAAAAAATTCACAAATATTTGTCCTTTGCGCAGCAGTCTAATCGCTTAATCACTGCGCTAGATGAAGTCGTCAGAAATTAGTATTTAAAGCTAACCCTGAGATGTCAGGGACCCACTGCGACAAAAGCACAAAATAACCTTAAGTTACTTTTTAAAAGGCCTTCTGTGTAGGCTTATCGACAAGTACTGACCCTTAAAACTCACGTGAGAACTACAGAATAAGGTAAAAGCTTTTTTTCCTCACCATTACTTACTTTAACGATACAATACACTCAACAGTGTTATGAACATGGATTGTACTTGTTTTACGTTCATTAAAATAGTCATAACATTAATTTATGTACAAGAATTATTACTTAATTAGATGTTAGAAATACAATTATGTTATACTTAAACGAATATTGTTAAGTTTCAATGAGTTTGCTAAATAATATAATTTATATTCTTCTTCTTATCGTATGGACAGAGTTTAAATCGCCTGTAGGCCTCCGACAACCGACATGGCTTTATATAATAATTTATTATAATGTCTTACTGATAGACTGCTATCAATCTTGGAACTAACTAAATATGCAGAAGATAGTATATAATAAATATCTTTATAATTGTGATAATTCCCAAAAAATTCAACTGTCAGAAAAAAACTACAAAAAATACATACGTTAAATATTAATCAGTGACAATTTAAATAAAGCAGTACGAACAATTTACGTGGGGGATTAAATTATTCAAACAATTCATTAGCGCGACCCCCGCAGTGTAATGAGAACCTAATTTGAATATCTTCATTTTATTCACCAAAGTTAAAATATTTTGACGTTAATTATGACGTGCAACACGTTTGCACAAACGCGAACGAAATACTAAAATAATTTGTTTTAATTAATTTTAAGTGCCACTTTATAGTATGTATTATATTAGTTGGTTTCAAATTAAGTATTATTTTATTAACATTTTTGTGCAATGTGAATAAAAATATTTTAAATGCGTCATATAGGTAGGTAAAATACCTACTAACATGTTTAGTAATAAATACCTATAATCGTGATCTTTTGAAAGTCGGTTACGAAAATTTTGGAAAAGTATAATATCCTCACTTTCACAGTGGAACTATAGGTACTCCACAACTGCAATTGTAAAACATTTTACAATGATTTAGATCGTCCTAAAACCTTCAAACACAAATGCTAAAAGAACTCGTTTTATAAATTTATAAAAACCGCATCGCCACTGCATACGTAAAAATTTTGATTTAAATCGAGCTTCGGGTTTTTGGGAAAATTCCAGTAAAAACGGGACCCACCGAGCCTGTTGGTCTATCTTTTATAGTTTTATACGTGTACTGTCCGTGCTCCAAATGTGGACCAGCGACTGGAATTTTTAAAAAAATGTTGGAATAAAATGTTGATTTTTATAAAATGAATTTCGTAATTTTCCTATTAGTCACTTTTGTCTCACAGTAGTTTTAAACACTATAAAATCAAGCAGAGGAACGTTCTTTAAGTTGTATTTTTTTTTTCTATTTTTATTTTTACTAAGATTATTATGAAAATTGCTTTATTAAAAAATAAAAGTCTTAAAAATATCGTTGAATTTCAAGCCTATTTTGGAACACTTTAATAGCCATGACTCTCTGACATCCAATATAATAATTTGAAACGCCAGATAATTTCAACTACAACTTTTTCAGTTCACCCTAAAAGTACGCCATGACAGACAGAGTCACTCCACATTGGTGGTAACAGAGGTACATGCAGACTTTGTCCAGCCCAATTCACCTAATGGACTTTCATTCGGGAAACGGCCAGGTAGCGTAAAAAGCAAATTACGTAGTTGTTTATCATTCCCGTCCTACATAATTTAACATAACAGTTTCAAGCGGTCAACCGTCAAGTATTATTGTGTGTGTGCATAAATTACATGTGACTAATAATATAAACGGGAAAGCACAGGCGAAAGTTTGTAAGGATAGATAGATTTTTATTACTCCTTCATGCAAAAACTACTGGACATATTTTTATGAAACTTTGAAGTAATACGATACAAACTGCTATATATAGGTATATATATATTATGATGCTTTTTAAATTTTTATGTGTAGGTATTATTTTTAGTCATCGGACAAAACTAAAAATAACTGCTAGATACAAGATGTTAAATCAACGCGGTTGAAACTGTGGGCACCTCTAGTGTATAAAGAGCAGTAACGGTTTCAATTCAAAATCTTTTGGGAAAAGAATTATCCGTCAAAGGGATTTAATAATGCTGTTGTGTACACAGCAAACTGTTACTGATTACAATTTCGCAATTACGCCTAAAGGAAGGAAATGCCGAGGGATTTAAATTGTCTTCATAAAACATCCTTCGTTAGAAAATAGGAATGGAACAGCTTTCGTGGCAGTAACTAAACAAGAAATAGAACGTGTTAGAAAAGAGAATTTAATGCTTTCATTACCTACTAGATTTAATAATGGAGTACAACGGCTTTGATTCAAAATATTTTGTAAAAGAAGCGTCAATTTGTTCAAGACTATAAAGCAAACTACCCGCGACACAAAGTATTGAACTGTTGGATAAATTGAAATATAACCCATCCCCCAAAAGTAGATTTGTTTCGTGCCAAATTGCGTTCAGATATCCCAAATTCACAGACAGCATATCCTTGGATCCAATGTATCATCCTGGTAGAGTCTGATCCATTTTGGAGACTGGATTTGAAACATGTCAGGCTCTACCTGTATGTAAATCCTTGTTTATGCATAGATGTTTTATAAACAGAAGCTTGAAGTGATGTATATCTATGTACCTAGAATCTAATATTGTGATAATACGATGTAACTGTTTATTTAGACATCAACATTAGAATTGGATTATACTAAACTAGAGAGAAATAATCACTTAACAGGGAAGGTGGTCCCCATGTAAGATACAGGTAAACCTAGCTTAGGGACCAACGTTTCACATGATACATGATACGTACATACATATGTAAACATTAACACCAATCAATATCATTATTATTATACTAAAAATCGTATAGGGCTGTTTGCAAGATATCATATTTATGTAATTACTAACGTTTACTATGTTTGGAAAGATAGTAAATTTATGATCTGGGCCATGTAGAATAAATTAAGAACCTAAAATGTAGGTACATATTTTGATTGATTTTCTATGCCATGGGTCGAGTTACCTGCTCAACTTGATGCTGCTTAAATGGGGTCCCGTCTTTAGATGACACTCAAGTTAAAAGCTATTAACCGGCCCACACTGGATTGAAAAAATAAGTGCGTGATATTAGCTTACACAATAAAACCAGTAATAAAAACTGATCGTTAGTCCATTGTTTCAAGTGGCGCCAATGCATTTATGTCAATAACAAGAGTTCTGCTTACACCGTTAAATGAAAATGAGCGTGAAACTGAACAGATCTGATGTGCCCTTGTAGCGTGGTAATAATTGCTTGGTAGTTTTTAAGTCTGTACAGCCTTACATAAATATTTGCCTTCTATAAAATTGGTCGATTGATTGTTGAAATTTACAATATAAAATGATAATGCGGGAATGAAAAATATAAATGGTGTTGTAATATTTTGCCAAAAATGTATCGGTAGGTGTACGTCAAGAAAATTCTATCATCATCGTCAGTATCTGTTGAACAAAAGCCTCCACCTCAGGATGCCATAATCCCCACACTTGGCAAGCGGCTTGGGGATCGCTGTATTGGTGGTCAAGTTGCAGAAGACGCTGCTGCCCATCTTCTAGATTTTTCCTTAGTCGCCTCTTACGACACCCTCGGGAGGAAAGGGGGTGGTCAATTCTAGGCCGAATACCACACGGCAACTTCTATAGTAATATGTAAACTCCCACATATTCAAGGATATTCGAACTGAAATCAACAGAAGGTGACAAATAAAGTAAATATATAACTGTAAAATTTCTGTATAGCCCACAAAACGCGGGCACAATGTCCGCTTATACTGCGCGGCCAACTTTATTATTATTTGCCCGAGGCACGAAAACTATAAAACGGACAGATAAGTTTGCACCATGGAGGGATTAAGTGTGAACGAATCGGCTTTATTTTAAAATCGGAAGGGTAATCACAATTGGCACTGATAGCGAAAGGGATTGGGCCGACCCAATTACTTGAATTAAATTTAAAGACGGGAATTAAAAGAAATTGTACTGAATATCATCCCAATGTTATACCATGGTACATGATACATGGTAAATGAGTTACGTAATGAATTATTATGTTCCAAGTAAGAAAAAAAATTCCCTGCAGTTTTCATAAACCAGAATATTTAAAATAAAATCTCCCTTCAATACAAAATCTATAAAGCGACTCATTGTTTTGTAAACTTGTCCCATTGTGTTTTTCTCTCTTGTCTCGTGTCTTGTATCAGCACCATTTCTCATTCTCTATCGCACCGTATTTATCCAAATCAATAACACAGTTGCAAAAACAGCACTCAGAACGATACTAACACTGAATGTCTAAAAATCATAGTTGCATGGCGACACAAACATTATACCGTGAAAAGCGCCATAAGTAAAGTAAAACTGAGTTACGTGACGCGTTTTAGCGATGTAGATATTTAAATGGGCAATAAACACTGATTTATTCGAGTTTGTTTGAATTTCGGCCTTCAATTGCTAGCTGAACTATTTTAGTACGGTTTAATTTTTCTTCATTTATTATTGATGGGTTAAACGCGTGAGAATGTTTCTTAATGACGATGCGAATTTCGGATCACGGATTTTTGGGTTGACTCACTGAGTAGGTAGAACTGATCAAGATGTGATATTTATTAATTGTTTTGAGGAACATCAGGTAGAGCGCGGGTTTTTTGCTAGAAAATTCTAAGTAGTAGCCTATGGTCAAAAAGGATTAGTAACAACCTTACAAATAAATCTAAGCGACCTTATATCATACTTGCTGAAGACCAAATTAGTTTTGCTGGCACTTTGTATATTGTTATCATGACATCCTCCAAAAAAGCTGTGTTGGTTTTGGTTACAGTTACAGGGTGCGTTTCTTTTGTCATTTTAACGTCAGATCCGAGTGGTCTAATGTTGGACCCTACCGTTGGTGTGTACTCGTAGTTTACAGTAGTGTTACTATCATCATCATCGTCAGCTTTAATGTGACCCACTGGGCCACTGCTGGGTATAAGCCTTCTCCCTTAAACCGGCCTTTTGCATCCGGGTCTTATTGTGTTACTTTTGCTAGTGTTAAACTAGTAAGAACAGAAGACTCCTTCAATAATTAAAAAAAACAGGTTTATATTAATCATCATTTCCTTCAATAAAAAAGTGTTAGGTTACTTTCTTCATAATTATGCATAGAAGAAAACAATTGGTACACAAAATAAAAACGTCAACTCAACTATTTCCGATTGAACTTCGCTCTGAACTCATAACAATACCTTCACCTTGCCAACTTTACTTTTTAACCCAGGAAAATAAATACAAAAATGGCGTTCGTAGGTAAACTAGTTAACTCTAAACAAACACATATCGCGTGTGGCCACAGATAAGGGGTGTCATAAGAACTGTCGACGGCTCGCCTCCGCGTCGCCACCGCCCAGTCTGCCCCATTACTTTATTGTTCATCCGACCGTAAGGAACAAAAAGTTTAAACAGGGAATTAAATTTTGTTGTGTTTGCCATAATTTTGTTAATCAATGTCGTGTGTGCAAATGCAATGCATTTGTGCGAAGTTGAAACTCTATAAAGCCATATTATTTATAGTTTAATTACGACTTTTAACTGATTTTGATACCAACTTATAATAATATCAACCTGTATAGTAAATCTATACAAAGTGTCCAAATGCAGTAGTACCTTATTAAAAACTAAATTAATGAGCCTTGATAACTTTTACCAAAGTTAGTAGTGTCTTATAATAATTATTTCAAATTTTATTAAGTCACGCCAACACCATACTAAAAATAAAAGTCGCATTGGCAATGTCACCTGATTAAAAATGTAACTCTCTATTAATAATGCATATAAATTTTTTTTGTAACACCGGTCTAGAAGACTGTTGCTGATTGTTGTTGAATTAAAAATAATGGTCTGTTCAATATGGTCTGGTCTATGTGTACGACAATAGGATCGTCTCTTAGGAGATGATACCATGCGTGAAATAGGTCCATAGGAAACGAAGAAGCATCTTGTATATGTACAACGTGGCAATTATGTATATAATAATAATTATCCAAACATACCTATTTAACACCTAGATAAAATATAGACTTTTAATACCGGCTACCTTCACACGAATACTATTAACTAAAGGGTAATTAACCTCTAATGAACCAGGACAAGAAAATTCAACAATAACAATAATTTCGTCTTAATTAGCCGCTCGAAACTGCATGTTAGAAAGCATTAAAGTCTAAGCACACATATCAACGGTAATCTCAGTATTTTATTCCGAAGAAAAAATAAAAAATACTACGTGTGAAATATTAATAAAGCGTGATTTAATTACTCGAGATAGCCTTAACCGTTATCATCGCGTGGCGTATTAGTGTCGGCCCGACTCGATAAAGTCTTAACTTTTATTATTACGAATGGGGTTTACTTTTCATTTAATGGTAGCACTTAATCAAATATTCATTAGTTGATAAAACTCGCGCTTACTGTATTTTTGTTGGTGCGTTTGTTTGTACGGCCTTTTAGTTGCTGATAATAATATTTAGTTAGGTTCGTATTGGTTGGGATCGTGTGGTCATTAGCACACGAATGGCTACTTCATTAATTATGTGGCAAGTTTCAGATTTTACGTGAACCTGCTACCGTCTATGCATCCCTTTGGGAAACGGGGTTTATACGGTAAAATTTTACCAGAGCTGTGGAGGCCGCTACGATACTACAAATAGATAGGTAGGTACTTCAATTCTTGAGGTAGTGAAAATTCTTGAGGTTGTAAATGTTTTATAGCAAACTTATTTATAATTGCTGTAATCTTAAAATAACCATAGATTTCAATTAAATAAAAACTAATTAAATTAAATAGATTTTTAAACTACTTGTAAAGATTCCTAAAAACAACCAAATGCCTAGACAAACCCTTTTAAACCCGTTTTTAATTTAAGACGAATACTCAAAGTTACGAGCTTATTAATTATGAAACGATACCTGCATATCGATTAAAAGAAAATACTCGACTGCCAGAGTCAATTTAGCTCAAGAATTCTTCGAGTATTCGAGAAAAACAAACTTCATAAAGTCCATTGTCTTAAGTCGGTATGAATGATGGCAGCAAATATTGTTGTAATTAATAGATTGACAATCAATCATTTTTGTTTACCTTGCGGTAGAGTATTCGAAGAAATACTTGGTCAACTGATGACTTTGCGAGTTGCGAAAACCGAGGGGAAGAAAATAATCTCAAGGATTGAAAATAGAACATGTACTTAGGTAAATAAAGATTGAGCCAATATTCAAACAATATGTATTGATGCTTTAGACAAAAATCATGCCTGATTTCTAGAAGAGTACGCTGAGAACACAATCTTCATTCACTGACTCCAAGTCTTCTTATACCTATCACTTTTCTTTCAAAGCTATGTAATTTAAAACTCACTAATATCCTTCTAATAAGTTTGTTCGAAACTTTTGATTTAAGCACCCACCAATCCCTAAAAGCATCCATCATCATCATCAGCCGGAAGACGTCCACTGTTGGACAAAGGCCTCCCCTTAAATAGGGGGGGTTGCCATAATCCCCACGCTTGGCAAGCGGCTTGGAGATCGCAGTGTTAGTGGTCAAGTTACAGAAGACGCTGCTGCCCATCTTCTGGTTTTTTTCCCTTAGTCGCCTCTTACGACACCCACGGGAGGAAAGGGGGTGGTCAATTCTAGGCCGGATACCACACGGCGATACCTAAAAGCATAACTATAATTAAAACTGAAACAAATTTCTGGATTGTCATCAAAAATATTGTAATAAATAATCGATTCTCAACCGACCCAGTTTTTGATACCGACGAACGGAATGGAAAAATAACAGCAAACTAATTGGAACACTCCTGGTTAAACCCTTTTCATTCGGTTTTCAAGTTATCGGGGCTAATTTAAATGGTTTGCTTCGACGGCAAATTCCGCAAAATTCATTGGGAGTTTTTTTATTGGAATAATTAATCTTCCACGTTTAGTGTTTCTCTGTGTATTCAGGTATTTTGTGTTATTGTTTAAATTGCTGTTAATGTTATATTAAAAAATCACTTTTTGAAGTAGTTGACATGATAACTTAGGTACCTACTCGTTATATACCTATTGCGTTTTGTCTAATGTAATTCTGGCTAAGCTATAATTGATATAAGTTTTAGAAAATTAATTTGCCTTGGGGTATTTTATTGGTCCTTGTGAAGCAAAGGTACCTATGGAAGTAATTTTTTGTCCCGTTAAATGCATAGAAAAATGATGATGGGTGTAAAAATCGGTGTTACCTAAGCAAGCACTGCTTTATTATAAATTTAAAAACAACAAAACAGTAGAAATTAATTCAATTGACCTAGAAAATAATCTAATTGAATGCTAACTGTAGATAAAACCAAAATAATTCTGCGATATAATAATAATGTCGTTATCAAAAAGTCGAGTTTGACTGAGATCGCGTGCGAGCCGCTCGCGAGCCGAATTCATAAGATTTGTCGTAAAATAAATTAGCTACGACGGAAAAGTTTTCGGTAAATAGAAGGGAGGTGTGCTGATGTTCGAATATTTTTAACGGTTTAGATATGGCACTCGATGTTGTACGTTTTTCTGCATAAAGAAGAAGCATATTTTTTTAAGTAACCTGTTCAGTGTGCCACTACTGGGCAAAAGCCTCCGCATTATTTTTCCACAAAACCCTGTTTAGTGCCATTACGGGCCATGTCTTTCCCGCAAAGATGTCCAAATTATCTCGCCATCGCCTTCTCGGTCTTAAGAAGCTTATTACATCTCGAATTTTTCATCTACTCTGTGATGATATAATGCGAAAGAAATTTAATAATATTAAGTAATCAAGGATTATGCAATCATTTCATATAGTTTGATAGTCTGTTTATTTTGGAAGTTAAAATACTTCATAATCGTAACAACTTTAGAATCAGCGTATGATTTCATCGTTAAATATTATTCTTCATCGCTTATTTCCCAGTAACCGCTGCTGACATAATAATGGTCATATCCAACAATTCTCGCTTCTTGTTGCATGTCGGCCGTTGTCTCAGGACTGGCTTAAGTTTGTACGTCTTAATCGCCGCCAGCCAGCTCATTACAACCCGAACATTTCTTTGGCCGTCACCTAATGAGTTGCCTTTTGAACTTATGCTATGTTTCCACCAATCCTATGCTATTTCATCAGCCTAAATATTCAAAGGCTTATTGTTCTTTTTTACATTAAAACTTGTTTTTTCGGTTCGCGAACTTTGTTTATTCGTTAAATTTTAAATAATCTAGTTAGTGGTCCTGAGGTTTATTTTTATTTTCATTGCTTTGAAAATTATTTACAATGTTAAGCATTTTTAAAAAAAATCTGAGGTAGTATTGATTTTTTTTTAAAACAATAGTATTTTGACTACGAATATTTTTTATAAATTCTGACAAAACGTTTAGAATTAACATTTTAATTGTAGACACAAACAAAATATGGCAACAATTTGCAAAGTTGTAAGTATTTCAAATTTATTGTTAGGCTGAGATGATACTATAGCATGGTGACTTCTATGTCCTTAGTTACTTATCAAATTTTGCACCGCCCTTTTAGCGCGAAAATAATTAAGAATGCGCCCTCCACAAACTTAAAAACGCTGTATATCCTTCGGTATTCCCTTTCTCAGATTTCAATTAACTCCATCGAAATTGTTAAAGTAGTCCATATTACAAAACACTCGAACTTATAATACACTACCTATTCTAGTCATTGAATGCTAACTCCACAAATATTTACCCATTTATAAACTGAAACTCATGGACTAGCCAAAACTTTGGAATAGGTCGTCAACTGATACTGTTTATTGTGAATTCAAATTCACAAACAAACCCAGTTTCCCTAAACATATGTATATAAAGACTATTTATCCCTAATCCTGACTTCCATCCTCTCTTATCTTTTTGGCACAACCCCACTGATCTACTAGCGAAGTAATCTCGCCTATTTTAAATTGCATGCAGTTAGCTTCTCATTACACGTTGAATATTTACATAAGACTACAACTAAGTACCGTTCTCAGTGTTTTAATGTAAGTAATGTGAATGAAAGTGTATATAAAGTGGAGAAGGCAAAGTTTCTTATCGTACGTATTGTTTACGTTTGCAGTATAAATCGCAGCTTTAACCAGCTTTAACAAGTAATGAATGTGTAATAAACAAAATTTTTATACAATAAACAACCGAAAAATTATGCTTTTAACATATCTATTTATTACACGGGCACTTGGGCAGTACTGAAAATATGTAGGTACCTTGACTGAAAAATTGCCAGTTACCTATGATAATAGATCTCATAAGGGTAAGTTTACATAATGTCTTTGGCCGAAAACAAATCCAGACTCCACTGATATTCAGCTATCTCTAATTTAATAATTTTCGAATGTAAATATCGAACCGAATAAGCCGAAATCTAACGCTTACCTTTCGTTTTTGTTAGAACTTGAGCAACTGGGCAGCCGTAGTATAGTCTTATATACAATATGACATGTAGGTACCATATACTACATGTTTGAAAGTATTGGGTTATGTTTCAAAGCATAATAAGTTCCGGGACTAAAATAACATCAATTAAAACTCCATGCATTATCATCATCGTTACGTGTATCATACTCATTTCTACTAGAGTTATAACGACTTTGCGTGCATCGTATTAAGCTATAAAAATTGTTTCTGTTTTTGCAGTTTAAAATTGTCAGTTAACTATTTCAAATTTATGTTTACCAGAAACTATTACCAGTCTACGTAATATTTGTCAACTATGTTTTATAATTTTTTCCAATGAATAACTAGAATGATTGATAAAGAATAATAAAAAGGACACGCTGGCATAGCGAAATAAATCAAATTCAATTGTAACATTTCCATAACCGCTGGAAGTGATATAATTGGTCCCTTGTTTACCAATTAGGGCTGGTATTTATCAATTTATTATTTAAAAACAAACCCTTTCTTTAGCAAACAAAAAGCAGTCTATGTTTACTTACCGAGGTAAATGTACCAAAATTCTAACTATAGGTGATTCTAGAGGGTCATTCAAATTTAAATTTTCGCTCTCGTACAAATCCCTAGGGCGAGGGTGTCTACGCGGCGTAGGGGACTGTGCTAATAAAGTAAATTAAAGATTAATAATACATTGTCTTAATACAGGTTTTTAGGTATATGTGTATGCAAATATTGTAATCCCTCCCGAAATCCGATACGTCAGGATTTTGATTGAATTATGAATGAGATCGCTCGAGTCGTCGGGAAGTGTAGTCTCTTTGGTATTATTTGGAGAATTATAATTATGTTTAGTAATACGATCTACAAATCTAAAAGGATCATCAGAAATTGTAAAAGCTGCCCAGATAACCGAAAAATATAAAATCAACTATACTGTTTTCGGTTCATTATAACAAAATTATGGATGTTGTCTTCTTTTTAACTATATCAACACTAATGAAATATTTATTTATTAAACGCAGTCTTCAGAATTGGTTTCTCACTTATCAATTAAAAATGTCTTTTAAATAGAAACACTTTGCTTTGCAATACTTTCCGGCCAACATTTCATAATTATGTTTGCGTTTTAATTGCTATCCATTCTTAGAAGACGAAATCATTTTGGCTGAGCCTATTTTTAGCACAACAACACTCTTAAACTAAATTTAATGTTCGCCTTCCATGAAATAATAAACCGCGTACAGTCCCCGAGGGAAATTAATGTTTTCATCAAACACCACGGAGTTTAAATATAAACCCCTCTTTTTTAATTTTACCTAAAACATACAAAATATACATCCGCTCTCGTGCACCGGCAACAAGATTTTATCAACATTTAATTATTGCACACGTCGGTCCTTTGATGAATGAAGAAAAAAAATAAAGTTCGCACGTTAAACACCTCGCCAGATAAGGGTCAAAAGGAGGTCTAACCAACTAAAATGCTCCATCATTTTAATCCTTATTTTTTTGCTGGTGACAAAATTATAAAAACAACGCTACATCTTATCATAAACTTTAATGTAAACGCGTAAAGTTTAAATTCCTTTGATAGTTACGTGAAGAATGAATAAATATTGTTGTCGACCGCTAGGTTGACACGCCTGGCCACCAGCAGACATTGCACCTGTAGAATGTGCCTATCGCGGCGAAAGATTCAAAAGCCGCGTCGCCCGTCCGACACTTTTTGGGGAAACCGAAAAAAATCCGACGTTATTTTAATTGACGTCGGGTCGTTTAAAAAAAAACATTGAGTGAATTATACGAAGGCTGCTACTGGAATGAGAAGTATTCGGACCGCGCCCCCTGTAATGGTATGCAAATAATTCAATGTGACAGTTTCGAGTGAACCTATTGTGGCTTTTTTTATTTCATTGCCTCCGTCGGGACATATTTTACCACGTTTAATCTTCTAATCCATTATTCACACGCGTAATAGTGCTACTCAACTGTTTGTTTTTGTGATAACTACAAAAAGTATAGCTACGCTTTTTAGACACTTGAAGTTAAAATACAAACGAAATTATATACACTAATAATGTAAATATACAATAAAATAATTTATATAATTATAAAAATAAAAGCGAGAAAGTCTTGAAAGAAAACCAAAACTTGGCAAATCAATAATATGGTTTACCAATGGTTATCATCATAGAAACAAACCATAATAAATACGGTTTTAGAGTAAACGAATCTCCGCGAATTAGCCAACATAAAATAAATAACCCATCTTCGGCATTCGATAAAATAACTTTTATTATTCTCATATATTCCACAGCAGCTTACAATTCTATTTTATTGAGCAGAATTAATAACCAGAAATATTACATATTAGTTTACTATTGCCGTAGAACTTAATGCAACAAATAAAAGAGAATTGTCGTTTTTATTATTATAAGGATATATTGTTGAGTATACCATACGGCCGAGTGGGTATAATCTCGTCTAAGTATTAAGAAAGTTATACGAATCTTAAGGGTAAGGGAAGCTAAGTTTTGTACTGATATTGCGTCCACAAAAACTTTTGGCTATGATAACTTTTCTGTTTAGATATTAGCGATTTTTTTATATAGGTCCTATATAAACTGTTAAGGATATTAGGCGAAGTCTTGAGCGGTGCCTGCATGTTGATTGTTTGTATAGATAGGTTGGTAACTATCTCGCTCTCGTCACGTGTGCGGTTAGCATGAGTACTTAGTCGTCGCGCGCCGCCACAGGCCTAACTCGCTCGCCATCATGTAATAGTTAACCATTTATGATTTTCTTTTTCTACTCAATTAAAAGTATTAAGTTCCAAACTGTGTTTAAATCCACTGCCCAATAGGTTATGGGCCCAGTGAATCAATAGACTCAAGTGAAGTGATCGCCTAAACAGTGAAAGTAAACATTATAAAACTTTATTGTGCGTAATTATTTAGTTAACACGCGCAGTGGCATACGATGCATAGCTGTGGAATGCGCCCGGCTATACATACCTATGGATAGTGCGAGAAGATCGTAGTTAATGTTTACGTTATTGTTCGTATTTGAAGAAATTACGAAAGATGGCGGCTTCTATTAAAATTGATAAACTCACTGGCGATAATTATGACACTTGGAAAATACATATGCGGGCTATTTTGAAGAAAAATGACCTGTGGGAATACGTATCGGGCACGTTACAGAAGCCGGCTAGGTCAGATCCTAAGTATTCAGAATGGATTAAAATGGATGGGAAGGCCGAATCAGACATCTTGTTGGCCGTCAGTCCGAGTGAGTTGATAGCATTGGATGGTTTGGATACTTCAAAGGCAATATGGGATAAGTTGAAGTGTTTATACGAGTCAAGCGGACCAGCGCGAAAAGCGTCGTTATTAAAGAAACTTGTGTTGACTCGGATGTCAGAAGATGATGACTTGCGTAAACACATTGCAGATTTTTTTGATGCGGTTAAGAAGCTACGGGAAATAGGCTTGATTGTAATTGACGAGTTGCTTGCAATTTTACTACTATACAGTTTGCCGGATTCATTTTCAATGTTTCGTACGGCAATGGAGTCTCGTGATGATTTACCGTCGACAGATATACTCAAAGTTAAAATCCTTGAGGACTACGAGGGCCGAAAATCTAACAATGTAGGCCAAGGGGCATTGTTTGTCAAGCGTAACAATGGTTATAAGAAAAATACATCAAATGATAATCAAACAAATCACAATAAACAGAACAAGAGTAATATTGAGTGCTATCGTTGTGGTCGTTATGGGCATATGGCAAGAGATTGTAGAACTAAAACTGACAAGAAGCATAAACAGAGTTCGCGACAGGCAGAACGAAAAGATACAGAGTCTAAACAGGGTAGTAGTTATACAACTATGTTAAGCACCACTGAAGAGGTGATGTTAAATGACCGGAGACGCCCTGTATGGTGTATCGACAGTGGTTGCACGGGACACATGTGTAATGAAAAACATATGTTTCGGGAATGGACATATATGGAGAGTGAGTTGAATTTGGCGAATAATGAGAGCACACGTATAACAGGTATGGGGCAAGTAAGCATATCTGTTAACACAGGCAGCGAAGAGCGCCGTGTGGATATTGAGAAAGTATTTTATGTGTCGGACTTACGTACTAATTTGCTGTCTGTAGCGAAAATGACAGATCGCGGATTTGAAGTTCGGTTCCGGAAGAATGATGCAATTGTTATTGACGAAAACAATAAGGTGCATATGTGTGCAGACCGTGTAGGTAATTTGTACCACGTACGTATGAGTCAAGAAGGCGTTAATAGTGTTGAGTTGTTGAAGAAACCTATAGATATGTGGCACGAACGCCTAGGACACCTAAATGAACGCGACTTAATGGCTATGGCGAAAAATGACAGAGTACACGGAATATCACTGGATGGTGGAAGACTGTCAAAGTGCGAGATCTGTATTAGTGAGAAGCAGACATGCAAACCGTTCCCTAAAGGAACTGAAGATCGAACTAGTGATCTATTAGAAATCGTGCATACGGATGTATGTGGCCCTATGAGGTATGAATCGTTTTCAGGAAAAAGATATTTTATTATCTTCATCGATGATAAGTCTCGATGGTGTGAAGTTTATTTTATACGAAATAAAAGTGAGGCGCTGCAGGTTTTTAAAAACTATAAAGTGGAAGTAGAAAACTTTACTGGCAAGAAAATTAAATGTTTGCAATCAGATAACGGGCGAGAGTACGTCAACAATGAATTTGATGATTTTTTAAAGAGAAATGGTATAACTAGAAGATTGACTGTACCACATACGCCGCAGCAGAATGGAGTAGCTGAGAGGAAGAATAGGACTCTCGTGGAAATGGCACGATGCATGATGCGTCAAGCGGGAAGTCCTCCGACATTCTGGGCTGAAGCAGTTAGTACTGCAAACTATATTCGAAATCGATGCCCAACTGTGGCTTTAAAAGGCGATGTACCATTTACTCTATGGAAGGGGAAGAAACCCACCGTTATTTATATGCAAGTTTTTGGATCAAAGGTTTATTACAAAGACAAAGGTGTTAATAAAATAAAAGGAAAGTTTGATTCCGTTTCTGAAGAAGGTATTTTCATGGGATATGATGTGCACTCAAAAGCATATCGCATTCATAATCCAAAAACGAGGAGAATAGTTGTAAGTCGAGACGTTAAATTTCTTAACGAATCAGCGTTTAGAAATGAGTATAGAGAGGTACTTGATGAAGAAGAAAGTAATGATGAAATGATAATGGATTTAAATCAACCTGAAAAAAGGACATATGAAAAAGAACGGAAAGCTCCCCTACGAGCCAGAAGAGATGGAATTAGAACAAGAAAATCAACGGAGAGTCTTAATGATAATCAAGAAGATAGACAAACAATTACTACAAGAAAAAGAAACGCAACTGTATCTTGGGAACAGTTAATAGAACCTCCAAAAAGAGGAAGAGGTCGACCGAGACTAATTCGCACAGGAAGGGCAGGTAGACCGCGTAAAGAATATAGAGAAGCAATAGAAGATGAAGACGACAACGAAGAAGGAAATGAACCTGAAAAAGAAACTGAATCTGAAAAAGAAAATGAATTGATTGCAGAGATTGCGATAATAGAACCTATGAACTGGTCTGAAGCAGAAAAGACAAGTAATGCCAATGAATGGAGAAGCGCCATGGAAGATGAATTTTTAGCGCAGATTAAAAATGGCACTTGGGAAATAGTGCCTCGACCTTGTAATAGAAAAGTAGTAGGCTGTAGATTGGTGTTTAGCACGAAAAGTGGTGACACATATGAGCGTAAGAAAGTTAGACTTGTCGCAAAAGGTTGCTCTCAACGGCCAGGGGAGGATTTTAATGAGACTTATTCACCAGTCGTTCGATCATCGTCTTTAAGGCTATTGGCTGCAATTTCAGCAGAATACGGACTAGAGATACATCACATGGACGTCGTCACAGCATATTTGAATGGTCATCTAGACGAAGAAGTTTATATGAGCATACCTGACCAATTAGGCGAAGTACTGGATAAAATACTCGCAAACCAAAAGATTGGATCTTCTACAAAGATAATAAGCGATAAGAAAATTATTGAAACAGCTAAACGCTGGAACCAAAATTTGAAAGGATGTGATGATAGTGTATGTTTGTTAAAGAAGTCCTTGTATGGTTTACGTCAATCAGGCTTACAATGGCACAAAGAGTTAGTAGGAAAATTAGTGAGTATGGGTTTTGAGGTACTCCCTCAAGATCAGTGTTTGTTGTTAGCACATAAAAATGAGCGAATGATGATGATTGCGATTTACGTAGATGATTTGGTGATAGCGTCGGATGATGATGATTGGTTGTGTGATGTAAAAATGCAACTGTCAAAATCATTTGAGATGAAAGATTTGGGTAAGATTAATAATTGTATAGGAATTCAGTTTTCTCGAGATGATGACGACAGAGTGTACATGAAACAGAGTGTATACGTTGAAAAGATTCTAGACAGATTTGGTATGAGTGAGTGTAAGTCAGTATCAACTCCTATAGATATAAATGTTAAATTAATGAAACCTGATAGTATGAATGAAAATGTAATGAGGCAGTATCCATATCAAAGTTTAATAGGTGCTTTGATGTTTTTAGCGGTGTCCACTAGGCCCGACATCGCGTATGCCGTAAACTATCTGAGCCAGTTTAATATAAATTATAATATTGAGCACTGGAAAGCAGCAAAGCGTGTGGTTAGATATTTAAAGGGTACGCCTAATTATGGTTTAGTTTTTGAGAGAACGGATTTACCGTTATTTGGTGTAGTTGATGCGGATTGGGGTACGAATGCAATTGATCGTAAGTCATACTCTGGTTATGCATTCATTTTAGCAGGCGCACCTGTTAGTTGGGAGGCCCGTAAACAACGTACGATTTCGTTGTCCAGCACGGAGGCCGAGTACATAGCTATGTCCGAAGCTGCTAAGGAAGCTGTGTACTTGCGTGATCTTTTGAACAGTGTTAGTCTTGGATGTGAGTGTGTGGCATTGTTCAATGACAATCAGGGAGCAATTAAGTTGGCTCAAAGTAGGAGTTATCGCTCACGGACGAAGCACATTGATGTGAGGCACCACTTTGTTCGAGATATGTGCGAACAAGGTGTAATAAATCTAAAATATTTATGTACCGAGAAAATGCCTGCAGATGTTTTGACCAAGGGTTTGAGTGGGCCAAAGCATCATGAATGCATGCAAAATCTGGGAGTGTTGAATATATAAGTATGATATGAATGTGCTCACGACTTCGAGGGGAGGTGTTAAGGATATTAGGCGAAGTCTTGAGCGGTGCCTGCATGTTGATTGTTTGTATAGATAGGTTGGTAACTATCTCGCTCTCGTCACGTGTGCGGTTAGCATGAGTACTTAGTCGTCGCGCGCCGCCACAGGCCTAACTCGCTCGCCATCATGTAATAGTTAACCATTTATGATTTTCTTTTTCTACTCAATTAAAAGTATTAAGTTCCAAACTGTGTTTAAATCCACTGCCCAATATAAACAATGTGGGATTATATTCTATATTGCAAATAAGAATAGGTTAAAGGACTGCTGTAATTATAGCTTTAAAAATATACTTTACATAAGCATTAGGTTTACAAATAAATAAAACCGTTATATCTCATGCAAAGTGTTCTTAAACACAGGTTGGTGGAGTGGTCCATAGAGAGAATTTCCGTTGAATACAGAAGATTGCAGTAGTGCCGCATCTGAGGCGTTGCAGAAAAAATCTGTACGAGTAACAACGAGTGTTAAGTTCCGTGCACAATAATATAGTTAAACTTGCAACACCGTTCCACGCACTGCGCCCGTTTTGTCTGACTCAACTGAACCAGAAACTCCAAGGGAAAACTTTTAATAGTTTTTCTTTATTCAATCAACATATTTTCGCTCTTGGACACTTCTCTCGTTTGCCAACAATTTGTTTCGGGGACTTTTTTCTTTCGCTAGACGTTCACTAACTCACGGCGCTCTTGACAAATTTGATCTCGAGGGTGCTTTAAAAAGTTTTTGCCTTTGCCCTGATCTGGTCTAGACGGAATATTTTATTATTGACTCTGATATATTTTTATGTTTTGTACAGTCGATAAGATTCTTTCTCAATTTATTTTTGTTCACGGATATGCAAATTAGGCTTTGTTATACGTAGCCAATTTAGGATAACTTATATTTTAGGATCATTTTTTTCTATTTTCATAACAAATCGTGGATAAATCAAAGAAAGTGTGTCATTTTCATAAAGTAATCATAGCGAAGCTAGTATTATAAGCGAAACGGTTACGGTAATTTACAACGTTAATTTAAAGTTGTGCCGGTGGCTTTCGTCACATCGTTGTGGGATTAAATAATTGGTGTGTAGGTGTTAATACAATTTGTGGAAAAACCACTTCGAACAAAATGTGGGTATCAACATAAACCACAATATTAAGATGAGTTAATCAATAATAACTACTTTGTTTCTTATTTAGTACATGTTAGTTGAAAAAAAAATACTGTAAAATTTAAAAGGTGAAAAATAATTCAGTTTAGTTTATTCAAAACGCATTCACACTACATTGAATATGATTTCAATACTGATATAAATTACACTGATCAGCAGCTCTACCCTTACTCCATGTCGATTCAGCGAAATATGAAGACAAATTACCTGGTGAAATAGTGCAATTGGAATTGAAAGAAGTAAAAATCAGCGTTGGATCGGCACTGCGGCCCGTGACTGAAATACCAAATGAGTAATTTCGAGATTCCCCGAATGCTCTTGCAGCAAGAGAGCAAATGTCAGCTTCTAATAGCATTGCGAACATGATACGAACGCCGAAGTGCAATCGTAGTTGTTGGTTTGTTGCAAAAAGTCCGGTAATGCTTGTTAGGATTTATTTTTCAATCTTGAACTTGATCAGACCAGTTTGCTGATGGCAGCGAAAATTAATACGAATCAAATATCAGTGGGTTTTTTGTGTCCAGACAATAATAATTTAGATGAACCACACAAAGAAAGTTATGTTGTTGTGCGTAATGAACTTTTTCACAGCTGAGACGAAAATTAATGAGATTCCAACGTCAAGCCACTATTAGTTCGCTGTCAAACTTAAGAAATCCGTAACGCTCAAAGTTAATAATATTCAAATATGATTGATGCTCTCGAAACATCTGTTTAGCGACACTAAGCAAATAGCGGAACCGATTGTCACGAAATAACAAATTTCACCAAAAAAATGCTAGTTTGTAGGGAAAATGATTTATAATGTTATTTCGGATTCATCGGAATGTTTGTTTTAAGTCGAGGTAGTTGTGGTATCGGGTTACGTTACCAGCCGTGTTTGATTTCTAAATACATTACCGATCTTGTCTCTGCATAGGTTATCTCACCTTTCTTGATTTTGTTGGTGGGATTTTTATAACTTTCACAATATAAATTATAATGTTTAACACCAGTGAGCTGAATGTATCTCGTGTGTGTGAATGTGTAAACTTGGGATTTAACTTGAGATGCAAGTAGAGAGCCTCTACGAGTGACGATACTTAAATACGTCCTGCGCACCCTAGATGGTCAACCTCGCTACCATCCTTTATGATTGACCAATCACTATACCACGGCATAACCTATTTCCTTGGGGAAATTGGCTCATGTCGATACAAAAAAGGTTTGAACTAATTACTGTTACGAGTACGTATGACGAGTAGGAACTATAATTCAGTCAAATATTTATTTCCTTACACTATTACAAAAATATTCTAAAACAAACTTTTTACACATGAAAAAATAAAAATATTAAATGGCTTATACGAAAAAGAATTAAAAGAATATTTTACTGTTCAATGTGTTATGGAAATCAACGATTGCTGTATCAAAACGCGATTGTTTAACGGTACCATGTTTTTGCAAATTAAAACCCACCAGTATATTTACTTTTTACGCTCAATGCAGGTTCTATATAGGCTAGGCAAAAACACAGCAGCTCTTTATTTAGAATGTAATTATTATTTTTGTGAAAAGCTGTCTTTATTTATTCATGGTTTTTTTTTATTGTTACGTTTGACAATCAGTTAATAAATAGTATTCGATTTATACTGGGATAGATACTGGGTTTAAGCATCGCAAACTCGATCTTTATGTAAAATAATTAACTTCAGGTCATTTAGTCCTGTAACATAACTATTATCCACTTTATTTTTGTTCATGATGATTGATATGTATTTAATACCTTCGTTATATTTTATAATAATGATAGTGGTTAATGTTAAAGCGTTTTTATACATAAAATACCATTAACACTGGCCTAGATTTGGCACAAAAGTCACTTCATTTTAATAATATTTTTTTTACCTTAATTAATTTCATTATTTTAATATAATGACATTAACTTTATCGCCCCTAAAACTATTGCTATATTAGGATAAAACTCGATATCTATCTGTCTAACAGTAGCCTTCGCACGTGGCCCGGGATGTCACACACTAGTCACTGGATTTGTTGAACGAGTATCAGATTACCTCCAGCCACTGTGTGCACTGCATCAACTCTGATTAAACTTGTTCGAAGTCGAACCGTTTGCTGTTTAAAGAATATACTAATGGACTTTGACAGTTTATTTAGTTCTTTTTTAATTCCGCGTATTAGAGTTCACGTAAACAAATTGAAAAGTGAATGCTCGCCTTTTTAATGGATAAAGTTTTAATAATGAGAAATTTGGCCGTAATTTTTTATGTCCGCTAACTTGTTCTGACATTTGATTTTTGCAGACAAAATTCAGAATTTGTAAAAACTGATTTAGATTCGTTGGCTTTTAAAAAACATTTATGTTTTCGGATAGTAAAAACTATTTTTATTTAGATACGAAATATAATTTATGTATTCCTATTTGGAACAAGATGTTGTATAGTGAATAATAATTGACATTGACAGTTTTCGTATAACACAGTAGCTAAAAGACATAAACAGCTAAACAAAGTATTTTTATTTGCTTAAATATTTTACCGTTTACATTAATTTACATATAAATTGTGTTATCAAAAACAATTTCCCTAAAAAACGGAATCTTGACTCATTGTTATTTTAAAGAATACTCTTTATGATAATGACGCCATATTTATTTATGCTTTATGGTATTTCACGGTTTAGCAACTTGCTTCCGAATGATCAGAATGGCATTTTGAAGTCATAAAACCCAATAACTTTTGAGATATTTCACATTCAATGTATGTAAAGATGTGGCAATATGTATAGATTGTTGTGTCGAAGTTTTGCTACACCGGACTTTATATTGTTCGTTTTGTGGTCACTGTCCAAATTCAACAGGTATTATTTATTTAAATTTGGTATATTAGGCCAATGACATTGATTTTTTATTTCGTTAAAAATCTATACTTTCAATTCAAAAGGTTACGACACTATATTATGTGATAAAAGAACGCTTACGCGCCTTGCTGTATGACTGATCTTTTTTCCACGGCATGAACTAGATTATATAGCTAATGACGAGTTGAAGACACGGTAAAAAGAAGAAAAACGAGTGGCGTTTTAAACAAAATAACAATAAAATTAATTCAAAAAGTTTCAATCGGTAATTCTGTTTCTTGCTAGCATCACAACAAAATTACTTCAGCAAGATCGAGTAGACATGACACGTGATTTTAGAAAATATTAATTAAAATTGGAACGTTAAAACTTTGTAGACTAACATATTAACACTGGTTAAAATTAAAACTTAATTGTATGAACCCAGAATATTTGGAGTTTAGTTCCAAACGACATAGTTCTAAAGTTGGAAAACTCTATGAATGTCGATGTTATAATTTCATCACGGCGTGGTTACCGACATCAGTTCGGGCTTTGAAGGCTTTGCTGGAAATTCAGAATTTTAAAGGTAAAAATGAAAAGCCTCTCTATTTGGCCCAAATTGTGTACGAGACTAAGCTAACCGTAAACTTTTGGCGTTTTAACGAGTACCGTATAGTAGCTTGAATTGATACGAACCTGTGTTGTGGTTATTTTGTAGCTTTGGTTTATAATGAATACGTTGTTCAGATGTAAATTGTTAGAGTCATTTTTGTTTTTTTAATTTGGTTTTTCCTTTAACAGCAAATAATAAAAACTGTGCCGTGTGGTATCCGGCCTAGAATTGACCACCCCCTTTCCTCCCGTGGGTGTCGTAAGAGGCGACTAAGGGAAAATTCAGAAGATGGGCAGCAACGTCTTCTGTAAATTCACCACCAATACTGTGATCCCCAAGCCGCTTGCCAAGCGTGGGGATTATGGCAAACCCCCCCGCTTAAACGGGGAGGCCTATGTTCAACAATGGACGTCTTTGGCTGATGATGATGAATAAAAACTGCTTTAGCAACGCTGCAACTGCTGCAAATGTGATTTGGTCTTTATAATAAATTAAACTTGCAAATATCATCAATAATGATCGTTTAAATCATGCAACCGGATATTAGACCGAGCTTTTAGCCACTGTGCCAATTGGGTCATCGAAGCGTGTGTAAGGATATCACTGTTTCTTTATAGCATGCCTATATCAACACAGATTTGTTTACTCACCCGTTTATCGCCTGAAAGATGTACCTAACCTAAATACTCTTAGAGCTTCAGTATTTGCATAATCATTAAGTATCGAACGCATCGATCTGTGACTACACTCTTTAGATTTTGACACTCTTAGGACTAAGGTAATAGAGTTGAATTTTGTAAATCAACAGATCGCAGCAATATTTCGCATTAGTTCGAAAGCATGCGACCATTTCAGTAAATTGCCTCTCTATATGCAGAAAGCGGGCGAGCCGATTTTCATTAAGCGCTTAGAGTTAGTCAGCTGACAAAGGCCGAGTGGTCGCGTCGATATTGTCAGTTTACTAAGTTTTCGGACAGGATCTAACTAATGTCAGAACAATTTATGTTAAATTAAAACGTATTATGCGGTTTTTATAATTTATTGAACCACTCTTAGTTCAGAAATTTTATCGCCTTGCCATGAGTAAAGTTGGTAACTTATACAAATTAATTTTGGGAATCGGCGTTACTTTAATTACAATTTGAATTGAGGACGTCGACGTCCATAAAAGGAAACTATATTAAAAACTCCTGAAAAAATACTGTTTGTACTTTGACCTCTCTTTGAGCTCCAAATGACTAAACTACCTGGATTACATTATAAAATTCTCACCTAAAAAGACAAAACTAGTTTCAGTGAAGCTCTCATTATGACTAAATTAAGTCACTCACTTAAAACGGACAGCACCAAATCTCCGGACAGGCTGTATAATTTTAGGTGTAATTAAGAAAACGCTTAGGTGGCCGGTCCCTACTTGACCTGCGATTAAACTGGTAAACTCCATTTAAACAAATTATCCATGCAAAACTCTCGTTAAGCCAAGTGTTGTGAAGTGTACGTTAACTGGCGTTTAACTGAGCAATTCCTAGACGTGTTGCATATTAATATGTCTATAAAATTGTCTAAGCAGTTTAGAACATTGGTTTTATTTGTGCTCTCAATGTTTTGGTGAGTATTCTTTGTTGTCTGTGAATTAAAATGGATTGAATAGATATTGAATTTACAGAAGCTTTTTCTTCGTCTCTGGTGTAAATGAGAATTCGATTGTTTACGTTATTTTGTAATATTTCTTGATTGATAACCCTATATATAGTGAACATTTTAGATTAAATAGGTATTGTGGTAATGGTAAGTAGTATATACAAAACAAAAAGATTATTAATAATAAAAAACAAATTGTCATTGATTGTCTCTTATATTATTGAATTCAGTGAAGTCTCACCTTACAAAAAACAAAAGTAACCTATATATCAGCCAAGTTCAAATTAATATTTACAACAATTTGTATCGTGGACTTTCTGAATCGCGCACTCTGTTAATAAGTGCAGCTTTACCCACGTATTATACCAGCCCACATGTTAAATCACCGAATATTATATAACCCTATTGTCATTTCAAACCCGTGCTGTTAGCTTTTAAAAAATAGCCCACTCGAAGGGTTCGGTAAACCCCATAAAATCATAACATGGACTGGTTTCATTACGTGCGCATGAATAACCATTGAGCGCTACGTAACACCTTTCGATACTAATTTCACTGTTAACACAATACAGCGCCCCTAAATTATGAATGAACATTAAACATGAGTCCAATATTAGCCATGCAGCAAAAGGGTTGACAGAGCCCACAAAATTAATGTCAATAAAAAATTGCGTTGTATCAGAAATTTGTATGTATGGGTTCTATGCAGTGTTTGAATTTATACTTAAATAATTACAGTGGCACGTGTGATTTTTTAATAAATTTGCATGGTTCCATTATTTAGAAGCAGATAATATTAGAATAATTAAACCCTGAATGAAGCAGCTGTGTGATATAATTTTAGGTACATTATGTTATTAATGCACCGTTCCAAATCTACCTAGATCTAATAAACCCCAAAAAAATCTTAAGATCTTTCATACTTGACGGTTGCAGGACTTATAATATTCTACGTGTCCAACTCACTTACATTTTCTGACACGGACCATAACAAAACTATAGATTTGTAGTGTCATAAAGTAGTAATAACAAAATCATAAAGTTTATTTTTATATCACAGTACAAGTTCACATGAACACACGGTGTGAACAAACTAATTAATTTAAAAAAAAACAGTTGCCTTAACTTACCATAAAGTGTTTAAGTCCAAATAAAATTTAGGCAGATGTCCTCAAACGCTCTCGACCGTATGTCATGTGATGTGCATCGCAAAAACCATTAGGGTCTGAGAGACCACCGCGCAAGTCTAAGCCAGCTGAATCCCCTAATAATCTCCGACACAGTATATTGTGATCGTTGGATTTGTACGCCATATATCATTAATGCCGAACATGTGGCGATGAGACGGATGTGTCACGAACCAGATACGATTATCTGCGTGCGCTTGGATTTTAGTATTAATCGTTTCGATGTCATTGCCTTGCATGTAACCTTTTTGCGTCTTTTTAGTGTTTCATATTTCTTTCCTTTGTTGAAGTAATTGGGCCACAAAGTTATTTTTTGTTCGTGTATTATAGTTTGGTTTGGGCGTACCCATTAATCCATCCGAATCTCTAATACCAGTCTAACTTCTACTTAAGCTTGAAACATAAGATCCGACACTTCATAGAAATGGAAATATAGCCAGCAATAGGAGCATGAAAAAAAATTTAAGTAGGTAATATAATAAATCAGATTCATTGTTCTAAATGAAACCAGTCCAGCTATAAATCTGAGTCAAATATTTTTAAAAGAGTAATTACCTAAATATTTGCGTAAGACTTGACGTTATATTTACCTTCCCATCTTTAAGTGCATTTTATCCCAAGTTGATGTCCACGTAAACAAAAGGCCGTCTGTAAAAAAAAAATTGTGGCTTTGTGATAAGCTAATTTGTTTCGGCATCATAGTTAGTTTTTAGATCCTAATAATTAACTATATAAGTACTAGCAGGGTATTATATCGATTATAAAGAAGTATAATATAATGTAGGCATAAATTGGATGATTAATATTTATCATCATCATTATCAGTCTATCTTAGTCCACTGCTGGACATAGGCCTCTTATGTCACGCCACTGAGCTCGACCTAATATTCCGATTAATGTTCAATTCCATTTAAATATATTAAAAACTTTTTGAAGGTCGCATTTATAGATTATATTTCTAATTTTAGCGTTTACTTGTCCTGTCAATTCACAATGTCATTAGTCAAATTTTTAATTTGTGCTTATATAATAAAAGTAATTAATTTTATGATTTGTTTAGTAATGGTTCATCCTTCCAAAGACTATTTTCTTTATTTCGCATACGGCAGCAATCTGTTCAAAAAGCGAATTCGTATCAACAACCCGTCTGCAGAATTTGTTGGAATTGGATTGCTTGATGTAAGCAATTGTTTTAGCTTTCCTTTACTTCTTTACGTCGATCGCGAACGCCTTATGACACACTTTGTTTCTATAATATTTAAATGCATCACTCTTTTAACATAGTCACTAAATCCCAGAATATTAATATTTTAGAAAAATATGTGGATCTTACAGAGCAAACTAACTAACTAACAACATATAAAATATAAATGGATAAGTAAACCAGTTTTTTATTTTACAGAATCACCAGATAGACTTTGTTAAGTATTTTGAAAACTGGGGAGGTGCGGTGGCTACAGTAGTCCCTAGGAATAAAAACAGAGTGTGGGGAGCAATTTGGAAAATGCATTCTGATGCTATCGCTACACTAGACAAGTAAGGGTAAAGCAATTATTTAGAGTCCTAAAAGAAGTGTACCTTTTTTGCTCTGGGCATTATGATATAGAAATAAACAAATACCAACACATAGAAAGTAGAACAGATAACGACTAATATTAATATCGCACGTTGATGTTATGAAATCAGTTGGTATTTGTTTATTTCTGCGGGAGAAACGGCGGGAAAAACAGATAGATTCTGTGAAAGATGATAAAAAACTGACTGTAGAGATGAGGGATTAAAGGGATAAATGTGGCAAAAAAGACATTGCACCAACCCTAAATAAAATAACAAGATGTTATAATAAATTATAAACTAACAAAATTTATTATTAACGATACGATGTTTCTTTCAGACAAGAAGGAGTAATAAGTAATGAATATTTTCCAAGAATTGTAAGCATTCGAACTGCTGATGGTAGCAAAACAAAATGTAGAACATATCAACATACTCATATCCCTAAACCGCGTGAAGCATTTGAGGAACTTCCAAAAGAAAGAAGACCATCGATTACTTATAAGGAGTGTATCGTACAAGGTGCGATTGAATGTAATTTACCACAAGACTATATCAACATGTTAAAAGATTTACCTCATAATGGCCAATTTGCATGCGCTGACATAAGGAAACGATTAAATATTTAGACAATAAACAACAACAAAAATAATAGACCTTTTTCTTAACAGAACTTGCGGAATTCTATTTAAGATTGCAATCATATTTTTGAAACCGACATCGAACCGTCTTCAAAATAAACGAACGAATACAATTAAATGACGTAGAAACTAGCGGTGCAAAAATATTAAAACAATAAACTAAAGACGTGTCTGACCTGGATGCCGCGCGAACTAATAAAACAAACCGCTACAAAAATATTTCAATATTACCTAAGAGCTCTTATGATTTGTAAAGCCACAATAAACTTATACAGGGAGAACAATATGAAATGCGCACCCGCTTGCAGAAGGGCGAACAGAATCACAACACAAAAGAAAAATACGGTTATTTTACACCAGTGCGGTAGATTATATCTTTTATGTTTAAAATCAACAGGAAGCTTTCAAATGGGGCATGTAACCTACACTTATTATAGATGCTGTTTCGCGAGGGTGCATAAATTTCGAACCCAAAGGGTTTGTGCAAACAACTCTGTGAAAGTAATTTGGTACATTTTTTAGTAATTGCACACGATACTGGGATAGATGCAGCGGTGGCGAAAGTTCGGCCGTTTGCGGAGTTTCCAAAAGTTTTAATTCAATTTCGACGTGGAAACAGAGTAAACACTCAGTGGACCGTTCCGAGGTTTGCACTACGTCCTAAAGTAGATTAGTTAAACTAGATTCAACGACAACTTTATTTGAATGATAAACTAAGAAATATTGTTTCTTGCATAATACTGCAATAAAGCTACGCAAAACCCTGGATTTAATAGTATTACGTTCAGATACGGCACATTAAACCGTAGTCAAATACGAGTCGAAAAAAGTACACGCTAGTAATGTCCTCGGCGGGTACCGCTGTTTATTTGTATGCAGTCGTATGCAAGTATTTGTGCTCTAGAAGTTTTAATTAAAATGACGGTATGTACGTTGAAAAGTTTTAAAAAGAAACAGATAAGACGGTTAAATTACATTAGGGAATGGTGCGATTTTGCTTTTGTAGTTTAAGTTTTTGGTACGTATACTCTATAAATTAATTTGTAGTTGAGTTGATTAGCTTATTATATGATGCATGTTATAAGTTTTTGCCAACGTATTTTTTCAGCTAGCGTTACTTATATATCGGCTTTATGACATGCCAGCTAGTCAGCTACTTAATGCACCAAGCTACTTCTTTATGAAATTCGTACTTCTGAATGACTTCTCAGAAGTCTTCATAAAAGTCTCAGCGCTTTTCGTAAACTGAGACTGTTATTTCTAGAATATAACGCTATTTTAGAAAGAACAGTTTATATTTTAGCAGCCTATGGTCATAAATGTTTCCCTTCTGTTTTCACTACAATATTTGGCTGCTATTCTACACTATTATTATTCCTGGATTCGACCTATAGGAATGCATTCACAGCACTATCGCTTAGCATTCGCGTAACACGTGCACTACAGCACGTTATCCGATTATTACGTGTGAAACACTCGCGCGGAATTATGGGCGTCTTAAAACCGCTTGCGGAATACTCATAGTCTATCGACACATGCGCAGGTCGGTATTATGTGGAAATAGAACTTTTATATTTGCCTGAACAATTTTGTGTATCTGTGATTTATTTTAGGCGTTGAAGAGGCATACTTGTAGGTACTGCATAAGCTTTGGATAAAAATATATGAAGGTACAAATGAGACTTTTTAGAGTAAGAATTGTGCACTTAGTTTAAAATTCAGTCCAATACGAAACAATGGTTTTGCCCCCATCTCAACTGAAGGTCTCAACTTGTGTGAAAAAAGGTAGTCAAATTCTTTATTGCGTTCATGTGTACAATGAGATGTTTTAGTTAAAGCGATAGTTCTTACACGAAACCCTGCAAGGACACAGCAATTTTCTTAAAAAGTTTTACTTACTTAATGCCATAATAAAATATAAAATTTACAAAATTAATACTAACAAGTGGACTTTTAACTAAACGGCTACCTAGATATCCATTTAGTGAATACAGGGGTGGTTCTTTACTACCCAAGTCAAGTAACAACTCATGTCATCTGTCATCCAAAAAAAAATTGTATTCACCAACTTAGCTTCATAAGCATAAAATTCAAGAGCCTATTCCATACTATCGATTTCCAAATCGGAACAGTGGAGTGCGGTATAAGTAATTATTGCATAATAATGTTCTGAAGATCTTAACTCTGAGCGACACTTCCTGTTCGTAGCTCAATGCTTTCTGTACTTAGTTTAATGTTTGATTGAACATTGAAGCATGTAAAGGTTTGGAACTAATATTATCTAATAGATTGAAAAGTACCTGAGCTATGTATTTATTTAATTGTATTGGTTGACCTTTTGTTTCAAGTTATTATAATGCAAAGGCGCACCTTGCGGACAAAACGGCGAAAACAGTTTCTCTTTTTTTTGTACTTTTTCATAAACTTGATTTAATTTATATTACCTACTAAACTGTATTCTTCTTTTTCGTATCGGCATGAGCCAATAGCCACATGGAATCAGTACTAAACTGTTATGTCAGTGAGTTTTACAGGTATGCACATAAATAAATAAATAACATCATTGTTTAAAATAGTAGCGGTAGTATTAAATATTCTATGCATTTTCACTATACAGTCAATGAAGCTAAATAATGTAAAAATACAACAGATTCAAATGAAAAAGCAACCTATTTTAAAACTTTCTCTATTTTCAGTCAACTCAACAGCACACATTTATTTCAGAGTTTTCTTTATAGCAGTTAAATAATTCTGTGAAACGGAACTGTGTACAAAATAATTATTATATAAAAGCGTTCCGGGAAGTCGTTGTTCCGGGCACTTCACTCTCTGACGTATGAACAAAATATATAATTCCTGCATTTTTTGTACGCGACAAATTGTAACTGCGATCATTTTCTACTTTATTAACTAGCAAAAATACAAATGGCACACATTATAGATATGGACGTTGATCCTCTATTTGTTATTAACGTGAATAGAAAACTTTGTACTATTTTAAGCCCACTGCGCTCTCGAAGTAGTGTGAGATTTGGAATATAAGGAGCACAGGAAATTAATTTTCTTCTTCTCTGCCGTTTCCTCAATAAGCAACCATAACCATATCTAAGCTTTTTGTAACAAATTACAATTAATTCACATTTAAATCGCAGAGCAACCAGTAAAACCTGCAAATCTGATTCCAAGAACTAAACAGGACATCCAGACATACTGTCCTACGGAAGTAGCACTTGAAATGTGCAAATTTTGACACAAGCCAAATCTCAGTCATAAATCTATTTCGTAAGTACGTAAGTGCAACATCGGTGTTAAGATGACCCTTGAGAATTTTTTCGGCAACATCTGGTTTGCACACTTCTGCTCTCGTACCCACGTGCTTGGTATTTACAAACAAAAAACGCTCGGGGGTGTCTGCGTTAAGCTGTGTGTGAATTTCATCAATTAATTATTCTTATTAGCTACATTTTGACGCAGTTTATGTAAAGTATATTCTTCACCAAGGTGTTTCTAAGAAAATAATTACATTAAGAAATCTAAAGAGTAACATAATAATTCATTATCTACACATATTGTCTTTTAAATTCGTTAGTTAAAGCAATATATTAATTTTTAGTCAAATGGGAGGCAAAAAATGGTAACCAATGCTGACTGCAAAGACAAATCAAAGGATGAAGGAACAACTGAAGACACAATTTACTTAAAATTAGTGAAAAGATAAGCAAAGGTGTATTATATTTACTAAAGATGCTAGGAACCAAGCTAATAGCAAAATCAACGAAATCCGTACACAACTTCCCAAGTGTTAATAACTACTCTCTATTCCAGACTTACTTTAAAATGTATTCAACAAAACAAGATTTCTCGGTAGAACGGGCATAACAAAATTATGCAACGGAACAAAGCGTAAGCCCGTAACCCTTATTACAAAGTTACATTAACTGTGTGCAACCTACAACGTTGTGCGCTGTCCAAGTTGTCTATTACCTCGCCTGAAGCACGTTCAAACACATTCGTTTATAAGTGATGTTAGAGCTATTTATTCCGCCGTGATGGGGGGAAGCAAGATTGAGCTCGCATTTTGGCCAAGAGTCAAAATTTGTGAACCCAGAAGTAGGATATTATTCATAGCAAACCTAACACAAACTAAATTCGTAAAGAGGAGTAGTATAAATTTAGTTAGTAATGAGTTCAAGTATTGGCCTTATCGCTGGATAGATTCTGTCAAAAATGATACATTAAACAACAAGAACACTACGGGGTGAAAAGTGTAGGTTTCAGGAGCAACAATAAATGTGACTAATACAATATACCATAAAGCCTTTTAGAGCCGGATTTCATACTCAGAGTATGACTATTATTTATATTACACTTTTTTCTTAACGATCTGTAATAGTTTTAACCGTCGTAATAAATTATTGTTTATACTATGTTATTTTTATAGGTAACAATAAACTTAATTAAAATAGCAGATTGTATGCTATTATAGTATGGTATGAACGATTTTATTGTCTTATGTGTCAAGCAGCTTATTTTACTAGTTATAACCCATTCAATTAATGATTAAATTTGTCAAAATAATATTGGTACTGCTATCTTTGGTTGAGAAAAAAATTCTAGTAATTATGTTTTACCGGATGGGGCAGCAGTAATATAATTAGAATCATACTCTTTTATTCTTAGGTAAACATAATTTTATTATTCTCCTAGGTATTTATTTAGGTATGCCAGCCAGCAGCATCTAGTAAGTTTTTAGTTTACCATTGCTGACTTTTATTTCACTGCAGTTCGATCGTCCAGTTCATACACGTTGGAAGCTAAAGTTTCTGCAATAGAAAGTACTGGAATATTCTACATTTGCAGTGAATTCCGTAACAGCATAATCAAATACCGAAACTATTGAAATATCGATAATCTTCATACTTGAGATTCAGGCGTATCAAAATCCTCATAGAAGGATATAATTAGTAGACTATAAGTTGAGAATCCAATTTGTTTGATGGTATAAATGCAACCAGCTTCTAGCAATAAGCCGGCAAATCGTTAGAATCGAGAATTAGAAAGTAGTGTTTGTAGACTATCGGGTAGCTATATATCTTGGATGCCAATGCCCAGTGTGGTCTTTAAACCGGAGTTTTTACTGCTGCACGTGTTTCGATTGGTACTATGCAATCAGAGAAAAACGATCTTGAACACAAGTTAGTACTAATAAATATATTTTTTAAACGCCCCACTGTTGGATTCTATTCTGTTACAGATGCGTTTTTAGATTAAAATACTCTAGTAATCTGTACGTCAAACAAAGATTAGCGTTCTTATCACGGAATTAATTCTGTAACATAAACTACGTTTAGGTAGTTGATTTTGAATATCACTCTGTCCTATACCTAAGTATTTCTGCCGTAGGGGCTTGTAGCAACGTGGCTACTGCGCAGATCAGTCGAATTGCGAGGTTAAGCCGTGTTCGCCGCGGTTAGTCTTGTGATGGGTGACCGTTTTCACATGTCGAGACCCCTTCGTGCTTCGGAAGGCACGTTAAGCCGTTGGTCCTGCGCCTGATCTCTCTCCGGTCGTGTCGGTCAACCGTCCCATCGGACTTTGAGAGAGAGGGAATAGGGAGTGCACCTGTGTTTGCGCGCATACTTGTGCACTATAATATCTGCTGCGCAGTTGGCTTGTCTCAGATGAGATCGGCCGCCGTGACGGAAATTCAGTCAGGAGAACATTATTTCAATTAGATTTCTGCCGTATCATGGGCTCATTTCACAGATATAAAAAAATCACAATATAACTCCGTAAGATTGTTTAGCGGAAAAAACAAAGCTTTAAAATAGCAGTGACGCATTATTATGGCGTTTACTACGGTGATAAAACACAAAAAGGTGACAAGATAGAAAAACAGTTGTGTCATAAATAAAATTTAACAATAATTCATTTTCACAAGTAATCAAAAATATATAAAGTTTAATACCTACCTAATATTATTAATTCATATCGGGTCCAAATTCCTATAAACTTCCACTGAAGAAATGATAAAAAGTCATAGTATTTTTAGACAGCAACTTCTGAGAAACTTCGAATCAAAACAATCCTTAGATTGTAATTTTTATCCCTAAGTTAGATACTTCGTACGAAGTATATTTACTTAGCTCCAGAAGCCGTTTTTTGAATAATACAGTCGCAATATTGAATAAAGGATCACGTACGACGAGCGAATCCATTGTTATTTTCAAAAGAATTATGTCAAAGCGACTCGTCGCTCGGGGGCTAATAATATTGAACTATCAAAGAACCTTAGTCCCAGACACTGTTTCACCTTCCTTATTACTCGAATTGTGTATGTATCAACTGGGCCTTTATCCGTGTCGTCGCCGATTTAAGCGCATACCACACGTTAATACAGGCCCGCGGCATATCGCGTAAGTACCCGTGTATCTGCAAATAATGTTGAAGTAGGTATTCCATTATATTGGATCCTTGCCTTAGGCGGGGAAGCGTCCGGTTCTAATAAACAAGACAATATTCCTGCTATGCGATATAGACGGATGCTCGTGTTTATTCAGACGGCCTTTGAGAGTTATACTTATTATTATTTAGTTTAACACGAGAACATTACTGCGTTACCTTTTGACCCGTAAACGCTACGAGAGTATCTTACTTCATAAATGTTTTCTTAAATGTAAAATTCATTATAATATTAGGATCCCTTATCCTAATATTAGGATAACTGGAAGTGAATTCCAGCACTATGCGCATATATTATGGCCTTATGTGGCACGTCAGCTGTTATAGGGTTGTCAAGTGTCAGTCAAGTGGTCTATCTTATTGTCTCGAACACTCTTACTAATCATTTCTTTTGTTGCAATACGGATTAAAAACAATATTGTTGGATGGATTAAAGTGGATCCTCAAGAATATTATCGTTATTATATCTTGAAGTAGTTAGGGAAAATATCAGGTCTGACTAACATTAAACATTCCGTCCTTTTTACGTTTTTACTGGTATGGGCAGTATAGATATATTATGTATCGTACCTTGGAAATCCGCTGTCAAAGAGTTAAGATTCTATTTAATTTATGACTTAGATTTATTTTATGTATTTAATATTGATTGTTTTTTTAATCACGCCTTATAATTTATTTTCGTGAAACTCCTATGAACGATAAAAGATACTACAAAAGCGAACCTAGATAGACAAGGTTCGTTTCTTGTAGTATCTTTTATCTATTAATAGAAAACTTAATAAGTATTTTAATCTAACAATCTTACCTTACACATTGCAATAAATTGCTACCCAATAAAATCTATTAAAAAAATATAACGATAATAATCTATAAAATAAAGCTCGCTTTTATTATACAGAACTGATGAATATTATAGAAATACCAATGAACAATATGTTACCATTAACATTGATCGATTCCTTACAATAAAAAGAAAATAGCAGCTCACGTTCCCATATCCAATAATAACGATAGTCATACAGTAAGTACAGTTCTACATAAGTAATAAAAGTACGATATCAAAGGATTTCGTGTTCTTTATGTGACGGTATATTGTAAATCGCTACTTCTTTTGTGCTTCGCGTATTTCCCAAATTCATAAATATTCCTACACACAATCGTCAAACTCGTAATTCGACGAAGTATATTTGGGAAGCTGAGAGTTCTTCCTTTGTAAATGTTTAAACAATAAAGTGATGGAATTTGATAACAATTTTCATTGGATTTTGATTCTAAGTCATTTTGGTAGAGCCTGATGTTTTTCGAGTGGAAGAATCGGTTGAATTAATACACTTAAACATGATGAAATTGTATTTTAAGTATTGTATTCCTGGAATGTTTCAATCGGATTTCACGGCCGCATGGGGATCAATTTCCAGTCCTTAGAAGCAGCTTAATTAGGTTATAAATTTTACAACTTTACCACTGAGAAATTAAGCATTGTCATACTTTGAGTTTCGCAGTAGGTACCTACCCGTAAAGACAGTTAATTACAAAAAAATGTAACCAATAAAATTTGCTAACTATTTTTTACTTTTGACAAAATGTGTACATTATTCAAAACAGAACCTTGGCTTCTATCTGGTTACAAGCAGAAGATTGATTTTTTGCGGAATAGACGCCGTTTCAAACCTCAGGATAAAGTAATAAATTTAATAATCAATATCACAATCTCGAGTAGAAAATCACTTAAAAAGCAAACAAGTAAATAGTAACTACTATTTAATTAATCGCCAACGAAAGCCTACCTCTTTACAGACGAATAAAAAATCTCAGTACCGTATTCAAACGCGCAGTTCTCAAACATGTTAATCATAATTATGAATGTTTGTTCACGCCAAAACAAAACAAGAGTAAGAGAGTTACAATAAAGATAGTACCCGCGGGCTAATCCTGCACTGTCTGATAAGGGTGGCGATAGGGTGCATAAGCGACAGCGGATACATGCAATTAATGGTAGAGCCGCAATTAGAGACATTTAATGAAACTAAGTAAAAGTTTCCTTCTTGAAATCGGCGATTCAGAGAGTGTCAGTTTAACGTCGCTGAGTGCGGCGGAGAGGAAGATTTCTTAATTGTCAATAATAGCGAATTACTAAGTCAGTTCAAATTCTTGTAAGTCATCCAATTTTAGCAAATCCAATGTCATTTTGCCGTGTGGTATCCGGCCTAGAATTGACCACCCCCTTTCTTCCCGTGGGTTTCGTGAGAGGCGACTAAGCGAAAACCCAGAAGATGGGCAGCAGTGTCTTCTGTAACTTGACCACCAACACTGCGATCCCCAAGCCGCTTGCCAAGCGTGGGGATTATGGCACCCCCTTCTAAAAGGGGGAGGCCTTTGTTCAACAGTAGACGTCCTCCGGCTAATAATGATGAATGTAATTTTAATGTTTTTCATGTGATCGATTTATCGAAACTCAATGATATTTAGTTTCATAAATCGCTGGTAAAGATAAATGTAAACAAACCCTTATTACACGAATTAAATTCCACTGTGAAGGCTTTAGTAATGATTACTTCAATTATACTTTTATAACTTGAATATAACGGAACTGATCCATTTGTTCATTCTTAATTGATAGTAACGACAGGTATTCAAATGCTGCAAAATTAATGTTGATTAAATTTTTATTAGGTTTTGTGTGGTGCCAGTTCCGTTTGGTGCATTGCTGTTATTATATAAATGCCACAATTGTGCATGGGTTTTAATGCTTTACCACAGTTCGTACTAACACCACAATTTATAATTCAAAGACCGCAATACACTTGTGTGGTTGGTGATTGACGATGCATTGCCGCAGTGTCTAGCGTTTAGCTTCTTGTATCATTGATATGGCATACCTATTACAGATACATTTAGTTATTTACACACGTGTTACGATTCTGGGTGAATCTGTGAGTGTAACTAAAATGTTTGACACAAAAGAGGATGGACCTTTCAAAAATGTTTGTGAGAGTTTTCAGTATTTATTTCAGTCAAAGTATAAGATTGTTATCTTTTCTAAATGTAATAAGAGTAAATATATTGCATCATGTAAATCTACTTGAAAAATCATATGCTTTTTCCTGCATGATTAATCTATAAATCAAAACATACCCGGGTTTCTTCTATATTTTAAATTTCGTTGCCATATTTTTTCTAAACAAATATTTAAAGAAGAAAATTTTACGGCATCTCGTAAAAATTAAAGTGCCTGCAATATTTTCACCAAATTCCACCCTATGGATAACTGTATCTATTTTTGCATGAATCTCGTAGGGCACTCCTTCTTCTCTCATATTGTATTCATTAGATTTCATTTGTCAGCGCCCGTTTCTTTGATGAATTATTCACGGCACACGCAATTTATTTACACTAGTCATATCCGAACTATTTCTGTTGAAGCTGGACGTGGATATATATGAGCGATTACTCTTCTGTTAATTTGTCTTGCATTTGCGATGAAGCGTAGTTTGTTCAATTTTATAAGAGAAAGCGCACCGTTTGGGTACATTATATATGAACTGCTCGTATTTTGATTCTTATAAATGAGATCTGTTTGTAATTTCCTTGCTTTTTGCTTAGAATCATTGCCCGTTGCGACCAGACCGTCTGATATAGGCCCTAGTTTATGCTTCAATAACTGTACATTATAAAACAAATCAAGAGCTATTATGATACACACAAACAGATAGCGCTATGCTACTAGCGATCATGTATTGTTTATATAAATTAGTTATCAGTCGCTAAAAACGGAGAACGATTTTGATAAAAAAACATAGTAGCTGGAATTGTCATTTATACAACTATTACTATTGTTCTTTTTAGACGTTTTCTAGGTCACACTCACATTTTAATAGGTCGAAGTATAAAGATCTTTTTTACCTTTTTTATTAAGCTCTGTTTTCCTCATATTAATATTTCATTTCCATTCCCGCTATTATTAGAATAGACTTCAAAACCGGACAACATAATTCCGTAAGAAGGCGAATTTCTTTAAGAATCAAACTTGCGTTTTCATATCTATCTCATATTTCACCAGAATAAAACACGTTACCAAAGGCACCCTTTGTGAGAAAAACCGTGTTATCCTACGGGTTTTGCGTTGAAACTTTTCAATAATCATTGAGGAAATCCTTCAACGAACCTATTCACCTTTTGTTTTCAATCCAAGATAGCGTCGGAAATCCTTTTCTTGTTACGACACAAGTTTTGATGTCACACTTAAACACATATACTTTACTAGGGGTATTATTATAAGCACAGCCATATCCATCTTTGTATATTATTGAAGTAGTAATTATTATATGTAATTAGGGCGAAAGCAGTGACACGTGCTATAACTTCCGACTGTAATTTTGTAAATTATATTATTCCTAGCAAGGTTAATATTGTAGGTTACAATACAAATATATAATGTATAGGTAAGTACCTATTACCAATGTCCTTGAAATACAAAAACGTATCTGAATGACTGAAGCCTTAAAAATGTTGTCAACAGATAGGTACTACGTAACATTAGGATTTTACATTATTATATACGCCGTATTCGTGTCGTAAAAAGTCCATAAAACATAAAATGTCTAAATACATACATTACGCTAAGAGAGGTTAAACAGAGGTGTTTTATGTCGTATTTCTAGACATACGTAACTTTTAGTACTCTAATGTAGATGATAAAAACAAAGGAAAACATGTTTACCTGCCTCAGTTGTAAATAAAGACAAGGCCATTTTTTGTAAGACTTGCCTTTTTTATACTTAGCTTCCTAGCAGTGTTGCTGTTATGATAATCTGCTCCCTTACCATGAACTCTTGTAGCAGGACTTTCCCGTTGAGAAAGCGAGACGCCTCTACGAGCAGTATCGGCGTCTCGATTTCACAAATGAAAATGTCCTGCTTTTTAGAGTTCTGGGTAGTAGGGCCTTTCGTCTGAAAGCCTTGAAGAGTGTTGAAGAGCTTGATGATTGATATTATCGTCAAAATTCAATATTATCGTTTTAAGGTATTTGAAGACATATACCTACCCTTACATAAAAAAGCCAGTCTTGAACAATTGATTAGATTACATATAGGTACTTGTCGTTTGAATGTCAAAAAATAGTGATAACAATAGACTCGTTTATAAGTAAGAGGGCTAGTTGTTAAGAAGGTAGTTTTTTTAATTACACAGACTTTACTAAAGACAAAATATAATCTAAGTACAGTCAGCAACATAAGTTAAGAAACTTTATGTCAAATAATTGAAAGCAATAAACAACAATTCAAGTTATTGTTTCAAATTGTAGGAGCGTTCAAATGATGATCTAAGAATAATTAAGACTTTTTACTATGTAAGAAGTTGTTCTTCAATTTATTGATATGTTTAATATAAAATTAAATGGTCAGCTACTTATGTTGTTGACTGTACCATGTAATTTATAACTTTCATTTTCAACATTCTAATTTTGTTTTGTAATATTTTTTTAACAAGGTAGACATAGCTTAGTTATATTTGTTTCTGAGTAAATATTTTTTAAGCAAAAGTTTTACATTGCAAGCAAAAGGTAAATCGCTAAATGAATTAAATGGCTAATATTTTACTATTAGCTCACCTAAATCAACGAAAGTGTCGACTGTTCGTCTTCTGCATAATATTACCACCGCTAATGGTGTCTGCTTAATAAACTCCACTTGGTTATAATGAACAGACGCTGTCTCATGTCACACCTCTGTTGCTGAAAACTGTAAGAAAACTTCGTACGTCACGGCAATTTAATTTACTTTTCTTAAACCACATTTTTATAACATGAAAAGCACTTTAGTTTATTTATAGAAACGGACAGACGTGCTTATTGACTTACCTGTAAGATGAACATTTTTTTAATTTAACGACCTAATTGGCGCAGTGGCTAAGCGATTGGACTGCTGCGCTAACAATTTTCTGTCCCGTGCGGGAATCGAACCCGGGTTCGATTCCCGCACGGGACAGAAAATTGTGCGATCCGCAGATATTTGTCCCGAGTCTGGGTGTTGGTGTATATCATATTACATGTTTCTGAAACGCACCCACGATACAAGAGACATTCTTTATGTGAGCCGACCTTTTAATTTAAAATAATCCAGATAATTGAAATCCCGAATTTCATTCAAAACTACTCTGACGAAATATTCTTATATTTAACCAAAAATTCGTCCAACATTTTCCCAAAAGAAGTACTACGCAAGTCGATGAATATGAAAACATAAATTGAACTCAACAACATATCAAAGGACTCGTCAGTCCCGGTACCACGAAAGCCGCTCTTTTCGGCCTACCCTGCTTTATCTGGCTTTAGTACCGACCAAATATTTTCCAGACTTTTGAGGTATTCATTCATTCCAGACTTATTTTAACGTTACGTCCGAAATGTTCGGTTCTTAGGTATGTTATTTACAGTAACTGAAACGCATATTTTATGAAAAAATCCGATGTTTACATATTTTGACTTGACGCGCTTGATGACACAGTGTACGGAAACATTAATTCAGGATTAAAAGTTACATTTTTAAATCTGAATACCTTTTTTTCTCAGGCAAAACAGGCAGTGCAGCTAGTATTTTAAAACATGAATTTAAATTCCACTTACACAGTCCGCTAAATGGTAGGTAATCAATATGATTGATAGGCTACCCAACAAAAGCAAAACCGGCTGGATTTAATTGTCATAATCGCCTACTTCAGAAGTAAATTAAAAACAAGGCGATTGCAACAAAATAATTCCGTAGGCGTCGACACTTAATTTTATTATGAGCTTACAATAATTAAGTTTCGACCCGTTCCGCTATTTAAACCGGTCAATTATATAAATTCGAATTTCGGATGTCATAAAACTGAGCTGGGTAATAATGAACAGGCGGCGCGTGCAGTAAACTATGTCGCAGTTAATATCGAGTACGGGACTTATTGGACATTTAGCTATTTGGCCGTCCGCCGTCCACTTCCACTAAATAAAGTACAGCACACACTGTCTCATCGCTCTTACGAAATTCAACATGTATTGAGAACAGTTGACTGATATAGGTACTTTGAATGGCAGACTAGTGGCGTGAACAATTACTTAAACTTAGGGCCGATTATAAGGCCAGATATTTTTTATCAGTAGAGTAAATTTGACGTTTTGACATATTTTTCATATATTTACTGTCAAAATGTCAATATTATCCTTCGAATATAATTTATCTGACGATTGAAAAATTAGCTCTTAATTATTTATTTTTCGGGGCTTTAAATTTGTGTTCTTTTACTCATTAAAGAATTATTATAATAATTGACCGTTTTTAATTTAAAAATTATTGACTATTACAATGCATTTAATTTCAAGCTATCCTTTTAAGGTTTACCATAATTATAACAATTTCAGGACATTATTCAGTTAATATTAGTGTAGGTACCTACCCATTTACTTACGCTCAGTAACATACAGTTAACGTAAATTCAAGTTAAATACTTTCATTAAATATTAACAGAAATTACAATCAAATTCAATTTGAAACGGAGTTATATGAAAATCTTTTATGGAAATGTCTCTGTAACTAATGTGTCTTCATAAAATGTGAGAGTAACCTATGATAGTGTTAATATCCCGGGAAGCAAGACTTATTGGTCGTTTGCCGTTACCAGAAAATAAATGGCATTGCCGCCTAGCGCAGTGCCACGAACGTACTTGATCAGTGCGCTACATACACTATATATTATAAGGATTTTTTCAACCAACAATTCGAATTTTAATGTAGGTACGTAACTATATATTTTGGAAAAAAAAATGCTCCTGTAGCATAAAGGCACTCTGATTACACGGTTCTTGCCTCATTGTCATGAAAAACATCTTAGAAAAAACTTTGTGTATTTTGGGAATATAATGATACACCATTATGATTGTAAGATTATAAATATAACCCTTTATAAAGTATCGTATGAGGATACTAGCGCAACACAATCCTATTACCAAGAATATCAAAGAGTCATTTATGTCAAAAAACAGCTTTTTCCTTCAAAAGGTCCTTGTTTAGTCTTTTAACCTATTGTCTAATACCCTTCAGACAAAATAAAAGGAATTTGGTGGATATTCAGACGTAATGTAACTTAATTATAATGTGACATTAATTGTCTGAAAAATTCTGACACTCGTCTAATTAGTTAAAATCGTGGAACTCTCAATGTTATGTTAAAAATTCAAACTTATCCGAGTGACCGGCCGACTCAAACCGTCTATATAATATTGAATAAGTTTTAATTAAAAAGCTCTCGTCTCGCCGAAGTTTGGACGCAATTAGTGGGATTGGCCCGCGAATCCCGGAGACCAGATGAACATGACCGTTATCTGAACGACATAAAAGCGCATCGCTCCTCTTTTTAATATACCTACCTTGTACGTACTTGCACATTAAATGTAGTTAATACCTAAGATATTTTTTTTATTTTCAAATAGATGTGTTTATTTTTGTACCTGTGCACAATAATCAATGACGTTGGGAGATAAGAAATACAATTCTTCTCTGCTGCTGAAAGAGTGTATCTTAGGAGACAATGAGCCGTGTATGGGCCAGATCAAATACATTAGACGGGTATATCATGAGTGGAGAGGGTGTATTTATAAACTCCTGATAAAACAAAGGCGTACACTACACGTGGAGTTGATTTTAGCAGTACCCGTTTTTTAGCCCTTAAGACCTTTAAGGTAAGGAAACTTGTTTTTTCTATAGTCTGGAAAACGCATTACGCATGCCGTTGGAAGACCACAGGGTTATGTAAGACTCCTCCTGCGCATCTAATATTAATTATTTTAGCTTAAGAAAAGATGAAAATCGCCAAAATCCAACTCATTTTAAATTCATATCAAATAGTTTTTTTGTATAGGTACCTACTTTAAATGAAGACTTTTTACAATAATTAATGTATTCAACGTCTCGCAAAATTACATTTAGTAATTTAAATAAAATTTTAATTAATACGCTGTTTCGTTAAGCAAATGTGATTATAAAAATGCGTATCTTCAAGTATTTTAATTTGAATTTGCCGAATTCATTTATTAAAGGGTTCTAACACAGACGTTCAGAACGATTTCTAATTCGAACAATGCTCTCAGTTGGCCAAGGCATAATAAGTAACTAAACTTAGGAACGATGGCAGTTTCATATTAATCGGTTCGTTGCTTGCTAAACAATGGTTCGCAGTCGGACCTTCAAGCCGAGAATAGGCAAGTCACCATTTTGACCGAATCCCCAACTACGACGCAACATCAAATATGTTTACCAACGGGTTTAAATTTACCTAATTATCAGCATGTTCTGCTATGAATACCGTGTAAATATTTAACAAAATTATTACACCAAGGAGTTCAGCTAACATGGTACGAGGCTTGTTAATTAATTAAGCTTAAATGAAGCTAGAACATAACACGAGGCGTTAACTCTAGTTATTCAGTTTCTGCTAACAGCTTCACCTGCGGCGGTTCTAGCAGTTTTATTGTTATAACACGACCACCTTTAGCTGTAGCGTTATGTTATGGGTGATTATATTGTGTAATGAACTTGTTTCTTATTCACCCCTATCGTATTTGCTTGAATGTACTTAGTAATACGTTTGTAATAATCTAACCGCATTTATATTTAATGTTTGTGTAGGTACCACTCATGATAATTTTATGGTTTTGCTAGAATAATAATTATACTTGGTAAAATGTAATTGTAATTATTTTTTATACCGACAAATTGTGCTTAGCTCATAATATCTTATTACCCACCTACAATATTATAATTTATGTAGTTATTAGATATTATACATACACATACTTACAGTAAAAGAAGTGTTTAAAAGTCGACCTATATTTTTTTAACCTAGGTATATATAACTGGAAAATAATACATTTATACATTCATAACACCAGTTACTTACAATCTTATATAATATATTTCGAATTAGTGAGTTTTTATGACGTAGATTTTTTTTATACCCATTTTTTAAATTCCACGTAAGCAACCGCCAACGCACTGCGACTAACTAATCACTAAACCGTTCCAAATTACGACTATGATGGGGACAATTAATCCAATACAAAGTATGTAGAGCACGTGACCTCAACGGGATTTCATAACAACCAATGGTATATCACCTGCATACCACTAATTCCTTAGCCCGTATTTCAGACGCACCAGTATTAGAACCAGGCATCTATTATTTGGTGCTCATTGCGAATAAGAGCTAATTACTCGCCTTCAAGTTGCTTGAATGCTGACATTCTTCAGCGGTTGTTGAGAAACGTTGATGTGCGAATAGGTCTGCTCAATTTATGGGTCGAGCAGACTAATTATTATTTTATACTGTAATTTTATTTATCTTTAAAATTGATATGTACCTAAAATTTGTTTCTATATTTCTTACAGTAACATGTGTTGTGAGGTTATTTGCATTGATTATGTACACAAATTTAAATTATTCAGAAGTTCGTTCTAAAGTAGTCGTTTGAGCATCAAAAACTCCATAAAAACGTAATTGAGGACACAAATAGATGAATTACATATGCTAACAGCTTTAAGCGACTTCGAAACTCTTTGTATCACAGAAATTCCCAAAGAATGTTACGCTTCCTCTACACGTTATCTGATAGATATCTACAACGTTAACTATCTGTAGTTTTATAGTTCTAGTTTAAATAATCATAGAGTTTACGATTGTACTAAAATCATTGGCATGTGAAGATGTGGTTTCTAAACTAGTGTTTATGGGTAACTGGCTGCCAGTCACCCATGACTTTTAGAACAAAAAAAGTTGTGTTCTTTGTTTAAAACTACACAAGCTGTAATTATTAGGTGCCAGTATGCTAGTTAAGTTATTATTTTAAGCAATTTTCTTGTAAGCTCTGCTAGTTGGAGGTTCTAAGTGCGTGCACGCTTGATAAGTTTTTATTTAAATAGCATCCTAGAAAAAAACATAATAAGGGATTCACAAAGTCATTTTCTATACTATACGACTATAAGATGAGCCAGCCATCATTTTATATCATAACACTCAAAATAATTATTGTATTCATAATTATACCTACAATAGTAGTGTTTGTCACTTTTGTTACGATCTACTAAGTTAATTAATTTTTTGCCAAGCTTTTAACCTGACCAAACATTATTGTCTCAAATAACCTGCCTTCTTTTTTCTATTTATTTTTCAAATGTGATTTATAAAGCTATATGTACGTTCCCGGCCTATGATAGAAGAATTATCTCTCACTTTTTTATCCGCAAAATTCCGAAGCCACCTTCATACCTTTCTTACGTCCTTGAAGTTCTCCTTGCGGTCTCCTCTCGGCTCTATGGCGAGGTGCTGCATATCCCAGCTAACATAAAGCCTTCTCAAACAAGATCCGACGGCGTGGAAAACCTTAAACCTCTAAGGTATGTTGATGAAGATGTTCCCCTCTATTATAAGACCATTTAATTTTGGCAGGTTCGTCTAATTGGGACTATTTATTGATGTTTATTATGACATTCATAGTCTCAGTCCTCGGCATTTCCATAATGCATATTTTCAAACTTTAATTTTGCAAAACAATATTTTATTTATGAAAATAAATCTTTAAACCTTTCGTTTTCCATCAGTTTCTTCAAAAACAGTGTTATAATGTATACAAAACTATTACTGCTGGCTTATAAAATAATTAAAAGTAGCTCAAATATTTGCTCAAGTATTTGATGTGACTTATTGAAATGCACTCAAGTAATAAACTTTTATAAGAGAACCTAGACTAGAATACTTACAACTTGAATTATACTAGTATAATTCTCAATATTAAACCAATGGAAACTAGAACCAACCAACCAATTTAATACAACTTATAAGGCTCATTAACGTATAGAAAGGCTAACAATGTATAACGCGTATAACCGCTAAGCCAATGAAGCAAATTGCCGATGCCTGATTTACTTTGCGGCAATACGCGGTTACCCTCACTGAAGCAGTCAGTGGTGAAGCCAAGTAATCTAAATCGGCATGGATGACATAGTTTGCAAAGGTGCGCTGCGTTTGTACCACGTTTGATTGATTTCTCATGGCTCATTTGCCACAGAAACAACAACTTGCATATAAATAAATATAGAGATTGCACGACTGCACGTGTTTATTATTTCGTATTTATGAGTTTCTGTTTAATTAAGTATCTTACAAATTTGAAAGTTCTATGCATTAATAACCGTTCGAAATCGTTCGAAATTTTGCTCCAAATAATCTGATATTGATCATTTTTCGCAACCCTGCCTTATTAGGTATATTACGTGGCGATGACGTTCAAAATATCATCAATTAATTTAATAATCGCACGCTATAGCTAATTTCAGATGCATGAGCCTTAATCCTGACACGTCGTCTTCGTGCAATTAATTTAGTTTTCATGGTGATGAGCTCATCGCGTCTTTCGCCATCGCATTAAAGCTACCCCGTGGAGGGAACGTAAACTTAATCCGCAGTTATTGCTACGTCACATTACTTAAATTCTTTTTCTTATAGAAAACTCTCACGTTTCGAACTTTTGTTTTCATTCAAATAATCTTTCAGGATCTGCTTGGTAGATTCGTAGCTAGACTATCCAATGAAATAAATGTAGACAAGAAAATAGATAGTTACAAATAACTTTCGTTTGAAAGATTTTGATAAAAGTATTGGTAAATTTTTAATAATGTTGTTTTTTTTTTATTTTACTTGCTAGTAAATTATTTCGATTAAAATGATTTTAATCAGAATAATTTCCTCTATGACAATTAATTATGTTTATCATGAAGTTTAACAACTTGTAAAGCCGCTAATACAGTGCACGCTCTTAATGAGGTTATCAAAATTGCATTACACAGCACCAAAACACTGTTTCATGGAATTCGAGGCATCGCGAACCTTCACAAGTAGGCTATCAACAAGGACTGATAAATATTTAGAGGAGTACATGATATAACGCCATTTAAAGAATAATGTTTAAAATTAAGGAAGGTAAGCGATTATTTCATTGAGGTGTAAACTTTTAAACCTGAGAATTTTTTATGATAAATACTGCACTACTCAAAAAACATTAGTTATGTAAAAAAATGTAAAGATGACTTTTAAACTATAAAGCCGTGTTCAAATTTAGAAATCTTATTAACGCCTTTTCGTTCTCTATTCAGACTAAAAATTCTTCCATCGAGAGTTTCCTAATCGATTCCTATCAAGATTGCACTCCACATTTTTGTATCGATTCCGTTTATTAACATTCCTAAAGCAGGTATTTAACAGGCAATAGAGTCTAGACGCTATTTTGCCGCATCCATTCTCTTGGTGGGTCTGCGCTGCGTTATAATGAAACGCCTGTAAGGAAGGTGTCTTATGAATACTGACTACCCACCCCAGACTACGACTTAACTTGTCAGCGGTGTAACAAATGGAGTGAGCCATACGATCATCTCGCCTCAATGTTTAATTATGACACTCGTTAATATGGTGATAATTTGTGAATTATGTGTCTAGACGTGTTAACGGTTTTTTATACTAGCATTCGTGTTCCATACTTTTTTTATCACGCTAGAATACTTTTTCTACATTACTCCGCGTCTATCTGCATAAACTGTTATCGGCACGTAAACTTATATTGCTATGAAGAACAGTCGTCTATATCATTTTTACACCATTCCTACCATATAAGACTAACATAATGGTACATGCGGCTCATACACCGCTAGGAAACGATAATTACATTTAAACAATTCTGTTTCCGTCGCTTTTTTGTTGTGCCGGAATAAATACTTAATTATATATGCATCTTTTTACAGAATAATCAATTAGTGTTTCTTCAATCTCCTTCATCACTAGTTGTCATATTAGGCTAATGCTATTTAGGCTAGATATTCCATAGCTACCAAACGCTAATAGTGTCATCGACCTTTTTAGGTAATTGAGCTTTCATACTTATTGTTTTATTAGATCTATTGACGTGTGTTTCTACTTTTAGAAATTGCAGTCAAATAAGGTTTTTTAAAACATCACAATTTTATTGCATTGTTACTTATTCTAACAATGTTACATGGTCTTATAAAAACGATTGTTTATAAAGAGATTTTGAAGAAAAATACTATTATAATAGAAATTATTATGAGTCAGCCATTACGATTACTGACACTTTACACTTGTCACTTTGTCAGTATTTTTAATAATAATACAAACGTCAAAACACAACAAAACAAATGAAGCACTCACGTAACCTTACACTCCATACTAGCTTCGTCACATATTGCAAAATGTGATGTCATGATCGTTTGATGACGTCTTAGAGGCAACCATAAGGAATTCTCATCTGAATTAATGATAGGAATACCACCCTGTTAGATTAACGCGTTATACACGGTGTGTTCAAATATGGGGCATACAAAGGCGATATGCGAATACGATGTTTAGTATAAATTTAATACAGTCTCTGGTTAATCGGCGTCTATTGGTTAAAGTACTTGCGTTATGCTCTGTTGCCTGATTACATCATAAGCATTATCAGCTCTTAGGTAAGTCACTGCTAGGCATAAGCTTTCTCCCTTAAACGTCACAGTATTCTGTTTTAGGTCTATTGCAATTACACATTATCCAAGGTCTTATTTCAACATCCTCGAATCATTTGACTCCTTCCTGAAGTTCATCGATTTGCAAATTAACAATTACGTGAAATTAGACTATTTCGTACTCAATTCAATACAAGGCCATTTCCGAACCACTTGGGGTGAACAACCCTCACATGTATAATTTATAGTTGTAGATGCAAATTTTCATTGAGCACCCCAATTTCATCCCCTATTATTTTAGTGTCGGCTGTTACGCATCGTGTATCAAAATCATTATGTCCATCTTTTGTGAATTAGATACTATGTTTGATCCGATCCTTTACGACATAAAAGATGATAGTAACAAAGCGTTACGATGGTTTTCTTCAGATTTGGGATGTATATTGTTATCCGTATTGAGTAGCGGAATATAGTTTTTCTGCAATATTGTTTACGTAGGTATGTATATTTATTTTGGAAAGGTTTTTGTAGTTGTAGCTTATTATAAAAACGTTACTTGACTTTTTTGAATAGCTTCTACAGAATAGTTTCAAGGGTTAAAAACAACAATACTTCAATGGTAGTCTAATATAGACTCAGTGTCAGTATTGACTTTAAGTAAAAGATATTATGTAGCTTTGTATTTTACTACAGTATATTTAATATAAAACCCAATACTGTTTACAATTTATAACTGACAAAAATAATAATTTATGATGAAACAAAACCTCAAAATACATACATCAGCTCATATTACGAGATTGGTGATAAAGTTTAGTGTGACGCATTTTCAACAAATTGTCGTGTAAATTCGATGAATTTGAATCCAGTGCGCAATTAATCCTCAATTATACCACAGTGTGCCGTTTAATTAAACGTTGGAATGATTTTGGTTCGACTTTAATTTTGTTTTGTGCGTATTCTATTGTCATGTTTTCAACAAAGATTTTCATTGATAGCAACCAGGTTGTAAATAACGCGCAATTAACTCAATATAGCGACACCTCGTTTGAGTACACCCGAATTATGAACATTGATTTCAGATATCTGTTTAAATGTGAAAGCTAAGGAAATGTAGAGTCCCAGATATGTGGATTATTCTATTTGTTTCTATTAAAAACTCAATAAACAAGTCTTCAAATTATTTGGTAAAGAGATTAAAAAAAAACTTTGAACAAAGGAGACATATTTCTTAGCATGCTGTGATTCAATTTGTGGTCAACTATGATTAGAAGCACAACATTTTTAAACACTATTTGAATAGGTACCCATTTTTATTTACCTACTGCACAAGGATTTGGTTTCAGTTCCACTTAAAAATAAAATAAATAAATTGAGAACAGTGAAAAAAAAACATCAACAATTCTATTAAAAGCTGAAGTTGCCAAAATTTACTTAAGCAGAATCGTACAACAAAAGCATTCTAAACTCAGTGGTGCAGATAAAAAGCAGGCAGCAATTTTAATTTTCAATAGCCTGAGGCGCCGCAAACACGGCAGCCGTCGTGATACGATGTTTTATACCTTTGGAACTTGGATCTGAGGCTTAAGATACAAGCGAAGAAATAAAAATGCGTTGATACAATAATTATTAATCTGCTATAATTGCTGAACTGTTATTTTTTTGAGGGTAGAAAATAATGTTGCTTGATTAAAATGCAAAATTACTGTTCCAAACTGCCTCATCGGACTAGTGGTTATAAGCGCGACTGAGCATGAAGTTCTGGGTTCCAATTCCGGATTGGGCAAAGTGTTCCTGGGTTTTGCCATAAGGTAATTCCCACTGGTAGCACGGATTCCGATTTTTTTCCAGCGTACAGGCGTAATGTTATGTTCCAAACTGTAAAAATAGAATATTATTTTTTGGTAAAATACTGACTTCGGTGACTTCCTTAGCATTTGGCAAATAATCGTGTTGCAATAACTAACTAGTCTTTGGTTTGTTATTACCTTTAAATCCGATTCTTGAAAAAGACCACATCTGAGACCACCTACACTGTTCTAAAAGAGACCTTGCGCCTGAGTTTGCTTCTGCATTCCTTCTCAGAGGTAGTCAATTAGGAAATACCGACGCTATCTAGTCTTTAAAAAAAAAACTTTCTGTACGAACGGATTCTGTGAGTACCAGGGAGAGATCTCTTGGTACCAACAGAATCGTTTGTTTCCAAAACGCTTCATCTACTTCTTGGCACCAAACCTTGCAAATCAAAACTCAACGTTACATTATTACGCGATCTGAAACTGACTTTATTTTAACCTTTTTTAAGCTTTCTTCCTTTATGTACTTAGCTACCCCCACACCTGTTTGCTTCGGGGCATTGCCCTTTTATATTTTTTTAGGTAATAAAGCGGTAAATGGAGGTTTATGTGAGAATCAAAGCGTCCGCTTTAGATGATTTAGGGTTCTCAAGTCGTGAATTACAAAATAAAAACCTCATCAAAATGTTAAATTACGCAATTGTTTTTATTCTTTGTTTGTCAACTTCTCGTTTTGTTTATATTAGATTTGGCGTTACAATGTCGCGTCTTATTTGGTTTTAAACCTTTTATTTAATTGATGTCAACCTTGTGAACTTCGCAAAGTGCTATACATATTATTTGCGTTTAATAAATGGTTATTCTTAGACTGCCTCGTTGGTCTAATGGTCGCTAAGAGCGATTACTGAGCGTGAGGTCCTGAGTTCGAATCTTGGGTCAGGCAGTGTTGCTGGATTTTCCCATTAGATAATTCTCAGTAGCAGTATAGAGTCTGGATTTGTGCCCGGTTGATGGCAATAGGCTCGCTCCCTATTATACTTGTACCTATAACATAACCTGCAAATTGTGAGTGTACTATATGTGCACCTCTAGATACTCCTTCGGGAAATACAGGTGTGACAATATGTTATGTATTCTTAGATAACTAAAAGTACACAAACCTTATAATTTTATATGGATTGAAGTCCTAGCCCATAGTGAAGAACTACTGATACCACTCATTTTACTACGCCAATTTGTTTGCATAATATAAGAAATATTATTTAAACAGTCATATTTCTAATTCTTATTCATTAGATAGTGGAAACCGCAAAGTATAATAATTTATAACGTTATACAGAACCCTATACACCTATACCAGCTTAAATTGTAATAGTACAAGTAATTGTTTGCTGCCCTTTAATTGTGCTATATTTTTACTTTATTTTGAAAGCCCTTCAATTTTACCCTTTATGTTTTGATTAACCTAAGCAAACAGAATACTCGACGTTGCATTTTTCGCGAAAAAAATAGATTTTGATATAAAAAATACTAAATTTTAGTACAAAACAAAAAACGGAGAAGAAAACTATTTAGAAAGTAGGCATTAATAACGCAATGGGAACGTAAATTGCATCTTCAAATATTTATTCATCTTGGTCTTTCGTGTTTTCTTATCTTCGAAATTTCGAAATTTCACGTAGGTAGGCTTATTACAGTAAGCACTCCACCATTACCTATTAATGCAATTTTAACATTTTTTCGGCCAAAACAAAAGAAAATAATTTCCACGTCACGTCGGAAGAGCACGTGTCTCCCATTTCTAATTTATGATTTATAAAGCATTAACCTAAAAGCTTCGTGAAAGTCGGTTCAAGTGTTACAAAATTGTACGCTTGGGATTCAAAGGGAATTGTGTGAATCCCTCTATTCCAAAGATGCGTTTTTTACAGCGTGTGTAAATAAAATAGAATTTATTATTTAATTTTCAGGATTTATTTGCTTAAATTTCGAGCCTTTTTAGTCGCGATATGGGAATCCAGGAAAATGTACCGTTACATTTTTGTAGTACCTGTAACAGGATATATTTAGCTTTACCTAGTGTATAAAACCTAAACGATACTGCTATTTTAATAGTAAGGATTATGAGGAAAGAAAAATATAAAGTTTACTATTTCAATTATATTTTAATTGTATTGTTTTTTGAATGTAGGTTGTAGTGATGCTAGGGTTACCAAAGTTTCACTTGCTTTACGTACATTTGCTCCAAAAGACTTCTACACATTATGAAATAAAAGTGAACTTTTAATTTATTTACTGATCTTTTATGTTGACAACGAAACAACATAGCTCCCAAGTACCTAACTGACTTAAGATAACAACATATCGGAATGTTTATATTTAATTACGTAGTGCAATTACCTTACCTGCATTGCTTCCTCTAGATACTGAATTCACAATATCAACTGGTGAATAATTGAAGAGTAAATTAAAGTTTACCTACCGCGCGCCGTCTGTGAGCCGACAAGTTCTATATAAATCGTTTATCATTAAAATTAATTTGACTCCATGTTCGCTAAACGCTCTTTATTCATTTCCTTCTCTTAATTAAGCAATCTGTTTACAATGAAGCAATTAATTGGTATTTCCATTGTTTGAATTTTCTCGAGGGTTTTAACTCATCCACTGGAATAGGCGTTTGAAATTGAAACTGTTAATTTGGGAATTTTGTTATTTTTTTGTTCTAGTGTTATTTTATTGCTGTACTTATGTATTTTTAAATTCTCAGAAGGTAAGATATTAATATGATACTCGGACTGTAAGCCTGAGGAGAGATTTCTGGTAATGTACCAGAATCCTTATCCCGCTCAATGAAACTCGAAATCGCAGTTTCTATAAAGCGTGACATAGGCATAATTTGATTTAGATACCGATTTTAGCAACTTGACCCACATTCCATAGATTGAAAAACTTACCTTCTCGTATAAATCATTTAAAATAATCATTCACAATATCACGTAATAACAGCATCAGTCCTAATTGAAACAAAAGTCAGCTTATTTCGTAAATAATTCCAAATTGTCTAGCTCGACTGTACTTGTAAAAAGAAAGGTATCAATGTCAACGTCTACCCAATATATCCCTATTAACCTCTTTTGTTTGAAGCGTACGCCGAAAATAAGGTGGAAATAAAATTGTTTATTCAACGTTCTACCTGCCCGGCCAATTTTTCCACAGAATGACTGCGGTTGCATGTTACTTGGCCATTTATAAAAAGCTGGGTGAGAGCCCTTAATAGACTGGCGACAGCTAAATGTCACCGAGCGTTTATTTGCTTACATTTGCCGCACTATTTTCACGTAATTTAAGTATTGAGAGGCGACTATAATTTCTGTTATTGACGATACTTTTTTTGTATTGTGAATATAAAAATTATCTAGTAATTGAATAAGACAAGTTTGTGTAGTGTAGACGTAGGTTTATAGATTTGAAAACTGAACGTTATTAAAAATAGTTTTCTTGTTGACCTAATTTGATTTAGTAGTGTTAGGGTTCGTCACTGGCGACCAATAATCTCCTGGCATTGATAAATCAGATGAGTTTGACGTGTAAAGTTTACTTGCTATAAAAAAAACTTAATATTTAAAGAAGAAAGAATATAAATGGTGTGGCCATTTATTTTCTTTGTTGATAAAACTACACTTCTCGTTATTCGAACTGAACAAAAGACATATTCGACTTACCTACTTAAAGTTTTCAAGTGAGGGCACTTGAAAACTTTAAGTAGGTAAGTCGAACCATAGTTTCGCGTGCCAATGTTTAATCCAGTGCGTTTCTGTGTCGTATAAACTATACCTACCAGCGGTCCGTACGCCAATTAAAGTGATCTACGACCACCGCGCTCATATTAAGTATTTATAAATTACCTTCAGTTTAATAAAATGCCCCAAAGTGTTATTATTAATGAAGTGAAAATGTACGCCGCTTAATCATTCACGCTGTAATCGTTAGTTTTTTAACTACTTTATTTTTTGGGTAAATAAGTGTATTGTTTTATGCTGATCTAAAATGGAAAGTATTAGGTACGCTATCGCTGATATAAAGCTCAAAATCTCCCCTAACAAGAACTTCTACACTTATTCAAACGACTTCAAAAAATGAGGTTGTTAATTCGACTGTATGTTTTTTGTTCGTATGTTTAGCAATACTCTTTGTTATTTTGTAGATTTGATGGAGAGCGTCGGAAACAACCAATCGAAAACGTTTGAAGCCGGGTGTTCCAGAAAACAGGTATTTTCAGTATTTCGTTATGATACCGTAACATAATCTAATGTAGGCATCAGTCAAACATTTTAATACCATTTAAGTAGTGAACGGACTGAAAACTTTGTCTTTGCATCTCGTCTGATTTATGCGGAAGCTTTTTGAAGTTATCTCAGTTTGAGTGCATAATGTTAGGCGTCCATCAGATATAATTCTTCAGGCACCCTTAACGACACTTTCGATGCCATGACTCGGATATTCTTTGTTAACTTTTGACAAGATAAGTAAATAATCTCCACAACTTTTTTATGAAACGTTTTCGCCTTCTTTACTCTTTTATTTCCCTCGTCATAGTCATTTAATTTTTTATGATGAGTTTATTTTTCATAGAAGGATCGTTTAGGAAACAATTCATAGAACTGTACCTAGCAGTTAAATGATGAAATTCGCTGGCTCTGTTTTAGTACATTCCATAACTAGGTTATAAAGACGACCTTTTTTAAAACAAAAGCTTTAATTAAGTAGGCATATTATAAACTCGGATACTGTTATTTTTTAATTAAGTCTTGCGTTAAAAATAATATTCCCTTTGTTTTTATATTATGATAGAGTTTTGGGTTTTTATCATGAACCTCTGGAATATAATAATGTAGAAGTTGCTCCTGACATGAATATAATTACTATCGGGTATTTTTCTAAAGGTTTTGTTTAGTAAATAATATTTTAATGGTAGCTGTCAGGTTGACTACAAAGTCATGTTAGAATTATGGAAAAAAATGTTGTACCTATTAACAATACGCGTATCACAAAGACTCTTTCAGAATGTATTGATTATAAAACTAATTTGCTTCATTATTGTGCGCAATTAATGAAATCTTCTTTTTTTTTCTCTTTTAAAACCAGAGTCAAATCACAAACCATTCTCTCAAAGAATTTCACTTTAATTAAACTAGACCTCAATAAATTAACGATAACACTTAATTATTTAATTACACTTAAACTTAACTCAGTGTATCAAAGGTTAAGTCAAAACTTGGCAGTTAAGTGTCGTGATTTATAGCGAGGAGCCACTTCCTGTCTTTTTATAATATGATAAACATCAAATGCGCCTAGAACGAGCTGAGTTTTAGAATGCTGACCGTATCACACTAGTGAGTGGTCCAAGTTAGAAGAGAGTGTACCTACTGGGACATCGATTTAAAAAATAAGGTAGTACTAGGTTACGCATTGATTGCATGAAGGTCTTTAAAAAAGGTATTTTGTAAAAATAGCTTAAAGTTAAAAATTACCTTGTTATAATCACTATTGTTTATAGAGGCGAAAGTTTGTGAGAGTTTTTGTATGCTTGTTACCTTTTCAAGCTCAAATGGCAGTACCAATTTTGCTAAAATTTGGTATGAAGGTAGCTGACACCCTGGACTAATACATAGGCTACTTTTCATCCCGAAAAAATGTAGCGGGTTACACCGCGGGGCGCAGCTAGTCGATTATAAAAGTTTAATCTAGTGAAATCGCATTTGATTAACCATTTACAAATTGATATTCTTAACTAGTATCTATGGCTATGGCCATACAGAAAAGAGATAAGACGAAGGCGCCTCGCGGGCGGGGCGCAAACGTTTGCCCTTTTGTAAATACTTTTATTCAAATTGTATAGAAACGTTGCGACTCAAAACATACGGAAAGGACGGGGCACGGGCGCGTCCAGACGAGGCACGGGCGAGAACGGAGGTGCGGACCGTGCAGGACGCAGGTGCCGCAACGCGCCCTCGCCTTACGTCTTTCTGTGTGGCAATCGCCTAAGATTTTTAAGATTTACGAAACAAGTCAGCAACCAAAAGAACGTACCTATAGATATTATTTCAATCTGTAAGAATATTGTAACTACTTATAATAACATAATAATTATATTGAGTTTTATTTATTACAACTCGGAGTAAGTCATTTTCCATCTAATATGATAGATAATGATTTTATTAAACAAAATCGCTGTCGCTTATAAAACACAGCTCACAACCGTTAACTATCCCATCATTAAATTCAAAGCGAGAATGTCAATCAATTTTATTAGCGGATAAATAAAAACAGTAGCAACACGTCACAGCGCCTCGCACCACGTACCACCATAAATTTTAACTTTGTCTTATAGTTAATCTTCAAAACCAACGCTCCTTTAATTTACAACTTCGATACCTCGCTCAGTGGTTTTATTGAAGTATTTTGGACTAATTAAAATTTTTAACCCATTCTTTTATACTTCAGACTTATTATCGGTTTCTGATGGCCGTTATTAATTTTGTTAACTATTCGATCAATGTTGAAAGCTACGTGTAAAGTCGAAAATATTTCAGCTAATTACTCCTGGGTCTGATCTTCGTGAATAGTTCTTTATGAACTATGACGGACGGAAGGTTGGTGTATGTTAGTATATGAAAACTATGTGCAATTTATAACGATAGTTAAAGATGAGCCCAACTTTTCATCAAGTTTTCACGTAAAAACGATCAGTTTTGAGCCATTTAGAAAAAGGTTATAACTACTTTTATAATTGTATAAGCCACGGCTAAAATAGACAGTGAATTAAGTCAACTAGTTTCATCATTCAACTAATAGTACCTAAGTACGGATTCCGTATGAAAAGCCACGAATGGTAATCGTAAATTATTTCGTAAATCGTATCTTGGTACCGACACGCGGTCCACGTCGGTTAAATCAAGATTAAGTGCGTGCATACGGGTTGTACCTCAAATTCTGTCAACTATAAATCAAAGATTAAATAAGAAATTCGCCCCATCTAATTCTGGGCGACTTCAAAGTGAGATTTAAAAGTGTTGAAGGGCGAAAGGGCTAGCTCGTAAATGTAAGCGGTATTCAAACAACCATTAAACAGTAAATCAAGGCATAAAGAGTTGTGTTTTTCATTGAAACTACCCTAATGGGAGTTGGACTGGAGGAAGGAATAAAAATTGTGTGTTTAATGTATGGTGTTAATTCAGGCAGATAAATGAAGCCAGGTAGTCCCCAGTCGAGAATAAGACATAAAATCTCTGATTAAGTTTCACAATAATGAACTTCATTGTCTAAAACCTGACTTGCAGTAGTAAAATTTTTATTATGATATTTCTACTGAAATAATTATATTTTTTCTCATTTTATTTGTCAAAAATAATTACAGTGATTTTCTGTAGATATGTATAGAAGGAAATTTAAAAAGATTTATTTATTTATTAAAACCCTTAACCACGATCTTTACAGGTATGCCCCAATACCATTGTGACCTTACATAAATAATAATTAACACTAACATGATACTACTGACTAAATAATTACCTAACTGTGTCCGGTAAATGATAAGCCTAGGCCTCCAACTAAATGAGACTTACACTGTCTGGCAAAATGAAACTGCGCACAGAAAATACAGCGTAAAGAATGGTAATAAATAACAAAAAGAACATTAGTAACAAGTCAAGCAAATGTCAACATTAAAACAAAGAATACAAAACTTAAATATGCAACGCACTCCATCATGGAATAGCTGATGCAGGAAATGTTTTCCTGACACTGCAAAACCACTCAGGAAATTAATACTTGCATATTAAATCAAAGCTCTCATGATTTGCATTGCTGTGTCTCATTAATCAAACCAACAGCAGCTAATAGAAAACCAACATCTTCATACACATAATGATTTGTATATCACAGGTGGGTATTATACGGCAGATGAATCATTAAGAGCCGAGTCGTATCTGCGGGCAAAGAACAACTTAAAGTTTCTTTATCAAATAGAAACTTTGTAGGCATTAAACTTCGTCGAGATAGTGGTATTGGGGAAGCTGGCTGTATGGATAGGGCAGTGTTCTTACTTCCGTAGTACAAAGCTTATGGTAATTTTCGAAAGTTATTCAGTAAAATTATTATGACAGAGAAAACATTGACATAATAATTTAAATTGTTTAAAAATAAACCACTCTTCGTGCTTTATAATTAATGCAATAATAATTATGAACACGGAAAACATACACAACTCGTCGATGATACTAAGAAACAAGTACAAATTGTATGAAATGGATCGCTAAATTGCCATGCCTGCATGCAGCTAATGAAGTCATTCTGACCATTGCGTCCTTACTTTCGTTTTTTGTAGACATAATGACAGAATAAGTGCTAATCATATAGTAAACAAGAGTTCAGAAACAACCGCACAACGAAGTTTTAAAATATTTTTTTCGGAAACGAAGCTTGACGTTGCCGAAATTGAAAGTCATAAAAGTGAACCAAGAATCGGTCAATTTTGCAGCAAAAATGTGATGGTAGATTATTCGCTTTTTCATAACACAAGACAAAGAAAACATAAAGGTTGGAGTTTAACGACGCATAAAAATCGATTCCATAAATAATAAAGTCGTTTGTTAAACTCAACATTGACCGGTATCTTGTAATGGATCACTTAATTTCGATTAACTCGACGGACCCGATTTGAGAACAATACAACGCCGGATATTACTCGTTTTCGCTTTTTGATCGTTTTTCACGTTATTTTCGATACAGCCCGGCAGTGGCGATCTTAAACAAATAGTTACGTGTCCAATGTAATATGAGCTCTCAATTTCTACAGGTGAACCCTTCCGTGTTCGCAAAATTTTATCGTAGAAAGGGGAGGGGCGGGTTATTTTAAATTGGTGGTGGGATGTTTGATGTAGAATGCCCCTTCGGCCTTCCAGCGATGGAGCGTATCGTTCAAGCTTGTGCCCATTATTTTAATGGCCAATCAATATATTCCCTATAGTTACACAACATATTTCACGTCGGTTATACAGAGGATATACTAATTAAGTTTGTTTGAATATTTACTTGGTAAATTGTTTGAGTTCAGCCGTTATTAAGACGTTGTTTGCGATATCCTAATTTTCTCGTGTGGTTTTAAGCTAACAAGCCTAGTTAGGAATATCTGACGAGAATTTTAACATATTGGGCGCTAACAACTTACTCGGTTTGATTGAATTGTTGTTCAAGTTAGTAGAATGGTTACTCTTTTATATAATTAATTATGTATATTAGACACAAGAAACAGTTCGATTAGAATATGAGCTTGGTTATACTAATTGAAATAATACTATTTGCCGTTAGATATTTTGAATCAGTAGGTATATATTTTTTTATACTCAATATTTTTCAATCTAATAATATATTCTTAGATTGAAAAATATTGAGTAAATATATTCGGCACTCGATTTAATATCAGTGATACTTTTATCAAGCCAAAATAAAGTAATGAAAATTATTGCTACCATTTTTATATAATTCACGATCCAATTTTACCATCGCTATTAAGTACATCCATCTAAAAGCCAAGGAACTTTTTATACCAACCCTAATTGTTATTTTAATACGAAAGAACTGTTTTCTAATCAAACAAATGGACTTTCTCACTCCGTACTCAAGTAATAATATTATTTTATCCCCTCTAGATGTGACAGTTTAGCTATCTGGCAAGTTTGTCATTTTTATTAAATAGGTACCTACGAGTAACTTTTTTCTTTTGTTGCATGCTGTGGTCTTCTTTAATTAATTGAAGGAGTCCACTTACAAAATAATTATTTATGTGTGTAAAATTAAGGATTTTGTGTAGGTATGTCCTTTGTTGGAGTTAGAATTGAATGTGAAAGCGTGAGTTTGGAAACCTAATGCTGTGTAGTAGGTAGGTACGTATACTGGTAGGCTTTTAGTAGGTAAATTTTATCTAAAGTTCAGGATAGGTACCATAGCTTCAAAAAATTATCAAAAAAGTTCCATATAAATATGAACACATTCTCAAAACTAATAACCTCCAATTAAATGCAATTAAAATATTTATAAGGCAGGTCATCATGAAACCAAAGCGATTTGATTGAAAGTCCTGACCCCTACTTCAACCGACCTCCTTGACCCACCCTGACGCCGTCTGACCCGCACTTTCCTCATTCCTCACCTGTAAACACCCCGACTATTTATTTCCCTGTGACGATGTGATACGCAACCGAGACTTCCCCGTTTATCAAAAGATAAGGATCTTAATAACATTTGTAGTAAAAGATGTTGAACGTTATATTCTTAAAGGTATATAAAGGTATAGGTACTCATATTATATTGTAGGTAAGACGTAGTTTTATTCAGCAAGTAAAGGCGAAGGTAGGAATGGGACGTAGGTACTAAGCGGTCAAATGAAATGCTGGAAATAGAGAATAGTGGTGTTTGCTCCACCGACAAAAGGTTAAGCTGCAAAATTTAAGAAGAAGATACGAATGGCAGAGGTTTCGCCACGTGTAAGTTGGAACTCATGATGAGTGGAGACATAAACTTTGGAGTGTAAAGGAATAAAGATAAAAAAACAAATGCCGTCCGCTCCTTCGGGAATTACAAGTGTGATTGTATTTATTTATGTTACATGGTTAATGATCCTGGGTTGGTTGGTACTGGGAGAGAACAGTCCTCGAATATTGTTCTCCCTTATGGAGGTTGTAGTTTTATAATTAAATTGACTTAACTTTTGTCTAAGAATGTTATAATATCAAACGTTACAAACAGTTAGAATGATTTGTTATTATAAATATTACCTCATCATCATCAGCCAAAAGACGTCCACTGTTGAACATAGGCCTCCCCGTTTAAGCAGGGGGGTTGGGTTGCCTAGATATTACCTAGCTAATCAAAATTTTAGTACTCCACATTAAAGGCTTGCAAAACATATCAATATAATATAATTGATCGTCTGTCCTAAAAGAAGGGTCCAATAAATTGTCTAATCGAAACCTGTCAAGACATTTAAATGTAGGGTGTTCTCCCCTCTGTTACGACAGGTTACAATTCTGATGTGACACGTGATCTTTGCTAGAATTGAGTAGATACCTATTGCGTGTTGTTATCGGTTTGGTTTTAAATAATAATAAAATATGTTACCAATAATTATCATTCATCGATTTGCTGTAGGCCAGGTAATAGCGTTTTAGGTCGACGATTAAATATTGAATTTTGTTAAAACTAGGTAATTAAAGAAATGCCAAAATAAACTGTTTAACTGCGACACATGCATTGCGTTACGCTTCACTGAACACAACAGCATTCTTAATTTTAAGACACCAGCTTAAACAACACAAAATTAAACTGTACTCTTTAGCAATTAAGGTACAATTTTATTTGAACACAAACCCCTTGCATTGAGTTAGCAATGTCCAGCGTATGAGAGAAAAAAGTAAGATTCCACCATGTCTGACCATTTCCGACGGCTATTATTCTGTCTCCCTCTATATCCGTTTCCGGCTGTCGCGAAAACAAAATACTGCTGCAGTCAAAACAGAGTACGTAGGTCCGATGCGCCATTCAGGCTAACTTAATGTTTTTTATACTTTTTTAACAATGAAATGACCCTTTGGTATGTAGTTAAAGGGATGAAAGTACTTGTTCTATTTACCTGAGTACTAAGCTATTCAAATAGCATAGCTTATGGTCGATAAATGGAAATAATTGTTTTTTACCCCAAACAACTGGACGTCATGATAAACTGGCTATGTCATACTTATGAACATCAATCAAATCCTAATAGGAACCATTTTATTTTTGTGTCACCCACTATCTGCAAGACACTGTATGAATCATCTACAATAATTAATAGATGTAAAGATATAATAAAGTATATAAAAAGAATATAAATATAAAATAATAAGTAGCAGTAAATATAATTTTCGAAGATAAGTAACATGCCCTTTTTTATTACGATCAGTGATCAGGTAAATAAAAAAAAAAGTGTAATAAAAAAATGGCAGTCGTGTTATTTAATTTTTTAAATGACTTTTTTTTTCATTTATTTTTATTTTTTTATATCCTATGTTACTCGCAATGTTGCAAGGATTCTACCGACACTCCATACATCAAGTTTAGGCATTCAGAAGTTATGGTGGAATAAAGAAACTCACATATGTAAATACTTACATGAACCCTGAAAACATTACACTCTTTTATTTGGGCTTTCGTGTAATTGTAAAGTAAAAAAAAACAGTTAGATAACCACATAGATATTTCCAATATCTTTAAAAGGTACCTGATAAACACATCTTCCTGACAGACAACTACGAATTTTGTTTTTGTTTGTGACCAAACTCTTTAGAGCACTTTCTATCGAAACAAGAAGTCTCCCCTAAAACACTAAACTAACTTCGAAACTCAACGCATACGTCAATGTATTTTAAATGTACGAAATTTTACGTTTTTCCCGCAAACGGAACGGATCGGACCAACAAACAAACGTTGACTGTAAGTGAAAAGTTTTGTTGTTTGTGCTTTTAACCGTCCCCTAGAGTGTAAAAAACAACCTATATTTACGTACAGATTTATAATTTTGTTTCGATTGCATATAGTCAGTACACTTAGTTTCACTAAGATCAAATATTACCCGGATTAAATCAATCATAATTTGTCGCCTCTCCTATATTTGAATAATCACTGTGAAGTGTCATTATAACCAGAAATACTCCAGCTTTGCTTGTCAATTGGGTCACGACTTTTTTACTTTAAGCCACGACTGACATGTTATTAATCATAAAGAACCATAATTATAACAAAAATGTTTCCTCCTTGCATGAATATTTTATAGCCTTCACAGTTCCAACAATATAATATCAAAATAAGACGTCGCGTTGTCAGCCCAGATCGTTACCAGGTCAACGCAGCTTATAGACGAAGAAATAGAAACTAGGGAGCAACAAAACTCTTTAATTGCCACATAAAACAGTCTTCACCCTTTTAATCATATCAAAAGAGCCATCTTCCGGCCGGATGGATGGTGAACGACAGTTCAAGCCCTTGTATTTTTACACCACCTTATTTCTAACAGGATAAGTATCTGATTCGCTTGTCATTTACCAATCTGTTATCGGGGTGTAATTTCGAAACTTCTACGAATAACGATGATCTATCATATTACAAATTCGTTTTTGATTCGTGAAAATCTAATTTCGTGGTTCAGTCTTTCATGTTTGTATTACGTGTTCTTTAATCTTCCGAACGGTTTGAGTTACCTGTTTCTTTAATTAAAATGGAAGGTTTTCATTTATTTCGATTAATGTCACATTGTTTTATACCGTATCTGGTAACGGGATTTTGTGTAAACCGCTTTGACATTTTATCTTCAGAGTTTAGACATAAACTTGGTAATGTATTGGATTTAAATGAAATATAACTCTTTGAAAGTCATGTTGTCTTATTTGATGTAATGTTTAAACATTAGTCTCTATAATTACATCAATCTCTTGTTGGTCTATTGAGGAGTCGAAATAAGACTATGTTATAATCCATTAGCCTTTGGCATATAACTGATATGGAAAGTACTCGTTAAAGAATTGCCAAGTTTCTCGCTAATTTGTTTGCCATAGTCGTTGTTCAATTATATATTTAATGCAGGACATCTATGTTTTCCATTCCATTATTTCTTCTACTTAAATGATCTCATAGCACGGCATCTAACTACGCTTTACTTAAACTTAAATTACTTTGTAATTATTTTGCTATTATTAGTGTCAGAAGGTAATTAGTCTTTGGTGAATAAAATATGACTCTCGACACTTAATATGAAACCAGTATCGGTTTTAATTACTCCTCGGTCGTATAATTTCTGAGTACGTTCAATAAATATAGGCTTCATATTAATTAGGCATTCGATTACGACTATTAATCGTCTAGTATGTAATACCTATCATAAACTCCTAATAAGTAAGTGTAACCTCTGCTCCCATTATTTCTCTCTCCCTCGTTCCTTACAAATAGAAATGAGACAACATAATGACTGTAAGCATATCCAATGGAAATTCATAGGCAACAGCATAATACCGTTGTTATTGCACCATAAACTTTACTTACCATTTTATCATGCCGGCTTTCCTACAATGTACAAGACATTCATATATTAATAAATATTAATATAAAGGCATTAATTTTATGAGGCCTAAGAGGTGGAAACAAACAGGAGCCGGGTGAATATTTATAGCTCTGCATGTTTCCGATGTAAAACGTGCTTACTGGATGAACTATAAGGTGTACTCTATTCAGTACGTTTTACTGGCCTGAAGAATTTCCCAGTGTCCGTTTATTAGTTTGATTTATGTGGACGATATTACGATGTATTTTAAAGGTGAGTTCAGCTTTCTTTTAAGCGGTCGTAAGTTTCACCTGGTTGCTTGTTATTAAATGTTTACTGGAATGAAAATGTAACGGTGGAATTAAAGCATAGGTAATCTATAATAACGTATGAAACACAGACCAAGAGTGTTGCAATATTATTTTCTAAGCCCATATTTGCTGGTCATTAGAGCCAGATAAGGAAATCTGCGGCCCTGTAAACCTCGTGCACATAGTATGTATTCGTCATTTAATGATAAATATTCATCATGATAACTGACGATAGTTAAGTAAATATTTAATTCTGACTATCAAATAATGCTTTTAAAAATGCACATTCCAAACATTTTTGTATTATGACCCATTTAAAAGTCAGGAATTCCTTTTTAAGACAAATTATGAATTCATTTCGCTTTACTTTCAAAGTTAGAAATGAAAATGTCTACTTAAAACAATTGTTCTCGTTCTTCACCATCAGTTTAAAATTACAAAAGACGATACAAATACTAGCAATGAACGTGAAGAGCGAAGACATTTAAATAATTTAAGCAAAACAAAATTTCAAATTCATTTTTATGTTGAAATAACACGAAAAAATATTTCTAATGTATCAATAAAAGGGGATGAGGCAGCTAAAGTTGTGCTGAACTTGAAGGGAAAGAATAACGATGATACCCATAACTCAGAGACTACGGGACGAAAGAAAGTAAACTAAACAAAAATAAAAGGCAGTGTTTGTGAATTGACTTCCAAGTTTATTTTCAAAGGGCCATAATCATCGGGAGGCGAACTTTATTACGTTTTACGAGGATACTTAGACGTGAAATGTAAACATTGGCACAGGGGAACATGCAAAGTGTAAACAAATTAACGAACGAGATACCTCCTTGTATTTCATATAAATTGATGCGTAAACTTCCTTTTGATTTCTTGTTTTTGCGCTGTTGATTGCTCAACGTTGTTAATTGACGAATAAACAGTTTGTTTTTGAGTCAAAAATTACTAAAATTGTGTTGTTATTTCTAACTTTTGTTTTTAAGTGACAGTACAATTAATATACATTTTTTATTATTTAAGCAACACAATTAAAAGAAAGACTTATGTCTATTATTTATTCAGAATCTTCTACTTTATTTAGAGTTCTCTCAGTTTGGTTCTGCAAAATTCGTTTCTAATTTACATAAATGTGGGTCAAAGTAGCTCCTACATTTAATTAAAGCACCGGATAAATCTAGCAAAGTTATATATAAAAAGGAGAAAATAAACATCCTCTTGTTTCACCATCCTCAGTAATAAAGTCATCTGCGCTTTAAGAGCAAAAAATATTAAAGCAGAACATTTAACATCTCCGTCCATGTGTCGAGTAATAGCGTGGAGGCGTCAAAAGATATGCAGATGTATCTTGTAATTATACTTTTTTTACATCCAAGGCGAAATGGTACAAAGCGCTGACGTTTTTATGCAAAAATATGGAGATGGAGTCATTAGCAATTTTTATTTTAATGAAAAGATGTCGTTCGGGTTCAAATGGACAGCCCTTGCCTCTGCGCGGTGGTCAGCATTTTTTTATCGAGCAACCCTTACAGAATTGCAAAGATTTTTTCATTGGATTTATTTTCATGCAGTTTGTTTTGGAGCAGTAAAAATTAACTACGAGATTAAAAATGTATAGTTAATTGCAAATTGCTTTTATGGATGAAAATTGCGGTTGGAAAAATTGCATTTGTGTATTAAAATACAGCAGCTAGTAGGTACTAAAATATTGGAATGTATGAAACTTGTAAGCTTTGGGTTTTCAATTAATAATACACAGCTTAGTTAATATTTCAGACCATCTCCATATTTTATAAGTAATCTGTTTTACGCCACTAACATTTAGTTTAACCACGCGTTGTTAATAAGTACTTTTTTCCTTAGCTAAAATAGCTTCAACTCACAGTTGGTGTCTCTTCTACACCGCTCTAGATTGCTGTAACTTTATTCGATTTGGCTCTTTCTGTGTCCATGTAATTTCCACATCGATAAAGCTGATGATGATGCTTTTTAAATGTTTATATTTTTGTGTGTAGGTACTATTTTTAATTTATGTTAGTTTTAAAATGTAAATAATTGTGAAATAGTTATTAAATTAATAAATACAGTAAAAAAAAAAAAAAGCTGGCGTACCCTGTATAGGAAGTTACATAAATAAAATAATGTTAGGATATAACTGACAAGCCCTAGCGATCTTTTTACGTTACGTTACACACCAAAATTGTTATTTTGGTGCTCAAACAGCAAAAATAGAAAAAACCCTGAAAGGATGCTCACAGAAAACATTCAAATAGGAATACAAGAAACAATTATTATAATTATCAAATCCCAAAATAACAGTAATATTTTTACTCACGTCATTTCACCAATGTGCCACAGTGCTACTGTTTTTATTCCTGTCACTTAGTGGTTGTATTTTTGGTGGCACAATGTTATTGTAGCATCCCCGACGGATGCGTCCTCTTAATTTCCAGTAAATCGTGGAGCTCTTTAGATGGCCTGCATCTGAATAAACATTCGTAGAGCTGTGATTAAGGTTCGGTGTAAAGCGGCGACATGTTAGATTAAATTTGTAATAGGTTTTGATAGCGGGCGGGGTAAATGCGACTAAAAGTCGTTACATGTGTTCTATGGTTTGGTTTATAGTTTGTTTTACACTTTCAAAGCTGTGTGTATGATTAATAGTATAATATTATGAAACGTACGAATTTACGAACCTATTTCAAGACGATTGTTTTTATTTGTAAATAGTTTAAGTAATTATAGGATTTTTAGGGTTAGTATAGGTATTTTAATGACAGGATAAAATAAAAAACATCGAGAAATCTGTACAAATATTACCTGTTTCTAGTAGTCTACTCTTTCCTCTAGTATAACCTGAAATATCATGGAGTATGACGTGTTATCGATATAAATGTGACTGCAACACAAATCGCAAGCGTGTGTGCGGCCTGTCGGCAGTCAGTGATAATCTCATCGATATATCAAGAGCATTGAGCTGTCTAAGCCGAGTACCATCATCTTTACACGGGAAGTGAATAATAAATGAACTCCTTTCTGATATTATGATTGTATTTAATTACACGGAATTACAGTCGTTTATGGATTCCGAAGAAACCAACAATTTAGTTTGCTTTTTAGTCAAATTGTTAATCAATGATATCACGAACAATAACTTTGAATCGGCTTTACACAAATATAAAGTTTATCATTATGTGTGTTGTCTGCAAATTGTTAGGTAAAAGTGTATTTCACACAAGTATTTGCTATATTTTACTAAAGAATATCGAGAGTGACAAAACGTTTAGCCAAACTATTGGAAGAATGTGTAGTATCAACTAAATGGTATGGTATTATCTAATGGTGAGGTAATGAGTATTATATCGTAAAACAGTGTCCTAATCTCAGAGGGTTTGGACAAGACTTACTTATGAGTCAGCTAACATTTCGTCGCACTAAATTTTAAAACAGGGTTGTCTCTAAATATATTTTTAGGCTAATAACTGATAACATAAATACTTAATTCTTTTTTACTGGATTTGTAAGTCATAAACGAAATTCTAGAACAGACTTAAAATTGGAACTGCTATTTTAAAGAAAATATTCCTTTAAAGTAACAGTTCCTTATTTATTGCCTTCAGAAATGTAACACTTAATACCCTGCAAGCCAGAACGTATGACGCACAGCTGTGATTTATGCCCTGTTATTTTTAATTATGACAGCAGTAACTGCATTGTTTGATAAAACCAGGCGTTGTTTCTCGGTAATTTAAGCCATACTGATTGTAAAATTATTTTTAAACGTGCTTATTAATTTATTGGCTTTCATATTTGTTGCTAATGAATACATGCATGTTACTATTGATTAGTATTTTATAAAACAATGGTAATATAATAAATATGTGATCCTTGTATTGTAAAGAACAACTTAGAGCTTTTGCGTCGTTGGGGAAAAATTTGTCACGGTTTTTTGCTCAGGGTGATCAGCGTTCCTATAGAAATGTTATGAGCTTCTTCTTCTAGGTAAATTTTATTGACCAAATTATATTGGTCTAAAAAAATCTATGTTTTTACTTTGTCAAAGATTGGCTTGACTGTTTTTCCAAAATGGTCAAAGATGACATCATAATTATGCAACATATCTACATAATTACTTATACAATTTTTACCTCTAATGACCTATAGCAGAGTAGCTACAATATTTTTTTCCCCTATTTTGTTACCAACACCGAAGCGCTTTTAGAGCCTCCTACTGATTTCCGTCACTCTTTTTTAACTCTACATGACAGCCCTATTAACTTAGAAGGAAAGTGACTATTCTTACCCAAACACGACGTTTTACTAGCACTTTACTTAATGACTGATTTCATTAAACGCATCGTAAGACTGACTAAAGCACTGTAGTGCATATCGATAACGAAAGCTCATTTTCGAAATGGTATTATTAAGGTATGGAGTATAGTGATGTAGTTGATCATGAGCGATAGCGTTTTGGCTATTTGCAAGCTCGAATAAAATAAAGTGGTGCGTTGCAGTACAGCAGGAGTTACATAGGTATAGTAACTTTGAGCCTGATCAGGACATGGTATTTAAGTCGTTGAATGCCACGCAGTAGACACTGTAGAAAAACTATCGGTTGCGGTCACCGATGACCGCGATGGTGCTCAAAGGGTTTTTCAGTAAGCTGGACAGTATTCTAGGATTTCAAAAAAAATTACAATCTCAATTATATTTCATTAAAGAAGATAATTGTCTGAATGTTACAAAAAGCTCTCCAGTCTGTTCCCCAGAGCAGAAGACAGAGCAGACAGATTTCCATTTGCTTCGATCCAAGCATAAGCATCGATCAATAGTTGTAGTTTATACGTCAATTCATGCTTTAATAAACAAAGTAATTGCATCTACAGTCTACACCAATAATAAAATATACTGTCAATACGCTACCACCTTATAGCATATCATCACCTTTACAAACAAGCATCGCAAAGTGAGCGAGCGATACCCTGTCCTGTGTGACACATATAAACACCTCACACTGAGTCCGTGACAACATGCACACCGACCACCAGCTGATGGATGTTTTGTACATTTCTACTGAAAATGAGCAACTACTGCTTCAAAAATATACTTTCACATCGCGTACACATAAGTTTCTGTAAAACTTACAACGGTGCTTCTATCCTTAAAAAAATTAGGCTGAGGAGTTTATTTTTATGTAGTACCAAGTATAGACATAGAATTCACTCGTTATACCTGCGCACTATGCAGTACATGACGCAGCTCTTTATAGGTCTTGTCTTGCATCTTTTGATTTACTTTCTCAACCAACAACGAGATGAAAAACATATTTCATTTAATGTGTGTCAATAAAAAGGGAAGCTGTAACTATATTTTGTAAACTGCTACGTATACAGTGTGTTCTAACATTTTTACAACACCTACTATAAGAGTTGAACACGAAATTTATCCGAATCATATATTTTTTATGAACGCAAAACATCTATAAAACTTACTCATGTTCATTAAAGTCGTGCCTTTATAAATCTCCAACAAAATATAAGTGCCTTTTCATTTGTACGAAATAAACAAGTTGATATAATATAATATGAGTGTATGTACGAGTATACATCTATGTTCTGTGCAACGTTACGCTTTGCTCCGGCCATTTCAAAGGCCAGCAAAATTCATGTCAAAATGTTTGAAAAGTGTACCCGAAAGCATCAAAATCTCTCTGCAAGAACTTTTATGCGAAATTTAATGTTGCATATTTAAAAGCTACTACTGCTAGTGCAGGAGTCTATTACTTTCTACCTTTTTATTTCAGTTTATAGTGACGTAAAGGGTTGTTGGCTGGTTTTAATATTGTTTTTGTATGTTTCTAGCACAATGGATTAGATATTTTGAGTAAATATTATCTATTAGCATATTCAACTATTGTGATGACTCATTTCAACATGAATGCTGGTTGAAGCTGATATAATAAAGCGGAACAATCTCTGCTCTACTTCAAATTTTAAAGTTTGAAGTAGAGCAAAGTGTCATAATTCGTAGTATTTTCGGAATTATTTCAATTCAAACTCAAAATGTTTTTATTTCATATAAACTAATTAGGTAGTTGAAATAACCAATTAATAGACATACTTATTATAAGTTGGCAAAACGCTATTCGTCTATAGGTAGATTTTGAATGGCAATAGGAACCCGTAACGTCACTAACTCTCACACTCAATTGACCCACTGGTGGTCACATTTACAATATGGATCAATTATACAAAATAAATTGCCCGAATACTGGGCAGTTGTAGTGAACCTGAAGTGATGTTGTAAGTACTTAACCAATAAATTCAGGTAACACGGTCGTTTAAGCCAAGCTTATACGTGGCAGACTTATATCACTAGAGCTGCTTTCAACTCTAGGCCTACAGCGGCTACAGGCCGTAGTTTTGCATAGCCACAATAAAAACGCATTATAAACAGACATGCGAACAATTTCCGCAATATACAGCCCGTATCGAAAACCATTTCGACGTTGTAATGCGTTTAACAAACATGATATTAATTAAGTCATTCGTTAAATGTAACGGGTATAATACTGTTATTTTCATATGAATATGTTGATAGTTTTATTTCGGAACATTTACTATGTTAAACAGATAATAAGTTTAAAATTTTAAATAGTGTACCTAAATGCATTCGACATGGCAATGTTAAGTTTTATTTTCTGGGGTAAGGAAAGTTTTTTTTTTTGGTTTAACCGGAGCTACTAAACGATTACTGCGACCTGCACATTTTTAATTCAAATATCTAGAATCTAGATAGCTTAATTTAATTCTTTATTACAAGACAAGTCTACAATTATACATAACATTTAAGAGTTTAATTATGGTAGGTACAAAATGTGTGTAGAACAGAACCCATTTCGCACACGACAATACAGCAATATCTAGTTAAAGGTATAACAATCAAAACAATCAAGCTCCCAAAGACATAATATCACCGACACTAAAATCACAGAGAAAACATCTTGCGAAAGTGTCCCTTACACAAACGTTAATGGAATGAAATGAAGAACAATACGAAATCTGATATAAGTGGTCTGTACGAATGTTATTTTAATGGAAACGTGGTTCCGTACGTTACGTGTGAATTGTGCGATATGAGAACCCCTGCCTGGATTGCCACGATTTGGTCCAATGAGTTTAGGCGAAAAAAATACACTGGAATAGACGGCATATCGCAGGAAATTGAAACCTGAATAAATATTAAAAGAAGAGCTATACGGACTCTTTGACTTTTTGTTTGAAGAGTCGCTAAGGTCGAGTTTACTGACAGTTTATTAAGTTGGCCTGAAACGGTAGGTACCTACTAATATTTGATGTGCCTAAAAATTGGTATGTAATCAGTCTTACGGCCTACCCTTTTTCTTAGATTAGGAAAATTCGGGGTTAACTTTATTTTGGTGTAAAGTTCATGCCATAATTAAATCATGTTACCTACCTGTTTGAAATCTAAGCTTAGGAATCTAAGCCTAAGAACACAAAAATTTTCAATACACATTGACCTACACAGATGATCATGTATCGTCCGTAAAATTTGTTCATAGTCGGAATAAATAATCAAAGATGTGAGGCCATGCAAAAAAATATGCTTGACGGACATTATCAAAAAGTAACAAATAACTAAACGTACCTGGTTTTTATTAATAAAATAACTGGTTGCAAAGGAAATAAAATTTAATTTGTATTTTGTAATCATTATATATCCAACTAGCTTCCGCCCGCGATTTCGAATGTTTTATAGCCCATAGTCTTCCTCGATAAACGGGCTGTCTAATACTGAAAGCATTTTTCAAATCGGACCAGTAGTTTGTGAGTTTAGCGCGTTCAAGCAAACAAACAAACTCTTCAGCTTTATAATATAAAAAGTATAAATATAATGTTACAATTTTAAGCCCATTGTTATCTGATGCACCATTTACGCAACATACAGACAATTAATTACTTCGTCAATATGGTACTCATATAATTTTAATTGGGTTCGTGTCAATTAATCTTTCTCATTAGTCACACATTGATTGGTTAACGCCATTTCATCACTTTAATTACGCGACGTTGTAGTTGTGAGCATAATTATATTACGAACATACTAAACCCTTGGTTTGCTCGCTTACATCAAGTCGTTTATAATGGCATTTTTACACTTGATTCCAAATGATAAATTAATCAAATTAATCAAAAGTAAAATAATCTCCAAAAAATCCTCATATTCAAACTTCTATGACTTTAGTTCACTCTTTCTTTGAGTGTGCCCCAATAAGCCAGATTTAGCCAACCTGAGTTGTGTGAATGCTGTCATGTCGTATTGGCCACACGTCGCAGGCGGCGTTAATAAATATGTTGTAAATGTCAACATGTCACACTTGTTCGCTGACAAGTTTTACTGCAAACGATTTAGTTAGCTGTTGATTTAGATATATTGTGTGAAGAAGGTTTTACTCAAGTTTTAGATATAAGTTGACTAGGCCAGGGGTTCTTAAACTTTTAGGATGACAGAACACCCACCAAATACCTTTTATTTTATGGAACCCCATATCAATAGATTACAAATAAAAGACACTTGGTCAGTTTCCAATTTCAAAATAATGCGAAACCCTGGTCACTTTTCTAAGCAACCCCTAGGTTCCACGGAACCCACTTTGGGAATCGCTGGACTAGACTACTTTAGATATACATATATCTAATATTGCACATAATATCTTAAAAACTAGACAGAGAACGCCGGTTTCGAACAATTATCCAAAAAATACATTTACAAACACACTTACAGAACAATAAGGCCGTGCCGTAGGGTCATAACTATGACTTTACTACATGCATGATGGACAATTTTGCGATTTGATTGTATGATAATTGATACAGCTTAGTCTTGATTTGATAGTCCCTGGTGTAACTATTCTAATATTAAGCCCCAAATAATGTTGAGAGCAAATAATTTATCCAAATTACGTAAATTTATAAACAAGCAAACAAAACAACGTAATTTACTCTCAATTAATAAATTAATATGATATTAATAACATTGTAATACGCAAAATAAACCATTTGTACGTAATATCCTTCCTAACGGGATTCAAAACACAAAGGGATTTAGATAACCCCTCAGTTATTATGGGTTAATATTACTTGTAACAGTAACACGGCTATGTAATACCTAACGATTCATCCCTCATAAATTTTAATTAAACATTTGATACTCTACGACCGCTGTAGCGTAATCTACTTTAAAATTAATAATGTTCGTATTTATTTAATCATGGCTTCTGATTCATCGATTATGTAAGATCAGTGTGAGCTAAAGTTTAGACTTCCGAAGATTATGTATTTATTTGCGCAATTAGAATTATGAACATTGTATAATACATGTACCTAACTATGTATAAACTACCATGTAAGATTGGCTATTTATTTACGGAATTAGAAGTATGTATTAAACAACGTAAAATAACGAGTAACAGAAAATTAAAATTGTTCTGTAACTCGTAAGTATTAAAATTTTTGAGATCAAAGATTTTGCTTTTTATTCACTTCATGCAAAACGTTGCTATCCTTGAGACAAACATGATGAAATTGCAACTGATATAAAAATGGTTCGGTTTCAAAAGTAAAATCTAATATGTAATAATTAGTTATATTATTCCCATTACTTTAAATAAATAATTTAATCACCTAAGTCCTGTAAGTATGGGAACCTCAAATTACACAATTCGATAGAAGATTTACGAGTTACCTGGAAACCTTTATACTACTGACTAGGCATTTTTTATAATATTTATGACTTGAGATTATTACGTTAGCTGCGGTTATCTACCCAAAACCTTAACAAGGGAATTATGGGTCATTTTATTCAAACATCGCTAGCCCACCTTCGGACATAATGAATCAAATTGTCGGCCACCCAAATAGGTAAGGGCACTACCAAAATAGTTCTCATAGAAAGAAGAATGATACATTTTTAATCCTTCGAACAAAATATAGTTATTTAATACCCAGCGTTACCTGCTCGATTTATAAACTTCTTACTTTATTTGATTAAGTCACGCTCGCGTTACGTTATAAAAATGAAAATAAAAAACGTGATCGCCGTATAAAATTCCTCGTGATTAAATTATGAGGTTTTATGTCTTTCATTTATACTTTAGACCAAGATAAAACCCCAAAATGATAAGTACTAAATGCGATAGAGCTCACGAATCGATGATCAAAAGTAAATACGATAAAAGCAAACGATTGAAATAAATAACGGTCATTGTCATTCACGATTAAATCCGATACCGAAAAACAATACCAACTCGACCTTCACCTGATAACAGTGCGTAACAATAATCCCAGTAACTAAGAAACCCTTGAAATATTAACATCATTTCCTTGCTGCCACAATAAAACATGATCTGATTTAGCCCTTGTAACTTAACACGTGACCTGATCATATTGGCACCGGTGCAAGGAAATAATTACTAATCTACTTCAAACAACTCAGTAAATAAAGCCTTGGAACTATTCACTCTATGCCTTACGCAATAAACGCGTAAATTCGTAAGCAGAAGCAGCCGTGTAGGGCCTTTGGTAGTGTTTTAACAAGGCCTCGTGACGTAAGTAGGTAATATTGGCTCGGAAGGCAAGCAAGGAAGTTTTGATGTGGCGTATTAGCTTGCAAATGTAGAACCCATACAAAACACTTATTGATCGAATGTTAGTCGGTGCAAGTTGCAAACTGAAATTTATGAGCTAGCGGTAAGTAAGAGCTCTTCGGATCGGTTACTTTGCTTCAGTTCACTCGGCTTTGTTTATTGCTACCCTCAGATACCGTCTTGCGCTTATGAATATTGATAACGGAGTTGCTTACAGTTCAAACTTTTTGAAAGAGCGATATTAATATTGGATAGCGGGTCGCTTTATTCGCTTCCTTTTTGCTGGGAGCTGGGCTAGTTTCAATTCAAAGAAATATCGGTTGGATTACGATTCTGTTTGTACAGTTGTTTATTAATAAAAGTTGATGACTAATATGTTTATGAGTCGAATTTGTAACGCAGTGTGCTGTAGATAATTATGAAGTAATAATTAACATTTTAACAACAGATTTTTTTAAAATCATCAGTGTATGTAGCTTTTTAATTAGCGGGTTTTTTATTAACAATGTTTACTGCCTTTTACTAAGATTTTTCAAATATAATGATAGATATATACTTTATTTTATGGCAACCCCCCTCTTCTAAAAGGGGGAAGCCTTTGTTCAACAGTGGACATCTATCGGCTGTTGATGATGGTATACTTTATTTTTATGATGGTGGTGACGTGCACAAATCGTGTCCTTGGAAACATCATGACTCTATCATTCATATCGTCAGTTCAAAAATTAATTAGCTAAAAATGACGTCAGTCACCGTGTTCTAGAAAAGAAAATGTCTATTTATTTGACCTGGCCTATGCCAACTTACCCTACAAAAGCGCTCTACCAAGCATTTGCTAGAGGCCTTAAGCCTGAAAACTGCATTCGTATCTATTTATAGCAGTTACCTCAGCTTACAAATTGCACTGGAGCGGGTTGATTATGCAACTAATTACGTTCTATTCAGCCGACATTCAATTAACACCCTGTTACCGTACGCTGTTTTATCTAAAAGAAGTTTGCTTATAGTTTACATATAATTATCGTTAGTTTGAATAAAAACAGGTGTGTGACAGAACTTTTAGGAATAGCATCATGCTCTGATTATATTGCAATCTTGTTTTTTCGAATATTGTCTTATAAAATAACATAAGTGAACAAGTAAATTTTATCGGATTCTTATTACTTATAATATTATGTTAATGCTGGTTTATGTTTATTGATTATTGTTATTTGACTAAAACAGTCTTTTGAAGTTATTGTGGTACCAACTTATTATACCCAATTTTGGTCGTCATGTGATTCAAATCCAATTAAAGAAACTACGAAAGTAATGTCAAATTGTGACACTTAGGACACAAAGCTGAACCAAAACAATTACGTATAATTATGCTGTTTCAAATTAATGCAGCACATCTTTCGTTAAGATAATTATTTAGCAAATTCGATCATTGATATCAAGTTGGAAATTCGAGTATTACCAAGTATTCGTAGGTACTCAACTTAAGGAACACGTTCGTCTTGAAACTAGACACGATAGACCCTAATAGCGAACTATTGTAACTCGACAAGACTAGGTGGTATAGGTACTTGAAGTTATTTGAGTTGTTCAAGATGTTATCTAAATAGATATTGGATTAATCCTATCTATTGATCGCGCCCTAATATATTCTGATTCAAGTAGGGTACTTGTTTAAGTTAGTTGATGCTACCCCCTCATGTATCGCTAGCTATTTCATTTGATCCTGTTGGTTTCATTAAATATTTAGGTTGTTAAACTTGAGTGAAAGATAAAGATGCGCCGAGGAAGTTTGCCGCTGCATCGACTTTTAAACGCTTCGCTTTGCTTCGATCCGAGACGTACAAACAAAAACGTTTAATCAGTTTTAGGAATTCGTTAAGTCTGAAACACTGTTTGTTTAGGTCTTGTAGTTTCAAGTATGTGAGAAACGCTGTTTCTTAGTGATAAACAAGTATCTTCGGCTCTGATGTTAATTATTTAGTGATATCCTTCTCTTTAAAAATAATACGCGTTTAAAATTGTTTCTATCTTTTTGTAGTGCCAGGTATTTATGAGTAAAGTTTAACATGATATTGTATTATAGGTAGAATAAGTATTAGTTATGATACCTACCATCTTTTACTTAAAATACTCACTACGTTACACAACACAACCACTCATAATCCGTGACTGTTATAATATAAGTAGTCATATTGCCATCGTCAATTGTTGAAACAGAAAATAAATTCATCACTTTAAAAAAACCTGTTGTTAAAAGCAAGCGAGATAATGCCAGCGCATTTACACAATAAAATCATAAATACTTAAAGAACACTCAGTACGCAATCATAATATCCATCCATTCATTTATTTAACACTTTAAGATCGCGTGCAAATAAAAATCTCAACCCGCTTACGCGGCCCTGCACTCAAATTTGTTAAGCCATCTTTACAGGTTACTGGGATCTTTATTAACCTAATTGCTACATTTGCATACTATCCATGTGAGGCCCAATTATGAACTCATCGGCCTAAATTACGTTTTAAAACAAATAGAGGGTTGAATAGCTCTACATAATGTTGGGTTCATTATCAAATGTTATCCGGTTACTAAAATTCTTGCGTCAGTGAAGGCAAATCACTCTGGTGAGAAACGTTTTTGGTAACTTAATTTAAAAAATACATGATATTCTACGTACCTTTATGGTAAATATATAAATAAATAAATAGATTTATTATTTATAACAAAATATTTTCTTTCCTTTTTCAGACGCATTTGTGTTTGTGGTTTTAGAAAATAGGTTAAAATAACATTATTTTCGGCCAGGAGCACAGAATTTGCGCAAACCTTTTTTCAGGAGTTAAGTCCTATCAATCCTCTTAAATGTTGTAATAGGCTTTTATAGATCACTTTATCAGCAGCAACATGCATTTATACTGCGATAATATCGCACTGAGTACTAGTTGGCCTAAATCGAATAGGTACATTACCTGTAACTAACCATATATTATGGTCAAAGTGTTCATTGCGGGCTTGATATATGATTGCTACGAGTTCAGTAATGAAAATGGAAAACCCTTATAATAAAAATAAGAAGAAATAGGCTTGTACAATATTATTTTACGGTGTCGTTGTTGGATTCAGACGTTGATTTTTCAGGCAAGACAAAAATCAAATGTTCAAAGAATAGGTAGCTGTCACAGCTTGTAGACTAAAAAAAGCGTTAGATACAACATAAAATAGTCCTTGAAAGGATTTTAATAATCAGCAAATCATTTTAATCGTTTTTTTAAGGGAAAATACGCGAATATTTAAAGAAAGTGTTCATATGATTTCTAATAATAAACAAGACGCTGAAGACGATTCCGTAGTTCCAATTTACTGTCAGTATTAACACAAATGCAACTATTATTACAGTCGTGGAATCCTAAGTGAAATCACTTTTATTATACGAAAACTATAAACAAGCGGTCACGAGACATAACTTTCAGTGAATTCCCACTATTTGGGCACGACTAATGCTTTTAAAAGTTAATAAAAGGTGCAGCAGAGCTATTCAGTTGCCTCATTAAAAATATCACACGGGGAATAAAAATAAGGCTGGTGAGTATAAATAACCACGGCCTCCATATAAATCTTGGTTTACAGTTCGCAGGGTTGTCGAAACATTGCCGTTTTCGTTTCGGGAAGGTTGGTAAACAACTGTGTATGTTAAAGGGAGAAGTCGTAGAGTTTTTTTTTTTTTTTCTAATGTTCGGCTGGATATCTGAACACAATAATTTTGTCTGAAACTTAAAGCAACAGTTCACAGGGTTGTGAAACCCTTGCCGTATTCGTTTGGGGAGGTTGGAAAGCAACTGTTACAAAAGGAGTCGATTTATTCTGTTTTTTTTTCCTATGAGCTGGATATCTGAAAACAATTATTATTATTGTCTCCAACTTAAATAAAATATTGTACGTACCTATAATAATATAACAAGAATCTACTGGTTGATCTATTTTTCAGTACTTATATTATTGTTTTTCTGTAACGGTTTTGATAATTTATTGTTACGCAAAACTAGATTCACCTTATCTAAAAGTATACAGCTACAAAATATTATTGTATATAAAAAGTGTATATTATTAGTAGAAGAAAAATTAAACCTCTTTTATAAGAATCAATTAATTTAAGTGAGATCTGAATTACGAAGGTATTTACTAAACACTAAAACATACATCGACCCCATACGGCGGCCATTGCATTACTCTGGGTACATGAGTGTGGTTCCAATGTTGAAAAAAAGGGGTGCAAAGGCCACACCAAGTGCCAGTATTTTCTATTGCTCATCGTCCCATTGTTATGATTAATTAGATAGGGCGAGGTCATCTTCATAGTCCTGGCTAACTAAAGTAGGTAATACGAAAAAATAGTCTTAAATTTTCAAATCGTTTTGTGTTAAATAGTAGGTACTAATTATGTTCGTTGGTGGGATTCGATATGTATTGAAATGTAGTAAAACTGTATAAAAGCATACAAGTTATAAAATGTTTAATGCTTTAAAAAAAAAAAAAAATTCTCACTGAATTTAAAACCAAGTAAACCAATAAACATGTTAGTTATGCTTCGATTTCCTTTGAAGTGATTTTAGTAAAATTTAAAATAGGTTTAGTAAATATAATTTCATCGAGTTACGTCAAGCACGTAGATGTTTGTTAAACGCATCAAATAAGCCAACAGTCAATCTTTTTTTATAAATTTTTACTAACAGTCAACTTTTTTACAGGCCTACAGGGGCTACAGGGCTAGGCTTTGAGAATTACTACGATAAACGGGCATCTTGATTGATACCTACTAAAAATATGAAAATTATATTTCGAAGCACGTAAATCAAGATAAAACTAAACTAGAAATCAGAAATTTACAACGTTAAATATTTGTATTAAAATTTAATATTCAATCCGAAATTTCTTTACTAGTACGTTAGCACAGGTTTGAGGTTAACCCACAAACGCTGCTTCGTCAACCCTCGCCGACATAGCTTGGCTACCCGCAATGAATACTCGAGTTTTCTGCCTCAACTGTGGGGTGGAAATGTACGGCAATATGGGAATAAAATCCTGGATTTAATCTTCGCACAAGTCGCCGTTTAATCTTGCAGTAGATATGGCAAGGCTAAATAATAAATGTATGCGCGATCACGTTAAATTGCATTGTGGGAGAGTTGTACCCTTGGTGGACCATTTGAGGGTTATAGAGAAAGTTTTCGTTCATTAAAAGTATGAATAGAGGATGAGCACTTGTTAGGAGTTATTTTACAGTCAATTATTTTAAGCAAATACATGAAATAATATTTGATAAGGGTGATTAATATCATTATTATTAATTCAGTGCGCCTTCGTTACAATTGTAACAAGGATGGATGTCGGTTCGTGAACTGTATGCCCATTATTTATGTGGGCCGGTCGGTCATCTTCACCAACTATTTATTGTTGTGTTAGTGGGTACTGCTATCATCTGTATTGTAGGCCTACTAGATAATATCAAAAGAAAAAGAGTAAACGAGCTGTTAAATATGAGTTTTAAATAATAAGGTAGCTTGTGCCTAGTTTTAAACCATCTAGAAGGAGCTGAGACGTTGGAATTAGGTTTCTACACGGAGCACCTTGTTAATGTTCTGGAATTATTTACCTCACTTTAGGGACTTCTCATTTCTTTTGCATGAGTGATTCAAGTTCTTTAATAATTGTAATAGGCTGTTATAAGTTTTCCACTGCATGGTAAAGGCCTCTTCTCCTATGGAGAAGGATTGAGCATTAATCACCACGCTAGCTCACTGCTGTTTGGCAATTTCAGATAATTAAATCCAGGTTTTCTCACGATGTTTTCCGCCACCAATATCAGTGGGTTATTAGAATATCTTGGAAAGTATTTATGACATTGAATAAGTCACATTGATACTTGCCTGGGTTTGAACTTGCAATCTCGTGCATACATATCCAGTATGTCAACCACTAGGCCACCACAAGTACAGACAAGATGCAGGTTTAAAAAAAATCTAATTATCCTTCACAGGTTTATTTAGCACCTAGGGGTACCTATTCATTTCAATAAGAACTTAAAATTTAAACTATAAAAAAGTTTAAATTGATAAAGGAAATTTGAAAAATGATGGACACGAGCGGGATTCGAACCCGCGACCTTCGCCGATCCGTGGCGCTGCTCTAACCAACTGAGCAACCGTGTCGCTGCTCGCATCCATCGAATTTCAAGTTCCCTTTTAGTATTTACGTCTTAAGGGTGACGTCAGGTATTATCTGTTGGAATCTATGATTACCAACTCAGTGTTATACCTTTACAGCTATAAATCACTGAAACGATAATACCAACCCAAATTTATATGACTTTTGGTGCCATTTTAGCATGTTGCCCATGCTAAGCTTGAATCTAAATTGATAAAGGAAATTTGAAAAATGATGGACACGAGCAGCGCCACGGATCGGCGAAGGTCGCGGGTTCGAATCCCGCTCGTGTCCATCATTTTTCAAATTTCCTTTATCAATTTAGATTCAAGCTTAGCATGGGCAACATGCTAAAATGGCACCAAAAGTCATATAAATTTGGGTTGGTATCATCGTTTCAGTGATTTATAGCTGTAAAGGTATAACACTGAGTTGGTAATCATAGATTCCAACAGATAATACCTGACGTCACCCTTAAGACGTAAATACTAAAAGGGAACTTGAAATTCGATGGATGCGAGCAGCGACACGGTTGCTCAGTTGGTTAGAGCAGCGCCACGGATCGGCGAAGGTCGCGGGTTCGAATCCCGCTCGTGTCCATCATTTTTCAATTTTCCTTTATCAATTTAGATTCAAGCTTAGCATGGGCAACATGCTAAAATGGCACCAAAAGTCATATATAAAAAAGTTGTTGTCGGCACCGTACTTTAGATCAAAGCCTGTATGAGCCTCTTTATAACAAGTTTGTCAAAATTATAGTTACGTCCCTTGAGAAACAGATATCTTTGAAACACAAGTCCAAGAGATAAGAGACACAAGTTTCGTAATCTAATTGCAATGAAATCAATATTAATTACAAAGACAGGTGAGAACCACGACAAATAAATAATTCAAATTGTCTCAATTATAGGCAGTCGTACTATCTTCTAAATTTAGTTTAGGTGTTTGCTTGTTAAACGTTATCTTTACATAATGTATTTTGTTCTGTATACATGGGTACATTATTATGTATGCATATAAACATACAGCCTGTACATTCCGCTAGAAGGCATTTAGATCTCTTGAAGCTTTGCTAATACGAAATACGTGCGTGAAAATAAATGTAATTCAGAGCAAAATCTCACCGGATTCCGAAACCAAAAAAATATCCGATTACAATTCGTACAAAAATAATGAAGCAAATCCATTTATTTATGTGCATTCGTAAGTACCAGCTAGTTAGTTAAGGGAGCTAAAACCTCATTATTTAGACAAGTTAATAAGAATTCCTAAGTCGCATTTACGTCAAGTGGAGCCGTAAGCAATTCTGTTAGACATTAAGCTAAGAAAAAAGAAGATTAAACTGAATACATCCGAAATAAAGATCTTCTTAAACTTATCAGGCATTTCATTTAGCAATTGATTGATCTATAGGCACAGACGATTAATTTATTTATCAGCTATTTATTAATTGTTTTGAAATTATTTCTTACGCAGTAATTGGTCGGTACGAATATTGAAGGTTGTTTTTTTTTTCTTTTTTTTTCTATAACATTATTGGTAAATTTATCAATAGGTATTGGGGTGCGTGTGCCGTGTGGTATCCGGCCTAGAATTGACCACCCCCTTTCCTCCCGTGGGTGTCGTAAGAGGTGACTAAGGGAAAATTCAGAAGATGGGCAGCAGTGTCTTCTGTAACTTTACCACCAACACTGCGATCCCGAAGCCGCTCGCCAAGCGTGGGGATTATGGCAACCCCCCTAGCTGAAACGGGGAGGCCTATGTTCAACAGTGAACGTCTTTTGGCTGGTGATGATGATGATTATTGGAGTGCGAATAGAGAGCTTCCAAAAGTCATGATACTTATTACTTAATATAAGTTCGTCCAGCGTAAGTAAGTGTACCTCGTTACTATAATCGTCGACTGACCAATCAGCTACACCACGACATGAACTTGAAGCTAAATAATACGAAAAAAAATATCAATGTTTTATAAAACACTATCATACACAAGATCGTAGATTTATTCTTACATTATAAATGTACAAGATAACTGTATTGAATTCAAAAATTACCAATTCAATTTGTTCCCATTTATCATTACATCACACCATACATCAACAATCAAATAACATCAACAGAACGAAATCAAACGAATCATCGAAGCTATTAGTAACATGAAACATAAACGAATATTTGTCATATAAAATCATCACGGTATTCACTTACGCCTACGTCATTGGAAGACAATGCTCAATTACTTCTGCCACCTACTGCTTCAGCGATGGCCCGTGTTCAGTGAAATGAGAAACTTTAATAAATGTTGGCTTATTCATCACGCGCTGACAACTTACTGCTTGTTTGTTTCATGATTGTAAACGTTTTGGGCTGATCAATTTGAATATATGAATGTTGAAGTCTTCTTATTTAACGAGTATGTTTGATTTTCAGAACGCCTTTATACTCGTGGGGATAGGCAGAGTGCCACCACCATGAGTGTGTATTTTTAAGAGGGTTGTTGCGCAGATGATCCTTTAGGCTTTAAGATAAGCCTAACTACCTATCAAGCTAGACAAGCTTAAGTAGCTTAATTATTCACACTCTTCGGGTAAATAATAAGTGTAACTCTATGTGTTGCTTAGAATATAATATATTGATATAGGTATTATTCTGATATATCGAACGCAAAACTTGTAGAGGAATTTACAGTGAAAAGTTAAAACCACTTAGTCTCAGCTAAGTGAAGTCTTCATCATGATTTACGTCAAAAATTAGTACCAAAATCTGTTAACGTTTATCGCTGTCGTCTGATAAGTTGGAATTCAATCGTGTACGGTACTACATTTTAGGAACACGCAGTAAAAAACCAACGAAAAGTTAAGGATCGTATTACTAAAATCCATTAGAGTAACTAATAAAAATAGACTCGCCTTCACGTGTAGAGACGACCCTAAAATCAGTCATTCAGAATAAAAAGGCGATAAAAGGATCACTGATCAGATTGATAAGATGGTAAATAGGATGAATTGTATTTGAACTCGTAGGTATTACCTACAAAGTTTAGAAGCTATCGACCATTTGACTGGTGCAGTGGATCTTTTTAAGCTAGATGTTGCGGATCCTATTTCCGTACAGAACAAATTTTTATATATGACCATTAGATATTGGTCATGGGCCTGGAAAATTTGTCATGTAAAATTTCATGACTGCAAAACGCATTTACGATACAGGAGAAATCCCTGCCAACCAACGTTAGGTATATCACAATAATCAAACAAAATCTCTGCCATGTTTGTCTGTAAGGTGTTGGTCTTCGATTTCTCGATATTGGGAATTCCCTTCCAACATAGTAAAGGAATATAATATATTTTGATGGACTCGGTGTTAATATCGCTTTTATAAATACATGTATCATAATTACTCTTAAGTAAACTTAATAAAACTTAGGTACCGCACTTCTCTGAGTAATAGTTATGGTTCCTTGATTCCAGATGTGTCTAAAATAACACTGCTCAACTACTTTTTTAATTATTATATCCTAATATAGCAATTTTTACACCTCGTATTAGATTAAAGAAACATGAAAATAAGTGAACATTATAAACAAAATGAAAGGAAACAAATTTACGCATGGTACAAGAATGTGGTCGAAAATGACTTGTGCCGTATACGGGGCACAACACCTTGTACATTACACGTTGGAAACTAAAAGTTCACTTACAGTTGTATTCTGGTATCACACTATTTTTCCTCAGATTTTTTGATAGAGTCGTTCAAAAAGGATGAATGTAGTAGATACTTATCAAATGTATGAAATGCGAAGGTAAAGTTTGATATAGCCCAAATTCCTAATTGCGTATGTTAAATTTATTAGTTATTCTGAGTAAGCTGTCTACTTAATTTAAGGTCAGCCTAAACTCGTATTAATTATTCTAAGTAAGCCCACTATTTTGCAGGTTGTTATGAACTGTAAAGCTGATCGTTATTAATGCCGTATGTAAGATATTATACGTGCCTTCTCACCTTGAGTCATTTAATAATTCCCATTTAAAGATTACATTAACCATAATGGATGAAGATGAGAAATGGATAACACATCCGGCTACCATTAAACGATAACTTTAAAACCCTCGGTCAAAGGAGTAACAATGCTCATATAATTCATTTAACACAATGTAATCTTCAATAAGTTACAGAATACGGCCACGAAACCACAGAATAAGAGACGATATCTTAAGAATCAACACGGCCGCCCACAAGGGACATTATGTCCAGAACAAGATTCAAGCCAATGATGGCGCACTAAATTAGCCATGTCGACTTTTATAGTCGGACATTTGTGATGGTGACAGTGAGCGGTGCCAACACGCGGACATGCCTGGATTTCAATAGACGTGATCACTGACAATGGTAGTTGTATCCATTGTGTATTTAGTAATAAGTGGACGAATTAGGAGGTCAACGTTTTTGAAGGTTTTTCGTTGAGATTTGAACGAGCAGTAATCTGTTATTGTGTGGCAAGTGCTACACAAGACTGCACGATTTATATGATTATGTTCCAGCTGGTAAGAAACACAGAATAGTCCGAATTTTGGTTGTCTTTGTGATTACATAACTTTAAATCTACGAAAAATACAATAGACTTTTAACGTGATCCGTAAGTTCAGTTTTGCTTTTCCATCAAACTTCGTTTAGCCTTATTTGTCTGAGTTCGATATCAATCTTTTGAAGTACCTATTTTATCGTGAAACATACTCAATAATGTGTTATACCGTCTATGTGTCCTTTTACTTAGTACTAGCTGTATACAGCGCAGTTCAACCATTTAGCCATGGAGTCAATCAGGTCGTCTAATTTTAGAAATAAAGGTTTCTACTGAACTAATAAGAGACAAAACAGGTCAGCTGTTATCCTTTTGGAAGTTGATTGCCCTAAATAATAAGAACAAATAAAGTACAATAACGATGTCTTTCCTGCTCAAACGTTCATAAACACATTCGAGCGTTAAGGTAAAATTGCCAGAAGGAATATTATGTAACATTTACTTTACATTATTGTTCAATTAAATGTTTCCGAGTCATCATTCGAGTTTTATATCGATGAATCTATCGATTTCTTGTGCGTAGCCGTTGCACAGAGGTTTCAACTCACGAGCAACTAGAAAAATTGAATGAATCAAAAGACTAGCACTAAGTCATGGAAACTATATGTTGTGGAGTGCAGGATACCTTGGTAGATAGGTATGAACTATGATCTTGAAAATAGTCCACTCCAACATTCGTTTACTATAGTGAGTTAACGAATGTTATGGACATTGTATAATAAAATACTGTTGTAACTCTAATGCCTTCAGATTAGAAGCAAGTCACTCTAGATAAATTGTTAACAACTAGCTGCGCACGGTGACTCAATTTGTTAGACGGTCAACGAATTTACTTCGACGGTAATTATGTTCCAACAATTTGAAGTCAATTGCTTTACGATAACTGTAATCTGGAATTAATAAGTGATGGTAACTTTAAAAATCGTTCAACAAAAATATTTTTAAGTTAGGTAGAAATTACCTACTTCAGAAAATATAATATTGGTACTGATCAAAATTAATTATTTAGATGATGACAGCCCAAATCGTATTAATATTTATGAAATATTTCCCTCACCATAATCAGGCAATTAATGTGCTCATGCGCATAAACCAAGATGGCGGTCGGTGGGTGTGGTGACCGAAGTCGTGCGCGCTCATTGGCGCTAGTTATCATTTAATTATCATTCAAATGAAGATGGCACGATAAAACAGTCGCCACTGAATTCCGGTCAGTGATTCGTCATGCGTTAGAAATATCTTTGTTTAATGAATAAACATTGTTTATACCTACGCTACATACTTATTTTTAGCAGGGTTTGTTTTTGTCCCGCATTCTTAGACACCTACATTACCTACCTATTCAAATGATTAAAGAAATTAGCGCAAAGAGTCTTCTAATATATATATAACTAGCGGCCCGCTCCGGCTTCGCACGGGCATAAAATATATTAAATATATACATCTATCTATACTTATAATAAAACTGTAGAGAGGTCAATTCTGTACATTGAATATATTTTCAAAATTATCATTGGAGGATAACTGGTGATCGATACTGATGCCAAAAATGCAATCAGTAAATTTTTTGTCTGTCTGTCTGTCTGTCTGTCCGTCTGTCTGTCTGTCTGTCTGTCTGTCTGTATGTGCACGCATGGGTCAAAAACTACTGAAGGGATTTTAACCAAACTTGGTACGATTGTAGTCCATACTCCTGAGCAGGTTATAGGCTATATAACATAACGCTAAAACACATAGGAGCTGAGCAGTAATGATAAATTTGAAGCAAGTCGGATGAAAATGCGGAAAACGGATTTATTTATGTTCTCTTCTTCAGTTATATATTATTTTCAATAGACTTTCTGTAACTTCCGTAATTACCTACAGTTTAATTTTTCCGGTTTTTTTTTTAAATACCGGAAAGTATTCTTAGTTAAATAAGTGGTTTGAAGATTTTTAACCTACTTAAAAAAGCCTGCCTGGTAGGTATTTTTTTCTGTTAAAAGTTCAATTTACTACTGGTCTTTTATCCGAAATACACGCGGACGAAGTCGCGGGCAACAGCTATACATGTAATAAAATATTACGGCATGGCGTAAAAAGTTTGAGCGAATTCGATTTAGTAGAAATCGAATTCGCTCAAACTTAGCTAATATATTGAAAACAATTTAAAAATACTTTTGCTGTTTCCGAATTTCCACGCGGACGGAGTCGCGGGCACATCTAGTATATAATATAATATAATAAACCTTCCTCTTCAATCACTCTATCTATTAAAAAAACCGCATCAAAATCCGTTGCGTAGTTTTAAAGATTTAAGCATACATAGGGATATAGGCACAGAGAAAGCGACTTTGTTTTATACTATGTAGTGATAATATATCATTTTAAAGCCCTCGAGTTCCATACAGTTGACCATAAACTAAATAGAATAGTTTCTCGACCAATAATTTTGTTCATTTCGAAGCCTTACTTGTAAGTATAAAAAACTTGGAGACGGGCGTCTGAAATATTCGTTAGTAACCAAATTAATTCAATACAGGAGCTATAATTAAAGGTCATTTACCTTTTAGTCTAGTAAAATATTTAGCTGCTTCGTGCACACGTCATCGTTCCTAACAGGCCCCAAGTTTTTCTTGGTTGAACTGCTAAACTAGTTTTCCTGTATAACTTACCTTAATGCAATGCCTAAACATTTAAACAATTTTTGACATCATTTCTTAACTCATGAATCACTGAAATATTGTGACTAACCTTAGAATATATTAATTCAAAATCAAGTTAGTGCTAGACGTACTTTCCTAAATATATAATATAAGTAGCCTTCAGGTATATTTATGTCTCTACCAAAATAATCGTAGTTACCTAGGTACAATAATTACTCTGAAGTCATAATAAAAAGAATCATAACTTTGCTGAAAAGAGAAATAGTTTTATATCAGCATAGTGTTATTGATACAAAAGAACAATATAATAGCTCATCCGCACGTCACATTCCCGTCACCATTTAAGTCGCTCAGGGGGTGGTCTAATCATTCCCAAGTCTACTGGACACGCACACGACAAAACACCGAGTAATTTACTTACAATAGTTATGACTTAATCTACTCTAGTCCACGACACAATTAACACCGTGTCCTTCAGGTGGAAAACAATGTAGGTAACAAGGTAGAAAATTTGAAAGGCCTCACTGAAAAAATTTGCTTCACAGAAATATTCGTGTAGTTCGTTGAATATGGTTAACAGTAATGGTTTTCAAGTTAAGAACATGCATGCTACTCTAAGTAGATATCCCTCATTTATGTTAGGACCTACTAAGAATTTGAGAATTATAACATTGCAATATTTCTTTTGTAACATTGCTTATTTAAATTAATACAATAACATAACAGGCTTGAGTTTCTCAATATTCGTAATAAATATAGGAAAATTAATGTAAAAAATACTAACAATAAAAGTCACCAAAATAAAAGATACTTTTAGTACTTACTTGTTATTTTATTTCGATAAAATAAAGTCAGAAGATATTACCGTTATTGCAATTACGACCTCTTGTATAAAAACAAGAAAGACCCTTTAAACCTTTGACGTTTAAACAAACACTGACTCAACAAAAACGTACAAAAAACAGCATGATGAACTTTGTCAAGGTCAAAACATTTTAATCGAAAAACTGCTTCAGTTTTTTTGTACAAACCAAATTTCCTACATTTCCTTCACAGAAATGTGAGCCCAATTGCTGGTAATGTTACACTTAAAATAGCGTGCATGAATAATGGCTTATGTTGGGCAGATGATAGGCTTGTTACTTTCCAAAAACAAGGTCCGAAACCCTTCGGGCGGAATTGATAATTTACTCGTTCGAAGGGCTATCATTAAGGTCGTTGGGTATAGAATGATTGCTGGTTACATACATACGTTTACGGTGCCCAGACGGCGGCTTGGGAGAAGAACAAACAATGTTTCGGATCGTTAGCGGCAGAATTATAACGAGGGGTTATTATGACGTAACAAATTCCTAATTTAAGTCCGATGATCTTTTGCAGGTGGGTCTTAACTTTGGGCTTTCCGGAAATGACAAAAATATAGAATTGTGTCGCAGAATTGGTAGTTGGTGGTTAGTTCAGTATTAAAAACTTTTATACTTATGTCGTGTCAACGTTTATATTCAAAACACACAGTTACATTTAGGTATCTGTTTTAAGGAAATAAGTACAACAAGTATTTACCTATTTAGATATTATGAGTATTCAAGCTATTATTGATTATAATAAATTATAATAATTAAATGAAAAACACATTATTTTATCAAAGGTTTCGCGCAATGTGCGACGAATTGATAAAAATGTATTAAGTAAAGTTATAAAGTAGTGCACAATATAAATTGTAAGCTTATACCTAATGCAAAGAAGGCGTGATGTTATATAAAACCTACATATTTTATTTATTCAGTGGCAGATTGAATAAAATTACATTTTGCGCATTATACGTTTGAAAAAAGTTTCAAAGCCGTCATTTCTGTATTGCTAACGCGAATAGCAGTACTTTTGCACGTGATCCCTGATTACGACGTTAACAAGTATAATAACAGTAATTTAAAATGTAACCACAGTTCTATTCTTAGAACCGTTCTACCTAGTTTCCTTTGGTAAACGTGGTTAGAGGAGTTTTTTGCTGTTCAAATTGTAGGGTTCGGTTCTGGTTGTGTTTATAACTTAGCATTGCCAGTTTATGGTAAGTTCTTTACATTTGCTAGCATTTTGTGGATTTGCCTATAACCATATCAAAACTTTTTAAATTATGCACATTACTACGTCAAAAAAATAGTATAGTTAAGAAGAATTTTACAAACGTACCCTTCAACTTCTTTCCTGAAATAATAATAGATATTTTTATTTTCTTTAGAGTCCTTAAAGCTTTTAAAATAAAAGGGAAAGAAAGCAACCAAATTTATGACACGAAAGTACACCTACTAAAATAAAGACACAATCCTGTAACTGTAACCTCATTGTAGTTCAAGTGACTTAAGTAGTGTGACGTAGACAACCCGTTGACTGTCAGTGCGGTCATCATGCGATCCCCATAAATTAAATAGTTTTTCTATTGTGTCTGCTGCGTATAGAATTTTTGCCCAAAATCAACTCTATTGCTTATATTCTTTCAATATATTATGTAAGTGTGTATTCCCTAATTTGAAACCCATAACCCTGTATTGGTTTGTTCTACCCTTGGCCATCCGTAACCTTGAGCTTTTAAAGTGTACGTACCATGGTTATGGTACTAAAAAGGTGGCTGGATCCACAAATAGATTTTTAATAAACTCACATATTCTTTTCAAAACTGTTCTGTAAAGATTCGCATCACGTATTATACTTATTTCCTTTGAAATCGCAACAATAAAATGTCCTAAAATTCCGATTGTTATCAGAGAACTATCTTTTATTGCGTCTAATCGTCATCCGTCATTTTGTGGTTGTATCGTTTTTTCTTCCGGTTCGAAGTTTTTAATAAAAAGACCAATCACCTTTATTGCAAGGTAATAAAGTTCAAATTTAAATGCTTGCGTGTACAATAAATTCGATTCGTATTTCGTTTGCGATGTATGACACAATTGTTGCAACCGCCGGTTTCCTGTAAAGCGATACTCGGTTCGACCCTGTGGGTGGTTCCGAATGTATCGAGTTGCTTAGAGGGTTGTCAATTCGTAGTGGGTAATGCCCGTTCGGCAGTATTAGCTGCGGTTTTTGAATTAAACTGCTGTTAACTTTACTGTTTTAAGTGTAGTAATTTAGGCACTAAAGTATACATTATATTATTTGTATTCGTGCCCGGTTAGGCAATAGGCTCGCCCCCTATTAGGCTCTAGACAGACGGACCGCATTTCAACTGCAATCCAATCGCAAATTGCAGTTCAAGTGCAGTTTGAATGCAGTTGACACGACTGCAATAGAACTGCATACCAAACGTGCAGTCCAATTGCAGTCGGCGTGCAATCGTGTGAACGTTTGGTTTGCAGTTCTATTGCAGTCGTGTCAACTGCATTCAAACTGCATCCGAACTGCAATTTGCGGTTGGATTGCAGTTGAAATGCAGTCCGTCTGTCTAGAGCCTTACACTGGGATTTACAACATAACTAGCGAAATGTGGGTGTACACCTCTGCCTACCTATTTGGGAAATACTGGCGTGATGTTATGTTATGTTGTGTTTTATTATTTGTATTGATTTAGGTATTAAATGCCCACGTACATTTTTTCGTAAATCGATACTCGCTTATAATATCTTCTCCTTATTACATAAACAAACTTACCTACATAGCTGAGATGAGGTTCCCAAATATATGAAAAAAATTATAATGAAATACTATTATAATACACTAGCATAAGTAACAAATTACAAGCATAACTTACAGAACAGAAAAACAACCAAAACCATACCAAACAAAGTTACTAACAACAATATTGCACCCTCATCCGTCGCACACGCAACTGGTATCAGTAGTTTCATAAGCACAGAGGTAGTGACAACAAAGGACTGGCGTAATATTATATTATTTTGTATTGTACCAATTGTCAATCGCAACAACTTGGCCTGTTAGTGTCGCGTACTTGTATTGTGCGATTTCTGGACCGAACATAGTAACTGCAACTCTCTATTCAACTCATACGAAATCTGCCACGCCATTTTGTACTTTAAACCATTGTAATTAGGTTGTAATGCGATTTAAGAAAAGTAAAGGGTAATTTGGTTGTAAAGTTTGTTGGCGAACTAAACCAGCGCGGTCGGAAGTGGTCATTAAATTATGTATTTGGTGTATTGCAGCTGTTTGTAAGTTTGCCGTTTTTTTATTTACGATCGTTGAAGATGATTAATAATTTATTACATACAAAGGAATCGAGTCGGCAATAGTAAGTTATCGATGCGCGATGCGGAGGCGCTTTTCAGCACTTATTCGATTTAAAGTTACCGTTTTTAGTCGATTGGATTTCTGTAAATATATATTTATCATACTGGAACTTGACTACCAATAGCAAAATATAAGTACCTACCTAATTTAAGGTTTGCATGTGGTCACCCGTTCCAGACAGGCGTGACCATACCTTTGTGTAACCCTATCAATATTGACGACCTGATTGGCGCAGTGGCTAAGCGATTGGACTGCTGCGCTAAGGGTTGCGGGTCCCGCATGGAGCAAAAATTTGTGCGAACCGCAGATGTTTGTCCCAAGTCTAGGTGTTTGTGTATGTGATATTTCATTTTTGTGAAACGCACCCACGATGCAGGAAAAATTTCTAGACTGGGGTGACGATAAAAAAAATGGGACTAGAGCAACCCTTAGGTACTATATAGATAATTATACCGACTTTTAAATTAGTCGTATCGCATGCATACTAATAAAAGGTAGAGTTCGAAAGCGTTACCATAGAGTTGTATGATGTTGATGTTGTATATTTTAAACAATCGAAGTTTAGGAAAACGAAATAAAGTTGACAATGAACGATAATAGAACTGCTGTTACGTTAAACATTATTCGAATTGAAATTATTGCTTTATATTGTGCTCGTAATAAAGTTACTGGCAATATTAAAAAAAAAAATTAAACCACGTAGACGTCGATGCTTATTACATAAGGTTGACTATTACAAATTAATGTTGTATAGTTAACGAAAGTCAATTTGTAGAAAGCTTTTGAGATAAAGCAGGTGTTTCCTTTTACATATCTGTACAGAACAAGCTACATCATCAAAAAGACCTAAAGTGAATACTCATCACCTATTTAGATAGTAGAGTAAAGCGCCTATACCTAGTACAAAATAAAATATGGAACTGACCTGCGAGTAGTGAAATGATTCATTCACAAATAATACAACTTTTAAAACTTTTTAAATTTAAATTAATAAAGTATTTCATTAGTACTAAATCGCCTTGAAATAATAGCCACTTCAAGTTTGAAGCTAGTGACTGCAAGCAAACGATAACCAACAATAGTATTCTTGGAATCAAAGCCCTGTAATACAGGCTTCGAAGCAGTCTGAATTTCAGGGAAGCAAGCAGTGGATTGTCTTATCCCAGCATTGTAGATTGACCTACATAGTATACTAAGACCTATGACGAAAAAGGTACTTTAATCGTCTGTAAAGCATATTTTTCTTGCTTAATTAAAAAGGCTATGTACTACTTATAGTTTTTATTTTTCATTTCTCAGAATTGAATAGCCTGCACGAAAACCAAGTATGTGTAAGTGACAAACTTTCGAGGCAAGGTATCTGAGCAACCACTTATACACGTAAAATCATTTATTACATTAATAGTTGTATTGAAGGTGATGAGATTGACCCATAGTAGAGTATCTTTCAGATACACCCAATTTTTTAAAAACACATGGAAAATTCTGTCACCATTTACTGAGCATTTATTAGCTTAAACGAAAGCTTTTTCACACGAGTCCTAACTTATCTCGAGAATGACGTCGTAGGTTATACAAGCCAGTTGTTAGCTAAATGATACAAGTTGGGGTCGGTTCCTGTCCAACTATAAATGGATTGCGTCATACATTAGTACAATGTATTCAAAGACCCATTGTAACCGTATGGTTGTGCGAAAGCCATCAAAGAACATCGTTAAGAAGCTTTGGTGTCAGTTTTTATTGAATTCAGTAATCATTGTGTGTAATCGGTGACACGTCGGTTTTGTATTTTTATATAGAGCTGATAATCGTATTCCAAAACTGTAATATCAGATGTATATTATGTAAGAGCATATTTATAGTGTCTAGAAATGTTTTATACTTATCATATTATCGGCGTAACAGAAATCCCTAGTAGGCAACATTCTACAGCAATAAAAAAAAAACAATACTTCCTTCTATACCGAGTTAAAAAATGTTTATTTTACCATTAATAAACTTACTTTATTTTTAACTTACAGCATTATTGAGAGATTTTGTTTTAGTTTCGAAACATCTCTTTACTGTTCTAATTAAAATCTACGATAAACTCTACTCAAATTAATTTATATCACACTAAAACTATACACAACACACCTAAGCCCACATCTCTGTACAGACACGAACTGAATAAGCTGCATTGTTCAACAATGTAGAAGCAACAATATTTTGAAAGCTCACAGAAACTGCGCCGAACACAATGTACCTATGTAGGTAGGAGTAGAATAGAGTCAGCAGTAGAAATTGAATATGTATTTTAGTTTTCAAACAATGAAAACCTTATAATTGTATGCCAATAAAACCAAAATAATTATATTTTAGATCTGATAACTATCCAATTTTAAAATGAAAGTATTTCTTTAAATAATACCTGCACTGTATATCTATTTAATTTTGTTCAATTAGAAACTTTTATAGACGTAAGTTTTTTCTATTTTGTTATATTTTTAAATTGCTTCTGTTGCTGGTTGTACTTACATAACAATGCAGCATTCATAATGACACGAGACAACATGAGCATCGCGTTCCTGTGATCTATGGAAACGGAAGTTGACATTACGATGTGCCAACATCTCGTCACCGGCAGCGCTTTGTTTACAAACACTTCCTTGTAAACGATTAGATAAAAAATCTGGACTTTTTTTCATAGTGTACATTTGTACAATGCAGGAGCATTCATTTCGTATTATTAATTTTCTATGAATGGGATCCCAGCATTACTTCACTGACCACATCTAAGAAAACCGAACCAGAATATAAAAATTTAGTGATTGTTTTAGAGATTTTACATCCAAAGATTGTTACCAAACAAACTATGTATGTAATTTGGTGTACCTACAGGGAACCATAGGAGTGTCTTTCCAAATTAAAACAGCAACATTTGACGAAGATGATTAAGAATTGAAGGATGTCAAAACTCGCTTATAATTTTAATCGATCCACCTGTCACTAAATAAATTTTAACTACTAGGTCAGTGAGAGTATGAATAAATAATGTTAACTTGACGTCACGCTGTCACGTCATACTGTATTTTACAATTAAAAGTGAACATTCCAATTTTACAGCGATATTGATAAAAACCCTAAAAAAGTAACAACAATATTAGCGATCAATCTGAAATTCAACTAACCGTCCATATTCTGTCAAACTGACATGGACCAACGCTCCCAATTTGACACACCTATCGCCCGTACAATCTAAACTTCCAAAACTAAAAAACTATTCATTCAAAATCGAGCCCTAATCCCACGATATAAGATTTATTTAAGATGAACTTCCAAGTTTGTACTTTGTAGAGAATACGGGCGTTCATTCACGAGATTCGCCCAGAGATTGTGGTCCATCCATCAAGCCGAATGTCAAAACTAATACGGAACGCGGTCCCGTGAGAGACTACGATTCGTAATTATGTGTTTCAATGCATCGAACGTCATCCGATTAAAATTGGCGTCCAATAGGGGAAGAGACTGAGGAGATGAGTCTGAATGACTTTGTTGTCCTATCATGATTTCGTTCTAATGGCCGAAGAAATTAAATTTGATAGCATCTGATTGACATGGTGATCGAGCGGGTTTAGGGCAAATGCCCGCACGCATATATCTATTCACAGATAATGTTTTAGGCAAATTAAACTGCATGGTGGTGCATGACTAGACATTACGATTCACCCCTAAACATCCAGCTTGTTACGTGATAATAGCTTGTATGTTTTCGTTATTCGCAATGTGAGTTTAACGATAATTATGTTTTTTTGTCTCTTGTCTATAACCTTTAGTGGAATTCTTTCCCAATACTTAGTTAAATAATACGTATTTTAAGTAAGTATTTCTTCCTCAAAATAATCCTGTTTGGCTAGAAGCATCTTAATAAGCTTAAGATAGCTAAAGAGGATGATAAATAAATAAATAGAAGTGCCTGGTAAACCATCACAAAGGGGTCGAGTCGTCCTACTCCTTTGGGACTCTGTAAGGGTTTTCTCTGCCCCTGTCTATAACGTGTTAAGTTTACAAACCACGCCAATATAAGTGGCTTTTAGCTCCTGTTTTCAAGTGACCAAACTATCTTGTTCCTGACCTGAACAAAGGTAGCCAGACCCAAACTGTATCCAGATCCCTAAAAACTTCTTCCTACGATGTGGTGCACATCGTAGCATTTGCATTGTAGCTCAGTTTAATTTAGTTTTGAGATTTGAAGAGAGGGAAGTTTTCTCTGAGCTATCCTCAAGATAAAAGTCGAAAAATGCCTTTAAATATATTTGTATCGAAATAATATGTCGGTAATAATCCTATTGCTATAAACCGAGCAAATGTTCTTGCTTAACCGACAATTAACAGCATACGTCCATTGCGAGACGGCGTACGAGCTGTCAATTAAATCCAGCACAATAATCAACGCAATCTGGTCGTAATTCAAATTGCTTGGACTGATTACTAACGAGCAACTTAAGTGAAAACCTCGCTTTAGTTACTTTGGTACCCATTTTCTCATATAACACAGGAAATTGTTTCTTAAAAAAAGAAATCGGTGCGAGTAAATTTTAAAATCGTACCTTTCAAAAAAAATCACAGCTAGTGGAACTGAACTTGTTAATTAATGAACGGACTTGTTTACATACTTCTTATTACGACTTTCTGTCACATCAAACTGTTATTTTTCACTACAAACTGTGTCGTTGTCATTCGCGTTTCACTAATTTTCGCTTTTAGTATATTTAGCTGAAAAGTGAGGAAACTCTTTTATTTTTAAATTGGAAACCGTGATAATTGTTGCCAACATGTGTTAACTAAAAGGAAATATCAATGAATCAATCTTGAGTCACAAAACATTAATGTTTACTTCGTTCTTGAAATACACATCTACGTGTAAGTACATTTATAACACGCTACTGATGTAGTTACTACTTACTGGGAAGGCGATGACCTAATTGATGAAGTAGACGTTGAATGACGAGGCGTAAATGAACCGTTCCTTGCGGTGCTACGGTTCCGATGTCTGCAAGAGACAAATATTGGTTGAAACACAGTAATACAGAGCTGCCAGCACAAACTCCTAATGAAATTGTATTATTGTGGTAAGATAATCAGACTTTTCAGGATCAGATCATGAGATGACAATATGTCAGAATTTGTTGCCATTAAATGTTTATTTTGATACCGAAACTCTGATTAGATGGGCAAATATAATTTCAATGTTATTAACACATCATTCATAATGATTGTTATTGTTGAATATAACCTTACTTGTTAGCAAATCCTTGTCGAACCCTAACAAAGAGCTTTCTTCCTACAACTCAATAAAGTAATACCACGAACTAATGTTATTAATAAAAGTTATTAAAAGCAACCCGCAAAATTATCTAGAACAGCGTGACAATAGCGTCATCAACGCACAGACAGACAATAATGTTTATGATTAACTTATGCAAATATTTATCCGTGATTAACTCCATGTTGACACAAATTGCCCGGTTAATGCTAGGCTCGTTGGTTATGGAGTCAAAACATCGAATATATATAGTGTGTTGGCTTTGTTAGGTTTATATTGTATATAAATGGTTTCGGATAATAATATGTTATGTAGCCTTGTCGATTATCTAAGTTTTGTTTAAGATTGATCGTGTTTATTATTTCATTCTATTCACGTAACCTAACATCCTAGAGCAGTTTCTAATTGGAAAATATTGTGGAAATAATAAATTTAATCATCATAGTTTAGTTCATTCGTTTATTCATCATCAGCCGGAAGAAGTCCAATGTTGGCCAATAACAAAGGCCTCCCCATTCGTGGGGGGGGGGGGCATAATCCCCACACTTGGCAAGCGGTTAGCGGCTAGTTAGTTAGATACGGACAAATCCAAAACCAATAACACCCTTATTTATAAAAAAATGCTAAGTACTGTTGAACAAACAATTGATTAAATTAAACCTGACACTGTCAAAAAATAGAGATGTCAATAGACTTAAGAAGTGGTTAACTTAAAACACATTTTAGCATCGGTCATAAGTAAGAGTATAAAGGTCACAACTAAGATTAAATTATCTTTGTATGAAGATCTGAATTCAGAAATTGATTTTTAAGCGTCTCTAAAGTTAAACGGTAGTTTACCAATGTTGATTGATGATAGAATTGAATGATGAATTGACAGTTATAAAAAGTGTTTCATATAGTTCAGTAAGCTTTAATTACTGACGATAATTTTGCTATTCACAAAAAGAGATGAATTAATTTCGCGGTTCAGTAATTAACGGAGACAAAACATCTTCTATTTACGGTTATGGGGACAATGAACTCGTCGTATAGTTACAAGAAACATCTTATTTAGCTAGTAAAGTAATTACTTGTCACGAATTAATTTTCAAGCCTATTTTGTCTTCTAAAAATTATAATTTTGAAACTGTGCAACTAGATCGGTAATATTTTAATCTTAAACATTTTATTTACTAGACTTGTATTATAATTTGCGTGTATTATTTTTTAGCCCAAATATAATTAAGTTTTCTTGCCGCATGGTGAAATATCATCCTACCTTATACCTTCATCAATACGGTTCGTAATGTTTTTATTTCATAAAGTAAATAAAACAGTGTATTATTGTTAAAGTGTAGGTATTACATTGTACGTATAAAAATCAATTATAATAATTGTAATAGAACAACACATGGCCTCAAACTTGTACCCTAAACCCCTAACTCTTATCTACAGGTCAGGTCGACAGGTTGTATACAGGGCTCGACAGGCGCCATCTTTTACCACAACCATAAGATACCGGCGCAACGCAGACACATCAATTAGCTCGCAGATTACCACTAAGACTTCAGGTTACAACTTGAACTTTAACTCGTTTTATGTTAAACAGTTAGAGGATTAAAAACTTTTGTCAGGTTCTGCGGAAAAGTCAAGACTTTTAGATAAGGCTTGTGTCATATTAGAACGGTACTCTTATAAGATGTAATTCCGGCTCAGAGAATCCTTATAAGAATAACTGTATGTAGAGAGTCTCTTTTAAGATTATAATGACCCTATTTTACTGTAATTACTTTCGTAAGGTATTATTTACTATATATTCCGGTTATACTCACTTGTGTATTCGGGAATGCCCGACTAGTTTCGAACGCGAACGGAGCCCTTATTCATGAGCTGGTTACGCGGCAGAGTCTGAGCCTAGTCAAAACTGCATATGACCGAAAACATTACTGTCAAACCACTTGTTAAAAAAGTTATACATGAATTAAAATAACATACCTATTATTTTGAATTATGTTTTAATTTATACATGTATTATGTCAGCTAAACAAAGACTTTCTTTCTCTTGACAAAGCTGCAATAATCTACAAAGAAAGAAAGGTACAGAGTTCGTCGGCTATTTGAATAGGCGTTAGATTGAACGTAAATAAACAACTGTCCGTTTCACAAATATTTGTATTCTTTTCTGAGTAATTAAGAACAAATAACACAGGTTATTTGTATAATACGGTGCATTAACTTGCTTACGTTTGGTCGAGTATCTAATCTATAATAATTATTAACATTAGTAGTTGCATTAAATAATATGATTTCTAAAATCGACTTTATTAAAATATCTTATTAATGTTTAACAACGTTTGTTAACCCTGGCTATTAAATCATTTGGCTCTTCGTAAGTATTACAATTATAATTCGAAAATTATGGACGTGTCGTTGCTATCAGATCAACCAACATGTTTTTTTTAACTTGATTAAACAAAATTGCACTATAATTCTCAAGCGACACCTAGATAATATATAATAAAATATAAAAATATATATTTAAATTCCCAACAGGATAAAATCAATACAATACGAAAATAAATTTGTAAACGAACTACATAAATATTTAAGATTAAAATGCTATTATAGTTTAAAAGAATTCTTGGATGAATAATAAACAAAACAATAGCATGATATTTACGTACTTATATATTTTAAGTATATGTATATTAAAATACTATAAGTTGTTTGCAGTGCCCTAACAGGGTTCATATTGGTTACCTTACTCTGTTTGTTATATTTACCATCTTTTTACAACATGTTGCAATGAATAAATGAATATGAATATGACATAAAGCTGAATAAAAACCTGATAATTTTATGGGCAAACTAGCTGCGCCCCGCAGTGTAGCCCGTTACATTTTTACGGGATAAAAATAGCCTATGTTTTAATCCAGGGTGTCAGCTACCTCCATATCAAAATTAGTCCAGCCGTTTAAGCGTGTAGAAGTTACAAAAATACAAACACACTCACAAACTTTCGCCTTATAATATTAGTGTGTCGTAAAGACTTCAAACTCCTGCTTAACTCTTCTCTTTTTACAAGAAGAATAACTATTGTAAAATGTTGTTTCTGTACTGTAGGTACTGAAATTCTTTAACATGATCCGAACGAGGTTTGTTGCAATTGCAATTCAGTTTCTTCATACCATATTTTTTAAATATTTTATTGGAACAATGGATGAAAGATAGTGCAGTCATGAGCATGTTATCGAAACGAGACATTGATAAAACATTACCTATAATAAATATTGTGAAAAAGTCGATATAATTATTATGTTTTTATTAGGTGCTCGGGTGCTAAAACAATGTTCAACAGTTCATTATACAGTACATCCATCGGTTAAAAGGAGCTTCTAATTTTCTACGGCCTTTAAGAAAAGTCTACTTAGGTATGATTATCAAAGTAGGTATCAACAGTCTCAGTGTGTTTGAATAACATTGAATAATTTAATATCTTCGTATTTATTATTATAAATCTCTTATAACCTAAACTTGATTAATTAAGCAAATCAAGGTCTAATAATATTACTTAAATCAATAAGTCCAATTACGAGCACAACATTAAATAATTAATTTGGTTTTAATTAACTTTGAAAGGCGACCTTAAGGTATTTAATATGTAGATAATTAAACCGCAGGTAAATCGTTGAAAAATATATTATTTAAACGTGCGGGGTAGCTCTGACTTATAGATTTTATCTTTATTGACATAACAATCAGCCAATTAGAGAATCCACACGACGCATTGTCGGTGTGCGACTTAACAACCTCGTATATACTCTAGTCTTGTAATTAGCCGCATTAAATTACTAACTTTAATAGACTACCGATTGTATACTGTAAACAAAACATGTTTACGACTGGATTCTCCAATTTGTATTTAATATAGTGATAGTAACATTTGTATGGAGAGTTAAATACAATTCGAACTGATAAACTCCGTTCTTAAGTAAATCTCACTGTCAGTGTTGTTTACGACAAGTATATTATTAATTTATTATATTGTTTACAAAATGATGAGTGGGTCTTAAATGATGTTGAGAACAATAGTTTCGGATGTTAGTTAAGTACTTCAGATATTGTTAATTTGGTACAAACAAGTTGCTAAGTCTAGACCCCATTGTTCACAAAAAATGCCAATTTTAAACCATGGATTAAATTATTCCTGTCAATAGAGAGATGTCAATAGACTTAAGTTGGGTTTATCCTAGTTTAAGGTAGGCCTACACTAACTATGATTATGATTACAGTATACCCAGCAGTGGAATCTATGTGTGGAAAATGGAGTCTGTGGATTTAGATGATGATAAAGGCTCCTCGTTACGCTTCTTTTGTAAAGAGAGCTAGATCTCTCTTTCTTCTCTTAAGAGAAATAGAAATATATCATATTTACGTAGCAATATAGGTTTCGGCAAGGACACCAATTTCATACTTTTTACTTAGGACTTTACATACGACGACACTTTAAATATTAGCACAAATAACTTATTTAATGAATACGATCTGATAGGCCCAGTTAGCCACTCTAATTGTATCAGAAAATTCAAACCCCGTGTCACAGGCCTATAACCTAACCTATTGCCATTAACCGGATCTTATTTCTAATTAGTCGATGTCTTACATTAATTTATTGGCTTACGATATTTTAGTAACGGAGGTTAGGAAGGGTCCCCTCGTGCAAATTACTATTAATCAGCGGCGTCTGGTTCCTTGTGTTTCGTTACCTAGATTGTGTGGGACAGGGCAGGTAATGTTATAGGATTAATGACCGAATACATTTGGAAAAAAGTTGAGAGATTGAGAAAATTTCTTGACTAACTACTATGTACCTACTTATAATTCTTTTTGAACTGAAAATTAAACCAAAGAGTTCTCAATCAGTCACATTATTTTGATGCATCAGTATGTAAATTTATTGAAAACTTCTTATTAGTTTTTCTACGAAAACACTACGAGTCTCTCTCTACGTCTTATAGTAACAATTTAAAAAGTCTTGTAAGAGCCTGTTCGTATGCGCTTGTAAGATTTGTCTTGCAACGTACAGAACCTAGATAAAATAAAACATAATATAACGGCTGTATTCTCCAAAGGGGTAGGCAGAGGTGTACATACATATAGGTAGTACCTACCTACATCTACATTTTGCTAGTTGTTACAGGTTCCAATGTGGGCGAGACTTTTGCTATCAACCGGTCACAAACAGGATACAGACGTTTACCTAATGGAAAAACTCAATAACACTCTTCTCAACCCGGGATTCGAACCCAGGACCTCATGCTCAGCAGTCATGCTTAGCGACCACTGGACCAACTTAAAATAAAACACTTAAAGGTTGTCGGTGATATCCTATAAAAATATCTAAAAGACCTAAGTTGTCAAAAAACCATCAGACTAACCATCGAATGAATACTATTAGCCGTACCTACATCCAATGTCCGTTGGGTTAACGTGCTTATAACGGAACCCAGGGAACAACGACATTCATTCAGTATTTTATCCTCTTCTCATCACTACATAGTATAAAACAAAGTCGCTTTCTCTGTCCCTATATCCCTATGTATGCTTAAATCTTTAAAACTACGCAACGGATTTTAATGCGGTTTTTTTTAATAGATAGAGTGATTGAAGAGGATGGTTTATATGCATAATAACATCCATTATATAGTGGAGAAATACTTATAATATATATTTTATACCCGTGCGAAGCCGGAGCGGGCCGCTAGTTAAGTATAAGGCCACATGGACAACTGCAGCTCACAACCGGGAGGAATGGAGGAAGGAAAGGGAGGCCTTTGCCCTGCAGTGGGACAACCATGGCTGAAATAATGTAATAATTAAATAGTTGTTAACACTGTCTTCTACGTCGTTTTTCTCATTGTTGTGGGTGCTAAGCCCACGTCTTAAAATTTCAAGATCCCTTGCCATATGAGATGCATTGTGAAATCTGTTGGTCATTTTATTTATGTATCTCTAACATGTTAAAACACTCAGGCTTGAAACAAACATCTGCGGATCACACAAATATTTGTCGCTTGAGGGATCTAACCCGCAACCGTAGGCACAGCAATCCAATTGCTGAATGAAGGCACCGAAAATATTACATATTAATTTGATACAAACAATAATCAAATTAAAATTCTAAGTTTCTATTTTTCCACAGCTAATTAGCGTTTAAATTCCCCCCAAAAGTAAAATTATTATTATCAAAAGGCCTCTAGATATTATTTTTTAATTAAAACGTACGTTCTTGCTACTAAATACAAATGATCTTCACAGAAATATCGCGGAAGGGAATTAAAATAATTAAAAAGGAATTAATTACGAACATTTTTTCTTAATTGAATATTATTAAAGGACCCTCAGTTAAATGAAAATCATAATAAGTATCAAAACGTCAGTATAATTTATTACGTTTTCAAGATATCTTTGTACATTTTTATACAAAACAATAATTTCATTATGACTAATAATTACAATCCAAAAATTACATTTATTTTCAAGTTTATAATTATTAAATCTAATATCACGATTTAGCTTAATTATTTTAAAATAGGTATTCAAGCGATACGTCTAAGTATAGCCAATAAAACGATAACGTTGCAGACATATATATCGTTATATACATTTTCGTTATAATAATTATAAGTAAGCACATTAATAGGGTGTAACATACATAATATTTACGATTTCATACAATCAATTAGGATTTAAAAATCTTTAGAATAGAAAACCATACGAAAAAATAACAAGATGCCTCAGATATTATTTTTTTACTCTGTATAAACATAATAACAACAAAAGCTTTAAAAAAATACACAATAATAAACTATATTATTTTTAAGGATACTTATTTCATTATTACGTTTTAAGCATCGAATACAATAACATAAACCTTAATAAAACTATACACGTTAATATTTATAATTGTGAGTATGGGAATTACATTAAACATCTTATGCTATTTGGTGTTGCGTTACAGTGACTGATCTGTGAATACTTTTCACAGTTTCAATAAACTATGTTAATACAATTAATAATAATATTAATATTTGAAAAATGTTACCACAATCAGACTCAACATTTTCACACGAACTTTGTACAAATATTGTTTCATTAAAATACTCGTATTCTTGTAAAACGTCTCTATTTCCGTAATGCTTAATATTACGTATGTGAAAATTGACAAAATGTACGACAATAAGTAACAATGTATTTACAATATTAAATAAATTACGAGATGTGAATATATATATATTAAAAGTGCAAGCTTTAGTGCAAAGAAATTAAAATAAAGTCTTACTGGTATGGGAATACCAAATACCAACAGTTAAGTTTAAACAAAGTACGTGCGCCCCTTATTAGAGGCACTCCCGGTTATGGAGCGCGGTACAGTCGGCGAAATATCATCTACCCTAGAATATACGTGACCACTGCTAGGGGACAGCCTCAGGTCATAATTAAACCGAGGACAAGTCCTGTTGTCGATCGACATGTAGCTATTGTTCGAATTGTTCCCTTCCCCGTACGTGTTGTTGTCCGACGACGGAGAACTTTCATTCTGTGACGATTCCCCATCGTTCCTCTTACAATACTGTAAGGAATTTGTGAAATTCTGCTTTGAGCAAGTATCGTTTGAGACCGGCATTGTCGTGTATCTCAATGTCGGAGTCTGACGTAACGACTTCTTGAATACGCTCTTCTCAGAGCCTTTAACTGTGATAATGGTGTCGGTTGAATTGAGTAAAGCGATGAATCTGTCCCAGAAACGCGGGTCGTTCCAAGATATATTCTTGAATTTATCTAACACAAAACACAATTCGTCGCTTATTTGATTGTTTTCTACTACTTTTATAAATATAACCTTGTTCAAATCGCTACGATTCAGAGATTTGAGATAGCTATAAAATATATTTTTAAAATGAATGTCGTAAAGGTCGTTGCAAATAAAATTCGTTGTCAGAACAATAATGAGACGTTTAGATAACTTTGATGACTTTGAAAAGCTGTCTAATGTTAAAATATTTAATGAAGCTTCATTAACGGTGAATTTTTTAGAGGCCATTTTCCTGAATTCAATCTCAGTCATTATATTATGATAAATGAAATTACTATCTTTGGTATTGCTTATCACGTAGTAGTCATACATGTGATTTGGATTGCCTTCCAATATATGATCGACGTTAGGGCAAGACTGTTCTTTGAACAGTGGTACACCGTATTTAGTGTAAAACCAATCACTTATCTCGTATCTGAACGCGTAAAATATAGCACCTATGAGGCAGATTATCGCAAGAATAATAATCACTCCACATATAACGGCAAAGTAATTATCAGGAAGAAATATTGACTTGGACACAATTTCATCTTTAGACACAGTCGGGTCACCTATTGATCCCATATATTCTTTACAATGGCTCAATACTGAGGCAATAGTTATTTTAGTTGGTTTTCCCTCAGTGTCTGTACACAACATTTTCTCCGGGTCTCCGGGATCCCTCCTAAGCCACGAATCTAATTCAGCTATACTCTTACAGTCACAAGAATATTGGTTGCCCTCAATAGATACATGGGCTAAACTTTTGGAAGACGACGCTAATAATTTCCAAGGAAAAAAGTTCACGAGTTTGTTGTCATCAATTCTTAGAACTGAAAGAGATTTCAAAGAGGAAAATGTGTTGTTCGCAACGTGTACAATAGCATTGTGGTCTAAATACAGCTCATTTAAATTATTAAGATGTAAAAATTCATCTCCCTTTAACTCAACTAATTTATTATTTTCCAAATGTAAAACTCTGAGTGAATCAACACCTTTAAAAGTTTGGTTATTTACTTCTTTCAACTTTGTGTTGTTCAAATACAAAACTTGAAGTTTCTTTTTACCTATAAACATGTGATTTCCCAGATGGCTGATGTGATTTCCATCTAAATATATTTCGGTTGCGTCCATCGGAATTCGTTCGGGTACTTTTGTATAGCCGGCGTACGAACAATCTACAACGTTCGCATTCCATGTTATGTCGTGATAGCATCTACAGTTATTTGGACAAATCATTTCACAGTCACATGCAACAAATTCACAACAATGACACAGGGCGAAACAATGGCTTTCGTACGGACAGAGAAAGTCGGAAGGTGACATGTCTATTATCATCTTTTTTTCTTTGGCGCGCGAATGGACCAACATACAAAAGGCTTTATCTAAATCTAACACGCGCGGGTATTGTCGACTGTGACTCAAATAATTAATGCGCTGAATCCATTCCATTGAACAGTCACAAACAAATGGGTTGCCGCTTATAAAGAACTCTGGTAAGTCACTATCTTTTTCTATTTGATCTAACCTAAATGCGTTCATGTCGAGTTGTATCAATTTGTTGTTATTTAATGCCACAGTTGATATCCTTTTTAGTTTGGAAAATGAGCCGACTTGAATGTTTTGAATGTTGTTGTCATTCAAATAAAGTTTTTCTACAGATTTTGGTATCGAGGTTACAGCTATCTGACTTATATTATTAAAACTTAGATCTAACAATTTAATATTTACATTAAGATACATATCGTCATTGACAAAGTTTTCTATGTTATTCTTATGAAGGTCTAACCATTCTAAGCTATTAGGGAAACTTCTAAAGTCGAAAAAAGTAATTTTGTTAGCGGACATATTGAGCCATACCAAACTGTTTAAAGTGTTAAAAATTCCATCAAATTTTATAATTTCATTACCGTCCATTCTTAATAACTTTAAATTTACATTTTTTCGAAGACAACCTGGAGCAACATGTTTAATTTTATTAGATGCCAAGTTAAGTACCTGAAGTTGGGGTAAATGTTCAAAAGTGTCTTCATTTAAATACGTAACTTTGTTATCCACTAGACGCAAACCGTAAAGTTCTGATAGACCCCTAAAGTTTTCACGATTTAAGTGTGTTATATTATTTTTTCCGATGTCAAGTGACCTCAAAGATCTGAGTTTTCGTACTGATGAAGGGAATACTGACAAAGAATTGTCACTTAAAACTAAGTCCTCAATAGCTGTCATATTTTCAAAAGCATCCTCCTCGATATGCTTAATGTTATTGTTGTCTATAAACAACTCATGCAGAACGTGTAAATCCGTGAATAAGTGAGCATGAATATGTACAAGTTTATTGTTCGAAAGTGTAAGAGAGTGCAAGTTTCGCAATTCTTCAAATGCATGCTCGTCTATAGAAGTAATTTCATTATGTTCTAAATTTAATTTCTGTAAACTATATAAATCGTGAAACATATATCGGTCTATTCTATTTAATCTATTATATGAAAGATTAAGTATTACCATGCGAAGTAAACCTACAAATGTGCCCTTATTTATCCACTGACTAGTAAGTTCATTATATGATAGATCTAATATTTGTAATTGGTCTAAATCTTCAAATAGACCTGGAGGTAAAGTATTTATTGTGTTGTTGCTAAAATTAATTTCTTTCAAAGACTTTGATTCCGAGAAAAGTTCAGGAGGAACTGTATTTAAAAAGTTACTTGATAAGTTTAAAACCTGCAGACTGAGCAATCCTTCAAAGGCACCATCTTCTAGGGTAGATATTGCATTATTTTGCAGTAACAGTTTTGACAAGGAACGTAACTTTGATAAACTATTGTCGGTCAAAACAATTAAGTCATTATACGACATATCAAGAACTTCTATAACTAAATTACAACTTTTTACGCTTAAATTCTGTTCTCTCAAAGAATCAGACAATCCAATAGTCTTTATGTTTTGCAAGTGATTATATGACAGTTTCAACATTTTCAAACTGTACAATGGACAGAAAGTTTCTGTCTTAGTGCTCCAGATGTTATTGTCACTTAGATCGAGTTCGATTAACTCGTTTAAGCCTGTGAAGGCTTGTTCGTGTAACTCCATTGTCATCGCAGACCACTCGCTGTTGTGAGTTGTCACGTGCAGACGTTTTAAGTCTTTGAAATTCTCAAAAGCACGTGCCGGTATCTGGCGTATCTTGCATTTGTCAACAACTAGGTCTCGCAGTTTTGCCAGACTTGTATGTTTTCCGGGGGGTTTTTCCTGGGTAGTAAGTGTGCTTTCGAAAAACAAAATCTCACTGCACTGGACGTGTAAGGAAATCACGTCTTCAAAGTGTGTCCTGCTTATATTTTGTAACAGGTGGTCCAAACTACTTATGGTTCGGATCTTGCAGAAAAGTACCGCGTTCTCCGACGTTTCCGCCTCGAGGCTGCGGTACGCGCACTCGTGCGGCATTTCAGCCGCGGAGTTCCTCTCGACGGCATGACAGTAAAACAACACGTACACTATGATTTGATTAAAAGTTCGGTGCTCGAGTCTTTTCGCGACAGTTTGTTTTATTAGCATTTTACGGTCATATGCGAGTTGCGGTGAGGCATTGAGGTCGGCAGTGCCATTTATGAGGGAGCGAATTGGTCGATCGCGTCATAAATATTCACGCGTTGGAAACGACATCGCGACTCGCGTGGCATAACAGCGTTTAGCACGGGAGCGACAGGCGTGTGGCGCGTACGGCGGCTGCCCACCGACTGAGCGGCGCTTCGTGACTCCGCCCCACGGCGTCGTACGCCCCGCGCTACCGCGCCGCCCCGGCGTCTAAAGAAACTTCATCTCATACTATCAAGGGTGCATAAACCGTTGAATTATTCCCGTGCGGGTGTATCGAGCATTAATTATAAACAAACTGAGATCTAGTTTCGTAGAGCATGTTGTTGTGCTACGACTTTTTCTTTCCGCTCAAGGGATTCCAGTTTGATTCTAATGGGGTACTTTATTCTTTATTAGGTTTAAAAACATTAGCGCCTAAGTTTTTTTAACAGTAACTTGAGTACTAAATAAACGAAGTTGTAATATCAAATGTGTCTCATGGGTGTATTTTGTATAAGACACCTTAGAAGATAAACGGTAGCACTCTAAAAACTTTTTCACATTGAATACAAAGTTGGCTTTTTCAAAACAATACTCTTTAAAAAAGGGGCTAATACCGTTATATTACAAACACCTGTTGTGTCTTGAACAAGTTCGGTAAACTTTTTACTCTGGCTCGTTCTCGTGAAAATGGGATAAAAGACTTGCAAAATAGTTTTCTGGGACACCACATGGTTCTGAAGTTAACGTGCTCCCTTATATTATGGCCGACAAAAGCTCTTAAAGGTGCTGCAACTTTTTTGAGAATTTTTTTGCGATTTCCGAGTTTTTGGTTTCCATGAATATTCAGGATTATCTCATTGGTCAAGTGGCAGTTGCTAAACGCGACTGCTGAGCATCAGGTCTTGGGTTCAAATTCCGATTCGAGCAAAGTGTTATTGGGTTTTTCGATTAGGTAATTCTCAGCAGCTGCACGGGGTCTGGAACTGGCGAATTGAATTGTTGTTGTTGCTGTTGTTACTATGCTCTTCTGTCTATTCCTTCTGGGAATACAGACGTGATGTTATGCGAGTATTCAGGTACGTTGTATTATATAACACGCATATACTTTTATGTTTATGTGATAGACTTCGTTCCTCATGATAGCTGAAAAGCGTGTCTTAATCTTGTATAAGCAATTTGTAAGTACCTGACAACAGGCCTATATTTTCGTAATAAGCTACGGGATCATTATATCAACTTTGATATACTCTGAATATGCTTGTCTATATTTATGTTTCTTACTATTACGTTTTTATACATACTGCAATAATACTTTCTTAGTTAGTCTTTCCATTACTGGGGTTAAATACTGTCTGAACAAATGTAGGCTGCAGCACATTGATCATCTTGTCGTCATGAACTTTACAAGAAGTTCCTGTCCTGATTATAAGATCAACTTGTCAGGTTGGTGGCATGATAAAGTATTATATTTATGTGCCGCCAATGTTTATGTGTTACCAATATCATTAGAATCCAAACTTACTACCTAAATTTTTTACTAATTATTTATGAAATAAAACTGTTACTTATATTTAAAATATATCTAATCCATTTGAGTCTCACGTCATTCTATGTCTGTTGCACTCATAGTTCATATCGGCGTGACAGGTGCCGCCACCAGCAACCCTTCTCATAGCATTAAACTTAGAATTAATTATAACGAACGTGTGGGACTTCTCACAATGTTTCTTTCGCTCTTTGAAGTCGGTAATAAGTTTAAATTATAAATAAATTATGTATGTGCGTTTGTAACACACATGGGGCAGGGTTCAGTGCTTCTATCGCACTTATGTTTGATACTTCATCCTATATTATAATCACATAATAATGATTGCATATTGATGAATGTTTGGGCTGAAGCTTGAAGTGTAGACGTCATAGGATTTTAAGGAAAAAGGCAACATAAAACAACTTTTTTTATTATAAAAAAGTTGATATAATTATTATGATGAAATAGTTAATTTATAGAAATCGTCAAAAGCCAGGTTAAGGGTTAATTTTAATTTAATTTAGTTAATTTTATCCTAATATGGAAATATGATATACCTAATTCTGAAACATTAAACATAAATGTTTGGGAAATGTTGAAACTATTGAAAGCTAGAACAGGTACTGATTTAGAAAACGGCTCTAGTTTTGATTGGTAAGCGTAGGCGATACGCTTAATATATTACTACAAAAAAACATTTTTTGCCATCACCAGGATATATTATTAATTCACCAAATAATCATAAACAAAAATCTAACTCGAATAATAAATCCCACATTGTTTCCTAATCTAGATCTACTAAATAGCCATGAAAAAACATCGTCTGACCAAACACTCGTATTATAACATCCTTATAATAACAGTGTACGCCTTAACTATGTAAGCAGAGAACAAAAAAGATGACCAACCATTTTATCGAGATTCAAAAAACCGGATACTCAATCTTATTCTTTTTCGTAACTACCACGAGTTTACCTATAAATAATTCAATAGTTTAAAATTATAAAAACAATGAGCTAAATGTAAATTTGAAAGGTTCTGCAGCTTCAATTTCAGAAATGAAGACTCTTCTATTCGTTTTCAATTTTGTACTGTATCGACCCATAACAAGTTTATAAAATAGTCTGCAAGTAGTATTATTTTACAGATTCATAGCTTATGCGTCAACGTCTTCAATACAGACAAAATGTTGACTGGCCTAATTCCATTCAATCGTATCTGTAAGACAACACATCCGAAGCAGAAGGAAATACCTTTAATTTAAATATAAATCAAAATAAAACAATATTACGAGAGACGCGTAGCATTATAGTACATTTTTGAAACAAATTGAAATGCCTTCAGAAACAAAGTTGGTATATAATAGTAAGACCGTTAAAAAAAAACAATTAAAAATAGACAAAAAGCAATCGAAATCTATTCACAGGCCGAACCCTAAAAAGCGCCCACGAGGTAATTCAAAGCTTACACAGGTAATTACTAAGTTCGGAGTTGAGGTCCACAACTAGAGTGAACCAGGAACACTTAACCGCATGGGAAGAGTTCATTTAATAATTGGCCAGTGCGTAATTGAGCTATGTGGGCCTGAATGCACAAACAAGTATAAGGCAATTTGTAGTTCGTGATCGCAGTGAATGGACCACCCACTAGATATGTTAAGGAGACTGTAGATGGTAGAATTTGTTTTTTTTTTGTATTATGTTTGGTGATTGAAGAGCCTCTAATTATGTATGAGGAGTAGGTATTGGTGTTATGGAATAGCTAATTTAAAGTAGGTTTTTTTTAGCTTAAAAACAAATTAAATATGGTTCATATTTGTATAGGTATTGTACTCGTAACTTGTAATACAAGAACATAGTGAATAGAGTTTGACTCTCTTAGCTAAAGGATACACTTACGATAGGAATAGTGTTCTTATAGTTTCTTGATGAACAAACAAAATTAAGCTAAAAAATATGAATCAAATGAAATCATCCTATCCATAGTATATATATCCATAGTTTAAAATAAAATGTTGTCTGAAGTGTCTTCACCTTTACTTTCACCAAGCATTTAAATGGGTTTCCGTGGACCACAGAATTACCATTTTATGTCTGCTACAAGTTTTTGTGTCTAGTCAATGAAAAATACAAATTCTACACATTTGGAAATAGATGCTGAATAAACGTTATTTGTGACGTAAATTGGTATTGATTAAACGTGTTTATGATTATTTACTGCAGCTTGCCGCAGTTCGATTAAAATCTTTACATGATTCTTCTTTTCATCCTACAATCAGACACCACACCATGTCATGGTTTGACCTGTGGTTTGACAATGTCAGATCATTTATAGTAGTATTTGTAGTTGAGGTCGAATAATATTATTAATCTTAACCTATAACTTATATGGGTACATAATATGTGTTAGTATAAGTTGGTTAGTAAATAAATTATTGTAACGACGACCACGTGACATCTTTGTTTAAATACTAAAAAAGATGTTGATGAATTAATTCTAAACGCCAATATAGCTTTTGTGTATAAAAAGTAACTTACCTTCTTCCTTAATATAGAGTTCTTAAAGTTTCAGATTAAATAAAAATAAAAAATCCCCAATGTAAAATACAAAGTAAGCAAATCTGAACGTTTTGCTGCCCGAAGTGTTCGTTTTGTTTAGGAAACCTTTGATTTATTTTCCCATGAGTTGGTTTTAAGATAATTATATTCACCGCTAGATGGCTGTAAAGTGTGGTTATCGAGTGAACTCGTCCCGCCCCTAGCAATAATCACCTTGGTAGTGCGTAATAGTTCCGTGTTGTAATTTTATCGATAAACATTAACCATTATTAAATTACCTTTAATTTTTTTAACAGTTAAGCTGTCTCGGTGCTCTTGTGACAGACTGTAGAGAGTCCTGCCCCCTTAACATTAACTCTTACAGCAGGACAGTTTACAGGTAAGGGGGCTGGGATCGTTTCCCGAGTCGGAAAAAACTTTTTTCGACTGGGGTTATTTCCAGTAGCAACACGAGGTTTGGTATTTCGCCCGTTAGTGGTATTTTCCATGAGACGTCTGCCCCTTCGGGAAATGCAATCGGTCATGTATAAAAAAAAATATAGGAAGTTAATTCGTAGTGATTTGTAAAAAATGTACCTATATTAAATTTCTATCGATAACTGCACAACACTACACCGCCTAAACGGTATGCATATTAAATTTGATTCGCGTGCTCAAACAATATACCTATTTATTTTTGTTAAGCGTAAAGTGGGGCGGACTATCGCGAAGTTCATTTAAAAAAATACTTCCAAGCATTGTGTAGATTACTTACTTTACTTTAGGGCGGGCACAATGGAAGGAAGTAAGAAGTTTCATCGAAAATAATCTTCGAAAAATTACTTTATCAAGAGCTAGAACATAATGGAATATATTCGCTGGAGTCTATATTGCCACTCTAGACCACACATTATCACACACACATTAAACACATCCACACTCTAGACCTCTACATAACCACGATTGATTCTAATTTATAAGTATGGATCTAATGCAAACTAACAAAGAAAGAGTCTCGTAGTGTATCGAATCAAGCATAGTTGAATTGTTCCGATGAAGACTCGTTTTTTACAGTCATAAGGAAAAATAATGTATCGGTTTATTTTTATTTTTTCGTGTAATTATAGGGCTTTCGACATCTAAAATAACTTTGAGTCAATTGCAACTGGGTGATATAATATTTTTATTCTTCGTACCAGAAAGGTTTTAAACTAAAAATTGACTTCGAATATTTTCTTTCTGACTTTTTAGTCAGTATTGTACTCGTATGTCGAAACTGCTAGTAGGACGGTGACGCAATGTTTTGCTTAATTGGGCCCAAGTAAATATAGCTTGCGTTGACGTCCTACGAATGAACAATATAATTATAAAGCCAGTCATTCGTGTATTAACATTGCACTTGCAATGAATTTTGTATAATAATATTATTTTCAGATCACAACAGTGTAAGGCTCTAAATGCATTCCTGTTAAACGCCTTTATCTTAATATTTATAATTATAACACTATTTAAAAAGAATAACATTTTTGACAGCATGACTTTATTAGAAAAAATAATATGTAATTACTACTAATATTACATAATATGCGATAATTGTTTATTATTAACTCTTAATTATTATAAATATCATTTTCCGCGTTGAGGTTCTACTATTGTTACTATGAGTATTTAACTTAGTAGGTACCTACAGTACAAGCATTTTTGTGTAAAACTTCTTTACACTACTTGGACACTTCTTAAACAATATGCATTTTTAAATACAACATCCAAGTTTTACAACTTCAGACATAAGAGAGCTGTTCTTATTCTTAAAAGCTTGGAAGGAGTATTTTCTTTAAAATAAAATTATCTTCATGTTTCTGAAAGCTTATCATAATTTTGTTTAAAAAAAAACGAATATTACACTAGGAAGTAATGTTGGTACAGCTTGATGAAAGTCGTATATTTACGACATTTATAAGGTCAATAATGAATATATTTGCACGATCGTTTAGTGTTTATTTATTTATTTATTCTTTATGCACAAGTAACGTACAGAGGCGGACTTAATGCCTCAGGCATTTTCTCTCAGTCCTTTGCGTAAATGATCTCGTCTCGTCACAATTACCGTGCATGATAAATATTTGTATGATCCGCAGCTACTCAAAGTCTAGGCGTTTTTGCATCATACAGAAGAATCTCATGGTCTAAAGCGAAGTAATATAACCGAATGAGAATGTGCTAAATTTAAGAAATAATAGAATAGAGTAACAAAGTGTCGCTATGATAATATTGAACAATGTTGCACTTAATAGAGTTGAGGAAAATGATCGGAAAACTACCCCTGAGTGTTATTCCACGTGCAGCTCAAACCTTGTTTTCAATTCAGCAAACTTCACAGGGAAAGTTCCTGATCGCTAACTTGTGAATTCTATTTAACACAACCATAAAAGAATCGGTGAGGGGCCCTAACAAAAACATTTTAAAAATAGAAAGTTTCCCCTCCATTTCGTCTGTTTACACAGTTCTCATCTAGATGAAAAATTGAATCGTACGTCTGGAATGACAACGTAACGCGTGTGAATCATCTGGATGTTGACAACTGTTACTTTATTACTCTCCAAACAGCACACATTATTTATTAGTTTACATATAAAGCATAAAATCGGTTGGCAAGTGGTTTAAGAGCCGCAAAATTAATGTAGTGTTCAGTAAAATAAACACAGTGTAAATTAGTGTTGGGAGCATTCAGTACAATTAACACATAGGAGACGTGTAGGAAGCGACACGTCATTAGTCTTGTTCAAGCGATAATCTTTGAATAACAACCGTTTGTCATACGGCCTGTGAATGTATAGTAGCTTAGAAATGGTAATCACAACTGCAAATACGAAACATTTACTCCTCGGGTGGTAAAATTGATTATTGCGGTTCTAATTAGTAAATATTAATGACATATTTATTTCGCTAGATCGTTCGAAGAATCGATACCCGCTGCGAAAGAAATGTTTTCGAGAGGCGACCACGAAACGAAAGACGCAGTGTCGGCAGGCCCACCAGATGGTTCGACGATATCGTCAGAGTTGTGGGCAACCGGTGGATGGAAATGGCAAGTTGCCGTTCATTAATGCGTCCTAGGGGAGGCCTTTGTTCAAAGTCAAAGTCAAAGTCATTTATTTGCAAGAATATGGGTTACAGGGTTGAAAGAACATACATTGAGGCCATCACATTCTACCGTAATTAATACTGGTTTTGCAAACATGGTTATTAATTAGATTTTATACAAATAGAAAAAATTAATAGTTAAGGATCCAAAATCAAACATAATCAGGCAAAAAAGAATAGCACATAGGAATAATAAACAAATTACACATTACATTAAAAATAAATTAAAAGAATATAAGGGTTATGGAATAAAGCAAAAATGTCAAAGATGATTACATACATATGTCCATAACTTAATAATAACAATCGCTAATAAAATATCATAATAACAATATAAACTGTTAATATAGAGTTTATTAAAATTACAATTTACTTACATAATATTCTGCTATACTATAAAAACATTTAGCTACTAGGAACTCTTGTAATCGTCTTTTAAAAGTATTAATAGAGTTGATATCCCTTAATTCTTTTGGCAGATTATTATAAATATGTGGTGCCATGCAAAATACACTTTTATGCATTAACGCTGTTTTATATGGTCTAACACACAATCGATCTTTATTTCGTTGAATGCGTTTACTTACATCCGCTAGTTTAGAAAATAAATGCGGGTTGGATTTCACGAACACAGCAACTTCAAATATGTACAGTGAGGGTAGAGTTAGTAAGTTATATTTTACAAAATAAGGTTTGCATGAATCAGTTTTGCTTAAACCGAACATAGTCCTTACGCATCTCTTTTGTGATCGGAATATTATTTCTTTGTTAGTCGAGTTTCCCCAGAAGATAATACCAAATCTTAGAATAGAGCAAACGATGCCATGATAGGCTGAAAGCTTTCCATCAGTGCCTAGTACGGGTGAGATTTTGTATAGTAGATAGGCTGCTTTAGCTAATCGCTTGGACAGTTCCTCTAGGTATGATTTCCAATCTAATCTTTTATCAATTGTGACCCCTAAAAACTTATTTGTATCAACTTGATTAATACATTGGTTATTATAGTGGATGTTTAGGTTATTACACATATTTGTACGTTGACTAAAGAACATGATTTTAGTTTTTTCGACATTTATTTTCAAATTATTATTATTTAACCAATTAATTATTGAATTTATTGTGGTATTGATATCATTTTCATAATTTTGTTTATTTGTACAGTTTACTATCACAGTGCTGTCATCGGCGAAGAGGGTCATAGGATTACTAGTTGCTTTTGGTAAATCGTTAATGTATATGATAAATAATAGAGGGCCTAGGACACTGCCTTGAGGCACACCGTACTTTATCGTTCTATAATCAGATTTATATATTTGTTCCTTTTTAGTTTTCACATCTATTTTATATAACTCTACATATTGTTTTCGGTTTTTTAAGTAAGATTCTATTAATTGTAAGATATTTCCCCTTATTCCGTAGGCATTTAATTTGTTTAATAAGATATTATGGTCCACATAATCAAAAGCCTGCGTCATGTCGCAGTATATGGCAGCTACAGGCACTTTATTATCAACACTTGTTATGACTTCGTGTATGAAATCATAGATAGCCATATTAATTGTTTTGCTTTTTCGGAAGCCTTTTTGATTCTCGGTTAAAATATTTTGTCTTTCTAAATATGTATATATTTGATCATTTATATATTTTTCGAATACTTTTGATAATACGGGGACAAGTGCAATAGGCCTATATGATTCTAACAATTCTCTATCATTTTTTTTATATAGTGGCTTTATGACAGCAGTTTTGAGCAATTCCGGATAAGTTCCTTCCTTGATGCATACATTTAGGATATGACAAAGGTGGTCACAGATTGTGTAACAAACGTATTTAATTGTTTTCGTGGACACATTATCATGCCCTGTACTGCTAGTATTTTTCAGTGATTTTATAATTTTTATTATATCCTCTCGTGTACTCGGAAACATGAAAAGGGAGTTGCAGTTCCATGAAATGTTTGATGTCACTTGTTTACCGCGATTAGGAATAGGTCTAATTTTGTCAACAAAAAAGTTATTGAACGCATTGGATATTTCACCTGGATTAGTTAATAGTCGGTCATTTATTTTAATTTGTGAGACAGCTTCTTTTGGAATATTCTGTTTTGCACTGTTAATAATGTCCCATGTTGCCTTTGCTTTATTATCCGCTGTTTTAATTTTATAACTATTTTGTGAGAATTTTGTCAATTTTATTATTTTCTTGTAAGTAATGCTATATTTTTTTAAGTTATTTCTATTTAGATTATTTGGTTTGAGTCGATATTGCCACAGTAAAGCTCTTTTCTTTTTGCTACAGACTCTTATTCCACGTGAAACCCATTGTGGTTTCTTATGAGTTTTCATTAAAACTTTTTTCAATGGAAACACATAGGTTGTAAAACAGTAAGAAGGTGTCCATAAAAACATCAAAAGCTCTACTCGGATCATCGGTTTCATAAACTTCTGAGAAGGAAACATTTTTTAGGCACTCATTGAATTTCTCTAAATTTTCTTGATTATACTCACGTCGATTTACATACCATTGATTAATGAGACACATTTTTTTTCCCGGGCACTTCAATATTTGAGCTGTGTGATCGGACAAAGCAAAATCTATCACTTCACTCTTGCAATTTTTGCCTAAATTGTGAGCAAAATTATCTATACATGTACCACTATTTAATCTAGTAGGTTGATTAATTTGAAGTTTTAAATTAAAGTTAAGAAGCAAACATGTTAGTTCTAATGATATATTATTGTGTTTTAGCATATCAATATTTAAATCACCACATAACACTATATTTATTTCTTTAGTTTTATTTATATATTTCAACATATTTTCCAGTTGTTCAAAAAATATATTTAAATTATTTGGATTAGGAACTCTATACATACAGATAATAATAATTTTACATTGAGTCAATTCGATAGCACAGCACTCAAAAGTGTTGGCAATTGACAATTTATTTATATCCGTACTTTCTTTCCAGTGATGGCCCTTTTTTACTAATATACACGCGCCACCTCTTTTGCTATCTTTCCTAGAATAACACGCAGCCAAATCATAGTTAGACAGTGAAAGAAATTGCTCATATCCTGACATCATAAAATGTTCAGTTATGCAAATGACGTCGATGTCTTGTTTCTTTATTTGTAACTCTTCTATAACGACGGTGAGTGAATCCGATTTGTTGATAAGTCCCGCAATATTTTGATGCATAATATATATATAATAATTGTTAGAGAAAAAACTGCCTTTGATTGGTTTTCTCAAGGTTTGTTGTCTGTTTTGTTTCTGCCGCCAAAGTATTCTGTCGCTTTATATCATGTATAAGATCATTTAAATCTTGGAATACAATCCGCATGCCATAGTTGTTGAGTGATCCGCTTCGTCTGTAGAACATAGTATGGTCGTAGGCAAGATTCAGATTTGAGTCTAATGCATAGGCACATTCATGGGCGGCTAAGTCATTGTAAAGTAAATTATTAAAGTTTTCTACTATCCAATTAAACATTATATTTGCATTGTCGCCGCATTTAAATGTCGGTGTGCAGATAATCATGTTGGTGTGTGTAATTTGTCTTAAAGATGCTCGTATACTATGAATTGTATTGACATAGTCATAGGTAGTATTAAACTCCTCTTCTCCTAATAATATGATGCAAAAATCATTCATTGTGAAAGATTGCACTTTTGTTTTTATGTTATGCAACATCTGTGTCGTGTTAGTGTTCGGCATACAGTAATGACATATTTCTGATTTATTATGTAACATATTTTCAGCAATCGGTACTATTTTGTTTATTTTGTTGTTACTTATTATACAGATCTTACTTGGTTTGAATGAATGTTGGTCTGCCTTTGATTGTTGTTGAGACTTCTCTGGAATTGTTTGTGTACCTCGTGATATTCTTGAATTGGACTTTGATTTAGTGGGATGCGATTGGTTATCATTTATTGGTTCTTGACACATTTCGGGAAACGAGCAAGTTAGTGTGTTTTCAATAATTGAGTCGGTTTCTTCTGCATTTGTTTTGTGAATGGATTGATTCAACTTTTGAGATTTGTTACTCCTTTTTTTAGTTGGTGTTTGAGTTTTAGATTTTATTGGGCTACTTGTTACTTTTTTGTATAATTCATTCTTCCTTAACAACTCTTTATTCATACGTTTTAGTTCATTATTTTCCAAAGACAGAGATTCTATTTCGTGATGTGAACTACTTAATTCAGTTTTTTAATGTATGTTCAGCAGTGGACGTCTTCCGGCTGATGATGATGATGATGAATAATGATTTATCATTAATTTCTTTCCTATGCTATACAAATGTGCTTTCGATTTACAGACTTACAGTACAGTCGCACTCACACAATTTTGCCAGATTACTCAGAGCTCAGAGCTTACGCCTTTTGACAAGCAATATAAGCCCTTTGGACTCAATTCCAAAGCAGGCGGCGCGGCGCGGGGAGCTGGTTCAAATCTATACAAGTACCATTTATCAACGTTATAATTATGTAGGTATTATATTATATTGACGATCTGATTGGCGCAGTGGCTAAGCGATTGGACTGCTGCGCTAGGGGTTGTGTGTTCGATTCCCGCACGGGACAAAAGTGTGATACGGAGATGTTTGTCCCGAGTCTGGGTGTTTGTGTATGTGACAATTCACTTTTGTAAAACACACCCACGATACAGAAGAAATTGCTAGAGTAGTGACGTTTCTTTTAAAAAACAAAAGAAAAAAAAATTAAAAACAAAAGTATGATGCATTATTTCTACGTAATATAAACTGGAGTTAAATTTCCTCCATACTGGCCGTACACATTATTTAAAAAGGGATCTTTATAAGCATTCCGGTTTGCACACAGCAAAAGTCTGCAGTCAAACAGGTATACCGATAAAGTCAGATTACCGTGAGCCGGGCTTATCGCAAATGTATCGACTATTGGGAACACGTGAATTTTAATACAACAAATTGGCTTGTATTGCATTTAATATGTTTACAAGTATATAAAAACTGATTTTGTCTATAGTATTCATGAATACTTGGGAATAAATACTGATAATGTTAGCACAGAGTATCGTACTATAGTAGCCTCTTCTGTATTAGCGTGCACTAATATGGTAATAGCTTCATCGGGCTAGTTGCACGGCTGCTAAGCATTGCAGTCTTGGCTTCAATTTTCAGCTAGTATTCGCTTATTCCATTAGGATTTCAGTCTGAAGTAACTGTCAGTTTGGAATTGTCGTCGGTGACTGGTACCGATAAGGACGGTTACAGGTTGATTTAAAAAATTAAGATCGCATTTTTATACAGGGGGCCAGAACAAAACTATGAACCATAACACCGTAAAGTATTTTTTGTACACTCATGATAATGAAAAAATGGGTTACAGAGCATAGATAACACTTATTTATTACTTACACTGTAACTTGTTAAAAGATACTATCAAAATTCAAAGTGGAGTGTACTTTTTGTATTAACTTTGATTATCATCTTTATTGTACAGAAAAACACTTAAATTTCAATCTTTATCTTCTCTCTCTTTATAAAATATTAAAGCTAACGCATCAGTCTCTGCATAAAAATACGTTTAGTGTTTGTTTAATATTACAACCACGTCTATAAAGACATAAACTCCGTAACGATGTATTTAACTAAAGAATTAATTAAAAACAAAATACTATCAAACAATTGTGATCGACTGATATTGTGCTTATCTGTCCGATTAATTTTTAATTTTATAGTCACTCATAAAATAACACAAACTGAGGTGCAATAAAAAAATAAACAATATTCTTGAACAGAAAACACAATCAGACTGCTTTAATGTGGCTGTATAAAACTCTTATAAAACATTGTCCGATGTCGTTCACCCCTTTACGATGTTCTATGTCTATAATTTAGGAATAATGTCGGACAAAAAGTTGGATATCCGACGGTGTGCGTACGGAATATTTTACTTTTTTATGAATCAGTTGGCGAGTTGATAGTATGAGAATCGATTTGTGGATTTTATTGCGAGGTATAATGTCGGTCGTTAGCATACGATCCAATAATGGGATTTGTAACACATACTTTTGTTTAAAGGATAAAATTGTTACCTGTACAATACCGGGCTTAAAATAGAGTCCATGAATGTGTTTTGTGCTCTTGTATATAGGCACAAGTTATAGGTACTTTTTATTTCAATTTAACAACATTCTTAATAAAAATGTGTTATGTAGGGATTTAATATTATAATAAAACAGTCCTTCGAAGGAATTGGCTATTATTTAGTTTTTCGCTAACCGATGTTTTCAATGGAGACTAATTGCCTGACAATTTTACGTTTTCGTACCGAAACTTCTGAAATAAGTCAAGTGTTTTTAATGAACTTAGGTTACAGTAGACATAAGAATGTGAACTATGTGGTTTTAGAAAATGATATTGTTTATCATTTTCTAAAACCACATAGTTCACATTCTTATGTCTACTAAATCAGCTGTCTCTATTTTCCTTTACAGCGTCAGTTTTGTTTATATTCCAACCAGAACTCTAGTACAAAGGAAGTATGCTATCTAATCTACCTTCAATACTATTGAAGAGGTAGCCTAGGTATATCAACACAACAGAATGAAATCGTTACCGACGCCGGAGTCTTAAATTAACGACATTAAAACAAGCTTCTCTCATTCAAGATAAGACCTTTGTAAGGGGGGAATAAATTGGATGGAATTGTGTAAAAGTGAGCAATTCAGTCGCAGAAATATTAAGACACAGCAAAACGAAGAAATAGATGTGAATAATTACCTAGTAGTCATAATTACAGTCAGGAATGATTAAAGATAAGATTATTTTGTGAAGAGGATATAATTTCAGTGGTACCTATTATATGTGTGCAATTAATCATTTTGTTTGTTAGTTTTTCATTATTTCTCACGTTTTATGCAATTAGTGTCCATCTGGCTCTACTTATAACTGCAAGAATAAGTAAGGTTTTTGATTGACTGGTGTTATAAATCCGTTATTTGCGACAAGTATAAAACATCATTTCAGTATCATCATTTTATTAAAACACAGTTCACTTATCATTTATTTATTTGCTAGAAATGTGGTATACAAGTTGTTACAAATTAAAGTAAGACCAGTACATATGTCACCAATAATAGAGGCATGCAAATGATTATAATGGTCAAAACATAAATTGAGTCACACACATTTAGGGTCACAATGAATACAAGGAAAAAAATTACAGGCAATAAATTTGTCCAACATTAAACAATTATCAAATAGTGATACTTACGAATTCACTTCTGAATCCGCGGTGAGATTTGACATTAGCGCTTCCAAATATGATGATGATGATAATAGCACGGTGACGTGTGAGATGACTTTCGAGATGATGCTAGTTAGTTTCAGAATAGCATAGCTGGTCAATGGAAATAAAATGAATTACCAATACTACATGAACCCATCCACATTGTTGGTGTATGATATTCTTAAGGTCCTCCAGCAAAATTACCTCCTAACTCGAGTCACGTTTTGGCTATTAGTCCGAGGTACTTATACTAAAGTTTCATCGCGAAACGATCAATGAACCACTTTACCGTTTCGTTTGGAAAATATTTTATGGGGGTTAAGACGAGCGAACCGTATCTACTCCAGGTGGTCAGGCAGATGTCGGTGAAGCAATCAGTGTGACCACTGAAACGTGGAAGATAATACCTCTTGAGGCCAATGACTCGGCTCCGAATAGCGGACCTTGTTTGAGTTTCAAAGTGCATGATGGACGAGTAACAATTTGCCCGATATTTACAATATTGGAAAGGTTTTTGTTTAGACTAACATATCTAAAACAATGAAATGGTTGCAAAAGGTAACCAACTTAAATTGCAGGTTTATAATTTAGTTGAAACTTTGTGATGCACCTTTTTTTTTATTAAGCCATTTTTATACAATATATTTATATTATACACGAACCAGCATATATCTCCTAAACTTTGTTACCGTTTCATGTTTTAACTTTGTTTCAAGTTCGTACAAGACAAAACTAATTTCACTTTTTGGCATTTTGGTTTTCCTTACTCACTTAATCTTACTTTCACAAACTGTGTCAAGAATCTGTGTTCAAAATTATCTCAGCTACTTAACAACACTGTACGGAGTCTGTACGAGACGTCTTACAAACACTAATTTATTCATTCATCTAATTTAAACTTGTGAAACTTTGCACGCTATATTCAAAACAAGCTTTATGATGCAAATCAAACGTTTCCCAAATATGGCATGAACTCTTAACTAGTGAGCGGTTAAACAGTTAACATCGACATCCCTTCAAAGGTCCCTTTATCTGTGTAAAGTTGCAAATCTCTCGCTAATAAAGCGTATTCACCCCAATTAGAGCTCGCTACACACGTCAAGATAGACTGAAGCGGTGAAAATCTCCCGCCACATGTACATTGAACGCTCAATACAGAAAAAGGTACGGCAGTGCCACATGAAACGCACAATGGAACTGAAACAATCCGATGCAGCCAAACAGATTTATCGTAATGTTGCAGGCTTTGTATGTCGTAGGGCTCGACGCTTTCTGCTAACGACTAAGTTCCGTATCTGAGGGCCGTGGGCGTTTCGCGATACTACGCTTCTAAAACGTATTGTGAAAGAAAATATGCATATAGCCATAGTATAACATTTTGGCTCTAGCGAAATTGTTGTTAGATGTACTTTTGTTAATGTATATATTTTATTTTATAGGTTCTCTACTCGATACGTAGGTTTTGAATAAAAATCATCATCGTTTTTTACGTCATAATGACGGATAACGATTCACAATTGGGTAGTTGACACCACCAATTAATTGACATACTTTTTATGAGCTGTCAAAACGCCATTCGTCTATAGATTTTCATAGATAGTCACTAGTTCGCAAACTCAGTTTTTAGAGAAGTAGTGTCTTGGAATTATTGGTTAATATTAATGTCAACTTACCTATAAATTTTTCAGAGTTTACATCAGTAAACTGATAATATTTGAAATTAGAAAATGTACCTTTAATCTACATCATATCATAAAACTGTCCAGTCATTCTGTTGACTCATATTCACACACACAAGTAAAAAAAAAACTAAGTGGTTTACAAAGTACTTTATTCACTTAGGAAAAATTTCACTAACCTTTCATGTATTATATTTTGCGGAGTAATATTATCGTGTACACCGCTTTAGAGGTTAGTCTGATAACAAAATCATTAATTAAATATTGTTTAATATAATTGAAACCGTGACGTTTATTTATTACTAAAACCTTCTGCATCATGGAGTAACGTTAATTTAGTAACAGTCCGAATTACAAATTGAAATTGATAAAAAAAAGTTTTTGTGAAAAGTGACTATGCATTGGGATCATATCATCTCTATATCCGGAACTATTATGTCTATAGTGTGTTCTATAGCGGTAATAATAACGTGGTGTCTCCTCCCGCGATGGCGGACAGAACTGCTGAACTATATAAGCTTAAACCAGGTAGTATCTGGTACATTATACATGGTTTTTCTACATTTCCGACCACTTCATAATGACCATTTGAATTACCAGTTATTCCACCACATTTTAAGGATTATGTTGAATTGGTCACTGTGCTCTACATTGGTTGCGTACTTAAGACTTGTCTTCGTCTACACTGGGAAAATAAGCCACGAAAAGAAAAAAGCTACTGCGTTCGTATATGGATCTTTCGCTGCGACGGCAGTTATCTATCACGGTATTGTTCCAATCGCTGTCAATTCATATTTGTTGTCAGTTTATGATGAATTTACAGGCATGTTGCCGATGTATCTAACAGTTATGTTGAATTTCATTTTGTATATACGAATTATGGTTTCTGTACTATCTTGTTGTAAAAAGACTATGTCAAGAAGAAATCTAAATCATGTTCTATCATTGATAGGAGTAGCATTTTTATGCGATTCTGCTTTAATGATACACATTTTTTTTCTATCAATGTTTAGTAGTTTTTATTATATCTATATACTGGGATGGTTTTTGTTTGCACATAGATTGGTTTTTCAAACTATGTTTGTGTTGCTTAGAAGATCATCGAGGATGCATTGGAAATTATATATAAGGAAATTAAGAAGTCGTTACGCGGCTAACATTCAACTTTCGTAGCTATTAAACTTTGCATCATCTTTATTGTCATTACCTAAAAAGTTGCAATGTTTTTTTTCACATATATTATTTTTTTATTAGGTGTCAGTAATCGGCTGTGATTTATAGTAAATGTATCAAAAATTATTCCTCACAAATGAATACTCGCTAATATTGAAAATAATTCCTTATATAAGGTACTTACAGCTTTCTCTTAGATAAGCCTGCCAAACTTATAGATGATTGTACATATAGTACCTACCTATAACTAAGTTTGAAAAAAAATGTCGCGCTTATGTGAAACAGCAAGTATTACGCATGTTAATTAGGTACCCGTTTGGATTGTATTAATTAGTCCCAGATGTATCGCTAACAAAAATATGATTTTATTTAAACAAATGTGAGATAAGTTTGAATGGATGTGTTCAAAACGTTCAACTGTTTTATTATTTGATTGTATTTCGAGTGTGCGTTAAAGTTGAAATGTCTTGACTGCGATTGTTTTGACTTAAAAATAAAAATCTACAGTGTCTAGGTGCACATTTCCTCAGTTAACCTACTTAAAAAACGAGGAGGTTCTCAACTTAGACTGTGTGTGTTTTTTGTATGTTTATAAAATTACCATGCAAACGTTTAATAATTAAAATGATACAGCGCCTACAAATATAGGTACCTACTATTGTTTTTTGCTAAAAATACAGAATCCATCTTCCAATTTTTCTCTCATTTAATTTTTTAAATTAATTGTATCGTTTTATCGTATAAATTGTACTTTAACTGTAATGAGACTATTGTAAGTATTTTAGATTTTAAGTTTAATAAATAAAGAATTGTTTAAAAATATATTATGTGAACATTATTATTATAATGAAGTACATTGACATTGATTTAATTATAATGGGTTCTACTTTGCTTACAGTTTGTTCTATGTCTTCGGTAGTTTCATGGTGACATGCGTTTTAACGTAGAGAAAGTTCAAATGTAGTCAGCTTAAATTAAGTAATAACTGGTTCCTTACATAACATTATGTGTTGTTTAGCATAATAGCAGACATCACCATTGAGCCGTTTAACGAAAAATATATAATATTATTGACTACAATACATTGATTGAGTTGGCTGGGTATTTATTTATTACCACAGTATGCTGGACACTTTGTTAATCATTTCCGCTTTAAGACTGGTATTCCTATACCTACTGTGAAGAAAATACCTACAAAAATAATGATATCTATCATTTCCGCGAATACGAGACATTGAAATAAAACTATTTAAACGGGTTTTATCCCGGTGTTATTTTGTTTTTCACGGTCATGCTGTAAGGGTTCGAAACGTTGCCGTCAGGACAAAAATGTTTCCTCTACCAATTAAACAGTTCAAATAGTGGAATTTGTGGCATTAAATTTGTTTCTGAAAAAGCCGCATGTTGTATTCAAATCTCATTTACCATAATATTTGATATGAATCGTCGTCACTTTCATGGGAAATGCAATTTGCTATGGAAAGATGGACAAAAAATAAGGGTGACAAGCGCTTGGGGCAAATAGGGGTACCGTTTGGCTCCACATTTACGATTGCTAGAAAACTTTATGTGTCGTGCACATTCATAATGGAAGTTATTTCGGTTTAATTTTTGCGTTCGTTCGCTCCGATTGGTGCATTAAGATTATTGGTTCGTGTTTTTGGCGTTCTATCAGCAACAGGACGTCTGTTTGTGTATGTAGATTTATGCAAGTCGAGCTTATCGCTTGGTCCGTTTGCTCAGTTTCCACACACTCGATATCTTCGGGGTTGCCAATAACGCCAGATTTTGATGTAAACTCTCAAATTGTTATGGCAACATCAAATTTCAATAGGAATTCATGTTACGGTTTGATTGATAAAATGTTGGGGTATAATATCTATCTAACACATTATAATTATTTAAATCTTAATAGGATGCTTCTTTTTTTGTGCATTATGCACAATTTCTCCTGTAAACTGTTGTTTCGTTTATTTTCGTATTATTAAGAATTGTATAACAATATTGAATATCTAGGTAATAAAGATTCCACTAACATTATATTAGACTAAATATAAATTGTAAGACACATTCTGAATAGATCAATATAAAAATCCTAGTAAGACGAAAAGTTGCTACTGATTCCAATATAATTCACCCAATAAATGTATAAAAACCAGATAACACCCATTTTTTATAAATTACAAGAAAGTGTTGAACAATAATCATAAAAACTCATTATCAATGCAAGAATCGCTGAAACAAAGGGCGGGTTTACAATTAAACCGTGTCCCGTGGGATATCACTCTTTAGAACTACTTTGTTAATTTATCTAAACCAATTACGCAAGTGCGCCGCAACACCGCCGGGGATGGCAATTCTATTATTTTACGCTTAACTGAATACGTAGACATAAAAACAATTTAAATTTTAGTACCTAAAACAGAAGATATGTATACATATATATTATATACGTAATACCAACCTATTTGATGTTTGGTTTGAGCTTTGACTGATCTTATTCGCAAACAGCACATGTTTAATTATAGGCAGAAAGTAATCTAAGAACACATAAAAGTTTTCTCTTGATTCTATCAGATTTCCTTTAACTATATTACACGTCTCCTAATATCTTATTATCTAAAGTACGCGTAATTAATTTTAGAGTAAGTATGAGGCCTACCAACAGGTTCTACAATTAGGTATTGTCCTTCGGAGGCATTCTGTGTAAGAACTAAATACGATTTTAAAGTACTCATAACTCCTTTATAAACAAATGTTTATCAAGAAGAGAATTATGCCGACATTATCAATCGAATCGATGGCAATTACATCTGTAATTGATATTGATTCGATGAACTTAATAGTGACTTTAATAATTATTTTGTATTAACATAATTACCTTACTTATTAAAACGGAACTCTGTAATTTGTACTTACAAACAAAACATTTTAATTTTAAGTAGTGTTAATTTTTAAGATGCTCTCAGATTGTACATGAAGTATCGAAAAAGACAAAAATGCAGTTTGAATCACTGACTACAGACTGCATTTATTTTGGAGTACGTGCTAACAATTAGCACGTACGTATTAAAATGCTGTCTGTCTGGATGTACTCTTAGTAGCTTTTTACGTCGCTGGTATCGTGCTGTTGTCAAGTTGAAATTTCTTATGATGGATTCCTGTCAGTCCTTGTGTTCGATACTGTTTCACTGGAACATTTGGTTTTTGTTGCAACAACATTTTTGAAGATTAAATCGCTTCATGTAGTACATTTGGCATCAGTCTTGTTAAAATGTTTTGTTATTTGTAGCTTCATTTAAAGTAATCGCCTACTTAGCTTATGTAAAAGTAATATTTTACATCTGTCTGCGATTTGATAACCGTCCTCTCAAACCTTTAGTTTAAATTTAATTTGGTTTGTAAGTATAAGTGTTTATTATTCACGTCTACATACTTATGCGTTTTCTCATTCGCACTTCGCACCATAATTGTATCTATGATAACATAATTATCATGAACAAAACTAATTTGCGACTTCCTGTCTGAGCACCGAAATGTTACTAACTGAGGGTGGAATCGTTACCGCCGTGTCGTTGGGGAATTTTCTAATTACGTTTTCAAAGACACCTCGTTTGTTGAACATGTGACATCGGAGTGAAAAAGGTCACGTATAGAAAATTGGAAATCCGACTGGGATACGGGACGTGGCTAGTGTGACGCCAAAAATTTGCCTCTAGACTTTCCTATTAACGAATCTCATTTGTTAGAATGTCGAGAATGGCTCTTGGTTTTTACATGTCCGCGCCATTGTATTGTGGCAGTTTTAAATGCAGTTTGACCAGTTCTGTTGTGGCTTGGGAAATTATTTTTTTGGGTAGGGAAGTGAGGTTTTGGTAGTATGAAATAACAAAGGCAAGGGCAGGAAAAATTATCTGGGTCATAGAAAAGTATAAAATATTTTAAGATAAAATATTGCTATCACCGAGGAGAACAGCACCTAATACAGTCTAACGGTTTTGTCAAATAGTTCCATTGAATCATATTATTCAACTAGACATCTGGTGTCTGGAGATATTTGTCATTAAAAATAATACAACAAAACTACAAGTGGGGTTGATATTTTCTAATCGGTTTTTGTTTAGGCTGTGTGTAGGTATAATAAGGGAAAATTCCTAATCAAAATAACAAAAGTTAACTCTTCTCTAATAAGTATACTTTGGCTTTCAATCGATATTTGTTTACCAATTAGGGGTGAGTATTCCATCAATATACAACACCTACGTTGAAACAATTTAATTAAAATTTTCCAACAGACTTTGTCACACAGAATTATCTCTTTGGCCCCAATACGGGACACCATCTGCGCATCCCTATTGCAAAATAATTAGTCCAAAGTAAATTATGCACCCTTTTAAACTGCATCAAATTTAGGCAAATAGACTCAGTTTAAAATATATATTAGAGGGCCACATGGCATGTGTTTTAAAATACATTTTCTTAGTAGCATCACACTTTAGGGGAGGGGAAAATATGATATTGTACAGAGCTCCTGGCAACGGTTTTTATTACGTGTATTCAAAGCAATTTTAATCATACTTTTAATAAATTATGATTGTTGTTTATTATGTTCACGTAAAGCTTTTTATGCAGTTATATATTTGCGCTATATTTAAAGCAGAAATATTTAACTAAGTTTCTATATTTATTGATGTAGTGTTCAGGTACAGTATTTATGGGAGCTAATTTTACCTTTTAAAAATATTCAATTTTCATTTTAATTTTAAAATCCTAGTAAACAGTAATTTAACTTGAAAGCGGTTTTTTAAGGCATAAATACAGGATATAGGTACTAGAAAGAATTTTTATTTTGCTGTCCGTGATTATAGGTAGGTATAGTGGGTGGGATGGCCCTATGGCCAGATGACGGGACGACTTGCATAAGAGGGCCGGCAGCGACTGGTTGCATACAGCATAAAGCAGCAGACCGGGCTACCTTGGGTGGCGTACCTACCTTGGGTGAGTCCTATGTCCAGCAGTGGACTGCAATGAGGATGATAGTGGGTGAGCAATAATATTATTGTAAGTTATCTTCGTCATCACCTTGGTATGAGCACAAAATTTTCGGTAAGAAATAGTAATAATAATTTTCCTACAGATATACATATATCACCATATTCACCATTCTTTACATTCTGCTCCCATATATATTCCTTTCATACATAATCGTCCGAAATTGCGTCACTTTTCTTTACAAAATGCCAACAAAACACTCAGGACGGCGCGTGCCGGTACAATTGACCGAATGCGCACAATTATCCGTTCTGCGGAAACTGTGGGGACGCGAGTGTGAAAAAAAAAAGAAATATTTATTCACCGAGTGCAATCATGGCGAATAAAACGATTACATGCAACGTTCTCGAATAGCTTCTATTGCGGTCAATAGACGCTACTAGCGTTGTTAGAGTCTTTATGTGTAGTAAATTATTCAACTCTCTACAGATAATAAAATACTTTAGTTATAAATCTGAAATTATACTGCTAAAATGCCCCAAATCGCAGTACAAATGGCCAGAAGGCAGAAAATTTTTGTGAAGCCGTAATTATAATAATATTTCCAAGTTTCGGTCTTGTTTGTGGCTCCTAGGACAGTTGCTTTCACTATTAATCATCATGATTAGAAGAACTATTAGTACGAGTTAGTAGAACTATAAGTAAAAGCATCCATGCTTCTACAAGAAACAATGTGGCTTTAGTTGGTGTAACATGGTTTAAATGTTATGTCTTCAATACCAAAACCATAAAGTCTGTTTTAATTTTTTTAAGACAATAATAACACCATACGTACCTATACCAAGTAGGTGGGTAGTGTGTTGTAATCGAGTCTTTAGGTTATATTTTTGCAAGCCTGAAAAATCTATGTAACAAATTTTATTGTTTTCGTTTTCAAATGAGAGAAAATATTCAAACACAAATGTATGTTTAGCTAGGTTCGGTCCTAATTTATCGCACATAATTTATGGAATTCATTATAACTGGACTCACAATTCATAGGATAATAACAAACACAGAATTGTAATGTAATCATTCACACGCCAATGAAATACCCTTTACGGACACACATAGTTGAGTTTGATTAGGATAATAGAAATTTTATATAAATATTTTTCCTTGGAAATTGATAAAGCAAAAGATTGAAATCACTATAAAACTAAACAAGCTCGTAGTGTAATCAACAATTCGATTGCTAATGATGACAATAACGAAAGAATGTTTAGAAAAAAAATACCGACATGAGGAAGACTCCACTCCGTAAGCATATCGTTAAAGTATTCTCGTTATTTCACATAGAGCTCGTATGGGATATAAATTCCATCTGAGCAATTACTTTCCTTTTAGGCAAATTAACAAGCTGACTGTAACCATAGAAATTCAATCCGACCAAATCTGTATGTAAATGTATTGTAATTGTGGGGCCAATATTCGAATTACAATTTCTATGTTGATTAACCGTGTAACACTGGAATTTATGTTCGCTCCTCCAACGCCTGTTTCTATAGTATAATTTTGTTTATACGTTTTATACGGCAAACGGGTTGTGTGATGTTGTTATGTAGAAAATACATCGCGTGTGTATTTTGGAAATATGCTTTGTTAAAAATGTTTGGAGGAAAAAACAACAATTTGTTAAGAATAACAGTACTATTAGCTTGTAGCAGCGTGAATCTTTTATTAAGCAATTTCTATTTATTTATTTATATTTTGTTATAGGGCTTTTAATTAAAACTAAATAAAATAAATCATAGTCAAATAATTGTATTTAGAAATTGTTCCGCAAGAATAAATCAATACTTTTTTCCAAGCTTTTGCACTTGTTAAATGTTCCAAATTCCCACGTGACATTTTTTTGATCCCGGTATTATGTTATTACTAAGACCTACATTAATCCTCGTTCATAATGTAGGCTCTTTTATCTGAGCGTAATATCGGAAAGGTCTTTAGGAAATCCCTAATTAACCATATCTATAGATACGCTTATCAGAGACCTACCTTCATAAGGTTTTACGACTTGTTTTCATTCAGATACTGCAGGTTATAAGCCTCTGATGTCATAATTAAGTTGATCGTTATCAGGGATCAGGCTTAATAAGTACTTGTTTTATGAGTAACGGTGTTTTTTTTTTATAATTAATAATGCTGCAGGCTACAATATGCTTAAAACTCTATGCAATATTAAAACCAATTTAGGGGCACTTTAGAAAACTAGAGAAGGACAGATGAGTGAGACCATATTGCAACAATAACAATATGAGGTATACAGGTAAGTTAACGAGGTATAATACCAGAGGTAGGCATTTGTATAAATATAAGTCTCATGCTCATGAAGATTTATGTAGGTTATAGGATTTGCATAGTCCAAAAAAAATGTAATGGCCCAAAGTTTAAATCTTGTAATCGGTGCCCATTCAAAATTGGCCTGCTGTCACACTTTAAATAAATGACTGTCCCTGCGTAATTTCACGCCCTAACCCTCCCACTAATTGAACCAAAATACACTTAAATTTTCTTTGGGTCTAGTGTAATTTTAGCTCAGATGGGGTCACACAGACCGACCACCCCATGGCAATTTAACGGGTTGAACATTCTCTTCCTGATGTCAATTTGAAGTTTCTTAAGTAAAATGAACAGAATATTTGACGTGAACTTGTGTAGACTAATTAACATTTTAGTATAATCGCTTTTCTGAGTCGACGTAAACATTGAGACGTTCAATTATTTTGAACGTAATAACATTTGGGATAGTTCTAAAGAGACGTACTTAGCTTTATTTTATTATAACGTTTGTTGATTGTTTTTGAGAATAGCAGTTTTAAATTACGATCTATTTTTTCCGAATCGTTAACCTTGTCTGCACCTAAGTGATATTACAATTTGACTTATGAGTATACAGCCATGTCTGTTGTCTTTGCCGTATCACTGACTTCAGCTTTCAATGCCATCCATAGATATCGGTAAACGAGGAGTTTATGCATCGTGTACTGCGTTGTACATCATTTACATTATGATCCAGTAAAACCAAAATACATAACATCAGCAAAGTGCCTAATTTATAGTCCGAACAAATGAAACACTCAGTAGTTTTCCCACTAATTCTGTTGACAGTACACTAATCACTACATCAAAACGTGATGACGAATGAAACATGGGACATGAATATCTGAAACGCGGTAAAACTCGAGTCCGCCTGTAAGCGTGGATGTTGCAGACAAAGCTAAAAACAAGTCAGTTTAAAACACACTAGAAATGTTAAAAAACTAATTTATATTAGCGTATCTAAATATTGTACTATTAAAAAAAATATAGTTGTGAGCTGTACGCGCGTTGTAGTTTTTTATTCAGATAGTTTAGTCATTAGATAGTTAATTGTCTACCTGATAATCAGTTTAACCCTTTGACCGACCACGGTCATGTATAAAAGACATACGTTTCCGTGCTCTCCACGCTATAACTTTGAATAGAAGACAATTCCTAATCATAACATTTGTGGAATGTAATAACAAACAAGAATCGTAATAAATGTTACGATTAGAAATTGTCTTCTAATAAAATCGTGGTGTGGGGGGCACGAAAACGTTTGTTTTCTATATAAATTTGTTTGTGTGGGTTTAAGCGCTCTTCAAATAAATTCACGAAATTATAGTGATTTATTTCTGTGGCAAAAATTGGAATACTCAAGAAATTTCTACTGTTCAGACTTTTACAGTGACAATCCTCATACCGCATGCGTTGTGAGGACCAAACGACCCGGTTGCATAAATTCGTATCGTGACAATTATACGGGACATTATCTCTGCTTTTATTGTCTCCCGGATTTTTGTGCCGTTTTAATTTTTGTGTACGTCTTTATTTTTGTAAGTTCCTACGATTTTTGTTAGTTTAGCTGAGGGCTAGACGTATTCTTAGTCATTCTGGATATTTTACTCAAGCCTTAAATTCCTGGCCCTAATGCAATCTTTGCGCAACCACCGAAAACGGTTGGTACAGGTCTCAAAATATTGAGGATTAAGCAAAAAAGTACATTAAATTTAAAAAAATAGTAGAGTTAACATTAATTAAAGCTATTTGAATAGAATAATCTTTGGCTAGAAAGGGATAACAAGGCTCTATAGTGCCTTTAGTATAGGATTTTATAGGCAACGGTGACCAGTAACCCTTTGGTGGCTGCCTGCATTCTGCTTTACAAACAACAGTCGTAAGCTCTGGAACCACCACAAAAACGTTTCTCTTTGCTCTTGATACTCAAGCAGCTGTTTCAACCCTCAGTGCAACAACGTATTTAGACATAAAATGCGGAATCATAAAATTGTGGTCTGCTCTCTATATCTACATTTATATGGAAACTCCCGCTCACATAGTCGGTTACAGCACCATATGACGCACTTGTGTAATTGTCCGTACAGCGTAGTTGTATGTAAACATTGCTTCTTTATGTATTTAATTTGAACACCAATGGACGCACGCATAATGGCGGCAGCATGTCGCCGCGGTTTGGCGAATGGACGTGTTTGGATGTAGAAGGATATTAAACTGGATGTACTAACGTTTTCATACGTGTTACGTTCCGCTATAAAAGTGATCGCAATGTAAGTTGAAACGTGGAAATGTTAACTTTGTTTGCTGCAAAACTGTACCAGATATACACAAGTGAAAACAAATAAAATAAATTTAAAATGCACCTACGATACGGAAAACATTTATTTTCGTGTACATTGCATCATCAACAGCCGATGGATGTCCACTGTTGAACAAAGGCCTCCCCCTTTTAGAAGGGAGGTTGCCATAATCCCCATGCTTGGCAAGCGGTTTGGGGATCGCAGTGTTGGTGGTCAAGTTACAGAAGACGCTGCTGCCGGTCTTCTGGATTTTCCCTTAATCGCCTCTTACGACACCCACGGGAGCAAAGGGGATGGTCAATTCTAGGCGGGATACCACACGGCGGTGCATTGCATGTTGTAATAAAGTACACTATTTTATGACAACATCCTACTTTAATTTGTAATCAATAAGCTATAATAAACTATTAATAAAGAAGAGACTGATTCAGCAGTGACTGGTATTATTATTATATTATTATGAACCAGAACTAACTCTTTACCACCAAAATTTGTATAGTTATCAATCATTACCTCTCTATCACGTTGTGCGCTGCCTTGATTATTTTACTTTATAAACTTTGATCTTTTATTCTCCTAGGTATTCTTGATATTTGTCGAGTCCATGAATTCAAAATCAATGAAACCCTATCATGTTAAGGACGAACTATGAAAGTCATAGTATTTTTACTTGTTTTAGGTACGTAGTTCCGTATAATATCTTTTGTAAACTGATAATAAATAAATATGTCTATGATCGATTTCTTAGTTGCCAATATTCATTTTATGCAAAGTCGATTATTTAATATGTTTTTATTGACACAGTTCAAAATCTGCCTAACTCATCTAGACATCTAAGTTTCTAATATTTCAGTGGTGTTAGCACATAGGTTGTATAGAGGTGTTACGTATAGGAGGGCCAACGTGCTATGTGGCTATGAACTGGACAATCTGTCATTAAAAATTCATATGAATACAACAAGAATTTTAATGGTTTATTTATGATAAATACAGACATTTCAATTCCTTTCATGCAACTTTATATGTAAGAATGAGGAAGTAGGTATATAATTATGAAATATTATGTCAGGCTAAATTATACGTCAAATTAATATCGTGCTGTATATTGTAATGCAACAAATAAAATCAAAAGCATTTCCAAAAATGCACTAAAACCAATATTTTTGCCTGAGGGGTTACGAGGAATAAAAAAGAGTGATTTTCTACCTTATATTAAGATTTCATTTCAAATACACCATGCATAATGTCACATTTTCTTAATTAAAACCATGATTACTTAAAACAGTCCACATGACCCAACCAAAAAACTCATCAAAAAATAATTTCAAGTGGCGAAAGTTTTTAAAGCCGTTAACAGCAACAACGAAATTAATTAAAATTCTGACGAGGTTCGGTACAAATTAAACGTTCTTTCGGATGCACTTTGCGCTGCTTTTCCGGCGGGCAAACAAACATTTTGATTAACAACTTACGCCAAATCAATCAATTTAATTGGTCTCCGACCAACACTGCGGCAATTCCCTTTTTCCATAATAAAAACATTGGTAAATATGAGGTAATAATTCCCTTAACACTTCAATGGCCTTTAAGGTAAAAAAACTTGAATTTTTAAATGTATATATTATATGGTCATCACATAAACTGCAAAAATGGATTGTTTTGTTAGGGATTGATGGTGCGTTTGATGGCAAACATTGCAATAAACTTGAATAAAAATTGACGAATATGCTGAAGCGATGAAACGAATGTTTAGTCAGAATGCTCGTAAACAAACGTCATGTTTAAAGATATATAGGCAATTTCAGGAAAGCGTTGTCGTCTCATGTTGTCGAGGGCGTCTTGACGAGTCTTCCTGACTAGTTTTATTGTTACAACAGTAAGTTACAACCCACGTTTATTATAATGAACCTAAGATTTGACGTATATTTAGATGACTACAAATGGTCTACACGATGGTTACCCACTATAGGTGACGTTATTGTCACAAGCCATGATTTATTGCAACTACTGCAGCCCTGGCCAATGACCAGTCATAATGAAATATTGATGTAATCACGAGTTCGGTTGTTTATTAGGATCTACCATCTACGAGCCCGTGTTCTTTGTGTGGATCAGTGTCGATTTAGTCAGGTTGCAATATGATGAATATGAATTATGAATATAATTCTTATATTGCCATTACCTAGTAGATGCTTCTTACCGTCTCTGACAAAATTATGAGTGACGTCAGATCACGAGAACACCAACATTTTCTTCGAGCAAAGCTATAGCTTCATTAAGAGGCTAATGATACAGAATACTTAATTACAACACAAGAACAAGCAGATAGTCTTAAAACTGTGCCAAAAATCTAAAAGGGAAAACAATGCAAAATACTACTGTATCTAAGTGTTGAATTGGGTCGGCTGCTTGGCTACGCCTTTGGTAGCTTATGTGTTTCTGCAATCTTTGTACACATTTTTATCTACAGTACTTGGCACTTGTTCTTTTCGTGTCTAAGTGTTACAAAATTAACATTGTTTTACTGAGTCAAATGATCATACCAATGGCTACCGCGCCCCCGATAATCGTAGTTTATTTTCTGACTAAAAGTTTATATTCTCTCACAGCCTATCACGGTCCACTGTTGGCCAAAGGCCTCTTCCAAGTTGCGCTACAACCTCCGGTCCTCCGCTTTTCGCATCCAGTTCGACCCAGCTACCTTTATGGTCGTCGGTCTATCGGGCCAGTTTATATTAATTCAAAATAATTGAAGTAATATCATATTGGGAAACACCCTACTCCTCTTAAAAACACACTTCACATCTCAGTTTGTAAAATACTTCAGCAGTGTATCTTTACCTGTTACCTGCATAGTTTTTTACCAGAACGCCCTAAAATCTATGGCACTCTTTTGAACTTTTAGTGAATAATACAGTTCGTAGTCCAGACCACGACTAAAGCGAGCACTACCAAATCCCATAAATGTTCAATTTCATATTTATTTAACCAAGTCTAGAATCGTATTCGTCTAAAATTCAGTATAACGCTTTCGTATATATCTTAATAACGTCGTCTATTTCAATAAAACCTAGTCCAATTCAGGTCGAAACAACCAAATGACGCAAACAAACGTAACCATTCCACGTATCGTCATAAAGGCTATTTTTATTGCTTACAGTTAACATAAAGTTTATCCGGTTTCATCCCCTAACGTCTCTAAATGCAATCCAAACGCAGTGGAACCAGGAATTATACCAGCATTTACTTTCAACGATGCACTCAAGATATTTTCAAGTGTGGCGAAGTGAGGGTTAAATGTGGAGTTATTTTTATTTCAATAATATTACAGTTTTGATATAAAAATACTGGATTCTGTCCAGGTTGGTATAGAATGTTTATCAGATTAGAAAACGTTTAATTTCTCAATTTCTTTGCAATTGAAGGTAGGAGAATGCAGGAAATTAATTAAGTTTTTCATTTACGTAATAGCTAAGTACTTCGATTTGTGAAATGTTTTAAACTATACCTAAATTATTGTTTATTTGCTTTACTTGTATTGAGCTGCAAATTGACGTAACTTAAAAAATATTTCTTCAAATGGACACTTTATATGCTGCGCCCGTAGCTTTGACCTACTCGTTTCACTTATTCCGATATTGGACCCCACTAATTTTGTTTACTTATTCATTAAAATGGAGAGCGATGGCGGAGGCAAGCGAAATGCTTTCTCTATTAGATTTTTATGGAAAACTGAATACGTGAAAGTGGATTTTAAAAGAGGAAACCTTTTTCTCTAATAGCTCTGATGAAGTTATATCAATAAATTGAATCTTACCATTATGCCAAGTGGGAGTAGTAACTTCTTTCAACTTATGTAGAGATAAATTCTTATACTGTATTAAGATATTATATTAGTAAACTTAATTGTTTACTTTTCAAAACAACAGTTTAGGACCTTCAAGACGGATTTTTTTTTAATGAAGTTATTAGTAATTTATTAAGTAAGTATATAACAAATATTTTTGTTAAAAGGCTAATGCTTTTTAAACTAATGTTTCTCATAATTTAATCAAAAGCTCTCACTAAACCTGTATTCTTACACTCATTAAAACAGCCAAATCTCTCTGAAACCCAAACCAAAGCTCAAAACAAAACGAGGGTGACGAAAATGCAGACAATTTTGGAAACAACCAAATAATAGTAGTAGACAGAAATCCGAACATGTGTCGAGCATCACAGAGGAATGTAAAACAGAAAGATGAAGAATATTGCTTGTGAACACGGCATACGATATCCACTGATATTACTGCAGATTTACGTAGAAAATGCAACGGTCTGAGAACCACTTGACGGACTGCCGATTCGCATCCTGAATTATTCATTCGTACCCAAAAGTTTACCAAGACGGCCGCATTGAACATTGCTTTGTTTTATAGTTTATGAAATTTATCTTCCTCTTTTACACGATTCTTGGTTTATGTTGCGGATTTTATTCAAAATATAGTTTTTGGTTTGCATATAAAATATTCAACTGTTTCAAATATATTTGAACTTTAACCTCTTGAGTTTTAAAACGTAGTACTTCGTAACTTACTAAATTTGTTTGAAGTCGAGTAGTTTTGTCATGACTTAGCTCGTTGTAATGGGATTTGTTCGGGTATCCAGCCTACATTATTAAAAAAAACTTTCTAATATATTAAACAACAATGCTTAGCTACACGTACATGATTTAAACAATGCATTTATCCAATAAACTATACATTTAAACCAGCAATACTTTAAAAATGTAACAATTTATTACTATTGGACTGACACCAAATACATTGTGCTATTTCAGTCTAATTCACTAATAGACTTCAATGAGCGTCGCAATAAGTTAGTGTTACAATAAGTTAGACCTCGGCCACGTGCCTCTCTGCTACATCCGTTACCCATTCACCGACGCACAAATCGGTTCGTTTGCGAAGACAAATGGCAGCCGTCTGCTTGCTAACATACACAGATTGCATTTTCAAAAATTACTCGAAAAAGAGTTGGAAATCCAATATCGGCTGCAGGCGCAAGCATGAATGCCGTCGTATTTTTTTACACGCCACCAAATCCTCAATTGACGACTCTAAACTGTATAAAACAAAGTTTATTTTGTGTTGCACGCCTTAAATCTAGTCGGCATATGAAAAGTGATGCTCTGATATTGATATTCCGTTTAGCATTGTCGTCGCGCTTCAACCGTGTCACCCTCTGTTACCACATTCGCCTTTTTGTTTAACAACAATAGAATTTATTACTATTATGCCGCGATTTAGGTATGTCATGCCCATTGTTCGATTAGCGATCGGCACCCAGCGCGTTTCGAAAGTATTCTCCCTGTGGTATTTAGCGCCGACGGTGGCATCGCAAGGCGCTTCGTTAGGGCTCTGTTAAGCATCCAAATTGTGGCATTAAGACGTAATTAAGATAAATTAGTATTGATAAGCGTTTGGGCCGACGTGCCAACATTGTCGCCATCGAAAAACTCTGACCAAAACAAGAAATTCAAAGCGTTGTTTTAATAATCGTATTTATAATGAACTATGTTTTACTAACACCGAAAATAGTAAGTGGATGCTTTTCATTAAATAGTAATTATTGTAGTTAAGAATTTGTAATTTAATCTTGTGCATTAAAAATAATCATCATTATTATTATTAGGATACGTAAATTGACTCTTATCAACTATTTGTATGACTTCATTGGAAATTCCAAAAATCCTCAAAGCAATCGACATGTAAAGATCTGACACACGAGGCTGATAATCTTCTGTAAGGGCAGGGAATTTAAATTGAACGTTGTACAGTCATCTCAATAAGCGGCTTGGCTCTCAGCACAGTTCGTAAATTCGACGCCAATTGTTTGATCTCAACGAAAAATGTTGCGTAGTTTTAAAAAAGTGAGGCTGAATATATAGAATTTTTGGATAAGGCACCTAGTCAGATATGTATAATTTATATCAGTTTTTCGCACTGCCAATCATTAAACATTATTTTTATCATTAAAATGTCGATATATACGTCGATATATCCTTGAAGATGTCCTTAATAACTTTCTTCTAATTTTCTTTTAAGTTAGGCAATTAAAGATACTTACCAATATTTTTCAGTTCCTACAAGTTTTCTTTTCATTGATGTTCTAATTAGCGACTCATATAATGTTATTATTTCTTTTTTCATTTATAACTTAAGGAACAATTTCTTTAAAAAATATATATTAGGTACAAAATTGTATCCACGCATTATCTTCGTACATCCACACCGTTTGTCGGATATAGTTCGTAAATCTTAACTTTTGCCGGCTATCCCGAGTATACAATTGTTTAGTGTTGGTACACGCTACATCAATCTGCTTGTATCGCCAATACATCGGTAGGTGCGGTATTGTTGCAGAGCGGTAGTGATTTGCAAAACGCATCCCGCTGATTTATCTGTCTGGCTAGTAAGCTTGTACGACTAAATCTTCTGAGAGAACTTACGAATGGATGACTTCTTTTATTTTTTTACCTCCGTATTTTATTTTTATAATACAAATAATATTGGGTACAATAAGTTGATAAACGTTTATGTTTTCAATTACAATGGAGAAGTTACGATATATAATTTTATGGACGAAATACTTTTGACTGCCGTTCGCTTTTTCTCTTTTGTGCGTTGTTGGAATACAAAACGTTTTCGTTTTAGGGGAATTGATGTAGTTGATTAAAGTAAAAATACTATTACCAATCATGGTTACTGTCAATATTCTCAGAACCATTTATTCTGACAAAGAGGAGACAAGAAGGCTTGTAATAGATCCTTTATTCAAAATTTGGAAAACTTACAGATGATAAATAGATAGTTGAAGTTATAAGTATATTAGCTTTGGGATATTAGGTACTGAATTTAATAGATATCTTAGAATTGCGAATAAAATTTGATCAAAACCATTTATAGGTAGGTACTAGTGGTAGAAAAAATCGGTACTTATTCTCGATTATCCAACCATCTTACATGAATGTAAATTTAAAAACGATTGATTTACATACCGCGTATATTTCACATTTAATTTATCTTCCCAAACAATGGATAAACATGCGGGCTTTTATTGACAGCTAATATGTTTTTAAATAACTATTGGATCGTTTAATTTCATTGTAAATCATTGTTAACAGTCTGTTTGGTTTTTCACTGATATTTATTACGCGTACAATTCATGGTACAATGGTATTTCTTGGGTGATTCAAGATTTAGTGTTATGATTTTACAGTAGGCGATATTAAGGTAATATTATTATAAATGCGTTTTATAGTGTAAAGCTATAATAAAGTTTTATCTTTAGTTTGTCAGGGAAGTTGACAGATGATGATGATTCGAACCTAAAAAAATATTTATGTGACTCTTCAGTGTAGGTATTACTAAGCAGCTGTAAAGTAATGTAAACTATGAAATCGATTTTGATGGAAACTGGATTTTGTATTAAAATCCTCGCAATGAGCTAGCGTGGTGATCAAAGCTCGTTCCCTTTCTGTTTGAGAAGAGACCTCTACCTTATCAGTTATCATCATCGGCCGATAGACGTCCACTGTTAAACAAAGGCCTCCCCATTTTAGAAGGAGGGGGGTTGTCATAATCCCCACGCTTGTCAAGCAAGCGGATTGAGGATCGCAGTGTTGGTGGTCAAGTAACAGAAGACGCTGCTGCCCATCTTCTGGATTTTTCCTTAGTCGCGTCTTACGACACCCACGGGAGGAAAGGGGGTGGTCAATTCTAGGCCGAATACCACACGGCACCATCAGTTATAGCCTATTATTATTTTAACTTATTAGGACATAAAACATCGTAAGTAGGTACTAATATTATTGTTATTACTAAAATCATGTTTATGTAGTGTTATTTAATCAACTCATACAGTCCGCCTGGATGGAGACTGGAGAAACTATGAAAGATTCATAAAGGAATTTTATTCATCTCGCTATCATTGAAACTGTAATGTGTTTTTATTTTAATTTCCATTCCATTGTTAGTTTTGCCCAGCATTTAATAGATATACTTCAAAACAATTTACTTATTGTTTTCATATTCTTGCTCGAAAAATATTTGGTTGTCAGTCTGTTCGAAATAAAAATCTTTATATTTCTTTAATCAAATCTGTTACAATATCTACTAAAACTTAATAATTGTTTCGTCGTAATAGATAAATGTTAGCTACCATATTCTCTCATATTACTGATCGAAAACTATACCTTTATAATCATAATAATATTCAATGATTTGCTTCTTCATACATTTATCATTAATTCAAATTTTTGCTTCTACAAGCTATTTAATACCAACTTTTTTTTCTAAAATGTCATACCTTTCTTTACTTTTAAGTATAATTACTCAAAATGACTGGCACATGATCGGATCGCAATCGTTACTTATAAACACATTGTCTGAAAACTAAAGTTTGGCATCACGCCAAGTATTGGTGTCGGATGTACTTATTTTGCACTTACGTATACTTGTATCTAAGACCTGTAAATAAACGACTACGTATGTCCCTTTATAACAAAACAAACTGTTTTGCTAATTTACTTATTCACCTTTACGTCTGTATACGGTCCTTAAGCGAGCTACGCTAATTAGCATGTTGGTAGGTATATCATGTTCACATAACATCGCATCAGCCTATTGCAGTCTACTGCTGAACGTAGGACTCCCCCAGGGTACGTCACAAGGCCCGCTCTGCCTAAGACTTGTTAAGTTAGGTTAAAATATTATACAAGACAAGCTGCGCCTCGTGGTATGCGCCCTATGAGTTAATCCAGGATGTCGGCTACTTTCATACCAAATTTTATTAAAATCGGGCAAGCCGTTTGAGCGTGAAGAAGTAATAAACACAATCACAAACTTTCGTCTTTATAATATTAGTGTAATAAGTGTGACAACTGGTACCGAAAACGAAAACCTTGGATGTATATTACGTAAGTAATATGAATTGTTTTTTAAAAGTAGATAATTTCGTCCGTCGTTTTTGGCCTTATTAAGACGTAAGTTGGACACGTGCCTTTCTATGAGCTTGCATTGCAGGACATTTTTCAGGTGTGAAAGAGAGACGCCACTATCTGCAGTTTAAAGTGGCATCTCTCACAACGGAAAATGTCATGCAATGTAACTTCGTAAAAAGGTCAAAAATCATGGACTCCATTATCTACCTTAATTAAAAACAAGTCATAATGATTCTCACGTAATATACAACCAAGGTTTTTTCAGTTTTCCTCAGGTTAATTAGGCAAAAAAAAGTATGTTCATACTTGAGCTTTAGAGCCGCTAATGTCCCTATTGGTCAAAAGCTTTAAATTTTAAAAATATTGTAACAAATAGCTAAGGACTGTTATTCTTAACTTGACTGATCCTTGGCCTGTGCCCGCACCCTCGAGTCAAAAAACCCGGTCCCAAACGGATCCGTCACGCTTAGCTCAAAATGAAATCTGTTGTTTCATATTAAAGTTAAGGATTTTAAAATATCGATAGTTTTGATATCGAGCTTTTAGATGTTGGTCTACTTTTTAACTTTGTTAAATAAAATTATTTAGGTAGGTATGCCACCTTTCTAAAGAGATTAATAACTATGCAATGTAAAATCAAAAGTAACAACTATTCTCTCTTAAATCCTGTTTAAAATGTTTTTTTTTAAATGTAATGTAGGCTTATGTTCAAACTGTAGCTTTGACTTAGATCAATGGCAGGTAAATCTTTAAGTGCGCAGTTTTATCGTTTTATCGTCACCAAGTAATTCATTAAGCTTATTATTATTGTTCTTGCCGTATACAGTAAACAATTGTTGAAGATATTTATTTTGAATGAATCGATAAATTTAAAGTTTTACCAAGATCCCATCACTAAAAGTATCGGTGATCCTTTGTCATCAAACGGTTGGTTTAATTTGATTAGTTGTCGCCTTGTCCAATAGCGATACCGGGTCACTGGTCAAGTTTAGAATTTTTAATTTACGACTTTTAAATTTAAACAGTTTAAATTAAATTATAGTAGGTACTGCTTCTATTGTATGATTAGGCAATTTTTATTAGTTAAAAGTGCTCATACTTACCTTAATATTTTATATACCAATGGGTAAAAAACTAACAAAATGAGTTCAAACCATAGAAATCATAAAACTAGACACTACACATCAAAGTAAATTGAAAAAGCCGCAAAAACTGGACAAAGCATTGCAATATTTTAGAGGGCATAAGCCACAAAATATATGACGTGGTATCGATATATTTATGGCGTCTGTCAGCCAGGTAATGGGACGAACACACCACGGAGAACACTCTGTAACTACTTACAGCAATAAGTTTGGGAAAAACACAAATAAAAGTAACACAATAAGGGACCCTCTCCCACTTGAACGAAACTCGTGCATAAGTAAAAGATGTACAAGTATGAAGAGATGAGAGTCATCAACATAGGCACGTTAATAAATTAGTTTGTTATTTGGTGCATGGTGCACGATTCTCTTCTTATGCCACTCCATAAGAAGGGAACCGTGTATTCAGTTCCGTTTATTAAAATATAAGAGACCGATACAAAAAAAGAGTTTTTAACACAAGCTCTGAAAAATACATTGCGGAACCAAAATCGATTATAATTTTATGCTCCATGTAAATAATTTATTATTAATGTCTTTGTATTAATGTCATTGATTGATTCATTTGTTTTAGAGTTAAATTGAATGTATTTTATAGGTTATTATCATTGTATTTATACTGTGGCTCAACAATGTTGCTTCTGATAGTGTTCGTTACCAAGACTGTCTTTTCACAAAAAAAAACTGGCTAAAATCTTTTTGTAAAACATTCGTAGCAAAGTATATTAACTGTTTGCCAATAATGATATTAGCTAGCATAAGATAGCAAGCGAGCCAAATGTCGGACTGGGCCCAATTCCAACCCGGACTGTTCCATTTAATTAGATTTTCCAAACGTAAAAACCAATTATACTTTCTGATGTGGAAATCAAGACACGGGCCTCACAGTCTGCCTTACATATATGATACATTTGGTACATTTTAGCTGCGTTTAACCTTATAATGAAATAATTTTTGATCATTACAACTCTATAGTTCTAAAATGACCAAATATGAGTTATGATGACGCTATCGCGGTCTTTCACTAAATTACATAAATCGCTACTTAAAGAAAAACGCTTATCGTTTCGAACTTCAAAATTTCGACCATAAATATAAAAACGACCGCACATTCTGTAAAATTATCTACACACATTCGTATTCTAAACGCAATCTATAAGTTCTTCATTACTTATCTTCAAACGCATCGATACGCAACATTTATTACGCTAACAATTGCAAACATTTACGTGCAGCCCGAAAAAACCATAGTACATCTTAATCCGAAGTCATAAAGACGATAATAAGGAAAAATCTGTTTCATTGGCTGCAAATTTATGATTGTTTGCGAATGTCTAGAGCCGTTCTATCACGTCAAAACAAGGAGCAGGGGAACAATGTATTGCAGTTGGCAATCTTAGTGCCCTTTCCACAATATCTTTAGTGTGACGCCCCTCAATATGAATAATGTGTCATACGATCGCGCCCTTTTATCTGTACTGAGGGAAACACACTGAGATTTTGTAGAAATATCATTGGGGTGGAAAAATTGTGTTTTGCGATGCTAACATGATGAATACGTGAAGTTATCTTTATGGTTCTAATTTAAATAATGATGGTTCTTCAAGTTTAGAATTTTAAGGGGTATTAAAAACATTAAATCAATAGGTAATACGAATAAAGTTGCCTAGTACCTAACTAATTCCTCTGATGCCGCTATCGATGTGACAACATAGCACTAAAATATAAGAGTATACGTCAATAGTTAACTTCTCTTGCATTGACAAGTTAGAGTTATATACCAGCATAGATTCTATATAAATCTACTGCCACTTTGATACTGACCCCTACAAGAATTTAAGGACATTATAATTCCGTAGCAACTTTAAAAGTCCTATCAAAGTAAATATAACAATACTTGTCATAAATAAAAACAAGGAAACTTTCAACCAAAGGAAATATACAAGGGTATAAAACGATCATAATGAAATATCCTACATCACAAAGAGATGAGGATACAAAACTTGTGAAACAAAACAAATAAACAAAAGAAACACAAAACCGATTGACAACGATCGACGATTTTGCGATCAAACACCGCTCTTCCTTTGACAACTTTTACATTTATTTCCTAATAAAATGCTCCTGTCACTGCTACACACAATCAACTAATAGCCAACTTGAATGATGGCTATAAACCGGCCAGCGTTAATTACAATAAACAATTCTATGAACAAAACGAATTAAGGCATTTCATTTATACATTCCGGAAGGAAAATGCGTTATGAAAAGATGAGAATGCTTCTAGCACTCATTTGTATAAATTCTATCCTAGCTTTTGCATAATTTACATTTTAATCGTTTTAAATTATACTATATTTATTTAGTAAACTTCAACATCAATTGAACGTCTGTCAAAATTATTTCAACACACTTCAACTACATTGAAGCTATTCTTACTATTTAGACAAAACTTATAACAAGTCCAGCAATGAATTTGTAAGTTTAATGTGGGCTTTAATATTCATAAGATAATCTACGACACAAACAATCTGATTGAAGTTTTTTTGATGGACATTGAGTGTCTAAAGCTCTCCATTTAGATGATACTACATATGAAACACATGATCTAATGGTACTTTAAATTTCCAATAAATTGTCATTGGATATAGGTAACTTGTTACTGGTGTTATCGTTCTACGATAACCATATAGCTCTACTAGAAAGTACACGAAAATTATCTTTTTTTACGTTATAGATTAGAACTTTATTTTAATTCACTGGTGACTCTTTATATCTGAAATTCAGTTGTGCAAAATAATATTTTTATAAGATACTACTACTGGCTACTGAACGAAGATATACTGTTTTCACGTTGGTAATAGTTATTGCACGCCGAAAAATAGGACCATAACTTTTTGTAAAAAAGTTTCTTTTTCGAAAATACTTGTGACAGGTAGTAGTTTAAATTGCCGTTTTCTTAATTAACTTTGTGATCTGTATCCTTTTAACTATTCCAATTTACATTCTACGCTCCCAACGCATCTAAGCTCCATAATTAAAATGACTGCGACTGAGAACTTGAAAAAAAAACAGAATTATTCAAAATAAAACAAGACAAAAATATTGGAGATAATATTTAAAACATAATATAATAAAGTTTTACGAGACAAGAAAAAAATAACGCGCATTATGACGTATTTAAATGAGCATTCACCCTACGGCATAAAAAAATGTGAGTACAAATACTTGTATTATTTCTGTGGGGGTGATTCTTAGGGGCAGGAAAAAGCCAATGTTTTGGCTTGATACGCCTCCTAAAAAAATGCATGGGTTCGATGCAATATTTTAATATTAACCGTGTTTTAGGGTACAGGGTGCATTGGCGGTCCAGATGAAGAATGTTTGGATTAGTGGAGGTGCGGCGGTGAATAATAAATGGAGACTAAAGACTGCTACTATTAGGAATATTAAATGGCTTTGTTCGTTTAATCCTTTCTAATGTGTTGTTGATTTAGACACGGTTAAAAATAGTAATTTGTATTTTTTGTTACATTAATTTGCCGTTGCTTTAGATGGCCGTAAAGAGTCAACTATTCATGATATTAAAATTGACTGAAGAAATTTTCAGATATTGTGAGTAGGAATTTGTTCCTTATTTTAGCTTGAAAAGAAAATTTTAGCCTCATGTTTAAATTTGAAATGGTTAAATAGAATTCATTATATTTTCATAAACTTTTAGTAGAAGTTGACCGTCCCTCAAGTATTAATTAAATTATTATGAAATAACAATTTCAAAAACAATCCAGACATAAAAGTGTAACTGCTTTAGACTAGTTAACACGATTTTAGCATCAAGTCAATGAATCCCATCTCCAGTATTGTAAGACAGACACACAGAACACTTATCCTAATCAAAATGAACCTCATAGTATCCATACTAATATCAGCCATTCGACAATATATACCTCATAAAAAACTTCCATGCACCACGACTGCACACTGTGAGGGCAACATCGGTTTGCACTCCCTGATATTAGACTAATATTCAGCTACCCTCCGCTTTATTAAAAAAACCAAGGGCCATTTGTATGTATTTATAGTTCCCAAACATAATGGTCCCTGTCAACGGTAGTACCTCCCTATAGATTAATTTTGTTAAAACATTTTGCCTATCAATACTTCTTTTGAGGTCCGGGGTCCTGCCCTAGGTGCTTTGAAAATTCCAACACTCATGTTCCTTTATTAGGTGCAGTGAGCAAAAAGGTATGTTAGAAATTTAAAACGAAGTGCAGTTATTGCCATTTTCAAAATGGAAATGTTTTTCGTTAAGAGGGTTTCTGCTAGGGTGGAAAAGTGTTTGTGTTTTTCATCTACATATAAGGGTTTCTAAGTCGTATGCCAATGTACCTTTACATAAAATAAAAGAGTGAAAACTGTTGTTTGGGCAAGTTAAAATAGAAAATCAAAATCATTCACTGCTGCTTGTCAATACGCCTTAGGGCAAGTTAATAGCAAAAAAGCGTATATAAAAAGAATACAGTAACATTTATCGCACGTGCGATTATATTTTTCTATAAACATCCGTCATGGACACACCATAACTTCGCCCTAGGATGCAATAACAGATAAAATGTAGAAAAACAACGGACCAAAACATAAAACGTCTCTCATGTTTATTGCAATCCCTGTTTGTGGTACCGAGATATTGCTATCTGATGTCTATAAATAATAGATAGTTTGAGCAATTTCATGCACATCCACGTACTTTGTTTAAATAGCATGTTCTTTATTGCACATGCATTTGTTTTAAATTATAAAATACGACGCTTGCATAGTTGTAAAATACGACGCTTGCTTTTATAGTAAGGATTTTTGTAATGTTGATAATTTATGAAAAATTTAATTAGGAATTAAATATTTCTGTATAGCATTTATATTTGTATCTATCTTATAGAATAATTTACTGCTAATTCTATGGTCTAATGCCTTATTTAATGGTCTAGTGTGGTATCCGGCCTAGAATTGACCACCCCCTCTCCTCCCGTGGGTTTCGTAAGAGGCGACTAAGGGAAAATCCAGAAGATGGGCAGCAGCGTCTTCTGTAACTTGACCACCAACACTGCGATCCCCAAGCGCTTGCCAAGCGTGATACTAATAGCGTGAGCTGATAATGATGATGAATTCTATGGTCTATAGCTATTTCTACGTAACTATGTAGTCATCTTACTACAAGTAAGATTAGAGTAATAAAATAATTATGCAAAATATTAAGGGAAACACAGAAAGAACTTTCTTCTAAATGATATTTCATCCGTATAAATTCTTCAACCATATTATCGTTCAAAAGATGTTTTATCTATCAAAATGTGTACAGAACCTTTTAATTAGAAAGTGTTCAAAAGTCCTGAAAAGATACCATGTCTTCAATTTATATGTTTTCCAAAGATCTTTGAAATGTGTTTAAAACAGAAATCCAACACCGATGTCTCGGGTTATGTAAATAAAACGCCCTGCGCAGATGCTACTCTACTTTGAATACAGATTAAGTACACCTAAAATAAACAATTTCGTTTCTTTGCCGAGAATTTTATTAAAATAAAGGTAAGAGAAATCTTCAAAAGATGAAGGTGGGAACCAATGAAACGGCACTTAGCGACTCGAGTTTAGCAGTTGACAAATTGGCCAATATTTTTTGCACCCTCCCAAGATAAAGGCGTTTCATAACAGTCTGACGGTGAGAGCTTATTACGGGCGTCCGACTCTTATTGACTTTAATTTTCTACTCTGTTGACGTTTCCAATGATATATATCTTCAGCGGAATGGTGAAAATGGCCCTTCGCTTTTTCAAATAACAAGCGTAGCCCCATCAATCGTTACTGTCATTCATTTACGCGGTCCGTTCTCGTGAAATATTAGTGTTATCTATCGGGAGGAATCACTGTAAAAACTACTGCGCGCTTCCGAAAATAATATTTCACTTTGATTGTTTTCCTATTGTAAATAAGGGAGTGAGATGTTTTTCTTTGATGGGCACGTGATTAGCTGCAGGCTTTCTAGGAAATTCTATTTTTCTGCCGTTTATTATGACGTTTTAATTAAATGGATTTCGTGGAATGTTTTTATAAAGCGCATCGTGTCTGTTTGTTGAAGTCCTCGCTTATTATAAATTTCTTTCTTACCATCTGAGTAGAATTTGTAAATAGGTTGCACATACCTACTTTAAAATAAATAAACGCTAAAACCAATTTTACTCACGGCTGCCATGGACAAATGAACGTGTTCTCTTTCTCATTTATAGTAGGTGACTAGGTTTGAAAAGGAAATGTCAAGCAAAAAGTTTAATACTCAATAACCCAACCAGCCCCCTTACCGGACAGTTTACTATGTGAAAGCGAGACGCCGCTATGTGTAGTGTAATGTGGCGTCCCGCGTTTCCACAACGTAAACTGTCCTGTTTTAAGAGTTCATGGTACGGGGGCAGTATCAATAAATATAACATTCTTATCTCTGAACAATGCCCACAGCAAAAAGAAAGCTGAAGAAGGTATGCATGGAGTATGAATTAAAAATATAATAAATTGCTGTGATGGATAGTACGAAGAATGAGGAAGAATTTCTCAACAGTTCTCTACCAGTAACGAAACTTTAATTCCATTCGTAAGTGGCAGAATTTCCAATTAGAACATGCTTAATTCCAACATGCTTGTTACAATGGGGTTAACAAAAGCATGCTGGGTGCCCTCACACGCTGGCTGCATGCCAACGTAAGTGGTATTGATGTAGGCTATATATCGGCTTTTACCCTTTAACTAATGTAATAAGATTACAAAGGGTCGTAGACGGTACGCCAGACTCTACGGGCCCGGACTTGGGATTGAGGTGGGCTTCAGTGAATTATAATTTAAAATAATTAGTGTGTAACTGCCTCGTTGGTCTAGTGGTCGCTGAGAACGAGTGAGATGAGTTCCTGGGTTTGAATCCCCGGGTCGAGCAAAGTATTACTTGGTTATTGAATTAAATAATTTCTCAGTAGCAGCATGGAGACTGAATTTGTTCCCGGTTAACGGCAATAGACTCGCCCTCCATAACTTAACTGGCGAAATGAGTGCACCTCTGCTTACCCCTTCGGTGAATACGGGCGCGATGTTATTTTTATGTTTTTTAAGAGTGTAATTTTAATACATGTTTTTTTATACGGTTGAATGGTAAAATGTATTGATGTGTAAATAAACTGCAGAATTTGAATAGTAAAAAAAAAGTTCGGTGTGGTTTTTAACTTGGGTCCTACTGAATAGACCATGTAAAAGGTAACCGTACTTTGAAAAATAATTGACTTTTTTAAGAAAATAGATATCAGAGCGTTAAAAAAATTAAGATGAAATAGACTGAGAAACTGACTTTTTTAATCTCGATCAATTTATAACCTATTGAGTAATTAACACATATCCAAATTATTTCTTGTTCTAAGTTCGTCCCTGTGTCCCCGTAACGAATCACCACTGACGTTTTGGCGAAGCGTTAACTGGCGACCCCCAAAGGGGTAGGGGCGTTATATTATAGCCATTACGGACAATCGTTTTGTCGTCTACAAACAAAATATCTTCACGGTAAAAGCCGATCCGTCACGCAGACATGGGCTGGATGAAGTTTGTTCATGAGCTCATGGACTTTGGAATGTTCATACCTACTACTAATATTATTTCTGTTTAATTTAGAACATATATATTTAGACACTGGCCACTATAAGGCTAAAAGACACTCGATAAGTCTGCACACGTTCGATATTTTACAAATTATTTTATTAAAAAATAAACTTCGCCCCACTCTAGGAATTTCTCCTGTTTCGTAACACAAACATTTAATAATATCACATACACAAACTCCCAGACTCGGGACAAATATCTGAGATCCGCACAAATTTTTGTCCCGTACGGGAATCGAACCCGCAACACTTAGCGCAGCAGTCCAATCGCTTAGCCACTGCGCCAATCGGGTTTGACTATTATGTGCGGCAGATAGCTACTAACCCAGACAGTATTATACATAACATGACGCCTGTGTTCCCCGAATGTGTAGGCAGAGGTGTACCTATAGAACACCCAAATCGAGCGAGCCTATTGCCATCAACCAGTCACAAATCCAGACTCCGTGCTGCTATTGAGAATTACCTTATGGGAAAACCCATTAACACTTTTCCCGACCCAGGATTCGAACACAGGACCTCGCTCGGCAGTCACCCTTAGCGACCACTAGACCAACAAGGCAATCAGAAGTATTTTAGTATTTTCCAAATTATTTATATAGAAGTCTGTTAAATTCTATGAAAAAAATCCCGTGACGTAAGTAGGTAAGTACCTATTCGACATACTAAAACTTCACCAATGCAAGTAACGGAGCCGGCTGCAGGAAAAGTATCAAAAAACTTTACAGTTAACTTGAAACTGGTTGAAAAGTTAGACAGGGATTATGCAATCTTGCTTTTTTCTATGCGAGCCTACCAAATAATCCTAAACATTAATATTTATTTGATATGTTGATCACGCTTCATTTTTATTACCTAGCTCTAATTATCTCTCACCTCGACCACCTTTCACAGAAATCAAGGATTGTCAGGTTATAGTTGTATGTATGACGTATGTACAATTCTACATACGTCATACATACAAACAGTAGTACAGTACAGTAGTTTATTATATTTTTTTGTCTCTCAATCAAACAGAAATCTGAATAATAATTATCACATTAATAATTATAATATTTTAGTTTTGCATTTTAATAATTTAAGCAGAATTTTAATGACGTTATTAACATCAATCTATAAACATTGCCATCTATTTAAAATTTTATCAACTATCAAGCTATCATAGCTCTACATTACGTAGATGGTAGGACTGAGGTAAAAATCACGCCATCTAGTTTGACACACGTGAAATTTGTAAGTTTCATTCCTATAAGTTAAATCAATTTTGGACCAATAGATAGCAGCACATATAACTACTTTATAATTTTAGTTAAATGTAAAATTCATAGATGGCAGTGCGATAGTAAAGCGATGAGTTTATAAAATTGCAATGTGAGCAATGAGGCTATCTCATAATAATTATTATATTTTGTATTGTGCTTAAATTTGTAAGGTTGGTAAGCGAGTTAAAATAAGAAAAATTGCATGCAGCATAATAACTTTATTTATAACTGATTGCCAAGCGCATTTGAATATATATTTATTTTTAATACATATTTAAATTACAATATAATATATAACTTTTTGATGTTGTTTCCTTTTGAAATAAATTAATCAATTTTAGTATAGCGACATCTGTTAGAAGTTTAATGAATCTCTTCAACTACGGGCCGAAAGAATTTCGTGAGGCTAATATTTTTGTAGTACTTATACATTCTACAAGATGGCGGTACTTGTAGCTAAATTCCATTTAGTACTTTATATAATTAAAAGATGGCGCTGTAATAATATTACGTTCATGAACTCAAAACTGTTACTAGTACTAGTAGCCATATTGAAATTGAAACGACTGTAAATCTTAATTGAGAGTAATATTATACACATACACATTTAAATTCTACCTACTATAACTACTTACAACTTACATAACAAAAATGGAAGCAAAATGGTTCAAGCGACATAGCCTATCTTTATTACGTAATGCGAAAATGTCTCAAGCGACAAAACCATGTAGTCAAGCCAAAGGTCAAATGTCTTAACGCGCATTGGTCATTCAAAATAGTTGTAGGAAAAATGAATCAACCGACGTATGAAAAATTCTGGGTCTAGTCTAAGTTACCAACTACAAAATATTGCTCAAATTTTGTGGCGGTTAGACCATAGACGTCCAAAATGAGAGCAAAGTTAGTGTGGGGTTTAAGCGCCAAAAATATGCTCATAAAAATTTTAAACCTAATTCAAAAGACGCAGAAAAATTCGCTGACTCCAAATATGTATATATAACTCAATATCGTAAAAAATGTCGCTTAGACCAATTAGCCTTATAACCGTCGTTATGTATTCAATAATTCAATCTTTAAGAATCCTCGTCTAAAGCCCAAATGGCAAAAATATTGTATCGAATTTTAGATTTTGTAGGTAGGTAGGTACCCACTTCACTACTTCATCATCATCATCAGGTAAAAGACGTCCACTGGGGGGGAGGGGTTGTGCCATTGTCCCCACGCTTGGCAAGCCGCTTGGGGATCGCAGTGTTGTTGGTCAAATTACAGAAGACGCATTTAGACACATAGGTATCTTTGATCTCTTTCATCAGTCCAGCGGCAAACAGTTTTCTTTCTGTCAACTTTTCTGTCACTTTTAACTACTCATGCCGCCTCTGTTTACTTACTCCTTATTATAATTAAGTTAATGAATAAAAGTACTTATATTATGTGATTGTAATTTAAATGAAGACGTCGCGCGTCGTCTTATTTAACAAGAACAGAAGAAAAGAAATTTCTTTCTCAGTAACTCCACAGTGCTACGAAACGAAACCTTTAACAAAAACTTCTTTGTAATGTGACTCGCAGGAAGAACTTAGACTTGTGTTCTCGCCATGCCAGTGTCTTTGTCGGTCAGCTATCCTTTAAAGAGCTAATTGCACATCCGGGCCCCATTTAATTAACGACAATGTAAACAACATTAGGGCAGGCCACAAAGGGTCCGAAACTTTGATCCTCATTGGAACGTGACGGGCCCCGCACATACTTTTGATTAATTAATAGTTTACTCCCCACATAAGGATTAGTCTAAGAAGGTTACCCCTTGAGGTTTTTAGACGAGAATTGTTAATGCCTCAGCTATAAGATAATGGTTTTAGGTCGTTCTGTGTTTCGGTGTCTGTAATTATAACCGTGAATATTAATTTGAGGGGCAAACTCAACAACACCTTGGTGGTCTTATGGTTTTGACTGGGGATTCGGACTACCGTGCTTTCTATTTGTGCTCTATTTGTAAATGAAACTCCAAATCATAGTAACCCCTAATCTTGGTTCGAATTCGAATTTCTGGTAATCCAAATCAGAGAGTACTTAAAGCGAACATTTTCTATTGTCAGTACTTACAAAAAATAGCTGGCAAGTAAAGTAAACAGTAAAGTAAAACAAACAGACAAAGTTCTCAACATTTTTATATTTAGCCTGAAAAACATCCTAAAAATTCTGGGAAGCGTCTAAGCTGCCGGAAATGAATTGTATTTTTCTCTTTAAAATGAAACAGCACTGTTTACTTCATTTTAATTTAATTATCTAAGAATTCTTCATTTGTTTCTTATTTCGTGCCATTATTATAATTGTCATTCTCTTAATTAGTATCTACGTTTTCATACAGTTGAAAAAGTATAATGAAGTGTAAAAGTTAAGTAGATTCAAGTTAAAACACTCACATTGTAAAAACAAGCTTCGAACTCAAAACAGTGTTGATAAGTTTCAGTGTACTGAGTTTGTACATAATATTCCGTGGAGTTTTACATAGGTAATTATTACAACGCTTAGTTGACACTAGACTTTAATGTAAACTATAAGGAAATTAAACCTCTTTTCTTATGTAGTAGCATTCAAAATTCCCTTGAAGTTGTTTTAAGGATCGGTAAGTTTATTTATTTATTTAGTTTTAAGTTAATCTGCGTAGCTGTGTGCTGGTGCAATGTCGCTGAGATGAATCAATTGTTACCAGGCTTTTGTCTACTACAGCCTTGTTAAAACCTTTGTATGCCGCCGCCGTCTCAATAGTGGATGTTCGAAGTGATGCTAAAGATATTCTTCTTCTTATCGTATGGTTGATGAACAAACTGGTGTCAGAGTTTAAACCGCCTGTAGGCCTTTGACATAGCTTTATGCCCCGTTGAAAAATCTCTTAGGTGTACCGGTTTCCTCACCGTGTTTTCCTTCACCGTTTTTAGCTGCTGATAACTAATTTATAATACGCACATATATTCAAAAAGACATTGGTGCGTGCTAGGGTTTGAACTTGCTACCTTTGACTTAGCAGTCTAACGGTCATACTACTCGGCTATCACTGCTTTTTAATGCTAAATATGAAATTGGCTTTTTGGTGCATTTCCTTTACAGAGTAGCCTGATAGTAATTCAGGATCTTTTTTAAGTCCAGTCTTTCTGCTTCAGTAATTCTGCAATGACTGCCATTGTAAATTTAGGCTCCAATTACTCTGACAGGGCACATAAATTCGATAGAGCACTAATTTGAAAAAATACGTATGTGTTCTGGTGTTGTGAAGGTTAACGGAATGTCGATTTATGTTCTGTCAGAATAGTGCATCGAAATTTAGTATGCCACTTGCCTTTGCTTGTCAAATATAGCACTATTATTCAGTACGGGCTCAAAATTTGTATCTACTACGTAAAAGGCTTAGGGTCCTTGAAAAACATTTCGGTGAACTATTTAGGAGTCACGTAAATATAAAAGACTTTAAATTAATTATTGTCGTATGAAGCATGTACCTTATTTGACCTTTCTCACGTTACAAGACTATCAGCTGACAAAGCAGTATCCCATCTATCATGAACTTCGATATTTTAGGTTAGGTTGTAAGGGCTCAACCAACTAACTAGTACAGAACAACTACACCACACACTTAGTATATTATGAGTAGGTATTCTCACTTCATATCAGGACACATACAGGAGTCTCTAGTGCTCTCATACCAATAAAATGATAGTTACCACGAAAACTCGAAACTGTTCAGATGTGAAGTGGTGCAAAATTTTGTTTCAAGTGATAAGGTGCTGAGTAATTTTTATGGGTACATTTACCGTAACAATAATAACAACCTGCAACTAATTAAAACCGGGACACGGACTGGCTGGGTTGGGCTTCCTTACCTTGATAAAGGAACGGGTGCAAAAACATTGGGTATACACATATTACTTCTTTCTTTTTCTTATGGCCAGTTGCGGTAAAGTCATTTAGTATCTTTTTGTGTTAGTAGTACCAGTTTTCGGACTGCCTATAACAAAAGAGTTTTAATGGTAAATTATGTAATAAGAAGAACTAATTTGCTTACGTTATATTTTAACTTTACATGTTTTGGTAAATGTTTATTTTTTAGGTATCTTCTGCTAGCGCAAAATTAACTTTAATTATTAATAGTAATAAGTAAATAGATGACAAATTTTACTTTTTTTGAAGCTATGGATGGATAATCTCAGAAAAGTCGCCAAAAATTAAATTCTTTCGCCTAATGTTGCTGACGGTACTAAAAGACGACTTCTAATTAGCAAGTTGAGAGCTAAATATTACATTTATGATATGCAAATTTGGCTGAGCCAACTAACACGGCTGTTATAATCTGAACTGTATGTTAATGTACTTAAAGTCTTATTTCATTCGCACCGTCTTGAGACGCTAAGTTTTCTTCTTTATAAGGAGACGGACTCATTTGTATTATCACGTTTATTTTATTAGGTGTATTTTAGTATGGCTCTTTTTAAGGGAATATTAGAGTAGATGTGCAGGTTCAACTGAGTATTATTTAATGTGGGTCTTCATTACAGTGCTTACCGTAAAAAGAAATAAGAAAATAGTCCAAGGAGAATGTTGAAAATATTACTGGCACTGTTGGTTCTTAGAAACTCTTCACGGCGGACTTAATAACAACAGAACGTGTATCAACTATTCTTATAAGCTCACGGACGTAAATTAATTATCAGTGTTCTGGTCTTTGGGAATGTGAAACAAGGGTTTTAACTATCAATTGAATATTTATTTCATTATTTTATTCATTCCTGCAATCAAAACTTCGCTGGGTTCGTGTCCTAATTTTTTTTGGATCAGCAGTTTATGTATAATCTTAATTACCTACTGCCCAATAAGTGATGGAATACCCTACATTTGGATTTTATAAATCTGTACGCTAAAGTTTTCTAAACTAAGTTTATTTATGTTCTCATGTAAGTGAATTATTGTAAATTCTTATGAGTAAATAAATATATCTCAAACCTCAATTGTTAAAATATTACGAAATGTCCTGGATTGATAAGGATGAATATTAAAGATATTATCTAATAGTTTATCACAGTCAACGGTTTTAATCCTCCACAATTTACCGAAACATATTGTTTAATTCAACCTGACCCGGGTAAGCCCGGATAACCTTTACAGACATTTGACACGACTTAATACGTTACTCATATCCTCATATACACATACTAAAAGGTCTAATCAAACTCAGTTCGCAACTTCTTTATCGAAAACTGTCAGAATTGCATCAAGTTCTGTTATCAGAAAGAAAATGTACTCTGTGAATGTGTGTTGACACGTGTGATCCCCTAAACGTTATATAATCTTATGAGGAAGTTCCATTCAAAGTTCCGCGTAGTAATAATGCCAGTCTAGCGTGTGTGTCCACTGCAAGGCACAGGACTTCATAAACATAGGAAAAAACAACGTTGATCAGTTTGCCCGTTAGCAGGCAATTTCAAACCATTAAATTTAGGTTTCAAATCAAAGTTTACCTTCACCTTTTATCAGTGGGACCTCAAAATATTTTACCCAATTTTGTATAACTTTATTAAAAAATCACATTAAGTCTTGTCTAGAATAAACCATATGCATACAAATCCTGACCATCAACCACAGAGCTACCACGACGCAAAGTTCAAGAGAATTTTATATTTTATCGTATAGAATATCAATCGCTTCCTAACATCTTTGATTGTCCTTACTCCATGCGTGTTACGAAAACAAAGGAGATCATAAAACAGAATATATCAACCGTAAACTTTGCTTGTTCCCTTATCAAAGATTGAGACGCTGTTAGTGCGCGGGATCGAAGCTGCGCATTCACTATGCTCTGTCAACAGTCCTTATTCCCGACAAAAACATTTGATGGAGATGTTGGAAAATTGCGGTATTTTTTTAAGAATATTTTGATTATAAAGCAGTACAAAGTTAAAGACATTTCTTTTTCTGAATGAGTACTTATATTTAAATTTGTTTGCACAAACGCTGTAGTTGATGAAGCCTTTTCAAGAATCTTCAAAATACACGCAAGCATTATGGTCAGTTAAAAGTAGGGTATTGTTTGTATTGGCAGCAGCCGTGCATCAGTGGTCGTTCAGCTAAGGAGCTTGCTTGATATAACACTGTTTTTGTTTCGAACGTCTAGGTAAGAGAACTACCAAAAAAAAAGTAAATAAATGAATTTTGAATAGGAAACGTAGCAACCACACAACAGTCGTCAACTGTCGAAGAATTTAATTCAAATTTATTCAAACTGAACCAATAGGACATACTTTTTGAACATCAAACCAGCCGCAGTGCACCCTTCCGCTCACCCTTCATATAAACCGTAGGGATACGAACAGTATCGTCCGATCTAAAGAAATTAGTTTCAACTGTAGATTACTCACAAAATACCACGCATATGCTATATTAGATAGTATTTAATTTAAAAAACAGACTAAAATAATTTAGAATAAGTTTATAAAGTAATAGATGAATGACTAATACTTATTTTTTGTCTTACATCGGTAAAGTCATAATAGTCTGCCTACCCTTTTACTAACAGTCTTAGGATCGGTTTCCAGTCATTGGTTCCAATATTCTACATCGAGGTGCAAAGCATTTTTTACTTTGTGACACTTTTTAATACACAGTATGCATAAGACCCAATCACTGCGACACCTTAGCTACCTTTATAACCGACTACACTTGGCAACATCGTCCGATGTGATGTGATGCAAAGCGTCTTTCATCTTATGACACTTATTTAATACACTGTCTGCATAAGACCCGATTACTGCAACACCTTGGCTACCTTTATAACCGACTACACTTGGCAACATCGTCCGATGTCGTGCAACGTCGCGCAACGTTACAGGCGGTTCGTTTTCAAATATTAGTCGCTGCGTCAGTAGGCAGCCTTATACGACAAAAATAAACGTGTATCGTTTTGTTCATATGATTTGTTACGATAATTGATGTGGTTCTGCGACCTCGTCGTGTTTTTTCCTCGTTTTGTTGATTGTGAATGTGGGAATGTTTGAGAAGACATTCAAGGTAAAATTGAGTTAGAAGCAATAGAAAATTCTGAGGCTCTTTTGAATTGATAAAGATGCTGGCATCGATTTGTGAGCCGGGACCTTAAAATAAGATACCAATCTTACCGAGGTATGGTGATGTTGGTATATAAAATGTTTGGGAATTATATTATATTTTTACTTGCTTGCTTAAAGTTTGACACATTATCTGCGAAAACAACTAGAAAGAAGACTAGGAATATCGTTTATAAAATGAAGAGAACCGACATAATAAGATGTCATACTAATTAACTAAATTAACAGAGCTAGCTTTTATACTGAAACTAAAATCTTCAGAACGTAAATAAATACATTATGAGCCCTCAAACATTCTTCCTTAAACTCAAGAGTAATATCATACGTCTTCAGATGGCTTGTCTTTTACATAATCTTTTTTTATCATATTAGAGCACTTTCCTTTAAATAAAATCCTACCAAAAATGTGTTTTATAATTTGTCGTTGCAAACAGTTTTCCGACTACCATTAATCGTGTTTAAATCCAGCGGCGTCGAGGGATCCTGTGCTAATCAACCCGCTATGGTCACGTACCTAAGACGTGACGAAACAACTAAGAAGCAGATCATTGTTATCAGTTGTTGTCTGACGTCCCTGATTCGTTTTATACGGAATTTCTGACGACAGATAAGAAATACCTGACGCATAATGATGCCCAATTTCTGCAGAAGCTGAGTGGCGCTCGGGACAAATACTCGTTTGTTTTAAAGATACGTCTTGTTCAGAGTGTGAGAATTGAAGCATTTTATTTGTTTGCAAAAACACACAGATGGTAATGGCCTGGGAGAAACAATTTGCCTACTTCTTTCCAAAAACGTGGCCTAGATCTAAAAAATCTTGCGTTGCTGCATTTCTGCAATAAGACTCACCGCACGAATCCCCAAACTCAAAAAGAAATGTCTGCAGTTAACTCATATTGTATTGATCCCATCGGGGTATGCACGTTTCAACAACCGTTAACGCAGCAGTCTAATCACCAAGCCGCTGCACTAATTCAGTCCTATTCAGAATGTGGGCTAAAAGTTTATTTAGAAAATAGCTTCAAAAACGACACATTGGAGGGATATCACACGCCAATTAACCTACAATGTATAAAATAATTAAATTCATTATACTCATGCGTCTATCTTTCCTATCACGGATGCGTTATTACATCCATTAGTACAGGATATCCTAATTTGAATCTGTGAGTACATCGTAAATGCCAATGACGTCATAAGCTGCACTTTTAGGGTCCAATATCTGTTTATCTTCTCGCGACATCCGGGTGTAATTGTGGTCATTTGAAATTATTTAAATTCCTCGAATATGAACGTCACGTACCTGTTTAAGTATTCTGTATCTATGGGATTGTTACTAATTGTTTAAAGTTTGTTGTTATAAGGGGTTGCTAGGTAACTAATTCGTAAAAATGGAAATATTTCTTTCTGCACGTGCAGTTTATTTAATATAAAATAATTATCTACCCATTCTCTGATAAAAAAAAGCCTTGGTCATTAATCCAAATTATAAATAAATTAAAAGCTTACATATTGAGTGAAGTTACTCAAAGAAGCAAATACATGAGGTTGTTATTTAATCAGGTTCTTTATGAATAAGGGAACAGATAATTATCATCAGCAATCACTCTATGCAGCTGAAATGACTGAGAAAATGTCATTAGCCCACAAATACTTTTCTCTTTCTATAATGCTATTAGTGTTAGAATTTACACTATTTACGTACGTACTTTAGGAAATGAGGATAATAATCCCACAGGGAAAGATCGAAGATGATTCACGACAAGTATTACTCATTGACGTCTCCCTAGAATCGATTCAGCAGTCGATTCGATTTGGTTATTATTTTGATGAGGACTATAAAAGGACATTTTGTCCAATTAGTGTTTAGTCCTATATAATGGTTCTGATTAAGACTGCAAGTGATTCACGGACCGGACAGTAGTGGTCATATTGAAGGCGATGGTCTTATTGATAAGCGAGAGAGGTAGCGAGTTGAGAGTAAAAATCAAAATAATAATATTCTATATAAAATATTATATTGCTGGACTCTATTTATCTACATATATTTGGAGTTTTTGTTATTACTGAAAAATATGATATTAAGGAATTTACAACAAAAAATGACGCCTAATTTGCAACATCTTCATCATCATCAGCCTATTTCTGTCCACTAGACATAGATAGGCCTCTCCTATGGCACGCCACTACGTCGATCTTTGGTCCTTCGCTTTCGTGGCATATCTTATTAATTTACAAAAATTACCTTATGTACCTACTTTAACTTATTAATTAGGGCCAAAATCCGCATTAAAAGTCTCACACGCGCACTTCGACTTAAATACCCAGTCATACGAATTTGTGATACCCTTGTAAGACCCTTCGCGAGCTCCATTTTATTCAACACGAAATCCACAATCAACATTCTTATCAAAGAATTTTAACAATATTTCCGTTCGCTACTTTGTACCGCACGAGCATTCGTCAGCGGTTCACCTGAAAACACGCAACCGTTCACACATTAACATTAATTATTTTAAATAAACCTCATTAAAATATTTCGTCTATTACGTGGAATTCCACTGACGTTTCCTTTTTTACGGTGACTGAGTTTGGTGGGATAAAAAAGATTCTGGATCATATGACACTGTAATACCAAACCCTTTGCTAAACAATTTAACATTTTATGCTTCATTCCATAAGGTAGCAATTCGTTTGAGTGATTTATAAAGGTGTATAATGAATGGAGTGACATTTCGAGATCTTCGGCGTCAATAATGCGACTTTTTGCTACAAAAAAACTGTTCTACCAAGAAGCTTTTATCAAGATCAAAGTTGGAGCATTCAAAACAATTAAACTTATCATCGGGGGCGATTCATTAATAACGTTTGTTGGGCAAAAAATAAATGTTTTGTTTACATTTATTAGGGAAGTGGCGAGGTCTCATCCATCAAGTGGAGGAAGACGAATTGGGATGAGTGTTAGCTACACAACGACACTGTATTCACTTGATGCTCATTTAGTTTAATATAGTACCTCGTGGAAAACATTTTGGATTCTCATGAGAAACTAACCATTAAAAATGGTAGTTTTGTAACGGATTTCTGGGATAAAGTTGTTAAGGCTAGTTCGTCAGTATACTGGCCATCTGCATTCTAAAAAATATGTAGTGCATTGAAGTACACTACGTCTATAACCTTACCTCAGGCGAATAGAATTTGGATACTTACCTCCGATGATTTTCCATATCTCTCCTCAATTAGATATAGGTAGTACATGTGTATTTATTCTTTAAACAGTGCTCCTTTTCTCTTAAGTATTTTCTCCCTAATAGTCTCTTTACTCCATACAAGATAAATATAATGTTTATCCACAGCACTCAAAGCTTGAGGCTTATCCACTGCATTGTTTACTTATTCTATAACAGGAAAAAAATCATTGGGAAACACTTATCATAATTATTTTAGTTTAAAGTGTAAGATGCAACATCACCAAATTTACCACACAACATAATACTCTAGGAATTATAATTAACGCCAGGAAGACGTAATTACCGTCAATAAGTATCATGTTATAATTACTAAAAATTCACGGTAAAATGTTTCAAAATTCAAATATGGTCGGTATTCAAATACATATTTAAAAAGTACACCTATTTCCGATGATATTTTAACACAAAACACGGGGGTATCGGAAAATAGGAGTCACGTTACTGGCGCGCAACAAAATAACATTATTAGAGCAACATATGCCTCTTAACGACTTCTAAAAAGTTACACTTTTTTGTAACTGGCCCGCGACAAAAAGCGCCAAATTAACTTTTTAAAGGAAACGATCTGTTTTTAAGAACGCCACGTGTGACATCGCTGAGATGGCGATGCATTCTATTTCTGAATGACACCACATGTCTCTGTTGATACTTTGTCGTCAAATAATCCCTCATCATTGGGGATATCTATTTTTACCACTACCCCGATTGATGACGCCAACTTCGAGAGCTTAACTCGACTTTAATATGCCTGTGATATATTGAACCTCGTTACGGAGCTGACACATTGAAACGAATTCCCTTTATGAATTATTCTTTCTACCCGTTACAGACTTTATGAAACGTCTTTCATATTTCACGTTACAAACTTTATTGTAGCAGGCATATAACAAAGGGAACGGTAGAGTTTGAAAATATAACGCCTCAATCTGTATTCCATTTTACAAACAAATATATTCAATAGACAGAATAGAAAAAGACAATACAGTTTTTATTTGGTTTGCTTTCACAAAAAAGCCCTAGAGAAATATATGCAAAAATATAAGAGAATGGAGGAAGAAAAACTCACGAGTGTACAGGCCGATAAAGGGAAAAAAGGAATGTTCTTAACTGGTTCCGACATTATATTCGCATTTGTGAAGATCAAAGAGCATGTTGTGACACACGGGCAGGGAAAAACTTCGGTCGGCGGTGGTGAGGTGAACAACGCTGGAGGGCTCTCAAGTAACACCATCCTTGAGGGAGCTAGGCTTTGAAACAAAATGCGTTTGCATACATTAAACTGTAAGAATGTTGGAGATAGGGAGGGTAATACCGACGGGTCCCTAGGGGAGTGTGTTTCGGCGATTACGCGGACGGAATTTCTCAACAGTAAGTTGCCTTCTTGGCGAGATAGTTTGCACGTAACACTAGCCTCTTTGCGTATTTTCACAGTCAAAGCCGCTCTCCAGAATACTTCTGTGTTTCAAAGTATTTGAAAGGCAAATTAGGAACATATCTTGAGTGAGTTCCTTGAGAGCCTCGAGCACTGCTACGCTTGGGACGTCGTAAATATTTGAACATAATGAATTTAAGCCGCGTCTTGGTTTGGAAACACATTTCAGGTTTAAGATAAAATTCTCCTGAAATGTGCTAAGAATTTTTCGCATACTTTGCAGCAAAGAGAATTAACATTTTAAATTGTAATTCTTGGAAGAAAACTTTTAATTCAGATAGTGTGTTTCTATGTCGGACGTCATATTTTATTCAAATCTGTGACGCATAAATTATGATTAATTTTACATCAAATGAACATTTGCATCAAAATGAATTAACCAAAATGCAAACATAATCAAATGCCGTGTCAACTAATTCAGTATTTGCAACAATGAAACGCGAATGCAAATAAAATTACCGATACAAAGGTATTAACCCCATATACAAATAGTGGTGTGTTAGTAGCTGAATTTGCAATCTCTGGGCAAACACATAAGGCCCCTAGGGATTGCCCCGACTTCGGATGATGCACGCGCCAGCCGCCTTGAGACACGATATAGAAACTTTGATGTGACGTGTGAGTCATTACAAGATTACATACTCCGGAAGCTTTTGATGATAAAGCTTTCGTTACACAGAACGCGGGTTTGAAGTTAATGACTTTATAGGTGATCGCCATCGCTTTATTTAAGGGCGCTACTGCCAGCCAGTTTCAATGTGAGACCGTAGCCTTTATACTAAATGTCAGCTGGTAGCATCAGCCTGCGCTTTGAGTGACGTCACTACACTGCACCCGCGCTCTACGTGACATCAACTATCCGACGCTTGAGGGTTCACGTTCGGCTAAAACGCCGATTAAGCTATGGTCTAGTTCTGCGGTCATGAAGTTGAAACCTCGATGGGTCCTGTTTTTTAACTTCGGAAATAGTTATAAGCTTTGTAAGTAATAAATGCTCTGAATGGTTTGGACTATTCATTAAACAGTTTAGCTTGCAAGTCATAATCATGTAAAACATAATACGAGGCGAAAAGTGTATCAAAAACTTTTGTTAGACAATATCAGTTATGCAACCATTCAATCAATCCAAACAAATCATGATAAGTCTACATCACCAACTTTTACTGATCAGATTTTATTAACACATAACAGCGCCATAAAAGATAAATAGAACATTCGTAAATAAATAATTCCTTCTCCCTGTAGATCAACAAAGTAACAAAGTTTATGTAGCGTTTTTATAAGCGGCAAAAGTTACTTATTAACTTATCCTCACTGGCGGTAGGTAATAAATTATTACGCGTCTACGATTCGGCGTTTCATGTCTTCATGGCAGTTATTACTGGGGTACGTTTATGTCGCAAAGACGCAAGTCCGAAACGGCCGAACGCAATAACCGCTAGTAGTCGCAGCGGTGATAAACTTAGTCGAGTCTGCGCGCTGTCATGGGACAAAGGATTTCAACTGGGCAACAAGGAACTGCTCTAGGGCTGTTAAGCGTAACGTTTTTTTAATTCTTTTTATTTGTCAATAAAGTTTGTTTTTAATGGTACAAATACCACAAGGAAAACGCCCAGACTCTGAACATCGAACAGGTATAAGCTACAAAACTTTGCGCAGAAGGCCCGATGCCCAAAAAAATACCAATTGAACATTTGATTTAAGTATTAAAAAAGAGTTGAATTTCGTAACCGTCGGAGAAATAATTATCTACTATGAATAAATTATTCTTATTCTTCAGTTGGTATCTATATTCGACTTTAAACATTCTAGTAAGCTTAATTACCTACTTGCTTTAGTTCTAATCATAGATAAACATTACCCAAAGGGCGTATCATGGCTTAGTATGGAAAATGTAAATATGCATTCATTAATTATAATGCGCTGTAACAAGAAACAGGCGGGGCAGAAGTAAAGGGATACGAAATCCAATCCCCATACGGTCCCAACCCTCCCAACGATGATACAAACAAGTCTACAAATTTAAAGTACACTGAATAACAAACTTAGTAGTTTTCTCACATAAAAGTTACTCATCCACTCAAAGTTTTATAACGTTCGTCACGCGAGCGTACGACTTAAAAACTTTTAGCAAGTTGACAACCCTGCCTGAACCAATTTAATGCTGTAAATCCACAGGGCACACTTACCTCCCTTGAAACTCATGCGATATTGCGTTTTTTCTAAACCGCAGTGAAGGGGGCGTAAGTATGTGGAGCTATCGCTTGATGTCGTCACGAAAATGTTTTACGTGTAAAAATGTTAAGGAAAATAAAAATGTGTGTCGGGAAAGCAGGTTGACTTTTTTGTTGGGTTTTTAGCGAAGTGCACGGGTACGTGGAATTCGTGGTTCGCTTGTATATTTATATCCGAGTTATGTCTGATTACAACGAGTGTATCTGACAAAAATCTTTGCTATCCCTTGAATTTATAAATTACATCTCGGGAATGAATTTGTATGTTTTGGACTCGTAATTTTATTTGTTTTTCCAAAACCTAATATTTATCTCAAGTTTCAAATGAAGGTTAGACAATATAAAGGTCTCTGTATCTGTACCCTACTATTAACAAAACAAACCTAATTGTTAATGTTTAATCAAATAAATACGCCAATAAAATTGGGTAAAACAAAGTAAAACAAAAATCCTTATTAATAAATAGCGCGCGTGCCTTCACCCAAGAATTATGGGGTCCCGTAAGTTTTGGAAAATATTGAATTGTTCCCGTGGGATTCCTTCCATTTTTCTCTTAAAACCATAACAAATTTCCAGATTACTTACGTACGGGATAGTCCCCTCACTATCTTTCTTTTTCTCTATTTATTGCTCTCCACCCTAAGCTAAGTTATCGAAAATATAATCCCTCTTACGCACGGAAACTTCCACAGCTGATTACTACTTGGCCCTAATAATGTTACAGTATTAATGTGGATATTCCACATACCGATACATTATAAGAAATGTTTTGGCATGGACAATATTTCGGTACAGATAAACCATATTTTTCACGTACCTATTAGATAATTATCTAATAACAGAGTCCAGTTTTGTCTTTTACGCTAACGAGTAGTTTAATCAATATTATGTATAAACCAACAAGCGCCACGTAAACATATTCACAGCGAAACACGACTCTCCAGGAGTTAGTACATCATTTGTAAGAGTACTATAAGTAAAAAGCCTTAAGCAGATCACGTTTTATCGCAGAACTTTTAAACCCGTTAAAACCAAATGTTAACCATAAAACAATCATTATACTTTCATTAGTGGATTGCCCATCCACGTTATGATATACGCTGAATAATCTGGGGTTATTCTCCAAGTTCCGAGTTGCGGGTAGAAGAATAAAATCCAACTGTAATCCTCGCGAGATTAATATTATTTTATCGCTCACAATAAATAAGGAGTGAATTCAATAGCCGAGCACCAAACGGAATTATAAGTTTTTTGACGCACTAGTGGAAAACTTTCACTGGATTCAATCTGCCCGGGATTTGTTCCGAGCGCTCTATATTCAGCTGAACAGGTACCGAGTAAAAGTAAGTATATGATCGTATCTATGTTGTAGAAGTAGATTTAAAGATGGATTCTTTGACAGTTCTCTAAGATTCCTTTGAAGATGTATGAGCGATATTATTCGAGTCGAGTGATGATGGATTATTCTATTCGATTTTCTTACTTTGTAGTTTTGTAAAATATACATGGATTTGAAAGATATTTTACAAATTCTAAGAATAACTCAATTTTACTTTGTGTCTGGACGAGGACGTCGATTTTATCTAGTAACTAGAAGGACATTATGACAATGTCCCCAGAATGAAATAAAGCCTTCCACTTCAACTTATTGTAATAGTTGTGTTTAACATAACCCCTGACGTCTTTTATAGATGTTAAATGTATTCTTAGCTTATAGTTTTAAACATTAAAATCATTACATTTCCCCGCAATAACTACATTGTCGGAGTAAATCTAATAATGTGATGTATTTAAATGAATATCACTATCATAATTATTATCATTTTTTTATGTACCCACCTATACCTATATAAGACTATTTGGTGCTAGACTAAAAGTCCGAATCATAAGATACAATAGTTTACGATACACGAATATCAATTTGAAAACAAGACATCTTGCCTTGAACAGATTACGTCTTCAAATATTGGTTTTATATTTGATGACACTTAAAAAAATATATAATTTATCCTACAAATTCGCATTCAAGTTACACAACTATCGTATCTGTAAACAATTCATGTAGACAACTGAAGTTATTAATAACATCATTGTGTTTGTAAATCGTTAACTGAATAGAGTCGGTAGCAATAAATAAAATTAAACGGAATATTACTCAGTAAGGGGTTTCTGCACACAGCACATCGATATAAAGATTTATTGTGTTGTTTGTCCATGTATTAAAACTACATGACTATTGAATTATGTAGTTAAACAAATGGTGAGGAAATATGACAATAACTGGGTGTAAGTATGACAAGATTTATTGTACTGTCATGCGGTCTGTGCGGTTTTGAATGTACAAATTTTGCCGCAATGTATTTAAAATTGGGCGCTTGGCATTGTTATGTTCATAAATCGATTAAAACACAAAATATAGAGTACATAAAAAAGATTACACAGATCTTGGACAAGCTTTGTATAGTTGTGATGACAACTTGGAACGTGATTTGGAATATTAAACACGCTTTGTAGTATGTTTTGTTGCTCCACAGATTTTATATTTGCTTCCCTAATTACAAAATACGTGTCAAAATGCTCTATATAATTATATTTATCCAATCTGTAAAAACTTGAGTTTTGGATTAAGCCATAACCCTGCACTGTTGTATAAGCGTGTTGGAAATGCCCATCTAGCCAACAAACATTTTTCTCTAGAATCTCCAGAGAAACATAAAAAGTGTCAGTTTCCTAACAAGTCCTCCAAGTGTCGTAATAGAAAGTAATGTTACTTACAATGAGGCTATATCCATAATGGTAACGTCGACTTTGATAACAGTCCGCCTATTTTAAGCACGCTTGGAAAATCAAATAATTTGCTCTCAAAATAATATGGCACCATTCGCAACCGACCTTATTATGAAAAATTGGCAATGTGTGTCTTATTTTATGACGTCACAAGATTGAGTTATAAATCAAGGCTTTCTTACCATTTGTACGTACCATCTAAGCGGAAAATGACGCTATTCTTTTTTGGAATTGCCGTTGTAATTTTAATAAAGTGTTAACTCTCTTCCTGATTTTGTATTATTGATGGCCATTTCTGATGATACTTTACCGTTATCTTCAATTTAATCTATAATTGCATAATACAACATTGAGGTGCAGTGCAGTAATGAAAGAAGCTTCTAAAAAGTCCCCGACAATTTTTAGTCTTTGGCAGTGTGTAACGTTAACGCTGTTTTCCTATATCGTCTTTGAATCTTATGAACACTTTCTCATTAAGTACTTTGAGGCTGTCGCGTATGTCTTGTGTATAATTAATTATCTGCACTATGATCTAAGGCTATTTCAAAATATTCATACCTAACAATAAACCAGGACTATAACTGAAAAGTCTCATTCTTATTTTGAAGGTACGACATTTGAAAGATTGATTTTACAAAATAATGAAATGGATGCCTTAACTGAACTGTATTATGAATGTATAATTAGCTATGTAAAGAAAATGTCTAATTTAATTGTGGGATAGCCCAAGACAAATAAAAAAGAGTCCACCCGTGAGCTACGGGTGGACTCTATAGAAGGCATCTACTCCTCCCCTATCTGTTATCGTTGTGTTCACAAAACCTCTGTAACATTATATTTATAAGTAGGTATTAATCTCCATTTTTAACTGTAATAAATAAGAACGCGAATCAGATTCTTCCTCGGTTTTTATTACATTTTATATCCGAGATTTTACGCAGAGAAATAAAACGAGGAAGAAACGCGAAGAACACATTGCTTTTTAAATAATATAGGTAGGTATGTTATTTATTTATGTACACACCATTTCCATGGAAATCTGGTAACAAAAGGCTACCTAGTAAAAAAAATGGTAGGTTTTGCTCAAAAATAAAATCCACAAATGGATATCAGATATTTATTAAATTTATTTCCGTTATATTATTTTATCAATAGGTAATATTTATCTAAGGTTGGTAGACGTCATCTGATAGGCACCTATTTGTAACAGAAAAATACTCGTTATAATGAAACAAAAATCATAAAAGAAATACAAGTTACGTATTTGTGTACTTAAAGCTAGAAGAAACCGTACTGGCAAATGAACATTAACGTTTACACTGCTTCCCCTATCAGAGAGGGACGATTTTCTTAAGTGCCAACTTCGCATTTTTAAAACTTTGACACTTTAAGCGTGCCATCCTTATTTGTCACACATACACGTGGTATGCATAAACCGCTGGTTCATTCACCCTTCGTACTCCGCATAAATATGAATTGCACCCTCACTAAGACAAATTATTTCATTTCCCCGTCCAAAGGGACGTAGGGACGTAGGGACGTGACTGCACGGTTCCATCAAATGTACGAGAGATACACCGATTTAATGTAACGATGGTAATATGATGGTGGTTGTTTTAAGTAGATGTCACGGTTTTTAGTGCTTGAGTTCGTTAATGGCTTGCTTAACGGTACTCGTTTTAAGTGTGCATTTCTCATTCGTATTTTAGGGTCAAAATTAAATACGAACGTAAAATTATAAGGGACATTGCATGGAAAATATTATAGATCTAGTGGCAGCATATGCACCGGTTAAGTTACTTATGTCTTAGCAGTGTTATTGGGGTTCTCTATTACGAAATACTTAGTATTTAGAACCTGATAAAGGAATAGCTTGTATCGGAGACGAGCCTTTTGTTAACCCCCACACACGACATAATGTGACCCAAATCCCGCCCAAAACATCGAACCAACACTATGGTTTGACAGCTAGATATAAAGGTAATTTGACTAATTATGGTAGAAGGTAAACTTAGCTATTCGAAGAGACCCTGGACTAAGTTCTACAATATAAACAAACCATACAATGACTAGTTGGGGTAGACTGAAGCTCACCTTTATCATGACTCCATACACCATCATTTTATTTTAAGTCCCATGTATCAAAGGAAGTGTGCATATTGCTTGGTATTAATAAACAAAACACGTCGACAAAAATCCTATTTTCATACAAATAGTTTCTCTGACATTTCCAGCCATAAACACACTAGCGACCAGTCACGTAACTAACCCTCTAATGTCCAAATATATGAAATTTCGACCCGTCAGTCAATCAGGAGGGACTTTTCACAGGGGAATTTGTGTACCAATAAGGGGCTACGTGGAAAATAATAAAGTTAAAAGAAAATGTCTAACCAAGGGTTGGTTATTTACATAGTAACCTGAAATAAGAACATAAATAAAAAGGTTTATCGGCAAATGTATTTTAATACAAGTAAACATATTATTTTAGGGTTTGTTTTTCAGCATATCGAATGTTTACGCACACTTGGTAAATAAATGGTTTTTATTCATAATTCGGTGAAATCGATGAAAACCAACAACGGCTAATTTAATTCAAAGCAAATAAAAATGTATTAATATCGTGCAGAAGAATAATGTAGGTACCTATAGTATCACTCAAAGTGAGCGAGGGAACTATTATAGTTCACTTGTCCCTTTCAAGTTGTGAGAAAAGACCATTGGCCTACAAAAAAGGAAGGATTGACTACCATCGTTTGTACCTTTAATTTTGTCTAGCCTAAAAGTACTTAGCACCTATCTGGATGATTATGTTATTTTTATTACTGTCATATCTAACAATCTAGTTAGATCCAGGTTAGATCATAATTGGAATCATAAGACAATTATATTACTTATTTAACAAATACAGGACGTTTTACTAATTTGTTTATTCAGTTAAAACATTCCGGAATATTATTCTTGCAAAATTAATTCAAACTGTTTGTCAGTTCACACAACAAAATGTTGTTGAACGCGGCCACCGTTTGTTTGAGGCCTAAGAGGGCTTATGCCTGTTAATTAATTCTTACCATAATATACATAACAAGGAGTACTAAATTTACATTACTTCCAGCTGTCTAATAAGCTGGGCGTCTAAGTGAAATTGTTCTCTCCCGTCGTACACACTTTGTCACCGTCAACGTGAAAACGTCCAGGGAAATTGGCCCCCAGTTCAAGCGAGCACAACCATAATTAGGACTGGCTAATGTCCCGGAAAAACAATTTCATAAAACATCTCATTTCTTGCCGAGCTGCCGGGCCCGCATAAAAAGAAATAAGACACTAAATAAACTTCTACTTACACGGTCGGGTACACCTTTATTCGCAGCCATGATGAAATATGTACGGTTGTACCGTTGACAGAGCTCGATGGGCCGAATTCCGGTTTACGTGGAAGAACAATTTGCCTAAAGCTTGGACTCGAATTAAAATTGCTCTGGGGTGACAACTCACAGCATTGCAATTCGAAATCCTACCGCAAATTAATGCGGAATCACCATGTACTGTATTACAAAGGATTTAAGGCTATAATTAATTAGTTCAACATTTAAACTTGTAAACACTTCACATATTTGGCGCGGCATAATGCGATTTGTGGCAAATCAGTCGCAGCTACCTATGTAGTTCGAATATTTTCATGGTCTGTCAATTTGTTCCGAACAAATATGAATAGTTTGTCGTTAGGCATTCATTTATTTGACTTTGTTCTACACAGCGATTTCGACACATTTTTTTGTGAAAACCAGTGACATTTATATTCCTGGAAAACTATTCATTGGAAGTTTTCCCACTGTATTTTTAGCAAGAGTTTTTGGTCAACTAGTTATTGTGTATGCATGCGAATACATACTTAACTATGCAGATTTATCAAAGCTAGTGTTTTGAATATATGTACAAGTACAACCTAAATTATATTTAATAGGTATTTTAACTTAAAAAGCAGTGCTAAGTTAAAAGCTGACATTTCAATACGGAACAGGCAGACTGCGACTATTGCCAGACTTGTCTGACTTTGCGAAAAAAAAAAAACAATAATATAGCGAACTCCAATTGAAATAGGGTTGACCCTGTTTAGTTTTTGCTGAACACAAAAAGTCCTCGCATTACCCCGTTGTTGCTGTAGGATTCTGTCGGCCCAACTTGGGAAGTTTCGATATCCTTTTTTATCCGTGAAGCCTGCTATCGACCTAGTTGGACCTAGTTACACCGGCTGTCAAACTCGCTTATCTTTGCCATCTTGTTTGCGTAAAACGTTTTTAGAGGGCTTCAGGTAAATTGGAAATATTTGTAAATCTGGGTTAGGCACACGTAACTAAATTCGTATTATGTTGCTGGAAACATTGGCTTTAGACTTTTTTTTACTCTATTCTTATTAATAGAGGAGTGGAGATAAGCAATATAAGCATATTGCTACACTTAATAGTGATGTACAGTTAGATATAGGTATATTATCCTTCTATAAACATGCAACGTCTTTAACTTGCATTGCTTTGACGATAAAAAGTCACTGATGTCGACGACCGACTTGGGTGTCTAAATAAGAAGCTTTTGAAAAAAACTCTACTAACTTTGTAAGTGTGAGTTGTTGCCTGAAAAAATGATCGTGTGAGGAAACAAATTATAACCAGGTAAAGTTCTGTCTGAGTTTCCAGGTTGTTTGGCATTGTATATAGTGCGCATAAACTTATTTCCCTGCGGACTATGAGTGGACTAATTACACGTCAATATTCATTTGCAGCACGATACTACTGTGTGATTAGCTTTGCTTCGTAGATATTAGAAACGCTTTTGTATTCTTATCATACAGGCAGGTATTTTTATTATAGATAGGTTTTTATATCTACTGAACAAAAAAAAGTATTTTTTTTAGGTATTATTGTATTTCAGTTACTCTATTCAGTCTATGCTTACTCAGGGTTGAACTAGATTTATTTATCGCTTAACGTCTGACCTCTGCAATCAACTTGTAATAATATTTGTTATTCTGTACCAAGCGTCTAATTTGGTCAATCAAGTCTGCCAATGTTTTCAAGCTTATCAAACGGACTTACACATTCTGAGCACAGTGAAAGGGGCGAAAGGGCATACACGCACACAAAATAAATTAACCATCATGAAATTGCACCATCCATTACTAATTCCAGATAACGCTCACGCACAATTATCTTTTGGAACTTATTAAGATAAGCTGCCAACGGATAGCGGTCGTTTTTCCTATTGCTCCAAATGGATAAATTACTCGCGTTATCGATACGAGTGATGGACAGCCCTAGATTATGAGTAATCCTGTTAAGAAATTATACGGATGTATTATGTTGTACGTTTGGAGATTGAGGTGATTTGGAACAGGTATGATTAGTATTTTATCATGCTGTTACTCCGGTTAGCAGTGGGATGAATTTTGCTTGTAAATATTTATGCATTTATTTCAGTAAACTGCAAAACAAACCTGATGAGATTGGTACAAGACAGCAGTGAATATATATGCCTATCCTTAGTAGTGGGATAATGAAAGCTATAAATGATGATACCCTAATATTTTGAAAATAATAGAGACGGTTTTAAGAGGCCTTTCCAGTACCTATCTGGTACTAAACTAATAAATATGCGTACTCTATGTTGTAGCATGTGCTAGATAATGATCAGCATTATCTGAACAAAGCCGTTTTTAAACCCCATATGCACATTGCATAAAGGGTTTGCAGTCAGATTTGTATAAAGATATGACCCGGACATAGCCAAGCATAGCCACGAATTATTATTAGTCATAACCATAAAATTGTGGTCAATATTATTATAATAAAACGTGAAATCAAATCTAATCGCACTGTTGCGTATGTGAGAACAAACATGCGTATGTTTAAAGACAATACTAGTGTATACCTTGCAAACCTATAGATTTACACAAGTAAATGGTAACGTGTGTGGTTGCTAAAGAGTCGCAGGAGTTAAAAATTATTAACCATTTTGAAAAATGTGGTCAATTCAATATAATTTAACATAAGGGTTTATAACATAACATGTATAGTATCTTACAAATAAAATTCGACAGTTAAAAAGCACGCACTAATGTAATTAAGTATCCCCCACACATGTACAAATGTATATAAATGTAGGACCTACAATTAAATCTAACCCTACGAGCGCGCGTGACTAACATTGAAATATGCAACTGTCGGGATTGTGCAGTGAATGTGATGGCAGTCTAAATTGTTGCGACCGTTTAGTTCTGCTCGGTGCCCGCTGGTTATGTGCGTTAACTGTATCTGTGGTCGTCGTACGTATTGTAGTACTATTGTACATTTGAATAGATCATATTGTAGGACTTCTTTTCATTGATCAATGAAAACCTGTTTTGTTTTTTATGTACCTATTATTAGTTTCAGTATGTTGAATGGTAATAAATTATTGTCCTTCTTTGTGGCTATACTTTTATTGTCAGCATTTATAGTGTGCATCCTAATAATGATTAAGATAGACTAGTAAAAAACAAGTTTTAAGGAGAACAACGTAGAAGATAATCTGGCGCAGACATACTTCCAATGTTTGGCTAAAATACCGGTCAAGTAAGCTTTTATAATTCTTCTAGATTTAAATTCAAGACTAAGGTACAAAAAGTGTATACAATTGAACATCACAAACAAAACCGGTCTGCCATTGTGAACAATACAACAGTCCCTGCTTTACTGAAATAAATTACGCAAACAATTAAATATCGGCAATAATGCGAACATGGGGTGCGACAATTTGTCTGGACCGGCTCGCTGGGGTTGCTCATGGATACAGCATGATCATATTTGTGAAAAATATTATTTTTTCAAGGTAATATTAACTATTGTATTTGCTTTGAAGGTCTGCTGGAAAAAATTTCTTTATGAAATAAGCAGTACCTTTGTACCTAATGTTACTCTTGATGTTTGTTTTTTTTTATCTAGTGTGCGTACAATTGTACATACATTATTAAATAAATAAATGGCTAACGTGTTAATATAATTTTAATCTTTTTATAACGCAAGACGTTTGTAAGTAGAAAAAATTAATGTCTTCCAATCTTATTACTTACTGGTCAAGAATGAAAGAGACAAAACACATTGAATCAAATATTTCGTTTAGTAAAAGGATTGGAGTTTTGTCTGTGAGTCAAGAAGACTCTATGCTAGATTTAATTTGCTAAAGAGGTAGAATGTATCTTGAATTACTTAGCATTTCTGAATACTCTGAACTTTCTCCGTCGGTCCTAGGTAGCCCCGCGGGACAAACCTCCAATACTTAGTCGGTAAAAGATTTCACTGAAAACATCTTTATTTAGATTTTAGTAGCTTAGTAATGTATAACAACTATCGGTAGGATTATATGCAAATTGCACATATCAATAAAATACTTATGTGTGTAGAGAAAGATAATAAAGTGATCAAGGTCGTAAGTTGTGTAGTCGGACGTTTGCAATTGTAGTAGGTACTGCCTTAAAACAGAAATAGTAGTAGGTAATAATGACGTCACTAACGCTGTTTCTTAACGTCCTTCTAGTTTTACATACCTATCCCTACACATAATACCTATAACGTGATGACGGCATTGTATATGGATTTTTCAAACGCATACTCAGTATTATTAATACTGATTGTTATAAACACAACAAAGAGACAACACCCTGTGCATCCATTGCGATATAACACATGCATTGCGTAGTTAATGTAATTATGAGGCCGTAACATAAACGGGCCCGACTTGTTGCGATTAGAAATTGTCTCCACTCAGGGATGCAAAACATTTTGTTACTGTTATTTTACTCTCAGCACGGTTTTTAGTATACACCTACCTGTACCTAAAGTTTTCTCGTAGTGACGTGTTAGTGTTTTCAGTTTTTATTATACCGTAAAAACTTTACCTGTTTTAATATCTACACATCACATTGAGTGCTTAACAGTGCGGTTTGCACGTAAAGCAGACAGAATTATGGTATTCGCGATTACTTAAGTGTGTCTGGCTGGTTAGGGCTGTGCACGTTTACATAAAAAATATTTATTAGTACTTTTTACACAGAAATCTGGAAGGACGAAAGTTTATCTATAAAGAAAAACAATCTGCACAGCCTAAAAATGTTCTTACCGCCAAAATGGTAAATAATGGGCACAAAATTGCAATTTTCCCGTTCATTTGTGTGAGTCTGTACAAAATGTTTGCAAGCAATGCCAGCAAATTGGAGGCAAATGCCTGTATTCATTGGAAAAGTTAATGAAACTTACCCCAAGTCAATGATTACCGTCCCACTCTATGAAGTACTTCCAAATTGTTTGGCTTTGTATTTTAGGTGATAATTTTGCTTAGTAAAAGTGTCCTTTTGCAGGACTGTTAGGCGTAACTCAAGGACAGACAAACAGACAGACAAACTTTAAACAAGTTAGATTTGTCGGAACTTCTAAAAAATAAAAACCTAAACTTATAGTAAAGAACACGTGCTTACGGCTACTTGTGTAGGTATCGAAGCGGGACTAGGCTAAAGGAAGAAAATTACTGTTTATTTCAGACATGCGAAGCTTCTTTCAGCAAAGCATAATCACTCACCTTTCCAAATAATAATTTCTACATACCTACACCAAGTCATGCATTCTTATTAAAGTTTTGTTTAGTTTTATATTTTCCCCAAAAATAGCACTTCAGAGCAACGGGTAAGTTTTGACAGTCTGTTTGAGTTGTTGGTTGTAGTATATCAAACCGGTATCCAGAGAGCGACAAAAACCTAACCCCGAAAGAATGCTTAATCAAAGTGCATTTCATTTTATCTGAAAACACTTTTAACGTCAAACTAACGCAATAAAAGCAAAGGGTGGGTGCACTGCACGTGCTGCCTCGGGCTGTTCGACAGAGTTAATGCACAGTCTGCCTTCGAATTATCAATTCAATTAAATTTCAAATGTTAGTAACGGTTGTGACATTTCCTGGGGCGGGAGTGTTTGTGGCAGGCTTAAGAATTAAGGGGATTGGATGTGAGAAGTGGTTAAAGTGGAGCATAAGGTGGGAAAAGGAACCTAGTGCCTATATATTGTACGTACACAAATAAGTATGAAAAATAACACGTATATTTGTTTCTTTTAAATGAGTCTTACACGTATTTATTGATAGCTACTTCTTGTGATTCAGGAACGGTACTGAATTCAGTTAGTAATACTTTTTAAGTATTAGAAACTATTTTGATATACCTACTTTTCTAGTGAAATCAGAGTAAAGGTAATCAGCAACAACAGCCGAGAAAACTTTGAACAGTACTTGAGCATTTTATACGAAATACTTTCTTTATCCTCACCTTATAATCCTATTCATGACTATACAAAGATTTCACGTAGTGTCTCTCAAATATTCAGACTAAGGTCAAATATCTTAGAAAGCTCAAATATTTTTCATCATAAAGGGGCTCGAACGGCCTTTACGAAGAATAGATATCGGAATTTTTTGGTGCTCCATGCATGGGTTGAGTAAGTAAATGCATCGTTGCGTTAGTTGGACGCTAAAAGTTTTGTATAAAATGAAATACACTTTGATTGTACTTAATTACCGTTATCATGATTTCCGCTGAGCGTGACTTCCTGCGTCGAGCAAAATTTTAACAGTTTTTCCATCCGGTAGGATCCTCAGTAGCAGTACAGATTATATTATATTCATTTCATCAGTACCCGATTAATGCCAATAAGCTCGCCCTCTATTACATACCTCCTTAAATCATAACTGGCGAATGTGGGTGTACTATACACCTCTGTCTTCGTCTTCAGAGAATACAAGCGGTTCGTTATGTTACGTTTATATACAAAATATTGAAAGAAAAACGCAAAACTATCACTAATTACAAGACTACAAAGTAATTTCCTTCTGTAAGTGCATCTTAGTATCACATTCGTACTATAGTCGGCAGTTAGCACAGCCTCCCTTATTAATTGGTCTATTGCTGTAAGTAATTGCCCACTGTAGACTAACTGGGACCATTACTGTGTACTGGTAGATGCACCAAACTGCTGGCATAACTTTATTAATTGCCAAGTTATATCTACATAGTTAATAGTTGTTGAATTATGTTGAGGTTATGTGTTTGTATTATTGTGAGGTCATTGATCGGGTATCGATGTTTTTATTTTTTTAATGATTTTTGATATCATTTTAGCTTATTGCCCATGCTAAATTCAAATTGATAAAGGAAACTAGAAAGATGATGGACACGAGCGGAATGCGAACCCGTGACCTCCGCCGATCCAAGGCGTAACTCTGCTAACAGAGTTGTCGTGTCGCTAGGTAGAAGTCGACATCCGTTAGTGGTTACGTAATCGTATCTCAGGAAATATTCTGTGACTATAACATTTGATAGGAGTTCTCTGCAATCATAAAAGCCTTCCTTGTTTACTCCAATTGCTGCCTAATATTGGGCTAATACGTGGCCTAATACGTTCATTACATAAATATAGCTCGCCAGACATAACGGGGGCTTGGCGAAATGAGATGCGTAGTCCCCCGGCCGGCGTCTGTCACATTCGAAAGAGAGATGTGAATTTTATGCAATCCTGATCTTAGATAAGGAAGAGAGGAGGGTGCAGAGTCCTAGATAGCCGCTTTATTTTAATACGAACCGACAACAAATAACGAATAAATATTCCCTTTTTTATTGTTGAGTTGTGACGCGAACACTTTGATTTAGGGTGAAATGAGAGGGGTTCAGCGAATTGTGGTCGAGATTATTCGGGATAGCACACGGATTTATATTACAGTCGCTGTCAGAAACTCGAGAGGTATCAAGTTTCATCAATATTTTGAGAGTGTTGACCCGCAATTCTGGATTGGGTTCTTACAGATTTGCCAAATTGTTTGAATTGAACCATTTGTAGATTGTAGAGCTTCGAGCTTTTCACGATTGAACTTGGTTAGGTTTAAAAAAAGGGGTGGATCGTCTTTATTTGCATTAGAATTTGAGCGTCGCTGAACTATTTATTATTTTGTGCAGAATTAACAGCAAAATGTGGTATAGGTAAATAGACCCTTGATACAGAAGACTACATACTATTATGGGATGAAAAATCCTTATTAAAATTTATAAACGCAATTATAATTTATGAACTAAGTGAATACTTGATACACACTATAATTCCTCCACGGTTAATTAGTAGGAGCTTGCTGCACCTGAAAAACTTTGTTTTCTTTTCTTAATAATAATTATTTTAGCGACATTAAGAATGGGGTTATCGTAGCAAACACTCTCATTATGACTATGGTTTGTAAACGACTCGGGCTGATGATTATGTTGATATTAGAGCAGGTATTCCAAGGCTCCTGTATTAAAACTTTAAACTATAATACAGGTAAACAACTGATGAGCCTAACTTAACTAAACACCTGGCTTATTAAATTCTTCAGGTTTAATATTAAATCGAAATAAAATTACCAAACAGTTGTAATGGTGTTCTGTAACTTATTTCAATTATGGAGATGTCACAATATTACTCCCATTTCCAAGCTACAAAGTAAACAAATATACGAATATAAAGCAAATATTGTTTCTGTTATTAGATGACCAAACTAAACAACATTTTGCCCTAGGGGAACCTTTTTGGCCACTACCTTAACGTAGTTCCCTACACGTGTTTCGTGGATTCAAAGTTTTAAGGCCGCCACCCTCATACTATAAAAACAATCAGTTCAGTTTCAAATAAGAAACAGACGTACTGCACTAGGGACACTGAAAGTTCACTTTTTATAGGGGACCAGAAATTATGTTTGGGTGATATATGACGACACTTCTCCGGAATTTAAACGTCCCGTTTTCGTAACGGTTACTTACAGCGGCTAGGTAGGGCGCGAGTGTGACCCTTAATAAATTCAGAATAAAAGAGTGCGCCGGAAAAATTGTTTCTGTTGAATGTTTTATATTTTATGATTGCGGTCATAATTTCACGGTAATTGAGTGTCCTGAAATCTTTTAAGGAAATGTTTTTAGCAATAAATTTACGTTGATGTACTTACCTATAGAAAATGCGTGGTAAAGAATTGGAGACGAATTGAGCACGAGAAATAGGATCAAACCCAGGAAAGTATCATCAGATTTTTTATTGTTTAGACTAATATAGGTACCCACATTTCAGAATCACTAGACTGCAGCGATTGAGTACCCTTTATACACAATTATTGATAGGAGACGGATGAGAATAAAGTTGAATATGTAAAATACACTAAGTAACTTACTAACGAAATAAATTCATTCCATTGCAATTCCAGTGCCTAATTTGGTATACCAATCGTGTACTACCTCTTTTTATTCAAAACTCGCTTTAGTGCCACGAAGTTGATCAAAATCTAATATTATTCAATTTTTTTTTAAATAAATCATATCACTTGCCTAGTTCACGACAAAAACAATGGCTGCATTTATCTCGATCAAACAGTTGGCTATCTTTCTTCCTGGTAGCAGATGGTGGTGATAAAGATTGCACGACTGATTCTGTACTCGTCGCTGTGACCCTAACCGTATTAGAAGTCTCGGTAAGTGGAACATGAGAGCCGTTTAATTTATCAACTTGTCCGCTGGTCGCTTCGACTGGCCAACTTTATTTTAAAGATGTTTTAAGACAACTCAGGTGTAGTTGGCTTTTGTTTTGTGATTTAGACATTCTGTGTGTGAGTTCTAATACTTAACTTTTGATTAATACCTCATGGTCATTGGGATAATGGTTTCAAAGGGCTTCTGGCATATCTGATTGACTTCTAAATCGTATCGGAAAAAAATTGACGAGAAGTTTCGGTATTGTCCTTGATAATAATTAGAAGCAGTCTCGCCTCGTCTGCCGCGTCTTGGTATGGTATATGGTATGGTATAAGAAGTATATGCACAACTATCTTTGAGAATAATAATTATAATAACATCAAAGATTCCTGTTTAAAATGTTTTGTTGTGAAATTAGAGTCCTGTCTATGTAGTTTTATGAGTAAAGGCAACGCCTAGATTTGTAACAAATGATTACTTATTGAAATTAGAAATTATTGAGGTCTTGAAAAAAGTGGCCCCACAGGTCTTTAGTTCCAATATCAGCTCGTTATTATTCAGCAGTGGACGTCTAAAACTGATTTGTCTTTAATAAGAACAAACATGAACACATTGGCTTAAGCTTAATATAGGTAGGTACGAGTATAAGTTGCCAACTTTATTCGGGCTATTACAAAGCACGTACAAAATTGTATTAACTTCATTTATTAACAAGCTGCATCGTAAATTCTACGTTCATTCTTCTCTAACATCTGTAACGAGTTAGCCTCAGGGTATAGCCAAAAAGTCAGACACTCGCTCCAAAATCGAATTATTTTTTATGTCGATCAATAAGCGGCATTGGATTCGTTCTGCCTGTGCCACGCGTAGCCTCAGGCGATACTCCAAAAGTCCTTTAATGCACAACTCCCGTCTGTCCATTTGTCGAACGTCCCAACTAATAGAGAAATTCCATTTAAAAACTTACGTTTTATGGCCCGAGGGAGGGAGTTTATTGTACATTTTTAATGTTTTGAGTTCGCTAATGTGGGAATTATTTGAGCTTGTGACTGCGTGACTTAAAGTGCTCACAAAAAGTTATTTCTGCTAGTATTTAGTGACGCTCATGTTACACATGTAAGTACCTACTTATAGCTGTAAAAAAATATTTTTCTATTTCAAAGTAAGTACTTGGAACAGATTACTTGTGATAGATAAGATATTACTAAGAACACGTTATTTCAGTAAATTCAAACACCTTTGTTCATAAATAAAGAAAAACTAATGATTATATTTATTTTATTTATTCTAAGTTCAAAAGTACTTATTTTATAGAAAGCAATTACAGGCGTTAATGGAATGTCAATACTGTAGTTGCACGGTATTTTGCTTTGAGTCCGCTGCACTAGTCGCTTAAGGGATTTCGAGAATTCACAAATTGCTTATTATAAAAGCGTGTTAACTCTATTTCTGAGGTCTTACTCGCGCTCAGGGTATTATCAAAATATAATTTCGATGGAAACACGTAGAGGTACATAATGTTTAGTTGCAAAGACCGTGGTCACAAGCAGACTTCTTGTGACCACGGCGGGTGCAACTCGGTCGAAACGTTAAGCCAAAAACTTGTGTTCCCGTTAATTCCTGTGTTGTAATTTAATTTTAGTATCATCATGCAACGCGATAGTTTAAAAGTTAGTATTATGATAAGGTTTCGCAAAATAATAAAAACTGCTACCTTTACGAATTATTGGATTTTCCTAGAAATCATATTTCAAAGCCTTAAACGCTTCTTTTTATTCTAGAAAGAGGCAGAAATAATATCTATGTGGAAGGCGTGGTGGGTAGAAGCTAGTAGGTAAATTATAAGTTTAAAATAAAGTATGAATATTTCATAAATAGCCATTCACTTTTATTCAATTCATGTTTTCTGATTAACGTAGCGGGAACTCAGTGTTATTTCGTTTCCCCAAAGTAATTTTTATACACGAATAGACTATCTAGAATATTAATTTAATAAAAATGCTGTTTTTTCTATACACATCACGGACGACCCAGCTTCATTATATTTTGACTAATTATGAAAAGGACGGCGAAAGTTCTAATTGAATTCAGAAGACTACGGTTCTCTTCATATTTTTTTTCCCCTTAAGTTCGGGTCCGTCCTACGATTCCTAATATATATGCTAATAATATACACTAATTAAGGATCCTCCAGTGGCATTTCAAGATGGGAGAATGATATAAGATTTTTGTCATTGTCTGAAAAAGTTAAAGTTCATTCACTTTAATGACATCTTTTGTCATAAGATTATCGTGTTTTTTTACGAGGTCCAACGCACTTTTCAGCAGCCCTGAAGGAACTTTTGCCACTTCTTCAGGCACATAATTAGGTATTTCATAAAAACTATTTATTTATACCTATATTAGGTATTTTGGGTGTAACTGTATTCAAAATGAATTCATAAATCGTATTTAAAATATAAAAGCACTTACGAGTATTTTAATTCCGCTGGGTACTCGTCTAGCAGATGTTTATTTCAACAAATTGTCAATCCGTTTAGCTCAATTAAATACAAAGTGGAAGCATTTTGTTAAAAGGAAAATAGTACTTGAAACAAAATTATGCCGTAATGTACGTAAATCTTGTTTTTCTACATCTCTCCCCTTCTTATTACACATTGTATGCTTTGGAAATTGTCACGTCTTCATTCTTCCTGTCACCCTTGGCATCCCTAACGACATTTAACTCTACATGTCTTCAAAGTGTATGTAAATTGGTAAATGTAATAAATTGCATATATTTATCTGGTAATGGCGCCTTAATGTGAGGGGTGGGGCAGTGACGGATCGATTGGACGGATTTGTACTGCTTAGTTGGTGTTGGGGACGCTAAATTTGGCAACGACATTCTGTGTGCATGTGAGGTAGAATTGACTATTCACTATCCACTTTTACTTGATCTATGTCATTTATCTCACTTAACGTTACTGAAAATACCGTGCTTATACCACTGTTCAAATCTGCATCACCCTAAAGTTGACTGGTAGAAAATGCCGAATTTGTGCTTAAAATGTGCATTAAGTATAAGTATAAAATAGAAAAATATTTCTCCGTACTTGTTTACCTTTCATCACTCGGAAGTCAACATTGTCTCTTTAAAATTGCTCATATTGAATAAAACATATTTCATCACCAAGTCAATTCATGCACAAATATTACAAACCTTTATCACAGTCGGCACGCACTGGTCCATTCACTGTCATAACATCGATAGCATTCATCAGAGCATCGGCCTGTGCTCCTCGACAAAGAAAATCAAAACATTGTGGACTGCACTGGCATAATTATTATAGGGAATTAAACGGGGTTGCGACATGCGGGCACACTCAAGCCTATCTGCAGTCGTTATCAAACATTCAGTAGGGGACGCATTGACGTTAACGTATTAAGTATACCAATAGCAATAGCCTGGAGACAATATTTTGTAGTTTTAAGGTCTATTTGACCACTAATTATGTCCCAATAACACTGCCGCATGTTATTTAATCATCATCATCAAACAGTCAGTGAGTTTAAGTAGTGGCTGGCGAGATCTATAAATCATAGATTTCAACATTCGTTAAGGTATAAAGTTAAAGCATTTACAAAGCGTTTGATGATATAGATTACATTTTATTGAAATTTTACTTTTCTCATATATATATTTCCAGTGTTTTATTAACATACTGAAATACATTCATATGAATCAATTTATTAGTCTTAAAGTATTAATTTATAAGTCATAGTGTTTTTATTTCAAATAGGCTACAAAAGAGCACTTACAAAACGTTAATTTAGATGCTTGGTTTAAAATTATACCAATTTAATACCAACAAACATGGTCATAGCAATAGCAACAAAACTTCAATGCAACACGTAACAAGTTAACTGACCAGTTCATAATAATATTGTTATCTCAAGCCATGCATTTTGCAACATCAGCTATTATTGCTGTTCCAAATTGGTCTGAGTATAGACCGGCTTAAGGGGAATAAACTACAGACAGTAATTACCTAAACCAGAGTAATTATTCCATGATTATATGTAGATACTAATGGGGGTTGTCAAAGGGCTAATGATCCGTGGAATGGATGTCAAAGGCAGTTATGTACTGGAAATTATTAGCTGGGATAAGATTATTGGTACATAAAGTAGGTACCTAAGCATGTGTGTTAGGCCTAGACATGTTTACTAAGTACATGTGCCTACATTATTAAGTTAGGTTTGAGTAAAGTTTAGGTATTGTCTTGTTGATTGGTATTTACTTAGGCCTAAGTTTTGACCGCTTATATCAAAGGCACTAAATGACATTCGATTGTATAATAAACAATATAAGTTTTTAATGCTTAACGTTTAATTTATGTGCTAATGATTTCTAAAGACCATATTAGGTTACTTAAACTTGATTACATTAGTTCAGTTATTAAAAACAATGAATGTTTACAAATAGTGAATCAAATATTTATTTTGCATTTAAAAAAAAGAACTGCACGCGTCTTCTTTTTCATTTTAATGAAATCTAAACTTCTTACTATATCACTAAGCAAATAAATTACATTTTTATCTGTTAAGTGCTCTTCATCACTAAACGCCACACATTCTTTAAAACCCTCTATTACTTTGAAAATCATGAAATAATAATAAAGCCTACTTCAATTTGAACTACAGTTCCCGCCTTTTATTTACCAATTTATCCGTCTCGAAAAATATAAACTAAAGAAGGGATTTAAATCGACCCATACACCTGTCCCCCTATACGAACCTGGCTTACGAAATACACCTAATATGTCAAATGAAACAAGATTTTTCTCCCCTAGGTAACAATTTAGATCGCGACGCGTCAATAATATAGCAAGGGGGTCCAATCCGGTCCCGATCTTTGTTTTCCTCTCTGAGTGCCTTTAGATTACGAATTTTGTTGAATTATATCTTTTTCGATCGTAATTCACTTTCTATTCTTCCATTTGCAAATTCAGTTCGATGATTTCATAGTTGCATTTTTTGCAGAAGTGTTTAAAATATACTTTTGATTCGTGTAAGGAAATCAATATTTAAAGAAAAAAATACATTTATATTATCAAGCTTATAGAGAAAAACTACCAAGCTTTAAACTCGTTTCTTAATTAAACTTTTGGAAGTTTAATTAAGAAACGACTTTATTAACTAACCTTTATAGCATTTAGGTGACAGCAGATTGGTCTGCTATCACCTAAATCTACATATATCATATCTCATTAATAGTTTACCTCCAAATATAAGAAATATAATAAATAGAACTAAATTTTGTAAAATACTAAAACGACATTTAATTATCAGCCTATAAAACATAATATAGACATACCAATACAATTCATTTAGAACAATGAATTGTATAGCTTACCCACCCGTACTGTACGGTAGTACTTATTTAGTATATAAGTTTCTATTTTGATTGTGTAACCCTTCATACCCACAGACTAACTGTGTAAACGGTTTTGTGGGGCATTGTATTAGTATATAAGTTTTATATATATATACTTAATAAATAATAAAATAATAAATGCTATAAAAGTTTTAAAATTGCAATTAGGTTATAAAGTTATATATGTACATAGAAATATTATGACCTTTACAATTCAATTGTTACTTTGTTCCTTTCATTTTATTTAAACATGTAAATAAAAATATTCAAGAAAAGATCCTTATCGAAATATCGTACGACGTACAATGCATTATGTAAAAGGTCTCAAAATCGAAAACCATGCCTCCAGTTACTTAAAAAAAAAACTGTGCAATAAAAATACGAAAACATGAAGTAGATATCTATTTAAACTGAATATTGCTAAGTAATATTTAAATGCTTTCATAGGTGCTTATATAAATAAAATATTATGTAGTATACATACACTCACTATGTCTAAATAGGCCTAAATAGCCGTGTGGTATCCAGCCTAGAATTGACCACCCCCTTTCCTCCCGAGGGTGTCGTAAGAGGCGACTAAGGGAAAATTCAGAAGATGGGCAGCAGCGTCTTCTGTAACTCCACCACAGATACTGCGATCCCCAAGCCGCTTGCCAAGCGTGGGGATTATGGCAAACCCCCCCCCGCTTAAACGGGGAGGCCTATGTTCAACAGTGGACGTCTTTTGGCTGATGATGATGATGATGATGATGCCTAAATAGAATTATATTAAACCTAGATTTTTCTAAAGAATATATACTAAGGTAAATTTATATGAAAAGTTGGATACATTTAAAATTATTATTTAAGACTTTCGGCATTATAAGAGTTAGGTTTCGATTGCAAAAGTTTTTATGTTTATAATACTTGTTCTCGTAAAAGTTATCTTATATTTGAACAGAACTAACAATATACAACTAAATAATGTTAAGAAAATCGGCAATTGCAATTTGATCAACTACGAGCAACCGCAATAGATGGGATGAAAGCGTGAATGAAAATACATATTATTTTAATGAAAATGCTTTCATGATTTGATTAGTAATTTACACGAACAACACAAATTTGGGGGGCTGGCAAGCTAACGACAAAATAACCGCCTTTATAAAGCCATCAGTCGCAATAAAGGAAATGCTATACACGGAAGCAGGCACGGCACGCTTCTATTCATACTATGGACAGTAATAATAATGATCAGTCTTCCTGTCGCCGCTCCGGCTGCTACCATCGGAAACGTTTCACCATTGATTTTTCCGCAAATAATACAGTCTCCGAATCCCGCTTCGGTCTTTATTGTTTCCAATGTCACCCTAGTTCCCCTCAAACTAACGTCGCATGGTTTTGAGTGCATTAGATTCGCTCAAACACATTCGGCACTGTCGGTTTCCTGGACGTTGGTCGACACGTGACTCCAAATATAAAAGACTTCACGCCTGATCAACTTACCGATATAGATGTGAATGGAATTGCCCTCATTGTGTAATATTAGGAGGGTTATTGGGAGCATCAAATATGGTCACCAATAATCTGGTTCGTATATTGAAAACAATCCCAGATTTTTCATTTTATTTAATACTAATACAAGTGGGGTAATGATTTATTAATATCTACATATTTTACAGGCAAGTGACTAGTCGTAATCAACTCTGACGTTTCATGCAAATCTGTTTCGGTCCTTTTTATCTGGAGCTCTTTCATTGTCGTAATGTGATTAGGAAAGGCCCCAATCGAGGTGCCCTCTTTCTGGAGGGCGCTAAATAAGATGCGACGTTTTCCGCCTCGGGCACCTTTGATAGTACTTTTTAAAGCTGTGTCACGAATTCCGAACCTCTCTTTTATTGGTCGCCATTATGATAATTACATTAAGGGCCGTCCGTTGCCGATACTTCGTCTTTCGAATTTGTTCTGTTGTTACGGTAAGGCGTTTGCCTCTTGAATATTGAGCAGCTCATTTGCGAAAATCGCACCTATTCTCTACGTGACACTTTTATTCCACAAAGTCCTTTGGCATTAAGTTTCTTAAGCTGGAAATTGTAATCAAATTGTCTGAAATTAAAAATTTATTCACGCAGTTTACTGACACTCATTTAGCAAAAGTTAAATCGTAGTCAGCTCCGTGATTTATCAGCATACAAATATTAAAATAGTCTGTTTTAATTTCACTTATCCTTTAAATAGTTTTCGTTGAGTTCAAAATGTGATTTTTAAATGCTTGGAAATTCTTGTTAGTGTTTCGTTTTAATAATAATAATAATAAAAACTTTATTTTCAGACCATACAAATCCATATTAATTGTGACAAAAAAAGATATTCTATAGGTATATAATAAACGAGGTTATTCTATAGGTATATAATAAATAAGACAACACTGTCGACTTATTAAAGATATTAATAGTTTTAACTTAGTTTTGGCAAAATTGTCTGTTTAAAAAGCTTTTAGCAATCAAATTTATGTTATTTTAAGTCTTTATGATCTTATATTTCTGAAATTTTATTGTGATGAAAGTGTGACACTTATCTTGGAATAGTGCACATTTTTATAAATGATAGGATTATTATTTTGATATTATTTGCTTGTAGCAAATTAATGGGTTTGAAAACACAATTTTCGGTAGAGAAAACTCAAACATTATTAAATCGACTTCACACTAATATTATAACGGCGAAAGTTTGTGAGTGTGTTTGTATGTTTGTTACTTCTTGACGCTCAAATGGCTGACCCAATATTAATAAAATTTAGTATAGAGATAGCTGACATCCTGGATTAACACATAGGCTATTTACCCCGAAAAAATGTAACGGGCGCGGGGCGCAATTAGTTTAATATAAATTCACATTGGCTTATCATTATAAATATGTAGGTACTATTATGTTTTCGCTCAAAACTACAAACAATGATATCTGATTATACTTCTTGTGATTCCATTAAGTCAGGATCGTAGCAAATAGAAATCCGTGGTCTCTGCCTACCCCGCGTGGAAATAGGCGTGACTTTATGTATGTATGTATGATTCCTATTCCAATAAAAACTAAATGGTTTACACAATAACAAGTTGTACGGATAATCACATCTTATAGAACTTTAAAATCTAATAGAAAACCTAAGATAATAGTTATGTTATTCGGAATGAACGAATTATAGATAGATCGTTCTAAATCCGCCATAATACACGTTTTGTGATATCGAAACTAAAACATTCTTCAAACATCTGCACAGATTTGATTGAATTGTAACAACATTCAAAAACAAAAGTTGTATCAATTAAATTCCATTCGTTTATTCATCCGGATGAAACTTTTTTGTTTGTTAAAATGAAACATTTTTATTTATTTTATAAACTCCAATGGCTGAATGTTTTTGATTTGAATTGTTCCCACTATTTTTTTCTATTTCAATTTGGTCGCAGAATCTACTTTTTAAAGTCGCTAAGGATGAAACAATAATTAAAATTTAAGTAAATGATAATAATGATGCTTAAGTTTTTTTTATTTATAGTTTTCTCGTCCTTATGACCGAATTCACAATCAAATATGCTAAGTGAACATCTACTAGATAATGATGACGATACATTTCTCAGTGAATCATACTGCATTGCGTATAATGGATTTAAAACCAAACATAAAAAAAGTCTGTTGGACCCAAGATCGTGACTAAAGGCATTAAGCGTGTCTTTAAGAAATTTGCATTTGAAATAAAGGCGTCTCCACCCAAATCACATTACCACAAATTTGAGGCCAAAATGTCGCGTCACTTTGGTGAACACTTTCGACCACGCCCGTAGAATAAAGTGCTAACGTACTTTATCAATCGAAGAGGTTCTGCAAAATCATCGTGAGATCTATTACAGGAACACCGCCTCACTAAAATATCGTTGGGCCGTTCTGGTACCAAATTATGTTAAGTATTAAACTATGTATAAAGCTTGTTGTAAGGTATATTATTACTCGCAGTTTTTAGTTGAGCCATGAAAAGAATTAGGTATTTTCGAGCAAACCTTTACGATAAAATGATATTGAGGCTTTTAAATTCTAAGAGAACGTGCGTGTTCTAGCATAAAAATATTCCTAAGTAAAACATTTAAAAATATTACAATATCCAAAAATGAATTTTTAATTCATCCATCAAAATATTGCACAAACTTTAAACATTTTAAGTTATTTACTGGCACCTACTATTGACAGGCGTAATTAATAACAGTTTTTTTTAAATATTCTACAAACGTTTTGATTGATAACACTACAGAACTTTGTTTACATCAATTATATCAATGGTGCATGACACGTCAAAAGAAAATCCTCTGAGACATTTAGTTTAAATATTTTTAAAGCAGTAGGTATAATTTATCAGTCACTCACCTTTCAACAAAATATGGAATTTTAGATAGAATACTGAACTGATTTAAATGCTTCGCTGGATACGCAAAGGTTTATACAAAATCACCGTCTGCTGCAAGTATATTTACCATAATAAGAAATATTTTGAACACAACTGCAATTTTGTGCTGGTAAGAAAGTTTCATCTTAAACATCTTACGGACTTATGATACTGTAAAATAACTGATAGTTTCTTTGTTGTAATACAAAAGAAATGTGATGAAAACAAAAGCCACTCCACATTTTTCGCCTTTTTGTTAGACAATAATGTGAAATATCAAACGACATTCGTTGCCAACAACACCAAAGTGAGTACATACCTAGTAAAACTAATCTTTTATTTCAATCGTGTACGACACAATGTTAACAAACAAAACACAATCTCTAGTTGTATTTATAACAAACAAACTTTAAATCTCTACTCGGTGATAGATGCACAAGCACGAACAGTTTCAGTGGGGAAATAGACAAAAAACGTGTAAAGGGCCGACTCCATCCCCTTTAAAACGCTATTTTCTTTTTATATCAAATGAACCGTGAAACTGCGGGCGAGTGTAGAAGCTCCGAGTTAGCGAACCGATCCACGCCAATAGTCAATAAAAGTTTTTAAGTTATTTTGATACGGGTCCAGTGTTATTTAAAATGAAGCAGGCTATTGACAATATTTTTGTGTACCTAATTTTTATCGTTAAATAAAGGCAATACGACTTTGCGTTCAACGACGTAAATTTATTACAAAATGTAGGTCTTAGCCGATTGATTCATTGTTGACGCAAACAAATATCAGGCCCAGCTAAGCGGCAAAGTTGATTATATTATTGTAATGATCAGTTGAAAATACTCTTGTTAGAATAATGCCAGGACAGTACTAGTATTTTCTTCAGGCTTTGTCGTAAAGTCCGGTAAGACTTGATTCCCTACATAACTATTGCACTTCTTGTTGTTATTTATTAATGACTACAAAACTGTATTTTCTTAAAAGAAGAATGAAAACTAAGACAAGAGAACAACCATTTATTACCACAGTTCTTCGTTGCGTGTTTGCAATTACCGACCATTAGATCCAGATTTCTTCAGGTCGCTTTCCTTTACATTAACTTACTTAAACTCAGTGGTTTGCTGGGACCAGGTTTGACAAAATCTGGTCTGAAAAAGTTACCTATTGCCGTCTTTTCCTGATACTCCGTTCATAGTTAGTACCTACAACTACCTAGATAATAATGGCACCATGATGCTTCTGGAGCACTTTACACATTAACAGTTCATTTAATTTCTACCTACCTACCAATCATCAGGTATATAGGACTTTATACCTACTTATCTGTATCATAATATCAATCCATGTCAATATCTATCTGACTTAGTTTCATATATGAATAAAATTGTATGATACATTGGTTAACAAAATGTTGGTAAAGTCAAGTTACTCTAGTTATCTGCTGTTAATTTATAATGTTTTAAATAGGTAGGCTTTTTAAAACCGAAACGTAACTTTCCTATTTAACTTGGCAAACTTTGATGAAAATTCAACAGTATTTTGCGTTGGTAGAAGGAAACTAATTTGATTAAAGCTTTAAATCTACATTTCGTCAAATAAATTTTATTATAATTTAGAAACTTTTACATCTAGATTTTATTAGATGGCACTGAGTTCAAATATGTATACGAAGACAGATTTGTCAAACCACGAGACGTCATTTTCTTGAATTGCTATTTCAAGATGCAAATGCGTATGATCAGTCAAGAGTCAACTTAGTTCATGTCACAGATGTGTCTAGTATCTAGATGGGACAGAATCAGAATATTATTAAACCGCAGTCACATTCAAATTGTTAGCATTTGAGACATGTAATATGTGATAATGAACTTGTGTACGACCATTATTGAATCCTGGGCATGATTAAATACATGCAGTAGTATGCTAGCGCTACAAAGTGTAATATAGTAGTAATTAATATTTATATTTGTGTACTAGTTGCAAACACGAGATCTTGTGTTTGCTTTTCGGATCGATTCTGTTGAGCAGCTTCAAAGTTGTGTTTTATTGATATTAGAATTTAATTCATTATTAATTGAAGTTAAGCTAGAACTGGTAAAAGACAGCAATAAACATACATATGTAAAGTAAATACAAATCCTAGGCTACTGAGAATTCGCTTTTAAAGAAACCTAAAATGTATGCTTGACTTCGTTATTGAACCGGTATTGCGTTTCCGAGTATTGTGACTTAGTATTAAGAATCTCTTAGTCCCTCGTACTTACCTGTCGTAGTACATATGGAGCCGTATTCCTACACTTTTTGTTATGTATCGCATCTTTTATACAAGAGGCAAATATATTTTTATACAATAGATCCTTACAAGAATTTGGCGCTTCTTCATACCTTGATTGGACAATCTTGACACGGCAGTAAGCCTGTTTCTTCTGTGACAAGATCTTACTCAATCCGTTGGAGATCAACGAGTGGTGGCTTGGATGAAATTTAAGATGACGTCTGTGAATTTAAGATCGAATTCCACTCCTCGGCCAGAGATAAGATATAGGAACCACATGGTAGACACCGTAAAAACTTTCATACCTCTGGTTATTGAGTAAATATATTTTATACAAATCACCAATTTCATAACCATTTTACTCTAACAATTTCAACGATGGATTTTTGTATTAATTCCTGAACGAATAAATAAGAAGTGTGAGAAAAGTTTTTCCGTGGAATGCTTCGGATGCATTGAAAACATCTCCGGAAATTCATTCGCGCTGCCGCTCACCTGTGCCACAGAATTAACGCAGGAAGCCTTTTGTCTAGCCTTCTATTAAAAATGTATGAGAAAATATTTAAAACATAACTCTAGAAAGCTGTTAGCAAACGAAGTAGAATTTTATTTTCAAGTTTTAACTACACAAATAAGTTCTTAATAACTAAAGCAATGCCATTTTCTCAGTCCGGGTAAACCAACAAAAATTGTCGTACAAAAGAAACGAAGTCCAATTTAAGAGGAGACGGGAACTTATTATTCCTTATTCCATCCTATTTTTCTCAACAAGAGAAACTAATCTAAAGAAAATTTTCGAGTCCCTGTGAAGAAAATAAGCTTATAAGGAAGTGCAGTTTGCTTGCACGAATACCGCCTAGGAATGCCGGCTGGCAACAAACTTTAAATTAAAGTTTTTCAAGGAAATAAGAATTTTCACATTTCCATTCGGCCCGCGGGGTGTTAATAATTAAGTTTCAGGTGCACAAAGTTCCATGTTTACTGTACGTCATAACACGCTGTGTCCAGATATTAGCCGGAGATGTGAGCTAATCTTAAGTTAAAACATTTCCAACACTTCATGCGATGACTCTTTTGGAGAAATAAAAACAATTTTTTAGAAGACTGTTATTTTTGAAGAGACATAATTTCGTTAAAATCATAACATAATAATTATCATCACGCCTGTATTCCCCGAAGGAGTAGGCGTATAGTAATACCTTCATTTCGCCATTTATGTCATAGGTCCCAATGTTATAGGGGGCAAGCCTATTGCCATGAACCAGGCTCTAATCAAGACTCCGTGCTGCTACTGAGGCCAAATACCTAATTTTAAAACCCAATGTCACTTCGCCCGACCCGCGTTTCAAACCCAGGACCTGATGCTCAGCAGTCGCGCTTAGCGACCACTAGACCAACGGGGCAGCCATTTTAAAACATAGCTTATTAGAATAAATATTATAGAATTGGCGACTCCTTTTGTTACCGTGTTGATAAAAAAAAGTTAGCTAAACGGCGGTTTGTAGCAATGAACAGAATAGTGAAAAAAGTACTGTCGTTTGTGATAGCTACAAAGTTGAGTTACCCACTTAGGGCTCATATTTCATGACCCAGAGTTTCGAGTTCTTGAAAATAAAACTTGGTTCAACTCGTAGAATTTTTCGTAAATACAATTTCAGCAACAGTGCTGCCTGCTGGACCGTGACAATAAAATGACATGAAATACACAAAATAGATAGGTTAAATATATAAAAATAAAACACCGATACCGGTGCCATGTGATCCTGATTCATAACGGATCTACGGTTATTCCTTTAAGAAATACCGGCGTGATAAATTCAAAGCCAATATTAAAAATTCTAACTCAGAAAATTATACTACAGTTTACTTAGGTAATCAATTTCAGGTTGAACACACAGAATAGAAGGTTTTCATTAAACAACTTACCTTAGGGATATTTAAGTTTGTATCAGTTAATTTTCATTTCGCTGACTCACGTCTTCTCATACAAACTTTTCTTTGTTTAATGAACTGCAAGTAACGTACACAAACTTTTTAACTTTCTGCCAATATTCTTGATATTACAAAGTTGCGTTACAAAATACTTTTGGAATTATAAACTGCTTGGTTTATGGCCACATGTCACGTCTTTGTTCAGAATATTATTATGATAATTTATGTTTTTTTTTTTTTTATCGAATGATCGTGAGAAATTTTATGGCACTTTGCTATTTTATACCACTTCTTCTTCTTATCGTATGGTTGATGAACAACCTGGTGTCAGAGTTTAAGCGACCTGTTATAGGCCTCTGAGAAGGCTTTACACACCGTTAAAACATCTCTCAGGTGTGCTGGTTTCCTCACAATGTTTTCCTTCACCGTTTTTAGCAAGTGATAAAAACGGTGGTTTGAACTTGCGACCTTTGACTTGGCAGTCCTACGGTCATACCACTCGGCTTTCAGTGCTTATTTTATACTATTGATACGTATTGTGCGCAAACGGATAATAATACCTACATAATGATACATTTTTAACGCAAACCACCGTATTGACGAGATGATAATATTATATTACTAACAAGCAAACCAGTTTTTTAATCCACATTAATAAAAGTATGCATTTATTGATGACCCGCCGAATGTTTTTTAGATCTGTAAAAAAAAACCATCATTTCCATTCAGATTTGCTTTTTCGCAATGTTCTATTGCATAACTTTTTCTCGTATCTCTATATCTTCTCTTTCTTTTCTTTAACTACTTGAATGATATAATATTTTCTAATTAATTACCTACATAAAAGAGGATTCGCAATAACCTCTTCACTTTGAAAGCTAACTAATACAGCAAATGCACAAATCGCATAGCTCTTCATGCACCGTTGGCTAGCATCGGACCGGTAATGCATCTCCCCTATCGCGATATCGGTACATTTAATATTATACATTAACTTTAATGGATTGGCCATTTTGTTATTACCTCTGCATTTTTTTCTTTTTATTTATTGGCTATTGCCATTTACGTTATTGGACTATGTGGTAGACTGGTTCTCGAATCTTGAATTAAGAATTCAATGGCAGCTTTGAGCGTCATTTTGTTCAAGGGTTCAAGTTGTTTCATTAGTGGCTAGTTTATGAGCATCATTTTTGAATATCGTAATGTGTTCCTATGAATATGATGTTTTACGATCTTCAAAATAAGAACATCAGTACAAATTCGAAGCTATGTTAGAACATTATCTTTAATATCTTTTTTTCTGTCATCTCTTTTCCTTTGGGCAATCTATCCTTGGTATTGCCGTACAATTCGGCAACATACTATGACCGTAAAACGGCAAATTTCAAATTTATTGTTTATTCAAAGAGGCTATAGTGTTATTGTCTCACGGGAAATTATACGCTGAGATCTAAAAGCATACTTAATAGTTTTCGTTTTATTGATGTGTATTCTCAAAGCGATCGCAAAATATTGATGAAAATTTCAATTTGAATATAGTGATATTAGATTGTACTAGTGTTTGTATTATGTTCGTTTTACTGGAACTTATCCCACGAGAATAGAAGTCGATCGATCAACTTCAGAGAATTAACTATGTATGCAGTATTATGTGCAATGTTATTGATACTTTATTCTTTAGGGAGCTTATCAAGTGAGGTATAATTATGAAATAAATATTATTTAAAAGTGGAGTAATATTGCCGTAGTCATTGAGGGTTGAAATTGGGCCACTACCTAAATACTCTTTAGAGTATTTAGGTAGTGGCCCAATTTTTGTAGGAATATTTTTGTAGGAAATTTTGTTGGTTGAGTTTACTGAACCAACAAAATTTCCTACAAAAATCAATAGATACTAGTTTAAAAAATATACAGCTTGAATGAAAAATCCACACCATGCCGTTTTTTTTCAACTTCAATAACAATTTCACGCTACACAAGTCATAAATATAATTGCTACCAGATTTCAGTATAATTTTTATACATTGCAATACTGCGGTGCTTTTTATTATCACATCGTTCGCATATTGGAGCACGTTGTAACACTAAATCCTTACCGTGGGCCATTTGGCGGACTCCCATCGTAGTACGCGGCCCGCTACGTTTTACGGCCCAAGCTTGCATTATTGAAGTTCCCCTGTACGTTGAAGTGAAGAATCTTAATACATATGTCGAATTATTTATAAAATCCGCTTTTCAGATGGCGTGAGTGCAGTCTGGACTCTTTACGAGTTAAAGTTGCATTCTAAATTTCACCAGCATTTATTTGTTTCTGGAGTTCCCGTATCACATGTTGTAAAGAAGGTTTTAAAATTAAATAATAGTTGTTATATTGCCTAAAATGAACTGATTCACTTGCTTTTATCGTAGAACATAATGTACCAAGTTACGTGTTACGTGACCAAACATACGTTCACATAAAAATTCCATGGAACCGTTCATTTACTATTTATGTCCAATTTATTTTTCGTGGCGCACGCCATTTTGCGACGTAGCATGTCAATAATGACATTATTTTAACGTTATAATATTGCTGTTCTCACGTTAGCACAACAAAACAGTAGAACACGAGTAACTCCAAATCTGATAAATGTATTAACTTCATTACTGGTACATTTCTTTGGACACGAACACAGAAATCCTTTCATTTACGGAAATTGATAAGCGGCCGAGTTTGGAAGTTATACAAAGGCGCGGTAGGAAAAAGTCGGGTGACCTCGCAATTTTTCCCTAACTGTATTTACCTGAGTAATAACTTTGAACGAAGTTTTTAGGCCCGCCTGGGAGAGGCCGTGGCGAAACTTCGCGAGGACTATTCGGCAAAAATGAAACTAAATCATATTAATGTTGCCGACGAGTTGTCCGTGGTTGTGTTTCTTTAATTTGAATATTGGATCCGTGCTCTGCGCTCGGCACTTTGACTAGATTAAAATTTTATGCCAGATGCAACTGTATTTCAAATATTTGCACGAAAGTAGTTCTCAAGCAACAGTTTGTATGAATAATGGTAATTTTCATTTATGAAAATGGTAATTTTTAAAGAGCTATTTCATGGGTGGATACACTCATGTTATTTTGTCTGAAGTTGAACCTACATTTTTAGGTAGGAAAACTATTTTATAGATGGAATAACATTTTTAATACAAATCGAGCTGCAGAGCGCTTTGGGTCCACAAAAAGCGGGCAGTCCGTAATGAAAATCGACGTGTACACAGATTAGAGTTCCGATCACTGGACGTTTAGGTACTGGTGCAAGTTAGAAGCATTCAATTTATCCTCGAACTAAGTTTAATAGCGGCTTTCAACTACTCTATACTTAAAGTTCCAATTAGTCTAAGGTCCATAAAGACAGACTGCAGCTGAAAGTCTTTATCTGTGTTTTCTTAGATTCCTTTTGGTCGTCCTAAAAGGTAGTAAACTTTGTTGTCACCGCAGTATAGCTGTGTTGATATACCGTTTATTTATACTAGGTATATAGAGGTATAATCGTTAAAAGTTACGCGCGCTGCTATGACTGCATTATGCATTTTTGTTTGTTCCCACCGCTAAAGCTTATAACTTCAAGTATTTGCCGTGTGCCGGACAGTTGGACACGTATAATAGGAAGTTATTTCTTGCACAACCGAGTGACTCACTCCATTTCTGCATCAGACACTATAATGAGATAAGAAACATGGGCATTTGGGTCAGTATGTTTTTTGCGATACGTGAAAATAGATTCAAATTGTATTTCCTTATTCGTATTTAAGTTTTCTTACATTTTCCTGCAAAATATAGTTTAATGTTTCATGTTGTTTGCTCTCAGACCTATTTTGCTATACATTGTATGTTGGTATTTGGAATGTGCTAAGGAAAAATCTAGATCCGTTTAGCGTAAGTATATTATATTGAATGCAATTTTATCATAATATTTCATTCTTTGAATTTAGTACCACAATGTATTATACCGTTTTCGTTCCGCAGTGGGGTTGATGATAATACCGTGAAAATATGGAAATCGGTTAAAACAACGTTAGTGTCAAGTTTTTTACCTATAGGTACGCCTTTATTAAAGAAACTAAATACAAAATGAAATATTTAATAAAAATACTAATACAAAATGGCAAACTAAAACAAAAGTAATCGGGCCTAGTTTTTTTAGTGTCCATGTTTAAACAAAGCTACGAAAAAATCTTGTGAGGCTGCAATCAGGCGGGGCGCGAACAATTTATTTCCCTGGAGTGTCAGTACATATGTGCTGACTCCAAATCCAGACACGCCCTATTTGTTCGGCTGATGAGCCCCTGGACTAATCCACAAGGTAGTCTGGCAAACATACGTATAGAAGGCTATGTTTCTAGCCGTGCAGTGAAACTATTTTCGTAACTCAGGCGTACTGTTGTTTTTTATAAAAGCTCTTCAATTTGGACCCATTTTGAAACAAACTTATTTATAACACGAGATGGAAACATCGTTATATTTCTGGCGATACATCGTCTAATACTTTATAATGATAATAATTATAGAATTAAATTTATATAAATTGCGTTTAAGTTATATTGATTGGCGTTGTGACGATTATTATTTCACACTAAAGTCTTAAACTGTCAAAAAACAAAGGTCTATAGACCCTGTTTTTAAAATTGTATTTATTATTCATTGTTAAGATTTGTTATGAAGAGTCTTGCATGAATGACTTCAAATTTTCGAGTGATTGTCGTCTGAAAATTAAATTTAGTTTACGTCAAATGCACAGCTTCGATATCAAAAAGTTGCTTGTTTTTGTTTAATTTTTAATGATACTTGTGTATATATACAATTATGAATTTTATTCTGGACATAAATAAAAGATAACTTGACCTATTTAGATCAAATACGAAACAGTACAACTGCGGCAGCTTCTGAGTACGTGACATTGCAGATAAGGTGCCAGAGTGCCAACTGAGATAGTTCCAGGGAGCACGTCGGAAACGTATTCCTTGGGCTAACGACACCCGAAGTGAGACCGAGCGGGAGGCCTAATGAGTGCTGGCAAGATGTCGAAGACTTCCACATTAACAACAAATAACAATGAAGGATCTGACATCCAGAAGCGTGAAGGAGGAATAAATTAAATAAGAAAATTTCACTGGCTCATAATTATTAATTCTAGAACAAAAATAAATAATTGAACATGTTACATAGTAATGTAATGACCTAGATTCTGCAGTAGCTAAAAGTAGAGTTTCAATTTTAAATCTAGAGCAGGGTATTGTTTTTCCAAGATTAAACATTATTTGTCTCATGCGTGCTTTTTTCCAAATTTAAGTTTTCCACAAAATCAGTGACGAAAATATAACTCCACGATAGCATCTGGCTACTAAATATACCGTCTTCTAGTCTGTATTCGTATGTTCTCCTTCAATGGTCAAGCAAAATTCAACACGCCTTATCTGAATCACTTTGGACATCCTCCAAGTAGGTATTTAATTCTCCCTATTTTCTAACTATTCATTCACGAATTTCCTTGGTCTACATTTGACCCGATTTTAAGTCTCCGCTCTGAATTTTTATGGCCGTTGCTCTCAAGACGAGGTTATTTTCCAGAACAATGCTAGTGCATCTCCTTCCACCCCTCGGTAGGTACGCTTTAAAAATAAACAAGAAGGAACCGCTTCAATTATTACAACTGTTATAAAGAGAGTGCATTTTGTATTAGCGTTTAATAATGTCTTTCTGTGTTTGTCATTACTATTTGTTATGCCTTTCTGTAAGCTTGCTGTGTACAATTTAGTTTGTTGACTTCCCTGTTTAAATACTGGAAGTTACGTTTTCTGAACTTGTGCTTCTTAAATGTTTTCAGCTTACAGTGTAAGCAAGATTAAGCCAAAATTTATCGTTGTTTCTAACTCTATTCTCTTTAGGTAAAATAGGAAACATTTTTAATTTTTCCATTCTAGCAGAAATATTTATTTACGGCATTCTTATATTAGGTACTTTATTCAACGTGACTTTTTTGTTTTAGTGTTTAAAAAATCCATCTTCTTGGCATTAACCATGTTGGCAGTCAACAAAAGCAGATTCTCAATATTGAAACCGTTTCATAAGCAATTTGCTTGAAGAACTTTATTAGTCTGTAGTACATCAAAAAAGCTGTTGATATTACGATCGAAGCTTTCAATATCGGGGAAGCGAATATTGGGAAAAACAATTGACTAGCAGCCAATCTCAAAAAGGGCACGAATTAAATTTATTATTCTAGTATCTAAGGAAGCGCTTTCTGTACCTGCTCGTCTTAAAGTTGCAGCAAGACACTTTAATTTCCCCTGGGTAGTTGGAGAGTGGAGCTCATAATTCATGCCGAGTTAACATTTTGTCAGTTCGCATTTGTTGCTCAACAAGAACACATGCCATGCCTTTGAACTTTAATTTCGTCTTTAAAACATTTTCTTGTTAGCCTAATTAAGTGCCGTCAACTTACAAAGAGGGTTTGAATTTTGATTAAGTTGAAACGCTTTTGGGATATTCTCGAGGTTTTCTCGCGTATTAGTTAGAAAGGCTTTTCAGAGTTCTAACATTTTGTATTGATATATTTTCTTAAAAGTACTCTCGCCCGTTTCAAGGTCGCGAAATTGTATCTTGTCATAAGCGTGAAATTTTAACTGATAGATACCAATATGTAATAAAATTTTGTCATAGTATTGAAAGGGCTTTAAAAGAAAATGCCAAGAATCTGAAAGTATTAAAAAACTAGTTAAAGAAAACTTTAGAATTTAATTAAGGGGAAAGTATTTATTAGTAGTAGTTACGTATTTTGTTTTAACTATACTATTGAAATTTGCATTGTTTTAAGTAAGTACAACTTTCTAGTTCAATCACTTGTTAATTACTACAAAAGTAAGAACAAAGAAAATTAAAAGTCAATAGGATACCGTTTACTATATACAATGTTGTTTGCCCAACAGTATATTACTACCATTATCCTCACAGATACAATGTTGGCTTATAACTTCACCAACATTTGTACAGCTCGACAATTGTGCTTTCAAATATTTACTCAGGTTAATTAGTGTACTCAGAGACGGTACAAACGGCATACTATTTGTACTTTACCCCTAAAGTTTAATGAATCAATGATTTGCTTTGACCCTCCTGCATGCTGGTTTGTTATTTATTGATGTTGCTAATCAGACAAATGGCTAATCCATTACGTATACAGTCCACTAAAGCCACCCATGTGATGAGTACGCGAATAGATCGCAAATGGATGCGTCTGTAACCCGCGTTCGTGGAATGTTATGATCCAAATCTGTGATGTTGAAGTGTTAACCAGTGGCGAGATCGTTTGAGGTATTAGTTGGGTAACATTTTGGTGTTTGGCTCTGTGACGTCATAAGCTGCTTAGCACTGGTAGTCTGAAACAAAGAAAATGTTTTTGGTTATTTTAATCTGCAACTTGTTTAAAATATTTATTTTTGGCAGAGTAAGCTTGGATTATAATCGATATAACTTTGAAATTATCAAAATAAACATGTTGCAACAATTTGTTTTTGCTTCTAAAAAACAAATTGTAAATCGATTCAGATTTTGTAATCATTTTCATCAGGATAGATGGAATAGATTAGAAAAATATTAGGATCAAAACAGTTAGTATGACGAAACTATTATTATTGTAGTATCGTCAACATGGCTATTCATTTGTTTCAGTCACAAAAAATAAATATAAAGGTGAGCACAAAACTCGTATGCGTGCACACTCCCGAAATGTATCGGTTACTCTTCCTGCTTCAGTCATGTGAACTAACTCGTGGACTCAATTAGCGAGGGAGACCTACAGGGTGAAGGGAGATTGTTTGCCGGCGATAGCAAGCTGTGTAGATCGCGATTGTACCTCAACTAGGTGAATATTACTGTATACATAGTACTACTCGAGTACTGTCGCAAGCAAAAGTGAAAATTACTGCCAGACTGGTGAGGTTATTATTCGACAAAAACTTATTATTCGATATCTTGAAACAATTTTGAGGCTACTCGTAAGTTAAATGTATTAAGGCCATGACAATTCTGAATAAGTAAAAGCTTTCGGGTTAAATACCATTTTTAATTCTACAGTAGATAAGTTTGCGCTATCGCCAGGTAGAAAAATGAAAAAAAACGTCTAAAAAATTGTATACCTAAGTAAACAAACACTAAAAACGCTCTATAAACAAGTCTTCAACATTTTCGACTAGACATAAAATAAAAGTTTTTATGTCTGTCTAACACAAGAACGTAAAGTTTTGGTCGATTTAAGCTCCTGACAACGCAAATAAATGTTGCTTAGACTATAAACACGAAAAGTCCATAAGTTTGCATAAAAAATTCTTTCCAAAAATATTTTAGTTTTATTTTTATTGGCTAATACAATGAAGTACATTGTCTTTAGTATTATATTCATGGTGATATTGTATATTTTCAGAAATGTCCCAGAACTTTTTATAATAGCTGTATTACATTAGGTAGCTACTTGGTTTTATGTATATGATTATGAGCATAAGTTCATGTTCTATTAAATAACATTATGTGACTTCACTAGAAAATGCTGTAGCGTTCGTCTAAAGTGCCTTATTACATAAAGCCATGCTCATACCGCATATGCGAAGTATGGTAATTTAAGTAATTTTAGTTTAGAAGTCATTTACATAAAGACAAAATCCATTCCTCATTTATTTGTCCAAAGTTCCAAATTTTATAACCACTTATTAATGTATACGCGTATTATCGGTCTCTAAAATATTTGCTACCACAAGCAAACCCTCGATCGCCGTCCAATAATAATTTAAAAGTATCAATTAAAATCAGTTCGGCTTCCCCATGCCAACCCGACCGTCAAAAGCGTAGACAAAGGGTGAAATTGCCGATCGCACTAATTAATAAATCAAGACTTGTCTGGGCAAACAGGGTTGAATCAGCCAAAATTGATGTTTGAGTTTCGGACAGCGAAATCCATTATCTGTAATTATTGGACTGATGTAGTGTATTTTGTGAACTTAATGTAATACCTATTTAAGCGTTATTTATTATTATATACTATTTTGATAACCTAAATGGTGTGTACGCTTTGGCATTAATTCTTTTTATTTTATGTGATGAAATATTTGCGACTCTACTTTCCGAGAAATTTATTTTTTATCGTTGTTATATTGGTAATGGTTTCTAGGTATGGTAAAGTAAATCATGAATAAGGCAGGTAAATTTTTGACTGGCAGTTAGCAGAATAAGGCAAAAAAAAATTTTTTGTTTGAAAACAAGATTTTATATTCCGCTCTCTTTTACTCAAAGTTTCTTTAGTAGGTATAGTTAGGTAAGAAACTTGTTACCATATTCTGCTAACTGCCAGTCAAAAATTTACCTGCCTTATTCATGATTTACTTTACCATACCTAACTTGTTTTGTAAATCTTACCATTGTCAAGTTAAGTTAATCTAGTTCGTCAAAATAGACCAACCCTATTTTAGAGCCACAAAACTACCCCACGCATAGAGCATTACCGCCATCATCAACATGAAATTTGTGTAAGCTGCTATGCGAACCATTTCAGCCATCAGACGATTATGAAGTCTATGTTGTTAATATTAAAGGCGATAATTAAGTGCAAACCATGAAGTTTTTTGCCGGTTTTTCTCTATAGGTTTGACACTATTAGGAACTGTACAAAAGGGTTTTACGGTCGGTACATTTATTTTCAGTTGTAGCATTGAAGATGCTACTTAAGAACAATATTTTTTTATATAATCCTGTTCGGTGTCCCACTACTGAGCAAAGACCTAAAATAAGACAAATATATCCGTAGGAAAATAACTTCCTTTACAACTATAATATGAAATTAATAATGAGAATTGCAAAGATGTTCTTCTTTCTTAGGAGTCTTTGTAAGGCTTAAAAAAACTGGTATCCCTGAATGTTCTGTGAATTTGATACTCGAAGACATATGAGAGATGGGCATGAAAATCAATAGTCAGCTGTTAACGTTCCAACCACTCCATTATATCAATTCAAAATAAATTTCGCAATAAAATCATGACTACAATGTGCTACAATTATTCATCACAAATTAAATCACCAATTTATTTAAAAGCTACAGTGTCAGGTCAACGCTGAATATTATATTTTTCTGTGAACCGGTAAAATGCTATCACTCAAATTACTGTCTAGAGAGCGACCAAAATCAATTTACTGAAGGCCCGGGATCTTTTTATTGATTCTAAGTTTTCTTATAGGTAAAACAGTAGACTATACGTAAGTATAGAATTACGTTATTTGTTATGCTGTAGGTAGAATAGAGATAGCTATAGATATATAACATGAGGCCCACAAGCAACGTAAACACAAACATCAGCGAATAACATTTAAACTCACATATCACAAATCAAAACATATTGTTCGTTTTAAGCATGTACCTAAAGAATTTGACACAGTTCATCATAAAGCATCCTCACTCTACAATTACTTGAATTACAATAATTATCGTGTAAATTTTATTAATCAAATAGTTTCACCCATTGCATTGATTGCAAAGATTTCAAAGGTCAAAGCCAACGCTACCGACAACCGATATGGTGCTTTATTACCGTCACTCAGACACTGTCCAGGAGGTCCTTTCAAATATCAATTATGTCGCCACCGGCAGTCTCAGACAATGGTGATTAATTAATTAGGGGCTCAGTGCAATTACGTCTCCGTTCGCCTTTATGTTGTCGTTCACGGAGATGTTCTAGTTCTAAGGAGCTGTAGATTGGTATAATATTGGTCTACAAAGTTTAAATTAGAGTAGGAATCAACTTGAACGAGATGGTTTGTCTACCGCTCTTGATTTTAAGTTATAATTATATGGATATTGGGCTTATTTATTCAATTCAATTTAGAATTCTGATTTACTGGTGCATTGTAACTAAATATGCGTTTTATTTGAATTGATATATTTGAAAAATTACGGCTTATTTGCAAAAAGATAACCATCAATAAATTATGTGATTTGCGTTTCATATTAATTTGTATTATTAAATATTTTAAAACTTCATACAAGCTTTGATTTTTTTTTGGCATTGCATTATCATGGTGATGACAGTACGGACGAATGATATGGACAATACTAGCACATGGCCTACAACAACATACAACCCTCTCGAGAAATATTCCCGCAACTGCAAATATTATCGTATTACAAAACAAAACTCCAATTTCAACACGTCACGAATTTGACAATGAAATGATTTCCCCTAATCGTTGATAAGCTCATTGTGACATTGCAATTGTTCCCAAAACCCTGTCACCCTGTAGCCCCATACATACTTCACATTAGCAGTACTGTGCAAGACACCATGAGTGCTCATGACAGGATAATAGCTCACACCCTCGCTCAACCGAAATTGGTAATATCTGTGTGCATTTTATTGAAACTAAAGTTTTGTAAAAACAACACTTTTGTTTGGTGTTATTGTTTCCTAAATAATAATAAATTTAACCTTATTATTTCATAAATAATTCATTTTAAGAAAAGATGTACCTAAATACTACCTGGAAAGTGTTCCAGTCGGTTTTTTTTAAATACATAAATGTTAAGTGTAAGCTCAGAATTAGGATACGTATGGATCTATCCTGCAGAAAGTTACCAACCAGTAGGACATTATTAAAATTGCAAAATATTGTACAAAAAGTAGGGGAAGTATTTTAAATAATAGCGGTCATAAACTATGAACGAGTATTTGGCATGAACAAACAGCCAACATAGTACTAAAAGCAAACAAAACCTTGTCTGGAACACACTCATGAAAATATCCCGGTCGCTTACTCGCCGCTATAAATATTTTATCCAACCTACTCAGGGTCTATGTAGCACAAAGAAAACAGAACCTTTAAATAAATCAAAAAGAAACTGAAGATTTATCTTGAAGTCGTTTTAATAAAATACTCTACTACCGTTCTCTAAGAAATATTCTGATAAGTTTCGATAAAGGCTACGAAGGCGCGGGCTCTGATTTCCTTTCATTTCCTTTTAGGAAACTTAAATAGAACTGAGACTTCCTTGACGACGGGGCACCGAATCAATTATTTGTGTTACGGAACTTTCTTTCGATTTATTCCGTATAATAGTGTTGCGTAGTTTTTGTTATTTCTCATAATACTCTTGTTTAGATAAATGTTTACCTATTAAGGCCTTGTATATGTCCTTATATAACCGACAAGTTTGATGCCAGACAAATTACTCTGATAGGCGAGGGATTAAACAAACAAGTATTAGGATAAATAATTTTCTTGTTGTTACATATTTATTTCGCTTTACATCCCTTAGCATTACAGATTGTACTTAATGCGATTTGTAACCACAATGCCTGTTACTACGAAGGGGTGGACAGAAGTAGTTCGTACTGTTCCTAACCCAAAAAATCATCAATGGTACATTTTGAAATGTTTGAGAAATCGAGCAAGCTCCTTGGTTTTTATCGGTTTAAATTCAAATCCTATGCTGGAGCGAAGAACCAAATAACACTTTCACAAATCAAAATATCCAATGTTAGTTTTCACGTTGCTTTTCACCACGAGAACTCAACGCTGCAGTGCAATGTTTTCCACTGTGACAATTTCGAATAAGAGAAGCTTATTTTTATCTCTGTAACACAGCTATCAGTGCAGTGTAAATAAAATTTGCAAACAATTGACTATTTGAGGATCGTGCTTATGGCTGAGCGCGTGCGATTCAAACACTGGTCGGGCTTACTGCAAATCTTAAAAAATATAAACGGTGACACGCAATCAAATTGGTTGCGACTGCAAACGTTTAAAAAAAGTATTCATTCATTTGCAAAAGCGTCAGTAACAAGTTTATATTAGGACATCTATATAGCTGCCAGTTACTTTCCTAATAGATAAAGGTAAAATAAAAAATAATATTTCAAATTAACGATGTTATTATTGGCTTGAGAGCACCTGTTAGCCGATAGCCGAAAATAAAGTCCTAACCAATGACTTGCCCAATTTAATTCTCAAAGCGTTTCCATCTTATAAAGATGTTCAACAACAAAATAATACCGTTACAAAGTATTTTTACTAAAGGGCAGGCAAAAGCGTGATAACTGTTAGTGAATTAAAAATGAGAATAACGTCAAAATGGGGGTGAGAGAAGTTTGCAAGTGGCTCGTCAGCAAATTATAGTCTAAGTTGAGCGCGGTGAAGACAACTTCTGAGCGCAAAGCTAAACTTTCAGTGATACAAACTTATGATTTTCATTAAATTCTGTCTCTCTACCTACTAATCTACGGTAGCTGGGGGGTAGCGAGGGTTGAATAATCTTATGCTCAATTTGATGATGTTTCATGTTTAATTGTGAACGTTTATTGTCAATTTAGATATGATGTGTTAGATGTGATGCTACGTAAGTTGTATAATGAGTTAATTAGAACGTAAACTATGTGTCCTTGTGGGTGCGACAAGGGTCAATAGGTAATACAGAGGCAAATTTAATTTCTGAAGTAGTAGAATAATTAATTGATCTAAAAATATTTTATTCTCAGTAAAAATTATTTATTTAATTTACTTTGTGATTACGATTTCCGGTTGAGAAGGTACAAGGTACCCGGCGTTTCTGATCGCAGTCCAAACAGGTAAAATAAGTTATTGATTTGAAACGTCAGAAATAGCCTTAGATGGTCTCCCGTCTGGGGTGTACAAACACGCCTTTGCTTACAATCTTAAGTAACACAGGTGTACATACACACTTAGGAATACCCACCCCGCCTTACAAAACAAAATGCCAAACCGAATTGCATCTTCACCATTAAATTGTTTGGAAGCGCACACAATGTTTTATAAACACCTAACCGTCGGTTTCAAACTCGAACACCCATTTTGTGAGTACTTGCAACTTGTTCATGTACGAACACATACGAGCCTAACTAACTGAATAAAGTAGCGTCGCACGAAACTCCAAGATACAAACTTTCGACTTGCGAGATTTGCGAAAACGCTCGCGGCTTTCTTTGGTAGGGTAGAAGCACATGATGCGGTTACTGAATTAAAAATGACCACCTGTGTACGTGGCATGCAAAAAATATTGTTATTTTCTTGTGTTTTCTAGTGGTGTTAGCAGATAAAAAATTCACATGCCCAAACGTCTGTAGACAAACTTCGTTTTGATTTTAATTATATGTGTATCCTTAGGCTGCTTAATTAAGACCCTTAAAAAAACCCAAGTCTCCGCCCGCTATCTGGATTATCTGTGGTGGCTTGGCATATAATTCAAGTGCCCATCAACTTAATTTTGCTCATGTCATATTTCAAACTTTTGTAATCTACGATGTATCCATCTGCGTCTGTTTACATCAGGAATAAAATTGCAAATATTTATCTCCTCCAAAAAATAGTAAGGTAAAAAATAAATCGACAAATCCGAATGAATCCTTAACGTGCGACACCTACGAGCAATACGAAAGTGGATTTAGAAGCACGTCGCTTCGTTTTAACTTGTTATGTATGTGTTTAGAAATAAATTGATACAACTTCCTAAGAGCTTGTTTTAGGGTAAAACCTTTTTACTGCTTAAATTTTCAAATGTAATTTGCAGATTTTGGTACTTGAGTAGGTGAGTTGTTTTATTGAAGGTATTTCAAGTGGGTTTTCTTTTGTTGGTGCTATTATTATCTGGCCTCATTCAGATTTCAGCGTAGATTTTCCTGATCGGACAGGGTATAGATAGCGTATTACGTGACGAGAAGGCACCCCGTCGCACTTTCGCGTTTAAGTCGCACAGGTCATTGCGAACCTATAAAATAAAAATATTGACACTATTAAGAGCTATATATATATATCTGTATATCGAATGGGTGTATCTAACAAAAAACATGACACACTAACCTATTATATACTTCATTAATTTCGTTAACTACTACATGATCTGTATCTGTCAATTATTTTTAATTAAATCACAATTTTATGTGCGTTTCTGCAGTCCCAGTAAATAAAGACCAGTAGGTTTCATTATAATTTATTACAAGTGCTCTTACGTTTGGACAGCCTCCAAAACATAAGCCAAATTGTGACACAGAACTCATTAAAAATAAGCAATAGGCTCGCGCCCTATTTCATAAGACTTACTGTTTGACGTATGTATTTCATAGAGAATACACTACTGCACAAACACATCTAAAGGGTTCAAATACAAAACCTCAATATGAGATTTCAAGACTTCCAATCCACCTTAGTAAACTTTGCTACCGTCCTCATTAACTGGTCGAAAAAGATGAAGAAGCACACCAGCTTCTCCTGTATGAGACCGTGGTGTGATGCTGCTCCATTCTGCCAGGCAAATATATCAGGCAAACCTTATAGTTAGTCCACAGTCTAATACTAACCATAAAAATGGTAGGTGCTTTATCTGTATGGACCTTAAGCATACCCGATGGATAAAGCTCACAGCCACAGCGACCTAAAATCTTGCCAATATCAATGCATTTGCAAATTAAAGCCACAAATGTTCATTCTAATGCAATATCAGACAGGATTGTGGACATTCGACGATATAACTGCGTTCAGAGTTATATTTGGCAGAGTTGGCTTTTGGCATACAAAGCATTAGCTGTTCATCTAAAAAAGAATAACTGTCGAGAATATTGCGGAAGTCATTTTGTACAACATAAATATGTTTGTGTGTTTTATGTGAGCGATATTGTTGTTTGTCTGAGGAATCCTAACGTTGTTTTAGACTAAAATGTTCTATTATTGGTTTACAACTTTCAATTATAATATTATTATTATGCAAAATACTAGCAGTGTGGTATCCGGCCTAAAGATTTATCCCGTGGGTGTCGTAAAAGGCGACTAAGGGAAAATCCAAAAGATGGGCAGCAGCGTCTTCTGTAACTTGACCACCGATACTGCGACCCCCAAGTCACTTGCCAGGCGTGGCGTTTATGGCACCCTCTCCTAAGGGGGAGTCCTTTGTTCAAAAGTCAACGTCTTCCAGCTGATGATGATGATTATGCAAAAAACAATGCATTCGCCCCGTCGTATGATGATGACGGCTGAAATTAATAAAATTAAATATCATTACTTAATATACAGTAAGTTCATTTAGATAAGTAGTTACTGTACTCATTATAGTGACAGGCATACCAAGTACCTATAGTATCTACATTCATGAAGTTAGCTCTAAAATATATTGTATTATCTTATGTCGTAGGTACCTACTATAACAGCCATAACTTATTGAATATACTGACCAACAAACCAAGTTCAACTAACCCAGTTACAGAATCTGGTACCCAAAAAAATCTGTCGTTATCGCAGCCACTCGCCTCTAACAAACTTCATTATGTCGCAATTAAAACATATAAATTGTAGAATTAACCTCCACTAGGAGTAACCCTACTCATAAAGGCCCCAGTATACGTATACGGAACAAGGGACAAATTTATGTAGTACCGACACAAAAACCAACCGTCCAATGCTAGGGATACTAGTAGACCGTGGAGTTTGACATCGGAGCGAATAAGGTTTATTTATTAGAAAAGTTTCTAACTGGCAACAGTAAATCAACAACATGTCCAGAAAAGGACAACTAATATGATCGTGGAACTGTGAATGGGGATATCTGTGACATGGGAATGATAATATTTGTTCACAATTTTGTTTGACATTAATATGATAAAAAGTTAGATGGATTGTGTTGCGAACAATCACTGAACTGTGAAAGGACCACGAAGTTTGTATAGGACAGTATTATATGAATATTAATGAATTATCTGACAAATTCTGGTGCTGTTATCAATTAAGGAAGTTTAGGTAATGTTGGAGGTGTATTGCAAGTTGTTTTAATACATTTACGCTTGCGATTCACTGAAAGTGATGTGATATGGTTCCGTTTAAAGAAAGCTCTCAAAATGCGGAGTGCGTTCAAATAATCGGAAATAATTTAACCAGTCAGATGGCGAAATTAAGTTGACGTGTTTTATGTAACATAAAAGATTATAGTATCTTTACGTATAGGTATAAAAATAAATGTATTTCTCAGTAATAATAACAGCCTATAACTGTCCCACTGCAGGGCAAAGGCCTCTTCTCGTATAGAGAAGGATTGAGCACTGATCACCACGCTAGCTCACTGCGGGTTGGCGATTTCAGATAATTAAATCCAGGTTTCCTTACGATGTTTTCCGTCACCGTTAGTCAGTGGTGTCTTAGAATATCTAAGAAAGTATTTATGACATTGAAAAAGTCACATTGATACTTGCCTGGGTTTGAACCTGCAACCTCGTGCATAGAAATCCGGTATGTCAACCACTAGGCCACCACGACCTTTTTCAATGCCATTGATGACCATGACCATTTCTCAGTAACTGGGTGAAAATGAAATGATCGCCACATAACATTACTTTAATGTTGAAACTAATTACGATAGTCCAACTGTCAATACGTAGGTGTACCTACGTTAATCGAGTCTCTAAAGATCATAATTTTTCAGTGCTGCTAACAACTTTCGATCATTCACATATAAATATATTTTATTAACTGCGTTTTCCATAAAAGCACGTATTACCCTGCAAATATTTCAGCCATAATGCAATCTTTAAACCTACAGTTCCATTAGTATGCAGACTCATGCTCGCTACCCCTAACTCGCTCGTGTTCATATCGCTTAGACCTCTGTTTACCGTCGACGATGAAAGCGTAGACGATACACCCGAGAGTAACTACATGTAAGTAGGCACATAAAGAATACAAGTATAGGTTTTCAATTACTTATTCTTACATAATCGAAATATTATGTTTACGATACTACCTACGTACCTACTGCCTCATCCAGAATTGAAATGGCATCTTAAAATTGTATAATAAATTAAATCCGATGGGTATTTTATTGCGGAGGAAAGCACACATTAAGTACTTAATAGTTATTTAATGTGACAAAAGTTACAGTCGTGTGCACCTTACGGCAATAGCCATGTATCATTACCCAGCAGGAATCTTAGAAGTTTAGATTCAATATCGATTGAAGATTGAAGTGATTGTCAATTTAATAAAATTTACAACGTTTTTGAAGACACAAAACAATGATGTTAGCTTTTAAATTTCGTTATTATACGATTTTTATGTGTGCATAACAAATATCAATTGGGAAGACATAAATGTCGGCTATGAGCGCACGTTTACATGTTTCTATGTGTTATTCGCGTTAATTAACAATTTTATTGATCTACGTTTCGGCACGAAATTAAATTACAAATATCTTTTAGAATTTTATTGGTGTTCATAAATTATACCTCTAAAATGTAATAGGTATTATGCTTTTGGAATAATTTCAAATTGATTTTTATATTAACAAGACAAAATTAATTCTGAAGCTGCTGAAGTTAGTAGGGGTTTTGTAAATTATAAGCTAGGTTTAAGTAATTAAACAAAATCCAATAATACGTATAAACAAACTAAATATGTTTTCAAACTTAGGTAGGTTGATATATTCATGCAAATAGTAGCAGTACACAATAATTTAACTTGCTTTTCACATGAAAGGAAAATCTCATAACATTAAATTAAATTAATTTTTCGAAAATAAGCATTGAATACGATACGATTCTCGAAACAAAGTGAATGAAGCTATGTACATTTGTAACACGAGATTAATCTAATAAAATTCTAATTGGACTCTCTCAAAAAACAATAGTTCAAAGCTGTTGCACTTGCTCCTGTCTGCCTCAATTACATTTAACTAGAAACAACCATTTGTATCAATTACGACCTACGTTTAATTTGGGTAAATACCAATTTTATGGGCATTGAAGATTATTGTGGTTAGAGTCCACGATACGGCAAAGGGTCCTAAAGGGTTTTTGAAATTTAATAGCCCGGCTTTAAATTAACGCTACAATATTATGAAGGAATGACCTTTTGATTAGAATTTATTGATTCCATTTTACAACGTCGTTCTGTTGCTTTAATGTTTTCTATGAAATATTGCTTATCTTCATTCGCTTATGCCTTTATATTGTCCCGTACCTTTATTAAACTTGTAGGTTATATAATAATATATTTGAGGACTGAATATTTTTAGGATCATTCATATAAAAGGTCACGAGTATCGAATACAAATTTGACATCGAAACGCCCAACAATGCCGACAAAATAATAATAAATCGTTGTGACTAAGCATTATCTAATGCCCCATCGAGACAGAATAAATTGCCTTTTAAATTTGAGTCCACCCAATAATATTAACAATGACATCGAATGTATATCAATAGAGTTTCGCCCACCTCGTCGACGTAAATACACAAAGGTATGGAATGCATCACTAGAGGTACTACATTAGCATATCGATGTATCAGTATCGAAGCTGTCGCGATGAACCATCGATGAGTGCGTCTGATACCGATCACTAAGAAAAAGGTCGCCCGACCCTCAATAGAAGTACCCAAAAGATTTACGTTTAAAACTACCTTCCCCAATCGATTTTAGACCTTTCTTTAAAAAGAATAATACTCATTCTTCTATAAATAGACGGTAAAAATAAATTGGCAGTCGTATCTTATTCCCTTTCAAATCACTGGTGACTCATTTCGTCCGTAGTAGCTTTTTATGCAGGCACTCGAATTGAATCTTTGAAAAAAATCATTATTAGAATTCAATTTAAATACAGTAAACGGTATTGAGATCGTATTGAGCACCGTTTTTTTAAACGCAAGGCATACCAAAGCATTATTGTATTATGTTTAATCACTACTGAAATAGTATTTTTGGGCTTTAATTTAATCTTCTTGACTGTAATTTAATCTAAATGTATTTTTTAAATTAGTCACAAATAATTTTGGAGCGTTTCAAAAGTAATATAATCGCTAAAAGTGTTTATCGGTCCAGTTTATCACTTTTTACAATGATAATCAGTTTCATACGAAGTTAGAAGGTAAAAATTTCGTCACTTACCAATCAGTTAAGCAATACAAAAATTGAATAAAGATGAACAACGTACTTTCTTAAGGTCCTCATCAATAAATCTAATGTAATACAAATTGAACATGTCACGCCACTCAAAATTGAATCCCAATTTCTAACTGGAAACAAATAGATTTTTGCATACAAACCTTTCAACTCATTGACGAACGTTCCAGAGAGCGGAACAAAAGAATTACGAACACGTGGGCCTAAACCCACACTTGAAAGACGCCCACGCCTAAGAACATGTCAAAATTTTGTTTAACAAGCAAGCTGGACTCAGAAAACAAATGACTTTTACTGTATCTATTGCTATGCTGTTATAATACTCATAAATTATTCTTCTTTGACAACGTTTTATATCTAGATATGCAATTCGATTTTCAACCTTATTCTCAAGCGTGTATCGTCACTTTTGTGGTTAAATTGTCATAAGTTTATGTCACGCTGGCCGATGAAACAGTCGCAGGTAATGATACGAGATCCAAGCAGAATCGATCATCGCATGCTTTCGCCTATTAGAATTCCTTCCAAGTCTTATACGATGGAAATTGGCAGAGATGAGGGATATTGCCTTTATTGAGGACGTTTTTTTTCTTAAAATCATAGGATAATGCAATGAATTTTATATTACCTTTTTCTTGTACTCTTATAAAAACTATCTATAAATTAATATAAGTAGTTCATTATTTTCTTATAGACAAATGTTGAGGTCTCGTACTTATAAGGTTTTAAATAACTCCTTTCCATTTTGCTTAAAAAATACATCAGTGTCAATGTTATGGCTTTTGTGTTAAGTTTAAATAAAAACCTTACTTAATGTTTTGTTGGGACAAGGGACAAGTATTAACAACGTTACTATAGCAGAACCTAGAACACATGTTAAGCTTGTGCTTTATCATTTCTAATAATCCATAAAAATCGTCTTTCATTATTTGTTAATGAGACAGGTTTGTACGGCATGACGTTACGTTACTTATCAGCTGTGCCTATGACAGTCAGGCAGACAATTCCAAGTGTGATTCAATCACTCACAATGACAGCCAACACTTACTTGTAATTCCGGAGGCAATGACACAGTATAATGTTAATAAGTATGCTAAACGAATTTAAATTTTAATGGCTTTATTTCTTTCGAGTATTTTTATGGAGATGTGTTTGTTTACTTATCTTTGTATTAATTTCTGTGCCCAAACCGTTTGAATTAAGGTTCAAAAACGGACTTTTGCTCAGGCGACTTATCAGCTTTAGAAATGGTCAAGATTGTAGCTGCCTCCGACAACAATATCTGTTTCTTTTTTATAAAATTATTTTCCATCTTAAACAAGCGTACGGGTCTTGATCATAACTTTGAAATATCTGATGTGCGTGTGTAAAAATGTGATCTTGAAAAGTTTTATTAAAGAACAATGGATTCATACGTACTTTATAAAACTTTGCTTTTAATCAATTTCGGAATAAGCATTACTTTTAATAGACCATTTATACTTTCAAAGCACTTTAGTCTCAATGTTTATAGATCTTATAAATACTTTTAGCGTTATTTAGAATTTCTATTTTCTCCTTAATTTTCTCAAAGAAGTCGCGTAATAAAACTTTACATTTCTGTTACATTTTAGGGCCCTCTCTTTATACACTCGCCTGTAAGTTGAAAAGCTCAAAGAGAACGCTAAGCTCTTAGTATTCAGAACAACATCACCTAGAATTCAGGGGAATAGTCTAACAACGGTAGCTAATGTTCGCCAATAATCGTTATCCTCTAGATAAGTGCCGTAACTGAGTGCCTCGCCAATTGCCTTAAGATACATACTGGCTAATTGCTTTGTATCTGTATCTATGTAGTGAGGCGAAGGCGACAATACTTAAGTGGGAACAGGCTTATGAGATACGGAGCCGTTTTTTTTATAAACTTTAGGTATAGCTTCTTATTTGTTCTTATAATTATATTATCATATTGGCCAGGTATTGCACAGTCCACATACCTACATATGTATATGTTTTAAAACGACATCAACTATTGGAGACAAATATTCAATACATAGGTACGTTTTACGGTTAAAAAACCTGGACTCAATGGTCTGTACCTACTTACGTGGAACTAAAATAATGACCAAACTAAATATTTATACTATATCTATAAATTATAATTCAATAACAAAAATTTCTCCGAATAATACGTCTAATTAACAGAAATGATTAAAAAAGTGTAATTAACAGAAATAGTGCTGGCATTAGACAAATACTGACTTACTTACTTTAGGGATAGGTTAAGTAAGCGTAATATTTTATAAATTGTGCTTAACCTAACTTTTGTAGGCCGTAAATATATATTTATTTACCGTGAGGGTCACAAACCCCAAGAGCCAACAGGGTCTACAGATATTTGTCTCTATTTAGCACAACATCGAGATTTAAAGTATGTACTTATAGTGTTGTTATAGTTTATTCTAAGCTACTCCGCGTAATCCCATGGAGGGCAAACTTTTTGAGCGCATTGGGCTATTTTAATGTTACCCATGAGGTTCTGTAACCCCCCGTATACTTTTTAACCTAATGATCTATTCTTGTATTATTTGATGAATGGCAATTACTTTTAAGGACAAAATAAATAAAAAAATGTTGAAATATCAAGAGACACTGCTTGAGGATTACGAGAACCAGCCAGCTGATGAAATTGATCCTGAAAATATTATAAAACATACAAAAATTGTGAAATCATCTGAAATAATTTGCCTCTATCTAACCCTAAAACAAAAATAAAATTCCAAAGTCTGTAAGGAAAAACATACTTTATTGTTAACGTCTATTCCACAGTTCGTGTTTTGATTTATTATTATGTTGTAGTAATTGCTCACTTCTTACGTTCTATCAAAAGAAACCTACTAATAATTCTTTATAAATTATAAATCAAAGGCGCGGAGGAAACATCTGTTCTGTGTCTGCGTGTTATATAACATAAACAGTTACACAATAAGACAAAATATATGGGCAAACTTGTCTCACACAATTTTCACATAAAAACTTTTTATACTTCCTTTGAAAAAAATGGGACGCATCAAATTAATTCAAATTAGTTTCTATCGTGCTTGGCATCGCATAATATCGTTACGCTTTTGAATAATTTATGTGAACGAATAATAAATATAAGGTGTGTCCGTTTGGACTCCACCTGTAGGCTACAATGGTAAACGCCCATTAAAAGGACAACGGATTGTTAACATAGAATTGACCCGCGTAATATATGTAGGAATGTTCGAAAATCAACCATTCATGTCGGAGTTCATATTTAAGGATAAACTATTCAGTGAATACAGTGATACATTGCTACAGATGTTGGATAAATAACAACTGAATTCTTAACACATTTATGTAAAAATATAGATGAATTTTAAATTGTACCAACATCATTCAGAAGCTTTTCAATTTATTACTCACATTATTATCATAGTAATATCTTAATATCATGTTTTGTATTTATTGTTGAAAAGAATTCATAATATTTTTACATCTTATGAATGGCAAAATAAAATATCGCTCTAAAAATTAATGGTGCTATAATGGTCTCAAATTTTTACACAGTCATTCTCACGTTTCGGCAAAAGGCACTGAAAAATATATCAATCTTAAATTTTGATATTTCATGCAGTCTTATAATGCGATATTCTAGGCATGCTTCTACGTACACTAATCAATCAATGTACCTACCTAATAAATGGTCTATGAAATTCTGTAGTTGAAACCAAAATATATTTCACAAAAGCTTTCAGAATTTGACTCAAATTAAAATAGATAATTGATTAAAAAATAAAACTAGATTATTAGTAAGAAATTCAAATGTAGTATCTACGTCAAAAAAAAATTGGAGGCCTTGGTTGTAAATACAAAGAAAGGCCTCTTCTCATTCACGCCTATGTTTATGGCATACAGTATGCTCACTCCATACTAGCGATTCCAGATCATTATAACTAGGTTTCATCACGATGTTTTCCTTCACCGCTAGGTACTCAGTGGTGTCTTAAAATATTTAAGAAAGCATACAACATAAAGAGGTCACATTGATACGTATAAATAAATAACATAGCTGGGTTTAGAATCCGGCCCGTTACCCTCTACGCTGCCACAGCTACGACAACTAAGTATTCATATTCATATTCAATATTTATTGCAAAATATAAGTAAAAATAATTACGCGTACAAAATACTGTTACGTGCTCCTACTACGGTATAATATTCACTATTAAAACAAGTCAAATTAGTTACACTACGGCGACGATAGCGTACGGTATTAAAAATTACGAGTGTGAAATATTTTATAACATTGCGTGGAGATCAAGCTTCACTAGTAATTAAAAATTGTCATCACTTTTACACTTGCTTGAGCAATTAATTGGTTTACTATTATGTCAACTAGACTATATTGTTATTATATATTATGACATAAGGAAACAATATTGTAGCCAATGCAAAATTTTCAAAAATTATTTTACTAGAAGGTTTTTATTTAAATTCCAATCTCCAACTTGCACTGAGCAATAATATAGCTTGAATCATAATTGTGTTTTAGAAATATTTAGCCATAGTCAGAGTGGTTTATCAGGTTTATAGGGATGTACCTATATCACCTTTAGCAATAGGAGAATGAAGCTTTCGAGTATCTACTAGTGACTACTCTATATTACTCCAATAAATACGACTTGACCAGATTTTTCAGATACGCACTTCCAATTTCTCAGTTGAATGACTAATGACATCCATACCGGCCACTTACTTTCCTTTTTAGGCCACACTACTCTAGGCTCAACTTCATCGAATGAGCAACGAACAGTGATTTCTCAGTGCCCATATAATATGTAGTTACGTACGGCGATTTCAGACCCGTATGTCGCGGGCGTATAAGATAAATGACTTTGAGCAGTATGCCTAGGCGAGCACAAAAACACTAGCCTAAATCTACGCGTGTCGCAAAAAAGACGATTTATCCTGAACGTTACATGTACTTACTTCTGTGTTTTACTGCTGAAGAATAGTTTTCATTAAGTGTGGGATTTACAAACAGCTGTTCAAACTGTTTGAATATGTAGAAACATATATATTATTATTATTTTTTCGTGTGATGTAGATGGATTCTGTGAGACAGTTTTGTATGCATACATTTTGGAGAAAAGGAGAGATATTAATTTTTTAACGTTAGTGAAATAGGTAAATTATAATAAAATACCTAAGTCCTTACCTTCTTCTTTTTTTACGGACAGTACAATATAATAAAACAATGGTTCTATAGGAGGATGAATTGGCAGTATAAGAAGATAGATAAAAAATGTTATAAGAACAAAAAAAATTGTAGTTAGGTGATAATTGAAACAAAATGAAAGCCTGATCCAAATCAATAAACTCCTGACTTCCAAAACCAATAAACAGCATAAATATCAAACACATTTCATGACTGATCTCATTGCTTTCATCGTGTAATACGACACTTATAATACAATTTAGCCTCAATGTAATATATAACACCTATAAGGTTTCGTAAAACGATTATCTAACACATTGATACCGAGTGTCAAATGACGTAGAATGACACCTTTCTTGATTTTTAGGTGAAATGATATCAATTACGTCGGAAGTAGAGTTTAGTGATGTGGAAACTGTCTTTTGGCGACTGAACGAAACCCATTTATGTGTAAAGTGACTCGGTTTGACGTGATGACGGCTATATCCCGTTGACGGTTTGGTTTTTTAGACTTAATGAAAGGTGTGTCATTATATATAGGTGTAGATCTCGTCGGGAATCGTGTTGTTTCTCAAAAACCAGGGTACTAAGAATAAAAGTTAAATGTTCTGGAGTGGAGACCACGACTCGGTAAACGTAGTGTAGGACGTCCTCCAGCTAGGTGGGGCGACGATATACGCAAAATGGCTGGTAACGGTTGGTAGCGGAAGGCCGAAGATCACGCTTAGTGGCGTGCCATAGATGGTGCCTATGTCTATTGTCCAGCAGTGGACTGACATAAGCTAATAATGATGATGGAGAAGCATAAAATCGAGATGATGAAAAATCAGTAGTAGTGCTACAACAGAGTAAGGCAAGTTTTGTTGAAAACACCGAATTCAACATTCTCTAAAAAACATAAATAAATATATTACTATGCTCGGTTTTTATCACAACTTATTGGTTTTTGTTGGCTTGTAATGGAAAAAACGCAAAGGCAATTTATAGCATGCACTCACGTCACTAGCAATCCAATAAAATTATTTAACGAAGGGTGTTACCGACAAATTTAATATGACTTCATAGCTTAATAACTATTTAGCGATGTACCTGTCACTTATTTATCAGTTTAAAACGTGTATTCGTATGCAATTCATACAGAGGGTGAATATATTAATTCATAATGGCATAATTGATGTCATAAAGTAGGACATTTAATGATATTAGGAGTGTTTGCTTAGTGAGGGCTTATCTTTACGAGTATTGCCTAATATCGTTTACAAAATGTGCTATTTTGTTAATTCGGTTGTAGCATGTTTCATAATTAGCGGCGTAATATATGATAGACGTGACTCGTTAGCGGCTTGGGCAGGGATGTGTTTTAGAGACCATTTTGTTAATACGTATGCATGAGTTTATATTATGATTTATGTATTTATTAATTAATACAATTTCAAACGGAATTTACGTTTAGCTTTGAGTGTGAAATGAATGTATACTTTTTTTCCTGTAAAATATTACCTAATGGATATCAATGTCCCTCTTTATACCGGCAATTTATTCGATTTATTTAGTCTAGTTTCTAATAAATACTTTGATGTTATTACATCGTCAATTTCTAGGAAAATGAATACCTATGTCGTGGTATTTTTAATGTCGGACATTTAGGTACGTCGTTTAATTTTTATACGCGTATTTTACTAACGTTATTAAAATTTACTGTAAGTAATATTAAAGAAAGTGTGATGTTTTACAGCCTATACACGTGCTTGTAAATTATCATGCCTATAAAATGCTATAAAGCGCTAGTTAGTTTCAGATGTCAGAAGCAATATTTAATTACGTACCGGTCTTATGCAATTTATAAAACTATTTGATTGCACTTTTGAAGCTGACGATGAGATTGACGATTATTGATACTAGATTTTTGTTATTCTTTTTACTTCGGTTTGTGTCTGCTTACTTACATAGGATAAACAGGTACAGTCTTACAATCGCGCCTCCAAGAAGTAGACAGGTTTAAGTCCCATTTAAATAAAAGTGAAGTATCCACACTAAAATCAGCTCTCCGCAACTTAGTGAACGCAATTCAATATGTTTATTTTCTTTTACTGTTTAAAAACCAAAATTTTACTGTCGGTATCGATAATGTTGGGTTATTTTTTTTAATGAACATATTATTCAATAACTTGAGTAAAAAATATGCAATCTTACCCACGATCAACAACAGTTTTAGAAAATATATAATGTTGAAACTGTAGCAAAATAATTTGTTAAATTATATAATCATTAAATTCAAGTTCTTATATAAGTCATCACATGTAGGTACGGTTATAAAGATTTGATTGGTATCTTTGTGATATTACCACCAAAAAGTTGTCGAATACTGTCAATTCTCGTGTCAAAGCATTGTTCACGGAATTCCTGAATATTGATCTGAATTTTCATGTGTGGGCTTATCAACAACATTTGCATGCGACCCAAATAGTAAAAATACAATAAACATGACAGACATATGTATGTCCATAAATATTTATATTATTAAATCAGAACGACGTAAATATGTTAATTCAGCGCCAAAAAACGGTAGCCAAAAATTGTGACTTGTTAAATCATGCAGTCGACCGGCTTAATATAATAATAAACTTGTTTAAAGTATCAAACTTCAATGAAAAATTTAGAACTGGCCATAAAGTCGCAATTCCAAAGTTTTACCGCTTAGAAATAATGTTGGGAACAGCGAAAATGAAACGAGCGTTTTTTGCGCGATGAATTTCTGTTAGCGAGAAACAGCATTATTGTATAACAAAGCTTAAGTAAGGAAAATAAAGTTTGAGTTAAGAAAATTAAGAAACAATTCTTCTCGTAAATTTATTATAGTTAATTTACGAAAGTTCAAATTGCAGCACATTTTGCGAGATATTACTTAGCCCTACTTTGATTTGAAAAGAGCGTATTTCTTGCTAAACTAAACCATTTGTATTTTTTAATCGATCAGGATGCGGCTGAAAACTTTGTTAGAAGACTCAACATGTACCTATCTAGACCATTGCGGAGAAACCCCGAATCCCTTTTTTCCGGGAACAGTATTGATTCCAACTAAGTGAAGGACCAAAATAAAATACAAAAGCTTTCTAAAAATAGCTTAATTCGAATACACACGAAATTCACAACAGAAGTTGAGTTCAAGCCATCACATCCACAATTTTGCGGGCAGTTTGACACACAACGTCGTCTCATCAGACGTTTATTTTTACGATGTTTGTTTTGAATTCTCTCAGTTTCCTTCAGCGGCTTGATTAACAGAAATATATATTGCTGTTGATCAACGTGTAGAAAAAATACAAATATAATTTGTAGAAAAACAAAAAACAACTGTCAGTGTAAATTTAAAGGGAAGTTGTTTGAAGATTGTATCGTTTGGTTTCAGATTGTCTAATTAGCTACGGTTGCTGAAGAAAAAAATCATAAAGCACGATAATGTTGAATACTTGAATAGTAGTTTACACAGGTCTTGAGAAAATGAGGCTGGATGGCCTTACGACCACTTTTTTCTTTTTTACCCTGTTAGAGTATCAATACTATATAAGTATATATATAATAGCAATCGCGGACACAGCGCTGTGTGCCTAGATTGTGTACAATCTTATATTTTTGTTAAAGCATATTTCTGGTAAAATTTCCTACATCGAACATCATCAATATAAATTCTAGGAACTTCCAAAGTATTCAATTCTTCGTAACATAAAAACTAATCATTCATATTCGGCCTAAAAACAAAGCATTTCAAACGAAATCGAATATCCGAAATTCATTGAGTAACAAATGAATATCCGATAAATGGTGGATCATAAAAACCTATCACCTGTCTGGCCGATACAGTGCCGGCGCTTTATACGGCTCGTAATTAATAAAAAATAAAAACTGTCGAGCGATGGCCCTAAAACGCATTTAATTCTTGATAAGGGTAACAAATTGGATAAAGATAGCACGGCCGCCGGAGACAGAGAGATCGTAAGTGCATTGCCGTGATAACTCATGTGTGATAGTGATGGATTTGTGTGGATGTTGTCAAAATATAAAATATTTTGTGTTTATAGGGTGGTGTGTGCAGTTGACAGGGTGACGTAACGTGTCGGTTACGAAAGTGTTATTTATGAAACTCGATATTTGGCTTTTATTATTGACGCTATAGGTGTTCCTGCTAGATGTTTCTGACTTGTCATCCTCACTACTTTTAAGGCCCCGTTAAGTTTAGCTTAAAGTCTAAATGCCACTTTTAACTATTGTTAGATATAGTTTTTAAAGCCTTACTGAATTTCCGTAAATAATCAAAACAATACTACTTTCGACTGCAGAAAACTGTTAAAGAAAATCACCGTTTCTACTATTTTGTATATCTAGATTATAAATCACATACTTATATGTTTAAGGTAATAATGATATGCAAAAATATCAGGATAATCTTTCATCAAAAATAATCACTAATTTGAACCGACAAAATAATTGTATGATCGTTGCGGTCAAATCCACACGGTTAGTAATAAACGTTGACCGCATGCTAGAATGCTTTCAACTGGTTCCCATTGAAAATATAATCACTTAATTGGAATCAGTTTTGTGTTAGGTATTGAGTAATTTATTTATCAATACATTGTGGTGTTTTATTTTATCAGAAAATTGTGTAATCCTTTAGGTCTCCGTAATGATCATCATGCAAATAGGTTTTTTAACTTTCCTACGCCAAATCCTCTTGTATTATAAATGCTTTTCAAGAATATGAACTTCCGCACGGTCGTCAATTATTTATTTTACTACTCTTGTCATAAATAAATCTAAAATTAATGTTAAATTTAATCCATAATATTCTTTTGATTGGCCTTCACAACCACTTCTCAACAATGTACTGGAGATGTTTGTAATCTTGAAATGTCAAAGGTATTTAATTTGAATATCACGTGTTATCTCATTCCCAAGGATTGAACTTATCGATGAAATATCTATATGAAATGTAGCCTCTATTATTCTGAAGGGATTGTAAAGGAACTCAGTATAAGATGTTTGTTCGTTTTTTTTGTAAACCAGTGCTCGTCCAGTACTGCAGGGGTGACAAACAATATTTTATAAGAATTCTCAAAGAAGCTCCTTCGTACGTTTGGCGAATAAATTATTTTTATTTTATGTTTCAGTTTAAAAGCTTTATTAAATGGAACATGTTTTTATATAACTAAGTTAATAATGACTATTCGTCTTGAAGGCTTTGTAATAAACGTTTATGTAAAAACGTCATTCTAATCTCAGCAACTGTTCTATCCTCTGACATAATTTTATTCTAATATCTATTTATATTCAAATAACTCAACTTCTATTTTCTTATTTATTGCAACGCGAAATTCAAAAGCACGAAGTATTATTTTGATTTAGACAGGCACTTAATTTTGGCAGTTCTATTGCAAACGAGTCAGATTTCGTAGCAAGGTTTTTTTCATTTGTTTTATGGACGCTCAATATATAAATGCCAACCCTAAGTTTTCGAGTGCAGACAACAATAATATATCTAAATCAAGGCAATAAGGCTCGATACACTGGGGCTATTACTCGCACCGGTAATAGGTATTTGCACTAATACTAATACGCCTTTGTGTAGTCCGGGTGTGTCGCGATGTTAATCTACGGTCTGGCGGTGGTCTTGCCAGATCCAATCTTTTTCTCATTGGTAGATTATTTGTAAATTGCTTTTTTTAGAGATAAATATTTTTAAAATCATCTAGATCAATTTCGGCCCGGCTATAGATTTAAATAACGGTGCAGTGTTAAACGCTAACTACCAATGCGAAAATGTTATGTTCTTTCTCAATCAAGATTATTTGGAAAAATCAAATCGCCACTCATTAGGATTTTTTGCTGCATCGTAGGTGCATTTCTTCTAAATAGTTAGTCTTGATATTATGACAGCTAGTTATTAGTGTTATGTAGTTTTGCAATCAAATCAAACGATGTTTTATTGAAGTATTTATGTTATCAAACGTATTCAACTTTATAGCAAATCCAGTTCTTGTTTTCTTCATTCTGGTTTGTAAAACACAAGAGAAATAAAAACGAATCGATATTTTCTGACTTTAATTCATTCGTAAACAGTCACACACTCACAATATTGAACGTATTTTATAATCTGAATAATAAATAGCCGTAATAAATAGTGATAAAAATATTCGTGAGCCGATACATTTCCACTTAAATCTACTTGTTAACCATGTTTACGATAAAACATTACAGAAAACGTGTTCGTACATAATAAAAATTTAATAAAAGCAGAATATAAAAATGATGTACGCTAATAATATTCAAAACATTTCTTATTCAACGTGCATTCTGATAAGATAGATATTTTATGAACAATAAACACGTTGTTCCGAATTCCGGTCCATTTTATTGTCATATGTCACGGCAAGGAACCGTAAACCTCCGTTAGCATTATAAATTCTCGTGTGTTAGTCAAAAATGATTTGCATATTGTGGTAGTTGTCGCCTTTTACTGGAACCTTGCGTGTAAACCAGCGATAACCGTGGGTTTATTAAAACGTTATTGATGGCACGGCTAAGTTGTGTATCTTTATCAAATTTACGTTGACGTTAGGGGAATTGTTGTTATTTTTACTGACTTTACGCTTTCTCAATTCTTGTGCAGTTTTCTTGGCAGTTGAATAGGAATTATTACCTACTTTTTTTCAATCTGCAATATTTTAAAAACCTCCTTAATAGGTACCTACTTCTACAGCAAACATTTACAGTGATGGCTGCCTAACATTTAGGTACTTATACTTTACATAATACTCTTTTTCGTAGCCTAATTGTGTTTATTTTTTAGCCAATTCTCGTAAAGCTTAAAACAGCTTAGGACCTTTTTATAACTACAAGTCTTTTAAGTTAGACATCTAATTCTAGCTCTAACTGCTTAGAATAATTTTGTACAGATTACTACTTTATGAGAGGCCTTTCAAGTAGTAAACATTTTATTGTGGTTGATAAGGAGGTAGACGCAGCACAGATTTTAATTTAATTACTCACATTAAGGTCATAATTTATTTTTATTATGATCATAACTTTGTATCGTGGTGATTTATCATTTAATTGACCTATATGTGTTAATCTTGAAATAGCAACCTAAAATAATTAAAACTAAAATGAATTTGATTTAAATTCTAATCTTATTATAATAATATTATGTTCAACACCAAGTTGAAAGTTCATTTTAATTGCCACCATATTCCAACATCATACTTTTTCCCAACACGTGAATTTTAATGCGTAAACGAAACCAAGCGATGGAGTTGGCTTTCGCAATTTGCGTTGGATCCCTCATTGAGGCGTGCCAGGCTCAATTTAAAATCACCCCATATTTGCGTAATTTGCAAAAACAAAAAATAAATATTGGCGCGTATTTTGCATGATTGAGGACAGGTGGAGTAATAAAAATCTGTTATTGTAATCATAGATATTTATTTTGACAATATCCTTAGACTAGGAGCAGTAATGTGGACGACAATGTTCGCATTTTCCTCAATAATCAGAATCAGTATTCATTTATTATTATTATTTATTTATTTCGGACAGAATCCATATTTGTGTTAGTAACAATGTTCCTTAGATCTATGTTAGTAGGTACATAATGTAACGCTCACAATCTCCCCGTAACTATACCCACCCAGTGAGCTTGAATGAGACAGTCGTGGCGGGATGCAATCATTTGCAGAATGCTGTTGGTGCTACCGCGCAGTCTTTGAAACAATGACGCCACTTTCTTACGCATGATAGCGTGGAAACCGTCAACGCGTGCATTTGCGAACATTTGTGACGCACTACAATGGCGCGGCAACCCCAACAGCATTCTGAAAGCATTATTATACATAAAGGTACATTTTTATTTAACATAGAGGTACATTTTTATTAAGGACATGAACTTTTGGATCTTTGTACGATACTTGCAGCAGCTCAAGAAATCTACACTTCTTAAAGTTGTTTTCTTAAAAAATATGAATTGATGATGTACTTAAATTTAAATTTATCGAAATGAAATCACAGCTCCATTTTTATACACTAATTTGACTTTAAATGAAAAATTACCTCATTTTACCTTGCTCTAGAAGTCAAGGTTATGTAATTTTTACTGTTCAATATTATTTATTCATATTCATCGTTTTAAATCCCTTTACTTAAGGCAAAGGTTTAACCCTGGCAGCACCGTCCTATGTTAAGGTAACGTTGAGGTTTAATGAGCATTACCTGTCCGCAGCTTTGTACGCTTGTAAATATGATTTTTGAGTAATTAGAGCGTTTGCCCTCGTCTGATTTACGCGTTTAAATCGTCCCCCTTTTAATTTGAAAGGGACACGCCGTCAGTACGCGCGGCGTTTTAATCTTTATGACCGTTTCGGCTTTCAGACTGTTTGAAAATATATTTCTGGACGTCATAATTAAGTTAAACGTTGCAGATTTTTCTGGAAATTTAAAATTTGTTAGTGTTTGTTAGGATCTAACTATAATAGGTAATATACCTATTGATGTCTCTCAGCATGTTGACAAAAAAGTAAGCTTTTTTATTACATTGATTATGTGACTATTTGTCGCTGCCTGCGAAAAAAATATGCCTTATTTGATAGATTATTGCCTGTAAATTGGATACCTACCATGGGTGATATTTATACGCCTCACGAAACGCAGGCTTACTTTACTATTCTACGCATTATTTCGTGCTAGTCATCAATAAAATAAGTATTAGGAACGGGAAATTTCTCCTAACTGCATTATCTTTATTATTAAAATCGTTGAGACAAATTGTTATAATACCATAGATTAGGTCAAACGGTACATAATGCGCAGTTAAATAGGCAAAATTATGCACATTTTCATATGCAAGTCGCCGTACGTATTATAGAGCCTCCCACACACTTCGATTGATTCGCAACGCGACCCACGTGGCTACATAAATCATAAATCAAACACAGACAATCACTAACGAACGTTGTTCAAACATTGAAATTGAGTTACGAATAAAAATGAACGAAACAATAGCGAGAGGCCTCTATCACACTTCAATTTGTCAAAATGTGTCAGAATAATACTATTTGCGTTTCCTCGTTTCGTAGCGGGTAGGTTCCGTAGTTCTCGATCGGAATCCCACACCCAGACACGCTTTCAATGAATATTGTATTACGGGTAGTGGGAATACGGGAAAAAAGTTAAAACTGTTAAGGGTAGGGGGTTGGAAAGAGTGCCGCTGCCGCAGGCTATCGCGAACGACACGCAACGCAGAATCGCTGAACGTTTTTAGTTCTAACCAATGCCCGTTTTTGTCCTTTGTTCTGCGTTTTCACGTGCTTATTCGTTTCAATAACGTGACGAGATAAAAAACCTGGCTTTAGATTTGAAAAAATCTCATGTCCGTTTGTGCCCGTATGCAATTTTACGGCGGCGCTTAGTATCGTGCTATGTGCTTTTATGGAGAATTGGTTTTCTTTTATTGGTTATGTGAAACTTCAGCCGCCAGTCATTTAGTATATACGAAAGGCATAGTATCGTGATGGCACGTAGATTCACGGTCTAATTAAGCATAATATTAAATTCTGTGGCTGTCAAATTACTTCAAGCCCTTTCAATTATGAGACTTACATAATGTAATTTGGCGAAACCACCAATAATTAAATCCTCAAGTCACAATATTGTATTGATTAACCATTTTTTTATTTATTTTTGGATGACTTTAATCCCCTTTACTATTTCATTTGAACTTTGTTTTTCACACGTTGTACATATATTTTTATTTTATAAATTGCGCGGCTCTATGCAATCTATGCGACGCTTCAGTGAAACGGACGTCGCAATTAGTTCGGACAATATGTTACTCGAATATCTGCATATTTTTTAAAAATGGTTTGTATGGATCTTTAAATCCGGCGTGATGAAACAATTTACAAAAAAACAATAAAGAATAGCAAATGAAAGAACACAATATTAACAATAAATACAAAACCAAAGGTGATTTAAAATGCACCCCGGTTTTGCATTTCTCATTTCGCAATTTAAAATCAAAACAATTAAATACACTGAATGAGGGTTAGGTGCTATCCGGAGGGTTCTTTCCTTAAAATTTGCAGGATATTTTTCTTAACTCTTCAACTTATTTCCATCCCTATTTCTTATGTTTTAAAGCATATTTTTGTTAATGCATTAATGACTGGCACAAGGTGTCAACAGTTTTCCAGTTTCCGTGAGTTATGATCTGACGAACATCACAGCTCAAATCGCTAGCTTTCTGGATGCTCTCATACAAAAATGGGCCTTAATATTCATTAAAGTTTTTTCTGCGGCAGGGAATTTTCGATTTACTTACAATGTATTTAATGGTTACATTCGCTTGCACGTCAAGAATGAAGTATGTTGATAATTTGGAGTTTAATGAAGCGAGTCTGCTGCATCGTCTCCGGCGGAAGATGGTAGAAAAATGCTCGCAGTGAATGCAAATTTTCTCCATTATTGTTTGTCTATTGTCCTGTTTATGAAGCGAGAAAGTGAAAATTTGCGCTGGTGCTTGAGTAAATTTATTATTTTTAAGGGTAAGTGCAGTCTTAAACCGGTTTTTAGAATCGATGACAATGCGCCTAAAATAATTTGGGTAGTACCAACAAATGTATACAGAAGCTTTGAAAATGGGTTTTGTTCTTCCAAATTCTAATTCTAATCTTTAAGATTAGAATTAGAATAAAACTGATGCCTAAAAAACACTAAATATTCTGTAATGCCTTAACTAATCTAATTTTGGACAAAAAACAGTGGTAAGCGTTACTGACAAGCTTTGATCCATCTACTCGTATCTAATACCCAATACTGCAAACCAGTCTACAACATTTATTTTATCATCACACAAAGTAGTTTTGTCGAATCACGCCTTAAGTACTATACTGAATATTCCGACGGTGCTTGAACTTAAATTTTTAATTGTAATGGAGATTAGCATTTATCTGATTCAGTGTAGAGCGCGCATTAGTAATAACATATTTATTTTGTTCGTTTGACAGCTGTAGGTGGAATGATCAACGAGATAACTCAAGAGTGCCGGGGTCTTTAATGCGAACTAGAATGCTTATAACAACTCACTGCAACTGGTCTTTATGTGTTGCTCTCTTTTGTTTTTTAGCTGCCGATGGATTAGAATGAAACAAATTCGAAACGGTAGTCATTGTGTGATGTATAGGCATTAAAACTTATCGTGTTTTCCATTTTAATTTTCAGCCTCGTATTAATTTTTTCACCGTATCGTCTCAAGTTTTTGTTATAATAGTGAATACATTACTTACAAAACAAATGTCTATTCAAATTTAAGTAACAGACGTACAACGAAATACGAATAAGAGAAGCGTATAAGAAATCGTGCAAAAACAAACCTACTAAAAACGTTATTCACATAATGATATCTTTAGATATTACGATAGACCGCAATATGAATTGTTATCACAAAAAATCCATCGTTTACAAAGGACGCGTGCCGATAATTCAAGTCATTTAGCAGACATTAGCACGTCGTCCCCTTGCAGAATCCATTCGACTTCGCTGTCGTCTGTCGGTCATTAGAAAAACTGCATTTCACGTATTTAATAACGTCGTCAATGTTCACCCCACACAAGAAATCTATTAACGTCAACACGAACGTTTTAATAATCCATCAAGTATTCAACCCCTTGTAAATGGAAAACGTTTTACGAAAACAGTAACGCAGCAATTTGAGCTTTCCATTTTGTATCTTTTTTCAAATTGAGTCTCTCTATTTTGAAAACTCGTAGAGAAACCGTTGGGAATTGCAAGGCATTTAACTTAACTGGTAATGATGGTGAATCGACTAAATAACTAATAATTTGGGACTTTAATTCTAAGTGTTATTATTGAATTGTAATAAAATATAGATAATAACAATAAAAATAGACTCATAAGAAGTGTAATGACTTCTTATGAGTCTGCGTATGAGTAGCACGTAGTCAGCTAAAACAATTAATCGATAATGTGACTAGATCATAGAGAGAAAATATTTTTAAATACAAAGATCAAAAATCGATAATAAAGGGTCGATGGTAGATGAAGACTAAATGCCGATGCTTTATCGAAACTTTTCGTAGTGAGTCTAATTTTTAGAATTTTAATAGACACTAGCAAACTAAAATGCTATTTGTATGCTGATGATAAAACAAACAATTGTAGCCCCAATGAGTTGTGCAATGCAAAAGGAATTTTCTGTCTAGACGCAGTCGCTTAATGGGTGCAAATCATTGCAAATTGCATTCTTGGAACAATGTTGGATGACGTTTTTAATAACGGTTGCACAGTTGTTTCGTCTTGGATTTATTATCTACTCATTGTTCTAAAACTTATTACGTAACAATAAAAGATGCAACTTTCCTTTTGTTAGTTTGCGTTTTCTTTTCAAAGTTTTACCTTGGTTGATTTAAATTAACATATTTTTCAAAACATACAATTTTAGGTTTTGAAATTGCTTAACTAATCGTACATAGTTAAACTAGATCAAACATTAAAAAGCGATAAACGGTCGGCTTTTTTGGTTTGGTTTGTTTTAATTTGTACCTACTGACTGAAAGGTACTGTTTTTTTAATATAAGCTTTATAAATAACTAGATTTTGATTGGACCAAGGCATGGGCTTGAAATTAAAGAACTGATCTATCGTTTTTTTTTCTCAAAAAAGATGACCACCTGCAAAAGCCGTGGTAGGTATGTCTGGTCATTTAAATTTAATCCGAGATTCGGTTAAAAGAAGGAGGACATAATTAAATTACACAGCTACTCGTAGTAACTGTTTGCATGTAAGCAAGCGCAAAATACATAGTTTAAAATATAAATGTACCATGACTTGTGACTGAATTTAAAATAGGTCTAAAACGTTCCCTTACTTAACAAAGATTAACTCTGTCCTGCTATGTAAGGCCTCAGCTGAAAGTTTAGACATAAATGTGGTTTTCACGTTACGGTAGAAAATAGTTGGTGGATAGTTCTGCAGCGTTTTAACCACAAAGTCGGTCATCTTGTTAACACTGCCTGTGGTTACTGACGAGTTGAATTGGTGCGAGGTTTTCTGCATAAAACTTCACCATGATACAGACCTAGAACAGTAAAGTGAGAAAAAATATATACTCTACTGCTACGATTGCGATTTCTAAAAAAATAAACAATTATTTTTTTTGGTTTGCATGGGGAGAAAGATATTTACATTACTATTTTAATTTCTAAACATACGATCCACACGGTTTTTTAAATACTTTACAAAGAAAAAAATAAAAATAACTGTATTAACATTCGATCCAAACTCACCGAAGTGCTCTGATTTTTCTACTACATTGATCTTATTAATTTCAAGTAAAAAAAAAAACAAGTGTTAAGTCAGCAATTAGCAGACCTTTCTTTTAATATTAAAGTGAATAATAAAAGCGAATAACACTTAAAAGGTGTTCGTCATGTTACGTAGCCTATTTTTTTTGGCATATCTGCCAATCCTCATCAACCCTCAATATTTAGAGATTTCAGATTCTTAAACTACGATAAAAGTGCCCTAAGATCCGCCAAATCAATCGTTGCTTTTAATGGATTGTATTTAGTTATAAAGGTTATTAACAAAGAGTAAATAATAACAGAGCAGACATCTGGTTTTGTATCTATAAAATCGAGCAACAATGGCGTCATTTGTATTGCCATAGACATTAATATGAGCATAGCGAATAAGGCAAGAAATATTTTATAATTTTGACTTAAAATATGGTAATCCTACTAAATAGGTACTACAGGGACTAGAAGATTTAGTTCTTCTTAATACATTCCCAGAATTATTCTACCTTTGAAAATTTATTTTATCAGATTTTTTTATTATCCAGATTAAAAGTATATTGTTAGGATTTTTTTGGACTAAATCATGAATTACAAGTAATCTGATATAATTGGAAATCATTTTTTACAAATGTTATTAACTAACCTAGCTCGTAACTGTATTCTTTCATTAGAATCAATTCTAGTTTTAATGAAAGGCTGATTGTCTACACTGTCTGTAGCGTAAATTACCTGCTTACATAGGTTTACATAGGTTTTTTTAAATAACTGTGTACCTATTTTTACAGTACAATATAGAGCGCGGCAGGTGTTGTGACAATCATAAATTCATGTGTTATATTTCAATTATTCACTTTCAAAGTAAATCATTATAATATCGTAATACATTATCGATAATATCGTATTCGTTTGAGAGTTCCACAAGCGTACGAGATGAATTTATAATGATTATATAACTTAATGCGGCCACAAATCAATATTAATTCCTGTTGCAGCACAGCATACAAAATAAACCGTAATTTGTATTCGGCAAATTTGTATTATCACTAACGTCTCGAGTTATTTTCAATTAATCGAATTGATGTTTATGTTGATTCATGATCGAAAAACAGTGGGGAGCCGGCCGCTTCGCACTTGCGTACAATACTCGAGTGCTACCTCTAAAATTCTTTAAAAATAAGTGGCAATCAAATATAAAGGTTATTTTAATATGCAGTAAAATTTGAAATCAATTTCTTTTTGAGTCATAAAGAGGAGTTTTAGTGGGCTTTCTCGTGAATCATTGTGAGCCGTGGTATTCCAATCCAGTGTATGATTTGTTGGTATGAAGTAAGTATGGTCTCAGCGAGAGATGTCGTAAATCAGTAGACGTGACACCCTTATGATTCGTACAGCTGTATAACGCGGTCGAAAAATAAGATTCCAGTACGGCACAATGAAACAGACGTTTTTTCAAGTATTTATTACATTATTCGTATACTTGTGAAGCAAAGAACGTTTTCAGATTACGAATGTACGAATTTGTTCCATAAAAGAGATGAAAACATTCCTTTATCATGGTACAATATTTAATATCAGCTGTTTGTTAGGGAATACGATTGAATCAAAGAAAATGAAGTCAAATATAAAGTAAACAAAACCATAGTCTCTGTGTAACCTTCTTCCTTTACCTCACATACGTTCAATCCAGAAATTACGTAACTTCGCAAATATTTTCCAAGTGTTAATTTGTCAGTAAGTGATACATCGTGTGATGTACGATCTGTAACTGATCTGTGTAAGTAAATACGCGGAGCTCAGTAATTTGTTTTAGCCCCGAAACCCCTCTCTTCGCTTCAATCGAACAAAGACGTGCTGATTGAATAGTAATACAATCCCAGTGGAAGTGAGGCCAAATCTACAACACGATACCTATATTTTTATCATTATCTCTCAATACATTTAGGAATGAGAGATCGATGCTAGACGGTCTTAATCTATACGTGAGTGTTCTTTTATCCTGCCAGTAATTGCTTTTTTGATTGGAACGATAAATAAAAAGGATGTCAAGAAATGAAATTTATTTTTCAGACACTGCATTTTGGTAATGTAACTTTAGTTATTTTTCTGACGTATGGAATGATAATTAAAAGTTGAAAAATCGCTTTTTAATCTCATGTAAGTTATTTAAGTCTCTTTATTGTAATAGAAGTCAAACTGAATACTCCCGCAAACTATCTCAATCTGCACCAAACAGCTTGTTGCAACTCCAAGTCGATGCAGATCGAACCGCAAGTCGTGTATCACACATTATTTGGAAGTCTGTAACGGCATCTGTAGACAATAGGCACTTTAATGCTGATCGGTCCATTCCGAACCAGTTCAGTTCGACGGACTTATAAGAGTGTCCATCGTTAGCCAATGTGTATTGGAATGAGGATAAAGACAAAGGATATAGCAACGAAACTGTATAGTCATTTATTGCTAGATTTAGCGTGGCAAATGTGAAAGTTGATAATTTTCTGATAATTTCTAATGATAATAAAATCTCTAAAGGCTATACAACGAGGTCGTAATGCACAATTTTGACAGTTACACAATTAGTTATTTAAATAATTATAGGGAATTCTACTAAATTTAGTTTGATGCCTAAAGCTCCTGTCTAGTCGGTGGGTACTAAATTCCTTGTAAAAGCAAGCCTATTTCAAAGCGTTAATTTTCAGAAGATAAATTCTCAAGGATTATGTAAATTTTTAAGATACTAAAAGTAGGTACTGAGCTCTAGTTAGACTTAAGATACATAAAGAGTTAATTTAAAAAGAAACTAATATTTTTTGACAATTTTAACACTAAAAACTAACTTGTCTTGCTAGCTACAGGTACCTATATAATATTGAAATAATTTAAGAGAGTTTTGAAAGAAGACGGTAAATATTAGACCATCATCATCAAAGAACTAAGCTCAAAGCAAGTAAAACACTACAACAATTTAGATAATCTATTGTAGAATATTATACCACAATTAATTTAATGGCATTTCGGCATCCAAGAGGCAGCAATTTACTAAAAACAAACGCGCACTGTCTCACATTTTGAGCGAAGCGCTTAGCGAAAACATTAGCCACGGATCAAAGGCTTTTGAACGCAAATTGTTCGTGAAATTCGACAGGAACGATATTGGGTCGCGAGAATCAGGGGTCTGATATCATACTTAGTATACGTGGATAGTGAACTGTTACTAGTCAAACGATAGTTTACTATACGTCAAACGATAGTGAACTGTTATTTAGGCCGCTACCAGCGTTTACTAAATGTATTCAAGCTGTTTCTTATGTGATCCATGTTATTTTACGAGGCTTTGTTCGAATTCCGCTCAAGTGTCTCGTTTGTAAAGTCCTAACACGGTCATTACCCTCCAAATAGTATTTTCTGTACAGTTTTGTTTGTTTCGATGTTTTTTTAGAATATTTAGGTCACATACAGACATGGTTGTTTTGTGTTAAGTGCCAGTAATGGATTTATATATTATTAGGTATTGAGCAGTACACGATTTGCATTGGGCTATCAGTTGCATGCATTATTTCGGTCTACTGAACGTATAGTTGTCCGTGAGGTCTGACTATAAATAGGTAGACAACCCCTTCTTCCGTAGGGAACGGAAACTACGGTTGTGGATACATGTTTGATCCTCAAACTACTGATGCCTAGATCGAAACAACGTACAGAAAATTATTAAAAAAGAGCCTCTAGTTTCAGTCTTTAAATAGCCAACTTAAAACCGCGTTTTTATTACATGACAGAAAAGTAAAAGTAAACCGCAAGGAGTCTTTGTATTACATTCCCAAAAAGGTTACATGTGTCGAATCCGTACGTTGGAACCCAAATATAAGTAAACCCGTCAGGCATTGGTATCAAAACGTTCAGTTTCCAAAGACACGACCGAGTCGGCAACAAAACTTATAAAATCCAGATTACGGACTTCACCGATCTAGGGCGTGGTAGATTCTAGGCCCAACAATCAAAATCACAACACAAATACATGCCTATTGGCGTATCAACGCCGCACGCATCAATGTGGGCGTATCTGAGTGTTTACTTTGATCTTTGTACGTCTCGACAAAGCAAATACTTTTATCATTATTTACACAGTGTTCAGTTGCCGTCTACCGAATGCCCATTGAGTGTTTTTTTTTATCTCGGTGGCTCTTAACAAATAAGAAAATATTCGTTATTGTCTTAAGGAGGTCTTTGAGTGCGCGTAATGATGCGTGCTTCTATTACTTTTCTCATGACTATTTTTTTAAGTTTTATGACCCTTGGCTTGAAGATAATGTAATATTTTGCTGCCGTTGACCAAGAATAGAGGTCAAGAATGGACTGATGCAGACTGCAGTTGAACTTTCATAACATTTTCTAAGCTTAAGACTATTGAAATAAAACTATTTTTACGATTTTTATCGTGGTTTTAATTCGTTATTTGGTTCACGTTTCGAATACTTTACAGCATTCATGGTCACGGGCAGACTGGGGTATTAAACGTCTAATTTGAACAGTTACTATCAATTACCTTACATTTTTAGTTAGGTATTATTTACAATCCGATTCACGTGAAATGAGCTCACTAAAACTATGCCGAATAACTACACCAACACTACTGAACTAATTAAAACCGCTATAAAATCCGTAAAAATAGTTTTATTTCAATGTCTAATATTCGCGTAAGTGATAAAAATCATTAAGCTTTAGACTAGTCAAATAGTTTCATCTCTACCTAATTGTGATAACTCTTTAATTAAGACGAATGTATAATAATTATGAAAATAGTTTTTAGTAAAATAAATACAGCATTTTCTTGTTTTCACGATTGAAGTATGTACTGCGACACTTACTTGACATTGTGCTAGACAGCAGTAATTGAGAAAGATATTTGTCATACATTCAAGGCCTTGACTTCAAACATTCATACTTCAAGATATAAACCTAACAATGCCTATAATAACACCTCATTTAACGATTACTCACAAAATATTAAATATAAATAGGAATTTGAATTGTCAAGCACGCGTCATTTGAAAATAATGCAATAACCATTAAGAATTCTTATAAAAACCACCCCTTGTGTAAAGGCAAACAAATTGAGACAACTTTGGGATTCACACGGCGGAAGCGAATTTAATTTATCGACATCTCATTCAAAGACGTCTCAGTTGCGTCTAACAACAATTACAGATTCACCAACTACATCGACACTTCCAACAAACCTTATTTCAAAGGAATAAAGTTCAAAATGTATTGTATCAGCTGTTGTATAAGTTTGTAAAAGCAGTGCCGAAGTGACAGAACTTAATAGGACTTTAACAAATAGCTAAACATTTTGTAATTCGGGGAACATCTTGAATGCTTAGTTTACTTAACAAAAGATGGGTAGTCTCCCGTTTTGTTCTGCCTCGTCCCGGTGACAACATCTGCCTTTTTTTCTGAGACAATACCTGGCGATCTTGAAATAGATATTTGTTCAACTAGCCAGAAAATCTGCAGTCATTGTGTTTTTGTAAAGGTGGTAAGTGATTTGTTTGGGTAATGGTATTTGGTATGGTTGCACATTGCACACTTTGATGCAATACTTTAGCACTCCCGAGTAAGATCATTTGTACAATTGAAATGTAAGCGATTTTACTTAAGATACAGATACTCCTTGCGCCTAGAGGTATACATGGTGATATTATTAAAATTTCTAATAAGTACAGTCAGCCGCAAAAATAGATGACCAAATCCATATATATTTCCAAAACTCATGAATGCCGTAGCAAAGAAATCGAATAGAATAAAACGTATATGGGATTAACATCATCATAGATTATATAATCGAAACATTATGTCAATCTCATACATTTATTATTCTATTCATAAAGCATTTTGCTACTTGTCTAGGGGTCAGAATATTTTTTAATTTACGGAACAAAATCGTTTGCTTTGCTGGTATCTCTAAAAAGGTTATATCAAAACTATTTTCCAGACACAACAAAACCAGAGCAACCGATCATAAACATAAATGAGAATATTTATAGTAGCTAATGGTTTTCATTGCAGCACACATAAGCATTGTTTAAGCTTCTAATAACAACACACAGGGATCGTTTTAACAATAAATAAAGGGGGCGGTGCAATATCTGTCTCGCGTATACTGAGTGCAGGCCATTTGCATTGGAAGTGAATGCGACGAAACGGCCTCCCGTGGAATTTAATAAAAATATCTTAGCGCATCGCTTAGTGTTTCTTTAATATACAGTTGGGAGTATTACTGGGAATATATTTTCAGTACTTCTGTATGGAAATTGGGCCTTGCCCCTGATATAAATGGGCGATATGTTACGTCGACCGTTTTAAAGTATTTTAGTGGCGCGAAATGGGTGGTTACTGCGTCTGAATTGCTCTTTTGAGTCTTTTCCGAGGCTTTGTGTCATTGATGTTGGAAAAAGTATAGGGTAAGGGGAGATATTTTGGTGATAGATGTAATATGGTGACAATTAAAAAAAAATCTTTACTTACTAAGGCGGTTAAACGAAGCAAGAGAGTCCTATCTTCCACATTCAGGCGGCTACACGCTTGTGAAGTCTTGCCACTGTTAACGTTATAATTATTTACTTTATGCTAAAGGTTTTTCAAATGTCTCCAAATTTCTTCTATCACCAAAATATCTCCCTTTACTATACTTAGATGTTTGGCCGAGGAAATTATATATTATCTTAATTTGTAATACCTACTTAATTTACAATTTAGTCAAACGTGTCAAACCTAAATAAAACAGATAACACTAAGTATTGTAACAAATAAGCTACTTTTCTTCAGCAAAAACATGAATTATTCTCTTAACAAAGCAACAATAAAACAAACTGGCAGCACACAGTCATTATTTTACGAGGAATATACTCCCTAATAGTTTCTCCACAGCACTTTACCAAGTAACTTCATTAACCGGACAGTTGCTGACTGATGCGGCTAAATGAAAGATATCATTCACGAAAATTAGCATTCATAAGTCAACTCAGGCGACATAAATAACATCTGATATTAGCTTTATTACGTGTGATGATAGCGATTACTTGCTATGGTATGGTCGTCTATGATAAAACGCGATTACGCCCACTACCTGGTTCGAAGATTGCTCTAGATTAGACATTTATGAACAGTATAACAACACCATAAATGTTTCTTGAATTTGACGCCTACTAGAAAATAGTTTTGCGTTAAGGAATATGAATGTATTTTGGTAATATTTATGAGACCAGCATCGGTTTACTATATTTCTTGAATTCTGGAACTTTTCGTATAGGTACTATATTATTAAAATTATGAAATCCTCATTCATTCTTGAAACAAGCCCTTTGTATAATGTTGAAACTTTTCTTGGGCCTCTGATTCCTTAAACCTAACTAATATTCCATTTCCAATTATAAACTGATCTATTTGAGTGTCAAAAAAAATACATATGTAAATGAATTCACTATTTTAACAATTTCATTAACCGAAAGATGTGGGTGGTATAGTTTCTTGTTGAAACCTTAAAGAATCTGGAATTATAGAATAAATTATCGGTATATTTTGTATTACTGCTTTAATGCTTCTATTATATATTTTTGCGTATTATTTCTTATTTCTGATGGTTTCATAATACCTAATAGGTCCTTAGACCCCTATCAAAACCACTCTGTATTCGAGAGTCGACTACCCGTCTTGTTACTTTGAGAATATTGCTATATTCCTTAACCTCAAATACGAGGTCCCCGGTACAGTAAATATTGTCTGGATAGATATAGAGTATCTCTGACAACAAGAGAAACTTGGCAAAGGATCAGATCTGTAAAATAGGTAAGAAGACTTCTTCTTGAAGCCAGTTATTTGCCAATATGAGTGTTATTTATTCTTCCAACGTGTGTTTGACTCGATATTGTTTTATCAATAAGGACTGCTTGCTTCGGTCGCATAAAAAAATCACATGTATGTAATATTAAATAAGTAGATACTTTGTGTGTGCGTTTTTCGGTCGGAAGGTCGGAAGCCCACGCTACACAACATTCTACCTACTGGTAGATAAATACCTACACGTATAATATAATATGTTGGACGTAACTTCATTAGAATCCCAACGTTTCAAATGACCGATGAAATATCCGTCTAATTAACAATAGTTTAGTATCAAAACCCAAATGTTCGGATACCCAAGCACGATTGTAGATAGGTACACAATATAGTATACCAGATTAACAAAAAATACTATATTATTATTACTTTAATTGGAGTTATAGCAGGTAGCCTAATGGTGAGTGATTAATTATCTATAGATGACCTGATTGGTGCAGTGGCTAAGCGAGTGGATCGCTGCTCTAAGGATTGCGGGTTCGATTACCGCACATACAGAAACACCCCGACTCGGGACAAACATCTGCGGATCACACAAATTTTTGTCCCGAGTCGGGGTGTTTCTGTATGTGATATTTCATGTTTGTCAAACGCAGCCACAATACAGGATAAATTCATAGTGTGGGGTGACGTTAAAAAAAATTGGGATAGGCCTGCTGTAGTCTACTAAGATCCAAGCCCTACTAAAGGAGAATAAAAACCTCTTATACCTAGACATAGCCATAATACACAGCACTATTATGAACCATAAAAATAAAGACTAACTTCACTAAAGTTAGGAACTCCAGGGTAAATTCCAAGCAACTATACTTTAAAGTTGAAAGCCAGTCCCACTTTTTACTTGAAAATCGATTGGCCCGGTTATCCGAGCTTACTCAGGCGTGAATCCACTATAATAATATAACTTCGCTACTGAAGCTAGTTTCACTGAAAATCGATAGAAATCTATTAAAAACGTTTTCGTATGAGCTAAACCGTGGGAACGTTCGGCGTATGAAAAATGTGAAATCAAACTAGGATTGGCTGAAACTGTTTAGAGCTTAAGGCTTCATTTGACTTTACGGTTATTCTTCAAATTTTCGCGATAAAAGTCATGATTTTTCCATAGCTTTAGGAATTTTCTAGTCTACGAAACCACTGAATATGAATTATGATAACCTTTGCATAAAAAGTTAGGGGCGGGGCCATTTCTTATCAGTTAGTAAATAGGTTTTGCTTTCTTAGGTTTTACGCTGTGTAATTATGATACAAGTCTTGGTATGAATGATGATAAAATTATTTTGTCATCATTCAATAGAATGTTGACACCTAAAAATGTTACAATGATTTGTTTTTTATTAATAATCTACCTATTGTATTATTCATGGTGACCCTGGACCCTGTAGAAAAGGCAATGGAAAAGCTTACGGAAACATTTACTGTAAAAATTATAAAAAAAATTAAAATTACTGTTATAAACATGGAACAAACCCTTTTAACACTTAGCACGGCTTACAATCAATGTTAATTACACAAAGAAAATTATAATGCCCTTAAGCAATTATCGCAAACACTTCAAACCCTTACTAATTAGTGAAATCGTTTGCTGAAGAGAAAATATAATACGTAGAATTTTGCGGCCACTTAAACGTAACGTGTTTGGTATTAAAATCTTTTAAGCACGTATGTATGTACTATTGTATTTACGTATTTACTTAGAAATCGCTACTATTCTTTGACATACGGTCATTCAAAATGTATGAAAGAGGTAACATTTTTAATTATTAGGTATAGAGAATCCTTTTTTCTAGTTCAAAAAAAATGTTAAAATGAATTTTCCAAGATGTCTTCTACCAATATTCCTAATAATTGCATTTTACGACCTGATTTTTCGTTGGTTTTATTTTTATTAGGAAGGTGGTTTCTTCATTGATCCTCTATTCTTCCGAATATATATTTTATTTTACCTGCCATGATTTTATGTTTCTATAATTGCCATATTTCAAGCAAGTAATACAATGAAAAACAGTTGGACTCTCTTAAGATCCGTGTGTCACCAAAAACTGCATAAATTATATTAACCTACATTCCCTTGTGAAAACGCCGTCTTTGGTTAATGAGCTAACATCATTAAAGTGATTTTTGTTTGATTTTAATTTAACGATCTTGTAAGTACATGCAAGAAGCACTCATACGTAATCTGTTTGTTTGCGTATTTTCTTAAGAATAACCAACCATTAAACAGTGGAGCCAGACATACTTCTAGTCTTTAGCACCGCACTCAGAGACATTAAAGATTCCTTAAACTGACACTTAGTAAAGATTACACAAAAAAAACCTTTACTTAGTGATAGTTTAAGTAGTCATTAAATGTCTCTGACTTCGGCGGTCAGTGCTGTAAGTCCTACGGGATTAATGTCTGTTCTGACCGCTGGATGCTCTTTAAGTCATAAACCATCGTTACCCAGTATTTTCTGATATCTATAATTGTATACACAATATTTTAGTGCATATTAATCCAGCAAAATACTGTCTTTGCTTTCATAAATATAGTTATAAAATATTTCTGCAAACTTCATTTGCAACTTTAAAATACACTGAGTGGTCATAAAACGATAAAATCCTGCACTATGACACAAATGACGTACACGCTATTTGGAAATTCGAATGCGTCCGCTTGCATGACATCAGCATAAAAGACCTTTAAAACGGTAAATTCTCACTTATTTCAAATGGGATTCTCTTTTAAATGTTCTGTGTACTATACAGTAATAATCCTTTGAGTAAAATATGTGAATGTTTTTCTCTAAGTCTAATGCTAAATGTTACTTGAGGCGTATAAATTGAGGGTTTAACACTTCAAAGCTATCTTTGAATCAATACGTCACTGCAATTAGTCATTTTAACCTCAGAATATGCTTTGACGACCGCCTTGAACAAAATTTCAAGTTGTGTTTGTAACATCAACTCTACGCACTATGGAGCAAATACGATTTTTGGATACGTTCAAAGATCAAATAAAATCGCTTGTATATTTTTATACCCTCACCAATTATCCAGACTAATTGTGACCGCTCTCAGAATTAAATCGAGTGACCTAATTGACTTCCAAAAAAAGTCAATATTTTAATCAGAGCGTCCAATTTGAGCTGACCCGGGTGGTCGTACATATACGTAAGTAAATTTTATTTTAACAGACAAATTGAATATGGAAGTAGATGGTTATAAAATACGTGGCCACCGAAATTAGTTCCATTGCGAATAACCCATTGAAAGCGCGAAGAGAGACTCCGAAATATAATTTGCAATAAAGTCGGCACATAATTTCTCACTGCGTTCACCCTTGACTACTTTATTACTTTTCTCTGAAGCACAGTCCTTTATAACTTTAATATTTCATTCGTGGATGTACTTTGCTCCTTGTACAGTGCCGATTGTTGAATTTTTTCCGCCATTGTATTGTGCTTCGGGATGACCATACTAAAACCTGCAAATTTTTATCGGTCTTCCTTCACGCAAACGTTGTTGCAAAATGTTTTTTCAACACACTCGAATTGCAAAACAGTAATGACAATAGATTTATATAATGCGAACTGTGTGTTTGAAAGCATTTAATCAAAGTTCTATACAATGAAGTCGGGACAGCAAAGAAAAGTCAATATGAAACTCTAATTTGTGTTCAGAGCTCCGTTGAGTTTATTTTTTAGCGTTGGCAGTCGGTTCGGAGCAAGCTTTTAAATTAACAAAGGCATTCTGTTCAACAGCGGGCGCATTTAAAAGTTGCTAAGCGAACTACTGGGTTCGTATTTATTTCCATGCAATTTCCGCGATCTCAAGTTTCATTAGAAAAGCGAAAGTTTGATAGCGTTTCGAGCGCGTTGTGGCGCCGCAGCGATCAGCCCGCTTTACTTGAATAGGCATCCATTTTATTTATGCCTTTTTGTTATAGAAAACTTACCCTTCGTTCCTACACACAACGTAAACTCAGCTTGTGTATGATTCAATACAGAATACGTACTGTATATGCGCTTGGTTTTAAAATCAATCTTAGTATCAGGTGCCATGGTTTAAATTTCAATATTCAGGTTGCTGGTGACACATTTTTAGTTCAAAGTTATACTAGTTTTTCATAGCTACTTGAAATAGGAGCCAGAATGCGCTTCAGTCATCCTTTAGTGTGACATTGTTTTACGTATTCTTCACTTATTGTCTTGATATTGTGTTATTATACGGGTCGCTCAATGTTTTCTATACTTTATCCGTTCTATAGATGAATCTTTTATGAATCTGTACACAAAATGGGCTCCCCATGTGGTTTAAATTGGAATACATACTTTTTCTAGGAGGTTTATTTTATGACTCCAGAGGGTTCCAGCCAATGATGAATTAAGTTAGTTAGTCAGTCAGTAGACAGAGCAGCATGTTATTAACTTAGCGTAGCAGATAGCATGTCAGTAAAGTTGTAAACAGACGTCAGGAATGAAGCGAATGACAGGCCGAGTGCCATTGGGGCCAAAACGAAGTGGTTTTAATCAGCAAGAGTCTAGTATAACCTTGCACTGTTATAATAGCACAATTAAAAACGAGTATAGTTTCTTTTTGTAACTCATTATCTTTCTAGTCCCCGTGACTATGTTAGAGATGTCATAAATAAGACACATTCAAGGAAAGTCTGCTATCTATATCCATACCGCTGCCACGTGCCCCAAACGCTAAGACTACTAACTAGCAGGTTGATAATGTCTGCAGATTATTGCAAAAGCCACACTATCACAAGACCAATCAGCCCCCAAGATCCCTTAGTCGTGCGTACCCACATAAATCGCTTGTTAGTATGAGTCTACCAACATCAATATACATTTACCTCTTCATACAAGTATACGCAAAATCACGACAAAGAACGTGTTACCCAGTCATGTAGCCCTCTATGACGAATCTATCTAAAAAATATCAACAATGCAACTTGAACCTTATGGCCTCTAACATAAGGAGTTTGCTGAAGATACTACGAAATTCTCAGCGTCCCGCTGGGAACAATGTTGGCGGTTATCTCCACATCAGATTGAGATAGCACTGAGGTCAAGTTCGGCACGCGAGCAAATACGAGCGAGTTATGCTAGTTGACGAATATGGTATGGGAGGTACTACAGCACTTTTGGAAGATCAAATTTGAGATGGCCTATTTAATTGAAGTGTTTCAACAAAAATATTTAAGTTCATGGTTATCGATCAGATTTAATCACTGATTAGTTCATATAAAATTGAATGTTTAAATGTCATTTAAATGTATGAAGCAATTTTAGGGGATTCCATCGCTATAATGCACCTTAATGTAAAAGTATATTAAAAATTGGTATAAATTATAGTATTAGAGAAACAGAATTGAGTAATTCCTGCATCGTATCGCATCGCATCGTGTGACATACTTTAATACACGTTTATCTGTTACCAATAAAATAAAATACAAACTGCTATGATGACTATTTGAAACAAAGGAATACTTGAGATGTGCATTTTGCTACAGACAGAATAGTTTAAAGGAAATGAATAAAATTAGCTCCTTTTTTGACAAACTGACGTGTTCTTTAGAAACAAAATATTCCAGAAATTTTCGACTTTTAACTGACATGAATAGATAAGCAATTCCGGGCCACCCACTGTGTAGTATCCTTGCAAATATTACGAGCATTATTTCGTTCCAATATTCCTCAAATGCCGTAAGAAATACGTTACTATTCCACGTAGTGTAATAAAACCGCATTGGCTGCACTTTTCTTTCTATATTGCACCGAGTCTGGACAGCATAAGTCTTCTAGAATGTATGGATCATATTCGGGCCCTATCATTGGAATTTCGTACTCTTCATGCAAAAATATTCCAACACTGTACGGAGATAAATTTAATTTGCAAAATTCCATTCTTCTGAAATTAACTTTAATAGAAGTATGAATATGGATGAGATCTTGATTTAATTGTGAATCCTCTAATTTAGTTAATTATCCATTTTAATTACTTTAACTAAGGTTAAAACTAATCATTGATGAACGTGAACATTAAAAGAACTTAACTCCCAACCATTGTTTTATACAGATAGATAAAAAGTGTATGAAGCGAACTCGACATTGCGAGCTTCGATTATTCAAGTACGAGTAGGTTCATTGAATAGAGTTGTATGTGAGATTGAACATAGGCTACCTACGGTAGAGGGCATAGAAAGACCCGGCCTTATTCAGTTAGACAGTACATGGTATTCGTGACTTACATTCAGTATAAAACAATTCTCGGACAAAGGTTCTGGTCAGATGCGAGCAACAAAGGAACAATGCCGTCGACGGGAGATGCCTTTGCTTCATTTCGATTGTGGACAGCCTACGTCCATGTGAGACCAAACGAGCACTGCACTACAGTTTTATTCTTTAAATATCTGCGCCCATTCAGACTTCGCTTTTGAGAGTTTTTAAGGAATCAATGCAGGTATAGCACATTTACTTTTTTAACAAAACTAATATTTTTTATAGAATTATTATGGTCATCAGTATAAGGACTACCCGTATGCATATAAAACTTGCGTATCAGGAAATATTATATCAAATTATAAGTATCAAGTAAAAATATGTTTGTGCGTCGTCAAAATACATGATGTAAACAAAGGGCAATAAGAAAAAAAACACGATACTTCTATAATTATAATAGTAACACCACAATAAAAGTAATAATATTTGTGTTATTGTTAACACTAAATTAACGATCTTGTACAGCGACGTCATTCCTTAGAATTTAACGTTTACTTTTATCAATATTAATGAATGTCGTGTCACAATATAAGCTAACATAACTGACGAATCTATCAAGCAAATGATACAAAGACCTTGTCTTGTCGGCGGGCCACCCGCAAATAATGGGAACTCGGTCGTAGAACCGTATTGTCTGACCGACGATGTTGACGATATGACATATTGACTTCTAAGGTCTTGATTTTGCACAAACTCAATTCACGTTTTCTTTTCAATGCTAACGACCAGCCAGGGGTACATTTAGTGACTAGAATGACAGTTGTGAAACTCAACCACAAAATTTATGTATTTTGACAGTGTTGTGGCACAATAAAATAACGTAAATGTTCATTCAGTACAATAGACGATTCGTATGACAGAAAATTTTATGTAAGAGGTTGAATAGCGGTTACTCCTATTCCTTGGATACGCAAGAGATTTTAAAGCCGGAATTTTGTACATAACACAAAATATTATTGTACAGCTTTCGAGTATTACATTTTATGTTCAGGGCAATAAAATATCCGCATTGCACCCGAAACTAAAAATCGCATTATTGCCGTGTTGACTCGTGAATTTACCGAGGCTATAAACGAGTGCTGGTGCATATGTGAAGATGAACGTATAAACAACGAGCGTTCAGGGCTGGAATATCCATTACAATGCAAATTCGCCTCCGTCGTCACAATGAACGAGTTACCTGTCCACACACCAACTTTTTGCCTAGTTCGAAACCCAAAATTGGACTATGACCGAGTTCGGTTACATAGTCAACTGCCATCGAAAATACCCATTCGCTGAATTTCAACGAGAACTATTTTCAGGACTAACTTCATGACAGTTTTATTACGAATCAATAGTTGCTGTGGCCTCATTGTTAACATCGTTCCAGTTCCTGGCTGTTAAATCGACGATCAAATTAAACCTGATGTAGTGTTGTCGTACTATGCCATTTTTTAATTTACCCCATAAATGCATCAAGTTCTTTCCTTTAAAACAGGCTTGTTTGATTGAGTGATCAATAAAATTTACATTTGTGATTAAATTCAGGCATAGTGCAATATACTTTTTACATTATTCTACAAAAGCATACCCATATTTATAGCAATTCAATTTATAAATTAGGCAAACATTTTTACTTTGTTTATCTTGCTAAGAAATTGATTGCGGTCGTCTGTTAAGATATTTCGCGAAAAAAAAGTGAAAATCGGAAATTTATATTAACGGGTGAAATTATACTAAAAATTACATAATCACAGCAACATAGTGTTTCAATGAATTTGCAGTACAAAACTGTAACGAATTTATAACACTCTGTATAATCGAATTACGTACTATTAGTCTCTCAAGAATTTCTCGTCTCAAATTAACCTGGCAGCACCAAATTCGTTTTGACTAATGGTGTTATTAGTCTCGGGCGTGTGTTCATAACGCGTGCTGTTTTACTCCACTGGCTACTAATATATCTCCGAGTGAATTCTTCCTACTCGAATGCGTGTGCAAACGTAGTAATAAATAGATATGAACAATGTCGTCTGTTTGCCTAATTTGTCTTATATTTTAGTCGTTAGTTTAGCTCCGTTTTCAATCACGGCCGAATTCTTATGGTTTTTTGGTATGTTAGATCAGTGTCTTAATAAAAGGAATCGGTATCAGTTACTAATGTAAGTCAATATTTATTTATTTATTTTATCGTTTTTTCTATGTGCATGCACGTGCGTTTGATTTCTGCTGGTAAAGATGAATTTTAATAAAGGGCTAACAATTGAAATATGTGTCAGATCCACATTTTTGCAACACTCGCCAAAAGTTCATTCCCACACTGATGAATAAAAACGAGCGCACCAATCAAATCAATTATTAACACAGTAAATGTGATGCGTCAGCTGCATTTAGTACATAAACGCGATCGCTCCATCATGGAAGGCAAATTTTAATTGCATCGTTACGTCGCCGACGTCCCATCAAACATTTATCAATATTGACTAAACTCTTAATAAAGCCTAATGGACGATGTGTGGTCAGAGTATACAAACACAGGAACGCGTTTGCCGATGCTTTTAAAGCAAAGTAAAAAACTGTGTGTCCTGATTAATCGATGGTTATAAAGCTACACGGGAAATATTTTTGTGCATCATTAGTTGGATGTTGTGCTCTATCCTCTTATGGCACGTGTTACTATTATGGATTGTCCTTCTATTAGGTTTCCTGTTGATATTAATTGTCTATTTGGTTTTGTTTTGTCTCAAAGCTTGCAGCATGTATTGTGAGTTTTAATTTTGGTTTTGTAACCTAATGTTTCTTACGTTTACGTTCAGAGAATAAAGCGGTATAATTTCGATTTTATCAAACTATTCGAAAATAGATTGACTCAACTGTATATACCTATATAATAATTGAAAAAGTCGCTGGCTGGGTTATTTTATTTATTTATTTACTTTAATAACACGGTGAACACCAATTACATAATTAAAGGAATTTTGAAAGAAGTTATGATCTAAAGACCTTATAGACATTTGTCATAAGTAGAAGTTGGACGTGCGAGTTCAACTCATCATTCCTCCTCTTCGGACGAAACTGACCCCTTCATTAAGAACGATAACAAATTATTTAATATTTGATCTTCTTTGACACCGTAATACCTTATCTAAACACTATGTCTTGATTCCGTACAAATTCAGTAAAAGATTTCAAGATATTAATGAAACTGTCTTTTGAAACTGTGAGTTATTTTACCGCAGCAATTCTGCAGCGCTTCATGTACCTTCTTGTAGCGTGATAGTGTTCAGGAAGTGACCTAATATTATAAATTATTCTATTACTACCCAGAAGCCAACTGTATTAGGCGGTATATTTTTGTTTCATCTAAGTTATAATTAACAGTTTCAGTTAACTTGAATAATACCTGCTAGCAAACTTGGATGTAGGTTGATGTTAACTTACTAAGGTTTTTAGTTTCTTTCATATAAAAATTTGATGATATTGTACAGTATCAATTCACATAACATAACATAGGTGACAGTAAAATAACTTTAGATCCAAATGGGGGTCCTTGATCTTATTATTATGAATAACTTTGTACATGAAACTAATATCAAGTGTATTATAGTGATAGGAGTTAAGTTTTTCTTTTTAATAAAACCCCGCCCCAAATTAAAAAATCTGCTATATCGTGAATGCAATTCACAAACATGTAATAACACATACACTAACACCCAGACTCGGGACAAATATTGCGGCTTGCACAAATTTTTGCCCCGTGCGGGAATAGAACGCAGCGCAGCAGTCCAATCGCTTAGCTAGTGCGCCGATCGTGTCGTCGAGTGATGTCGTAAGTAGTGTCGTAATGATAAAAAATGTATTTGATCATACGATACATAGAATGCGAGTGAACGTTTTATCACGTAATTAATACCTTTTAAATATTACTGTTTTAAGTCAGTGTCGAAGTAACAACTCTTTGTAACATAAACTTATGTAATAACATGCCAAACATAAAATCTAGTTAAATGTCACATTTTGGTAGATTAAATTCAATATCATGTAAAGTTTTATTGGTTAGTAAAATGAGCTTAGCACCTAACTGATTTTTTTATGTGTTACAGTTTTATAACTCGTGTAAGTTTCTTCGTTGTTATTAAATTTTGTTGTTGTTTAAGCAACTACCGAGATCCGAGTAGAACTCATTTGGAAGAAAGAAATTCTCACTAGGTACCTACATAAGAACTACGAATAATATGTGGTCTAGGGTATAAAACAATGTGTGTAACTTTTTTATACAGTAAATATTAAACCTGAATGACGCAGTAGCTAAGCGATTGAACTGCTGCGCTATGAGTTGCGGGTTTGATTCCCGCAGATCGTTTTGATCGATCGCGTGATCTGCAGACGTTTGTCTCGAGACTGAGTGTTTGTGTATGTGATATTTCTTGTTTGTACAACGCACCCAAGATTCAGAAGAAATTCATAGAAATTAGGCAACGTCTAAAAAAAACTTGGTACTTCTCACAATAACGCATTTTGTCCCCTACTTCTGTCTACCTCAGACAGAAGTATTATCCATTATTAAGAAGCTATACATCCTGGTTTCACCTCTCGGCATAAGTTCCATGATGTCAGGATCAATACGGTTGACATCGGGTACTTACGTCTCTTCTGCCGGTTATTTCCAATGGCAGAAGGGTCTTCTTAGTCAGGCCTTCTCATGACATTAACCAATATAATTATGAAGTCACGCAAACAAGAATCATGATATTTTTAAATGATCGTCGCGTGTCTAGAAATACACACGTCGACACTCGAATAAGAAATATGAGGTCGTGACGTTAATTACACATAGTGGTATGCGTGCGCATGAAAAATGTTTGTTTATTTTAATGACTGTTAAATCAAAACTAATGTTTATCCTGTCTGTTTGATTGATTGTTCGTAACGTTCCGAACGACGCGAGCGCACAGGCCTTGGGCTAAAATCGTAGGCTGCTTATGCGCATGTACATTTGTTCAGCTAGAGTAATGACGGGTGTTTGTTTATTTTGATTTTGTTATGCTATAATTCTTGGTGAGAATTTGAAAAGGAAATAAAGAATATTTATTGCTTGTTGATAATCACTATAATTATTTGCATTCATCTGCTTCTGTATAAAAAAGGCATATTTATAATTAAACGATTATCCATCGAAGTCTAAAACTTACACCTTATTTCTTAATTATGATATATACCATAATGACCTGAGTAAAGGATTTAGTATTCAGGCCCCTTAGCATGAACGACATTTCCCGTTGTGTAAGCGAGACGACGCTACGTGCAGGGAAGTGTGGCATCTTGCTTCCACAACAGAATTTGTCCTTCTTTTAGAGTCCATGGCAAGTAAGCAGGCGATACTAAAAATGTTATTAACGAAAAAATATAACTGAACTAGAACATTACTAGTTGCCACTTTGATAATGATTAATCAGCGCGAACCTTATCATTAACTAAAGTAAATCAAAATAGATAGCTATAAACAAATCTAATCTAATAATTTAAATAGAATAACATTTCAATGCCTCTTTATAATACTCTACAGCGATAAGTGCCCTTTATTTTAGAAGAGAACGCTTAACAGATAAGAAAAGCTTCTTATAATTAGAATTAAGTAGGAAGGCGCTTGAGTGTAGATTAAGATATAAATTTCAACTAAAAAGATAAACTATTGACGATTTAAATGAAAAGAATACGTTAAATGATTTAAAAAACCGTAGTTTAATATTTAAATTAATTTAATGTAAACACTACATATCTCATTAAATGTGAGGGTAAAGTGTTGCATTAGTGTCTGTACATACTCGTAATTTCCATGCAACAAAACTTATCAATAGATGTAAGTGTCTTATCTATTACTACTAAGATATTTTCAAGTATCGATATAGGTACCTTCGCCAAAGAGGCTGTTAAAACGAGATCCTTTTATTTAAATAAAACAGTTTTCTATTTTGTATTATAGAAAATATTTGCATTCACACTTACATCTCTATTAAAAGAGCCATATACATATATTGCAATCTCTATTCTTGATTCATAATTTTGCAAACTAAAAACCACTTGTAGCGATTAGATTTTGACGACCTGATTGGCGTAGTGACTAAGCGATTAGACTGCTGCGCTAAGGGTTGCGGGTTCGATTCCCGCACGGGGCTAAAATTTGTGCTATCCACATTTGATTGTCCCGAGTCTGGGTATTTGTGTATGTGATATTTCATGTTTGTGAAACGCACCCACGACACAGGAGAAATTCCTAGTGTGGGTCGACGGTTTTGTATAAAAAAAAAAAACTCTTAGATAGCCAAATACAACAGTCATGTGCTTTTGTTTTCAAGACAGTTCCAAGTCCATGAACGACAGTGTCTAATAAGATTATCGAAACTATAAACCAATCATAAAAGAAGCATCACCAATCGATAAAAACAAATCACACGAAAATATTGTATCACAATTCATGTCATAATAAATATGTCACGTTGTGTAGTGTAACCGTGTTGCACGTTATATATTTCGACACCAATTTTCCGCGTTGAACAACGCCTCATCCACATTATTCTTTCCTATTATCTCCCTGCCTTCGACCGCGTGGCCGCAGTGTTGATAAACCTTTATTTAATAAGGTGACTAAACGCATAACTTGAGCGAGATAGTGTCCCCGACACTTGTTTAAGTGTAAACTGCTGTTCTTTTCTGATAAAATGTCACATTTCGATAATTTAGCAAGAGAAGCGACAGGGAAACTGGTTTAGTATCGACACTCACAAAAAATACACAACAATATGTTTACGTATGGATAGAAATTATACATTCGAATTTAAACCTTATTTATTTGGGAAGTCAAAAAAGTTAGTTCTAAAACTAAGAATACAAGTGAACAGTGATCTCAGATGTTGTCGATAAGTGATGCAACTCACTGATAACAAAAACAACTGAATGTTCATGTAGCTTAACAGCTCATACGCGTCCAATAAAAGAAATGTAAATCATAAATTACGATTATTTCGACAACTCGATAACGTAACAACTCTATAACACTTTGAAATGAGTTTTTTAACGCTTCATTATAAAAAGAACTTTCGCGAAGCCAACTTCTTGTTTGGCTTGACAGAGTGATAGGTAATGGATAACTTTATTACAGTGTTAACAAGTTTGAAAAATAAAATGTCTGTTCTGCTATTCGGGATTTAAAATACAAATTGGTGTTGTCTCGAAGTTGGATGCCCGCCGCTGGCTAAAAAGTCATTGGAGGTGTTAAACCAGCCTTCGATAATTAGGTAATAAATATTTATAAACGAAGAGCTGGCTCGTCACAACGCTCGTTGCACTTTTCCTCACTTTTTTACTCTTTGAACGTCAAAGGAGTTCGTATATCGAACAACCGACCCGTTCTTGCCTTGCTTATTTAACATTCTCATTCTTCAAATGTGTATTGTAAGGCTGAGCGTGTAAAGATATAATTTCGACAGCACATATTTTGAGTTACGTCGTTATGATTTAAAGTAGGAACATGTGAATAATAACTGCGATACTTATTTGCAACTGCAACAGTAAGGCTGTGCAGATGGGATTTCACAGTTACCTAGTTAGGCTTAAGAGTGAAATATTTTTATTTTTATGACAGATGCAAACTTAAATAAAGCAATAACCAGAGGGAGCTGTCGTAACAGAAGCGCAGATTTAAATATTACAACCACGATTATTAAGTGTATTTCATATGCAGAATCTTATGGAAATATGAATGACGTTATTGAAATAAGTACCAATTGAAATAAAATACGTATAACGTATCTCTAAATGTTTATTAAATTTTAAGAATCAGCGGTATTATGAGCTAGTAATTGTTCAAGGCATATTACATTTTTCTTGTTGGGTAGCATTAGACAGATTTTTGACTACATTATATCGTAAAACATCACAACAACTTTATTTATTTTCATCATATTTATTTCACTTTTGTCAAATGTATACTTACATTCCACTGACCGCGTCACTTAGATTCCTACACTACATCATTGATCATTAAAATTAAACAATAAATGTCATAATAAATTAGGAGCACAATTTAGATTTAGGTCGCTACGCTGATGAGAAGCATATTGAGATAGTAAAAGCTTTTATTACAGGAAACATTCCCGAATTGATTGCTTGTTCTGTTGTTTTTCAGATGCTAGTGGTTTTAGGTTTACGGAGACATTTCGTTGTGGCCAGCAATATTTAAATTAAAATAATATAGAAACAATAACATCCACTTTAAAACATAGCACTACTAAAATAAATAGTCAAAATACAAAGCTAAGTTTACATTATCATATTAAACTAATGACGTCAAAAAATAAAGATAAGCTTAATAAAATACGACTAATTGCTCCCTATATTGCATAAGCAACAATAAATCCAACGGAATTAGGCAAGTCAATTAACAAACAAAAGCAATTAATTAAGCAGATACATTGCAATGATGTCCATATAATCCCACAGGGGTCTCATGCTCAAACAAAATTCAAATTTTAAAACATGTTCAACGACCAGAACCAACTCCGCCATTACCAGCAAGAGTTACACGCTTCGAATTAAATTCTCATTCAAATTTGAACCTTACAAAATAAAATTAGGATACTGGAAGCTAAATATATTTTTCTCATGCTATCTCAGCTACTTTCTGAGGCAGTTCTCTACATAAAACCTTCCAATTATTTCCGCTCCCTAGTTATCGGGTCGCATCTTGCATCAATCCACTCGTATTACACAAAAATTTACGAGAATGAGACTTCTTTGGCTGTGATTAACAATAAATTCCCAGTTAACAGCCCGACGTCAGACGTCTGCCTCTATCCATACTTTTATAAAGCGAGACACTTCCACAACAGCTGATTTATAGTATTTCTCTTTGTTTTCGGTTTTGTCCTCTTTATTGTTTTATTTGTTGCCCTTGTTTTTTTAGTGGACCCGTTTATTTTGAGACAATTTCTTTGTTATACCGCCATTTAGTCCACCGCTTTATGGAGCATAATTTTCACCGCTATCAGTAACATATGCTGAAGCGTTTAAATAATATACTTATGCAGTAACATTTTAATATTAGAAATACATATTGGATACTGGCATCTGCTTATCTTTCGTTTCTTAGATGTAAGCATAGGTGTTCCTTTGTACACGTTTCCAAAGACGCTGTAACTTCCCATGTTATAGATGATCCTGTAGTTATTTGTTGGTATAAATCCTAACTTGACCTTTCACTAAAATATAAATACAACTATAGATCTGAAGTGATCGTATTCACGTTACAAACATAAAAATAATTATGTATTTTTAAAATTACGTAAATTATATCCTGTAATTTGAATCCGTGTTCAATAAAGACATAAATTAATAAACAAAAATCCTCCGATTATTCTACCAGTATAAGTACACCGAAATATAATCATTAACTTTTAATTTATTTTTCAAATCCTCCTTGTATTATTAGGTACTTACTTTAATTGGTGTTCACGAAAAAATCTCATCATTACGATCAGATAAAACAAAGATGTTTACTAAGAAGCAACAACGGGCGTACCATAATAAAATCGGGCCAATATCCTTAACAAGGCAACAAGGGAGCTAATTAAAATTTTAAACCCAATGACCGCTGTAAGATGCGGTAATAAAGTTGTCAAGGAGAGGGCAGTAAACCGACAGTGTGGACGTCAGCTAACGACTATTGTGTAAATCTGTGGGAGATCAGAATAATTCAGTGTAAGACTTAATTATAGTTCTGTGTAGTCGTTGCTTGATGTTTAATTAGATAGAAACATTGTCAAGACTGGCCGGTTAGAGTCACTGGAAGAATAAAAATAGACAGTTAATAATTTATAAAATAAATAAATTGAATACTTTTTATTGTTATGATTTTTAATCATTAAATTATTCATAATATTTTATTAATTATATTAATGAATTCACAATATTACAGACGGCTGAAAAATAATTGCTTAGTGTACCTAGGTATAGTATGGAAAACCTTTTTTCATATCCAATTTTTTTGAGACACTTCAGAAATCTTAAGACTAACAATCAAGAAAAAATCAATGCTTTACGATTATTGGTTACCTAAAAAAAATCCATCATAATCCAGCCATAAATCGCTCCCATTGTCTCCCATCAAACGGCTTTGAGTCAACTTAAATCAGGAAACGGACTATTGTTCAAAGTCTCAGTTAACTAGCCGACCAAGTTCCTAGACACTAATATTAAAGTGAAGTATTTAAGAACATTCTGTGCCCCTTAATCCTCTACTGTCAAAGATACAAATGTTCAGATTAGTTTGGTACTATTCCCATTCATCAAACACTTGATTGTTTGTAGTCGATTTTAATAAGAACAGAGAAGCTGGTGATAATTACTTGCGTATTGCTATTTGCATTTCCTTTGTGTATATTGGCAAGTAGTTTTGAGTTTACGTTGTTATAATTACGCGATAGGTACTATATTAAATACTTAATCGTTGACATTTTGTTTTTGTAATATAGAAAATAATAGTTGCCTTTAAAAATAATCAATAGTTTTGTAATTTTACGAGCTGCTTACAAAATATAAATTCCAAGGTTTTCTTTAAAAATGTATATTTTTTTAAATCTAAACAGCTTGACCCTGATAAATCGTTAATTCTTAGTAGTTATAGAGCAAAGGTCACATGACAGTCACTTAGTTTAAAATAATTATATGGAGCAGCATGTGGTTCAGCTAGAAGCTAACCACACAAATAGTTAATGATAAAATTATAATGATAAAGATAAAAACAAAACCATGTTTATTTACAAGTGCCACCAAAAATAAAACAGCATTTTTACAAAATTAAAATAATAATATTGAACTCATTTATCAAAATAGAAACAAAATTATACCATTCTCAAGTAGAGCATAGACGCATATTTTATAGTCATCAAACATCCCATTTGCTGTACAACATTAATCATGGGCAGCACGAACGTCCCTAATTAAACTATATAGAGGCAATTAAAATGTACTAGATGAAATTTTTCATACAAAACATTGTTTCCTGTGGGCCAGTCGTGGTGTTAGGCCGCGGTCCGGGCCGGCCCCTGCTGTTTCAATTAAATCACTGACAATACTTCGAATGCCTGACCAGTCGATACCAAAACATACCGCTTTTGGTCGTCATTATAGTTGGATTCTATAGTTTTGATAGTTCAACAGAATTAATACTAAAACGGCGTGTGTACGAATATATTGTCTTATGCGCCAGTAATAAGTAGTTTTCCGATTATTTTAACTCTGTGTCCGTAACCTATTAGATAAGCATTGTGCTTTTACCAAATAAAGTTTCATTCAAACGTGCTGTTATTATACCTTAAAGCTGTAGTTTTTTTTGTTAGTAAGTTAATTTCGAGAAACGCACTTTATCAGTAAAATTTGTAGCAAAAACACAACTATGATATCCAATTAAAAGATTAATCTTCGCATCAGTTCATAAGTAACAAACCTTTTTAGTTGTTACTTCCAATGTACATATAACATATTTTTATCGCGGCAAACTAAAATATCAAAATTGTTTACCCCGCAAATAATCTTGTTACGAACCTCACGACTATACGTATGACGTGCCGACGGAGCACTGATACCATCTAATCCAGATTTCCCTTACTATTTAATTGATTATTTCATAAAGATTAATATGACTCGTCATACTTGACGGTCCGTGGTATTGAACATAAAAATTGTACCAAACAATCGTCTGTGAGTCATGATAAACAAAGCCATCATAAGATGATCTATTCTCATCAAAGGTTTGGGATATCTTTGGTGTAATCGTTAAAAAATTGAAAGCTCTATCAATATTGGTAGCGTTAAGTGTTCCTGCTAATAATTTTCAAGTTCAAAGTCGATTCAATTGAGTTCAATCTTCAGTTGAGCGGGTCGTTTAAGTGTGATACCGTATATGATTGATGTAGGAATACTTAATTGATTTATTTGGCAATTGATTCAAGAAGTTAAGGCATGCTACAAGAATAAACTAAGATGTTAAAGTATTTAGTGTGCCATATACGTCGTAAAGTAATATCAATGAAAATGACCTTATAACTTAACCGTCTGTTCACCTCTGCATGATCTTTTGTGGCATATGCGGCAGGCCTGATGTTATGTTGCATCCTAGCTCACAAGTAGGTCTCAATTGTTTGCTATCAATAACAATATCATCAAACGAAACAATGCCACAGTAATTCACATACCGAATGTAATTCCAGTGAGTTTAAACTAAATACGATTGTAATTAAAGGCAATAAACTGCAGCCCAATGTCTATCAAGTGACCATTATCAAATACTTTCTTAAGACAATTTTTATCAATTTCACCGGACGTTGCGTCTATAAATCTATTAAGGAGCAAACAACCATAGGTCCTCTGGGATCGTCGATTGTTCTAGATTAACGAACCATATCATTACGCGTAATGAAATGGACACTATGATCGTATCTGCCTATCAATGTCAGTCTAAAATATATTTAGGAGGCAATTAGTAAACAATAATATTGTACTGAGTGATTGTTTTAACTACAGTTATGTGTGCATTGTTATGAAAAAGTTCTGAAAATGTTGTCATCCATTTAAAACATTTTCTATGTCCTGATCATCAAATCAAATTTATTCTATTGATAAAATTCTGCGAATTTAACTCATTTTTTTAATACGTAGGTATCATGGGTTTATTTAGGTGTATCCGGAACTTAAAATGACACCGATAATATTTAGAAAGAACATTCAAACAAATGTATTTTTATATATATTTTTCATAATTTCATTCATCCAACTTGACAGCCATCGATACGACTATCAATTGCAACGATTTCGCAAAGACTTTCAAAAGTTTACAATTACTCAATCATATTAATCCTTTAAATTTTCCTTTTGATACACGGACGTAGTACCTACTGCATGTTTTTATTATATAAAGCAATAAATATAAGGAAGACCCCCATGCCTGCGTCACAATGTCCTTTCCCTTTATCTAGACATCTACAAGGCGCAACACGACATTAAAGGACTACCGACACGCGTGAATTAAGCTTTATTGTGCCACGATACCGTGCTCTTATTTCGACGAGTCACTGGTTCAGTTTCCTTTGATCCGTTTTTGTTATTTTGTTTAGATTTTTATGATGTTACTACTGATAACGGGATATACCTACTTTTAGTATAGAATTTCGTAGCCTCGGGAAAAGAGCATTTTCTTTTTCGTATTGTTATTATTCTGCACACTAAAACAAGTTTGGGTTATTAGCAGCGTAAGCGTAAGTATTAAGGCACTAAATCTTTATAACCACATGGTGTGATTCAACTGTCAAAATATAGTCAGCTTACAGACCTAAGCCAATTTACAAAAGATTAAACCTTTAAGCCTCAATTAAGTTCACCACAACAACCTAAAGATATTGATAAAAAATACGTGATTAACTAATGATTTATCGCTCATAATAGGTATCAAACCCTTTTCAAACTAAAGACAGTGGTTACGAGAAAGGCGTTCGGACAAACTCTTCGGAAACTTTTGTTAGTTAATACTTATTAAAAGTACTCTAAAAAACTTAAAGCTCACCCTTGTTACTTAAGGCGATTTACGATGGAGTCGACTTTATAAAAACTTTAATGCACCTGTTCGGTCCATTTAGCAGAGGTGACCGAGTTTGAGTGCCATGTAAAAACGTAGGTATCCAGTGTAAAAACGTTCCAAATTTTGGTTGCTCTTTGTTTCAATAAAATGTAGATCAGATAATATGACTTTTTCTACCGTTTAAATTGCTTCGTTCTGTGTGTTGCCTTATGGGGGCCCATATCCTACAGATGATGCCGTATTCTCATGAATATGCGAGCGCTCCTGATTATAATATGCTTTTCTAAGGACTACTGGGATTGTATGTATGTGCGGAAAACATAGTCGGCTTATACCCGAGGCATATAAGCTTAACAAGGTTAGGTAGACAAAATTAATATAGATTAGACTTCATAACTTTCAGCTCCCAATTAGGGATGCCGCAGACGGATGATTACGGTTTGAAGATTTCTCGGCTTTGTCATTCTCCTCCCAAATGTTTCATTATTTCGCGAATAATTAGAGTCTGTGAGAATGGTCTTACAGGAGTTACTGTTTCTTTATTACGTGTTTTGTATTTAGTACCTGCCATCAATATTTAGTCAGTAGAAATTAGACTGTCTAGGTTTCATGATAAGAAATACAGTCCAGTAATACGTTTTGGTTGCTGTTGGTATACAAAAGACCAGACGTTATTAGTATTGCAAATATTTAACAATATAATATTAATTTTTATTTACTATATAATAAATTATGGATGTTATTTTTAAATTGATCCCTTAGAACTCAATGAATATATTATATTGTATTGAAAAGTACCATTTAAATTAAGATAGATAGAGCGTATAAAACTCAACTAAAATCCAATAATTACCTTTTTTTAAATTTTATATAATGAAGTGTTTTAGACATTTTAATAATGTGTTGCGGTTAAAAGAAAACTAAAAACTTCTGAACTCATTTGGTTTCCACCACTCACTGCCACAAAATATATTTGAATCCAAAAACTTTAACTGATCACTGATTTGATGACAAACATCGGACAGCATAAATGATATGGGTCCTACCAAATTTATGTCATGCGACCCGAGATATTGATTACACTTTGGACATTTTCAAAGTCGTAAGTTATAAATTTAATTGATTTAATGGTCAAGATTTATCAACACCACGTTCATTTGCAGCAAATTAATGATGGCGTTTATGTTAGTTTTCTTTCTGTTGCTCATTCATTATCTGATTTTGAAGCTGCAGAGATTTATTATTGCTTCTCGTCTTGATTAAAGCAGTATGCCAAATAATGAAATGTATGTCTTTGTGTTTATTTGAGTTACGTTTAATGTTCGTTTGGACATGTAGGCAAATCTCAAACATGATTCTAAAACGGAATCGTATTAATTTTCAAGTATGTTACGTGACGTAATTCACGACGGTATACAGAAACACACACCAAGTACAATGTAAATAAAGATAACGCCATTAAGTAGTAAATGCGGTAGAACTGTGATGTGTAGATTATGTCTTACCCAATAAAACGAGCCGAACCACCAAATTAATTACACACGTCTAACTTCCTCAGGAGAAAGTAATTAACATTAAACGAGCAATAATTCCACTGCCACTCGGCCGACCCTAATTTGACACTGGACATTATAACCTATAACTGAAACGACGGCGCCAAGACGATATCATATTATCTGGTACCAACAATCTCAAAAATATCGAATGACAAAGAATGGACTGTTTATTACGAAATAACGATCTATCGGCGGCTGTAGACGAAGGCACCCGAAAATAAAACGATCGCTAACCAGACGTATAAAATAACAGAGAAAAAAGTTTGAAGATTAGAATCGGAGTATTTATGTTAAGGAAACGATGAAGGCGCACGTTTAAAGGTTAACGATTCCTATCAATTAAGGTTATGGGTCGAGTCAACGGGCCCTTGGGTAGACCCCCGCTGCGCCAGGATTTCGCACCTGTCCTTTTCGGTTTAGTTTTTCACGTCAACGGCACCCAGAAATTGGTACAGGTGCAAAATATCCGTACGGCGACCATCAAGCTTGTAATAATCGGATTTCTATTTGTAAAGTAGATACATATTCATATCAGGCATCTTTGAAGAAGCTTGTTTTGACTGCGTAAATAATTTGTTGAAAACATAGTGCTTGTTGTTTGTACACGTGTATAATAAAGCCAGGCTCAAGTATAAAGACAATAAGCAAATTAATTAAGATGATTATAAAATGTATCTAAGCAAAATTGTAATATTTTTTACGAACGACTTAATTGTTACCTACTCAATAATAAATTGTTAATATCTCCCGGCATGCCTTAATTGATGGTTACACTATTCTCTCAAGTTTTTGTTATGATATTAAAACAAGATCCTTATTTATGGATATGTTAATTCTAATAGAAAGTGCCAGTGCCCTACTGCGCGGGAGTGGAACAAATCGCTTGCGTGATAGGGAAGTTCTCGATAACAATTCATTTTGTTAAATATTATTACTAAAATATTAATTTTATACGGTATGTGGTATTTGATTTTTATGTTTACTTAGAAAATGTTGATAAAGAAATAGATTTGTTATATTTGAGATACAACCGTAACAAATTATGACTCTTTTTATATTAGATGGTTAATTGGTTATGTTTCAAATTATATCATCTAACTCAATGTTATTTATATCAGTTCAAACGAATAATGTTTTTTACAATATAGTTTTTAATTTCATCAATCAATAGGTAAGTATAATTTTTATCGTCCTTTATAAAGCAGTTTTTAAATTATTCAAAGTCGAACCTAAACTAAAACCAAATTATATTATTAATTACCTCCAACATCTAGACAAACGCCAAGACATCATAATTTAAACGTTATCATAATGGAGAGGCCTTGAAATGTATTCGATTCCATCATTCGCTGGTATCTTAATTTAAGTAAACACTCCCGTTTAATGAAGAGACACTACTAAATAAGTGGATCTTTGATGACAGATAGGTTTTCGTTTGGCAGTGTGTTTGAAGAGTTGGATCGAAACATTGGGAAAATAATAGAATTTATCTTAAGAAAGTTACTGAGGAATAATGGTTATGTATTGTGTCTGAAAAATATACAAATAATTATGTATAATAAGGGCGACTCGTGTCTCCATCTAGACAAATCCACACCTAAGATAGTCTTCACCACGCTAGCTGACTATGATTTAAATTGATCATCGCCTTACATTGAATCAGACTTCTTTTGTTTTTAATAAATCATCATCATCGCATCACATCATCGATCGCCGTAATACCAAATTTAAAACATAATAAATAGTCTCTCGAAACTTTAGAAAACGAAAGAATGAAATTCAAAATATATTTTAGTTCAACTTTTAATTAACCATTTCTGATTCAAAACCTCAGACTTATATAACTTTTTATTACCAGTAAAGGCTTATACAAGTTTAATGAAATCTAAAACTATACTTTAGCTTATAAACTAGGTCTAGGTAAAATAGGTTTCAAATCAATTAACAAGTTTGTAGATTTTATACCGACGGCATAAAGGTTTACGTCGATAATGGAGCTAACTAGTTGGGCGAGTGTTGTGGTAAATGATTAACTAATTTTAATTATTCTATGGTTTCCTAAAATTTAAATGGTTTTGCTCTATACAAACTGTTTCAGTAGAAGCTTAGAAAGTATTTGAGCAGTGCCTAAATATCTTTCAAATCATACATTTAAGTATATGTAATAAAAGGCATCCTTTTTTAAAGTCTTTCGAAATACAGATCAAAGCAATATGATATAAAATGTATAACGTGACCTACTTTAAGAAATCATATTAATAGTCGATAACCCCAACTTAGATAAGTTAACACTTAGACTGAATGTGTTCGTGCCATTACTAGGTTCAACGGGGTCGAACGACTTTGAGTCCAAGTGTGACCTAACAAGCTAGTGCCATAACAAGGCAATCAAGTCGAAGGCCTAGCAATCTGTGGGCGAACTAACCGCAACTTTACTGCGATCAGCGAACGAATCGCTTGCACACGACTGAATGTGTTACAGTTTTCCCATATTCCGGGCTTCATATGATGGTAACGTTATGAGTACTTCGCGTTTGACGCTATTTGGTACCAAAACTGCTATATGTAAGTGTATTTTGAGAAAAAGAGTGCGAAGTTGTTCGGTTTGCATGATGATCGTATCTATATAAAAAAAGCTTTTTCTGTCATCCATAAATATAAACACATTAGTAGGTTGTATCTTGTGTAATTTTGGTCAATATAAGTCACATCCCAAACTAAGTTTCCTAAATGTCGAGTTTTATACTTGCCGTGTATTTTGTTCAAATAGTCAAAATTAAATATTTTGATACCGTTCATATCGCTGGGAAAAATATACAGACAAACTATAATTTACTACTTTAAAATTTTTCCCGCATAGTGTAGATTAAGCAAGAAAGTTTACAGTTTCAATTAAAGCCGCTTTTTTTGTACCTCGCTTCGGTTTTAAAAGTTCTGGGCGGTTGCTTGAAAGCTCAAACTTAGTTATTTCTCCACTCATACTTGCAATAAGCTTGACCAAACTTCTTTAAGCTTTAATTAATGTTATAAGGGTTTATAATCTTTCTCTAATGGTTATTTTAAAGTAGTTACTTTGTATAAAGCTTTTTTTATAAAATGTTGAAGCTTTACTTGCGTTTGCGATGGGTACGGAGCTTTATTCAGGTTCCATACGTTTCATCATCATCATCATCATCAACAGCCAGAAGACGTCCACTGTTGAACAAAGGCCTCCCCCTTTTAGAAGGCGGTGTGGTTGCCATGATCCCTACGCTTGGCAAGCGGCTTGGGAATCGCAGTGTTGGTGGTCAAGTTACAGAAGACGCTGCTGCCCATCTTCTGGATTTTCCCTTAGTCTTACGACACCCACGGGAGGAAAGCGGGTGGTCAATTCTAGGCCGAATACCACATGGCGAACTGTCCGTGCATTTATGTAAGTGAAATAATACGAATAAAACGCATAGAAAACATTCGTATCGATAGAAAATAACTTGTCTGCCTATGATTCTATCGGGCGTAGTAACAGAGCTGTCATAAATAAAGTCTGTGAAGTTTCCGTCGATAGTTACAACATTATTAAATGGATCCTATTATATTTGCTCCCAGATAAATTTTCAATTATAAGACTTAATTGTAGTTTCAGTTTCCGATGACGATCATAATAAAGGAAACTATCTTGATATCTTATATTTTCTTTTATTAAGAATATGAGTTGCTTTGTTTGTAGTGTAGTTGTTCGTTTTGTAGATAAAATTATTAGCTTTAAGTATTTTAATTTAGTTATTTCTTTAAAGATTATGTAAAACTAGGTTATAATTAATTTATAGTTAATAGAAATTAATACTGAATGCTACTTTTATTGATAAATATGCTAAGATACCTATAGTCTTTTGATTTTTCAATTATTATCAGTTTGTTGTTTTGTTAACCGAAATTTAATACTTAAGCTGCGAGATAAAGAATAGCAGGAAAAGATATTGATAATAAAGCCTCGCTTAGTGCTAAAAATAACCTAGCTATTCCGATTTCCACTAAATATTGACTAAACAACGGGTATAGGTGCTCCTTGGTCCGTTATTAATGAATATTTTAGGTCAAAGTTCAGAGTCCGTTACGTAGCACTGTTACTATGGGCGAGATACGTCTATCCTGACCAGCCAAGCTTAAAGCCTTATTTATATCACCCGAACTAACTGCTGCAACGTTAGTTGTGAGTTCAAACGTATTCAGTACCTATAGGTGGGTTAGGCTTAGACTGATATTTATATATTATATAATGCCGTATCTATAAGTTCAGTGACTTATGATTAGACTGATGCACACATATTCAGAAAAATGTTTTTTTGGATAAGCAGATAGTTTGTCTTGAGTTACTGCTTTAAAATTTTATATATTTTTTCTGTTTGCATTACATTACAAAGTTTGTTTTTTATGTTAATTTATATAATATTTATATAATATTATGTATAAATATAATTTATTTGTTAAAAAATTATAAGGATTAGAGTATTATAAAAGGCGCAATTCTGTAACTCGTGTTAAGAATTCCCTGAAAAAACGCTGTTCGCATTTTGTTTCCTTACGTAACTTTCGGGTGACATTGTCTTGGTAAATCAAATCTAAGACCCCGCGTTTATCAGTGGTGTTGGCCGGGACTCAAATGAAGCTGTTCATATGCCATAGATAGTAGATCTATACAACATAGTTTCTTACAAACTTGACCAAATTTGAAGTTCGGTAGTAAATTATCATAATACAGTGTAAGATTCCGTGAAACATTTCAAATATTCACAGCCCTAGACAACGGTTCCCTCTAAAGAATGTAAGATATTGGAAAACCCATAACGGGACGTTTAATAAAGGATAAGCTGAATAACTTGGGCTTTGTTTCCGATAAATTCTTAATAATTGTAAGTATATTTGTTATCTAACCGGATATATGCACGAGTGTATACAGGGAAAGGGATTTTTATTTGGTTCATTTATAGAGAAGCGGATGTAATTATAAATATCAAGAAAAACACTGTTTTCTTTATCTATATGAGCTCTTATTAAATTGCTCGTGCCTTCGAAAGAATATTAGTCAGTAGATTGATCATCATAACAAATGTTGATCTCCGTATTTAGAATAATAAAATACCTATATCTAACAGTGATGAGGAGGAATACTTCGATGCATCATTTTAGATTTATTTTAATTTTTAGATTTATTCATGTATCCGTATCTACTATTAGTTTGAATGTATATAATACAAGTGAATGGATAACTAAATAAAATGGCACAATACCTATAACTAAATACATTTTTTTTACACTTTGATCTTAGCCCAAAGGCCGAGAAGCGATATAACTATATACGTAAAGTCGTGCCTGTTTCCCGGTGAGGTAGGATATAACATTCCTAAATCAATATTTATTTGCACTCTTAAAGACACTTAAAACCAAAAACCAATATTTTCCACTTTACGATGACATTATTCACGTAGATACTTAGGTACGTACATTTCAAATAACATTTATATGATCGAAGATTCGTATATCCTTTTAAGATTCATCTTAATGCATATATATGACGACCGTTCCACCTTTATTTACGTCCGCACATAATATCTGACAAATATTTCTAACGCACCGCAGATAGAAACTTCGCAATAAAAGGTAAACAGGAAAATAACGGGAACATTAGTTTTCATATAAATGGAAATATAACGCAGGGTAATAAGCGCTTCAACTTCAGCTTCGCAATTGCTTTTTTTACAAATAGACGTTGTTCAGGGGGATCGAGTTTATTTACGACATTATTCTTATAATGGTTGCGTAGTACGACCCCGGGGCCCAGTTTTAGATGAAAACGTTCGCATTGCAGCTATGGGACGCATTAAATTTTTAACTTTAGAAGCAAAGATCTGTATTGTACCTACTTTAACTTCTTTGAGTTTATTTATTCATTTTTGTAATCAAACTCGGAAATTAAGTTGGCTTCCTTGTATTCGTTTGTTTGTCAAGTTCGTTGGTTTTGCAAATGCGTTCTTATTTCGGCTTTGATTTATTATGATTAAGTGTACCTAATTATTAAATCGTTTTTTTTTTCAAAATGCAGTGTAATTTACGATTTCCGTCATCAATAATCTTTGCTTATTACTAAAAAGTTTCCTTAAATAGCACAATATCACTTTATCTTATTCCACACAATTGAAGAGACAAATTGCAACTTCTTTGTAAAAGTTTCTTTCACCATAGTGTCATATTCACCAGCTTTCATTAAACTATAAAATATTCTACTACATAACTAACTAAATTTAGAAAGAAACTTATACAATTTTCTAGCTGTAAATTCGAACGAATAGAGATGTTCAAAGAAACGTAAAATGTATCTAAAGGAATCGTATTTATTTTAGCTTTAGTAACTTGATTTAAATATAAAATGTCTAGCCTGTGGAAAACGTACCTTTACTCTCCGTAAAGATTTTAACAAATTTAATAAAAAAAAAGTTTGATGGCAAGAAGGTTAGATAGAGTTTTAAAGTTTTGACCTTTAACTTAACCGTAGTTAGTAGAGTACTTAAAACATTATTGATGGTTATAGAATAATTTGAAAATAAGTCTTTGTTATATTCATTCATATTATACTATAAATCCCTATTCACATTAAACAATTCCGCTAGATGACTACAAAACATATTCAATGTTAAATGAGGATACGAATGTTCATAATTCCAGCTAAAACACTAAGTTCTGCATTTCCCAGAGGACTATGCAAAAACATTCCAACCGTATTAATATTTGTTCAGCACGTCAGCTTCTATTAAAAGTACATTACACAAATTCATAAAACATTATGCCGCATACCCGAAATAATTTCCAAATATAAATGTATACAGTGTGTCACCACAACCGCAGTAGAACAACAGTTGCCGACTGTGCCAAATCCGGAGCGTATCTGACAAAACCGTGTCCAACTGGCCAGTTGCATGGACGGCAAAATTAGTGCATAAATCCCAACTACGATATTGCTGAGATTAACGTTTTTGAATTTACTCCGTGTAGTTTTTATGTAGTGGTCTTTTTTTATCTGGAAAAGTTTTTGTTGCGTGCATTTGGGAAAAACGGAGTACGAATCGATGAGTTTTCATTCCCTGAGTGGTGAATGGATCGATACGTTATCCCATTACGGCACGGGTATGAGAGAAATCCGGTATTTTCTACCATGTCATTAACATAATTTAAAAACAAAAGTAATAGTTTTGTCATTAGCTTATCAACTTTTTTATTTGTAAGTGATCATAGTCCACCCGAAATGTTTTGTCATACGCACAATTATTTAGACATATTTTTTTAAAGAGATAATAATTATAACAATGAACTAAATTACTTAATTACTTCTAAGTATACGTTCGTGGCTTCGTTTTAAGATCAAGATTCATTTTACGGATTTTTAAATAACAGTCACATTTCACCTGAGACCATTTTAATTATTCGTCGTTACTTTAATCTAAAGTGGACTTAATAAATCACTTAAAACTAGCTTTAAAACTTTTAGTTAAACAGTGCATTAAAATGGTAAAGTTTTGACTAAAAACCACAATGTAATCAAAATAAAATAGGCCTCGCTTAAAATAAAATATCACTCCAACGATCAAAATATTTCAACTTAATTTTCGAACAAGCGGACAATTGGAGCGAATGTAACTTTTATGAAAGCTATTTATTGCGGATAGCACAGATATTCCTGGTTGCCGGTCCCGGACATGTCACGGAGTGGACAGGCTGCGCTGTCTGCATTTCCACAGCCCCGAGGCGGGAAATAGTCGCGATTTTGTGTTTATTTTAGGTAACGCCTTTGAATTATTCGGACCACTGGGCAAGCAATACATACATTTAAATGCGTTATTATTGAATGAATAAGATGAGTATCTTATCAGTTGTATAGTTGCAAACGTGAATGTTTATCGTAAGGTTGGTTTAAATTCCAAGTTAAAGAAAATTGTTTTTTTCAGTGAGAAAATTTTCAGTATCACTCGGATATAGATTTTTTTTCTTATATCGTTGTAGTTTAGTTATGTTAGGTTAGTTCATTTTATACGCAGTAAAACAGACTATACAATACATCTTTCTTTTAACAGAAATAATGCTGATTGACTGTACCAATTGTTGGCGAAACAATCTATAGCAATTTTACCCTTAATGTATTACGTTCATTAAATCAAAACTTCATCAAAATACTCAACAGATAGTATGACAATTACTTTCACACTAACATCAAAAGTAAAGATAAAATCACAGCTTGTATCTATCATCGCTTATCTGTACTGTAAAACATATCTGGTAGCTTGCAAGCGCAGCTAAACATTCAAACTGATACAGCGGCAGTTTACTTTCCAATATCCGGGAGAGTCGTAGTTTCCGGCCACCGAGCCGTCCCACCCATCTGTCGCATGTTGCACCCACCAATATTATACATTATACAATAACACTACTTGGCTGAACTTCTGAGTTTGAACGTGCAGATTATCGAAATGTTGTATAAGGTTTATTAGGTACTCTACTAAAAGCAGTTATATTTAAGTATTCAATTACCATTAATTGTATACGTATTTTATAAATATTATGAAATAAAAGCTACGAAGTTGAGAGAAAGTATGCCAGATCTCTAAGACGACGTCCTGGACAAAGCAAAGTGGAGAAGAAAAACATGAAAGCTAACCCCACTACCTTTCCACCACTTTCCAGTTATGGGATTTATAACTAGAAAGGGTATATAGGGTTATGAGTTATACCAAAAATAAAAACAATAATACTTACATTACCCAAATTATCTGGAAAAGAAAATTCCCAATTATATTATTTATGTCTGATCAGAATAAATTATTTTTGACAATATTTGCATGATTCAAACGAGATTAATCCTTATGCAAAATAATTTTCATCTATAACTCAACATAAAAACAAAATGCAAGTCAATTTATCAAAGAAAAAGGTTACGAAAATGTTTTTATTTTATTTACTACAACTGAATAATAACTCACACTTACTGAATAAAATCTTTGTACAAAGAAAAATAATCGCACAAAATAAATTTATAAATTTCAGCGCTCAAAGCGTATTCAGCGTCAGTGGTACCTATTCACAAGTCGTGGCGGTCAATTCTAAAGAATGTTGAATTTTCCTTTTAAACCTTATAGAAATCGTTGCAACGGTGGCGCGAGGAAGTGGCATCTTTGACCGGATATTGAAGGGTAAACTGTGACGCCATGTTTTTCTGGTAACTTTCCAGACGGTTTTCAAAGAAAATGCGTTGTGTTTATTAACCATTTTATAAATTTATATGTTTTATATAATATCCCTTTAAAAAAAACTTCATAAAAATAATTCAATTTGCTTACTATCCTTCGCAGTTTCGTACCACGTGCGTCCCGCATACCTGGTCATATCATCAAACCAGAAGAAGAAGAAAGGGGAGGCCTTCGCACAGCAGTGAAAAAAAAGGTTATTTAAAAGAACAACTTACTTAACGTTGCCTACTTATCATTTTAAATTAAAATTAAAAACCAACTAAGCTAAATTAGATTTGTGTTGTTCAAAAAGATCTACTAAGAATACTGACGTAAAAATTGAATTAAACTTTTGCAAAACATGCAATGTTTATTAGAAGAAAACAAATGCAATACAATAAAACAATTCACAACTGCAATACGAAACAATTTTCTTTAACTTTGAATCTTTCTCGTATACTGATTTTAAACATTTGTACTTGTCTCCAGTAATTTTTAAGCCATTTTGCGCTTGGCTGTAGCGAAATATTATTTGAACGTTATACCAGTGACGTCACGTGCATCTGATTCGGAACGTCCCGCGCCGCTGCCCCCTGGGCCATTAATCATTGGGACTGTCTACGTGTCGACCTGACTGGGCCGACTGAACACTTCGGTACTACCTACTTACATTGTTTGAAAGCATGGCTTGTTGATTAATCAATTTGTTGGGATTATTATATTAGCCGTGTCGTGTTTCGCCAAGAATAGACTGATTATTTTCTTCTGAGATTGCCAAATGAGTGTTGTGCTTGTGCTAAAAGAACATCGGTTCTATCGTGAGCTATTGTGTGGATTTGAACTACACGATATAAATAGCTCATGCCGTTCATAATTTCAGTATCATCACTCGTTGAAAGTCTTTAAATTAAACTGAGTTTTTTTGCAATACCTACAAATCAAAGCTATGCTATCATCTATGAAACGGCTTTACGTCCTATAGGCATTCTTCCTCATGCCAACAAATACCTACCTGTCTTGATATTGAAAACTATCCATGAGAGGCTAATTTGTCATATTAACTGGATCTGGGAGCGATCGTCAAGATAGGAAGAGCAAATGAAAGGGGGTAACATGTGACAGGACGGCACCCTGTCACTCCTAATTAGAATGGCATTGCATTAATTAAACCTGTCAATCAATCTTAACGATGGTTCGCACATACAAACTATTATACGGACATTTTCTTCACAGGTTACGTCAGTCAGTCTTAACAAACGCTTAGGCAATTAGGCATAATTATATTATGTATGATCTAAAGTTGTTTCCATACCCAAAAAAATAGTTTAGTATATAGTTATATACGTAATATCATAACAATAGCACTTCTTTTTAGGCTTAGCAGTTCTTAAAGAACTCAGATAGGCTATTTGTTATGTTCAGAAATCCTTAGAAACCCACGTAGGTATAGCAATCGTTAGTGCTAAAAAGAGGATTTAGTGAAAAGACTTTTTTATGTTCCTTACAATAATAATACTCGGCCTACTCTTTAAAAAATACATACACTAGACAAATATATATAGATACCTACATAAATAAACCCCTATAACAATGCTTATTATGTTACATAACGCCTCAAAGTGAGGATTATCTCCAAAGAGGATAGCTTACCATGTAAAGGGTATAACCCAACACTTTTTTCTTACCCACAACATTATAAGTATATTTTCCTTTACTTAACTTACTATTAGGTCTGATGAATAAGAACCACGCCTTATTTCGCCTCCCGACCAATTATGATGTAAGTTAATACCAAACAGTAGTCGGATATCAGGTAACATGCCAAGTTTAACGATTTTTGGCACGGGGCGTCTACAAGGGTGTTTAAAATTAGATCGCTCGGCTAAGGGAAGAAAACATATTCATTCGGTACAGACGTTTTTGTAGCAGTTGATACCTGTAGTCTGACTTATTCTCAGTCATATTTCCGAAGTAACTTGATAATTTTAGTTTTTTTGAAGATATAGTATGAATTGATAAAAAGGTTTCATTTTTATTCGTATCGCATAGAAAATTTATTTAATGTTGTGCTTTTAAAGTTATATTTTGTGATGACTTGGTTACATACGATAGGAACATTAATTAAGTAAGCAACGATGTTTGAAACCAAAGTTAAAGAATTTTGGAAAGTGAGGGACAAATATGTATACCTATAGCTCTATTTATACTTAAATTATGTAGGTTGTTAAAAAGTTTAAATACAGCTCTTTAAAGAAACAATTTGTTTGAGATGAGTACTTACAACCTCTTTCAATTTGTCTATAAAGGACCCTTTGGAGGGGTATTTCTGTATAAAAGGATGTTAAATTAATTAATTTTCGAGCTAATAATATATGAGAAATTCTAATTTAATTACTTAAGTTGCTTTTAAGTCATCTAGGGGCGTGATTATTTTCATTTCTAAAGAATAATTAGAAACGAATTGAGCTGGTAATGATAGTGATTGGAATTGGATACATAATAAAGACTCGACAACTCCTACACCTAGACTGTTCTAAGTATTTATTAAACTTACGTTTACGAATTTTTGACAATCGAATACGGTTGCGGGTTCGATTACCGCACGAGACAAAAATTTGTGCGATCAGCAGATGTTTGTCCTGAGTCTGGGTGTTTGTGCATGACTGTGGTATTCCATGTTTGTGAAACGCATTCACGATCAGAAGAAATTCATAGTGAACGAGACGTTTAAAAAAAATTAAACCATCAAGTTACTAATAAAAGGTAACAGTTTTCATAATTTAATCCCTCTTTGTTCGAAGTTTGGATAAAGCAGGATTAAATTCTCGCACACAACAATTTGCTGTTATTCGACATCGAAATGCAGTTTCAAATATCGATTCTTTATAGCACAACGTGAACACTATCGGTACATTAATCAACAACATTTGTCGATAGTTGACTAATTGGGCATACCGTGCCTATACTTAATCCTTGAAAACTGGAGCATGTTTTTCACCCTTAATGAACACGTTTGTAACGATTGACGTCAAAAAGTGAACGTATCAATACGTTGTTACTTCGGATTCTGTACAAATCTTTTAAGGGAAACAGGGTAGGAAATGACTTCGGTGAAATTTGGGCCAGTTACCTCAACTAATGAGGCTGACGTCCACCGTGACTCTTCTAAATAAAAACGGGAAAGGTGTGGAGTCGACGCCTATTTGTTTGCACTGCAAATAAATTTACGTCATTTTAATTTGTTATATCTGTTTAATATAATCCGTTGGCTAAAGGATTCTTTAACTAAAGAATATTTAACTTTATGATGAGACATATTGAGAACTATGATGACAGGTACGTCACTAATATGTAGGTGCATAAACTGTACTTGATATTTGAAATTTTCAGTTAGATATCTTATCTTAATCTTAATTTGTTCTTTGAGTTTGGTTTTCAAGGAGACGTTGAAAAAATATAAATATTAATTTATAAATCTTCTAACCACTCCACACCACCCAATAGGCGCAAGCGATGCAAAAGTTAACACAACAGGCCCGTGATAAACGATTGACTCAATGACTTGAAAAAGTAACGCCCCAAAACGACGATCGTGGTCCGACTAACGACGTCCATTATCCGGCGATATCACGAGAACGGCCTGATCGGTGCTTTTCACTTGCTGCGATTTTGCTCGGAGACTCCGAGTCTGAAGTGCCGCCCAAATGAGTCTAATTTGAACGAATTGGCCGAATCGCGATCAACGCTTCTGTTGTGAATACGTCGGTACGGTACGTGCTGAAAGTTTGTTATAGTACCTGATTTTCTGAAGAAATGTTGGGAAAGTATATGCTTTAACTTGCTGCAGCGTGATTAGGTGATAGTTTTCGAAATTTTGTTTCTATATCGAGTTTTAGTGATAGTAAACTTACTTATTTTTGTATTTCCGCCATAAAATTACGTTTATTTAAAACTCTAAATACTCGTATAATAAGTAAATAAAATCTATGAATCTCAAGAGGTTCCGAATGAAATATAATATTAAGTCCCTTATGCAATCAATCAACTTACTTTATGTGTTTATGTGACGGCAGTGGATCGTCTATATCAATTGTAAGCATTACCCCTGTATCTGCAAGGAAGTTGCCAAATAAATAAATCATATTGCTTCAGGTTATTCATCAAAGTTCAATCTTGGTTTATTTATAGGCATTTTGTGTTTTTTTAATTGGTTTGCGATATCATTTAGCACTAGTTAATTACAATTATATATATCTATAAGTAGGTACATATTCTAAATTCGGATAGATAAATAAACTATATAAATATAACTATAATATTAGTGTTATCCATATTAGTTGTGCTCGCGACTCTGCCGTGTCACCTGCTCTTGAATAGGGTTGATGGTCCGTTTGAGTACAAAACTAGTCGGGCATTCCCAAAAACACTCGTGAGTAAAACCGGCATAATATTATAGTAAATTATTGGATAGATTCATTTGGAATATGGTTCTACGTAGATAAATATATTCAGTTTCTCTTGCCCTTTGGTATTGTGTTACTTCTGTTAAAGGTCAAGATTCAATTTAATTAGAGAAATCACTGGCCTTAATTTGTCTCAAACTCAATAGATTTTAATAACGAACCTTAATCTCAATTAAATTCTTAATCATTAATAATTGAGATAACAAAATTACACTGGTTTCACGAAACAAATTGCGCTGAAACATGAATCCTTTATTCCAAAAACATTTTGCTCACCATTAAAGCTAGGTAACGATTTTATAGGAGCGTGAAGCTTGTCGGCATCGATTTCCGAAACACAATTTCTCAGTGGCATAGAATAGAAGGAGCACAAACGACGAACCTCGTTAGTGCAAAGACGCCGCTCATTGGATTAATTAGTTCCCCGTTCAGAGGAACACGCCGACATACTTTCGTAGCCGGTATATTGCTGCAGACTCAGAGAATACCCTTATTGTTCAAGACGCCTCACATTTTCATGTATATTTTAAGTTAGCCGCGTCTTCACAAGTTCCCTGTTACCCCTTAATCCTTTAACAATGTTAGGAGGAAAGTATTCAGCATGCTCTAAGGAGTTTCCACTTTGTTTAGTATGAATAGTTAATTAAGAATTAATTGAATTTTAAAGTAAATTATGTTATTGTTGTTAATTTTGTATTAGATTTGTTTGGGGGTTACGGAGGGAATTTCTAATTTTATAAAATATGTTACGGGTCTTTTGTGTACAATCTTGTTTAGATAAGAGGGTAGCGCACTGCCATTTTGTTTTACCCTTAAAATGCCTAGTCCTATTAAGAAACAAAATTAAGATCCGGAACAATAGGTACCTACTATTATAATGAACAAATTCAATTTACAATATTTTTTTTACATTTATTATCGATTAACGATACCCAATCCAATTGCCCACACATAAAAAAATACAGCGATTGATTGCATAAAAATTAATTTTGAAAAATCAGCTTAAAAACCAATTCAGAAGGACAGTGAAGTTTGTAATTTTATTTAGTTCAAATTGATACTGAATTTTCCTAACAAAGGCATCTTCGTTACAAAGGCATGTCACAACGTTATTATCATAGTGTTCAACATTCAGCATAGGTCGGCAAAGATCAGAAAGTTGAAATCGGAGGAGGATATAATCATTTGGTATCTTCAAGACCACGTGTGGATACAGCTATGTGTGAGGCGTTTCGCGCGCCCTGTGACGGCATCTTTGTCGGCCTATTTTGGTTGCAAAGACTAAGTGTCAGGTTTACAACAGTTGGTTGAGTTTTTATAAGAAATCTCCTGCTTGACAGGCTGGGCGTTATTTTATTTTTTGTTTTATCATACAGTAGTGCCATTCGTCACAAGATTGATCAGAATACTTGACGGCTATTATGACTACGATAATTTTAGTGTAAATAATTATTTATATAATTATAATTAGTCGTTGAACTAAGTTGAATTATGACATAATTCACATGTATCATTCTGTGGGAATGTTCTACTCTATAGCTTCATAGAATAAAAAGAAATAAGAATACTACTATCTAATATAACAACAATACAATTAATGGCGCTTTTCTCCCATCCAGATAAGGAAAAGCAAACCATCTCCCAAACAATAAATTTTAAAAACATCTTGCATTATCCCTATAACTATAAATATATCCCAATGGACCAGAGCTTGACATTCTGTCCTATTTATTTAATCTATGTCACGAAAGTAGCTGACACATGGACATCAGTCATTCTGCCGGTCCGTCGCGCGTGACCACAAAAACAGATGCCTTAACTCGCTACTCATATAAAAACTGTAAAGGGCAGTAGGGTCGTACCGATTGTCATGGAACAAAAGGTCGCCGCTGTGACATAACAGACCATAATAATTAATATTATTAGCTGTCAACGACAGATGATTCTTAATCTTATATTTTGAGTTCCCATTTTGCTTGCGTTCTTTTGTTTTAGTGCAAGTAATTTCAGATGTTTAAGGCACAAAACAAATGAATATTGCATAAAATAATGGTTTTAGAAGTGATTTTGTGCTGACTAACAAAATAATTCAAATAAAAATTTAGGGACAGTTTATATCGCGTGAGTCTGGCCCAAAGATGTATTTAACAACATATGGCAAATCACACAACTTAAAAAATACACCAACAAAAAAGTCCATTTAATTCCGACATTAAACTTTTTATCGTTCTCCTTGAAACAAAAACTCGGAAAACAATAGACAAGTATCAGGCGACATAATGTGTTTTTAAAAGAATGTCACCATATGGCCAACGGAGACGATAAAATGCGATAATATCGGTGACAGTTGGTACCCAAAGATTACGGCTCTAATTATTGCTTCGAAAATATATCTTTGTCGCCTTACACAATATACATTGCATGTTAACTTAACGGGAGCTTAATAGTTGGTAAGTATTATGGCCTAATAAAACAAGGTCTTACTTAAAATTAGTGTCCCAGTTGACGTCAAAATGACGTCATGTTTGTGTTTAACAGCCGGTACTTCTAGGCTACTTCCCATCATTTTCCCACAAATCATTTGTGGAACAAATTGAAATTTGTGCCAGAAGCAAGCAAGCTGAATGATGAATACTGTTGTTCGTATAGGAGATAGATACCATATTTGAAATGCATAACAGGTGCTTTTTAGTTATTGACCGATTTCACAATTCGAACATACATACTTTTATCAAGACCGTCGCGTTGTTTGAAACGGGAGTTATGGCAGTTACATTTGCGTTCTCACTTCTCAGTTACATAGAGATAAAAGGCTCGATAAATAGAGAAATGCATAAAATGTATAGGAATTTAAAAATAAATTTAGAATTAAATCGAAAGAGTTCATGAAGAATATTGCCTGAGGCGGTTGGGTCGGCTCCTTTCAATTTAACCGTAGGTACCGTGATCCTACTAATCGGAATATTATGTTTCAATTCCTTCAAAGAATAAACGGTTTTGGCATCGTTGAGTTTCAGTCTATTGTTAAATTATTTTCGCTGTCCGAGACGTTAATTTAAATTTTACAACACACTGTTCAGATTCATAGATCATTATGGCTTGCTTTCCCGGTGACGAAATGGAATCTTTAATCCTGCAGCGGATTGTAAACGGATTTGTTAATATTTTACAATTAAATCAAAATATTATGAATCATTGTTAACATGTAACATACACAATTCACCCCAAGTCTGATGGTACGCATTTTGACATCAGTAAATTTTCCAAATACAAACATAAGGTTACAAGTAGGTACTACTACTAACCTAATAGTAACATCAACTAGGTACTTATAATATTTGCTAAAATAAATTTCCTAAAAAAGTGGTTTAGTTTGTTTATTAATGGAAACCTAGTTAAGTATGTTAAATACGTGAAGGCTTTATTCATCAAGTTAATCTAGGCGCTTAGCTCTTAAGCTTTCTAATTATAGTTAAACAACATAGCGTTCCTAAACTGGCAACATTCTGAGCTAGATACAAAACTCCTTTGAATAGCTGGGGCTTAAATTCTCGGTAGATACCAAGTATCGTATACATATTTAACACGCTGTATATTATCATTATGTAAAGATACAGACTGTACTGTGTCACGAACAATTAATCGAATGGATAATTACAAAGTATAGTCATATAAACCTATTGGGAATTAACAGGCAAGTTACAGTTATATTCACCGTCGTACAAGAATAGATGTTCTATTCTTTTACGTTCTAGTCTTGAACAGTAGCAAACACTAATCCACAATGATCCCCACACGAATGCTACTAAACAGTACTCCTGTAACTACTTGGTACAACAAACAGCGGCGTTCTAACTTCAAGTCTTCACAAGATCCGTGTAAACAACTCTAAGTGTTTTCCTATTTCTCTTTGACATTAGTCGACAATCCCGAACGAGCTTCCCTCATGCATACACTCTATGCTCAGAAGGAATGTTTAATTTATTTAGATAGTCTCGCGTTGCGCAAACCTGAAGGCACGAACCTAATTACGTCTGTAATAAATATTCACTAGCGATAAACTCCGTGAATAATTTACGATGGTGTAAACGTTTAATTTCACCACGGATTTGGATATTTGCGCGTGGGATGTTTTCCAATTGAGTCGCGGTTATACTTATTTGTATGGCTTTGAAGACGTTCGCGGTAGACACAAGAGTGAGGGATTCCGGGAACTGTTCTAATATAAAATCGTTGTCAAAGTGAATACTGATCGTGGCACGAGTAGATGATAAATACTGTCTATTTCTATCAGACAAGATCTCGAAATCAAATGGCAAATGTTTAAGTGGTGTATCGTTACTTATCTATTTAAATTACTATTGTTCTATTATATAGGTGTCAAATATATTAATTGATATGCCAGATAATGGGGGGGGGGGGGGGTCGCGGCCAGTCAGCGCCAGTTGAGAGGATAAAAGTAATTTCAACAATTCAAATTTTTCAAGAAGTGATAACTGAAGAACATGTAACTGATCTTCAATATAAAGCCTGAATAAGACGAATCGTAAGCATATCTGTGAAGTTATTGAGAATATAATTTCTCAAGAATTAGCAACATCTTGCCAGTAGGTAAAACTAAACGAGCACGAGCATCATCTTTCCACGATATAGGAATAAATTTAAACAAATTCGTAACGAAAGCAATTTCAAATTCTAAACTTGATCCAACTCCACCGCTTGATGCGTATAGAACTTTCAGAAAACACGTCTCTGATATTAAATACAAGTTAAATAAAGACAGTTTGCGCAAGTATTGTTTGCTCACGTGAATCCTATTTGAGAAACAAGTATAATTCCAAAGAGTTTGGAATGAATTCCTCAGGAAATTAATTTAATAAATTAGTTGTGAAACAACAATACAAAGTTTTGCTTTTACAACTGATGGGAAAAGAATTTGGTTCGTTCATTACCATAGCGTTTGTGAAAATATTTTTAATATTGAAAATATTATGTTGTTGCTAAACATCAGACACAGTACAGAGTATTTCTTGAGAAAAATACCTGAATCAACTGTAAAAGTTTCGAAGAAAATATTTCGGGTTGCTTACTGAAGTGAAATCAACTGCAATTTTACTCTTTGTTATTCTATGTATATATTAATAAGCCATAGATTTCGAATTGGACATTTTTTTGAACAATGGCCCAATCGCACCTTAACCATTTAAATTAAATCTCTAAAATACTGTTTCATTAGACCATTATTTTTGCGTTTCTTATTTTCATACTGAATGTATTAAAATGATTTATTTTTATATAAACATACAAAAAGCAATTTTGGTAAAATTTCCATAAAAATCTTGACCAAATCCCGCCCACCGTACTTAATAAATGATGCATGATATAAAAATAACAATGCACGAATTCTTATGGTAATGATGGGACGCATCACAGAATATTGCAGGGGCCGAACCTTTAAATAGAGGCAAAGTATAAAATTTACATTTGAAAACATCAAAACACTGAATCACGTTTAAACTCATCTTAATCTGCCTAGTTAATCCTTTGGACATTTCGAATGCGTACGAGATTACTTAACTCTTGTCAAGCGATAGCACGCCCGGACCACACATTTATCGTATTCACCTCTAATTAAATCCCTTTATAAAGGCAGGGCCGGTGGGGCATAAGTCAGGTATTGCGAGATAAAGATTAATGCGTTCTTGTCAAATAATTTACGGTGTTGATAGCGATCCGGCTGCGTTGTCCATTTTGCATGTCGCACTGCTTGTTCAGTGCAATACGCGCGTATTTTATATGAATGAGTTATTTGGGATTGAGTTGTTATTAGCGTTTAAAGTAATGACTCCGATATTAAATGTGACACGTGCCGTGATTTGTAGTGTATGTTAAAGATAAGTATATATGTACCTACCTACGGGAACAAGATTAAAATATTTTGGGAAATGTGCTACAATAGTCTGCCTTTGATCGACTTGTTATCCATAAATACAGTAAACATCCATTTGCATATCAACAGCACTGGCTAATTCCGGAACACCCGCTACACTGTTCAACAAAACAACAGTTTAAAAATCTGAATCGCACATCTTGTCCCTGATTAGTCCCGGTATGTTTTGTCTCAGATCAAACAAGTTGGACCGAGTAATGCCGGCGCCTACACAAACATGCTACCTAATGTGTTTACCTCTAATTCCAAACAAAAGTTGTGCGAACGGCCCGCCGTTGTTTGAGTACACTTTGTCTTTTGCTGTAGTCGTTTTTACTGACGGATTTGGTCTCCACAGAGCCAAGTTCTTCGGCACAAAAAATGGGGCGAAGCTTATTAGACCCTTGTAAGGATTTCTCATAGTTCATACAAGCATGAAACGAGTACTGACCGTACTTGGCCTACATTTTAGGGTATATTTATTGGGAGATTTGCTGTTTTTCCGCCTGTGAGATTTGTACACCTTTTTTGTAATTGTTTTTAAATCCACTGCAAAATTATTTTATTTTAGACTCATACAGACAAAAATTACTTTGAACAAATAAGCAATCTTCTTGAAGATGTTTTTATCGAAGCATATACTCAGAAATATTTTTGATCACCCGACCCCTCTTACCCTATAATGGATGGTCAGAACTAAACGCTTGCGTTGATCACAGTTTCAAGTTACGACCTAAGATATCTAGCCTCTCGGTTGTTGTGACAGTTCCCAGTTCATCGCTTACATGGACCTAAGTGAGCCAGTCGACTCCGTTAGAAAGTCGGTAAGTAAGATGGATATTGGTGCTCTGTTTTATTTTGCCATGCACAGAACATTTTCACTAAAGAAGAAGATAAGTAAGTTAGCAGTCTGATCGCATAAAGTATTCAATAATTAAGCTGCAATTGATTACTCCAAACAGAAAAGTCAAGGCTTGTGATGAATGATTTCTCATATAGGCACTCATCTCGTATAACTTTGATAACTACGAGTACATTGAAATATGGAGTTGTTTTAGTTTTCGACATCTGACTTCGACAAGACTGATAAAGATACTTTGATGATTGATGGGATTATAAGTTTTCGTAGATATATAGTAAGTTAGCCTGTTGAGGCAATTTTCTAACTGTACTTGGGGATTTTGGTAAATAATATAGTTTACTATTTAGATAAAGTTATAGTTTCGACGATTTATTACACACAGTTTTGTTGTGCGTTTACCTTTAATATTTAAAGAGCTAAGATTATAGAGTATTTTCACATGTAGGTCAACTAACGATGGCGATAAGGTGTTCCTCACACATTCAGTGCTCAAGTTTGCACAAGTCAATATGTACCTACTTGAGCACTTAGGGCGGGTTGCTTCAAACAGTTCGTAAACGTTACATATTACGTATGTATGTACGCCAAAAAAATAACGATTGAAGAAGATGTTTAAAGTACGTAAAATATGAAGCGTTGTTTCATGGCATAAATAAGCCGGTTATCAACGTTATGAGTTCTGCAAAATTGGTGTCGCCATTTTTAACATGAACGTGTGCGTCAAGTGAGTTAGAAGCAACCGCCTATTGTAGGAACATTTGTAGGCAAATACTTAGAAGGAAATTTTCAGTGAAAAGAGTAGACATTGAATAGACCGAAATCCAATTGAGGAGTAACGGCAATCTGCATTATATTGGTGCACTATTTAGGAACCTTTCAAAAATGTATTAGACCAAGCTTGCTTGTGTACAAAGTCGTGGTTTTATCTTGTTTTCCTGTGTGTTTTTAGTGTGATTTTAAAGAGTCTGGGATCGCGCCGCCTCCCCTTGCTGTCTTAAGAGTAAAGTTTGATCAAGTGGGAAACGTTCAGAAGTTTATACTTACTTTCCCGCAGGAAGTGAGATAAATATTCATGAGACTTAACTCGGGTAAAACTTATTTCCACGTCAGTGTCTGTCCGTCTGTACATTTGTAATGAAACGACTTATAACAGACTGTTTTAATACTTTTAATTTGCTTCAACTCTTTAATATTCCAGCGAGGTGGGCTTAATTAAGTTGCGCTTAGAGTTTAAAAACTCAGGTGTATTTTATTGTGTCGTGCAACTTTTTAAAAAGCACGGTACTATAATTCAAATTAAATTGTTATACATAAAACATAACATTACGCCTGTATTCCGCGAAGGAGAAGGCAGAGCTGCACATAGGTGTAATACACCCACATTTCGCCAATTGCGTTATAGGTCTCAATATAATAGGGGGCAAGCCCATTGCCATCATCATCATAAGCCTAAAGACGTCCACTGCTGAACAAAGGCCTCCCCCAGGTACTCTGGTCCGGCGCCCCCCATTGGACCCCATTGCCATCAACCGAGCACAAATCCAGACTCCGTGCTGCTACTGAGAATTACCTAATAGAAAAACCCAGTATAATTTTGTAAATTATTATACAATGAAAATGTTAAATGACACATTACAAGGAACATCAAACAGTGTTATTATAACACTGTTGGCGAGGTCTGCAGATGCCAAATTAAGAAGAATTTAGACTGTGTTAAATAAAGTGTGGGCCTGAAAATTAAAATATTAGCAATGGACATACCACCACATAGGATCGATGATGAGCGACGAAGTATGGGTGGTTATTATATACTTGTGTAGGGTCCTCAGGACACTCAAGAATTTTTTACGTGAGTTTGTGGAAAAATTATAATCATGTTTAAACCTTGCTATCATACCAATCAGTTTCATTAGGTTAAATGTTTGCTAGTAGATAGCTTAATGATAAGTTTATCATACATTAATTTATAATGTTAGTTACAAAGAATGTAGGTAGGTATTTAATAAATTGTTATAGGTTTTATTATGTCTTATTCTATTATATTTTCCTCCTTCTAGTATCAAATTACCATCTGGCATTAAACATGCTATTTATAAGTGTCTGACGTTCAACAAAACACTGAAACTCATAAACAATGGAAACCTAATCCAAATATTTCCGAGATATACTTTAATTAAGCGTTTCCAACTTCTCCTAACCAGATGGGAATTAGACCATGGAAAAATGTGCTCTATTGCTTTCTCTTAAAGTTTATAAAAGCTAAGCAAGATTTTCCTTACATTGTGCGTAGACCCTGAGGCTGCAAGACACATTTTGTTAGCCAAGAGGTATTTTACGTCGTTAGCGAGTTCACAGACAACCACAAGCTTACGTGTGGAAAACTTTCAACTTCAAACAGTGATAAAACATACTTTGCGAGATATTTTCGCAACTTTTTAATGTTGCAGGACCCTTAAGTGAAGCTAAGCCCCTTAATGGTAAGTGGGCGGCATGATCCTGATATGATGAAGACGTGAGGCGACTATTACCATTTTTTGTGGCAACTTCTGAAAGAATAACAAAGCACTTTGAATTTGACGCATGACTTGAATGCAATGTCGAGGAAAGTGGTTTTAAAAATTATAAAAATTGAATGCAAACTACCCTTAATTTATGGTTGGAATCTCGAATTAAAAGTTGCAATTGTAATAACCTAGATTATATCAGACTTACTCTACCTATCTTTTAGTGATTCGTTGGGTCTTCGTCTAGTAAGTAATGCCAAACGACATAGAGTAAAACTTTAATTCATTATTGGAAGACTACATTTTACAACACTTTCCTAAGACATCTCCGCGCAAAGTACAGGTATAGGACAAAGATAGACGACACAATCTTCTTAAATTTCTATGCCCTTATCACAAACAACAATCCATTTGCTTAATGAACTGTTTCCAGTAGTATTCCCTAAGGACTGCTCTCCTGGTCTAAGAGATAGGCCTTTGATTTTGACGCTTTCCGGTTCTATGTGAATTTTTAACGTCTATATTATCGTTTAAAGTACATAGCAGCTCCTTTACAACTGAAATATGTGGGTGACAGTGGTGTTTGAATAGGCTCAATCGGGATAATATAAATTAAAAGCAGTGGACTGTATATATGGTTGTATTGTTTGCTACAAAGTTAACGCGACCGTATAACAAAAGAGTGCCCGTAGCGGAGCGCGTCTGAGAGCCGAGTGGTCGAGTGGTGGCGGGGCTGGCCGCGGCGCTCGCGCGGAGCCGGTTCGGTCCCCGCGACCCCTCGCGTTCCCCGCGGTTGCTCGGTGCGTTTATGATGCGCCGACATATTCCCCGGGTTGAAAGGAACTCTTCAATTGCTGACAGGAAGGGGGCAAATGCAGTTGAAGGCACGACGTATGGTGCCCCTCTTCGTCTTCAATTCTGCCACTCTTGTGACCCCGTCGACGCCGGGATAGGTCTGTATGACCCGGCCCAGGGACCAGAGCAGAGGTGGCGCTGTTTTGTCCTTGATCAGGACTAAGGACCCCGGCTGCACTTCGCCTCTGGAATAAAACCACTTCGATTTCGCCTGCAGCAGAGAAGTATATTCGTTATGGAATCGTTGCCAGAAATGCTGCCTGATGAACTGGATTCTCTTCCAACGATCCAGCCTCGTGATGTTGGCTTCAGTCACCTGAGGATGCGGTACCGATAAGAATGGCCGTCCAATTAGAAAGTGAAATGGAGTGAGTGCCGAAAAATCGTTAGGGTCCGAAGAAAGAGGAGTAAGAGGGCGTGAATTTAAGACTGCCTCAATATGAGTGAGGCAGGTAGCCATCTCCTCAAATGTAAAATGAGTAAAATGCAGTAACCTTTTTAAGTGATGCTTACAAGATTTGACAGCAGCTTCAGCCAAGGAATTAAAATGAGGGCTGTACGCAGGAGTGAAAATGAAATCAATACCCTGCTGCGCGATTTCAGATGCAACATTTGATGATTGTAAAAACCTATACATCTCATTTGATGCACCTACGAAATTAGTCCCGTTATCGGACGTGATGCTTCGAGGCTTGCCACGACGCGCCACGAAACGATTTAAAGCGGCCATGTAAGCCTCCGTAGTGAGGTCGGAAACGAGTTCCAAATGTACAGCTTTCACTGCCGAACAAACAAAGATGCACATATAGGATTTTGTCAGTTTGCATCCGCGGCCTTTACGATTGGCCACCAATACTGGCCCAGCATAATCTACGTAAGAGTTTAAAAAGGGGAATTCAAGATGAGTCCGTGAACTGGGTAATTGACCCATTATAGGCTGTACGTTCTGAGCCTTGTGTCTAAAACATCTAAGACATTTATTCACGACAAACCTAGACAAATTTCTACCCCCTAGAGGCCAATATGTTTGTCGAATATTTGACAATAACAATTGTGGTCCTGCATGTGCGAGCTTTAAATGTTGCATTTGAAATATAAGCTTTGTAAATATGTGCTTACTGCATAAAACCATAGGATGTTTCACATTAAAATCGTAGGGGGAGTTATCGAGCCTCCCGCCCACGCGAATAAGGTTGTGATCGTCTATGAACGGTGTCAGAGGAAGCAATCTACTTTTGCGTGGTAATTTCTGTCCAGACTTCAACAAACTATACTCGTCAGGAAACATTTCAAGCTGGGAATGATGTATAATTAAATTCAATGAAGTTTGAAGTTCTGTAGTCGAAAAGTTACCACACAATCTATTATTATTTTTTATGTTGTAAATAAATCTTTGTATATATGCTACTACATTTATAATTTTTGTTAGGCTAGAATACCTTACTAATAAGTCATGAATGATGGATGAATGAATCGGTACGTCTAAATGATTGATATTTAATGAATGATTACTATCATCACTATCACCACTAATGAAGTGAGTCACTACTTCCGGCAGACTATCTTTCCCGGAGTTTGGCATGTTGGGCCACTCATTTTCACTACGTTGCAAAAATGAGGGTCCAGACCACCATAGAGGTACGTCATTGATGACGTCAGCCCTAAGACCACGGGAAACAAGATCCGCCGGGTTGTCCTTCGACGGTACGTAGCTCCAGGTATGACCACACGTAATTTCCTGTATTTCGTTGACTCTGTTTCTAACGAAAGGTTTTAATTGATTGGAAGGACTACCGAGCCAACCCAGGACTATAGTTGAGTCACTCCAGAATCTACATTTATGAATGGGCATGGTAAGTGATTCCTGAACCTTAGTACACAGCCTTGCACCTAAGAGAGCCCCACAAAGTTCAAGCCTCGGTATTGTAGTAGGTTTGATAGGCGCCACTCGGTTTTTGGAAACTAAAAGCTGTACACCTATCGATCCACTGCCATCAAAAGACCGAATATACACGCAAGCACCATACGCCCTCTCGGACGCATCAGTAAAAACGTGTACTTCGTGTGTGACAGAGCCTTCACGCAAAACCCAACGAGGAATTTTTAAATCGTTTAAAGCTGGTATTGAACTTTCGAATGTAGACCAAAGGTGTCTGATGTCGTGACATACTTCGTCGTCCCAGTCATACTTACCAAGCCATAGACGCTGCATGATTATCTTTGCTTCGACGACGCACGGACCTACGAGGCCTAGTGGGTCAAAGATCTGACTGATAACAGAAAGGACATGACGTTTGGTGACTTTAGTAGCGGGGGTGATATTAATAGAATAAGTAAGTGAATCTGTGTCACAAACCCAGTTAAGACCCAAAGTTTTAGATTGAGTTGAGGTTGGACCTTGTTCAGAAAAATGTAATGTATTATGTAAGTCACTATTGAGTGTTAAATGTTTAAGAATTACAGGATTATTTGATCGCCATTTACGTAAGTTAAATTTTGCAGATGATAGAACCGTATGTACCCTGTTTGAAATGTCAACAGTTTCAGCTATGGTATCCCCTCCACTGAGAAAGTCATCAACATAAAAGTCACGTCGTATAGCACGTTGTACGCGAATGTCGTCAATGTTATCAGCCAAACTCACAAGACACTTAGTGGCTAAATAGGGTGCAGAAGCGGTACCATAGGTAACCGTGTTTAACGTGTATGACCTAAGAGGAGAAGAAGATTCGAATCTATATATTATTTTTTGAAGAGGTCGTTGACTTGGATTTATTTCTATGGCCCTGTACATTTTTTCCACGTCACCTGTGACCACGTACCTATGCTGACGAAAACGTGTTAAAATGGAAAACAGATCGTCTTGAACTACGGGACCGACCATCTGAATATCATTAAGTGACATTCCCGAACTGGTAGCGGCTGATGCGTCGAATACTACGCGTAGTTGTGTAGTGGTGCTAGAACTGCGAATGACTCCATGATGTGGAATGTAATAAGTTTTCATGGAGTGTTCGAGTGATGGAGTACAGTCAGAGTCTAATGTCATATGACCTAGGCGCTCATATTCCTTCATGAATTCGTTGTATTTGTCATGAAATACTGGATCGCGTTTAAATCGCCGTTCAAGGGAAAGAAAACGATTCCTAGCATTGCTAAAAGAATGCCCTAATGTACTAGGATCCCCTTTTAAAGGCATTGTCACGACAAATCCACCAACTTCGTTACGGGTGGTGGTTTGAGCAAAAGACTGCTCACACAATCGCTCTTCAAGTGAGAGTAAGTGTTTTGATGAAACATTGTCAAGCTCCCAAAATTGAGTAAGGTCGGGAGTGACATTGGAATGATGGCATAAATGATTATTGGAAAAACATGACTTTTGCGAAATACTACCTGAAACTAACCATCCTAACTTGGTCTCGCATAGTTTAGGTAGGTTTTTCCCTAAATCTATCGTTTGGTTACCTAAGACATTCCAGAAAACTTCGGCCCCTACCAGGATGTCTACGACCGACGGAACGTTAAAGTTCGGGTCTGCTAACATAAGACCTGAAGGAATAGGGACATGGCTAACATGCACGAATGAAGACGGCAGGACCTTTGTGATTTCAGGCAAAACAAGACACTCGACATCTGCAGTAAAGGCACAGCATAATGACTCTATCGAGAGGTGGCAAGACTGTGTACTGGTAGATGTGTAATTATTTATACCCGTTACCTTGGTGCTCGTACCGCGTCGTAACAAACCCAGCTTCTCCGATAAACTCCGCGTAATAAAGTTGGCCGTACTGCCGTTGTCCAGCAGAAGGCGCGCTGTATACTTCTTACCCGTCACGCTAGTCACGTTCACCATAGCTGTGGACAGTAAAACATGCGCAGAAGTAGCAAGCTGCATAGAATTGGCTGATAGCACAATGTTTGAAGAAGGTGAAGCGGAAAGCAAGGCAGAAGGCATGGCAGAAGACAGAGGATTGGAAGCAAGTTTGGGCTCGTTATTATCTAAATGTAAAAGCGTGTTGTGCTTTATTTTGCAATACTTGCAATGTGAAAGTCTGCATTTTTTTGCATTATGGCCAAGGCGTAAGCAATTAAAACAAACATCATAATCTTTAGCCTTTTGTATGCGTTGTTCGATTGACAATTTCCTAAATGACTCACATTTAAACAAAGTATGTGCTTGGGAGCAAAGTGGACATTTACTGTTATTTAATTTTTTATTGTGTTGTGCAGGTGTCGAATCAGTTTTGTTAGTGTGACTATAATTTAAGGCAACGATAGTACGACTTTCTAAAGGAAAATGATTCGACTCCACTGATTCTAACCAGTCCGCTTTCCTGCTTAAAAAGGAACAAAATTGAATTAAAGTTGGGTCGTCCTTAAAGGTGTTGTTTCTATGTTCTTCCCAGTCACGACTTGTTACAACGTCTAATTTTTTAACCATAAAGTAAATAATAATGTCATCCCAATATTGTGTAGGCCTTTTTAATGTAGTTAGTGCCCTCATATTTTTATTAATTATATTAACAAGGTTTCTGATGGAAACACTTGACTCTTGTGCTATAGGTTCACTATCAAATAAAGCCTGGAGATGATTTTTCACTAAAAGCCGGTTATTATTATAACGTTCGCACAATAAATCCCACGCAAGTGTATAGTGATCAGCTTTAAAGTCAATATTCTTAATTATAAGCGCTGCGTTTCCCTGGAGTGAAGCTCGCAGGTAGTGGAATTTATTAATATCACTTATGCTAGTGTTGTCGTGAATCAATGACCCAAATGTATCCCTAAACTCAAGCCAGCATTGGTAGTTCCCATCGAAATGAGGCAAATCTATTTTAGGCAAACGAACAAAGGAATTCCTATTTGAAACATGTGCACCTGAGTCAGCATCTTTGAAGCACGCCTCCGACGCAGCACCGTTGGCCGAGACACCGAGCAGACTGCGCGTGAGTGCCACCAGGTTAAAGAACTGGCGGTCAAAGTCCTCACGCTCAGCTAACGAAGACTCGTCGTCATCGGAAAGCACTTCGATCTGTGTCTGAAACGCATCAAATTCGGTGTGTAGGGCTTGGAATTTATTAAAACGTTCTTCTAAACCTAAACGCTGCAACTCAGATATGTCGGAACTGCTTTTTATTAAATTTAAATAGTTGCTGTAAATAGTAAGCTTCGACTTAATGGAACTACGTTTCTTTATTAATGTTTTTAAATTATCTGCCTGCATTGTAAAAAATATAAAATCACAGCTGATCGTAACAACACTAATGAGCTTAATAGAAAAAAAACTGTCCGTTAGAGAACAAAGGGATCAAGGTCAACTACGTAACACGTGTTTACCTCGTGCTAATGACCGAGTGTTTTGCAACAAAATTATGCGTATTTCATCAAGCACTTAATAAGTATTGTATAACTATAGAAAACACTGGAAGATGGGAAGGAGAAACAACGATTTTTGGCAAATTAGAAATTAGATAAAATACTAATTGGAACGGCTCACTCAAACACAGTAATACTCCCAGAGAATGACATCAGCTCCCACGATGATAATGCAGGCTTCCTCGGGAACGACTTCTTTGTTTCAATCGGCGTGGTCGTGGCACGTGGTGTCCGCGAACGGCCAAAGTCCACACAGGCAAGCACGGCGACCGATGACGATGACGGCGTTTACTCGCGGCAAAACCGGTATTATTTCGCGATCGATGGACCAATGCATAGGCTCAATCGGGATAATATAAATTAAAAGCAGTGGACTGTATATATGGTTGTATTGTTTGCTACAAAGTTAACGCGACCGTATAACAAAAGAGTGCCCGTAGCGGAGCGCGTCTGAGAGCCGAGTGGTCGAGTGGTGGCGGGGCTGGCCGCGGCGCTCGCGCGGAGCCGGTTCGGTCCCCGCGACCCCTCGCGTTCCCCGCGGTTGCTCGGTGCGTTTATGATGCGCCGACAGTGTTCAAAACGGAATAATGCTAAGTAATTTCCTTTATAAATCCTTCAAGACGTACATAGGTGTAAGATACAATAATAATCTCTTCAGAAAGATTTTTTTTAATTCCTCTAGATATATTTTGTTCCTTTAGCTGTTATATTTTACTTATATTATTTATCAATAGCTAGCTTGATTTTTATGCATGTTTTTTTGTTATTTAATATATTTATTTATTATTGTTATTTTTATAGTAACAAATTCAAAAGTTCAGATTATGGTATAAACATGTATTGATTTTCAAGTTTTACAATGTATGATTTTCCTTTTTACCGTTTGATCATTATCTAAAGTGTTTTATTGAGTAATATAAAACCGTAAACATTACTGATACTGTTATAAAATATCATGTTTAACCTTATAAAATAGCAATTTATTGATATTCCTGCCTTAAATTTAAGGCTTAAATGCCGTTTTTATGAGGAAGAACATCGCGAATCATCATCATCAAAAATGATGACCTGATTGGCGCAGTGGCTAAGTGATTGGAATGCTACGCTAAGGGTTGCGGGTTCGATTCCCACACGGGCAAAATTTGTGCGGACCGCAGATGTTGGTCCCGAGTCTGGGTGTTTGTATGTGATATTTCATGTTTGTGAAACGCACCCACGACACAGAAGAAATTCCTAGCGAGGAGCAACGTTTTTGTAAAAATCAAAAAAAACATCGATGTTAGGTATTCCTCACTAAAACAGCATATTTACTGCATCTATGTAATCATCATTCAAATCGCGTTGAATCGTAAAACCTACTGCATAATAACAGGTATTAAAAGCTGCTGTCAAAACGTCTCAACATAACCGCTAGTCTGAGTCGAGAACAATTTTATTTTCACCTCGCCACTGGCTCGTGATGCAAGAAATACGTACTTTTCAAAGTCATCTGACATAAACTGGCTCTCTTAAACTAAACAGACACCAAGTTTCAGTGTTGGAGCGGACGAAGCGAGAAACTTTAAGTTTCGTGGCCAGGAGTGATGGGTTTTCGTCGATAAGGCTACTAAGCTACGGCTAAAATATGATTTATTTCGTTATATTTAAGTAGAATGTAATTTGTGTTGGATTACTAGTTTTGAGTTTTATAATAAATTATGCAAATAATGTTGGAAAACAACACTTTTGTAGGACGTCGCTAGTCTTGTTGTGCTTAACTGTACCTACTTTTAACGCCGGAAAAAAATATTAATTCATCATGTTTTAGTACAAATCTTATTGTCATATTAAATTGTCTAAAAATTTACAGGAATAATATAATTATGCAAATAATATAAGCAAATAAAATTTCTTATTCTTATTATTCTTATTCTTATGGCCACCGAACTTATGCTGTCTTAGGTAAAAAATTGTTGGAGAATACACTGTCTTAGCCAGGTATGATATTGTGTACTTTAATGTATTACCATTTTTCCTGTTGCTCTATCGGAAAATTGTTACATCCTAAGCTAAAAGAGATTACGGAATTCATTAAATTTGCAGACAGCTAGCTACCATAATAGCTACAATTTTTCTTTGCGAAAACACTTCCCTTTTAGTCCAACTTGGGCATTTACCTTAAACGCATTGAGCAAAAGAAACATCAGACCAGAAAGTGGTTTTCGCTGTCATTACAGCTCATTTTACTGAAAAGCTTTTATAGGTGGGATGTTAAGTTCCCTTCCTTTCAACTATCATTATCTTAAACTCTCCTGAAAATTTTCTTAGAGAGATCCGGTTTTGGTTCGTGGAGGAAACTTATTGTTCTGTTTGATATGAAGACTTGAATTTTAAAATAAAAAGCCTTATTGTTCCGGTGGTATATGCGTCAACGAACGTTTTATACCTAACACTATATACCCCAGAAAGTATTTACGCTAAAACTTACTGTTTTAAATATATCGGTTAAATCTAAAAGCAATAAAAATATTTGGAGATTAATAAAAATCCGTGGTCTCTGCCTACCACTAGTGGAAATAGGCGTGACTTTATGTATGTATGTATGTAATAAAAATATATTTACGAAATCTACCACTAATATCAATGTATTTTCGTTCTCTTTGCTATCCATTAATACAAAAATTTATAATAACGGTAGGTATAATTTACGGGGAAATATTATTACATGCTAAATTAATAAACTTTCTGAAGTCCATAACATTGGAATTCAAATAGCAACCACCGAACAATCTGCTACTATTTTCATTAATAACACTAGAGTAGTAAACGAACAAGCGTGAATTAGAGCGTGGTTGAAACTCAACCACCATTATTCTGCGACTCTGGCACCAAACTCCATAACATGATTAAGGCCGCTATTCATTGTGAGAGCAAGCATTGCATGAAGCGATTTTATGATATTTTTAGTTTTGCCTGCCTGAATTGTAGAGCTTGGTACACGATTAACTTTAAATGCCTAGTTTTTATGTTACATTTGTGCCTGTGGTTTGGTCTATCTTTATAAAATGAAAATTACCACGTTTAATTAACTTGTGTTCGTAGTCATTTATTGCCATTATTGACAAGACTATAAATATTAGGAGGTAAACTTACATAGCTCATAGCCCAGACGTACTTCAATAAAAAAAACTTTGGAGTTTTATCACACTGTAAATAAGAACTTTTTTTCATATAAAGATATTTTTATCAAGAGAACAACTTGTTTTCCTGTATTATTATCATAATATCGCTTACTCTCACCACTATGTGCCGATTTTTAGCACATCGGTTGTAGGCTTTAGGGTAGTATTAAGGTCGGGCTAGCTTCCAACGTCTTGTACTCCGTAGTCCGACGCGTTTAATTTATAACATCCCATATAAATATCTGTGGCCATTATGATGTGTGTCCCGACCGCAGTAAATTGCACATTACAACACGCAGTATATTAAAATAATTGATTTTGACCCAAATATTTGGCGCGTTTTAGATACTCCCTCATGAAGATGGTATTTGGCACTTTGAGTGCGTTCCGAGCTTTCCTTTGATGATTTAATGTTGGTTTTAGTGAACATCTATGTAATACCTGAGAAGTAGGTGAAACATACCTAGAGCTATATTATACGAATAGTTGCAACTGAAAATGTGCAATGAAAACATAAACTTCTTAAAATGCGTTTTACGGCATATAATATGTTTTGAAAGTTACCCAAAGCTTCTATTTTGAATGAACCATTCGATTCGACAAGCAAACAGTTCAATATTATATCACTAACACAAGCCAGATATTTACGAAGTGTGTCTGTATAGTGTTAACGACTTTTGGCAAGCATTTGCCGTGAGTGGTCCATGAAATCTAAACAATAAACAAACTGTTTCCTGTGTGAAAATATACACTTGCAGTACTGCAGAAAATAAATTTACGCCCTATAAAGGGTGAGGATTTGTGTGATGAGGAATGAAAATGATGGCTTCTTGTCGGATAATAAGTGTGCGGATTGGTCGCCTTTATTGAAACAGATTTGAGTGCTCTCCGGAATTGCGTTTTGTGAATGCTGTTATTTTAATTCTGTGTCAGTCAGACGTAAAAGGATAATAATTTTACTAAAATGACTGTCTTGGAGCTATGACAAAAACGTTTATTTTATGAAATGATTTCTAAATACACAAACACAAACTTCATGCACAAAGAGCATTCAACCAAAAAAACTATTTTACAAACAGAGAACTCCTCTTCGATTTGCGAATCAAAAATCGAAACATTCATCAGTAACTCAAACCTTTTCCAATAAAAATATCCGGCACGAAACAATAGTGTTTCCCCCCGATCAAGTTTGATACTTGGAATTCACAGTAGCGACAGGTGTTTTTTACGACCACCCGGTGATTTAGCGCTTGAGGATTCGCCATTAATCCCGTTTGGATAGACACGAATAGAAACAATACAAACATTGCGTTAACAAAGTGTTGTTTTGAAATAACGAATGCTACTGTGATTTATAATTCTATAAGCACACTGTAGATATCAAAAGCTATATTCACTTGCAGTGGAAAGGGATTGACTTCATTGTATTGAATAAAGTGAAGGATGTAGAAATATTTGAGGTGAATTGTAAATTTCTCAACAATTGTATGAGCGTGGCAAGTTTCACAATGAACTCCAGAAGTGAGATTTCATACATTTTCTATAAAATATTTGAGTGGTATAAAAATATTGTAACTTAACAGGAAAGTTTAATATAAACACAAAAGAAAGTGTTGGCTAATAACAAAAACCGAAAGTTTTACAAATGACGGTGAACTTGAATCCACGGAAAGATCCACAAATTGGGAGACATAAGCTTACAATCCGGAAGGTACTGACGTTCAAAGTTCTTTTAATGGGACTTTCCTTAGAGTAAATTGGCTGTTAAAACAGAAATTCCCTCCAACAGGAATCTTAAAGCAGGATTTCCAGGAAAGTACACGTGAGTTATTCACGCCTTGACATGTATTCTGTAAGTCACTTACAATATAAGAGAGGCATTACGGAATCAGTACATAATAAGCCCAACAACACCAAAAGCATGTTTCAGTATAATTGAAAACAAAAAAACGTCGATAGACACTCAAAATTGTGTAAGAATTTGTTGCCCAATTCTGTGAGCTGTGAGGTATGTCTTACTAAGGTATTTTCTGAAAGCGTTTGTTAACACGATAGCGGCATGCTTGTGATAGCAGCAAAAAGCTTAAGCTTTAACAGCATTCTAGTGGTTTTCAGAGATGTCTGGCGAATATTTTGCGGCAGTATATGCATCGCGAATACCCCTTCAGACGTGCAGGGATCTCTAACGAGACGGTAAAAGCATATTCTAAAACGACGACGAAATATAAGTGTCTAGGACGGAGTGGGTCGGGTATAATATTATATTTTTCAAAAGCTGTTATAATAGTATATTACACGTCGATTATGTGTTTATTTATAAAACTTATTCAATCCACTTGTATTTTATCATCAAACGGAGAATTGCGAAATGTGCATGTTTTCGTTTTCGTTTTTACTTATTGATATTTTTAATCGAAATAATTAAATATCATGGATACGCCACTGTATTAAAAAATTAATATAATCAATCAGTCTAAAGAAAGACACAAAAAAAAATCGGCTTCCATTTAAGACACGGAACCCTAGAAGCTCGCAGACATGCGGCCCGTCGTTAGTCTGACGTTTTCTGCAAAAAACCTCCTCCAACAAATAAGGAGAATTTTAATAAAACCCGCCGATGCGAATCGAAACAGTCACACTTTGGGTTTCATTGCTGTAGCGACAAAACGAACGTCGGAACAATGTGTTAAGTCGGGCTATGTAACTCGTGAGCGATGTCTTTTGTTTTTATAGGCTAAAAGCGTTTGTAAATCCTATTTTTGTTTAGTTTTATAACAAAATGTATGCAAATAGAATGGCCAACTGTTTGTGTGGTTTTAAACCTCAATTATTTGAGTTCGTAGTTGTTGTTCTTGACTTATTTATGTAAGCTTTAATTCTGTAGACTAAAACGTGGGACGGTGTTTGTAACATACAATCGCGGCTGGGTTCCCCAAAGGAGTAGGTGGTATAGGTGTATTAATACTGTATAATACACCCACATTCTGCTAGTTATATTATGGAGTAGGGGGCGAGCCTATTGTCATTCACTGAACACAGATCCAGACTCACTGCTACTGGGAATCACCTAATGGAACCAAATGTCCTTTGCCATATCGATCGATGCTCAACAGTCACTTAGGGATAAATAGAGCAATAAAGACTTATTTAAAATACGCAATAATAATAATGATAATAAATAATAACAATACTAAACAGTCAAATAATATTATGTCTCTATACATATAATATTATTTATAATAGCTATAATATTATAATGAATATAAATATTTTACTGAATCACCATTTCATACTCTCACTACATACCCATAGATACATGCCATATAGATAACATATGGTACATTTATGTCTTTTACTTCATTGTTTACACTCGTTTTAAATCACCCACAAAAAGCTACAGTTTCGTAAAGGGCGACGCATAGTGGAACAAATAAAAGGGTTGCGAGCCCGCGGCGACGTACATAATTGTCTCGTGTCTTGTTCGTGTTGCATCCGACGCGTGGTGTCCGAGTGATTGTTGTTGCCCAATGGACGTTGATCGCTAGTTCACCATCGGTGAGATGAAATAATCACGTGAACTTTCGCATTGGCATGGCTTTTGCAATGGTAGCAAAGTGTAAAATTGATTAATTTTAGGGTGATATTTTAATACGTCAGAACAGGTACACATTAGAACGAATGCCAATAAATGACTCTCTCTGAAATAAAAACCTGATATCGTGGAAAACTTATAAGTAAACAAGGTATTGCGATTCAATTACTGTTGTATTAAGTCTGAAAATAATAACGTTAATGGAAAGAATACTGAAACTAAATACGATAATTGAAAAAAGGGGTGGAAGGAAAACGTCTAGTCTGTCAGATACAGTCTACTGCACAATTATCAATTAAAAAGCAACTTGTACACACAATGTCTTCTATAACACATTGAAAATGACGATAGGAAATTTATACTACAAACATAAAAGATTGTCACAAACAGTCAAACAATTCTTCATCATTCTACAAATTGTCGGTGGAAAGTCTCAGTGGATGCGCGTCAACACTTTTACATTTCGAGTTAGTAGCGACAAGAGGCTCAGCCGGAGGCATTAATAACTCGGCTGTCTTCGCATTGTTGCCAATGAAGGATTCAGTGCAAGTGTAAACTGGCCCTAAACAAAACCGTCCGATTGTATATACAGTCAAGTGTCCCTGTCCTCTACATACAATGGAACATCGATTACTTGGCGGTGAAAGTAATTGGCATGTAAATGGTGGTAAGAAAGTGTGAGTGCTTGGATGCGAAGAAGTGGTTAAGCTTGGAGAGCTCACAAGTTGTTATTGAAAATTTTGTATGTATGACTGTCATTTTGTTTATTGAGATTTTATTGTATAGCTACTTACTCGTTGTTATCATACTTTTAGTTAGAGAGAAAAAGTATTCAAGGATCAATTACTCTATTATATTATGGCAATGGCTCAGCTTATAATAACGAATTCTGATCAAATTGCGGCTACTTTAGTGCCTTTATTTGTAGCTTGCAGGTCAACGAGGGACTCCAACAAGAAAGATCACATACCAGTTTATAGAAACAGCAGGGTCCTATAAACAGGTGAAGGAAATGGCATTGGATCGAGAAAGGTGTTAAACCGACAAGTGCTAGTGCACTTAAACAGCAGCAGTAACTAATCATAGTATTGAATTCAAACTGTTTAACTGCCATTTTCTCTTCAGCTGAGTGGACAGGTGTCACAGGTGGATATTATATTATATTTATCTTTTTACTTTTTAGTGGATTCTTCTTGTCCTTCGTCTTTAGTTAGAAAATGCTAAACATGCAAAAGCCGCTTGAAATATTCTGAAAATCTGATGGCTCACTAGCCAGATACCATTTTAGGAATCACTATTTTAATCAATTTATGAAAATTGTTTTAGTATGAAATCTATGTGAATCGAAATTTCTTCTCTTCCACCATTTTTCATTCTTACCAATTCCGGACTAGACCTTGTCCACATTCTGTCTGCTATTATTGTTATCGCGATTTCCCATCTTTTTCTATGTCGTCCCCTGCTTCTCTATATGTCTCTTGGGTACTACTGTAATGGTTTTGCCCTATTTATCTTTGCCATTTAGTTTGCCTATCCCTCTCTCCTTAGATTTTACAGTTGCCATTGATTTTATAGCACTCTTCCAGCCTGCAATCATTCACCTACAAGGCTTTTTCACGAATATTTGATCCATTCCTTATGGTGTTTAAATACTCATCACAATTATTTCTGAAGTAGTCAAAGTGAGTTTGGACAGTGTTTTGTTTAATACAGTCACATAATGTATTAAAAAAATACTTATTAGAATACTGAGGCGTGAGAAAAAATATCATACATAATATTACACTAATCCTTATGAATAGTGTTCACAACCAAATGCAATTCTACCAAAGCCAATAAGTTCGTTCAATCTTAACACGTCTCACAATGCAATAACCCAAATATTCTAATAGGCTTACAGATCACAATGAGTTCATATCGGCAACCGTTCCAGCTAACTGTATAACTGATTGATGGATCTCTTGACATTCAAAACAATGTACAAAGCACCAATACATCGACGGTGATGACCCCCACATTGTATGATAGCGGGTAAGTCACAACATTTTGATGATAGCTCATTGAATATAATGAGATATTGCCGCAAGCACCGTTAACGTCGGCCTTTAGGGCAATCAATTAACACCTACTTGTCTCAACCAGTTTCCCGAACATCAATTGGGAATCGAAGCACGTCGCACTGACTAGTGTAATTTATATGTAATTTATCATGTACAGTTAGACCCGAAAGTCGTAAAATTGATACGAAATGCATATTTTTTGTAATTGAATTCATGGGAGCAGAAATAAGTGATGTTTGGTGTGAGAACAGTTCGGCTCAATTAAAGCTTGATTTTGTCTCATTCGAACCGTTTCCAATACAAGACTCTGTTAAGTGAATAAATAAATGATTTATTGAAATAAAATTATTTTTACAAATTTTAACGCGGGTTTTGGTATTGGTTTTTTGGTCCCGACGGATAGTTTTATTTCAATGTCTAATATTCGCGTAAGTGATAGAAATCCTTAAATTATTTATTTTTGTAAATAGCTTTTCACAAACACTTTAACACGCCATATTTCAATAAACAAGAAATTGGTGAGCCAAAACTTCTTATAGAACGCCAAAACAACATCAATATAGAGCAAGAAATACAATCAGGTACCTACTATAATAAATTGAGTTATTATTGCATTTCATTCCACACATGTGGAGCAGTAGACTTAATAAAAAATATAACTTCGGATTCCAGCACAACACAAATTAACACTGAAATATAAATTAGGTACTGAAAATGAAACAATTTTTATTCATTCCTCATATTTTCACAAGCATTTAGAAGCTTCGCTGCTGTAGATTCCCACAAAAACAGAGCCGAACAAGATATTTGCGTTTATTTGAACACGACGCAGCATGTAAAAATTGTGGAGGCAAAAACTTGAACGCTCTTGGATTATGATACCGCAGAAGCTCGGGAATTTTCATATGTAATGTGGTTTAAGGATCTAACAGTTCCGCATTAAATTGTTACTGGGAAAATGTACGACAAGATGGATAGCAAGACTAAAAGATAGAAGAAATGTTTTATCAACTACTTTTATGGTAGAACTTAAAATTCGTAAAATAAAGCAATCATTCTTTTATCAACAGAGTACACTGACAAAATGCCATACACATGACAACAATATAATACAATAGGGATCGAACAGTGAAATAAACTTGTACTTGGCTAGACAAGAACTAACAAAACATAAACACTCTATCTATTAAAGTAGAATTTGTCATTAGTATTTTTATTATACGAGCTTGAGCATGTGGGGGACTTTAGATAAAAGAATGTAAGCAATAAACCCTACAGAAAATACTACCGGTAATTTTACGATATCCATAGTATAAACAAAGTCATTTTCCGCCAAATTCAGTATTGTATTGTTTGTATAAAAAAGTTCTTGTTTCCGGAAGCAGATTCCATAATATATAAACAATAATATGCCACTGTTTGTAATAAATTTTTGATGAAATAGCTGATGGAATGTATGGGAGAACATAAAATAGTACCGGTGAATTCCATCGTCCATGGCTTATTGACACATGTTGTTTTCCCTGATGTGATCATAAAACCTCGCAATCTTATCTTGTTTGTTGATGTTTGGATAACAGTGTGATTTGGTACATATTTTCGACACGGGTTTAAAAAAATCTTTAATGAAGGACCCTTTTAGTCGGTTATTGTAATGATACGGATGTATTGATCAACTTTATTTGCAAATTAATGTAAACTGTGTAGACGAAACACCAAATTTTTAAAAAGAGTTCTATTTACGTATGTCTTAAATATAATTTTAGGATTATTACTATTCTGATTCTTAAAACAAAATAAATAAATAAAACCTTACTAACATTTTTAGATTCTTATTTTCTGCATATCTGCATACCTATGTATAAAACCGACCTATTACAAATATATTATACAAAATTAAATAACAAAAGAGGTCTTAAAATCCGACATTGATGGATCCTACCAAGACGTTATCAGAACAATTTTTCACATTTTTGTGAACAGCTAGAAGGATCGGTGACGGGCGGAAACCAACTATTCAGGTACTATCTGGCCGAATCTCGAGATTTTATGTCAGCAATATATTACTGTCGTCGCTGCCAGAACCACATTCCTGATAATATGGTGAGATTTCTTAAATATTACCTTAATTACGAGTGATATCGATCGGCATTCGTTTTATCATTCCTTTATCTTGTTGCGTCGTTGGTAACTATTGAAGTATTCCGAACATCGAATTTCCCAAAATTTCGGTTTCGGTTTGAATACGCTATTGAATTTCGTGTTAAGTCGCCACAATTATGAGATTCCCTGACCGCGTAATGGTCACACGGGATTGTGTTAACCGTAGTTGTTACATTATGACGGAAATTAATCTAGTGAAGTGTTATAGGAAATAATAAAATACCTTTTAAAACTTAGGGTACGGAAAATGTTATGTACCTAATAAAATACCATTTACCTATACTACATAACAATGAATTTTATTTCACTCTGTAGCCTACAGAATATTTTCGACTGATGGATAAATGTTATTAATTGCTTTCGTGTTTCGGAGGCTCTAAGCACTGTATTTCGGCCTGCATTCTCCAGCACCCTCAACAACACATAATTACATACCATTGATGAATTGCCAAAATTGATATAAATAAACAAAAGCCAAACTGTAATTTACGTCGGACAAATATTTATTCGTAACCACTGTTAGACGTTCAAGCAGCAAATTAAGGGGAACAAGCCACGTCTGTCGCAATAAAACCAAAACAATAAATAACTTCTTCCGAGTCTTCATAACTTCAGTAAATTGATGTACAAACATTTGCAAATTGGCGACTTCAAATACATAAATCAATCGTGTAAAAACAGTCATTATTCTTCATTACAACTTGTCGAATAACGTGTTATATCTAGGCGTTTTCCTGTTGATTTATACCCATCATTCAAATGCCGCTTCTGCCGTCCTTTGAGTTTTCTATAATTTCTTAGTAATTTACATGAATTACGAAGAATTATATTTAATTGTTTGCGGAGTTATAATGGTTTTTGGTGTTTACCTAGTTATTTTTAAGACTTTTTCAATAGGATTATTAACAAATAAAAGGTAAAAATAAAATAAATACTGCTCTAAAACAACTCCTTATAAACGCAATACGAATTGCAAAGATACATCGTTTAATTTTTTATTGCTTAAGTTGAATCGCTTGGCGAACGGTTATTTATCGGTGCCCAGTAAGGGTTGCAGGCTCGCTCATTAGCGGGACAATTTTTTATCATCGTCCTCAGTTACACGAGCTTCTGCGGTGTTTTGAATGTTAAAAACGAATAAATAACGTTAACACTTTAGTTCAAGTCGTTTTTAATTCTTTTTCCACCCTTAACTTACAATTAAGGCGGTACATTTGTGTAAGTATGATTCTTTTGTTGTTTGACTTTATTCAACGGAAATTATGATTAGGTACTTATCAAAACAAACGAAGATACTAGTTGTTACGAAATGAATTCATGGGAAGGTACATGCGGCGAACGACGCATGCGTTATAATAACATAATAACTGCTCCAAACAAAACTAATATACCGGGCTAAGCTAGAGCTAGCGTTCTAGCGACAAACTCTTGCGCTTATTTCAAAAGTTATAATAAGTCTTGTTACTCCAAACTACAGCACGCTGTGCATGTACTTCAACAATAATAATTGACAGAAGTACCTGTCACGGTAATCAGTTGAGACATCTTTATTTGTAGGTCTCTGAAGCAAAATGCAAACATAATTGCACGGAAATTCGCACGTAAATCGGACAAGCACTTCCTTTATGGTACAGATGGAATGCGATTGTGTAAAACACTTGATACTCAAAAGGCCTGCTTTGTAAACTTGTTGTTCTATAATTTTCCCTTACCAAAAGCTTCATAGATGCAGTTTATCCACCAAACAATATTACCAGCCGTGTGTTTGCCCTTGGCTAAATGGTATCACGTTTACGGCAACGCGATTGCAAATCTTGGAACCTTTCAGGCGCACTCAGTTGCTTTTGATAGAGAACGTTAGGCATTAAACACACAGTGCGCTACGTGTTGAAAGAAACGCGGAGAGTGCCGTAAGGCATTTCAAACTAGCGTACGTTCTACACCACTCATTACCATCTTATCCGTTCCGAGTTGAAACACTGTTATTATTAACAGGCAAGGGCGAGCAATGATCGCGTCTTCGGGATGTGATTATAATGTTTTTTGTTCAGTTTCGACTGATGTTGAATAAACCTACCGATTGCGGGGTGATATGTAATTTGTGTTGACGAGATCAAATATTTTTCTTTTGACACACAAATGGTAGTGATTGTAATTTGAAAGAACTTCGAGTATAATTAGGATAACGTTTATGGTCATGCTATATAGATTCTATAATCATGCCCGTGTTTGGTGGGAGCAGTTGTTGTACTAAGTTATCTACTAAATACTTAATTTTATTACTATTTGCCGCAAATGAACTACCAAACAAATAGTTTTATTGAACCATTATAATGGCAAAATACACTTACCGTAAGCATTAAAGCAGTTTCCCGGTATTTGTTGAACTAACTATATATTTGGGGGAATTGTCAGGCAAGCTCGTATTCGCATAACGAAAGCAGGCTAGTAGTTCATTAAAAAGATATATGCGGTCATTACGAGGACGTTCTGACTGCGTATCATGCTAATACCCGCTCGTGGTAACTTATCGGATTATTATATATCAGCGCAAATGCTTTTAGATCATAATATTAGTCGGAGTTTTGTTGTAATGATTTGAAAAATGTATAATATTAAATTAAAGTACTAAAAGGTATGCTATTTGTCATGTTAAATTCAGTTTAGGATAAGATTCTAATTATTTGGATTCTTAAAAGTACCGCCAAGTTAAGTCATTATAAAAGCTAGCATTATTTTAAATCTTAAAGTAACAAAAATACAACTTTTCCTTACAGCATTTACTTACTGTATAATAATCTATGAAATAATTTGTTCCAGGTACTTTTTACGGAATAGTGGTTACAGTAGAGTCACTATTAGATCGACTGAGTTGAGTTGAGAGATACGTTTTTTAAAGGTAAAAAAATAAGCTGTTTTTTTTTAAATAATTTTGTCGTAAAGGTTTAATACTAAAATGATGTGATCAATTTTAAAACCATTTAATTCTCTTTAAGGTCAAGGCTTAAAATCAACTAGGTATTTCCTTTGGAATGAAGCCAAAGTCTTCTTGATCTAGGCAACGAGCCAGGTAAAAGACGGTACCTGCGTTTTGACATCAGCATTTTCCAAATATCAAAGTAAGTTCGTGGAAAATACCTGTGTAATAGAGAAAGGCAGTTACCGTCTTTCATATTCAAGCTGGGACCCAAATTTCATATAAATAAAGCGTTATGCCCAGAAGAGTTATCCGACTTGATCTAGGATACAATTATTTACTAGTTCTGTGAATCTAATAGGGGGAGGCTTACTATTAACTATATTTATTTTTAAATAATATGTAATTGTATAAGTTTCTTCGTCTACTGCATAACGTTCAGCATTACATTACCGAAGTCTAGACAAATGTCTAGTCATAAATATTCATAAATACTTTCGCTTGATACTCGTATTTTGATGGTTAAGTAGAAAGACCTTTATAACTAGATCCAGTATTCAATGCTACAATGCTTGCTGTGCTTTAGAGTATTTTTTCAAATAAACTTTCGACTAAGTCAAACCATTGAATTCACATACTTTGTAATAATAATAAAATTGTTAACAGACTGTACCAAGAAAAAGGTTTAAAAGATGTTCCTCGGTATTATTTGCATACAAAAACATATAGCGATCGTCCGATGTAGCGTTCTTTTATCATAAAATATTTAAAAACAACGTCGTGCAGACTTCAGCTACTGCAGTATTCCTTGAGGGAACCCCAGGGTAAGAAAGAAAATGCAAGCCACTTGAGTTTTTACCCTGCTTTAAGTTGATACGTTATTTTTAAAAGTGCTTCGAGATTCACCCGCGTTTTATTTTAAATGTATGTAAAATTATGGAAATAAAGTGTTTGAAAATAAGTTTTATACTTGCCACTATCTTTCCCTAACTAGCTCCCTAAGAGCTACTAACAAATGTTTGACCACACAATGCTAAGTTATCTTATTGTTGTACATTGATTGATTGATTTGATATTCAGAAAAAAATAAAAAGGTACATACCTACTCCTTATATAAAAATGTTTTTCTTATTTTTGCATTTCTATAGTTTATAATTTGAATACCATGTGCGCAGTATCATACTTCACCATTTTTTGTTCATGCATATTTTACATTCGGTCATCAAAACAAAAGTTTTCAAATCAAATATTTTTTGCATATTCGCAATGCATTCGAATGTAAAATCGAACAGGGATACATCATATTTCCAGATCAGCGGTTTAGAGTTTTAGTATAGGCGAGCCCACAAATGTTTCCACCAGATGAAATCCTTCAAAGGGGGTGCATCCACAACCGTGAAATTCAATTAGATTATGGGTACCTACGGACTCTAGGGCTTGCTCCTGTGATCTCGACTGCTTTCTTCAAAGTATTCCCAACTCGCCGTCTGCTTTTTATGTGGAATGAAATAAATATGAACGTTTCATCAGTCGGAATGCCTGACTTTAAAATACGAGTAGATTGTGATTTGAGAATAGATATTGAAATATGCATGGTTGGTATATAATGTAACACTTACATGAATTAACATTAATAATATTAAGAATTCAGTTCAATCTATGAAATATAGGTACATAGTAGATAGTTATTATAATTTGCCCATGGATAACATACCTAATTGTGTAAATAATTAATATTTGAATGAATTGGATTATAATTTTATTTAACTTCCCAATAACATGTAATATTCTTAAGAAAAAGCAAACTACATAATTAGGTACTGTAGAAGCCAGTGCTTCCACAGTACCCAATTATGTAGTTTGCTTCGGCTGTCAGTATAGCCGAGTGGTATGACCGTAGGACTGCCAACTGGTCACAAGTTCCAACCCCGGCACGCACTAATGTCTTTTCGAATTCATGGTCGTATTATAAATTAGTTATTAGTTGCTAAAAACGGTAAAGGAAAATATTGTAAGGAATCCGGAAAACCTGAGAGATTTTTCAACGATGTGTAAAGCCATGTCAGAGGCCTACAGGCGGTTTAAACTCTGACACCAGGTTTTCCATCAACCATACGATAAGAAGAAGGTACCGTGTCTTCATAAAATCAAACAATCAACAAAAAACTATCGATATATTTCTGTATCGTAGTTTGTAAATAAAGCATAAAAATATATATTTTAAAATTTCAAAATCGACGTTGCCTTTCTTATACTATGAAATCATGGAGGGTTAAGATGGTGTCATAATTGCAAAGATCGTGGTCGCACACTGCCCACCAATAGTTGTAAAGTGGGCTCTTAATACAACCTCGCCAAATATAACCATCAGCCCTTAGAGCTTTGACTGCACAAACTTCATCAACATCACAATCTTCAACTGGTAAATTGCCTCTGAAATTAAAAAAAACTTTTATTTATTTGGAAAATTGTTATTATTTGGTAAAAAAAAATATATTTTTATGTTTTCACTAATAAATGGACGCAAAATAACAATTCTAAATTGTGGATTTGCAGTCTATTAAAATAGAATATTACAATAATAATGACAATTAAAAGAGAGTACATATTAAATTCTAATATAGTAAAACAATTAGTTTAAATATATCATACATGTTTCCTTCTAAACAGTTTGCACTATCGAGCATATCTCCGGTTTTGGTGGTCGTGTTAACTTCGCATCTCAAGCAAGACATATCTTTAAACACAGATTTTCTAAAATGCCGTGTACGTGAGAGCTCAACAACATTATCGACCCAATCTCGCTTGTTGGCGAACATAAATGGCATCTCAGAAATGGATATGTAGTTGCAAAGATTACAGGAACATACGTAGGTGGTGAGATTGTGATTTACGTTGAAGCATCCACGATCGATTATTCCAAAAGGTGTGTGCAACGAAAAGCAGAAATCATCGTCACGTTCACACATTATCGATGGTATCCTGAAAATTCAACAATCACAAGAGAAAGCAATTTTCCAAATATAAAGAGTATGCAAATTATAATTTAGGGAATTTTAAAGACAGCAAAAAATAGTAAAATTTATTTTGATTATTTCCCTTATAGGTCAAGTGAAACTTGATTGTTTAAATTTTTATATTTCAATAAAACTAAAGAAATAGCAACTTGTATGTAGCTGTAGGTATGATAATTTTATATACTGTGGTTCAATCTATAAAACGTATATTACATACTCACAATTTATTTTTAGGGTCATTACAATCCTCCGAAGCGACATTATTACACATTATACACGATCGTCTTGGGTCACTCGACTCGCTGTCCGCTTCCGTAGTATTACCGACATGGTACGGTTGAACAGACGCAAATCCTGGAACTTCTCGTTCTCTTTTATCAGTTTTAGTATATATTTTGAAATCTTTTCGTTGTTCCAGAAGACTGTTCCCTGTATGCATGGCCAAGCGTTCAGTACTTTCTTGTCTCTTATCTAACAAAGTAGTAATAGGTAAGATTTCAACTAGCATCACATCATTTGTAGAAGTAGAAATACTATCACTAATATTTTTTAAAGCTTCAGTTGTGAAAATATCAGGCATTTGTCTAAAAAGTGCTGTGGTTGTAGAACTACTGGATGACGTTATCGTTGTTATGGTCGTAGTTGATTCTGTCGTTGTCTTTTGTGTCGCGGTTATTGGTTCGTTATTTGTTTCTGAATTTTCGGCAAGATCATCAAAGATTTCTCTCACATTTTTAACCAAAAATTGTACTAAATTACGGGGATCGTCTGTTTCAGTTGTTGCAAAGAAATCTGCATCTTCAAGCTCTTCTACCTTTCGTCTAAAGTAAGGTAAGAGTTTCTTACTTTTTGATCCTTCTTGTAGTTCGCATTTTACGTAGAATATAGACAAAAATAAAAATAAGTGTAAAATTCTTATTCTGTTCATTGTATTTACCAAAATATAAGTTTGACGTATGTACGTCACCAAATAACTGTATTACGTCAAACAAGAAAATAAATGTAGCTATATAATTCATAGATAAACAATCTAATTAAAAATTTTAATTTTTAAATAGATAATATATTTTAAAATTGACATACTTATTTTAATGTAACTTTATAATTTAAAAACACGTCACATATGTAACATAATATGTTTTATAAATTTTAAATACTTGTATGAGTATAATTAGAAACAGAGAGGAATCAATGGTGCATATTTTTGAACTTGTGGTATGCTTCACGATTGGCTTTACTGGTATCGTAGGATCTTCTTTTAACAGTATCTGTTCAGTGTGTCTTAATTTTATTCTGGGGTCAAGGTATTTATTATCATTGCATCCTGTATTATTGCAAAAGAAATAAATGGAATTATAGAGCGGTCTTTCCATGCATCCCCTTGATACGAAATCTGTTTCGTCGTCAATATTTGTGTAGCAAAGTTGGTTATGGGCACATACCATGTAATCGGCACTGTAAAAAAGTAAAGAATCAATCATCGATTTTTATTTGGTTTAATATTTCAAAAATGTAAGTTAACATGTATATACCCACTTTTTGCCAAATCTACAATTTTTGTCGGACGTTGGATTGGTCCCTTTAGTTTCACAAACTTTACACATAAGATCCATTCCTACTAAGGGCATTTGAAGTCGAGTGTTATCATATTCCCAATCGTTGATTGTCTTATATTCGTAATGGCTGGTGTCAAAGGCAGGTTTGTCGTTACAGAGAGGGCATTTGCATATAAATGTTCTATTTAACCTTCCAGGTAATATACAACCTCTTTTTATATATAGAGGATTAAGTTCTGTGTAACAGTGTTCAGCATCAGCACACTTTTTTGAAGGTAGCCTAGTAAAAAAGATAGGTTTATTAAGAATCTGTTGTTAAGTAAGCTTGCAGACAATAAATAAATAATTTATGGTTATGACAAAAATATAACATTAAACCACACCTATTATAACTTAAAAAAAAATTATAATCATATTAAAATTATATGTTTTGAAGTTCGTGGTTTTATATGAGAAAAGAGGAGCCCATCTTGGAAACCACTACAAAATAAATCAGAAAATGGATCGGAGTATTAAGAAAACCCTATTTTAAATTTCTTTCTTGGAAAATGGAAGACAGAAAGTAAGCAAAAGGAAGTGGTAACTTACAATCACTTGGAATGCGAAATCACAGTGATACCAAATTGCTGTTTACAGATTTATAGTATACACAGTATATAGATTAGTAAATGCGATAATAAGATTAATATTATAGAACACCCGGTTTCTTAAAAAAATTCAACATAGTGAGTAAATTAAACTTACGACACACCCTCGTAACATTTCTCATCACTTTTTGAAGTAATATTTGCAAAGCACGTGAAGCATTCGGTCCCGTAATATGGCGTACTATTTCTCACGTCTCTAGATTTTCTATGAGGCTTCCTCACCGGTAGCACTTCAGTTTTATTTCCGTCACGGTCTAAATTTCCAATTAATTTAAAATTTCTTAGAAAAAGTTTTTTGAGTTCATTATCATCAAATTTTTCATCTTCAACATTAACTGCTGTAGTAATTTCAGTATCACCTGGCGTCTGACTAAAATTATTTTCGATACTCTGTCTTGATGCAGTTGTTCTTTGTTCTGTAATATAATCCCAGTCACTTTTGATCGTATGCAATAATGAAACTAATATAAGAAGACTAAAAAGATTTTGCACGTTTACATTTGACATTTTGTAGGTTATTGCATGGTAAGTTTATGTCATTGCCTTTTTTAATTTACGGTAAGGAATGAGAACGGTTGCAGAAGATTGGGCGACAGAATATGGAAAGAGTTTTGTTACTTTAATCTATAGTATATAATTATTTTACTACAACCATAGATTTACGAGCAACAACTACGTCTGAGCTTACTTAAGACTGGGTACCAAAAGTAATTTTTAGAGCTTAATATTTTGCCATCAGCCTTTATTTATCACTAACATAAAATACAATTTCTTTACGTATGTAGCTACTTAAACCGGAAACCGTACAATTGAAGTATGTTAACATGGAACCACTTCTTTAAAATGGAACGGTCCAAAAATTGCGCCAGGAAAATTATTTGTTGTAAGTCCGCACATAAAACAATAAACAACAGTAAGGACTATTAACTAAATTGCTGAATTTATTCGCCCTTCAGCGCCTGCCGTACAATTTTGAGCTTTACAACATTATTTTCTTTCATCATAATTGTAGGTAGGTATAATTATATTACTATATTTGGCTCACACTTGTTACCATTTAAATACTATAATCCTGTGTTTTTACTTGTAAGCGTAATTGCAATAAAATAACCTTTCTATAGCATAAACGGTGTGATGTACTATAAGCCGTATGGGAACGCAAATGTTCGTTACTGTTACAATGCACGGTCAAGCACGATATGTAAGGACTAACCAGCGTTAAAGGAAACTTGATAACACCTCTATGCGTTATTGATGCGCTCTGCACATGGAACAAGGAAATATTGGATGTGGTTTTCATCTTTACATTAATGCACAATACAATTTTTGTTAGTCGAACAACGTTTCCAATAATTGAAGCCGCGTCTATACTAATGTCTACTGCCTTCTTCTAACAAAAAGTGTTAGTAAAAAGTCAAATGAAATGAAAATGAATAGTTATTCTGTCCTCATTCTGGGGAGAATTCCTAAAGCATGGAACAAGAATACAGTCATTTTGTTTTTCAAAAAAGGCGAAAATATCTTATTAAAAAACTATCGACTGATCTCTCTACTAAGCCATGTCGTTATGCTGTTTTCAAGAGACATCACAAACCGTCTCCCCGAAGAGGCCGGGTTCCGAGGAGGATATGGTTGGAAGCGTTAGGCCGAAGATCGAGCTCAGTAGCGTGCCATAGGAGAGGCCTATGTCCAGCAGTGGACTGAGATAGGCTGATGATGATAATATTTTATAGAACATACTAATATACAAACCGACGCCTAACCAAAATAAAAATAATAGTGACTTACAAAAGAATGACTTATCCTTGCTGAGTGCACTTGAACTCTAACCATGTAAATAATCGGAACATAATTATCTCTCACCTCAAAAGTGCAAATTGGGAGCTGTATACACAACTCTGCATCAGAAAGGTGAAAGGCTAATGGTAACAATCCAGTAATCACGCATCTCCTTCGGGAATAACGTCTTCTCACGTCCGTGAGCGGCGGTCCCTCGGCACGACGCCGTGCTATAATTCAACCCAATAATGATTCATATAAATTTGCGAAACGACCGAGAGGTGCAAACTATAAGAGTGAGCGATGCAGTGTATAATTTGCTCGAGTACAGGCCGCGGGCGGATTACATAGTGTTGCCAACACGTATGTGCGCTATATCGATACAATTTAAACGGTTTGCAGCAACGTGTATGTATTTTTATACGCGACGTGAGTTTATGAACGATCGTGACGTTACTCTCCGGTAGACTATGAGTGGTGGGAACAAAATGAGGAATATTAAATTACTAATTGCATGCAAAATCAAAGTTGATGAATGTGCATACAAAATTATACTAGACGAGTTGACATTATTTTACCATTATCATAATTAGCTTGCATGACAAACCTGAACCATTATGTTCAGTAGGTACACACAATCGAGCATTAGCCCGATTGCGTAAACATGATTCATATTTCATATTCAATAGACGCATAATTAACATTTCATTTGATATGTAGTGCAATCTATTAGCCTATGTTAAACAAAGCAGTGTAATTTATCGATAAAATTTTAATATCCATTGTTCGCAACACTAGTAAAGCGTGTCATTTAGTTTTTATCGTTATGATTAAGTTTCGCTTATTGAAGCATCACCTTGCATGGCCGGTAATTGTAAGAAGTTGGTGCTAAAAGGAAACATGAAGTAAATCGATGTTTTACTGACATCGATCATGTTAGTATCATAGTTATTTTTAAGGCAGCCTTGACGGGTTGATATCACTTATCAACCCGTCCGTTTATACTCTTGCTATATTTCCTGGTGACGATACTAACTAGTGGCTAGAGGGTTGCTTAAAACAAACTAGGCATTCCTCTGGGCCTTTGCCCAGTGGTATCCGGCCTAGAATCGACCACCCCCTTTCCTCCCTGTGCCTTAGCTGTCAAGGTTCAGTTACATGAGGAATACATCGTCAATTCTCCTCGTTTTAGCTACGCCTTTGGATTTTGGCCCTGAAATTCTTAGACAAAATATTCAAAAGTAAAAGTTAGTAACATCCATCCAGATATTATCATTTTTACACTGTTCTTGGTTGGCCTAAAAACGATGACAGGAAAAAAGAAATTGTTATTAAATACTCTTGACTATTGTCGTGTATCTAATAATGGAGGCTTCAATAATAATTGAATTTGTTTCGTTGTCAAAAATATTAATAAACACCTTTACCTTACAATTTTTCTCAGTGTTAATGTTATTCGAAAACTAGGTGAAGTCAAGCAAAAGTCACGTCTTTTGAATTTTTTATTAAAGTTGATATTATTGTCATGAAAACTTGTTCATTGTTTTGCGTAAATCGTCCATTTTTTATTTTATTATAAGAAATAGTATTTGATTGGCACCCGAATTACTATTAAAAGCGTTTGCTTGTTAATTTTAAAGTTTCCTTTGAGCTTACAAAACTTTTTAGATATTATGTCAATATGAATTTATATTCAATTATTAATATCTAATAATTTCATCGTCTCTATGCATTAATAGAAATCGGTAAAGGTTTTTTTTAAGAACAAGTAGGTATATATTTTATTCATAATTTGTATTCGGATAGCGTGTACCAAGCAGAGAGATTACCTATGAACCTACTATTTTTCTTTTTCGAAGAGTCGTTACTTAATAACGACTCGAAAAATAATATTTCGTGGAATTACTTTCAGAATTTAATTTGAAATTACAATCTCGAATACAGCTGGCATAAGAACCTCTGAATAGATCGATGGCTGCTAAAGTGTGGAGAGAGTATTTTTGTATCCATCACCCCAGCTTGTTTCTTTTCATGCTTGAAGGTATATAATATGTAGGTACTGAAGGCGAACGTCCACATGTTCTAAACTATAATAAAACTCTGGTTTTAGAAGACAGGCTTTTTGCTATTTGTTGTGCACTTACTTATGATTTTTGACTAGTCAAGACGTTTTGCGGTTCAATAGTCGCGTCAGCTACCATTATGACTATTCTGCCCCCGTACCATGAACTCTTAAAGCAGGACATTTTTCGTTGTTGTATCAAGATGCCGCTACCTGCAGTGTAGTGTAGTGTCTCGCTTCCACAACAGAAATTTGTCTTGTTTCACGAGTTCATGGTAAGGAGGCTGACTATTTTACATGAATGGATGGTCAGTTATTTTTCTTGTAAAATTTATACAGTGAGTTGCTACAGTGAACTATCTTCTGTTGTTATCTTAATTTTTAATTTTACCTCGATGTTACCTATCCTAGTAAGATCTTCAGTTTTGCAACTCGCCTAACAGTTTCCAGCCTCATCTTCATACAAAAAACGTTTTGCTCGTCTTTCAAGAGTTAAAAACTCTATTCCCTTTCCAACAATTAAGTTAGGGCTCATTTTGTAACTCAAGTTATTTGTTCTTATCGAATTTATTGCTGCCGCAGAGTCAAGAAACAGTTGAAGAATTCCACTTTAGATGTATAATTTGATCTAATTTGGAAACTTATGTAATGAAAAGAGTTTGAACGTTTGCATGAATTAAACTTTTTGGAAGCTTAAATAGACGAGGTATACATATCAAATTATGTAAGTAATGTCGTAAAGAAACCACTCCGTTCGTAGTTTTTGTGTTTGTTGTTAATGTCACTGAAAAGGTATATTCTGAAATGATTAACTCATGAAATTTTATTTAAATCGGAAACTATAGGCTATAGATAGACTGCAGCATTCCAGTGTTCATTACAGTAGGTACAATGCTACCACAAATAATAATATTTAACATTACAACATACTAACTAATTAAAATTGCATAAAATACCTAATAGAAACAGATGATATTACTTTTGCCACTTTTTGCAACACCTACGCTACAGACTCACAATTCGAGCTAATTAGAGTGGTTCTAGACTTGTTCTAATGTTGGTATTAGAAGCTCATACAATTATTATATCTATACTATACATTTAGACATCAGCATAAAAGCAGACCTATAATATCATTAAATGAATAACAAGCATTCTCAAGACAATTTCATTGTACTCAAATGGCAAACACACTACGAAGATTTGATTGTATGAAGACAATGGCTAACATATTATAATGCCAATAAATTTTTATTATAAATAGCTGTCGTGTAGCGTATGAGTTTTTTGACTCTACTTATACGTGTTACTATGATTTTTACATAAAGAAATTAGGTTACTCGAGGAATCAGTCGAGTGGAGAAGTCGATAAGCTTTGTATATGAGTGTTCCTTTGAAGATATTTTTTTCATCTGTGCCGTGGGTACTTAGAGATTATATTGTCTAGCGTCTTGTATATATGTCAAGGAAAATAATATGTAGGTATGGGTGATTTTATATTATATTATATACGGAAAATATTTATATGTTGTAAAATAAGTCGCTTCGATTACGGATTATTTGGACACAGGGAGAATTCGAGTTACAATTAAAGACGCGCATCAATCAACGTAGGTTAGTATTTCTGTGGTAGTGTGTAAGTGCACCACCAAACTTTTAACTGTCCACCTTGTACCTAGTTCTATACGTATTTGTGGCTAAACTAATTTTTTGATTGGCAATAAACTCGGCAAGCACGATACCACTGAAAAAACAGTTCTTCCTATAGCGAATTGCAAGCGATCTATATACCTTTATCACAACCTTTACTGTAACAAAGCTTTCGCATGATGTTATTACACAGTTGAATGCTGTATGAACATAACACAATAATAGTTGACCACTTCGCAATACTTCAAAGTCTGCAAAGCCGTTGGTCATACCGACTAAGGCGTTGCATAAATCCTCTTCCTTAATTTAATGTCGCATAAAATCACAGGCCGGTGTAGGCAAGCGTGCATCCCTCACAGGCTCGCCAGTGTGTACCTTTTTACCACCCATTGTAAAGTTTTTTATTACCTGTAATTTAATATACTTTACTGAATCACCGTATGCACTGCAGTGCAGTTTATGGTTTCATGAAGTGCACTGTTTTGCATGTTCAAGTGCGCATCAAATTCTCTCGGGTGTGTGACGTTATTATATAATACGAGCTATACTTACCTATATTACGAGAGGAAGGGAAAACTGTTCTTTTATAAATCCGTAATGATACTCCAACGGTATTAGGTAAGTGCGGATAAAAAGCGCTTGTATAATCTAGGCTCCTCTTTTATTCTATAGAATTATTTTATCCACAAGTTAGAAACGAAAATCCCTTTCCTCGCTCCAGATTTTTGAATCAGGTAAGCCTTTTGTATTGAAGTACTCGTGGAATGCCTACTTGTGTTTTTGTTTCGACAAATATTAATCAAACATTACCTATACTAAATTGTTAAAAAGCTAATACTGTAAAAGGAACGCGAACTTTGTTTTTCTGAGCTTCTAAGACAAGTTGCACTACATCAAGTAACATATGAGTTGTTCAAGTTAAATTTAATTTTGAGTTTACTTTCTCCACTAGAGTAGTGTATTCTACACAAAAGTAATGACGCAGCCGTCTCCGTGATACTCTAGTAAAATACTCTTGAGATTTCGCATATAACCCGGTAGGTTTTCATTTCAGCTAAGAGGCGCTACATTTTTTTATGAGATTAGCTGTCAAGGTATTTTTTCTTTATGATAGTAGATTTTTATCAGAGCAAAGAGATTTTCAGCGTAGTGGAAACACGTAGGCATATAAACTCGGGCGTTTAATATCTATAACATGTTGTTATTAATAAGATTTAGTCTTATGTTTTAACATGCGCCACGCATGGTTGGTGACGTTAACAATATAATGTAATTTATAAATTACAGAGTATACGCGTCGTAAACAATGGCATCTTGTGACGTATTATGCATGAGAAGACAAACTTATTACTTATATAGTGTATTAGACAGTTTGAAGAGTAGTAGATTCATCAATTGAAGGTTTATCAGTTTGAGGATTTGAATTTGATGTCCCCACTTACCTAGTGGTAGGTAGATACCTACCTACCACTAGGTAAGTGGGGACAGGCTAGCTAATTGGGATAAAATCGTGTCCTAAATCTTTCCGTTTATTAATAAATCATAATTTAAGTACTTTTTAATATCCTATATTATACGATTTAAAGACATTTTTTTACCTACAGTCCATAGGCTTAGTAGTTTGTTTGCGATAAAGTAACAAACAGAAAAACAAAGTTTTGATTTAAAATAGGTACACAGAACAAGGATACCTACAATTGTTTTTGATCTTCACAAACACTTCACATAAACATCAGTCTGGAATCCCACGGTTGGTTGCAGAATGCACTAAGCCTGCATTAAGATTTGTACCTACTCATATTTAAACATGACTCAATTTTTTAGTGTAATTTTCGATGGCTTCATTGTACCAGTGGTGTCCGTGCTTACATACTTTTATTTTACGGCTTCCTTTCACCCTTTATCGTCATTTAATTTTGTTTCTTATATTTGCCTGCTTCGTTGATTCTGTTATTATGTGTATTAAGTTTTGGTCGAGTGCATACAATTTTTTTTAAATCAGTCTCTACCTACATGGAATGAACGGTAATAATCCAAGCACTAAGGCGGCAGAATGTTGATCTGGAGGTTATAAGTTCAAGACTATCGAGCATAAAATGTAGCTTGGCGGAGAGACTAACAGATCAGCTTATAATGTGGTCCTTTATAGAAACATGGTTTTGTAGTATCATATACTGCCTGTATCGATGGCTCCGCCTGCATTTATAGGGGTAATTTCAATCAGGTTATTAATTCAAATCGCAATTGAAAGTTATTAAAAAATTAGTAGCAATCAATTTGGTTGTTGTTTGGTAATCTATCTTCGTTTAATGTTTACTATTGTTTATGATGAGAAGAAAATGTATACTACTATTGGACAAAGTGAGATGGAAATTGCTTTACCGACAACTCAGAGAGAGAGACTTATACTGACTCTAAATAGCTATATAATAAATATGTAATTATCTAGACGACGCCACGCCGTACCTTGTGTACCTACAGCAAATTCAGAATCCACCCCATGTCTAATGATCGCATTTCCCAATCAGAATTCACTATAGAAGCTTGGAGAATGCCAGGGTGCCGCTAAAGCGTATTATATTAGATCAAATTAATAGCATCTGAGACACACGAGATGCTTATGAAGTATATAGACAAGTAATTACTATAGACAGTCCCCTATATAAACGATATATGAACACTGAATAGATTTAATATTAATGACACCATTTGAGAGTACGGCAAGCGATACGTTGGATATTGATCAGTTGGCAAATTCTGTAAATATTGTATGTGCATTGGGTAGCGATTTTGACGAAGTAGTTAGCCACTGTGAAAATAAGGTGAAAATCTCTTACTGCTGCTGGTACCTAATCGAACTAAAACTTTTTTTTCACCTCAAAAACGTTATCGCAATCTTGTGTATTCATTTTCAATATCCTTTTTAGACTTGAAATCATCAAACACCAAATTAGATACAGAAAATAGAAGAGAAAATATAAATAAATCAAAAAAATCTAGAATGTTTCTCAAATTATTTGAAGTCTGTTATGGATTCATTTTATCCTTAACGAAGGAAATGATTGACAATCTTATACGTATGTACGTAACATCAGAATTATACTCAAGTACGTACTAATCATGATACAAGGGCAATTAATTATAATTCGATGCTTAATTTCGCTATTATACCAAGCTGTTAGTTTACGATGATCCTATAAACAAGATGCTTGAATACTCAATTAAATTGATTGTGTTTATTGAAGGGATCAGTCATTATGAACGGTAGAATAGGTAGCCGTGTTGATGTTATAAATCTGCTTAATTTAATACGGCATTGAATTCATAGTTACCTACTGTTCAACGTAATCAGTGTTGATAGTACTGTTTTGCCTAGTAATCGCTTTTGAATGTTTTTGAATCGTGCAAATGTCATTTTGAGAATCAAACGACGCTTGGTGCTTATTTTCGATTTGAAATGAAGACTGTTGACGAAGTTTAGTCTTTTGGAAAATTGTTTTCCTATTATTTTGAATTCGTATCTTACTTTTTAAACCAGATCCATTTTAGAAGTTCAACTACAGTTATACTATAGCTATTAAAAAGGGTTTCCTTTCGAACCCAACATTAAAGTCGATCACAATCCTCGCATTTCAGATGTATTAAAATAATTTAGTTAAGTTCTCTAAAAACTTATTTATTTTTTCTACGTTAATGAGTGACTTGAAAGAAAAGCTGATGTAAATGTCCAGTTACATTGGTTATGTTTTTAGTTTCGTCACGAAATTCCGAAGTCACCGACGTTGATCAGTGAACACCGGTGCAGAGATCGCCACCGTGGGCACGCTGCAGCGATAGGGTTACAATGTGAGACTCCTTGGAAAAAACTACATGAAGCTTCGAAGAAAATGTTGCAATTAGCATTGTTTTTACAACTTATATATCTATTCATGAGCTTAAATAATTGAATTATTTTAAAAGTTTTTATCAACTTGTTATAATAATATTAAGACGATTAAAGAGGCGCGAATCCATTTTTTTTATATTTTCATTTTTGCTTACACCAGAAAAAACGTAATGATATAGCTGAAGTTCAGGGGACAATAATTTTATTTTTGCACTCCAGAAAACTCAAATCACAAATTTATGATTAGTGGTGAAAAAGGTTACCAATAAGTTACCTAGGTACTTAATCTAAATATCTTACACTACAGTAATGTTGAAATGCCACCTCCATACTCGATGATGTCAATAATTTAGTACATTATATTTTTACCAGTCGATCAGGCGAGTAACTCGATCCCACCATGGACAGCCGCAGCCTATTACTTACCAGCCAGTTCCACCCGTTTCCCAGGCTTGTTCACACATGTAGGTTCGCTTTATAAGCTCTAATTTATAGTCTTTATGATTTTTGGTATAATAGTTTTATTCGTCTAAGTAAATTAAATTATATATATAAATCTATAAATCTAAGTAAAAAATTAAAAAATAAAAGTATTAATTGTTTGGCAAATCTTTCAAGTGTCAAATTATTTTAACAATTCTGAATGCTTCGAGGAACTAATTTTGCGCTTTATGTCAACAATTAGATACTAGTCGAATAATAATCTTCGCTTTTTCCTTAGAACAGTAGAATAACCTTTTAACCTCTTTTCCTTAGAACAGTAAATAATTACAAAAAAAATCGGAAACGTAAATATGTTAGGTACTTTTACTGTGTCATATAGGATAGAAGACTTTTCTAGTAACAAACTTAATCCGTCTATCCACCCATCCAATCTTTTGATAATTATTTAAACACTTAATTCGCATAATCACTGGCTGTGCTTTACTAATTGTCTTCGTGGACGTCCCAGCGCAATTAGCCACATTGGACGGACGCCTCTAACAAGACGAAATTGCCAATCAGTTAATTGTACGTTGAATGTAATGCATGTCTCAATTGTTATTGTCATAGCATAAACGCGTGGGGGCTTTAATTGCTAAATGAAGTGTGCAAATTGATATAGGTATTCCATTGATAAGTTAATAGATACATTTATGTAGTAAATGATCTATGTTTGTTTAAACAGATAAACGTTGAGAAAAGGTCTCTAAGGATCTGCTCCCTTTTGTACAAACCTACAAAAGAGATTTGTATAGATATCTAATGTATTGTTACAGACTGTAAAAGCAATACAAGTACTAGTAAACAGTTCTTACAAGATTAAGAAATATAGACCTATTATTTGTCAGAGAATTAGATATATGTACATATGTAAAACACAAAGTGGTGTGTTACCTACTTTAGGCAAAGACAAAGAACATTCAATCTAAAGTCATAACGTGACCTTCAATCTCAAAATTCTGAAAGAAATAAAATATAAATAGACCAAACACCCACTCTTAGACAATCACTAAGGTAAAAGTTGGTGTGAGAACTAAAAGAACATTTTGAATCCAAAAACAAATGTATTCCTAATAGTATGCTGAAATATAATTTAGCTGCTTGAAATGAATGTGTTTTACACATTAACATTAGCAGAACAACCATAAATATACTACAATTTAATTACCAAACTTATTAATAAATAGTATTGTAATATCAGATTAAAACAGATTCTAATTCAAAATAATGAAATATTGGAATAATATATATTAATTCCAAACAAAGGCATTTTGCAAATCATTAAATGTATTATCGGCTTACTGGAATCAGTGAATCTATTTCGTTTGTATTTATTACAATGATGGTTTCAATATCAAATCGTAATGTATTTTATAATTATTAGCATGTACGAATGTCGATCTATGTGACATAGGTTTAATAGCACTTGAAAGTTAGTTGGACAGGTGGAAAAGCGATGACAGTCAAAGATGTTTCATTTAAATAACTGTTCGAAAACTATTGTGTAAGGTACCTATGTCGGTATGTTTTTATTTATCAACATTAAAAAAGATTGAAGAATCTGTGTAGTCCAGAATTAAAACAATGACGAAAAAGATATCGTTTTACCATAATAACACATCGGTTCTAATTAAAACATCACAATCACACTATATATGACAAAAACATTTTTAGTTCTAGGCAAGGATCGTAATAACTATGCTAGCAATATAACACAGCAAAGCTTCATTCATACAAATAAATAAATAGCATTTTAGCGGAAATAAAGTTTATAGAAACTTTCTTACGTGAGTCGTGAAAATTAATCTTCATTTCGTAACTGTTTCAGGCTTTATTAGCCAAGTAAGGTAATGTATGGTCCAACTGCAGACCGGGAACTCGATCAATCGGCATTTCACTATGTTCGTTTTCGAAAATCGAGGTTAATTGACGTATGTTACGAGGACTATTGACGCTTCCACGTGAGTAATCGATTTAAGAGTCTATTATTCTGCGTTTGAACGTTCGCGTTTAATGAATGGATGAAAGGGTCAGGACTGTTACTCATTTTGTTTGTATTGATTCGACTTTATTCTATGGGTTTCCAGAGCTTTTTGCGTCAAAGCGTTGTAGTACTGTAGCCATTCCAATCCGGATAAAGTTTGGCTTTGAATAAAAAAGGAAACATTGTGAAAAAGGAAAAAATCGAATCGGTATTTTTTTACCGGCATTATCTAACCTTACATTAAAAATTGTATAATTTTCCCAACACATTAAGGAAAAATCCATGTCTATTGATTCGAGAATTAAATAGATGTGATAATATGTATGTACATATGTAATAAAAAATCAGTTACACATTTCACGTTGTACGCTAAAAACGTTTACAAAATTAGAATTTATACTAAAGAAGATAGCGGTTTTAATTAAATAAACATTATTACGGAAGGTACCTAGTTACAATTTCCATAGAGAACACGTAATAAATAGGTAAAGCACATTGTTTGTTTATTCCTAGAAGACCACGACAACGCGTGTTGGGTAGCTGTTTCATTAAGCTTTTCTTGTGGCTGTGAAACAAGCTAAAGTAGAGGCGGTAGCGATTTTCTTATTTTTATTTTGTAATGTATATTAACTTGGTAAAATATGTTTACACTCAAAGCAGAAAAATGCTCATGTGCAAGATTTACCTATAATTATGAACCAAAAAAAGGGTTTTTCCATTAGGTAATTCTCAGTAGCAGCACGAAGTCAATTGTGTCCGGTTAATGGCTGGATGGATGGATGGCAACAGACTCGCCCTCTATTACATTGGGACCCATAACATAACTGGCGAAATGTAGGTGTACTATAATATTCGCTTCTGGGAATACACGACTGGTGTTATGTTATTTTGAATAATATGAGAATTAAATGTAAGTATTAGCTAACATGGTTTTAAAGCCTTCGCTCGTCTTCAACTATGCTTAGTTGTAATGTCTGCATAAGTCTGTATGTTAAACTAACAATGATCCCGCCCACTGCATGCAGCCGCGATTATCGTAAAAATTAACTGCCTTACTGCATAACACTGACCATTTATATTTTGTATTTGAAATTGTGTTTATGCTTTATCTTGTTAATAAGATTTTTAACAGCCTTCATACTTCATTGGCTAAAGATTATGTGGTCTAGATAGAAAATTCTTAATTTAAGTTATTTATATAAAACCACACTACAGCAGCTGTTATTGTGTGTGTGTTATAGCAATGTTTATGTTTTAGTATTATTATTTTAAATTGACTAAGTTTAACACCAGTTTTATTTCTGTTTAGTAAGATTTTGGTTTTGGACTTTAGTAACTAATTTTAAGCGTGAAATTTTTATCACCAATTATTTAAAATATATTTTTTCAGACAAAGCTGGTATTAATCAATCTGTAGATCCTTGTTCTATCAGTACAGGTAACGTACAATACATCGGCATAGCTACACCATAATTAACGTACTTTTGGATACACACACAACATAATCCCCGCTAAATATGCTAATCGTAGTCTAATGATCTCCAAACGCTCAACGCGAACCTTAACAAGGATGTCGTTATGCAGCATCTAACACTGCTATCTCAAGTTGCCTTGCTCCACAAAGTGTAAATTAAACAATTCATCAAGGCTCAAGTGTCTCGGAATTAGCTGAAAGTGCATTATCTCTGGTACATTATTGTGGGACTAAGTTTACTTGGTACAAGGAAAGAGGACACGCAGTGTGCTGGCGGTTGGGTGCAAGCGGTCTTATGTTATGTAAACAGGACGGTCGATGGTACAAGGTGTTGGCAGAAGCGGGTTACAGAATACATTTGCGGTAAGTAGCTAGACGGCCATATTGCACGGTAGAATCGAGATTAGTCTTACAAATGACTTTAAAATTGATTTCTTAGTTTAGAACCATAAACTCGTACTTTATAAAAACGTAGTAAAATAAGTAACTAGACGATTGTATTGACTGGTAGATCATTTTACGTTTGTAAACATGTGGCAAGTCTTAAAACTGACATCGATGGACTGTTCGTTTGAATGATACCCTGATAGGTAGGGTACTAAGTTGAAAATGCAACAAAAAATACCCGATACCACTATAATACATATTTTCATTCATATATACCATGTTTTCAATGGATAATTGAAATGCGAATTTTCGTTGACACAGTCACGGAACCCAACGGAAGATACTCTCTTTTTTATAATACATACACAGTATCTAACGCTGAACAATTTCATTATTATGTTTACTTCCTATGTATCGTTTAGAAATTTGTATTCAATAATATAGGGGTAGGTACGTTATTATGATATGATTAGATAATAATATCCAAATTAAATGAAGCTTTATGTTGTTACCAAGCAGTAAAGCTGGAGACAGTTTTCCTTATGTTACGCCAACTTAGTACGAACATCCGAGTTAAGGATACCTACATATTTTATAACTTGTGCCGCATAGTTAACTGCGAATGTTCCATCAACACCAGAGGAGATTCGCAACAAAGGCTGTGTTAAAGGATACGGTGAGCGTTAGAATACGCTTTGTCGACTTACGTTATGTTTGCTTTGGACGCGCCTTTTCATTGTAAATGAACGCTGAGCGGTACTCGGCGTGCAAACAATTAGAATATTTATTTCATTAGTCATTCTAGTAGTTCAGCTTGCGTTGGGAAATATTCAGGAGGTTGGTCCGTGAAAGCGGTGTCGCATAAATCTTTAAAGCTGCCTTGAGACGGAATGGCTGCATGTTCCATTTCGAAAATCCAGATATCATGAAGAAAGAAAACGCAATGGTTCTTGAAATTCATTGTAGTTTACATTTAAGGAACAATATCCCAGCGTTAATTGTGAAGAAGAAGAGAAAAAGCCAATGACACAAAAACGATAAAAACAATGTTTGACTAATCAAATATACATTAAAACCTATTGATCTTAATCATTTATGTGATAGTTTACCTGAGAATTATTAGATATGAACAATTTGACATCAACGAACAAATTTTCCAATCACGTTTAAATAAAACTTATATTATTCTGTGTCTGTTTACGCAATTTATCAACAAAACACGTAGGAAAAGCAAATACTTTTATTACCTCAAAAAGGTTAGATGGCTTTTAACATGGCGTACATTGAGGGATCCCTTCGGGATAACCCGTGGATTATGTTCATTCATCTCCATGTCCAAATACGGGTAATTTATCACGCAATGTCACGGAGACAGAACAATAAACATACTTTCGAAACCCCGACAGTGACTACCAATGCCGCAGATGGAACCAGCTTGTCGATAAGTCTTAAACCCATACAGTACGCTAACCGGTTCACAAAACCGGAAACGGTTAAATCTGCAAACCTCCCGATACATCCTCACATCAAAACTATAATTAGGAACGATTCGCATCCACAGCCGACTTTATAATTCAAACCCATTTATTTCCTTATTTATACTCTTATTCCTTCTTTTACACTTGTTATACGAAGCTCACGTACAGATAATACTACAATGAGGCATACAAATTATCGCTTGTGCCGACGTCTGACGCTTTAAAGTCTAAATCGCCGAGTGTGAATAAACACTGGTTGCTAAAATCGATCTTATTGATAGGTGTTGAAGGTTGATTATAAATATTTCAAGGTCGGTTATTGAGGACCTTTTCACTTTCTCTGTAAGGTCAGTGGTCGGCGAATAACTCGCTAAGACATGATCATGACTTGTGAGCTTATACTCCACACCTCGTTACGTGTTAACAGGCACATTCGCTCACGACGCCATATTTATCCGAAGAACTTCAAAACACCCCGGCCCAACTGCATTCATGTCGAAATGCAGTAATGGGACCTACGTGATAGGGTAAGAGGAATCATTTTGTTATTACAAAACGGTCAATTTTGGACAGGTTGTTGTGCAAAATGTTGAACTGATTAGTTATTAAAAGTCAACATACCTACTATTGAGGTTATTTTGATTTAGGAAGTGATAAGATAATGCATTAACTATCCAGAAAATGTTTTGTTAGGTGTTTAAAAAATCAAAACATTACATCAAAAATATAATACAATTAAAATAAACTATAATAAGAAAGAAAGAAGACAAGTAGTAAAATAATCATTTTCATAAAACATTTTTGTGCTTCACGATAATCTTTGATGATATTTGTGAACAGATACCTATGTATAATGTTTCCGTTGCTATCAGGTTTATTGATGACATTAACTGTATTATAAGTCACATGTTTTCCTTTACACTACACAAGACCTTGGTTTTGAAACCTCATTTCATATGTAGGTTACCTTTGATGTTAATTTACTGTGTTTTAGTCTTAAATTCGTCGAACACCGTAGAGAACAGTGATAAATTTATTAAGTTCACGAATTGTTTTCGTACCATTTCGTTTTTTACAGATTGATGTGTGAACATGAAGCTAGGCTAGCCAAATAGCTGTAATAGACAATGACTCAGTATAATAAACATAATATATTTGAATTCAGTTTTTATAAACAAAATTTAATAAGCTTCATGTTTTCCTAGAACTGGCGAAGTGCGAAGAAAAGTTATAAGATTGCATTGCTGTTTACGTTACTCGGAAGCATGGAGTTTTAAGGTAACTTTGCAAACTCCTTCTAATGGACAACCGATGTTAGAATTCTTCATGCGCAAAACGAAGTGTATAAAGTCAAACTTGTTTATTGGCTAAAAAATAAACTGGGTTTAAAAGTGGTGTAAAGTATTTTTATCTTCGTTTCCTTTCCAGTGGGAAATTACGAGTGGGTACTTGTCAGCGGAGTGGATACTTGGGTGTGGGTGCATTACGTTGAAACGGTAGTCCATGTCAGATGCGACAAGTAAACCACTGCATTATAAGATTGCGAGCAAAATAATCATAAACTTTCGGATCTGATCACTTACGTACGGTTTACCAATACCTGTGTATTTATTATAAGATATTTCATTTTGTGCCACGATTAGGAATATTCATTGCGCTTTACGTTCAAAATATGAATATTAGAGCTTTTCTTGGCTTTACACGTCTAGACGTCATATTCGTCAGATACTTATGTCCATACACAAAAAAGCTGATTAAAGTTTCAAGCATTATTTTTGTTCGTAGTTCCACGTCAGATTGACACAATGATCGACATGTTCACAAAACATCGCTCCTCACTAGCTTTTAACCTCGTTCACTCGTTCAGTTCCCGACTTAGAACGTTTGTTACAATACATTCCGTTGCCCATTGTCGACTTTGATGTACTGTTATTAAATCGCAGCGGATCCTGTCCAATTTGTGTTCCTATTCATTTTCCTCGGCATTTCTCTGAACTTGTGTATCGATACGAACATTTTAGCTTTGTTTAAATCTGTTTGATTTGATTGAAAACCTTTGCTTTGTCTTATGAATGGGTAGGCTTTGGAAAACCTACTATTCCATTATTATATCGTCGTTATTTAATTAAGAATACAAATAAATTAATACATTTTATTTGGAGAGGTTTAAGACCAACTTCACGGTTACAAAAGACCACATACCTATTGACCGCGATTCCGCCCGCCTGAAAAATATGGGATAAAAATGTACGTATTTTTCTAGGATTTGAGACCTTTTTACACCACAGTCTATCAAAGCAATAAAATAAATTCAACCGTGAAATTGAAAGAAATTTAAATTATATAATAAAATAGTCTTGATATACATAACATCACGCCTGTATTCCCCGAAGGAGTAGGCAGAGGTGAACATATAGTACACCCACATTTCGCTAGTTATGTTGTAAGTCTCAATGTAATAGGGGGCGAGCCTATTGCGATCAACCGGGCACAAATCCAGACTCCGTGCTGCTACTGAGAATTACCTAATGGAAAGCTCAGTATCACTTTGCCCGACCCGGGATTTGAACCCAGGACCACTTGCTCAGCAGTCGCGCTTACCGACCACCAACGAGGCAGTCGGCAGTCTCGATATACTTTATTAAATCATATCATATTAGTGTATGATGACAAACCAAATCAAGTAGGGATCTGATAGGTAGCTTGTCCTTAGCCACTCCAATTTTTGGCAAAACAAACACATAAGGAACACAGTACACAAAAGGAAACGCTTCAACGACTCTTCTTATACAGGAATAAATAGTTATTGATGGCCATGCAAAATGAAGACTCTCTTAAATTAAAATTAAATATACATTTATCGAGTCAGCTGGAAAAAAGAAAAATTTATTCTCGTAAAAGTATTTCGCAAAATAGAACAATAGAAAGATATTAATCTTCAACACACTGCCTAAACACACCAAGTAGATGATAAACGGGCCTTTATGTATCGCGCGCGGCGTAATTTTACTGCTCTTTAAATGAAGATAAGATTGCTTGGACCTTCATTTATCCGTCGACGTTCACGCCAACAGTTGTTACGTTTTTATTTTGCAGAGATTGATCACCCTAACGAAATTCTCTGCTTCTAGAAGGTTCTTTGAGAACGTTCCCTCCGATATACTAACTTATTTTGACGAGCTCCCGTGTGGTTGGTAATTTACCTTAATACAGCGCGAAGTTTTGAGCCCGGAGTTTATTATATTCTGTATACTGTACTAAAGTAATAGATAGGTATTATATGAGCAGGGTATGTCAGTTTTCACACCGCAGGTAACACTGAATTTTTAATACGTTTATCAGTGGCCGTTTTGTATCCATTTACGTGACAAATATTCGGATTTCATTAATTCTTGCGTGCTTTATTATATCATTTTCGACATTAATTTCTTAGAAACATTACCGTCATGTAAGTACTAGAAAGTGACACATGTGAAACCTTGAATATAATTTCAGTATTAATCCAAAAAGTAGGTCCCAGAAGTCATCCTGAGGGATTGGCGCATGCTGATGAGTCGCTGGGGTCAGAAACAATTATAACGTACGCAGAACACATGAACCTTATGTGGTATAAATCAACTCCGCGCTCAGAATGTAAAAGGTTTGAGACATAAGATTTAGGCGATGAAATGTTAAGTTAAAATCAGAATCAGAATCAGAATCGTTTATTTGTGAAACATAGGTATTTACATAAAGATCTTGGGTGTGTTTAGTGCGCTATGTTTTGCCGTGAAGGCGTACAAATATTGTAAAAAAAAAAAACAAAAATCATACAAAATAACAAACTACTAACATACGAAGAAAACAAATATAAACTCTTACATGAGAAAAGGAACTATAAAATTTATAATTAAAAAGAACATAAAAGAAACAGTCTTAAAAATCTCTAAACAGTCTTTATACATTTATAAGTGTTAACCGCCTATAAATCATTATCATTCAAAAAATCTTCTACAGTATAATAACAACTAAACATTATTACGTAACAGTAGTGACACAATTGTAAGATTTTATGAATATGGATCAGAACGTTATGTTATCACCTCATATAAATTACACGAAAAACTATGGTACTACTTTATCTTGTGTGAGAAGAAAGCTGAGACGACCGCCTCTTTTGTTTAGTGGTCGCTAAGCGCGATTGCTGAACGCGATTCGAATCCTGGGTCATGCAAAGTGTAACTGGGTTTTTTCATGAGGAAATCCTCAGACTTCTTGCTGCAAGAAGTCTGGATTTGTGCCCGGTTGATGGCAATAGGCTCGACCCCTATTACATTGGGACCTATAACATAACTGGTGAAATGTGGTTGTTCTACTCGGTATAGGTAGGCAAAGGTGGACACCGGCTAGATTTATCCCTCGACGAGTACTCAACAAATTACTCCCTAAATCTCTATCGCCTATCACTTGTAGATTTAGTGATCCTTCACTTTGCCTCCGGAGCTTGTTATCTACCGTCTTGCGGGATTCCCTCGGCCTTCATCACAATTTTCGTCTAGTATTACATACGGATAATAAACAAACTCCAATCGCCCTATGAATACGAGTTTTTAATGAGGGGTACTGTATTGCACTAGCTTAGCAGTTTCAAGTTGAAGATTTAGAAGGAAGGAGTCTATTAAAGTGCAATATGATGCAATTTATGGATTACTCTAGAAGCAAAAGGTCTTGATAGTTTTAACTACATTTATCGTAAATAAACCTTTTAATTGGCTGGTCAATATTGAGTTCTTTTGTATTTTTTTAATTTACTCTGCTACGGGTTGCCAATACGAATCTCGCACTGAATTTTATTTTTGTCTTCCCCTAAGATTGACTTTTATACGCCAAAGATTTGTCTGAAGGTAATCTCAGAGAAGCTAGAAAATAAACATAATTTAATCAAAAAAGCCACTACGGGAACTTTTTGAATAAAAAATACTTGTAATAATATAAGTAATTAAATTTCATTCACTTCCGACTCTACTGGGAGCAATAAGCCTTATTGCTTATTTTCTGATATTATCTTATACCAATTGTTTTGTTTGCATTAACTAACAAAATTGCTAAGGCCCGACATAACAGTTGCCTTTATTAATTTTCCGTGTGTACACTCATTAAACGACTACCAGAATTTTAATTACAACCTAATTTGCGCTTTCTCGGGCAGAAATTTTATTATAATAACGGCTTCCACTGCGTTGTTTGTTTCCGAAACCACGTTTTGGTCACATTAGGCAGTGAAATTGGGAAAATTCGTAAAGATCTTCTGTAAGCGATGATGATAAAGTTTAAGAGAAGTATCAAAGTCACAATTTCCGTGTTAATTCACAAGAGATTATCTCTCTAAGTCTCTAAAGTTTAGAAATTCTCGGTTAACATGTTGCGAGGAGGAAGTTTGGTGGATTGAGGCGAATCCCCTCGTTGATGAGCAAGTACGCAACTGAATACCGACTTCCTGTTTCGAACATTGGATATGTGTAGATACGGCCTTTACTTAGCAACTCGATTTAGGATTACTGCATGTTCCAGTAGTGTTCACACCATAGCGTTGAAGCCGAGTCATATTTAGAATACAAATTTTAATATAATAAATCTATTTAAATATATTTAAATAATAAGAACTGTAAGACCCTCAGCAGCAGACGATAAAATCAAAGCAGTCTCTTTTAAAGTCATGGCTGTCCCTTATAAACACAACAGAAGCAAAACATCACCACAAAAGCGTATCCACACTATTATTCATAATAAAGCAACATGATACAGCAGAGGGCAAGAAGCAACGCAAGGTGAGTTTGAAATATTGCTTGGAGAGGTAAGTACACGCTGTGTGAATACTTCATGTTTGTGCAAAAACATTTGCTTAATATCACTACTAGTTATTTACGGTACCTTGAAGAACGCGCTGTCTAACTGGAAATGCGAAACGCGTTGTTATTATAATTGTACCGTAGTTTTCTGTATTCCGAAAACGCAAACCATAATTACACTAAATTATTTCTACTGTTGTGCACATTGTTGTTGTTAGTGTCAGCTAGTCACAAACATTATGTTAGACTTCTGTTTTAACTTTAAGAATAACATGCTGTTTTAATGTTGTCAAAAATTACAATAAAACGCGTGAATTTTTAAAAATAATGAACCTGTTTAATTACGTGTTACCTCATTAATAAAATGAAGATTAACAAAAACATATTCGTGTCGACAATTAAATAAATCGTAACCCAACCTCTGCTAGGGGAGCTATCAAAAGTAATATGACAGTCGTATTAATGCACCCAGTGATTTAGATATCGATAACAAGCCACAATAAAAACTTGAAACGACGCGCCAAACGAAACCTAAGAGGTAAAAGTTTAATGAGAAAAAAGTAAAAATCAACATCCGATTCTCGGACCCACACAAGACGTTTATTACGCATTTGACATAATAAAGATTAGGGGCCATATTTGTAATTAATGAAATCAGTTTCATTTAAATAAACGTCGTGTGTAATCAAATTCGGTTCGGGCGGCACAACCGGTGCTTTTGACATACTATAATCGAACTATAAAACCAAATATTTATCTCGAATTTATCTTTATCGCTTTAGATTGACAGATGTTCTATTCGATTGATGTGTGGTAATGCAAACTGCTATTAATTTATCGCCAAGTTTAATGACCTGAGCGACGTTCTACCGATCGTAATGTTTGTATTGATCGGTAACAGTTTAAATGGCTGTAACTGTTTTACGATAGATTTACTTTGACATTGTTTAAAGGCAATATTCCAGTTTTATCGCGATTCGTTCTGGTTACAGTCGCATTAAATCTCCATTGAGAAGGCTTACTATTAATAAAAGCCGGATATAGTTTTGCAAATCAAGTGTTTAATAATTGATATTGTTGTTTGTTCTCGGCGCATACCTACTGAATTTTAGGAGAAATGAATTCTTCTTTAGTTGACATTAATTTGACTGACAGGAATTTTCTTTCCTGCCTATGTTATTGTACCATGTAAGTAGTTCGTTTAATACTGTAAGACGTGTGTTTTCATTATTTCACTTGTACGATCGTCATTATTTTCGATGTCTCCAGAGTCCAAAAGCTAAGAATTTTGGGGTTTACGATGGATTATAAAAGAGATATTAGCAACATATTGTAAACTTTATTACAGGTGAATAAGTTTGAAAGTTGAGTGACAGAAAGTAATACATAAACTTTTTTATAAATCAATGATTATTTTGTGATGTGGCGGGAGTGCCGCAGGCTTTAAGATGTTATCAGTGGCCACCGGTAATGAGACTTGGTGTTAGTCGGATGGAAACAGAGGGCCATGTATTTTTAATTCCTATTTTCGAAAGTAAAAACACGGAAAGATTTCGAATATAATGATGCGGGGGACGATAGTGAAGTAAATATAGAAGGAACAATAATTTATTACATGGAGAAGATAAAGTTTCAAAAAGGGTAATAAACAAAGTCAAATTTATTTGCCAGGTATGAAAATTCTTCTCCTTATGACTCCGCTATAAACTGAAAAATAAATTTACCTTTTTTATTAGATAATTTGATTACTGATTACTAACCGTATCAACTAGCAACAACTGCTTACAGTTACGACATTAAGAGTACTGAGAGCGTCAAAATGGTTGATCCAATTAGACGAGACACACATAACGTTGCATTAGCATTCGATTACATCGCACCGATTACTCTCCCAAGTATCGATCTTGATAAGTCACTAATTAAAGAATCAGCCGTTCGTAATGTAACGTAGCCCGGGTTTCGATGATACGTCGTTTTGTAATCGAGAATTCTATGGTTGTGCAATCGAGTAAATGGATCGATTTGGACTACCTCTATAATTAGCTTCTTCAGCGTAGAGCACGCGCTTTCTTAAGAATTGTTTTATTTTTTAACTTTATACGACCACATCATACCTATTGTGTTACGTAGATTCTGTTTCAGATTCGAAGAATTTTTGGTGCATATAATTTAAACTGGAATTAAAATCAAAATAGGTGATGAATAATGATGAGTAAGTTTAAAGCAAAATTATCTGAGTTTCAAATTATATTCTTGATTGAAAATGACAATATGGATGATCATATAGTTCATCAAGTAGTAAGTTGAAATTCGACAGTTCATTACACTTATCATTTCCAAGTAGGCGTGCATATATAGATCCTTTTACAAGTTACGACGTTTTAATAAGAGAAAATTCATAATTTCAACAGTGAACTCGATACAATTAATTTTGTTTTAATTTTCCTTCAGGCACTCCTGTGGAAAACTAACGTTCTGCCCGCAACCGCTCACAGCTGTTGTTTGACGTCATTATTAAATGCTTTTCAAGAACAGGTGTTGATATTAACGAGGGTGAACGTTTAATTAATGAACACTAGTGGTAGTTTCTTGTACGGATGATAGTTTAATATTGTTGGCACGGTGTGTGACGCGCAGACAGTTTTTGCATGGGTCGTCGGGTATTAATTGTTGGCTCAAAATTTCAGGCTCTCTGACGTCATATATTACACAAGCTACAGCCATAAGTTAACATTATATTTTGATATAAATGTACCTAATTATATTTTACTGCAGTTTTTACAGGAACAAACATGACTAATGATTTCCAGTAGGCAATAACATTTTTAAATGTGACAGTGACCTCAAAAAATAATCTAAAATAAATTGCAAATCAGATGACTAAAAGTTTTTATAAATAGGTATCATAACATTTAACAGCGTGCATCTTCTTATCGTATGGTTGATGGAAAACCTAGTGTCAGAGTTTTAACCGCCTGTAGGCCTCTGACATGGCTTTACACACCGTTGAAAGATCTCTCAGGTGTGCCGGTTTCCTCACGATGTTTTCCTTCAACGTTTTTAGCAACTGATAACTAATTTATAATACGCACATGAATTCGAAAAGACATTGGTGCGTGCCAGGGTTTGAACTTGCGACCTTTGACTTAGCAGTCCAACGGTCATACCACTCGGCTATCAGTGCTATACATATATATAACAGCATATATACATATAACAGCGTGCAGGCTTTCGATAACATTAAAAAAATGATTTGATACTGAACGACAAACGTCTTCATAGGTGTATCAAAATATACATAGCTGAAAATGTTCCAAAGCAAACTTCCAGCCACTTCAATGTCGATTGCACAACCAAAGGCAAAAGACCAACTTACTTTCATGTTCATAACGTCAATATTAATTTCGACCACATTATATGGTATCACGTAGGTACAAAACTAAACTAATAATGAACTAAAGCTCGCATAACTATCTAGAGCATTACTCAACTTCCTATGTTTGAATATCCACTAAGTAAAGATCAAGCAATGTAACGAGAAATCGCCATGGGCTATTTTGCGGAGCCAACAGGATACACTGTGAAACTAATTTTATATTACGTAGTAGCAAAAAGTTACCATTAATAGAGTCCGAGATAAATAAGAAAATAAGTTTTTGCTGCACTCGCTTCGAAGAGGCCGATATTGCAAAGGAATAGCTTACTGATGAAGTAGGTCCAAATAACTATCAAAGAGCTGAAGAACATTCTTTATAATGTTGTTCCTATTTTAAGTTTTAAAATGTTAGTGATAGGGATTTAAAGATCCTACAGCCTTCTTACGTCATACCAACAAATACATTTATTAGTATGATGTGTACAAAAGCTTTGCTGTTTTGTAAGTACCTATCTAGTTTTAAAACAAAATAGTTATCTCTCCAATTTTTCTAATTTATGTTTACGAACCCATTAATCTTACAACAACATACCTTACATTTATATTTTCATTCGTCTGTTTTTTAAAATGATATCAAGCGTTGACCATCCACGATACATAAAATATTCTCTTATAAAACACACATTTCTCGGAATCGACGTTTCTACGAAATAAGTCACCAGAAATCATGACCGGTGTACTGGCACGTTTAAACAGGGTCCCTAACAAGCCATGTACACCCTAATGATCAGTTGGTGAAATATCTAGATGTATTTAATTGGATTTCGTTATGTCTCAAAAGTGGCAGAGTGTTCGCAGGTGTACACTGCACGGAATATAGATGGTATGTGATTTATGTTGAAGTGGGCGGAGCTTGTGGTGCTAGAAGAACTTGATGGAGTTTTCGAACAAGAGGTAATTTTTGACCACTCTGACCCAAAATCTTCGTTATAGTTTATTGAAAGACTCCTTATCTACCACTGAGCTTGTGTAAAATATAATTTACTGCTACAGCTGGCTACACATTCCGAAATGACATAAAACATTCTTATTGAAACTAGAAAAAAGTGTAGTTTAATAATCATCAATCCAATTCATTCGTTTTGCCCAAAATACGAGCATTTTTGGGTTTAAAGCTGGTGTTGAAAAGTATTTATGCCAATCATAAAAAATCATTTATAAAATGTACTAGAGGTATAATGCAAATCTAACGACAGCTGTAATACATTTATGAACACCTATATTACAGCAAAGAGGAGCTGTGCTAATTAGCGACTTGAAAGAAGCACTGAATTTTATCGCGTTGTTAATAGTGCTATACTTGCCGCGTTGATAACGCCAAGCAGTAGATCAGGTACAGCCATAATAAATAATGGTGAAAGCACTTCCAGTAAAGCACAGATCTTTTACATAAAAGGAGGAATGAGTGCATCGCAAGCGCAGATCGCGCGACGTGGGAGGCTAGGCAACATCGTTTCAATATTCTTTGTAACACCAAAATGCCATGTTTCGATTATTTATTGAAACGTGAAAATATTATTCGGCAATTGTGACTTGCGTATTTGCAACTTCGAACAATCGTAGTAATCTATAGATCTTATAACAACAGGGTCTAAATAAGTGGGGAGATAGTAATTAATCATAATAAGTCTTCGCATAATTTGGTACGCTGGTAATTTACCTGTCCGTTCTTGATTTGAGTCTTTAGTCTCTTAGCCTTTTCATATTCTGTGAACCCTATATTTATCTAATTACGAAACTACGGAATATAATATAATATAAACTCCTTGATCTTTGGTGGGAATATTGTTTTTTAAGTCACAAAATGTCCGATATGCAAAACAAATGCTAACATGTCCCGTCAGTCTAAAATGTAATAAAAAGCCAACACGACTTATGCCGCCGACACGAACCAGCGTAAAACACCAAAGCTCGTCGGGCGACGATAAATAAAAATAGCCGCCGTAGCATATTGCCTTATACGCCGAAGGAGCCCTCTTGTCACTTGGCACGGTACTTAAATCAGCTGCCAATGCACCTGTGGAAACGTCGATTATGCACATGGTATGCTCTTTTAACTAAACACCGCGCGGTGTTGCGAAACGTTCGATTCAAAAATTCCTTTGGACTTTTTGTTGCTTTGCTTTTATGGTTTCTGTTTAAATCGTAAACGTGCGTCAATTAAAGCACAAGGACGAGCAAATTATTTAGATAATTTATAATCATTTTCGTTTAATTAACAGAAAACCTTTGAGTAGGAATAGTAAGCTTATTACGATAAAAAAAATCTATAAACCGTTCGGGTTATTGGACAATTCGCACGAATTTAACTAGCACGAAATGGGCGAATCGACAACTTTTAATAACATATTTTTTTCTGTAGGCGATTCGCACAAAGTAAATTTACCGTCGTGTGAATCGACACCTCGAATTGTATGTAGTAGGCAATTGGCACACACATTGTGTTTTTTGCAAAACAGTTAAGATAAAGTACACTCAAGTACAGAAGTATTAAGGGTAAAATATTTTTATTGATAGGAAATAAGAATCTACTAAAAAATACCGATATAAGCATTTAAATTATTTAATGTTCACACTTGGTTTTCGTTGTGTAGGAATAATATTGGAATCGATAAAATTAAAAACTACTTAGCGATTTAGTAATGGTTGCGAGTAACATATCTTTAAAAAAATTGAGAATCGTTCAAAAAAAAAAATTTGTAAAATCCGCATTGTTTCAAAAATTTGTCCGCCGCGGTCACGTGTTATTCAACCATGGGTACTAGGATATCAGAAGTCTAAGGAGTCTACAGTACAGCCGACGGTTCATATGATTAACAAATAAATTTGATTTGAATCTATATTATTCTTATACCCAACGTCCAAAAATATTTGGGCGCGGTGAGCAAATTTCTTATATTTTGACGAGAACTCAATTTTTTTAAGGTATGTTACTCGCAAGCGAACATGTGCTGTCTCCCTCTTTTTGTTTTGTCGCCTTTCTATTATATCTAACGTGCTTATTTTCTCTCCTGTTTCAGTGGTAATTACTTATATAATGTATTGCTTTCTAGACAAGTAAAATATCTAGGATCTACTTCGATTAATTCTTCATATTATTTCTGAGACGTGTGAGCAAGACTGTAAATTTCATTATTTGTTCTTAAAAATAAAAAATGTGCCAATCGCCTACAGCATACTTTTGGAGTTGTCGATTCGCACACCAATAAATTTACTTCGTGCGAATTGCCTACAGAAAAAATAATATTATTAAAAATTGTCGATTCGCACGTTTCATGCGAGTCCACTTCGTGCGAATCATCCAATAACCCAACCGTTCAAGTCAAAGAGAGGTTTCTTAAAAAATTACTTAAGGGAAAGTCTAAAATTAAGCTAATGAAAAATAAATTACGAGAAGCAAAATCTGAATTAAGTACAAATTACCGTTCTAGTTATTCTCAAAGCTTATATAATTAGGTAATATGTATATTCCGGGAAATTTTTCAATAGCGTAATTGGCACACCAGTCCGTTGAAAACGCCAATTGAATGGCGATCGGTGACAAAGAAGCTGTAGAATTAAATTGTGGCTTTATTAGACTCCTTTACGTTTAAATTTATACGAAAGTGATTTAATTTTATTGAAGTGAATGCTAGACGGCTGTTAAAAATACTTTTTACTTTTTTTTTAAATATCCGTAGGTTCTGTCTAATCTCACGCTTATGGACTAAATCCATCTAATCCAGTATGCACTAGAGAGTCCAAATCCAGAAATCAGTATCAATATTACTCTACCAATGTCACATATACATATCTCTTTCTTAGTAATTGTTCTAAGACACTGACTGACTAATGTAGAATTTGTACCTGATCAATGGCGATAGATGCGCTCTCTATTACTGTCTGGTGAAATGTATGTGTGTAAAGTACGTTTCACCATACACTTTTAAGGAATATAGGCGTGGGGACAGCGCTCCTTAGTTTCGTATTTTGAATATGTTGCGTTAAAAGAGTTTACTCAATTGCAGGCTGGCAACGTCGCTTTTTACAATACAAAACATTTGAAATGAATAATATTTCATATGGTTAATACTTTGTAGGAAATTGTTCGTCCTTCATTGTTGTAAATGAATTTGTTTTGAAAATGGCAATGTCACTTGTGACAAAAGTATGAAATATAACAAATATCATTCTAAACGTCCCGTTTTATCATTTAACTTTTGAATTGGAACACAAATAGTTAAAATTACAAAAATCAATACTATCAGGTATGTAAAAATTAAACCTTAAAAACAATAGAGACATGTCTTAGTATTAAAAAAAATTACATTCAAATATCAATAAATGTATGTCAAAAAGCGACGTTGCCAGACCGCAACTCAGTAAATCGTAACGTACTCGGAAAAAATAGGGTTAAAAAAAATCTAAATGCGAATTCTTTTGAAAATTAAACTCATTTCAAGAGCTAATAAAACCCGCACTCTCGATATTATCAAATAGCATTGCATTTGCTTTACGATATCGTATGCCGTCTAATTCAGTATTTCGTTTAATAGTGCTATTAGTGAAAAATAATAGCAATTGTAGGTGCATTAAATTGCACGGAGCGCTGTGTTTAAATGAACGTTAAATGCATTTTGTTTTATCACTACTATTTCTTTATTAGAATGATAATGTATAAAGAGTTCGATAATGTTTACAGCCCATCATTTAGTTTATAGATGAGAATCATTAGACTCCTCCTTTGCCGGTCGCGTTGTTTTTATTGGTTCATATAAAAAGTAGATTGAAAGTTACTTAATATTATCGACAGTTTATTTTATTCATTTTTAGATTTTTTATGTTTTATTTATTAAATACACTGCATCTGATAAATAACTTTTGCGCCATTCATGCGATGGACCGTGTGGTTTCAATTGGCCTATTAAAAAATACTCGCATTCGCGCTTATCCTGTGTGCACCCGCCGTAAATAAACATCGTCCAACAAATGGGACAAAGAGGTATTTCTAAAATGCAAAGCTTTTATATAAAAAGCAGCACAGAAAATAACATTCAAGTATTTTAATCCAAGTATTCTTTGTAGCTGTAATTGTAATGTACACTAACTCCATTTTCATAAAGCAAGAAGGAGATTAGTTTTAACATTCCATTACGCAGTGGCTTGCTCTCTTCGCTGGTATGTCGTACAAATAACGCATTGTACAACACAGTGCTGTAAACTTTTGATCCCGCTCCTTCGTACTCAGTTGCGAGTTACGAGTTAGATTTGGCTCTCGTACAAAATGCAAACAAAAGAGATTAGTTTCTGGATTGCGTTGGTAGGCTACATTCGCGTTATTGCTTTTAATGAAGTCTGAGTGGAACGTTCATTGGAATGTAGTGTAATCCAGGACGTATGAAACGATCTTTTGGGTTTAGAACTTTCTAAAAATGGGCACTTTGGGTGATTCAAACGTGGAGCGGATTACGATGATCCCGTATTATAATGGTGTATCTTAAGCGTGATCCGAGTATCCTACTTCGGTATTCTAGTCACGTAATGTGTAAGGAAGATAAATTGGGGAACTATTTGTATTGTAGACTATAACGGGTGTGCCAATTATGGGTAGGTTACTAAACTCTTGTATGTGCGAATTATTATTATTCTAGATAGGGTTATATTTACATTTTTTGTAGATAAATTAATTAAGTCTTGCACTTTGAGCGTGCTGGTAGGCTTTTTACATACAACGGTAATTCCAATTATTCCAACTTATTGCTGGTTCTGTTTCCGAACATCAAGAAAAATATTTTTACACCGCAGTACTTTTACTCGTAGTCGCGAAAATTTTTGCTGTAAGTTTAACGATAGAATGCATAATTTTAGCAAAATTTAAATTAAAAATAATGATATTTGTAAACATCCTAAATAACATTTAAGTAGCATACTTGAATTAAGTTCTATGAATATTGAAGATAAGAACGGAAATAAGAAATCGTGTTCTTTTATATCTGACATGTGATGCGTATTTTAAGTTCTCAACATTAATATCTATTAAGACAAATTAATTTAAATCACTTTTTTGTTCTAAACACGCCCACTTATCTACCGACGAACAAAATACGAGAAACTACAATTCATCAATCACAAGGATATCTACTTAAAAACACATTAACTCACTTCCTTAAATACACAAACTTGACCAACAGGTGCCTAGATAACTCTCCCAAAACTTATCTTCATTCCTCTATAATTGTTATTAACGAATTTCACCATACGATAAGGCGCTTCGGCATTAAATTGTCAAGGAATCATTTAACAATCATTTATAACCTTAGATGTACTACTGATTTATTACGACAAAGTTCCAAGTACTCGTCCGTGTTATACTATTAGAACTCTCTCGAAATTAATAAGTTTAAACAAACGATATCTGATTGTAAGTTGGTATATCTGGATTTAGGGCGGATGTACACGTGATGTGGGCTTGACACGGTGACGTCGTAATAATGGTTTGTAGGCTCGTTATAGAATAAAAACGGCGTAGGTTATGCTTCGCTTACAGCGGCCGGGCCCCTGCCATGTAGAGACCGCCTATTTAACGATATAGAGGATGTATTATACAGCCCAATATAGTCTCACGCTCCGTAGATCTCGTGTAATGGTTTCTATATAACGACTTCTGTCTAAAGTAATGAACACCGATAGACTTTTTGTAGAAGGTCAAAAATTATTAAACTTGAACTACAGACCGTTTTGTAAAACATGATTAATGTATCAAATAATGTTCTGATCGATAGTTCTCATAACTCGGCGTCCAGACACCACTTAAATTACTGTTAAGATATAGCAGGCGTCATAAAAGAATCGTCAACGTTCTAATGACACGTTTTATTTTCATTGTAGAGTAAGCACTTATTTAAAACCAATATAACAAGAAATAAGTATAAAATTAAGTTACCATTATAACCGTTCTTGAATGTAAATCGACGGCAAAGTGATCAAACTGAATATCTTATTCGCTCCTAAAGTCAATTTAAATATTTTATACTGAAGTTACGTTTGGGCCCGCCTAATGTCGGACGAGAGACGATGAAAATTAAACTTGTTACAACATTAGTCTAAGAACAGGTAACTTTTTAATTCCCCTAACAAAATTGACATATTTTCCTTTGAGCAGGCCCTAATGAAATAAACGGAAGACGAGAGTGGACTGTTGTAGCATTTTTATAAGCTCTTTAAATTCACGACACTCTGCTTCATGCACTTTTGTGAATGTTTACAATACGGTCTTTACTCGAGAGACGTTCTATTTATTACGGCTAACTTAATAACACTGGAAGTCTTTTGATGTCGACGAAAGTTCCATCTAAAACAAAGAGGTGGGCCCTTTACGACGCTCGTGCCGAGGACGTCTGATAATTAACAAGTCTCAGATTTATTACGAGTTGAATTAGCTTTCAGCGTTTCATATCATAATCCGAAAGCGTTTTATTGTCCCGGGAGTGGCGGATTCTTCGACGATGGTAATTAATTACACGTAACACGGCTTAACGACAATTTTGAAGGAACTCTCAGTTGAGTACTTTGTGTAATAAAGACAGGTATTAAACAAAGAGTTTTGAAATTTGAATTACATTGTCAGGTAATTTAGAGTGTAAATATTTTAGGGACTTAATGTTTAAGTTGAATAGCTGTTCAAAAGTTTTGAGTTATTAAAGAACACGATCTGCGCTAATATAATTATAGTGCGTGCCTATGGTGTCTGTAATGGGTTATACAAGGAAAATATAACCGAAAACCCTGAGTTATTACATTGGGAGCTTTCAACGGTTTACCCACAAAGCAAAAAACTATTTCAAAAATTAAAAATGTGTATCAAAGCCTGAACATAAAAGCTGCCACACAGCCTATTTTAAAAACGATGTTTATACCGGTCGGAATCCCTCAATAGTATTAAACAAGTAATGTCCTGTGAAACGAGTACATTACTGCTTACCACCGAAACTATTTTACGACTCGGAAGCAGTACGGCGGGAAGGCCTGATAACGCACAAACACATTCCACAGAAACAATTCGGTGAAGTAATAATTGTTCTCTTCTTCATTACGGCACAAAAGTCCGGCCGAGGTCATAAAAAGTAAACGTATTGCAAGAACGTCCTTCGCACAATATGTCAAAAATAGCCGTCATTGTTCTTCTGGTGTACATTGCCCAGTAATTGTGCCAGTGACAAAATGTCCGCTGCCAAAAACTCCAGAGAACTGGTTGGCCATAAAAGTCACATGTTCGTCGGGGGCTTATTACCGCAATAACAATTTAAGGAAGCCGAAAGGGTGGCGTGGAATTTCTACGAAAACTTTTGTTTGCGTCTCAGTCTTCGAATTGTTTTATAAACAATGTTTACAACAGTAACTTTATGGTCCACTTGTTTTATCTCAGTTTTTCATTGCGACACTATTATTTGAAGTTATTGTTTGAACAATTTTATTTTGTTGTTATGAGTCAAGGTTTCACTTTTAGACATCAATATTGTGATTGGATACAAATGATTTTGCTTTCGTTAAAGACTTTACGATGCCGTGTTTCACTTTTAAAATATTTTTGGAATAATAAAAGTAAACGTTGTGTGACTGATGCCTTGTTTGAAAGTGAAATTCGTTGATGACTCAAAGCTACGAATAAGTTTGTTATGCAGAACAACGGTATTGCAATTGGTAAAGCTGTAGATATAATGACGGCGGGGGGATAAAAGTAAAAAATATGATGTTGGTTGAGCTATTTGTAACAGCCACTGGCATTAAATAGGCAAGAACAAGTTCATAAAATAATAGTAACACTTATTAATAGGTACCTACCTACCTACGAGGCTCAGGGTATTGAATACTTTTATGAACGCATAAAATATAAATTGATATGACAGACGCAAATGCTGAACACTCACCACTGACAATATTAAATGTCAGCTTAACCTGTAAGGGACAATTTACGATTGGACATATCTCTCCTATCATCAAGTTTACGACGATACCTCATTTTATATATAAACTTACGTGCTAAGCTTATGACAATGATATTAGTAAAGTTATTTAACGACGTGTAAACTTCATAAATGTAATAATCTCCTTATTGGTAGGAATTAAGAGAGGCTCGAGTTTATTTACCAGATTGTTAATGTTTTACACCTGTGTTAAATCAAAAAAACATTTTCCGCTTGTAGGTATGTCTTTGTAAACTTAACAGTCATTATTATTGATAGTTTATTGAGCTACTACAGCTTTGACAAAACTTCTGTATTCGTGTTCCTTTGAAATCCTAACTGCAAAACTATAAACACGGCCGAAAACACAGAGGTACCAGGAGCTCAGAAGTCGGAAGAGCATCGTATGTCGTGACTGACTTTTGCCCTGAATATTTTACTTGGTGTGCCTGGCGGCGCCATCTCACCATACGAGACTCGTGTCTGAAATCGCTGACGTTGTTGCGCTATGCGAAAAGAATTCATCGTTTTGCAACGCCACGTACCGTGAGTAAAGCTTTTTAGTAATATCACTTGAGGTGAATAGCATTGCGGTCTATGTTTATTCTGTCTAACAAAATGTATCCATGGTTTCGAACTAAAAATTGAATTCAAAATGAATAGCCAACTTTTTATTATTAGTTATTTAGAATAGGAATTTGTTGTAAATATAGCCTACTTAAGTGCTGTAAAACTAATATTAAAAGAAGACTTCACAATTCTTTGAAGTATTAAGTCTTATTTTATAAAAAAACTAATTAATTCAGAAATAAAAAGAAAGCTCCCTGGATTACTAACTTAAATAGTAATTAGAACCAATTTTTTATTAATATTCCATCGCCAAGATTTTTGTTCAGAGTATTATAGATACGTGAAAGTACCGTCAAAGTATATACGTGTAGGTACTTATAATGTCCGCTACCAATAAGTAAGGGACTAAATAACAAGTAATGAAGGGTCAATTTCAAAACATTTACGTTCCCAGACCCGTTTTAATTTACAAATTACGGTTGTATATATTCAATATAGCCTTGTTAATCAATGTCGACGAATTAGAAAGAAAAAAAGATCAGAAGAACTGTTATTTTGATGTGAAAATTGTTACGTCAGTTCTTGGCAAAAGCAGCTGTGGCTTAACAATGTTGAATTCCCTTCCCAAATTATATGATGGCCGTCTTGTTAACTGCGGCGGTGATGTTTCAAACTACGCAGTGTGGTGAAAAAAATCTTGATACTGTCTGTGCTCGCCCTTGTAAATTAAGGGTCCGTTGAGCGTAAAGTGGGGGCCAATTAAGAAATTTATAGTCCGAACGCGCTGTAAAACAATAAATTGTACAATGGCCCTCAACGGCATGCCCTATTAATTACGTGCACCAGTTCCTAGGGCCATTACAGGGGTAAACTTGCAGCCGTTTATTGATAAAGCCTGCGTAAATTATTTACATCTGATGATTAATATTTTAATATAAAAAATCCGTTCTCTTGAATCTGCACTGTTAACATACCTTTAAAGTATTTTCTCACAAAATACGATGACCTAGCAAAGAATACGAGTAATGTTTATTCATATTTTCATAAATAGGAAAAAGAAAAATAATAAACGTACCGTAGCATAACAGTGTAATAACGTAGTGGTTACATACTATAGTGTCGTAGGCTTATTTTAAATTAAAACGTCGCCCCACTCTAGGAAGGGTGCGTTTCACTAACATGAAATAATAATAATAATAATGTTCTCCTGACCGAATTTTGGTCTCGGCGGCCTGTCTCAGCTAACACTAGCCAACTACGCAGGAGATATTATAGTGCACAAGTATGCGCGCTGACGCAGGTGCACTCCATATTCCCTCACTCTCATAATCCGATGGGACGGAAGACCAATACGACCGGAGAGAGAACAGGCGCAGGACCAATAGCTTAACGTGCCTTCCGAAACACGGTAGGGTCTCGACATGTGAAAACGATCACCCGTCACTAGACCGACCGCGGCGAGCACGGCTTAACCTCGCAGATCGACTGATTTGCGGGGTAGCCACATAACATGAAATATCACATACACAAACACCCAGACTTGGGACAAACATCTGCCGATCGCTAATTTTTTTTGTCCCGTCCGTTAATGAAACCCGTAACCCTTGGCGCAGCAGTCCAATCGCTGAGCCACTGCGCCAATCAGGTCGTCATGTTTGACTTTGCTTACAGAAGATCAAAATTATTGTACCATTTGTATAGCTGCTTGTTATAACTGATGCAATTAGTCCACAATTCCTCAAATACTTTAAACAAATCATACAGTCAAGACAAAGTAAGCAAGATACTTTGTTGTACATTATCCTAAACTTTAAAACGTATACCTACCCCGCTCCACGACTGCGTTTTGTATTTTACGAGGTTTCAACACAATCCGTGCCTCCTTATCTCGTAAATATAACATTTATAGCAGTTGCAATAGGTGTTTACTGTAACTGCTTTGTGTATAGCAGTCGCAGATATAACTGGACAGAATAAATTAGAGAAATGACTATCAGCAGTTGTCTCAGCCAATCACCGCCCGGCGTCCATTGCTTGACGTAGGCCTCCCCAATGACTGCCGACCAGAACGGTCAGAATATTCAATTCGAGAAATTAAAAAAAAAATGAATATCAAACGACGTTGTTATATTTCACATCACTTGTTACTATTAAAATACGCTCTATTTTTTGCGAATACTTATTTATGAGTGGATTAAGATGTCAATGGTATTCTAAAATCTGACACAATAATGTGTAGGTATGTCATCTTCTAAGTAAGCTAGCTAGCTCTCACGCAATTTTATTTAGAATTTCAGAATAAAATACATTTGATATTTCACTTCTAGATGCAAATAAATAAATTAACGATTACTTTTATCGAAAATGAAAATAATTTATAAAATATTTTCTTTGTATGACATGAAAATACATTTCATACATGTCTGCGATAGTACCTACTACTAAAGTAAAGACCGTATAAATCGTCCTATAATAATATTTGAAAATATATATTACAAGCGTCAATAATAACATGTCAGGCGTTTACTTGGGACCTACGCCGGCGGCCGTAACCTTATCAATACCCACTGTCTTCTATTTGAAAAGGATATCGAAGAATACTCTAAAATAATATTTCTAAGCTGAAATAAATCTTACTAAATCCTAGCTTGAGTCACTATACAGTTATAATTAAAGATATCTCATTTTTCTTTTGCAAATTACGCACTTGATTATTTGCGAATATTATTCTAACAAAAATAATTATTATCAAAATAATGAATACAATTTAGTTGCATTGATCGTGGTCCTGAAAAGGTTCTTCTACAGTTACAATGTTCTTGAAGTATGAATGTACCGTTGACAACAAAAGACACGTGCAATTTATTTAAGAACAAGTTTAACTTAGTAAAGAGTCCTACGCATTCTCAGATCATCTATTTGACTCTCTTATAATTTGAGACTAGAAATTATGTAAATTTCTTTTAATTATTTAACGTTAATTTTCATAACTGTTGATCTAATTCTGTTGCTGACCGTAGAAAAGTATCAATTCTTATGTTTTAAGGATCCGATTAGCACAATGGCAGAATGCGTAGCTCTTTCAAATTCCTACAATAATATTAATATGTGATTGATACGCGGATTTTCATGGTAGTCAGAATCGCCCACAGGGGAAAGTACCATTATAAGGTAAAGTGTCAATAAATCAGCAAATATACCCCATATATTCAGGCTTAGAGATCCATAAAACGCTGTGAATGAGTTTAAGGCTCTAGTGCAAACACATTATGAATAGGTTACACCTAGTACCTATAGGTTGAACCTGCAAGCATTTTTATAATCATTTTAGTATTTTATAGCGCAGTGTTTTACTACTTCCCATTAGAAAAATTGTAGCGATTTCTGGGAGGTCTGGTCAAACCTATTACCTAGGCACCTGCTCTCCCAAAGATTACTCCTACTGTCAAGCCTTGTATTAAGATAGGTAGGTACATTTATGCAGCAATTAACCGTTATTACGACCTTATCAGTCCAAAACTCAGTCTTTACTAAGAAAAATATGTCAATACCTTACCAATACCAATGACCAGTTTCAGGGTCATATAATTTTATGTATGTTGGTAAATTAATATAAATGATACACTAAAAATAAAATACTGCAAACAAAACCACTAAAGAAACTTTTATGAGAGTGCAACAAGGCCTCATCTGTCGCTTCGGCAGCATGTTTAACATGATAACAATCTCATTTATATCTCGGACAATCAAGGCGACATCGCAATCGCGCCCCGATTGTTAAACTGAACCGGTAGGCTGCTATAAGAAACATAAATCTCTTTAATTTATAACGAAAACATAATAAGGGGAAAATGTTATTCACAGCACTAGTGTCCGGCCGATCTCACCAAGGCAGGCGTAATTTATTGCATAGACTTTTACGTCTATAAAAGTAAATAAAGCTCATGAAATAGCTATAAATCGCCTTACAAAGAACGGCGATACATACTGCGTGTCCCGGTAAAGTCTCTTTTGGTGAGGTACACTGAGACACGACCTTTGAATTATGTGTTGTTACAACGATGTAGTGCTAAACGGTTACATAAATTACTGCAATGATTTGTGGTTACTGGCACTTTAGGTCTCACAAGTATATCAGCTGAAAAGAATGCGAACGGATTCAAAGATACGCTGATACGCAATCGTTACTGGTACTTATGTAAAACAAAAAGCTTCGAAGTTTATATTCCAAATTGCGATTAACTAGACAGTTCGCTCACTGTTCTTGCAAAGTCATTTCTAAAAATTACGAAAGCAAAAGATAATAATTCTTTTTAGGTCACAATTTTTCTCACTTTCTCCAGTTTTTTCGTAACTTTAATTTAGATAAGATTTAGAAGGGACTGTAATATCTTTATCAAGTGTCACAAAATACAAGAAAAAACTTTAGCATAATAGCTCAGCATTTTTATTTTACTGGTTCAATAAACTACTTTAATTAATTAAAGGCTTTTGGCATAACTGAAAATATTCACTTCGTATTAATACAATGACACTTAATTATACAATTAAGCATTATTATCATCAGCTGTATTTCAATGCCCAATAACCTGATTACGGCGCGTTATAAAAACAGTAAATTAATTATTATTTAAAGCAATTAGTACAAATTAGTTAATGCTATAATTAATAAAATTTAATATTCAAAGAGAAATAAATAAATTGTACCTGTTTGATAAGTTTGGAGGGCAGTGTCTACCCTCGTCGGTGATGGGATGGGATACCTATAAGAATGTATATTTATAGTGTTAAAATATACTGTGTGCGTAATAATTGAATTTCATATATCCACTTTTATTTTGTGATAGGTACCTATGTCGGCAACAAAGTATGATACTTAGAAGCGATGAAAGCAATTTTATTAAATACGATGTCCGTCATTACACCAAGTGAATACGTGCACGTAATAAGCAAGCGACAACTCCGAGAAAAACAAAATATTTGCCGTTAAAAATGTAATCGTCCGCACAGCCGATTTTAAATGATTACTTAACACTTCCCGCCGGCATAAAAATCACACCTTTGAAGTTCAAATTAAGAGTTTCGTTTCCCCTACGACGTGGCACCTCAGCGGTAAGGAATGACTAACAGACGCTAACAAGGTATCATTATAAGGATGTTCACCCCACAATCTTTGTATCGATAGTTTTTTGCTCACTGTTTTTATTAAACGACGATAGAGTATGATGAAAAAACGATAAGAATTGTTCGTAATGGTCAATCTTATTATTGCTACGCCCACTAGATTAGAACAATAATAATTTATAATATAAATTGTTTGTAGCATTTTCAGTTCATGCAGTGGAATTATTCAAATATCTTTAAATACTTAATGTCTTAATTTTGGGTTATTATTGTTGGTTCAATTTATTTCCATCGAACATACACACTAAATTGGTTTAATTCGATATTCTATTTAATGTCTTTGCCACTATATATTTATTGATGGTTTAATTGGCATGTAAACGTCAAAAACGTGAAGATTAATTATAAATAACAGTACTAATATTTTTGTTAAAAAAAATAAAAATATCAGTTAGGAATTTATCGATGCCGGCCCAACACTTGCATTGTTTGGGCAGGTGGCGAAACACCCAGACAAAAGGCGGTCGTATCATTATGTTGTCTTGTTACTGCGTTCGCGCATCCCAACCGAGCCGCGTTATAATTCAAACACCATAATTACTTCGTACATTAATGGCGTATTCCCTCTAAGAAAATCTCCCATGACCATCTCGAGTTAGACAACTTACGAAGTACTGTTATACAATTACGCTACTTAGTAATTTAACATCAATAATTCCTAAAGGCGTCTAAACCACTTGTCAAAGTCAGCCTTGGGTAGTTTCAATGTTAATAGATCGATATGAATAAGTAGATTAGGTTAGGGCGGATTAGATTAACTTATTGAGAGTATCTTGAAAACATGTCAAAGGTTTTATTTGATACAGAAATGCAACATTTTGTACACAATATTGTATTTGAAAGTGTCTCAAGAAGCTTTAGACTGTTGGTACTATCGAAAGCTAGGGTCGTAAAATAAAACTAAAGTTATCACATTGTATCTTAAATTGGGAGACTTTCCCCAATAAATGTGGTTGTTTAATCACAGGCTACTATTGAACTTCAAGCAATGTTCTTTTTCGAAAATTCTGAGGTAATTCATTCCTCCAGCCAGAAGATAGGCCGCAGTCTTAGTTTAGACGTAGAAGTAAAAATGTAAGTACCTATGTCAGATTGCATTTCAACCCTTAATTTGTTTTTTTTTTGTCATTGGATCTTATTCGCAGTCTGCAGATTGCGTAGAAGAAGTTTGGGAGTCTGTACTTAGACCAAGTGGTGTGCGAGTAGAGAGCCTCCACGAGTAATGATCTGATACTTAAGTGCGACCGACGCACCCTGTGTCTGGACGGTCAACGTTGCTACCATACTTGTTGACTGACCAATCTCTACACCACGGCATGATCTACTCCATGTGACTGATGCCTATAAGAAGAAGACAAACCCACTATTTATTGATTAAGTTGTCAACAGCGACTCTGCTCCTTACTAAGTTGCTAAACATGCATAAGCTGTAAGACTGCAGTTGAACTGACTGCGGACAGCAATTGACTTGCAGGTGAGTTACACTAAGTCTTTACACACTCTTAGGCACGTATCTAACACATTGGCACAAGATACCGTTATTAGCTATATCGGTTCATGGCAATCATAGCTTTTTTGTGATGATTATGGGCGTTACGGTATGTTACGCTCAAGAATATCAAAACACATCATATGATTATTAAAATTTAGTTTTAAATTGGTTGATGATACATTCTATTTTTATTAATTGAAAAGCAATATTCTTTGTTTATAAATAAACCAAGCTCTACCTTAATATTAGGCAGAATCGCTTAAGTTATTAAAAAACTAAACTAAACTCAAACTAATAATTATAATATTAGAGGTTTCATGGAAATGGAAAAACAGCTCAGAATCGTTTACGTAATATGACAAGCAATTCTTAATTCTTTATTGTACATATTATAAGAGCATAGGTTCATACAAGAAATACAACATTAATCATTTTGTTAGTTACTTGATGACTTAGGTTGATGGTGCAAGTTATCCAAAAATATTTAATGTTGTAAGCCAATAATTCAAATCACATCTCCATATCCGACGGTTACGAAATGACAAATTACAGAATAAAAAAATAACAAATGACCTAGAAATGTTCAATGCCTTTAGTTGCGATGAACTCATCAAAACAGAACATTTAAACATTATCACATTAGTGTAGTCAGTCGATAATTACCGTCTTCATCTATGGGCGTTCACGTATACATCATCTGTGTTAAGATGTTCCTCGGAATTACTGAGCGCAGAACACATCCATGTTAATCTATTCCAACTGTTAATTTGGAAGATCTGTTATCCGTAATAGATGTTCGTGAGATTTTCTTTTTGTTACAAAGGCTAATTCTCTTACATTAACAACATGGTTATGTTCTAGTCTCAATTATTTAACGTCACTATGTCAAATGTGACACTTGAAACTCAAGCTCAAAATCATGTATGTACCTTAATTACCCTACTGATATTACCTACACCTACAAGAATACAACCAATCAGAAAATTATGTTATATTAGTTATGTTGTTTCACCTGTTGGCCACTATATAAGCCCAGAAATAACATTACCCTATGTTGATTTGATATGTTTTAAGCAGAAGCTGTTGGTGTTCCTATTTTAATAAATAAAAAAATTATAGAGGGTATCTAGATTTTTTATACTCTCCCTGTACACGCAGTTTACAGTTTAAGTTTACATTGTGCAAAGCACCTTCGGCCAATCAGAAAATTATATCGTATCTATATTTTTTATTACCCTATTCTAACGTGGCATGCAATACAGTCTCTCAATGTACAAAGCTCCTTATAGTTGTTGGAGCGCGAGGTAGCACCTACAGATGCTCCTTTGACACAAAGTTAAGTCAAACTTCATGCCTTGAGTTGCCGTGTTGCTTGTAGATAGAATATACATCAGATATTCCGTACTCACACGTGCTTATATATCCATAAATATGTATAGTTGTAAGTAACTCTATTAAACTTATATTAAACATTAGGCAAGTACCTAATCTTTTTTAAACTGTTGATTTGTGTAGTAATCTGCTAAGACGATTGTTGGTCAGCGCGTCGCGTCGGTAACTGGTCAGGTCCCTTGCTTTTTGTATAAACGATAAATTAAATTCAGGGTTGTATTGAAAGATGTGCAATGATTTTTGGATTATGAATAAATAACAAGGTGTTTATTTATTTCCCAGTTTTTTATTACGTAAAAGAAGATCTACACTACCTACTGTTAACAAATAAGCAAACTATTATTTGAATTATTTATAAAATCGTAGATTTTTTAAATCGGAATGCTAATTAGGTATACCTATAACAAAACAAGAATATTCTTGGCACAATATTAGGTAATTAAAACACAAAATCGTTTTCCAATTATCGTTAATTTAACGATCACATTTAAATAGGCAGTCTCTACGTGATTTAGTTCACCAATTATATTTTTATTACTCGCACAATACAATTTATTATGACATACAATATGTACAAACAAACATCCAAGATATATTTCGATAGAACCAGTTTTGTGATCGAACTCGTTTCACCGAATCGTTCTAGCTCTCGATTACTTAGAGCAACCTTGCTGTAATTCGATATTTTATATTCGATATTAAAGATACGATTAAAATATACACTCGAATAATTGATGCTACTCGAATAACGTTAGTTGATAAGTGATCAGTGTAATCGAGTCATATATTTTTCTATTATTTTTATTATAATCTGGATATAGAAGCCTACAGTTATTTATTATATTAAACAAGGTATTGGTGATCTCGTGGTAATAATTTATTTGCTTGTAACCAGCATTGATAGTAAATCTACGTATAAATTATTCAATTGTATTGGTTAAACCAAGTTAATGTCGGTTACAAACGTTTTATGACAATTTTCAACCTCCTATTACGTACAGGTTTTATTTCAGCCTGTTTTGTGGATCCTCAGGTGGCCTGGCCCCCCCTTAGCTATTTAAGACTTCATAACGTTCTCTGCAAAAGACAGCTAATTCTGCTAATATAAACTTAAAACTATTCCTAAAATAAATTAATTTAAAACCGCGCACTACTACGTTACTTATAAGTTAGAACCTTATCAAAATGATGAACCCTTTATAGAGGTATAGTTGAGCAACAGAAATTAAAGTTCTTAAACGACGTACCTCAAAATGTAATTCCCGCGTAACAAAATAGGTCGGCGCTTAGACGATTATATTAAGAACTTAATTTTATACCAGCACCTTAACTTTTCCATGGCACGTCTGTATGAGAAGGCAATTAAGAGAAAGTACTGTACCTTGTTACAATTATTATGGTAAAGGTAATCTTATGCGTGCATTGTTTACTATGAGTTCTCGAAATATACCGTATTCGTTTGTATTTTTTTATTAAACTCGTAATTAGAGATATAGCTGCGAGATTTTTAACTTTATCGTTTAAATATAACATTGTATTGTTATTTTCTTTTAGGAAATATAAACGGGCTCTTAATGTTTTTGTTTTTTCAAAGAAACATTGGAACATCAACGTTATAACACCCTTTTCCTCTGCCACCCTTCTCTGCTTCGCGTCTCTTGTCCAGAATACCTGGGTATTCTGGACAAGAGACGCTCAAAGCATGTGAAATGAGTATTTACCTATTTCATTAGTTCAGTGTAAACTGAACTATTGAAATAGGTAAATACTCGTTTCAAACTACTTGCAATAAAATTGACAAAATGTTTTGCCAGCCTATATAATTTAATTATGTACTTACTGGACAGCAAAACCTTTTTAATATAGAGAAGTAAAAAACATTGATCAATAGGTACCTGTCTTGCTCAACATTTTATTCTAATAAAGTAATAAACTCACTTTTTCAGTGCACTAACAGTGGTACTGGCCTTTCAGAAATAGGTAGGAATATAGTTATAACCAGTCACTACATTCAGTTCGTATTATGAATTGCGTTTAAATATGTTTAATTTAGTTAAGGTTTCGAGTTTCTTGAGCTTATGTTCTAATGTATTAGGCGAATTTGAAACTACAATTTGTACTAACAAACCTGCTTAGAATATTTGTAGTAAATTATTGTCTTTAATATGTACAAATTGCTTGGTAATTTCATTCCGTTATTCTGTATAGTGTAATAAAGTTTTGAATAATTATTGTACCTACCTAACATTCATAATTTAAATAGAGATAGTCCGTCTAACATTCTACAAATAACTAAAAAAATTGCTTATTATTTGAAAGACGGGACTCAATTAATATCTATAATTATACACCTATCTTAGAAACAAAATGTCTCCAACCAAACACGTACGAGTAATTACATTGCAAAATCAATTTAAAAGATCAAAGTCTGTTTCTGTATGTAAATATCCTTTGATTTGTACATATATTGCGACATTTATTTAGGTGTGAACCTGTGCTTTTTATAAACACTCCTTGTTATTCAAAACGAGCTATTTTACAAGCTTGTTATAACGTTATTAAAACAGTTCTTTATGGACATGTAGGCGGAATGGATTATTGGTGTAAGCTAGTTATGTGCCGCGGCGTCATTCAGAGCGGATTATGTTTAGAAAATATCGTGTTAGTTTATGACGTAATGATATAGTGAACTTACATAATCGTTGGTGAAATAGTAGTTCTGTATGTCAAATATAATTTTATCAGGGATATTCACTTATTTACAGCATCGTGTTGTGGTAAAATGCATAAAGTAGCAGATTAATGATAATAACCACGATTTGATTTGATATATTTTGAGTGTTACAGGTTATTTTAATTAAAATAATTGATAAAAACAGCGAAATTTACATTTTAATATGTATGATTGTATACACACAAACAAACAATCTAATAATTTTATTCTAACATTCCGTCTTAATATTTCAAGCAATACATCACAAGTCGAATTATTGTGGAAAAAAGAAACATGACTTGTATACTTACTAGGTTTTTGAAATTTATGATCCAATTATTCGTATAAAATCTTACAAGGAGAATGATATTATAATAGAACATCAATAACAGATTGAATCGGCATCCCTAATTTGGAATGTTCGAGAATTATTTAAAACGTTTCACTGCTCTATAATGAGGATTCACGTAGATATTATATTTTACAACGTCATCCAATAGCACGTTTTATTTTCTATTGAGTATGCATGTTACATTAATATCTACTCATTTTATGTTAGTTAATATTGTAAGGTAGCCTACATTTAAGTTTTTGAGTGCAACGCGGGTCATGCAGTCATGATGCGCTATACTGTAATTGGTCATTTAACAGTCAAAGTCAAAGATGTTGATCGCCTAAGGGACTCTTAAGGTGATAAGGTCAGACTTAGGCAACAACATCACAAGACGAGGCTCTCTATTTATTAAAATTTCTTTCTTTCTTCGTAATCCTGCCAATTAAAGCAATCATAAAAATACAAGAAGACTATGACGTCATACAAAGAATTTATAGACTTCCATCCAAGTTGATTACAACTTTTATGGTAGTGATTATAAATGAATCAAGCAGACTGATGAATCAAGATTTAGAGCTCGTTAGGAGTGAAAAAGTTGAGAATCGTTTATTAATCATACTTTTGACATCGCATTTAAATAATTCGATTGCTACTTGTTAAAAAACAAATGGTAGCTAGCCCTCTATTTTGACTTGACTATTCATATCGCATTACATCACGTTTTAAACGACTTTTTGTCGTACTTATGTATATCTATGGCATTTTGTTACCTTTTTATGTCGTATTTCCCTACGTTCTTAGTAGGTAAGTACTATAACTACATCAGAAGCGACGACCTGATTGACGCAGTGGCTAAGCGATTAGACTGCTGCGCTAAGGGTTGCGGGTTCGATTCCCGCACGGGGCAAAAATTTGTGCGATCCGCAGATGTTTGTCCCGAGTCTGGGTGTTTGTCTATGTGAGATTTCATGTTTGTGAAACGCACCCACGATACAGGAGAAATTCCTAGTGTGGGGCAACGTTTTTAAAAAAAAAAAAAACAGATTTCTATTTGCCCTTGTGTCTATCCTGTACATCATACAGCGGCAAATCTAAGTATTTTGAAATTATATTTTTATGTTGTAAAATTAAACTTAAAACTCCCTCTTCTACCCAAATATGAATAGATAGAGAAGTCTTTGTATATTATAAAATTGTGTATTTGAAAATATTCTAACGCAAAGTTTACCTGCAGTTTGCGTGAAGAACTTTAGAATACAGACATTTACAGAATACACAACGCAGATTCACCTACAATATCTATGCAATGTACGGGCTCATAAACTTTTATTTCAATTGCAAAACGCTGAAAAGTCTTTCGACGTAAATGCTTGCGTCTGTTTGGAGAGGCACTTTAAAAAAACTGCGATAAAGTGTTGTTCAGAAGAAAGAAGGTCTTAGAAGTGATACGACTGTCTGCAAAATATTTATTATGAAAACACGGTAATTATTTTATAATGTGTTAAATTAACAAAACTAACTTCTACATTTACTACGTATTAAATAGAAAATAACATCTATTTTGTTCTACATTGATAAAGGAAATTTGAAAAATGATGGACACGAGCGGGATTCGAACCCGCGACCTTCGCCGATCCGTGGCGCTGCTCTAACCAACTGAGCCAGCGCCACGGATCGGCGAAGGTCGCGGGTTCGAATCCCGCTCGTGTCCATCATTTTTCAAATTTCCTTTATCAATTTAGATTCAAGCTTAGCATGGGCAACATGCTAAAATGGCATCAAAAGTCATATCTATTTTGTTGATCGATATTTACATTACTAGTACCGAGAACAGTTATCAGAATAGAGCAAAGTTTGCCTCGAAGGTGTAGACAAATATAACTTTGACCAGACTCAAAATATGAAGGCATATCCATACACTTCAAACTGAAAGCGAGAAACGCATAAATAACGTCTCGTTGCACGTTGTATCTCATGCACGTAACATTCATAAAATGATTACGTGAGAAGAACTAACTTGGTCGCACTAGAACTGGCGGTGTTCCAGTTACGAGACATAGTGCCCTTTAGTGACATGTTTTGGTAAGGAATAGGGGTATCTTGTCACACTGTGTTTATGTGGGTACCTCTGTGTATTTAAGCAAATAGACTGATATGTCATGACTAAATTCAAACTGCTATTCTAATCGTTGCATTTATTACACAGTGATAGCAAGCGTCTATAGCATAAAGCTTAGGGTTTCATCATCATCATCATCATCGCTGAGCAAATTGGAATAGATTTATAATGTTTAGCGGGTCACTAAAATGATGAACTGAAGGTATAACTAGCAGCCAAAATTTAACCGCTGAGGGACACCAGACCGTAAAAAGTGGATTATTAAGTCCGCAAGCAGTTATCTACCGAAAGGTGCAGATATCGTAAGAAATGAGGAAAATAGAATAAAACAAATAGTGTATATTCAAGCCTAAAAATTATTTGCTTTAAGCTGTAGCTTCTGTATTGTAGTGGCGTATTACTGTGGGACACTGAAAAGTTCGTATTACTTTTATAATAATGTATCATAGAAGAAATATATATTAAAACGTCTCCCCACACTAGGATTTTTTTCTGTATCGTGGGTGTGTTTCACAAACATGAAATATCACATTCACATCCACCCAGATTCGACAAATATCTGCGGATTGCATATATTTTTGTCCCGTGCGGGAAGCGAAACCGCTACCCTTAGCGCAGCAGTCCAATCGTTTAGCCGCTGCGCTGAATCAGGTTGCCAAAATGTTGTAGCTACGTGGCTACCGCGCAGATCAGTCGATCTGTGTTATGACGGGTGGCCTTCTTTACATTTCGCGACCCCTCCGTGCTTCGGAGCATTTTCGTGCATGGTAAGCCATTGGTCCTAAGTGTGATCACTCTCCGGTCGTGCCGGTCCACCATCCCATCGGACTACGAGAATGAGGCTATAGGGAGTGCACCTTTATTTGCGCACATATTTGTACACCATGATAATATCTCCTAGTCTCAGATGAGATAGGCCGCCGTGACCGGAATTCAGTTAGGAGAACATTATAGTTCCTTCAAGAACCTACTAAAAGATCAGTTACTCAGTTAGCTATTCAAGGTACGGGAAGGTGGGTAAGTGGTATCTGCCGTTTTGACATACGAAGCAATTTATCGCCGCGCTTTTTTTTACCTCAAGCATAATAAGTAACTATTATTCTCATTTTATTTACGACTAGCAACGAATAGTTGAAATTTCACGCCATAAAAACCGCGGGAAAGTACTCGGACTTCACACAAAACTGGAGATTAAAAAAACTCATCAATACTTCCCTTTCCCACAGTGAGTGCCTACGAGTTAAATATTATTCAATTACTCATTTATCGGCAACATGATGTATAAAGAAATGTTTATCTGTTTCAATTCAATATAGGTACCTACCTATAAAATAATGCCGGATGTTTATCGATTCATTCGACTGTCGATACAGGGTTTAATTTTTTTTTCAATTTTTTTTTTGACTGACCTATCGGTAGATTTTATTTCTTTAGTGATTAATGGCACCCTTTCCACAAAGCTGTGTAAAATTTAAACTTGTCTTCATAGATCAACTTTATTTGTGGTCCTAATTAGTTCGGAAGTCTTAAAGTATCATTTGAAAATATATAATGGTTTTTCATTTGAGTTTTCATTTGATTTTAAGAATCTTTGTGGAAGAGAAGTATTTTTATACCTACCCTGTATTTATACTTTTGTAAATGTGTTGGCATTCACCAATACCTTTCAATTGCACTTACCATAAATTTATTGACGTTTCAACGTTAAATTAATTTGAACAGAATATTCAGTATTAATGGTTGGCAGTGTTCAATATAGTTCCGAATTTTTACACGCCATTTTATACCTTGCTATTTTTTCCTAAAGTTGATTTTTGATTGATTAAAAAACAGGAAATGTACTTTCATTAATGGTTGCATGTCCACCCCTTCTGGTCTCATAACTGATATGTAAATAAAAACAAATTACTTCTCATTAAAACATAAAAAATGCATTATTGCGCCTACTTTTATTTATTTAATGCAAGCATTGTCTAAAATAAACGTAAATTTAACCTTTATCTAGGCATAAAGATTAAAATAGTCTGTAATGTGCTTTTTATGATAATTGTAAAGTTCGATGAAAAGTAAGATAAGTAGTTTAATGAATGGCATTTTTAATTAATCATTTGTAAATGCACGTGTTGTAATGAATTTATGCAAATTCATATTCAGTAGCGTAACATCTGGTATTGTCTCGAATAAAATTATTAGTAGGTAATCATAAAAATAACAAAAATCCCTTCACAATACAATGCTTGCACAATGTATTTCTTGAAGCACAAGTGAGGGCATAATAAACCATTATGTTTTACATTTCAAAGGCACAAGATATTATTTATGAATAAAAGAAAACAGTTTCGTTGCAACACAAGACCACTAAGGTTCTTTGTTTCCCCTTTATTTAGCAACAGGAGCCGAACGAGCGCACTGTCAACTCTATTAAGAAAAAAAATAATATAAAAGCAAATTAAAAGCTGAGACTAGCGTCCCAGCCATTCAAGCGCGAATAAAAGTGTTTAATTAAAGTGTTGTTATTGATGGGGACCCCGCGAGATGGCGTTTAATCAACAGCTGTACTGCTTGGACTTCTTTGGACTTTATTTTTAATTCGACTTAATTGCAAGAGTTACGACGCCGTTCGGTCGAAGGACCAGAACGTTTTACGCTCCAAACCTTTATTGAAGTGAAAGGTTCGATCTTAATTACTAGAATGTATTGTGTGCTGCCTCTATGTAACTGTTTGTGCGACTCCGAGCCAGCTAGACAATAGTTGCACAAGAATGTAATTGAAACGTCCACCTTAATTTGTAACTACGTTTTAAGAAAACCTGGAGCTGGCTGGAACTAAAAAGAAGAAGTATGGTCCACGATTAATTAAAATTATTACTTTCGGCGTCGTACAATTTGTTGCGATTTTTGTCTCAATTTACACATTGCGTTCAATTTGAAACGTGACTTGTGCCGGTAATGTAATTAAGGAAAGCTAGCGGTACATTTTTTGATGTATGATCTACTGACGAGCAATTAGCTCCAAAGTTAATTGTAGGGCTGTCTCTCGCACTTAAAACACTGGTGTGCAATTATACTTGAACATAAATTTTAGTGATTTAAGCAAAAAGATTTATTGCGGTATTTGTTTGTATAGAACTAAAATCTTATAAACCATTTAAACACGAGTCTTCGGGTCAAATATTTATAATTTTTTCTTAATTTTATTATAGACTGTTGCATTTATTATTTAAGGCTAGTTGTCTACTTTTTTAAATCGGTATTCAACAATTTCACAAATTACATACGCAAATTATACAAGTTCAGGTTTAATACGAGTTCCTACTTAATGTTTCGATTCCGATTTCAATATGCGATACTCAATCCGAATCCGATCATTAAAAAACCAAACTACAGCCATAATACTTCATGTTTCGTGGTCCCATGTTCTGCTACAGTGCGGTGTATGCAGGGGCATTAAACAGGCGATGTGGGCAAGCCGTGCATTCAGACATTAATTACGTAATTAAGTGAACGATTAAATCGATTGTTTAATTCGTTTTGTGGGCACTCGATTCTACAATTCGATTGTTCTGACCATCTTTGGAATAGACCCTTGTATTTATAGAGGTTTCGACAATTAGTAGAATTTGTTGCATGCTAATTGAATTTAAATCGTTTGATAGGATCACGATACTATTTCTCGTATCTTGATAAGCTACATAAATGAAATGCACCCTATAATTGCATTTTATGTATATTCAAAATGATATAAACAAACATTTTATTAAATTTGAATATGCTATAATACATTTTATACTAAATTTTCCTTGTGGACTGGACCCACTATGTAAAATTAGGTTCAATGATAATAATGACCGTGGTATTTAACTTACCCATATTCACATAATAGTCCAATTATAAACATATGAAATGGAATTAGAAAGTGTTATTAACTTGGATTTCCACAATAACATAGATAATAACGACAGACAAATAGTAAAACATGCAAATGTATGGGCGATCCACGATCGCGTATTAAGCTCTGATAGTTACAAAGTCATATTGGCAGTCAATAAACATCGTTCAAGGTAGATTAGAGCTTATGATCCTTGAAATAAGATTACATTTCTTGTGATTCACGTGAAAGGCGGCAAAATAAGATGGTTATTGTAGACGTAATATAATAAGTATAGTGCACTTGCTTGCGCGTCGACTAAAATTATATCCCATTATGAACCGAAATCACATAATGCCAAAAGTAGTATTTTGATAATATACAAAATTCTGACACAGTTTCGCTAGTAATTGTGTGGACCTCTGATCTTGGGTCATGTTATTTTGAAAATTAATTTAATGTGCCAGTAAAACGGGCATAATTGAGATGATAATGACTACGTGTGGAGCGAATGTTAATGTTTACTGTCGCGCCGTAGGCATTTTCATCACTTACTGATAAGTAGTGCAACTTAGGCTCTAGACAGACGGACCGCATTTCAACTGCAATCCAACCGCAAATTGCAGTTCAAGTGCAGTTTGAATGCAGTTGACAGGACTGCAATAGAACTGCATACCAAACGTGCAGTCCAATTGCAGTTCAATTGCAGTCGGCATGCAATCGTGTGAACGTTTGGTTTGCAGTTCTATTGCAGTCGTGTCAACTGCATTCAAACTGCATCCGAACTGCAATTTGCGGTCCGTCTGTCTAGAGCCTTATAGACAGACCCTGAGGGTAAAAGTATAATATTCGTGTCAGACTATACAAATATGGCGGAGATGACGAAATACATTAGGATTTTACAGACTAGTGTCCATTATCACTAAGTTTAGGCGTCACCTTATTGTAATTCTTAAACATATTGGAGTAACTAGAGTAAAAAAAATTGAGTAACTACTAGACAATGATTAAAATGTCGACTGGTAGAGAATGCCTAAGGCATTAAGTCCGCCTTTGTATTTTTGTATATTTTTTTAAAGAGTATTAAGAATAAATAAATAAATTAATTAAGGTCGCCTAACTTTTTAACTTCTCAATACTTAGGCATTATTATCTAGGTGTTACATAGTTTTAGTTATCGTATAACTAGTTGTTAAAATAACTGGAAAGATTTTGGTTTCCATTCAAAATTTCATGGTATTTTGTTCGTAGTTCTATCTTTAGTTCTACATTTAAGAACTCATCCAGAAGCAAAGCCGAAATAGCTACGGTTTCAACATCCAACATTAATAACTTTCAAATGAAAACGAGGAAAAGCACTTCACGCACACTATTTATCAAAATTATTATATTAGAAATTATGTCTACTTCGTCTACATTGAATTGACGTTTTTGTGAAGCTTTAACAATAATTTATATTGTACAGGAAAAGATGTCTAATATGCGTAATCAAAACATTTTGACCTAAATTGACTCGCGTAAATAATTTAACTTGGATTAGTCTTTATTTATTGTCTTTTTTACGTTATAGGTACTAGCTTAAAACAGTATAATATTAAAATGTTAAAAAACTGACCAAAATTAATAACAAACACGTATCAAATTTTAACGTAATATCTGTAAGTGTATTAAAGTAGTAAAAGTAAAGAGTGAAACGGGTATCACTCGCTGTAATAGGTTGCTTTACGACGGTAAGTGACAACTAGTTATGCAGTATTATTAAACTTTATTGCTGTAGTAAATTGGTTCACTTTGAAGGAGTGCTAAAACACCTGTCGTCGTTCTCGAAAGGACACCCCGCTATAGGGTTGGCGCTGTTGCTAGTTTATTTTAATTTTGTGCCCGACTGCAGTTTATATTGCCAAAAGTTTTCTGCTGTAATTCGTTTAGAATTAGCTGCAAGTGAACACCGTGCAAAATTATTTATAGTTCAGATAATAAGGCGTATCTCCCAAATTATATTCCCTTAACTTTTTGGTAGCTTAGTTTTAATAGATTAACGAAAAGTCGAGGACCTGGGCAATCATATTCTGATCAAAACGGAGTTATTCTGAAGAAAGGGCAAGTTAGGAACCTGAAACCGACTGGCATGTAGCAAGAATTCGGTGAGGGTCAATAAGGAGAAACATGTATGCCAGGATCGTACCAAAAAAAAGCCATGGTCTTTGTCTTCTAGGAAACCGGCGTAACTTTATGTATAGGTACTATGTATGTTGATTTCTTAGAATATTGCATAATGGGTTGTGCGTACATTGTTTATCAATATTGTACCGCCTCCTCTATGAACCTCTATTCGTAGCTCGATATCGAATGACCATAATAGACCTACATTTAGCTTAACAGGCCTTAAGCCTAGTGCACACGTGTACAATGCCAGCACAGGCGGTGTAACGTTGCATGGCGACAATAATTTAACGTCAACGGCACTTGCATTGAAACCGCACTACAATTTAAGAGCTGAGCAATAAGGGAGCCAGCATTGTCTGCCAAGTCTCAAGTTACCACCAGCATTCATGTACTAAGCTTTATACGCGCCTTAATCTAGTTTCTGGTAGGTTCTATATGATTTCTCAGTTCTTGAACGGAGACCTACCGCGTGAGTTATGGGGGTTCGTGTGATTTGTTTTCAAGTACAAAAAGTCTTGTTCTTGGAAGAATTTAAATCAATTTTGCGACCAGTGTGTGGGCCTTGTCTAGTTAGTTTATGATCGTGTTTTGTTTAAGTGCTTTGATTTACAAGGATGTCACTTGGAGAAAGAGAAAAAATAAATAATTTGCAGCCGACGCGCATATTGCAAATTCTACAAGGAATTTTACTCAAATATTTTTGATCTAGCGTTATAGACGCATAAAAGTCTAATAGAAACAATACGAGTTCTCCTCATCTAATTTACATTTATAAACACAGAGTTGATGGGTCAACCCAAACAAGGAACAAGAGCACATTACCACGACGTAACGAAACACTTGACTCACGTTTCAAGCAAATAATTGTAAGATATAGGTTACATCTAAACGAGGGTAATTGAACCCTCACTGTCAACTACAATATAAGATAATTGCACTATTAGTAGTGGTCGCGAGTTACGTAATCGGAGAAGCGACGATCGCCATGCCTAAGAGAAATGCGGTCAAGTACAAATTGTCTTTTCTTAATCGAATGCCATAGAATTAGAACGGTTTAATTGCTCTAGATGGGATTAATGTGTTCGGAGTGAATTCTTTGTTCAATGCCGAGCGATAAGCCAATCGATTAATCTTATACCGTCATGGAGCCAAATTGGGTTAAACTCTTGTTTTCATTTCAGTTTTTTCCTTATAAATATCGGGTCGATAAATGCTTCTTTAGCGGAAGGAAACAAAGAATAAGTACATAAGTATTTTGAACTATGTAAATATAAGCCTGTAATAACATAACAATATTGGATGTTATTCTATAAACATTGAGATCGTATCCAGCTACTGCCACAGAACAAACGAAATAATCTTCATATATTCGTTGAGGATCTGAATGCTATTATTATTGTCGTTGATTTATTCAAGAGTATTGCCTAAATAGCAGACAAGTCCTGAAAACCGATTATGTTTATAACTTAAAATATCTCGACTAAAGTGTTTCCTTAAAAAGTTCCGTAACCAATAACTTTACATTGCCTTTTGCAACTCCAACATTGCCCAAACCATCCTTTTTGAAATTCTCAACATTATCAAAATGGTGAAGCAAAAATGTATTTGAAAGTTCTACATCCGCGTCATTTGAAACCGTCTTATTAAGATAAACTCCGAGTCCAGCGCAGGCCCAACGCAGAACTTTTGCTCTCTACAAGGTAGTCATTAGTGGACGGTAATGTGCCTTGGCTAGATACATTCCTGCATTTACTGTCTGTGCTTGCAGAGAAAACTTTTATTCTCCTGTCTGGGATTTGGGATTTAAATGTATATTTATTCAACTCAGCTTAAGTTTCGTGGTCATGGTCAGAGATTTTTGATATTAGTCTCATCTGAACACATAGTTTGATCTTCTTAATCTAATAATCTTTGTACAGACATTGGTTTTATTTATTATTATCAGTCCTACTTAAGACCATTAGGACTAAATCAATAAGGTAAATATTGTAGGTATCGTTGTTATTCTGAAATCGAAACATCAATTTTATAAATAAAGTTTTCTTTGATGATGTTGTGAATGACGATGTTGTGAATTGGATACCGAAAGATAATCCGTTATAATTCACTTCCTCATAGAGAAAGCTTCAAAACAATGTTGTGAATGAATACAATATCTCGCAGAGCTCACCTTAAGATTGACGTTGAGTAACAAGCATCTAGTCCATAACACACAGGCTTACCTCTCAATAAGGATATCGGAACAAATTGCCTGTAATATTGTTTTTTCTTCTCACGAGCACAAATCTGAATAGTTCTCGCGGTAACTTTAGGATTCAACCGCGGTTTACTGCTCACGATATCAGGACTAGTACGAGAAAATTGCTTATTTGAACTTATTTGAATCCACCTCTATCCTATACTTCATTTCCTGTTACCTCAGCATTTTCACGCTTCATATTCTTAGAATATAAAAGCACCTTTACGTACATAGGTATATTCAACGATTTTGTAGTTTCATATTTTGTAAGCGTGCGCTGCATTAAAGTTTTAGCTAAAATCTGACGAAGAAATGTTAACTTACGATTTGTTTTTAGACATTATTATTGATTTTGCCTTGCACAGTTAACTTTACATTTGTTTGTAGACATTATTATTTGTTGTGCCTTGCCACAATGACTAGCGCCCTACGAGTTTAATTAAAATTATATTCTACTACCTATGAGCTTGGACAAATTAGAGCAAATTTCTCAATTAGAGAAACAGTTTTTTTTTATACAAAAATACTATACACCTAGCTTAATATTGGAAAGTCGTTGTCTGACAACTTCTGAGATTATTTTAAAATGTTCATGGTAAATTTGTAATTTTGGGACATGTTTTACAAAGTCCTATTTTTAGTACTCTTGTTTAAAATAAACAACAATGACATTAGCCTTATTTTACGACTAAGCTGACTATTAATATCAATCATGTAACAAAAAGTCATTAATATAATAACCTTATAATGACGGAAGTAAAACAAACAAACAGTTTCTGTCTCGAGGCAAAGTGAATTTAAATAATAATGTAGATAAGACTTAATAGTACGGTACAAAATAATAAGCATGTTTTACAAATAGGTATCATGTTAATGCACTTGTAATATTAAATTATACTCCTGTGAGTATAACTGCACAAAATGATAATAGATTTCAATTACGTTCGTTTGAGGTCGGAATTTTCGCTCTCGGTATCAGTACCGTCAATTATTATAATATTTAATGTTACCCACGTTGGATATTATTAAAATTGGCGAGAAGAAATCCAATATCGTAAGGTGGGTTAAAGGATAAAACTAAGTGAAAATAGCTACTGTTAAATATTTCAGAGAGGTTTTAGAAATATTAAATAATGATATTTAAAGTGGGTTTCAGTATGTATGTGTAATCTATTTCTACCATGGCATTATTTCCTGTCAATGTTCGTTTTAGTTATAGTAGAATGTTCCATTACAATCTGGAGGACGGACGTGGACGAGGCTCAAATTTTAAATGTGAATGATAACAATAATATTTTTGCAATGGTATCTAAAAATTAAAAGTTTGGTATAAAACAAGCCACGCCTTATTCCTTCCAAATAATTTCAACGCCGGAAATTAAACGGAATCCAAACCGCAGCTAAACAGGAAACTTTAAAATTAAAACTGTTAAATACCACCCTTTTCTTGACGGATTCCACGTTTATCTTATAATCTTCAGTGGGGTGCAACCCTTTTGCGATTGTACTTTTTACAGGAATTTCGGACAATCCTCGTTTGTTTGTACGGTTTGAATTAGCAGTGTTCCCTTTTAGCTCCCGGCTGACGTATTACTGTGAATTTGAGAAAAGTACATCAAAGGAATTTGCGTATATTTATTTAGATGTAGGGTTCATTGAACTCGAAGAGAACAATGGGGTGATTGAACTTAGAGGGTAAACAAGATATTACTGAAATACATAATCTACGTAGGTTCTTACTATATTACAAGCGAAATTATTTGTACCTAATTAATAAAAGAAAACGTGACAATATCACGATGCTTTTGGAACGTTGTATGAAAACAAATAGCTCTGGTGTATTTGAGATTACCAGCCATGTTAACGCAAAACAAATATTTGATATTAACCAACATTTAGACGAACAAGATTTGTAATTTCAATGGTAAATATAAGCGAATATATTTACAAGTAAATAATAATTATTTTGATACTTCTAATGTTTTACCAAAATGTTTCTTAATATTTTAAAAGATTTGTAGAATTCTGCTGGTCTTATATGTTATCATATTAATATCATTCATGATGTACATAACCTTGAAGGCTTCAAACTGCCGAACCCATTGAAGGCTTTGCTTTGCTAGGTAAACCCAAGTAAGGGCTCCCACACATAACTGCGAATTCGCAACGCATCGCAAATATCTGAGAGCTGCAGCGAGCAAATTTCTGTAATACCGCGTCGTATCGCATCGCATCGCGGTTTTGTGTGGGCGCCCTTAATTAGACATTTTGATGACGAGTTTCATTTTTGTTGCAATTCTACAGACTAATTTCGGAGTAGAATTTTCAATAGTTTTGCTGTTAAAAACCCAACCTAAAAATAAGCGTGAAAACCCTTAAACAATCAAGTCTACCAACTTAAGACACAAAGGCTCACAGACTAAGCTAAGCTTTTAACTTAATAGCCTCATACACATTCCCATTAACCCACAATGAACTTCCCATAACGAACAAATCATACGTCCAGTCTAATAGCTAAATACCCGATGCTTAAAGCTATTTACATCTGGATATGCCTTTACCCACTTTATGTGTGAGTTGAGTAATTGCCGTCATAGTAATGCACAATAAACTTGCTATGGTACACTGCACACAATAAATTCCTGTTTTACGTCTTTGATTAGCATGGTTTCGAGTTACTGCATGACCCTGCATTCATGCAGTAAAAAGTAGTAGCAACAAAAGTGACTGCATGTTTTACGTACAATATACATAGAGTCGTACTTACGTAGGTACGTCTGTATCGCATAATGGTTCTATTAAATGCGATCTAGGCATACCCCTCTCGCCTTATTCATTCTCACGAAACCTTGTAGGTACTGAGTTTTCTCAAGAATATTTCTGGTATGATTAGAACAATATTATTCCAGGTTAGGTACCATTAATTAAGGAACTCTACACGTTTGGACTTTAAAAATTACACTTTAATTAATAGGTATGTCTTTCTGTCAATTATTTGTTATTAAGTTTCTCAACTTATGCAAAGACCTACGTTGCAGACTGTACTTAAATTCGCAATGGCTCGCGTCCACAATATTAGACCACCCTTTTAAGCAGATGTTTGTTCAGTTATTTGTTTTTAAGCTCCTATACATATAAGCGGCTTCAACTAAGCTGCTAAATATAAAGTGTTTTGAAACATTATTAAAATTATAACGTTACTTTCAATTAGGGTACCTATGTGGTTTTGTTCTGCTAATGAGGTCGTTACAATTAACGTGAATGAGTATTTACTGATATTGACAGGTCGTTAATATAACTAGATTTTAACCATAGTCATAATGCAGGACACAACAATTAACAATTATTGACCATTTACGAAATAATTTTGGAAATGTTAAATAAACATAATGACATGATTTTTTTAATGTGTACAAATAACCGATCCGGTATTAGTACAAATGAATATTTAACATTATGTATCAATAACTTTCTGTTAAAATGAAAACATTTCAGCTTTAAAGCTACGCATCAGCTTTTTCATCTTCCAAACACGCAAAAGTGAACAAGACAAATAAATTCATAATAATATTCTTCACACTTTTTTATTCATATTTTTTCAACTTTACACAATGAATCAAAATTACGAATTAATTTACTCACAATAATACCTACGCTGTTTCTTAAAAAGTGTAACGGACGAAATGATTCTACAGAATTCGTCTCGCTCCTATCTTGACGTCTCTCATGGACGATAATAAATGATCTGAAAATATTCCGGTATAATTCGACACCGCCTTTTGTATTAACACTATTATCAATTTGGCAAGCTTTAATATGGTCATTACGACTGTAATTTTTACCCGTAGGTGCGTTTAATACTTTTTATTCTCATACTATAAAATCGATTTCATCTTATAATCGAGTTATTCGATTATGTATAATGTGCATTTTCTTTTTATGTAAATTAAACTGTCAGGTGTTTGGAATAAAGTAGATATAATTTGTGGTTGGCTTTAATTATTAATGTAAAATCCTTACTATTTTAATACATTTTATCCTCTTGTGATTTTATGAATTAGGATCATCCACGCTTTAAAGGCTAAGCGGATTTGAATGAAATTTAGCAAGAAAGTACCTAAATCATGATCTTGATTGGGACATAGGATAAATAATTATTCATACAAGATAGTTTTTGTCTACTTTTATCAACTTAATATAAATGTAAAATAAGATTACTTATCAAAAAAGTACGCATGTGTGGTAATTAATGCTCGTTCCTTCTATGAAACGAGGCTTTGCCAGCAGTTGGATGGTTACAATCTGGTGCTATTTTTACCAGTAATATATCAATATGTAGAAAATATAGTGTTATTACTACACATATTTTTATGAACCAAAATTCTATCTCTAAGTCTCTCGGGTATGTCAGAAAAATCTCAGGTGTAGCGTATTAAACTGTAAAATGTAGCAACAGACTTACTCTCTACAATAGACCTAATCTGTTCTGTAAAATAAGGGTTTAGCTCTACATATCACTATGGATTACGTATTACGCGAAATTATTTCTACGCGAAACACCACCAAAGATTAGTAAAATAAATAATACCATGAAAAAGAAAATTAGAAGATCTCTTCGGTATTCAGATATAAATATTATAGCCACACCGCCCAGAGCATCCATGGACAGCAAGACAAGTGAGCTTTCCAGCAGGGACTTCCTGACGCTTCAAGAGAAACTCAAAGAACTCGAGCTGCAATTGAATTCAGGTAAAAACGAAATAGCTAACCTAAATCAACAAATTCACACCCTCCAAAAGGCGTTGCAAGCAAAGCAAGATAAAGATTCTACACCTATTCATCACACAAGTAACAGTGACACAGGGATTGATCTAAGCAAGAGACCCAAATTATGTATTCTGTCTAACAGCTCCTCCTGGGGTACGCTGTCAACTGTTGATGATACGTTCAGTCACCAATTTGACTACATCCGCCATGTCTCGCCAAATAGTAGCATTAAGTACTTACTTCAGAATATTGATAAGAAATTGCAAGGATATGATTTACAGGATTATTGTATCATAATGCTAGGTGAAAAAGATTTTAAAATCACATGTGATTGTATAGAGTTAGTAAAAACCATAAGGGAAGCATTACACCATATTTCTCACACGAATATAATTTTATGCACTCCTACATATGTATGTGGATCTCTAATATATAATTATAAAATAGAATTATTTAATAACCTATTATATTTAGATTTACAAAATAATAACTATGCTTATTTTTATGATTCGAATCTATTAACCTCATTTGATATGTTTTCAATTAATACGGGAAAAATCAATAAAAAGGGTATACAGCATATCTACAAAAATATCTTCGATAATATAAATATTGATTACAAATTGTATGGCTACCCATTAATCACCCCCCGAAAGACTAATCCTGAAGTTGAATGTTCTAAGTTTTTTCTCATGCAGAGTAGCTCACAAAATTAAGAATAAATGTAATAATAAAAAACGATCAAAAAAACTACTATTATACTACCAAAATGTTCGTGGTCTCCGCACGAAAACTGCTGTTTTTTACAATAATATGTCTGCAATATCATGCGATTGTATCATCCTCACTGAAACTTTTCTTAATAATTCTGTTTATGACTCTGAACTGTTTCCTCCTGAGTATACGGTGCTAAGAAAGGATCGTGCCGGTAATGTCGGATGGGGCGGTGTTCTCTTAGCAGTAAAGAATAGTTTTAGTGTTAAAAAGATAACAACCGTAGATGGATTAACTGATGATAAAGAATTGTTAATTGCTATTATTACATCGAAAAATATTAAATTCTTAGTTTGTGTTGTTTATTTGCCGCCTAGCTACAATGAAAAGCAATATCTTGATGTATTGAGTTGTATAGAAAATGCCACTATAAAATATTCTGATTGTAAAGTCTTAATTGTCGGTGATTTCAATTTGAAGTCATGTAATAAATCAGTTCAATCTCAGTTTAATGACTTCTTGAATTACTGCAAGTTCCAGCAGTGTAATAACGTTTTCAATAAATATGGATGCGTCTTGGATCTGGTATTGACTAGTCTAGACTACGGAAGTTGTACTGTGTCGTCAGAAATAGAGCCGTTAGTACCTATGGATGCTTATCATCCTCCGTTAGAGATTATACTTACGTTATCCACAAATAGTGCAACAAGTAGACAATTTTCACCGGGTGAAAACTTGACTACAGAGTGGAACTTCCGTAAAGCAGATCTGTGTGGTTTGTATACTGACATAGGCGACTTGGACTGGTCGGACCTAATGAACCAAGAGAACGTAAACGTAGCTGTGGAGATACTATATAATAAGCTTAATAACGTCATTAATACACGAGTTCCACATAAGGCAATAATTACCAATCATAAATATAGTTATCCAAAATGGTATACTAAAGAAATCATTTACTACATCAAATCAAAATATCATAATTTAAAAATGTTTAAAATTCATGGCCTAGAATTTAACAAAGAATTATTTAAATACTATAGAACAAAAGTGAAAGAACTTATTAAAACAGCGTCCCGAAATTATATAATAAATGTTGAAAACAATATAGTACGCGAGCCCTCAAGTTTTTGGAAATACGTCAAAGACAAACGCAGAAGTAGGCAACAAACTAATGAATTTGTATATAATAATAATTCGGTAGTAGGACAGCAAGCCATTGATGCGTTTGCGCAGTACTTTAGCTCAGTTTTTCAACCTACCATTCCATTGTTAGACGTGGAGACAGCGGAGCGCGAAGCAATACATGGAGGCTGTGCAACTAGCGTCAGCATTAATATTATTGATATATCAGAACTGAGATGGGCAATACGACGTCTTAAAGCATCGTCAGCTTACGGCCCTGATAACATACCTGCGTTTTTAATAAAAGACTGTGTTTCAATTCTTGAAAATCCATTGCTATATATCTACAATCTTTCGCTTCGACAATGCCTCTACCCCAGTGCATGGAAAGTATCCAGGGTAACTCCTGTACCTAAAAGTGGTTCGTCAGCTGACGTAACCAACTTCAGACCTATCGCAATTTTGTCAATATTTGCTAAGATATTTGAATCCATAATTAATAAATCCATTTATCAACAAATAGGCCGGCTGCTAGATAGCTGTCAACATGGGTTCCGACCGGGTCGCTCTACTTTGACGAATCATATACAGTTTGTAGACTACGTCACCACTCGGGTTAGGACTGGTTGTCAGGTTGACGCAGCATATTTTGATTTTAAGAAGGCTTTTGACCTAGTAGATAATGATGTACTTTTAATTAAATTCGCTGCTCTGGGATTCTCAACACAGCTTCTTACATTTATGGCAGACTATCTTAGAGACCGTAAGCAATTTGTGAAACTGGGTGGCTATATATCACAAGAATATTATACTCGCTCCGGTGTGAGTCAAGGTAGTACTTTGGGTCCAACTCAATTTTTAATAATGATTAACGACCTACCCAGCATTACCTCTAAGGCAAAATGCCTAATGTTTGCTGATGATCTAAAACTTTTCCTCTCAGTGAGCAGGGCTGAAGATTGCATAGCATTACAAAACGATATTGATGCTGTGAATGAATGGAGTATAAAAAATAAATTAACGTTTAATAACTCAAAGTGTAAAACCATAACTCTTTCTCGGTCACGCACTCCAATCACAACGATATATCAGCTAGCAGGTACTACATTAGAACGTGTCCATTCAATTCGCGATTTAGGCCTAACTATAGATTCAAAGTTAAATTTCCATGAGCACATCATTAAAACATGTAAAGATGCAAATAAAAATCTAGGTTTCATAATTAGAACTTCGTATCAGTTTAAAAATGTTTGTGTTATGAAACTCCTGTACAATGCCTATGTGCGAAGTAAGCTAGAGTACAATGCCATAATATGGAGTCCCCGGGAAACCTTGTACACCACGATGGTGGAAAAAGTCCAACGCAAGTTTGCTAGATGTCTTTACAAACGCCAGTACGGATACTACCCATTTCTATATCCATCAATGTTTGTATCGGGCATGGTTGATCTAGACACTCTACAGTACAGGCGGGATTTTATGATAATAATGCATTATTACTACCTACTAACGAACAAAGTAGATAATCCCGAAGTACGGGAGAACATTCATTTCTATGTGCCGGACCAATATATGCGAGGTGTTGGAAGACGGCAGCACAGACTCCTCTCTTGTCCGCCTGAGTGGCGCTCCCCACAAGCAGACAACAGCCCTACTTCCAGAGCCATTAGTGTTATTAATTATTTTGTAAAGGCCAATCCAGAAGCAGATATATTTGTTGATAAACCTAGCATCATGTATAGAAATGTTTTAAACTATTTAAATAGGATAAGTTAGGATTACTAGGTATTATTGTTATTTCCATTATTGTTGTGTTTGTTTATAATAATTATTTTAGATTTTTAATATCTTGTTTCTTGTGTGTTTGTGTTTTTGTATATTTAGTATAGATATAAGCGTTTTGGTTGTGTATACTGTAAGCTTATATTTTATGAATAAATGAATATGAATTACGAATAAATAAAATAATTAATACTTAGATGGGTTAATCTAAAATATGGAGTCAACATTTTATTACGAGCTTTTGGTCGTAGATACATGAAATAATTTTTGGGTACAAATAAAGCAGTGAATTAAGTAAAACAATGTAAGGGATTTCATTAAAATTAATTATTTTTCATTCTTAAATTTATAATGATTTAATTAGGTACGTAGTTACTTAAAAAAATCTTTAATAGTTAAAATACTAATTTCAATGACGCATGTGATACCCAGTTTTTGATCAGCTGCTTATCAAACACATTCGCGGACATTGACCAAAAAAGCACGTACCTACACAATCAACACATTATATAACACAGACTCAATCACACTCTCCCATACGTTTTACCGCGCGAATATAAAAAGTAAAAAAGGTACAATAAATACGTCTGGCGTGTTTTCGGCCTGACCGGTGTGCCGGATGACATTGCTGTACTGTGATTAATTGTCGCAGCGATTGAAACCGTCCAACCCCCCACTGGCAGACGAAATGGAATACCGTGAGCCGAATAGGACCTTTTTAATAACGGGCGCCAAGCAGAAACTAATTTATGTGTAGGTATGTCTAATAATACATTCATGTTACAGTTGTAAACGATTGCGTAATAGGAATTGGATACGTGGATGATGACAATGAATATTACGAAGCTGCGCAATAATACGTGTATACTGTAAAGTATATGTGTGTATGTATTTGACTGTGAATGACATGCAAGTTGTCACTTAGTATTATCATTTTTGTCATCACGTCTCTTCCTGTAGGAATAGTTGAGTTGAGCTGTTGTACTCCCAAGCCAAAGACAATAAAAGTCACATGCAATGTTAGGGAAACCTAACGTTTATCAGTCAACGATTTAAACCCCAAAATATTGCATACAATTTTCTAGAAGATAACCCAATATCGACCAGGACCCAAACTCTAAACCGTACAAAAATAAAACGTAGGTATTTGCCAGGTTCTCAGTCATCATAGTCATCATTAGACTATCTTAGTCCACCGCTGGACATAGACCTTTCATAAGGCACGCCACTGAGCTCGATCTTCGGCCTTCCGCTTCCAACCGCTGCCAGCCATTTTGCGTATATCATCGCCCTACCTAGCTGGTTCTCAATACAATCTGTAATTAGATACCCAATTATTCTACTGAATTCGAATAAATATATTGAAAGTTAATGAACCATAAATAATTGAGCAATTCAATTATATTTTCAAATTACCAAAAAGGCATCATAATAAGCAATCCCACATAATTTCACACTCGCGAAAATGAATCGTAACAGTCAGAAACGTGTGAATAAAAATATAGTTTACGAGCGATATTACCGAAATTATGACTTGCAAATATATTAAAGTCAGCATGTAATATCGCAAATAAGCGGGGGGAATTGGCACGTCGAAGTTTATTTGTCATGTTAACATCTCTTTAAACCTTGGTGCTGTCTGTTTTCTCTTATAAAATTATTAAAAGCCTTCAATAAATGCAGGCCGCCGAACCGCCATGCCACACTGAATTAGGGTTCAACTTATAGAGACTAATGCTCTACATAATCAACATTAGGTTCACCTACTTCACTACTGGGTAAAGATAATTTTAATTCAACATTCTGTACTTTTGGGTTCATGATTAATTCGATTCGATCGATCTGAAAAAAATTAATTTCAAGAGTTAAGCTTCTTAGAAGTAGTATAAAAATAATTCTCGGAATTCACCGAAGGATATTTGGAATTCAATTTCAACACCCTAGCTTGGAACTATAAATACGTCGATGTTCATTTTAAACATTGATATTTGCAGCTATTAGGTATACCTGTATATTATAGTAGGATCAAGTTATAATTATGTAACTTTTCTAATAACATTATCCGCCAGTATTCCCTAAGCCTGATAAATGTTGTACCAATTTTTATCAACACTCAGCATCATGATATTAAATTAGGTACAAAAATCGTCTAGTACATAAGCATACTAAATTACCACAGAAAGATAATAATAAAATTCACAAATCATTTATTTACATATACAAGAAACACGTCAACACTCATAGATAGGAATATCTCGTTAATTCTTGTAGATTCATCGTTAGAATTGTCCACCTGCACGTTTTTAGATTTATTTAATAAATAAGCTTGAGATTTTATGTATTATCGTCTATGCTATCTTACCTCTACACCATTTCTGTATGTGCAATACAAAAATTTGAATACAGAACTAGAATCATTCTACAAATGATTTAAAAAGAAATACGGAACTTCCAGAGCGTGGGATGATTCACACTCGAGCCGTTTCGATCTTATTTATGACACCCGTGAGTATAAATTAGTTCATTTAACAGAAACCCGCTCTTTAGGGGTCCTCACAAACAGGTTCAATCGGTTAATTTGTATCATTTTTTTCATCTCATTGTGTACGGAATGAGTTTAGAGTCCTTGACTCAACGAGGTGGAACTAAAGAATCGTATTTGTAACGAATCGATGTCCGGCGTTCGTCGTGATCTTTGATGGTTACACCTGCCTCGGTTATCATCCAAATCTCTAATTAAGTAATTGGCTTTTTAAGTATTAAAGTTTTTTGCTGTGTCAGGATAATACGTAGTGTTGTTATTGTAAATTGTGTTCTCGTTAATTTTTTGAGCAGTTTCCTCATTGAGTTTTTGCTTGGTTTTATGATCTCATTGAAATGAGTTTATGAAGATTAAAGTTTAGGCGTTCTTGATATTACAGTTTAACTAAGCAGATTTAATAGTTGCAGAATGATTTAGTATTTTATAGTGAAATAGGGTTCAAATATAATGATAGATAAACCTGTATGTTGCAATTTTTAAAACCTCCCTTAAATTTTCATTGATATCATAGGTAAGCAAGCTAACAGTATTTCATTGCACGTGAGTGTAGCCAGTGAGCCAATTACTTAACTTACGCATTAACCAAAAACGTTTTATGATTATTACGAATATGTCAAAAATAACACACAATAAACGAATATACAGCCAAAACTCGCGCGCTCGTTCCTAACAATTCACATATCAGGTCCAAAAACTCATCAAAGATCATGCTGCCAATCAAAATACCTTTACAACTTTCATTCCACGTCAAAAACGGTTCACTAATAGAAAATGTTTAATAGAAACTTTATTTTAATTACACATAAATCCGGTTTCCATTTAAAACAAGCGCTGACCGTGTTTTGTGTGAAGTTATCAAATAATCGACCTTATTGATGTATGGGCTACCGTCTAGCAATGATTTATAATGGCTTCCGACTAGGACATCATTCCTTTGCGATGATTTTCAATCACATCCGACGGTTCGTTAGCGCTCGTATCTATGATCGGTCGTTCTAAGCCATATGTTATGATGGATGCGGCATATTTTATCGGCGAGATGAAAATGGCGATGAATATGTGTGAAACGTTTTGGGAACTTGCGATATTTAATTAAATTGTTTCTCAAAACTTCTGTCTTTATTTATATCTTTGCTGTTTATGTGGATTTATCGATAACGATTTAAAATATTTTTGTTACCTTCAATATCAGCGCCGTCCGTCACTGTTTTACGTTAGTAAAACCAATCTGTCAATTAAATAGTATATAATAGTTTTTAACAATCTATCACATTATCGTTTTTTACAGAAACAGTCACATCCAAATTTAAAAGTAACTCTGTGTCTTCAAAACAATCTTTTACCGTTGGCAACATCAACAAGTGATACAAACACATGTAAATAAATTGAGATGAGCATTCCCGCGGTTGGCAGCACGATCTATCAGTAATTCACGTTGCATTATCAATCAACCGTTCTATGATTGATGAAATATTTTCATCGGTAGCCAGATAACTTGTCTGCTTTTTGTTAATTAAGACTTCTACGCACTACGTACGAGCTCCTTACTATATTTTTTCTTGTCCCGTAATAATATCGTCGTATCTGATTGATAGTCTCTCATTATTCTCGTTTAACAAAGCTAATACTAATTTTAGTGGAATTACAATGTAGATACTTGCCTATGTTACAAAATGAAATTTAAACATTTAAGTCTACATTTGACTCCCACAAGTAATATTTTTTTTTACAATAGCTGTATTTACCTGGCTTTATTGTGCGTGCTGCTACGAATTGATTACTTAGTAATATTATTCCTAGGTATGTCCATAAAATAGTAACATTTCCCGATGCGGTAGGCTATAAAAAGAAACTTCACAAAAGCACGATAATTTATAAATACTCTTTCTGCATCTTTCATATTTATGCTACCGGCAAGTCGGTTGCAAGATAGTAGTACCTACTACAGTGAGGATATTGTAATTCTTTTGATAAGGTGATCGCCTTGAAAACCTCTGACCCGCTCCTAATTTAGTTTTTCAATCATATCTCGGTCTCGGTTTAGAGCTTTTTAATCTGCAGTCTAACAGACCGACTCGGTAAAGCAATATTTTGACTTCATCATCATCTTCATCAGACTATTTCAGTCTACTGCTGGACATAGGCCTCTCCTATGGCACGCCACTGAGCTCGATCTTCGGCCGTCCGCTTCCAACCGCTGCCAGCCATTTTGCGTATATCGCCGCCCCACCTAGCTGAAGGACATCCTTCCTACGTTAACCGAACCGTGATCTCTACTCCAGAACGTTTCCCCCAACGGTTGTCGGTTCTGCGACAGATGCGACCTAAATTAAGACTTATTATATACTAATACTAACTAGTTATTAAAATGACAATCAAAATCTCTTTTCAAAAGCATTTATTACTGCACGTGGCATAGATAGCATCTGTTATTGACCACAGCAAGTTTCGTGATCGTGCTCAAAAGAATATAGTTCTATCAATAATTTAATTCCGACCAACAATATTTTGATCTTATCATTGTCAGCAAATTAGAGAAATTAAAGAATTCTAATGTGATCTTTATCAGTGTCGTTATAGCCACCGTAATTTAAGATAATGTTTTGGATGCGGTGTGAAGGGGAAAAAGGGTTGAAAGTGTAGGTCTGGCAACAAATGCAGCATTGACCCTTCCTCCTCATTACGGGTCGCGACTACACAGACAGTATTTTAATTATGTTAGTAAACATTTCTGTGTTATGGGCAGAGTTCACTTTAAAAGTTTGAAGTAGCAGATTTAATTTGATTTTAAATAGTTACGTTGTTAATTTGTTTATTTACTTACTTCCATGTAAGTATTATAGACGATGATCCATGGACTAGGATTTATGTTCTCGGGCATGAAATCATAAAAGAACAGAAAATGTATAAAATCAAAATGAAGTAAACTGCAATAAATTTCGTAAAATATAGTTTTTTTTATTTCGTATGGGCTACAAAAGAGCCCTTATAAAATTACATTTCAATAGCATTCGTGTATATATCCTATATATAATTATAATATTTCATGAAAAATAATATCTATCAACTTTATTTACCTTTTCAACTTAATAAAATGTTGTCAAGGAAAATGTTATACATTTCAAATGAACATCATTACTGAGAACGAACCTGGCAGTGTACCTACGTTTATGTTTAGCAAATGAAATGCAGCAGAATATTCAGAGTTTCAGAGGGTACGTTAGAGCAACACACGTCAGACTTTTTATTTATTCCGTCCGTAAGTTTAAAGTTTGGACATTTGTTTAAGTATGGACAACACAGTGGGGCAACATGCTTCTAAAGCGTAAATTGTGTTAAACAAACAACGACAAAATGTGTATATTTAGTTAAATTTTTCAAGGTAACAAAATTAGAGCATATAATCACACGACACGCATCGATTCGTAGTCTTCGATTGAAAAAACCGACTGGCCAACTAGGCGATGACTAGCGTTCGCGAGTATCGTCTCGACTGTACAAAAGGGCCAAATCGAATCGAACTGTTAGCCATTGTACAGACATCTACTCACTATTTGTATTCGGATTCTTTCGAAACATTCCATCACTAGTGTCCCTGTCGACTGTTAAACTAATACCGCTAGTTCGTAGCAAAAAGTATAAAAAAAAACATAACAAAAGCGTACTGATCTAATGACATCGGCGGCGCCAAAGCAAGACCGATTGTTGAAAAAAGAAATACTGAAGTTGTGTACTGTGATTGGATTAGTGATATTATTGTTCTGCTAATTGATATTCTGCATTTAACAAATACTTATCTTTTTAAACTGTAATTACTTTTTAAATAAATAAAATAGATAGCAACAGGAATTGCTTCTCACAATCCCAACATCCTGTATAGTGTTAGTTTGTTGCTCTGATAAATAATATCATAGAAAATCGCTGCGCATCTTTACAATGTCAGTTTGCGGGCACTCAGTTATCAAACGTAATAAATTCATTCGCTAACTAACAGACTTCTGCAATTACAAACTGCTAGACGGTACAGTTTAGCAAATATATTCCAGTACAAGCGGTGTGTGCGGTTACTACGAGTAGTATATACGAGTCCGCCGGAGGACGCTTCATCGCAACCACTTCCCACGACTTTCTAAACTGATCCTCAACTTGTAACCATTAGAAGACCTGTTAAATGTTGAGGGTACGATTATGCAAACTGCTTTGTACGTTGATATTTAGTTCGGAACATAATAGCTATTAAGTTAGATGTTAATATGTTATTTTGATTAAGTTACCCTATTGTGGAAACCCTCTTATATAACTGATGCTCGCGCCGACAGAGATAATATAGTTACGGTCGGCCACACTTCAATTTACGTCAAGTTTCCAGTTTTATCTTGGCATCACGATTGTTTGAGTAGTTGGATGACACAAGTATGGAGCTTGGCTAACAAAAGCGCTGCTAATTATTGTACCGTTATTTTGTTAATGCATATTTCATTTTGACGGAACTTTCGTGATTGTATTATAGAGTGTGATTTCCGGTGTAGCCAAGCATATTGGTATGCCTCGCATACGAGTAATAAAAATAAAGTATGGATAAACAGATAAAATAATCGTGCTATCATCATAAATTCTCTTTCAATGTATGTCTTGACTCCAAGTTAACGCGGGTAAAGCTCAGTATTCGGTATTACCAATTAAAAGAAACGTAACACCGAATATTTATTAAAATTAAATTTATGTCTTCATTAAAATTAATTAACTATTCATGCAAAGTACAAAGCTATTGGAGCTGGTATTCGGTTACTGCAATTTGGAAGTTTTAAGTCAATGCTTGAAGTTTTTTAATTATGCGTTAATACCATCGCAGAGCTTCTAAATTAATATCCAATAAGCCGAAAGTTTTTACATGTCTAGAAAGTTTGTGATGTATTAAAATATAGGGATTAGATGTTGGTTATATTAATAAAGATAGCAGATTCGAAATTTATGTGAATTCAGTAATTTGTTTTCTAGATTACAAATATAATTTAAATAAAATAGGCAAATCGAAGTATTTTCGAAACTTTTAGAGGGTTTGAAATTCATGATCGAACCCATCCTTACTTATGTATGTAGGTATTATGAATTAGCAAACAACACTATGATTGTAGACTATTGTACTCTACATGTGTTTTTTTCGTATTATCGTCAAACAAAAGGCGTGTCGTTTATGATTATTTTATTTAAAAGCCTTCTATGGTTAACGTAACTAACAAGATCATCTAGTTCGGCAATGTTGCGCATGAATTAACAGCATTGTTACATAAAAATTGTATTTATTTAAGCTTCTTAGCCATTGAAATGCCTTTTGTAATCCTGTATTGCTAATTCAATCTTTGTCGGCCCTCAGTATTGTCTTTTACCTTTTATCTTAACTGAGATTATCTCTATTTCGGAAGATTGGTTCGCGACCTACTTTACCTGTTTACTTATCTTTTGTTATTTTAACGAGTTTATTGTAACTGATGTTTTTGATAAATAATTTTGATGGAAATCCGTGGTCTCTGCCTACCCCTCGTGGAAATAGGCGTGACTTTATGTATGTATGTATGTAATTGTGCGTTAACGGTTGTCGAAATCTTCGTTTCAATCTTTATGTGAGACTATTATTTTAATAGTTCTTACTAAATAACGAAAGAATATAAAAGGTCTTAGATTGTAACATTTCATCGTGTTTTTATTATAAAATCAAAAAAGAAATGAAATTCGTCGTTTAAGATACTGATAAGATAGCATAATTGGGTGCTTACCTACATGTTTTATACGTTGTAATGACACAAGATCGACACTTTAAGTGTACTGGATTCTATTAATTAAAATGAATAGGTATATTTTTATAGATCTTCGTAAAATCGGCGTCAGCCATACTAAAATGAAATCGTAAAATATATCGATATATTTTAGTTAAAAAGATCATAGTTTATTTCGAATAGTGAAAATGAAATCGAACTTAGAATCGATTAAAACAAAATCGATTCCTTCATAATATATTTATTATTTTAGAGATTGGTGCACCTGCTTAAAAGTCTATGAACAAGAAAAACTGTAGTCTTTAACAGTTTATATCATTTGACAGACTATAAATCGTTATATTAGTGAGAGATATTCCATTTATCGCGTTAGACAAGTCTCGTGTCCCGCTGAGTGTAGTATAATTTGCCTGGACGGCTCAGCGCGCGGCGCAGGCGCACTGACAATAGGGTGAAAAACCATCAAACCCGTAACGAACCAAAAAACATTTCGAATTTACTTTACATTTCATTGACTCTACAGTTATAATATATGAAATGACGGTGGTCGAAAAACCACGGTGAAAAGTAAAATGAAACCTAGCGTTTTAGTTTATAAATTCACATAGTAGAAAGTTCCAAAGCCGCATGAGGTTAGGGCAGTCGCGCACTAAATGAAATTCCATAGCCGCCGTCGCACGCAAGATAGACAAAGCAAAGGGACGTGCAATTGAAAAATGCCTTTGTCTTAAATTCAATAAAAATGTTATGTAACTGGTCTACGTATAACAAAGTAGTACTTTCTTGTTTCGTTACTCAAATAGTTTGTATATTTGCTGTACATTTTGTGTAAGTCTGAATTTTAGTTTGCTGAAACTTGGAGGAACATGAAAGCGAAATATTAAGATCGAAAGAAATATAATATGAACGTCTCAGATATCTTTTTAGACAATAAACGTTATTAGCGTAGACATTTTTATTAAAGTAAAGTGGTGTGTTTGATGTAGGTTTTCAATGTCAGTCTATTCTTTCAGAAGGCAGCTCTATTGTCGCGGTGGATTAATAAACTGACCTTCTGTGTGCGCTAAGGGTTTGATTCTGATACGAAAATGTATATAGGATCAACCAACTGATAAAGGGTGGTGGACATAGCTCTTGTTTACCTCATTAATAATATTGGAGACATTCGGAATGACCCTTAGATGGCTTTAAAAAAATGAATTTATTCAAAATGTTTTATCTGAATTTATACGCTGTTTTTTTTCTTCTCACAAGCGATATCTTGTAGCTTTGATTTTGAAGTCGAGGTCAGTGTTCTGAAATGGAGCTTCAATCTTGTAGAGCTGGACTGATATCAAGTTTATTTCTAAGGATTACATTTCGTCTGAATCAAACCTCTTGAGTTTGAATTTTCAGATTGGACACACTATTACAGTTATCTAGGTTTTTCAGTTGTAAATTCTAAGTAGCAAGTAGCAGTCCAAAGTTAAAATTTTAGCCCGATGGATAATGGCCGTGAGTTTGACCATAAAATTACATTGGACTAAATTTTGTTATTATTTCGAAGTGATTGCTAACCCCTCCGAAGATAAATTGGCAGATTTAATACACATAATAGAACACACATAGGTAAATTATTCTTCTGTTAATTACTGTTTATATTGTAAAAAATCTAGGTACTTGCACAAAACCCCTGGCAAGAAAGCATGAATTTAACCAACACAAAATGTTTACAAACTCTGGCCCAAAAGTTATAAAATGGTGCTAGTTTATTTGACATTTGTACGGTTTTGTATCTATCTGAAAAAAAAACATAGACGGTAAATTAGCATATGAATGGTGATCACATTATGTCAGTCAGCGTTAGTAACTTTACATTTTACGATATCATTGACTAGCTTTAATATGTTATACATTTTATTGCTGTAAATTGGTATCAATCTATTTTTGAATGTTGTATCTTATAAATGTTATTACATTTAGTTGACTCTCTCTTGCAATTGGTAAAGTAATAAGTATCTAAGTCATTTTTAGTCATAGTCATAAGGTTTTTATTTTATATAGGCTCCCAAAAGGTCACTTACAAAACGTCAAATCAATTTGCTTGGTTCAAACGTGTCGTTTCTATGGAGAAGAACCTGCAAGAAACTCCATAGTTTTGAAAATAATTGTCTAAAGTAATAGATAGGTATAGTATTTTTTTGATTTTCCTACGGTGCGTAAAGCCATGTCAGAGGCCTACCGGCGGTTTAAACTCTATCACCACTGCACCAGGTTTTTAGGTCATCAACCATATGATAAGAAGAATAGTTTTTCATGGTGTGTACTCTGGTATCAATAAAAATGTGTACATTTGTATAGCTACTTTAATTTTTTTTATTTTTAAAAACGTCGCCCACACTATGAATTTCTCCTGTATCGTAGGTGCGTTTCACAAACATGAAATATCACATACACAAACACCCAGACTCGGGACAATCAAACGTGGATCGCACAAATGTTTGCCCCGCGCGGGAATCGAACCCGCAACCTTTAGCGCAGCAGTCTAATCGCTTAGCCACTACGCCAGTCAGGTTGTCATTAGACTGATGTAGAAATATCAAAATCTGTTACTCTCTAAAAGCGGAGTACTTTAAAATTATTCAAAGCACGTGTCGTCACAAATTTTCCAAATGTCAGCGCCTTTAAGATTTACATAAAAATGAATACTTATTTTCTGTTCATACTTACTCCTAAAATTACTAAATATTGAAAGGTCAGCCTGTTGCAGTCTACTGCTGGACATTGGCTTCTCCCAATGTACGTCACAAAGCCCGGTCTGCTGCTTTTTGTATCCAGTCGCTGTCACTGCCTCTTCTATGCATTCAATAAATTAATCCTTCGTCTGTAATCCATGTTTTTCAAACAGATTAAAAGATTAATAATTGCATTATTGGCGATTAACATTACGTTAAAAATCTTGTTTTTGTTTAAAATAAAAGGGAGATTATAAATAAAACTATAGCCGATGTAAGGACAAAAGCCACCTTTGAACAAGACTTGTCCACAAATTCCCACCCACTGCTGACATAAAAAAACCAGAAATGATCAAAAACTGCCTCATAATTGGCACAAAAGATCCAGTATCGGCGAAAAGATCGGCCGAACACAGAGCTCTTTATCTTTTTTGAGATTAATATTTTTGTTAGTCATTTTTTATTTGCAGTTAGGAGTTTAATTTTTATCTGTCTCGTAGTTTTGTCGAAACTATTGGGAGAATTCAGAATAGGGAGATGTATAGATACGATGTGTCAATAAATGTTTTACTACGCATTTATCAATTTAAAATATAATAGCATATTATTTCCAATCCAACATATTTTACATAATGTTTTAAGAGCTACAACAAATTAGAAAACTCCAAATAATTACTTAATAAATACCCGCAAACTTACCTCATTGCACTCACTCACTTTTACATGAAGTTGTAGTTTAGGAATATTATATAATTTATGATTATAAATATGACTTATCGGTCAATTATTATCAAGCAAAGAGTCTACAAAATTTATATATTATAAAAATTTAAACAATGTTGCGACTCTACAGCTCTGTCTTGCCTCAAAAAGGACCATTTTTTTAGTTATGAACAACGCTTATAGTGATAATGTTTGCTACCTGAGCGTGGGTGCGTTTTTGATCCCGGCACGTGAAATATTGCGAGCCATCCCCTGTCACATATCTACCTTATAAACTCGAAAAAATATTCCCGAGAAAAGGATAAACTATATCGCATAACTCAAGAAAGAAAAGGAGAGTAATATCCCTCGGAAAGAACGAAGCGTTGTTAATTGCTTTGATTAGATTTCAAGGATATTAATATAGCGATTCACGCGCTCTGTCAAACCTCATATATTTTGATTTCGTACGGTGCATGTTTTATGAAATAAGGTATTTCTTATTCAATAGCTGTGTTTACCCTTCTCGGGTTTGGGTCATTGTGTATTATAGCCGATGTAGTACTACTATATTGTTGGCAGCCGTGACTGTCAACACTGAGGTCAAATAAAAAAATGTTAAGAAGGAAATATTTCGCACCTAGCACACTTCCTCCAGGAAGTTTACTTTGTCACTTTTTAATGCCCACGTTACTCTTTGTGCGTGTTATGTTTGGATTTATGGGACACATTAGCTACCGTTGAGAATATTTTGATCCGATTCGAATTGGGATTACATTTTTGGTTGCCATCTTTTAAAAAATGGTTTCCTACTCAACTTAAGCTCTGTGAAATAGACGGATGTTATATATTTTCGAAATGTGGGAACAATATCACTGCAGCCGTGTGGTCCTTAGTTAGAGCCTATAAATGTCATTCCTCCATACACTATCACCATCATTCTGATCACCAATGTGCTAACAATGCCCTATCGTTTATTTTAACGGTTAGCGAAGGCCAGTATGGCTTCGGACATTAGCTGCAGGCCGAATTGTATGCCGACAGTTATGTATGTACAGAGTGTTAGATATTTCAGCCTATTTAATTTACGTGTTTTATATTTATGACAAAATATTTATAGCATCTTAATTTTTAAGACGAAAATAATTTTAAATAAAATGGCGTAAATACTAATAAATATACAAGCACGTAACTCAAACGCAATTTCTATGCTAACAAGGATACGCGTGTTATCGTATTTGTACCGCTATCTGGGTGCAAAACACACGGGGTGAATATTTTACACATTTTGTTTTACGTCTCTACGTATTCACGGTAAATAAACATTTCCTGGAGATTTTTATTTACTATACTTTTTTGCGAAGTGACGAAACATGCTCTTGAAACGTTCAAGTGGTCTAACAAGGCTCTTGAGATTTGGTCTTTATTTTCGATAATAGATATTGGTAATGTCCCAGATATTTTGGGATGAAATGTGTTTGTGGAGTAGTGAAAAAAATTACAAGCCGAAATTAGCTAAGGTTGCTTCATGAAAATTATTCGATTTCCAACCTTATTTATATTGTGTAAGGAACTTACAAGTTATACTTATCAGTATTTGTTTGCTAGTTTGTATACTAAAAAAATGGTATGTTAACTAGCGGAAGACAAAATCAAACAAATCCCAAAAGATAACATTACCTTAAGTAATGTGACCTCGTGACAATTTCTTGGGACTTATGATAAGTGGAGGAAATTTTAATGCTGTAGAGTACACCCACATTTCGCCAGTTTTGTTATGGGTCCAATGCAATAAGGGGCGAACTTATTGCCATCAACCAGGCACAAATCCAGTCTCCGTGCTGCTATTGAGAATTACAAAAAAAAAACTTAGTCACAATTTGCCAGACCCGGGATTCGTACCCAGGACCATAAGGTCCCGGGTATCATATCATGAATATAAGCTCAGTAGACTCAGTAGTAGGTCTATTTCGTACTAATGTATTTAAAGTAATAATGTTATCATAACAATCGTCTGCTTTTATAATACTTTACTTAAATAAATGTTCAGTTCAAAAGTCAAGAGATTATTTCTTGCTCACTCACGTACCTCAAGTACAGCCTCAATATAACTCGTCCTTATCCTTGCGGACTTGTGATAACAAAATTTATATTCCAAATGTTATCAGGCTTACAATATAAAACGTTTAAATTATGTAAAGTGTTATGTAAAGTTGTAAACAAATCGTACACAATCTACGAATAAGAAAATATATATTTATTCAGAACCACATTTGATTTCGTATTTTATTCGCCTTTGAAGCTGTAGTGGTATGTCTTTTAGAAAATTACACTCATTTGATAAATCTTGTTTTCTGAAGTCTAATGTTTATGATTCTGAAAGGATTTCGTATTCAGAGTTAATAGCGTTATACGGCGAGGCTGTAAATCATAATGATAATACGGCACTTTCAGTGGATAAAATTGAAAAATAAGTCTTCATAAAGTCATTGTGTTTCTATTGGTTGACCAATTATAGTAACAAAATGACTTTATAAAACAGTTGCCAAATAGAAGATAACAAAACCAGATGCATGTAACTTTTTGACACCTATTAGCAATCTAATAAGTGTAAAAAGGTTAGGTCATTTCTTAAATTTTCAAAATAATGTTACCCAATTGTACGGACAAAATATGATCAAAATGTAAGCCAAGAAACCATACCGAAAATATTAGGTAGATTTTCAAATAACAAGTATGCTCCTTCGATATTTACTCAATGCACTGAAAACTTTAATAAAATGAAAGCGAAACAAAAATGACCTATCAGAACAAACTCACCCAACCAAAGCTCTCAACCAAAACAGTTTGTGCTACGATACAGGTAAACAAAAAATCGGTTGCCTATTTATAAGAAAAATAGATACACTCGACCGTTCGGCCGATCATAAAATTGATCGGCACAAACAATTTTCATCGTAACGTCGACGTGCGCATTCATCAAAAAACATAAATACCTAAGCGTGGGTAAAGAGATACCCCTACGGCGAATATAAGCGAAAACGATTGATCATTATTCATTCCTTCAGCTGACAGATTGTGATGTGAAACACTTCGGTGTAATAACTTTAACACGGTTCGGCGTCTCCTTGATAGATGTTTTTTGAAATAACGAAACGTTAACACAATGTTTTTTTAGAACTGAATACGGCCGTAATTACGTCATCGCTGCTACGTGTAAGCTTTTGTCTCAGATCGTGATGAATGATATTGCTGTTGTGACAGCCACGAACGAACATACGCACATGATTTTATGAATTTACGTAAGGATCGTAAAGCGTTCGTTTACAGAGGTATTGTTTTAAAAGTTATCGTAAATTATGTTGTTATGACAGTTTCGGAACGTTTAAAACTGATGATAATGACTTCAATTAAATATAAAAGGAACTAGGTAATTTAAAAATAGGTACGTAGAGACATTTGTAAAGTAAACAGTTACTGGAGCTAAGTTGGTCATTTACTACAAACAAAAACAGTTACTATGATTTTTCTTGTGGTTTGCACATTATTTACATGAAGATTGTGGATGAAAAACATTTAGATACATTATACATTTATTTTAAATATAATGTACAGGCGAGGTCTAAACGAATCAAGACTACGTTAAATCTAAGTCTCAAATAAGACTTAGATTTAACGTAGTCTTGATTCACAAATAAAAGCAAAGAGAGCAATCATTGATTTTAAATAAACAAGTGAAATTCTTCTGAATTAACTTGTTTACTTACTTTGGCTTTAATAATAAATTAACAAGTTTAACACCAACGCAAGGCTTAATGAAAATGATATAATGAAAATATGATAATGTTAATAAGACCAAATATTAATTCTCTAGTAACGTTCAACCTACGTTTCTGTTAGAATAACAAATCTCCTACATTATGGTAAAGTAAAGAGCCAGAGAACTTATTGAAAACATTTCGAAGATAAAAAAATACAATGTTATTTCTTGTATGATATGGATAAAAAAAAATCAACATGCTCATTAGTATTATTAACATAACATCACGCCTTTATTCCCCGAAAGGGTGGGCAGAGGTGCACATATAGTCCACCCTCATTTCGCCAGTTATGTTGTATGCGAGCCTAATGCCATCAACCGGGCACAAATCCAGACTCCGTGCTGCTACTGAAAATTACCTAATGGAAAACTTAGTAACACTTTGCCCCACCCGGGATTTGAACCCAGGACCTCTTGCTCAGCAGTCGCGCTTAGCGACCACTAGACCAAGCAGTAATTTTAAAGAAAGATTTATTAAACACAAAGAAAGCCCGCCCTTTGCTCCTATCAAAATTAATAACAAACTATTAATTTATCTCACGTCAACCATTAAGCGTCAACTAAGTGACAAAAGAAAAACACGGATGCCGGGCAAGGCATCTGTCTTTTCATAGTCAACTTAACTAAAAGGATTAAAATGATATCTTCCGTCGTCTGACAGCCAGTGTGGTCTGCCAAGCGTTAACAGAAAACCTCTTTTGTTAAAGAATTTTGTTACCTTAAGCTTTTAATACCTTTATGCCATTGCTTTTTAATTTTAGCATTATATAAAAAGGGTTGATTTTAATCCCGATTACGTGTACTTTGAAAACGTTTTAAAGATGTCCTTTGTTGAATTTTTAGATTCTATTCATATTGCGGTAAGTTCATTTAGATTTCTTTGAGAAAGTCTTAAATTGAATTATGGAGTTAGGAGGGTTATAGATATTATTATGATTTTGTAAAATCCTATTAAATTTTATTTATATTTAGGACAATACCTAGTGTTTTTTAATCATACAAAATTATGTAGATATACAACAATATTACAACATATAATACAAGTAGTAAATCAAATCTTTCTTGAGATTTATTAATTCAAGACTTCCGTTATAATACCTATAACACCAAATATATAAGACCAAAAATCACCAAAGATTTTATAATAACAAAACTGAAATAGTAAACCGTATTTAAACCGCAACATCCTAAATCTAGGCTTCCTCGTGTTCCTTATAATTTCTGAGAAGTCTTGATATGGTTTTAGATCGATCGTGTTAAGGTATGCAAAATATTCCTATAACTTAGAAGGCTTCGGCTGTTGACGCACCAAATTTCTCACAGTGACCGGAATTTTTGGCAAAAATATTAGCACAAAATGACTGTGCATTTTTTAAACCATTAAAGCCCAATAAAACTTTTTCAATTTACATACAAATATGACTTTAGCCTAAATTTATATTTAGGTACAATGTTGAGGATCAATAACAAATCTCAGTAGGTATAATAAATATAAAATCCAGTTCAACTTCCCAAAGCAGCTGATGCCTGGTTTCATTCAAAGTTTGCGGTTTGGGAGACGTACAGTTGATCGCTTAAAGCTCCGAAAAAAATAATTTATTGTAATAAGTCGTCGTGAGCATTCGCCACCGCTCGGCTCATCTCGCCCCGCTCCTCACCCCTCCCCCAAGCGTATACTCGACTCGACTGCAATGCCTCTACTAACATTCAGTCGACTAGTAGCAGCGTCTGGGCACGGTCGCGCCACACGACGCTCCGATCGGACTTACGTTACGGTGAAAACACGCTTATCACCAACGCGATACAATATTCAGTTACGAACTTTATTAAATACAACCAGTTAAATCCTTATAGAGAATATTTGTAACTATACTACAGTGCAATTTGGACTATTTAGTAATACTGTTCTGGACAGTTTAAGTGAATATTTTGTTTACGTACCAAGGAAACTAAAACAGAGGAAAGTGATTCAATCTACGCACCATGAGCATTATCAGAACAAGGACTATGTGTTAAATTGACGCCCAAATAGTGTTCATAAATTGATGGATACTACACATCCGGCAAGGGGACGCAATACGCGAACGCCGACGGAAAAAACATGACACTGAGCCTATCGTGTCTTGTTTTCTTTCTTCCTTGATATTTGATTTTCCCAATGATGGCTCTACAGAAAATTTCTTTAAGAAACCGACTTTGCCAAACCTTGTTTTGGTTTGTCATCGGCCTAAACGTGGCTGATCAGAGCTCATTGCCACTCAAATATGAAGCTCCTGATGATTGCCAGTGGTGGCTCAGAGGCCCGAATGATGCACATGAAGTTTCCCTCACGTGTAAACTACGCACAATTAATAGTGAATTTGACACAACCAATTTCAGTGTCATTCCTTCAGAACACACAACATCCTTAAGAATAGAGTGCAATGAAGAAATGATGTACAAAAGTTCCCTCGATGATCGGAGTTTTGCGCACCTGGTGAAACTACGTGAACTTGTTTTAGATAACTGTAAAATTGGAAGATGGCCGCCTGGTGTACTCTCTGGCCTTAGAGACCTCCGAAATTTAACGATACGAACTAAAAACACAGAGTGGGCCGCTATGAGTTTAGAGATAGCATCAGAAAGCTTTACGGCTGTTCGACAGTTGGAAAAGTTGGACCTCAGTTTTAATAACATCTGGTCGTTTCCCGAAAACTTGTTTTGCCCGCTAACCAACTTGGTGTATTTGAATGTATCGTCGAATCGTTTACAAGACGTTAGTGATTTGGGATTCAGAGAGCGAGCAATGCATCAAGCTCTAATAAGTGAGCAGGATGGACCACCTCCCTCGGCACCATCTATGTCACACGCATCCTGCTCATTAGATATTGAAGTCTTAGACGCTTCAAGCAATCACTTTGTGTTGATGCCAGAAAATGGATTTATGGCACTGCGAAGATTAAAAGAACTTCACATACACGATAACGAAATATCGATGGTCGCTGACAAAGCGTTATCTGGATTGAAACAGCTGCAGATAATTGATCTTTCAAACAACAAAATCGTTGCTCTTCCGCAAGATCTGTTCAAAGATTGTAGACCAGTCATAAAAGAAATATACTTACAAAACAATTCTATAAGTGTGCTTTCACCGAGCCTTTTCGCCAACCTAGATCAGCTGTTGGCGTTGGATTTATCTAATAATCATTTAACAAGTACTTGGATTAATGAGAATACTTTCACTGGTCTCATAAGAATGGTGTTGTTAAACTTATCTAACAATCGTTTAACAAAACTTGATCCCAAGATTTTTAAAGATTTATACACTTTACAAATTCTTAATGTTCAGCATAACATGTTGGAGAGCATTGCTGCTGATACATTTGCACCTATGAATAATCTGCATACGTTGATATTATCATACAACAAGATATCTCATATAGATGCCTATGCTCTGAATGGGTTGTATGTGTTGTCTCTACTATCTATAGATAACAATCACCTCGAAGAACTCCATCCAGAAGCATTCAGAAATACATCCTCCCTACAGGATTTGAATTTAAATGGAAATCGTTTAAAGAAAGTACCCATCGCGCTAAGAAATATGCGATTACTAAGAACTCTTGATCTGGGAGAGAATCAGATATCGTCATTGGAGGAACCCGGCTTCGTTGGTTTGCATAACGTATATGGCCTTCGTCTTATTGGAAATAAAATAGAAAATATAAGTAAAGACGTACTCTCCGATTTACCATCCCTACAAATTTTAAATCTTGCACGTAACAAATTGAAGCACATCGACATGAACGCGTTTGAAACATTAACAACTTTGCAAGCTATAAGGTTAGATGCTAACCAACTAACAGAAATTCAAGGCCTATTCGTTAATATCCCCTCCCTACTGTGGTTGAATGTATCAGATAACCAAATAGAATGGTTTGATTACACTGTTATCCCATCGGGTCTGCAGTGGTTAGATCTTCATAGTAATAACATTAAAGAGCTGGGGAACAACTATCGTCTTGATAAGGAACTACGTTTGCAAACATTAGACGCAAGTTTTAACAAAATGACAAAAATATCGGCTTACTCAATTCCCAGCAGTGTAGAGTTGCTGTTCCTGAATGATAATCAAATTACACAAGTTGAAGCTCAAACTTTTGTTGGAAAAACCAATTTAACGAGAGTCGATTTGTATGCAAATCAGATAACTAGTATGGATCTCAATGCGCTTCGTCTAACTCCGGTCGATCCGGGACGGCCGCTACCCGAATTTTATATCGGCGGAAACCCGTTTCAATGCGATTGTACTATGGAGTGGCTACAACGCATCAACAAACTGGATCATCTTCGACAACATCCTCGTGTTATGGACTTGGAGAGCATATATTGTAAATTATTGTATAATCGTGAAAGGACCTACATTCCGCTTATTGAAGCGGAATCATCTCAGTTTTTGTGTACATATAAAACTCACTGTTTTACGCTGTGTCATTGTTGTGATTTTGACGCTTGTGATTGTGAAATGACGTGCCCGTCGAACTGTACGTGTTATCACGACCAACCGTGGTCAGCAAATATTGTGGACTGTTCGGCTGCCGGGTATTCGGAAATACCTAGCAGTATACCTATGGACGCTACTGAACTATATTTAGACGGTAATAATTTTGGTGGTTTAACGAGTCATGCTTTTATTGGACGTAAAAATTTAAAAATATTGTACGCTAATAATTCTAACATTGATGCACTGTATAATAATACGTTTAGTGGACTAAAACGCTTAACAATTTTGCATTTAGAAAAGAACAATATCAAGGAGTTGCTAGGTTTTGAATTGTCGCCTCTAGAGAATTTACGCGAACTGCATCTACAAGACAATAAAATACACTATATCGATAATCGAACCTTCATGGATTTGAGGCATTTAGAAGTGTTGCGCTTAGAAGGAAATAACATTTACGGCTTTGCGGTGTGGCAGTTCACGATGAATCCATATTTGGTAGAGATAAGCCTCTCGCGGAACCTTTGGTCGTGCGATTGTCAGTATATGCATAAATTTCGCAATTGGTTTAAAAATAACCTAGGAAAGGTGGAGGATGCACATAAAATCACGTGTGTATTTGACAACGTAACAAACGCCGTGGGGCCACATATGGCCGATTTTAATTCAACAATATGCACGAGTCATGTGGGTGGAAGCTCATCCATAATAGAAAATCAAGTAATTAATGATTACCTTCCCTTGCTGCTAATATCGTTGTGCGTATTCATTACGAGCTCGGCGTTAATATGTGGGATATTCTACTGGCGGCGTGAGCTTCGAGTCTGGATCTACTACCATTGTGGGTTCAGAATGTGCTACAAAAGTACAGCATTCGACGATGAAGCCGACAAAGATCGACTCTTTGACGCCTACATAAGTTATAGCGTGAAAGACGAAGCGTTCGTCGCTCAAATGTTAGCGCCCGGCCTAGAATCCACCGATCCTAGTTTCCGACTATGTCTACATTACCGAGATTTTAACGCGTCTGCATACGTAGCGGATACAATAATAGAGGCTGTGGAGTCATCAAAGAGGACGATAATAGTCCTATCTAAAAATTTCATCAACAACGAATGGTGTCGTTTTGAATTCAAGACGGCACTCCACGAAGTACTGAAAGAGAGACGAAGAAGACTGATAATAATATTGCTAGGTGAGCTACCGAATAGGGACATCGATCCAGAGCTCAGGTTGTGTTTGAAAGCTAACACGTGTATAGAGTGGGGCGATAGACAGTTTTGGCAAAAGTTGAGGTTTGCAATGCCGGACTTGCGGAAGTGTCAGTATCACCGGTCGACAGTGAATATTTACGCTTCGGTGTCTCCGGTGGGGGCCGGGCGGGCGCCGGCGCCGCCCCCTCCGCCGCCGCCAGGCAAGCTCCCCCCCCTCCTCGGCGACGGGCTGGCACTGCCGGCCAGCGTGCACACGCGCGACGTGCACCCCCACCGCATCCCGCCGCAGGCGCAGCTCTGGGCGTAGCGTATGCTCCAACGCAGGTAAACAGACACTGACATTACTTGCAACGCTTAAGCGTATTAGTCCAATAAAATGGTGATAATTAATTTTAGGTTGTTCCACAATATTTATTGTATAGCATAAGATTTACAACGCCTAACATGAATCTGCATTTATTTGTATAGAATAGGCCGCTAGTTTTATTTTAAGTTGTTACGGAATAATTTCCTGATTTCTGCGATAGTAATTTATAGATTACGGAAAATCCGATGTAAATAATGATATTTGTTAAAAAATATTTCAGTGACTATAAATATTATTCGGATCGCTTAAATATTATATAATGCCAAAGTTTAAAACTTATAGCTATGTACAGATGCATTTATTATTATAGTTTCCTTAGAACAAACACTGTCAATAAAAGAGTCTGTAAATATTATGATTTTGTATATAACATTGTAAATAATACGCAAAACAATTATTACCTATATGAAAAAAGAAAACAAGAAATACACATTTTTAAAATTTTATTTACTTTTGTTTTATTTATTGTGTTACCTTTGTGTTCGAAGCATTCAGTTTTATTGGTCAGTTAATTTCATTTACACATGGGTAAGTAGAACAAATTATCAAGAATCTACATACAAGTACCGACAAAGTTCTAACACAGTTGCACACACTTGGAAACTGTAAAGTACTCATCGGCATGTTAAATGGAAGTAGGTTCGAACACTAACTCAGCCAATATGCAAACATATTGAAAATTGAAAGTCACTCTAGCAAAGTTTAGTGCGGGTAAATGGTACCCCGAGTCCTACGCTCTGCATTATGTACTCCCAGACTGAAGTTCAGTACATTCGTGAATAGCTACGAGTACTTACCCAACTAGTAAAATGATTTAACACAACGCAATTCACTCAATTTAACTCGAAATATCTATGTGAGCATGTGAGATCAAAGTATGTAGATTTTGATACAAAGCAATATTATTGTTTATTAATATGAGAAGAGCTTTTAAACGTTAGTATAATATGGGTTTTGATGCCATTTTAGGATGTTGCCTATGCTTAGCTTGAATCTAAATTGAAAAAGGGAACATTAAATTCGATGGGTGCGAACAGGACACGATAGCTCAATTGGCAGAGCTGCGCCATGGATCGGTGACGGTTGCGTGTTCGAGTCCTGCTCAAATCCATCATTTTTTAAATTCATTTTTTTTATTTATTTAGTTAAGAGTATATTGTCGATATTATAATCTTACTCATACTACATGACGAAGATAGTACCTATCTATAATTTTAATATAATCTAAATTGGTTTATTGGTTGATAAAATGATAAGAAAGAAACAAAATAACAAGATTCAATGATAATGGCAATTTAAAAACATGTGTACTGTGTAGGTCCTCTGCCTTCGTCACAGGATAAGAGGCATTGTACATAAATTACACCTTTTAGCTCCTCAAAGTTATTCAATAAAGAAATGTCTTGTTTGCAAGAAAAAAATCTGCTAAAGAAAAGAAACGACGTAAAAACTCGTCTTAAAAGTAGATAGGAATTATTTTAGAACTTCCTACCTTAACTAATTCAATTTGACTCTCAAGTTGAGCAAAAAACGGGAATAAGAAAGTTAGGCATGTCGAATTTATCGGACCTAATAAGTAATGAAAAAAGAAAGAAATAATATATATGGGCAATAAAGTAACTTAGTGACTAATGGTAGACATTAATTTCATCGTATTTATTACGTTGTTAAGTAACCGCAGACTAGAATGGCGTAATGTTTATTTGAAAAACAATAACGCATCGTGAAATGTGGCTATCACTTACAATACATTTTGCATTTGTTTAGTACACACATTTGTTACAAATGAGCACTTACTGGAACGTAATAAATATCATACAAATGTTTTAACGTATTTCGCTACAAGACTTGATGGAACAAACGTGCCATATTGGAATGCAATATAAACTGACAACGTATAATACAAGCTAGTTGTTGACTCTAAATAAAGCTATAATTCATAAACAGTGACAGACGTTGGCCTTAAGGGATGATTTAGATTTGTTTAAATGTTACCGACAAATTACCTTTAAAATGTAGCTCTATTATAGAATCAGCATTGACATTAAATATATTAAGATCAAGATACTTACACATTGTTATAACAAACAGGCTTAATTTCAAGCACCGTCATTCAAAATTGTCGGTAATGTTAGGTACATACTCACTCGGATAAAGATGAAGTATTACTATTAATGTGACATTAAAAGTAACATTTTAGTAGCAAACCAATTGTTGGATTACGAAGAAAGAACAAAGCACCACGCAAAGTTACTTATAGATAGATCTAATTCTTCGTATTGCCGACGCCATCATCATACACTTTAAGTAGCAATTCGCCCTTTGACTCGTCAGACCATTCTCTTCCCATTATGAACATACACGCAGCGATAAATTCTCATATTTTCCACCCCACAACGCCAGCTTATATTTCCCCTCCTACTAGTAACGACATCTAGTCGTCAACTCATGAAACTCCTATTATCTGTTTGCGGACGAATCAAATCGAAATCAACATCAGTTATTTTTGTCGTTGGCACCCTTATCAAAGGAACGTAGATGGGTCAGTTTTGCTTAGGAATGCCACGCGTTTGGATTTCTCGAGATTGGGTTTTTGGTGTCTAAATTCGTATCTTCGAGATAACTCGTTTTGTTGATCAAACTATTTCGGGAAAACCAAAATAGACACAGCTGTTTAATAAGGGTATTTGTACAAAGCAGGGATATTTTGGGAGATATGTCATGAACTTAGATATCAAGACATAGTTTCCTCTTCGACATTAGACTTTTGTTCATGAACTTAAAATTCCTAAAATAACAACATTTTATACCTTTTGATTGTTTGCCCATAGAACTTTAATACTTCCGCCTATTCTGAGGGGTGAAAAGCGTATGTAACTGTCTGTATAAATGAGGACTACTTAAGTAATTTACAATATTTTGTCTTCTTTCAACACTTTATTAGTCGTAGAAACGAATAGAAGTCCCCTTTCAACACAATATCTGTCTCCTTGCGTCAACAAAATCTGGTGTCGCTAGTCAGTGTCAAAGTAATGGGAAAACTTGTTTGCTACTGTGACCAATGTGCCGAGCAAATTTATGATCGGTAGGAGTCTTTATGACAAGTTTATATGGACTAACGTTTGCCGGACGGTCACAACCGATGCTATTCGTTTGATATTTCAAACTTTTAATTGTATTTGTAGTTCGTTTGAAATAGTGTCCAGATTTATAGACTTACCGCCTCACTCAGAGACGTTAATAATTACTTAAACTGTCACTAAGTCAGGACTGCTTAAAGAAAACCTTTACTTATTGATAGTTTTAGTAATCATTAAATGTCTCTGAGTTCGGCGGTTAGTAACATGTTTGAAATACGCAGTGAACTTAAGAAATGTAACTGTTGATATTTAAAATAAAATAATTATGAATTTGATTAGAACGATAATAACGTTTTAGGTAACTTCTTCAAAAATTTCGATGTATTAGCAACTTTATAAAAACGAATTAATTAAGTTAACTAGAATACTATAACATCTAAACAAGAGTAATTATAGTAAAAGTGTATTATAAAAAAAAATAAAAAAAAAAAAAAAAAATAAGCCTTTATTGCTGTTAGATTTTACCTTACTTAACTAAACATAACTTTTAAAAATGATAACAATAGAGGTAAGAAAACTATAAAATAACTTAAACTAAAACGTATTGTCGGCATTCGGCTTATCTCTCCTCTTAACAGCTTGTCTTTCGACAAAGGCCTCCTCTAAGGATTTCCACTTGTTTCTGTCCTTTGCTATACGTATCCATTCTGGCCCAGCTACTTGCTTCAAATCGTCTTCCCATCGCTTTGGCTGTCTTCCTCTACTTCTTCTGCTTTCTCTAGGGTACCATTCCGTTATTATTCTAGTCCATTTCTCATTCTTTTCTCTTAACATATGTCCTGTCCAGCGCCATTTTAATTTTCTGCATACTGATTGAACTTTTCCAAACTTAGTCTTTCCTTTGATCTTTTTTAATTGTATTTTATCCCTTCTTCGTACTCCCAATACGCTTCTCTCTATCCCATTCTGACACATATTTAATTTATTTTGTTGTTGTTCTGTTAAGGCCCAAGTTTGGCATCCGTATGTAAGACATGGCAATATGCAAGCATTGAATACTTTTCGTTTTTCTGCCATAGGCATTTCTTTATTTTTCATTATTTCGCTCAACGACCAGAATCTCTTCCAAGTGTTTGCTATTCTTCTTTCTATTTCTTTTTGCATGCTATCTGTCGGTGATACTAGTTGTCCTAAATAAATGTATTCGCTGACATATTCTAACTGCTGATTATTAACTGTAATAGCATTTTTTTGTGAGGAATTGCTCATTACTTTTGTCTTCGTAATATTCATTGTGAGCCCTGCATTTGCACTTTCGTCTGACAATTGCTGTAGCATTTTTTCCAAGGTCATCGGGCATTCGGAGAAAAGTATTAAATCATCAGCGAATCTCAAATGACTCAGCTTGTCTCCATTCACGTTAAGTCCGAAATTATCCCATCCCAATCTCCTAAAGATCAACTCCAGCACAGCTGAGAATATCTTCGGCGAAATAGGGTCACCTTGACGGACGCCTCTTTCTATCGGGAACTTTTCACCTGACCTTTCCAGTTTTATTTGTGCTGTGCTTTTTTCATAAATTGTTTTTAGTATGCGTATGTACTTTTTATGGACCCCTTGTTGTTCTAATGATTCCCATATGTAGTGGTGTTCCAGGGAATCAAACGCCTTGTTGAAGTCTACGAAACCCAAATAATATATTTTGTTGTATTCTCTGTATTTCTGAAGTATCTGGCGTAGGACGTGTATGTGGTCAATGGTCGAGAAGTTGCTTCTAAATCCAGCTTGCTCCATCGGCTGGTTTTCATCAAGCGTGTTAGTTAATCTAAACAATAATATTTTAGAGAAGACCTTATATATATTCGACATTAAGCTTATTGGCCTATAATTGTTAATATCCCCTTTGTCCCCTTTTTTATGCAACAAAACTATCATTGATTTCGTCCAATCTTCTGGGATAACTTCTGCTGTTATTATTTCGTTAAACAAATTGGTTAATTTAGGGACAATTACCGGCATGGATATTTTAAGAAGTTCATTGGTGATTTGATCGGGGCCGGGTGCTTTTCCTAACTTCTGCGTAGTAATAGCTCTTTCCGTTTCTTCTTTTAGAATAGGTGGTATAGGTTCAGTATCTTGCGTGTCGTCTATCATAGTCGTAGAAAGTTTATTATTTTTGCTTTTGTACAGCTCCTTATAATATTCCGTAGCAATATTTAATATATCTGATCTTTTTGTAGTGCTTCTTCCTTGTTTATCCTTTATATTTGGCATCCAATTCTTTTTCGATTCTAATTCTTTGAACGCTTTCTTTACTCCGCCTGTTTTCTTTATATGATATTGGAAAGTATGTGCCCTTCTTTGCTTTCTGTCTTTCCTTATATTTTTGTTGATATTTTTACTTATTTCTGCGATTTCTTTTCGTGTTTCTTTGTTTTTCTTGCCTTGTAATAGCAATTTTCTTTCTTTAAGTAATTGAATTGTTTCGGTGGATAGTGTGGCTTTATTATTTGTAGACACTTTTCGAGCTTCCGTTTTAAGAGTATTTACAAAATCGCAGTATGTCACTTCGATTGGTTTAGTGTGTTCTTTTTCATCGCTTCTCTCTATAACTTCTTTTAAGCAGTTCATTATCTCTGCGTTATTTTTAATGATCACATAGGGAACCGATTCAGTGTGCAGCCTTCGACTTTTCTTTGTATATGTCCCTCGTAACGTAGCGCGAATCATTTTATGGTCTGAGTTAAAATTTAAATTATGTAAAATTGCCAGATCTTTAAAAACTTTTGGTTTATTGGTCATAATGTAGTCGATTTCATTTTTAAAGAGTCCATTTGTGTAAAAGTGTATTACATACAACTTAATTACATTATTTTAACGCAATACTAAAAACATGGCGAAAATTGAATAATGCTCTCATCGTATTAAATGTGTCAGAAGTGTCCAGTCTAAACGAACAAGGGCATCAATACACGTCCGAAAATTTAAACTAAACAATAAACGTTTATATAACAATAATTTAATCTCATATTTTGGGTCCGACACCGGACAGAGCCACCGTAATGGAATTAGTTTTGTAATTAACTTACTTTATCGTTAAAAGGGGATACTCAGTACTATCTGCGTTGAAAATTCAAGTTCCATACGTTTGTATGTTGAAATGGAAATTACGGAACCACAGCAGTATTTACTAAAGTTAAGAGGGACGAAGGTTTAATCTGTTTGTGGTACTATTAGACATAAATACGACCGAACATTATATGTATTAAGGGATGGCTGTGCCACCACGCAAATGGGGACTATGTAAACAGTTCGTTATATAAATTTGTGTTAGATTTTGTGTTGGGAATGTAATTTTAGATAGGTTCGAGTTTTCACTTGTGCGTTGTTTTAATTGATTTCAATATTTTGAGAGCCATGAGTTTGGAGTTTGGACCCATTGTTACTACTTGAATGGGTGCGAATAGGGTTATCTTACTTTAAATTTTAAACACCTAAAACTGTTTCTATTAAAAAGGAAATGAAATGAAAACCAAACTTTGCAAATGCTTCTTTATCTACGACCTAACTTATTTTGTCACCGGTAAAGACACAAGTAAAAATACGACGTCGCTCGTTGGCTAAGAGTAACAAACGAAGTATTATGTGTTTATACAATTAAAAATCTATTCTAAAGAATGGCACTGACATCAATTCTTGAAAGCAAAAACACAATAACGTATAACGAGTATTACGACCATCAAATTGTAAATAGAAGCGCCCTACATAATCTACAAAAATATAATGTAGGTACCTTACCAAATCAAAATTACTTACCTCATACTAATAAATAAGTAATAGTAAATCAATCGTCTTTGGAACAATTTTTAAACAATTCTAAGAAAAGATTTAACTGGTTTATGGAACACGACCATGAAAAAGAACAAGACAAAACACAATCAAAATAGAACATTAGAGAAGGACAAAAGTAAACCGTACCTTGTGTGAAAGATTGATGTGTGTCGATAAATTCTTTTCCGTTAAATGCCAAGGAATCAAATTGTTAAGTTTGTACTACCGATAGAAAAAGAGATGGTGAGGCGGTCCTAATGTGGTTATTTAAATTAGTAATATGTGTCATGTATGGCTTCTATGGCCAGTTTTATATTATACCTAAAACGCAATTTAATAATGAATTTGGTAGTAATAGGAATAAGGGCCTAATTTTGGGCATGTCTACTTGTGCCCATAGTTTTGTCACAGTAAGAACATTACAGAAAAAATGGTGAACGGGCGAACCCTAAATCAGTATAATTTATTTTCTGTTCTGTCATTTTATTTTTTATAGTCCAAAATCTAATATCATATAAAAACATAGTTATTAATCTTTATCGTAAAATTGAATCATATCATACGACAAACACGAATTCAAATACAGAGAGAAGAGAGAAGATCCCATCAACAAATTCAATACGAGTACATTCCTTTGAAGTACGACCAATGTCATTTCAAATAACTTTGAATTTATAAATACTTAAGGATATTAGCTTACTTAAACATGTAGGCCTAACAAAGGAGCCATCTGCTGGAAAATGCCATATGGTATGACAAAAGACGCATGCGCAATTTAATAGCATCCTAGTAAAAGCAACGGATCCTTTTGAATATCATCTAAACACACAAGTATGGAAAAAATGTACGATGTCATTCGATAATCCTTTACGCACTAGAGATGTCACCGTCAAAGATCAGCTTTCGTCCAAACGGTGGGTTTGCGTAACTCAATACATTAAAAACCGGCAATATTATATCTCAAATATAAATCATAATGACTACGTAATAAGATCCATTATTGGTTGTTGATGAAATGTCAACCACAGACCACAGAACGCGGACAATTGAGGACAAAAAGCATCAGATAATATGCCATCCCTTAATCACATGCACCGTTGCACCCAAAAAAATTGTTGGTAGTTCGAAGTATTCGTATTTATTCGTTAACAAATCTATTTTCGAATGTCTATTTGTGCATTTACAACCGGCTTACAACATACTCTCGAGTAGAATTTGTTGTCAAAATGTTAAAACTTTGGCTCGGATTGTAAACGGTCGGGTGTCGGGTTCTAAATTTGTATCGTTTCAAAGAATGTGTAGGGCGCGTTCGGTAATACAATAGATCTCTGGTACTGTTAATTTCACTGAGAATGTCGTGATTTCGTGCACTTTTTAGTGTCGTTAATTCAATCTGGAACTTGGTGAAGAATTTGAATAGAGCGTCGGCCATGAGAAATTCGGAGCACAGTAAATAGCTCCGCAGAGAGCAGTCATTATGGTGAGTTCATTAGAGTTTCCCAACATTAAATTTGAATGATACTTTACTATCCTGACGATAGTGAATCTCGTGAGCGCCATTTTATTAACGCCATCGCAATAAAAGTGTTCGCAAAATATCGTACAAAAGTTAGCACATTATGAATTTCATTAAATAAGTTTAGCATAAATAAATAAATTAACTAAATATTGTTTTAATTGCTCCATAACTTTAATGACGACAACCTATATCACATATAGATAAATAGTGTATAGAATTCTCTTCTTTGTATTAAGGTTATAACACCAAATTGAAGTGTCAATATAAATTACTAGCCCCAAAGAGAAATTTAATTTAGGCAACATTTCACACAAATTACGAAATTATAATTCTAAAACCTTCCAAATATTATTTGAGTCGACAGTCGACTGAAACCGTATTAAATTTACACCATACGAGCATTATCAAATTAGATTATGAATCAAAACGCCCCAAGTGTATGCTCCGACCTTTATTTGCGTAGTAGTCGGCTTATGAATAGCATATTACTGAAGGCCTATCACAAGCGAGGGTATATGGTTTAGATAACCCAGAGACGGCGGTTACCAGAACCGAGTGCCAATAATTGACTATCAAACTTGATATATAGCTTTCTCGGCGGCTTGACGGCGATAGTTGGATGAGTTATAGCCGGTTTTGGTCCTGAGGGAACGCGAGACATTTTGTTAAGTCGCGTAAAAGTCGCACTGAGATTCGCTGCGTTGGAGTAATCATAACATTACAGATTGTTTAGGTTTATGATTAACTAAACGTTTTACTCGTAGTTACATCTCTCGTAGTTAGTAAAAAAATTAGGGGTTTTTGTCAATTCTTATTAAAAAGAATAATATATTATGACCCTAGAAGTAGCAGACATAGCATAGCAGTACACACACTGAGGTACAATACTACAACTCAGGTTGAAGTACAATTGACTATCTAAGATCATACATAATTATTATAGTCATGACAATTTGAGATCTGTGAATGAAATCCCTATTCTACTCTCAACAACACAAATATTGGCAAAGAAATATAAAGTTACTTTGTACTCGCCTCTAATATTTATTCAAAAAAATGAAGTATGGCTAATAAATTGAAAAAAATGTATACCTGCCGCTAAGCTAAAGCTGCGGAAATGTACGAGTCCTACGTCTGTTTTCGCAGTATATTCATGAATAGTTAAAAAGTTGAAGCACAATATTCTAACAGAGAAAAAAATTGCTGTAATGCGCTACAAAACCCAATAAACGTATATAATTATTGTTTAACCCATAAAATAATACAACATTTAGTACTAAATTCATTTTCATTCGCACGAACAAGCTTCAAATCACAACACTCGTTAGACTTAACATAAAATATTCAGTTGCATAACGAATTTACATTTGTAAAGCACGATCGGTACGTAACACATGTTAACACGGGTCTCGTTCATTAAATATTGAGGATGACGCTATAATTTACAATGAGTCCGCACTGCTTAAGCTCTATGTTATGAAAATTTAATCAAAGTTTGCAGCCCCAAGTGTATCGGTACGGATACAGTTTAATGGGTTCCATAGCGTTTCTGCGCCAGTTATTTGCATCGCCAACTTGTTTTGATCACAAAAGTTTTGTTACATTGCTATTTGATTCGGAAATACAGCTCCGTAGATTTTTTTTAGAAACATCCTGCGGCTGCTCTGTTGTTTTTCTTTCGTGCCAATATCAACTTCTAGTTAGTATAAAATAAACGTCGATTTACTGTTTATTGTATGTTCGTATTATCGAATATTTGGTAGTATTTACTTGTTGGCTTTGAAAGTGCAAATACCTTTGTGGAATAAAATATAAAAACACGAATAAATTTTAGGTAAACATTTTCGATTATGACATAAATAATATCGATTAGTCACAAAAAGGTGACAAAAGTACAATGACCTATTCTAAAACAAATGAAAATAAAAATACGCGTCACACATTCACTCATCACTGACATCAGCTTCATCATTAGGGCAAAGCGACAGCCTAAAAAATGACACGAACATTCATTAATTTTAGTTTGTCATACACTACTAATTTGTAAAATTTACTGCAGCCTACTAATAGCTTTGTATCCGGGATCACATCAATGAAATATTAAAACTCTTTGACGTTCTTCGTATATGGATTCCACAAACGTATTTATGTGTCATTTAACATCAATAACAGTTGAGAATCATCAGTATTAAGTCAAAACATTTCGTTTTAATTTATGTGTCAAACTTGTCGCGTAAAGCGTCGAGTGTGGTCCAACTAATGTGAGGTATTCTAAATTTGTCTTAATATAATGTTCTAATGATAATAAATATACGTTAAGTTAAAATTTACTGATATACTCGGAAGTTTTATATTATTTTCTCACCAAAAAGTACCCATGAGAGGAAAAAAACGACATAAAACCTACTTCAAACTTAAAGCTTTCAGGAGAAAGTATTCCTGCATCATAAAAAATGATTTTATCATCAATTAATTCTTTTTTTAGGGACTTGCAGTCTTGATTAATTCTACTTATACATAATGTGCACCATTTATATTATTTTTATTAGATTATGCAATTTAACTTTTTTACTATTACAACAATTTATCGCTTAATTCACTATAAACCGTGGTGCGCTAGGTGAAAAAGGAAAAAAGCTAATCAAACGAAGTATGCTCTAATTTTGTTTAAATTTAGATAACTTTATATGACTTCAAAACCGTTAAAAAGTACGAAATAAAGAGACTACTTAAAAATTCTGCCATCCAACAAAATTGCCGGTCCAACGACTTGAAATACTGCTCTATTGCAATAATTCAACCCCATAAAAGCAGTTATAGCTGCAATTGGCTTTAAGAGATCTATGAGTCGACTTAAACTGTACTCACTTTGCTAAAAATAGAAGATTCATACCAACCTTTGCGCTTACTAATCCTTCGTTCAGAACTGTAGTTCTGTTCTTTTATTTTGTATTCGTAATTAGTGCTCCTTATTTTGTTCCTAATAAATGGTGTGGTTAAGTTTGTAAGTAAGTAAGTAGGTACGACACACATAATATATTATCTATTTCTTACCATCGTACCTGAAATCCTGGTTGGTCAGGGTGCTCTATTCTAGTATCTAATAAAAAGATAAAGTTATTTTTTTTTATTCAAATGAGCCTAATTATTTGTAGGTACTTTTTGAACGTCAAATTACATCAAGACAGCCCCCAAACGCTCGCCTGTCACCGCTTCCTAGTGCTATAGCTGGGTAGAAGAAACCATGCAACTTGCAACCCAGCAGCACAATCTGTCTGTCATAGAATATATTACGGAGGTTATATTATACCAAGAACAATTCGCAGTAGGTAGTAAATTTACTATACAGCCATGTTTCACCACTCATTATAAGTCCTATGTTCTAGATGGCGAGCCTATTGCTAATCAATAGACCCACACCGACTTTGAGATCTCTTACTCACTTTTCTAGCACTAGAAAGGATTCGTATCCATGGTGTGAGCACTACTTTCACATATAAATATCTAAGATTTTTTAATTAAGTATGTTATACTGTCAACGATGGTTAAATTTTGTAATGATTTGAAGTAGGTACATTACGATTACTTATTTTTATTAGCTACAATTTTGTATAAAACCAATCAATTTACCTTTACCATCAGCTAATGTAAATATAAATATGAAATTGCAAAACCGATTGAAATAGGTATCTAATTTCAAGTTAAGTAATCTTAAAATGTATACTTAGTGGTAATTTAGGCGTCAATCCTTGTGTAAAGTCTGGAACTGATAATTATAATTATAATTGTTTTTATAATGTTAATTGCTATAAAAATGCCCCTAACTGCCTCATTAGTCTAGAAGTCGCTAAGCGCGACTGCTGTGTATGAGGTCCTGAGTTCGAATCCCGGGTCAGGCAAAGTCTTAATGGGTTTTTCCATTAGGTAATTCTCAGTAGCAGCACGGAATCTGAATTTGTGCCGCCCGCGCCCGGTTGATGGTAATAGGGTTGCCCTCATTATATGAGGACCTATAGGTAACATAACTGGCAAAATGTTAGTGCACTATATGAGCAGTGATCACCTCTGCCTACTCCTTTAGGGAACACAGGCGTGATGTTATACCATGTTAATAACGCTTTTATACCTACTAAATCTTGATGTATATCGGTGAGTATGTTTATCACTGCCAAAGGTAGGTAGGTATTATACCTTATAATGATTGATTAATCCATTGTAATGGATTCGATAATAATTATCAAAATAAAGGCCAATGAGATATATAATAAAGATTTAGATTACAAAAATAATTATTTTCAGACTTCAACCTAAATTCAAGTGCCTACTGTTTGCGACTACTACCTTCGATGATATCGGTAGATTTGCTCCCTCTAAGGTCAAATAAGCCGACACAGAAATAAGATACTGTTTGGTACACATAAAAAACAAACGAGTTCCTCTAATACCTGAGATTGTCACCGGCGATAAAAGGGGAACGAGAATCCTTACTTGATACCGGTGAAATACGCGTATGACTTGTTTTGTTTGTAGTATTCTCTTGTTTAGTTTAATCAGCTTTATGCTTATTTTTTAACATAAGAACAAGAAAGTAGAGTGCTCGCATATTTTTGTTTGGTACAGTTACATGTAGACTGGAATGTAACCAATGTTATGTTTCATTCTTTCTTCCATCTGCCCACTTCATTTTCTAGTACGTGCTCATAAAATATGAATTATAAATTTGCCCTAACGATACGTAGGATAATTAGAAACTAGGCTAAAGCTTCAGAACACCCAAATGCCAATTTATCAAAACACCATTATGAATCCAGTCAACACTTCGGAACTAACGGCGCCGCAGGCAAAAACTACTAGTTTACATAAAATACCAAACTTTCTCTGAGGTGTTCCTTAACAGATAACTGAATAATCATTCGGACATCATTATGCAGCGTTAAAAATATTTACTGCTGAAGCTAGAAGCATGTTGGCACCTGGCCTACCGATGTGTCAAGTAAAGTTCGAAGTGGTCATAAATATGAGGCAAAAGTTGTATTTTCTAACGCCCGAGGTCAAATTTAATTATCATGTATACGATGAATATTCTTATACATTTGTATATGACGCCTACATATACATAAATCAACGCGGTACCGCTTCTATATTTCAACAGGCAACTTAAACAATAGTTAAAATAATAGTGTCGATGCTCAAGAATAATTATTAAGGAACATTTTAAATAAATCAATGAATAAATTAGAGGCTGCTATTACGCTTGATTTAGATGGCAGCTCATCTGTTACGAACAAATTGCGTTCCGAGCTTTAAGTTTACGAAGAAGATATTTATTAATGACTTATTATTACAAAACTGTGAAAAAAGAATTGCATTATTATAAGCCTTTATGGCTTCTTTAAATGTTTAATAAATTCCCTTTAAATAAAAATATTATATCTACTAGTCTTTTATTTAAAATTTGCTAACCAGACTAATATTAAAAGTCTATAATGAAGGGTTATTTAATCTTTTTGGATATTAACCTATTCATATGGATTAATTTATTTAGAGTCAGTAATAAAAGTCTACAGAAATGTAAAGGTCTCTAGCAATCGGCAATATTTAATCCAAATACAAAGACTAACAAAAAGCTATATACATATTATATAGCCCATTTTATACATAATATACCCATAATGATTATGATATATTTAAGTAAAATGGCTATTATATTTATTCAAAGTTTGAACAAACAAATCGAGAGTAGGGAGAAATTTGAACACTCAGTACATAAATTAAGTACTCTTTGTAACTTGGACTAAACATTTAGTTATCGCCCTCAGCTGTCCAATAAATATTAGTCTAATTTAACCGGTATCTCCTACAAGCCGGGTGGCGTAGGTCAGAAGACAGTCGTATAGTACTGCCCTCTTACCATGAACTCTAAAAGCGGCACAGTTTACGTTGTGGAAGCGAGACGCCGCATTACAGTGCACGTAGCGGCATCTCGCTTCCACATCGTAAACTGTCTTGCTTTAAGAGTTCATGGTAAGGGGACTGATGTTATTTAATTTGATGGGATTTATAACAACTGAGTAGAGGTTGAGAGAAGTTATAGCACATTAATAAAGAGCCTTGAATGAAATGATAAACCTAATTACCACGGTATCCTCAGTAACCTTATTACGAGTTAAAAATTTCTTGTTCTATCAAGGGTTGAATAAAAGAAAACATCTCCTGCATCGCGAAGACTATGTCAGGCCATATTTGCACACACCCACATTTTGCCAATATCAATAACAAGTCACTCATTATATCAGCGGCTATGTCGATTGCTCAACTCATACGCTTAGCATTGAAATTAGTATGACTAATAGATATTTTTGTTTGTCTAGATAATGAGAGGTAATAAACAAGGGATTGCTGCGGCACTTGTAAACAACTTAATATAAAAAATACTATCTTTAGTTATAGAAGAGTAAATATTATGACGTCAGCATTTCAAACATTTAATCTGAAATATTCGCACGAGCTTTTACTATCATTCTGTAACTGGATTGGGACGCTCAGTGCTTGCCATTTACGAGTCCGCCGATCACGCCTCAGTGGATACTAGCATTAGCAGCGCTTAGCTATCGGCTCAGGAATATTTTATGGGCCTTTTTATTTATACGTGATTCTACTACATAGAAGCAGCAATAAAACAAAAGATTATTACATACTGCTTTCAGAAGATATTTAGGCCTTTTTGTTTGTCGTAAGTTAAGGTCGTAATGATTGTGAAAGCTATTATAGTCTCAGCCATACTGACTTATTTGTACAGCGCTCATTATTGTTCTATTAAAAGAGATGATTTAAAACACTTTTAATGTGATGACTCCGTACACTTGAACTAGGAATACGTGTAACTCGTAAAACAGTGTCTAGTAAACACCCACCTATCATCATAAATTACAACAGCTAGACAAAGCGAAGAATTCAACTAAACATTCAAAGGGATGGCTCTCTAATTCATCGAATGTAGCATCCAATAAAAAATAACATTACCAAACTTTTGTTTTAAGAGACCCACAAAAAGAGCTTACGACGGTTTTAACTTTTTTATTTCTACAGTAAGGCATGGTAATTAAGAAGAGGTTTGCTAGTTCCAACGTAGTGGCTCCTAAACGTAGTCCCGACTGACATTAAAGCAAAGGGAATTATGTCGTGTTCGTGAGATGTAGAAACCTTCTAGAACGGTCTAGGAATTTACTGTTCGGGTTAACGAACTTGGGCGCAGATAGCGTGAAAAGTTTTTATATTATAATGATTGCTAACACGTGTTGCCAGTATATAATTTTGCGTAATAAGTGGGTACGTTTTTGTTACTTCTAGTTAGATAATATCTTGTATACAGTGATTGAGATGTTAATATTAACACGAACGCTGAAGAACGCGGAACGTCAATTAGGTGTCGTTTATAATAACGGACTGCATTGCTATTTTAACGTTTTGCTATAACAGCGTTATAAGCTTAACGTTAAACAACAAATCAACAATTAATATAGTGTGCGTATAGTGATTTTCGAACTAAGGCACAGGCTGCATCAATTTAGGTTTACTTAAAGAGCGTATCCATTAACTTTGCATCAGCGCCTTTATCCTCCGAGACTCAACCGTATAAGGATTAGGAATTCGTGCGGATTTGTTTAAAGGGGAAGCGGGGAAAATTGAGAATTGTTTTCTCTACCGCACAGTGAGCGAAGCTTGAGACTGAAATGTTGGAGACACGCAAACATTCACTGTAATTACGTTACTCTTTTATGTATAATCTTCTCCTATTGTGCACCTATGTAGGGGAACTTAATCCTGTAAGATATGTACAGTTAAATGTTCCACGTGTGTGTTCCTACGCATTTGATTGGCTGTAATTGTATCAGCAATTTCTTCGTTAGTGCCGAGCAGGAGGTCTTAAGTTCGATATTCTTGTAATAATATTCTGGTGAATTTTCTCTATAAAAAATCTTATGGTTGACGTTGAGATACAGAAAATTAATAAAAGAAAAAACTGCCAAATAATTTAACACTTCAAGAATACCCAAAACCTTTATAAATAATCTAGCAGTAAAAATACAGATTAACATCGCTATAAAAACCTTTTCCTTTGTCCTTAATTCTTTTACTAAGCAACGTCAAAAAGCCTCATCAAAAACAGTCGACCCTTAATTGGAAAAACCTTTCATCATACGAGCGTTTCAATCCCTAAAACCCATTTCCAAATTTGTTTATTTCACGAACTGATAATTAAGGGGACTTTAGAAACTCGTTGCAAATTGACTCTCATTTTTAACAAGCGTGTCGCATTTCAACGTTAATTAAGTCTGGTTTTCCGACTTTATTATGCGAGATACGTGTACTGCCAAGCCCGGCCCTAATGTGATTAACTATAATAACAAACATTTTATTGGGGCGTTAGCGTTACATATGCCATGAAATGTAACCTTCGGTCGTAAAAGGAGATCTGTTGTTAAGAATCGGCGGGTGATCTGCTGGTGTTGAGGAAATGGTTCCTTAATTAGCTCTTGTAGCCGTAATAAAACCGCAACGTAAGCTTGGATTCAGAGGAACAATAACACGAGCAACCGATAATACTTTCGGGTTTTATTATTAGAACATTGACTTTGAAGTAGATACAGTATCAGTGTATTTGATGGCTGTAATATTCATAAACGTGATTTATATTTTATCACCACGTCTACCAGGGTCATAAATAATCTTGATACTTTGTTATTTTTAAGGTAATAACAACAACATAATATTATTAGTATCAACTTTTGTTTATTCTCCTTTTTTCCTCTTTAATCCAAAAAGTTATTTTGTGATACATTTGCAAATCTTATTTTTGCAAGCATCTAAATGATTTGAACTTTTTAATCGTCATAGGATTGATTAAGATGAACCACTTAAGAGCATTTACTGAGTAATTATCACCCATTGGCACTTGTTAAATAGGTATGGCTTTTGAGCACCCATAAAAAGTAGTTCACGAGTACTTAATTGACACCTACTACAGTGTAAGTGGTTTAAGTACTTCAAATAGCTGAAGACTTCATTCACTTGCCTTTTCATTCAAAATTCTTTAGTTGTTCTTGTCATAGTAGGTATCCTCTTAAATGACTGCTTCTTCTTCTTCTGTCGTATGAATGTTAGTTAATATTGGTTGGTTTGACAGACAGGATAAATATCTGCAGATCACACAATTATTTGTAAGGTTAGGTTAAAAAACCACAACACTTGAGAAGAAAGCGTCACTTGGCCACTACACATATGTATGTGAAGTGTGTAAAGCTTGTATTTGCGAATATTGTACAGAAACCCTTTGCTTATGAGTAATTAAAAAAACAAACAAAACTGAACATGAAGGAAGGCAGAGGTGTACCTATAGTACACCCACATTTCGCCAGTTATGTTATAGGTCCAAATCTAATAGGGGGCGAGCCTATTGCCATCAACTGGGCACAAATCCTGACTCCGTGCTGCTACCGAGAATTACCTAATGGAAAAACCCAATAACACTTCGCCTGACCCAGGCAAACGACTGACAAATGACTGATTCGAACCCAGGACCTCGTGCTTAGCAGTGACGCTTAGCGACCACTATACCTACGAGGCAGTAATACGTATTTGAACTATAGTAGGTAAAAACGTAGTGGCACACTGAACACAACATAATGTATAAGTTAGTGAACAGACAATTAATAATGCATGCATTACATAAACAATTCAGGTTTACTTTGGGAATACAAAACCACTTATCGTTCGAAATCTGTGTCTGATCTCAATGCTGTCAGGTTTCAGTACCGACCATGCTATTTCTAATTATCTGAATTTTATTTTTAGTATCAGCTTAGTTCGGTCGTCTTCGACTAATGCAGTTTATTTGCGATTTATTACGACAATTGGTACAGTTTAAAGCTACACAAATAAATACAGAGATCAACGTTTAAAATTATATTTATTATTTGCTCTAAATACCAATTCTGATGTCCAAATGTCTTTTTTTAATTACGACAGCAGAACAATTTTATTCTTGCTCTATGAAAAACAAAGAAACGCAAATTGTATAAGCTTTAAAATAAAATAAAGTAGCCTCTGAATGTTTTCTCTATCGTAAATACACAAAAACATTTATGATTATGTCAATAGTAAACAAATACTTAGGCAAAATCGAAAGTAAAAAGAATCTGCATAGAGGAAACACTTAAAAAACAACTGAAGGTCGAACAATACAATACAATTCAAAGTTTTTTTTCTACGGTTTGTCGCTTTAATGGCATGAGTTTAGAATTGAATCGGAGGATGTGATCTGGCTGTATTGTGGATTGTTACGATACGGGACTTCTTTACGTATTCTGCTTTAAAAAAAACGCTAGAAATAAAAAGTGAAAATTAAAGTTCTATTTCTTAAGTTGCCTTGATATTGGTTCAGTAATTCAATAAAACAAGAAATGACCGACACGAGTTAGGTAAAATTTTCTATAACTTGTTCTATAGTAAATTAATTGTCCATCTCCGGACTATCACATTTTTAGCTAATGGATTCGTTTGAAGGAAGTTTCCCATTTTTATTTATCATTCTGTTTTGTAAATAGTCCAAAAGCAATCAACAACAAACTCACTAAACTAATATAATGGTTGTTAAATAACAAAAGTGAACCGCTCTCACTCTCATCCTTTGGGTAAATTAGTTTTCAAGGGAACCGAACTCTTAATGTCCTATTTTATTCTGCCGAAGAATCGGCGGTTATAAAGGAAAGTTTGGACGCCCGATATTAATATTTATTACCTCCAATGTTATACGAAACACTTTCTTTGCCAGGTTATAAATAGTCTTTATTTTATGTCGGCCACCCGTCAAACAATATAACAAAAAAGGAGGGATTTTTACGATCTAAGCTAGTCTCGTCAGGCGCCACATTCGACCGTTTACGGGTAATATTATTGGTAGTAACCAAAGTTTGTTTGCCTCTGCGCACGTTTAAAGGCTCCCTTGTAAATATTAATTTCCTAATTAATAACAGCTGTGTCGCTACTACATAATTTTATGGCTATTTAAAATAGGTAACAATCTCCATGACGTAGGGCGGACGTAAAGTAACACGTTCAAGTAATTTCAATCCCCATTTACGGCGATTTTATTGACCGAACATTTTCTCTATGCTCCAAATTATATTTAAATATGATTCGCTGTAAAGTTAAAAGCAATTTTGAGGCCAAAATGCTAACAAAAAATCATTTTTCCGAACCTCTAATGGGAGGACATTATCCGAAAATCGTTTTTGTGCGAATACGAGTAAAATTTACTGGTAAAATTTAGGAAAGCGCACAAGGACTTATCTTTATGTACATTTTTATGTATTTTTCAGCAAAATGTTATCGGCCAACAGTTAACCGAGGCATTTAATGTGACGGTCTTTTTCTGCGTTATCGCCAAAAGTATATAAAGTAATTTCGAAGAATTATGAAAGCGTTCGCGGTCGTCGGTCGGTTTAAGGGAAGAAAAATAAACAAAAAAGTTTGACGAGAATACCGCATACATTACTAGATAAATTTATTGCGGCATTATTTCAAAGAAGATTGCGAGTTATGTAATCTCAACAAAGGAATTTGTGACGATGCCTGGATGACAAAACTTTTGCGCTCTAAAATTTCCTGTAAACATAGTAACACAAGCCTCATACGCAGTAAAAAGTTGGTCAAACAAATCTATATCACGTATAAATATAGGCCTGCCTACTTTATCTAAACAAATGGCGTCGCGTTTCTCACAAAAATCGTTTAGGCAATTTGTTTAAATTACTTTCCTATGCTAATCTGCGCCGTGTTGCGAATATATTCCCAAAGAAAAAAGAAACGGTATGTAGGCGTTCGCGATCGTCGAATCTCTTTGCCTCAAATGATGCATGTTGTGGAAGCCGCATCTCGTATAGAAAAACAAGATACTGCAAGCTATTACACGCTTTACATCGTAAATAATCGTCTTAGCTCGGTAAATAAAATAAGTGTGTAAGCTTGGGCCATGCTCATATCTGATGAGAAGCCGGGACGCAGCAAAAGACGGAGAAAATTGTGTTTAAAAGGCGCGATAGGGAACAACGTCGGAGGAGCATAAGTTTTGCGGCGTGTTAAAAGATAATGAGTTCGGATACAGTATATAAGAAAGATGTTGCGTACGCCTTTGTAAGGAGACATTATTTTCTTATCTCAGGCATAGCTAAGTCTCCGTATATTTTAACGCACCTAGGAAGGACGCAAGGATTCGTAATTTATATTCGCGCGGGACGAAGTTTAAAACCAAAGATTTATCTTCTGTTACTTCGGTAGATAACGGCTTGGAGTTGTAAGAGGTCAAATACGGATTGGATTATAAAGTACTCGATTCCAGATTGAGTTTCGGAAGTTTGTATAAGGCCCTTGATTACCTGGTGCTTTAGTTGAAGGAGTCGGGTAATCATTACAAATTGCTGATTTTTTACAATAGATTGTATTTTTCTTCCTTATTTACGTATAACAGTGAGCAGGATTACTTGCGACAGTGCTGTCAAGCTTGAAACTTTAAATTTTAAACAAAATACGCAAAAAAAAAGAACTAAATTACTTCTTAATTAAACCAATCTTATGATAAAGCTTTCGCCTCTGCTATTAATCCAATGAAGATTTTTATTCTGAATGTGCTTCGAGTATAATTTTATTTAATAATAAACACATTTACAATCGATGAACCTCATAAGGGAATCAGAATGTGTTTAATCTGTGTGCCTCATATGGTACACGCACTAATGTAGCGCCATGCACAGCAGTGAACCTATAGGTAGTCTATACGTTACTATCTATGTAAAAACGGGTTCGTACAACATCATTCTTACTAGGTGTCCAAGTGCTTACTTAAAGACTTTTCTAGAACTGCAGTTTTAGCAAAACATTACGGCACCACATCGATTTCTGATGGAGATGTTAGAATTAATATATTTCATTTTTTAAGTACAATAGTAATCATATGAATGACGACATAGTGACGACACAGTACACTCAGGAGTTTCTCCTATTCTGATTTCATTAATTTGATGTCGAAAGCAAAATGCGCTGAAAGTCATGCGCTCCGCTAGTGGGCTAATTCGTAAATCTACCTCTATAACCGATTTGCAATCACAATAATCTACTATAAGGTATACCAGTTTTAAAAGAGATACCATAAGATATTAGTTACTTTATTGATCTGAAGTATCGATACATAATTTGCAAATAATGAATGCGCAGCAGTCAATCCTCTGTCTACACCCCTTCAAGGTTGCTAACTGGATGATATTCATTATAAACCACATTAATCACCACCCAATTAGCATTTCATAAAAAACAAAGACGAATCACAGAAATCGCAATCCATCAATGCCAGTTTACGTGTTGTTAAACGTTTTCGATTAAAGCATAATGATTGAGAAGCATACTTGTTCCTTTGATGAAATGTGAACACCCACGTCAGTTCATACATACTGTTATACACACGATTAAGTACGAGATACATGTGTATGGCGTTGGCGGACAGGTAAATAAACTTAATCATTCATATGATTGCCCCATCGCCGTTACTAGTTGGCCCATTGGGCAAATGTAGTTTGCTTCGCGAGTTTTGAGACGGTACTTGCTACGTGTATGTAGGGTTTTATGTTCATCGGTATCTTACCTCTCCTTAGGGTTTTCTGTATCGAAGGTGTTGCTACATAAACGTATCACACGGATTAAGTTCGAACTTAGATAGAAGAAAAGGATCAAAGTGTAGGAGCAACCAGACCGCCATATACTATGTTCCGTTACCTTTTATTTCCAATTTACTTAGTTTTATCTACACTTTTATCGACAAAAAAATGTATGTTGCTCTTCCTAGAAAAACTGACGTGAGAGCAAAATTAGTCATTACATTTTTTTAAGTAGATAAAAATCTCGTTGAAGAAATCAGGAATAGCATGTTGCTGATTCAAAAATACTTTTATGTATAAGTATAATATGAAAAAGCAAAGAGATTTCGCCTCAGTAGGACTAACTTTTCAAGCAAAAGCGTCAGAACGTATGAAAGTGGCGAGAAATGTTTCCAACTTTATATATGAAAACAGCTCACTAACAGATTGAATTCATGCTTTGACTACTCGATTGGTGTAGTAAAGCGTTTTCAGAGTGTTTCTAGAATCGAATAGCATTTCAATTCTCGATACCGATCGGAACACAATTTAAAAATGGCTAGACCGTCCTGTGCCATTTTTTATTAATAGTTTTAAATTTTGTAACACAAGCAGCAAATAATTATATTTTTATGTTTTGTTAACTTTTCATTACAAACAAAACATAAATATTGTGAGCATGTATGTACAGATAAAGTCGATTATACGGATTTCGTCAATCGTCTAAACACGCTAAATAAAGATAAAGGTATCAAATCTAAGACCAACATAAAAGTGGACCTCGTAAAAACTTGATCCACCCATACGAATATTACTAAGTGATTGAATACTAGAGAACAATCTGAATAACAATTAGATCAAATTCACAGACTTCCATTATATTAATTGGAATTTGTGTGTTGAGAGTTTGAATACCGCTCAGTGCTCAGACTCACTGATATTAACTGACGATATGTGAGTATCAAGATTTTATCTAATATACTTCCTGCTCAGCGTTAAAAAAACATGTCAGAAATTAGTTTAGCTTAAAAACTCTAGTAATCAACCGAATGGACAGGAAAAGAGTAAATACATCAACGCTATTATTATTTGTCAAATAAATCAATCAAGTTTTATAACGATAAAGTGAGTAATATCTTTCAGATAAATAACATAATCACAAAGTAGATTTTTAAATTTGCTGTCTTCTATGTTTCGAAAGATCTTTAAGCTCTTGTCCGATGGATTAATAACCAGATACATTCATTCAATATCTCGAAGTGTTCATTCAATTTGTCAAATCATAAAAACCTAACGGTTATTACAAAGTCATTTCACAAAATGTTCACACCTTGACCATCCGAGGAGAGCAAATAAAATCCAATTGTATTGACAAACGCCAGAATAAACAACGGCAGAGGCAATAGAAAGGAACTAAATCTTAATTTACTTTTTCCAATCTGAAAAGAAAATAAACGTATCCACTAGGTACAAGATGAATCACAAGAGCAAACAAATCCAAGTACGTTAGAGCAGTTTGCGCTAGAAAATGAACGCGATCTAATCTCAGATCTGGCGATTGAGGGAGCGGACTTGGCAATGCATCACCTGGCTTCCGTTGTGCAACGATCTTGATTTCTTCCAAATGTACCTCCCACGTACACGCGTGAGTGATGTCGCCATTCACATGAGACCCTCCTCGTCCCCCATGCCTTTATAAAGCTTTTCCAGTTGTAGGTTTGTCTATCCGTAATCGAGGGTCTACCTAAGCTGGTAGCAACACGTCCTATGTCGGGATGCTTGACGTGCTACTGATAAGACGGACCGGTGTCCGTTTAACACCTATTTTGGCTTCTGGATATCACGTCTAGATTTCTATTGTTTTAGTATATTTAAACATTGTTTTATCGAGTATTTTATGAAGTTACTTACATTGTTTATTGCCTCCATTGTATATTTTATGCACAATAAACCGTTTATTGCATTCTCCTTGTTGGGTGCTTACAACAGTTCGTAAAACGTGGATTCTTTATATCAGTTAGTATTTTTGATCATTTTTGGGCTTTGGATTGGTGAATTCCTTCAGCTAATAGAAAATTATAGGATTTTTTTAACATTTACCTTTTTTGCCTTAACCTTACGTCGATCAGTCACTTTTTTTGTACCTATCTTTATTCCATAAAACTTTCTTTATAAGATCCTACTGATCAGGACTTTGGAAACAACTTCACATTCACTACATTATTTAATTCACATTTATTTTCATACCCAAAATAAACATTGACTTCTTGTGTAACCAATATAACTTTATGAATGGAACATGACATGGTTCGGTGACTTAAAATCACCTATACGGTAATAATAAAAACTACAGTAGAAATCGATCGAAAGGTTCTCACACAAAAGAACTATCGCATCAAAACAAACATAAAATAAAACATGTATGTAAGAGGTCCCTTTACACATCCCGGCCGATACCTCTCGAGTCCCAAATACCTTTACATAAGAAGATAATAGATAATTTAGATAACAAGTAAAAGCTATTCAGAGCCGCTACTACCAAATAAATGGTGAATAATACTCACATTTCCAATGTACTTTCAGTAAGTTTTGGGTAGAAAATGTATCTCATTATAGACTTGTGTTGTGTGTACTGGGTACTTCTTTATGTTTCCGCTATATACGCGGAGGTTTGAACATTACTGTTGCCAATTTAGCCGCCAACTCAACCGATATTAAAGCACACCATTTGGCAAGTGCCATAGACTGCTAAAATATAGACAGATATGTAACTGAATATAAAGTTCTTCATTTTGTCAACACTTGTCGAGTGCTGGTACCAGAATTGGCACGGGAATAAGATTTTGAATTCGGATAATATTTTGTTTACGAAAAGGCCTCGGAGTTCCGAATTGAATTTAAAGTATGGGGTTCTTTTCCGCTCGGGAAAAGTTAGTTCTGATAAAATATGAATTGTTTTTGTAACTTATATATGGAACATTCGGTTTCTGTTTTAGATAAAGGTAAATTATTCATAAATACTTTAGAATGAAGCTTATTATTACCTACTCGGTTATAAAATAGGGATAAAATAAAAGCATTTTATAAAATCTCATCCTTTTCAATGTGTTTGTATATCATTGCTGTAACTGTCAATACCTCGCAAATACCCTCTGAATTTCGAAATACGCGATGCAAACACCGCCCAGGATACATAAAATAATACTGTCTATCTTCATCGGTAAACAATATTTTAGGTAAACGGCAGAGGTATTCGTATTAATGATATTGTGTGGGTACTCCACAAAACTCTCGCTTCGTCGAGCAACGTGAGAGGCATATTTACATTTTTTTTCTCAATTCATTGCCCGACATGTTTGGTGGATGGATGAGCCTCGCCGACATTTTGTGACATTAGGCTCCATTGATTTTGAATGTGTCGTACCCCGACCAACCCGCTCTTTTAAATAGATAAGCAAATGAATTGGAAGAGCTTTGTGTTCGGTATAAACGTATTTAACGTTGTGATATAAAAAGTAAAATGTTGTGAGCGCTAAATTTTAACGTAATGTAGGGTGTGTGAAGGTTACTGAATTTTAATAGAGCTTAAATGTTGTATAAACTCGCGTGTTAGTGAAGATAAAATGAAGAGCTATTTAGTGCGAGTTATGTACCGAGTAAATAATTAATTTTATGTATAGCTTATGCTGAGTAAACATTTAAATAATAATATTTGATTTTAAATGTACTAGGATAATTATAATTTTATTATGGATTTTTTCTTATCACGTCAAGTCTACACTCTTTGTTCTTTTGTTAACATACCAACATTAAGAGATAGACAGGTGTAATGTATCACAGAAACATATGAATGTAGCTATATTAGATGACGTTTCCAACAAATGGATTTAACGTCGCTAATTAAACACGTCTTAATATTACCTCTCTTCCTAAAGGGATTGTAAAATATTTTGGCAATTAAGCCCTCCGTATAATTAAAGAAGTCCGTGGAGTGAAAAATTAATTAAAATTTAAGCTTTTCAGTTCTCCCTACGCGTCAGTCGCAGAATAAAAGGGCTGCAAGCACACATTTCAGTGAGCAACTAAAGATCAACCGTGTTAGATAATTTGAATGGGTTTATGCTGTATGAGCGGATTAAAATTTAATTTTTGTTCAGGTGTGTCTAATGTGTTAGGCATTCACTCTACAGCATCAATCAAAAACTAGAATTATGATAAAATTTTACATTAAGATAGGTTAATTAAGTATCTACGTTCATTAAATTCCAGATTACATTATTGATTATTTGAAACTGTATTTAATGTACATATATATTTAGAAAAATATTTTACTGTACAGTATACTTATTGTTAATAATAATACTAATATAGTATATCATTATATTTATGACTTTTTCCTACTCATTCAGAAAACATTAGCATTTAAAAAAATACGATATTTAGCAAAGTGCCTTCATAATTTCACTAGAGAAATATATTAATCTGTTAAATATTCTATATTGGTTTTATATTTACATAGAATACAATTCTAGCAATAATATAAGAAAATAAATTTGTGTACTGCATTTATAAACACTACCAATTGCTTCTGTAAAATTTATTGGCGCCATCGCGATGAACAGCGTCCCTTTATCAAGAGAACAATAATTGCATTCAAAATCAAAGATGTTCGCTCAGATAGGCTGTGGGTATTTTCATTAATTAAGGCCCAACATGCGCCGAGCAACAATTAAGAGGACCGATTGTTGATAAGCTCGAATCGAGTTGATAGTCAGCCATTGAGTCGAGATAGCACTTTGTTAAACTGTAGGAAGCTTCGCACCTTATTGAGGCATTGTTATTATCGCTGTTTGTTCGCGAGTGTTTGTTTCAGCATAAATTGGCATCGGTTGAAGCTGGTAGAATTCTGTGTTCAAAAGTTGGCGTGTAATTGGCTGGTATTTCCTTGTGATTAATCAATTAGTCAGTTCAACCTTCGTAGGTATTGGTTATTTAAATTCAGTTCGGTAACGCTTTTGATAGCACTCATGAAAGTGCGCAGTGTGACACTTTCATAGGTACTTTGAATATACAATACATTGAGATCGGCTTATTCTGCTCATACTAACTTTTAAACTATCGCGTTGCAAGAATATAATAAAATTAGGACTCGGGAATTAACACGAACTCATGCATTAACCTTTATTGGCTTGACGTTTAGACTAGGTTGCAGCGGTCGTGGTCGCAAGCAGACTGAGGATGCCGTGTCATGGCTTTTGACCGCGTTGACCCCGATTTTTATCTACCTCTAATTCTTAAACTGCTCTACACACTACACTGACGTGCCCGTATTGCGACAGTTCCAAAATTGCAGAAAAGCGAGGTTGTGTTACGAATCACTGGATACCAAGATGCTGATAGCTTGTAGTCGTGTTCCCGATGGAAATTCGAATGTTTCTTGATTTCAATCACTTCTCGCACTACAATCGAGTGAAAGTGGCGATCGGTGTAGAAGACTTATGCTCGATAGAATTGAATATAGTGACATTCTACTTATATTCACACATAAATTTCCTGCCGACGTGACGTAGAGATTATCGCTCACGAAAAACCGACCCTTAAGCTATGATTTCAGTGCTTACACAAAGCTTAAGGGTTGGTTTTACTAAACTATATTGTTCTAATTGTTGAATTACAGTTGCTAAATATACTGTTCAAGTTCGGAAAATGGACTTCTTTTGACTTTTTCGCAGTCATCTTTATATTATTAGAATTCTAGACATTTCGAAACTAATAAAGCAGAGATTTCGTCATCACTAATTATAAGGATGAGGTAGTCAATTAAATAGCCGCGCGGGTAATAGTATTTTTTGCTGCACAAAGTAGGTACAGAAGACCTACTTAAAAACAAAAGCTTAATAATAATAGATAAGATACAATACAGATACAAGATTTTTAGGAATTAAATAAAGTTATTCAATAAATTCATTTATTTACAAAAAAATTACACAAAATAAAATGAAGTCCCTAATTTCTGCGCTAGGTTTAAGCACCTGTTACAGAAGTCAGTGTCCTTTTCCACTGGTCGATACAATATTTTATGAAAATATTGCAAAAAATTTTTTTTAACAAAATTAAATATAGATAACAACCAACATACAGAGTTATAAAGTTTAGCAAAATTATAAGCTTAGGGTCTAGGATCAGGGTCAGTAATGAAAGCATAATAGATATAAATATATATTTAGGGTACTTAATAAAAGAAATCCGTTACAGGACAATATCAAATAAATTAAAAGGAAACGCGTAAAACTCCTGTGGATTTGTAAGTGACAAGGACTGAAAAGGAAAGCCTTTTCAATCTTTGTCACTCTCACCCTTGACACCCTCGTTTCTCTATGTGTAGTTAGATACTAATATTTAAAAACAACTTACACATTAACTTGAAATACATATTGTATATTATATAAAAGTTTATTCGCCTGCGCGTTTACAGCAACAAACTTTATTATTGTACATTAAATGGTACTTCTGAATTATCTTCATTGTGCTCCTTGTGGAACCGCAGTTGATATACCGCAACTCGCTCAACCACTGATAGTGCAGACTTAGGGTAAAATTAATAGCAGTTCATTGTTACAAGCAGATTAGGTACACTACTTTAATGCTTTGAATTAAATATGGGTTCAAGATCTTGAGATATTAAAGTCTTGTGTTTCTACATTAAGATTTTATGTGAAAACCGTGCATTTAGGAAGAGTTTGGTGAGTCAGCCAAATACTTCCTAAATGCTAGAAATTTAGAGATCTTTCTTCTTTGGAAAAGTGATAAATGATTTTAGTACTATTGTCAGGACTATTCACTGACAGATGACGCGTTAGTATTAAGTCACCAGTATCCTATTGTCTGCTAATTATTTAGTACATAATATTTGGTAGGTATATTAATTTATACATATTTAATCAAATAATTGGTGAAATTATTCTAGGAATTTGAGTAATAACCACCATATGAGAACGTCACAGTATCAGTGGTCTTAATTTCCTCCTTAGATGAGTAGACTAAGTCTTAGTATAAGTGACATCATCTGCAAGTAACTTGACTATTAGTAGAGACAAGAGAGATTGCGTGCTAAATGAAAGATGATCTTAATTATTACAGTCGGATTCTTGAGTGATTCTTAAATTGACAGACTGTGTAAAGAACTTACTTAGAAGTACATAAATGCTCTGAAATGTTTTCTTTTGGAAGATATCTCAAATCTTGTTAAAAATCAAAGTCAAATTACCTCTACAGCTGTCTAAACCACTGAAAATACTAGTTAATAGTTATAATGGTGCTTAAAAACGTTATCCGACATTACCAACAGTACTTTCCTTAATTCTCAGATCAGCACAATTATTTTTACGACCCCTAAGAAATTTTCCATTACGTAAGCACCGTCAGACAGAAATCTAAAATGCCCTCCAAATCTAAAACAAAAGAGGCCGCGCAAGCAGTTTACGATTAAGGCCGGTAGCTTAACCCTTCCGACTTCACTCCCCTTAAACAACGTAGAAGTTTAACGAAAAAGTCGACATTTAAACGCGCTATTTAACCCTCGCGGTAATCGGAACACAAACAATGGTGGAGTGAAATAATGTCGAATTCCGTCCGACAAATTAGGCGACCTTTTTAGGCGGCGGTGGTGGGTGCTTAAAATAACAAAAAGAACTTTTATTCGGATGTTATTTTTGCTGCCAAGTTGAGCCGAGTTGTACAATTCCGTTTGTAGATATGAGCGAAGTCGAATTTGTCTTGGGTAACTCGTAAGTGTGGTGAACGTGTTATGGTCTTACAGTTTTTGATTAAAGTTACCATGTACCGTGAAGTTTTTGTTTAATTTTAAGTTTTAATGTTCAGAAGCCAATTACACATATTGATGTTTTCTCTACTAGTACACAAAGACGACGGTATAAATCAACAAGTAATTAACAAAGAAAAAAAGCGTTCCTCGTTAAAACACCGAGCGCTCAATGTATCATGACTGCCTCGTTGGTCTAGTGGTCGTTAAGCGCGACTGCTGAGCAAAAGGGTCCTGGGTTCAAATCCCGGGTCGGGCAAAGTGTTACTGAGTTTTCCATTAGGTAATTCTCAGTAGCAGCACGGATTCTGGATTTGTGCCCGGTTGATGGCAATAGGCTCGCCCCCTATTACATTGGCACTTACAACATAACTCGCGAAATGTGGGTGTACTATATGTTCACCTCTGCCTACCCCTTCGGGAAATACAGGCGTGATGTTATGTTATGCTCAATGTATCAAAAATATTTGAACTGAAACCTGAATAATTTAATAAAGGTGTGTATAATAACATGTTTATAGACACGATACATAATGTTGACTGTAAAAAAGATAAATATATTCTATCCACACAGCCTTCGCACTCTCATTAAATACCTTTTCGGATACAAAATATGATTTTCTGTAATAATAACTGATACACGTATCGAAAAGTTCATAAACATGTTCCAGATATCCAACCCCAAAAATATATATTACTACATGTGTAAAACAATCTCTTTTTTATACGCCACTCCGTTCGTGAACACGTAGACCTAAATATAAAAATACTGCTTACGTACGGTATCCACTTTTCATATTTATGTGATAAAAACATTAGGTTCAATTGGATATCCCCTATTTGGGGCGAGAGAAATAGATGTATGCTATACATACGTCTCAAGCGGCCGAATGTTTTGAGATATTACACAGACTGGTTTGTATGAAGGAAAATGTCATTGCATTTCTTATGTAACGTAATTTTCGACGAACTCACAATCACATCTTGATGTGATTTAGGCGCAAAGAAAAAGTGTGAAGATGAAATAAGACGTATAAGGTCAAGGCGAGGCGTAATATTGTACTGATTAAAACTGACAATGGCTGGGATTTTACGGCAGCCCGAGAAAATGTGTTCAATGCCTTTATCGTCAAAACACCATTCACCAGCCGGTTTCCTTAGAAAAAATACCTAATTACCGAAAGAGCATTATAGTACCCGAATAAAAAGGAACAGCAATATAATAAAGTAACAGCATTAAAGGTGCTTCTGTTTAGCTAAAGTGCAAAATTGAAAACCCATTTTACAAAAATAATATCGGCAGCAATTTCCCGCGATACTAGAACTTTATCGGTAAGATATGAGGGTCCAAAACCATTTTTCAGATATTAATTCCTAACAATCGTAAAAGTTACTTTCATGGTAGCCCTAAAAAGTTATTGCCGCTTTCACTGGAAAATATACTTTCTATGGACTTTATCTTGTATTCCCTTTGTCTACAAACAGGGATTTAGATTGCTATAACAATAAAGAAATAACAGTTTTGTGTAGGTAAAGTTTATTCTGTTAGGAACTCCTGCGATTTGCTGAATACTTCAATGATATATAAATCTATAGGCCGCAGGAACGAGGAACTCCGCAAGAATCCATGTAATGTAATCAGATATGTGAACAAAGGTTGGAGTGTACTTGCAAATAATGTAGAGGTAATATATAAACTGGCCTTATCGTTACTTCCCTAGCTTACTTCGTTAGAGATACTACAGGATGCATTAACATTACCTTCGAACTTGCCATTAGGTACTGTCGGTTGAATGCGTTTACCATGGCGGATGCAATTTTTTAATGAGTTTCATGAATGTCAAGGAAGAGTAGAATTTAAAGATTGTGATGAATCCTAGATTTCGTTGTCCCAAAATGCTTTCTTGCGGCGTGTCATCGTAGTAATACATTTTTGTGCCTTCACTACTATGAGAAGAAACCTTTGTCATGTCATATTAACCTGTTACTTGACGCAAAAATATTAACGGTTTCCAAAGTCCAAACGACATAGTTGTACATTTCGATCAACACACTCCATTTCAATTTGGGCCAGAAATTATTTTCAACTTTTTTCCGGTGCGCGCGTGGCTATTGCGTGAGGTTTTATAATACAAGTTTGATGATATCTTTTTATTTTTTATTTTGTAGTCGTAACAAGTCGACAACAAGCCGAATCGAGACAATAAAGCATCTTTCAAGGCTGATGAGTCGAGAGTAATGATTATTGCTTACGGTTGTTGATCCGACTGCTTCTGACCAGTTGTGTCTGTAATTTTGGAGAGTACAATAATGTTTTCAATCTTTCTAATTTTGAGGCTTGTTTGAAGTTAGTGGCCTTGTAAAGTAAGGTTAGTTATATCATTACCTATGACTGAGTTTTAGTTCGTTTACTGCATTTTGACTTTTTATCTGTTTTCAATAAATCTAGTCGGCTATATTTGGCTTAACTAAAAATATTTGTGTTAGAAAACAAACGATAGCACAGTGGTGAAGCCATTTCTTTTGGAATTGCGAAGATGAATATTTTTACACACTTTCCCTAAAAAGATGTTGCATTCATATACATAACATTTGTGTGATATTCTTGAAACATCCACCGAACACTGGACGGAGCAGTGGCTACCTGTGCGTACGCACACAGATTACGGCACCGTACTAATGGCGGGTTGAATGTTACGCTGTATTACTTTAATCGTCATCAACACACGTAGCGTCGGAAAAAATTTTTTGTACCATACTACTATGTTTAGTTTAATTTTTTTAAAGAATGTGTAATTATTATGAAACAAAATTCGTTTAAAAAATGATAAATAACAAAGCATCGTCGTAAATGTGATAATGTTTATTTTTTCCCTTGAAGACATTATGAATTATTTCAAAAGCTACCTACTTTAAATTGTCTATTGATTTTGTGCGCTTAAACACGCAGATGTAGTTTATTTATTTTACAAGATTTACCTAGCGTGTTTAAATAATGTATTTAGACAAGGTAGGTATGCTGAATAGGCACCAGAAAAAACTTAATCTACCTGTTTTGTTGATGCTACTACGGCCAATGTCCGCGTCAAAAGTTATACTTGATTGCGTTACATAAGTCATCATTATCATCAAATTTTGTGAATCTTAAGGAGGGTTCGGTTGTTATTGGGGTTCTGTAATTGTGAACCTTTGAAGCTTTCGTATTAACGACTTCAAAGTATTATACAACAATGACCGAATAATGTCCTGTGGCAATATAGTTCTGCCTTGAAGGTTGTAGGCAGATTACATTTCTTCTGACGTCGAGGAGAAAGAAACTCTAGCTAACAAATTTTTGTTGTGTATCGATGTTATTATTATTTTCTTCTTTTTATGTTTGATGATGAACTGCATCTATGTTTTCACAACAAAATGGTAGAATGTGCAAAGATTCACAAATAATATTGTACATACTAAATACCTAGATATGGAGCAAATTAAAAAAACATCTTTTCTATTCTGTGAGTTCGATGAATTGCACACGTTTGGACACCTAGCTTATGATGAGCAAAGAATTACTTACACTATACATTTTCGATACCAAACCGCATACCCGTTCGACAATTACAAGCGTCGTACGTCGATGATCGAAACAGACTATGAGTACCTATTTAAACAAGTGACTTTACACGTAAAAATTTGACACCTGTAGTTCTACATTAAATCATTTGACATACTAAACTAAATAGCAATAGGTCAAAATCAAGCAAAAGATGAACCCAATTATAACTTTCCATAAAGCTCTAAGATTTTCACGCAGTGTAAAAAGTATCGTGGAACCTTTTTCTTGTTGAAACAGAATTCTTCTTTTACTAGTTTCTATTCCAAGTGAGCCATGATTGATGTTCTGCCGACGACGCACGGCAGGGCATAATGTTACTAAAATTAGAAGTTCGCTTAGTAACAGGGACTGATGAGTTTCAAAGTATGGACAAGTGGCCTCGAAAAAGCCCTATGGGGAATGTTATGCTGTTGACAGAATGTCTACGGAAAAAATTGTTATTGTATGGGGTAGTCCAAAATTTTACTAATAGCTTCAAACAAGTGCCAAAGGCTTAGTGTGGTTTTGTTACAAAATACTATCCTGTATTTATCGAATTTAAGTACGCATTTTAATAATACGCAGGTATGAAAAATGTATTTTGATGTTAAACAATAAAACTTAAAAACTGTATAATGGCTTCAAATCAAGTCTCAATCAAGTACAAGGCACTCAGAACACCAAATTAACGAAATTTGAAATTGAGATCCTGCGCACAGAATATGCAGATGTCCACATGTCTTCTTTTATCGTCTCCAAAACAGCAATCAGTTATTCAAATTGTCCATGCGCTTTGAAAACTCCACATTATGGTAAAATGTCTTCAATGAAGACAAAAAATCAAATTACATATTCATCGTCCTAATTTTTGGAGCTCCTTTCCTTCACATTTCAATAAGAACCTTCGGAACTGCAATGCCTGAGGCGATACATATTAAAAAGGACTTACGTGGAATCTACAGCAGTGATGATTACGGGACTTTAACTTAAATTCTGGATTCCGAGGTTTTTTGCATTTTATAGCGTACAATTTAGCAAACTAATGGCGTGATTGGTACAAGGGAAGCGGGATCCCGTGCGGTTAAACTCCAATAATTGCGCTGAGCGCTTTATTAGTCCGGTCTTTACTTTTTGTAGCTTACTTGCAGATTTTATGCATTCTTTAAATAATATAATAATACGTTGTTTACCGGTGATGTACCTTTTTTAAGTAAAATTACAGCTGTAACATTGGAACGTAAATAAGTTACTGTTAATGAACACATAGGTATGTTTATTTTACTACCAATATAACTAACTTGTAGGCTAACTAAAGAAAAAATATATTTCATATTAATAAAAATAATTCTTATCATCTATAAAGTTAGATTTTAATTAAAATTACTATTTATCAGCATGAATTCGTATTTTGATAAGTGGGTTGTGACAGACATGCATTAATAATTGGTATAAATATGCATAACTTTATTAAACATGCATAATTTAAGATGAAACTGGTTAGACGTGGGATAGTAGTGAGAAAACACGTGTTCAATACAATCACAGTGAAAAAAATATTGCCTCAATTCATAACTTTTTTTCTGTCACTACTTAAACAGTCAATTCCATCCATCAGTGACCGGAACTGTTAAAAATTCAATAGCAGTAAGTAAGAACGAACACAATGTATTCAAAAATACAATGAACCACTCCAAGTGTTGTAAAAATTTTCTATTACAACGTTGAATCGTAAAAATGTCACTGCACAATAAGAGATCAATCATTTGAGACAAGGTCCTCCAGTTGTGGTTGGATGTGGAAAATAATATCTACAGGATGACCCACTTCGTGAGATTTGCATTCAAGCTGAGTCGTAGAGTAATTTATCATCCATTTCGTGCCAGCAAAAAATGTTGTGAAAATATCTCCGGAGTTTTAGTTTACTGCATCAACTTAGTGAGTCAGCTGAGCATATGGAATTCAGTTTTTAATTTTATCTAACAACTAGTGTTTTCTTTCGTGGGTGAACAGAAGTTTAGGCAATAACATGTTTGTTCATTCTCAATGTTACGGATAAGAGCTTGTCAGGAAGTAAAGATACTAACTTCATCGGTATTACATTGGAGCATTTATTTATTGCGTTTCATTTAAACTTTATGTGTGTTTTATCCCTGGAATAAACCAATGTATTTTTTATTGTTTTTGCGACGATCTGACGATGCAAAAATATTCTATAACACGGTTATCAAAACAAATGCCGATACCGTGTTCAAATTTGCCTACTGCAATTTGTGATATTCACTATCCAGATAAATATTTTTTTATTAAAAATGAAATATAAAATTTGGAATGCCGAAATGGAATGCATTCATAAAATGCGTTTACAATATACCTACCATTAATATTTTATTCATAATATTTTGCTTTAGGACAAAATATTCAAATTGGATTTTAATAAAACGAATATTTAATTATTTAAATAATTCAAATATTTTCACCTCCTATTATGTAAATTTGCTTTAATTCGACATTTGAGCCGATTTACATTCATTATTGTATCGAATTTGGTTGTCAAGTTATTACACGCGATGCGATTAGCATTATTTTATAAAGTCTTTGTTCAAATATGTCCCGAGGTCTCAAAGGTCGAGATTCTATTGATTCTCATTTGCTAAATTAAGATTCTCAATATTATAATTTAAGAGCAATTTGTAAGTACCTAATTGTTTATTGCTTGAAAGTATTTCAAATGACTTTTAAAACTAATTTCACACGTACATACATATCACAGGCATATTAAGAAAATTATTTATTTTATAACAACCAAAGGCTCGTTTGTTTAATTTAAAGCTTATTCACCAATCTATATTTATGACGTCTAAAAAGATCAACAAATTAAAACAAAACAAATGCATGGCATTCTCTCCGAGATCGGTCTGTGTAATAAATAATTCATAAATATGTTTTTATTAATTAATAATGTAGTGACCGTCTATATTATTTTAAAGAAAAAGTCTTCGATCAACACGGTATACAACTCAATCCTTATGATTCATATTTCTTACGTCGCTATTGTCTGTTGGACGTTCCATTTGAATGCATGATATTCGACTAAGAATTTAATAATTGGAGCGTTTGTCCTGCGGCTATGAGAAAAACAAATTGGTATACATATTTCGTGTATCCTCCCTTGGGGCTTCGCTTAATATAAGCGCGTTGGACCTGATTTTAGGCGATTTTGTTATCATCCTTTATACACAGTATTTCATACAAGATTATTCAGAGCAGTATAAATGTAGGTACGTAATAAGATCGAAGACTAATAAAATGTTATAGATCACAAATATTCCTTTCGTTTGCGGGGCAGTAAAATATTCGGAGTAATATTTGGTACTTAATGTATTCGCCGATGAATCTAAGTACTTCAGATCTGTTCCTGTTCATACAGTATACTAGATTCTGTTCGGAATGGAATTAGTAAGTTGCTCGCAATTTATGTTCATATGAACTGTATCTCCCTTTATTGCCTACGTTAGGTAGTCTACAAGTTTTGCTTGAGAGGTATGTGTGCCTAACGTTAGTGTTACTGCTTTATAGGTATGCTACACTTGCAGTCTGCCCGTTGTTCCTTATGCATCCTTCCTTTCAATCCTTTTACAGTTTTAATTTTTAAAGTCTTAATACTTTTTAAATTATTAAACCAAAATTTAGGTTTAGATAGGTACTTTTATGTCTGAGTGTCTGTGTCTTATTTTTAATCTTTCACTATCAAATCAATGTGGAACAGAAAGTTCTAGAATACTTACACGTCGTTATTGCACCCGCATTTTGTCACGGTCATGTTGCCCTACTTTCCTGGTATAAATGTAATTATATATCTCATTGCTTAGACAAATACACTCTTAGGTTGGTAGCTAAATGCCCTGTTTGTTAGATGATTTAGTTGTTCTCTACTACACTGAGACTATCCGATACATCAAAATTCGCAGCTCATAAGCTCTACAGTAACGTAGTAGTGGCGAGCTCTTTGTCATTCTTTAGACTTTCAATGTGTTCGTATGTCGTCAATTGTTTTTTTTTAACAACCCCCCCATGGTATTACTAAGTCACTTTCATCTCGCAGTATTACTCGAAGGGAAGATATATTAGTGAAAGGTACAATTTTATTGCCAGTTTTGTTCCATTTAATAGGGGGCGAGTCTATTACCTTTACGATTACCCAATTAAAGTAACCGAAAAACATATTATATACATATAGAAAGTCAAGCGTCGCCGAGTCTGGATCTAGATCAGCTCACGCGCCAATCGGCCGATATAATCAGACTCACGTACCGCTCGGGCCATTTGCTGATTCGTAGAAACAACGTATCGATACGAGTAAAGTCATTCGCGAAAGTTATGGAAACGAAGAAACTTAATTGACCCCTTATTCTGTTATTCCGATAATCACATGTGATTGAGTATGGTATGTGCAATGTTTGATGACACGTACTTATCCATCTTAAAATTATGTAGACTGTACTATATTGATTGTAAGACTATTTATTCCTTTGAACGAAAACTAATTAATTATTTCCTCCTACTTTAAATCAACGAATCAAATTACCCACCTATACTTAGGTTTTCATTTACAATAATAATTTCAATATCACCTGTAATCATAATAAATTATGTTCAAATCAGATCTTAATTGGCTTTCATTATGTTTCTCAAAATACTAAATGAAATTTATTGATATTTCATTTTAGAACGACTTGAAATTCTAAGCCTTATACTATTCCTTGACATTTCAATAAAAAACTTTGAGTAAATCACGAAATTTATACTTTGGCATTAGACAAGCAGGCGATCGCGACATAGTAAGCGCTACGCTAAAGTTGTCACGACAGACGGATTTGACCCTAACATTTTAAAGGTCATTGAACGGTCTAGCTAACCCTCAATGCTAAAAAACAAAAGAATAACATTATTTAACATAGTAGTACCTACGTCGCATTAAAGTAGATAACGTGTGTTATAATATAATAATAAAGTGAATATTTTTTACATTAATGTCACATACGAGCAGTTATCAGTAGCGTTCATCTCTACGTTCAGAAATAAACTAGATCGTTTATTACGATAGGTACCTATGTTTACACTGTAATTGTAAGCTGTATGTTGTAAAGCATAGTGAAGATTTAATTTGAATGACAAAACATCTAAAGGCTTTTTTTAAACAAGCACAGGTGAATAGCTTTGTATAATGATACTGAAAATTTTCTTGAATTTAATTACGCTAGCTAGCATAAAATACATCTTTCGGTTATCCATATCTACATAATATTATTCAAACACTTAAAAGTATTAAACATAAACGTCAAACCTATATTAGAACTCTAATACACTTCGTTGCTTTCGTCACTTTATTAATTAATTAAAAATTACCATTAAATAAATAAATTAGAACAATTTTACGTAACTAATGAACATTAAAATTAATTATGCCAAAAATAAACTGATAAATTAATCGATAGAGGAAGTGAGACATCGTAAAAATTATTAAAAAAACCGTCCGTCAAACTTTATTGGTGCGTAGATATCGATAAGCAAACGTCAACATTAACTTAATTTAGGTACGTGTTAAGAATATACACAGCTGCTTTTAGTAAGGAAAGATTTTCTTTGTAAACTAATGACGAAAAGTAAAAAAGTATTATACTTGCTATCTAATCCTTTATAGCAATCAAAAACCAAAATATTGCAGCATACACATATTTTTCTTTACAATTACACACTGAAACTGAAACAACAAAATAAAAAGCGTAATAGCCTTTGTGCATCAGTGGAACGAAAAGCAAAAAACATAGAGCTGTTGTTTGGTCATGTGTGAATAACACGAGAACGTGAGATAATCACGACGAACTAGGATGCAAAAATGTTACAAATTATAAATTGTTGGAACAACTCACGATTTACTAGTAAGTCGAAAAGAAGCTTTATTGCTTTAAACTGAATATAAAATACGAGCTATTAACAATCGTTTAGACTAAATCAATTTTCTTATCAAACAAATCGAATATCATTGACAATAAACTAATATCATTATCATAAATATAGCGATTGTGATCATTATAAATACCAAAAATATGCCTATTAAGACGCTGTAGCATAGTTTAAAAATCAAAGTTAGAATTCAAAATATAACCCTTAACATGTTTATCAAAACTTTTATCATCGAAATCACAGTAATCTCTTGGCGCCAGGGCGTTACCTCAAAACCACGTATGAATAAGTTCCAGTCAAATTATCCACACAATCAACAAGAATCACGTAGACCAGACTGTTCTTAGCGCAACAAACAAGATACAGGGTTGTTTCACATACGTTGTTGTTAAAACACTCCAAAATTATATCTTTTGCAAATAGTATGAGCACTTATCAACTGCGATAGGAATTCAAAAATATTTATCTAATAATTTCATAATAAATGTCAAGGTTATTTATAAATTTCAGGTTTAAATAACTTGGCTTTGTTAATAATATAGATTCTTGCTTTTTCTCTTAGATTTATATTTCTAACACAACTCATCGTTATTTAAGCTCCTAATTGTATATTAACTACTTTATGTTGGCAGCCCTGTAGAACTTCTAAAATAACGGTCGCAGCAATCATTGCGATCTCAACGTGAAATATGAGGAACCTGCTAGGTTTTATTATTAACTCCTAGATAAAGATCTGTGTAGCGTGATGTCTAGTTTTCTTAATTAATGATTCTGGATTAATGACTCTGAATGTAAGCAGCGTGTCTACACATAATCGTACTGTTGCTTAATAATATTATGTTATTATCTTTCTTACATCGATCCACGTAAAATGATAATTTAATTTACAGCTATTAATTATCCATCTCTGCAATATCCACTGAAATTAAAGCAATACATCCAGAAAATATCAGTTTTTTTTCGTTATGGTGATATAATCTTATTTTTAATAATATTAAAAATAAATCTTAGTATTATACCTCGAGAGGCGGTTACTAGGCTCTGATACTGCTAATTCAGAAATCATTTCCCACTTATTATTCAAAGGCTAAACGTAAAGAAGCTTTTAATATCGTAAATAATATCAACCCAATACATTTAAAACTAATTATCGGATACGAACCAATAAAATGCCCAGCTTATTACTGACTTAACAATAATGGCGACCACTGCAACATAAATTCATTTAAATAAATCCAATGCGACGGTCCCGACACGAGAAATTAGAGGACAATTTCTCGACCAGTAATAGTTTTGTTACAATAGAATTTATTAGCTAATTCAGTGGTTGTTTTATCTAAGAATTAGTTTGTTGGATTCTAGTTTTAAGTTGCTTTCTAAGTTGCTTTTATTTGTAACCAAATAGGTATATGTCAGTAACAAAAAAACACCTAACTGCCCTACTTTCGTCTATGAAGCTGTTTTGAGAATGAGGCTTGCAAATCATGTACGGCATTTTTGTTTTTCTTACAAATGATATTAAGCTTTAAAACCATTGCATGAGGTTGCGTATCAAAATCAGCAAATGAAACGTACAGAACCCATTAAAAAAAATATTAGGCTATTGTAATAATTAATTTACGTATTCTTACAATAAACCTAGTGGTGATACCTAGTGTGTCTCTTAAAAAACGTAGGTAGTAGATTTTTATCACATTACTTTTACGTAACATTGTTGTTTTAGAACAAATGTTAATTATAGAAAACGAAAGTGGCTGAAAGCAAATAAAAAACACAATAAGCATAAACAACAGAGAGTATTTTGTAACAAAAGAGCAGCTGATTGCTATAATTCACTTACACTCAGAGGCAGCCTGTTGTTCATAACTCGTAAACAGTATTGTTTCTTTGTCAAACTCCTTTCGAATGCTATTTTCATTAATCGTTTACTTTATGATCATATCTGACATAATAAATTTGGATGTCTTTGTTACACTGAGGTTGTATTCGCAAAAATATAATATACTTCAGAGAAATATAAAGCCCTTTGTTTATTATTTAAATGTTTAATTCTGCTATTAGAAACGATGTCTCAATTTAATACTATATAATATTATAAATTCACTAGACCGTAGGAGACAAATGAATTTAATATAAATAACTCTTGAAAGGTAAAAAGGAGATCAAACAAAATAAAAGACCAGACATTGAATTGACATTATTATGTGGTAACAACCAAACTAAGACGATTAAACTAAACAGAACATTCACTTAACAAATTGTACAGTGTCCAATAGGCTGTTAAAACTATAAGCCGACAGTCACCAGGCACCTTATAATGCAAAACATCAAAGTACTGAGATCACCGATCTATCTGCAGCCAACGAATTAATATACAAAACCTGAGGCTGCTAAGCTAAAAATACTGGAATCAAAGGGGCTGGAACGAGCAAACGAAGATCATTCTATTTATGTTAATGTCACGGGCGTGAGGAAGCGTTTAAATCCAGTCATTAATTATTGTCACGGGTAAGACAAAATAGATAATACATTCTCTATTTGTTACCCTAACGTACTTCATAAAGAGCAAGACGAAAGAAGTAACAAGGAAATAAGTAGTGCTTAAGACCAACAGATTGATGATAGAGGAGCGTTGAAAAAACGTGTCCTTAAAATTATGAATGGGCTCCTTGGGGTATGTGTCCCAAATGAGTTTTTCGGTAATGACATAACTCTCACACGTGATAGAATGAAGGCACATTAAAAATCATTTTGTCAAGCTTCATAATTTATGGTCTAGAGTTTTTATTATTATGAACTATGGGAGCTATTTTCAATTTTTTATTACTCATTAGAAAATGCTGTGTTATTGTTTATGCTTCCTGTAAGATTACACAAATAGTTTGACTGGTAACGTTTAATTAAATATGAGTTTTGAAACACCAAGGAACAATCTTTATTGCATACATTTGCTCTCCGCTTATTATCGTCATCTTTGTAGCACCAGTCATCGCCAGTAATTGTATGTAGAAATCGATACATCGTTCGTTAAGAGTGTATTTAAAAAGTCCACTGCTACACCTTTTTGTTACTCTTTACATAGAATTTTCTTTGTTCAAATAAGTTAAGGGCTTTCTTTAATTAAGTTCAATGTAATTATTCTGCCGCATGCAGACACCATCATCATTTTAGAAATCAACTTATAGGTATAACGAAGCAATCTTTTTTTCAAACAAAATTAATTCAATCTAAATATTATCAATTAATTCGCCGTTTATCGAAAGCAGGTAGATAACTTACGTTCCCCGATAGCCACACCAAGCAAAACAGTTTAAAATGGATTGTAATCATCATAAATGTAATTAAAGACTGGAGGCGGTCTGTTTCTTTGTGAATTAACGGTAATCAATTAAAACAAATTTATTGCTCCCAGTTAATATAAGTTGAGGTTTAAATAAAAACTTGGTGAGTCTTGTTATAGTTTCCATAATAAATATTATGTTTTGGGAACCAGTTCTACCAATCAGTTAATTAATACCATTCGCTTAGTAAGCGGTGCTTTAGTAGAAGATTATACAAGAAATGATTATTTTGAAATCATCAATGTAATAATACATCTATCACATCCAGTATGATTGGATAAAATGTTTTTAGTTGTTAAAGTTTTTGTTGATCTCAAATAAGAAGAAGAAAATAAATTTCATGCAATTATTAAGCAGACTACAGTCGATACCGAAAACACATTAGCCCGAGATCATCCAGTGATTAAGCGTGGAGGGAATGAAACAAAAAGTCAGGCAACACTTACTAACCGAGTCGGCAAGATCGCAATAAATCTTTCCCCTTCCCATACAGTCATACAATCACGTCGGTCCCTATAGACAAGTGTTATAATTAAGTTAAACTCGCCGTACTTACATATTGCTTTCACGTTTAACGCTCTTTTTTGTGCGTCTTTAGATTTTGTTTAATTTGTTATATAAAGTAGATTGCTACTAAACAAGTAGCTACGGTTGTATTTCACCTAAATTGTCAAAGTTTCTTTCGCGCTCCCTCTTTTAAGTAAATAATCTCCATCTTACAATTTGTATGTATTGACAAAGTGGATGTAATTGTTGACACTAGCAGTAGGAAGACCTAGATCTTTGAACGGATAAAAAAGGAATACTTTTATTTTTGTTCTAATTTTGATAAAGTTTATTTTGTAATGTTTTATTAATGCTACATTAGCAATGTATAAATTAAAACGGCCTACATATTAGACTCTGTTAACATGTTATCCCATTGTATCATCGTTAAGTCCGTATGTATCATAACGATGAACCGTGGCCGAACACAGATGGTGTTTTGGTGCGGGTGGTTAGCAAAACAAGAAAAAAACTAAAACATTACTGAACAACTAATAATGCAGCTCGGATACCGGCGCGCTCTCGCATCTGCTGTTTTTGTGAACCGTACTAAGGGAAGTCAGCTAATTATTTTTTGGCTACCATACAGTAAGCCGTTAATTGATTCGTCTTACTAATAATGGAGTACAAATCAATTAATATAGTGAAATTGGAGATTATGAATAGAATCCGGTTTGCATCATCTTAAATAAGTTATCTTATGTTTAATAGAATTTTACATATGATTCCACTAAATTTGTATTTCATACTGATTTATTCAGCATTTGTGAGGTACAGTTCATTCACACGTCTTTCATTAAATTATCTGAGAGTCAGACAATCAGTCGATTTTCACATTTATACAACCACAAATCCAAAGTATTTCTTTAGCAGGGTTAATAAACTGCAGTTTAACATGTATAAACAGCGAACAAACAATTATTCATCTGAATGACAACGATTTAGAACCTAACTTTGTCAAAGACCTGCCTCTAGCGGTCGAATAAGTTGATAGAACGTAATACGATTTGAATAAATTATTTCCTCTCCACGCTAAGTGGTCACCGTACAATGAGACGTAATAGATGACATATCTCTTTTGCTGAATGAACGTTCATTCTGTCGTGTCATATTATTTCTGTAAGCAGCTGCATGATATCTTCTACGTCCTTTGAAGTTCAGTGTTTAGATCCATCATTATAATTGCCGATGGCTTTTATAATCCACTGCGTTTGATATACGGAAATATATGATAATAATCGTGTTATACTACGCGAGTCTTGTTTTGTCGGCTTTCGGAAATTTAACGCTTTGTCAGGATTCTCAAAGTCAAAACAAAGTTGCGGTTTGTCTAAAGCTTATAACAATTTTTGGGTCCACGACACATAATTAATTTAGAAGGTAAACTAACAAATGGATGTGTGTCGTATATAAATAAATAGGCATTTATAAATAAATAATAATCCAAGTCAAGAACTTAAATTCAAGTTTATTATCAGTCAGTATTATTTTAGCGTTATCATTTATCTACCAGTTGCAGTTTTTAAACAATTCTTTGTTACATTTCGGTGGCTGCCACTAAGCTTCATGAATAGTTATCCGCAGACGTTTTATTTTATTGCCAACGTCATCGACATCCCAAATGATTTATGGACTCCAAATTCCTCGGTGTACCATCGCCGAGTGTGCGGAGTCTTTTATATTTTTTTACTTTAGGACCGCGGTAACTCTGTGAGCATTTAACGCTGATTAAACTGTAAAATTACGAACGCAACGGCCTTTGTGACAGATGCGGCTCTAAATAATAACATTATACAGACACGTACAAGGTTTGGAGGTAGCAGTGTCATGCGGCAAGGCCTTTGTACTAAACAGAATCCACTTACAGCACAAAGCATACAATGGAGATCTTTGGCAAATTGTAAAATATACACCTAATTATTTGCATTGAAGTGTGACGGTGCGTTCAGATCTTCGACCCGACAAGGCGGTGCTTAAGGCTTATGAAAACACGTAACAATAAGTATCCAGTGGCGTACTATTATGATAGGTGGCTGCACATTTTTTGCGTACTATCATATTAGGTATAAGTTTTTACTTTGACAGTACATTGTGAACTCTGGATTAACTGAGAATAATATCTTAAAAATAACAATAATTATAGACTGTTATAAGTTATTTCTGTCTCCTTAAATATAATTTTATAGTTATATCCAACTTAATATTGATACTATGGGATTGCTTCTCAAAAATAAATCATTCCGAATTTGTTTTCAAAACGGCGTAATTTTTTGTCGTATAAGAAAATAAACCTAAAGATTTTGTTATAAACATTTATAGAAGGAGGTTCCTCTAAATAAAGAAGCCAATTCTATGGGTTCAATCAATTATAATTTTTATAACTCCACCCATTCTTCACATCCCTAAGTAGTTAATATTATGAAATATTACCCGACTATCGATTCGACGCCACCTCTGGTTGAGTGTTCAACTTTTTTTAAATAAGTTTTCGCTTTTTATTTTGGTGAATTTTATAAAAAAATTATGAATGGCCCCTCCGCCCCTTTCTCGCTCGAGCTCCGATTGTTTTGTCAGCGCTACACCTGGACGCAAACAAATGCGCGCGCGCATAACGGTCGGTGATCCAAGATGGCGACCGTCAGGGGAGCTTTTGACGTGATTTTTTTAGTATAAACAACTTTCTCTTCATTGTTAGCACGATAAATAATTAATATTTTATTTATTTGAGATCTATTTCTGTTTTACTGTGTCAGACCATTTTGCATTGTCAGAATAAATTAACCAAAGTTGGATTAACGCAACGATACTTTACTTAAAAAGCAATTTACCATAATTATTAGATTTTTAAGTATATCAACATAAACTATGACCAAATATTAGGTACAGATGTGACAAACCAGTGAGACAAACTCTTACTAACAGAAAAATCTTATCATTGATCTTCTATGCATAAAAATCGGACAAAACATCCTAACTTCAACACCTCAAATTAAACTGCAAAGCACGTAATAAATTCATAATTTAACGGCATCAAGTAAAACCAACATTTTATTATGTCACTCCCAGCCCATTAATCTTTTGACCAATTTCATAAATTTGCCGTCACTTCATGCATTATCACGATTAATTTAAAAAATAATTGCTCATTTGTTATTGCACTCCACAGATTAAACATTCAACCTGAAATTAGTTAGGATGTACATTAATTGTTGGTCCAATCAACATTACTTCGAAACCAAACTTGATATTACTAGTATGTTAAGAAACGACGCGTCATCACTCGTTTAAATATCCGTTAATGTGTTTCTCGTTTCGAACTGAATTATTAATTATAATAGGATCGTTTTACATAATTTTCTTATTAGAAATGAGTTAAATTTATACCGGGCTCTCTGTTTTAGCGGTGTCGTAAATTTCGTTCGGTTAACGTCAAGTTTGGACGATACGTTTTTAATTAAATCTCGGTTCGTTAGTTTGATTGGAATGCGTTCGTAAATCTCTATGCTTTGACATTACTAGCGAACACGATAATGATGTAAATTGTTTTTCTCGTCTTACGGAAGCTGATATCGTAAAACAAGCAATAGACTTAATCAGCATTCAATTATACTATCACGATTCCGAAATTATATTTCCATATAAATGTTAATACGTTTGCTGTGTGTTCGGGAGAATATTACTGAGCATGTACATTAGAAACTTGTTTTTGTACCACTAATGAAAATCAAGCGTCTATAAAATAATAAGTATCTACTGTTTGTTACTTGGTTGCCGTGGCTACGTTTGGTTGCATTAAAACAAATTTGAAACGCCATGAGAAAATATTCGTACCGACTGAGAGAGAGCAAGAATTACTTGTATGGTTATCATCATCAGCCGGAAGACGTCCACTGTTGAACGAAGGCCTCGTCCTTTCTTCTTCTTAACGTCAACGTCAGAGTTTAAGCCGCCTGTAGGCCTCTGACATGACTTTATACACCGTTGAACAATCTCTCAGTTGTGCCGGTTTCCTCAGGATGTTTTCCTTCACCGTTTTTAGCAACTGATAACTATATGACTTTTGGTGCCATTTTCGCATGTTGCCCATGCTAAGCTTGAATCTAAATTGATAAAGGAAATTTGAAAAATGATGGACACGAGCGGGATTCGAACCCGCGACCTTCGCCGATCCGTGGCGCTGCTCTAACCAACTGAGCCACCGTGTCGCTGCTCGCATCCATCGAATTTCAAGTTACCTTTTAGTATTTACGTCTTAAGGGTGACGTCAGGTATTATCTGTTGGAATCTATGATTACCAACTCAGTGTTATACCTTTACAGCTATAAATCACTGAAACGATAATACCAACCCAAATTTATATGACTTTTGGTGCCATTTTCGCATGTTGCCCATGCTAAGCTTGAATCTAAATTGATAAAGGAAATTTGAAAAATGATGGACACGAGCGGGATTCGAACCCGCGACCTTCGCCGATCCGTGGCGCTGCTCTAACCAACTGAGCCACCGTGTCGCTGCTCGCATCCATCGAATTTCAAGTTACCTTTTAGTATTTACGTCTTAAGGGTGACGTCAGGTATTATCTGTTGGAATCTATGATTACCAACTCAGTGTTATACCTTTACAGCTATAAATCACTGAAACGATAATACCAACCCAAATTTATATGACTTTTGGTGCCATTTTCGCATGTTGCCCATGCTAAGCTTGAATCTAAATTGATAAAGGAAATTTGAAAAATGATGGACACGAGCGGGTTCGTGGGTTGGTATTATCGTTTCAGTGATTTATAGCTGTAAAGGTATAACACTGAGTTGGTAATCATAGATTCCAACAGATAATACCTGACGTCACCCTTAAGACGTAAATACTAAAAGGTAACTTGAAATTCGATGGATGCGAGCAGCGACACGGTGGCTCAGTTGGTTAGAGCAGCGCCACGGATCGGCGAAGGTCGCGGGTTCGAATCCCGCTCGTGTCCATCATTTTTCAAATTTCCTTTATCAATTTAGATTCAAGCTTAGCATGGGCAACATGCGAAAATGGCACCAAAAGTCATATAAATTTGGGTTGGTATTATTGTTTCAGTGATTTATAGCTGTAAAGGTATAACACTGAGTTGGTAATCATAGATTCCAACAGATAATACCTGACGTCACCCTTAAGACGTAAATACTAAAAGGTAACTTGAAATTCGATGGATGCGAGCAGCGACACGGTGGCTCAGTTGGTTAGAGCAGCGCCACGGATCGGCGAAGGTCGCGGGTTCGAATCCCGCTCGTGTCCATCATTTTTCAAATTTCCTTTATCAATTTAGATTCAAGCTTAGCATGGGCAACATGCGAAAATGGCACCAAAAGTCATATAAATTTGGGTTGGTATTATCGTTTCAGTGATTTATAGCTGTAAAGGTATAACACTGAGTTGGTAATCATAGATTCCAACAGATAATACCTGACGTCACCCTTAAGACGTAAATACTAAAAGGTAACTTGAAATTCGATGGATGCGAGCAGCGACACGGTGGCTCAGTTGGTTAGAGCAGCGCCACGGATCGGCGAAGGTCGCGGGTTCGAATCCCGCTCGTGTCCATCATTTTTCAAATTTCCTTTATCAATTTAGATTCAAGCTTAGCATGGGCAACATGCGAAAATGGCACCAAAAGTCATATAAATTTGGGTTGGTATTATCGTTTCAGTGATTTATAGCTGTAAAGGTATAACACTGAGTTGGTAATCATAGATTCCAACAGATAATACCTGACGTCACCCTTAAGACGTAAATACTAAAAGGTAACTTGAAATTCGATGGATGCGAGCAGCGACACGGTGGCTCAGTTGGTTAGAGCAGCGCCACGGATCGGCGAAGGTCGCGGGTTCGAATCCCGCTCGTGTCCATCATTTTTCAAATTTCCTTTATCAATTTAGATTCAAGCTTAGCATGGGCAACATGCGAAAATGGCACCAAAAGTCATATAAATTTGGGTTGGTATTATCGTTTCAGTGATTTATAGCTGTAAAGGTATAACACTGAGTTGGTAATCATAGATTCCAACAGATAATACCTGACGTCACCCTTAAGACGTAAATACTAAAAGGTAACTTGAAATTCGATGGATGCGAGCAGCGACACGGTGGCTCAGTTGGTTAGAGCAGCGCCACGGATCGGCGAAGGTCGCGGGTTCGAATCCCGCTCGTGTCCATCATTTTTCAAATTTCCTTTATCAATTTAGATTCAAGCTTAGCATGGGCAACATGCGAAAATGGCACCAAAAGTCATATAAATTTGGGTTGGTATTATCGTTTCAGTGATTTATAGCTGTAAAGGTATAACACTGAGTTGGTAATCATAGATTCCAACAGATAATACCTGACGTCACCCTTAAGACGTAAATACTAAAAGGTAACTTGAAATTCGATGGATGCGAGCAGCGACACGGTGGCTCAGTTGGTTAGAGCAGCGCCACGGATCGGCGAAGGTCGCGGGTTCGAATCCCGCTCGTGTCCATCATTTTTCAAATTTCCTTTATCAATTTAGATTCAAGCTTAGCATGGGCAACATGCTAAAATGGCACCAAAAGTCATATAAATTTGGGTTGGTATTATCGTTTCAGTGATTTATAGCTGTAAAGGTATAACACTGAGTTGGTAATCATAGATTCCAACAGATAATACCTGACGTCACCCTTAAGACGTAAATACTAAAAGGTAACTTGAAATTCGATGGATGCGAGCAGCGACACGGTGGCTCAGTTGGTTAGAGCAGCGCCACGGATCGGCGAAGGTCGCGGGTTCGAATCCCGCTCGTGTCCATCATTTTTCAAATTTCCTTTATCAATTTAGATTCAAGCTTAGCATGGGCAACATGCGAAAATGGCACCAAAAGTCATATAAATTTGGGTTGGTATTATCGTTTCAGTGATTTATAGCTGTAAAGGTATAACACTGAGTTGGTAATCATAGATTCCAACAGATAATACCTGACGTCACCCTTAAGACGTAAATACTAAAAGGTAACTTGAAATTCGATGGATGCGAGCAGCGACACGGTGGCTCAGTTGGTTAGAGCAGCGCCACGGATCGGCGAAGGTCGCGGGTTCGAATCCCGCTCGTGTCCATCATTTTTCAAATTTCCTTTATCAATTTAGATTCAAGCTTAGCATGGGCAACATGCGAAAATGGCACCAAAAGTCATATAAATTTGGGTTGGTATTATCGTTTCAGTGATTTATAGCTGTAAAGGTATAACACTGAGTTGGTAATCATAGATTCCAACAGATAATACCTGACGTCACCCTTAAGACGTAAATACTAAAAGGTAACTTGAAATTCGATGGATGCGAGCAGCGACACGGTGGCTCAGTTGGTTAGAGCAGCGCCACGGATCGGCGAAGGTCGCGGGTTCGAATCCCGCTCGTGTCCATCATTTTTCAAATTTCCTTTATCAATTTAGATTCAAGCTTAGCATGGGCAACATGCGAAAATGGCACCAAAAGTCATATAAATTTGGGTTGGTATTATCGTTTCAGTGATTTATAGCTGTAAAGGTATAACACTGAGTTGGTAATCATAGATTCCAACAGATAATACCTGACGTCACCCTTAAGACGTAAATACTAAAAGGTAACTTGAAATTCGATGGATGCGAGCAGCGACACGGTGGCTCAGTTGGTTAGAGCAGCGCCACGGATCGGCGAAGGTCGCGGGTTCGAATCCCGCTCGTGTCCATCATTTTTCAAATTTCCTTTATCAATTTAGATTCAAGCTTAGCATGGGCAACATGCGAAAATGGCACCAAAAGTCATATAAATTTGGGTTGGTATTATCGTTTCAGTGATTTATAGCTGTAAAGGTATAACACTGAGTTGGTAATCATAGATTCCAACAGATAATACCTGACGTCACCCTTAAGACGTAAATACTAAAAGGTAACTTGAAATTCGATGGATGCGAGCAGCGACACGGTGGCTCAGTTGGTTAGAGCAGCGCCACGGATCGGCGAAGGTCGCGGGTTCGAATCCCGCTCGTGTCCATCATTTTTCAAATTTCCTTTATCAATTTAGATTCAAGCTTAGCATGGGCAACATGCGAAAATGGCACCAAAAGTCATATAAATTTGGGTTGGTATTATCGTTTCAGTGATTTATAGCTGTAAAGGTATAACACTGAGTTGGTAATCATAGATTCCAACAGATAATACCTGACGTCACCCTTAAGACGTAAATACTAAAAGGTAACTTGAAATTCGATGGATGCGAGCAGCGACACGGTGGCTCAGTTGGTTAGAGCAGCGCCACGGATCGGCGAAGGTCGCGGGTTCGAATCCCGCTCGTGTCCATCATTTTTCAAATTTCCTTTATCAATTTAGATTCAAGCTTAGCATGGGCAACATGCGAAAATGGCACCAAAAGTCATATAAATTTGGGTTGGTATTATCGTTTCAGTGATTTATAGCTGTAAAGGTATAACACTGAGTTGGTAATCATAGATTCCAACAGATAATACCTGACGTCACCCTTAAGACGTAAATACTAAAAGGTAACTTGAAATTCGATGGATGCGAGCAGCGACACGGTGGCTCAGTTGGTTAGAGCAGCGCCACGGATCGGCGAAGGTCGCGGGTTCGAATCCCGCTCGTGTCCATCATTTTTCAAATTTCCTTTATCAATTTAGATTCAAGCTTAGCATGGGCAACATGCGAAAATGGCACCAAAAGTCATATAAATTTGGGTTGGTATTATCGTTTCAGTGATTTATAGCTGTAAAGGTATAACACTGAGTTGGTAATCATAGATTCCAACAGATAATACCTGACGTCACCCTTAAGACGTAAATACTAAAAGGTAACTTGAAATTCGATGGATGCGAGCAGCGACACGGTGGCTCAGTTGGTTAGAGCAGCGCCACGGATCGGCGAAGGTCGCGGGTTCGAATCCCGCTCGTGTCCATCATTTTTCAAATTTCCTTTATCAATTTAAACTGATAACTAATTTATAATACGTACATGAGATCGAAAAGACATTGGTGCGTGCCGGGGCTTGTACTTGCGACCTTTGACTTAGCAGGCCAACTGCCATACCACTCGGCTATCGGTCCTTTTAGTAGGGGGGAGGTTGCCATAATCCCCACGCTTGGCAAGCGGCTTGGGGATACGCAGTGTTGGTGGTTTAGTTACAGAAGATGCTGCTGCCCATCTTCTGGATTTTCCCTTAGTCGCCTCTTACCACACCCATGGGAGGAAAGGGGTTAGGCTGGATATTGGTTGTAGTATTGGTATAGGTATTGTCCTCATGGTATTTACGTTTATAGTTTTCTATAAGGCATCATTAAGCTCTATATAATAATGAGAAGCAACGCCTTTTTTATCCATGAGAATGAATGAAATTATAAAACGAACCACATTTGAATGCAAATTTTATTTTTCTTGATCATATAAACATGTACATCATAACTTTTAATTAGGTACGACATCATTAGCATATATTTTGGCTAATTTAATATATTTATGAGGACACTTATCGTCTGTGGGTTTATCTGAAAGACCGGTTCCAAAACCGCAGGGATGGCAAGCAAGACACTTTGGGGCAACCAAGGTGTACTACTAATTTGTAACTTAATTGACAGACTGATACCCACCTGAAATTAGCCAATCAATGCTATCTACCGTAAGAGGGTTTCGTGATTGTTTACTTTGAGATGTTTTGTTAATGATTTCAATTATTCAGGTACTTTCAGGTTAGTAAGTCTTTGGTTTATTAAAAATTTTGGATAAGGGTAAGGAAGTTTTATAAGATAGGTACTTTGATTTTTATATTACTTCAGCATTTATAATGCCTTTTGAGGAAATTTGTTAAGAGTATCGATACCGAAGTACAATTTCCGATCCTAAATACATACTAAAAATAATTAGTGAAATTAAAGTCGATCGTCTCGTATTTGTCTATAGAAACCACAATAATAAATTGCCGTTAATACCTTCTTTAAGCAAATCTTAAATTATGAATTAATTATTTATTGGTAGAGCAATAAAAGTACCTTACCTTTTGAAATGTAGGACAATTGTTTGATACATATTTATGAGGTTATGTAATATGTAATTAATAAAGGATTTCTGAACATTTAAATAATTATACTATAAAAAAATGATTTTAACCTTTTAGCTTTTTATATGGTTGTCAGGTAACCCTAGATATTGCTTGATTTTCAAATCTGGTTTACTTAATCTGGTGCATCTTCAACGTCTACATTATTAACATTTACACCAATATAGTAAAAACATAGATTATTTAGGATAAAAATTGGCGTGAAAACAACTCTTAATGCGATGACAGTAATAATAAAAAACTACTCTAAAATTCTCCTCATAAGATAAATTCGGTTTCGTGCAAAGAAGCTACACTGGATTTATTATAGCTGTTATAAATACATTTAAATCTACGTAATAACTCTTGTACTGCGTCTAAGGCCTCATAGATTAATAATGCAATCAGCTCTATACATTTTACAACTAATTATTTTAATGACACTCGTTTTTAATAACACGGTAAAATCTCTTACTTTTAAGTACTGTAATATAAAAAAAGTCGATCGTTTTCGTGCCGTTTCGTAAAATATTTATGTAATTAAAACATTTTTATGATTTAGACATCAACATTATAATCGTTTTCTAGCAAAATCGCATGTAAATTGTGCAAATGTGCACGGCTAAAAAAGAATTAATTGTTTGAAGTAACGTGTAAAGTAAACACGTTAACAAAGCCAATTACATCTCACAAAATTGTTTACTTAAAATTCAATAAAAATATTTTCTATTATACAATACCAAAATGAAAGTATCACTAACGTTAACTCATTAAATCTCGCGTGTCACAAATTGTGACGGAGCCTCATTCTTTCATCGTGGAGCCAACATTAAAACAATTTTATCATAATTTCCTTAACGGGAATAAATGTAAGGGTTACGTAAGCGAAGATTAGCACGAATTGACCTCTGGCGATCGAAGTCTTTGCGATGTGTTCCAAATATAGAATCGATACGCCCTGTCACGTAGGTGGCATACATACGCACAATACGTAGGTAGGTACCTACTCATAGTTGCGTATTGTCAGGGGTCAAGTCGAAAGTTGCAACATCTGCAAAATTCAGTTGGGCGGAGTTCAGATTTCTATATTTGCACTTTTGATATTCAGGACGCGTTGTGTGGTTGAGTTGTTTCTGCGACATTAAAGCGGCAGTTGTTGCTTTACCTTTAGACTTTAGAGCACTAAATATAATGTCGTATATTGGCGATCGACGTATCAAAGAAAAAGGCGACAACGTTCTCATGACATGTCACAATTTCACGGACTGCTATAAAAATCCGTTGAAACCAGCTGACAGGTACACTGATCTCCTTTAGGAACACAGGCGTAGGTGTGCCGTGTGGTATCCGGCCTAGAATTGACCACCCCCTTTCCTCCCGTGGGTGTCGTAAGAGGCGACTAAGGGAAAATTCAGAAGAAATGCCAAGCGTGGGGATTATGGCAAACCCCCCCGCTTAAACGGGGAGGCCTATGTTCAACAGTGGACGTCTTTGGCTGATGATGATGATGATGAATTGTATTTCCAAATTGTATTTACGTCCAGCGGACTGGCTTATCTACATAATGCGCTCTACTAATGTAGAGCCGCTCTATTGGATTTATAAGGGTTTACCTTTATCGTCCTATTTGCTGTTATCCTAAATATTGCTTAGAAACCTAGCAAGGTTAACAGGCTTTTTTAAATAACCACACAATGATTCAAACTTCTTGTAGTATCAAGTAGTAATCACGGTGTTGAACTATAAACCTCTTTTGTTTGTAAACAAATGAATGAAGAATGAACATAAATAATGTTTGTAATTAAATATTCCTAATTTGCTTGACACTGATGAAGCATGTGTACTTAATAATAAAATACGGAAAATAATCATAAAACATGTGGTTTTAAGTACTCTTCAGCAGCTTATTTTTATCATTCACACATGTGACTTGAACTACTGTCAAATTAGCTTTTTATTGTCCGCCCTAATCTCGTAATAAATCCACACAGACTGGGTGACAAGTTTTTTATATAGTTTTAAGAATGTGGTGTCTATTTGTCTCGCTGTCATCACTTTGTTTCTTTTTATGAGCCGATTATAAGTTGCTGTATCAATCTTGTTCTTGCTTTTCCCGACGAAAATATTGAAGTAATTGGCTTTAAAGACATTATTGCTATGATGGTGTTTACTATAAGATGACAGCCCAGAAGGACGTTACCGTTGCTTAACTCCGACCAATTTTGAGGGAATACATTTTTGTTTAGACTGTAAACTTAAAACTCTTATTAATACGTAACCTTTAAATCGTTAATTTAATTTAAAATTAAAAGACAATATCCTAAAAGGGCATTACGTAGAAGAGCAGACTTAAGCCAGCCCGGACGTCATAATGACGCTGCTCTAATGAAGACATTACATTCAAGGAAACTGTTTTAAGTATAAAGCCGGGCATTAAAGTGGTGTGGTAAAACTCCTTAAGTTTCTATTCGTGAATAGTACCCATTTCATCAGTAAAATCAGTTACGACTGTGCCGTCAAACTGCGTACGCGTACTATCCGTTAATCTCGCCACTTGCCGAAGATAGTACGACAGAGACCGTTCTAGTACAGGCTAGAGTCAGTACTTTAGTATTTAAGTATTATTTATAAATAAGTACCTTTAATGGGTATCAATTGAAATTATAATAAAAATTAAAACTTAAACAAGCTAAGAAAATATATAAAAGAAGAATACTGAGATTAAAAATAGTTAGGTATTATTAAAACCTAAAACAAAACCTCTCAAAGAAAGTCATGTGAAGTAAATAGTAATTAACAGAAACAAAACGGTATTACCAGGAATAACGATTTTTAAGTATAAGCACTTGTCTTCTTATATGGAAGAGATTTTGTAATAACTATCATATTGTAGTGAAAACAACGAAGATAATAGACGCCTACGTTCACGGACGTAATTCTTGTCTCTATTGGTGTATTATCGATTTTGATGTGTGGAATCATAAAATGTTCGTTATTATCGAATGTCTCGTGTCGTGGATGATGCAAGCAATACTTTTGTTGAAGACTGTACACAACTTCGTAAGTATTGTGTCACTTTATAGCTTTACGCCATTCTTAAAACGTTTTGATACTGGTTTTTATCCAGATTCTTCGTAGAAAACCTAATAATGTACCTACAACAATATTTCACTCTCTTGCGTTAAAAACATTACTTTTGACTTTCGCCCTCTATGTAACGACTCTACCAGTACCGAGAATCACTCACTAAATTTGTTTCATACCTGCTAATTTTTTTTCGTCTTGGCATACCTTTTTATTCTGAGAATGTTGTGTTATTTACAGGTATAGTATGTTACAAATCAAAAGTAACAAATAAAACGTAGTCAGTGTTTTCACTTAAACTGATAAATTAAAAAAGATAAGAGCACACATTTTAATACAAATTATCATTTCCGTCAATGAAATGACCAAAAACAAACACCCGTGGTGACTCGTGGAAACTATCGAAACATCGGGCTAGTTCGATAACCTTCGGCCATTACTTACATCTGTTCGGGCACTGCCGATCTTCGGCGACCCTTTCATCTCCGTAAGCATGGCGAGTCATTATCGTTAGATTCGACAACTCTACGCCTCTAGCAGGTGCCAATTTCTGCCTAAGTCCTCAGAGAGGCAAAACACGATAATTGAGTTTCAAACTGGAAAACTGTAAGCAAAACTTCGTAAATAGGTTTAGACTGAAAACAAGTTTATATTGGTTTTGGTACTTTCATATATATCTGTTTCGTTATAGGCTATCGCTACATAATATGAAAACTTAAATTGCTACAATTAGGGTTCTTATTATCAAGTGTAAGTCCAACTTGTTCTGTAATAATATTTCGCTTACTTGGTATTTTTATTATTGTTTGATGCAACTCATACAACTAAATATTTTTCTTGAAAAGACTGTCGATACTTGAACAACGCATACTCTTTGTTATCAGACCGCTCAACAAGCGTGATCTTGCGCACGCGATACACCAAAATTTGTTCCGGACATATACAAAGGCGGCGAACATTTCACAATAAAACTAAAACCTCTTGAGGAATTCTCTCGTGGCGACAAATAAACGCATTATAATGATTCTTTGTGCTTATTAATTCATATTACACGGCCGTTTAGAACTCTTGACGGGGTGACAAAAGATGGTCTCTGGTCGGCCACAAAAGTCAATGGATCGGAGCGAACTGAATATAATAAATTACAACGTCTATGCTTCAAGATGCGTATAGATAGTCAGTATACTTATACGTGAGGTTTTTGTTCGTTTTTCTCTCGTAGAACGCGTTTATTTGTGTGCCGGAGCAATTTATCTTGCGATACGAGCGGCGTATGAATGAGTAAGCTTATGGTTATCGAAACGTATGAATTGTCACTAGAGTGCGTGCGTATTTCTTTATTTAGTAATACTAAGACGAAAACCCCATTTCATTGAGTGGTTGGATCAGTAGCGATTATGATAATTTCTCATTATTCAATACCAATAACTTCACTTTTAGTTTCTGATTTAGATAAAAATAAAAGAAACATTATTATCTCTGAAATATTAAGGGCAGGTTTTAATGCGGACTGAAAACTGGGCCTAAATCCTCTGTGGGATAGCAGTAGTTAAAAATAGCTTTATCTTTTGCAAACTACAAATTGCTTTTATAACTTTTCCATTGCCCTAGAACATTTCTTTGTTCTTAACGCCCAGTGCTCTCCATCAAAACTAATTTTCAATACAAAATTGCGCTGACCTGAATAAATTCTCTGAGGAGTATCTTCAAAAGATATCAGTCACAAATCAAACTAAGCAAAATTCCGATCACGAGTCGCGAATTTTCTTGTACTTCAATAGCTCACATCAAAGTTTCTTATGTCTCCTCTACCCTTGTCAATTGTCTATTCTGTACCATATCTTCCCTTCCACGCTTATAAAATTCTGAACGTGCGTGTACAGAGCATCTTTGGTAAAAGCGAAGTTTCAGAAATGGAACTGTAATGTAACCTACTTTTTGATACTTTGAATAGAGCTTTTTATTTTTTTTTGTTGGTGACGTAGAAGGAATATAAGATCTGGGTAAAATTAAGTCTCTTAGGTAGGTATATTCAGACAATTTCGGTATTACTAACACATGTGTACAACTCAAAAAGGAAACGCTAAAAGTGCCTAATTTAAAATACGTATATATATATAATTATATAATGACTAAAGAATATAATTTAATACCGAAATCAGATGAATAAATATTTTAAATTCCTACAGAAGGCAATTAATAATTATAAAATAGATCTTGGTGTCTGTGCGTTATTAGTTTGAAGCACTAAATCTTCCAATAAACGGGTTTAAGCTGTGTTTATGATTTATAGAGCAGTAAATATAAACTTTTGACATGTTGCTAAACCGAAAATATTGGTAAAAATGAGGTTCGCCAAACGATATATTCAAATATAGGCATTCATATGCATGCAAGTCGATAACGAGGATGGATGCTCATCTACATAATAAAATTAATATTGATTTACGACTTTATGAGTATTGGCATTCACTTACTTTTATAGTCATTCAGAAAAATCTATTTAGTGTCCGATGTCTAGGTATAATAATGATTTCAAATTGCTTTTTTATATTTAAATCGCCGTGGTAAATAGCATAATAAAAATCACTAATCAAAACTCAGATGCCTTGCCGTTGTGTAGGCTTTAGTCAAAATAATAATGGTGTACCTAAGTACTAAGGGACACTACTATACGAACTACTAACATTCCCAGAAAAAAAATTATCCTTATCAAAGTGTAAGATTGCAGGATTAGCCAAAGAAAGAAAGAAGAAAGTTCTTCTAAAATTCCTCAACATGAAGCAATCAGAAAAGAGTTTTTAATACTAGTCATGCAACTGATGCAACCAGCCAGTGATAATTATGAACTACAAACTTACCATAGGTTAATATTCAGGCCAGCCCCCTAACCATGAACATTTTTACTCTTTCATATTCTGTAGATACAATAAAAGGCCACGACGCAACGTTAAGGCTTTCATATTACGTGTCTCTTTTGTCTTGTGTATTTCCTTAGTAATTCAACAATGGCTATGTATTTGTCAAAGGCAGAACGCGTAGGCACTTAGAAAACATTGAAACAGGTACCCTCTTTATGTTTGGTAGAGTTTCATTCCATATTCAAAAATTATGCGTTCAGATATTCGAAAACGGAATACAAAACGGTTTTGGTGCGTTCCTCTTTACTTTATGGACATGTAATAATTTATTTTTTCCGAATATTTGCATCAGAAAGCTTTATGGTTGTTTGTCATTTTTTATTATTTAACCGTTACCTTTTGGCTTGGAATAACTTTGTCCGTAAAACCATTGTGTGAACTAGAATTCAAGTTGGTTGTATAGAGAAACTATTTTTGATCAAGTTTAACTTATTTTCTTTTGCTCAAAAACCCTTATTCGTTATACAAAAACTAATAAACTCCGTAGATAAACAAGACCTTAAATCTTCCACATATCTCAAACAGTAAGACGGCCCACGTCCCAAGACACATATTAATTACAAGGCAGCTTATCTCATAATAAAACTAAAGTACTGCTCTAACTACCACATACATTATTTTGATCAAGCACTTTTATCAGCATTGGGACCAACCATGGTTATCAGTACAATCACGTAGTTCATGGCATGTACTGCGATACACCCGACACATAATTTTTCGTCGTCTAAACAATAAATTGACCTATTTATTGCCAGTACGTTATGATAAGACAACAATTTAAGGTCATTAACACTAGAGGATAAGAAACGTTTTTAGGAATATTTAAATTAATTGAATAAGCAGTAACAAAAATCTTAGGATAAATCAGTAGACGGAAGGATTTATAGATCGTTTTCATCATCAATAGATTTGAAATACGTTCAGTTCTTTCGAATTCATTTATCTACGCAGTAAATTTGCTGCGGTATGAGGTCTTTCCCCGCATAGGTTAAATATTTCTGTCATATTTGATGTATGTTGCCAAGAATAAGTTATAAGTTAAAGCAATACGTACGCATCTTGGAGGACAAAAATATGACATGCCCATTGACCAGAGGCCCCGAGGCGGACTAAGTTACCTCGTTGTTGATTTCAGTTATTTTGAGCTAGATTTTAGTTGGCAATTTTGCCCTTGAGGCAGCTTATGTAAATTTCAAGTGTAAAGCCATAAATAAGATAGTAAATGACGTGTCTGCCCTTTAGAATTCTATGAGCTGGAAAAATAACCAAGGATAAAACAGGGTGGCCGAATCTCAAATAGGGACCACACGACACTGTCTATCTACAAATATATTCATCATTAATCTTCTTCTCTCTACTTTCAAACTGGCGCAAAAAACGAATCGAAAAGAAACCGATACACGAGTGCGCATTCTTTTCTCTTTCGTTACCTCATTAAAATCAAAACAGTTGTAGCACGGTAGCCGATAACTTCGATATCAAACCGGTCTCATATTGATAAAATACAAGAATATACATCACTATACGAGTTACGGTCACAATATATTTCATTGTAATCTCAAGCATCACGGATACTGCCTGCTCCAGTACGGGCTTGGTCGAACATTAATCAAAAATTTCGGTTATGATACCTAATAACATTCTCGGTGGTTCTAAGATACACTAATAAAATGATATACGACTTTATCAGGTTGTTAGTTATTACCATAACATGACAAGTCCATTAAGGCGTGGTGGACACATGTATGAGGTATAACCGGGTAAAACGTATTTCTATGTAATATTATTCATGACGTCACTCTGCGTTATGAACCTCCAGCGTAATCGTCGAGTCATCGCCTCAAAATTTGTTATACTTGACGCGCTTCAACGAATTTCGATCTTAGAGATTAGGAGAGTAATAATTAGTTACGTATTTAAGTACATGTCATATATTACAACCTTGTTTTTTGATAGGAAGATTTTGTTTAAGCTTGAGTGAATTTTAAGGTTTGATTCGGCCGAATGCCGTTTGTTACTTATGCAAAATATTTTGTTGTTAAGGCGATAAACCGCGGCTCCTGGTTGTCACTGAATTCGTATGACAGTTGTTTCCGACCACAGAGAAACCCGAAAGTGTCAACAGGTCTTCCCTCAGGATTTTGATATTTCTCTCGTGAATCGATTACTGAGGTTACTCAAATACTCATGGCAATTTCATCTTTTACATCATTAATTGTATTTAACGTTACCTGAAATTCTATCAGAATTATGTTCTAATTAGTTTACTTGTATATAAGAAATGTTGTTTAAATTGTGCTTTAAATTCCCTGAAAAGTAGAGAATATACTTTCAGACTCACCCACGATTGACCAGAAATTGTACCACCATTATTATTGTCCAAATCGAGATGTTTCATCATCATAATCCGGAAGACGTCCACTGTTGAACAAAAGCCTCACTCTTTTAGAAGGGGGGTTGCCATAATTATTTACAGAAGACGCTGCTGCCCATCTTCTGGATTTTCCCTTGTCTCTTATGACGCCCACGGGAGGAAAGGGGATGGTCAATTCTAGGCCGGATACCACACGGCTCGAGATGTTTAAAGCCTAATAATAACGAGAAATAAGCCTAAAGTATTTCAAAAGTACGATTTCAGAGAGCTTTCAGAAATTGTAATATCAAATATAAAGATGACTAAAGCTTTAATTTTTTTTTCCTTTTTTAATGAAATCGGTATCAGTGTCGTATATGACAAACGAACGTAAATGTTTAAACAAATCAACATTAAACAATAAACTGTTGATTCATTAATACTCGAATTAACACCTTTTTAGGAAGTTACCGTCGATAACTGTGAACATAATTAAAACAGGACATTTAATCGGCATATAGTCGTGGTGGCCTAGTGGTTGACATTCCGGATTTCTATGCACGAGGTTGCAGGTTCAAACCCAGGCAAGTATCAATGTGACTTCTTCAATGTCATAAATACTTAGATATTCTAAGACACCACTGACCGACGGTGACGGAAAACATCGTAAGGAAACCTGGATTTCATTATCTGAAATCGCCAACCCGCAGTGAGCTAGCGTGGTGATCAGTGCTCAATCCTTCTCTATACGAGAAGAGGCCTTTGCCCTGCAGTGGGACAGTTATAGGCTGTTATTATTATATTATTATTATTATTTAATCGGCATAAAAATAATTTTTATCAAAATTACGATCCATAAGCGTCAAAGAATTTAGTCTGTCTGTGAAATTAATTTACCCAATGATGTCATCGTTCACTGTTATCTATCTTTAGTGATTTTCGGTGTTGAATGAAAAATTAAACATCTGTGGCTCTGTGTATCACTTGATTCATAATAAAAATCACTTAACATATTATACAACGCCATTAGATTTTACGTGAACAAAAGTTTGGAGAACTTAAATGTTTTATTTTTTATTTTTAAATTTGTTAAGTTATACCAAATGTACTCGTAAGTATGTACATTATTGATATTGTACATAGGTGATACCTGTAGATATAGTTTTATAAAATTTTTTTTTTTTAGTTTATGTTATTATTTATTAGGTAATGTTAACTAAATGCTTATGGTACACAATTGTGACACTTTATCCACTATTTATCTTACATAAGTTTTACTTACTCATTCCTCCTTTTGCATTTTTTTCATTTTTAAATCAACAAAAATAACATTTTGACCTCCTCGAGCAAAGTAGCAAGGATAATAATAATTTTAGCGGTCTAGGTGTGTAAGATCAGATGTATCAAAGGTCTCGTAACTGATAAACTACCGACCTGTCATCATCTATATACAATAGTTACCTTTAGACCTGGCACGGCACTGGTACGTGATTTCAAACGGTATGATTTGTTTGGTGCCGATTATTATTCGAGTTAAAGGTATTGGTTATCCTTCTAGCAATCTTAGATGGCTAAGAGAGATTTCTCTTTGTGAAAATTTAGTTATTACTAGGTAGGTGGGTACAATATCAATTAAATACCTACATATATTCAGATCTCAACTTATAAATTAGTTGAAATCTCCAAAACTTTTTATTTTACAAAATCCTCCTAAATATTTAAAATTAATCTGTCGTGGCTTGACAGGGCCTTTTTAAATTAATTCTAGGACTAGGATATAAAATAAAATAAGGGTCATATCAAAGTAAATATCTTGTAAAGTAAAGTAGATAAAGAATAATCTTGTTACAATTTACTGAATAACAAATTACCAATCTTCAAAGAGGTGGTCCTTTTTCATACAAAAATGTTGAATTAGTTAAAACTTAGAAGTGAAAACAACAAGAAGTTGATTCGTAATTACATGCTTATCAATACAAAGAAAAAGTCATTTCCTTCCTAAAGGATAGTCCCTACCGTATCTAAAACGACTTAAGATTTACTTTTTATAACAATGAAGAAAAATCTATGTTCTTTTGGATATTAAACAGATTATCCTTAAAAACTTAAACGAATCTGATTTTAGAGACGCTTAAAAATTCAATTGAGTACTATCCTTGAATCAAGTTTTATCCATACTAATATCCAGAGATATATTCAACTTTTTCGTTCGCAATATTATGAAATTGAATCATTTGTAAGCTAAAAACTTTTGAGGCAGCGCGGATAAAGAACCTATGCATAACGATATCATGTAATATCGCGTAAAGCGCACGCTAAGCTGAACGTTTCAACAATCATAGTTAATAGCAACATTGTGGCAAGCGTAATTTTAAATTATACTCTTTATTGCTCATATAATCCATGGAGCGCAAATCTACCGCTCGTATATTAGCTCTGGCTTGGATCATAAAGGTCTGCTACACAAAACCGTATATCTGTCTTACGGATAACTTTTTTTGCCGTTTGTTTTTACGAAATAACCTCACATTACGTGTTATCTCCGCGGCCGGTTCTACGCCGCGGCTTCATCATTTATTGTATTATAAATTTAGTGGGAGGAGCTATCGCCCGCGCTACCGACCTTCCCACTTAGCGATGAGTTCAGCCGCAGAAACAAGACGGCGATACGCACAATAAACCGACAATAAATAAAACGAATGAAAGAGATGCCAACCATTATTTTAAAGTTAACTAGGATAGAAAAAATAGGGGTCGATCGAAGGCTTCCCCTCATTAATAAGCTATTAGATTACGCGATGTCGCACCGGCCGATTGGTAGACCGTAGGGAATCCTAATAAACGCTTCCCCCCACTTCCAGTTCGATGGTTGATCGAGATTCAAAAGAAACCCCGCTTTGAACGCGTACAAAACAAAACGGGCGCTTGAAAAAGACCCCGCTCTAATTCTCTTTACCATCTCCAATTTCAATCGCTCCTTCAGAAATTTGAATGTAGGGAGGGACAAAGTTTTGTCACGTAGGGACGCCGGTATAGAAATCTCCTGTGTACATACAATGCGGGTTCGGCCTCATAGGTACTCCATTAACGAGAGTGCCCGTGAGGCGAGGACCATATCTCATCTAATAATCTGATTGACAATAGTCAAGAAAAATAGTGCTAGTTTTACGAGCCGCTCTGTTATTAAACATTTTAAATAAATCCGTTTTCTGTAGCATTAGTTTTTTGCTGCTGTTTCTATAGTATATAAAGAACTTTAAGATACGAACCCTTTGGTCCAGAACGCACACATGTAAACGAGTAAACTTTTTGTCACCAGATCTGCTCGTGTGTATGTGTTTTGTGGATATTTTTGTCCCCTTTAGTGCTGCTTTTTGATACCGATCATTTTTTGTGCGCCCATTATTACCGAGCATTGTGCGAAGGTTTTGTTCGGATAAGATCTCCGATATGTCACTGAAGTCTGTACAGTTTTTTATTTATCAAAAGGAGTAACCTTTTTAGTAGATTACAAAAACATCGTGAGAAACATGTGCTGTATTTTAACAATAATATAATGTATACGAGAGGTCAATAAAAACTTAATGGATAATTTAAGGATTTTTATTAACTTCATATTGCCAATCATCCAATCGCCGATTTAACGCAATATACAAATTTCCTGATCTCAGCAAATTGGCATATCTTTGAAAAGTCATTCACTCGATATTACAAGAGTCACATCGACCATCAATCATTTTGGATTACGCCGCGAATCGAGCCATCCACACGAATAACCATAAAATTGCATATTCAGCAACGAAAAGCAGATTCGAAGTAAGTAGTGCAGAAACATTTGCAACACTGTTGAATCATTTACCTACAGTCAGTTGACATTTTTCATCGGCGGTATAAAATTTTCTGCTATATTCAAGACAAAAGATGAGTACAATGTCGTTACCACGGGAGCGTTTTAAGTAAAAAGCGAGGTTTATACAAGGAAATAATAAAAAGCAACTGAACGAACATTTTGTGACTACGGTATGCCTGAGATCTCTTATTTGAAAGGTATCAAAAATCGCTGAGTTGTCAGAACAATGGACCTGGGGCTAATACTATTTGCTCGTTCTGTCCAGGCTTGGGTTTTATTTGAAGGATTTGCTATCCGATGGTTTGTAATGATAACATTATCGTAAATTTTATTCAATTCTACTCACGTTACGTTCGGTTCCAGCAATGTTATTATAGTTTTATCTTATAGCTTCATAAAAATAAAGAAGGCTTACATCTTTAATATATTTTTTATGATCTACGTTTTTCGCCGCCTCATTGGTTTCGCAATCGCGAACATGACTGTCAGATCTGTAGTCTCAGGTTTCCTATTATAGGTAGTCTTACCACTGGATTTGTCAATCAGAAAAATGTTGTTAGTAGCCTAGGGTACAGGATAATAATTGTGTAATATAAATATTGTCATATTATCATAATTTGTGCTACGATAGACGTACACTCCTGAGTCTGAATTAAATTATAATATTATCAGTTTCTTCTTAATTTGACTGCCAACAAGGAACGAAAGGACTTATCCAGAAAGCAAAAGTAATTTTCAACAACACCATCGCATTATCCGCCTTAACTCATACAAAATTCAAGGATTACCTTGTTTCTCTTGTATTTCCACGATAAGAAGAAAGTCCTGACTTTCGTATTGCATGTCCACTTTTATCGTCCCACCGGGGAAATGTTGTAATTCGATGTAATTTCCTTTAGAGAGCGGCTACTGTGTGTTGAGTCTGCGAGCTCTTGAGAGGTACCAAGGACCATTTTGTATCCGATTACACGTCCACAAGGCTGGTTGATTGTTTGTCGTACCGCGTCGCTCGCTTTATTTACACACTCTGATGTTTTCCCTTTAGTAGCTCGGGAATCTCGAATTTCTAAATACAAGAGCAAACAAAAATTTATCTACTGGACTTTGGTAGTCACTTTCCTCAAATATGAAGCGTATGCATTCGAAAATATATCCTAATTCTAATATTTCATTAATTAAAGTAGTTTTAAGTCATGTCTAAAAGTTTACTAGGTTTTTCTCTGATTTAAAATAAACAGGCGAAACAGAACACAAAACTTCGTTAATTGCATATAAAGCTAAGAAAAAAGTAATCTTAAACTGTACTTCATACATTATGTCGTTGTAAGTTCTTTATTATTGAAATATTGTACTCCTGTATTGTTTTCTAAACACACTTTCGACACCGAGGTTTTATTGAAAAATGATGTTATGGCTATCGTAAAACCTGGTATCCAAACTGTCTTAAAATACAGAACATTACCATACGATGTTGGATTTCGATAATGGATATTTTATAGGGCAGTTTTTTCTTAAAAATGTTGTAGTTATTGTAAGAATGTTTGAAGTATCGACAGTAAAATATAATAAAAGACTATTAAATATGTTAAGAGAAACCAATGCTAGATTTCGATTTCGAGGTACATGTATTTTAGTGAACTATAAAATATCTATTGTTTCGATTTCCCCATTGTCTATCTCACAACATTAATTAAAATTTCTGTCTCTGGCAAGTTGTTACTTTATCTTAATTATTTCAGCGGAACTTTAGAAGTTTATCTTGCGTTTCGTTGAGTCTCATCACATCAATGGTTGGCTAAATTTCTGGTAACAGCTGCCGATCGCGCCTTAGATTGTGCAAAATTTAATCCGCGTTGCAGTGCCATATTGAATTTCTTTTGCGCTCGATTGAAAATGTTTTTTTAGTGTCCCAGTCGACTGTCGCCTTAGTTTCCTTTAGTGTCTCGAATTACATGGTAGCGTCTTTGTAGTGTTGTAACTTTAGAGAGCCGACGGTAGGTGCCGTTTATTCATATCGGTTTACCGCCATTTTTTTGTTTAGATTCCGAAATAGCTACTTAGTAATTGTTAGTGGGCGTAAAACTGGGTGTGTTAAAGTCAAGTTTATGGTATCTTACGGTAACAAGTCATAAATTTCTTTTAGCGGACATATCATTTAAATAGTACTTGAGGTTTATATTTCAGTATTTAATTTTGTTCAAGTTATTGGAAAGTAGAGTTTAATATTAAACGATCTGCATTTACTAAGGAAGATATTCATATTATTTTACTAAAAGATGTAAATCCTTTAACGTGGTATAATTCAAGCTCTTTAAAAAAAAACATAAAAGCAAATTAATAAATTCAACCATGTGCAATCTAAAGGAAATTATCTATGTGAACATTGCACGATGCAAACAAAATAAAAATCGAATTAACGCTAAATTGACTTCTAGATATTCGTCTCAAATAACAATCGCGGCTGTAGGTAACAGCTGATGCATTCAAAAACAATATTTGATCGTCGATACACAATAAAAGATGGTAAACATTGTGAGCAATTACTACCGCCGTTACATGTTTGCTTAGGACTAAGAAATTGGAGTGCCTTCGAGCGTGCGGATATTTGAAGAACTTCTACGTATAAGAACCATTGCACAGTGTAGACATTTGGCTGAGATTTTGATGAGGGTATGGTGTGTGCGACCGTCATGTGTCATGTCAACACAAATGAGTATGGAGTTGACGGGAGGTAAATAGGTATCAAAATGCATAATATTCACTGACTGCTAAAAGTTAGAAGGAGGTGTTGAGTAAAAATAAAGTACTAATGTGGCATGAAAAACAAATACGACATCAAAACCAATTTTAGCTCACCTAAAGAAACTCAAGCTCAAAAAACGGCATATGATCTTACTCTATAATGCTTATGAAAGAAATCTTTCGATAAGATCACCAATATGCGACGTACCTTAGTGTGATTGTTTACTACATGCTTCAGTAGGACTGTGTAAACAGAGGCAGTTATTGATGTGAGACAATAACGTATCGAAACAATCATAGGATATAATGTGTTTGATTTATTAAACGATGCTCAAGGCTCCGGTAGATACATATCACATAGTCCCGTTCGAATTGATGGGCGTGATATTATTGTTCCAAAATTTATTTATGATATGCACGGAGCGTAATTGTTTTGTTATTTAATATACCTGGGTTGGATGTACTTCTGTTTAAGACAACTATTTCACTGATGATAAAGGAGAAAACAAGAAGGACCCTAATAGGTTCGTTAAACATCTAACATTACTTTATAAAAAGTAGGTAAGTATATTATATTACACGCCTAACAATTATACATATAAGATATGATTTTTATTAAAAATAAATTTATTACTGAATATAAATAGGTATCCAATATTAGAATTCTTATACAACTCAACAAATTGTGCCGAGACAGGCAATTAATAGTCTCCAGATAATTACCAGGTGCAGCCAAGAACCTCTTTGTAAATAGATCGAGATGACATACCATATTTATTCTACAGGTACAAGTGACAGAGTAGATTTAAAAAAAGGAATGGGATCAATCTCGGTTAAACATCCAGTGTAGGTAAACTTTCAAGTTAACAAAATTGTAAAGCGTTTTTATTAAAACACTTTAATTTCCTTCTGTATTTTGGTATATGAATACGTTTATTTAAATATAATAATAATATTGCTCAGTCAACCTACGTAAAAGACGCCAAGTGCTTAAGGGTAAATGTACAATCAACAAAATCAGTTTTTGCCAAATTGTTTAGACATAATGCGAAAAGTGTAAACAACTTTTGATACCGATAATACTTATGGGTTCTTGTACATTCTAAAGAACATCCTTCTACAAAATGAGCCAAAACAAAAGGAAAATTATAATAACCATTCCGTCCCATCTTGTTCCACAACGATTATGAGATTGTGCCTAGACACAATTTGATCTAACTGTAATATCTGAGAAACAAAGCGCTCCCCTAACACAGGTCCGGAACATTTCTAGGTATCCATTATGCTATATCTCATAGTAATTTTTGCGTTTTCATTTTCACGAAATTGGTCCCAAGGAAATCGAGTTTGCGTCTCTTCTACCCGCAATCCGCATCTGTACAGAATAGCTCGATAGTACCGAAACAGGAGACAACAGATTGAAACGTGTTTCCGTCGCAAAAACGTCCTAAACGCCTGAAAATTTCAGTATTCATTATGGAAGGAAAAGCGTTCTTACGTTTTCTTTGTAAGGTTGGTTTTCCAGTGTAGATGGTACATTCGTTAGCGAAAGTAGACAAAATGCAATCTACGAGTATTCTGGTAGGAGGTACACGCCAGATGTTGCGGTCTGCGAATTTCGACGTAACTAAAAGCTTCGCTTCGGGTTAAGGGTCTCATATACATTGCTATAAATTTGCATTTACATGTTATTATTATTGTTTATGACATGTAATTAAATTTTTTGCTTATTTTATTTACTATACCTACCAACTTTTTAATTTTTGTGTTGTATTCAAATAAAATATAATAGCATCATTATTACAATAAGCCTGGCATATCATAATAAAATTGAAATTATTTTTTACCCATACATAGTACCTATAATAAAACATCAACTGTCAATAATACTGGATACAGTAAATTAGTTGAACAAAGAGCAATCGACATTAGTATTTCAAATAGAGTAACCTTGAAATTAACGATAAAACATATCTTACATGATTATTAAATTTTATGTGTATTTTTACATCAACATATGTATCGTCATAATATTTAACAGACTCCAAATACAAGTACCTACTGAGGTTTTCACTTCAAAAACAGGAATTAAAACATTGTTTCCATAGTTAGTGATTCCTTATCAATACAAATGATATACTATACCTTAAATAGAAATGTTAGGGAAAGCCTCGTTACCATTTTTTTCCTCTAGTTGGACATAATATTGCATGTTACTTTCATTCTTTGCTAACGTTCTGTTATTTTTCTTTTCATGGTCACGCTGACGCCCGTTCTGCAAATGAAAACAGGTTAGTAAACATTTTCCATTTATACGAAACAGGTATTTCTTTATTTTATATATTATCAATTTATGTACACACAAGAAATATTATAAAAATAGAACATATAGAGTAAGATAGTACACAGGTACTGCTTATTACGTGTATTATTAATTTCAGAAGAAATTTTCAGTTATTTTTCCAATTTTTTTTTGTGTATGTTTATTTCTCTAATACTTAATGTTGTCCAGGATGTGCGTAAAGCAACATTAAGTTACATAAACCTAAAGTTAGATATGAGAGACCTTTATTAAATAATAAATTCTAGATATTTAATGATTACATTTATAATATTACATACATTTTATTAACAAGCCTTCGGTCTTGGCCTTCGTCCTTGGCCGTCTAATGGTAAGCCAAGTTTCTCAGTATACCTAATACTGAACCACTTTTTTCCTTGACGTAAAATCTACGGGTCTAATTGAATAAGTCAAGTGGATCTTATTATCCTTCTTTGCTTTGATAATATCCTTAACAAATCACCAATAATATTTGCAGCTTTTTATATAAGCCCACTTTCAATACCTCTAGAACAACGGTTTAAAACTTGGCATATAAACCAAATCATTCAATCATTATTCTTTGATATTTATTTTATCCATCCAATATATCCAATAAAATTTATATCAAGAAACGAGGAATTTACTGAACTTTATTTCCTACAACATAAGGGTCATGTGAACCAAACAAGTTATGTAAATTATATAATAAAAATAATTGTGCGCAATCAAATCCATTTAACAACTATATTCATTACACAAGGAGCTCAATGAGCAAATTACTTTGATATTCTTGTTCCGTTGTTCCTTTGTAAACCGACAGTATTGTAGTATAACAAAACCAATGTGCCCAGGTACCCAACCCACCAATTACCGGGTATTGTCAAAAAAATCTCGGAGACATTTTTGAACATGTCATTCACATAACTGCGTACTGTATTGTCGATCAGTTACCTCTTGCCATTCGATAATCATCTCTAAAGCCATGGAATTAAAAGAGATGATGTCCTAAATTGACAGCATCGAAAAGTTTGTGGTAATACTTAAAAACTTTTGTGCGTTGGTCCTCTAGTCTGTCACATATCCTTCCTATTGTGATTTTTAGTTCAATAGCTTTGATCCATGGATTTTTTTTCTAATTGTTCCATATCAAAGAGTTCTACACCTGCTTTATATTCAGTAGTGTTTACCTAGGTCTATACATAATAAAATCAAACTTAAGATGAAAACACATAATAGGGTGCTCTCAACTTACCGTTTGGTAGTTATAACTTTGAAACTACTTAACAGACTTTAATTAGTCTGAACACGTAATGAAGCAGTACGTTGGTTTGTAATTAGGAATATTGTTCCAGATTCTGATGTGAATTTGCAAGTTATAATTAACCTTTGACATTTAAAAGATCATAAGGATGAGGCGACACAGTTATTTAGTTTTCATGTAATTTCTAATGACTTCTGGTCTATGGTTGATAAAAGCTTATGATAGACCCCAAACAATAATAAAAATTGACCGATATAAACAAGCTCAAAGCTGACTTTACTCCATTGATTGTTTAATTAAATATTAATAAGAACATAGACCGATAATGTTACATTATTATTACGCCTTTGCCCTGCAGTGGGACATTACAGGCGCATAATAATATATATTATTATTCCAAGTCATTTATTTCCCGCAGTGCTATTAAATTTAAAGTAATATTAACAGGTTCAAACAACAGACAACGAAGTCACGTGACTATAAAGTGCATATTACTGTAGTGATGTCAACGTCGATAACTAATGTATGTAGTGGTACAACAATAGTTTCGGTATCATTAATTAGGAACCTTCGCCGTCTAGCTTATATTGTTACAATCAATCAAAACGTTCCTTATTTATAACTGCTATACATAACTTGAGCAACAACCTTGAGCTTGTTCCAGGACTCTTGCAAATAACAAATATAACGATCCCATAGTGTTTATAAAGTTTCTTTTCAAAATCCTTACAAACGATATTAATTTGACTTTTTGCTAAGAATTACCAAGGTTATTTGTATCAGATATTGATACAACATAGTTTAATTAAAACTATTTTAGACTTCATTGTTAGCAATTTGATACCTTTCGAGACTTAATCAATAAATCTTTATTGATTAAGTCTCATTGTGTGAAACTGAGATTCTTGAGTAATTACTATTCTTGAAAACGTAGGTTTATACATATCTATATAAACAAGAGAAGCGGGTGGCAGGTTGCATTTGATGCTTCCTGATGAGTTGAAAGATCGAATACATTTGTTACCGTACAATCACTAGTGAATAAAAGCTGGTTAAGATATTATGATCTTTACGTTTATATCCTATGAGGTAATCGTACTCTCCTCTCTCTACTCTTTTAAGATTATTATCTTCTTATATGGAAAAAAGATAGACTTAAATGTAAGCATTGGCGGACAGTTCTTTTGCTGAATTTTGCGAGCTATTTAATGCAGTCATTGCTAACATAATCAAATTCGTGACGAATCAACAATCCTTTTTATTTCATAAAAACTATGGGTAGGCAACTGATCATTAATTGTCCCTTTAGGTCATTTGCGCCGTGCCGTTTCAGAGAACACTCACAGACCGCGGACTGCCAACATACAATTTCAAAGGAGAAAATGACCTAAATGCTCTACAATTATGTCTCGATTAGCATTACTAATCATTTTGTTTGCTCTGTAACTACAAATCGCTGATTCGACGGACGAAAGAATTATACGGTGTTAACCTTTATTTAATTTATGTAAATTATATGAGGGGCACAAGTACTTAGAATGTTTTATTGCGAAGCGTAAATTGCTATCTCTTGGTTATGATACATCGAAACTACTTTCAAAGATGATGGAAATATGATTTAACAAGGTAATGTTTTTAGAAAAAAAGGAACGTTCTAAATACTATTTTTATATACCTTATTAAATGTTTTTCTGTCTTTAATATAGTCGGAAGTTATCAAAAAGGTCGCTTTTAATAAGCCAAATGGGTAACGTTTATCCTTCTGATTGTAATCGTTATTTCCAGGGCAACCAGGGCAACCAGGGCAATTAACAAGTCCCTTTCAAGCTGATTAACCAATCCTTAGTCTAAAATAGCAAATTGAAGTTCAAATAAAGCAGTTTTCTAGTCTACTATAAATAGTAATTTACTATATAGACATGAAGAATGCCAATTAGAAGCCATTAAAGGATACATTTAAGAACGCCATCTGTATGTCGGGTATTAAACTTACCTTCCCCTTTAAAAATGAGGTAAAAGTAAATTATTTAATTACCTATATAGACTGATCTTTGGCACTATGTTTGTTTGTCTGCCTCCAGCCCCCTAACTATGAACTCTTAAAGCAGGACAGTTTACGATGTGCAAGCGAGACGCCGCTACGTGCATACGTGTACGTAATACACTCCGTATTACGTTGCACAACATAATTGTCCTAGTTTAAGAGTTCATGGTAAGGGGGCAGTGGCATGTACGATTCTAGTTCGAAATAAGTTGATGCATAGGTCATCGATACAACATTAAGTATAAAAGATTTTAGTAAAAAATTGCATAATTATCTTATCACAACTGCAATTCTGTAGAAATAATAGATTAGGGAAAAAACAGCTAACTGATAAATTGCATACCTAGATTCTAAATCTACCATGACTGGCTGGAAATGATAAAACATTTATACTGATAACATAAAAAGTTAGTTTACAATAAAATTATTAAGCAAAACTTTACACAGAACAGATATTTACAACGAGACCTCATTTGTGTCTAATGTTGAAAGTTAACTGACATATTTCACACGAGCTCAACGCAAAACGGAATGAATAAGACCAAGAAAAATAACAGTGTACAACATAAAACGGGTTTAGCATGAGGTGTAATCGCCTGCTACTTAATAACTTTCAAGTTTAATAACCATGCTATAAGATTATATGGTGAGGAAAGTGTTAGTTTTTTATTTCTGTATGAATGTATCAGTACGTTTGTATTCCTTTGTAGGGTGAGCTCAAGTATTTGTGAGTCAAATATCAGTAATTGCAGTGAATCTCGAGTTGGAATATTCCCAGTTCACGGTTTGTAGTGATTAGCTGAACAAAGTTTACACAGTGTCGGGCACAGCTGTAGCAGGTGAGACTTCCAAATTCGCCTTAAATCATTAGCTTACTGCAATTTGCTGCGGATGCCCTAAAACTTCTCTTTGATCTTTTTTTTACGTCAGCCCTGTTAAGTGGGTTAGAAGAACAAAGCCCATGGTAATAAACAACTTGTTAGTAAAATATCAAGTTTGAGCGTCAGGCATTTTTCTCAAGGATGCCAGGACGTCTTATTACTTTGGTTATGAAATTGGGACATTGATATTCGTTCAGTTACTAACTTTTATTTACATCATGTCCACTTCAATGTCCATGTCTTACTAATGTAGTCATTTGTAAATGTCTTATTTATTCACCACACAATGGCCGTCACCTTGGTTCCCATGTCAGACCCCTCACTAATTAAAAAAAACTGACGAATAAGACCGGCGATTTTTATCGCTCGGCGAATCATGCATTCAAAGAAACTACGTAGGCGTTGTCTATCTCACTTCCTTTTCTTGCATACCTCAATTTGAATATTCTGTCTCGTACTATAAAATCTACTGTATGCCATCCATTCATTAAATCATCCAGTAATTGTTTATAATTATAAAATACATTTAAATTTGGTCGAAACCCGTTGCTGCTTATTCCTTCTGATACGGTAATGGGCTGTAAGAATTAGATAGTGTACCTCCCAAATATGAGATTCACTGTGACAAAAATTCTTTTCTTGATCAGAGTCCCAAATTGTACTCCAGCTATAAAGAAATTGTGTTCATATTCATTCGTGAGCAGCAAATGTTATTTGGGCCTTGTTCTGTGGTTGATGTCGTAAATCGAAATCAAGAGCTCGCCAGCGACAGTGTTTTTGTTTGAACATTACTGGTTTGAAGATAACGCTTTTTACGGTCTTAATTATTGTTATAGCCGTGTTGAAGACGAGCATAGTGGAGCCGTGATAATTATCATAATTGTTATTCATTTCCTAGAAGACGGGAGATTAATGTGAACTGTCGTGCGACGACGGCGATGTATCTAAACAATAAAATTAGATAAATATTAGCTCTAGCTGTTTGCTGTAATTTGTTGCCCTAGCCTTGCAGGCAATTAGTCAGCTAAAATGTGACGTGAAAAGATAATTAAAACAGTCTGTTAACTTTAATTTTTCGGCAGTCTGTTACAGACCTCTGAACTTAAATAGACTAATTAATGTTTTGCAAATTTTCACTAATACAAACCTAATTTAAATTATAATCTTACTTTGAATTTTAAGTGGATGGTTCTTGAAACAGAAAAACAACATGATCTCTAAATACATTATTTTGAGATCTAGGTGAAACAATATAGGTATTGATGACTTGATAAAATACAACATGCACTTTACACATCATCATTTCCAATGCACAAAAGCAATAATTAATATTTGACCTTAAGAAACTTCCCCTGCCTTCAGTACCTATATCAAGCAGACTAATTTATGATGCTCCGATCGTTCTTAGAAGGCCCGTCGTCCCACCAAGGAGTCTGTAACACATCTCCTTAATAACATGCAAGCTAATTAATATGCATAACACAAGGATAGATCCTGAGCCAACTATCGTCAATAGAGACGAGGGTTATTTTAGTTTCAAACTTGGTAATGAATTCAAAATCTTAGTACACAGTTTATTGTGGCATTGCGGTTGGTTTAATTTATTCTATATTTAGTTCAAGATCGGTTCGTGGTAACATATACCGGCGTTTGTTACTTGACATTGTGCCTTTGGGAAATAAACACGATGTGTGTCAGTTGTTGTTCTTCTGTTACCTAAGAAATATATCTTGTTTTGTTATTCGACGTTTGTGTTCATACGTAATGGAATACACGTCTATCTAGAGATATTTCAAGAGTTTCAAATCCTTTCGGAATATCTTATTAGTTTTTTGCAAGGGTAAGAAAGACTGCTACTATTTAGTTTTATAATAACTCTAATATCATTATAAATTGTTGCTATCCCTTACACGGGGTTTGCTGATTTTTTGAGGATATTGTTTACCCATCAAATATTTTGCCAGTTGTTTTGGCTATCACATACTTCAATTGATCGGTTTTTGCTTCGCTGAAACAAATGTTACAATCAATATCATCAAATTAAAATTTGTTATTTTTATGAATTTGTGACATAGACATAGATATACTAAGACAAGGCAAGATACTGATGTATACCGGTGGTTATTGGAGAGGACATCCGTGTACAAGTTAATAATGTTATATGTACATTATGTCGAGATATTTATTTCTGAATATCATTAGTCTCAGATGAGCGGATTGAAAGCAGATTGCTATGTTTCTAACTACCTGTTATTACAGTTATCCTCAATTCAAATTCAATACTGTATCTGATTAAGCAACAAATTATTTTGCAGAACCAATACCTATTTGATTCTAGTCTTGTAAATTTTCAATTCAATCTGGGCTTCAATCTAACTTTTGATAGCGAGTTACGATGTCAAGCTTCAATGCAGAGCTTATTTTCTCTGAACACTCAACTTGAAAAGCTTCCAATATCAAGCAAATTACTTCATAACATATGGCGTTATAACAATCCTAAATCGCCTTTGGAAGTTCGGACCTTGTTTGTTCTTTAGTCAAGCTATAATTAGGCGGCGTCTTGTTAGGCCCAATCTTGCTCAGGCTTCCAAATTAAAAGGGAATTGTCAGTTCGGCCCGGCTGACTTCGACCGCAACTTACAGTTATTAACGATTCCGGCACAGAAAATATTTTACTTCCACGTTCTTATTAAAACTTATATTTCGGCCCTTTCGGTTCTATCTTTATGGTTCGTTGCGGAATTAGTATGGATACGGCGTTAAATTTTTTGTTACATTAAGTTTATTAATTTATTTAAAATTACACGTTATTATTTCAATAATTCATTTGTTGTTATCTATAAATATAATCTACGGTTGGAGATAGATACCTAATATAATCAAATTAAAGAAGATTTTTTAAACAAATATGGACTTTGTGAGATTACACTACATTATTTTCTAATAATTTAGTGTAATCTTAACCCGATCATAGCAATAAAATTGATTTATAAGGCAATTTGTCAATACTTTTGTCCGTGACATTGAAAAAATGCGCGGCTCAGGTGTGGCAAAGTGATTTCATAAAACGATTAATTCTTCATTTGACACCTAACTGTTATATTTATCACATAATATAAAACTTATCCTTATGTTTATTGTAATTGCTCATTAATATTATTTACTGTGACGTTAATCTATTCCAACAGTTGCTCAAGCCTAATTTATTTTCCTGAATAAATACCTACTTTGCTAAAAAGAGATTGCTTGGAATATTAAAATGTATACTGTTTACTTGTCTACTGCGGTGAGATGTGTGTAATTGTGTATGTAGTAGGCAGATGCCAAGAATAGGAAACAGGGCCATGAGTACCTAACTCTAGACATACATACATACACAAAGTCACGGCCACGAGGGATAGGCAGAGACCACGGATTTCCATTTGCTACGATCCTTGCATTCTTCTTTCGCCTCATTCACTCGCATCACATTCCTCATACACGCTCGTCGGTTAAGGGTACTCCTCACTTGACCCTTTAGTAGAACATCTCCGATCTGGTCTAAGTATGTTCGCCGAGGTCTTCCTCTTGCCGGTATTCCACTAACATTAACTCTAGACAGTCAGTTTCAAAACACATCGTAAGGCCATTTTAATTTATTTTTTTATCTGTGAGTGTGACATTTGAGGAAGAGTTTACCCACTGATGCAGAGACCGGTACTTATACACACGACCGCCAGTTTCATACTGTTTTACAACATTTTACACCACTGGCGTATTTTCTCTTCTTTTTATTTTCTGCTTTACTTTAATTAATTTAAAAGTCAGGCTGAAAATAAACAAAAGAGGAATATTTAAAAAAATAAAACAGTCGTATCCACACAAGTATAGCCGGACTATGTAATTTAGTTTTTTGGTCTCTGGCTAACCCATATTCGTGTGGCGTCGCATCGTTACCCGAGGCGCGGCGGTGAGGGCGCGCAATTATGAAATTATGTGTTAGGAGATCTGTTTTTACCACGTCCACCCTTGTCTATCAGATGATAATTGAGCACTTGTTTTGGACGTAATTCCGCACCATTACACTAAAGTAGTTTGAAAAAAATGAACGATTTTGCCTCATGTCGTTTTGGTTGGGTATGAAAGCTATCTTATTTGTTTGGATTTGTTTCTTCACAGCTCAGTGTGGGAGTAACATTTGTCAAGTTCAGGATGACGTAGTCCCTTACGTTCTTAAAAAAACAACTCGGGTATGTTTGTTATTATTATGCCTGTATACCGGTAAGATATTCAGAGGAAAGCTAACACTTAAACTTTTATATCGACCAATAAACTGAAAAGCCTATTTCCAATACCCAGACCAATTCTTACCCACTGCTACTAAAAATAACCCCACGAGAAAGGTTATTGAATAAATATTGAAGAATATTCGAAATCTTATTCAGGTGTCAATTTAATCTATCTGAATACCTACATAACTAATATTATCTCTATGTGAATATGAATTATGGGCGTTTTTTCAACTAAGCCTGATTTTCAACGTAACCAGTTCGAACACAGCATGTATTCACAAATTGTTTCGTATTGAATGGGTATTTTATGTATTTTAAAAATATTTACCTAATATATAAGAATATAATATTTTAAATAATAACTGACATATTTTTATTGACTAGGCTAGTTTTCGCCCGCGGCTGCGCTCCTGTGGTTTATCTCACAGAGACCGGATTTTTTTGGGGTAAAAAGTAGCCTCTTTCTGTCCCATAAACTATCTGTATGCAAAATCACGTCAATCACTCCCTTGCTGTATGCAAGAAATATAAACCAACAAACAAACTGTCGTATTTTTTTATTAGGTAGTAGGAGGAAAACTAGTATTTTTAGATTTGCTATTTATAATAGCACTCTCGTAGACGTCACAGTTGCGGGCAACCGGTGGATGCAAATGGCAAGTTGTCGTTCATTGTGGCGTTCTAAGGGCCTTTGTTCAACAGTGGACGTCTTCTGGCTGATGATGAAGACATCATTGGTGTAGGCATGGTTATTCTTCTTTTCCCAAAAGGCTTTTTAGCCACATATCGTTCATCACAAGTCCTAATAGGTGGTGAACTGCCTCCAAACCAAAAGCTCTTAAATATGGCGATTTCTGATGAGTAAGCGAGATGCCATAGTAAACTGCTTCTTCACTGCTTTAAGGGTTTATGGTAAGGGGGCTGGTCAGCATAAAGCCATAATAACACTAAGCTTGCCTTTTACGATTCACTTTTCCGGCTACTAAAGGGAATCGTATTCTTAATCCTTTTGGACTGCCTACTGTTTTGTAGATCACCTTTTATTTCTATATTTGTATGTGTAACTGTTAAATAAATACTCAAGCCTTCACCCGCATTTCCTTTAGGAATTTCGGAATTGGACAACAATTTTTATTGCTCTGTCCCTTGTAGACATCGCACGTGATTTATTCCCTATTTGATTCCCGTGAGGGGCATACGGATAAACATGTAAACATCGTGAAAAAATGTTGTTTTTCCTACCCGTATTTAAAACCTTTTCATTTGCTATACATAGTTATAGGTAGAGTTGTAATCACTAATTAATTAGTTTTTTAACTTTTCTGACTACATATCAAGGGATGCCAATATGTAGTCTTGACTAAATCAGATGGCAGCCTAGTTTATCCCACCTAACTTGAATTTTTACATTTATATGGAAAACTTAGACAGATGTAAAATTTGATTTACCGATCAAACACGTATATATATATTATTCAAATTCTGTCCCTTTAAATCCCTAAAGTGTGTTTGTACCTCGAATTTATTATCGAAACACAAGTAAAAACCCGCCGAACGCCCATACGTCCATTCACCATATGCGTAATCATTTTTAAAATTCACTTCGGAGCCAAACAAGAAAAACTCACGCAAAACAAGTCGTTAACTCGAAGATTGGAAAACGAATATCTTTCGACACCAACGAGTATTATTTTAAAGGAGTTTTCGCTAATATGTGAGGGCACGAGGTAATTTCGGTGGCCATATGGCGTTAACAATAGAGCAGGGTCAATAACATGTGTAAGCATCCCGACAGTGGGACGTCCCACTTGCTCGCGATGACCTAACGTTCGTCCATTTGTATTGTATAGAGCTGTTGTTGCGGTGTGCGTTGTCGGGAATAGTGTGATAGTTGATATTTTAGTGTTGGTATTTGGTATCAAAGAATTTTTAATTGCATCCATTCTTTTCTGAATCATATTTTTATTCGTATTGTAGTTAATGATGATACACTTATGGCTGCTGAATATAGATTTAGTCTTATATCAGCAGCTAGTCTTCTTTTAATTTAAATGCAATAAAAAAATAAAAATACCATTGTTATTCTGTAGGCATACCAAAAGAAAGATACTAACAGAATTATATTATTCAAATGAAATAATAAAATAATCATACTTTAAGTTTACTACAACCAGTAAAACCGGTATTAACATTTATATAAACTTCCACCCTCCTTATAAACTCCATTACAGCAGGTCCAATCAAAAAATCATTTTTTACGATATAAATTCGACCGGACACGGCTCATACTCGAATTTAAATGACTTACAAAGTTGTTATAATAATAGATGATCATCTATATTGGACATTATATTGTTTATTATATTTTACTTATTTAAAACTTAACGACAATTTGTAGGCAATATTGAAGAAACTAGAAATAGAGCATGACGACGAATTATAATATAATCTTTATGCCACAAATTAGTATCAAGAGGTTAAATGAAGGACCGAGAATAAGAAACCATACAAATTACTTCACCTACAAGACCGCTCAAAATAGCTCTTAAATAAAAGGATGTTTCAAACATATATTATGTAGGGTAGATATCGTCTTATTCATATAATTCTATCTCCTCTCAGTATGTATGATACAGTCAAGACAGACCTAAATATCTACTGTAATACCATTGTCCATGAAATTTAGAATAACTTGAACATAATGCTAATACTAGCTGCGCCCCGCGGTGTTACCTGCTGCATTTTTGCGGGTTAAAAATAGCCTATGTATTAATCCAGGGTGCCGGCTACCTCAACACCAAATTTAAAAAAAAATGTACAATCGGTCCAGCCTTTGGAGCGTGAAAAGGTAACAAACATACAAACTCACAATCACAGACACAAACTTTCGTCCTTATAATATTAGTGTAAAGTGTGATAATCTCCATACTCAAAAGGCGAGACAAATCAAGGTTAAACAAAGGACAATAATGATTTCCTATCGTCATTTCTGTATTACAGGGGCCCTAGATTCAATCGAGATTAAAATTGCCTATGTCCTTTTCCGTGACACAAGTTTCCTCTGTGCAAAGTACCGCTGTCATCCGGTCCTTAGCCACTGAGAACAAACAACATGTTTAGTTACTTTTGTTTATATGTATTTAACAAATTTAATATGAAAATATTTGTTTGTAGCCTATATAGTACTAGCTGCGCCCGGCTGTGTTACCCACTACATTTTTTCGGGATAAAAAGTAGCCTATGTGTTACCTAAGCAGTATAGGTACCTACTTTTAAGTAGTCGTCGTAGAACACTTTAGGTTAATATTTGATATAAGTAAGTTTAGCTTACAATACAAAATATATGTATACAATTCAAATACAAATGTTCAATATCAAAACAAATATTGGAGTCTCTCTCAAATATTGGCCACATAGAAATGGAACATTTCGGCTCTTTCCGTGGATAGTTTACTATGCCATTATGTCAAATTATCAAATTGTTCTCATAGTAACAAATACATATTCCACATTAAATTCTAAAAACAAATAATGTATCATTAGTCAAATGAAAGCCTAACATTTGCTCGTTCAACCGCAGCGTCATTTAAATTTAGTATTAATTTAACTTAACTAAATTATCATCTCATCATCATCTCATCATCAGCCAAAAGACGTCCACTGTTGAACATAGGCCTCCCCGTTTAAGCGGGGGGTTTGCCATAATCCCCACGCTTGGCAAGCGGCTTGGGGATCGCAGTATTGGTGGTGGAGTTACAGAAGACGCTGCTGCCCATCTTCTGAATTTTCCCTTAGTCGCCTCTTACGACACCCACGGGAGGAAAGGGGGTGGTCAATTCTAGGCCGGATACCACACGGCACACAACTAAATTATATACGGTTGAAATTGGGAACAATTGATTGATGTCAATGTACCCGATATGTTTTGAACCATCATTAGTTTTAAGCTGTTACGAACATACCGTGATTAATTAACAATTTATGATGATATAACTTCGACGCCATTACTATTATTTTTCTCTCGTTGTCATGTCGTTTGAGTAAGCTATGGCACATGACTAAAGAAAGATGGTGCGCTAGTATGACAGAATCTATAGGCAGAACTAAATAATCATGACAGTGGTTGAAATCCTGCCACAAGGATTGTAGATTCGATTCCCGCAAACAAACAATAAACTGATTCCACAGATTATTTCTTATGAGTTCAGTATTATTGCAATAGGTACCTATAGTACCTATACATATTCCCTGCCGTGACATAATCGATACTAATATTATAAATATGAAAGTAACTTTGTTCTTTATTATTTTATTAAAAACACTAGGAATTTCTCCTGTGTCGTGAGTGCGTTTCACAAACATGAAATATCATATACACAAACACCCAGACTCGAGACGCAAGAAGTATCAACATTCAACATAACATAAAAACAAAAGTAAAAGGATTAGAAAATAAAGGAAACAAGCCAGTTATTACCATACCATAACAACTTAAGCTATGCCTTTGGTATTTTTTGCTTACGCAGTATAACGATATTATATTCAACGAGCATCTCACATTCGCATCGGTACATTAAGAACGTTTGAAAAAGCGGATGCAAAGGTGTAATGTGAAGAGAATCTGCATGGATACTTTTTGCCTCTATTGCGACGGCATCGCAAAGTGACGACAAACATTGGAATAGAAGAGGATTAAGATTGGCTACAGTCATTTTAAAGTTACATAATAAGAATAGAATGGAATGATCTTTATGCAAACCAATAAATATAATACTGATACATAATGAACATTTTTACGTAGAGCTATCTCGGATTGCATTTTGTAAACAAGGCAAATAATATTCACAATCACTCTGGCCTCACCTCCTTTGCCGTGGTCAAAGTGTTAGTGAATTTATAAGTACACCCCTGTCTTCAGGAAATACCTACATATGTGAAGATCTGTCAATTAGTAGCTAAGCTTAACCAATACTGTGAGTAAACTAGATACAAGTTACAACACAAATATGATTGTTACATAACATTTCCTAATAACCAACAATAAAGTACTTACGAAATTACTACATATTTTAAACAGGTAGTAGGGAACTAAATCGTAATACATCATTAAAGGTAAATCGAGGCCTAAAATTAGTTAATCCAGCCACAACCTAGTTCAGGTGAAAGCGTTTAGCATTAATTTGACTTAATTAAGAGATTTTGATTGCCATTGTATTCATTGAACTGCCACCAATAACAGAACCAATATGCTAATGCTAATACAATGTATTTCCAATTTAGAACTTTATTGCTTGAATGTGCTAGGAATTAGGAATAGGTGACCTAATTCTGGTTTAACGCTGAGGTAATATCTGTTCAGAAACAATTTAAAACCCTTACTGTATATTATTATCAAAGGAGTACTGTAGCTCCCCAAATGTCGTCTAGAAACTCTATCAGTCTCATGTGTGTTTCAACCTATTTGCATTTCTTAGATACAATTACATGCCCCAGCTGCTGCTTCTGAGAATGTTTGAAACAGAAGACCATACTACGTGAAATATGAGAAAATATAATGTGTATGTACCTACATCTCATGCAGGCTTACTAGAACATTAAGAAAATATCCATGCATAATAAAATACTGTACATCTACAAAAATATTTAAACACAGAACACAAAAAAGAGATCGTAAAACAAATGAATAAACAAAAACAAAATCTCTACTTAAAAATAGAATCTCCTCTAGCTTAAAACTCGAATAAATCCTTCCTAACAAGAAAAAAAACAAACATTAGAAACAGAAAGAAAACCTACGGAATCCAACATCGTTAGAAAAATAATGCAACCACGATATTATTGAGCTCAGTTAGATATAAGCGGTTATACAAGTATAGAATGGAAGAATATGAAATATCTTCAGTGGTTACAACCTTACAACACAAATTCGTATACCTCAAAATATTCATAGAGCTTATTCTCTTGAGGAATCGGTGCGCCTTGATGAAATGTTCACAAAGAGATATTTATGAAAATGTTTGCGTTTTTGTCCTTTATTTTTGTTTCGTCTCGGGAGTAATGTCTGCCCCACTTTCATGTGATTCTTAGACGATACTGATATTATGTTCTAATTCTTTGATTGGAGCTAGATAAGAGAGAATGATAATAACGTTCCAAATAAGGAACACCATTCAATTAATGTCATCCATCAAAATAATGATACCTTACACACAAGTTGGTGTATTTATTTCCAAAATTATATCGTTAAAGGAAGTATTTTTGGTACATAGACATTAAAACCAGATTATTATAACTTGTTTAGGTGATAAATAATAATTATCTAAGTTATAAATTGTACTATTAATCAGATTTCACTTTTTTGTAACTAGATTTAGAATTATGACAAGTTTATAATTTGCTTAAATAATGAGTGGATTTTGACTTCAATAAAGATGAGGCTTTGCATTTTAAGCAGTGCAAAAAGAGGTTGTTTTTGCTTTCAGTACGAGTTGGTTCCCACGCGAGACAGGTATTAGTAAAACCTAGATAAATGTTTCAACTTTCAAGTACGTAAGCGTGTGTATGGGTTATTTAAAGCAACAACGATATAAAAAAGTTTCTTGTTTGGCACGATGTGAAAAAGACAACTTATTAATCACTACATAGTATAAAATAAAGTCGCTTTCTCTGTCCCTATGTCCCTTTGTATGCTTAAATCTTTGAAACTACGCAACGGATTTTGATGCGGTTTTTTTAATAGATAGAGTGATTCAAGAGGAAGGTTTATATATATAATAACATCCATTAAATAGTGGAGAAGTATTGTTATTTTTGAGGTTTCTAATGTGATGTCGTAAATAATTACATTTTTTCCGCTTACATTGCAAACGCAGGCTGAACCCTACGAGTTTTATCAAAATAATGTACTAAGTATTGTACACATTGAAAAGGTCTACAGAAAAGTCCGTGATGGTATATGTCTATCTCTTATGGATAACCCACAATAACTTTTTTTTGTCATTTACTTTTTACGACAAATAATGGCTAATTTTCGAAGCGATTTTAACCAATACAGCATTAATCCTTAACCAATTAAATACCTTGAATACATTGTTCATTTAATATAGATCTATATGGCCCTTTACAACATATGATTTAAATGAATATTTTCGAAGATATTACAGATTTAAAAATTGCGGGACGTAGCGTGCGGGCCACGGGCAATAATGAACAAATCAAAACTACTGGATCGATTTTAATCATTTTTTCAGTGAATGACATAGGCTATATATTTTATACCCGTGCGAAGCCGGAGCGGGCCGCTAGTTAAAATATATTTTGATATTTTCTCAGAAGCAGGATGTTTAGGAAAAGTGGCAAAATTGGTTTAACTGGTATGATAATAAAGACTGTGTAAACTTTAAGGGCGTTAGGAATCATTTGAGTTAATTGAAGGAGGTTAATGAATATTGCTCAATATTTATTAAGTACAAATATTTGAGCAGTAATAATTTGTTCCTATCGATCATTTAACTTTTACCATTTTTGATTCGCAGCTAGAAGCTGATCAAATTAGGCAATATTAAATTACACACATTTATATTTCAATTCAATCAGACCAGCATAAGAACGATCCATCTGAATGATCAATTCACAAATTTTACTAGAATCGAACAAAGGTTCCAGGCTCGACGTTGACGCACGAACAATTCAGTATTAACCCCATTTTGCAGGGTTGTAGAAAATGGTTTAGCATTTTTAAAGAAAAACTGGGAACTGTAAAGTAGGTTGTCTTGGAACTACGATCGAAAGGTCAAGGGGCCTGAGGTCCAGATCGGACCACTGAAATACATAATTCACAGATCACAGACTTGTAAATATATTTCGAACTATTTTTTGTTGAATATGGGAGGTTGATGCAGAACGCACGAGAATAATACAAGTTGCACTACAAAGTATTTTACATTTTTTAAGTCCATGCTAGAATTTACACCATTATACTCACCTCTTTGTTTTCACTGAAGAAGTGTGGAGACTGTTTTGTACAAATATTTAAGTAATTTACAAATCTAAACTGTACAAATATTTCGAGTACGATAAAAATAATAATCGTTGAGTAATGGTAGACTAGAATTCGAATAAACAAAGCACGCGGTGAATTCCCATTACTATAAATTAGTCACTTGACGGTTGATAGCAAGATCAATATTAATCATAACCTTTATCTCTGCAACATAAATCTGAAACATCGTCTCGGAAACGCATAAAACTCGTTTAATTTACCGTCATAGATAATTACACAATTGCAAATTATACTAACCGTACTATAGCTCACGTTAACACCGAACCGTTGTTTATCTTTAATCACCCCTACTTTTTCCCTTTCACCCTTTTCTGGTACCCTGTAGGGCCGGATTAGGGTACCTAAATTACGGTTGAGCCCCCGGATAAAAAAGGAAAATAAAATCTGACAAGTAAATATAAATTGTTGGTTGTTTAATTAAATCAGGGAAACTTAATTGTTGGCGCTAAGTATTGTCCAGGATGGTTTATCTGAAAACCCTGTTTCAGCCGTAATAAAGCTTTAAACTCGGTTTTGGAATTTTTATTAATTTGATATGATATTGGGGTGGGAAACACATAACGTGGAATAGCTATATCCTTAAAAACAGATACCTACATTATATCCATAGTATTTCTTCATCAGTTCAAATTATAACTAGAATGTTGGCTGTGATGTTCCTTAAAAAACTATAAAGGATATTGATGATCTACACATTTTCGGGATACAAAGTGTGTTAATCTAGGATGTCAGCTACCTCCATACCAAATTTTAGCAAAATCGGTCCAGCCGTTTGAGCGTAAAGAGGTAACAAACATGCAAACACACTATCGCCTTTATAATATTAGGTGATAGTGCGATCTACTCGAACAATTAAATTAGAATCCTTGAAGATCTGATGAATATAGTGAATCTACAAAATGATCCTCAATATTGGCACAATAAATAAATATGAATAATATCAATAAATCGTAGGATGAAAAAATTAAATAATGAGGAAATATAGACAATATTAGGTCAAACTGACAAGCACATTATTTCTTCGAGTTGCTGACAAGTTATTTTTGAAGAGTTATATTCTTTAATCGATCTTTGCGATGCGATCACAATATTGTTGTTATTGTTTATTGCGGATAAAACGTTAAGAAAAAAATATTTTGCATTATGAAAAGACCGCATTAGAAGCTTGCCTGGTATACTTTCAGCGCACCCGTTTCAAATGTTGGGCTGCACAGTTTGCGGCAATACAGCTGTTAACAACAATCACCCTTGCCCCCAATGTTTACCTATTTACTGACCAAAATACACAAGCATTATAATAATGTCATGCAATAATAAAAATTCTTTATTCAAAATCAAATGCTCATACATCCGTAACAAGCAAACAAATTCACAGATCCACTGATAAAACCTTTGTATTTGTGAACGTTTTAAAGAAAATTTTCTCAGCTAAACACTCTGAAGAGGCTTCCCATTCAAGATCGAGATATCTTCGTCAACACCAAAGGCGTGGACACCCCACTGGAAACGGAATTATGCGGCCTCACGCAGCAGGATTCTATAACCCTTCCAACCTAACTCATGATTTCGCTTATCTCGTGTTGAGATCGGCGAATTTAAATACGATTTTGGCGGGCTCACCCTGGCATTACGCGTTTTGCTTGTACACGCAAATTTAGGGGCCCCACGGTAATGTCTTGAGGTGTTTCGAATTGTTTGAGTTTCTTTCAAAGAGATTTTATCCAGTAGGGATGGATTTCTTTTCTTTACGCTTAAAATACAAAATGGAGTTACGGGAGGAGGTTTAATGTTCGGCCTATTATGTAATGGGGTCTAAGTTTCGGCTTCATGGGGAAGATTAAAGAAGGAAGATTAACCTCCAGTTAATTGTACTGAATAAAAAGTTAATGTACCTTAGTAATAGAGGCGACGCGACGTTCCTTAATTTAACTCTAAAAAGCGTGAATCTTCAGGTTTCAAATATATTGCTCCATATTATTATAAAACCACACAAACTTTTATTAGTAAATTTTTCTATGCATTTATATTTTGATCCTGCTTTGAATATGAAAGAGAGACATAAAATGCATCAGCTTTTTATCGTCGTCCAAGCTGTGTGAATCAGCTGAGGAAAATGGGCTATTTAATGGTGTGTGTGCAAATGCTAGCCAACTTATATTGTGGACTCTAAATCCTGATATTAATATTGGGCTATAACTCACAATGATGTCAACCAATGTCTTTTAACGGGATAAACAATTCTCTTTAAAAAAATCTACGGAAAATTAATTGGATTAAGCAATACTGAGACATAGCAGAGGAGGTTTATTATGTATTTCGTATGGTAAAAAGCCATATGTGCTATAAATTATATTTTAATTAAGGAATCAAAAACTCACAAATAACTTAAATAACAAATGACTTATTCAAAAAAATGTAAAGTTTAAGGAAATCTGCTGAAAGCGATTATATTCGTCAATTTCTGAATAGCGGATTTGCATGCCATAGTTTTCATTACATTTTTAGATAAATGGAAAGTTAACACATAACTCATACTTTTTTATAACATTAGATTAAAAAATACAAACAGGAGCCTACCGAAAGATGGATATAGAACATAATATCACCTAGTTAGGTTACATAATTCAAAGCATACAAATGTATACTATTTCAGAATGCGCAGGATTTTTCGCAATAGTAACGCAATTCTCATGGCCACATTAGTATTATACCTACAATGTTGTCGCCAAGTCACTTCGTGATGAAAAGCACGACTTCGCACTATGAGTGCTTCTGGGATCCTTGCTTCGATCATCAGATACGACAAAATGTAAACTTGTATGCTTCTTAGAAAAAACCTCGGTAAAACAGCTGTATACAAGGAAGGTTTTGCCGTTGTCAAAAAAAGGATTGTTTTACTAATAATAGTAATCTGTATTAGCACGTTATTTTTGTTAAGACGACATAATCTTTCGAAGGCTCAAACCACCTTGCCATGATGTTTTGATCATGTACGCATGGCTCATTACCCGAAGACCTTATTATTCTCCTAACATATTTACAGTCGGTATCAGCTTACAATGCGGTTCCATACCATACTGCCTTTACCAATCCGTAATCAAAGCGAGCTTGTATATCACGTGACCCTGACAGCTCTTTGTTATGGTCGATCGGTGGCCCATGTTCAGTAGCGGACATCTACCAGCCTAATAAACATACGTGACTGACGTATGCGACAGGATTATTTATTTTAATATAGGCATTAGATACTTTTTCATTATATAACTAGGTGCTTTATATTATAACATGTAAATCACGTGTTTGAAAATATGTAAGAAGTCTTGAGGTTTGGAATTGTCTGTATAGTGTCCGTAAGCAAGCTTGGTGATTAACTTTTCTTTTAGAGTAGAAGAACAGGCTTGTATTGTATTTTATATTACGCATATGTTTCAAAGAGGTTCATTAGTCCATTTTATAATTTACATTTTATATTGTCCCGAATTTATATAATTATGATTTTGTTACGATATTCATAACTAGTAATTAAATAACTTTAAATAATAATATAATAATGGAGTACACCTTATTAACTTTAACAGCTCGACACTGTGTCAACTTTTAACGTTAATTGTTGCATGCTATAAAATTTTAATGAACCCATTGAAAAATGCAATCGCTCGGTTGTTGTTATTCAATTATCCGCCCGCATGGACGATATTCGAATACATGTCATAGTAAAACGTCTTTTATAAAGCGTCATAATATCTTTGTAATGCGTATATATTTATTTTTGACAGACCGCATTTTACAATTTCAAGAAATGACATAATATGCAATACGGATACTGCATCATATATTAATTACATTCCTGAATAAGCGGGATATAAGAATGTTCGACATACTTAATAATGCCAAGGGGCCCAAATAAATGTGCTGCATAAATGCAACATAAATATACGAGCATAATTATATAAATCAGATCAGAGTAGATCATACCAAAACCTCAGTTATAAGACGAAAAACTTGTAGAGTAATTAAGTAGTAACAGTATAAAAAATTACATTTGGGTAGTGTCTTGGTTCGTAATCTTCTTGCATTGCTAGAGCTACTATACTGACCTCGATCTGTTAAATTTCAAAAATACTACAAGACAATATGAATATTCTAAGAAAGACAAGCTTGTATCTGTTATGGCTATAAAACATTTTATTTCCATCGACTGTCATGGCCGTAGTAGTTTATGTGAGTTTAGGCGCGTATTATTTATAGGAACCGTTCCATTTATCATGCAAAGCTTGTAAAATATAAAATGGACGATATTAAGCTATAGTTTTCATATTTAAATATTTTTCTTACGTGCTAATAATAAATAATGTTAACATTTGTGGGTTAAATATAGAGCATCATGCTTTTAATATTCCAAAGGGTAGGAACTGCTACAGTCATAGGTAATAAGTATATCGATAACTGTCTGTTAAAACGTTTTTTGTAACAACGTGTCTCCTGTGCTTGACATAATTACAACCCTGGGTGGCTGCAGAAAGCTTCAAGCCAATTAATTACTACAATAATTACATAATCAGAAGGTACATCATGTATGGTTATTCTGATAAATTGATACTAGGACCTCATGTCGCGCAGTAGGGCTTATCTCTAAGTCAGTGTGGCTTTTAGGCTAATAAGTCTATGGAAACTTGCAAGCAGTAGTTAGTCTTGCGGTACGCATTACTGGGTATTGCAAACTGTAGTGCAATTGCCTACGACTTCCAAAAGGAAATAAGCCAGTATCTGTACTATACATTCATTCATGCGAGGATACATTTTATATTTCTAAATGTACATATGTATGTATTATTCTATTACATGGGCGACGATCCGTGAAGAACTGATTACAAAGAAGATCTCATCTCATCAATGAGATGTTTTACAACATCGTTTGCTTCATGCATAAAAGGTAATTGTGTCTATTAAAATTCTCCATTCCTGGACAATGTGGGAAATACATTTCCCCGAATCACCTCATAGGGGTGCTGCAATAGTGTCGCAAATAATTACTACGTAATATACCAAACTCACCAATTTACATGTTATATTAATTTAAATTGCCCACCCGTCCGAATTCGACGAAGCATGTTTAAATTACGAGTACGATTTTATTGAAAATTAAATATGAATAATGTGTAGTGTGCACCAATTCGTAGGGATTTATATGAATTGATAGCGGTGTTTGTATTTAAAACTCATTATCGATATCCTTAACAACTTTTGATATTGACAATTCATTGCGAATGTTTTTCAATTATCAAGGTACAAAGAGAAATCTTTGTAAATATAAATTATTGACTGCTCCGTTGGTCTAGTGGTTATTAGGTAATTGGTTAAGTAGTACCTACATGGTAGCAGCACGGAGTCTGGATTTGTATCCGATTGATGGCAATAGGCTCGCCCCCTATTATATTGTTGGGACCTATAATATAATTGGCTAAATGTGGGTGTACTATAAGTACACCCACACCTCTGCCTACCCTTTCGGGTAATACAGCCGTGATATTATGTAATTATATATCAGTTGTTATATAAATCATTGTTTAGATAAAAATTTACACGGGTGTTATAAAATACCTTAAGAATACGATTTCCTGGTTACTGCTCGTTCCTTCTTTATTGAAGAAGATATTATATACCCTGCCCTTCCGTGAGATCATTGTATGCTGGTGAATATTTATTATTAGGTGTACCTACAATTATGCAAAATTATAGCTAGATTTTTAAATAATTCTAAATTTAATATTTGCACACCATAATATGTTATGGTAGAATATATTGGGACACTCATACTATATTTAAGATCATACTTTGAATTCCTATATTCTGGCAAATAAATTAATTTGAATTTGAGCTGATTTTTGAGCCAACTGAACATGTTAGAAAATATGGACCTACCTTTTAAATATTAGAAGTTATATGCCTCTTCATGGTTAGTTAAAGTAAATATAGCCAATGTATTGGAAGATATTACTTACCAACACATTTAGAAAAGCACAGTTGTACAAATCTATCAATAAAAAAAAACCATATCCTAGACAAAAACGATACCAGCCCATCCATAACAAATAACAATATATCACACTTTGCCGATAATTGAAACATAGAAAGCATTTTACGGTCACCATTTAGTACCAACCTGCCACATAACAGTTGCAAGTAATGCTCCAACCATTACAACCGCATCAATATATGTCAAATGGACGGGAATAATAAAAAAATAATAAATATTGTTAGCACGAGTTGAATTCATTGGAAGAGTTCCGCATATTATAGGTACCTAATCAAAATTGTATGATTTTTAATGTCTGTCGGTTTGCAGGAAAAATATACTTACATCAATTTATTACGTTTTTTACAAAGCGACGATTTTACAACTTGAATTAGTGCTACTGTGTAAAAAAAATATAGGTAATGCTTTTAAAAATACTAGGTTGGTAAAGAGAGTTATTTAAAAATATTAACATTATTACAATTAATTTAAAAAATCTTTCCGATGAACTAGTAGTAGTCCGTTAGTAAATTTAACTAATACAATTATTCCTGGAAACAGTAAAAAATTTAGCAAACCTGTACGTTCAATTAACATTACAGCATAGCATTAAATTGGTGCGCAACCAAAAGTTCGTCATAATAAAAGACTTTTTCTTTGTACGATATTTTATTGTATTACATTTTATACTTTGACGTTTTACCCACTCGTCTGGTTTAATTTCCAAATCAAGTTGCGATTTTTCTATTGTCTTTTATTTTTAGGAATTCGAAGAAGCGCCTAAGCGCATTGGGTCATTGAGCGATCTCTTCATACAAAAAATAATATGATATTGAATAAAAGCTCTTCTCATTCTTAGAAATGTCTAGTCGTTTCTAATATTTTAATGTAAAAATCAACATGACTATTTAAAAAGTATCACTTTGACTAAAAAAATATCATATGATAAAAAAAAAAAACAAGTGCGACCACTTTTGGCTTCTCATCATCCTTAGCCAGAATACGTCCACTGTTGAACAAAGGCCTCCTCCTTAGAACTCCACAATGAACGGTAACATGCCATTTGCATCCACCGATTGCCCGCAACTCTGACTTTAGCCCCCTACATTATTGGAACTCAAAAAAAACTGTTTTATCTTTCGTAACGGAACCCCAAAACCACCGACGTGTACGCTACGTTGTCGCTATTGAGGATCGGAATACGGTAAATGATGCCATTAAGTTCAATAATATACCACAAGGGAATGACAATGTTAGTAGATACGAAAGATTTGTTGGGACCTGAATTCTTTGTTGCTCGCTTGCAGTATAGGGGTTAATGTATTTGCTCTTTTTGATCGGGCTATTTATTGAATGCATTATAAATATTTTGTGCATTATGTTAAATTAAAATAAAACGACTTTTATGTCCATTTAGTGGGTCTGATTTTTTTTCGTGTAAAGAACACTCTTTACTGTAATATAATACGGATATAAATTAATGGGCTATAAGATTCGTAGCTAGTATTTCTGAAGTTTTTTTTTTTAATTATACGTTTGCTAGTACGAAGTTAAATATTGTTTTGCTAAATATCAGTACCTACTAAAACTAATACTTAGTTAAACGATTATTTTATTTATATTAGAGTACCTGTTATATAATTTATGAATCACAAAATACAAATACTACTGTTTTGATATACCTGTATACATTTAAGCAGAACAATTAGCAATATATTCATATTGCCGGAATATATTAATAATGAATATAATGCTCATTTAATATCAACTAGTTTAAGAGTATTCATAAAATCCACGCGTTTATAAGATAATGATTAACGTAAAATTGCTCATATTTGTGATTTTAATAAGCTTAATAATATCCGTATCGAAACTTTACTAATTATAATATTTGTTAATATGACAATTCCAATGGCCATTGTGAAAATTTGAATACTATTAATTGCGAATACATAGTGTGACACAAATTGAAAGGTGAAATTATGTTTTTCTATAAAATAATAAACACATAAATAGTGCAGCCTTTTTTTATCGTATGGTTGATGAACAACCTGGTGTCAGAGTTTAAACCGCCTGTTATAGGCCTCTGACATGGCTTTACACACCGTTGAAACGTCTCTCAGGTGTGCCGGTTTTCTCACGATGTTTTCCTTCACCGTTTTAGCAACTGATAACTAATTTATAGTACGCACATGAACTCGAAAAGACATTGGTGCGTGCCGGGGTTTGAACTTACGACCGTTGATTTCGCATTCCAACGGTCATACCACTCGGCTATCAGTGTAGTAGGCAGTACCCAGTAAGAAATGTGTAGATATCAAAATTATATAAATACCAGGTGTGGTATATTGGTATTCTGTATTCACAGCTCGGATAAATATGAATCCTGATTCCTCATCGATAATGGTATACGTTGAGAATGCAGGACAAAATTAATTAAAAAATAATACCTTTAATTCTTCCATTGCTTCAATATTTTAATTAATAATCCCTCTGTAATGACTGTCCTTTCGTGTTTCGATTGTCGATCAGTTACATAAATACATGAGTCAATAAGTCGCTTTAAATTTTGCTATTAGTGATCGCGGATGTAGTTACAACTTGGTCACTTTGAGCACACGTCCTTATTTATTAAATCAAAATACTAACAAAATACTACTAGGTAGGTACCTACATTTAATTAGGTAAACTTATGTCTGTAAAATAAAATACCGTAAAATTAGTTTGCTCATTTGTTTTTTTATTTTTGTTATAAATTCTTATGAGAATGCCGATCTATTTCTTTCTATAATAGGTACTTAATATTAAAGAAAGAAATTAAACGATGGACGAAAAAGACATGATTTTTCGATTGAAGAAAATAAACGTATCTATAAATTGGATTATTAGTTTTATCCACAAAATCAGAAAAGTTTATAAGAAAATATAAATCAATTTTTGGCATCAGAAAATGTTCGTAAGTTTCGTAAGAGCCTACTCAACTCACTTATGCTAGACTCATTGGAGTGAAAGAAATGTAGATCTAATAATAGCAAGGACCAATATCCAATCTAAGATTCAATCATACAAAGTACGAAAGTTTTAAGAAAAGCTTCAGATAAACAGTCTGACATTGTTAGATTAATATAATTCATCTGAACTACATAAGTTATTAAGTATTTATATCAATTTCAACACCCTGAAAGGTCACTATAAAATACATGTTTGATCAATAAGTTGATATTATAAGAGCAAATGTTCAATAACGGTTACTCAGCAAGCAAAAAATTATGAACTTGAAAAAAAAAATGTTAAAAAAATGAAGTCACGAAACATACTTCATGTAATTCTACTATAAAACCTTTCGTTAGTGTTATCCATATTATTTACTATATACGCCGGTTGTACTCACGTGTGTATTCGGGAATGCCCGACTAGTTTCGAACTCGGACGGAGCCCTTATTCAAGAGCTGGTTGTAACTACTTTATGTATGTATGTTTACGAAACTGTATTAAAATAACAGGAATTGTCGAGCTGGTTTCTTGTCTACCGCTATTTATCTGTAAAGCATCTCAAGTTATGTATGGTAATGTACTGTCTCCATTCAAGGACTCTTTTACTTCAACTGCGATAGTATGACATAATCCATTCCCATTTGAGTATGCTGTCCCTAGAAGCTATAACATATACATATATCACATATTGTCACAATCGATTTATTAGAGGCACCATAAATCACAACTGAGTGACCAACACAAATAGGCATAACACATAAATCAAGACAAATACACGATGACATCAAACACTGATTAGCTAAGTAAGGGAATGAGATTACCAGCTCCGATAATACAAATCTATTTACCAAATAACAACCAAACAAGAGGCGAAATTTGAAATAATATTTGCGGGACCCGCACGTTCCTATTACAAACAGTGGGCTGTTATGACAAAAAGCTCTTTACTACAGAATAAATAAAAGCCCAAATTAACTAGTATATTTTATCATTATTACAATATATTTAAACTAAGGTTCGGGGCCACTAGTCAGTATTAAACTTAAGCCGGTTACGTCCCTCCCTATTTTCTGATGGAGATTTATGTCAGGGGATCAAAAGTTTCCAACCCGCACACTATAACGTTCGCGGAATCTTTTATTAGTGTGTATGTGTGCGCGCAACGCGTTCACGAGGTACACTCGTTTGCAAATTTTGTTTCGGAAATATTATTCGCTATTTATGAACAATTCGCTGTCAGTTCTAATAAATAAATAGCCGTTGAAACATGCCGCTACGGTAGTAACGTTCACGGTTGAGATAATAAAAATATACGTAACTTATGTAGTGGTCGTAACGTTTCGTTCGTTTCATAACTGTTGGTAATTCATTTTCTCATTAAATGTTTAATTTACGGTAAGGTTTACGAGACGCGATTTACGACGCAATGAAGTGTTGCGCGCGACAGTACGTACGGTGCAATGTGGTACTTGCTTGCCAATGCCATTAATAATTTTACTGGAAGGCGCCCAAGCGCGATTCACTGCCAAGCAGGGGCATAAGTTCATATCATGGCTTATCCTAAAATATAAGCAAATATAATGTTACTCTTTAATATTTTTTTGCATGTTATTTATGATTATAATATAAGAACTTGAAAGAGGGTCCTGAAAAGATAGCTGGCTACATGAAAGATTATATTTTCAAAACAGTTAATTATAGTTCGACACACTCACAACTCGATGTTGGCAATTGGCATTTAGGTCACTGTAATTGACGGCGAGCGAGAATATTGATCAAGCAGGGGATTATTATACACACGTACAGTAAATTAAACCCGGGCTGCTACTGAGAATCCCCTTTTGAATTGAAATCAAAACGATTGAAACTAATAGCAAAAACCTTAAAGTTTTCCATCTTCCACGAAATCGGTGATTGTAGCATAATAATTAATTTGGTTCTTAGGTACCTACTACAAACTGTACATGATGTTTTACTTTACAACACAAAAATATCTATACATTGGATGTTACAAAAATATAACAATACCGATTTGCAATCAAAGTGCTTAAAAATTGATGCAGCCATTAAAGAAATTTGAAAACTAATTTTGATCATAAGAATAATTATAGTTATGTGTTGTCTAATAACATACTTTTCTCTTAATAATTATTTATATAATCATTAATTACATCATGTTTTACGTCATTTTTTATGTCGTATCCAGTAGTTCTATCTTTCGGTAATCCGCGTCAGTTTTTGCACGTGTCCTGACTTCCCAGCACATCCCCATGTATTTGCTTACTGTTTGGTGCTATTTATTTATTTATGTGCTGTCTAATGATTGGGGGCGCTTTGATTCCGACGTATTAAAACGCGAAGGTCTATTATTGTTTTTTTGTGTGATGTATGTGTGTTTTGCTTTTGTTCTCGCTTTTTTTCAGAGAGTATAGTTTTACATGTAAGTAATATACTCATATATAAATGCGTAGACGTGTATGCATCGCCATGTTGTTTCCATTCTGTGATTCATACGTACCAATGCTTGAAACATGATATTATATTATGTAAAGTGTATACTTTTGGTAGTATATGGGATGTTTTATACATCTTACAAGTAGGAACTTACTTTCTCGTATGATAAAGTAGTTTCTTAATAAATTGTATATACTGTATATATAATAAAATATATATATAAAAATAAAAATTGTATATATAATATCGTATGTACTGAATAACAACTGTACTCAAAACAAAACGATCGGTTAGAGAGCTTCTTGGCATTCCTTATCTAGTGCATGAGTTGGTCACCAATCCATCACAGTACGCTTAATAGAATTGACAACAAGCTATCGCCCATTTAATACAAATACAATATTTTATCATTTCTCAGTTTAAAAGCCAAACACAGACACTCACACTCATCATTAATATTAAAATAACGCAGTTATGAACTCAAAACTTTCCGTCTATTTTCGTATCAACCAATTACACACGAGCAACTCAAAACTCGAGATGTTTTCACCAAATTAGTTTTTGATGGACAGGAATGTTATTCTTTCAGCTAGTTACTGGCTACAGAAATATGGCCCTGTCGACAGTATTCAGAAACTTTACACTGAAAAGTTGCAGAGACGCTTCACCAACGAATTTATTCTGAACGAAAATAGTTTAAAGTTCCCACTACCTACGTTGTTTGAAATGATGCGTTGTGTGTGATTTAGCATACGTGACATAAATCTTCATCAAAACCATGTCTGGAGAATAGTTCCTGCTGTGCTTGTTTTCGTTGTGATACGAGACGAGATTTTAACTAATTTGTATAAGACGAATATTAACATTGATGCTTTATATACGTACGGTTATCATTAGCGTTGACCAACCTTTTTTTTTTTTTTAACGTGAGGGTAATGCGTTACGCATTCCCCGCCGCTGGGAGGCGACGGGGATATGTGAGACTCTCCCCCATGAACCCAATAAGATCCACGAGGGCCTACCCACTAAAAACCTCACATGTTGCCTGCTTCGGCGCATAAGTGGCGGGGAGGCGGGATCGCTATAGCATTCTACCGCCAAAAGCGTTGACCAACCTAGACTATGTTTGGATCAGCTCCTTGTCTAACTACTAGTCGACAGTGCTAGCTAGCTTATTAATCTTATTTGTTACACTTTTTATGTATTTATTTGTGTAGCCTAAATAGTTTCCCACTGCCAGGCAAAGGCCTCTGTCCTGATTTTCTAATTAACCCTAGTCTCGGCTAGCTCGGGCCAGGTGTTTTGGAAGGCGTCCAAATCGTCCGCCATCTTCGTCTGGGTCTTTCGCGTCCCCTGCATCCGTTTTGTGACAACCATTTGGCGGACATGTTTTTAATTATTGAATTTTATTAAAGGCACTAAAAATTCCGTGCTCTGTACTTTTTAGTGCCTTTAATAAAAACGTTGCTCACGATACGAATTAACAGTAATTTTACAATTGTTCCTTATTCTCGTGCCGTACAAGAATGGGAACAGATCGAGACAAGTCAAGACATAACTCACCAATACAGCTAGTTATGGCACAATAAATTCGTTAGGTCACTTAACTTGAATTTGTTGTAGCATGTTCTTTGATACCGCTATTTATTTTTGTACCATCACTATCATCTTTCAACTTTTATGTAGTGCAGTTGTAGTTTTGCTAAATATTATCTTCCAAGTCTTGCTTCATCGATGCAAAAAGTTTCTGTAAGTACCAAGGTAAAACAAATAATTCGGTATATCCTCAAAATTTTTGGTGTCTTTATAACGGACGTTGTAAAGGAAATGATTCCACCGGTACTTAGCTCGTTAATTGCAATGAATAAACAATCTTAATTGGAGCTTATTACAGCTCCACATTATTCCACAGCTATCGATTTCCACGAGCGGTGTATACATATTTTACTGGTGTATGTATGTAGGTGTTTAAGCGCACAATCCCGGATTACGCTCATACAAAGCCACAACAGTATTATCATCGTTGTTTCTTCATAACTTAATAAAATATGTGGGGACAAAAGCCTGTATTCGCAGTAAAAAAATATTGTGATCTCTCTTAATTTTGTTAACTCAGTTACAGTGAACAGAGATTTTTATCCAATCAATCTAACAGTTTTATATTCGTTGCAAGTATTTAAAGCATTTACAGGTTCTTATGAGCAAGTCTAGGATAGGAGGATAACATTTAAAAATAACATTCAAATTGAAAACTGTTTATCTAAAATCAGTTTTACAAATAGTGCATTAGGTTACTATTATTTAAACGATTACCTTTTATTATTTTTTAGCAGGTGAACATTATTTAATATAAACCTATGCATTTAAGGATTATTTTTCTATTTAATTATATTTTGTTTCAGCTGTTAAAAATAATAATGTGGCAAAAAGCTGTTTTAAACATCCAGAGAACCTAATGGATTGCCTGCGTATGATTAACTCAATCATTTACCAGATCCTATGATAGATAGTCTCTGCTAAGCTCAATAATAGTATAATGAAGTACGTTACAATTTCGAGCTTGCATCGATGGTCTGGAATTAAGCTCGCTCGGATCTCCGAATATTGCCTGCAATGGATATTATGTATAGCGATATACACATCGTATCAAGGCTATTATATACTACAAAGTACGTATGACTTTCTTGATTAGTATCATATTTCAGTTAAATATTATTTAGTATAATATCTGTATATAAATGCGTCTTCATTTTTTATATAAATGATTTCAAAATATCTCAATTATAAAACATAACATTATGCATGTGTTTTCTTGAAGAGGTAGGCAGAAGTGTAAATAGTACATTTTGCCAGTTATGTATAAGGCCTCAATACTCCCAATGTAATAGGCATATCCTGGCCTCATGCTACCAAGAATTATAAAATGAAAATACTCAATAACACAACTCGATATGGAAATCGAACCCAGGATCTCTAGCCGCACTTGCGACCACTGGATCGACGAGGACGTTTATAATTATATAAAATGTGTGACGAGTAGAACGACCGAATACCTAGGTAAAACAAAATTACAATCAAAAAGATACAAATAGTTTGAAACCTTAAACCAAAAATTCGTTAGATATCTAGCTTTTGCCCGCGGCTTCGCTCGCGTTAATTTAGATTGTTGGTTGGTATTATATAAATATATGTCCAGCAGTGGACTGCAACGGGCTGATGATGATGATTATACACAATGTAGCTTTTGCCCGCGGCTTGCCGCGTTAACCCCTATTTAAACGCCTTAGAGGGTTGAATTAAAACAAAAAGTAGACTATGTTCTTTTTCGGGTCTTAAACTTTCTTCATGCCAAATTTCATCAAAATCCGTCCAGCTGTTTAGTCGTGAAGACGTAACAGACAGACAGAGAGTTACTTTTATATTTATAATATTATAGTATGAATAATGCCCCAAATTCTTCACTCAGTTCTAACCATAATACATCTAGACATGACTATGTAATAGTTGTATACGGAGGGAACACTGAATTTCTGTTAGGACGTCAGCCAGTGCTCAGTGCGGCGTAATTGAATCACAATATGCCGGTGACAGCGACAACTCTATTGTGCCTAGGTGTAACTTGTAATGATACCATCAAAGATAGCTTTGGCAATACTATTGACTCTAGAATAAACCCGTGTTGTAAAGACAAAGTATGTAAAAATTCTTATGACGTGTAACTAGAGAGCCTTCTGGAACGACAGCGCGTAATTGTAAGGTCTGGTGCACGATCTTACTGACTGGCTAATCTGTAGGTACAACATGCATGAACTATTTCTATCTAACTTAGCTCATCTCAAACCAGTACGCAGAGGAATAAAACCGGGATACCTATCTATCTGAAAATCAGTCACCCAAATTCTTCTTTGCAGACCCATTTAAACTTTAAGAATAAAAACTTCGTGCGAGCATCGAGCACGTCAAGTGTCTGCATCAATCAAATAATATGTATAATGAAATAAGTATATTTTGGGGTAAATATAAATTATGATATTCCTGTAAAATGAAAACCGAAAGGAACTGACAGTATATTCAAATGATAGTGGTTTATACTAAAATTAATAATAAGCTTTAATTACCTAATAGACCTTCGTAGCCTTCAAATAATATGAAAATTACTATTATTATCTTGGTGTTGATTCTAAAGATTTTAAGAAGGATTTATCTAATTAAATTATCATATGAGTCTATGATAAGAGAATTATTTTAAACCACACGAAATTACCAATTCCTATTAACTCTCAATAAAACCGTCGATTATGCTCAAACATATTAACATAAAATATAAAAATAACTGCTTCACAAGCAAAACAAACGAGTCAGTTTCAATAATCAACTTGGGAACCAGCTCACGCTACGACATAGATTGTATCGCAGTAATTGTCGTTATACGCGACCGTTTGCATGAAATAATGCTTAATTTCAATTCCGTATGCATTAAGTGCATGTAAACTTGTATGGAGCACTGCCAATAAACTTCGATACCGATCGTTACGGTCCCGCCGACCGCGTGCATTACTAGGGTGCATCGATGACTCCCTTATATTGATTATGCTAATTTTATTATCGAAATTTCATTCGTCACGCTAGCTTCGAACGCTTTTTTGTAACGTTTCAATCGTAGTCTACGCCAATATTAACATACTGGCAGCCAATAAAACCTATTCGATGGCGCGCTTTGGTCAATTTAGCTTACGGAGGACTTTATACTTCAAGTTTTATTAAATTTTTATTTTTCTTCGATTTTGTCGTTATTTTATCTGCCTCTAGCCTTAGTTTATTTCGCAAAAGTAGTTTTACATGTAACGATATATTATATTTTCCATGAAAGTGAAACGCAGATACAAGATGAGAACATATTGTGGTGAAAGCCGAGAGAATTTTGATTTGATGTAGAATTTCCGTTACCGCGAAAGCTGTAGTAAAATTTACGATCGTGTTTGCTTTACTCGGATGTAAGTTTGTTTATCATAGAAAATCTAAGGGAATCGTGCATCCCGGGGCAATGAAAAGGGGGTATTACTGTTTGTACACCAAAAGCCGATTATACTTAAGCGTGAAATAAAATTCTGTTTGGTAATACGTTCATAAAACGTACGAGTTCTGCTTCACTGTTTGCTTTCCATATAAACTAAGTAACAATTCCTTTATGTTTGGTGTTGGTGAATGTGTGTAGTTAGTTACTGTTGTTCTACGTAATTATAATCATTCCATAACTCTTAATCACCAGAATCTGACTGCTACTATTTGATGATCCGGATTCTTTGCGGCTGTCAGTTTTTTGTTATTAAACGATCTCGGTAATTATAAATAGAGATTTCATAGAACAAAATGATATCTTTTTTTTAACTAATCACAGCATATATGTAGTTTAAACTAGTCGAGTTGTATCGAAGCTAACGTGGTAATGATGAAGATAAATTTACACTTATGTCACGGGCTAACCGACGTTAATTTTGAACGTTGTTGCGTGTAGCCCGCTCCTTAATCTGTGCTCCATTAACAGGAACCATTAATCATAGTTTTAATAACAATTTAACCCCAACTAGATTAATATATCTTCATTTATTCACATGCTCGAGCGCAGCGAGTTGATGTTATCAAACTTTTATCATTCAAATTTCACTGAGCTCGTTTCATAGGGAATCGAAGCCGCAACAAATGCGTTCATTCTACTTAAACATGTCGCATCTATTATAATGAATTCAAGTGCAACTGTTACAAATGTAGGATTCGGCTTTTGTTGTTTACCCATTGTGTACAATTAAACGTGGAAAGATGTAATAATCTCGACGGTGTCATTGTGTTTTTTAACTGAACACAGACACATGCGGGGTCGTAATAAATAATAAGTGCGGTGCTGCAACGCGAACATTCATGCCTCACAATGAATTGAATGTCAAGTTTAAACGTAGGGTTGTCCCAAACTTAGTTAAGCGTGTGTCGTGTGCGCAACGACGACTAAAATTCGGGGTGTACCATTATTTATTACAGTATAATATTTTGCTGCAATCTACCGTTCATGGGACCTTTTTTTATAAATTATTTTTTATTAACGACCATAACGGGTCATTATTTGGCATTGAAATGATGGGGTTGTACGTAATTCATTACGACTGTTTGTTATTCTCACGACCATGTTTATTTTATGAGAACAATGAAAGGGAGTTATCGTCCTATTTAATGTTCTTTATATCATTCTCGTTAACTTAGGTACGTTAAATAAAAATGTTGCTAATCATTATTCTTGTATTTGTACAATATTGGCTAAATATAATTAGATAAGATACCAAAAACTTACCTCACTCAATATTTCTACTATTATAAACTTCAGATGCGACAATTATATGCACGCGTCTCATAAATCGAAACAAGATTTATCGGCAGCTGGTATTTTACATTCACACAAGTCCTATAATTATAACGCCAAACGGAACACATAAGCAGCTACAGTACATAATTAACAAACGATCACAAACCCCGCTGCTTTAATCGCACTCAATAATGTAACAGTAAATTGGCTGAACAACCTCACGAAGCAAATTACTAGTCTAAAATTACCACAGTTACTATGGTAGGGGGAATATCACAGCATGTAAATCGATTCTATCGAATATTTCAAATAGCACAAACGTCTCCCGGGGTCCGAGCCCAAAATTATAGGTTTGGCCCGAAGCTATTTAACTAAATGTAACTATATTCGCTAATAAGTCGTGTCAATTGTCGAATTCAATTCTCACAGTCGAATCTGCCATATGCTGAGAATAGGCACCCTAAGAGAGTTTGTTGAGTTTATAATACATTTTTGTTCAATATCAATTGCTACAACTTCGTACATGTTTAAAATCGAGTTTTGGAACAACTTCCTTCATAAACTGTCGGTAATTATAAATTGAGAAAGTTTGGAGAGTAAACGTACTAAATTGAGCTACTTGAAGCTACTCAATCATTTCTTGTATTAGGTACACACAATGTTCACGGATAATAAATTGATATTATCAACTATATAATGTAACTTACAGAGAATTTGTGAATAAATGTAGATTCTTTCATTATTAGTTCATCGTATTTTTGCCTAGTCGAACGTAAATCGGAGATTACAAATTATTCCAGACAATTGACAATGGGCTCCAGTGGGTTTATAACTCTTTAAATGTTACATTAGAATCAGTAGGTGCCGTAATCACGGTGTATGACCATATTGACCATGCCTCATCCATTTGCCAATCCCTTTATGAAGTGAAAGCGTAACCATACTCACAAATCATTACAATCAAAATGTAACACTACTTATGGAGTATGTAACGCACACGAAGTAAGTAGTTCAATTTATCCCTCTACTTTAAAATTTCCACATCTACGAATAATCATCTCTACAATTTACTACCGGTGTTTTAAACTAAAACTTGGCCCGATACATGCAAAACATGTACTTACTGTCTATTATCTCCACGCTAAGGCTCTAATGTCTTACTTCCTTCCAAATATCTCAATTGGAGCGTTTCATTAAACCTCAGTTTTGCAGTTACGCTTAGAACAATTGATGTGACTGAGATTGCGTTAATAATGTGTTTGTATGTGTGTGTGAATGTAGTGTGTGTGTGTGTGTGTGCGGCCCCACGCACACGGGCACCCCTCGCGTTTCATTAAATACGTTTCCGCATATCACGCACTATGTCATTTCCTTTTATAAGTATGTGCATGTTGCTGTATCGATATCGACAGCAGATTTATAAAGTCAAAACATTATTAACGTTATAATATTAATGTAATACACGTGTTATTTATGAGCACGGTTTTAAACAATAGGTGCGTTGAAGTAATGAATTTGTGCGTTATTGCGTCCTAGAAACTCGCAATAACATAGAAATCGATTATTTTAACGTTCATACTTCAAAAAATAACGATCTGAAACCGCATGCTCTTTTCAATGACTAATATTTATTTTATAGCGTCTGCAGTACTCGACTCGCTGGTCTTGTCAAATATTTGTGTTTACCAACAGAAAATAAACACGGTAGGTTATATACCTGCGAATCTAAAATCTAATCAAAATAAAATATTTGTTGCGATCTTTTCTCATGAGCTCTGAATGCAAGCCGCCGACAAAGTAACCGAAGCTTTACAGTCTCTTTAGGCAGCAGGCCAACAACTGATGCCATTAAAATCTCGAAACTTTAAGTAGAACGCATTTGATACAGATACTGTTTGGTATTTTCCTACTTTAGAAACTTCGACATAACACTATCTCGAACTTAGAATACCTACGTACGTAGAAATGCAAGTTTTATCGATACATAATGCAGTAACTATCGATACAATTTACATCGATTAAACTTTTAACCCAACCCTCGCACGTAACCATGAGAAGCTATTTGCGGATTCAATCAAATCCACAGAATGGTAATATTATTGGCTGGAAACATTTATTTGCCGTTGGAGTTAATTCGTTTTGGGCAACTTGAAAATCAACCGTCAAACTTTCATCGAAACAGGTGGAATCATTAGTATTTTTGAGACCTTATTCCTTGTGTGGTTAAAATACACAACAACAAATATGTGATCAATCTTAGGTAGGTTTTAAAATACATTTTTTTTCTCTAAACCTAATTCGATTTAACTAAGCTGTAGGTTCCTGACCAGACCGCCTTATAAGTATATCAATACCTACTTCCTAAAATATCGATAGGTATATTATTTTAAGAACTAGTAATCTCGTACAAAAGCCAACCCTAGTAAAATACCTCTCAAATATTAGAAGTTTCATTTGCTGAAAACTGAGAAGCCAAGAACTTTTCGTCTCTCCTAAATGAAGGTCAGTAAAAGTCATTCAAAATTGCAATCTCCTGCGTTCATCTTTTGTTTACAACCACGTAGCAGATTTATACGACTAACGACAAATAAAAGTAGAGTTCTAATCACAATCCTCCTTTGTTTTCAGTCAGTTTGGTAGACAGGGTCTGGCTCGATTAGATAACAATTGTCTCAATAAATGGTTAATTCCCTTACAATCGATCACCGATTCTGTGACAATTCTGGCGCAACGCTTAATCACGCAAAAGTGTACAGACAAATACATTGTTAGCTTTATTGGCGCGATTAATTGTTCCAAACATTAGTTGCCTACAAGCTAACAAATTACTGTTTTAACAGGCATTATCTATAAGCTATAATTACTAGGTATAGAACTTTTATATTATGGAGTAATAGTTTGTCGGTTTAATTAGACACCCACCGTTTATCTAAAGTGGTATCATTCCTTGTTACGGAGAACTCAGATGACATAATTTGTATAGGACATAATTTGTATAGGCCAAAATAATATTTGGATAACATTATTCTCAGGGCTATGTAAAAATAACTAGCACTTTTTTATTTGTAGAACTTTGCTGAGCTTTGACAGTCAAAAACATTCCTAGCGTACAATAATGGCTATCGGATCAGTGCTACGAATTTGTATAATAATAAAAATAAAGTTTCAAATAAGGGTTGAAAACAATAGGTAAAGTTTCGTCACCGATATCAGTAACCATAGTGATTACACACGCCCAAACAACATTATCATCCCTATATCAGTAACCGTTCTTGCGTATTACTATCGCTAGCAGGGGCTGTCCGTACCACAACGGGACTTTACAATGCGTTTATCTATTCACTAAATTGGTTGCCGAACAGATTTCGGGAATTGTTTAAAATTGTGTTCCCAGGCCGTTTGATTAGTATGGGCTCATAGGGATGGTCGAAAAGCAATTCACCCCCCCGTTTCGACAACCCTATTTCGACCGTGTGAGGATTACGCACCGTTCGACGCGTTTAATACGTAATTACAATTTCGCTTAATGATTTTTCGTGGATTGGTTTGTAGGTATTCGTTTTAGCTAGATCGTTGATCTCGGGGAATTTAATTGGATCGAGTGGTCGATTTAAGGATAGTAAAAGAACGAATTAAGCTTTAGCACATAGCATCAATTCCGGATGTATTTTTTCTGGGCAAGCATTCTAAGTAAAAGATTTTACTCATCTGAAGCTAAACTACATCATCATCATCAGCCTAACTTAGTCCACTGCTATACCTTATACCAATTTAGTCGTACTTTTCAAAAACATATAAGCCTGTCTAAGTGTCTAGGTACTTATATTCCATCCACACTTTCGAAAATGTATCATCTATCCTACTATATACTAGTCAATTTACCAAAAAAACACAGTTACCTGTCTCTAATCTTATAACCCTAAAATCACTACTGTTTTGTGGATTACTTAACATACAAGCCAGACATCGAACAAATAAATTTATGTGGGCTGACCAAATATTTGTACAGTGGTGCGGCTGATACGCGACCCTTGGCTCGGAACCATCTTTAAAACAGCTGAATAGCCGTCGTCGTCAATGTAAATTATTGCTTTCTCTGTCATAATTTCCATGGCTAGAACATTATCCTCAGAATCTTGGCAATGGCAGGGTATGGGCACTTCATTGCACTCTATCTGGATAATAATACGAAATCTTAAAAATGACTGTGATTAACTCATTTAAATTATGTTCGGTTAATAAGAGATATTCTGTTTTGTTTTTACTATTAAAAATAATAAAGAGCAGCCTACGAATCATATTTTCAATTTACACACCCACTTTTTCTATTCCACTGACAATGATCGATCTTAGGGATACGTGCGAATATGAGTTAATATAGTGGCATTCAATAGAAAACTTTCTCGCTATATTTAACATTATACTTGTATAACTAATCTAAAAATATCACACTAAAAAGGCCCAGTGTAAGCGTTTCCTTCTAAATATAAATGTCTCTATAAACAGCATATTAAATCGTAACCTATCATTTTTAAATGTGTTTAAATTATAATAATATGACCATAGCTATTACTTAAGCCAATAACTCGTTCCTTAATAAGATGTAACATTTGTACGATAATAAGGAATTAATTCAGATGTTTGAATTACCTTAAATCCCAGTTTACGATCTATAAAATACGCTTTGATAATTAATAAACTTTATAACGTATCTGTAACAATGTAAGATTTGGAAATCATAGAAAGGTGGATTTGGACGGGTCGTAAAAATGTTTAGACCCGTTTTATGTTTTCATGATTTGAAAATGTACGAGGCGTCGGATGCTAATTGGAACGACGGAGACCACCAAAGAAGTCTTAATTCGAATTTGAGATCTTGTTCATTGGTATGACAATTCAATTTGTTGAGACTGATTTATGTTTTAAGAAATAATTTGGTTGTTATTTACAAACATTATAATTAGGTATATTCTTATAGTTAAGTAAGCATTGCCATAACGTGTTGAATAAAATACTGAAAATTTTGAATTTCTTACTGAAAATACTTTTATTGTACGCACTAACAGACGATGACATCAAAGATTAATAAAACAATAATCCATTTTCAATATGTCCAGAAAATTCGTGATCAAACAATAAATAGACGATAAATTAAATGTACTGTCAACTCCAAGCAACACTGCAGTTTTTAATATTTTTTATATCAACTTTTTATGCCTTTTTAACGTGCCAGTATCGGCGTGATGACAAATGATGACGGTCGTTTATACAGCAAATGTCCCATCGAGAATATAATATTATTCTGTCAAAATATTAATGCTGATTCGCACCGCCTGGACGTTACAAAAATAACGATAAAACTCCGAAGATTTTCACTGCGTCAGGCAATGAATAAAGTTTTTAAAGAATTAACTTGATATTTGAGGGATTATACAGAATCACACAATCGTTTGCAAGTCGGCACGAATTTCTATCCCAATCAATTAACCTAACCAAATAATAACATAGGTATTGAGCGTGGAATACCTACCTAGTGCCTTAACCTTGATAGAAATGTGATTTCGAAATATGATTGTGTAGCAGTAACTTCTTGATTAATAGATATAAAACCAACAATAAAATAAAAACAAAATTCATTTAAGTCAATACGTAAAACTTACAGAAGTTTTTGTAATTTTTAATCACGAGAACTTAGCTCCAAGTCCATAAAATCGCTTGGCTTCAATATTTACATGCATAAAACGAGTTCCGTACAGTCAATATTAGGCTTGCCATACAAATGAATACATTCTGACACAATGAGGCTTCCATTTTGACCGCTGCGTTTTGTTTGCACAGACAATTCTCGCTCCACTGGCTTATACTACCGAAGTATTAATGTTGTGGTGGTTTCTTTATTTTATGCTACCCTGGTACTGACGGAAGTTATTAAGTGAAGCTGTTTATTAGTAATGCATGAGTTGAGTATATAAAGGTTCACTTAAAACAGTATCTTCCCTAAGTAGACGTTTTGTTTTCTTAGTTTTAATGCCAACTAGTCTCGCCATTTTGTTATAATGTTTTCAAAGACCAGCTGAATATTCTGTTTAGATAGCAAACTCGGCACTCGTAAATAAAATACTCTTTTAGTCAATGGATTCCATAAAATTGTAATCCTACTACGAACACGTTCGAATCGACGATATTGGGAACCTAAAGCAGATAAAAAATATAACATTCCCAATTAATGCAACGATGAACAATAAGACGCATAATACTACTAATATACTAGAAGCTTCAAACAAAATCATAAACTAGTTACTAAGTATAAAACAAAATATGTTTCCCAACTAATAGCAAACTGTAACTCAATAATCTGAAGTCATAAATGTTCACGCGAGCGTTAAGATGAGGTGTTAACTGATCTAGTTTGAAGTTAACTAAAGCAGGTGCTGCAAAGTACAAAGTTGTTGGTACAAGTAATCAAACTGCAGTGCCACGTTGCCACCACGCTTAGCTGCAACCTAATTGGCCGATAATAATTTATAAATTTCAAAGTGGACAACGCCTTTGGGCCGGTTAATATAGTTGTAGGTACAATACAATTCCGAATTCATTTGTTTCTTCATCTACAGTTCAACTTTATTTGTTCCAGTCTTAAAACTCCTATGTCTCTCTTCGTTTGATTCATCAATATCTACAGATTTAATCAATACTTTAAGATAACTGCTTTAGTGGCTTTAACGCTTACATTACTATTATAACGTATAACATTTTCGCAATAACATTGGAAGTTATGACGTTTAATAATAGAACAATCCCAATTTATGAAATGTAATAGTTCCCGAATTAGATCATTAGTTACATTTAAAGGTCTTAGAGGTTCATATCTGTTAGCTTTGAGATATCTTGTCACAATTTATTCATTCATTTAAACAAATAAGATTTTAAATATCACATCAGCTACTATAATCATCAAAGGTAATTTTTTATTTTATTAAGTATATTTAAGGTCGTCTAGCAAATCGTTGATTAATCTTAAATATTTATCGGCATCTAATTCATAGAAAGTTTTCAATAATCGATCAATATTCACGTAATAAAACAAGCCGTGTCAGCAGTTATTCGTTCCTCGTATCTCCTATATCACTTTCATGCTTGATATCCATGCAGACGGATTAAAAAAGGTTTCCATCACACGAGCATAATATTATTATTCCTCACAGTTCCTCAGAACTTAGGGTGAAGCTATTACTCATCTTTTTCCCGCGTCGAGGGCTCGTTTTTATTGCTAGACGTGAAAAATACCAAAAATTTCATCCGGTCCGCTCAAAGTGGCCGGATTAATTCAGAAGGCACTTATTTCAAATTGGATTTCGCTCGAGCCCGCGACTTTAGCGTCTGCGTCGTGTCGCCTTCATTTCCTTTTAATAGTGTCCGACTTGTTCTCTCTATTGGTCTCCTTTCGATGTCAATTATGAACCAATTGATTGGCACAAAACGTTTCTTTAATAATAATTATTTTAGAGTTACGTATAACAGCAACAAACTGTACTATATGCATAATGGATAGCATTTAACCCATTGCAGAAGTTATGTGCCTGGCTATTTGCGGTAAAATATACAGGAATTATTCCAAGAATTGCCAAATATTTGCGTACGTGAGCCATGTTTTAAAACGCATCTGTTACACAGAACAACATCTAAATAAGTGTTTCCTAGTAGTACCTAAGTAAGTTTTTGCTAGTAAGTGTTACCTGTGGCAAAAACAAGGATATGACATTAATAATCAAAGATATCTGCCATGATAATAAATACCTATTACCTACCTACCCATTGCTTATAATATTGTGATGACCAATTTTCCATATTATTATGTATACTGAATATTATATTGATTGATGTGTTGTGCCGATAATATCGAATTCGTCCATTCGAGTAACACTAAATTGTTGAGTGATACGAACATCGGTTAATCTTATGTCTGTGGCCACTGGACCGCAATGGCCGACTATAGCCAAGGGCGTGAAGGGTAATCGGTCAAAAGATACGGTACTATCCCAATCTATCACACTCATATAATATATCTACCCTTCTTTATTCGCATCACATAATACAAAATGCTGAAAGAACTGAAAGAAAAGAAATATTGTGGCCTTGAAAGGAATATTCAATTTTATCATCAATTTTCAGCATATTATTTTAGCAATAAGGCCAACATATTGAATTATTTTGTAATCACATCCAAAGATAACATTTCTGCTTAACTTATAACATACACAAAGTTGTGAAAGTACGCACTATGTTGTACGTAGTCCCATCTCATAAAGTATGTCAAGAACGTTGACCTCAGTCCCTTCTATAAGGGTCCCTTTAAAACAACATGCTTTACCTAAGGTAAAGATAAATAGCGCTTCTGTTTATTCAAGTGCTCGTAGGTGGCACTTGAAGGAGCGAATACATTAACTTTTCATTGCATTTCAACGTTAATAATTCGATTTATTCAAGCCAGGAGACTCTTTAGCGTTTGTCTGCGATCAAGTAAATTGGCTAGTTCAGGATATACAAGTGGTGGGTTACAATGCGTTACTAAGTCTAGATACGCCTTTGTTTTGTCCAAACATGTTTCAATTGTTACTGCATGTAAATGTTGTTCTCGATTACCATTAGAAGCAGGCACAGTTACAACAACGATATTGAAAGTCAAGCTTCGAATACTGTAAACGTTAATTGGACGTGGAACAAGACACAACTTAAAGTGACTCATTAAACTGTCATACAGTTGGACCAACAGATATTTCGAAAATTTTCTGTCAGCCTAATTGACATGTTAATAATTCTGTTAAGTTTCAAAAGTTAAATGTCATTTAGCATTTCAAAGTCTTAATTACTATAATTTAAGAATAAAGTAAAATCACTTTAAAAGTTCTGCCATGTTCATTAAAATTCAGTTAATTAAATCATGATTTTAATAGTTCATACAACGTAGTTGTCAAAATGTTTTAATATTATCTTCTAAAATAAACGTATTTGTCAAAATCAGTGCTTCGTTAAAATAGATTTAAGGACTAAAATAACAGTGGTACCTAATTAAATTTGTAATTAACATCATTTATGTCTATATAAATGTCTACTGATCTTATGTTTACTTTGACTATCTTTTAAACGTGTAATATATATTATATTTCGTGTAGGTAATTACACGAAATGTCGTGGGCACAGGTTAATTATACTTTTTCATTTTTTCAGTGCTTCTTCGGAGCGCACTGCGTACACCTGGCTGCCAGACACCAGGATTGAATTCTGCTCACCGTACAGCCGGCGAAAGAGCTCGAACTCTACCGTCTACGAGAGCGACTGATGGTACGAGGGCTTCGACCAACTCGAAGAAGCTTTGCTTTGATCTCGGACACTTAAAGTGCGATACTCTGTACTATGGAACTCTTGAGTGACGTCGAAGATAATATTAACTAGTTTTGACGTTGTTCGCCGTTTTTCCTATAAATCTGTTTTGTGTTAATAACTGTTTATCGTTAAATAGATCTAGTCATTGTATATAGTTATTCTTTTAGGTATATAAAATTCCTTGATAACAATTTTTATGCCATCCATTAAGTAATTAGATTCCGAGCAGTAATGTAAATGTTGTAACAAACAGAACCTGTTGCAATTTTAATTCATCATCATCAGCCAATGAGGTCCACTGTTGAACATAGGCCTCCCCGTTTAAGCGGGGGGGTTTGCCATAATCCCCACGCTTGGCAAGCGGCTTGGGGATCGGCTGCAATTTTAATTGCACCGTCCCAATATGTGCAGTTTCTGAAAGAATGAACATGAAAATCTTAAGTTAATAAACTTTTGTTTGTGTAGCTTTTGTCTTCCTTTTTAATTAAATGTCTAAGAACTGCAATATTGCCAATCTATAACCATACGATTAATTTAGCGACAGATAAGAATTCTGCAAAGTTTGTGCCGACGAAATCTTTGCGTAGTATGGTATATTTTTGCTCATAAATTTGCTAATATAACCTCGTCTACTTCGACTGGGGCTCGATGAGAAACCGTGAAAACTTCCTCTCGCTTGCCGAAAATGAATATTTATGACGGCCAACGTGTAATGCGCCATTTATGGACAAAGTTGGGATGTTCCGTGTATTTATCGAACGTAACTGAATCGTATAATAAAAAAAGAATACTTAATAGAAATTTGATACCAGTGATTCGAAATAATTAGTCACACGAAAATGATTTTCAAGACAATCTTAATATTGAGCCCTCTTATAAACAGTGTTAGAAAGGCGTGTAGTTCATTTGGTTTGACCAAATTCAATTACAAAATGCCTGTCGTCCCTTTTTCTCATACTGACAGCATTAATTTCCCTCGTAAACATTTTGACAAAGAATCTTCCTACTCAAAAATTCCTTTGAGCTTCAAAGTCAATCAATCAGAAGTTTTAATATATTGGTTGTTTTTAATACAGCCGTCACACTAACAGTACTTTTTGGTCTTGAAATATTATTTTTAACAGTTAATTTTCATATTGTCATCCATTACTTTAGTCATAATCTTCTATGCATAAAATCAGCTTTGTCGACGAATCTTCTTAGCATTAAAACATAACAATTATTATAAATATTCCTATATCTACAAAATACGAATTTTCATAAATGTAACTTTATGGTTAAGGTATCATGTAAATCTTTGATGTAAGATATGACACCATTGATTGTTACTATAGATAATGATAACTAGAGACTGGATTATATGCGAGCAAATATGCATCAAAGATGCTTAAAATATCTATGAAAATTATGCATATTTTATGTAACAATAAATAATAAAAAAGAAACAGAGGAAAAATGAACACTTCCATTTTTATCCTATCGATAAAAGGCAACCAAATATAATGTCAATATATTAAAAATGTGCATTATCAGTAGATTTTGGAAAAAATATTCAAAGATTGCTAAGAATGTATATGCATAAAATATATTCTGGTCTCTAGTGATGAAATTGTAAATGTAGATAGGTAATTGAGATTTGCTGTGATTTATTTATTATTTTCCTAAGTGTTTGCATTTATTTAGTATTTATGTTAGCTACATTAAGCAATTAGATATAAAAAGTTAATCGTAAGATTTATTTTTATAACTTAGAAGAATCCAGGTTTCATAACACACGATCCAATGTATTGATAATTGTACAAACTATTCTTTATTATGTAAATATTCTAAATAAATCATACATTTTGGCTTCATGGAATGATTAAAATGGCATTGAATTTAGGGATTAATGTAAGTTATATATAATGTAAATTATTGGCCATGTAATATATATTTGTTTTATTATTCGTGTTTAAATTAATAAGGATGTGTACAGTGTGTATTAAAACCTTTTTTCTTCTTTCATATCTACGTAATTGTGTCGAACGCTTGGGATTATTCCCTTGCTACTTCTTTCCTCTGTATACATCCTTCAATACACGTCATTGTTATATTTTTATATCGATAGCTGTACTTTATCTTCTCAAACAATATTAGCTCTATATCTGTCTACTACATTACTTGTTATACTATAAGATCTGCATACTCATCAATTTAGTTATTACGCGACAAAATCAACCTGCTTCATGCGCTAGATGTAAGCACTCACCAAGTAAATGTGTATAGAGTTGTACATTCACACTACACATTAAATAGGGTTGGTAAGAGGTCAATAATGTGAATGGTTTGCGAATTAAATCCTCTGTATAATTTGTCTGGGTTGGAGTGCCGATCCGGCATGGTGCCATGGCCCTATTCCAAACAGTGGTAGTTTTTCCTTGGATACTGTGTGGAGCAATGCACATAAATAAAAAGAGTGGATATTACCGCAGAATTTGTTAATAAAGAGAAATCATACCTATATGCAAAATTGCTATTTCATTTTTTTTCAATCATATACAAACAGGCATTTTAATACGTACCTATATCAAAATTCTATAAAAGCTAATTCCAGATGTTGCATTATTAAACTGGCCGTTGTTTTAGAAGGTCATTTTTGTTTAGTCAATTAATTAATAATTATTATCCTATAACGTTGCATAGAGGATTTAATTCACAACCAACAACTTAGAAATAAACAAAGATATAGCTCAAACGTATTCATAGTAACTTTTGATATTGTCGCGAACTTCTACCTTTTGTATATATCTACGTAAAGCACAAACTATACTGTAACTTACTCATAATTTATTTTATCTCTTAATACTGAACTATTAATTTGTATCAAATGATTTCGTATGAAACACTGTATTTTAAACGAGTCGTATCATTTTAAAATAAAATCAGATAATTATATCCCTGAAGGTTTCGCGTATTATTATCCTAAAATGCCCTTAAATACGACATTTTTACTGAATTTAAGGTTAGCAAAACTCTTTCTGATTCGGCGCATAGTCTTGTCTACTATTATACTTGTGACCCCCTGATTAGCAATGATTATAAATGGACTCGTTTCAATCACATTATCAATATTCCGTTACCAAAAGTAAAAAACTATAATTCACAAAGGAAACTAATCAAGTGTTGTATAAATTCATGACCAACCACAGAGCATAGGATTACAGGACTAATTAGCGTGACTTCCTTCGCAATTCTGTTTCATTCGAAACGCAGACCTCGTTAATCTTTCCCGTGCTTAACTAGATGCGTAAGGCAGCGACCGTTTTCCAACTAAGCCACACAATTAAACACTGTGTCGTTATTTCAGTTTTTTTAAGTGGTTTTATTGTGTTAACACTAAGCTACCGGCGGCGTCTTAAATCCGAATTGGGGAAGTTTTTGTGATGTGCCATACAAGGCGCAAGTTCGGAACGAATCGATCTACGTGTTTCGTATTACAGAAGCTTTGATTCGGTGAAATGGATAGGTTTATGTTGTAGGGCATCAGTTGCTCCCATACGATATGACTACATAATTGCACGGTTAATGTTGTTGTTGATAGTAAATAAATATAATTTTTATTTATTTATATAATAAATAATAATTTGTAAGTAAGTAGTTTAAATGATAAGATTTTATATATACTATATAACCAAGAACGTACAGCTAAAATTGCCTACTGAATGCAACTTTTTAAACATTCTAAACCTAACCATGTTGTCTATAGGCAGCATACAAACGACCACGACACGTGATGGTAAGTAATCACCGCTGCAGATGAGTTCCTGCAACAACAGAGGGTCGCTAATCATTTGCCGACTGTTTGCCGCTTCCTAGAAAATGAAACAGCCAGCACTGCTATCATATTTAGGAACTGGAATTGAGTTTCACGTTGTCGTCACTTACATTGTTGAATGATATAGCACAATCTTACTCATATCGCTCTATGCTTATTCTGTGAATACTGAGAGCTGGCTTCATGTTTTAGTTAGTTCCAATTACACCTACCGCCAGACCGCCACCCTATTTGAACGTTACTTTGCCAAATAAAATTATAGAATAACACAGGTAAAGTATTACATACACAAACACACATAAAACTACTACACATAACCAATATCACACTAATATTATAAAAGCAAAAGTTTGTGAAAGTACTTGTATGTTTGTTACTTCCTAAAGCTCAAACGGCTGGACCAATTTTGATAAAATTTGGTACGGAGGTAGCTGACACCCTAGATTAACACATAGGTATTTTATCCCGAAAAATGTAACAGCGCGGGTAACACCGCGGGGCGCTGCTAGTGCATAATAAATATCAGAATACTTTTTGTTAGTTCACAGTTAGGTATTACCAATTATTTACAAGCTTGAAATTAATTCATCAATAAAGTGCTTGGCAACATTTAACATAAAGCGTTTCAATCGTAAGCGTCATGGTCACGAAGCGTATTGAAAAGTTCCACCTGAGTTTATTTGAGTTATTCGATTACGCGCAGTCCAACTCAGGAAGTCTGAAGGTGGCATTAATTCCAAGGACTTTGTTTGGACACCGGTGAACATGGTATGTATGTGGATCCGACGTCTTGACACGTATGGTTTCATTCAAAGGAGCTTGGTTTGTATGTACGATATTAGTAAAGACTAAATATCAATATTGAGTCACGATTTATTAATTATATTGGAGATTGGGCTAACGCAGAATAAGTGATTAGACGTAGAACAAATAAGTAGGTATGATTTGACTTATAATAAACGAACCAGTATTTTAGTAATGAATGATGATGATGATATTTTTTAAACTTACGGAAGGGACTGGACCCCACTACACGGGGAATACTAGTGTAGGGGCCAGAGATTCACTGTCTTACTTTTAGTGTCTAAGCCTAATAATGTAGGTACTATGTCATGTGTATAAGAATTGTAATTTTTTTTTAATGAATAAAGTATTACATTATGCCGACACCATCATTCAAACTAGTATATAAAAAATGACGTGTAAAAGTGTTTTTTAAAAACCTATTTGCAGAAATAGAATCATTTATCATTTATCATTATTATCATGAACTGTAGGAGTTATGATAGGCGTATATTTAAGTAGAAATTAACACAAGTATACTCAGGCCCACCATGAAAAACTAAAATTACCATAGCAATAACGAGTCTATTAACAATGACTTCCTCTCACGACATGCTAATGCCAAACAAGAGGTATAATGAGTTTGTTTGAGTTAATTCAGTAGCAAATGGATGTGAGGAACTTGTTAGTGTCGATGACACTGAGATCATTAGACGGTTCACTGCGGAAATGATTAGAAAGTTAGGGAATCTTCCAAGTATTAATTATCAATTTCCTGTGAACCTGTTTGTGTTAGTTCTACTACGTATAGCTCTTTGCTACCTGTATTTGTATAGTAGCTGTTGGAAAAATAATATAATATATTAGTTAGTTGAGCAGCAATGTAAATTCACAGTGACCACATTTTTTAGACCGCGCAGTAGCTAAGCGATTGGACTGCTGCGCTAAGGATTGCGGGTTCTATTCCCGATCGGGGCAAAAATATGTGCGAACAGTAGATGTTTGTCCCGAGTCTGGGTGTTTGTGTATGTGATATTTTATGATTGTGAAACGCAAGATACAGGAGAAATTCCTAGTGTGGGGCGACGTTTATTAAAAAGAAATAGTTGTAGTTTTATAAAAACATTAAGCCTAAGCCAACAGGATGTTTAAGATCCTCTTTAGAGTTAAAAATAAGTAATTCAATAACTACGTTAGTATGCCAAGATGATTCAAAAACACACCCAAAGTAATTATAGTACCTACCTACTTATGTGCTTTAAAATTAGGATGATTAGGACTGTTTGCCAAAAATAAACAAGATACACAAACCTACTTAATTCATAAACAGTGTTTTTAAATTTAAATAAATCAAGAATATAGCCTATACAACTTTTAACAGTTTACATCTTAAAACGAACGCAAACAAGTGACGACGCACATCGTTTCGAAACTACATAAAATATTATGAAGATAATGTAGTATGATAGTGACTAAAATAACCAATTAATAACAGAAGCATCGTTTCGTTTACACAAATATCAGTGAATCAGTAATTTGTAATACTTTAAAGGGTTACCCGTTACCAAAGAGTTAGATAAAGACAGATAACATTCCAAACAGTAGTATGCTACATTCAAATATTATAAGAACGTGAGACATTTTTGTTAATAGCATTTTAGTACTTAAGAGCAAGGGCGAGCGTCTGTATGGTGCATTAAAAGTGGACTACTAAACTTATTTACATACTTATGCGCCTCGAAAATGCTTAACAGTAGTATGTTAGATATTTGATCGATCAGACCTACCAGGGTTACGGACGTTAGAAACCAATTCTCACGCCAAAGTCAATAACTCGAAAATTTTGTAAACAAATTTCAACAATAGAGAAGCGTGTGGATCTTCATTTTATAATCGATTCGTGTGCAAGCGATTCAAAACCTTATACCATCAACATATGATTGCAATTGACAACTAATATTACATTAACATTTCTGGCTACCACATCGTATTGACTTTGCCTTTGTAAACACTAATAGGAAATTCAAAAGTGGGAACCAGTTGAGATGAAACAGTGAATATGTTAATTTTGTTAGTAGAATGTCTGGAGGGAGGATTTTTTAATTTCTTTTACATCCTTGTCTGATAATGTTGACCTTTGTGTTCTATTTGCATATGTAAAAAACACTGAGCCATAAATGAAAGTATATTGGAGCTGCTTTGTGTATTACGAACGTATTTAGTGATACCGATTTTCTGACGAAATACAACGAATGTTTATTCGAAAATAAGCTGTGGCATGAGTTTTGCAAATCTCTGATATACGTTCGGATTATTAACACACGGAGACGCTAATCCAGTTTTTATTCACAAAACATACACCCACAGCTGGTATTTATGGAATTATAAGAGACTGCCTTTGAAAAGGCATTTGGTGTAAGTAAAGCGGTAAATATACATTTGCAAGTCATGTTTATTTAATAAGAACATTTCCTCCAACAAGCACTACACACGTTTTATCTCATGGAAATATTCTCTTGCGTTTTACGTATAAATTCTTATCAATACTGTGTGCAAACTACCTCGTTACATAGAATACTCATATTCAAGCATTCACTTCTCATATACATATATCCTTTTAGCACTCTGGAATAGTGGTAATATCATTTTAAATTCAAATATCTGCGCAATTTCGTAAATCTTAGTCCACATTTGGTAGTGACAAAACGATTCAGATCAACCCACACCGAGTGCATTTTCTAAGGCGTCATAAACGGGCATGTTCTTTGAATTATACATTTTAATCCAATTGTGTTAAAGCGGGTAATAAAACCATTTCATAAGTTACGTCAAGCCTGAATAGCATTTATGAAAATTATAATAATGTTAGTACAGTGAACAACATATAAAATTATTTTGTAACATTCAATTTTTTTAAAGATTCTTTATCTTAAAAAAGTCTGTATCAAAACAATTTATTGATTGTTGTCACATTTGTCAAAATTGCCGTTGATTCCGGAGAGTTATCGAAATAATAATAACTGTATTTGAAAGTGCTAGAATCAAGCTATACATTGAGCTATATTAGATTAAGACACAATAGATTTTGTAGCGATACTAAGTGTTTTAGTCACTTGGGCATTCTCCTTAAATATTAGTTTACTTTAGAACTTTTAATATAATAATTATAATACAAATCTTATAAGTGCACTCTTAAACGTTGAAACCCATATCTACAACACTATTTGGAATGGACTAATGCTAATGGACTGATAATTCAACTGCTGCATGAGTATGGGTACTATTCGAGAATCTAATTTTGTATAGGGTAGCTTCTCCTTACACAGTCAACTGTCATCTTTCCAACAGAGAAAAATATCAAGCGCAATCTTCATACTTTAATAAATGCACTGCCGTATAAACTTAACGAACGCATTTGATTCTTGACTGTAAATGGTACATAAAGGTCCACTTAGGCTACAAGCCGTACTAACAACCCCAGAATACGTCACTACGGCCCATTGCCACCTGATAGTGATAGTCGTTAAATACGTGCCATAGCCGGCGCCCGCGCATTCACTGGAATAATCAAAAGATAAATCACATCGGGTGTATGTTTGTTGCATTACTTTGATATCAATACTTAACCATGTCTCTGTTCAGTGAATAACATATTATGATACATGGCTATGGTTTAAATATTTTCACTACCGTCTGGAAAGGCAATGTTAATAATCTACATACACTTCGGTAAAGCTGTAGCCCTCTTCATAAATGAGGCTCATACCGGCATTTACTAAACTCAGTATTAAGTCTATTGGCATCTCTATTCTTTGATATGCAAACCACAGTGTCAGGTATAATTGAATCCTTGGTTTAAAATTTCAATATTTTATGAATAAGGGGGTTGAAATGAAGAATCAAGGTTATGATCAAGAGAAAAAAAAACGATTTCAGAACGCGGAAGAAAAACGTCATTTAATGCTCTGATATCACCACTCAGAAGTGACCAAGCGTGGTGATAAATGATAGCTTATACTTTGTATGAGTAGCTGAGAGAGAAAAAAGATGAGAAGCCCTATAGTGGATTAGTATTGGTAAGGACATAAACGCCAAAACATAAACTTTATCTAACAATAAACTATTCAGAGTCATTGATACAAATCTAATCGTTTTCTTACAAACGCTTTTCCCATAAATGTCACTTCTACTGATTTGGCTTTTCAAGACGAGCGTGTGCCGTGTTCTTTAGTCGGCTTTACGACTTGTGAGGGACGAGTCGTAAAAGCTGGTACAGGGACACTTTTATTTAACGTCTCCTGTCAACTTGACAAGTTGATTAGCGTATTCTTAATGCCTGGCTCAGGTACACTATGCTCTTAAGATCGGCGGTTAGGCACTCATTTAGCATCCTACACCCTAAATAAATATTTGTCTGGCCCTGTACAGTGTGCTAGAACCTTGTTTTGATGAAGGAAATTACGGAAACACAGACTGTTACAGACCTCTCAAATATATTTATGTGCGATTATAGAGCTTTTTTCTTTCTCTTAGTTATCAAAAGGTAACTTGTAGGAAGCGATCAGTAAGGTCTAATATTTCTTGTTCTCTCCTCATATGATGTCATTCTAATAAAAACTGCTAATCATCGCCCAAATCTGGCGTCAAGCACTTCCCTCGACAAAGTCTAGTCTCTAGAACGCAGGCAGTACGTTCCGCCCACTTCGCATTGTATGTTAAATTGTGTGCACATGTTCGCTGGGGCTCGTTGTAACTCGATTGCTCTTACATGGCCTGGGACGTACCGTTTTTGGTCAGGCCAGCTCATTGATTCTATGTATTTAATGCAGTAGGTTTGTATGACAACAAGTTATTGTTTATAGTGACGCATTAGTTAATAGACGTGTTGTTTGTTCTATTCAAATTTTATCGAAGACTAACACCATAGATTTGTTCTAGTTTCTATTTACTTATAATAAAATGACAACATTAACATTTATTTATTGACGACGGTGGCATTACGATCTGCTTGCCTACAGGAGAGACTGGTCCACTTTAGCACACGACCGGGTAGACTGGAAGAGTCAAAGGGAGGCCTTTGCCCTGCAGTGAGAAAACACAGGCTGAGAAAAAAAACATTTATTTGCGCATGGAACTGTAGAAGACTTACCAGACTTACTGAAACTATATGAATTAGCTGTTTCTTTGTCTTTTTTTCAAGCAATATTCCCGCATTAAATTATTTCTCAGAATGAAATCCTGTTCTAATAAACTAACGATTCGAAATTCAAATATTTAAACCAGGCCGGCAAAACTTTGTGTGGCCTTCGTCGGTAAATGTTAAAAAGTTTAGCACAAGTTGCCAATTCGTTATGAAATCAATTTAACAACTTATAATTTCAAGGCCAGTTTACCATTTATATAAATAACAGAAAATATTACCGATAGGCCTATATTATTTAGATACATACCTAGCACGTAAAAGAGTCAAATGGCATTTATGGGGCACATAGCCAGAACTCTAGATGCTACTTGAAAACTATAAAGATTTTACTAGTGGTGTTTCCTAAAGAATACAATTCGAAAGTTCAAACTCCGGCACACACCAATGTCTCTTAGAATTCATGTGCGTACCATAAATTAGTTATCAGTCGCTAAACACGGTGAAAGAAAACATCGTGAGGAAACCGGCACACTTGATAGATTTTTTAACGGTGTGTAAAGCCATGTCAGAGGTCTAAAGGCGGTTTAAACTCTGACAACAGGTTGTTCATCAACCATACGATAAGATGAAGAAGAAGAAAACAATTCCATACATGTGTTCATTTAAATTTTAAACTGAGTTGTAAACCTACTAAAGTTACTAAAGTAAAAAAAAAATGCATTCACTAAGAATGAAGACGATCCAATTGATGCAGTGCTTGTGCACAGGTCCCATATTTTGTGATTCATAAGAAAGAAGACAAAGCAAGAAGTATAGGCTTAACAAAGCCTTAAGCTTACAAAACACATATCATCACATCTGTAGGTAGTCATCAAAGCAGTAGACAGAGGTGTGTACTACACACACGTTTCGTCAGTTATGTTATAGGTCCCAATGTAATAGGGGGCGAGCCTATTGCCATAAACCGGGCATAAATCCAGGCTCCGTACTGCTACTAAGAATTACGTAATGACCTTTGACCCGGGATTCGAACCCAGGACCTTATGTTCAGCAGTCGCGTTTAGCGATCATAAGACCAACGAAATAAAAATACATTCTACAACCGCATTTCTTAACAGAGGCAATTAAATGTCAATTAAGATAATTAATACCGTCTTGATATTGATACCATATTTTATTACTCTAACTTCAAAATTAACTGAGTTTATCTCTTATGTGTTGAGTCAAATATGTTAAATACTGTTTTATTTACTGCCTATGAAGAGTTTAGATAATACGCGTATAGGGATCTTGCCGACCAACGATAAAGACTTGCTACATAAGTATCAGTCAGCGACAAGATAAAATAAAGCTAGCTAGGTGCTGTCTGGAATTCAAGGAATAGGTACCTTTTTCATGAAATAGTAGGCTGTATTGTTAATAGCAAATATTTTTGTTGATTGATTGATTTGTTGTCGAATTTGATCCCTGTATTTCCAAGAATTTTTTGCCGTGTGGTATCTGGTGGTGGTGTAGTATATAAGGGAAAATTCAGAATATGGGCAGTAGCGTCTTCTGTAACTTCAATACTGCGATCCCCAAGCCGCTTGCCAAGCGTGGGGATTATGCCCCCCCCCCCCCGCTTAAACGGGGAGGTTTATGCAACAGTGGATGTCTTTTGGCTGATGATGATGATGATACCCTGGACTTTGGAGTACAACATCTTTATTCAAAGCACATTATTTTTCAACTGCTGAAACAATCTAGTATCAGATTTAATTTAACCACCACTAGCAACTCACCTTAGATCTATTGTATCGGATCACACCTTGAATCTATAGTATCACTGGTGATAGATTAACTAAGAAAACTATTATTAAAAACTGATGCAACTGAAACATTACCTGATTGAAACCAGCTCTATATATCTTCTTTTTTTAATCACACTACTAATTTTTCCTATATTGTGGGTGCGTTTCACAAACACGAAATATCACATACACAAACACCCAGACTCGGGACAAACATCTGCGGATCACACATATTTTTGACTCGTGCGAGAATCGACCCGCAACCGCGCAGCAGTCCAATCGCTTAGCCACTGCGCCAATTAGTTGGTTGAACTGAAACATTACCTGATTGAAACCAGCTCTATATTTTATATTCTATGTAAATTTAACGTTGTCTTTTAGGCTATTTGATTTTACTTACGTAATTAATACCGCCCGGTGTCACCAATTACTACTAAGTAAAGTCAAACAATCCACAAGACACGCTTAATGTTGCTAAAACACCTGAATTTGCCTTCAATTTACGTTAACGTGGCAGACTATCGATACTTCGATAGTGATCGGTAAAATAAAACAACGGTACAATATTGGTACTTTAATTTGAAATTTAGGTTATATTTATCTACGCATCGGAAAAAAAATACTTAAGTTTTATTTGATTGTTTTTTATGAATATTGATTTTTTATCTCCAAAAGTTCCATAATATCAGCTTGTTCAAAATATAATCTAGTTTATTTTGGTACCTGTGTCAAACAAAAGACTGATCAATCAAAAATATTTTGATTGAATAGTCTTTGAAATTATACAATCTAGCACGTAGCTAAAAGAAGTAAATAATTATTCAAAAGCAGAACGATTAAAGATCCAAATATGACCGTGCCGTGTGGTATCCGGCCTAGAATTGACCACCCCTTTCTTTCCGTGGGTGTCGTAAGAGGCGTCTAAGGGAAAATCTAGAAAATGGGCAGCAGCTTCTTCTGTATCTTGAACACAAACACTGCGATCCCCAAGCTGCGTGGGGATTACGGCAACCCCTCCTTCTAAAAGAAGGAGGCCTTTGTTCAATAGTGGACGCCTTTCAGCTGATGATGATGATGAAATACAAGTAGTTTTCAATCCACCACCTTGCAAATGAGGTAAGATGATATTTAATAAATTTTGGTATTGATAAACCTTATTTTCTAAGATCTTGCAAACGTGTCCATGCTCCTTCGTGGTCATAATCTAGACAAAAACAAGTAGTTATTCTGATAACCGCAGGTATATTCATGTTTGTTAATTTTAACGACCAGACAAAATGTTGATACCATATTTTTTCCTCGTAGATTAGCGTGGAAACTTATACAATTACTTATCGAAAAGCCGTAATGCAAGCCAGTGATAAAAGCTTATCTCAAACTTCGGTTTTCCACTTACACTTACTTTTAAAAGCAATAGACATTATTCCCTTATCACATAACATAAGTTGGTGGCGTTTTGAATCTTTAACGCTGTGGAGAGGCCAATGGCAAAGTTTAGAAGTATCGTTGCACTTACCAAGTAGGGAAAGTATGAAATAGTGTTCTTCTTCGATGTGTGGCGGATGCACAGCGGTGCTTTGTACTGATAGCCGCGTATTTCATATTGTGTATTGTTGCTTCCCGCTACAAATATGGGAAGTTTCGAAAACATCACTTAAGTTGGTTGTGTTAAATTAGTTGATACTTCAGGATGTTTCGAACGTGTATAGGTACAAGTTTACGGTTATTTCATGATTTCAAGCTAATGTACCTACTTAAAAACTTAGTATAAAAAACATAATGCTCTACGTGAGATCTTAATATATTATTTAGGTACTTATATCCAAATAATAAAATCGTCTAAACAATTTCGGTTGCGTGTACCTTAAAATGACCTCTCACCAAAACAGTATAAGCATCTCAAAAGCGACCCGTTACCACATACCACCTAAAGACTATAAACTTTTTAGTACCTCCAATGAGAAAAGGTTTTCCGTGTGTGTTTTATGTAAATAGATAAGGAAAAACTATACAACTGTCTGTCGACATCTGCTCCGACATTATCTTGTTCTGATACAATCGTATCAAAAAAGATAGCGACATGACAAAGGCAGCGCTTAACGGTGTCAGAGGTGAACTTCGTGTATAGGTAAACAGTTTTCAAACTAAACGCCATTAGCATATCAAATACATTCTAAACGTAAAATAAGCATTAAATACCCTGTCCCTCTCTAAGGCTATATGTGAGAACAGAAGAGTGATATTCATTGATGCGAGTAATGCACACATTTGCATATCGTGGTACGGAGCTGGTGTGAGATTTGCATACAAGTGCGCGAGTGACAGATTTCGGTCACATCAATGTTGTTTCCCTTACTAACGTTCGGAAACGAAGTTTCTTATCTATCTATCCTTGTAATTATTTTGTAAATTTAAATTCATCTCAAACAAATATCGTTTTTTAAAACAGGATCAATAGACGACCGTTAAATGTTCATAAGATTTTTTTTCTTATTTCTTATAACTGTTCAGCATAGTAACTAAATAAAAGGAAATCATTTCTGACCTTGAAGCAATAATCAAGAATTTCCAAGAAAAATGAGCTCAATTCTTGAAAGCAGCTGTTTTGATATATAAATTTATCGACGAAAGCTTTGACAAAAGACTATGATTAAAAATCTCAGCTCAATAAAATTGATTGATGAAATTCAATTGACATCTTAAGATTTTCCACTAATAAGAATATTTGGGCCTTCGAAAAATGCTAAGAATGATTTCGTTGGAAATATGAAAATGAATTTCGGCAGTAATTAATTATTACTTTGATTTTCTCTTTTTATATTAGTTCATATTAAAAATGAATAATTGATGCTGTCTTAAATTAATAAGAATAAATTGAAAAGAAAAATTGCAAATAGTCACCTTGCTTAATTTTACCGTTTACGTATCTATAACTTGTTTCCTTATAATAAGTATCAGTGTGGGAAAACAAGCTACAAGGATATGATTTCTGTTCGACTCGTTCGTGAGTAATAGGAACAAATAGTAAACCAGTACTGAGCGGCCCCAGGTCACGCATCAGTCATGGGATGGCAGCCTCGTACGTCATCTGTATCAACTCTAACGTTATGGTTTAATGGATTATTGAAATCGCCCGTTTTCAATCAACAAACGAACATTTTTTTGCGGTGAATCGTGTCACAACATTTTTGTTGTATGATTCGTTGTCTCAGCGGACTGTGGGCGGTGTGTTATGCTTAATTGTTTTGATTGATGTTTCATTTGTAGCTGCATACGAATAGCATCTGGCTAGCGCGAGCGGTGTCGGCCGCGCGCGCTAGCATACTGGCCTAGACGATACCACCGCTCATATTTATAACCTCGGTCGGTGGCCGCGCGAGAATTTATTTTGTGTATACCCTACGTGTCTGTGTCAGTTGTAAAACATTTGGTATTGTACCCTCTGTGTCCCTATTTTTGTCTGTCCATATTAGTATATAAGTAGTGCGTCGTTCATTAAAGAGGCTCATTATATTCTTGACCATCGGTTTGATTGCATGCACCTAAGTCCCTCGCTACATTGGTGACCCCGACGTCCGAGAAATTCAACATGACCAGTGGAGGACAAGAACTCTTGGGTGTCTCAACCGCGCTTCGTATACCACCCATCTGGCGAGACAAAATACGGTTATGGTTCGCGCAGTTTGAAGCTATCATGTCCCCGCACAAGAAAAGTGATCAAGCAATGTACGAGCTAGTCATCGGGCAACTCGAGAGGCAGGATCTTGACGAAATCACCGACATCATTCTCCACCCTCCTGAGTCGAAGCGGTACGAATTACTGAAGAATCGCCTACTGCAAGTATACGAAGAGTCCGAGCAACGTCAAGTTCAGCGTCTACTGTCTGAAATGGAACTGGGCGACATGAAGCCATCGCAGCTGCTACGTCGAATGAAAAACCTTGCTGCAGAAAATATATCCGACTCGGCGCTGAGGATTATGTGGACAAATCATTTGCCACAATCAGTTCGAGCAGTACTTGCCGTCAGTGACAACATCGCTAAGAAGTCCGATATCTACGACCTTGCTATGATGGCTGATAAAATTTCGGAGCAGACCCAGCCTCAAGCCGCCACTGTATCTGCTGTTTCCACCAACTCACACGAAACTCCCCGAACCAGTTCAACTCTAGAAGAAAAGATCGATATGCTTACGAGGGAAATTGCAGAGCTAAAGGCGAAACAAAACGTGCACCGTCGTCGGACAAGTTTTCACCGCTATCGAACAAGATCTCGTTCATTAAGCTCGCCTAGCCCACAACACGCGCACCGCGCGTCTCGCAGCAGAACGCCTCGTCGCGCCGACCAAGCAGACATCTGTTATTATCATCGAAGATTTGGTAAACAGGCTCAACGATGCACGCGCCCGTGCAGTTTTGATGATTCGCCTGCAGTTTCGGAAAACTAAAACCTGCGCTGGATGAGGCGGGAACCGGCGCAAATAATATATCGTACCGCCTATTCATAACAGATAGGAATTCGCGAATGTCATTTTTAATTGACACAGGTGCGAATATATCTGTCATACCACGACGAGCAGGCATGAAAAGTGCGCCTACTGACTTCCGCCTGTACGCTGCAAACAATACCACTATACCAACATACGGCGAGAAATCGCTTCAACTGGATTTAAACCTGCGGAGACCCTACAGATGGAAATTCATCGTTGCTGCAGTCAGCAAGCCGATAATTGGCGCTGATTTCTTGAAGCATCATCAACTTCTAGTCGACGTTGCCGGCCGATGTCTCATAGATAAAGTGACGAAACTCACCGTGAAGGCACCAATTTCGTACTCCTCCGAGCCAACAGTACGAAGTATCGACGTCGATCAGCAATACCACCAGTTGCTCAGTAATTTTCCTGACATCATCAGACCGTCGTGCGTGAAGGAAACGCCCAAACATAATGTTGAACATCATATTGAAACAACGGGACCCCCACTCTACTGCAAGGCTCGACCTTTACCACCGCACCGTTACCTAGCAGCGAAGAAAGAGTTCGAGATTATGATGCAACAAGGACTTTGCCGGCCAAGCAAAAGCCCGTGGTCCAGTCCATTACACGTCGTACCCAAGAAAAATGGCGACATCCGAGTTTGTGGTGACTATAGAAGATTGAATGCTGTTACCGTTCCAGATCGATACCCAGTACCACGTCTCAAAGATTTCACCTACCTCTTGAACGAAAAGAAGATTTTTTCGACCCTAGACCTCAATCGTGCATACATGCAACTACCAGTTTATGAACCGGATATTGAGAAGACAGCTATTATTACGCCATTCGGATTATTCGAATTCCCCCGAATGTGTCCAGGTCTAAAAAATGCTGGACAGACGTTCCAACGCTTCATACACCGTGTGTTGAGTGGTTTAGATTATGCTTTTCCATTCATTGACGACGTCATCATAGCGTCAGAAAACGAGGAGCGCCACAAGCAAGATCTACAAGTTGTCTTACAGAGATTAGATGACTATGGAATCACGATCAATCCATCAAAATGTGTCTTCGGTAAAGAAAGCGTCAAATTCCTGGGTTATGAAGTATCGTGCAAAGGGATCAAACCACCGATTGACAAAGTAAAGACAATCGCCGACTACCCTAAGCCTGAAACTATACACGATCTACGTAGATTCCTGGGCATGGTGAATTTTTACCGCGACAGTATTCAAAATGCCGCACGTATTCAAGCACCTCTCAATGCTTATCTTCACAATTGCAAGAAGCGTGACAAGACCAAGATAGACTGGACAGCGGAAGCACTACAAGCTTTTGACGCATGTAAGGTCAGCATACAAAACGCAGCCTTACTCGCTCACCCGTCACCGACCGCAGCAATGTCGCTCATGTGTGACGCTTCTAACACTTGTGCTGGAGCCGTTCTACAACAACACGTCAACAATAAGTGGATTCCCCTCGGCTATTTCTCGAAGAAATTCTCAGAAACTCAGCAGCGATACAGCACATTCGACAGAGAACTGTTGTCAATATATATGGCCATAAAACACTTCAGAAATGCATTCGAAGGAAGAGAACTAATAGTCTATACCGATCACAAACCACTCACATACGCTATACGCAAGCCACCGTCTAACAGTGATACACAACGGCGAACACGTCAGCTTTTGTTTATCAGCGAGTTCACAACGGACATACGACATGTAAGTGGTGCGGATAATGTAGTCGCGGACGCGCTATCACGCATTGAAACTATCGACATACCTACAAGCATCGACTATAGCAAGTTAGCACAGGCGCAAGAGAATGACTCATCGTTACCTGCGCTAATGAGTCAAAGCAACATTCAACTTAAAAAGATTGTCGCTCCCGGAATAGACAAGGCGATATTATGCGAAACGTCAACATCAAACATTCGGCCGTATCTACCAGCTGATTATCGTTGTATTGCATTCAACGCTGTTCACAACACAAGTCATCCTGGAATACGAACTACGCGGAAAATGATACAACAACGTTTTTTTTGGCCGTCGATGAACAAGGATATTAGCGAGTGGACGAAAAATTGTACTGCGTGTCAACAGTCCAAAGTTCAGCGACACACACACAGTGGCAGCAACGTTTTCCCACCAAGTGAGCGATTTCTACATATTCATGTGGATATAGTCGGAAAGTTACCTATATCTGCATGTGGTCATCAGTATTTACTTACAATCATCGATCGACAAACACGCTGGCCCGAAGCGATTCCTCTAAAAGAAATCACAGCTGATACCGTAGCAAGGAAGATATATGATGTTTGGATTACTCGTTTCGGCTGCCCGAGCAAAATCACAACCGACCAAGGACGACAATTCGAAAGTCAATTATTTCACGAACTCGCAAAATTACTTGGCGCAGAGAAGACCCGTACTACTGCTTACCACCCGCAGAGTAACGGGATAGTCGAGCGCTGGCACCGCGCGTTGAAAGTCGCGCTAATGGCGCGATTATCAAACAATAACAAATGGATGGATGAATTATCAACCGTGTTACTCGGCCTACGTACAGCTGTTCGTACCGACACAGGTACTAGTTCTGCACAACTTACCTACGGACAAGCATTGCGTCTCCCTGGCGAATTCATATCTCCAATACCAACAACCTGTACAGTGAAGATGGATAATAGCTTTGTCACTCGCCTGCATGACGTCATTACGCAGCTCACGCCAACATACCAACCGCATTCCAACAAGAGGTCTGTGTTCGTACACAAAGACTTGAAGTCATGCAACTCCGTGTTTGTACGCATAGACGCAGTTCGGAAACCCTTGCAGCGCCCCTATGAAGGTCCTTACATGGTTATTGAAAAACATGAAAAATATTACAAGATACAGCTAACCGATCGAACTGCAAATATATCCATCGATCGGCTGAAACCGGCTTACATAGTCAACACCGACAAATATACCAGCAGCTACAATAATGACCCGACACCTGCCACTGCCACCACAGATGATCACTCCTGTCGACCATCAAGAACGAGATATGGAAGACTCGTTAAGATGCCCGTACGCTTCGCTAGAGGGGGAGCACTGTAGCTGCATACGAATAGCATCTGGCTAGCGCGAGCGGTGTCGGCCGCGCGCGCTAGCATACTGGCCTAGACGATACCACCGCTCATATTTATAACCTCGGTCGGTGGCCGCGCGAGAAATTATTTTGTGTATACCCTACGTGTCTGTGTCAGTTGTAAAACATTTGGTATTGTACCCTCTGTGTCCCTATTTTTGTCTGTCCATATTAGTATATAAGTAGTGCGTCGTTCATTAAAGAGGCTCATTATATTCTTGACCATCGGTTTGATTGCATGCACCTAAGTCCCTCGCTACACATTCAATATTTACCTTGCTGTAACAGTTTAAATAATAACTGAATGATAAAAAACTTACATAACACTACAAAACATAACATCACGCCTGTATTCCCCGAAGGGGTAGGCAGAGGTAAACATATAGTACACCCACATTTCGCCAGTTATGTTGTAAGTCCCAATGTAATAGGGGGCGAGCCGATTGCCATCAACCGAGCACAAATCCAGACTCCGTGCTGCTACTGAGATAACCTAATGGAAAACTCAGTAACACTTTGCCCGACCCGGGATTTGAACCCAGGACCTCTTGCTCAGCAGTCGCGACCACTAGACCAACGAGGCAGTAACTGAATGATAGTGGTATAAATATGAGTGAAGAAATATATTGGTACACATAAATAGTTTATAATTATTGGGTAGTATTTAGCCTGTTTTTAATTTATACATATTATTTTCTATGAAATAAGTAACACTACACTTGTTAGTATTCCTTTACTTACTTTTTAAGATAATTATTAATTGTTATCAATTTATTTAGCTCTTTATCTGTAAAAGGAATAAACTGTGCAGTTAGTCCTTTTAAACAAAGAAACATTTATCTACTTGTAAACCTTTGTTTACTTGAATCAACGCGGCAATGGCATGAATTTAATTTACACACGAAGATATTCGCATTCCTTTTAAGACATTTTACAAAATTGCAACTTGTTTAAGGTATTTATTATTTCTTTCAACAATGGAAACGACAACAGTGCTCCAGATACGGACTTACATTATTAAAATAATAACTCCCACGTATTCGGGTATTTGCTGCTCAATCGCCTCCGATATCACGTAACCACTCGAAGATGGACTGCACATCCCTGCGGATTTACAGAAAATAAAGAATCAAATCTAAGGATCGTACAGAGCCAGGGGTCAGTGACTAGTGGTCGAGTTATCCAACCCACGCACGCTGCTTTATTGGTCGGAATTGCCCCTAAACGTTACCAATGAGGCGTTTGTTGTTGTATATTTACGGCACCTTCAGACTTGCATAGTAAGAGACCCGGTACGATATAATAAAGTGTAAGATATATTGGGGTCCGACCTCATGATTGTTGTGTAACACGATTTATCCAAGAAATTGAAAGACTTTACTTAATTCGGTGGAGGAATCTCGTAAATAAACTTTTCTTATACAAGTGTTTTTATTGTACAAATAATAAGATCTGTATTCAAATTACTGAGCGTTTTGTTTAATGTTGCCTGTAACATGGAAACATTTAGATCGTTATTTTTGACGGAATTACTTGGAAAAATAATGTACAACAAAAGCAAATACTGTGTTTACGAAATTCGGGTCGGTACAAGGATAAACGGCAAAAATAACAACAGTAAATTAAAAGGACGATTAATATTATCTCGTGTTTTGTACACACGACTTTTTTGGATAACAATGTTTTAATTAACGTGAGGTAACTTTGGCCTACTTCGAAGTGTGTTTCAAAAAGGTACAATAAGTAGGTATGTGCTCGTTGGTGTTTTTATTAATTTTAACGTGAATGTATTGTTTTGTCCTGTTGTCTAGTTGTATGGTATGGGTAATTAATTGTTTTGCTTCTGTTATCATTTGTAAGCGATTGACTGTTCTGCTATGATGACAAATAGTAGACGTAGTATCTAAGACCTAAATTTATTGTGAAAAACAGACACCACCTTATATAAACAAACTAAAGATCATAGTCTCCTTATTTCACTAGATTTTATTTGTAAAATAATTTTAAGCACATAATTCGATATCTCCCCACGGGTTAAGTAGACTCCATTATGTATCTACGGAAAAAGCATTATAAACTCCTTCATGATACAAACCGTACATAAAATACAATTTCATAACAAATGTGTCACCCTCAATTTAATCATTCAAGCGATTTCCTTCAAACGCGCCATTAATCAAAATTGGTTTCAAACAGGTAGTTTGTTTGACAAAGAAAATGGCAAATAAAAATTTAATAAATACTCGTCTCAAATAATTAGTCAAACATGTTACAATTTGTCAATCCTTTGTTTGCCCACTGGGTGCGTCAGATAAACTTCACGTGAGATTGCCAGGGGTTAATTTTGCACGTTAAATGTTCTGAAATTAAAGCTATTGCTCTGATTTTAGACTTCAAAACCATCGAGCCGTAATTACTCCTGGGAACCATACGTGATGCTATGCTGCTGGATTAAAATTTTTGATTAGTAATACAACAGCGCAGATAAATTTAATTAAAATTGAAAGTAATGTTGCCTGAACGTGTAGTTTTTATAAATTGAATTTTAAAACCCGTTACCTGTGCGGCCAAAATATACTTTTTAGGTCTTATTCATTTATAATTAAATTTTACCGACGACAAATTTTCTATAACAAAACTTTGATTTTCTTTTTAATAAATATTATACGATATTATTATTACTTTAAAATGAACGTTAACTTGTTTTAATTGCTTTTCATAAACAAAACCTTTTGCGCACACATCCTGTATGTGTGTATCTCATCCAATCAGGTCATCATAATACCAGGCCAGTTTTTACATGACGCAAGCAAATAGTGTCATCTGTATTCCGATAATCGTAAAATAAAACGACAATAATGCCACCAATGTTTGCCTATACTCTAAAGATAAAAAGAGCATATTAAAATTTATTAGAGAACGCGACGTCGTAACGTAAACAAAACCAGGGGGATGTTAATGTAAAACTATTTGATCTTCGTAGCTTTGAGCTGAATATTTGTTTATGTAGTTCGCAGCATATTTTTTTGAGGAACCGTCCTTTTGTTGGGGTCTTCTACGGTAGGTGCGAGTTGATGTTTGCACAATTTAGTCTGTTTATTATTCGCTTTGAGTGTTTGTGCGAATAGGGATGTAGAGTAGGTACATTACGTACACGCGGATCAAATTTAAGGGGAGAGATTTGTTAGTAGTCGAATAGCGGCTGGAACTGGAACTTGGAAGTAGCGGCGGATGAATATTACGATCATAATTATAAAAAAATAAAAAAATGACAACCTGATTGGCGCAGTGGCTAAGCGATTGGAAGGGTTTGTGGTTCGATTCCCGCACGGGGCAAAAATTGCGTGAACCGCAGATGTCTGTCCCGAGTCTGGGTGTTTGTTTATGTGATATTTCATGTTTGTGAAACGCACCCTCGACGGGAGAAAATCCTAGTGTAAAAATTAATAATTAGATAGGTACCTAGATGTAGTAAAGGTGTCTTCAAGGGTACAGTGACTGCATCACCGCTTTTAATAAAAACTAGTAATAAACACACAATACATGTGACTTTTGCTATCACTAACGAAAGAACTGCTATAGATGGAACCTACGAGGTACTAGCCAATATGACGAAATGTTCATCAGAGTAAGTGAGCATATCTTATAGTACATCACCAATAAGTAATACAACTGTATATAGTTGGTACACCTGAGGATTTATCGAGTACCTATAGCGGAACTGAGTAGTAAAAGTTCATCTTCAATTTGTGAAGCGTTGTTTTAGGAGAGTAAAAAATACATTGTTGTGATATACTCGTGATATACCTAACCAACGTAAAATTATACGATGCTTTCCTTTAAACAGATGATGTATCATGTCGATGATTTGTGAATGTCGGAATATCTGTTGCTCATACGTATTTTTTTACATTTTCGACTTCAAATTCTGCGGATTCCCAAGCTCTTTTTTTAGTGCTGTTTTTTTATATTCAGTTCCAGTATTCATCCGCGGTTGGAGTGACAGCCAACATTGATCATAGATAAGTTTATTTCTCTGAAATAGTTTTAATACTTTTATTTTCACCACCTCTCGTTTATGTTATGGACATTTACTAATGAAACCAGATGCGGCTGAATAGTTGCAATAGTACAAAACACTAAATTATCAATCCGCCGATCTACACACAAAAGCCGCTCCCTAACTTAACTCGTCGAGCAATTATTAAGACAGACTGGTGGTGGATTCACATCGCTCCCTAGTTGCCTCATGTTTACATAACCGTTACCATGGTTACTTTGCCTCCCAATTGTCCTCCGAGCTCTGGTGCGATAGCTACACGGATTCGGAGGTGGATCTGGAAATCCGAGAATGTAAATATTAGGGCTTCCAAATCCACATCGGTGATCAATGATAAAGAAAATCCCGAAACCCGGCTCATATTAATTTTGCACTGTAGTTTTATGACTTTTAGGGAGTAACCGGTGAAGAGATTGTTTTGTTATATTTGAATCCGGTCTTTGTTCCATTTGATTTGTAGCCGGTAGATTTCTACTTTATGTGCGTATTATTTTTATGCTCTATCTACTGGTTGTTGCAAAGACAAAAGTTTGCAAGGTTAAGTATCGTCAAATTATTTCCTAAGATGTGTGGCCGCTTTTTGGGAGACAAACAAATTACGTTACTAACGAGTAACTATTACGATAACTGAAAATAAAAGAGTTAAAAAGCTTTCCTATTATAATTCCTTTTTAAATATTCATTTTTTTTGTACACCACATTTACCAATTTATAATTTGAAGAGCGGGGTCTCCTAACACAGGTATTACTTATACTTAAAAGGAGGTCCCAATGTAAGAATACTGTAAAAGTCGCATTAAGTTTCTTAAATAAACCTTTTTTTTTTATTCCTATTAATCTAAATAGATTGTATAAATTTACTTATTAGTTACTTTTAAATTACTCATCTCCTTATAGGTTATCAAATCCATCGCTTCAGTTTGAAACAGGTTTCACAATTAACACAACAACTTACAGCAAGGCCCTATTCAATTCAGAGTTTGCACTAATTATCTGCGCAAGCATTGGACCGCCGTCGGTTTTTTCAATCCGGGGCTTAATTTTCGCGACAGTCCGTCCGATGTCGTCGTGACGGTCGCAGTCGTGATGCGCCGTGACGTTCGGCCGCCGCTTTGATGTGCCAGCGGCCTGCAGCAAAGAGGATGAGTGCCGCATAAAAAAGTATAATTTATTTTTCAGTGTTGTTATGTCGTTTTAAATATACCTATTCTGTTTGTAAATTTTGGTTCGCGCGGCCGTGCGATTGGTAAAGTTTCTGTGTCACAAATTGAAAATAGTTACACTAAGTTATAAAAGATCGAGTGACAAATTAGGAAGACTTCTGTAAAATTTAAATAGAGCTGCTTTTTGTCTTCAAGTTGTAAAAACGTAATCGATTATCTTTTGTTTTAAGAATACCCAATATTACCTCGAAAACCAGTAGGTATTTAACTGTACAAATCTAACCCTTATCCAATTAGCACAAGGTCTATAAGAAACGCACCAAAACTTGCGAAGCGCACACCATGGTATGCAGCGTGCTCGTTACAAAAGAATGTCCAAAACGCCTCAGCTGTCTGAGCGACGAAATGCAATAATTGAAGGAAAAACTCACTGAAATATTGTGTAATTATATTTGGAGACTGACAATTTATCTGGACGTGCAAAAAGTAATCTGGTGTAAAGATTGACAGCGCATTGGCGTCATTTCGTCTTTTCTTTGGACGCGACGCCGCGCCGACTGGCTTACATAGTTATCGGGCCACTGTCCACGGTTTTTACGCCTTCAGATATTTATTGCTTTAAATAGATTTTTATGGGACTTGCTTGGGTAACCCTGCACTTTTGTGGGTGACTTGAAGCTGACTGACTTCAGACAAGTGCATATTTTGCTTTAACGTCCTTTAATGCGATTACTAATCCGTAAACACTAACATGGTAAAATTAGAGCCATTATGACCTATTTAAAATAGTACCAATCTATACTTAAAAGCTTTATGCATTCCTATCTCCTAAGTTTCCAATTCTATATTCCGTAAATTAATTTTTTTTTTGTAGTTTTTTTAAATTTTATTGTATGTTCCAAAATATTATATTTACTCATCAATGTTATAAAATAATGTTAATCGATGTTTGTTCCTTACAATTTCTTACGTAATTATGATCAGACGTCAAGCAAATTCCCACAATGCCATATCGACTTTCATCAGAAACTACAAACTCTCATGTTTTTCTCCAACTTTTGGAACTTGAACAGTAAAGAGCTTGATTAATTGCCCCCTTCAATCGTATATATACGGTGTTTTTGTTAAGATGGTGAGTAGGTAAAAGTAGTGACATGTTTCATGCGTCAAATGTTCGGACCGACACGGACGCCCACCGCTAGACTAGCGCGCACTGCGCCCATTCAAGCAATAAAATTCCTAAATCAGATAATAAAAATTTTACATTATTGACAATGTCCCATACGATGTGTAGATAATGTGTGTAGTATATGGAAAAAGGTATTCTCATGTTCAAAGAAAGAAGAAGGTTGCTAGGACCTTTTCATATTTAGTTAGGACTATAGTAGACACGTTTAAAATTTGCCAGATAGGTATATTTTAAGGGCGTGTTACCCTAAGACGAACATTGAAACCCGTTCAGCCTCAAGATATCGAATTCCAACAGATATAAGACGAGGGATTACTACAATATCGACTCAGTTGGCTGGTCCCTTGTTTGGTTTCGCTTCAAGTCCGGGTTGACTTTAAGTTAGTGCACTTGCAAGAGACCAACTCGTAATAAATCCATTTTGGCAATCATTTGTTGTGATTTTTTTCGGAATTATACATTCGGAACACCTTTGTAAGATTGGCAGGTTTTCATATTTATTTCTCACGCAATGACATGTCAATTTATGGATTCTGTTTCTTTTCCGTATACTGCACTGCATAGTACCTGAATTTAGTCAAATTCTTAAATAGTAGAATCAAATATGTTTAACGGTGAGAATATTGTAATTTTATTTATTAAAACACCAGCATGTTACTTGGAATAGCCACTCTAGAGAATTTAATTGAAGCATTTCTTTACTTGAATATATACCAATTGGTAATTTAGGTAGTTGCTAGATAATTTATGCATATTAGAAGCGCTGTTGTAATGCCATTACTTTAAAAAAATTAAACATAAAGTATGTTCCAAACGGTGCCTTGGATCTAGTAACGTACCTATGTATTTATGTGTACGTACCTATATCAATATATATGTATATAATATATAGAGGGGTATATTTCACAGTGTATGTACTGTGTGTGTGTAAATACGAGAATAGTTTAAATAGGGTATCGCGCACTCAAGTCTTACGGGTAAACATTACGCTATGTAAGCAATTTCTTTCAACCTAGTAAACTACGCAATCTCACCTAGTACATTACACACGCTTACATAAATAAGCAAATACACTGAGAAATTTTAATATGGTTAAGATTTACAGCCGCCCTTTCTCGCGATAAGTCGACGTTCGAATTAAGTCGAGACCCAAACATTTGCCAATTGTGTACTTCCTACTAGCTTTATTATTATTCCAGTAACTGCTTCTCCAATACGAAATGGCGGCGTTACCATTTGGGCGACGATATCCCATTGGCCACTTGAACTTGAATTTATAGAGGTATCCAATACTTACTGGTGATACCGTTTCAGATAGAATTTAAGCGAGTTTGGTAAATTATTTGTGGAAGTGCGCATTACGTTTGAATTTACTTGAATTTCAATTATGAATGGGTTATAGGACTGGTTGTAACGGAAATTACAAAATTGTGATGATGATGGATACAAAAATATGATGTCAATTTCAATGCTTATATTTATACTACAATCAATGCTAAGAGGTGTTTTTATTCAATTAAAATTAGCAATCTAGGCATCTATCCTAAATAGAGAATGGTCGAAAAACCAGGACCTAATTGGCAATCTGGCTACCAATAGTGACACGCTGCTTTGAGGAGGTGAATATCAATGTGTGAATATTGGTCACTAAGATGGGCGTATAGTGACCACTTGAGTCGTTTAATATGCACAGAAGAGCACGTGAATCTTGTCATAGATACCGATAATAATCGTTAGCAGTTTTACAGCAATCAAACCTACACAATACATAGGATCCTGAAATTGGCATTTAATTTATCCAGAAAGGACGATTCGAGTTCTATTGTGAACATCTTTTCCAATTCAACAGCAAACCTACTACTACCTATGTACCTTCTGAACATAATTTGTTTCGTCTTTAAGGTTCTATATTATTGGTACTTAATTGATGAGAACGATGATGCTACCTCTTCTTACTTTCGTACTTGCTACAATCCCACCTTAGTATTGCGCCTAAGGATTAAACAACAAAGTCAAATGACAATCGCGATTAAATGTCATTTATTCAAACCTAACGACTTGTAAGATACGCTGATAATTTGACAAAATATCATCATCATCATTATTACATACATTTTCAGCCATATTTATCTAGGTAACATTAACGTGAAATACACAAACTCATCTTGGTACATTAGCAAGCATTACAAAGTAAAGCTCCGTATCAGCGTTTACCGATGTCCCTTTACGAAAGGTCGGCGTTAGCATCAAACATCTTTAGCTAACCCACTTTGTTGTGTTAAAACTTCTATTCGCATCCCCTACTACGAAGTTTACTGAAAAAATATTATCATCTTATATGTCAGTACTATAATTTTGAAAATTACTAATTAAAGTTGATGATTCTATAATTGGTACTGTATGTGGTGAAATAACTTAAAGAAATTTGACATCGGTAACTATCTTCGAAAACCATAAACTTTATAATAATTTAGAACAGTTACAATTTTATGGAATTAAGACGCAATTTCATCTTGAAAGTATTTACTATTATGAAATTAAACGTGGTTAACTGGTGTGTTACAATCGTGGCTAACGTTTAATATCTGTCCCGTAACTAATAGTAGGCGCTATGAATGCTAACAGGCGGACCGCAAACGGGTCAATGGAGCCCTTTGATCCAAGCTCTCACCTGTCTTCCTTGAGTGCCCTGGTCTTTCGCAGACTAGACACTTTAGCCTCCACTCAAACCAGACTATAGGATACGGGCGATGTTTACTTTATATCTCCATGCCACACACAATATACAAGGTAGGCGTAGGTACAATGGAAACGTCTTACGTAAGCTTGGCTGTTGTGCCATGGCCTAGATTGGAAATGTTGTAGGTAACTATGTAGAAAACATATTCTTTATACTGTCGGAAATAAGATTTAGGCTGAGCTGTATTGATAGGGCGCACATGTCCTAACTTATTTATCGACTGAGAGTTAGCCAACTGTTATCTATTCAGTACTGCTCAATTCTAAATGACAAAACTCATCAGAAATAAATAAAACAATTTATAACATAGTAACATACTTACATAGCTGTAGGTATGTATGTACATGGGAAGACATATTATTGTTTCCCAATTCCCTTTTTAAATTGCAATAATAATATAATGAATTTAAGTACCTACCTTTACCTAGATTTATAAAATAAAGTTAGGACACATTAAAATATAAAATGTTAATTCACAGAAACGTCCGCATATTGAATAATTAAAACAGATGCTACATAAAATATTAAAATACTTTTATAGAAAGTCATAAAAATAAAAGCTTATAACTATGAATCTCAGTAATCCGGTGTGAAAGGAAAAATCATAACAAGTTAGTTATAATTTATTAATCACGAGTGTTAGCTATAAACGTGACTAAATAAAACACTTTTAAAGTCAAACGACATTATCGTTGTAAAGTTTTTTTGCTTTTTAATCCCAGATGCGTTTGTATAAAAATATTTTTGTGAATATGTTCAATGAGCGACCGATAAATAGGGGTGTTTGTATTTTGTGGGTCCGGTCCCGATTTGAATCATAATAGTGTTTGAAATTTATTTGCTCGTAAAACGGGAGTGTTACCGGGTTGGCTTGTGACAAAGGCGGTTTTATCGCGGCCGGTGAGCGATCGTAAATTTTACTTCGGCTGTCAAAACATAGTGTGCTGCGAGCCTTATTCCTGTGGAGTACCCTGATACACATTCAGTGAGTCATATTTAGTGCTTAGTATACTGCCTATACAATTTTATGTTCTACAGGATATAAGTAAAAGAGGATAAATCGTAAAAAATATTGTTCTCACGTGGTCTCTGAGTAAAAGCATTTTTTATAATCAAGGGAATAAGCTTTACTACAGTTTTGAAGGTAAATTAAATGAATAGTATGCAGGTTTTTAGCAAAAACTAGACTAAAACAGGTACACCATAAAAAAGCAATAATGAGTAAAAGCAAGAAATGTAAGTAGTTAAAAATATTCTGAACAGTAACGACTGAATCAGTTACGATGACAAGTCAAAATATTGCCCATAAAAATATTGTGGAAGTTACTAGACGTCTAAAATTACGAACATGATACCTGTGATCCACAAAAGACATCGATATTTTTGCATGCCCAATATTTTATGAACACTTTAAAAGTAATAAAATTTGATACTTAAAATTGGTTTCTTATAAACGTAAGCGGTAAATCATAAAATATGATACAACAGGTTGTATTTTCAAAGTTATAAGAAGAAAACTGGGAGCAATAAGCAATTTAAGTCGGCGTAAAAGGGACCGTTGTTGTCCTAATTTAGTACAATCATTATGCATATTGTATGCCTCACTTGGCTTTGTTTCTCAATAAACAGTGGCCGTTTTCCCCGAGTTTTCCCTTTTCCCGCTTTTTTATTATTAAGAGGCCACATTTACCTGCGGATGTAAGTTCCTGCTGTACAGTCGGAACCACAAAAGGGAGCTGTTCCGTTTTTAGAACCTGTTTCTTTACGTTATTTTATGCGTAAGTTCAATGTAGGTATGAACAGCCATCTTGTTACATACGCTTTCCGTTTTATTTATTTTATTCTTGCAGTTGATTACGAGATAAACCTTTTATCTGCGCTTGTAGGTAGCAATACCTACATTTCACACTAATATTTTAAAGACGAAAGTGTGTGAGTGTTTTTGTATGTTTGTTACCTGTTTACGCTTAAATGACTAGATCACTTTTTGTTAAAATTTTGTAAAGAGTTAGCCTACACCCTAAATGCCTAACACATAGGCTATATAAATGTAGCGGGTCGCAACCGCGGGGCGCAGCTAATGATCCTATAAATACTTACTATATCCTTGTTACAACATGTAAGAATGCCAAGCTTGAAGGTTACATATTTTTCAGGTTTATTTTGGGTTATTCCATAAAGCAGTAGAACAAATTTTCAATTAACTCTTGTTGTCGGCAAACTATTGAATCATTGGTGAAATATTGTTGCACATTCCTGTGCAACAGTACACCTTGCCTCCCCTTAAAGCATTTCTGCTACTCCTTCCGAAGCATTTAACCTTATAATATTTGATGATTACTCAAAGATACGGCTAAAATAAATTCAATGTAAAGAAAAACACAACGACGTTAACATTCCTTCCACGCAAACACCAAAAAGAATACAAGATGTTTTCTTGTTTCCCTAGTTAAACAAACAAATTATTCTGTTTTTGATTGTACAAAGATTCAGTAGAGCTCGGGCATCGTTCACAATATTGTCTTGGTAATAGGGAAGATGCTCTCCCAGCCATATTCCGGATCCCACCGAAATAAAATTAGCCTTAGGGTAATAAATTCAAATCACAGCCCACCGTAATTTCAGCCTCCTTTTTCACAAGAAGATATTCGTTGTGGAATTCCTAATTCGGTTTCGGTTCGCTGTTGTGGCTGCTTTGCTTGTCATTTTTCGGTTTGTATCTTGAGTTCTACGCGTCAAGGCACTGACCCTTAAAAGGTACCGTACTGTACATGTATTTTACTTTTATTCTTTCGATACAAAATTAAAGAAAAATGTATCGTAATAAAAATCGCAATAGAGAAACAGTCGTATTTGCGATCACATCATCGATGAGCCGATCACATGTATTCACGAAGCTCTGATGCTGTACTAGAATATTATAATACACAAACATAATTATAGTCAAAGCCGTACTCTTCTAATTTACGACTTTAAAACTCACAATGAAACAAACAATATTAAATTTCCATTCTTAACTTCTAAATGAAATAACATCAATCGCCACAGCCGAGAAAAGTTAACAAAGCAGGACAAATTAAATTTTAAATGCTAAACTAGTTGCACCACGTCGATCAGACTCCGGACAATTATGTCTAAAATAAATCAGCTCATCTCGATTTCGGATTGGGGCTGTAACAGTTACATAAACATCTACGCTATTTTCTAGGATTCTTGCGAGATGCATTAATCATACAGGCTCTCCATTATCGACAATGTTTGCTTCAACTTGCCAACTGCGGAACTCCATATTAGATTGTTCCTATCAGCTATTGGTTCCGTGATCTGCGTTTTCGTTTTGCTGAATATGCTGTTAGGTGAATATGCTTCTACATTTGGATTGGGGATTGCGATTGACGCTTTCCGAGGTTGCGATATTTAATGAACGGTTTAAAAAAAATCTTCGTTTTGTATTTCGCATGTAAGTTATTTATGGCGTGTGCATCAGTTACATGTTTATATTATTAGTAAAACATAAAATAATTTTGATTTTAGAATTATGACTTATTACGCCTATAATCCCTGAAGCAGAGGCGTTGTCCTTTATCTGGAAATTAACGGTCTAGTACCTATCCTGTAAGATTATTCCAATCATTGCTGTATAAATAGAAGTTTAGAAACAGCACAGATGGGCTAATCTTAGTAGTATATTTTGAAGCTGAAGTAAACGCTGTGCGATACAAAACCGGCACCATCTCTAATAGATAAAAATAAGTAATAAAGAAGCAAAAGGCGTCATAGCACCAAGGTTCAAGTGAGGTATAGATTCATGTACATACTTATGTGCTTATATGGTACAGTATACACGAGGGATGGTCAACACGTGACAAGCATGATAAATGAGGAGTTCGGGATCATGCCTCTGGGGACTCCCTTTGGCTTCGAGAGGCGATTAGGGTAGAAACCTAACAACATCCATAAAAAAATACTTCAAAATAAACCCTATTCTTTGTTTCACAAAGCATGTTTTACGACACGAATAGGTTAAAGTTAAAACCCCATAAAAATTCAGAAGCTGCTTCGAATTAGTGTTGCAAAAAGTAACTTCAGTGGATGTCCACGATACAAAAATAGTTCTTGTGATTTAAATGTTAAGATATAAATTGCCCTGTATGTTTCCGCGTAAAATGTAGACTCCGGGACATCAGAAAGCAAAATGTAGAATCCGAGACAGAGTTAAGTCAAAGGCGGGCATGAGTGTAAGCACAGAATATTTTTAGTAACCCCAAACTAAGTGGAGCGACCGAATAAATCACGCAATTTTGTGATATTTTATTCAGTCACAACATTATTAGGCTACTTGACTGTATTTTGTTGTACATCTTACGTAACACCAACAATATTTAGAAGAATTTAAATTATATTCTTATTACAAAAAGCACATAGTTTTGGTGCAGTAAGATAATTTATTTGGTATTGACTTCTTATAATCATAAGAAGTCAATACCAATCACACAAAGATATTCAAATTGTTTGGTTGTTGGTTTTTACAATATTTATGTTATGTTGGTCTACCATTTTTTTAAATAAACATAGTTTATTTGTAGGCGTTTTGTATTTAATAATTGATAAAGCCGCTCTATATTTTCGCTGCTCCCTGGTAGCAGTTTTGTGGGGCTATGTATCTAGTTTTTAAGAATTTTTAAAGATAAATAGAAGCATTCATTCAAAAACATACTTATCCAAAGTGCCGATAAGTAAAAAATAGTTTTAAAACATCACGAAATCTCATCAATATGAATCGCCTATAAATTGATAAAATATAAGTAGTTGGGCCCACCTTCAATATAGTTTTGCCGTCTTTATAAATGTATTAGAGTGTATATCGAACATTTTAAGTAGGTAATGAGAAAATATCCGTAAACCATTACACATTTTACGGCATACCCTAAAACCATTAGCTAAAGAGAAATAAATAGCGCTCTTGGTCAGTTCAATGCACTACCCTGAATGTTTGTTTAGAACACATAGAATGTAATGTTTGAACATAAACCCATAAACTGCAGCGGACTCGACAGATACACCTTGTTCACGTTGCAGATATGTAAAGACATAAAATGGTATTATTTGTCGATTCGGAACACCTTCGTCGTATTTACTTGTTACTGCGGCGGAACTTACAAATGTGCATCGGTACAATGTATTCGTCACTTGCTTATCTTTTGTATGTTGTCTTTCAAGTGAAAAGTAGATGTTCTTCTGTTGTAGTCTGACACACTATAATTACAGTGTTTTTTTTTTAAATGTTATCGTCGAATGTTTGCCATGAGGATTGATTTTAGTTATTTATTACAATTTTAATTGCTTTTTACAAAAAACTCTTGACTGGGTGAGAATCTTTGAATAATAAACATTGTTTGGCAAATTTCTTCAACCTTTTTTTTTAGTTCCTTCTTGTAGATGGATCAAGTTCTAGGTACAACAAGTAAAGAAGGACAAAAGCTTTGAAGCTGTAACAAACAAAAACTTATTAATATCAAAACTCATTCGAAATCTTCAAAGTTAAAGACAATGTTATTGATAAAAAGAAGCAATATTTTGGGTTATTTCGAAATTGGCGAAGTCGGAAAATCATTTAGATTCTAAACGCGTTGCGGTCCCGAGGCTTGAAAATATTGGCTCTGCAAGCAATAAGCGGTATAGCTGCAGAATAGTGGACGATCGTTATAAGGAGTTATGCGACCGTTTTGGATAAACGCCTTTGTCCATGTGGTCTTTGAAAAACATTATGGAAAATACATAATGGTAAATACCAGCCGTGTTGCCGTTCTCGACCTGTTTACCCTCTTAAGGTTTATGCTACACGTGTTATAAAAAAGTTGCTAGGAAACCATTTGGTTGAAAGTGCGATTTTGGCAGCTGCTTTTAGTATACGCTTACCCAATAAATAATTGATAACTTAAATAAGCTTTACCCTAGGAAAGCGTGCGCTTGCGAATATATTAAAACCGTTAAATTTATATATTAAAAGTTGAATCCCATCATCAGTCTAAATTAAACAGACAATTTTATTTTAAGTTCTTGTATTCGGAACATTGTGAATTTCAACTAAATATTTCATACCTACACGAATTACTATTAAATTCGTGGTGGTTTCTAAACGCAATAATTCGGGTCGCAATAAAAATATGTATAAATTTCGGCGTTTATATTTCGTAGCCAGTGATGATTAAATAGTTTCCACAGAATTGTGCGCCCTATAATGGTTTTCACAAAAAGAAGAGCAGACACAAAGGAGGCCGTTGTGTATTGAAAAAGAAATAATCTCTCTTAATTGCGGCTCGGTTTTTGATCCATGACTCCGGTAATCGAAAAGGGTCTGTCGATTTTTCCCTCATAAGACGAACCCTTTGAAAATGACCCGCATTTGGCAAAAAATATCTTTGCATTCAGAGGCGTCGCGTCCGGCGTCCTTCCTTTCACCGTCCGTGGTTGATTGCGTTCGACCCGTGAATAATACCCACTTTGTGCCCAATAAAAGTTTTCCTCCCTTCGACGATATTGGAAACAATGGCTTTGACTTACAATTTTTCTGTCGCAGTCGAGACGCAGCGGCGGAAACGGTTGGGATTATATCGTTCTTTTGATTTGAGGGTAAACGTGATATTGTTTCAAATGATCCAGAACGGTTCAAGAGGTTTTGATTATTTAGGCATTTACTTCTTGAATGAGAAATTGTGGTAAACGTTACAAAATCTCCTTAAAATGAATTTAAATTTCAGAACCAAATATTTTTTATTCTGTCACTGATCTACTAAGAATCTACGAGACTCACGAGACTCAAGATAGAATAACTTAAGTATAAATTTGATTTTACATTATATGGTCTTGTAAACAAAACATTTGAGACAACAAAACTAAGCATAGAAAGATAATGTTGATACCAAAAGGCATAAATTTTTACCGGTCGATTAAACAATAGCTAAAGCGAAGCATCCTCAAATTAGACAAAGGCGGTATTAATACGGAACCCATTAAATTGAGATAAGCGGCGAGGCAGATTGGGCGGCGCCCTTCGCTTGGTATTAGCCCGTGAGTCCTGATAAGTGAGAGACGGGGGTTTTGCTGGAAATGTCATAGATCAATGACACTAAAAGAATCGACGCGTGTAATTTAAAAACCAGGAATTTTTGGATTTTTGCCTTCAGAATTGATACTGTAGACACACAATATAAAGGGCTCTGGTTGGGCTAAAAACTAGTCGAGACTTACCAAGGTGTACACGTGTAACCATATACATGTAGAGGTATAAACATTACAGACACATACGGTATTTTATAGAGTCACGTTTCTTAAATAAACTTAGTACTACGTTAAACCACAGTACAGGTCCCTGGAGACTGATCGACGCCGACTTTTCTTTACACAATACATCTTACAATCGCAATAAAAATGAGAGCTTTACAACTATCTGCAATCAATAATTAATTTAATCTATGTATAGGGTATTGGTAGCAGGGTTTCTATGTCGCTAGTAATTGGAACGCCGCCCGCCGGGCACCCGGTTTGTCGTCCGACAATCAACGCGACGTGATACGAAATCCGATGCGTTCGCTTCAGATTACCGAGTAGTAATGATTGTCATGGACCAATCATGGGGAGGGTTTAACTTGGTGTCAATTGTGACTTTATCTCAGTATTTATTGGTTGATAGGAAATTTAAGTGCATATGAAAAGAATGAAGGTACACGAATCGAGGGATCAAGATACGTTTGCCATGGTTGGCCAAGAAATGGTGAATCCAAACTTTCCTTAAGCACGTGAAGTCATTAACTGTCTTTGGTAGAATTTTGACATCAATATTACCAAGAGATTACCCAGAAACTGGAATGCAGGAATCAGGCAATCAGACAGCAGTCAGTCGCTCTATAAAAAATAATGATACCTTGCTGCCCGGTTAGCCTTGCCTTGCCAACCAACCACTATACTAGGAAAAGGCTAGTTAGACGATGCACTAAGAAAAACCACCAGAAAGCCAGCAATTTCACTGTAGAATACAGATTACTGAATTTTCACGTAAATAATAAATTAGAAACAGTGTCCCATTTAATCTCTTGCCTTTACTATAAAACAAATCATTAGTATTTTCTGTTATTATAATATTTGTTGTTTGTTGTGTCCGTCTTGTGCAAAAAATAAATGTAAGTATTTTGTTTTTCTTTCTTTATATTTATTTAAACATGTTTCTATTCAAGACTACCTAAGTAATTCATTTCATGAATTTAAATTCTTAGTGCTGTGTAGACGAAAGATGATGTTTATTATTTCTTTCTTTCTTTGCCTATTATTATTGCAGTTTTATTAAATTGGCTTTTAACGAAACTGTTTGCTATTCCAGTCTCAAAGGATTTCGTGATTGCATAATACGACCCTGTTAAAAGCATAGGGTAAAAATTATTAAGCCTAATTTCCGTATCATGAGTACAAAGTAAATAATTTTATATTACCAACATATTAACAATGTTTGTTCACGCGATATTCCTGCGCAACAATATTATGTTAACTTTCATCCAATTTGGTGGATGTAAGGCAAAAGGTTTAATTAATGGAATACATTAAAACCGGTCAAGTGTGTACTGAACAAGCATGACTTGTGATTATTTTTGCAATTAATAATGTTTATTTTTAAATATTTAAATCAAACGTAGGCGAAAATTATTTAGCAAAAGTATAAGTCAGGAATAAATTACCATGAATAAAGTAAGTATGTTGGCATGTAGATTGTATAAATTCATAGAAAAAAAGTTCGTAAGTTTCGTATCATTATAATATAAATTAATAATATTTATACATTTTTGTAAAAGATCTTAAATCTAGATTACAATTATAATTAACTTTGAGATTAATAATTAAATGTTCAGTTCTTTATAAATTCCTTTGACTAGCAATCTCACTGATTGTAGATTCGCTTTGGGTAAGTTCGTGATATCTAGATTAGATTTTACTTAGTTAGTTAATAAATCTAATTCATAAATCAGCCAACTAGGTATATCAAAATGTATTATCTATAGTACCTAGACCTATTCGGTATTTCAACAATACTTTCTACTAATGTTATGCAATTTGGAAAAGATAAAGCTAAATTCAAACATAATTTTCGCAGATGACCGGTATTTTTCCCAAAACATGCCCGTAAGCCTAAATTTAATTTACGTACGCAATACGTACCTAAGCCAAAAACAGTACGTTTAAAAATTAATAGGGCATTAAAACGTTTGTTAGTATAACATTAATAAAATTCAAAATTACGACCCTCGTTTATACTCCAGAGTACTGGGATCATAATTTTTTTACACATAAAAATTAAAATGTTTATTTATAATTTCCCTTAACAGCCTATTTTTAATGGACTCTGTTTCCTATATTTTCATGAAAAATAATGTGCTCAGCCGTTTAAGAAAGAAAAGCACCAATTATGAAATCAGTATAAATCATTGTACAATAGCTAATGGGTTTTTTCCTCAGGGAGTATGTAGGGTTCAAATTTATTCTGCAATACAGCACTTTAAGCCATTACGTATTTTTATATTTACAGAGTAACGACGGCACCGGGGGACCTGCATTGCAAAATATCGCTCAATAAGTACTGTGGGAATTTCGCAGTGTTTTCATTATTAGGTACGTATTTACTCTATTACCAGAATTACAGCATGGCAGTTCATTAATGTTTGTCACAATAGGAAGCTTCCGTACCAATTCCCTGCAGCAACTGGATGATAATCTCTCATCGCGCCATACAACGCATTGTGATGCACACAACTACACATGTTTCGTTTGCAAATAGCCTGTGCTACACACGATAGGGTAATCCGCGTACAATCTGATCTGACTATATTTCCGCGCTACGTTGTATTTGAAAAGCAGTACGTTTTGCCTGCAGCTCAAAAGTTAGCTAGCATGTCGCTTACATGCATTCTTAAAACCCTTTTAACCAACTCTGCTGTTTGTACGAGCAAAAAAAATATAAAATTACGAAAAATATTCCTGTTTTTCTTTAATTTTTAGATCAAAATGGAAACTACACAGCGCCGCTTCCTTCATTAAAAAATCATTTTTATTTTTTCGACTCGCACCCCTTGTGTCGTGAGGTAATTATAATTTTTGAGCAGCAACAGAATTTTGTAAACATTACACTCGCAGTTCATTACCAGTATTACTCTGGTCTTTTCATTCCACAAGCTTTTTCCTATTAAATAGTCAGGGTTGCTACACAAGACGAAATTGTTTGGGAGTTTTCGCCAAAGCATCCTTGTACGGGCAATGAACATGCGGAATTTATTTTGGAGTCTTGACCCTAATTATCAATAACTTGTACCGCTTAAAGCCTTCCTTACAAGGGTAATAATTACACGGATCACACGGACCCAACACTTTCAAGAGAACGGTGAATAGTGACGACATGCTAACTCATCGCCCACGAACATCGTGTAACCTATTTTCTGCAAGCGCCTTTCACGGCCTACGCTGAATCACTCAAAATATACTAGTTAGGTTACAATGGCTGCTTTGATTAAATCGCCAATTAAAATATTATGCATGTAAATCACTGCGCCTGTATACCCCGAAGGGGTGGGCAGAAGCAGCGGTGCTTTGATTACGCACCCATTTTTCGCCATTTTGTAAATTAAGCCTCACAATGTAACACCCCAGGTGAGGATTTCTTATCAAACAAAAAAAAAGTACTGATAGCCGAGTGGTATGACCGTTGGACTGCCAAGTCAAAGTCGCAAATTCAAACCCCGGCACGCACCAATGTCTTTTCGAATTCATGTACGTACTATAAATTAGTTATCAGTTGCTAAAAACGGAGAAGGAAAACATCGTGAGGAAACCGGCACACCTGAGAGATTTTTCAACGGTGTGTAAAACCATGTCAGAGGCCTACAGGCGATTTAAACTCTGACACCAGGTTTTAATTAACCATACGATAAGAAGAAGATCGAAGCAACATAATGAATAGGTCAGCAGTTATTATCACAATTAACTTTCTTAATAATCCTACTCGATCGATACGTATCGAAGGATCACACAAATACTATTCTCAAACAGGGAACGGAACCGCAACCCGTAGCTCAGCAGTCAATTCCGCTAATCGTTTTTCGTCACGTGTTTTCGTCTAATTTTAATAGAGATAACCCTCTATTACAGTTAGACAAAGGAAAACATAGAAAGTCATACAATAAAACAGAACTTGCTTCATATTCGTACTATATATCCGCTTCAGACAACTGTAGTTTACTCAGCTTCAAATACAGACAGTGGTCAGTCCGCTCAACTATTGCACTTTGCTTTTCCGAGTAACACTCATATCGCCGCCAATATTTGTTCAAGCACTTGTACCGAAACACCCAGTTATACACCACAAATGACCTACGGGGTGCGGGGTAGGGGGGTGTGTCAACAAATCGCACGCACAATGTTTTGTATCCGACCACCCGTATCTGTTCTGTGTTTGTTTATTATGCCCCCTACGAACGATGAACCGGTTTTATAGCCTTTAGAAATAACTGTAGCAGACGGCAACGAATTTTCTATTTTGCGTTACGATTACGACTTCCTCTATGGGATATTTAATTTTAGATTTTAATGTTTTTGAGTATTCATTCCATTACTTAATTATAACAACGACTTAATTAAATGGACAACCTATTGTCTAGCATTTTCTTAATTGACCAAAAGTTCAAGTTTAAACCACAACAAAAATATTCTTCTTTTTAACAATCATGTCACTTTAATGTATGATTAAAAATTAGGCTTTAGTATCAGACGGATAAACTAACAATTTTTTTTTTCAATTTCAAAAATGAATGTATATTGGTATTATCAGACAGACAAACGAAAAGGCACAATACACGAAATCCTTGCAAAAGAACCCACAAAAGAGAGACCGAAACTGTTAGGTCAAAATGTTTTAATTGAATAATCTTGTTGCTATTTTGTTGCCAATACCTTCTCCAGTTAAGAGACTTGAAAGTAGGGGATTATTCTGTTTTCACGTAACAATTAACCGAGTGATAAAATAATCCGTAAAATAATATATCAAAATCATTCAAGAAGCGTCGTTAATGGTTACCAATACAAAAGGAAAGAAGACAAGAACACGTTTTTTTGAACTAACTGTTGCCTGCGGTTTTACCTGCATCACACGGGAACTACTACAGATACCCGTAAAATAGTAGAATAAATCCTAAATCCAGGTCATCTATCTGTGGGCAAATTCTATGCAAATCTTTTCAGCCGTTAAAGAGTTACGATTAACAAACAAACATCATGTTACGTACATTTAGACGTGGATGTTGAAAACCTTATTTTTGAAACTTTTCCGTTATTTTATTTTTAAATTCAATTTTATTATAAAAATAAATATAATCATCAAAAACCTGAATTTGAACTTAGCAGTGTATAAGACGACATGTGTTAGCAGTCCTATCTCTTCCCAGCAACCAGTATCTAACATTGACTTAAAACCGTGTTTATCTACAACTCCGATTGAGTTTCCTAAGTCTACAATTAATGCTATACATGTAGGTACGTTTGTTCGCCCGCATGTAAAACTACACAGCCGAATTTTCCGGTCTACGAGGCACTTTGTGATTTTATTTAAACGAAATCTATTTATAACTAAATGTTTGACAAACACACTGATTGCCATTTAGAAAATACGGGGGCAAATGAACTGTCATTGTTTTATGTACATTCTGTGTAATCAATTGATATTAAGCTGGGACTTACTAATTGGATTTTTTGGGGATGGAATTTTGAAGAGTAGTAAATTGTTTAATGAAGATGAAACTCATTGTTCTTTAAAGTCTCTGAAATTTACTGTATACCCACTGTTTTTCTCAAAGATAGGAAGGTAGTACATACATAATTTAACACAGTTCCTGTATTATTTTTATCGTTAAATGGTGTTTTTAAAGGAAGCATACAAATCAATACTTGATAAAAGTTATAAGTACACCATAGTTCTTATAATAAGTGTACTTATCATTTGTTTAATGTTACAAATACAACACATACAGCCGGCATTAAATTCATTTGTTTCTCAATTACACGATGCTTGCATACGAATGATAAATACCCAGGACAATTCAATACACATTTTAATATTCTAGCCTACAATCAATGTTAATTCAAAATGTAATACTAAATCTAATTATGATTGCTTCATAAGGTGCTTTTGGTAAATGTTTACAAGCGCTGGTAGGGAAAATGAACGTCAATTTTCCACGCGAGCCGTCAGCTGGATATGATTATCAAAATAACCACATTAATTTATTAAATTTTACACGTCATTATTTCAAATTGATTGTATCGCTTATAATATTTTTGGGGTATAAAGCTAGATTGATTTAATATACTGAGTAGGTAATATTTTAGCACGTTGATTGGTAATGGATTACTAACGAGCGTAGCTTTATTTTGGTTTCACCATTTATAAAAATATAATAGTTTTCTGGATTAGAACAGGGGGTGGGACCATTATAAGCTCTTATTTAGCAAACTACCCAAATGTTTTTCCTATCTCTTAACCTTTTCGGAACATCCCAGAAGCACATAGAAAACAAAAGTACAGATTGTATTTCTGTTTTAACCCGATAGCATTTTCAAATAATTTCAGCCGATATTTTCACAAACTCTCAGTACTCAGTAGGTACTATTTTGTAATCTTTTAAAATCCGCCTAGTTGAGAACTTTCTTATCCAAACTCAGCAGCTCTTGAGTCCGTACCTGCGACAAATCTGAGTTACGGACTTTTTAAGTCTTCTTGTTTACTTTTCCTTTCAGTTTGTTAATGTTTTGTCGTGATTAAATTGAAACTCTCAATTTAAATCAACAAGATTCAATGATCACCTTACAACGAGTTTTATCAACTCTTTTTCGTTTTGAATCAAAGTATTTTTGGGTCTTCATTTATTCCGATGAACATTCATTTTGTTCGTCCTCAGTTGATATGATTTGAATACGCTTGACGGAGCAGAGGTTATTCTAATCAGCTACTCCTTATCCAGACTTTTCATCTAGGTTTTTCATTTTCCAGTTTACAAATTTATAATAATTATATAATTATTTCTTATATACCTACCTAAATTGCAAATAATTTGTGTATATGATACCAAAACCTAGTTCTTACTTAATAAGTGATCTTGAAAATAACACTGACCCCAGGAAATTTTAATTTTGCAATGGCTTTCGTATAAATCAATATGGCAAATATATTCTAAAATAAATCTTATCTCGGCTTACCTAAATGTAAAACAGTATTAACTTCGTATAATTTCGAATTTCTTATCTACCCAGACGACGCAGTCACTGGCGACAATTCAGCGAATTCAAAATGTTAAAGATGTTTCACACGAACTTTATCGCTTTTAGGTATTTTATTATATAAAAGTTGATCTGAACAGAGATGACCATGTTGGTAAGATACTACTTAGATATGAATTTTTGTGGAAGTCCTTAAACAGAAAATGATTTAACTGACCTAGTCTTCAAGTTGCCATATAAGGGTGCGCTGGGCGTATACTCAGCTATTTTGATTTGTGGAGAATCACATTCATAATTTAATAAAAATATACAAAGCTATTAACTTAGAAAAGATCAAAACAATAAAATTTATTTTCCAGAATATGGAACACTGCTTGCTACGAATTGCTAGCTATTTATCTGCAGACCAATAATCGCAAACAAATATTCCCTGAATATATTGTGCTAAACATAGTAGACATTAGGCCCCAATGTAAAGTACACATCAGCTAAGCACTAATGAAATTAAAATCATACGAGCGTGCAAACCGCAATATTTTCTCGTCAATCTGAGGGTACTCTTAAGTTCAAACAGTCTGGTCGTCTCCATTGTTTGTCCGTGGAACCTTTTTGTGAAGATTTCCCATGGGGCGGGGTCGCACTGGACGATCCACGTCACTCCTGTCCTCCAACACAGAAACGAATATGCAAACAGATTTGCAAAAAAGAATCTCTTTTCTAGAAAATTATTAATGGCCGTACATTTTAAATGAAAAGTCTTACGTAATATTAAGTTGTAGTGCATAAAATATGATGCTGAATTAAGACTTCTAAAGACTTCTCCTTTGTAGATAGTTCTTTGAACATTATTACGTAGAATCAGTTATTACTTTAAATTGTTGTAAAACGTTACTTAATTACTGTTTGAGTCCCTTATTTTACAAAATCTTCGAGCTGAATTTTAAATATTCAATGCATGAATCGAAACATAATATATTATGATGTAAAATAATAATATTATAACCTCTTCTACGCACATAAAAGCTGTTTTTCTAACTACATTAATTTATTTAAATACTCCACATTAATTATTTGCATAACAATTTCAATGCGAGCCACGTAACTCAACACAAAAAGATGGGAGCTTCTAAGATAAACATTGGATACATAAACAAGGGACAATTAACGAAGCATCTAATGAATAGGCATTAAACGACACGCTGTTGAATGAGCGGCAAACACAAAGAGACGCTCCGAGTTACGAACATCATACACCTCGCTCGTAATAATCGTACAGTTGGCTGGGAACAATTAACGCATTTCCTCTATCATTACAGGGAACTAAAGAAACAAACAATGTTATCTCAAGAAAAAATTTAACAGTTTTCGTTTTCGCCATAATCATCTCATCACGCAAATATTCTACAACGTCTGTAGCATTCGCTGTATTCATACCAGAAAACTGGAAATCTGATTGTTCTAGACAGTTATATAAACCAGCTGTCTTAATTCAAGATTACTCTTTAATGTTCTTAGAAATTTGCATTTGTACAAACTACTGATATAAAATCAATAGGCTTTAGGCACAAAAATATTAAAAATTTTCATAATAATAAGACAATGAAACACACCTATTACGTCAGTCGACATACTTGGTCAGTTAAGTTTTGTAAAAATAGAATTAAAAAAATAGATAGAATTTCTATTTCCTTAGTAACTGAAAAGGCTTCAAATGTTTATATGACAAATTATAGTATAGCTCCTTGTAAAATTGTATCAGGAAAATCCAAAGTATCAAAACATTCACACACAAGTACGCGTGCTCTAGTATCCAGTACTGGTTCTACATCTGCTTCAAACAATCGATGAGCAATTATTTGTCTAGCAGCTACTTAATACCCGGTCGGAGCAACTAGCATTAACGTGCTTGCTTGTCTGTTTTTGCTGGCGGCTCTACTTTTAAGGATAGTTGCCCTTCATTAGGTCAGACGTGCACCTATTATTGGCAGACGGTATTAATGTGTTGCAATTTGCTTGGAGCTAAATAAATGTCGGCAATGCAAGTGTATATTTAAATATAGTTGTGAGTCGATTTATTTTAATGTGTTGGGTAAATGTTTGTTTTTTGGTGTTCCGTAGTCAGAGAAAGAATTCTTTAAAAAACTTTTTACTGAAAAACTATTGCTGAAATGGCGTTAAGCGAATAATACGTTAAAGACGCAAAGGATGATTGCTAGAAAATATTGACGATGGTTCAAATCATATCGCTTAGCAACAAATTGGAGGAAAACCAACTTCATTCTTGTCAGTCATTATTTTGGAATACGTAGGTTAGAAAGCTTTTGATTTCTGGGCTGCTTTGTTTTTAAAAGTTTTATCGTTGCCATGGCTACAAAACCGTAACTTTTTCTTGACCTGCACGACATGTTCTGTTTTTATTCAATTGGAGTGAGTTGAATTCAGATAGGTACTTTTTCTTGACATTTGCGATATGTGTTTTACTTTAAAAGCCATTTTACATTTTTACGCAGTTTTCTAAGATTTCGGATGCCTAATTTACCATCTTAGGTAGTATTTAGGAATTTATATATAAATGTAAAATGTAGACCAATTTTTCGCATTGACACATAAGCTAATAGATTTACAAAAAATAACTTAATTGCTATATGGTGATCAATCTCCCGCAACACGTTTTCTGAAAAATCATCGCAGAGTCAATTTCAGGCTCCAAATTCTATCAATTACATACGATAAAAATACAGTAAACATTAGGCATATATTTTTATTGAAACTTAAGGTGCCAAATTTTCGATTAATAACACTTTTAATTGATAAAAAAAAAACTGAAACCTATTTTCACGGTTTATACTGTAATTTTGTGCCGTGTGGTATCCGGCCTAGAATTGACCACCCCTTTTCCTCCCGTGGGTGTCGTAAGAGGCGACTAAGGGAAAACCCAGATGATGGGCAGCAGCGTCTTCTGTAACTTGACCACCAACACTGCGATCCCCAAGCCGCTTGCCAAGCGTGGGGATTATGGCAACACCCCCCTTCTAAAAGGAGGAGGCCTTTGTTCAACAGTGGACGCCATACGGCTGATGATGATGACTGTAATTTTATCGCGACTTTTTGGTTTGAATAAAGGTATATTTGAATTTTAAAATCATGTCATAATAAACTATGCTCTTTAAGAAATCTAATAATACAGTGATTTTCAAAATTCCTTTATTTAATTAGAAATCATATCATTTTCAATATCACTCCAAATCACAATAAATTACGATGCACAAAACTAGAATGATCACTTCATCAGGCGGGCCCGAGCGCCCAAAGAGGTCGGATCGGTGTCACTTTTTTCTCATTTCAAATTACGAAAATTCGTATTGCAAACGCATGTTTGTACTACGACTACAACGTTTTCATTTGTTATGTATTATTTTCATTCGGTTTTGTTTATTATCAAGTAAAATATATTATTTTATTAGTTTATGATATTTTATTAGATTATTATTCAGCTACTTTAATCTTGACTGTACTATTTTTGTCCGCGACTTTGTCCACTTGGTTTTTTTTACGCATGAAAAGTAGCCTTTGAGTTAATCCAGGTTATAAACTATCTATGTGCATTTTTTTTCTATGTCCTTTTAACTGTTTTTGCGTAATTGAGTAATAATCCTCCAAAAATACAATCGCTTATATTTATTAATAAAATAAATTTTACAAAACATGATCTATTCTTCTTCTTCTTCTTATCGTATGGTTGATGATCAACCTGGTCTCAGAGTTTAAACCGCCTGTAGGCCTCTGACATGGCTTTACACATCGTTGAAAAATCTCTCAGGTATGCCGGTTTCCTCACGATGTTTTCCTTCACCGTTTTTAGCAACTGATAACTAATTTTTAGTACGCACATGAATTCGAAAAGACATTGGTGCGTGCCGGGATTTGAACTTGCGACCTTTGACTTGGCAGTCCAACGGTCATACCACTCGGCTATCAGTGCTGTTATGATCTATTTATAATTGGTGAATAAATTATGATTGTAGAAATTATAATTTGTCTAAATAAATTACATTTATAGAAATAAAAATATTTTCATGAATCTCGAAAAAGAAACATTGTCATAACGATCACGATCAAGATTTTTATGTCCGTCTCAAAATTCTCGCTACACTGTTTGCATTGTTTTTGTGTGGGTGTGCTACGCACACATGACAATTTTGACAGAATTCGAACGTCACAATTTTGTGAAATGGCTCTTAAGAATGTTAACAATATAAACTGAAAAACATACAAATTCATAGGCGTCATTTACATTTTCTACGTACTCTATATGCACTTCAATCGTATTTCTGGTTATCATTTATTTATTTTTAAAAATTAATCACTTATTTATTCGAATTTTAAAATATTTTCCGTAGTGCGTATTATAAAATAAAATATTTCACACTTAGTTTCCTAATGTCATGTTTTCACCTTTTTTCAGACATAAAACGTCGCGATGGCGAAGAAAATAGCAGCCTTCATAAAACGAACACATTTTCTAATTTAAAACTACCTTAAAAGAAAGCAAACTCTTACAGCCAAAAACATAAAAATGGCGAAAAGTGCTCTGAACGTAAATGTAACTGTAGATCGTACAAACGACGCTACTAGTCCATTGAAAACGCATTTCCACCCGGAAGTGGTACCGGCTATATCGTCGCATCGTTCGCGTCTTTGCAAATGTTCACTCAAATATTCCTACACTATCTACTACACACGTACAACGGACTACACTTACAGGTCTAAACGTTTTTATGATATTCTGAACAACAGACAATTTTGAATTCTGTAACAATGAAAACAAAGTACAAAATCAACTGCACACAGGTTAACTTAGTACGTTTTAACGGCCATGTTAAGAGATTCTCCAACTAACACAAGCAAGAAGCGGTGGACTATTTCAGGAATTTGTTTGACGTTACCATCGGGCTTCCGGTATTTTTTACGATGTCTTTTTACAGGATCCCTCGAAGCACTGACACTGGCTCTTTATTGCGATTTGTTTAAACAGAGGATAATTAAAGCTCGAATGAATGACTCGGTACTTTTAATCCGGCAATTCTTTGCTACTTATTGTCCTTTTTTTTTGCGAGAGCTCTTTTTATGAGAAGACAATGGTCTGCGCTTGTTAAATAGTTAAGAGCGACTTATTAATCAACTCTGTCGTTTAATTAGCGTCAGGCGGCGATCAAAAGTTCTTTTGTCAAAGTGTAGCAGACAATAAAATGTACTTGAATTCGTTTTCATGCAATAAAAATAAGTTGTGCATAGATTTTTCAAAGGCATTTGATACAGTTTTTAACGGTTTAGCAGAGTTTGGCAATTAGAGGTCAATTAAAATTTTGAAATAGTTTGTAATTAATTTATGAAGTGTGTTAATTTTCTGGGAAATGCGTTATTTTGATTTTTTTGTGTCCAATCGCAGACAGGATTCTTATATAATCATTTTCATCTTCAACAGTTTCACTATCGATAACACCAACGTTGGTGATAACTAAACATCCTAAATATCCATCTCAATAAATCTGCGACCGCTAACGATAATTTACAAAGAAAATCAACGCAACCTCACAAAGATATAAATCTTGTTTTGTTGAAAGTAAACGCTTTAACTGCGCTAGCAAGTCAGGTGGGAACATAAAATATTTACTAGTCTACCAGAACTAAAGTATTAAGCGGGCAAAGGAGTAACATGTTGGATTTCTTACAGCCCTTACGTTCATTTTTCTTTTCCCCCGGTTGTTAGTTCTAGAGCGCAGTGCTTTGAAATTTTAAGGGGCAAAGCAAGCCGCGGCTGTATTGCAGAAAATTGTTACGAAGGCGAGGCGTTATGCTTGTAGCACTTGAACTGTATGTTCTGACTTAGTACACACGAATAAACTGTTTATGCTCGTATTTGTTTTATTTTCTCTCAATGCTCAACGTCTGAAAAATTGCTGGAGTTTATTTTAAGTAGGCAGGCAGTTGACAATTTCTTACGTTAAGCTATTTGAAATTTTCTCGAATTTGACTTTTAATTTATAGAAATAACTAGCGGCCCGCTCCGGCTTCGCACGGGTATAAAATATATAAGTATTTCTCCACTATTTAATGGATGTTATTATACATTTAAACCTTCGTCTTCAATCACTCTATCTATTAAAAAAAACCGCATTAAAATCCGTTGAGTAGTTTTAAAGATTTAAGCATACATAGGGATATAGGGACAGAGAAAGCGACTTTGTTTTATACTATGTAGTGATGACTATTAAGTAGGCCTGCTTACAAAGTTAATAAAACAATAAGCTTAGCGTTGTAAACAAAACCATGAATAAACAGGTTTCTACATAATTTTGGCCACTTTAAGTTGCTAACAAATACTATTACATTTCACGGTGCCGTAAACGGATACTTTTATAACTTGCAAGATAATACGGATAGCTGGCAGGTACATCACTATCAAATTTGTTACAAACACTGTAATGTAACTAACCACATTCCACCCATATTATCAAAGGTAGATTATTAAGTGTATATATTAAACAAGTAGGTACCTATATTTATTTAATATTTTATCTTACCAAAGACAACAAATAAATGTAACTAGAGGTCGCCTTAAAGTCAGAATATTACCTAATTAATGTAGAACCTGCACTTCTTCTCCATATAAAATTTAACTAGGTATGTTAAATCTCACACTCAGTGCGCGCAATAATGCTACGATTAAAAAAGGATCCGAAGATTTTGTTTCACATAAAAATATATAGATGAGGCGACTTGCTTTATTGCTTCGGCGAAGATCTGTCAATTTGCGAGGTTAAGCAGCATTTGCTGCGATCAATCTTTGGATGGGTGACAGTTCTTCAGACATCGAGACCTCCGTGCCTGCTGTTGGTCGTGCGCCTGATCTCTCCGGTCGTGTATGTTTGCCGCCCATTGGACTACGAGTGTAAGGGAGAAAAGAGTGCTCCTGGGTTTATCCACGTTGCACTGGGCACTAAAGGACCTAGCTATATTCTGCCTAGTTGTCAATAATTATCTCCCAATCTTCAAGATGACACCTGACACCTTGTTATTTACTTTACCTACTTTTCTCGCTACCACGATCAATGAATTTTACCAAAATGTAAAAGTTAATCAAAATTTAAATTTAATCACATTCATCGAAATTGATTAACCACTTTAATAGCATAATAATAATTGTATACCCATTATTAACACAAAAGAATATATTACCAAAAGGATTTTAAAATTCAGCACTCAATAGGCTGTGGTATCCCGAGCAACATTTCTCACAATCAGTCCAATTACGTGATACCGAAACATTGCATTTTAATGTGAAGCGCGGCAATAAAATGGAGTTCGTTTAAAAAAATAAATATACTGTGTACGAGTATTTTATTTGATTTCGCTGTTTCAAAAATTGATGCAGACGATAGGTGGATGTTTTTTTTATCAATCGTTTTTACTTTATGTTTTTTGCAATGGACTGCTACAATAATAGTGTAAGACAAAAGTCTGCTATAGGCCGGGAAATCTCGTATTAAGCTACAATAGTTGTAAACTTCTAGCCCCACGTACCTAAGGAGGATCGAGGCTAGACTATTTAAAATCGACTACATTTTTTTTCAATAAAAACTTATTATATCAAAATCTACCTACTCGACGGATATCTTTAGGAACTCTAGAAGCTACCCGGTAGCGATGAAAGCTGCATACGAATTTCAAATAATTATTTTTACGAACTGCATATTTATGATTTCCTTATTTGTAAAAAAAAACTAACTGTACTGTTATAATTTAAATTCTAAGCACGCACCGTAAAAGTAAAATTGTAATTTTTCTAAAGCCATGGGTGGCCACGAGACGTTACTTGGAAACGATTTAACAAATCACAAGGTTCAAATTTTAAACAAACAATTTAACTAAAGTACAACACGCAAAGTTAACTATTTCTATCTATGGTCAATGTACGGAAACGGATAATGTTAATTGGTATACATTTTGGAAGCGATGAACCTTATTACTCATACTTCCACCACGTATTCGAAGTGTCGAGAGGTTTTGGGGTCAAATGTGAGTGTATAATAAAACTTGTATTTTTATGAAAACGAGGAAACATCAGCCAGGTTCAATAAGTCGAGCTGCATAAATCGTATTTTGTTTTTTGGTACCATCAACATTGGGAACCTAAATATTTTACTTCAAGACACCGATATCCTAAGGTTACATCGGTATGTTTACCGACTGACGACGTATGATGTTTAGACTGACGTCCATGCCACTTTCATGTAGTTAGGTATAGTGTTTACAATCTACATCCTAATCACGAAAAATATCAACATGACCCTTGAAGAAAGTTGTTTAGTTTAATAATTTGATCCTCTCCCTTTTATAAACCGGATTTCTGATACCTACTCTTTCTTTCAATATCAGCCGGAAGACGTCCCCCTTAAGGAAGAGGCCTTGCCTTGCCATAATACCCACGCTGAGCAAGCGGCTTGGGGATCGCAGTATTGGTGGTGAAGTTACAGAAGACGCTGCTGGCCATCTTCTGGATTTTACCAATTCGCCTCCTACGGTACCCGACGGGTCGAGATGGGAAGGTGCTGTTCTGGCCCGGCAACCCCACGGGCAACTCTTTCTTTATATACGTAGTAATATATAACTACGTAGTACGTATATAAAGAAAGATAGCTTCAGACTGCCCGTAATGAATGTCAGACGAATTCAAAGTTAACAAAGACCGATAGTCTATCGCGTTGTCTGAGAGTACGGATCTAATTGCGCTGGGAACGGTAATGTTTGCCATCAATATAAATGTAAAGAAAACTCTACTTAACAACAACTATGTTTCACAATTTTATCCTACCCTTTTTATAATAACAAAACATCAAACTACTAAAAGGTACGGTTGAGTAAGTAAATTGAACCTTTTGATCTTAAAAGAAAATGAATAATAGGTCTGACCGGACGGTCGATAGAATTTCATCCGAAATAATACTTTTTAAAATATTGTATATTTAAAGGAACGTACCTAATGCGAAAACATAACAAAATATTCTTCTTTTTGTTTGAAAGTATTTTGTGAATTTAGTTAAAGTGTTTTCGGTTTTATTAGTTAGGCAGTCTTCTATCAATAGTCATCAAAGAGATTTTTATTTACACAAACCTGCCATATTAAACTCAACATAAAATGAGAATAAACAAAAGTTGACGATCATTCAAGATAATCTAGAAATAAAACATCATCAATAAAACAGCGTTTTTCTTTTTGTATCTATCATTAAAGTTCTATGCAAATTCTGTGCTACAAGATAAACTTAAAAGACATTACCGACGATAGTCGTAATTTACGCAAGTGAATAATCACATATTGCGAAGTTTCGCAACTACGCGTATAGGCGACGACATCTAGCCCTTGTTGGCTACGACTTTAATTGTGGCCTCTAGTTTTGACATAGAGTTGTAAAGGTGCTGGATGGTACACGTAAGTTGAAGGCTACGTTAATTATGAGGGGATAGGTTGTTCAATTGTACCATAACGTTTGAATGTAACTTGACCTAACATGCCTAAAATATTGTGGTGGCCTATGCCAAGACTGCAGGTCAAACACAAGCAAGTATCAATGACATTGGGTCGTAATAAAACTAGAACTTTAATGTCTGAAATATTCAATAAGTTTGGTATGATCTTGTAGTACACAGTCAGCACCTGGTAGTCAGATTGTAATTTATTTTTAGGTTGAAACAACGATTTTCCCTGTCTCCAACAGCCAGGTGGTGCCTGGATTATTATTAAACCACAATTAAATCTTGGGTCTGCACCTGTGGGAACTGCCCGTCGGAATTTAACACTCATTACTTATATCCTGTCGCTGACTTTAACTTGGAATAATGTTAGTGCGTAAACAAACTGTTATTACAGCTGAAAATGAGTGTTAGCGTCTTTCATGATCATCAACTTAGCCGTGAAACGTCCACTGCCTTGCTTGCCTAACTTGCAAAAATCTATAAATAAAAAATCATTTTGATATAAACTCCATCCAGTTTGCTTCTAGACAAACGAAATAATACACGTAAACTAGAAGCGAAAAAGGAAAAAACACGTCCTCACCGCAGACTCTTCTAGCCCGTCTATGCCGTGCCCTCGAGCCCTTGTACTACCAGCACTCATTTATCGGTGTGCCCTGCGGTAGATTCCAATCAAGCGGAGTTAGTGCAGCGACGCCGCGGTCCGCCCGCAGCCATATATTTCACGCGCAGTGTACGCTCATACTTACGCACAAATCTTGGAAGGGATCGCAAACATTTTACTTGACTAAAGGAAGTCTGCAATTTGTGACCATACGCTTGACCAAGCCAACCATTACATCAGATTTGATAAACCACAGATCCTTGCCAAAGAAAATCGATTCCTTCCTAGGATGATACGCGAGGCTATTGAAATTAAGAAACACCCCAATTTCAATAGAGAAGATGGCTGGGACATACCACCTGCTTGGAATCCCATCATAGATTCTATTAAAGTTAATTCCAAGCGTAAAACTGCAAGACCGAATGACACAGTGAGCTCATTTTGCGTGAATCGGATTGTAAATAATAACTAAAAATGTAAGGTAGTTGATAGTAATTGTTCAAATTAGACGTTTAACACCTCAGTCTGCCCGTGACCATGAATGCTGTAAAGGATTCGAAACGTCGGGACCAAAAAACAAAATTAAAACCGCGATAAAATCCGTAAAAATAGTTTTATTTCAATCATTTTACTTGAGATTATTTTTAATAAAAATGTTTTACGAATTTGAATTAAGAGATAAGTTATTGTTGTTTATTCATTGTTATCTAAAGTATTAATGGATACCTACATAATTTGTCGAAAGATGCGAAGGAAGGTAACAAAGTGTCCGGTTTTACTTTTAAAAGCGATTTGTTCAGCTTGGTGAATACTTTGTATTTTCTGAAGTGTAGCTGTAGGTAAAGATTATTGAATTAAATATTTGAATTCAAATTTACAATTGACAAATTCTCCCTTATAATTTTACAGGTTTGTTTGAACAATTTTATTATGAAAACGAAGTTAAAAACGAGTTTTAGTACAGTAGGGCCCGTTATTCTACCTAACAACCGTAGTCAGCTTTTATAACCATCTTAAGTTAACTTTAGATGGTTATAAAATTTGAATTTATGGTTATAAATACAAAGAGATAGGTAAATATCTCTATAATTGTCTGTAGCAAACTTGAGTCAAGATTAGCATTTTATTGTCATTTTATAGATTGATACAAAGAAGGAGGACACTTCCCCATAAAATAGATTTCCAATAGTTCACAACTTTCAGCTCGTAATGTTGATTATACTAGATCTTCATAAAAATTTAATACTTCCCAAGTTTATAAGATTCTACTACTTTAAAGGCTCTCAAATTATACCTCACTCTGTTATTTCATTATTTATTTATTATATTTGCCTCTAGGTAATGTTCTCATAAATATTTTCTTTAAACAAAAACTATGGTTCTATTCTAGATAATATAACTTAAGTTATAACTTAATTATCTTTTCAGGTGGTCCATGAATAATAAAGAGAACAGGAGCAACTGCCATTATCTAACTGTGTAAATATATTGTCTAACATGATAAATAAAAGCAAATGTAAGAGTACGTATAAAAATTACACCTTTATTCGGCCGTGTAGTATCCGGCCTAAAATTGACCACCCCCTTTCCTCCCGTGGGTGTCGTAAGAGGCGACTAAGGGAACATTCAGAAGATGGGCAGCAGCGTCTTCTGTAACTTGACCACCAACACTGCGATCCCCAAGCCGCTTGCCAAGCGTGGGGATTATGGCACCCCCCCCCCCCCTCTTCTAGAAGGGGGAGCCTTGTTAAACAGTGTATATCTATCGGCTGTTGACGATGACTTCGTTTAATAAAAACTTGCGCCTCTATACTTCCCTACAAACAAGAAAAAGTAAAAAAAAAAACAATAATTACAAAAATGTTGGACACCTCTGAGCGCAATGTAGCGAAGCGCATCGTACGCAAGTGTGTGACAGTCAATAATTAACTACTTATTATAGTTGTTTAATAATGTCCCGGCAATGTTAACAAAGCAAGCCACGAGGCTCCCAGCTCCCGCGCTATTTATGTGAACGAGATAAAACCTAACACGACCATAAGCTTTTACTTTTTATTGCAAATCGGTGTTCTGTTACGCGAAACTATAGCGATTATAAGCATGTAACATCGGTTAATGTGCACCAAGTGTTTGTTTTGCAGTCGTAAATACAGGACCCACAAATAGTTCTATGCAAGATCAAATTTCTTATGGAAATGTAGTATTATGAGTTGCTGTGTGAGATACGTATCACTAGTCTTATTTGCGTAGGTTTAAAGAAAGAAAGAAATAATTTATTTGTCAGAATATAGCTTTTTTAGCTATTAAATTATGTCTAAAACATTTGCGAGCCCCTGTGATTTAGTAATTGATATTAAAACTACTAATTAAAATTAGTAAAAGAAAGAAAAACATCAAAGGAAACTAGAATTTTCTTTATGAAGTCATTAGTTTACCTTATAAATAAATAATTAAAGAAGAGCTTAAAACTTTTGACGTCAACTACACACATTGTAAATTCTGTTTAACAAAATGTTAATTAATAGACCAACTGAACACCAGTACGGGTATTTTCTGTTTCAACCAAAAAAAAAACAATCTGATTTAAAGTAACGTTTCAAAGGCCTCAAATTAGGTGGTGTTAATTAAAGGAATGTAAGAAATTAGGTGTTCTAAAAATATTTAAATTAACTTATGCGAGCTTGAGACTTTATTACAGAGTGATTAAGGTTTATTTCTGAATAGCAAAGTTCGGAACAAGAGACAAAGTGAGGTACTGTACTGAGAGCGTAAAGCCGCAAAGAAACTTCTTAAGCTTAATTAAAAGAGCATCGCGATTACTGCTATATTAGTTACAATCAGAGAACAGAGACGGGCCGAAGTAACGGTTGGTGCTAAAAGTGCGAATATTTGTATTTGTAACGGAATTTCTTTACTCTTGACTTTAATAAAACATTTAAATAATTGCTTAACAATAATGTAACCTATTATTAACAGGTATTTAGCCTGTACCTACTGTCACACTGCAGGGCAAAGGCCTCGCTGCCCTTCTTCCACTCGGTTCTGCCTAACGTCACTTGATGCCAGTTCTGCCACTTCTTCACTTTAACTAAAGCAGTATGTTGTGCTTTATTGACATTATCAAGCACATTCAGTTTCTCGGGAACTTACAAAATACTTTTTTCCAGCGGAGACAAAATCTATACTAGAAATGCTATAGCGTTCAATAGTGATTATGCCATTGAACGTTATAGCATTTTTAGAGTTGCGTCACTTACCTATTTAGATATAAACAGTAGATACTGCTAATAGGTCATTCAAGGTCTTAAGACAAGTTTTAACTGCGAACGAATAACGCAGCTAAGTGCACCTTGCAAGCTAATCGAATAATCCTGAAATAGGTCATAATCATCATCAGCCGGAAGACGTCCACTGTTGAACAAAGGTCTCTCCCTTAGAACGCCACAATAAACGGCACCTTGCGATTTGCATCCATTGGAATAGGAATCCATCAAAAATGATTACTAAAAATTTAAATTAATAAAGGGTCGTCTCCACAGCTTCCGTGTGCAAACTTATCGGTACACGTACCAGATATTAATGGGCCTGTCAATAGTATGATGTAATTATTATAAATGTTCTCAGATCCAAGATAAAATGTTATTATTCCCGAACGAAACTTATTGCGTACACTAGGAGGATTCGCCCCTTCTTAATTGCAATGTACGTGGTTTATTTTGATTTATATGAGCTTGGTCGCAGGTGATAAAGTGTTCATGCTAGCTTCTTCTGCCCACAGAACGAGGTTTGTATGATTGTGGAGTTCCCTAGTGGTTAAGTGATGGGCGAACGCTACCAACTGTGTTCGCGAATCGTTCTGTGTCTAATTGTTCAATTATAGCAATTTATTTGATCATTAATGCAATTCATTCAAAAAAGCATGAGTGATTAAATAAATTACATCATTTTAATTATTTTAAAGCTGTAATTAATAAGTAATCGGTATTACCATTAACATTATTTTTATTGTCCAACAGTGGACGTCTCCCGGCTGATGATTACCATTAACTGGTTAAGTTTATTTAAAAATGTCGTTTTAGGTAACAAGTCATTTAATTGCAAACCTACGTATCGTCCAAACGTGTATCATATTAAGGAGTTAAATTTAAAAAATTATAAGATATTTATGTAGGTGGCAAATTGTTTACGTGACTAACGTTCTATCAGCGCGAATGGGATTTAACCTAATTAATTTTACAAAGTAGATTAAGGTAACTAAGAGGAAATTAATACGAAAATCTCTATTTATTTTGGAGTTATTTGTTTTTATTAGATACAAAAACATGAAACACCCACATAAAATTGTAGGTACGAGCAAAACGTGTGTTATACTCACTAAACATTATCAGTCAACAGGCACACATCGTCAAACTTCGCGCGTGCCGCAGAATCTCACTCCTGGGGCAAAAAATACTGAATAAACAATTTTAATGTAGCCTACAATACAGATCGTTCTTCGCCGATCCCATACAAAACACGTAAAGGGTTTCATCGCTCCTGAATTATGAATATCAACCAGAAACGCTGTACGTAGTACATATTGATTTATATTAACTGCAGTTTTATGTAGCGTGTCCAGGTTACTCATAACTCGCGAACGTCCACTTGTAATTAACAAATTAACATCCAGCATATTAATGTGGGTACGAAGTATTCGAACGACAGCAACGTTGAAAAAATGCTGCATGATGTTCGCAAATGTTGATGGATGATAAGGATACTTTTATTTATAGTTGATCAAAGGATGTAATGTCAGATTAATGATTTGTGTGTCAGGATTGATTTCCGCATACTAAATATGGTATTGTTATATGCGTCTGATGTATTTTAATGAATTAAGATTACAGACCTACCTACACTTTTATTAGTTGAAGTCCACAATGCTATATAATGCTTCATATTCTGTACATTTTTTGTGTTTATTTAACAGCTAAACTTTGTATGAAATATTTCTCCCTAAAAAAAATTTTGAAAGCTTAAGAATATTAAAAAGAGTTGCGTTATCGAGTAAAGCTGTGACGTCTTGTCGTCGTCGCTAGTAACATCCGGTACGAATGACTTGTCATATTGACACACTCAAAACGTATGTACGGAATATCCTTATTCGTTGAAGAAGAACATGACTGTAAGGATATTGATAACACCAATGTTCAAAGACGTCTAACGGTAATACAATGACAATAGTTTATTAATGCAACATTTTGGAATTTCTTTTAGTTTTTCTTAAAAAATATTTTCTCTTTTTCGATGGATAAATGATCAAATTTATATTATGAAGAAGAGAATTATTAACGGCTATTAATTATTTGTAGGTATATAACTTACTTATAACTTAACTTTTTTGTGGCGTTCTAAGGGGGAGGTCTTTCGGCTGATGATGATGATGATATAACTTACCTCTACACTAAACTAACATTCGTCTTCGTGTAGGCTAGTTAGATAAGTTGTTAAAACAGTTTACTTTGTCATGAAAATTGTCACTACGAACGTAGTTACAGTTAACAGGCTTTTAAAAACACAATCTCTCGTCCACACATCACCCATACTAAACAGATCAGTAATTATACTATTAACTAGTACTATTAATAATTACTCAAGAATCCAGGTCACAAAGTAAATGTTTGAGCTTCGTGACGGGCTGTTAAAGTTTCTGTAAGACGCTCACTTAAAACGTCGACGGCGTAAGGCGCGATGACCGATCGTTAGCGGCCATTTAATTACCGTTCTTAATAGTGGCCCGTGTCAATCAATCGCACAATATTTAGTAAAAATTATACACGTGAAAGTTTTAAAGACGGTTCTTTCAGTTAGTTAACTGTTTTTCGTAAAAAGTGGTTTGTTTTTGGTCTCCCTCTATCATACCATGTTGATTTTCTTCTTGTCTATCCATCCACTCTTAGTTTGTTTTAAATAGCATCACAACTCTTGACATGCCCACTGTCAAACTAATACTGGTTTGGCAAGCACAACTTGATTATAAATATTTATTTAAATTCCTTCCATTGGTTTAGAACCAGTGATTAATACAGACCATATGTCAGTGTTTTTATTAGCTCAAACCCCAAGACCTTAAATTCGGTAAAAGGTCCACGATACCAAAAAATAAATAGCACTCATCCAATGCTTCTTGTTCCGAATTATTAGATTATGTAACCCTCTAGTTGAAGAGCGACTCGAGCGCTAAATCCCCCAAAATAGCTGTATCAATTTCCTTTATTCCTAACATTTACAAACGCATGTTAGTAAATCCTAGATTTTACTTGAGTATAAGGATTTTGATCGGCCTAGCGAGAAAGCCTAGTCTCATCAATTTTATGGAAGTAAGATTGTCGAAGCCAATTATTTATTTATAGAGGAACTCTATATGATTCTGATCAACTGATATTTTCTTTACTCATTCTATGTTGATCGTTGATAGCAGGTAGGTATATTATTGTTATGGTGAAAAAAAAAATAGGTATATAAGTTACGCGTCCTAATTTAAATAATTTAGTACTCGAAATACGTAACATCTCTGTATATTCTAAGTTATAAATACTCCCACACACAAACTGTTAATAAGTTTAAAAGGTTACGGCTAAAACCAATACAAAAGTTAGTGGCCTGTAGACCAGAGTGACGCAGTAATAAGGTGCTTTTAACTCAGTTATTATGCTGTCGTGTAAAGTATATTTAGATAAAAAACCAGCCATTAGTGAATGATACCTACTTTGGCTCGTGATTAGCAACTTTATCGAGTCACGCCCGTATCTGATGCTGGACTCGTTAAACGATATTTGAATGTATCAACTGGATGTAATTAATTACCTACAATAAAATGTTTCGAAAGCAATGGTTTCTATGCGAGATAAAATTACTTTGAGCAATGTACAAAATTTGTTTACAAACATTGTTATCGTAAAAATGACAACAAGCGACGATGTGGAGACGAATTTACAGTTGAAAGACGTAACGTAAGCTCACGCCTGTATTTTTAAAAGGAATAGCTAGAGGTATAGGTGGTAGTTACAAACCGGCCGCAAATCCAACTCTGGACTGCTACTGAGAAGTACCTAATAGACATGCTCAACCCCCACGTTTGGGACTGCGGCTGCAACGGCAGTGTCGGTAACTAGAATTCTTCGATTCTTGTTAATCGAGCATATAATCAAGAACATAATTTAAATTATTCACCTCACGGCTATTGTAATGTTAACATAAACGTTACGTAACTTTACAAACTGTTATAACCCAACAATGGTTAAAACATTAGCTCTTACGTCAAGTTATAATTTCTATCGAACGTCTGGAAAGTTTAGTACTAACCACGTCTTGTAGTGATGAACTCTCCAGAAGTGTTGATAAATTACCCTTGACAACCGATGGGTGTCAGTCAGAACGTTAGAACATTATGTGGACACGACAAGCCATATACAGGTAGTTAGCCACCAAACTGGTGGAAGTTTTTGTTTAGAGTAATCTTGGAAGGTTGGAAGTTAAAAAATAACGTTTTATTTTTGCTAAATATTGAATTCAGAATCACTTTCACATTCACTTAAACCAAGACAAATCTGCTAATTGGACTTGAATAAATGTAATGAAGTGGTGTAAATGTATTAATAAAAATATTTTTGTACGAATAATATTAACGGCCTCTTTTTCGGACTACGGAATACAAAAAAGCTGTATTAATAATGTTAATTCTTTATCAGATAAAAGCAAATGATAAATAATTCAGATTCGGATTCTTAAATTTTACGAATCCAAATAATTCCATTAAGTGGAAATAACTGTCGTACAAACAAACAAGCCCGTTCAGCAAAACAACTGTACGATACGATACGCTGTCATTTTGCAATAATAAATGTCACAGAAAGAACAGAGCTGACAACAATCCGAGACAATAAAGTCTTTTTTTAATAAAAGTACAATCGAAACTTACTCGATTGACGTCCAAGAAGTTTCGTCGAACTTCGCAAACATCTGAAATCTGTCAGCAGAAATAAAACTAATAGTGAAGAAAAACGAATCAAAAATCTTGATTGTAAGTATTTTTACTACAGAAAAGAGTATAAAAGAAAAAATAATCAAAGTAGTTGAAGAACCTTACTATAAACCCAATGCGTTATTGGCGAACCTATCTACTTTCGCTGCGTCAATACCAATTGAAACGGCTTCACCTTTTAAGCCAAGAAGGGTTAGAGTGCACGGCACGCATTACTACTTTTTGGGCGAAAAACTTTTTGCTACTTACAACTTTCTTCTTTATGAGAGTTTAAAACTACATACGAAGCACAGCTACATACAGAAGGGTTGTAAAGTCTTCAATAAAAGGTACATAATCCCTTGATCCGGTGAGTTTCAATGTGATTTCATAAATAACAAGAATAACTATATCCTCTCTTTTTTTCGATGGGTTTGTTTGGATGTTTAAATTTTTTTACTATTACAAAAAGTACACAATTTACGCGAGCACCGATGATAGAACGCTTTCAGGGGTAGTTGAAATTGTAACCCCTACATGTCTTCTAACCATTAATATGAACTATTTAGGAGTAGGGCTTGTTGACTGTTTACTTATGTATACTTCTTCGTCGAAATCTTCAGAACTGAGTGGAACTGATTTTGTGGAGTATTTTAACTGATCATGTCGGTTTATAAACAATTTAACGGAAACCTCTGCTTTGTTCCAACAAGCTTACTAACTAGAAGCAGTGGTGTGCATCCCATATAGGCAATTAGGCAGTGCCTACCTCATATAAATTCAACAATTCAATACATTATATTTACTAAATAAATAAAATAATTCATCATTCCAATTAATATAAAACAATAATTATACTTCAAAATAATACTACATAAATAAAATACTTTTAATATCCATCACAAAAATATACCTACGATCGTCCATTCATAGCATGACGCAATAGTAGGCAGTCGCTCGAGCTGCCTACTAAATCCACGCACACTATAAAAGAATTCGCGTATTCGTATACACACACACACTTCTGTAGAATAATACGACCGAAAAAGAAATCCACTTTTTCCATACGTATTTCACTGACATTTGACATTCGCAAATTAGACGACCAAAGTAGGCAAGCCTACTTTGATCAATATTGGCTGCATTCATGCTGCAATCTAATGCATACACTTCCGAGTCTCTTATTGGCTGTTATAGACTCATAGTTCTTAAGCAAATCAGAAAGAGAGCAAGCATTCTTTATACTTTCTTCTCCGTCGAATGTCGGGCAATGTTGCCAAATTCATAAAAATCTCCCTATTTATATGTTACTTAGACAACATTAGACAGTAATTTTTATTAAAAAATATATTTCTTCGTTAGATTTCGTACCATATTTTAGCCTATTCCTATGTTTTTTAAAGTAAAGTAAACTTGTATGTGTTATATTATAGTTCTTATGACAAAACGATTTTTATACAAATTAAAATACGGATTTATACCGTTTTAGTACGGGTAAAAGGTTTTATAAGTCTGGTAACCCTTCACAGTCGGCTACATGTCATTTACGCGCGCGATTTTTATTTTAGTGCAAACAATGTAAACAATTTCTTAAATTACGAGTGATGTTTTAGGAAGTGTTACATAAATAATGGCTTTTTCATGAATTTTGATAAATTACAGTGTTTTGTTTGTGGTGAAATTGCAACATGTAGGTATTGATAAATTACATCCAAACAACTTTAGTAAGTTTTCGTTTGTTGACAAAACAATTAGATATTTGTGGAGGTAAATAAAAGTCCAAGTGCCGATAAATTTGCCTAAAAATATCAAGAGGAGATTCGTGGAGTTAAAATTATGTGAGTAAATAATTGATATAAACGTTTTTCGACGAATAGGTAGGTGCCTTAGTTTTGTTTACGTAAACAACGTCTTCACGAGCCTACGAATGTACTTATATCAAAATTATCAATTACGATAAGCCTATCTCCTTTTAAAACACTGTCTTTTATTCATTGTGTCGTAATCGAAATCTCAAAATCACTTTTTAAATACTGAATGTGTAAGTAGGTATAAGCTTTAAGCCCATTGAGGTATTCACGATCGCGGTACAGTAATTACTAAGTATAAAATCAAATCTAATGTTAATAACACACTATGTTACATAAATACAATAAAATTACTATCATGTATATTTCAAGATAGTGTAAGCACAATTGCGAGCTATATTAACCGTCCCATAGGCCAATTGCCTCTAGCCGGACACTCATACATTCTCTATTTACACGTTACCTTCATAGTGATAAAACAACTTATTTGTAAAGTTATTTAACTAACGCGGAGGCAAATGCCGAACGTAGGTATAAAAAAAAACAACAATATAGTTAGGTACCTATAAAATCGATATTTTGGTTATTGAAGAGGGTATACCTATATATCTTTTTATGGATTCGGGAAGATAATTATGTGCCAATTCCGCAGTGTATGGTAAATAATCGTGTTTTACGTAAAAAAAAAACTCCCATTTGTGTAATGCCTACCTAGTCCGAAAACCAATGCACGCCACTGACTAGAAGCAACTTACGACTTAAATAGTGCCTAATAAGTAATTTTACCTAGATTCGTGCAAAAGCACTTAGTAGCATGTTCGTTTATAACATGAATTAAGTTTTAGTTTACGTTCCTTGCAAAAGCATATTTAAGTGTTATTTACCGAAAAAGGAAACCTTAGTTTCATGTTTACTATCGCCCGCATTCATTTTTCTTTTGTTATTTCCCTTATCTGGCCTGACCGTTGTATGCAGAGCTTTTTTAATAATATAATATACCCGTTTTATGCCCTACCTACGTCTTGAGGAAAATGTCAGCAATCTGTGGCAAAATCCTGCTTTATTGTTATTGTCCCGCATTTATACGAAGCTCCGAAATAGATATAAACCAGGGAATCGGTTAAGAGTAAATAAAGTCGGTGGGACACCCAGCTTTTGTGGACGGGTGGATCGCAGAGATAACAATTATTGGAACTTTATGCCACAGTTACGAATTGACCAATAAATGTGCGGTTACCGATATACAATTCTTATATTTGGTAACGAAATGTAACATTAAAATTATTTTAGTAACAATAAATTATATGATGTAGCAGTGATAGTCGAGTAGTAGCACCGTTGGACTGCCAAGTCAAAGGTTGCAAGTTTAAACCACGGCACGCACCAATGTCTTTTTGAATTCATGTGCGTATTATAAATTAGTTATCAGTTGCTAAAAACGGCGAAAGAAAACATCGTAAGGAAACCAGCATACCTGAGAGATTTCTCAACGGTGTGTAAGGCAGTGGCAAGTTGTCGTTCATTGTGGCGTTCTAAGGGGGAGGCCGATGATGATGATGATGATGTGTAAAGCCATGTCAGAGGCCTACAGGCGGTTTAAACTCTGACACCAGGTTGTTCATCAACCATACCTTATAAAGAAGACTGACATTATAATTATACGAAAGACTCTAAAAATCGTAAAAAGTACCTATGCTTGGCAAAATGTGTTGATTATCGCATTGGTGATTATGATTTTATTAACACAAATTGTCTGCAGTATCTACAATTACATTCGTATCAGAGGTGACACTGAATGCTCTTATACTGCCATCTTAGCACCACGCAGAAATGTTACCTATTATAATGTTATAAAAATTTGCAGGGAGGTAAAAAGACACAAGATATTTTTAACATTTCCCACAAAGTAAGGAACGACGTAATATAAAATGTATTTTAATGACCAATTAATACCTGCTGCGTTGAGCTAGATATTTCGAATGAGTTTTTATTGATCACAAAAAATATATAACACGACCATTATAGCATTTTTTTTACAAAAACGGGTCTTTGCTATTTTTACAAATGATAACGAAAAATGACTGCCTTATTTATTTGTCTAGTGGTCGCTAAGCGCGAATGCTGAGTGTGAGGTCCTGAATTTAAGTCCCGGGTCGGACGAAGTGCTACTGGGTTTTGCCACTAGGTAATTCTTAATAGCAGTACGGAGTGTGGATTTATGCCCGGTTGATGGCAATAGGCTCACCCCCTATTGCATTAGGACGTTTATCAAAACTAGCGAAATGTGGGTGGGTACTATACACGTCTGCCTACCCCTTCGGGGAATACCGGCGTGATGTTATGTGTATAAAGGAGGTTCTTCGGCAATTCGTAATATGTACAATTAGATTCAAATATTTTATATTCCATATTTATATTCCAAAGTATATAATAATTATTATGAATGTGTTTTCCGATTAATTTACTTTTAAGGTGCAAACTTGAAAATTAAATATAAATAAATCAATGAAAAAGTAGGTGGTCATCAATCTTCTTATACTTGGCGATGCAAAATATAAAAATCACTTTACGTCATTTTCTCCAAGCTCTTTCGTAATTAAATTGGGCTCAAAGTAGGCTGTCTGTACGAAGACCTTCGATCTTTCATGTTTAAATCCAATTTTCCTTTTTTCCGCCTCTAATGAAAACATGGACGTTGAACAAGTCAAGTCGAAAATCGTATAAAGTTAAAGCAAAACATCAAAGGTGCAATGTAAGTAAAGCTGAGAGAGCCAAGTTTTGAAAAGTAATAACCCATCATTGAATCAAGATAATTTTGGCAAAAAAAAATACATAATGAAGTCGGCACCATCAAAATTGGTTAAGAACAACAATATATGTAGGTATTTAAACTCGACGTATAACGTAAGCCTAAAATCTTTAAGATTAAAACTGACAAACAGAAACTCTAAGAGTTTCTTTAGTGTCGATATTTTTGTAATGTAGTGTCTATACAAAAATGGGCGACCCAAGTGTAATTGAAACATTAAGTATCTAAGTAATAAAATCTATGTGATGAATTTCTTTGTGAAAGCTTTTCAAATTTTATTCACCGTTGCGCTGGCTCTCGAGACTCGAAAGAGAGCCGATGCTCACTGCAGGTTTTTCTGTAAGAGGTTAGAGGCATAAAATATTACTGGATATGTTATGGAAATTCAGAATTCCAAAAAGCAAAGTGTTTTTTTTAACCCTGTTAGTTTAACGTCTTTTACTTTGTCTGTAGGCTAAGTGTACTGTTGAAAAAATTGGTATCTACATATTTTTCAAAAATTTCGTGTGATTTAACATATTACTTATTATTCTTTTCTTTTTATTTTCATATTTCGTATACAGTATAATGTTTTGGTTACATTTCATTTATATTGACACATTATAGGACAGATTAAGTAGTGAACGATTCATCAAAGCACACGTTAACAGGCTTTAGAATATTTTATAAAATATTAACATAATGTTTATTTTCTTAGACTTAAAATAAATTCAATTTTTGACAATTAATTGATCAAAACCTTAATTTACTGCAAAATATTCGATTAATCTTTCAATCAATATAACAAAATACTTATAAGACTTTATATCAATGGCCGAAAAAAGTCTCGCACGGCGCTAAAGATTTTCATATTCAATTACAAATAGACAAGTGGCGTCTCGAGTATCGCCTTTGACGTCTTTACGGTTTAAAGGATATTAGGTCCCCTCATCCGAGGGGGACGAATTAGCAGAAGAGACGCTAGTAATGAATTTTATATTTGCACGTGCCTTTTTGAAGTGTCCTTCTGATGTCGTTTCGTTAGCCTTTGATTGACGCCGCCCTTGAAATATTATATCTTGCTAATGCAGAAAATTGACTAGACTCGGCTGGGAAGATTTGCTTTAACGATGTAACGTAATATTAAATTTTGTGAACGTTCTTGATCTTTGTCTAATAAGGTAACATTTTGTTAGTTTATGGTAGTGAGAAATAATGATAAGAGCATTTTGTCTACACATCGCAAGGTTTGTCCATAAATTCTTGGTATCTTAATTTTGCTCAGAGGAAACCTTTCTAGTGTTCTTATTTCTAATTTTTTCAGCAGTCGTGTAAGTTAAATACCAATTGATAACTGTTTGGAATTGAGACGCGTTTTTGTTGGAATTTAGAAAGGAGCATTTATGTAACGCACCAAATAGGCCCTAAGTACCTACACACGGAACATCTATAGCTTATTGCCTACGATAGTCTCAGTTGTTGTCCTCAGTTGTCTCTACAAGCTTACACAAAACTGTTTTTTAATGTTTACATTTAGGAATATTTAGGTAAATACACAGAAAATCAAAACTTCATCGGTTACAAGAACCAAAAGGGTGTTTGAACTTTACTTGCAATACGTTATTAATTTGTCTTTAACAGATACTTTGAGAACATAGTAAATAGTCAATGAAAATATATTTTACCTCCTGCAACCTGCTCTTACATCAAGGAAAGATCAAACAAATATTCCGCACAAAGGGGAACATCCCAGAATGAGCTCTTATTATGTGCATATAGAGGGATGTAATAACGTCGAAATATAAGCTTCGAGCCCCCCTCTAGCAATGTTTTATATAATTAGCTTAAGCGGTTTAGCAAGGGGCCCGTCTCTGAATGGAATTTTTTAAATTTCCTAATGAATGTTTAGATTGGACATACAAATTTCATCGCGACGTATTTGAATTTAGATTGCAAGGGTTGATGCTTTGATACTGGTGACATGTGTCCAAATAATGGGGCTTTGACTGCTTAAATACTTTACCAATGCCTTAGAGAGATGTTTAAAGCACTTTGATGTATAAAACCAGTAATCAAAAGCCACAATAGATAAAACATTTATAATGAATTATAACTTTTAATTTCGACATCAAAGTTTTCAAGACGACCGATATTTTCATATATATCAATATAAGTCTCGGCATCAATCTTCTTAAACGAAATTATCTGAACTGAATCATCAACTGATTTTGAGTCAACTTCGTTGGGAGTCTTTTTTACCTTGATCCTAAACCCTTTAATCCATTTTCGGTTACTCACTTTCATTGGAACGGGAGTTAGATAACAAAAGAATAGACTGTTTTTTTTCTGCATCTGTCAACCAAACGTCAAATTAGTACAAAACCGATTTTCTCAAAGAAAGCGCAGCTGAATATTAAATTGAGAAGTCTCATTGAGGTGTTGCAATAAAGGGTTGCCTTTGTTCGGGGTGTTGATTTTTTTGACAGCCGCATTGTTGTAATAAAATGTGGATTTAAAATTTAAGGGAGAACAGATTTTTGTGTGTGACAGTTGAGTTGAAAGTGGCAACAATAGGCTGTCCTGTCAGTTATTGTGAGGTCACAGAACCCGGACGTGTATGGAAAAAGGATTGATACGGTATCCTTTTTTTATAAACATGAAGTTCGTAATCTATTTAAATACAACCTTATTAATCATATTGTAATCCTAATATGACCTAAAATACGGACGCCTGAAGTAAAACTTACTTTATATAACAAATAGTCGCATGTTTGCTATTCGAAACCTCCAGGCGTCGTAATATAGAGCTGGCATGTATTAAAATTTACTTAGAGAGTACGGATTATGGTGTTAAAAAAGTATATGAAATGTCATTTGTAAAATTATATTTTCTACTTACCTCCCCATGTTGCTTTTATGTAAGTATATAAAAGCTAAAGAAAGTCTTCTAAGCGCCAGAGTGAAAGATTAGCATAATTACCTTTCAACATATTATCTTATTTAGTCTAAAAATGTAAGCTTAGAGAAATGTAAGTAATTTCGTTATCTACGAAATAAGGAAAGCTTATACAGGGCTATCTCATTTACGGAGAAAATAAGTAGGTATATATATAACGATGCCAAGGATAATGTTAAAAGAGTGAGTCAACCCAGGTTTACCCGGATTAGCTTAGCTTTATCTAAGATCTGAGTAAAGTCCGAAACATAATTGGAATAGACTATATTCCTGATACTTTAACAAGGTTTTTGGTAAGCAGAATAATATGGAATATACTAAATATGGATCAAATAATTATTGACTATCTTATATTGATGGAAAAGTGATGATATTTTAGATCAGAACCCCAAGTCAAGCTATATCTAGTACTAGGTACTAGTACCTAACGAGTATTTTCAGTTTTATTGGATATGCTTAAATTTGGGTGCTGAGAATTTTGCATGATAGATAATTAAAAGTTTTTACACAGGACCAGTAAAAACACTAGGTGAATACCCGAGCCTGCTTATGTTCTCCGAAGGAATATCTTTCGAAGAATATCTATAGGGTGACGAAAAACAACCTTAGCAATTATCTTCATGTAACTACGGTCTAAGAATAAAGCAATAGAGCACAGTTCATTGCACCTAATAGTTTTATTTAACGATAATAGAGAAATTGCTGAATGGTGATTTCTTTTTTTCCAGTATTGATTAAGGTTTAGACAGGCTGTAATTACATTATTACGGCCAGGTGTCTTTAAACAAAAGAAATAAAACTTAGGTACCTAAATTGTACCTGCATGTGTTTGTTGTGTAACCTGTTGTGTGTGTGTGGGTAGGTTTTATGAACCTCAGAGCTACCACGATGTCTCAAAAGTAACAACCATATTCATATTTTTATTTGCGTTCCACAATGTACAGTAGGTGTTAAGCATAAAAAAGGCTTAGAGCTAGATACAATCATGGACCCTGGGTGTGCCCAGGGTCCAGGGTCCAAGGCATAATTCAAGTAGAGCCCAGTTCGTACCTGGAGGTAAGCAAAATACAAATATTTACATGCGTTTTAAGGAGAAATTCGTTAGATATATTATTTATGTAGAGGAACAAAAGGTCTTTGTTCAGATACACTCCCATTTCTAAGTAAAACACATGTAATTTGTGTATTGAGTTGTAATATACAATTAAGTGAAAATTAATTGTTAAAATCTTCTTTAGCTTTATAGATAATAATAATCTTCAAACATTTTTTTTACGTATAACGCATGCGCATGGGCATTTCCATTAAATAAATCATAAAATATTATAACGATCGTTTCGGTTTTTCACATTTAAATTACAGTTTCATTGTAATTTGAAATCAATCAAGAAAATGTTAAAACAAATAAAATGGAATTTGTCGTTAGATGATTCCAGCTTAAACTTAATGGCCATTGGAATTTTTAAACAGAATTATGCAACTGGATAAATCATGGTTTCATTTAAATATGACTGTCAATGTAGGCAGTGTTGGCTTACAGCGTCACTGAACAAAAAAGTGTTGACTTATCGATTGTTATTTCCATTGTGCCAATGGATTGTTATCAGTTGACACAGACAAGTCTAAAATAAATTCGAATTAAAAAAATCCCTAAATAATAGCGCCGACATAGTTGGTCTAGTGGTTCTGGGTTCGTATCCCGGTTAAGGCAGTGTTATTCGGGTTTTTTCATTCTGTAATTTTCAGTAGCACGGAGTCTGGATTTGTGCGCGGTTAATAGCGATTGGCTCACCCCCTATTATATTCATACCTACTTATAACATAACTTACTGAGTTACCCAAATGCCTAACCCATTGCAGTAATTCCAATACTTAGATGTTTTAAATCAACCTGAGTCGGTCATATAGAGCGTTAAATGCAGCTTATGCTAGATGGAAGCTTTTCGCTTCGTTCGATCGAAAATGATTCCTTTTTTGCTCCTATGTATCCACTTATTAAAAAAGAAGCAGGTTGAATATATACAATTATACATATATAAAAAAGCTTTAGAATTCATCCAGCCCACAGACGAATTTAGATCTATTTAAAAGGAAAATAAATTAAGTAAAAACGAAAATTGGCTCTACGCTGTCGTGACCCTCATCTGTGAATAGTTTATGCAGGATCTAAAATTCGAGGCAAAGCGGCGTGATGCATTAACCTACGTCACAGCTTAGTATGAACACAAGTAGGGAAGCCGTGGCTTTCACAAAGATTAGGATATTACAGCGAATGTAACATTTGTGATCTAAATGCTGGTGTGTTTAGTGGAGGATATTTAGTATTTTAAATTGTGAGCAAGCCATCTAAAGAAACTACAATTTTTTAGGAACTTTTTGGTTTTTTTTTAGTATTAGCTAGGACAGGGAAAGAGTTAATATAGGTAACTAAACTATTAGTTACCTATATTAACTCTTTCCCTGTCCAATGAATCACATATAATACATAGCCATTGTTTAACTATTGTTTCTACCGTCTGGACAGGCAACCTACACAGTGAATAAACCAAATAAAAGCTTTCAAGAAGTTTTCGAATGGAAACTAAGTAATATTATGGGAATCGATTGCCATAATATAGATATAATTTTCAACAATCAGTTTTAATCACGATTTACATATTCAGCCGCTGTAAAAGGAAAATAAAATTATTCTATGCATACGGTCGTAGCACTTCGTAGTTTATTAAATTCTTGCATGATAAATAATGCAATAAATATTTATTTCGCTCCCATAAAGGAAAAAGACGATTTATTGAAACGATTTAACTTAATTTATTGCGATAGTAGTCTCAATAATATTGGTGAACAATACTTTATTCTAGGTATTCTATTGAACTGGTAGGTCGCGAAATTCAAATCGTAAAATTAGAAATCGGCAAATATAAATGATGTGAATAGAAACTCAACAAAGTCACACGACCTATTTCCCAAATGGGCCGGCCAGAGGACCGTCTATAGATGTCCATTTACAATAACTATCTTTATAATATTATAAACAAGTAGGTAGAACAGCTGTAACTGTCGAAAATCCTAAGAATATGTTAAGTTCACGGAGTCCACATGTCCACATGATTAAGAAATTATACGGATTGCTAGGTACCTAAGGATGAAAAAATTAAAAATAATATTTATGCAGGTATAGCAATCTGGTTTTGTTTTTACTGACAAAGCAACTAAAAATGAAACATAGTGAAACATGCATAATATCTTTTATATTAAATTGCTTCAGAACATCTCAAAGACCACCTGCTTATGTACTCAAAACTTTCATAAAACGGGATAATATCCCTCGAACAGATTTATTTGGTCACCGTACGGCTCCGCGCTTGTCTGCTATCCGACAGAGGATAATATGGGATTTTTACTGAAACCAACTTAAGCCAACACTAAAATGCTTAAAATTTAAATTTAAATAGAAATAAAAGTAAAGTCAGTTTCAACATTAAAAATTAAGCTGTTTTTCGGTGTGTCCTTAGTGTTCATGCATATTTCGTACATCTAAATAAAAACTTAGTACGGAAAACACACTCACATACACACACCACACATACTTATATACACCCACACACACACACCACACACACTCACATACACAAAAACTGTATTGCGCTTGTATGTACTTACCCTATACTTTTAAATAGATTTTTATAGATCTTATTGTATAATTTGCCACATAGCCTTCTTCAAAGGCAAAACTAAACCTTGTCTTATTTGATAAATAAGAATTATAAATATCTCAACTGCATATTATAAGATAATGTCTAAATTTAGAAGAGCGGAGTCTCCTATCACAAGCAGTTTCTTGCTTAAAAGGAGATCTCCAAATCTAGTGTGTAACCGACCTTATGTAAAACCAATAGTTCAAAATAGTGCGATTTTGAACTATTTTGAGGCGCGTACAGAAAGAAAGAGAGTATTATGTTCAAGATGGCATGAAGATGAAAATATTTGTGTTGTGTTTATCAATTTCCAAGTAGTGTGAGACATATTTATAATTCAAATAATTATGTAGGCAACCGGTAAATTAGCCTGATTAAGATAATAATTTTGGTATTTTGGTTTAATCTGATGTACCTACAGTAAACGGGCTGAAAACTAAAGGCCATAATTATTTTTTTTCACCCTAATGTGTAGCTTTGATACGGGAAAACAAAAGCAAAACGTTTTTGAATCGTGACGGTTAAACAACATTCGGCATTAATATAAATACCTTGAGACAAATAGCAACATAAATGTACAACAAACATGACGAAACTATTTTCCCTCGACCTCATATTTCACAACCGTAAAGCCTACTGTGTGGCCCATAGTTTGTGTTTTCTTTTCCTTATTCTTATTACACTTTCTTAAATTTAAGTACAGTGACAAATTACTGAAAACAAACGAATACGAATCACGCGATTGAAACTCATTTGTTTTCAATGTTGTAAACCCTTTATCTGCGTCCTAATCCTCTTTATCCATTCATCGTAGAATTTGAATAGAGAAGAATAGTAAAAATCGTGCAACCTTCAATTCGGCTAAAGTGAGTGAAGCAGATCAATTAGGAAGACTGCGAAATGAATAGGAATTCTTTGTAAGGACTGATCCCTACCATACTGTAAAAGCGCAAAGAAAAGAAGTGGAGATGCCTTTGCATTCCATTCCCTGCACTGGAACAGTCAGCATCCTTACCATGAACCCTTAAAGCAGGGCAGTTTATGTTACGGAAGCGAGACGCCGCTTTACACTGCACGTAGCGTCGTCTCGATTCCACATCGTAAACTGTCCAGCATTAAGAGTTTATGGTAAGGGGGCAGATTCCTTTAATAATAATGAAACTAGTCCTAATCTTTTGCTTTTTCTTCTCATGTTTAGTTCGGCAACAGCAATTGCAATGCTAGAAAACTTATGTAGGTACATAATTTTTAAATAAATGTTTTTAAACATAATCTCAAAAACGCATTCATTTAAAAGGTAAACATATCATTTAGGTTAGGTAGCTGGACTTTATAGAGATTACGACTAGAATAACCCTCTGTTTGAACATGCCTACAGCTGTGTGCAAAAGCTATAGCTGATAGATATTACTCTACAAGAAAATTAATCAACAATCTTTTATTTTTACCCTCAGGGGCGAAGTCGAAGTAAACGTTTACGAAGATATTCACCAACAGCAATCAATTTTATTTCGGGATAATACAGAATAATAATCTTGGGTAGTGCAAACAAAGTTGAGTAGCTGGTAAGCGATATCCACTCCGACCTGCCACTCGATATCGTGAGAATCTACCAATAGGTTCACCGCAATGACCTTATGATAACTACACTCATACTTTGAAGGTCATGTTCTCCTGGCATTACGATCGGGTTTTGTTTCTTTGCTTATTTCTTATATAATAATCCTCTATATCCGTATAGTTGTTGTGATTGCGACTTCAAAGTTTTCATCACTGCCAATATGTAGGTAATTACTAATAGAGATAGGCCCTATACAATGTTCCAGTAAATTAATTCATAGTCAGTATTTAAAGTCAACATATATGCTTATTATGTCCTGACGATTATGAAATGACTCAGGAGAACTCGTCAACTCGATAGTTGAGATAACTTTTAGGCTTGACTTATAAGTCAGCACATCTAAAAAAGCTTCAAGTTACAAGGATTTTTTTACAAAGGATTCCAATTTAGATTAATAAAATGTCTTAACAAGTACATAGTCGTAATAGCTTTCTATTATTATGATAAATTATAACCTCTCTATTATTATGATATATACCAAGGCTTTTAGCAATATTTAGGGCACTTAAAAGTCTTTTTGTTATTTAAATGTTAAGTAATAAGCATTCTACTGTATACGCTCGATGATTTATTATGAGAGATTATTAAAATCTTAACTAAAATATAAAGAAGATCTTTACGTATTTAATCAAACTAATAAAGGTTTTGGGACACTGCAATTTAATTAAATAATACAATTTATTTTACATAAATACAGAACTAGAATATTTGTATACAGATTTCAAATAAACATAATTACATTCTTCACTTTATGAAATATTGAGAACTAAAACATCAAAGTTATTTTATCAGAATTGAAAACGAAAACCAGTCAAACGAATAGAAAACAAAATAGACTAAAGAGATAGTTTAATATTCTAGAGCGACATTGATTAGTGAGACATTGCACCACATTTAATTATGCCAGTTGACTCCTTTGTGATGTCTATCAAGGGTAACCAGCTTACAAGATCATGACCGCACTTCGAGTCAATAATTCTTAAAAAGTAGTCACAGTTGCCGACGAAGAAAGTCTCTACCCTCTCTATAAACTAGACAAAGTAGCTTATTCTAGACACAATTTAAGAGCAATTTACTTTTATTTTAATACTGTTTTATGAGTCGTAAAAAACACTAAATGAAATGGAAATTATGTCGCGCGATGAGAAATGCAATTGGGTCAAGTGAAAATAATTAGAGCAAACATTAATTATAAATGTAATTTTTAATTCACATAACATTTCGTTGATATATTTTGGGATAAGATTTTCTTTAAATTTAACAAGGAGCCAATACTTATTATTTTATAGATGGTGCTAAATAAATAGTGCGGAGTTAGAAATTCTAATATCATATATTGGGACATTCGGTCTTAAAAATCCAGCTCTACTTACGAAAATATTTCTTAAAATACTTGTTTTTCAACATATATTTATCCTTATCCTTCACTGCTATATTCTCTTCAAACTTCTTGGTCCAGTCTTGAATGGGATTCAACGACCTTGCTTCCACAACCGGTGTCGGTAATCTTGTTCTACTAAGCAAACCTTGCAGTGCTTGTAACAAGAAAGAGAGGAGAGACATGGACACCACTATATTAATCGGATCGAATCCAATCGAATGATGATGATATGTCGGGGTGCCGTAGTTAGCATTGCCGCTAACACCGTAACCTGATGACGCGTAGTGACTGTTAAAATTTCTCGATTCCGACACAGTAGGTTCTACCGATGTATCGATCACCTCATTGCTTTTCGGCACTGGTGATTCAATTTGATGTTCTTCTTTACCGCCGGTGATTTTTAAAAGATTTGTTTTCTTATGCACTCTGGATTCTTGTTTTGTATTCTCTATTTTCTCTAATACGGATTGCGCGTTCGTTTGAATTTTCTTCAGCAGCGTCTGAATTTTAGAACTTTGATCCTTTATCATGTTAGCAACGAATACTTTGAAATTTTGAACTGAGGATGTCGAAGGAGTTTTATTTTGTATATCAGATTTCGCTGTAGTTACCACAAGAATTATTATAAACAACGCGATAGATAGGAGCGACATTGTCACAGTCACTGTTTTACAATTAATATTTTTGAAATACATTAACTTTGGTTCAGTTAAGAAGGTGAAATGAAGTATCTATTTCATGTTACTTTTATATATTGTTGGAAATTTAAGGTCTGCTTGGTTAGATAATTATCTGTCACAGGTACTTGGATTCTAATACTTCCCCTTGACATATGTATGACCTAGCTGATCATAGGCCATTTCACATTGTTATGGAGAATGTGACAAAGGTTAATTTGTAGCATGTCGCGTGGAACAAAGAAAGTAACAACACATTTTTACATATAAAATCATCCAAGCTAAGATAATTGGATGTAATTCAATTTAAATTGTCGGTAGGTAATTATTTAAATTTCGCTTTTAGTTATGAAATCGACATTTCTATGTTCCTAGCATTCATTTAACAGCATTATTTTTTCAAAGTTCCTATAGAATATTTAATAAAATACCTACCTTCCCTTTTTTTTCCATCCCGCGATTCTTAACCGGGATTTCATGAAACACTGCTGCAGTTAGCCACAATGACCAATGAACAGGCAAACTCTATTTGTTAAGTATATAAGTATCTACTCACCATTAATAAATATGCTAATTTAGGCAAATAACCTGCCTATAAGTAGCAGTATTTTTTGTGTAGTAAGATTTTAACATGTTGTTGAAGAATAGGATGCGCGCGCTACACGAAACGCTGCGCGAAATGAGAAGACGGTGAGGGGTTGGACTAGCCGACTCCTCGCTGTGCGGAGGCCAGCGGAGACTGGGTTGGGAGACCCACTTCTGCATTGCACTGGCCTTCGCTGAAGACCTGCAGCCGCCCTCGTCGTCTGGGGGGCACTAAAGTTGAAGGTCCGCCCGTCCGTTTTCAGGAAGGACAGCGCCGGCGGGGTTGTCGGTAGAGTGCTAATAGCGATCCCGCCATCATAGGCGCCAGCAGGCATGAGTGGTTTTTAGTGGGTATACCTTCGTGGATCGGCCTTTTCGGTTCACGGGGGGGAGTCCCACATCAGCCCGTCGTCTCCCAACGGTGGAAAGTTTTACTAACCGCAGAAGTAAACAATGATTGAAGCGCCATCTACAAATCAATTTTTAAACAAGTTAGGGTCTAATGAAGTTGCCTCTAATGTACACGGGTAATGGCTTTATCAGTTTCAGAAATGTTAAAACTAATAACAAAAAATCAATGAAACATTTGAAAAATCGTTACTTAACTAAACCTTGAGATTTCAAGAATTAAGATAATGTAAAAAATTTAGAATTAAAAACCTAGTAAGCGCCATCTCTTAGTCAAAGTAAACATTAATGAAGTCGTCGATATGTAAGTACATACCTATCTATGAAAACCTATCAAATCCACAAATGAACGAAAACAAACAATTTCAAATTTTACTACAATCAAGTTTAGTAATACGTAGAAAAATTAAAGTACCGCGTCTACGCAACGTCAAAACTTATAACAGCGACCCCTTCAAGTATTGAATGAAAAGAGCACGCACAGTTGGCCGATGCGCGCGCAAGAGTTTAAGTGTCAAGTTATAGATGGCGTTCGTAACGCAAGTGCGCACACGTTGACTGTTAGCGACATCTATGGTATACGATTGTACTAATTGAGAAACTTAAGCCTCACCTAGTTAAGTCCAACTTTTACAGATAGCCCCACTTCACAATGCCCAATAATAATCTAACTATGTAGCCAAGCGCTATGTAGTAACTTTAGTAAGCTAATTCAAGAATTTCAAACCTTTTAAAGATAGGTATTTTGAAATATTTTTTAAATTTCAAGGCATTCAGGTTTTACATAACAATATTGAATAGGCAAATAACTACGTAGGTCAAAGTTAGCAACCTAACTATTAAGTTTTAAGAATATCAACCTTAAACCTGCTATTATGAACATAGTCGATTTTTTTACATCTTACACTAAAAAATGTTTACTTGGAGAGTTGCAAGTTTCCCTCAGATATTTAATATTACAAAGTATCTATATAGCTAAAATATGCAACAACAAGATATTTAAAATCATCAGATCTTATAATTATCATGAACAAAGAATTGTGTTCCTTGTGCCTGCAACCGCATTACGCTTCATACAAGTAATAAAGCAAGCGCGGTAGCCGTCTCAAAGCAAAGTAATTATTCATCACCCGAACAAATCTTAAGCAAACAATACAGTGCTGATGCATAATTACAGAGAGATAAAGGGCCGGTGTACTTACAAAGTGGTAAGTGGGAACTCAAAATAAATGGCCGTGGACTACGATATTAATTCCTCGTTTGTCGGAGTCGCTACGCGGCAATTTTTTTAAAGGCACCGTAGGGTTAATTGTAACGAAGCGGTATTCGGACAGTGAAATATTTGGAGCGGCGTTGCAATAAGAAGTTGGGAATTTTAGGGGTTTCTTTTTTTATTTGAGTAAATTACCTACCGTTACAGTTCGCTTCTTTTGCGATTTGATTGTTAAGCTGCGTCAACTCTAGGACAATCGTTTCAGAGGTTTTATTTGCTAAGCTTTCAAATTGCTCTACGCAACGTACTCTGTAGATACTTTAGCGAGACCTTAAAAGCTTAGTATAAATGTTAACACTTACAAGACGTTTTACAGGTCTTTTAATATAATTAACGAGGTCGTAGTTCGATTTGTGAGATCACGACCATCGCGTGACCGCTTTAACACGAGTATCCTCGTTTCATTGGAGAACACGTAGAGCCACTACACTAGGTAAACAATCAAGACTGCAGAAATCCACAAGTAAAAATAAGAGATTAAAATAATTAGTAAAATTGTGGAAACGTCAGAAAGTATAAGTAAGTCTAATAGTTTTTTCTGCTATATTTATTACGGGGACTGGATGTAAATACTGACCCTCTCATTCATAAACGAAAATCATACCGGCATTAACTAACCCCGTATCAAATCTATTGGCATCTGTATTCTTTGATACGTAAACGACAGTGACAGGTATAATTTAATCCTTGGCTTAAAATTTTTATTTTTAATACTAAGGAATATAAAGTAGCCAGCAGTTTGTCGTTATAGCATAGACAAGCTTTATGCCATAATGCCAGTAAAGCGCCTTTTTTTTCTTGCGAACTCGGTCGTCCTATTTTGTGCACAGGAAACAGTTTTAGAATCGGGTAAGGGCTTAGTCAAATAATAAAAATTGAATACCTTTTAATAATAAAAAAAATCCTGATTTTCTTTAAGAATTCATAACGACATAATATAAAAAAGCTACATAAATCTTTATCCCATACAGAATGAATAATAAAAAACTATCTATTCGTATTTTATTTAATTAACTTTTGTTCTTTTATATTGTGTGTAGTTCTATATAAAGCTACTCTACAAAATTTTGTTCCAAATCTTACTGTCAGCTAACAATGTGAAAAAATGCTAAGTATAAAAATACTTCATTAAACTAACTTTTATCAGCCGTGTTAATCAATGGGCGTGGGCTAGTAAAATCTGATAATGGGATTGAAAAATGCTATGTATCGGCGACTGCAAGAGAAAAAGGGACCCAAAATAATGGTCGATAAAGCTTACTTTTGCTCAATAATATAGGTGTAACTCTTTGATTTTACCAGGTTAAACAGCAGTCTAAGCAAACTAGAGTTTTATAATAACGACAGTGGATTAATTGGAACATCCTTAGCCAATTAATTCGGTATTAACTCGTTAGATCTGAGAGCACCTCTATTCACGGAGAACCCGGCTTCTGAATAACGATAAATCCATAACCGCCTATACTTAAATTTAGCATGAGCAAGCTTATTGGTAAAGCAATAAAATTTTGATAGTCTTGTATAAAAATTAATAAAGTTTATTTAGAATCCTGCTGATTTAGAGCCCATTCTGAATCTGCTGGTTGAACATTAAAGCATTGAATGAGTTAAAAAAGTGCCCGCGCGACCGTATAACTATGGTAATCATTTTTATTATTGTTTTATGGATGATAATCAGCAGCATTTGGTGATTCCAAGTAATCTGAGCAACTGCTTGATAATATCCATATTAATTCAATCTTAATAATAATAATATAACTGTTCTATGGCAGCTGGTGACGATCTATCGTCTGCTATTTATATAGAAGAGCCATGAAGTATTCCCAGTTAGTGGTCCATTTCAATATATAATGAAGCTTTTAAAGACCCCTGTCAGCAGGCGTGTCTTCCAAAATACTTGGTAGAGGTTATATTATATCCAGGATTCCTTAGTTTTCCTAAACTTTAACTTGCCATATCATATAGGTAATGTCGGTTTTCCGCGATGTTTACCTGAAAGTGCAAATTACATCCATACTAATAAAAGAGTTTGTTTGGTTGAACCCGCTAATCTCAGGAACTACCTACTGGTTAGAATTTAAAAAAATCTTTTTGTGTTGGATAGTCTATTTAGTTATCGAGGAAGGCTAGGTTAAAAAACATTCGAAATCGACGCGGAAAAACTCGCAGGCGGGGTTTCTAGTAATTAATAATTTGTTAAGAGTTGTTCGCGACGAAGCGTCACCAACACTCAATTGTTATTTGTATTAACTTAAGAGTCATACACAATAAAGATAGTATTAGAATAGATAGTTACGGCGATACTTCGCCAATAGCGTTTCAGCTAAATAAAGCATTGTGATAGGTTTTCAGGACAGTGAGTCACTGAAAATAGGGTAATTTAGGTCTTGTTTTATTTAGTTAATAAACTTAAACTCATAAACAGGTAGTCATACACCTAGAATAGTTTAGAAACCCACTGTTGAATTCCTTGACTTGATCATGACGGTAAGAGTGTTATAAATCATGAACGGTTAGGAACCCTGGGTCTAGACTTACTCAGAGTACTAGCCCCAGCCGTAGTATGCCCTAGACACTCTTATCCTCGTGATTGAAAGAGGGATGGGCAGATGGACAGCCTTTTTGCAATAACATGAAAATGCGACTCTTTGTACCGGCATATAATGGTACATGGTGCCTTATGTGCTTGGTATGTAATGTTTAGATAGCTTAACTTCGCTAATTTGATAGATTAGCTAGTGCTTTCAGTTTATTTCATGAACCTAGCTCTGGTAGTTTTCTAGACAATCGCCTAGAAAAATAATATTCCACCAAAATTTCCAATTTTTTCCCCTTTTTCATTCCACAACTTTTCAGCCATAAGGCTTAGGAGGTACCACTATACCTCATTAGATAGGTGGGATCAGCAGGATTCCAACGATGTATGACACACCTGCGTACTGATTAGGGTATAAGTAGAATAAGCAAAAAACTGTATATTTTGTAATAATTTTGTATAATAAAGTTTGTCTCGGGGAACGGCTCGCGGTGGCTCTCGTTATGGTAAAGGAGCGTCATACTTAAGTGCGCGCTCAAATCGGGTCATTTGTAGTCATCGGCAGAGCCCATTTTTTGTTAACTTAGAATCACTTGAAGAATTTAGAAGCAAGTCGAGTCGTTCCCTGAATAGTCCTGAAGAGTTATAAAATAGTGTTTTCATTAGTCCGAAGTACGAGATACCCCTTCTTTGTAAGTATAGATATCTTCAAGCTACGGTGTCATTCACAGGGATCCCTGAACCGTAGGTGCAGGACGTGAGTGCTTCACGAGTGTGGTACGCTGGTATTGTACTCGACCGAAGCGCCCGTCTGGCACATCTGATGGTCCTTCGAGCCGGATATCCGTGTGGGTGCCGCTGAAGACAGAAGACTTATAGCTACGACTTCAAGCCAACTTCAAGAATGCCGGTTACCAGATCGCAGGGCAAGGCGCCTGAAGAACGGGTGGTGGAGGCGAGCAGAGAACATCCCCCCGCCATTCGACATCAGCTACCCCCGCGTTCACCATCCACGATCGAGGGCGCCGAGTCGGCGCGACCACCGCAAGCGGCCGGCGGAAACAACACGCCTACACTAACCCTGATACCGTTGGAGCGTGTCGAAGCTACGTCGAGTGCCAGAAGGGGAACCCGCATAGAGAAGGACTATTCAGACAGAACGATGAAACCAACCGATAAGAGCATGCCGATGACTACCCGGGGTGACGCCCGTCAAGAATATCAGAGACCGCCGTCAAACAAGACGAACCGGTCAAACAGAAAAGCTATGAAAGCACGTGAAGACTTATTGAAAATTAAGTTGGAGCTTGCCCAGTTAGCGTTACAGAGAGCCGAAGAGGAGTCGGACGATGGCTACATAGATGACAGGATATCGAACGACGAGTACGTGCGATCCTGGCTGGAAGAAGCGCCGGAGCCTGAACGATTCAGGTCCAGAAAGGAGGACATCGCCGCCGAGGGAGACGACTTGCCACCCCCTGCGGAATCAGAGAATATAGTGAACCTCCAGCTAACAGGGCCTTCTATGAAACCCAGTGATGAGAAGAATACAGTGCCATCAAAACAGATAGAGGACTCCAAGGCTGAGGACTCACTCCGTCCGTTCATCACGGAGTTGACGTCTGCTATAGCGTCGCTAGCCGACAAGAAGATAGGACCATGGACTCCGAGCAACCCCTCGGCGTCGAAGGTCATCATGACGCTCCCGAATTTCAGCGGGGCGCATACAGAGTGGTTGTCATTTCGTGCCATCTATGAGACCACACGGGGATATTTCAACGACGTTGAAAACACAGCGCGACTTAGAAGGAGCCTACGCGGGAGAGCGCTCGAGACAGTGAGCTCCGAACTTATCGGACATGCGAGACCGGACGACATCATGAGGGAGCTGGAGCTGCAGTTCGGCCGTCCAGACTCAATAGCACAAGCGGAGACAGACAGACTGCGAGGACTGCCGCGCTGCAGTGAAACGCCCAAGGACATATGTACGTTCGCGAGTCGAGTCCGGAGCGGTATCGTCACTCTTCGCGCTCTCAAGAAGGAACATTACCTCATGAATGCTGAGTTGATGCGTGTGCTCACAGAGAAGCTACCGAATTCCCTTCGTGTGCAGTGGTACAGGACGTACACAGAAAAATATAACTCAGTGCCTAACCTCACCCTCTTCAGTGATTATATCACCGAACAAGCTCGGTTTTGTAGTGCTTTCGCGCCGCCGGAGAACATCAGTGCAGCCGACGGGCCCGTGCAGAGACGTGCGACGCAGAGGACTCACACAGCTACGGACAGACCGGCCGCGAAATGCCGATTGTGCGACAAGAGCGGACACTAGGCATCCGACTGTGCTAAGTTCAAAGAAGCGTCGCCGGAGAAGAGATGGGAGCTCGCTAAAGCGCAGCACATGTGTTTTCGCTGCCTACGGACGAGGCGATATGGTCACACGTGTAAACCTAAGAAGTGTGGTGAGAAGGGGTGTCCAGCGACGCATCATAGACTCCTTCACGGCAGTAAGAAGCCCGCGGCCGAGCAGAGCGACAAGCCAGAGACTCCAGCAGTGAATAACTCGACTCAAGAGACAGTCGCGAGCTCGCGTGCTACCTCTAGTCACGCGTATTTGAAAATAGTGCCTGTGAGAGTGATCGGACCGGCGGGAGAGCTGCCGACGTATGCGCTTCTCGACGACGGATCGACTGTGTCGCTGATAGATGAGGACGTCGCCAAGCAGATCGGAGCTAGAGGCCGCGTTGACCCTCTTAAAATAGGAGCGATCGGAAACACTATGATCGACACACCCGGTTCGCGTCGTGTCACCGTTACGCTCGCGAGCAGAGGAGACAGCAGAGTGCCGTTCAGAGCGCGCACTATACCGAAGCTCGACCTCGCCCCGCAGACTGTCAGTGAAGAGGACATATCGCGATGCAGCCACCTGCAAGACATCAGAGAGCAGCTGATATACAACACAGGCGCACCCAAGATTCTTATTGGGCAAGACAACTGGCACCTACTGTTAGCTAGCGAGGTACGTAGAGGGCCGCAGCATCAGCCCGTCGCGTCGCTAACATCGGTCGGTTGGACTCTGCACGGTGCGCACACAAGGACTCTGGGTCAGCAGGTGAATTACGTCAACGGACTGACGAACGCTGACCAGAAACTCGAACAGCAGCTACGCGAATTCTTCGCCCTAGAATCACTGATCGTCAACCCGCGACGCCCAGACTCTGACCCAGAGAAGCAGGCAGAGGACATCCTGAGTAAAAATACCGTACAGTTAGAAGATGGACACATAGAAACCGCTATGCTGTGGAAAGACAGCCGCATAGAAATGCCAGATAGTTATGAGACAGCCCTAAAGAGACTCGTCTCTATAGAGAAGAAGCTGGACAGCAAACCTGCACTCAGAGACCGATATATAGAACAGATAGACGCCCTCGTCAAGAAGGGCTACGCAGAGAAAGCTCCCAGCACCACTACACCCGGTAGAACCTGGTATCTACCTCACTTCGATGTCTTCAACCCGATGAAGCCGGATAAACTCCGTATAGTACACGATGCCGCCGCCAAATCGCGTGGGATGTCACTCAACGACTTCCTCCTAACAGGACCCGACCTGCTGCAGTCGCTGCCGGGCGTGATGATGCGCTTCCGCAGACATAATATCGCCGTCTCCAGCGACATCGCGGAGATGTTCATGCAGGTGAAGGTTCGCAGAGAGGACAGAGACGCACTCCGATACCTCTGGAGAGGAAACAGACGTGAAGGGGCGCCCGAAGAGTACCGCATGACGTCCATCATCTTCGGCGCAGCCAGCTCACCGTGCATGGCCATATTCGCGAAGAACTGGAACGCGAGGAGATACGCCGCAGAGTATCCAGAGGCCGTGGAGGCGATAGTAGAGAATCATTACATGGATGATTACCTGGACAGCTACAGGACATTAGAGGAGGCGACGCGCATCGCGACAGCTGTCAGAGACATACACAGGAAGGCACGCTTCGAGCTAGGAAAGTGGGTGTCAAATAGCACCGAACTTATAGAAAATATAGAGCCGACACGCGGCACAACAGAAGTGGTCAACATAGGACACAGTGATAATATAGAGAAGATACTCGGTTTAATATGGAAACCGCAGTCAGACGTGCTGAGCTTCAATTTAACGCTCGCACGACTCCCGAGCAGTATATTAGAAAAGGGAGCGCCTACAAAAAGGGAGGCTCTCAAGATCGTAATGTCGCTGTACGACCCGCTCGGCCTCGCCTCACCAGTCACGATTCGGGCAAAACAAATATTACAAGAGGCCTGGAGGCGAGGCGTCGACTGAGACCAACCGTTCGACTCAGACCTGGCTACGCAGTGGACAAGCTGGATACCACACTTAAAGAAACTTAAGGACGTCAGTGTACCGAGATGTTACCCGGGATATAGTGAAGCTACAGAGACACAAGTTCACGTGTTCACCGACGCGAGCGAGGTGGCATATGCAGCGGCGGTGTACTGGCGAACCATCACAGAAGACGGCGCTACACACGTCAGCCTCGTCATGGCGAAGGCGAAGGTGGCGCCGCTCAAGCTTCACTCCATACCGCGTCTCGAGTTGCAGGCCGCGGTGATGGGAACCCGCGTGGCTGTAGCTGTGATACGCGAGCACAAGATCGAGCCCGCATCAGTGACATATTGGTCAGACAGTAAGACCGTGCTTACGTGGATACGACGTGGAGCACGCGTGTACAAGCCCTTCGTTGCTCATCGTATAGCCGCGATCGAGGATGGCAGCAAAGTGGACGACTGGCGGTGGATACCTACCAAGCAAAATGTAGCGGACCTCGCCACACGAGACGTGCCACACGACCTACATTCAACACACGAGTGGTACAACGGACCCCGCTTCCTGTACGAGGAGCCATCGTCGTGGCCGACAGAGAAGCCCCTCACAGACGAGCCAACAGGCGAGGAGCGGACACTCGTCACCATCGACAGTACCGACGATAGGGTACTGACAGAGGTCGTGCCGGATTCAGCGCGTTTTTCAAAGTGGGAGCGACTACTGCGCGCCACAGCAGGTGTTTTACACTTTATAACACAGTGTCGAAAGCGTAGAGAGAAAACCTACTACAAACGCACCAAGAAGGGTGCCGACAGCGATCCAGACTGGCGTAAGCAGGCACCGAGTATAGTAGCGCCACCAACGGCGCCGAGAAAGAGTCGTGTAGCGGAGCGACTCGTCATAGAAGCCGAGCATCTCAAACAGGCCGAGAGAATGCTCGTACAGATAGTACAGCGTGAAGTTTTCGCTCAAGAGAGGGCGAACCTTAAAGAAAACCGAGAGATATCGAAAGATAGCAGGCTGCGACCGCTGCGCATAGAAATTTCAGACGACGTGATACGTCTGAGTAGCCGTATAGACGCCGTCAGCGGCATAGAAGAAGAAGTGAAGCGTCCGCCTATACTACACGGCGACCATCGCATCACACAGTTATATATAGACTGGACACATCGCAGTCTACAACACAGTGGGACCGAACTCACCGTTAACGAGGTACGACAGCATTATTGGGTCGTAAAATTGCGACCAACAACGAAGATGGTGGTGAGCAGATGCCTACAGTGCCGTATTCGTAAGGCACAACCCCCCGTACCTGCGACTGGCGACCACCCGAGGACGCGCCTCGCGCATCACCAGAGGCCTTTCACTTTCACCGGGCTAGACTACTTCGGCCCGTTGTCCGTGACCGTCGGCCGCCAACATCAAAAAAGGTACGTGGCGCTGTTTACGTGTCTCACCACCAGAGCCGTTCACCTCGAGATCGCGAGCAGCCTCAGCGCAGACTCCGCTATACTGGCGCTGCGCCGATTCATAGCACGTCGAGGCTGCCCTACGAAGATACATTCGGATAACGGTACCAACATGCATGGCGCCGACAAGGAGCTGCGCGATGCGTCTAAAGAGGAGGCGAGTCGTCGAGGCGTAGTGTGGCGCTTCATAACGCCATCCGCGCCGTTCATGGGAGGAGCCTGGGAACGCCTCGTTCGATGCGTAAAGTCCGCGTTATATAACGTGCTCCAGGAGAAACACCCGCACGAAGAGGTGTTGTCCACACTGCTGTGTGAGGCAGAGTACACAGTAAACAGCCGACCGTTGACACACGTGTCCGTCGACAGTGAGGACGATGAGGCCATCACGCCGAACCACTTCCTACTAGGTGGCTCGGCAAGAGTACCTTCCCCCGGCGAGTTCACCGAGCAAGACATCGACAGCAAGAAGCACTGGCGACGCTCTCAAATACTTGCTGACATGTTTTGGCGTCGCTGGGTGCGTGAGTATCTCCCAGAGCTTCAATACCGGCGGGAGCCGCAAAGCCGCGGCCCCAGTCAACAAGTGGACGACCCCGTACTCATAGCGGACGGACAGCTGCCTCGCAACACTTGGCCGCGAGGCAGGATAGTAGCAGTTTTCCCCGGAGCAGACGGCGAAGTCCGGACCGCTGAAGTGCGCACAGCTGGCGGCACTCTCAAGCGTCCGGTGAAGAAACTCATCCCACTCCCGAAGTAGACGAGAGAGGAAGGCACCGGCGGGAGACGCGTAGTCTAACGCCGTGCCCATCGACAGCGCCGCAAGGCGCTCCAGTAGCGTGTGCCACAGCACGCAATCGCAGCGCGCGTCATCAGATGCGCGACAGCGCATGCACCACATGCGCCAGCAGCCGTCCCCGCGGTGTGAACCGCAGGGGCATCGACAGCGCCGCAAGGCGCTCCAGTAGCGTGTGCCACAGCACGCAATCGCAGCGCGCGTCATCAGATGCGCGACAGCGCATGCACCACATGCGCCAGCAGCCGTCCCCGCGGTGTGAACCGCAGGGGCATCGACAGCGCCGCAAGGCGCTCCAGTAGCGTGTGCCACAGCACGCAATCGCAGCGCGCTTCATCAGATGCGCGATAGCGCATGCACCACATGCGCCAGCAGCCGTCCCCGCGGTGTGAACCGCAGGGGCATCGACAGCGCCGCAAGGCGCTCCAGTAGCGTGCGCCACAGCGCGCGATCACAGCGCGTGCCACAGCGCGCGATCATAGCGTGCGTCATCCGATGCACGACAGCGCATGTACCCCATGCGCCAGCCAGCAGTCCCAGCGGTGTGAACCGCAGGGGCACCGACAGCGCCGCAGGGCGCTCCAGCAGCGCGTGCCACAGCACGCGACGACAGTGCGCGTCATTAGATGCGCAACAGCGCATGCACCCCATGCGCCGACCGCAGTCCCAGCGGTGTGAACCGCAGGGGCACCGACAGCGCCGCAGGGCGCTCCAGCAGTGCGTGCCACAGCACGCAACCACAGCGCGCGTCATCAGGCGCGCTACAACGCATGCACCACATGCGTCAGATGTCGTCCCAGCGGCATGAACCGCATGGGCATCGACAGCATCAGCGCCTTCAGCAGGCGTGCCGCAGCGCGCGATTATAACGCGTACAGCAGCGCGTGTCCTCAACGCGTGCCACAGCGCGTATCAGCGCGCGATTATAACGCGTACAGCAGCGCGTGTCCTCAACGCGTGCCACAGCGCGTATCAGCGCGCGATTATAACGCGTACAGCAGCGCGTGTCCTCAACGCGTGCCACAGCGCGTATCAGCGCGCGAGTACAGCGCGCACAGCAGCGCGTGTCATTAACGCGTACCACAGCGCGTGTCATCAGCGCGCGTAATAACGCGTGCACCATTGTGCATCACCGGCGCGCAGACGCCGCATCCATGAGGCGGACCAACCAGGCGGCACACCAGCGAACCCCGCCGCGAATTTACGTCGCGGCGGCAGGCGTCGCAACAGACACCGACAGCACTGGCGGCGAACCCCGTTACGGCCCAGGCCGTGACGGCCGGAATCGCGCTAGCCAGGCGCATCCACCACGCCAACCGGCGACCCCCGTCGCGGTAGAACGTCGCGATGATAGGCGTCGCACAGAGCAGATGCGCCTACCAAAAATGAAAGAGCAAAACGCAGCTACGTGGTGGCGAGTATCACGCTACCAAAGGCGTCACCAGACACAGCAGAGAGAGCGGGGCGGCGGGCATCGCGACGGCAAGCGTCGCGACTGCGGTCGTCGCTCACCGGAGTGATGCAGCGCCGCGCCGACACCGAGCCGAGTCGTCACTGCACTGCACGGCGGGAGAGATGTTCGCGACGAAGCGTCACCAACACTCAATTGTTATTTGTATTAACTTAAGAGTCATACACAATAAAGATAGTATTAGAATAGATAGTTACGGCGATACTTCGCCAATAGCGTTTCAGCTAAATAAAGCATTGTGATAGGTTTTCAGGACAGTGAGTCACTGAAAATAGGGTAATTTAGGTCTTGTTTTATTTAGTTAATAAACTTAAACTCATAAACAGGTAGTCATACACCTAGAATAGTTTAGAAACCCACTGTTGAATTCCTTGACTTGATCATGACGGTAAGAGTGTTATAAATCATGAACGGTTAGGAACCCTGGGTCTAGACTTACTCAGAGTACTAGCCCCAGCCGTAGTATGCCCTAGACACTCTTATCCTCGTGATTGAAAGAGGGATGGGCAGATGGACAGCCTTTTTGCAATAACATGAAAATGCGACTCTTTGTACCGGCATATAATGGTACATGGTGCCTTATGTGCTTGGTATGTAATGTTTAGATAGCTTAACTTCGCTAATTTGATAGATTAGCTAGTGCTTTCAGTTTATTTCATGAACCTAGCTCTGGTAGTTTTCTAGACAATCGCCTAGAAAAATAATATTCCACCAAAATTTCCAATTTTTTCCCCTTTTTCATTCCACAACTTTTCAGCCATAAGGCTTAGGAGGTACCACTATACCTCATTAGATAGGTGGGATCAGCAGGATTCCAACGATGTATGACACACCTGCGTACTGATTAGGGTATAAGTAGAATAAGCAAAAAACTGTATATTTTGTAATAATTTTGTATAATAAAGTTTGTCTCGGGGAACGGCTCGCGGTGGCTCTCGTTATGGTAAAGGAGCGTCATACTTAAGTGCGCGCTCAAATCGGGTCATTTGTAGTCATCGGCAGAGCCCATTTTTTGTTAACTTAGAATCACTTGAAGAATTTAGAAGCAAGTCGAGTCGTTCCCTGAATAGTCCTGAAGAGTTATAAAATAGTGTTTTCATTAGTCCGAAGTACGAGATACCCCTTCTTTGTAAGTATAGATATCTTCAAGCTACGGTGTCATTCACAGGGATCCCTGAACCGTAGGTGCAGGACGTGAGTGCTTCACGAGTGTGGTACGCTGGTATTGTACTCGACCGAAGCGCCCGTCTGGCACAAGAGTAGTAAATGATATTAAATTATTTTATTTCTGCAAATAAGTTTTGAAAAACACTTTTACACGTCATTTTTTTTAAACTAGTTAGATGGCGTCGGCATTTCCTAACTGACTACCTCTGAGAAGAAATACCGAAACAAACTTAGGGGTCAAGATCTTTTTTAAAGTCCAGACAGGTAAGTTAATGAAGTAAGATATTTTGGGTGCATTACCGCGATTGTGTTTTTTTGTTAAATGAAAGATTTAAAAACAGCGTAAATGCTATAGTTGTTTTAGCTATCAACAAAACATGAAAAACGAGCGTTAAACGAGACAGGATACAAACAGGATCAACGAGCCATAGAAACAGTACATTGTATTAATTTAAATATACTCATAAATTATCTACTCGGTATCCAAAAAATATTAGGGATATCGTGTTTAGTTGTATCTAGGCAAACAAGATAAGATCGCAACACAAGTGAGCTCGTATTCAATTTGCCGCCAGCGCAGTTGTTGAAAAATAATTAAAAATGCAATTAAAATTCACCATAAATCCGTCAGCCGCCCCGCCTAGCGTGTAAACAAACTCAAATTAAAACCAAACTATAAATAAATGCGTCGTTATGTTGTTTTAGTGTAATCGTATATCGACGCTCCTGGATTTTAATGGTTTTGTTAACGTGACATCCAATCACACCGGATAGAATGTCTAATGGAATCTCTTTGTTATTCGTCAATTACAAATCACTATACCTGTGCCGTCCTAACAATGCAGATGATAATTATCAATAGAAATACATTACATATGTACATACATACATTAAATTATTAATGTAGATACGTACCTACCTACCTTCTTATTCAACTTACTTTATTTCCATTAGGTTTTCATATCAATCACAATCAATTTATGAATCGTCATAAGAATTTTAAAGGAATGACTTTCTTTTTAACTTTCGGTTTGAATTGAGCTTAAGGCTTAATTAATTGTAGGTAGATACATAATATTTCATAATGTGCCTTCAGGCGATGGTTACGTTGCATTTCCGTTCTAACGATAGTAATTTAATAATAATTTACAGCCAATATGTTTAGAACATCTCAGTTTATTAACACGAAATTAATGTATTGCAAAACACGTTCGGTGTAATAGTGCAGTCACTTCGCGAATGAGGATTATAAAATATCGCAACAGCAATCAAAATTTTCTCTCACGGCTGCATCGTATCTCTTTCTAACGCAATGGTGTGAAAGAGATATGCATCTTTACTAGGAACAAAGTAAAACAGGTGCCCGCTGTTCTTTTATGGAGGCAGGTGTATTTGTTTAAAGTATCAAATCGTCCAATTAATACCTTTATAAAGAAGACCTTTTGTATCCATCCCGATAATTTCGGGGTATATTGTGTAACTTTTTGTTACATCATTTAACCAATCAATGGGCTATTAAACTGGAACCGAAACGACAGCAAAAACTTTTAAAACATTTTATTGTTACAAAACTATTCAAACTTTATTAAAATTAGACACATGAGCTAAGTTACGCTCATAAATGAAAGGGTGAAATTTAAATATTAAATGTTATAATTATTGCTTTTTTAATCATATGTACTTAAATCATTCCTTTTTTATAAATGTATTCAAATATAGAACGAAAATAATTAAATTCCACCCTGTACAATTTCAATTAATCCTGCAATATCACATGAAGCTATTCAATTTAAAAATCAAGTTGATATTTTAAATATAATACTCAAAATCGTGGTATTGTGTAAAGAAGTATGTTAGTCTATTGTTGATAGGCTGTACAGATAGTGAAAAAGAAAAGAAATTCACGTAAGTTCTTCTGAATTAATTTTATTCATATTTTTTAGCCTAATCGTCAAAATGAAAAGAAAATTACTTAAGATTAAAATGTATGAAAAATACTTTAATTATAAATATGTCTAGATGGAGTGTCAAGGCACTGACAGCGTCGGGATTTTTTAGCGCCAATAGTCAGCCCCTACAGCTTTTTGGCGCCAATGGAGACGCTTGTTTATCTATCATAAAATAACGTAATAAATATGGCGAAATTAGCTATTAAAGTGTGTAGAAATTACAGAGGCCAATTGAATATTAATAAATATGTATCCTAAAAACCGGTAAGTTAAATAAATTTTATCAATAGTTCCGGCAGAATGAGTTATTGAAAATATTGGAAAATAAATAAATACAAAAGCTTGTGTAAGTCGTAGCTGTCACGCACACATGTCAAAACGGTTGGCACGTTAATTTTTGTTTCATAATAGCGCGAGACTCCATCTAGATAATCTAAGGAAAAATATAATTAAGCTATTACCTACGAATCCAAGTTGTGGCATAATAAACAGCTTTCATGTCAACGATCGAATTTAAGTGACAGAAATATTATTTATGACATTTTTATGGCATGATAACGAAGGAAAGACATCACTTAGATTCAGGATCGGTTATAAGAGCGATTTATTATCCATAGTGAAATACCCAAACTATGTGTAACCCATGGCTTAATAATACAGGTCTGCTGGGGAGGGATGGGTATCCCTCCGCCGGGCATTCTCGATGAACCCATCCTAGGTAACCCTACATAGGTAACCCTACCTAGGATGGCTCATCGACAATGCCCGGTTTAACACTAGCCGTACGGCTCGCAACCCCACCTCATTAGCTCATGAATCAGGGCTACGTTTGATTCCGTAACTAATCGGACTTCTCCGTTTGCATACGTAAGTAAAACTGGAAAATAGTTTCTACCCAAATAATATGGAAAACACTCACAAAAGTAGCAATGGGTAGCTCTAGATGTACGGGCTAACAAACTTAATTATGACGTCACACAGCACATCACTTTTTCTAATGATCAGAGAATTGTATATTAAGACATGGTGTACCCAAGCTTTTTAAGAACAACATTAGGTACAAATACAACAAAGAGCAATTATAAAACTGCTTCCTAGAACTGAGACAATTTCCTAATTCCTTTAGTGGGTAGTTGACAATAGACAGATCCAGACACGGCAGTGTGTCCGCCAAGTTCGAATTTAATTAGGTAAACTAAGTAGATATTTTATTATTATTCAACAATTACTGATATACTTATCAGTTTCTGAATTATCTATTAAATGCTTCTGTTTATGAGTTTCATGACCAATATACGATTTTCTTATACCTAATATATAAAAACATCTTGAAGTAACGACTCCCTTATTGTTTTACTAATTGGCGCTCTAACTGAATGATTGGCTTATTTTAAAGCCTAGATATACTACTTAGTTAACTACAACACATACAAAATTGAAAGAAATTTTAACTACCCTATAAATAAGAAACTATTACAGACTAACAGAGCATTTTTCGTACAACTTATAGTGATCTTAATTCAAATTGGTGATAATTATTAATTAGGTATTAAATGGTAAGAAGAATTTTACTAGTCAACTACCCTATCAAGGGAAGCAATATTTGTTCTCATCAGCTAGGGCGCTGACGTGAACAAACCTTAACCTTATACTAAGACGCCAGATTGGCTGCCGCCGCTGTTGCTGCAGCGACACTCGCGTTCGTGATTGGTGGCTGCGGTAGAAGAAGATCAGCCAAACGACCTGCTTCGCGAAGACCTGAGAGGAACGCACCATGCACTGTCGCTGGATAGTTCCGCATTGTGTGTTCACCTGAATACAGGGAAATAGGATGGTTTTATCTAGTACCTACTATTGATTAAATTGATATTGAAAATGTGCACAATGCACCTACTTAACAAAAAATTACATACATGAAAAAAATGATTGATTCGTACATTTTCTATTAATAGAGAAAGTTCTTAAATTATCCTAAAAGTTGGTTGACCTTTCTAACGAAAAACGGTTCGCCCGCCACTGGAATCACACTAATTTAATCTACGTAATTCTAATTTTAAATGTGAAACACAACATTATGTATTTATATAACCGTCACGGCTGTGACTTCAGAAGGGTCCAGTGGTGTTACATATCTTATGACGTCATTAACTCCCGTGTGTTAATTAGTTTTTAAATCGAAAACAATTAAAAGGCTTTGTAACGATGATAAAATGGTATGGAATATTTTAACTACTTTCGAACTGAATCATAAAGAAATATGATGCTTTAGTAAGTACATAAAATAGGCCTGATACCCTTACAGTGGAAAGCAGAGGTGGCGGTAGTCGCGGTCAACCATCTTTTCAACATTTATCATAACAATAGCCCTTTATTGGTTCTGCGGCGAACTCTTCGCCTCTTTGGTCTCGATTTCTCAATTACAAAAAAGAATTGTATTCTTTACCAATCTTCCCCTGGAGAAATAAAGAAGGTAGGTACGTACTTTGTTGAAAGATACGTAAAATGCTTACCAGCGAAGAACAGTCTATTCTCTCCCGGTGCGCCCGGCACGGGGGCAGCCAACAGATCATAGTCCGTGCCAGAAGAACCAACCGCAACGAAACTGTAGGAGCCACGAGCGTATGGGTCGGCGCGCCATCTAATGCAAATAAGATATATATAATATACATATATCAAAGTATGTTTTTTAATGAAAAAAAAACTAAAGTTCTTTTAAAACACTATGTAGATCTACCAGGGTCTGTATCAGTAAAGAAAATACTGGAGAGTAATAAAATATAAGTAATACTACAAAGCACATTTATTTCCATTTACCTTGTCACCACACATTCTTTAGGCTGCGGAACGGCGGCGTGTCCAAAAATACTCTTCAATACAGCGATGCACCTGCCGACGATGACGTCATCCGTGACGTTTTCCATCACAGCAGCCGCTTCCCCCGCCACCAAGGCCAACAAAACCGGAGCACTGTACAAGTTCCAGAAAAGGAACAATTCACCTAAGACAAAGATCCAGCATTAACATTCAAATATTCATATACACAGTAGCTACTGCTATTAAACTTAAATCTTGTTCCAACAAATTGGCTCGTTTCTCAGTCTGTTCCAAACGATAATTAATACTTTAGGTCCTTTATTTTACGCTCAATTTAGCATGTTATGTTACGGACTAATCAAACTCGTTATACCTTCGTTACAATAAACGTTCACAAACTCTAGCCTTGAGGACAAACGATTAATTAATGCGAGTTTGAATCGAGGTTCAAAGCCACTCTCCGGTATAGTTCATAATAATTATGAACAAAACATTCTTGTGGGCACCGCTCACAGCCAGCCCACATAATATTATAGGCAAAGTCACGGACTATTGTTAAAGAGAACGTCAAACGTGCAATGAATTGATTCCAGTAAATATTAAACTCGATATATACATTCGTTGAAAATACAATGTATGTTTTACATTGTTAAACAAAGCAGATTGGAATCTTTAGAAACTATTGGAATTAATTCAGATTGCCTGTTACATAGAAAAAAACTGTGTGGGCGAGAGTTCTCACATAACTCTTTCCGTGTCTGAAGATACATGCACATCAGATAGCCAAGTTCCTTAAACACAACTTGGGCCGAAAACGTTAAATTGACCACGATTTAAAAAATCACGAGGCTGTACATTGTTCCGGCATTCCCAGAGCAAACGTGGGGGGCTTAATGAAGTTAGTAGAGTATACAACAAAGAGGTAAGGAGGTGAACTAAAGCATAACGTAAAAAAGCTTGTCTCGGCTCGTTGCTGTGATTTATTGCGAGCGGCGCCCCTCAGGGTTCCTCAGTAGCGTTAAATTATTCAGCTTTTAATTCGTTATCGCCGCCACCGAAGTTACTACGCTCTACACTATTTACACCTGAATATAATTCATGATTTCGTTACCGAGCCCGAGCAGGGTAAAATAAATAAAAGAAAAGCCTTTTTTAAACTATAATTTATTAGTGGTGTGAAAGGTGATATGAGAGCTAACAATCTTACCTCCGTGGTTGTATAAAGAGACTATTTTGGTAGTGAAAACATAATATATTAACTTGTTACGGTCTATCATGAGACTATGATTTACAAAAAAATAAAAATAGACTAGGTAGGTATATTTTACCGTACGTAATCTAAAAAAAAGTAAAACTCTTCTAGATCTTGGGGATCTAGAAGTTTTACTTTTTTTTAGATTACTATTACTATTTTGATTCACAAGAAGACATCAATATTGTTTGCACCACACTCTAAGATTTCACACACGTGTCCCACATTTACTGTCCGTAACGTAATAAGGCTCTGTTCCTAACGCACGCATCAGCCGATTGATCGGTGGTGATTTAGAACGGCCTTGTATTAATATTGATGAACAAACTTGCAGCCCGCCTGAAATATGAGCCAGCGTTGGATATTCATGTAAATCGATCAGTCTACAAACCGCACGCAAACTAAGAAATAATTTTCTCTGTAACACCGCGGTGAAATTGAATTAACTTGTTAATATCAAACCTCTGCTTGCGGTGGTGGTGCCGACGTGGCCGAAGAGATTTGCACTCGGGTCCCAAAACGTACGTTCGAAACATAGAACTACTTTGTTCAAGTTTCCGTAGCCAAGACGTTTGATAGCTGCTACCTATAACACAATTTATACATGAAATACATTTGTAGCTAATGTTTGCCGGTAATCTACAAAAAGAAAGAAAGAGGTAACTCAACAGACGAAATAATGTATAATGTTTATGTTCGTCGTGGTAAATAAGGATTATTTCTATTATAATCCCCTTGCACTTAGTTCCCTGGTAATTCAATTTACTTATTAATCATCTAATGCGTGTTTACGTAAATCTCTTGAAAACAAACACGCAACACACCTAATTACCATATCAGTACAATGCAGTAAGTATATTTTAAGCCACGTAATTGAATTAATTGGCCTATAGGTATTTGTTTATAAGGGAGGTTTTACTATTGCATACTAACTTATCGCAAATGGTTTACTGATTATGTTAACCAATTGCGCCGAATTATAAAATCTAATCACATTTGGTTTACGGTTTTTGTGGTTTATGGTGTTTGAATTTTACGTTATGAAAATTTTCAAATGAAATAAATCAATAATTAAATCTAACTAGTCTATTAACTGGGTGTTCTACAGGATTGTAATTTTTACCACAGGAGTGCGTTAATTTGTGCCAGTGTAATAAATATGTAATGAGCGTAGACCACACGCAGGCGAAGCATTGGGCATAATCTAGACTCTCGTTTAAATTACTATTAAATATGTGGGAAATATCGAATGTATTGTTACATAACAAAGTGGGAATTCCAAACCTTCCAATCGGGTAACGGCGGGTCAAATTTGACGAAGTTCTGTTGGTTTTGTCCATTGTTTGCGACGGCTACCTTCAGAACACCCAAAGGCAGTGTACACAGAACGACATCACCTGCAAAAACAATAAAAGCATTATAAACACATACTTTTATTCTAACGTTAAGTAGAATTGTACTGCTGTACAGGTACACCCGTATTTCGCCAATAAAATCGTAACGGTATAATAGAATGAATAAGGAGGCGAGCCTATTGGCATTTATCAAGCACAATGCCACACCTCGGGCTTCTATTGAGTCTTTAATGGGAATTTGATCAGAAATGTTCGACCTAGGAATCCACATAAACCGACTGAAGCAAATGAAGCAATTGAACAGCCTTATTATACAGTGCCGTGTGGTTTCCGGCCTATAATAAACCGTTCCCTTTCCTCTCGTGGATGTCGTAAGAGGCGACTAAGAGATATTTCCGGGGGGATGGGCAGCGTTCCCCTGTGTAGGTATTGATGTGGCGGCTGCCGATCCGCCTGCCCAGCGTTGTGACTATGGGCAAAACCCTCCATAAAGAGTAACCAAAGAAAACGGCCCCCAGTCCCCGCTGTCCTGCTATTCTAGGTAAGTGGGAGTGATTGGGCGGCAAAAACGGAAGAGCGGGCCTTATGGCGTACCCTGATCTGCGTCTAGCAATGGACTGCAATAGGCTGATGTGATGATTACACAGAAAGAGTTACATTATAAAAACTGTATTATTATTATAATAGGATCTTGTTCTCGAAGAGCTTCATTGATCAACAATTGACAGCTATCTAAACCAGCCTGACAGGGAGGATTAAACACGCACTTAAATGGCCATTTACTTGATATAAGTAGACATGTCTTAGACTTATTTTTAGTTTATAATAATCCGCCAAAAATGAAGAGACTTAGATAGACAACATAAATTGATCTGAAGTAGGCAAATAATAATGAATGTATCATTTGCCCAGCTGTTAAATGGGGGATTCAATTATTTCGTATTATTACGTAGGAACCGCTATACTATCTTCTATAAACACTCCAATGATCCATTTCCCTTATAATGTAGTGGCAGGCAGGCAGCTGCTTTTTAATTTTACGAGCAAGCCAATTTATTTTATATTCTAATCGTTTTGTTAATATCCTTTCTTATTTACATACACGATGACTACTTTTGCTTCGTTAGTTTTATTTAACTATTCAGTCATTATTTTATGAACGTGTTGGGCATAGTTATTTGAACCCTTAACTTATGTGGCAACAAGACTGCTTATTCTAGGAGGTATATTGTACGGTTTGTACCTATGCTATGGTCTGCAATGTTTGCTTCTTTGATTTAGGTGATGCAATTTTATTCAACACGATTTAGTCTACATGAATATCTCCTTAAACAAATAAAGTGGCATTAGATGAATATGAACAATATTAATAAAACGGCATCCAATTTAACATTCTCGTAAAATAAAACGGGTTGTAAGGGTGGAACCAATCAATGTGAAAGCTGAGGTCTGCCAACAAAGCCTGCAAAATGCTAAATAAAGATTTCCTTGTCCTGAACACACGTTGAATCTATTTTACTTGGCTTGAAAAGATTTCTTGAACAGAATCTTAAAGTAAAAGGATTGCGTCGAGAATCAAATTGCGTTTCTAGAAAATCAATTATAGAAGATTCGAAATAATCAGTAGAACGAAATTCAAGAAATAGAAATACTTATGTAGGTTTATTAGTGTCGTTTTCCCATTAAAACTTTATTTCTCGTCATGATTTTTGCCACATGCGGGAATATAACTCATTTTATGTTGATTTAACTATTTTGAGTAAAATACCATTTACCAGCAGTCTCTGATTTTTCAAAAACCAAAAATGTTTTGATTATTATAGAGAATAGTTAGTCGTGGTGGCCTAGTGGTTGACATACCGGATTTCTATGCACGAGATTGCAGGTTCAAACCCAGGCAAGTATCAATGTGACTTTTTCAATGTCATAAATACTTTCTTAGATATTCTAAGACACCACTGACTGACGGTGACGGAAAACATCGTAAGGAAACCTGGATTTAATTATCTGAAATCGCCAACCCGCACTGAGCTACCGTGGTGATCAGTGCTCAATCCTTCTCTATACGAGAAGAGGCCTTTGCCCTGCAGTGGGACAGTTATAGGCTGTTATTATTATTATATTATAGTAATGATCAATTCATGTTTTTCATAATATCAATACGAATCGAATTGAGTCGTGAATAAATCAAAGACTAAAAAATCTACGTGTAATTTATTCCCTTATTTTTTATTATTTTCTACTGGCTACAACAATGCCCGAATAACACATGTAGGTACCAGTTTGAATAATGTTTGTTTGTTACTCAGTCACGTTTCAGCAAAGAAAATGACGATAAAGTTTTGCAGGACAAGATAACATTGGCCAATGTCCTTTTCTGTGACATAAACATCCTCTGTACAAAGTTTTCGGATACCAGCAATAAACAAACACACAAACAGACTTATTTATCGTATTACTCATGACGTAAGTTTACGTGAAAAACTTTTATCCAGTGCAGTTGTTTTACATTAATTTGTTACAAACAAGCGACAAACCCTGGCTTTGCACGGCGACAACATTACAGTACTTTAAATATTTTATCTGTTCTTCGTATTTTTCATTCATTGATTTTGATTCAAGTCATTATACTTAGTAGTTCATTTTGTTGACAACACATAATAAACCCCTAAGTGGTTTTTATCAAACATATTACGGATTCTACTTAATAAATCTATAGATAATATCTGAAGGAGTACAAAATCTGTCGAGGTATAAACTGAGAACGCCATTGTTACGAAGTGATGTTTACACTCAACTTATATTTGCCTCAATTCGTGTACTCGACGCTAAAGCTTTTAAGAGCAAGTTGAGTTCGGAGGCCTCGGGGACCACTATGAATCGAGCCAACATCTTATTCCGCAATCACTTCTGTAAACGATGCACACGGTTCCGGAAAAACGTATCAAAGCCAGTGTTTGATTTCTACGTAATCTGTTTTAGCTCAGGGTAACTTTAACCTTGGCCGCAATAGGAAAGTTAGGAGAAAGCCGATCAGTTGAGAAGTTTTGAAACGGTGACTTTGAACTTAGATGTGGTATACCTATCTAATATATTTTTCATAAATGTTCACAACAATTATGAAACACCTAGGATCCATAATATGTGCCTATAAAGTTCACACTATTAACAACTGTGAATGACTGCTAACTTTGGCACTTACTTTAACAATTCAAACCTCACTTAATACAGTTGTGTGAAAATGACATCAGTGTCAATACCTTTTTGTTCAGCCATCCTATTGTTGTCTAATAAAACTAGCTTCGCAAATTTGCGATGCGTAAACGAGGCAGAAATAGCTAGATACAGCCTAGCACCGCCTCTAAAACATCTAACTGCCTCGTCGACGATAGACTCCGCCTGTATGCAAATGTGGCGGAAGAGCCTCCGGCAAGGCGAGTGGGAGGCATGTGGTGAAGAGAAGGGAGGGAGCATAGACCGCTGGGTCAACACAGGGCCGACCGTATTTTTGCGCCTCGTCAAAGTAAAATTAACGCGTTAGAATTGCAAATCATTTCGCGACAAAGAAATGACAAGGAGCCGAGACGGCGGCGTTGTGGATTTTTCTCATAACGCCCATTATCTCGCTTTGTTGTTTTTTTCGCAATCGGCACTTTCTTAAATATTAAGGCCACATAAATTAGATTTTTCTGTATAGACCACGAAATGCGGACTCTAAGGCAACATGGATGTGTGCCGGCGGCAAAAATCGATAGCGAATGCTTTTTTCCTATTGTTCCCTCGTTACGGCACCCGATTTTGCAGTACCTACGTGTGCAATAGACTTAGGTAGCAAGCACAAAACAGCAGAGGTTTAATCCCCTCTAGAATTAAATATAAATCTTCCGTTAAATTTATGCTTATGTCAAGGAAAGGAGATTAGAATAAAAATAAATTTTATTACCTTTAAAAGTTTGTGGTTGACTTGGATTCCGAGTGCTGACAGCTTTCACTGTAACTCCTGGTCCTCCGTACTGGATGTCGGTGACGGCGGTGCCCAGTCTGATATCCAGCCCGTCAGCAAGAGCCACTGGCACGCACGAATACCCGTTGCGAACTGTAACAAAAACAAACAATTTGAAATATTGAAATAAAACTATTTTTACGGATTTTATCGCGGTTTTTATTTTGTTTTTTGGTCCCGACGTTTCGTGTCAGTCTGCCCGTGACCATGAATGCTGTAAAGGATTCGAAACGTCGGGACCAAAAAACAAAATTAAAACCGCGATAAAATCCGTAAAAATAGTTTTATTTCAATGACTAATATTCGCGTAAGTGATAGAAATCATTAATTTGAAATATTGTATTATTGATCTGATAGCCGCCTTATTCGCTACAATCCAATGAGATGGAAAAACAGTAATTCTTAATATAAAATGTTGACGATTTGACTGGTCAGTCAATCTGTTAGTAAAATGCATGCCGAACTTGATTCTATTAACATTATGGTTTCTAATACATTTCTAGATTTAATGTGATTTATTATAGAACAAGTTTATAATCTAAAACCAATGCAGATCTGTGGTCTGATAAGCCCCTCTGCCTAAACATACCGGTTATGTAGAAACATACCTTAACACCCACTTACTTTTGAGGCGATTATAATTCCACATCGCGCTAAATATGGACATAAATACGTGTAGCTAGCTAGCTAATTGGTTATCATTCCGGGCGAGGTGTAAAAACTAACAAGGCAAAACGAGCTACCCCAGTTGTGATTAGCTATGGTAAACCTGTTATTACTTACGTCCAATTACATTCAGTGTTCCAGTCTATCTCTAGCAGTATTTACTTAATTATCTTCGGTGAGAATTTAAAAATTACTGTCACAAAGTTTTTTCTTTACCTATAAATATGAGACAACAATACCACACCCTCAATACACCAATGTCAATTGTACCGTGTGGTATCCGGCCTAGAATTGACCACCCCCTTGCCTGCCGTGGGTGCCGTAGGGGCGACTAAGGGAAAATTCAGCAGATGGGCAGCAGCGTCTTCTGAAACTTGATCACCAACACTGCGATCCCCAAGCCACTTGCCAAACGTGGGGATTATGACAACCCCCCATTGAGAGGGAGGCCTTTGTCAAACAGTGGACGTCTTCCGGCTGATGATGCACCAATGTCTGTCTATTGTCCGTCCTAATACAAGACCTAACTAACTAGGTGACGCACTGTACTACTACGTACTGTTTACTATTTCGTTTGGTTTTTTTTAATACAAACGAAAGCGGAAAATCAAAATGTTTGCTGTATATTTATAATACTGCCTCGTTGGTCTAGTGGTCGCTAAGCGCGACTGCTGAGCAAGAGGTCCTGGGTTCAAATCCCGGGTCGGGCAAAGTGATACTGAGTTTTCCATTACGTAATTCTCAGTAGCAGCACGGAGTCTGGACTTGTGCCCGGTTGATGGCAATAGGCTCGCCCCCTATTACATTGGGACTTACAACATAACTGGCGAAATGTGGGTGTACTATAATTATGTTCACCTCTGCCTACCCCTTCGGGGAATACAGGCGTGATGTTATGTTATGTATGTTATGTATATTTATAATTCTCAGTGAAGCATTAAACAACAGGGGAATAAGTACTGCAAATGAATTAGTATTAGAAATCAATGGCATCGTTATTTAATTTCACTTAAACCGAATTACAAAGGGATCTGATCTAGGAGTGCCTTATACCTAAACAAAGTCTTTGAGTGCAACTTTCTTCGCTTTGTCTGCAGAGCTTGTTGGTCGAGTTGTAACTGGCTGATAAACCGCCACACACGATGGCGATCACAATGCAGTTTTCAATTAGCGTTATAGCGACGCGGCGGCGGCGCACTATTGTGTTTTAATAACTTTAAGTGGATTTCTTACTCCATTATGTTAGTTCGTGACACAGAGTTACTTAGTGTGAAGACGCATGTATAAATGCTGTTTTTTGAACACTTTGCTAACCAAAATTCCCAATATGTTTATATTAATCTTCACTTTTCTACCGGTGTCACGTTTTTATCTGACCTTTTTGGTCTCTAACTCTCAATGAGCTAATTTTTTTTTTCTTTTTTAAAAACGTCGCCCCACACTAGGTATTTCTCCTGTATCGTGGGTGCGTTTCACAAACATGTAATATCACATACAAACACCCAGACTCGGGACAAATATCTGTGGATCGCACAAATTTTTTTCCGGTGGGGGAATCGAACCCGCAACCCTTAGCGCAGCAGTCCAATCGCTTAGCCACTGCGCCAATCGGGTTCTAGGAGAGCTAATACTTTTTTAGCGTTCAATTGGTATGAACTTACTAAATGGCAGCAATTTAAATTATTGAGTACCCATCGTACTTTATTTGTTAGTATAATTATTAATAAATTATTCTATGCGACCAAAATTGAAAACCCTAAATAAGCCGCGTGAACATTTTTACTAATTAATAATAAAACTTTGACTGTTAATATTAGACCTTAATCTTCAAACGAAATAATTCCGCTTGCATACTTAAACAACATACAATAAAAATAACAAACTATCGCGTTATAATACTATTTGATAGGTGATAGTGCAGTTAGTTCCCACACACCTCTATTCTAACAACGGGACTATTCTATGCTCAATGTTTGGGACACTGGAGGCTACTTGCAGTGTATGCACTGGCAACAGTGTACCATTTAACGATATTAGCCCGAGCCGTTGTCGCAGCTAGCCGTGTTGCACGAATAAACTGCCCGAAACTAAAGTACCATAAAAGGAGACCGCGAAATGTGTGCAGACAGAGCCAGCCAACAATTGTGTCACTGCAACCCGAATAGATGTTAATGCTGTTTAGATTAAACGTTCATTTGGAAATGCCATTACAGTGCCGACGCTATAGTTTAATTTGTTAGGATATTAGGACGATAAATGAAATAATATAGTATTACAGTAAATTAAATTGGAATTTCGGTATATTTGAGTTACAAAATTTATACAAATCGCACTTAGTTAAGAAGGACAGCGTATTTTATTACAAATAAACTATTTATAAAATAATAAAAAGCCTATATGACTTTTGGTGCCATTTTAGCATGTTGTCCATGCTAAGCTTGAATCCCGCTCGTGTCCATCATTTTTCAAATTTCCTTTATCAATTAATAAAAAGCCTATTTTAGAATTAATGTTTTCAATTGATCTAATAGACCTTATGCTATTAGCACAGTCCAGACAAAATTGCCACAAAGAGAATAAGGTCCATTTTCAACGGGTAGATACTGGCTGATAAGAATTAATTGACAGCCTCACTAAATTCTCTCTCTCTCTCTCTCTCATTCAAATGCAACTATTTTAGCTTTAGTCGGTCCTTTGGTAGAATAAAGGGTTTGTTTTCGTAGTGAAAGAACAGTGTTAATTTTCCTGTTAGGACATTATCTGTAGTACCGGAAGGACACCGGAGATTGGAGTTGTACCCGAGAAATTGTAATAGGCTCGCCCCCATAACATGGATCTTATAACCCTCTTTGCCGAAATGTAGTGGGATAACAGAAGATTTATTTATGCTTACATTTTTGGGATATACACGAGCGATGGCGAAAGTGAATTTATTCTCATTGCATAAAAAGCCGCATATAAAATACATTTTGTTCGAACCGAAATAATTGTATGGAACTTTTTTCTCCCCACAAAACATCGCCTTAGTTTGGAAGCTTATTACCAATTTTATTATGTGTTAATGTCGGTTGAAAAGATCTAAAGCTTTGAAGTCAACAAAAAATATTTCAATAACATTGTTAGCCGTTAACTGGACTAACCGCTCGCCCATTACCTCGGCAATTTACCCCAACACATATTGAACGAGTTCTCAAAAAAGATGGTCAGGTTTACATCGAACATGATGCGTGGGTTCAGTGTAATCCTTCTAATACGAGGATGTGTTTATATGACCGTGTAATTCTGCTGGTTTAATTGTTTGTTTTACAATAACGCCTCAGAACATATACATAACATATGGATTTGGCTCGGTTTTGGCATAGGTAAAAGTAGATTATGATTGGAACAGAGTTATTTTATACAATATGTAGTTCTAAAACTTTGGTTAATTTCAATTTTTTACGATAAAAAATCATTTGTTCAAAGTAGACTACATTTTTAGTCATTTTTGAACGTCAAATTACATTTAGATCCCCCCCCCCCCCAAACGCCCGCCCATCACCACTTCTTAGGACTATAGCTCGATAGAAGAAACGGCGCAACAAACTACAAAGCAGCACAATCCGTCTGAATTTCGAATATCGAAAGAAGTTATATAAACCAAAAACAAAATCACTCATATATATCAAGTGATCTTTGGAAAGTTAGGTTTTATGCAGTATAAACGTTTCATTACCTCAATGTACCAATTTGTGATAATTTCGCTGCAATTCTACGTTAATATCTGCTTTTACTCGAAATGCAACTCGACGAAAATATTCGTGATGCTCGGCTTACCCACGCATTTCTTTTTTATCCGCCACCGTCAGATATTCAGTTATATTGATTGGCATGCGCTCTAGAATGACAGATCCACATACATCTAACAATTTGACTTCAAAAATTCACACAAACGATGAGAATTGTATCGCTACCCACAAAGTCTGTTACGTTTTTTTATGACCAGCTTCTTACACTAGAGATTTTTGTATATATATAGATTAAATATATGCTTTATTGTATTAAATAGTTGAAATCTTTGGTGCTGTTGCAGTCTCACCAAATACACGTGTGGATTGTTGTCATACAAACAAACACTTAGGTAATTAAAATGATGTTGCGAGGGGATTTTTACCTCGCGTCTTTCTTTCCTTGTTGCAGTAAAAATATTTATTCCATTTTATTTTATCATGGCTTCGCTGGACCCGCGGGCCTGTTCAGTAAGCTAATATTATTATTTGATATCTAGAATGTTAATTTAAATGTTTCTTCCAAAAGAATATACTTCGAATATATTTACTTAGCAACTTTTCAATACATTGTAAATATTTCTTGAAGCCGGAACCCTAAAATCATCATTCGTACAGAATTAACAAGGAGACCGCAGTCGGTTGCGCCGAAAGAGCTCCCAATTTACCGTCCACCTGGAGTGCATTGGCGACATTGTAGCGTATAATGTCGTTACCACGGTTTGATACCGCGCACGAAACATACGACACTGCGAACATTACCCCACATACATGACATATTGAGGTTTGGATAGGACTGAAATGATGTGAACTTCGACATTAATTTAAAAATAAACTCTAGTTTGAAAACCATCCGCAAGCTCTGACGATTAATTACCTATATGTAGCTAAAATAACAAGTATTCAATAGAAGACTCGGTTCATTTTGATGCTTATGCTACTGTGTATAATATTTTTAAATGAAAACATTATGCATTTGTTTGACGTTCATTACATAATTTTCTTCCCACTCATAAATATCCATACAGGCTATCTCGACAGCACCAATGCTAGTATTTGTCACATCAAGTTGATCTATGTCAGCGGCGTGAATCTCGATCACGGTACGCTAGCAGTCAACGTGATTTGTTAGTTCAACAGAGAGGGCAACGAGATTCTACCTCTAAACAATGTTACGATAACGTTTGACGGGCATAACGTACATAGCTATATGTAGGTACAAACTTGCTAAATATTTGGTCAGGATTTTGTATAAACTTGCCTTCAAGAATTTACGCGATACAAAGGGGTTATTTATCAAAATAATGAAGAGTATAACACAAGTAATGTTCTGAGTGAACAATTCATCAAACATAAAGCTTACCCTTAGGCGTGGCACGTGAGAAATAGATGTCTATATTTCTTTTTCGTGGACAAGGAAATATTAGAAGAGGTTATATTAAACAGCCCAGTTATTTAAAAAATATAAATATACATCTATTCCAACGGTGTAACGCAAGTAAATCAATGTGTGCGGGAACATGTATATTAGATACGTATTTGTGTACAATGCATGCTTCCATAGAAAACAGATAATAATGTTCACCGTACCGTGGAATTCTATCTCGAATGTTAACTGTCGATCGCACGTATTTGGAATGAGGTATTTACATTGGTTGGCACACACGAAACGAAGAAGTTACAATTGAAACATTCTAAATACATCCCACACAAGTTCGCGAGTATCGTATTAACGAGTGCGCAACTTTGTGAAATATCAAAAGCGTACGGTATCCGACGAGTTAAATGGCGAAAGTTCAACGCTGCAGCTCATTGCTTGTGTAAAATGGTATGGTGGAATCTTGGGATCGGGCGGCCGCAGGGGGGTGGGTGTAGAATTAAAATTTGCGATAGCAACGCAGTGTACCACATGGAAAATACTGTGAAAATCGGTGCCCTCGGGCAACCGACTGGCGACCGCGGTGGGTACATACCATACAGCCTCTAGATGTGACTAAAGTTTTTTATCATTTTTAAATAAGCCTTTATTAGGTGGAAGGTGGGTAGTTATCTGAAAAGAAATCAACAGTTATTTGGAATATTTTATTGTATGTAACAATTAGGTAAAATAAGAAAATCTCCTCTAAGAAAAACTCTAAGCACATTAAGTTCCCACATGTCATTGTCGAAGAGTATTCAGTTCTTCACTAGGTAGGTACCACTCAGTTCTACCCTCAGTTTTATGAAGAGGTATTCTACTAACGACGGAACAAAAATATATCTAGTAATATGATGGACACTGCTAGACCTATCCAGTCCGTGGCATAACGTAGTGTCTGCGTACGGAACCACGTTATGCATGTTATGTTAGTACATACATGCAACCCTATGGAACTTCTCATTGTCGACAGTTTTAGAACCGCTTTAGCAATTTGGCTTTGTGGCCTTGTGTGGAATTTTGCTTTATGGTCTAAGCTTGAAATATCTAAAATACTTTTGGGTTCGAACAGAAAAAATAGATAGTGCCCCTACAGAAACTCTGTGACAATGAAATGAAATCGTGCATTGTGGAACGGCCATCGTAAAGATAGGTAAATATTTCGTTTCATGGCCCAAATTTAAACCGGGAGATAAGAAATAAATGTGTGACGTGGTATTTGCGCGAAATGAAATTATAATTCAACGCGAGTCGTTACTGTTGAAGATAAGTTTTGTTTATGTAACATTGTACAGTTGAATTTACGATTGTCGATTTTAATTCGGGAATCAGCCCATTAACACGACGGCGGGAAAAAATACGCGGCAATTCGTTGCTTGAAGAACATTAAATTAAGCGTAATTTGAATAATTTTACGTGGCGGTGAACACAAATAGCTGTAATTAAAGTACAAGTAGGTATATTTTGTAAATTGTGCCAAACTGAAAACAAAGGACTGTCGAAACGCTTAGTGAGCACGATCAATGTGAACAGGCTTTATTTAAATATATTCGAATAAGCGAATATAAAGTGAAATATTATATTTAAAACATACAAATGGGGTATAAAGCTATAAAGAGTCATCTATAATTTATATGTGAGAACAAAGCAATCTGTTTTCAAACTCTAATATGTTCCTCCTATAACTGTAAATAAACTGTTCAAATATTATCTACCTATGTCATTGAACTAAATGGAATTGTTTAATCGATTTTAAACAGGTAAACTGAAAACAATTGATGACATGACATGCAAATGTTAAATTAACAATTGAATTGTCAAACAAAACAATTGAATTCGGTCGTCCATCCGATTGCTAATTATTAAAACAGCGTGTAATTTACTATTTAAATATTAAAAATTTAATCACTCATTTTTTGGACAGATATTTTTGTAAAAGGAAAAATCGAAGTATTCGTACATTGTAAGTATATTACTATAATTGCACTAAGTATTCAGATATTTTTATCAAGCATAAATGTACAATTTCAGTATAGGTATTAAATTAATATGAAAGCTGCTTAGTGTGCGATTTTACTTACGTTCGAGGTCACAGGTTCGATTTCCGCATCGATACAAACGTTTGTATGACTATCAGATGTTTGTTTCAAGTACGACTATGTACTTATGTGTTTAAATATGATTTATGTATTTTGAATAGTACCTATTCCATTGTAAAGTGTCTGTTTATAACCCATGTTGCTTTACGTATAAAGGAGGGAGACATAACAAAAGGTGAGCCTCAAATCTAATTGTGTCGTCTCATAAAGTTTATTTAGGTAACCATAGCAACGCTTGAAAGTATGTGTCAGTGGAAAATAAAACACATTTGTTATTAAAACGCTACGTGTACACTTTGTCGAAATAAATTATAATATTTATTCTTATTATGAATATTATTCATAATAAGAATAAAATCTATCTAAAATATCTATCTAAGTAATTTGTATTTGACAGTATTATATATTAATTATAGATTATAGGTACTAATTTTCATTGCTCCAGTCCGTCCTGAGGTTGTCTGTTATATATTATGTATGTATATTGCTTTTAGCAATAAGACCGCCCATTGTAATGTGTTTTTCTTAAATTTAAGTTATATTGTATAATATTTGTTTAATGGTGTGCAATAAAGCATATTGTATTGTATTGTATCGAGAATAAGGGGAATTGGGAAAATCAGAAGAGACGCCTTTGCCCAGCAGTGGGAAACAATCGATGCTAGTCAAAAATATCTTATTATGTTAGGAATTTTGAATTGTAAGTCACGACATGATGACTGAATTCTTAGAAGGGGTTGGAAGACGAGCGATGTTGCAGGCTCTACTATAATTAAATCAAACTTATTACTGGAATCCTTTTCAAATCTTGCACTACTCCTCAGAATTGTCAAGTTTCTGATGGGCCAAGGGAAACGAAACCCAAATCTTGCAGTGAAAAATCGTGTTTGAGATGAAGTCGCATAGTTAATTGATACTTAAAGCAGTAATATAAAACAAAAGTAAAATCCAAACCTTAATAAAGAAACAACTGAAATCAATTTTTATTTATTTTTAGAATTGCTTAATTCAATAGCTGTTTTAGTTTTTAATATGTTTTAGTTCGAAACTTTATCTCAGCGCAAAAATATTTGTTTACAAAAGGAACAAACCTTTTTATTGTTAACTTTTTACTTGATAGAGTCCAGTGAATTCTTTGCAGGAATTTCCATAAGTAATAGAGCCAACAGCTTAAATGTAAATCGAGTATTTCTTTTCAGTGTATAATATGTCCATTATTGCGACTTTATGACTGTCCGGTGGAGCAGAATCCAGCGATTTGTCACTTAATAACAGGCGGTCTGTTTTACGAGTATTTTGTATTCGAACAATACATTTTGTTTTCACAGAAACGAATTAGGTCTAAAATTTTATTATTAGACTTTATAGTCGACTTTATCAAGCGGGATTACATTGGAATACCAAGAGGGCGACCTCGTAAACTCCGGAGTACAACAGTTAGATTTTTAATAGCACCTAGCATTGTTCGTTTAAATTTATGAAGTCATATTTTCCTATTGTGAGTTTAATAGGGTTCTATTATAGTTAATATACAGTAATAGTCCAGTCTATTAGTGTACGTAAATAGATAGTAGATACTCATTCTATTACAGCGAATCTAGTGTCATAACTGTAAACAGATACAATGAGATGAGTGATGATTCTTGAAAACTTGAAAATAGTCTACACATTACACAATAGGTTTTGTTAAAAATAGAAGCTTCTAGAAGATTAATTCACCGCCTCATCAGTCTAGTTACGTAGATTGTTGGGGTTTGCAGGATATTCTGTGAAACAACAATTATACTATTGAGTAGAGTTAATGTAGGAGACTACTACTACTAGTCAGAATGAGAATAAAATTGCCATAAAATAATAAATACTTATGATTCTAAATAGATTCTAAATGTAACACGACAAGACACAAGTCATGTTTATCAGAATTTTTGTTTCTGCCTTGTCCGGTATCAAACTAGGGCACTCATATTCCGCGGCTGTAACAGTGTATATAGTAGATTTATTTATGGTAGCATTTGGCATAAAACTAAACAGGTAACCCGTATAAAAATGTCCTATAAGTATTAAATTAAAAAATAAATACTTTATTAAAACATGGTGCTGTCAGTTGTTCTCTTAATGCGATTCATTACCATTGAACAACTCGATTCGGCAGCGATTCCCCGATCGTTCACATCAGAAGGTATTAATTAGCGTTTAATAACACTCGGGGACCCGAATATCATGTTCCACTGTCGTATAAGGTTTGAGTTAGGACTGAACAAAGATTATCTACGAACCTCCCCTGAGATGCAATCCCATCATCCTCCTTAACAGCAATACCACAAACATATAGCAGATCATAAAATTAAGAAACATCCCTATTAGTCATGCAATAAATGTGTTGACACGGTACGTATGGAAATTCAATTTCGATAGAGTTGAGCGTGGGCGTGAAGGCAGAGATTTAGAGATACGTGCGTCGTCAATGTAAACGACTAAGATTGAGAAACGAATAAATCGTAAAAAAATATAATTAGTGTATATGCGTTAGGCTAATCGAGCGTTTGACGAGGGTCGGGCGAGGTCGCAGCGTGCGCGGCCGGCAGCACGCGGGGAGGGCACGGCTGGGTCATTATTCGGACAGACGCGCTCCAGCGCCTTTTAGCCCTTTGACGTGGAAAGCCCCTATTAGCATTGAGCGGCTTGTTGATCTCGCCTGTTAATTACTGACCTCCACTTTAACTTTTAACTAGCCTGTCCGCGAGTGACGATTGACAATCCAGACGAAACAAGCTCCAAAAATAAAGTTTGAAATAAAATTAATAATTCTTTGTACTGCACACTGATCTAGCTGCACCGGTGTCTATTAATTTATGAGTTGTAAGTAATTTCAATGATCGAGTGATGTTATTGGTTTATAATTAATATCATAGTTGAGTAGAAGGTATGTACATCACATTTAACTTATTATGCACATTCGTTTATTATTTACAAAAATCTGCGATATAAAGTCAAGTATATAATTAGATATCTCTTCAAATATCATAGGAAATAAAATAAAATAAATATCTTGGCAAAAATAAAGCAAAAACTAAATTTCTTGAACGTGTTGGTTTTAATCAGCATCAACAGTGAAACCGAAGCGAAAGATATTCAAATGAAGAACGAGCTCGATCTGCGACAAGGATGAAGCCCGAAATCAAGGCAGCGGAATCGACGAATAAAACTGTTGATTACGTACCGCGCCAAGTTACGCTCCGTCGATCGGAATTTTATTTACTTGCTCGTTCGAAAAACAAATATGATGGCTTTTAATTTATGATCGTGTCCGTCGGGCTCCCGACGTTACAGCCTGCAGTATGCCAGCCTGGTACTTATTTCAAATTCGTGATACATATTTTTATTGTAAGTAACTTTTTATTTGTGTCGTGACGACGGTGTGCGAGCTAATGGAGATATCGTATCTGTCATATCAAGTATATACCATTTGACAGTTTTATTGCGATCGTATGTGATGTTCGGATAAAAGACAAGTTATCCAATGGTAAGGACGTCGTTACTCAGTTGGATCGATGAGTTCTAAATCAATAACATTTTAATAATGCGTTTTTAATGTAAGATAATGATTGTTTGACATTGATAAATATACAACGCATCGCATAAATATTGTCAAAAGTTACCTATTGCTTCGAACCCCGTGTATGGACATGCATTTATCTTTATCCCTTAGACATACGTCAAAGGGGCAATTGCAAGTGGTGTTTTGAAAAACGCCTTGGCTAGCAAACGGACGAGTGCCAATAAAGCTAGTCGTAACCCAACCCACTTCTAAGGCCAGAGTGGCGTGCTGTAATCGCTACCAGGCAAAAACTTGACTGGGGATTCCACTCCGATGGGCCTTTGAGCAATTCAACAATGTACGCAAAAAATATCTCTAGGATTTTAATCTAATCTACTATCAACCTTTTTATGTGAATTATCTAATGTATTACATTTTAAACAAGAATATATTTCAACTATTAAATTCATACATTGTTATACTATTATTAATGAGGATAAATATGTTTGCTTTTCAATGGTATAAATGTACATTTCCTAAAATACCAATTTTAATTTATTGAAAGTAAAATAGGTTCCTGAAAATAAACAAAATGAAGAGTACTTATTTAAATATTATGCTCTGCAAGTGCTTTGTTAAAGTCAGTTAATAAATAAAAGATCCTCACAGTCAGGAAACATTTTATTGACTTAATTAAAGAGGAAAAAAAAATGGAATTCAAGGGAAGATGCCTCGCAACAAATCCTTTAGTTATATAAAAACGCCTGACAGATTTTTGGTGCACACAATAAAAAGCGCTATTCATTCATTTGAAAAAAAGAGAACTCAAAATCTGTCATAGCCACGCACGAGTATGAACATATAAAGTTTGGCACCATTGTACAACAGCCCTAACCGTATATTCTGAACACAGTTTAGTTAGTTCGACGCATCAAGTAGGAGCCAACGCTTGTTCTTTTAGTAATTTGTTTGTGGTTGCCATAAGTGGCCATTTATAAGTAGATCACTCATCCGCGACCCGCGCAGCGGCTACACGTCAATGATTTAATTCAACGTGACACTACTTAAGAGATATCAGATAATAAACGCACCGCGAACACACATCTCGATGCCATTTAGTACAAAGTGGCCGCGGTCTTGTAGCGTTCCTATTTAATTGGTCCGTTTACCGAGTAAGAATGTAGAGACAAAATTTTCTTGTTGACTGTATCATTTACTAACAGCGAACTTTTTAGTACTTACGTATAAGTAACTTTATTAGCAAATAACTATATTATATCCTAATAATTCAATGAAGTTATATATTTTGTTAGTAAGATAAAGTTATTTTAAACAATAACAGTGTATAATGGATTGATTTACCTACTTAAACATTTAAATATGTACGCAAACTTTGTGCCTAAATACTAATATTTTCAATAACAAGATACATAGTCTATTTAGTCTAATGAGCTCAAGTTCTCAATGAAACAACGATACAAATACCTAAACAAAATAGTATACAACAAAAGAAAAATTGAAACAGTGTCTAATTAAAGGCAACGAATGGACATTCGCGTAGGTAAATGGGCACCAACTAGGCAATTACCATTGTATCTCAATCCGATAATCGAACCCTACACAATTAACACTGCATCGTCGACATTGTTTACTTAATCAGTTCATCCTCCACTTGACTATAAATTAATTAACTACTAGTGCAATTCCGAGAGGCGCTCGTGGTTATTATACAACAGCTGCTATAGTCCAGAAGCCAAAGCTAATAATAATGTTATAGGTTACCTCATATAACATCAATATAATACCACTCTGCAAAAATCATATTAACTGAAAAACACTTCACTGGATGTTCTAGCGATTTAAACAGCCTATTGTTCAATCTGACTCCAGTTGAACAATAGTACTAAGTAGATTTGTGAACTTGTAGTAGTTGATTTGTAGCGAAGTTTAACTTCTATTTCAAACAATCAAGGTGCGAAATCTGTTGCTTTACGAGGCGCTTTCGACCTTATGTCTAGTGCGTCTAGAACTATATTAGAATTATAGTTTTATATTAAAATTGATTCTATTTTCACATAGCTACCATTCTTATGTCCTGCCGCTTACGTGCGGATTCATGACGTGCGAAAGGACGGACGAAGGGTTTAAAAAGATGCCGAAATCAGATCGTCGCATCGATTCGGACGTCTCCATCGTGTGACGTACGTCATGAAAGACAAAAAAGGATTTTTGCCTTGTAAATCAGCGCGTCAGTCGGACGTCAGGACGGAGAGACCGGACCAAGGCTCGCACGCAAATCGAAGATCTCACGACGCTACACCAATAAAGCTGTGGCGATAAAGAGTTAGCTCGTAGATTTCTGCGATTCTACATTCTACTTTAGGTGTCTAAAATGGATATTGTTTCGGTTTTCTGCGTGATAACGAAAACACCGTCCCGTTATTTTGTGTCACAAAACATATTTTCTTTTTTTGAAATTTAAAGTAACAACAACAAGAGCATTGTATTAGTCTTTTTTTAAACGTGAGGCAAAATTAACTCTATTTTGCTCCAAATTTAATATTTCATGAAAGATAATATCAATTTAGAGAGCGCCTCTATTACTAGGTATTCTTGGAAGACAAATAACGTGGGAAGTCCGGGCGGTCGTTTTTTACAATTTAGATTTAAATGAATATCATGCGAACACACTAGAAACCCTGCTATGCTTAATTCACATATGATTATGATTTAATAATAGAAAGTCAAGCAAGGCAATAACACCGACGCGTGTTGGTCCTTTCGAAGAGTTACGGAATAAATTCTTATTACAAGTACTTAGGTAAATACTTAATGTTAACATTTTACTCTACTGAAATCGAGTATTAAATACGTCGAGTATTTGTAACCATATTATAGTTTGTATACGTGCCAGCATATGACTACCTACGGACCAATTCTCTGGTACAGTGCTAATTAAACAATACGGGAGAGCATTAATATGTAAATGAATATGTTGCGTATTTGATTAAGGAAACTCCTACGTTATTAAACGTGGCAGACAACGCATTTCAATATACAGAATCTTGGCAAATATTTGCTATTTCAAGGGTAAGGGACGCTTACGAACAAGAGCTAACAGGGAAGACGCGATTATTACTTTAATACTTTGAGAACAAATGTAATATATTGCAACAAGAACACACTGTACAAGACACATAAGAATAAGTCGCAAATTGGTCTATTTGAGAAAGTCTTGAGATGTATTTTGGAGGTCTACTTTCCCTAGAAGATTGGATATTTTTACACGACTGCTCAAAAAAAGGAGTGTAATGTTTTCAGGGTTCATAGTATGTGAGTTTCTTTATTCCACCATAACTTCTGAATGCCTGAACCGATTTTGATGTATGGAGTGTCGCTAGAATCCTTACACTATCGCAAGTAACTATAAAAAAATAAAACACACTACTCATCATCATCATCATCATCATCAGCCAAAGACGTCCACTGTTGAACATAGGCCTCCCCGTTTAAGCAGGGGGGTTTGCCATAATCCCCACGCTTGGCAAGCGGCTTGGGGATTGCAGTATTGGTGGTAAAGTTACAGAAGACGCTGCTGCCCATCTTCTGAATTTTTCCTTAGTCGCCTCTTACGACACCCACGGGAGGAAAGGGGGTGGTCAATTCTAGGCCGGATACAACACGGCAACACTACTGCCATGACAAAAAACGAACTAAGAAGTGAAAAACAAGTTCCATCGCAGTCGGGGAACCGTTCTGTGGAACACTGCTTGTCTAAGAGGTACCCAGACTGCGATGGAACTTGTTTTTCACTGTTTAGTTCATTTTTTGTCATGGCGGTCGTGTTTTTTTTTTTTTATCGCATTTGGAATCATGTAAAATTTAATTTGTCCCATAGACAAACACAAGACTAGTGTTTCTATACAAACCAAAGGTAATAGATAAAGTGTGTTGTTTATATTATTTTAATAATAATAATAATAATAATAGTTTATTTCTCACCACAATACACATTATATTACATTAGAGCATCGCATTAAAAAACAAAAAAGTAAATCAGTGGGTATATTGTGGGAGACTGGTGCCTAAGCTAGGCTTTAAGGGCCTGTATTTCAGGTCACCAGGTCTCCATCCTTCAGCCATTATTTCTTTAACAAAATAATTATGTGCTTTTTAGCTATTGCGGTAAGTTTTGTTGAATATAATATGAAAAATTACAAATAAAGATAAAACAAGTAATTAAAACAAGCTTGGATAGTAGGTGTGTGTGTGAGAGTGCGTGTGTGTGAGTGTGTGTGTGTGAGAGGTGTAAGTGTGTGCGTGTATGTGAGTGAGTGCGTATGCTGAGTGTAAGGTGTGAGTGTGTGTGTTTGTGTATCTAGAATGTTTAGAATATTTAATTTACTGTACCTAGTGAATATTAACAATTAGGTTAATGTGGTAAGTAATTTTTCGGTTTCAGCATAGTTTAATTCCAGAAGCCATGAAGTTAGCTTTTTTTTACACATTTTTTTATTTAGGTTGTAAATGGTATGAACTCTATTTATTTTATTATATAGAAATCCACCTAGGTGGCAAAAGAAGCGATTGGAAAAAACAGAAGTGAGGTAGATGTTATGGCGATCTACAGGATTGAAACGCCTTCTATTTCCAGCTAATAAGGGTTGGTAGGTGAGAAGCGAATGTTGTTTTAAGATAGTGCTAAGTATAAACAGTTGACGCACCGTTAGTACTTTCGACTGTTTATAAAGAAGTTCTGTGGGATAGCGATATGGTAGAAATGCGGAAACTTTAAGGATGGCTCTCTGGGCCCGTTCTAGTGCAATTATTGTGGTTTTAGGGGCCCCGCCCCAGATGGTGATGCAGTAGCAAAGTAGTGACTGGGCAAGTGCGAAGTAGACAGATCTCTTTAACTTGGCATCAGCTACTTGTCTTAGGGATTTAAACACATATATCAATTTCCGTAATCTAGTACAGAGTGTATCTATATGTAGTTGAAATCTTAAGGTGTTATCGATTAGTACTCCTAAGTATTTTACACTGTCGGTCTTATGGAGGTGGAGGCAAGTACACGTTTTATCAGTTGGTTTCGAACACAAATGAGCTATTAATGAATTTGCCGTGCTTGATATTGGCGCCTTATTTTTCTTTAAGGAGAAAGTAATATACATCGATTTGTCAGCATTTAGGGTTAGAACATTATTTCGAAGCCACTTTGATACAGTGTTGAATCCTGACTGAGCATACGAGTAAACTTCAGACCATGAGTCAGCGTTGAAAACTAGGGCAGTGTCATCTGCAAAACTGATTATTCTGCCTCTAGGGAGATTGAGCATGCCCAGGTCGTTAATATAGATGAGGAAAAGGGTGGGCCCGAGCACACTGCCCTGAGGAGTGCCATATGTAACCGTTCGTTCGTCACTAATGAACTCATCTATCCTAACACACTGAACACGCTCACTTAGGTAGTCTTCGAAAAGTTGGAGTGGTGTTCCTCTGATTCCCATATTCTCCATTTTGTCGATTAGGATGGGTACAGAAACCGTGTCAAAGGCCTTGGCGAGGTCTAGAAATATGCCAAGGACCTTTTGTCCTCTGTCTATGTTTGTAATAATATAGTTTGTCAACTCATGCACTGCATCAGACGTTGATTTACCAGACCGAAAACCGTACTGCGATTGTGAGAGAAAGTTGTTCTTTTCTAGGTAGTCTACAAGTCTATTATTAAGGATACGTTCGAGTATTTTAGACATAGCAGGTAGTACAGCTATAGGCCGGTAATTGTTGACACGATTTCTGTCCCCATTTTTATAAATTGGGTGTATAATCGATTTTTTAAACGGTTTAGGGAATTTGCCTGTAGCAAGAGCCAGATTGCAAACGTATGTTAGTGGTGGTACAATAGCTATCATATGTTTCTTTAAAATATCACTTGATATTCTATCCCAGCCCATGGCACAGTTACTACGTAGAGACATTATAAGCCTAGCAACTTCATCCTCGTCTGTCGGAAAAAGTACCATAGAATGGGAGCAGTGATTCGTGATCGCGGTATCAGGTTCAGAAGACACAATTTTTTCAGCAAGGTTTTGGCCAATTTCAGCAAAATATTTATTAACTAAGTTAACTGATAGTTCTGGTGTTCTAGACAATTTTAACAAATTATTTGGGGATTCCTTCTTTTTATTTCTGTTAGTTATCTGATTTATTGCTGACCATAGGTGTTTTGGGATATTTCCGGCATTATTTAATTCATTTTTCTCATATTCATTTTTTAATTTATTTAATAATTTGTTACAAAAATTTCTGTACCTAGTAAATGTTACTTTTAATATATCGTTATTTGGTGTTCTTTTGTTTTTTTTATGAAGATTGTCTCTGTGTCGAATGCAGCGAAGAAGGCCTGGAGTTATCCAAGGCTTGAGAACTTTCTTACGGTTAGGAACTTTAATGGTTTTAGAGTTGGCTTCAATCACCCGCTTAATCAGTTCAACAAACATGTCTGCAGCTTCATGGGGGTCTTTAGAGTTATAAACTTCGCTAAAATCAAGTTGTTTTATGTCCTCATCCAACTGTTCAGAATTTATACGGACTACTGTACTTTTTGCAATATTTCTTGTAATTTTTTTAGCAAGAAACAATAGAACTGTTTCATGGTCTGTTAAAGATGAGTGAGCAACAAGAGTAGAGGCTGGGCGCTGAGTTTTCAGGATGAAGTGATCAAGGCATGTGTGTTGTCTGGTGGGAAGTGTATGAGCAGGCAGCAGGCCATGTGATGCTAGCAGGTTTAAATATTCATGTTTATTTGAGTCACGGCATTCATCGCAAATGTTAATATTTATATCTCCACAAACTATGATATTACTATAGTGTGCGATACTGGTTAGAATCGTATTCAGCGAGTGAAGAAAGTTAGTAATATCTTTAACGCCCGGTGGCCGATATATTGCAAGTAGCACGGTGTTGTGGTCAATTATTATCTGGAGACAATTTGCATTTATAAATGGTGGTTCTTCTACCAAGACGTTAAGTTCTTGGTGCACATAGACAACAACACCTTCATTTTGCGTGACATTGTTGTTGGTAATTTTGACAAAATAATGCAAATTTATACAGAAAAGCTTGACAATATACCTTCCTATTATCACGTGGGTACAAAGTTGCTGCTTCTCGGAACAAAAATAAAGGTGAAACGTTTTCCGATAACTGTACTTTTTAGTTCTTAGTGAATAGGCGAACCTAGGCGAGTTAAGCCTTAGTGTACCTATATAACGTTTAAGATATAATGTAGGCGGCGTCTTTAGAAGTGTTTTCCATTACATTAGGTAACTAGCTAATCTCACGGAGCAGGATTTTACTGGGCCAAGCCGAAGTCGGCCAATATTTAGAGAGTACAGAAAGCTTTGGAAAATTAAATAGAGCACATTTTAAGTGGTATCAGTTTTCTTTCTAAGTAAATTATATATAGGTATATTCGCTAGGTACTTAGTAAATTAAGTTAATAATCACTTTACTACCTCTAATCTCTAGGTTTACAAATGCTTACCGTACACAGTTTAAGGCTATCTTTGTAAGATAAGATTATACTGTATACAGTGTTTACGTCTAAATGGGTTCAACACATTCTAATATGGTTTTATTGTCGCGAAACTCAGATAGACTCATGTTATAGTCGGGTATCAAACTGCATTAGAATGTAGCCAGTTTACAATCAAAATCAAATACTGAAGTGTAAAATAAATTCATATAATGATAACATAGCCTTTAGGATAGAATTTTGTATTGATTCACCATATCAGAAAGAAAAGCAGATGCACCTTATCTATTCAATACTAAAAAACATCTGGAAAGTACAATACTGTTCGTTTTATTCCTCTATAAAATCGAAATACAAATAAAATTGTGGCTTATGATTATTTCGTTAACAACATGCTAACCACCGCTTCGAATGATAACGCCAGCGGTTTCAATATATTTCCTTTATAAATTAATCCGTAGACTTCCGACTGGGATCGTGGTTAGCCGCAAATTTGAAACATACGAATCCTCCACTGGATTTCCTGGCTTCGGTAGAATACTTTAGTAATAATGTCGTTTAGTACTGATGCCGTGGTATCCAGCCTAGAATTGTCCACCCCCTTTCCGCCCGTGGGTGTCGTAGGAGGCGACTAAGGGAAGACCCAGAAGATAGGCAGCCGTGTCTTCTGTAACTTTAACACCAATACTGCGATCCCCAAGCCGCTTGTCTAGCGTGGGGATTATGGAAACCCCCCCAGGGGGTATAAAGAATAGATCTAGTTGTTCAAGATTTTACCAGCAAACAAAATAATTATAGGAATAGGCTGTGGCATGTTTTTAGTGTAGGTACCTATACCTAATTGTTGTTAATTACAGAGAGACTAAACTGATTTCGATAAAGTAATACTTATAGGTAATCTTATCATGGTTTCTATCCCAGTATACCATATTAGTCAAAGGGCAATCAGATTTAACTTCGCAAATCGACTTATTTTCGCTGTGACTCCAACTACTGGGTACATTAGCCCGAGCTCCTCTTACTAATCACTAGACGGTGGTACATTTCTACTGGATTAGTTTTATTGAACATAACACTGATGTATTAGTTTTCTGACTCCTAAGTAGATTTCATGTTAAGTTGTAGATGAAACTGACTTTGAATAGTTAACGTATTATACTATGGTTTTCTTTAGTATGTAGGTAAAATTAATTTTAATGTTTTGTCATGTAGGTAGATATACTAATGGAAACTGAGCCATAGGAAAACAGCCTTATTCATTAGGTATATATTATGTTGTTTTAACTAACAATAGACTAGTGTTTGGCTCATTATTTTCTTATTTGCACCGGTATAACAAACGTTTTGTTTATTTCATATGATAAGCTGTTTATTCAGTAGATTTATCGTGCCGTGCGTAAAAGTTAATTACCGACTAAGCAAAGCTTCGGGCGGTGTTTGTCATACGCATGTTTACACTCATTATACGTGTTTTATGTACATATATAGAAGATACCATTACAGTAGATCACCTTTAGAAATCGTGATAAATCTCAAACGACGTTGGTATACCATTATGTATCACAATTATACATAAACATGTCACAGTGCACGTCTGTATCGGCCACAGATTGCTACGGTAGTGCTGCCCGGGCTTTATGACATTCATAAATAGAATTAACGAATGAATGAATAGACCCGCGGAACGGGGAACGACTAGCTCTCGCGCAACCTTTTGTAGTGTACGACAGAATAGTCTGGCATTGTTGTGTAAATCTAGCGTGCTAAGTCTGCGGAAGTGTTACGTTTATATGTCATAAATCACAGAGCTTATCGTTTTACGCGACCAGAGCGCCCGTCCAAGCACTGTGAGGCTGTCCGCGAAATATGCAGCGCCCGCTTATTTGTGAAGCGTCGATAGATTACCGCACGCATTCCATGATATCACTTTTAAGATATATGCATCAACAGATTCAACAAAATCTATGTAACCATCCAAAAATACTTATAACTATTTAGGTATACAGAAACTTTCATGCCTTCTACAAACCCAGCACAACATCTTTGGTTATTTGGCTACCCATAACCACAAACTCGTTTATGATAAAAACTGCTTCTTAACCATCAGATTCAAATAATAATTTTGCAAAATTCATGTACTATTTTAACGGCTTGCAAAATAGCCTCTAGAGAGTTATGCTCTGGTAACGTCAGCACGACAAATCGTCTGACCGTTGTGAATTTGTAGCTCTGGTACAATTTCACATTTGGACTTTAACCAGAGTGTGGCACTGAGTAACCCTAATAAAAAGCATCGTGTAGTTTAAGCAAAGAGCGGTCGAATCCAGCAGGCCTCAACCTGTAGCTCAAATCAAAACGTATAATTAGGTAAGGTGCTTCATTTACTGATAACATACATACAATGATACAGCAAATATATAATAGGTATTGTTCATCAGGAGTCTATTATAACCATTTAAGTCCGCTGTAATCGGAGGTGACGCTATTGCCCTTAATCGGGTCTATGTATACTTCTTAGAATACTATTCCTAGCAAAATATATATCTAAATATTTCTATATTTCTAGGAATGTTATAAAAATAATACTTTCATCCTTTCCTAGTACAAATTAAAAAAATAATATGACGTATGAAAAAATACCTATTAAGTTTTAATTTTCCGTGTTTTGCGTTCATTTACGTGAAAAGCTTTCTCTGAAACTGAAAAATATTTACAACTAAGAAGAAAATCTTAATATTTTTCCAACCAGTTTATTGTCTCTTGGCTTAGAACCAGTTGCAATCGCTGATATATATATAGATAAAATATTGTACCTCATATACGTACCTATTAAGAAGAAAACATAGAAAAAAATCTTAATCTGATTTAAACTATAAAGTATGTACTTATCAGATGAAGTTTGATGTTTTAAAGATAATCAACATGTAAGCATAATTTTGGTACAATAAAGCATTCAGATTAGCATTCCGATACGCAATAGGCTACCGTTACCAAAATTAAAGCTAAACATTAATCTGGATCAAATGACCAGTGGTCCAGAACATGTTACTTTCGCGAAGGCTTGTCAAGACACTGATTGACAGCCACACGCCGATTAGATATGCCACGCTATCTTTGAACCGGTCATGGCCGTGGTTTTGTATGTAAATGCACACGTCACACAGCAGACACGAGGGGTTTTTCGCTAGCAAACTGCTCCTCAAAATCATCAGGCTCGCAAACGTATAAATATATGGAAAACGTGATACTCCTTTGCAATTCACGCTATGTGTCGACTAGTGAATGCATAAAGCGCTGTTATACACGTACAACCATAAACCTAAGAGAATTCTCAGTTTTATAGTGCTATTAACGATTTCCAGAACACGATTTACAGAAATAAATTTAGATTAAACGAAAACTCTGCTTAGATTTATCTCAAGATTAAAATCAGTAATTTAAATTCATTTTGACCTTACATTAAATGTTCTTGATTGGTGATTATTCGATAAAATTTTAACTAGCCTGAATGTTGTTAAAATAAATGAATGATTGGTCTGTTAAACGCATCAACGAATCCGATGCGTATTATAAAACTCGAATAAAAACGTTCAGTGTATGTTAAAAAAGAAATGAAGTTGTTGATAACATGTTCCAACCAATAAAGATATATCGCACGGTCATCACGAGGCAAAATTTATAGTTTCGGCGTTTGTACTGGTCATCGAGGCTGGCAATTAATTGGCAGACGGACGGACTTACACGTTCTCAGTATGGGCATTAGGTATGTGTAGCAGTAAAACCAGTCTCGCCCTATAGGGCATTGCAATTACACGTAGATAGGTGAAGACCGAAGCCCTAGGCGTCACTACGCGCCGACGATCGCAGATTGATATCGCTCCGGACACAAAAGAAGAAACGTTCAGTGAATAATAAGACCTGGGCCACGAGATCCGCGAAGATATTTATTATGTGACACGTCTTTATCGATTGACAAAAATAATTTAAGGTCTATAAAATACATCGATATGCGTTCATGTACTTAAAATGTGTAATTTGTTACTAACTGTATACAATGCGAATATCGGACTTCAAATGCAAATCCTATGAAGATAAGCAATGGACAAGTGTATAGATAGCCACCATTTCAATTCATGTGCATATTTCGGCCGGATAGCTTCTGACTTGATCAGCCCTAATTTATACAATCTTCACACAACGACGTTACAAGGTGAACTGTTATATTAAAAACCTTATATACTCGTAGCTGAATTCTTATTAATTTATATTCTGCAACAAAACAGTTGTTGTAAATAATTTATTCAGAATTTTTGAACAGTTAATACCTACGTACGTAGGCTCTACACGGTTCTCCTTCGAAGAACCGGACCGCTTGGAGCGTCCGCTTATTTAAACGCTGCACTTGAGGGTTTCACGAGAAGTGAAATGATCTGCCGTAAATGTATCGTCTAAAGATATTCGCTTTGAAGCTACGATTACAACTAAGAGCTTCGAATAACTGCATAAAATGAATTCACATTGGCATTTCTCGATTATTTTTCGATAGATTTTATTGTTTCGCTGTAAAAAAAAACCATTGAATGAGAATACGGCTATGAAATAATCGAATAAAACCAATAAAGTCCCCTAATACCTTAATTAAAGTTTGATTAGGTAATGCATTTTATTTGAAATTCCTACACGAATAGAGGAAGCGACAATATAATTAAATACGATGATTATTGATGATTTGTTTTGTATTTTTTTTTACTGCCCACCAATTGGGAAACAGGCGTGACTACAGGCGTATGTAAATTGTTTTTATTTTACAGATATACTATATGTACTTTTTGCTAAAGTCAAAAGCCTTTATTCAAACAATATAACTCATTACTATAAAAGTGGCATAACTCGTATAAACGGCTATCATAAACATTTAATAAAACGCGGACACACTCCGCGAATTATAATAAGCTTGGAAGCCATTCAGCATGATTTCTTGGTATAAGGTAATTTCCTAGCTCAATCCGCACAGTGCGCAACCAACGGGGTAAGTAAATCAGGCGTTTAATCGTCCATATTTTACAATTTACTCCACAGTAAGTACTACTACGGTGAGTAATATAAATATGCAAAAAATTGCCGTAACAAATTGCGGCTCCATAAATGTCGTTCGATGAAAATTTAGGAAAGTGACTAAAAAGGGCTTGTTCACTAGTAAATCGTAATATATGAGGAATGAAGTAGTTATGTAATGTAGTTAGTATATAATGCTACTTATAATTTGTTGTGGCAACTTCGAACGTGTAAAATTTTACTTCAGCATTTCAGCGATAAAGGCAAATAAAATTAAAAATGACTTTAATATAATTGTTTAGCAATATTATTAGAATAAGTAGGAACACCATACTACTCTAACTGGCTTCCATTCTAACTTGCAAAGCATTCCATTTAAACACAAACAATCTTGATACAACATTAAACATACAAACCATAACCCAGTTTAGCACTGAAACAATAGTTGCTAAGACCCACTAGAGACCTGTAGTGTAGGGTTGTGAAGTGTTGAGGTTTACTGTATTGTATCGCACGCTTCATTGTCAATATGTAGACGCAAGCTCGGCAACAAGGGGGCGTGAGTGGAAAAATCGAGCAATTTTCCGGATGCCGTTATAGCTAATACGACCTTCTGAGGCAGCGGTCGATTAATCTCTGTCAACCGCGATGGGCTCCGACTGCACGATATAAAGAACCAATGAAACGGGAACTCCGACAATTCTGATACAACCATCATTAGCTTCCTCTTAAGTGGAACATAGGAGAGGCGCGGCGGCTCAACCTAAGTTGGCGTAAGAACATGATGGATTCCTTTGAGCATGGAACGCGGAGATGATCCTACCGTTACACCCTACTAGCAAAAATTATGAGTGCACTCGAACGTGTAAAGATAAGGCTGCCAATATATGGAGCAAAAGTCGCTACATTTTATTAAAGGTAAGCTTTTCTATGTAATATAAAAAAACACAAAGAATAAATCGAGCACTAATAAAATAGGTTACGTAGGCACTAATCATTCAAATATAAAAAACCAAGCGTCTGATGGTCTAATTGGCAATTGTGGAGATAAAGGAGCAATTTGGCTTTTAACGGCGAATCGCAACGGATTCTAATCCGAAGCCAATTTGTCGAAGCTCTAAATGCTTTTAACATATAGTAGGTCTTTTTCCGTTTCCCACTAAAATATAAGCAATAAACTAGGTAGTAAACTGGCTGCATTCCTAGTCAAGGCAATACAGGACGAGGAAAGCAATGCACTAGAACACGTTTCGATGCAAATAAGAGCGTTTACGCTAGGCGGCTACAATGGTCATTACCGCGTTTCAATTCGCAGAGAATTGCCGTTGGTCTAAACAGCTAAATGGCGTAAAACGAAACTCACGAGCGTCCTCGTATCAGTATGTTGCACATGAGGAATATTCATGACTCGGCCAGTAAATGGAGTAGCCAAGCCAATTCAATAACGTGCCACTTGAGGCCCATTTTAACTTAGTAGAAACTTTGTAAGAAGAAACATTTTCAGTAGTTAAATTTGTTGCGCAATAAAAGTGGCACATAGAATAAGAAAAGGTTTCTATTCATGTAGGGGTAAAATCCTTAACTAGCATATTTTACTACTAGAAACTAGCGTCAGGTTAGAGGTGTAGGATGTTAACTCATCCTAGTATTTTCTGTAATTCCAGAGTAGGATTAATACAAACCAGTTACTGGCCGTGGATTTATTAACAAGCTCCCGTCAAGTTCCTTTCATCCATGGACCGTGATATAGTGTGTTTTAGGTTTAACGCAAAACGATTGCTGTATAATTCCGTAGCTCTCCAGACTTCAACAAGCGTTTGCATCAGTTGACAGTATGTTCGGACTCAACAGGCTTAGTAAAATTTTATTTTAATTATAATAAAATATTTTTTTGAATATATCTAAATTCTACTTTTATTGGTAAAACACTTACAAGAAAAGCAGAACAAGGTTTTATACTACAATGATTGTTCAATTACATAACTTATATTCCCATAAAGACGACAACAATCAATCCATGCATCCTTGCATAAAATATGGCACGTATAATAGAATAATGTTATTCGACGTTCAACACACAGGTCACATCGCATGAAACACAGATGGGCTCCACTCCCAGTGGAATTAAGTTATTAGCTAAAACGCTCGGTTCCAATACACGGCGTCCAGTCCGATGTCCGAACATTTTACTCTTCAATTTGAATTCAATGGACGGAATTAGAGAACGGCACCGCGTTGTGTGAACTACCACGATAAACTGCTAACGTTATGTGACATGGGGTTTTCTGGTTTTCTAGATCTTGGCGCAAATACTTTGCGCTCATATATAATTTCTGTCGCTTTTCTGCTAAACGAGATTTTTCTCTATCGTACCTATGTGTGGAATACTAACCATTCCTCAATGTTATTGAAACTTTTACTAGAAGCTAGGACGAGAGGCGATTTGTTATGTTAATGAGACTCTACATTTTAAACACAGTTAATCGGCATGAGGCTTTAGATAATTAATTTATGTTGACTTTTATTTTGCCGTTTCTATGCCAGTGTCTGATATTTATGCATGTAACTAACTGTATTTCGAAATAAGATTATTATTATTAGATTTTTTTTCTATGTACGAACATGCCATCAATCTAATGATTAACATAATAAGACGACTTCATTTGTTGGTCGAACGACATGCTGTCTGATAAACTGCTAATAGCATTAGGCAAACAGGTGTGTGTAATTTCCTTAATTCAACTATTTGTGTGATGCCGCCTAAAATATCACCTATCAGTGGCTATAAATAGACACTTAATCGACACCACACCGGGTCACGTCCCTCGGCTGAGGCACAGGCGATACAGTTGTCGTATCATGAACGAACGTAAATCTGCGAAGAGTTGATTAGCTTAATTGAGGTCATTAATCGGTACGATCGCGACGACGGGCGTATCGTGTTTAATTAACTAACGAATGGACGGACATTCGATTATCTTAATGTGGATGCGTCGACCGCGCCGCGGACAATCCACCCCAGCGCGGACACCGCCGGACATCGGCGCGACGCGCGACGGTCACTCCTTACCCGCTGTCACATACAGGTGACATTGTGATGCACGCGTTTATTCTTGTAAGATGTTTTTAAATACTTATGCATATAAATAATATAATGTTGTAGCAAGCAAAAATCTACTTCTTATGTAGGTTGTTTATCGCGCCAATTTATTCACGAGAAAGTATTTACGATCACTTTTTAAACAAGCTTATTTAAACTACATGTTTTTATAAACACTGTAGATCTTTAGCTAGGTGGTTTTGGATTTCATTTATAGTTTGTAAGCATGCTATCTTCAACTAAGATCTGCAGAAAACGGAATGCGCTTATTAAATCCTAAGGTACACCCATGAACTAAGCAACTAATTAAATTTAAAAGCTGTTCTAATTGTTGTTTAGGTTGAAAATCCCTTGGCTTACATGTAATTTTCTTGCCTCGTACGCGTAAACAGACAAAATATTTTAAGCCATCTCTCGTAACTAAAATCCCGAGTCGGGGGGCCGTCAGCGCGTTATCATGCATGTACAATTAAACAAACAGCAGTTTGCGGTGACACAGCTTTTGTTTATCGTTTAACTCTACGCACAGCTGAATCTCTTAATCCTAAACAAATATCGCCGGCTGGTTGTACGTTTCCCTCTATAAATTTTCTATCTGCCGCATGGCGCAGGGCCGTGGAAAAGCCGCTACCATTCAACGAGATACAATGAGAAACGGTAAACGAACGATTAAATCGCGCAGTTGCTGGCAATAATATAAACAACTGATTAAACCGGCCCCGCGGTCACAAAAGGAGACATTAGTTAAGGGGCCAGGTTTCGCTGCGTACCAAACCGATAATGGTAGGAAGTGATAGTGTCCGAGAAATGCTAAGGGGAGAACTGGTACACTTTGTACTAACACTTGATTACTGCCGAGTGCTGTACTTCGCGCCGTTCTCTTATCAGTCACGTCTCTCCCCCTCCTTGCTTTGCAGTTAAAATTCATAACCGCATCTAACTTATCTAAAACGGGAATAATCTATATCCAAATTTTGTAAGCAATTTGAAGTTGTTACCCTGAATATTAAATGTACAAAGAAGGGTTGAAAGGGCAATTACAGCTATCCGGGGTGGATAATTACTAACAAACATTGCAGCGAGTAGCGCGCATTAGTGTGAGGGAGATAGTTGAATGGATTGGTGTAGTGTCGTCTCTCTCTTTGGTCTTAAGCTGCACGACTAGAGGAGTTAATATTACATCCTCAGGCTTTATGGGGCGGGTGCTGATAATTAGAACGAAAGATGCGCAGCCACGCGACTCGAACCGTAATCAGTGGTTTAAACTACGAGAAGTTTAATAGAATTATTTTGTGTGTGGAATATATCCTCTGTGGGGTCATATATTATAATAATTTATGTATATAATTACACATTAAGTTGATATGCAGACATTGGGATGGTTGTCTTAAATGTTATACATCTTTTAAATTACTGTATCAGGTATAGACAGCTATAGGTCATATTTGTAGTCATATTTGACTAGTATTACAAGACTAGTATATACAAGAGCTTGTCATGCATTATTGATGCATACCCATATAAAGTGAGATGATTTACGTGATAGTTTGCTAGTCTGAAGACTAGAAGATAAACTATAATTTGTAACAAGATTTCTAACTTTCTAACAAGATTTCATATATAATCGACTACACTCAAGATATTTATAACATGGTATAAAAAAAACTGTGGTGGCTCTGCGATTTACAGGTCAGATTTCTAAGTCCAAGGTTACAAGTACCACAACCCAAGCATAATATTATATAACCGATGACCTCTAGTTATGCTCTAAGTAACTTATGACACCGCTGACAATGTGCCAGTTATTTTGTAGTAATAGGCTTGGCTGGTTTATTCTATATCACTTAGGTACTGCTTGATAAAATAATAACATGCTACAGCATAAATTTGTCAGACCTTTGAAGATTACAGGTGTAATACATGGTCATTGTAATACATATTGTATTGATATGTATGATCAAGATTAAACATAATTTATTTTTTCTCTTATAAGGCCACATGGACTACTGCAGCTCACAACCGAGAGGAATGGAGGAAGGAAAGGGAGGCCTTTGCCCTGCAGTGGGACGATCATGGCTAAATAACAATAATAATAATAATATTACCCATGTTCTACATGTTTGTTTATCTACAGCCTTCACAAATTCGATCATCAATTCTGCAAGCGAAGGCCGTTAACTGATCGAAGTAAGGCAACAGTAATAATTACAAGTCCATTATCACTACGTTTTACCGGTATCAGTTTTTATACCTCCGTAAATAGTCTGATATCGCATTGAGCTAGCTTCAATGCGCCCTATTCTGTATCTGCGTTGTCAGTATTATCAGCTCGTCACTTGGACCCAGTCTGTTAACAAACAGCGCTATCGTGGCGCGCACTCGCTAATTTGCGCCAACTACTCGACGACCATCCGACAAGTTCTCAAGTCTGGACGCGATTACCCAGTCAGGATGATTTATTTATAGCCCGCGTTAAGTATAAGTAGTTCATAAGATAGCGAATAATAAGCCCTATCGCTTCACTTATCATTCGGTTAATTAAAATTACCAATGTAAATGCCACTTCATCTACCTCATTGTGAGTGGTTAGTGTCGGTTTGAATTTTTATCTGACTTTTGCATGCTGAGGAATTCCTTTTGATGCGTGCGTGTGAATTCATTCTTCATAGAGCTGAGGAAGATAACGTGGATAAATGTTAAAGTTGTTAATGATAGCGTAGTTTCATTAATTATATCAGTTTATTCCAAACAAAAACAAAAAAGTCGTTAGTAGATCCATATTTTCATTTGTACGTATTTATATGGACATACGCTTAAAAGCCTAACGAAATCAAGACTTAATTAAATTTATCCTTCATCCAAATCTCAACAAAGTTCGTAGCAAGCAGCTACGACAATTGCATATAATTAATCAGCATGGTTTTTATAATTGTAGTGAACAAGTTATGTGAAACTCACAACGACAGATATTTATAAAAAGAAAACAATTATCCACTTAATTTCAAATTTGTTTAATCCCTCACATCCGTTGACCATTCATTGTACATAGCACTACAAAAACAAGTGGGTTAGTCCGGGCCGCTCTACTAAGCGACAAAGGTACCGCGATAAAAGCACGTACAAACCGTATCAACGGCCACGGTACTTAGCAGAACAAACAATGGCGATCAGTAGCAATCATACGGAATTCCATCGAGGGCCTTGTTTTCGTTGGCGCGAACCATGGCCCACCGGGCTGCCGACATGTCAAATCAATTAAGGATAACATTTGGGACAACAGTTAGACATAAGCATACATATGTATGTCTGTTGTGCTGCGTACTTAAGCTCATTAAGTGTGGGGTCTTACAGCGGTCTCCATGTATAGCCATTAACATTTGAAGGTGTCGTGCTGTAATTAAAATAATAAACTCTATGTTACAAAGAGGACATGTATAATGATTATTGACAATAAATAAAAAAAGAACTAATTTGATATGACAATACTAATTAAATGCGAATATGATGAGTTTAAATTTATTTCTAGCGGGCGCTAAAAGGTCAAGTTAATTTATTATTATTTTGAAAATTCAATATCATTATCTTTATTAGTTAATTCAATAGTAACAATCTGAAGTTATTCGTATACTCAGCTCCAAATGAATAGTTTATGCTTAGTGGTGCAGACATCAGCAAAATGTTGAATAGTAATGATAAGACTTACTAATGAATATAATAAATTGAATAGGCACCTATTTAATAGAATAGGCTAGATAATACGAAAGACCTAGATAACATTGACGTAAGTCTACAATAGACGACATATTATATATGTTTGTATTTGTACTTACTACTATACACATACCTACGTAATGTACGTATTACTTAATGAACTGATAGGATTACCCTATCTTTAGAACCCATCAATATTTAAGCTATTAACTAAAGAACTGGCGAATTTCAATACCATTTAGAGATTGATAAAATGGATAAAAATAAAATAAAATAATCATCGCTAGAAGTCGCAGTATTACCTTATTAGTGCTCTTTATGAAACATGTCAGAATACAATACAAAAATATTTTATTCCTGAGCATGGCCACGGAATTAATTCATATTAAATATACAACTTGCGTTAGTAAATTACCTCAGCTTCTAACACACATATAGGTAGCTAGTAGCTAGCAAGAAATAATTTATAGTTCCTTATTTTCCATCCAGGCAATCTTCATTAGAAACACGTGCACTGCAACGAGAACGCAATGCACCAATTAAACTATAAAGCTTTATTACAGTTTATTATTAACGAGAGGAATAACTATTATTCCTGAAATACATTAAGGTAAAGTTATTTCCCAAGGCAAAGGTAGCATGTTACTAATTTACTGTAACGTCCTGCTTATAACATGCAATTTCTACAGTTCCCTAGAATTACTTCTAACTTTAATGAATTGAGTTTGAAATGAGTTTGAATACAAGTCGAGAGGTACGAGAGATTCGCGTCAATAATATAGACCACGAACAAACGAACTTTAGTTTTAAGCTTATGAAGCCTAGGTGGTGTTGAAATGTAACCTAATACACGTTTTACTTAGTTATAATAATTGTTTGTTTCTGAAGAAACAATAATTATTTGTAAAAATAATTTTGACCTACAAAATGTATGGTTTTATCAAACCTCCTTGCCTCCTTCCAACATTTATCGATAACGAGTTCATCACAAAAGATTGCTAACTAGCAGTTTTTTTTACTGTTGCTCAATTAATATTTAATTACAATTTAACAGCCATATTGTCCTACAAATTGCGTGGTACGTGTTCCCCGTTCTACGCTTAAAAGTTAGTACAGATCCCTAATGTGCTTCCCCTGTTAGCTACCTCAATCGAGAATTTTCGTAAGAAAAAAAATTGGGCGTCTCATCAAAATGAAGCTATTCACGGAAAATTATCTTGATAGTTATGAATTATAAACATGGTCCATGGATCCTGGACTGAGAATAAAATCAATCACTCACATTTAAAACTCGAATGATAGCAAATTTTCAGGTTCTTGCATAGTAACCTACACCTATAGTAAACTCCAGCACGCCTCCATTTTTTTACAATTTGTTTTTTGGCAGTGTAGTAGTAGTAGTAGGTAGTTTATATGTGGTATAAATATTAAAAGTCTTGTTTTACCTATGACTTTTATCCCATTTAGACCAGAGTCAACTTTCTAAGGTTATTCGATCTTTGAGATAAGAAAGTCTCATTCTATAATACATATCTACCTATACCAGTATTTTTTGTTATCAAATTCTCGAAATCACATTTAAAGTTACACAATTTACAAAGAATAACCATGGCTATCCCCTTTGTTCGTAAACTTCTTCATTTCTTATGAAGACCGTGTAGTTACAAAGTGGAAACAAAAAAAAGCTACTAAGTACTGTTTCTTCGACGCAGCTTAATAACAAAGAAGGAAAAACGTGTATAGTGTAGTGCTACGTGTTGATAATCCTGGCAGACGTAGCGGGACATCCGGAGGACGGCGGCGCGACAGGATCCGATCCGGGACTCCGGGATAAGATCCCGATCCCGGGAAGATTGTTGGCGCTGATTTCCTGGGACAATGGACGGTAGAGATCTGTGCGTTTATCCCGCACGCTGTACTGACAGCTTTGGAATAAAAGCATCTTTTATTTTAAAATGGAAAATACTTACCTACATAGCTTTGTGTGTGTGTGCATAGCAACAATTTGTACTACTTTATTGGCATCGGGCATTGGGTTTGTTATAAAGGTTTTACATACCGAGGAAATTTTATGGGTAAATGCAGAAACCTTTGTTATGTCATATTTTTTCTATTTTGTACAAACTAAACTAACTGTAGCTTAATAAATTCATTTAGCAATAATATCGGACGGCATGTCGCTTTTCACCCAAAACGAGCACAAAACACGAGCACGTCTCGGTCGCACCGCTAGCCGGCGAGTTTCATAGCAAAAACTATAACATCTCACGCGCCCGTCTCGCGCATCGAGCCCTCTTTATATTCAACTTAAGTCCACTTTTTCCGTCGTCCCAATAAGCGTGGCAACAGAAGAAAAAGTGTTACCAACACAAAATTCCGTTTAATTCCGTGGTATTATTAAATTGGGTTATAAAATTTGTCATCTATCTGAGGCTTGGGTTTCACGAATATGGGGTTTTCGTTAAGCAAAATGAGTTGAGGTAATACATTACCTTGCTTTTTCTCGCTGGCCTGTTTTGGTATTTGCCATCTCTGTCGATGGTAGCCAACGGGATAAGTGCACGTTCGTTGTTGCTATTTGCAAACAATAGCATGTTAGCCTTCGTGTCGCCGTCGAGGCACATCTAAGGTGCCGAAGACATCGGCGTCAAATTAAACACTGGTACCGCATGACACATAATTTCGTTTAAGCCGTTTTGTAGTTACGTAACGTTAGTATGGCAATGGTATTCAAAGAGTTATGCCAATGATAATTGAAATTCATGATGAATGATGATGCATTCTAAATAAATGTTCTTTTTAAAGAATTTTAATTTGATGACGTCTTCCACAGGTGTAGGGCAGACATCACGAATTTCTGATAAATTATTTTAATTCACTATTTATATAAATATCTAGTGGATGAGAGTATAATGACAGGCAATATTCCCAACAAAACTACATAATTTATTTATTATGACAACACCAAAACACCAAATCATACAAACTAACTTATTAGTAAAAAACAATAATAAAATATAAACAACATAAAAAAACAAAACCTTAACATTTTACTAAACCCATTGGGTGCAATTTTAAGACCAATAATAGATCAAGGCACTGTGTTACTAGAACGGATGCTTTTTTATACATTCTATTCATGCACAACTAACTCATGCCCTGGAAGGATTAGGTTCTGAAGTAGGTGTTGTTATTCATTATACAACATATCAAAACATTTTACAAGAGTACGTTTAACACGCACGAGTACCATTCAGACAATAAGCTTTGTACATGTTAGGATTTGCATAATCTGCTGTTTTTTAAATTAACACGAACGGATTTTACATATTGCGAGAGCAGATTAAAAATATTTAAGTTTAGGCTTTACTTGTAATAACTGTGATTATAGGCCCGTTTACGTTTAAGATCTTTTCAGTCTTCTTACGCTCTTGTCAGTAGAGCATCACTGTTCTCTATCCTCTGCTTTCTTTTTATCACCTTGATATGACAGAAATGATTCTTATTGCCATTGCCTAATAGAAAACTCGATACATTTATCCTGATCGTAATGACCATAATTATTTGACTACTAACCAAAACAATATAGTTTTTGAAAGCCAAATGTAAAAACACCGTTGATAACATTTTAATTTAACGCAAGGAACCCATCGGAGATGGTAAATACTAAATAGATAACAATTCCCACATTCGGAAACAAAATATCTTCGTTTGGTTGTTAACGTTGCCGCATGCCGATGTTCTTATCGGCTCGCCCATTAATAATGGCACTTCGTCTTTTAAGGTACGGGACGCGAGTACGCATTGTTGGGTACTGTACAATGTTGACTATTGCGGCGTGAACAATAATTTGCAACTGAACCTCGACTAAGACGCGAAAGGATCAAATAACTGTGGTGTTCGCGGTGTACAGAGCATTAGGCTTTTACGTGTAATCCTCCCCCCCTAAGCTGGATTACCTGGCCTACCTATTCCCTTGTATTAAGCTCCTTCAGTTCGGCTGACATCGTCTTTGTGTCCCTGATATTCACCGCATGTTAGTTAGATTTGTACATCCACCCGCCCGAAGCTTAGTTGGGCTGTCGAGGGTGGGATATGGTTCACCTAATATAAATTGAGGATCGAATTGTTAATGTTTCAAGCCTACAATACAAATATTGCTAGGTGAAACGTATTATGGGATTTATAAAACGTCAAATAAACGTATACCTATGGTATATTTAGAGAGAATTTCAAAGTTAGGTATTAAACCTCATCAATAAGCCGCTGAATAACAATTCTTGGAGACACTCTGAAAAATTACGGTAATGCATTTACATAACCATTATTCACAACTTTACGACTTTATTAATTGAAATATTGCAATCCAATAAAAATACCACAATTTCGCATTAAATCCAACATTTCCCCATGTTACGCGCGTGCTTGAACGTGAACAGCTGTGCTCGTTATTTTACAAAACGATACATTTTTAACAAAGCTAGCCGTGGTGGGCGTGAATTTCGCGGAATAATCGGGTTCAATTCAATTAGACTCACTTTAGAGAATTATTTTTCCGTGCCATTCATGTAATGTATTAAACTAAATATTGAAAAGCTGCTTTAAGCACATTAAATCATGTAGAGTGCGATGTACTAAGTGATAACAATCAAATTTGCACTAACAAACTCGCCTAATAAACTGCCAACGCGGCAAAGTACATTAGTTACCTAATTCGGTTTTTCCGAAAAACAAGGGAAACATTTCTATTTCCCGCGCGAAGTTCGGAAAACAGGAACCACTATCGGCTTAATCCGCGATCTAATCCAGTATACGATCAGCGTCGCTCATTAACAAGATTTATGAACAGAAAGGAGACGTTCAGACGACGTCGTGCGCCCCGATGCGTTATTTACGACAACCAGATTGGCAAGATACAGTAACCACGGTGCCTTATGGCACTGTGACTTTTATAATTAAAATCTTTAAGAGTGAAATAAAGGTTAGAAATGGGGAATCGTTCTATGCTGATCTGTGGACGAAAGAAAAGTATGGACAGGCTATTAAGGGTGTTTGCTTAATCTGACAATAAACCAATATTTATAAGACGTTCGGAATAATTTTTGATGATGAAGTTTTACTTTAAGTATATAAATTAGGAACTCATATAAGTTTATAACAATCATTGGAACTTGGTTACTTGGAAGTCGATTTAATTTAAATAAGATAATCGGGGCCTTTTACCTAACTGATTTTGGCGAGATCGTTATACCTAAAATATATAATACACATTAACATTGCATATCAAACAATTGCAAAGATATTCTCGTGGCAATGAAACATCTCTACGATAATTTTTAGTCATGCAGCCTTCTAAATCTGAAAAGTTTTAGTATCCTGAGTGTGTATGTCTTAGCGAATAATCTTGATAGATAGAGGTCTGCGCTGGTCCGAATGGTTTTGCTCTCGTATCGGCTGTGAGTTCGTGCACGGCACGACGGCCGAGCGTATCGGTACGCCTGTAATCCGATAATAATGAATAGAAAATAGTACAGGCATCGTGGCCCAGTTGAAACTTGCCCGTAACTGGAGGCACGAGGAGTTTTATCGCGGGACATAATTCGGCCGCGGCGTCACGCGCCGTCCGCCCGACTTTATCGCGAAACCCGATGGTTCCCTAGGGTATCGAGAGGAAACAACTTGGCTAAACTAAAACAAATCAAATAAGCAAAGGCTTACTGGAATTATTTTTTCATCGTTAAGACGATAATTTACTTCATGTAGGTTCACCTTCCTGCAACCTTCCTTGCTGGGCAACCATAGTACATTTCGTATTTCAATTAATTGAAACATAAAATTATTTTTAATTAAATCGCGTTGTATAGTTACTGTTAACTTGTTCTTGGAAATCACTTTTAACGTACCTACTTGAAAATGAACTAACTGCACACGCTTTATGACGCAATTAATAAACAATTTACTTTAATGTACCTGATATAAAGCTGTTATTACTAAACAATAACACCTATGTATTAAATTAAAGATATTCCAATGGAAGGAAATAATGTTTCGAGTTATGACTGAGCTTGATGGTTGGATTGATTAAAGCATGCTATAGAAAATTTAATGTTTTGTCATTATGGAAGACGCGTTTTGATGAGGTATTTTAGTTTACGAGAAGGTATGAAGGTATGTGGCATTTGTAATAAACCAAACACATATTAAGAAAACGAACAAACATTTATTTGCGACTATTGTAACTATGCAATATAAAAGTGCATACATTTAAGTTTTCTGCACGTACGAGTCTGGACAAAAAGGCCCGTTCCATACAATTTTAATATTAGACGAAGTGTCCGTACGATACAAACTTTGCACTCGCATCACGTTTCTAAGTTTGAAATTCGAAAACGTAAAATCAGCGTCTGAATGTAAAAATGTAAGGGGTGTGGTTACCACCACTACTTTCGGAGGGTAACCAGGCGCTCACGTTGCTACTCGCTGTCACCTTTCAACGATTTGGAGATTGCAAATTGACGTCTAACACTGCCGACATAGACCTCGACGTTGGAGGAAATATTCTCGGTGAGAACCTTTAAGTTTTGAAAATTATTAATTTAAACAATTCTTATAACTTGTTTGATAGTAATCTAAATTTAATTATATATAAATTAAAACTTTAAAAAAACTCAAAAGGGTAAAATAATATTTTATCACATATCGGTCAACGCATCTCCACTCCCTCGTGGGAAGTAGTAGTCGATAACTAACCACTAACAACAACAAAGAAGACCCAGTTAGTGGTCAGTTATCGACTACTACTTAAGCAATATCATCATCATATCATCAAGATACGGGCATTTTGCTGTGATCCTATGAGGAGTTCCGTTCCATATCTTCGAAGTTCATCATCAGGTAATGACAAAATTTCTAGGGGACCAATCGGAAAGTAAACCCAATCATATGAAAAAATTCAAATCGTTTCAAATGACTGAGTTATGAGGGAACATACATAAAAAAAAAGATCCCTACTAATTGAGTACCTCCTCCTTGTTTGAAGTTGGTTAATCAATATTTAATACAGTGATAATATAACCTTCGGTTGTTAACACTCGCGCACACTGTAAATATGTAACGTAATAAAAAAGTTAAAGAAATTTCTTCGTCAGCTCTCAAGACAATTTTAAGTCTCTGTCTCTATCTTAACTTGGGTGTGCTTGTGAACATAGCTGGAGCAACTCGAATGAAACGTCAAGCCGAAATTAGAAACATGTTTTCGTGTCAATTCCCGTGTTGTTGTTTAATTTAATTATTAATTTTAATAAATGATTTATTTCTGTAAATAGGTTTTCACAAACACTTTTACACGTCAAATTTCAATCAACAAGAACAAGACTAGATGGCGTCGTCGTTAAGTCAGACAACGTTCAAAAATGCCAAAAGAACAGCATTGTTAAGTTAATCGTGTAGGTAATTTTTAGGCTCACCAATTGGATCGTCCGACAAACAATACGTTGTGTGAGCTTTGCCACATAAAAAAAGCAATTATGAGCAAGTTTTATCCAGATCGTTTTTTCATCGCATAACGGAAACGCGCGTACCCTTCATTGGTTCTACGACCAATCGATTCCCTATATTAAGCTTCCGTCAGAAAACAAACCGGGCCGTTCCGGAGCTTCTTTGTTCCATTGTGGCCCGCCCTTTGTTCTACCGTCGCGGATAAATTATTTTCTACGATCCTTCTTAGCTCCTATCTCGTTCCATTTCTCCCGTATTAGTTCCAGCCGATGCGCAACAATTACGCCCTTTATGTCTGGATGACGCGAAAATCATCCTGCCTTGCCCTACAATTTTACGCCTCAGTATTCCATCTTCTCTCGGGTTAAATTAGAAATGCGAAATCTGAGAAAATTTTAAAGCGATAAATCGACTGCTTTGAGTACGTAGATACATTGTCATAATATTTATTAAAGGATCGGATTTGAAGTGCAATACGTTGAAACACGAAACCAAGAAGAATAAAATTATCGTATTAAATATTCTTCGAATAATAAACTTTGTCTGCCATAACGGACACTTTATTACGTTTTTAATGCAAGGCATTTCTTTATGACGTTTACACTAAGGTCAGATAAAAAATTGGAAAGGATACTTTCATTAAAGAATATCATAAAAAAAGACATAAATATGAGTGATTAAGGTAGACATCACATCGAAAATGCTTCGAGTTTATTTGAGAGAAATAACGTTTTACGACAAGATGCAAACAAAGTAGCATTACAGACGAAGTCGATTGAAGTAGCTTCAACTGGCTTTAATTACATTTTTAACTACATACGGGTCCATTTAAAGAAGCTGTCGTCTGATTAACTTTTATTTTATTGCGATCTCTCTGACAGCCGCTTTCATAGGTTGTCACAAATCATTTAGAATCATTCTACTTCAAATAGAAAGAAAATGATTAAAAAAATAATATCGATGTTACGGCACACTAAAATCAAATGGCTTTCAATATAGTCTTTAAATTGATATTTTTATTATGGTTCCCACAAAATAGTTTTCTAAAATACAGTAATTAGTACGATAAGAGGTGGCGGTCGTGACGCGATCAATCGATGCCACTTTGTAGTGATAACTCGCCTTGTCGCCAGCCGCCGCCTGCTGTTGATTGATAGAATAAACCTGCCTACCACTTAGCCAACAACTACGAGGAAATTAAGACATTCCCAGCGCTAATGGAAAATGTGATCCATCAAACGACCCGAAATTAAGACGAGGCACTAATTTATCGAATGGCCTGCATCTTTATCTAAATGACGGCGATGTATTTTTTATGGAAACAATTAGGACAGTAACCCTTTAAGGTTGACAAGCTGTGTAAAATGAGCGTTTGATGTTGACAATGAAGAGGAAAGTGAACGTCTGTAGGGTAAACGTGACGGTAAGCGTCACTCGTTGAGATAATTAAGCGGTGGGGCCCAATGTCGCGTGGGGCTGCACCTCGACGCGGCGACAATGAGCGTTGAATTCAAGTGCCCTACTGGTAAGGCCCGCTTCTGAATAAGGATCTGTTGTGATGCATTCAATAAGAGATAAGAGCTTATTTTCTAAGTAACAATTACCACGTAAACCTTCGCAGATTACACTGTAAAGATATTTAGGTCAAAATGATGATGAGTTCGCAACATAATTTCTTTTTATTATTCAGTTTCTCGACTAATATTTTCTGTATTACAAAACTGCCTTCGCTTGTTACTTGGGCGAAACTTCATCTGTTGCGCCAGTCAGGTGAAAACAGCTCCCATTTGTAAGGAAAAACAAATTGCCACTCTCATTACGACATTCGGAAAACTTCACTGTGATTTCACAGTTCATTCAGTTTTGATGGTGTCATTAGAACTTCATTTGTACCGGAGAACCTAGAGCTGTTTGGTTCGATCGCGTCGATATGATTCACGCTTGAAGTATGAAGGCTTGTAAGCAGTTAGGTAATGAAATTAGTAACTAATGCTCGCAAGTACGAGGTAATCATAAATGTTGACGTGTTGAGTCATAATAATTTGACTAATATTCTATTAAAATTATGCATAAAATGTCAAATTGAATACTTTACCTAAATTTGACCTAATAAACGCACTTTCAAGCTATGACGGGTAAAATAATGCACATGCTTACTTACAAAAATCGAACAAATACAGTACAAACCCTATTATATTATGTAGGTAAAATAAAAGAAGGGCAAGCCTTAACAAGCTCACAATTGAAACTCTTTAAACTATAGTGTGCTGCTGAGAATTGACAAACCAGAAAATACTATGAAATCAGCAGCTTTTGCGACAACAACAAGGATTACGATGTGTTACTAAAATATTGGCACACATGAAACATAAATATGTACTTTAGTTAATTTTGCCAACATCACCGCTGACTCCAAGGTATCCTGCGAATGTCTGTATCCTACTTAGACCGTTAAAATTCAAAGAAGCAGAGTATTAGATACTACGGTGTAGCGACAGGAAGTCGGACCGGGGTCATTTCACACTCGGTCGGGTTTCAATTTGCCGCGGCCTGTGCGTCTGTTTATCGATGGCCCGCGGACAGTTTCACAAAATGTGCGGATCGTGTAGGACAGCCAGATATATACATATTGTCTTGAGATGAATAAAGAAAATGTAATAAAAGAGAATATAATACAATAAAAAAGGTTCTAATTCAAGAACTAAACTGCTGCCAAGATTAAAACTGAATTATATAAAAGAAACTGTTACTATATGACTATCGCATGACATAACAAAATGTAATTCAATTAATTTATTTCGCAACAAAATGTACCTATAGCTAATTTATACATATCTAAATAATAAAAAATAGTTAAATACCAAATGATCAATTTTATAAATAATATTGGACGAATAATGGTTGTCCAGATGGTTGTTTTAAGTTACGGGGCGGCCTGTCTCATCTCAGAGTAGCCAACTATAAATATGCAGGAGATAGATAGAGCCCAAGTATGCGCGCAACCACAGGTGCACTCTCTATTCCCTTGCTTTCATAGTCCGATGAGATGGTAGACCGACACGACCGGTAAGAGTTTATGCGTAGGACCAACGACGGGGCACGAAGCACGGAGGGGTCTCGACAGTTCACCCGTCATAAGATTGACCACGGCGAGCACCACTTAACCTCGCAGATCGATTGATCTAGGCGGTAGCTACGTAGCTACGTAAGATACCTACAACAGGTAAATATTATGAAAGAAATCCCCTACCGTTAAGAAATTTACTTGAATACGCCATATTATGTCATTACTAAATATATTTCGAATGGCTTAAATCACAAATTATTTACTGACGCCCGAGCAGCCATTATTCTATAATTGCTATAACGCGTCGGCCATTGGCAAATTGCAGTCGTAAAAAATGAATTTCGACAAGCGGTATGTAAATAAAAATTACAAGTATCGTCCGGAGAAGGCGTAGCGGGATGAATAATATTTGACAAGCAGTAAATATTAAATTGGTCGAAAGGATCTCTGTTGCAACAAAAAACCGGCGGTATGCCGACTGACAATCATAACTGAACGGACCCGCGGACGAAACGGCGACTCATCGTAACTCTGTTAAACTTACAAGGTGAGAACATGTTATCTGTGTTTTAACAATACAATATTTTTCAACGCATTGTATAAAGTATATCAGAACAAAATAGATAATGCATAGATACCGCCCCTCGAACTACGGGTCGACGTACTGACAGCTTTAATTAAATTCGCCAGCGGCGCACTGTTTTAATTTGTTTTAAAACAAATCTAATCAATAAACATTCAAAACGTCAAGCACGAAAACGCGTCGGCCATTCAAATATTGTTTCTCGAGCGAACGACGAGGGAATTATCACGATGATAAATAAGATACACGAGCGCTGGGACAAGGGAGCCAATCACCATACATCACCGGGAAACATCCAAATAAAACTCAGTGAAACAAAAAGGTATGTGTTTTTGTGTCATGAACAGAGTGCCAAAGGAAAACAAATTGTAGCAAGGGAGAGATTGTATCATGCTAGGCGCCTTCAAAGACGTGAAAACTAATTAAGATCGGACGCTTTTCTAAGGCGATAACTTGCAACAGACAGACGACCGGACGTATTTGTGTATTGGCAATCAAAACAATTAACTTTTTGCCGTGTTCACCTTTATCTAAACAAAACGGATGTAAGTTAAATTTTTTATATGTCCGATGACCTGTTGGTGATATTTGAGTTCAAGTCCACTTCATAAATGTCAAATAATATTGTTATACGGAATTGTACAGTAATTGAATGATATAAGTTTATTGGACCTAAATCAAAACCAAGAAATCCGCATTAAAATAACAAACGGAAATTACAAAAGTTTCTACCAAAATAAAAATAAAAGCGCTAACTAAACGCCGCGGCGCGATCGAAGCGTGAAATAAATAAAATGGAAGCGCCTCGCAAACGAGAAAAAAGGTATAAAAATTGTGGCGTTAATTTTCCAGCGAGATTTCCCAGCAGTCTCCGGACAGGGGAGAAGGCGGCGCGTGCACTGGACACGTGAATTAAAAACGTTAACAATGCCATCGCGACTCGCTCCTTAATGAACTCGCGCCCGGGGGCGTCGCCGTCGCCACACCGCTGCATCGCATCACTGCCAACGCCGCTACAAAACGCCATCGAATTACATATGCTTAAGAAGCGACAGTGGTAGTTATAACTATTTGTAGAGCAGTAACAAGCTTAGGAGTTTGTCAAAAACGTCCTGAAATCAAACCCACTTAAAATCAAATAATATGTAATTAATAATAATTATTATGTATATCTTTCCAAGCTCGCACACTACACATGTTGTTACAAGGTATTTAGTAAGAAGTAAGAAGGACACTAGACAGCACAGAAACAAAAGAGTCAGTTCTTAATAAAAAAGAAATTAAAAACATTTGTTAAACTGTAATAACTACTCTTTTTTTGGGTATACCGTTAATTACATACCTATATGTAAGGAGGTATGTGTAATTATGTATATTCCTACCTATGTAAATATGAACTATATGAAAAGATAAAGTGAGAAGTGATCAACGCTTATAATAACAAGGCGTAACCCAAGTTAAAGTTGCTATTCAGCTTGCCGGTGGGAACTGTCACTTAGATTGGCAATTTGTCCCTTGAATATTCAGTATTATAGCCAGATAATTACCTTAGTAAATAACGAGCATAGCCCCCATGCCATAAAAGAGCAAAATTTCCGCTGCGAGAGGGAAAAGGCGTTATTGAAAAAGAGGCGAGCTGATATATAAATAAAATACGGGTTCAGCTATCGGCGGCTTGTTATCGCATGCCTCGATCGTGGCTATTACGCCAAAGTATCGGTTATTCGAGCGGCCGTGGGCACAGTTTGCTTTGCACTCGCCGATGAGCCGCTAGTGCCGCTACCTCGTTATAATAATGTGAACTTCGGGAATTGCGACTTCTTCAGAGTAGTCTATAAAATATTTAACAATTTTAGGGTTTACCTTAATAAAATGGAGCTGTTACAGAATATAGCCCAAAGAGTCTAACGAATTCTAGCAAATTAAATAGAAAGTACATTAGGTATAGGTAGATTTACATAATACTTACATTTGTATTTAGGCGCACTTATCAATTTTACCACGAGTAAATAAAACCCAAAGCTCTTAATTTTAAGTACAGTACATCTACATAGCTTTCGTTGTTCCACGCCAGAAAGAATTTCTTTTACATACATAATAATTGCGAGTTGTCTCGGGGCGTCACGATCCTGATGCATAATGACAAAGTGCACAGTGACGTGAAAATTGCCCTACGAACTGCTACAGTATACATCGAATCCCGTTTGGTTACTGCTAACACATATATTTACAATTATGAATGTAATTATTACTCAATGATAGCCTGCTCCGTTGGTGTAAGTGATCTTTCAACATCAATTTCCTTGCGTTTATTTGCTTGTTCCTCCAGTGAATGACGGGAAATCCGTAAATTAAAAGAAAGGTTTTTATTAGGTGTGAACTCTGTGAACAACTGCTTAGATGAGAATCGTAAATGTAAACTAATAGGTGTAAATATTAATTACTCAACAACATAAATTAATTTGAAGAAGATCGTAAAAAATTTAATGTCCATCTCTGTATTCCATTACAAAAAGCTGTAAAACGAACAAAACTTTATTGCAATTCTAAATTGTAAGAGATAACGAAGTTCTAGACTTTAGCAACAGGTTACAATTGATTGACAAGAACAGAATAAGAACCTTCACGCCTCGTGATGTGAAAAACAAGTCCCTTACAAGCCGCCTTTTATAGATGTTGCACATACACGCCCGACATAAAAGCAAGTGAGGAAATAATTAATATTTTATAAAAAAAAACGTGTCTGTTATCACTTATTATAATAATAATGAATAAGAGCTAACCCCTTAAGTTGATTCCAGAAAACATACATTTCTGTATTACATTACACTAGTACGATACAATGAAATATGTCTATCGCTGAATATTAAGGATATTGAGGAGATCTGTATGCGCCACAGGGGTCGACAGAATATGCTTTGGCAGTCAATTTTATCAATCCCATAAAAGTAGCAGGCTGTATTGAAACTAGTGCGTACTCCTTCCTACCACGCCGTTTAGACTATGATAAACTAATTTAGAGTATAACATAATTGGATTAACCTCATTTCCAGGATACTATCGATAAAAATCGACAACTTTATATCCCATAATAAGTATGTCTTTGCAGTGCATGGAGAATGGTAGCATAATAATAAAAACGGCGTCATTTAAATTATTCTCTTAACAAAACAATCTTAATATGTAATGGCACATCTACTACCACTTTATCTCAACGAGTCGAGCCGGTTCCAAGACAAGTGACGTTGGATCCAGTAATTGTATGCTCGATGCGTCGCTCGCGCATCTGAGATAACATGACTAATTTGCGATGTGCTAATCACATCACCATTATGTGCGTATTAAGTGCTCTTTCATTTGTTTTCCTTTTATCCACATTTGATATGTATATTCGGTTATATTATACCTATTGCGTAAATTAAAAAGAGTATATACCCAACATACCGCTCCAAGAAATGAAGAAAATATTGAAAAGTTTACTTGACACACATTGAAAAGAGTCTGTCGCCGAACACAAATCCTTAGAACGTTCAGACATAATTGGATTTCGCTCACAATAAGCCCGTGCCGACTAATTTCGCGAAAATAAAATTTGCTTACAAAAGCTACAACACAAAAAGGCAAATAAAATTTGTATGTGTCAAGACAGTTAAATCGAGGTAACGAGATGCTTTCCGAAAGTATTCGAGATGAAGGTTCGCTTAAAAGCAATCTGCGGGCTCGCAACGGACGCAAAGGCACAAGAATATTCCGCTTCAAATTTTTGAAATTGAAAAATCCCAGATCATTTTGTGACAGAGAAGATGTGCATTCATAAAAATGATGACTCAATTATTCTTAATAATATTAAAATGTATGCAACAATAAATGTATTTAATTAGGTTGTGAGCTATGCTTTACATTTCTCAACTTTCTGTATCGACGGTATTTTTTTTGTTTGCTCACAAAAGCAACTTTTTAAGCAATTGGAAATAGTGGTAGGTTAATTAAGCTGCTATTTTCAGAACTGAGACTTGAATTCTCTATTCGGTTCGTCAGTCAGTCTATTTCTTTAAAATATCTTACCAAGTTGTTTGATAAGAGTAATTTAAAACTTAACACATTAAACATTGACAAATAACTTAAACATGATATATTTTTAGTCCCAACATGTATAATGTTTTTAAACAATAATAAGTACAGTATGTAGATAGCAAGATGTTGATAGTAATAATCAAAACATACAAACAGAAAGGCGTACAAGATCTTTGTTATAAAACGCGAAGTGATCTACGACAAAAAGTGGTAAATATTTTATCATAGCTACATTTATGGGCTATAAATAAAGTTGTTCAATAGTTTTGATCCACAGCATGGTAAATTACTAAATTGGTTTTGGTCCAACGACATGATTATAAACGTCAGGTGATTCATTCAGTTCGGTGCTCTTTCATTTAGTATCCATCTATTTATCACTACGATTATAAGCTGTACCTCCTATTACAAGACAACTACTATATGTAATAAATCATTAGCGTATCTACGTAAATAGGAAAATACGAGTCGGTGATAAAAATTTACCTTGGCTGTTAAAAATAAATACCTATGAGTTGTTACCTCAGGTTACCTCATCTATTATTAGGTCTTACCAAAAACATAGTCGTGGCAAAAAACTAAATAAGTTCACGATTTGCAGCGTAGCCCATAGGTGCGTTTTGCACAACTTATAGGCAATTTTACTGTCAAACGAAAACAAATGCTGTGTTCACACGTGAGTGGTTCATCCTGCCACAAGTCTGAAAGCCCTTATTTTGTTCTCTAATAACTATATCATAAACAAAGTAACCTACAATTTAGAACAAACGAAAGTAAGCCCTATGTTAAAGACAAGAAAATTATAGCTTTCATTATAAACAAAAACGCTGTTGACTCTTGCAGTCAATAAGAAACCGTTGTAAAAGGTGGAATGCAACATTGATGGTCTGTATATGGTGCTATTGAAAATGCCAACAATAATGAAAATAATAATATCGAACAAAAAGGCAAAGTCTATTTATATGCTTATTAACTTCACAAAAGAACGGCAGAGTTGGAATCTGGTCTAATCGTATAGAAAGAAGGCTACCGCTGTGCAAATGATAGTCCAATTAGTCCATGAGTAAACAGTCTAAGTTTTTTTTTTGTTATTCTTTTGCAAATAATACTGAATATAACAACATCGTATAAAATTTTATTGAGATCTAATAAGTTATGTTAGTTCGCACTGTTCGTTCGGAATTACAAGTTGTTATTACGAGTTGCAACAAAGTGTAGTCGAGCGTAGTAATCTGCGGCAATATTTACCACCATATATAGCAGCATCAAATGTTGGCACAGCAATCGAATTGGAACGAGATACGAAAGCAAAGCGCGAATTGTATCGCCTACGGGCACACTCCTGGTACGTCTTGAGAATGCGCTTGCGTTGCATCCCCGGTCTGCTGTCGATAATTTAATTGGGTACCTGACATTTAATCAATACGCTTGATTAAATTAATTGAACGATACAAACCGATGTACTTTTATGGAATACCGTAGTTACTGGCTTTGGCGGCTCGGGGTTCTTGCCCCTTTTTTAGAGTTTCGATCTCACATATATATTTCGAAGCGAGACTGTCAATTTGATTGCACCTATAAATGCGTGCAGTGATTCTAAAGGATTATGATAACGGCCTAGCATGCTTTAAGTGGTTTCTTCTAATTTTTTTTGTTTGTACCTTGTATGGCTTGTTGATCTATATCTCAACTTAGCGATGTTAAACATTACATAACCCAGTTTTTGTAAGGGTCAAAGTGCTAAAGAATTAATTATTTATTATTTTAAAAAGTCGAAAGCAATCTAGGGAATAAAAATGAATAGTCACAAGCGTTACGTGTAAGAGAATAAGACGATTAGTGTCACTTCAATTGCACCACAATATTTATATGAATACAGAACGTGTTGTAATTTGATCATATGTACGTAATAATGCTGAGTAATTTCACTACTTAAATTAGCCAGCCACAAAAAGTGGCCGTGAGAGTAATCTTCGGAGTTAATACAGCGCAGCGTTCACTTTCTAAAACTATTAGGGCATAAGTGCGACTTTATTCATTTTTTTGTTTGTTACTGTACAAATATTTTTGCCGCAACATAAACAATAAACGGAATCATTTCCCGGCGGTGCAGTTTAGAAACTTTTCCGTACGAGTAGATACTTTTTTTTGCAACAAAAAGCCATTTCACGGATCAATAAACGCGAAAGTATATTCGACAAATTAAATTACGTGAGTGAAAACGTAGATCCGGAATCAAGTTCCTAGGTATATTAAGACAGCAATGTTATACTTAAACTGTGACCAATGCAGTCCTATGATTTATATTGACAGATTAGCATTTAAACCAGACAGTGAGCTTATACTTGTTTGATGGTAGCAAAGACTGGATAGAGTATTATAGAGGCAAGCATTCTTGATAAATGAGCCTCGTCAGCTAAATCAGGCTAACACCGGAAGCATGGACTGATTTATGTATTTACCGCTATTATTAATAAATTCGCAGACGATTAAAAGTCAATTAATTGTGGAACTTGGTGCGAAGTAATTATACATACAGGTTTATATAACAGAAAGTTTAAAGTAGCACATTAGTTTACATAAATAAAGATTAAAATTTACAAGTAACTAATCTTTATTAAAATTGCAATTAAGCTAAACTCGTACGAACCTAATTCTATTTTTTGAATATAAAATGTCAAGAGCTGCTTAAACTAAGAACGTAACAGGTGCCAAAATAGCTATTAGGTAGGTATTTGTTTGTTTCATTATAAAAAAACAATAAAACAAGTTTCTGAAGTAAGATGGTGGCATTTCATGAAGTAAAGTATAAAAAAAGTAGGTAACCATGTTTGTTAAATTTATTAATACTACAAATTTATGTCAAATTGGAAGAAAAATGTAAAATGCAAACATATGTGTGTCAATCGAAAACATAATATTGGTTGCCTTCGAAATTGTTTATTTGTAAGAAAGTCTGCAGGTCATAAATAATGTCCGAATCGCAACAGAGTACGAGATAGCACAAAAAGTGATACAAAGGCGAAGCATTCGATACCTTTTCGTAGAAGACGAGGAAAGAATTCAAATTTAAAAGTGACTTTGGGACGCTAAAAATAAAATAAAGACAAAGATGACCGACGACCAAAGCTATTTCAACCGTGTTAGATGGAGAAAACCCGTGAGATTTGATATTAGCTTCGACTTAGAAGCAACACAATTAACTAATTCCGAAGTACAAATAAGTTCAATTTAATTATAATTAAAACCAATGCGCAAATACAATAGTGATGGCGCATAAAGATAACCGCGAGCTTTATTCATAATGCAGATAATTGACAAATAAGATTTGATACTCACTAACTGGAGCGTGAAATTTAAATCAACGACAACAAACAATTCCGTGGCCATAATAGAAACGAATGCCAAACTTCAGAACTCCATTAAAGCGGCATCCAAACTTCCCATTTGAGCGCGAGCAGGCGCGCTCAACGCAGAAATGTATATTTTATTCATCTCTACAACATGCCGCGCCTCCACGATTGGTATCCGATAAAACTTCACTAAGCAAAAATAAGCAACACGAATAAGTGTACCTGTCACTCGGCCCTTGTTCTTGTTTCTAAAATTTGTATAAAATATTCCGAAGTGGCAACGTCGCCGACAATGGTTTCTGTGGCGAATAATAAGACTAACACAGAATAGAAAACATAAAACGGTCTAAAAGAAAATTTTATTCGAAATTTTATCTAAACTTGATTTAAATCTAATAAAAATCGGAATTTAATTTGAATTTGACCTAGTAAACTAAATTAGTATTCATTCTTAAGACATTTTCTTTATAGCCCCTTTAGTTTGGACATTGTAGAAAAAGTTCGTATTTTTCGTCGTTTTTTAATGTATGTTGTTACCATTTTATTAAATGAACGTTATTCAATTGTTTATCCTAAAAAACAAATCGTAACGTAGTGAACTTTATTTGTAGTTTTTGTAACTACAATTTACCCTATGAAGTTCCTGTAATAAACAGTTTCTATATTCATTTCTAAATAAAAAATGTAACACATTGTCAGAAATCTTGTGTTCTACTGGGAACCGTATTAGGCCCTAATACCTTAAATTTTAAGGCACACCACACTTCTTCGAACACCCATCGACAATACGTGTCAGTCATTCCATTAATGTCTCGGTTTCCTAAAACAACGCAACTCGCGGTCTTTGAAGAAATATTTGACGCTTTGACGACGAAGATGTTTTCTCACGTGTTTTGTTCCTGATCTAATCGTGGGAACAAAAAAGAATGATTTTTCGATGTCAATTTGATTCAATCACTTGCCGTTGTAGAGAATACAACGTAGTATCAATCGCTAACGTTTATTGATGTATTAGCAAATCCAGATGTGCCAATGTGATACAAAAAGCGGTTTGTCTAGCGCAGACAGCGTCGTAGCGGGCGGCGGACGGTGTCCGGCGTCACAATAGCACAATTAAAATGCCAACAAGTCCGGTTGCCAGCCCAATCCAATTACAGTGGACACCGATTCCAAAGAGTAATTGGAACTGAGACTATACGGGAGCCGGCGAAATACATGGAAGGGAACGCGCCAGGAAGGACTTCTGTTGGCAATTACTATTTAACCCAAGTGATTTTATATATTCGGTGAATTATAGCCCTATCTTTAGCTAAGGTCAGGGTGTAATACGGACAAATAGTATTTTGTATAATTTATTTATTGACCTTATTATATAAAGGATAATTTTATATTTGTTCACGATAACTTACGATTTTGGAAAATTTGAAATTCTTCGAACCTCTTACATACATATACATACATACATAAAGTCACGCCTATTTCCACGAGGGGTAGGCAGAGACCACGGATTTTCATTTGCTACGATCCTGACATACTTCTTTCGCCTCATTCACTCGCATCACATTCCTCAACCTCTTCAACTCTTTTAAACTAACTTACAAAAGCAAATAAGTTCAGCGGCCGGGGAAAACGCGGCTCAAAGCAGATGTTTGTCTCTACCTGCTGACTGAACAGGAAACAATGTTAAACCTTAAAACAAACTGCTTGCAGCGCTTTCAGTCTATTGGCTTCAGTGTACAAAGCTTCAGCCAAATTGAAACACGCAAGATCGAGGATAAAGTCAGAGAAAACAGCGCAGCGTCAGCCAATTGTTAGCTTGTTGTCATCACAAAGACTAATGTAAAACTAATTTCGATGACAAGCAAAACTTTCCTTTTATTTAGAATTGTATATACTTTCCATACATAGGGAGCAGGTAAACAACAATAGGTACTTAATCTTCTTTTAAGATCTGAACTCTTCCAAATCGAAACAACGACAACTGCACTTATTCCAAAACCTTTAATAAACTCGATTACGACGACAAGGTTTTTAAATTAATGTTACAAATAACTCAAACGTTCTAAATACGATTTATTGAACATTATCGTCACGAGATATGCTTCGTATCTACTCAATTACTTTAAATAATTTAAGTATACACCGCAATGCCGCGACCGAAGAATACGCCGTCCGGTGCGGCGGGACATTAAATTCAATCGAATGTACGGGTTATCAGTTGTTTTAAATTAATTTAAACTATAACAGGAGATCATTCGACCGCTATTTATTAGGAGGAGATACTTAACAGCAAGTTATGGTCGGCCGCAAGGTGACAAATTAAGATATGTTAATGGGTATGGGCGGTCACTGGACCTAAGGGATGTTGGACCGCATTAACCTCATTCAACTTCCTTGTAGTAGGTATTCATTTATATAAACTGACCAGACAACACAGAGAAGTCGGTAAACGCCAAAAATAAATCTGTAGCAGAGAATACAGACTGTCGGATTAAAATGGGATTTTGAAAAAAATACGAGACATCCGCGGTATTGTAGGCGTTACTTTAAATGTATTTTCGCATTGTTGGCAATTCGCGGAGGCATACCGTGCGTAACATAAATATCGGACACAGTGGGCACGCTCCCGAATGCAATCGACGGTAAATAAATCGGTGCGCATCTTTTCAGTCGAACGATGTCGGTAGGCCCCCGGCGGCGCCGCGCAGTAAATTGCACCGAAAAAGAACGAGCCAATATGGCAGCAGTATCGAACGGTGCTAAGTTACGATCGGGCGCGACACGGGGCGCTAAGTGGCCTATCGTGTTTTCAAAAAAATTCAACAACCGGGATTTTCGTTAATGGAAACACAGGAATTGTTTAGGCCTCCCAAATTAATCAAGCATATAGGAGTCACAAACGCTAGCGCTGGTATAATGGCGCCTAGACGTTCAGACGACGACAAAGGCTCCATAGTAAGCTAAATTTTTGTACATTTATCTGTCGTCGTCTGTCAGCCCGTTGCAGTAAAGTACTGGACATAGGCTTCTCTTTTTATATTTCATTAGTTACAATTCCAGTAATATAATTATTCAACTTACCAAATTAGTAAATTTTTATGGAATGAAGAAAACTAGTATAACATTCCTACCTCTATTTAATTAAAATCGAGGATATATATTTTACAAGAACCCAAGTGAGAATAATGTGTTACTGCGTCCCACGTAGGCGAGAGACCAGCCACCTCTCATTTCTTGCATAATTTTGCTACATTTAATATCTATATCGAATATTGATGAAGCCAATATTTTATGATTGTAAAATGTTTTTATGATACAAAAACCACTTACATCAGCGTTAATAAATTAAGGTCTAGTTTAGTTTAAAGGCCTTCCTCTTATGTTGGTAAGTATTGTAAAATTAATTGATTAAATTGAAATATGCATCAAATAATAACTACAATATTGGTTGATTTTATAATACAAAAGACTTCGCACCCTGCATTTACTTTTTGGTCGTCCTAACGGTTCAGTAGCATTCCCAACAAAACCTTATAAGTAACCTCAATCGTAGTTGTTGGAAAACATACCAGCAATTCGTGAGGTCTTTTACAACTTACAATAAAATAGATTGAGTAATCATAGGACTTCAATAGTTTAGGTTATCAAAAGCATTGATTTTAATCTTAACACGCCACTAGATAAATGGCTAAGTAGCGCACATTATACGCATAGCTGCTTTCTATAACAAGACTCATATAGTAATAACTAAACGTGAATATTATTAATGTGTTCATCTCATCTCACCGTGTATGGCCTCTTTAGTTCAACTGAACCAGAAGTTCGTTAATCCGTCGAGGTTAGGTACATACAAAGGAAACTGCGGTGAGCCTGAAAATTAAGTTGGCTCGCTCTATTGCCTTTAAATTAAACCACGGCTCTACTGAAACTGTACTTATTACAACAGACGTTCGAGGTTTTACCTTTGAACTTTTTGAGAGATTATGTTGAATGTATTTCAACTTTATCGAACGTGAAGTATTTGGTCGTTAAATGTTTGAGCATTCTTCACTATTTAAACAACAGTGAGGGTCAATCAAAGTTCAAACAATTTAACTAAACTATCCTTTATACTGTTTATCCGTACTATATTTTTATACATTCAAATTTCTACAAATAAAAACATACAAGGCCACAATAACAAATCGTAGGAGGTAAAGCAAATATAGATCCGTGTTCCTCTATCCTCTGCCTACCCCTCTTGAAAATAGGCGTGATTTTGTGTTTATGTATGAGCCGATTGACCGCATAACCGAGCGCATCAGTTTACTTAGCCACTCCGCTAATCGGGCCTGCTTGAAAATATCACGCGCAATTGTTAAGACATTTTAAGCAAAAAATTTATACATAGCCCCTGGTAATAGATATTTTTTAATAAATTATGGAAAACATTTGTATGAATATATGACGGACTTTTGCCTTCCGTGTGAAAGGCATCTTAACTCACGACCATCAGAGTGGCGGGCGATCGGCGTCGTGTCTTGTAATTCAGAGGTGATTTTTCCTCGCCGCTTCCGCACCTCTCAAAGAGGCAACGAGGCCGCGGTGATAATAATATTCAGGACCCTCTCTCAAATTGCTCGGACGTGTGCCTGATTTCGACGAAAATTGCCGTCTAGTAAAATTGGAGCTTTAACTGTTGACCTTTTATTATCGAGAAATACTCGTGGAGATGTGTGTGAGCTTTACTGACCCGACATTTTTTTCTCTTAAGATTTTAAATAAACAAATGTTGATGCTAATTTCAAATCAACGTTCGCATGGTGGGATGGGGGCGATACTCGCGGGCCACTCGTAAATTCATAAGTCTCGATGACGGCCCAGGGCCCGGGGCACATCGTGACCCGACTTCATCTGGCTCACTTGGCATTATTTACGATTTTTATTATGCCGTAAAAATGCGCGAATTCTTACCGCGAGGGCACGCCTCGGTCGCACGTGGATCCACGCGTCGATAGCCACTTCGTGAGCGCCACGTTACCGCGTATAAATCTGGCGACTCTAGATGGCCAATTTCAAAAAGAATATCCAAGTTCTCCTCCGCCCGTTAATTTGAATAACATTACGCCGAGGAAAAGAAGAGTGTGACTTTTCTTAGGAGCTAGATATATCACAATGACATTTTGGGTAATGCATTTTCCACTAGTAAGGTACTCTAAAAAGCAAAGCGGACGGAGTGCCTCGTTGTTTCTCGTTGCCTGTCTCATTATTGCCACAGTAAAGGGTAAGTTCTGTCAGACAAGACTTCGCTCGTACTTCGTAACAATTTGAAATAAAAATGAGTACGGACAATTCTACACACAATCGTAGCACAAATCTAAGAAAAATATAGTATCTAGTATAAATATAGTAGTTATAATATATTAAAGTGCCTTTTAAGCATTTCTACAGGATACACTCTTTACTGAAATTAAATTTTCGCTACAAACAAAGCTTTTACGCTGTCACAATTCATTGTGGCAAACATTAAAATTTAACCGTTTTGCGTTTTTATTGTTTAATTTTTAAGTATCTTTGCTTAAATCAGAGATGGATAAATGAAATAAGTTACATTCCGGACTTATCTACGAACACATAGGTATACAAACTATTTTGAGTACAAAAAGCTGTACAATAAAAATCGGAAAAAAATCATTTGGAGGATATATTATAACCTTATAGATTATGCATCATAAGCCTAACATAACACCTGCACCTGACCTTTTGCCAGTATATAACATAACTGTCCAAATGTAGCGCGACCTTACCTAGAATTCAGACTTCAAACCTGCTCCTTCGGTGCTGCTAATGATAAAACGTAATGAAAAAAATCAATAACACTTGCCCGACCCGGGAATCAACCCCGGAACCTCACACTATACACAACAGTGGTGCTAGTGATTAGACCGACGAAGCAACCGTATATCGTTCCGTATCTCGTTCCGTATCTTATTTTATTTCATATAAAACTGGTAAAATTATTGTGTAGACACGGAATACTTAGAATTTAAGCAAAAACGAACGGATGAAGTCATAAAATCTCAACGCTTTCAACTCGTAAGAAAATCTGTGCCTACCGATAAAAATTTCCTCGGCAAAGAGCGGCCAAACGGTAAGACCTTTTTCCGGATCCTCAATACGGCACGAAACGGCGAATAGAAGGCGTATCGATAGTTTGAATAGAGAACGCTGCTTGTTTACAATAGCTGCGGGTAGTTCGTGAGCCGCTCTCCATTTAGATGGGAAGCGCGTCGATACCGCGTGCGGCTGCGGCGGTCATATGAACCACCACCTTCGTTTGAACTCCGTATCCTGTACCAGGCGAAGCATCAAGTAGGAAGGTTGAAGAATATGAAAGGGTGTCAAGGGCTCTCGTACAGTTGGTCGCTTCACTGCCAACGCCTCTGTTATGGAACTTTATGGAATGAAGTGCGTTTTATACGGTCTTTGATGTTCGGTTTCGCGCTCTTAGCGTGTAGTGGCTCCCGAGGGGCGAGCAATAACAACATCGAGGGAAGTGCGCGCGGTCGTAACGCAAGCTTAACGGCACACGCATGCAAATGATTTTTTATATGGTGATATTATTTCTACTAAGTATTAAAGTCACTACACCTTTATTGCCAATTTAAATGTTCTGTTCACGACAATGACCCTTGACTAATGAGCAACGCCAAAGTGGGGTTAACCCCACTTTAACGAAATATATAATCTTAAGATTATCTACATTTCATAAAGTTATATAAATCTCTTCGAATATAAACTGAGTACCATTACTTTTAATGACGGAATTTTCTTTTAATCTGGGCAGATGAGAAATGCCTTACAAATCACAGTTAAATAAATCTCGCGAGATGACCTATAAAATGTGCTGAAAGTAATCTCGTTAAAATCCTTTGCGGGTAGTTCCGAAACAAACGAGGGAGGGGCGGGACAAGCACGCGCGGGGGGGGGGGACGAGACGACATTCATAAAGCAACTGATGGTATACCGTCCGTACCCGTACCTAATTAAATGGGACGTTCTTATTTCACTCGCGACAATTTTATGCGAAGATTTTAAGTCTCCTTACAATAAAACTTAAGAATTTATTGCCAAGACTACCCCCTGTGACGGATGATTATCTCGAGGTATCTTGTGATGACGAAAAAAGGAGACATTCTCTTATTGAACTGATATTTGTGTTTTGCTGTTTTGTCAATGTCATAAACCAGCACCCAACACCATTATATTTGAAGTCATCTGTATACTACATATTTTACATTTCTCATTTAGAAACTAAAATATTACTAACATTTACTTAATTGCCAATACTGCTTGTCTTTGTTAGCCGAACGTTTCGTTGTTTGTCTTTACAAGGAGTTTGGTATTATGATGGCGCTCCCTCAATGACTATTGGGCCGTATGGGCTTAAATGACTTCTTTTTTTCTCATAAGAATGTATCTCATTATAAGTGAACTATGTATCTGTATACATAGTTCACTTATAATGAGATACATTTAAAAAAGGTACTTAATATGACAATATCCTCTAGTGCAGTGAAAAATTACATTCAAACGTTATTTAGTAAATTTACATTGTATGTACCTATGTACGTATTTCTTAAGTTTATTTTTGAATGCTATAATGTTATCGCAGTTTTTTATGTCGTCTGGTAATCTGTCAATATTATTAATGTAAATTGGCAGATTATCGATTCTTAAAATTACAAACAAGTTAGTGTTATCCCTCACAAGTGATAAACCAAATGAAAGTGAACTTACTGCCGAATGATCTATATGAATGAATATGTACAATCACTTAATTCATGTCACAAGTGATACACAATGACGCGGTTGAGGCTGGGCTGTAATTCCTGCAGAGGACATACATATGTACATAATCATGATATGCTTCGATTCTATGAGTTTCAAGTGATTATTGATTATACAAAGGCCTACAAAAGGAGATATCTATTGAGCACATAACTGTGAGATGTGCGGTCTAACCTCGCTTAATAACATTGTAGCCATTAAAGCTTCGTGTTAATTAGCCATGGTATACCTACCACATCAGTAGAGGTGTTAATTACATTACTTACTTAATTCATTTACAATATTTAAAGTCAGGGTGTTGTGGTTTAATTCAACCAATAAAAATTGTTTACTGCTTATGAAAATATGTAAGTTAAGTGACTATTTGCAGATATTACAAAATATATTTCTTTAGTAAAGCGTTCATTAAGATATTTCAAAGCAATGAATGTCGACAGCGTGTGGTGTTTGATAAATGTTCTGTTATAACGGCTATTACGTTTGTTAACAGTATCAAATGAACTGACTGCTGAACAACATTTACCCCGTCATCGATATATTCAATCGCGTCCACAGGTATTATCCAATTAACAGGTTGTTTATGCGCACCATCTCGCTAAAACGTGTAAAATCAGCCGTCGGCTCTTAAGGTGTAAATGAAACTTCTAGACACCTGTTTGTTTCAAAATCATTTACCTGTTACAAAGTGTTAAGTACTGAGAGCAATACGTCATAAATTCTCTTCGCATAGTTTAATGGCTAGTAAAATCGCAGAGAAATTAAGATTGACTGGCTTTTTGTAATGCTGCGGCATGGGTGGGACATTAAAATAAAATCCTTTTTACATAGCTTGGATTTATTTGCAGCAAAATTAACATTATAATTACATGGAATATAATTTTATTATGCTGATTAAACGAGCGACTAATTTTGTGAAACTTCGTTCATTTAGTGCTTATTAAACGCGTTTAAACGACCAACTCCGATTTTGAGCACCTCGTATGACATAAAAAGCATTTTAGGTACAGCTTGGTTACAAGTTTTAACAACCTTCAACAGTTACTCGGGCTTCACAGTAAGGACCTGACCCAATAGGTACGATCTGTGTTTTAAGTTATTTTATAGCCTATACAAGATATAAGTACAACTAATAATAATTAAAATTGTATACGTTAGAATGCCTTACTAATTACTAATTTATTACAGGTCTAGTTTTAATTCTCGTGGGAATTCGTCGAGTCCTATTTTAGTTCCTCACCCTTTAGTTTTTAGTGGGTATCTAATACACATCACATAGCAAGACACATATTTTGTTGGTACTTACTTCTTCCTTTCAACGAATTGAAGACGACAAAAACTGACACCGACAGTGTTAAAATGAGCGAGACAGCATTAGGTGTCATTAAGTATGGATATAGGATTTAATAGCAAATTTCAAGGAGATCCTGACCTATTAAATTGACAGTTTAATTACTGATAATTAACGGAAAACATGAAGATATAAAATATTGAAACAATTTGTAGCTCGTTAAATATTTAACTGTAGTAATCATGCCAGGCATGTTGGCCGGTAGTTATGACGTGTGACGTCACTTATGGACCAGTCCAAGCGGACGGACTAGTCTTGCAACTTTTTAGCGCAAGTCTGCTTCGAACATACATGTGTTCGTACATACATATGTAATTTTAACCTGCAACACCATGTTTCTTGTGGCCATGCAGGTTACAGATAAACCAATAAAACTGTTTATTAGTTGTCAATTGTATTAGTTCCTCGTAATACATTACAGCATAAGTAAACCTACAATAAGAAAATTGAACACACTAAACGATCAAATGTCAGCCAAATTGACGATAGGTATCTAAAGAACCCCTGCTTACAAACTTCTAAGTCCAGGCTTGTAAAGACCTTTACTAGACATCACTTCATCCAGTTGCAATCTTCAGTGATAAACGAATAACTGTAATGTCACTGCAAAGATCCACAGTCGATAAACGCAACAAGAATTCCAGTAGGTAACAACACTCCGCTATTCACTCAACCTAGCGATCCTGAGTAGGTACAGTTGTAAGATGTGAAATAAATTCGGAAGATTATCAGCCGTACTAAATCTGAGTGAAATCTTCCTTTTCTTTTACGATCAACATTAAAGTTTATTTTCCTAGCCTTCAGATTCCAGATAATTATATACTTGAAGATAATCCAGAAGGTATAGCCGCGAAAGCTTTGAAATTTATTGCAAACTTAAACAATTAACAGCTATTTTCGAAGGTTTCTACAATTGAAACGGTAAGAGGTACTTGCTTCTAGTTCATAACTAACAGAAAGCCGTTACAATGAGTGACCGAAGGAGCCGCATTCTGTGCGGGCAGGCGCGGGGCAGGGGTGGATGCTGAGGGACGGGGTGGGGCACAGCACGAGCGCGCCACCTCGTAAATCTGAACAGCCCGAGGCACGGACCTGCCTCCGAGTACATCGTGGTGCGAAGCTACTTAGCAACTAGAGACAGTACCCAATAAATTCTCTATAGGTGAAAGTTATTATACTCGCCGTATAACGTGTACGGAACTTGTTGTACACTAATCGCTCGTTTGTGGTTACGAGAGTTTGTTTCTTAAAGAAAAACTGGAGCCGATAAATATCTGAAACCACTTACGGCCGCAAGCCATGTTACAGTTGGTTATTTTATCACTTTTTTTTACAAAAACGCATTTTAAATCCTCTTAACCTTTTGTTTCGTTTAAAAGTACCTAAGTTTAATTTCTACACATACCTATATGAACCAAATATTGAAAACTCCATCTTAAATGATGTAACAGTTGCAATTCCCACATTCAAGCTCCATTGTACGAGAGCATGCGATATAATGGTGCACCTTTTCAATTATTGAAATAATAGCGAGTTATTGAAACAGTCGCAGTTCAGATCGAGGGATTGTGCTCTTGCCGTGTTTACGACGTTGGCCGTGCGGCACAGATTTATAGAGTCTCGTGTCACCTGCCAACCGCAACACTATGGCCGTCCCGTAAACAATACCAAAAACACAGCCCAATTTGAAACCTATTGCATCCTACGAAGAGCTTATAGTAATACTCGACTCGGTAGCTGTTATAAGGCTGCCATGTTTCTCTTAAAGCATTTAAATACAAACTTTGATATTAATAAACTTTTTTTCAAACTAGTACTTATTTAATATGAGTGTATTAAACATAACATAAAACTATTACATAAAAGCATATACAAGCTATTCCCGGAGTTAATTGGAAAATAAATGCGATGAAACGTAACGGCGCTTCAAGTCTGTATATTAGTTGTATCACTTGACACCATCACATTTTTCAAAGTGAAATCTTGAAGACAGTAGACGTGCATCACCAACCCTATTCCTGTGAGAAGTAGACGGCCAGGGACAACCGATACGGCGGCCATCGCGACAGCGGTATTGTTCCGCGCCGATACAACACCGTGCCTAATTTATACCGATAGCGGCACCTTGTCTCAGTAGATCTTACCCAGACCTACCTAAAGTTAAAGCCTGAGACAAACTTTTCCGTTTATTTTCCAATAAACGGATGATTCGTTAAAGACAATTTTTCTAGTCTTAACGATCTAGATAAATGCAGAATACCTCGTCATAACCACGCTCTTCTTCTTATATGTCGATCTTATCAATAAGTTAATCGAATACCGACAGTGGAATTTAGTATGTGTAGATAAGCTACATCCACGAATAAGTGAACAACCTATTCTGAGTATCTATTACATGACAAAAATCCAGCCATGAAGCCAGAAAGCTCGCAGCGATCCCTAACTCCCGGAAGGATAAAGGAAATAGTTTCAGATGTGTTACAAACAAAAATGAGACAAAATAGGGTTTGGAATACGGAATCACGCAAAATCAAATTTCGTTTATATGACAAACATGTCTCGTACATAGCTGGTGACATTTTATTAGCTCAGGACTCGTATATGAGGAATATGAGGACATCAAAGGAGGTGTCATCGCTGGCGCGGCACTGTTTACGTGTGGTGAATATCGTGATACACCACGCTCCGCAAGCATGATGTATGTAAACAAATTTGCTAAATTTTGATTAGATCATGGACGGGGTACGCGACTGAAATAAAAGAGGTTTTTGTCGCCAGCGGCTAAACCAACACCGCCGCGCTGAAGTGAACGAACCTAATGGAAATGCGTTTTACTCAAGTAGCATCTTCTAAAAAATAATTTATGAATATAAAGTTTTCCATATGAAACCATTTAATCGTTAATAAATTAACGACTAAATGGAATCAACACAACAAATCATCTTACCTACATCTAAGTTAAGTAAACTGTATAAACAAGTTGTATAAATAGAAGATGTTTCCCTTAATATAATTGAGCCGGAAATTTTGACCAATCGCAATTGGGACACGTTTCCAAAGCGGTGACCGGTCAGGATAACGGCCAACACCGACCGACAAACACCGGATATTCCGATCAAAGAGCAACTTTGAGCTAATTCGGACGTTTGCCAGCAACCTGCCTGAATCCACTGTTTCATCCTATAAATATTTATCTGTTTCCCGAGACAATTGGCGTCGGTGTCAAATTTATTTAAATAGATATAGATTTTCAAGTTTATTCCGGTATAGGTATACTAAGGTGTACGATACAATTAAATAATGTTTGCAATTTGATGCGAGGCGAAATAAACCTGGCGTTAGATAACACAATAAAAACAAAAGAAAACAAAATACGTTCCTCGTGTGCCTAGTTAAAATGCGAAAATACAGCAACATTTCAGATTGGGTACATTAAACTTTATACGGATGTCGCTAAATTGGACTGTTGGTTAGTTTGTTCTTTGCCAAGTTTTTTCCTGTCCAGTCGGCGAGGGCCGGGGGAAATGGTCGTGGACCGGGTAATTGTGTTAAAACTTTCATCAGGAAGTGTGAAATTTTGTGAAAGCAGCGAGGCCAATGTAACCGCCATCCCACCTACAAGTTTAATTTGTTTCAAAATTGTGATGAGCCACAAAGGCAAAAGTAAAAAGTCAACGTTATCTATTTCATAATACCATCACAGAAATGAGAATGAATGGTGTTCCTGCACTTGTTATTCATAACACTCACAGTGAGACACTTGAAAACACAGCAATGAATAAGCAATTACACATGACAGACAACATCAATGACTCTTAACACTCAATTAAAAATGAAATAAATAATTCATACCCCACGCAAGTTGTATTATTTTTATTCAATGAGTAGGGCACTGGGAGACACAAAGCCTGAATACAAATGTATTTGAAACACGTGACTCGACGTAAAACTGCCCTGGGACTGCTTGGCGCCACCAATCTTGCTGAATATAATATACAGATCTCTTGTAAATAAAAAGGTAGATAGGTGATAGTAGGAAGGTACGTTTAGGTAAAGTATTTAATGAAAAAAGAAACAGTTACAATGATATAATAACTTAAGTTATACAGTTAAAAAGTTCTTCCAAATAATAATAATTACAAATTAATTATTTTTTGATGAAGCGTTGAATCTGTCAGCTTCTTACAACGCATTATGGAAACGAGCCGGTAACATCCCACTATCGCCGAATTGAAGATGCGCTCAGCGAGACACAAGCGACACGTCTCTCTCTCCGGAGTTGTATTTGAGCATGCTGCAGTGGAAAATCATTAAACAATATGGAAGTGTCAAAGAGCCGGGGGCGAAGTAACAAAGCTTGATCGGATGCAAGCTACTGTAGTTACATGCTCAAACTCGTGACACGTCCGCTGGCGTACCAAACGGAAGTTGTTATTACGAAAATATATGCAAATTACCAGCTCACTGGAAATATTCCTTTTTCAGTGTAGTGGTTTTTTGTTCCCCATGCCGCTGGACTTGATCATTTACATCTTATTATTGGTATGTTTTAGGGGATAACATGTCGAATTTGAATCGTGTTTACCGCCGCCTCGAGCTCTGCAGGATGAATAAAAAGCGATTTCTCACGACACGAACACGCTCCCGGTCTTCCATGATAGTTCTATTATTATTCAAAACGCATTGGTAACAAAAAATATTCTTAGTTTTAAATCAACGCACGTGAACTAAACACGAAAGCAAAATGTAAACGTTTAAATTGGAAACCTTAACTAGGATCAGATTGTTAAGCCTTTATAACCGTTTAATCGAAGTTAAGCAACGGGCGCATTAACTTTCCATTTTTGGTAAAGCGGGCACAATCGTTAAGTCGACTAAAATAAATTTCGTGGGAAGCTTCCTAACTCCTACCGATTATGCTATTGTAAATGCAAATGATCTCTGCGTGGTTTGTTCAAGGTGTATATTGGTTCGTATGGCATTTGTATCAAACACTCGATAATAAAGTTATTGAAAGTGGTAATAAGATTAAAGGCTTGTTCGTTGCGCGTAAATCACGATGCATTACGTCGCCGACGACAGGAGGCTCGTATCGCATTACAGTGGATTAATTGCGGCTAAGCCGGCTGTGGCGACAACTGGGGCGGAGCCTGCGCCCGCGCATTCTACAGTCTTGTATAGCGTTTTAGTCCTAAATTTAGAGTGCAATGATTTCTGTCTGATTTTCGATTTAATTTTTGTTCATCGTTCAGCCCCGATTGTTACCGAGAAATTTCGATAAGATACTTGAATTACAACCTTAGCTCTCGCCTTTGAGTAAATGGTATGCGTCATTATCGGGAAGTGTAACGAGCGCGGTCGGATCGCAACAAATCATCGCGACGAGGCGGCCGCGCAGCGGTGCGCCCGCCGCGCCCTGTCGCTCACTGCCGAAATTAATTTCCCGTAAAATCGCTTAAGCGATCTATCTTTTTCTGAGAAAAATAATATTCTTTGAGACGCACTCAATAATAATTTCTCTCGTAAGAAACGCTTAATCTGCATTGTACGAGCACAACCTGTTTATCTTTATATGAATTGAGTCTGCCCACTTGTTCGTACTTTAAAGAAAATGGCTGGTCCGCAAACAAATTATTAACCTACCTTATACGGTGTGAAGTATGTAGCAAGTAGCTGTCTCCGTGCCTTTGATAGACACTAGAGCTTTTTATACGAGACGTCTGCTTCATTAATAACCACAGTTAAGATATTCCCGTAACATAGCTTACCTGGTTTTTTGCACATTTATTATTGTTTCGATAATGAAGTAAGTAGTAACCAAAGATGTTTTATTTAAAGTAACAGCAAATTATACATATTTATGCAATTAAATACCCACCACCACTAATAACCCACCAATCTTGTACCTACTTTCAACATAAATAAAGCTTTATTGTTTATTTTAAATTGTTTACATGACACACGCTGTTAGCCGAGTGAGCCTATACGTTAGCATGGTTTAAGGAAAAATCTGTACCTATTACTAGGTACGTAAACACTTATACATCCACACAGTTTCCTTGAATCTCTTTTCTCCTTTGACCGGACGACTTACGAAGCCAGAGTTACAAATTTCGACTAATTACACTAATTACAATTAAAAGCTCAATTCCAGCAATCCAATATAGGCAAGTGTAAATAGCTGCTATGATCAAATTAGTAGTGCGACTGTAAATACTGCTCAAGTATGTATCTAGTTGCTTCTTGCGATCGGCTAAAATCACCAGCGAGTTAGGGTATTCAGGCGATAGGTGCCATCCGTTGTCGAATAACTGTTAAAGCTGAAATCGACCACATTCAAGTCAAAAACACTCTTTGCCCACAACTGGAAATGTAGGCGTCGCATCAGAATAAAAGGCATCATTCATTGTCTAGCCGTTCTAGGCAAATATGGCAAAAATTCCCTCCAAGTTTGCAGTGCAGTATTCCTTGCTAACGAATGGAATGAGAGGACAAAAAGTGTCCGCTCGACTATTCTTAGCTCTCCGACACGGTGCCGCTCGATTAGTCGCTTAGTTGCCACGGAATAACAAATAATGAGATGCCTCAAATATTACTTATTGCCAATTTGCCAACTATGCACCAGTTTTGTTATGAGATTTAGATGAAGGTTGTTAATACGTAATTATGATTAAAAAACAATTTTATTTTTAATAAAATTTCAGTAAAAATCGATGTACTGTATAAGGTAGGTACCTTATATAGTACTTACACAAGTTAAGTTTATGACTAGGTATTAATTTTAAAAATAAATTGTAGTTATTTAGAAGGCAATGATAAATATAATCCCTCTTAATAATTTTAAGAATCACTATACCCTATATTTTATCTGTTTCTTTTTTGGTCGATTTCGTCTGATACCCGTGGTTTACTCATTTGATTCTTCTGCTGTACAAAATTAAATTGCTTTAAGCAAACATGGTGCCGCATCAACTAATTTTATTCATCCTTTTTATTGACGTTATTTCCTCCCGTTCGATGTCTAAAGTCTACCAGTGAGAACTTGAATGCACCAGAGGCCTGTTCTTGGAAAAATAATTGCCCGAGTACTTACCGTTCAGTAAATGGTATTCTTACTAAAACTATTCGAAACGCCTAAATAAAAAGGCGGTATTTAAATAACTCAGCCTAAGAAGTAAAGGTAATGAGATAGGCTCACGGACCTTAAGAGTAATCACCGTTTGTTGGAGCGTGTGAAGTCACACTAAGAAAATGATAAAGCTGATTAACGTTAGTCAATGTTTCTTTTAAAAAACCTAAATATGATAGCTTTTTCTCTACAGTTGCCACCAAAAAGATAATTTTGTACCTATAGAAACCTGATCGCCGAAATACCGAATAAACAACTTAATTGTACATTGTACTGTCAATGATAACAAGATACTATATTCACTCAAATCAGGGGCTTGGCCTTTTGACGAGCGACTTCTGATCTTCCTTGATAGGTTCATTGACATACTAAAGTATAATAAGGCGCCCCAAAATTAATGGCAAAATAAACTGACAATTTATCTTCTAATATTAATACAGAAAAGATAGGTACTATGTATATAATTTAGTTTAAGAACATTCATTCACCCGAACATTAGTCTAATTATAAGGGTCAACGTTCCAAAAGATAATTCAACGCACATTATCAGGTGAACCAGTCCTGTACCTGTAGATAGCAGAGCATTAGATGACCGTGATTTATGTGAAGCGGCGACATTAAATTACATCTAGATCGAACAACGCTATAAATTATCTGTCCGTATTGTAAATCTGCCGCGAGTATCGATGGTCAAATCACTAGCCAAAGTGTATCGTCGTAAGTTGATGAGAAGAGTACAGTCTAGAAATATCCGATAATAGTACCTACTTGTATATCAATGTCAAAACATATTGATGAAGATTATTGTGTAGGTACGGTTTTATTATTGTACGTAAACAAGCCAATTCACTAATAAAAAATGTTGATGCTTTCAGGCGAGAATGGGTAAACTGTGTATTAAAAAGAAACCTTAAGTCTCACTCTTGAATCATGTAATACCAATTCAACCCATTAAAAAAAGGCGTGTAATGTACGCATATAAAACGAAATTGATACAAAATTATTTTTTATCAAGTAGACCGTGCCGTTACAAACGAATTATATTATAATTAACCACTTCGCACTGCTCTCAATAACAAGTAATAAGCAGGAAATTTACACAATTTTGATCCGTAATTAACACGTAACTGCGCACGATATGGTACATTGGAGCCATGGGGCAACAAATTCCTGTGTATAGTATACATACGGATACAAATCGGTGACCGTTAAAAATAAATTATAAATAACAAGCGGGCAATAAACGAGCTGTTCGCAGGTCGGAGATGCAGGCAGATAAATCACGGCGGGACTGGCGGTCGGGACGGTCCGTGTGTAATAGTGTAAGTGTTACGAATGAGAAATGTGATGATGTTACCATCTACATATTCAATAGTACTAAATACACGTTGATTTAGCCGTTGTTAACAATTATTATTTAGTTTATCTCGGTCCGGTCTAAGCAGATTTAATTTGAATCATAAAATATATTTAGAAACTTTCTAACAACATCTAATATTCCCATTTGCTGTTTGTAAATTCGGTAGAACCAAAATAATTTATAACAGTTTGGATTTTAGTAACCATACGCGTTTCTGCCTCTATCAATTCGCTTGATGGGCTGAACACATAGATAAAGTCTTAATTTGATGACAAACAAAGAGCAACCACTAATGGGTTTTTCATGCACCTGTCTTTAGTAAAATAAACTCAACGTTTGCATTTAAACAAAACGGCGTTATTGCAAACATTCGAGGTAAACACGAGCTAAGAAGGTGTTAAGTTTGAGGTGTCGAGTAATTTTCAACACCTACCAATTATCACCCATCCGAAATCTTCATATAATCACCACGAAAACAACAAACGAATACTTCTCACATCAAGTTCGCGTCTAAATACAATAAGATAAGAAGACCAGAGATAACTTAAACAAATATAATATACAAATCACAAATATCCGTGTTCGACTATCAAGATTAAAATCATAATACACTGACAAGTAAAAAACTTTGGCATAACGTAGAAGTATACACTGCTACTTTTATATTACAGATAAAGCTGTGAAAAATTACTTAAATTACTCGAGCACGAAGCAATGACTTTAGTAAAAATAAAATATTATAATACAGCAGGTGCCGGGCATCACGACGCAAGGGACTATGACACTCTCAATTATCAAATTATCGTCATTGGCAACTTGATATCTCCTTAATAGCGGGTTTTGAGCTTTAAGCCCGACTTAAAAATATCCACGCTATTTATTATTTAAGCATCGCAAAAGTAGTGTAAACACAAAGTGGTAAAACCGGTATTAAATCATCTAGAGAAGTCTGTAATTTATGAACGGTGGAAAAAATATTTGTAGATGCTATTTTTTATCACATAATATGATATGACATGGTTAATTTACATTTTCTTTCAACAGGTCTAATTCGAATTATGAATATAATCCGATATTGATGACATATTCATGAGGCTTCTAGATAATTTGTGCATCTTGTAAATGTCAAGAAAGCAATTTAAGCCTTATAATGCCAACATCGTGTTCCTCGGGCAGATTATGTTATGATACGATATAAACAAAACATTTAAGAAATATGGTCCTTACTTTGCTATTTCAACATTTTTGCATACCGACATTAAATTTTAATACTTCTAATTACGTACGTATTTAGATTTTCCCTATACGACAAACCCCTTATCAAAACATTTAAGCTTCAACTCATCAATGATGCACATCAGGTTCGAACAAGATGACTTCCGAATGTAAATAATTGGTGCAACAGGTGTGATATAAATCTTATACAAACGAGGTGGTGATTAAGACGATCGTATATCAAGCGTTAGCGGCTCACCACACGCGATGCCCGTACCTATTCGCAGACAACAACGTATAGGCAGTACTTATCGATATTGAACGAGAAATATAACAGAAGTGCCAGTAATCCTATTCAAGTAAAAGTGCCCTATTCGTGTACGAGACCTACACGTCGCGTGTTACTAAAGGCAGTAAACTTGTTGACTTCTTAAACCTAATTTATGCAGGTTAACAATAGCTATACAAGCAGTTCATGAGATAGAGCAACTAACTCGGCTGCTCGGAAATTATCGATGTTATGTGAGCGATTGTAAAGAAATTTATTGCACACTAATCTGACTCACAGTTACCGTAGACGACAGACTTTTGTATATTCAATGATTATGTTGATTCGGACCTAGTTTTAATCAGTAGAAAACTGATTTTTCTTTCAAATATTCTAATTGACATTGTCCTGTACTAAAAATGCGCCATACGGCCGGAAAGTGGTAAAATCTGTTTTAAATGTCACATAAACATGGAATATTAGATACAGGATAATGTTCAGTAGATATCTAGCCTCATCTCGCTGTAGTTACCTTTTTCCCTTAAATTGTGTATATATCCACGAGTAGACCATAAAGTCACTCACTTAACACTAACGAAGCTTGATGTCGAGTACGCGACGCACGACGGACAATTTCATAAAACACTATACATTTATGGTTACCTTACGATAAAGGCACCAAAGTGACGGTGCAAATTCAATTCTACGTTTACACATCCCATACTCAACGCTTATGGACAAAACAATATGTAAAGCAACGGTACAAAATGATCGACTAGCAGACACGAATCTCGTGCATGCCTATTTGTTGAGCGCCAAGCGAGCTCTACTACTTTTTTCTAACTTGCAAGTGAGCGATTTATCGCTTGCAGCTGCATTTTTTTCTGGAGTATGGACACCATAAATCTTATACACTGTGCTTTTTCAGTGCGCATGATTTGCAGAAGAGATTTCATGAGTAAGCCAATGTGTACTAAATTTTAAATGATTTCTACATGCAGTTCCAACATACAATGCGATATACCTTTTTGGTGCCAGTCCAATTAAACATATTTGGTCACCAGTTGTAAATATATTTATTTTACGCCTTCGCTTTTATCTTGTATCAGTTGGATTGTTCTTTCCGTAACAATCGCAAGTCGTTGTGTTTATACTTGACTCACGGGTGAATTATGCGCGAGAATCTTTGTAAGTTCGCATTAAGAGCAGCAAATAAAGGTTGACAGTAAAAAAATAGTTTACAGTTTTTGATTCTCTGCAATAAAATAAGAAACAGTGGTTTACTTTACAGGTATTATAAAAACAAAGGTGTGCATATTGTAAATGAGCTGTATATATAAAAAAATTAGATCTAATTATCACAGATGTTTAAATACATGAGAGTGCAGAGCTTAAAATTTATTGGTATTCAACTTGGAAATTGTATTTTCTGGAGAGGATACAATAAATATTCGAAAGGTCGCGTTAACGAGCCGCCCCGACGCGAGACGCACGGAACAATAAAGTACGATTTTACTGAAGACTCGTGAATATAAAACACATGAGGATAACAACATTCAATTTGGCAAACGTTGAAGAGATTTCAAAGTGATATATTAGGACATGGCAAAATTCTAAGAATTTTATAATAAGACAAGAGATTCAATCAAAGTGCTAGGGATTGGATTTCAAAATGCCTGTGCGCACATTGATCCGCTTACAGAGCTCTCCGCATATTTAAGCTCACGGATATCTTTCGTAGATCTCGCAAAAAGCCGCGGCAATGTACCGAGAGCATGCTTGGCTCTGGTTAATGATTGGCCCCATATCGAACCGAGGAATCCCTTGCAAAATTACCGCCGCCTCATAATAGGTAGGTACGTATTTTCGGCAAGATTTCTGATTCTCCCCTTATCATCTCATTTCAATCTTTCGCTTGTTATGAGTCGCTCACTTCACTTGTGGAGAGTGATTGAACCGCTTGATGTTTTTACACTGTCAGAGATTCCATTCTTTTACCTTTTTCCCTTCGTCGTCGTTCTTATTTATATTTAAATGAAGAAACAACTTTGATACAGTTTTGCGATGCCTTACAATATTGCTTTCGTTAACGTTTTTCAAAATGTACTTTTTTATTTACACTACAATGAAACAACTCAAAACGCTGTGTGCGCTTATCTGTGCTATTATAAAAACGTTACAACCTAACCCCGTTATTATTTGTCCTGCAACATATACAAAAGTTAAATGCAATAGTAAATATTATATTTTATTCGACGACCCAATTGGCGCAGTGGCTAAGCGATTGGACTGCTGCGCTAAGGGTTGCGGGTTCGATTCCCGCACGGGACAATTTTTTTTTTTTTTTTTTTAAAAAAAACGTCGCCCCACACTAGGAATTTCTCCTGTATCGTGGGTGCGTTTCACAAACATGTAATATCACATACACAAACACCCAGACTCGGGACAAGTATCTGTGGATCGCACAAATTTTTGTCCCGTGCGATCCGCAGATGTTTGTCCCGAGTCTGGGTGTTTGTGTATGTGATATTCCATGTTTGTGAAACGCACCCACGATACAGGAGAAATTCCTAGTGTGGGGCGACGTTTTAAAAAAAAAAAAAACAGTTAGACGTTTGTACCAGATCGGGTAAAGAAATTCTCAAACTAGATGTCAGAAATTGGAAAAGAAAAGCCTTAAATTGGGATTAGAGAAGTCCTTAGCTTTAGTATTATAAGTATATTTATTGTGGCAAAGTACTACTGGCGTGTGAAGATAAAGGTTAGGTATATCAGTTACAAGATTACACACATCGTCATAAAACACATATATGTGCACAGTGCATAGACCCTGGCGTTAGGCCCGTAAAACTTCATTACTAGTACCGGTCGACAAAGAAAATAACACACAGGTATAACTTGCTGTAGCCCAATAGTCGAAATCCAACCGAAATTGTATGTATTTGTAACATTAACTTTTCTCACTTTTTCTGTTCCATAATTAATATAAACTTTAACTATACTAAATAGATATAACACTTTCCCGTGCTTGCAATATTCTCAAAAAGAGGGTCTCAATTTTATTTTTACATACTAATAAACTTACGTTACGTACAAAATATATATTTGCCAGTAGTATTTAGTTGTTAGTATTTTTTCGAGTGCTACGAGTATTTCTATCAACCAATCTGTTACTTGCGTATCATCATAATCATTTCGGCCCGGTATTACCCACTTCTGGGTACCTAAAGGCCTCTTCGTTTACTGTTATGCTATGTGATAATCATGTTTCTGCATCATACTGAGTTAGGCTGTGACCTATCCTCTGATATTATTATACAGTGTAAACTGACGCAGTTTGACTCTATCATTTCGTAGTTGACTTTTTCTGCCCACTTATTGGCCACCTATGATGTTATTTACAAAAAGATAACTCTTTAAATTAGAAAATAACGTTAGTTGAAACTAGTTATAAACGTATCTAAAACTTTATTAGCAATTATATTAACTTTATAATAATTAGGTTGTGGACCCTTCGATTACCGTTTATAACAACAAAAAACAACGTAAACAAATACAATTGTTTCGCTGTAAAACAATATGTTATTCTAGGTAACATTTAAATTGTGTTGGCGTAGTGCATTGCAAACGATTCTGCGAACTACCTTTTAACGTAACGGTTTAAAGCAATCATCGTTGTTGAGATTGAAATGTAATTTTATGTAGAAACCAGAACTCTGACCTACGGCGGTGCTAAACATTTACATCCACTCAACCTTACTTAACTGATTATCTATCGTAATAAATTATGGTCAGTCTGTGAAGCGTTTTACACATAGAATTAAATACAGATAATTATGTGGATGGGGCCACATGCCTATAAATTCATATTAATATGTTCCATTTATTTACAGACTAAAAGTTCAACAATGTTATAAAAAGGTAAATGGTTTGTACAGCCCACCTTATATTAAGATACTATCGTGTCCTAAATCTTGAACTTGAGCAGGCGATGGCCTTTAATAAAAACCTGCTACTAAAACCTTGCATACTAAACTTTAACATACATAAAGTCACGCCTGTTTCCCAGAGGGGTAGGCAGAGACCACTGATTTCCATTTACTTTAAACATAACACCAGGGCCCCAAGTCTGCTATTTATTATTGTTTTTTACAAGTTAAGTGTTTTATGTAAGTCAGTCATTCATTTGTCATTATCTACGAGATTACCATTCTATGCCATTTCTTTCAATGGAGCGTCAGTGCGCCATTATGTTAGCAGATTACCAAACTTGTCAAAATCAACAATTATGAAATCAATGATAGACCATTCTGGCACTATTGTAATAGCAGACTTGAGGCCCAGTAGGCATTTCATTCTGAGCCAGATCCAAAAGTTAAACAATAAGGCGCCGCAATGACAAGATTTATTAAACTGGAAATCGGGTCGTTACTCAAACCCAATTAGAATTATTCATATTCTCCATATATTTATCTCCGGAGACATACCTACTGCGTATCCTGAAACAACAGTACAATAGTCCAACGTCCTTAACGATGATATATTGACATTCAAAGACAATAAGTTGACACAAATAGGGTACATTATAATACACAACACAATACAACGCGTGGGTGACCTGGGGAATGTTTGTGCTACCTACTGCGACAGCCAACGACCGAACATTTAACTGGGAATGTAACTTACCATGGGACAACGCTTTGTGTAATTTTCTTCGTATAAAATAATTTCACGCGAAACACTAGTAATAATTTAAAAAGCAATTGCCTACGCACCGCTTCTAGAGATATTTATTTTACTGGCAAATTAAACACGCTTACAAATAAACGTTATTGCATGCTTCATACAACTGAGTGAAAGTGATACACTGTTTTGTTACATTTTTATTTGTATGAGCGTATTGAGCGTGATTGTTAAGTAGACTAATTATTGAAAACGATATGTTTCTTTGTAATGACAAATACAAATAACTCGTCAGAAAGAAAACCTTAGGTTCTGAAATTTGATTTGATTACGATATCAGAAGTCTTTAGCGGTACGTATGAAATACATGTACTTTTGAAACGTGGATACCAGTGACATTTTCCATCTGAACAATCTACGATGTTTATCCAACACATCATTTAGTATGCACAGTAGCTATATTTAAAGAACGCAGTTATTAGTAACAGATGGACCTTTCGTACGGCAAATAAAGGAGCTGTTTTAATGGGGTTACTCTTTTCTTGCCAAAGGCATATTCACTAATAATTTCCTACCCCTGTGGTCTCTAGAATAGTGAAACAACCTAAATGTTGCGTTCATAACTGGAAAATAAATTAAGCATTTGGATCTCATTGCCACTCGCGAAAAAAAATTACAATATTGGCTATGTATTGATTGAACATAACATCTCTCATGACTAGTCATGACATAAGAACTATGAAATTATGTTACATTGCCAATCAAGGCAGCCATTAACGACTTTTATTTAAAAAGTTACTACAACTTCACTTCACTCCACCAGGGCCTCGAGTCTGCTATTACAATAGTGTCAGAATGGTCTATCATTGATTTCATAATTGTTGATTTTGACAAGTTTGGTAATCTACTAATACAAAAGCGTCACTATGACTTTCCAATGGTCAACCACTGACACTCCATTGAAAGAAATGGCATAGAATGGTAATCTCGTACATAATGACAAATCAATGACAGACGTAGACGGTAATCTGCTAAAATTTTGACAGTTAACTCACAGACTACAATTTAATATGGTAAGGTATAAAACACAATTACTAAACTGTTTAATATTATTAAACTGTTTGCAAAACACGGACCACAACAAATAAAAACAGATTAACGTCAGACGTCAGTGAGCAGTAATGTCACATTTGACAGCAAAACATAAAATATTATTGAATTTCATCATGTTTTTGCTATTTACGAACAAGATTGCATAGAACATTATTAAATAATATCATAGATAATATGTAGAAATATTAAAAAAAGAAATCTGGCATAATTAAATGTTCAAATTTAGTAGTAGTTTTTCGAAAATCATTTTTACTAACGGGTTTTATAATAATGGCAATACGATAATGTCATTCTACCACCATTCTATTACGAGACCATTGACAGACCAATGATCGACCATTATGAATTTAGCAGATTACGAACTTTTAGCAAAATGACAATGGGATGGGAATTGGATCGTGTTGGAATGACGAATTTATAAAAATAGCAGACTAGGGGCCCAGGTGATAAGCTTGAAATTGTAGCTAAAGATAGTGCTAAGTCGACGTTACAAAGTATGAGTCTGCTATATTATGCTCGACAGTGTCGTATACGACCAAGATAATGTTTTTTGCGCGTGGAATGAATGCATTTTTGTCACTATTATTTACATTTATAGCGCATACTGCTTTAATCATACGTTTTAAGAGCTTCTTTAATATTAAATAAGGTAGACACTTGTATACGTACTCGTAGTTATATATAACATAGCCATTAACTATGAAGATAAACATTATTTGCACTGTAGTTGAGTCATTAACTTCTCAACGTGATAGCGTATATCTGTTTAAAAATGTGGTTATAAGCTTGACTGGTTCTGAAAAACTATTTGCATACAAATAGTTCAGGTCCATGTCAAGTATGAACGTAAACTGAACAATTTAAGTTTTGTTAACATGTTTGTAGGATTGAACAACTGTGAAAAATCATACAAGGCATAACACGACATTACATTTAAATTAAAAGGTAAAATAGACTATTTTATTAAGTCACTATTTTTAATACTGCATTGTGGAGGTGCGTAAAACTCCTCTCACTACTTTATACTCTTTTTACATGCATATTTTACATTTCTTGCCAATATTCTTGAATTTTTAAAGATAAGCCAGGGTTTGACAGAGCAAATTGATGACCCAATTGGCGAAGCGATTGGACTGCTGCGCTAAGGGTTGTGGGTTCGATTCCCGCACGGGACAAAAATTTGTGCGATCCGCAGATGTTTGTCCCGAGTCTGGGTGTTTGTGTATGTGATATTCCATATTTGTGAAACGCACCCACGATACAGGAGAAATTCCTAGTGTGGGGCGACGTTTTTCTTTAAAAAAAAAAAAAACAACTTTAGGCCTCAAAAAATATTTATGGGACCCATATAGGTACCTTAAGGAATAAGTCTATTGCCACGCAATTTTATAAAATGTACGAATTTCTAACAGGCATTTCACATCATGTAGCTTTTTATTAAAATGATAGAGAGCTATCACCACATCTCTTACACCCTTTGAGTAATACAGACGAGATTATGCTTAGTTCTACAGATCATTGTATGTATATGTACGTCTCAGGCATTAATTACCGTAAGGTAATTAAAGCAATGATTTGAGTCAGTGATTCAGAAATAAAATTTATTGGGCTAAAGTAAACAGTAATTAAAACGATCTTAAACATTTCTTTCAACATAATAAACTACCAGTACGAGAAATGTGAGTAAAACTGTTAACATAAGTGCCTACTACCTAATTAAGTCAAGTATTTCTGGGTATAACTATTAAGGCCAAAAATAAGACCGTACACTTTTGTAATCTTTCTTAATAATCTAAAAAAATCTTATTACAGTTAAACTTTAAGCTCTTATTCTTCAAGTTAAATGCATTCTTTAGTATAAAAGTTACAACAATCTTTAATGAATATTTAGACAAAACACCTATAGGTACCTATCTACCTAGGCATTGTGCTTTTACAAATTCAGGCAAGTCTACAATAAAAAAAATTGTTTGAATAGTATATGTATAACCTACCTTAAGAGGTCATAATGTATCTAAATTAGAACTCTTGGTAAATTATTCCAGGAATACAATTTTTTTACAGAAAAGGAGTAGGTAATAAATATATACCCGCAATTTCATTCCTCGTACCTAAATGAAAAAGTTTAATAAAATTGGATACAATTTTAAATCCTTGTCAATCAAATTTCGAGTTTAATTTTTGTATATTCATATTTAATTAATCACCTATTAAATAGAACAAGTACTCTTTATTACTTTAGTTAACAACATTAACTTTAGACAACTGAAATTAAATTTGTTTCGATTTTAATAAAAGCTCTTTATAGCTAATTAGAAAAACAACTCGACAATATTGTTTACGTTTAACAAGTTTCAGTAACAAAGACAATTCGTAAGTCGACGTCGTCAAATGAAATAAGCAGCTTTGAACAAACTAAAAGAACGTCGAAGTAAAGAATGACGAAACCAATACAAAAGGCGGAAAGTTAGAAATGTAGTACCGAAGAATAAGTAGGCTAACCTTTCACGATCAAATAAATTGTATACTGTTGAAGGAGTCAGGGGTCTTCGAGACAGACTGTGTTTAGCTGACGACATGCATGACACAATAGCTTATACTTAATAACTCGTGAGAAAGATGCATGTTTAACTTTTTCCTAACCAGAGACGCACGTTTCTTTGATTACTAGTGTGAAACATTTCGTAATAAGTCAAATTGAAAAATCTACACGAGAATTCTTCATACACGTTTATAAATACACTTACAGCGGTTAAGAGTATGTAAACAATAAATAAATGTATTACAGATTTGTACACTGACAGCTAATAAGTGGAAAACAGTTACTAGTCAAAATAAATCCAATGATATTAGACGTCACCACAGTCAACATCGAGTGTGTACATGTGACTACGAAACGTGGGAAACATTTATAAAGCGTTGTCTGTCCATCCGTTGACCCTTTAACGGTACTACGCCTCTGACTGATTGCATAACTTGATTTTGTGCTTATTAAAAAAAACTTAATCATACAAAAAATATTATTAAAAATACATAGAAAAATTAATAATTAAGTTATACATAATATATAAAATGAAAATAACAAGCAAAAAGATGCGCCCAACGTGGGGCTCGAACCCACGACCCTGAGATTAAGAGTCTCATGCTCTACCGACTGAGCTAGCCGGGCTTATTGATACCAGTTGAAATTGTTTATTATATGTTATCATGACTATAGTTGGCAAAATGACGTCAATCATGATCTATAATAAGATGTACTAATGTGCCGGTTACTGCTTACTTTATACGATGGAATATAAATATTGACCCTAAGTTTTGTTTGAATAACTGGTAATAAATCTAACATAACTATACGCTTTGCGTACCAAGTTTATATTATGTTCGACTTCGAAAATAGTTACTGTGTTTTCTCAGTGCAGAATTTCAAATCGGGCCAGACGGGGCGATGGGCGGTCCGCAAACACTTCCGAGCCGTGTAATTTACTCGTTAGTTCGTATCGGCGTCCTATAGAGACTGTTATTTTATGTAAGAACTTGGCGACCGCCCGCGGCTCTACTTCAATGGAATTCGGAAAATTGTGATAATGTAAACTTCTATCTTTTGATAGGTACGATTTTATTACGAAGACAACGGCAATAATAAAAATTATTTGAATTTCATATTACAAATAAAAGTTATTTGATTCCTATCAATGATTTTTAATAGGAATTTCATAAATACAAACGATTCGCGCTACATTTTTTGCTAATGTTTGTCGTTTGATAATGCTAGCTAATAAATGTCGGCTCTATATAAATGTATACTCAATCGGTTTGCGTTAGATAAGATTTTGATTTAATCGAAGTAACCCAAATACGTATATATCTAAACGAATGATTTCCGCAAGATATGTGCCTTTTTAACCGACTTCTTATAACAGATGAAATATCAAATGGGTCTAACGTAATTTACACACAACAAACAGGCTGTCCCTCTCAAGGGCCTGTTTCTGTCTTTAGTGATGTTTGGACAAGTGATGAGTACTACTGACGTTGCTTACATAAGCAACGTCAGTAGTACTCATCACTGTGACGTCATACGTCTAGGTCGTATTGGGCCCTCTCGGTCATGACCCATATTACTATAATAGTTACTAAACTTAGATTCCTGGTCTGGAAGATAATATCTCATAAGCTATACATACGTGTTATCACCTCGATGAAACAATAAAGATATTTAAAAACAAATTTTTAAATACAATATAAAAATTATTTATTATAACAGACTCGTTAGTCTTAGTTTAAAGTTTATCATAACGACGCATCGTTAAATTGACACAAGTCTAAGACCGGGTAAGTTAAAAACGTCCATCGGAATAGACATGCCACTAAACCTTAGTCCAAGACTCGGAGCTATGTTTGTCGGCATCACACACAACCAAGACGTCTCATTTGGCGCTGTCTCCTGCCCGATTTATGAGACCGTAATGCGCGCGCTTCTAAGGACAAGCTTCCATAGAGAAACGCAACATAAAATATGTGTACGCATCGCTTACTCATTTTCCCATATGGAGTGCTCCAGCACAAATTTAGGTAGATACCAGGATAACGTAATTGCGCGCAACTATTGTTTTGTACCATGATACGCTACTGAATGTTTACGTTGTAAATGTATAACCACTTCGTAAACAGTTACTATCATTTGATCTACAAGGAATAGGTAAGCAGGTGTTACTAAATCAGATGTTGATTAGTTTTATGAGGTCAGTGTCTATAATTTATAACAAGTTATCAGTTAACCTAGAATGGATCGCAAGAATAGGTAGGTACAGTTGTGATCGAAACAGAGTGAAGTGAAGTGAAAATAAAAGAGCCAAGTAGTATAGGTATAACTGATGACTATAGGTACATGATGATGATGCTTTATTAAAAAAAACTTCTTTGAATTTCATCTTCATCTGAGTAAAAACATTTCTTATATAGTACGTTTTCCACCTTTACGCTAATATGTAGGATTAACTCCAAGCTATATGGTCAAAAAAAATATTAAAATAGTTACATTAATGAAGATCATTTAAATACGATATAGGTACACCTGCCTATTTAGATTATCGTACATTTATTAGATACAGCGCCATTCAATTCGTGGATGACCGTCCTTATATTGTGAGTCCGTTACACCACTCTGAGATGCTTTGTGGGCCCTTTCGTTACGGGGAATTATTATGGAGATATCTTATTTGAATATTATTGTCGACGACAGATATCTTGATATCTTATAAGTTTCTACCTCAGAATATATTATAGTGCTAAGGAGAAACTTGTGAGATCACGAATATAACGTTTACTTTACAGCTCACCTGATCAGATCTAACAAGGAAGCCCTGTACTAGACTGGTATTTACGTGAAATAAAACAAAAATTGTTATTTGTTATTAATTTAGAGTTTGTTTTTTATGACACAGTTAATATTACAATTCACTTGTTGTCAATGAAAGTTTCCAGGAATAGCGTTTTTAATATTCAGTTTAAAATAAAATATACTTATGAAATACTGGGTTTTATTTTTTGTTTTTTATCGAGTGGCGAGATAAAGTGCAGAACACGATCAGCTCAAAAATTTATTTAACTTACCTAAAAAGAAGTTCCACTCCATTGCCTGATAAATATTACCTACGCAATATTACCTGATACAGGGGGCTTACCATGAACCCTTATAGCAGGACTGTTTTAGACGAAAAATGAACTGTCCTGTTATTTTGTACCATGATCACTTAAAACAACAGGCGAGTCAGCGGTCACGTGATCTAAGCCGGCGAGCGATCACGTGACAGTAGTTGGCCTGCAAATATCCGTACCATGAAGTAATTTTTGACATACAAACATCGAGAATTGAACTACTTTGCTGTCAGATTAAACCGGTGTGAAAAACTAACTTTTATTGACCTGTTTTGGTAAATTTTAAATAAAATACATGTTTTTTCATGTATAAGTACTACTAGCATATTATACAAAAGTGTAACGATGAAATTACATAATATTACGTTTATTTTGAAGATCTTCATGTTAATAAAACCTCCTTTATCTAAGAATGAAACATAAGTTAATACTTCATGGTTATAATTACTGTAAAACGGAATGAGAAAATAATGTCAGTTTGAAACTGACAATTTTTTTGACAATAGTTGTGGATTTCTAAATAATATTTAATGTATTTTGCTTAAAGTTATTAGCAAGTACTCGACTAAGCCATGGTGTCCATTGTGCTGTAAGATTTCTACGAAATTTGTACATGACATGCCTACGGTCGTATCAGCTACCGATCTGAACCAAATAAATTAAACGAGTTGAAAACAACCTATCGTCATTTTCTTGGACGATAGCAGTGCTCTAACTAGATCGTTTATTGTGACTATTACTGTAGAGGATCGGCAGAAGAACTATCGGCTGGTGTATGGGTAGTGATGGCTGTAGTGTGTTTATAATGTTGGGCTTGGTATCAAGAAAACATATACATATCTTGAGGCATTAAATAAAACTTTAGTATTTGTTATATTAAGATGTTAATTACGAAAATAAATCTAGTGACATTATGCTACGTGTTTATTTTTACCCCACACGACCAGAATATTATTTATTAAATGGTATACTTCTATCAGCTATATTATTGAATAGTGTACGTACTATTCAGGTTTTATACCCTTAATAGCCATAATATGACAATCGCTATAAACGAGATGACGGATTGGTGATTTTTATTGCTATCTTATGATTCTAAGAAACAAATCAACATAATGTTTCTTATATATACACCTCAATTTGTGGTAGTTCCATTTCTTAAACAATACCAACTGACGTACTTGTCATCGTTCGAAAATAGTAATCGTTTTACAAAGTGTCTAAATTATCGGTTTTAAGTGTTGAAAAGGTTTCTAGCATCTTAATCATGTCTAATGCAATGTTTAGTAATAAAACATATGGTTTTAATTATTATCATCGTAATAAAAAATGTTATTCAAATACTTTAATACGATTTTTTTTAACCGAACCGGTAACGTCGCGGATAAGTACTTCCGAACGTTTGTTTATATTATGAAGATATTAGACTTTGCTGATCAGAGACAATACAGCAGATGTGAAATCGATGCATTGCAGCTCTGATAGAAATGATCATGGTACAAATAGAAAACCTGTCAGGCTATCCTTCAAAGTTAAACTGCCCGGAACTTGGCAGTTATTTTGAAAGTTCATGGTAAGCCCCCAGAGCAGTCGTCCTTTTGTAATAAGGAAAATAAAACATAACAATCAAGACATACAATAAATATTTAAGTTATCAGAAACTAATCAGAAAGTGATGAAACCAACCCTACTACTAATAACTCGACATCCAACAAAAAAATATTAAACAAGATAAACATTTGTAAATGACATATCTTATAAGACAGTCCGCAGATAAACATATCCAGGGATCAGCGAGCTATTCATCACTTTATACGTTAAGTTTAACAACAGTTAAATGGCGGGCCGATGACTGTGAACAATGGCTATCGATCGATAGGATCGGTGATACTGCAGAAGTGCGCGGCGCACGCGGCGCGTTTCGTGTGAGCGCTCCCGGGTAAGCGCCCACTGCCGAAACTTAACGGGACGACTCACGACAAAGGATATAAAGAGTTCTAGTTCACCTGATATTACTATGAATAAATACATCTGTAAACACACAGTATTTATTAGATGATTTCAAAAAATTATAATGGTATTTGTTCTGACCTAAGTACGGGATTGAAGAAATTTTAGAATACTTTGAGTTGCTTTGGTGCTTAAATTTTAAGTATTTGTGTTGGCATATCTTTCTTAAATGTCTCTTACAACCCTGAATAGGTACCATTCAGATATTTATATATTGGTACAGTAATGTATATGTGTCTTGTTAGATAGCGTACTTTCTTATTGGTCCTATTTACCTTTATTGTCCTAAAGCTACTAGTGAGTAATAATTTCCTCATAAACCTACCTACATAATAAATTCTTCGTTTGTTATAAATTCAAAGGCTTAGGTAAATATTTTTTGTTGTTCAAATGTTTGTAAGACTACCGCGTCATATCAGAGCAAATTTGACGTGTTTATTTCTCTATAAAATACAGAAGTACATTATGCCGATTACAAGCAATTAATTAAAAGGCAGAGCTGTAGACAATGGATGTATTCAATAAATATAATAACCGCTATTGGAACAAAGTCATGGAACCAGTAAGTACCTATTCCTTCAGCAAAGGATAAGGATATTATTGATTATCATAAAATACCCAACGGAGCTTTTATATTTAAACCTTGTAAATATATCAATATTGTTTATTTAATGGTTATCAGTGGCATGGTAACTCGATTACATAATTTCTGCAACGTTTCGCCGTAGGTGCAAAGCAAACGTACTTTTGCATTTATAAATTTAGATGCTCGCATTAGCTGCTGCTGTAAGTTATATAGTAATATAAGTGCGTGTATCTGGCGACAATGAGATTGTCTCATAACTTCTCATGTGGCGTCGCGTACTATAAAGTAAGTCCACAATGCCGACGACTAGTGCCCAGTGGCCGCGTACACGCACAGCTCCGATGATAATATCATTCTCGCTGCGCGTATCGCGCGATTCGATCGTCGATACGTACCAGTCGTCGGGATGCGGTGGACACGAGATCTTAATATACAATTCATATAAAAATTTATTCGATATGTCATGTTCATGTGTCAGTGTTATAGATAAGGCATTGCGATGGTACACACATTCAATATACCACGTTTAGTTTTCTATATCTAGCTCATTTATAAAGACGATTTATTTATAGAGACGTTATATAGGTAAGTATTGCGTGAGCTCTACCTTCTCCTTTATTACATCAAACTTTAGCAACTCAAAACTTCTTTAATATTTGTGGTACCGCTGTCATTCACAGTGACCAATACATATTCTAGTACTTTCTTTAAAAGGATGTCTTTAAGTTATTAGAGGTTTTACTAAATACAACTACCTATGTTAGAGGTACCTAACTTTAAACCAATTTATTTTAAGTTAAGTTAGGACTATTGCCTGTGTTCAAGACTAGGTATTAAATGTAGTAGGTTTGTAAATGAATGTTACTCAATATGATGTCAGTTTTTCATACACAGTCCTACAACCCGAAGATAACCTTAGGCATAACCAATTATAAGACAGTTTGAACAGTAGGTACAGTAATTAAGGGGTTAGCCCTCGAAGACATTAACTTTCAGCACCACTATAGCAAAGTTAATAACACGCAATGAGCATAATGATATGAGCTTCTTTATATTTATTGAACTATGTCTACATATCTACATTAATGCAGATATACAAGCAAGTATGAGAATATTCTCATTACACGACACTGCTACGAGTTTATGGATTAGTTTATCTCATACCTATGGAGAGGACGGTTAATAATAGTTTCTTTGCACGAATGTAGTGAGCAAAAAATATGTACATAAAGGGACACGCGAGATCGGGCGACGCAATAAGTAATGACTCGATACCAGCGCGGCCATCGATTGCGAGCGTTATCTCAATAAAGACCAACAGAGTGCGTTCATTAGCACTCTGACACGGCGCAATCATAAATTGTGGTGCCCCGTCGCGACCCGCACGCCTACCCTTCCCTGCACCCCTGGTACCTGGCCCGCATTTCGACTTTTTGCCATTTCCATTGTTTTTGGTAGGAACCCCATAAACCGTAACGGCCCGATCTCAGATAGCAAACGCAGGTGTTACCCTTCACACATACCAACTTAATTACACACGTTTTTAACAATATATTCCAATTCGCGCAAGCGATAAGCGCACAGCTGCGGGGTATTAGCCAAAGTTTGATAATATCATATTTAGGACCACCAGAGTTTTCTTTTAATGGCAAAAAATAAATAACTTGTAGCTAGTCAGATTGTCGCCGATTACGTTGCCAATGTAGTTCTTATAATTTACCGAGAGTTGTAATCAAGCATGAGCAAAAGTCCTAACAAATAATATGACACGATTTTAAAGCATATAAGTGGCCCCCGCAACAAACATAGCAGTAGTAAACGTCACTGGGTACAGCCAAATATATAAAATATTAAGCAAACTTACAAACATGGAAAGTCATTAAAGCAACTGGCGTGGCACTTACTGAACTCCTATAGCCGTCAGGCCAAGCATAAAGATCAATATCAGAGTGGCTCGTTGCCAAAATCTTTTTAATATCGTCCCAGAAGCAACTGAAGAGTGGTTACGGCCGATAACAACAAAACTATTACGTGAGCAGTTCACTAGCGAATTGGTCAAAGCGCTATCTATATAGTTGGCGGACGCTAGTTTAATCTTATTGTAAGGGACAATGGCGAATAATGGCCAGGACAGACTTCCCTTCAAGCACTTTTGAGTTAGCTGATAAATTCCACAGTCCTTAGCTGAGTTTCGAGGGTTCTCGCGGTCGCGTATAACTTTTAATGAGTGCAGTTAGTTCGGTTTCAAAGAAAACCCTGTAATAGTTGGTGCTAAATGAGCAGGCGTCGAGTGATACTTGTAAGCGGACGATGGCGTGAAATTTAAAATAAACCACATTGACACTTCGTTTTAGACAAGTTGTGGAATTTATACTGCTCCACTCAATCACCCTCTCATGAACCTAAAGGTGCTTTACATTGACTGCCGTAGTAATATAAAAGGACTTTAAATATTTGACACCTGAAACCAGAAAACAACTTGTACGTATTAACATAATACTTAAGAGCGAAATTCGATGAGCAGACAGAGTTACGTGGTTGTAAAAGCGAAATTCAACTGAGTCTATTAAAAACGACATTGGCTCGCTAAATCAAGTGCCTCTATAAAAAGGAACGTGAATGAAGGCGTTAAGTTTCACACCGCATCGCTCCCGCGCTCCAAGCGCGACGAAACGAACACCTATTATCATAAAGCAAACAAAGAGGCAGGAAAAAATCAACAAACACAAGCTTTAATGATTTGGTAGTTCTCGGGATGAATGCCAACGAAGCGAGAGAGGAAACAGCAATAAAATAGGGTTTTATTGTGGGCTCATTCATCGGTGTAACTAGAAGGACCGCTGATACACCGAAGGCATAGTAATTAGTTGCATATTACTTCATTGACTTTCATCGGTTATTATATCGATACCGGCAAGTCGTTTAGAGTTAGTGCGTCGTTAGAAGACGTTATGATTATCGAGTGGTTTCACGTTATTACCTCCTAAATTTATTTGGTGTAAGGCCTGTTATACCACCCCATAAAAGTTGCAAATTGGCTACTGGCGTGAGTAATAAATTTTATATTAAACGTGTAATATTTTTAAATTTATTTTTGGGTTAATGGCAGTTTGAGACTGGCATGGAAAGCTTTTAAACCAGTGTCTATTTGCCTATAAACAACCCAGATTGCTATAAAATTCATACACAATGTATGAAGTTATATTTTATTGAAGTTTCCTTTATTATTTAAGTTAACATTATTACAGGAGATACTGTTAACAAGTTACTTATTAGATTTAGCAATAAATAGTAGCGATATATAAAGGAAGGGGTATAGTGTCTTATCAGTATAAGCCTTATACTGATTGATGAAAGGTGATTACCGAAAAACCATAATACATTGTCCCTTTTATCTATGGCAAAAACACACCTTTGCCCCTTATATTTTGTCCTCAAGAGACTGCAGTTACATGTAATAATATTGTTTTTATTGACAGATGGTCACTGCATTAAGCAACTCAAGACACAGCGAAATATCGAACACCAAGCTAACTTGTGTGTGGTCTCGACCGCAGCGTCTGTTTTCGCCAAAACTGCCGGCTTTCCGAGAAAACTAGCACGTGTGCGGTGCATCTTATAAAATATGCCCTACATAAAATATTTATAACTGAACTACTTACGATTTATAATTCTTGAGAACAACAGCTAACAATAAATAAAGAAAAAAATAATTTTAGAATAAATTACGATACAATTTATTAAATGTGCACCTAACTACTTAATACTGATCGGAAGACCACCAATGAGGAGGTAAATACCGAACGTAGTGTTAGCGAAACGACTTGAACCTGCTATTGCATAAATACATTTAATATTAATGCACTTGTGTAAAACTCATAACCTCTAAGGTACCTAGTCTTAAGACATTTAAATCTATAAGAGTAATACACATTACAAAGTTTCTTTTTAGTGTGCTGAAAATATTATCATTATGTAACACAGCATTTCAGCAGTGTATTCACTTCAGTCCATTTAACTTTGTGTTTAATATTATGTACGATAAAGGTACAGCTACTACCAGGCGCGGATCTAGCCCTTGCAAAAGGTTGTGGTCACGGCGTCCCGAAAATCGGCAAAGTGCGAGTCGGAGTATGAATATGCTTATATGAATCGCTCAACTCGTAAATGTGAGTTTGTTTGTACATTTAGACTAAACTTCTGAATCTTTTATTTTATTCAGGCATTGATTATAATATCATCAGCTTATCGACCACAATAGACCGTGAAAGTGACGTCATACATCTATTAGGGTTGTGAGCATGCCCAATTGCCCATCGTGCCCACAACGGTGGATCCGCGCTTGCCTACTATAACACGTTACAGTTACAGCGAATAAAATATAAAACTAAACCTGTACATAATATATAATTAGGTATATAAATGTTCAGAAGTAAATATAAAAAGTGTTTTGAAATATTAATATCACATTAAGCTCTATTAGGGTGGCATAGAAATGAAGTGGTCACGAATTTAAAGACGCTACCGTGCGGCAGGTCGGATTATTTAAAACTGTCACGTATGGCATTACAAAAAGTTTACCCATTTATTTCCTTTCACTGTTTTTAATGACCAATTTAAAATTATCGTTGTTGAACTAATCATTACTGTGACGTCCACTTGTCACGGGGTAAGTATTAAATGTAATTAAACAACTATAGTGCTATTTCGTAATAGTCGCTGCACGTTCGCTCGGCTTGGCCGACCGTTTGTGTCTGCTCCCCACCTCGCGCCCCGCGCCGCGACTATACCATTTATTTATACCTACATAGTTATATATATTAATCATCACACCTTTCCCTTTTTAACAAATTCAGTGGATCTTATAGTCTAGTCATAGTCATAATGTTTTATTTCGTATAGGCTACAAAAGAGCACTTACAAAACGTCAAACTACCTAGTTGCTCGGTTCCAAAAAGTCGTTTCTATGGAGAAGAACCGGCAAGAAACTCCATAGTTACTCTTTTAAAAATATGTTGTAGGAATGTTTAACAATCGTTTCAGGTATGAGAGAATAATGAGCTACACAATATACCTAAAATGAGAATACGAGTAGCATCAAAGTCAAATATAATATAGATCGGTTATTCTCTCATTTACAATTTGGGTAAAATACATGACAGTGAAAAGGTTCAATATAATCGGTAAACAATATTAAATATCAAATTATGGTTGATTGGCAGTATGCCAGAGAGGCCACAAATGCAGGAAAAATCAGTGCCACACGTCCCTATCGTCAATATAACTATTAATACTATAGTAGGCTTTCTTAATGAGTACTTGTTTCACATAGGATTTAAACTTGCCTTCTGTAAGGTCAGTTATAAAATTTGGAATTTTATTATACAACCGAACACAGTTTCCTAAGAATGTACAAAATAGTATTTCATTAAAGTCAGGAATAGTACCTATACAAAGTCACAAATATACATATGTAGACATTTTTTCTTTCTATTATGATTTAGTCTAATTTGAGTAGTTAGGTATTTATAGTAGACTATCGACGCTACTATCACTGATGTCATCTGAATCAGTTTTATATTCTTCACTACATTCCATTGACCTTCAATTCTCCAATGATTCTCGAATGTTTCTCCTCGATTCTTGTCTTGTCTCGTCGTGTCTTATATTATATTCCTTTCCTTTTTCTTTTATTATTTTGTCTTCGTCATTGGTTTCGGACGTTGAGGGCGATTCTAAATCAGTATGATTTTTAGCTCTGGCTAATCCTGAAACTTTTAAGAATGTCTTTTTGCTTGCCCGGGTCCGACATTTGGTCCTGAAATGGCCTATAAATCTACATTGTTTATTATTTGCTGGACAAACATTACTGTCTCCAGTATAGTGCATAAAACCACAACGTGAACATCCTAAAATATATACATTATATTTATATATATAATAATATAATACATCTGTAGACGAGACGATTGTATATCGAATGTATTTTCACAAAAACTTGTAGGGCGTTAGAGAGGCATACTAACCCATTTTTAATTTAAAAAAATCGGAGTTTGTTTTTGTTTGTCTGTTTGCTTGTTACGCCATTGCGTCAAAAACTCAACATACTACTAAAATAAAAACTTAGGTGTAATTCAACGTTACATTTAGTTTTTGTTTCATCGCAATCAATTACGTACATCCAAAGAAATAAGCATTTTAAGTGTTTGAACCTATAATTACGCGATGTATCGTTACTTGGACCGATATCTATTTTAAGATACCTAACCAAAAGAATTTAGAAAAATATAAGATTACATTAATATATATTGATGTGTAGTGGTAGTGAGATGCACATTTATTAGTTGTTAAACAGTTATTTCATAAATTTTGTATATTGTGTAAAGTTCTCAATCTCAATGATTTCATTTCTACAATTAGGTTTTAAAAACACTTTTACACGACATGTTTTTTTCTAGATAGATGGCGTCGGCATTTCCTAACCAACTGTGACCTGCGAGAATACCAAAACAAACTCAGGGGTCAAGGTCACTTTAAAAGCTCAGAGAATTTTAATCATTTATGTGAGAAAAGTGTAGGTGGTCTGAGAAGAGGTCTTTTTAGGAAAGAACCACGGCGAGTTCTAGTCGACCTGTCCTTGCATCTAATCTATGTATGTTATTGATGATACAAAATAATAAATGTCGTTAGCCTATTTAATTTTGATTATATAAAAAATATACATAAATCAGTTTTCGCCGGCAACATATTAATAGGATAAGGGCAAAGAAGAAGAGAGGCATAGATGGTTTTCTGTATAAGGGTTCAGCTTTACGTAGGTACTCATTTTTTTTCTTTTTTGTTTTTTTTTTTGTCGCCCCGCACTAGGCTCCCGTGTCGCGGGCACGTTTCACAAACCCGAAAGATCAGATGCACAAACACCCAGACTCGGGACAAACATATAATGCGGATCGCACAAATTCCCGCCCCGTGCGGCAATCGAACTCGCAATCCCCAGCGCAGCCAATCGCTTAGCCACTGCGCCAATCGGGTTTTGCAATATTAGGTTGTGTATGTACTTAGATTAGCGCCATCTACCTATTTATTTATTTAAAGTGTTTGCAATCAATTATGACATGTATAGAAACATTTATACACTATAGCATAGCCTGGCGGCTCACCGACCGTCATGCGAGTTATTAGTATATATTAGGATATTTTATATATTAAATATATATGAAAACCACTTCACACGTTTCGACTCTCTTGCAGTAAGTGGACTGTAGGCACACATAGCCAAGATGAAGGTCTGATGTCCTCAAAGTTATCCTTTCGTACAGAAACATCATTGAGGTGAAAGTAACTAATCTTTTATTCCCCGAGGTAGGCAGAAGTGTACATTACGCTCACATTTCGCCAGTAATGTCGTAGGTCCCAAAGTGACAGAGGCCGAGTCTATAAAATTATCATTAACTGGCACAACTCGGTACTGCTATAAATAAAAATTAATGGAAAAAATCCGTAACAGTTTGCCCGTCCCAGAAAACGAACCCACGGCGAGACCTACGCTCCAAGTCGCATTTGCGAACATCAGATCAATGAAGCGGTCAAATTCAAAATTCCACATAATTAGGTATCAAAATCTTTAGGTCGAGGGACGCGGGATCTGCGTATGCTACGCTGTACTCCTAAACAGATTCCGACCCGCCTCTTCACGGGGGTCCCGCTCACCATCTACGGCCTACGTGCCGCATATTTCTTCTCGACAAACGCGCGCGGTACACCAGCCCGCGCCGACATTTCGGACTATCTGGTTGGCCTACCGAGCCGCCGCGCCGGTCGGATCAAATGTTTACTACAAATTCTAATCAATATAAGCCCTTACCGCGTTTTGACGTATGAACTGTCACCATTAACACATGCAGAGGAAGACATAGTCTTTAACCTTGAAACCAGCTCAGTCTTACACTGTGTGTGCTGACTGTACGATTCTTACTTCCAAAATACGAGTCCTGTCTCCTTGTAAATGTTGTCTACTGAGGACTCAACTACAAACGTAGTTTTCAGAGTATTTTCAATAATATGCATTCAATGTAGTTAGTTTTTGTAAAGTATTGTAGTGTTATAGTTACAAAGGTAAGTTCAGAATAGTTAGTTTATGTCCCCTAAAAGCAAATAATCGTTACAATAACTTTCCTGTAAGCCACTCAATGTTTGCTGATTATTCCCACGGGAATCGGTTTTACAAGTCAACTAGCCTTATCACAATTTGAAAAATACCTTTTTCATTGTATCATTTGAATGCTATATATTAAAATTCCTTTCAATAAGTAATTTAGTGTTTTTTTTTTTTTAATTTTGTTCCTTTAAGCCTGAAGTACGAAAACTTGATATTAGTCTACTGGTGCCGCGGGCAGTAGACAGTAATGTGAATAAATGTATCTCATTAATACTTTGCTTTGGTGAGTAGTCATCCAGGTCCTTTTTAAGCAATCCTTTATACATCACCATCGTGCTGTATTTCCTTACCGTCTTGTAAATTACGGTATATTTATTTCACGTCAAACCACTTTTTTATTATTATATAAAATTATATTGCTAAATACACTTCAAAGACACCCATAATTATTTTACTACATGCTAGTGGTACACAACAAATGGAGTATGGATATGTATCAGTTTCGTCGAAGCGTACCTACTGCTGCAAGTGGTCAATGCAATCTCTAGAGAAAAACCTCACTGACGTTCCTGTGACTATAGGATTTTGTTAGTACCAACCGACTTTGTCAGTTTACTACTCTTGTGCACGACTTAAATGTAGGTATATATCATTGTTAGTACCAACCGACTTTGTCAGTTTACTACTCTTGTGCACGACTTAAATGTAGGTATAATTATATCATTGTTAGTACCAACCGACCTTGTCAGTTTACTACTTTTGTGCACGACTTAAATGTAGTTATATATCATTGTTAGTACCAACCGACTTTGTCAGTTTACTACTCTTGTGCACGACTTAAATGTAGGTATATATCATTGTTAGTACCAACCGACTTTGTCAGTTTACTACTCTTGTGCACGACTTAAATGTAGGTATAATTATATCATTGTTAGTACCAACCGACTTTGTCAGTTTACTACTCTTGTGCACGACTTAAATGTAGGTATATATCATTGTTAGTACCAACCGATGTTCTCGGTTTACTACTTGGTGCACGAATAAAATTTATTGATAGTACCAACTTTCCAGTATACTACTTGCTATAAGTACAGCTTAAAACTTTTTTTTGTTAGTACCTATTGACACTGTCAATTTACTACTCCGTTAAAGTAATGCAAAACAATCTTTATTACCAGCCAAATATTAATTTTAGCTTAATACTGTTATTGTTATAATTATATTCTCAATGTCACACTGCAGTTATGCAGTATAGGTAATTATTAATTCGCTTAGTACCAGCCGTTGATCGCTTACCACTAAATAAAGAGGGTAGGAGTAGTTTAATGTTTATAACATAAACCAGGTAAGTAAGTACCCATCCTATATCGTACTAGCGCAAACCGTGCGAAGTATGATATTATCTATGTAAACGATATAATAGTACAGTATTACGAAAGTCCCGAACTTAGCTAACAATTTCGTTTGGTTATTATTTAGTCATTTATAAAAAAATATTAAATTATTTTTCAAGTAGATATTTACTATTAATCGTAGACATTGTTATTAATAAATGATCGTCAACTCCTTTACAAAATATTTTCGTTCACTATTGCACATTGCACCAAATCGTGTCCAGTAGGTGGAAGGAAATTTATAATCTAGGTTATGCTGTTATATTTCAGATTAGGCAAATGTAGTAGGTATGTGAATGTGCGTAAGTTTAATAGGTAACATCGGAACTATGACATTGGAAACCAAACGACTTATTGTATCTAAAATCTCTCTGTAAATTTAATTTGTTAATTTACATTACTATTATCAACTCAAACGCATGAAATACATTGTTCACAGCACAAGTGACACAGTATTCATAAAACGAAACACTTAGTTATCTAGGTTAGGTACTCACTCACCTGTTTTCTCCAATCCTCTAATCATTATCCTTCTCTTTTTTTGTTTTTATATTTTTGTGGCACTTACCCGTAGACTCGTCGCCAGTTGTGACGTCCACTTGTCACGGGGTAAGTATTAAATGTAATTAAACAACTATAGTGCTATTTCGTAATAGTCGCTGCACGTTCGCTCGGCTTGGCCGACCGTTTGTGTCTGCTCCCCACCTCGCGCCCCGCGCCGCGACTATACCATTTATTTATACCTACATAGTTATATATATTAATCATCACAATTACTATGTGTTGTCAGCACAAATACCTATAGCCATAGTTATATATTTTTTTATTGCTACTTCCATGTATCAGAAGTTGAAAAGCAATCATCTCTACAATACAAGATAAAATAGTTAATGCGTAGAAATATTACGATATTCTCAGTTTATCTAACAAAATTCACGATTCTCACGTATAATTGTATTTATAAGCTAAATTTATGGCTTTTTTTAAATAAACTAAAAACTATTAAAAAAGCAAGCTAAGCAAAGACAGGAAGCGTTTCTAAACAAAAACTACGAACGCATCCGCTTTGAATAGAGACATGACACGACGGAATGCAATGTTGAAAAAATGTCTATTGCTTAATTTACGTACAAAGCATCGCTGGACAAAAGCAACAAATATTTTACCGTGACGTTTGTAGTAGCGCCGAAATGTTATTAAACAAACAATTCGCCCATTCGGCAACATGCCTGCGAACAGGGGGTTTGTATAATTGATTTTTTCCGGAGGCGTGGCGGAGGGCCATGACTATTGTCGGACCTTTACTCACAAAATATTCTTATTCTGCTAGAGGTCTCTTCGGGAAATTCCTCCTCATTTCCGTCTCTAAACGAAACTTCTTACACCGACAATGTTCGCGACAACTCTCCAAAGTGAAATGAAATGAGATGTTATGACATTATGTCGGGAACATAATGTGCGGCCACAACGACAAATTTGCTGTGAAAATGTTTGCCGTTAGATGAATTCAAATTATTTATAGAAAAAGCCGCTTTTAGATTCCAACTTGTTACCTACCAGTCCTAAGAATATACTATATATATACAATAGGCAAAAAGTCAGTCATGGATTAAATTACAAGTTTTGCAGACTGTAACGAAAACAGTGGTATAAATGCAACAGTAGAAAATATGTAAGATTAGTGGTTCGCTAACCCGATAATAGCAGGTATGACATATCGGTAACAGGTGACTGACAAAATGAATTCAACTGAACCTCCCACATAATACGAAAACATTTAAAACGGTGTCATTATAGTCCCTTTCCGTCGCACGCGGCTTGCTCCACAAACATTCACATAAACGATGCCAACCCAACTAATTTCCAATCCCTTATTATAAAATATTTAGCGATGTATCTAATTTCGTAAATGATATGGGGTTATTTTATTAGAACAGCCGTAATAACTAGGCACCCGGACGCAATACGCCCCCAAGTTTTGGGTAATGACCGGTTCAGACGGACCCACGCGAGATTAATACATCCGAGGGATTCGAATAATAACAAAAGCAACAACAAAAACTAAAACGGCTGATAAATCTTCGGCTCTACCTACCTGGATCCGTAAGCCAATATTCTATTGAACGGGCCGTTGCAGGCAATCGAACCAACGATAAAATTCTCGACAAATATAATAAATCTAGACGATAAAATTCTTTATTTCACAAAGAGACCCGACTAATTGTTTCTGAAAACCTGTTATTAGAGCAAACGTGTCCAAGGGCTGCATACAGCCCTAGCTGACATAGCCATATAGAAAAAAGCGGTTTTGTTTATTCCAAAAGCTTTAACAAGATTTATCTTAATGTTTTGTTAACACTACTGACAAGATCAGATATTAAATTCATAAAATTGGACCGTTCGAAACCGACACTAGTTACTTCGCATAAATTAGAATACAGATAGGCGTTGTAAAACCTGCGTAGCGTTGTATTAGGTAAATGTTATGAAAACTAATTCGTTTGTTGGTAAGGGTCTGAAATAAAAGAACAATAAAAAAGCGAACAACCAGAACCAAAAGGGTTTACAGATGCTAAAAAATATTTAAAAAGGGAACTAGACAATGGGTACAAACGCATAAAGTAATAAAATAAATGATTTTTTTTTAATAATACCCATCCCAGATTGGTCCAAACCGCACAAATGACCTGAGCAGCGGTTTCACTTTCTTTTTTACTGTTCATTTTCTGAACAATAAACATAATCTCTTTATTGTGTGGGTAAAAAGTATAAAGAATACGTAGTTAAAATATACTTAGGCTAAAATTATACTAAAGCTTACTTTGAATACTAATAATAATGCCATTTGTAACGTAAAAACCGATAAATTAACCAAGGCCAATTTTTTATAATTGATAAAGATGAAAGCTGTTTTTTTTCCAACTAAGCATATTGTAAGTATTCGTTTTAACCGTATAATATTACTAATAGTAGCCCCAAAACGTGCCCTCCTTTTTCTGCTTCATAGTATAAAGCAGTTTCCCAACAACTCCCCAACCCTACTTTATCTGTCTGACACAAGATGGAATTGAAACAGTCATAACATATTGCTTCAATTAAAGCCTGATTGGCTTGTACTAATAGCAATACAAATGAATAATTAGCTCAGCATTTAATAAACATGCCTTAGAGCATGTTCTGTGTAACTAAAATGGATCAAGTAATTAAAATCAGTAATATTTATATATTAGTCTGTCAAACGCAAACTACAAGTTGTGAGTCATAGCAAAACAAAGGATATTAACAATATAGAAATGACAAAGACAATAATGTGCTCCAAATACCAAATGTCAACTTCTGAAATATACAACAAAAGACAAATTGCACGTGCTGTTAACATTACCCAAAATGCAACCCTGAACTGCAAAACATTTATTAGGTTTAAGTAACAATGCAAAAATGAGAAACTCACTATTTGCCTTCTAGAAACAAACTTTTTTTGTATAAACAATAAGCTGTTAAACAATTAAGACAGATGACACACTCGGTCCATCTGCCACAAAAAACGCCACTGATAGCAGGAATATGATACTAATATGCTTTTAAACGAAATATAGAAAGAATAGACGAAACCTTACTAAAATCTTTGCTAGTTATACATGCACAGTTATTACATTAAAAAAAAACTATTAACATTCAAAATTAACTTTTAATAATATTATTTATTGTACGAACTACATAAGCATGAGAATTTAAAAATTACTTACTTATTATATAAGATGTCATCTCCATAAAAGCTCACGTAACACGGGACAAATAGACAAAAAAAAAACAAAAAGCGGTAGAGAGTGAAAGGACACAAGCTTTTATGAAGACAATAGTAAATGATACTTTAACAAACTTCAATGCCGCAACTTAGCCGAATAACCTTGCTCTGATTCAAATGGAAGATGACGTACCATTGGAAGACTATTGGGATACTTGGAATTCTGGCTTAGTCACTTACTTAAGAAAATTCAACTTCGTGATTCAATAAACGGGCTGAGTGATAGAAAATAATGAAACACGATTTCTCAATCCCACGTTTAAAACGGAGCGCACAATCCTATCAACCACAAGATATTTGTTATCCGAGACAGTAACAGGCGCCAAAATGTTATGACTCGGTCTCAACCGCAAAACTATTTTAATGGCTCCATTAAAAAGTGATAGTAACAAATTGTTTCGTGGGTCAGTGTTAGTTGGTACTTTTAGTTTAATAGATACTACATTTGGGCAGGAAATGTCTTCATGCCGCAGCTGCTTATCGAAATTTAAATCAATGAAGTAACTAGTCCAGATTTGTATGTTTGTTGATACGTGATGGTAGACGTTATTTGAGTTGCGGTTGATTCCTAGGTACTGGAGAGGTTAAAATTGAACAAATGACTAATTGTCAAAAATTTACTTGATCTAGGTATGCGAAGAGTGAGAGTTTATCATATATTATTATGATTTTTTAAATTACTAAGAAATCTTCCTATGATTTCGTAGCAAAGTTTCTATTTAGGTTTAGTTATCCCATTTCATCAGGAGTATTATTTTATTTATGTACCATGAGAATATACTATCGCCAAATCCTAACAAACTTCATTATTATGATATAACTTATAATTTGACATATTATAAATTATATTATCTTTTATATATATATTTATATACTTATATATAGGTAGGTTGATTGCTGAAAAGAGAGTAGAATTATTTTAAATTCGTTAAAAATCCTGAATTGAATTATACTGACTTCAGCAGATATCATAATTGATTAATAAGTAGTTGAAGTTTAGTAAATGTAGGTACTGATATCTTGCACTTTAAATATATATTTTATTTATTATCTTTAGAGAAAACACTTTGTCGTCCACGCTGACGTAATTCAAATGACATTCCAAGTGTGGGGTCCTGCTGGGCGATTCATTACAATTTGTTACCAAAACAGTATGACGTGAAACAACCGCCCACGTCAATCCGTCATTAATTACTGAACAGAGACCACTTCAGTTCGCCCCCCACGTCAAGGGAAATAAAAAAACGGCCGGCGCCTTCAATAGTTACAATCGGTGGCAGCGCGGGTTTTGCGTTGCCTAACGTTCCGTCCTAACAAAACAATGTCAGAATAGCGCCATTGTCGGCTGCGACTATTAGAACGAATTGCCGTACGTGCCTGGGGATGCTTCTCTCTAGTCTCTCTGTATTACCCTTACTTTCGCACTACTTTTGTTTGCGTCACACGTCTCTGGCGTACTCATGCGCTGGAATGCTAAACTACCGCTCAATTGTCCGTACACGATAAAAAAATACTGATATTTCATCCTACAAACACTTAAACGGCATAATTAAATTGAGGCTAATTATTACCGTATGAGTTTAATAGCATTGCAGTAATAAACGCGCAATTATGTTATTAAGTTTTCCCATAAAACAAGGTTGATGATCGTGATATACTTTATAACATACTTTTATTGCTAGTCACTGTGTTAATTAATTTTCTTGGTTTGATCTAACTAAACAGATAAAAAAAAGTACGGGTATACTGTATACCAACATGATTAGGTATTAGAATTACCTAAATACAATACATATTATTAGAAATATGAATATGTCTATGTCAAGGAATGAGTAGAGTATTAGATATTTAAGTATATTTTTGGGAACCTCAATTTTATTCCTAGTATTATTATTTTATCACTCTGAATTTCGCTGAAACTAAACATACATAGTAAACTATAAGATTACTTTAAAGAGGTCGTAAATCATTAGAAAAAAGCCCTTACACGGAAACGCAATCGTCTAAATTGTGGAATTTGGAAAATAACAAAAACATCTTAGTTTATCTTTCGAGCATAAGATCTGTAATGGCTCTTGTTTTTGTGATCTTTCTTATCTTTGGGACAAACTCTCCGCTTCAACAGAGAAACGACGGATAAATGCTATCTACATCTCAATTGAGCTCAATAACGGATATTGTATACTTTGTGGCCTTGGCGCCCAGTCTGCTTAGTAGGTGCTTGGTAATTGAAAAGAATTTCTCTAAATATAGATCATCGTGAAGAATAGTTTTCGGACATCAGTTTACTGCTTGCCATTACTTCTGAATGCCGAAGTCTAGACACACGACAGTATGTCCACCTAGTTTGTTGTTTCATATGTGTTTTGATTGACAAATTTATTTATTTATAGTGTTTACATTTATCATCATCATCAGCCGAAAGACGTCAACTGTTGAACAAAATGTAATGGCCTATTAGTGTTTAAAAAAAGTACTTACAAATAAATTTGATCTGTTTACATATTAATACTAGATTTTTTACGGCACATTACGAGAAATTTAAAATGTACCTAATATTTTAAAAAATAACGACAAAAAAAATTACTTGCTCTAAACTCTAACAAGATCCCTATTCATAAAATTGACTGATATTAGCGTCTCCACTATCATATACATATCGGATATATCCACAGCTTGCAAAGCTGGTTAAGTATATCGCATTACACACAAACGTAACAGCCTCATTAAACAGACATCTGCTTAAAATATTCGCTGATAATTCAACAGTTTGGCAACAAAGGCTAAGCTAAAAACACGACCGGCTAACAGCCGGCTCGCAACACAAATTAGATTCACATTAATGAAACGTGGGCGGACGGGCGACTAATCTAACATCCCCCAAACAATGGCACAAAAAGGGCCAAACACTGAAAAATAGTTTTGGAGTTTAACGGCAAATTACACAGAATGGACGCTATCATGGCGAGAATGGCGTAAAATAAAACCGGTCACGTAGCATTAGGGTCCCGCGAGCGCCGACCAAACTTTGAAAACGATGCACCTGTTATTAACGCATCGCACGCTTTGTTCCAACACAATAGACGCTAAATTGCAACTCGAATTTCTCATATCAAAGAATGGACGGCGTGCGCAGGTAGACTTTTTTATGTGACGGAATTAGTGCTGTGTTCTGGTTTTCTACATTGCGTTAACGCATAATATTCTTCAAACTAAATCTAGGGCAGTTTTAACATACTACAAGACATTCAGCTAATTATTATATAGCAGCTATAATATTATAAAAACAGTGTTGTATTATAATTTTGTTTAGAATGGAACATGTATTTTTACCAGCAACGAGGAATATAATTGGAAGCAAAACGAGCTAGGTATGTTAATTTTACCTGTTATAAATCCAAAACTAGGTATATCTAATTTATTAGTGATAAACCTTTCAATTTTACTACCTAGTCGAACAACTACCACAATTAATAGACACTGGATATAAAAATCGTATTAGATCAGTGTGAATAGTAATGGCCGGTTTATGGCAGCCATAAAATAACAACAAGCAATGTCTCACCGTCACACGAGAGGTATTCGTCTATGGCTATACTAACAATCAAGATTAACCTTCGCGCTTCCTCCGCTTTATTTATGACTACTATTAAAAATAATTATTAAACCTTATTACAGAAATTCGCATAATGATGCTAGAATATTATTACAAAATTAGGTTTAAATGAATCCATTTTATTGTCTCATAATTGCATTGCTCCGGAATGTCATAACAGTCTATCATATTGATTTAATTAAAATAATATAACAATTTATTTCCCGGCCGACGTTACCATCCGTCATGTTACAAAAGACGTTTGTATAGAACAAAAAGCATCTATCGCCCGTTACATTGAATCGGTTCGATTTGATTCCGTAAAAACTAAAGTGTAACACGTTGCTAACTCGTGGTAGAAAAAAAGCAAACATCTTGGATTATTCTTCGTTCTGCTTTAATAAATTATACATTTTATGGGGACAACAATCGTCTGATCTGTGATTATAATAAGGGCCGCGACTCATGTCCGACGGACAACATAACATACGGGGTAAGTACATAAGTCATGTCCATGAAGTTCCCATTTGGTTGGATTCGTGCCTGAGGTGTTTTAAATGCTGCAGCATTGTAACGGTTTATTGAGTATCAAGTCGTCAATTTAACAAATCAGGCTGTTTCTTTACGCAAAAGGTGGATTTAGATCGATTAGATAATTATCTAACGTTTAAAGCATGATTTGATCTATTATCAATTATTTAACGTAGTAAAAAAATCCATAACTGAATCCACCCGACAGGTAACGAATTAACGATCCAAGCATAGGTAATAGTAGGTAATCTATATTACATATAATAAAACTAGCAGTGCCCGCGACTTTGTGAACTGATTTAAATGTAACAAACACTAAATGTTATGGGAAGCTTGCCATAATACATCAGTGAAAACCGCATTCAAATCGGTTCAGTCGTTTCTGAGATTAGCGCGTTCAAACACACAGACAAACAGACAACATTTTTAATTTAATTTAATTTTAGTGTTTGTTACATTTAAATCGGTTCACAAACAAAAAAGTTACGTCAATCTTTACATTACATACATGTAATAAAACAGTACGGCTTGGCGTAAAAACTACTAAATAGAATCCGCTAAAACTCAGCTAATATAATATATTAAAAACAATTTTAATATAATTTTGCTGTTTCCGAATGTCCACGCGGACGGAGTCGCGGGTACTGCTAATATAGTATAAGCGTACTATTTAGCAAAATGAAACATTTAAGTTAACCTTCAGATTATGATGCCGAAATTGGTTCTTATTTTTAATTTTAAACTGTACGTTTACAGTTACTTTAGCTATTTGCTAACATGACCTAACCTAACCTGTGAAGCACCGTCATAATGACGCAGCAGCGGACTGTGCGTCGGCGCACAAAAACCGTATCGAATCAGCCACAATGTGGCCTTACGTCACAGAACGGCGCCAGAGCTGCACATATCGACACGGCGTTAGAGCATCAGACCTGATAGATTTAGATATTAGTTCCGGTCAATAGAGGCCATAATATGTAACGGTGTATAAGGTGTCTATGATGGACTGTAAACGATATTTATTTTATTAGTACCTTATTTCGACCTCAAATTAACTGAACTGCAAGCAATTAATGCTAAAATTTCGCACAAACACAACCAGGGCCGCAGGGGTGCTCTACTTAGAAATCGGGCTTAGAATGTGGCTATGCTGCGAAGACCGCAGCGCGCGATGGCCGTCAGTCTGATATGGGCGTACCGTACATTCTCGTTTGAGACAGTGAGCCACCTTGTCGGATCCCCACCCTGGGACCTAAAAGCGAGAGCCTTCGTGACACTCTCAAGGGAGATGCTGTGTCGGGGCGAGCACAGTTTGGAGCTCCGACAGGTCGTAAGGGTAGATTGCAGTAATAGACTTCCACAGCGTCCCTCGACCTAAAGTAGCTAGATGACCCCCTGAGGTTTTAGCTGGTAAGAGTCAGGCATACTTCCGTCCGCCCCAGGACAGATGAAGACCATGAGGATTTTCCCAGTTAAAAAATAAGTGCGGCAGGGGTGAATTATCATGTCATCACTACATAGTATAAAACAAAGTCGCTTTCTCTGTCCCTATCCCCATGTATGCTTAAATCTTTAAAACTACGCAACGGATTTTGATGCGGTTTTTTTTTATAGATAGAGTGATTGAAGAGGAAGGTTTATATGTATAATAACATCCATTAAATAGTGGAGAAATACTTATATTTTATACCCGTGCGAAGCCGGAGCGGGCCGCTAGTTGCTATTAAATTTTAATATCTAGTACTTCTTGATAGTCTTGTCTTGATCGTCAACCTAGGTACTCTTCTGGAAACCAGCGTGTCTTTGTGTTGTTCGACATAATTATGTATGTTTTAGACGTTAATAAAAGTAGGTGACTACTTACCTCTATCACATTTTACGAGTGAATATCAAAACAGAATTACATTAATTTTAATGCTTTGTTGGGATCTGTATGTCAAACAAACATCGAAATTGCGTCAGCAACAGGTAATTGAATTTGATTTAAAAAGGAAATGATTTTATGTTATTAATAATTAACTAGCATAAATTATGGAACTTAGACAGTTAATTGCTCCAATGTTACAGATTCTTTAACTAGTATTATGCTAGGCAAAGGTATCTGTTTCTTTTGGGAGACGCAAAAAGAGTAGGCTTACCAGGGCACATCCACACACTAAACTAAAAACATAAGACTGGGCAATTGTATCTATGGCTACACTGTCTAAAAAGTATCCTGGTTATGGTGTGTGGTTCTTTCTACATGTGTGTACTACTTAGTTATATATATGGTCTTATTTAAGTATTCGATATGTATATTTAATTTAGTTAGTATGAATGAAAATAAATCCTCACCTGTGCAAGTGTGCACATCTCACGAGTGGATCGAAAGTCTCACTTGTGTTGATAATCACAATTTCACGCGTACTTATAGACAGTACAAACACGTTAAACAGTTAGTCACGGACAGTCAGACACTGTTTTTGTGTACACTGACCGTTCAAATACGTTTAAACGCTCATGTCGTTACAATTTGATGTTACATTTTAATACATGTAAAAATAAAATTTTACGAGTAGGTACCTATTAAAATGTAATATCGCCCAGAAAAAGTAAATAACTTAAAAAGCATCGTTGTGCGCTTTTAACAACAGGAGATACATTTTATAAACCGTAAATATAGTAGGTAAGAATAGTATTGAATCATTTTTAATTAGGTTATGTGATGTATTATGGAATTAACAGTATAAGCGAATCACAATCACAATCACGACAAGTCGTAACGTTTGACTGAGATTCGTAAAAGTCAAAGCGTAATATGGAACACATATAACAAGTAATATGGAGACGCAATTGTTCCTATACAATGACAACGGGAGCACCAGACGCTATCACGAATGCCTGTTATCCGACCACCTAACGCAGCGTTGAATAAACGCCCCGTAAAGTCATAAAACCGAGCCACGGTAATTCCAAAGGACGCCTATAAATTCTTTATTTTATGATCGCAAGCATATATTTAATTCTAAGAGCGTCCCCACTGTTTCCTTTTTTGTCACATAAATAAAGAATTTATAGTGAATTTTATACGTCCTGTAATCAGTGTTTAAACGTCTGAACCGCGGTTATGTACGGACATTTAAACATTAATGAGCCACGATAACTTGAACGTTGATGTAAATAATTTTATCAAAAAAAGGTTAATCAAAATAATAATCGCTCTTCGCAAAATTGTTTGCCTCTGAACTGTATATTATTTAATTGTACGCAGACCGCCTCCTTTGAAATTCTGACCAAAATGGTCTTATGACTCGATGAATGCCCCACACTTCCTATAGATATTAAACGCACCACAATAGATGGCCGACGGCTGACAATACAAAGAATATTTGTACCAAAAATGCATGGTTGTATTCGTTGTAGTACGATGTACGCACGTCTCGGCTTCACAGAGACGTAAGCTCAATTGTTGATATCGAACAAAAAGAACGAATTTCTTACATGTTTACTTTTGAACAATGTGCGTAGGAGCTAAGACTGAATTGAGCGTGAGCAAACATTTTTGATACTTGGTATTTCAAGAAATACTTAATATAAGGTATAAAGTACCTACATACTTACACTCTTTTAAAGTAGAATTGTTTTAAGCCTACCCTGTGGTCGAGTTTAACTTCTATCTACCTGTTCCACTTAACATGTTTTAATTATCAATATATTAAACCGATAATTACACAGCCTGTTCGTATTGACAATCTAATTATGTTATAATTAATACAATCTACATTAATTTTCACACACTGAATTGCTATTTTATTAATTAAAAATAATATATGGTTTGAGTGTTGCCAAACGATTAATTTTAAAATTATTTTCAAATGTTTAACGGCGGCATTGAAATTATTACATCATTATGCTGGTTATATTGGATATGAAATGTAATTTATATTATTTATAATATCTATTTTTCTTAAATGGCTATTAAAATGTATCAAATACAAAACAAGAAGAGCTTTATTGCAATATATTTCATATGTACGAGAATATTTGAATAATCTATTTGCTTAGCATCCGCCCAAAGTATGCAAATATAATTATGAATTTATTAATAATGTGCCCGGGCAAAACATTAATAAAATGATTTAATTTAAAACTATGATCAAGAAACATTAATATTCCCGATTATCGAATCAACTTATAAAGCACTAAATTGACGCTAAAATATTTATTAATCTTTAAATTGCTGTTGTCAACTAAAAACAAAATATATCAAGATTTTTTTTGTATATGAAAGTATCAAAATCATTGGTATATTATAATATATTTGGGACACACAAAAGGCATAGCGGAGGATGAACCAAAGCAAACGGCCCTTGCGGACCGAACGATTTCAGGCACAATAGATCCCGGCCCTACACGTCACTGACCGTCACATTGAGCAGAAACACAAACATTTAAAATATCATCAGCCTCAATAATACAAGACAAAAAATATATAAAAAAATCATGTCCAACTACAATTATCGTCGCCGGGAGCATAATGGTAAGTCTTACAAAGATAAACAGTGACCGAGCAGCCCAAGTTTCGAGAATACGAAGTGACGCGCTATGAAAACACTCGGCCGCTACGATCGTGAATGCCATTCGGATATATTTCAAACATGAGATACATAGGTACTATTGGAAAGGGATATAATGAAAATTTCTGCGTACAGTGTTGCTTCACTTGCTTCTTAACCATCGGTTAAATCCTAAGAAGTTTCACAGACCACACATAAGGAGCTGTAATTTGACTTTACAATACATTTTGTACGTATAAGTTGTATGAATCAATACGATCTCATAAGAATTGATGTTTTTAAAGCATACTCAATTTGGTGTTAGCTCAGGTGTCAAGATTTTAAGCTATCATCGTAAAGTCAATATTTATAAAGGATACCTAATGTTAGAGATCATATTTCTTTGCGAATAATGCATTATGCAACTTCCAAGTTTACTTAGGACTATTTGAAAGGCCAGCCGAATGATTTTGGGTATTATATGATTGACGTTATAATGTATCGATGTAGGATCACGATTCCTTATTATTATAAAGAACATGGTATTATTTGTTAATATATCTGCGCAAACATACGGTTACATTTAGATAGCTGTTGATTTTTTAAATCATTGAATTGCTACTAAGATTTTTAATTTTTATGCTATTTATGCTATTATAATTTTTAATAAGGTAGTATTAAAAATGTGGATTGTTGAGATTCAAATTTGTTAACAATAATAAGGAACCATATCGGTTCGTCCCACGACATGTAGAAGCCACCCACGCCGCGACGGTGACGCCGCAATAATAGTACAAGTGGAATGGTTTTCAATAAACTTTGATATATTCTACTTCTCTCATTTTCATATTCCCGAACGATGAGATTTCTGATGCATTCCTATTCTTTTTATGGCAATCATTTGTGACGTTCAGGGTCAAGTGTGTTCTTATTCTTGAGGTGATCCATCACGTTTCACCGCGTTCAGAATTAAACATAGGTTGGAATCTCTTTTGTTTCGTCACGTCCCAAAAACAACCGCTATTGCAAAGACCTTGCAGTGATTGAAGCCCTCATTTTCTAGTGTCCAGCATTCTCCCTATAATCACTTAATGAACGCCAGGGTTTCTAATCTTAAGGTTCCATCAAGCAGAACACCTTAAAGTGGTTTCGCGTCCGAGCAAAAGAGCTCGGTCGGGAAAGTATTATCGAGATACGAGAGAGAACCTCACTTTTACAAAGCTTTTGGTACCACATAAAAAATCACTTTGCTCCATAAATGCCAGTTTTATAACCAAATCAGTTTGTGCTTTTTATTTTTGTGTCATATGAAAGTGATGCCGAAGAGCACAACAGGCGTAATATAAATTTAAATACTGCGCCCTCCAATGTGGTGTTGAGAGGGCAAACCAGAACATTCACACCGTTTTTGTCTGTAAATAATTCAGATAATTTTCTTTAAAACAATAGAGATTTTTGTAATATAATACGTAATAGTAGAAAAAAAAACAAGTTATTAAATATTTAAAATTAATATGCTTGACACAGTTCTTGTAAGATAGATAGATTGTAACTGTCGAACGTTTTCTACACTCCGTGCTCGATAAGCGTTCTCAATAGGCTATAACGAGGCAAATAAGTCGAAGAATGTTTAGAGAAAGGGGTCATCGAGGACGGCTATTTTTAAGTCACTCGACAAGTCTCAAGTTTAAGATACCATTGCAGATTAATATGCTACTTAAACTGAAGAATGGTGAATCGTTATTAATGTCACGATACATGCATGCAACATGAAATGCCAAACTACAAACACCTTTACCTTTGAATTGACCTATTTTATATATTTCGTTTGAATATCTACTTGGCTCAGGACGATTTAAATACAAAATTGTTAATATAATTTTATTAGAAACTCCTGTAATTGTAAAATTAATGAAGTATTTTGTGTAACGAACGACAGTGAGATAGCAGCGTCTGGTTGTTGAAGCATGTCGGTACGACCGGATGGTGGCAGGTGCCCTCGGTCACGTGCGGTCGCGACTTAATGACACAACATTTTTGGAACAAACCGACCCAACTATTAGCGAGCTACAAAACCAACATAGTTACTGATGGAAATTCTCTTCAAACTACTTTCATTATTGATGGTTGCGGAATAATTTAGCGTTCACTGCGCCACTTGGCATTTTGACCACTAAGGCTAGACGCATGGGCCGAACTTCTGATGCTGAATCTTTTATTACAAAATGGACGGTAATGGGGATTTTCGTGATTACCAAATAAAGGCTCTACGAGATTTATTTACTGAAAGCTTTAAAGTACGCGAAGTAGAAAAATGTAACGAATACGATACTTTAATACGATTTCTAACAACAGCTCTAAAGCGGATTTCAAAATGAAACTACTTAATATATCACTGTTTGAAAAATAAACTTATTGTTGCAATCGATTTAAAAAACAGCTTTTTGTCAAATCTACGGACACTTAATCCTTTTCTTTGCGAATAAAGGATTACGCTACCAGAGTCTTTTGAGACGCAAGAATGGTGCTCTTTGTAATTGTTGCGAGATAGTAACAAACAAAGGGACAGTGAGCAATGAGCAAAGCAAACTTTTCGTATACGTTTATGGATTGTTGTGGTGGCGTCCCAAAGATACTAATTATGGACGTAAACGTTTTTACCTGATAATTTAAAGATGTAACAAAGACATTTGTATGCTTCGTTGGTTAAAAAACCTAGTACAATGGAATGTAGCAGAGTTAAAATGTTAAATACTTAGCCATAAAAATTGAGTCAAATACAATGTATAGCTAGAGCTTAGAAGACCCCATTGGCGCCGTGGGTGAGCTCGAAGCTTGTTACCAACAACTTGTATTATTTAAGTAGTAGTAAAGTGCAAATTGTTTTTATTAATCTTTTGTACCTACTTTCTAATAACTATATTTTATGATTATTGAGCAGTGATTTAGCACAGTAGAAATTGTACTGTAACAGAGGACAAAATATTTACATCAATTTATGTGACCCGCAATAGATGTTTGTCCTGAGTCTAGTCATTTTTACATTTGATATTTACAATGATGTACATATAAATATATCAATTTCGAATTGATATATTTATATGTACATCATTTTTGTTTTATCATCATATGATAGGTTTTATTAAGGGGCGCTTACACGAGCAAACTAAAATTGGGCAGTTCTTCGGAATTTCTATACAATTTTTGTATTGCCATAAATTGCTAGGTGTTGCTGGGACATCATTTTTAACCAACATTGTCAATGATCGCGCAAATAATTGCCCGTGAAAAAAGCGTCGCTTTACCAACTTACAATACCAAAATCACTATGCACACTATCTATAATATGTATTAAACAACCTAGCACGTAATGAAATCCTCTAACGATAAAATTATAACATTTGAATTCAAACAGAATTCATTCAAAACCGATTTCGCAAATACACAATCATGTATAATCCTATTCGAATCATAAAAGTTGAACGACCAGACTATCGTTGAAATAACATCGAAATTACTAAGATCATGCGTTATAAACGAGCGAGAAGGTGTCTACTATAAGCGATTGCTTCAACGATTTATAATCTGACATTATTATTTAAATATTAACACTCGGATTGATATACGGTTTATCGGTATACGTAATCGATATAAATAATACAGACGTGTTAAGTTAGCTTTGTTAAAAGTAAGGCGTGGAGTACATTGAGTGGGGCGAAAGAAGCGGCTCTTCACGATCCGGTAGTCGTCTGCAATGGCTATATTAATCATAGAGTTGACGCCTACGGGGCGGGGCTATGGCTTATTAATTCATGTGGAGTTATTAAATTCTATGCCGAAGGACATTGGCCGTTTGATGTCGACAATAGATTCGTGTGTCACTGCAATTATAATAATTGTAAGTTGATGGCTTTATTACACTAAAAATGTGTTACGACCGGCTCTGTTTTGTTGAAGTCCACTTTCGCTTTAAGTATACATTGTTAAAACCTACGGAGTATGGACAATGGGTTATTTATTTACAAACAGAAAATTATTTTAAAATAGTATCTATCGAATGTCATATACGTAATTATTTGGTATTTCATATATTTTTTATTTAGGAGCTTAGTATCTACTGGCAGAGGATTTTAATCAGAACTCAGTGGCAGTTGGTTCCTCTTGGGAATTAAAACTTATATTTAAACCAGGTACTTTACGTTGGTCAGTCATATTTTTATGGCAACTAAATTAATAAGTACGCAGATAACGTTTAACCCTTTACACACATTATTTTACTGCTTTGAATAGAATTCATCAAAGGCACTATTTTATAATCTACGCAGAACATCATTATAATAATTGAGGATCGTTTCACCCTCAACCTCACATTCGTATTATCCTCATTCCAGAAACTCGGCAGATGTATTTTATCTTATTTAACTTAACAACAAAATAACGTTACTATTAGGTATATTTTAATCGTAAATGTGTTTAATATAAATCCAAAATTTCAGTTATGTAACCATTAATTCAGAAATTTAGAATATGTGTAATTAGTAGCAGTAAAATAATATTGAGTACCTATAGTTCTTAAAATATAGCACTAAGAATTATGACTCTATTTACATTTTCCTTTGCCTTATAAGATCATCTTGTTAATGATTTATCGGGTGTCGAGCGTACTAAATGGCGTATAGCCTGGATGAAGTACTTGCTACCGTAACGGTCCAAGGGCCAGTTAATTATTATCTAGTCGTAAAGCTGTTTAGCGAGCTTACTATTTATTGGCGGCTAACGAAGGTTAATTGTTCGAGCCGATGCTGTTAACGACACCGCTGGAACATTTATATTGTATTTTTAAATTATATTTAAATTATTATAATAATTATGTAAAGAATTGGATGTATCACACATTTTTATTTTTATTAAGGCTTGAGACGCACCTTTTATTTTGATATGATCTTAAATGTAGCCGTCCGTGAATACGTTTTCTTGATTATAATGTTAAACAGCTCCAACCTCGTTTGATTTTTTTATTATTGCCTGCAACTTCGCCCCGGCGGTGTTCTGCAAATCTCACAAGAACTGTGTAATGTGAATTTTCTATTTCGGACTAAGAAACCTATGTCATGATTTACACGCATACAAAACAAGTAATCCGTTGGGTTCTGAAATTGTACAAACTAATAAACACACTCTACATATAGGATTACACATAATTATTATGATATGCAAAGTTAATAAAACTCTTCAAATAGGAAAATAAAACGTGTTATGAAAATAATAACATATCGCACGTCTCTTATTTCATTATTTTTCCTCTATTTGTAACAATCCTGAATTAAACTTCGCTGAATCCCGCTTATGGCCATACATTAAAAAAAAACTTTATTAGGCAATTTGAATGCTCAATTGATTAAAAAAAACTACTTTTTAAGAGAAACCCCACTCATTTAATTACCAATACAGATATAGCACTCCATAAATAACACCAAACTACCTAAAACAAGGGTCATAACGCATACCATTAATCATCACCACACTTATAAACCGCGAACACTACATCATTTGGTACTTTGTATGTTTGACTGTTACGTAGTGTCAGACATTGGTAAAAACTCGCGCTGTCCGAAGAAAGATTCGATCTAATCGATCACAGTCACATGCCTAAAATAATGCTCCATCAAGCGGAGAGCAGTCCGCCGTCAGGGCTGAGCCACTTCTTATGGAGATGAGAGGACCGCCAGCCAACACCCTTGAGGCCTCCCGCTGAGATGAACCTAACTGACGATACACAATCAAATATTTAATTCTCTCGCAAATGTAAAACATATTAAGTAACGGCTCGCTAAAAGTGAAAAGATATTGTTTTATTACGTCTGGGCATATTGTCCTCGACAAATATTTATGTTATGTTAGCGTCCTATATAAGCTTATGGATGGAAAAATTATTATTAATTTCTAAGTTCATAGTCAAGTCATATTATAATATAGGTACCATATCTATCTTTAACCTTTGTTGTAAAGAGAATCAAGGACAGATATGTTCAGAGTTTTATCAACAACAAAGTACTAGCACATCTTATCAATAAAACAAAGCAAGCGCAGTTCATACCGCAAGATCGGAAGCAGCGGTCCTTGCAACAAGGCGACGGATTAGAAAGCTCTCCAGATCTCCGAACGCATCGTCTCATGGGTATAAATTATTTAAGTAAATTTTTTCGTCCGTTCGAAATCATATTTCAGCATCGACGAGATTAATGTTGACGGCCTCTGGCCTCTCCCTAACGAAACGATTCAACAAATGAAGCTTAGACTCAACATTGCGACTCAAAATTTTGTGCCCCCATAAGAGTTCATTACAGTTTTTCGTCGAACGAAAAAAGGATCAGGAAATGTCATTGTGAGCGATGAACAGAATGACATAGAGTTTTTAAGATTTGTTTATTAAAATGGATGAAAATCAAATAGGATTATAAGAAATAATGTCAAATCCAAACAATATTGTTCAGTCACGTATTAGGAAGGCAAATTTTGCTTTTTCTTAAATTTGTATGACTAGAGGTTAGCAATAAATTATATCCTATTCCAAATATTTTAAAATCCTATTATAAAGACTTAAATGAGTTTTCTATATGCTTATTGCCACAACATCAGTATATCGCGTAGTTACAAATATGCTGAAATCAAGCATGATCTTTTGGAAGTTCATAATAATTATGTTTTAAAGAAATAATAAAAAGGAAAGAGAGACGATATAAAAATCATGCTGATAAAAATGTTGATATTTCTAGCAATGTGATTTACACCGATCTCTAAAAACGAGACTGGTTTTTATAAATAAATATGGTTATAAGATCCGACGAATCTTATTACGAACAACCCAAAGTAAGTTGGAGGCCCACACTCGAGTGATATTTCCGACAAGGGCCGAGGGGCGCATGCATTTAATGAAATCAAAAGGATTAAGAGCATCTGCCTGCTTGGTATTCAAATCGATTGGGAGCTTGTTTATCATTTTAAATAAGCTACTGCTTAGATAAACCCGGGGCGTGGTTCATGTATAACAAAAGACGCGGTCGTCAGTAGCCTAATAAACTAACCAGTTATTAATGAATAAGGGTCAGATATGCACATGAATAGAATTTTGAGTAAATGAGAGTTGAGCCGTTTTTGTATTCAGCCGAGTTGTTGTTTTCGAATATGTCCCCCTCTGTTATAAATTCTGCATGATGAGGAATGATTCATTCAAAAGGTTTCAGATTTGTAAAGAAGTCTTGTTCATCATGCAATATCTTCAAAGAGCACCTACTACTACTACTAATGCAACAATAAGTAGCATAATTATAACGCATGTTTACCAAATTTTGATTAACTGTAGACCACCAATAAGTATTAAACTTTTTGTTGTAATTTTAATTTAGGTAAGTCGATTTACTTACTTATTCATTTGTGTCTTCGCTATATTAAATGACAATCACGGCATATCAACAAGGCGAATTTGTATTAGAGAATGGCTACAATTATTTTCGTCCTGATAAAACGCTCACCATTACAATTTTGGTAAACATTATCAAAATAATGAAAACATCGTTTACATTCCCTTAGCGTATTTAAATTAGGAATGATTACAAAGCGTTCAAGCGAATGAATTTTGAATGCGAACAGCTTCAAGTACAAAGCAACACCCTGAAGCTGCGTGATGACGCTGCGTGTTTTCCTAAAGCAAACAATCAAACAGCCAAGACGATAGAACAAATTACGACAGCATTGTCGAGGTGTTTAGAAAATTGGGGAACAATCGTGCTGCCGAGTTAAATCTCTGATAATGTCTTTGGAGAAGTCGTATGACGACGAGGGGATGAATAAATCTCTCTTAATTGGTACGCGCCGCGCCGTGCGACAACATAATGTGGACGCTTTGTTGCCGAGCGTGCATTCTTCGTCTTGCCGGACTGAATACACGAATCAACCGAGCTAATGACGATGGGAACTTTTGACAACCAGTCCTGACAAAATCAATGCGCGTCGGCCACAATGTATTCGGACAAGAGCAATTGAATAAGAGATTGTAAAGGTTACAAGACAATTCTGTTAAGGTAAGGCAGGCAGCAACCAGCGCTAGTCTCGAAAAATATTTTCAGTGAGATTTTTCACTTTAAAAATAAGAATATCGGCCGTATGCTAAGTGAGTGCTCCCAGAACGAATGCACGGGGCATTCGTTCTGGGAGCACTCACTTGTAAAACTGGTTACTTTATTGCTCCAGCGCTCTGGAAATACGAACTTCGCTTTAGTTAGCCGCACAGTGTAGTGTTCACCTTTACAACTATTACACATGGCACGTTACATAGAAATATTCGTTAAACTAGGAACGGTGACGCATACATTAAAGGGTTGAGAAACCGATCGACCGATAAGGTCCCGACGCTAGTGAAATACAAACTAGTTTAATTTCAAACGCCCAACCCAAAAAGAGGACACCGTTGTAAAACACAGGATGAGGCTATTGTTAAATATTTTATCGCCGTCGGTTGAGAGAAAGGTAATATCGTTTGATTAATCTATTTCTCATTTGAATTAGACATGGAATAGGTTAGCACTATAATTGTTACAAGCTTGTCTTAATGTAAACAATCGAAACTGGCTAGAGATGTTATCACAACATCTTATGCATACGATAACACTTTTTTCTATGTCCCTGATATCATTTCATCTTTTGTCAAGTGTCTTAATTATGATCAATACCTAAGTATGACAGATATTACGTTAAGCTGGGTAAAACAAAATTGATGGATGTCGCGAGAGAACATCCAGAGGCCAATAATAATATCCATTTATTTCAGGCATCAAGGCTTATATCTATACATATAATACTATAAAAATTAAATTTAAAATTACTATAAACACAAAAAATTATATAATTATACTACACACCAAGTCTCGGCGTCGTGTTTCGCTGACTGGTGTCACGCAGTCGGCCACGAAACCGGCGATATACAACACCCTTCGGCCAGAACTGTTCTTCGAAGAACTTTTCAACATGATGAGTCGGAACTCGCACCACGAACGACTTGAAATTAGTGTTGTGACGCGGCTCCTACTTCTCGACCCTCAAAGTTCAGTTGGTCTTTACATGAACGTACTCCACGTATCTCCTTAGCCTTCGTGGAGTGGTGTAGTCGGGACACGTACAGCTGCGTCGTTTGAATAGCTGAACGCAGCAGCATGTTGGGTCCTGCCGGAGCGTTGCCGCACTGGTTCCGACAAGGAGGCTTCTTTTTCTTCTTCTCTACCTTTATATTCCTTATCGCATGTTTGCTTTTCTGGACCCCGCCCTGTCAAAACCTTGTCACTTGGTCCACTAAATTATACGATCTAAACATGAAATCATCATGAATGGCCAAGTTAGTAATAAGGTCTGCAAAGTATCAGCCATTCAGTAGTTTTGGTGTTTGAGTATGTAATATTTCATGTTTGTGAAACGCACCCACGATACAGGAGAACTTCCTAGTGTAGGGCGATGTTCTTTTTAACAAAAAAGAAAGAAATATTTTACGTTGTTCATATTTAAATGATATAAATATGCTAACTTAATCTCCTTAAAATGCAATCATTGTAAAATAACGATCATGTTATTATACACAGATAACTCATCAGTTATTAAAGAGGTATTATATCAAATTTAATAATGTTGAAATTGATTGATGCTCTGAATATCAATTGCAGGACAGTATAGTCCGCCTCATACTTTGTCACAAAAATTGGTGCTACGAACAAAGGTAGTATGGAGCATAAACTATCGGGATGGCCAAGGACATACATCAATTCCTCGTGCATACAGTCGCGTCTAGATTGGGAACATCTCTCTAACATGCTTGGATGGGCCGTCGGCAGGGAAAAAACGACCGTCCATCGCGATGCCGCCGGCAAATCGCTCGGCAAACATTAGCTAAGCGCGCGTGAAATTGTCTGTGCAGAACCGGGCGGCGTCCATTCTGCATACATTAGTTTATGGCACCAAGTTCCAGCTACTTGTATTATTTAACGATGACATGCATGAGTCTTATACAGTAGCAGTTTATTAGAATGAAGGCGACTTGTTCTAGAATGTTTGTGTTATATGATTATGAACCATAGCTCTTCAAGCCTTATTTATTTAAGTTTAAAAAAATAATCGTGATTATTTAATTAAATCTTGCATTAACACATGTAAGAAAAAGGATATGTACCTACGTGTTTATTTATAAATTGTTTTATGTATAAGTTGTAATAAAGTCACGTAAAAAGGTATGAGTGAGTAAAACACAAGCTATTACAAAACATATATTTCAATTCCATAATTTCTATACCTGCATTTCACGCTTCATAAAAAATCTCATAAGCAGCAAGGTTGGGTCCAACGATTCGTTTTTACATTGTGTTTTTATTCAATAACCGCACCATTTAAATGGAGGTTTCGTGTTACTTATAAAGTACCTTTGTTGTTCTCAAATTGAGTGAAGCTGTATGCTATAAGTGTTAACATTTTAATTTCATTTTCTAATGCAAAATATGACGACCATTGTTTATCATGCTTTATTGTAAAGCATTATCTTGTTAGTTTATAAGATAAAACATTATTGCCACTACTGTTACAGTAAATAATGATAAAAAATCAAAGTGGTACTTCAGTCAAGGCTAGCAATGTTATCTTTTCAACACGATACGATTTTAACATTTTTTTTTCTAATACTAAAACAATATCCACATTATAAAGTTAGCCCTGCATCGATAGAATAGCTACAGCCAGTCATAGCTCTTGCTTTGTCACTTGCCAAAAAAACGGCAAATTCAGCTATATCCTCTGATTTCACAATCCTGCCTAGTGGAGTAGTAAAGTCGGCACACCAAAATGCTTCACTTTCTCCTATATCAACTTCGGCATTATTGAATATATTTGGTTTAATACCGGGCGATATCGAGTTAACCCGAATTCCTGATAAAGCCAGCTCCAAGGCTATACAGGCAGTAAAATGATTCAGAGCCGCAACTGTCGTTTTGTATGCAATACTTTTAGCAGCACCATAAATACATGTTGAAATGTTAATTATGTTACCTTTAGTTTCTGCTAGAATAGGAGCGACACAGTTAGTCATGCAAACTACGGATCTCAAATTAGTTGTAATGACGTCATCGAAAACTTCAATTAAATTAGGATCCAAAATGTCAACAGGTTTGTAAACTCCAGCACAATTAATAACCACATCGATTCTTCCGAACTCCTTTTTAGTGTCGTCTATAACTTTTTTTACGTGTTCATCTTTTCGTAGATCACTAACGGTTGTAAATACTTTTACGCGACTTATTCTTTCACACTCGTCAGCACATTTCTTCAAATTCGCAGCATCTTTATCAACCAATGACAGTCTAGCTGATAGTTTTGCAAAATGTAAACACACAGCTTCACCTATACCGGAGCCAGCACCAGTCACTAAAATGACTTTATTAATAAAACTCATGTTACTTAAGAAAATAACAGAGACAAGCGATACAAACTATGTCTGATTGTATTATAACTGTAATCCTTATTTGAATACAATTATCAGTATCATTATCGTTTTCAATAAGATATGCTTTTCTAATCTTATATTAATGCAGTAATGTAGATTAATCGTTTACATATTCTTACTATAAATATAATATCATATCAGACTGGTGAATAACTTCTGCATAGTAGGTACAGAAATTCCTCGTTAATTTTTTGTGTCGCGAACTATGTTGCAGATCTTTTTGCTAAGCAAGAAAAGTAGTAACATGCTAGCGGATATATAGTAGGCATTTAAAAACAAATTATAGCTGTATATATGCTATAGTAAATATTATATAACCTTATAAATATACCTTATGGGTAAACATTTTCTCCAGTTAATCAGACAGTGGAGCCTTTGTTACCCGACGTCTTAATTATGTCCTTGTACCAAGTATCAGCAGATCGAAACAAATCTATTACCTATACCTATATAAATGTCATGTGTTAATAACAGTGATCAATAAGGTCTTTGTCATGGTGCTACGCCAATGGATGAAAAAGTAGGTATATCAATACCGATATTAAAGTAGAAAGAAAAAAGTATAATTAAACTATTTATTTTGACAGACCTCCTTATTACGTAATCAAAAACAAATTTAATAATCATCATCAACGTTATGAGAAATACCAACATTTTAAACGTCATAATTTGGCCGAAGGGTAAATCAGAGACGGATGATTAGAATCAAAACATACGGACCAATAACAAACCATTTTATTATAAATACAAAATATAATGATACTCACTTCAGACAATTACTTTAATTTACTTATATAACATTAAAGGTTAAGTACCTAGGCTGAACGCAGCCAAACCTCGGTAATGCAACCGAACGCACTCGTAGCGCGTGCGGGCGTTCGCGGCGACCCCTGCACCCCGACCCCTCGACTGGCCGCGCGACCGAGCCGAAGGAGAGTGACGCACACGGCAGCGCGAAGGACGCGCTGATTATTGTTACTAATCTTATTGGTTTACGTGTTTCTACCCATTTACTGTCGTGTTTTAAGTTTATTATATCATTGATACATTCTAATCGTGTCCTAGAACTATTTCCACACCCATACCTCATTACACTTATTATTATTTTTAATATTTAATCGTCGTTGGCTATAAGTAACGGTTGCAATACAAGAACTTAACTTCTAAACAGTTAATGGGAATGTTGAACACCCAAGAACCCTTGATGCCTAAGTACGAAAACTTGACAATATTAAAAAAATCCTATTTCGCCGAGGCATCAGTAAAAAATGCCGGCAATCCGTAAAAGGAATTTCTCAGCCAATACCGATCGCATGTACGAAATCGAGGAGCGTTCCTTTCAATCCTTTGTCGCAGCCATTTGATTAAAGTAAAGGGGCCGCAATCACATGCGAAGAGGTTTTGCGACAGAGGAAGTATCGCGTTTACAAACGGCGCACCGACTGCATTGTGATCCAGAAGCAGCCGCTGAACTGGGAAGACTTCAAGTCGAAGGCAATTGAAGCCGGATACCGGGACCTTGATGCTCACTTGTTCGCGACACTCGACACCACGCCAAAGTAAATTGAAAACATGACACTGATACGAAAGAAGGCGGACGCGGAACATAATATCATTTAACTAAGTGGGTAAAGATGCACATTATGTCGTATAGAACGTACCTTTCCAACTAAAGTGTCAGATGTACCTAAAGGTGCAAAGGTGTAGCCGGGTACGCCTATATGATTAACTGCATGCGAGATAGCTTACAACAATCGACATCTTTGACCCTTGATGATAGAGATATTTATCTTATAATTCATTGCAAATTTGGCAAATTAAACGGATGTAGGTTTTTTTCCTAATCCTTTGGGAATATTTCCTTATCGTAGGGGCATTGACAGCGATTTAACCGCTGCATTTTATATGATGTGCTTGAAGATAAAAGGGCGATATAAAATACAATCTTGCATACTTATTGAAACATAAATCGTGATGAACTCGAAAAACCACTTAAAGAGTTACAGTCCATTTATACGAAACCCACGCTCACTAAAATCGGAAAAAATATTTCGCGCAAAAAGTCAACAAGACTAAGCGGTAATTCATCGCGGAACAACGAGCGTTGGGATCATTAACGAACTGAGGATTTACGATCACGTGTGAAGAGGGCGACGGGGGATACTGCGATGAGGTCCCATCAGCGATGCAAGTAATTAAATCCTTAAACGAGTGTATAACAAGAATGTGTTTTTAAGCGTCGACGCAGCGAAGCGCTGTTTGGAGCCGACCGCGACACTTATTTACGATGAGTTTTCGCGGCGGGGGATACCGCGCCTAATTTCTCGGCGCGACGCGGTCTCGCGCGATTTATTTAAAATGAAATTCTTTTGTCGTGCGCCCCGCTGTGCGACAATCGATAATGCGCCAACAGGCCTAGATAGGAACGACCACTTGCCGATTAAGATACAAAACACCTTGCGATTCAGCTTGTTAAGATAATTGTTATGGTTAATGAGAACCCATCGGTATCCGCTACATGTATAACATTTATCGTGGAAAAGACACTGATTATTGACAAATACTATTATAGAAATATCCCATTTCCAGAGTAAGTCATTAGTATTAATTTAGTCGTGTACTTAATGAAAAATAATATGCCACGCTCTCAACAAAATGAAATTCACTGTAATAAAATGTAGAACAAATGATCTTTTCCTTTTGCAGGCCGTTGTTTAGATGAGTTGACACGTAAATACACTTAAACGGTGCCGCCACCACCTCATTTGGAGATCATATTAAGATTCGTTTTATTTTGATTTGTTATCAAATTTCAATCGTCAATAATTTTATTATTTTTCTTTACGAGATTCTTAAAAACAATTGCTTCGTAAATAATAAATATACATACTAATAGGTCTCTCAAGAATAATATATGCTGATTTTATGATATGGCGAGTTTAATAATATATTTATATATACGCAAAACGTGTTCTTTTGCAATAAAAACAGCTAAAACAACTTTTGACAGAATCTTATTGCATTTTTGATGGCATGTTTTCTTCTTTTGGTACCCTAAAATAATGTATTGTACCATAAGTAAGGTTTATTATAAAAATCATCAATTATCGAAATCGAAAGCGTCCATATTATTGTCGGAAAAGACGAATTAGCTTTGGTAGACAGACGAGAGTAATTAAAATAACACTAATTCCTCACATGTTTGTGTCGTGTCAACATGGACAGAATTCATTAGCGGTGTGTCATGTGAAATCGTTCGCATCGACTCAATATCCGCAGAGGCTGCAGTAATTACCGCCGTGAACCTTACGCACCACAATCAAAGAGTCAACTGTCAAACTTAATCGATTTACGCGTCAAGCCCAGCGCCCCGAGGAGTTGTCCGAGTAGCAAATCCATCACTGCTAACGACTAGTAACTTCCTCATAGAAGAAAATTTTCACTCATAGTGACAACAATGCTATTGAAAAGTGGGCGGAGGGCAATCCTAGCCATCATGTGTAGGTTGAACAATACGTTATCGCGAACTTGCGTAGGTTATTTCTATTAATTTTCGAAGCATATCTCCCGTCTTTCTTAGTGAGGTTATGTTATTTTCAAAAACTTGATTAATTGGCTAATTGTGAATTTTTCAACTTTTACTTAGGCTCACCTACCGTTTTAAAAGTAACAGGTAAAGACAGATGAAACTGATTGTGATGTATTGAATTACAATTATCATATCAAGTCTTAGATCGAGACTGTTTTATGGTAGCGATAAGGCGGCAGGTGACTGGAACATATAAAGACACCTTTTAATGACATGGGCCCGCTCCCAATGTGAGAATCTTCCCGAGAGACGAGTTTATATCTATCTTAAAATCGAAGGGTTATTTCTTGTTCCTTTTTATTGTTTAGGATTTTATTTAGGGCAAAGTATAAAAAACTAATGTCATTAACAAAATAATGACAGTTTATTGGTTTTATTGCTTATAGTTTCTGAATGATGAATAAATAAATTAAGATATTTATAAAGCGCTATGTGAATAGAATAGTACTCTTCAAAAAGCTAAACAATGCCGTTCTACACGAGTCATCGAATGCAATCACAGCAAAGGTTGACAATGGTGTTCGACAAATATTGGTAAACCACGCAAAACTATGTATAAGTTGACCTCCGAGAGGTGTCAAAATTTGGGCCAGGCAATTGACGCAATGCGTCGACCACGCGTGAGAAAATTTGAACAAACATCGTCTTAGTTTATTCTATTACCAGTAATGAATCATTTCAATAACGGTCGGTCTTAAATCTTGGGAAAATCGATTGACCGTTGTAGCCACAACCGGCTAGCGACCTTTCTTACATTAATTTGCATACCTAATTACTACTATGCCATCCGAAATCTATATAACAAAAATTATAAACCAAATCAATATAAAACGCCAGTTTAGTTTGAAGCTTTCATAGGAATGGCAATATTTTAAATATTGATATCGAATAAATAACTGATAAACCAAAAGTAAACGTAATAATTTTAAAATTTTGAATGGAAACAAACAAATTTTCTTCCAAAATTAGTTACGTCTAAAATTTAAACATTTATTCATGTGATTGGACCACACTGTGCAATTGCTGTGGGAACTTTTGATTTGACCGAAATAAACTTTAAGAAGCTTTGAATAAATTTAAATGTTTCCACGCCAATCTGCTAATTAACGAAAATTTTAGAATACCTATTACATTATATTGGAAATTGGTGAAGCTTCTATGAAAATAGTTAACAATCTTAACATTAAGGTTCGATAGATATAATAAGTTCAGAATGTACTCCTAGACTCCTACAGTTGCTAGTATAAAGTTTGCAGCGTTATTTGTTGGATGGTAAGCTTTAACAAAAAAGCTTATTTATAAAGTTAGTGCATGCTTATGAAACGAAAAAGTCAATTGAACGGGAACAGGTTATTTGAGTAATTACATAGCATTGATTAAACTGTGAAACAATTTTTATTATGTTGCCAATCAAAAGGTGTGAAAGTTTTCCCTAGAGCTTGATATGATAGAATTAATCTACTGGTTTACTCTTTTACGAATGTGTGAAATGATATGGTTCAAATTGATTGTTAATTTAGCGCTATAAACCTAGCTGTATAGAACATCCACACGTATAATGAGTCATAAACATATACAGCTGAGGCAGCCGATTCCCAACGCAGCACTCGCTCGTTGTCGTCTGTGGACTCGCAAGTAAGCCATCACTATGTATAAAGCAAAAAAATCGTCAAGAAAATAAAAGACACTTAATAATTACAAAACCAATGAAAAGTGTTAAGCCTGGTTATTCTAAATAGATCCAAAAAGAACTCGAGTGTAAGAAGTAATACTTTGCAATTATTTTAATAATCATGATAATAACTTACATTGCGACTGCAGTATAAGAAATTATGATAATATTTAATTATGGAAACAACGATGTCTTCTTGAGATTAGCTTTATCGGAATGTAATTGATAAAATTAATCCATCAACAATTCCGAGCTGGATTCCAACATAATTTGAGTTGAACACGATAAACAATATTTATCTACCTTTTTTTGGGCAGTTGCAGAGGGCTGTCAGATACCTTTTCCTTTAATTAGTCCATACTTTCACGCGAAATTATTTATCACTTCTAAGAAGCATTCGATAAGTTGAATGCGAACAAAATATCCTGATGTAATAAGAATGGATTCCTGTTGTAATATCAAGTAAACAAAAACTACTCCGCGTCATGCTTGTTCTAAGATCACTACATTTATGTCTACAATCTTAATGTTTAAATATTAAGACACGATGCGGTTGTCGACTACCATAAAATAACATAATTATTCATAATTACGACCGTCCACGACAAACAGTTCCAGATTTATAGCTGCTAATGAACGGTGTTGGTTCGAGAACAAGACGTAGTTTAGTAGTTTACGATGAAAACAATATCAGTAACTTTTTTAAACAATGTCTATTTTAGAAGAAGGCTTTATGTTCTAAGCCATGTTTGTTCTTATTGTGTGTACCTAGTAATTAAGTGTTTTTTACGGGTTTTACCAAATCTAAGGCCCATTTATCACCAAACTAAATCTTAAATCAGACTAGATTTTAATTTTAAAACCTTGAATAAACAATAACTCCGTACTAAATTAATTTATAGTTATGTACCTACTACTGATCTGTGGGGAAGTAACATGCATTTCAATGGAGCTTTTAAATATTTAGCACAAGATTGAGTATCTAAGATTGCGTACTATGGAATAAAGAGGAGTTTATGGATTTTGTAAAAGCTTCTATTAATATTTTATAATTTAGAAAACATATAGGGAGAACCACTGCTGACTTGGAAGAGAAAGGCCAAACTATCGTAGGTTAAGACTAAAGGTAAGGGTCTTCTAGGGAACTAAACTAAGTATAACGATTTAAAAGATCTATGGCGAGGATGTTTTAATGTACGTAATAATAGTGGAGGATTTTAAGTCTATCAGACTTGACCATAAATCAAATATCGGACTTGAAGTTTGAGGCGCTACGCAACCGTAGGACAGCGTAATACGCTGTTTTTTGACGCATAGTTAGGCGTTCTGGTACATATTACAAGCCAGAAAAAAATAGTGTATTGTCAAATATAATATAAGGAAAGACTTATTCAAAAATATTTCATAAAAATAAAATAGAATCATGATTTAAAAAACAGAGACCGAACATTAATTTTCGTCGCATAATTTTCAAAATTTTGAGCTTAAACTGTCATATTTTATTTAACGATATTATAGGGAATATAATATACTAAAGACATACAAAAAGAGCCATGTATTTATTTTCTTAATTAAATCTGCAAAATTACTCTTATATTGGTGGTCGTTCGATTCAACTAACATTAACAAGCTTTTTAAGTTAGCTACATATATTTTGATTCTTTGTATATCCATTAAGTTACAGTTAAACCATAGGCAACAATTTGCAATGTATACAACTCTACTTTTTATTAGTGATAGTATCAGATCTATTAGTAAAATGTAACGGTAACTTTCGTTTGCCAATTACTCGTGACTGACGCTTAATAATAAACAAGCTAACTCAATTTGTTATGAAACACGAAATATTTAACCGACCGACGTAAACAGATGCAACAACATTAATTAACTAAAAGCAAATGTTTAGAAAATCCCAGCAGGAATTCGGATAAGTATGTATGTAAAATTTTATGCAGATTACCTATGTAAGATCATTTTAGGGTACCGCGTGTAAAAATAAAAGAACAAATAAGTTATATATGGATTAATGTTTTAATTATGAATAACAATGTCAAAGGTATTATAGTATTATACACATTAAATGCACATTTTTTAATATTCATAATCCGTTGTAAAATATTTCTTTCTAAATCATTAATTATAGGTAGAGCCCAAATCATGGTCAAACCGTTCACGAGGAGTAAATCTAGAGGGTGTTGTGACGTTACACCCAGTGTGGATCTTCTTGATAAAATTCCCAAGTTAGGCGAAGTGAACTTTTTGGATCGGTTAGTTCAACACTTGTAAGTGTCAAAATATCGACTATTGGCAGGAAACTATTCATTGACCAAACATAGTGCAACAGCACAACCTAAACCCTTTTCGATAATACTGCGTGAGCGGTGTAATTGCAGTTTTAAAATCATTTACTTTTTCACGAGTCCGAAACACAGACTAACTTGACTGTGTTTAATATTCTCTACTAATTTACCAACATATTTTAATGCTGCCAAATATTTTCATATATTATAGGTGATTTGTTACATTGGCAATTAAGATGTCATCGACGCGTTCAGATTTATAAGTGGCAATTAGAAAAGTATAATCTGGACATGAATATTGATCGCAGTGACGACATTTATAAACAGCTTGCAATTAGACATCGATTCTAACGGTAGACAGATAAAGGTACATGTTGCCGTAGCAAACGAGTACATTACTTTTCATTAAGGATAGTTAATCGTAATAAACCTGATTATTACCTACACATATTTTTAATACAAAGCGAATCGAAGAATTAGTGGATGATCATCATTATGTACCGTTTAAAATGTAAATATTAAATGTTGCGATTTATACAGATCTCGTGGAGAAGAAAAACCGAAGTAAAAACCAGGCTAGTTATAAACCAAAGTTGGTAGATTTTATGAAGAATGTTTCAGAATTATTCAAGCAAAAGCAGCAGAAGTGCAGCACGTGAAAATCAGAGAACTTACCTTGCACTTTTGTAAACAGGAGTAGCAATACGTAAGTCGAATAATAGCGAAATAACAGAGATATTCGTGTGTTATGAACTCATGTCATGTCCATTCCCAGTCAGCAGCCGCTTCGCTTAGATTCTAAACATCGCAATATCATGAATGAAGCTTTTTAAGAACGCGTCTTAAACGGGTGGGAGATTACAAATATATCATAAATATACAAATAGATCATGTATATATATATATATATATATATACATGCTCCCAAGCCGTCATCATTTCATCGAGCAATATATTTTCTATTCCTATAACATATAACAGTACCTAATGAATAATTCTGAGTGACGTAGGTTGGATGGCTGTCAATAGGTCACTAATAATCTTCTACATATTTAATTTAACTTTTTTAAACCCACATTACGAGTATAAAGTCGCTTAGAGTGACGGCGCCAGATTTGATATTTATACCGATTGGATTTCTAATCAACAGGTTAGATGCCTCAAGACGATAAATTTTACATATTTATTTCCATTAAGACACATCAAATGCTTACAACTTGTATTAAAATATTTGGTCCTTGTAAACAAATTACATGAATGACGACGGCTGGTAGAGTTGCTTGATAGTTTAAATTTCTTAGCACTTGAAGAACATAACAATGACATACCGCTAAGTGCCCTCTTATGCTCTCCAAATAAATATTTGTACCAAAATTCCGAGCCCACAGAGCGTTGTTTACAAATAATCAATGGGAACGAGCCGGACGTCGCTGTAGTGTACACCCACGAATAACGTGACAAAATACTTATTTCATTGAGAAAAAGTTTCCGCGGAAACTGCAGACATTGTAAATATACATAACCCGTTATGTACTTATTGAAATTGACTCAAACATTTTAGTTTCCAAACACGATTTAACATATACTTGAAAATTACGAAAATTATTTATCTGACAGTCATACGAGTAAGTACTTTATGGACTAATAAGTTATCCGTTATTAGATAGGAATAAATAACTTTATTTGCAATTGCAACCATACTTTTTGACTTAAATAAATTCAAAACTGTAAGGAGAAAAGTAACGTGAATGATCTTAGTTTACATTTGTAAATTTTCCGGTACCAATAAAACTTAGATGCACGGTGCGGGCACGCCCCGCGAACCGAGACGCCGAACGCGCCAATACTCCGGGGAAAACGTACGCAATAACGCTCAATTTTCAAGAAAACAACCATAACTTAGAGCTCTGCACTCTGTCGTCTGTGTTCCTTTCTTCCGGGCAATTTCTATTACCATATAGACGCGCTACTTTTCAATTCTTTTCCATTAAACTTGGTGCATCGCCGTGCGTTGCGCGGCCCAACTACTCACGTCTCGCTCGCTATTCTCAAAACACATTTATAAAATGCTCTTTACTCGGCCGCGGCGTCGCTCGGTCCCCTGCGACTGACATTCTATTGCGAATTTCAAAGTATATTTTCAAATAAGGAAAAGCGCTTGAGATCAATGAAAGATTCATTGCGTTTATGCAGTTGCATTTTACTTTCTTTAATACTTTTCTTACCTAAAAATGTTGAGCACAAACGAATCTTATGTATTGGTAGGTAGATGAAACTTCAAACCGCACGTTTTGTAGTATCACAATAATAAAACTAATCATAATTCGAATAAGTTGATACCGACAATATTCACGATATTTACTAACATTCTACTACTACAATTAAAATTCAATAAATTAATCTCATTTCAGATATTGACCTCACATTTTAACGTTTTTAAAAAATTATTTAGTACATCAATCTCCAAAATCACAAGACAATAAATAAAAATAAAATCATGACGGAGAAATAAACACCTGCGGCAAGTAACTTCTGCTCAGCTGCCAATTCATCAAAATTATCAAACATTTCAAAGAATTATGACGTCGACGATATCTTAAGCCAGGCAGATGCTACACAAACGAAAGGCTTAACTTCGACCTAACAATTTGTCACAATAATAAATTTCATAACCAAAACACAGCACAACAATGAGCGACTGTATTTGTATTTTACAAAACCAAACAAGCATTCTTCTCAACAAAGACATCTCTATCGGTAGCCGTCCTGAATTATCTGTCATGTTTCACAAATAAATAAGAGCTATTTTATATCACAATGGAAACACCATCTTCTGTTAGAGCTTGATTCGAAACCATTGAGAAAAAATCTATTTATCAAACAAGAGATGGGCTCTACGAGATAAATCTGGTTGAGTCTATTATTACCCCTTTTCAATCTGTTCCGGGGATTCTATGTGCAGCTAAATCAAAATCAACCCCGAAGCTATCATATTCTATTACAGCTTCTATAGAAAGTTATCATTGTAATGGAAAGTTAAATTAACCTTTCTATTTTATGTGTCCACCGTGGCTTTGGCTTTAATTTTGTTAGCAAGGACTATTATATTAAGGTTTGCGAGGCTTTTTATCGTTGGATATTAGTTTGAAATAAAAAGCTTGTCCACACCATTGTTTATAGAATTTGGAGGTGAAGTTCCATTTTAATTAGTCACAATACGCGGGGTATACACAGTGCGATAACGTCATATCAAGCGAGTAACTCATGTCCGCGGAACGCAGGACTTTCGCGAGTCCACCGCTCACGAACTCAGCCTCACGATCGAACACCATGATCGAAATACGTGTACGACCAGCCTGTATTACCATAAACGATTTACCGTATGACGACTCTTTTAGTTCGCGTGGAATATGAATTCGTTCGTGTATTACACGAAATCCAATACATTGTCGAAAACAAGAATAACATGTGTTCAGTACAATAAAATTGCATTGTTCTCTTAGCTACTTTAAATGAAGACATAGTTTTATCAGTTAAATAGTAGGTGGACTACTTTTGTCATATCTGGAACCTACGTAGCGCAACAAATAAAACTATGGATGGAATAAGTACCTATGTCAGTTAAACAAGCAAGAACCAAAAATGGCAAAAGACCAGTAGTGGATGTCATACGAAATATCGTACCTTTTAAACTAAACTAAGTAGATATTTTGGCACTAAGAAAAGTAGCTTAACAGGTTTTTTGTATAGATAGTAAAGTCAAACATATGTATCATTTACAAAATATTAGTTGGGAAATATCTGTATATTTAATATAATTACCTGAATAAGCACAGATTTCAAGCAAAAAGTTTAACATATTATTTGTAGCTACATACGCAAAAGTTCTTATTAGATAAAACATGGCAGGCCTGACATAATGACCCACAATTTAATGGGTGAATGATGTATTACGTTGATTTGATCATAGATGCTCTTTGTTATCATTGAAATTAAACGTGATGTAAAGCGATCCGTCATTATGTTGGGTGCGCGATAATCGCAGGTGACATAAGTAGACTCGCGGTGGAGGCACGCATCATTTGCCGGGCGTCGGCTCCGATTAACTTCCGCGCGCTGACATGGGTGTCGGTCAGACCGTGTGTAATTACGAATGGGGCTTCGGTGAATATCGCCTAAACGAGTCCGACTCCGAGCCACTCTGACATTTAAATTCCACCTATTAGTTAACAAGGCTATTTAAAATTAATCACGATTGGAGTACATTAAGATTATAATAGAATGATTATATCTTCAGGTTAAACGCAATTAGGAAATCGCATTATCGGCATTAAATATGACGGTTGCAAGAAACATTTATGGAAACAATCATAATAAACAACAAATTGTCTTGTGAATCAATTTATTAAAATATTTCCTCGCAAACGAGAACTAATCCCACATTTCCATAAATAACAAATCAATCCTTTTCAAACCCAACTGAGAAAGCAAAAAAGAATCCATAAACCAATAAACACTTACTTGCTGTTGCACATAACAAATGTGATGGACTCCCGCGGCGATCAAATAACTTCGAAAGAGGTCGGACATTTAATTTTAGTTTTATAATAAAGGACATATTGTGTTAGATAAAGGATGGGTAGTAATAGTGTCGCGTCATCTACATTAGTAATGCGCCTCCTGGCGGGGCGTCGCGTCACACAACAGCGTCAAACGCACTATCCTGTTTATACACCGTACTATTGAAAAAAATTACAAAATAAATGAATTTAAACAAGTCTCCGACTTGGCCGCACTCGAAAATATTTATTCAAATAAGTCGCCATTAACCCGACCGTAAAAGCACGACGAGGGTTGAGGGGCTAGCAGTTTTATTAATATTAAACGAACGCTTCAGTTGACACAAATTGGCGATAACCAAAGCGAGTATGTCATAAAGTTTTTGTTTCTCTTTACGTTTATTATTCGTATATCTCAAAACAAGAAATAAGACTGTATTGGTGTAGTTAAATCTCAAGATGTTTGAAAGATCGATAGGGTAAAAAATTCAATTAATAGGGTAAATCGATCAGTGTGAGAAAACAATTGGACGCGCCTTCTTGAATAGGCCTTTGCTACGCAAATATTATTATCGCACCGTAAAACAATAAACTGAAGTGCCCTAAGCTCGATCTAGCGAGTGATGCAATTTTTTGTTAAGGTTAAACTTACTGGCTCTCAACTTATGCTTTAACTCCTAACACGAGCTATTCGTTAGTACAGAACGTTCTGATAGATATACAACAACCAGTATCTTTTATTAAAAATAAATTTGTTGTTCAAATTATTAAGTTGGACTACAATTTAGTAAAACATCAGACAGTCTTTGTGAACAAAAAAAAAACAAAAATTAATAAAACTTTAAGAAACAGTTCCAAATAAAAGAGGATAATATTTTATTGTTACCATCTGACTTTATTCCCTCAAACTACGTCGTTTCAACGAATTCACGCGCTCGACCAACAACAAAGCAGTTAATTAACCCGTAATTTATATAAATGGGCTCTGTCGCAATTTGGACAACAAATTTATTTGTGATAGGAGATCTTTTAGAAGGACACAAGTAATAATAAAAAATAGCGTTAAAACAAAAAATACGGTTGTTCAAAGAAGAGTATATTTTACTAACGATGTGACTTATAATATGTTAAGTGCTCGGTGCTTCAGCAATTTTCTTACAACGTAGATGCAGCTTCCAATAATTTATCGCTAAGATATGGAAAGTGACCACCGTCAAACTTGCATTTCTCACCTAATTTAGAGGAGTTCGGTAGCAGTGAAGATCTATGCGGCGAACTAACTTATAAAAAGTTTGTCAATATACGGTGACAGTGAGTCACTAGACTAGCTCATGAGTAGCAATTTGTTGGACATCCCAGAGACAAAATTACAAATTGTGAGCTTTGCAATAGCCGATCGTTCAAAGTAAGGAATTTCTGCAGGGATGGCGACAATCACTCGTATTCTTAAAAGGATAGGTTAGAACAATGAGCGTGGCCAATTAAAGGAGGCGACAGGACACGAACTTCGTGTCTACACTTCGCCAATGTTGACAGTTTATTTCATGAACGCTATAATTTTCAATTATATTTCAAAACATACTGGCAAGGTTCCGGTATTCTCGATAGTAAGCAGAAATGTCATCATCCCACGCCAGAAAATGCTGGATTTTGCCTGGCGTAAATATTTTTATTGCGTTTTTATAACACACTTTTTTCTGAGCTTATTTTTGTCTCCCTTATAAGTAATGAGATTTTATGAACCATCTTTTGTTTAGAATACGCATAAGTCACGTTATTATTAAATGGAGACTGAATATTATGTACAACATGCTTTACTTCATTGCATATATTTTTATCCTGCATGTAGTATTTAATAGGACCACACCAAATGTCGTATTGTCAGACGTTATGGCCTCTATTTAAAAAGGTAATGGTTTAGAAACTACCGGGTATGGCGGTACAATTTTGTAAAGGTTTCGAATCAATGACTGTTTTGAATATCACAGTAAAGATTCAAGGCATTAGGTCTAAGAATTGACTTCGAAGCAGCCAGCTAGCAAATTTCTACATAGTTTTAAGTTACTTAGCAAGTCACAAACTTTTCGTTAAAAGCTAGCCAGCTGGGTTATGTAAATAAAAAACAAAGTTGACGCAATTGGGTGGCAGCCAGGGCGTGGCATTTAACATTGTCCCCACAATATAAAAGTGTGAGCATTATTGTCGAAAATTGTGAGGTTCTTCACCTCAAATTGGCGTATATACGAAACGATGCGCGGGCGTCGCGAAGTCCCGCTGTGAGCGACCCAGCCTCGGGACTCACCAGTTTAATTTATTGCGAACAATCACATTACCATATCACTAATATAATGCGGTCGAGTCTGCGTATGGGCCCTTAAACGGTTTCTCGATTCCTTTGTTGTCCAAAATTTATGAATTCTGTAAACGCTTTCGTATCACGCCTACAGTCGCAGCTCGTACCAGGGATACTTTATAAGCATTGTTTTACAATCGTCTTACAAGGGATTTACACGGAACTGACAATATACTGAGATATTGGCACGCGCTCAGTTTGCACAGCTGCTATTATTCCGTAAATATTTGTCAAATCAGTATTCTGAAAGTAGGTACTGTTATTGAAAAATTAAATTTTACTTAAGTGTGGATTAGTTGAGGAGTTTTTTCAGAATGTTACCACGACGAAATTAAGCGTAGATATTTAAATACATTAACATTTTCTAACATGTGAGGCACTTCGTCATAATCCTAATTATTCCATTTACAGGAAACATTCGAGACGGAAATTTTGAAATACTGTCTAACCTACAGTAGAATTCAAGTATCGACTGTCACACTTGCCACTACTAAAAGTTCAAAAGCTTGGATAATATCTAAATAGGCTTCGTAAAATACATCGCAAAATTATTTTACATAATAAATATAAAGTATAACGTAACCAGACCACAGTTAAAATGAAAGCATGTCACCCAACCGCATTCTTACTTGTTAGCCGCGTAAAGCATTTTATAACAAGCCCCACAACAGACTCCCCACTCTAGGTTATTATTAATAGCTAGAACCTATCATAATTGAAGTAATATTCAAATCGAATCACAACAAAAGAATCCCATCTCGTAGCTCAGGTTTCAAAGAATGCGTGTAGCATGGGTAACACAATACGCGCCCAACGCGTACGGGCTGGGAGCTAGTAACCTCTGTACGTAAATTGATGTAACAATACAATAGATTTTTTCACCCAGTTCCCCCTTTTATTCCAACCCACTTGCCCTTTTTATGTATGGTGACTACGAACATTTGATATATATGAACGACAATTATAATTCTCTATAGAAGTGTTTGCAAGTATGACCGCTATTGGGAGCAAGATATTTTAGATATTAAAGCCCAGAAAAACGAATAAGGTTAGGTTAGTGGTTAAAAGATTTTTTTTTCAGCCACTGTCTTGGTTGGTATTTGGAACTTACGCATCTAACGGTTAAAAAACTATTTCAAATAAAATAAACATAGTGCGTATGCTTCAAGATTACAAATAATAAGACATTAAAAAAAACTTTAACTGATTTATAACATTTTATACGTGTATTTTTAATATATGCGAATGAACATACTTAATAAGCACTTATTATTAAAAAGGATCATGCACAATATGGGACCGGGCCATTGTAAATCACCCAACAGAAGGGTACTGCGATAGAGCCAATGAATAACATAACGTTTAAATAGAATAACACGATCCATTGCGGCAAGAGCAAGCCATGATTGACACGTGATCCGAGAGCCGCGGATTGAATAGCTCATTGAATTTGGTGACTTTTTGGGTTCAGTTAAAAAACACATAATTCATTCATGGGAACCAACGAGACTACATACTATGTATACACATAAAGTAAAAGAGAAATTACGTATACGCTATCACTGAAATTAGCCCTTAGAATTAGCCAGTTTTAAGAAAGTATTTATATCTACAATTTGCAAATTCGATGCACGTTTGTTGAAAATCATAAGAAAACACCTATAAAAATAGATTGAAAATGCTAGTCTATAGGTTAACGAAGGTCTTTGAAGGACATTAATTAAAAAAAACATTTCTGAAATTTCTAAGTACTTAAAAATTCTATCGATGGAACCTCACTGCCATCAAAATATTACGCTTCACATATTTTTTATACAGGTATTTTTATTACCCCATTGTGGGATAAAGATTAGTCCGCAGCAACGCGGAAAATATTTAATAGAGAGTTAATACTACAATGCTCTGGGGTTTGGCATTGGAATTGTGCACTTTTTACACGAACACCCAAGTTAATAAAAGTGATTACTTTATTGTTATTTTTTAATAAAGGACCGTACTGCAATTCATTGCACAGTCATTTTTGTAAGTCCTGCGTACTTAAATTATGATTTGCGCGTTTTTTATGTAGGTTATAAAAGTTTATTCTCTTGCATTTTGAATTCATAGTATGAATAACTTATAGAAAAAAATCTTTAAAGCATAGTTATAAAATCAATATTATATTTATTACCGGTTATTAAAGGTTTAATAGCAAAACTTTATCAAAATTCTTAGGAAGTTTTTGTGACATCAGCAAAATCACAAACAAGCAAAGAAAGAAAGATAAGGATTTGGTGGGTATGCCGAAAAGCTCAGGTCATTTCGCAAGCAAATGGTAAAAATGCGGTAGCCGAGCCTAAAAAACGTAAAGGGACCACCATGTAAATTATTTCACTGGCTGGCCAGCTTGAATTATCGTACTCGAGTCGCAATAAAACTTCGACACCGGAGGTTTTATCAGGAATGAAGGAACATGTTGCCATATTTCATTAGGCCAACGGCAACGGTCCGCTTGTGTACGGGCGCAAAAATATTATATTAATCTCCCAAGTTACGGCGTTTGCATCATTGTGTCCCTTGTACAGTTGATATTTATTGTGTTTGTGGAAGGAGTAGGCGCGACAGTCCCTTCCTGGCATAGCGTTGCAAAATTTGTCACTGTTTCTGTTTATACATCATAAATAACAATACCAAACACCATTTACTTCGTTTGCATCAATTTAAATAATAAAATCATTTGAGTGTTTTTAGAATAAATTGCACATTAAATTGATAGTAAAATGAGTTTTTTACAATCATATTTTATTCACTGCTTCTATTTTAGTGAAGTTAGTAGAAATATTCTCTTAAATTTTGCAATAATTATCTAGTATTTGAAATATTGTTGTTTAAATTTCATATTTAGATTAAACATAAGATAAAACGTAAATTGAGTGAAGAGTACTACGGTAAAGATTCTTTTTAAAATCTGAAAAAAATCTGCGCTGTACCTATTTGCCATTTATTCAAGACAAAGAATTTAATCACGCGAGACAACACACGGCATAGTGGCCGGTATGCCGATGATATCTCAAGACGTTCATTGGCGGCACACAAGCTGAACAAATTGGAAGGTTGTGTGCGAACACAACAAATGTTACAATTGAAATTTCTAAGATGCCTACTAACATTTTTCTTAGTAGAAGCACGTATTTCACCGCGGGGGATGTCACGCGGCCTCGGTCTTTAATAAGAATGCGACGTAAAAACGGTTTCACACCTTAAAATAGTATTATAAATGGTGCTATATTGACGGTGAACGTGACTTATAATTCACAAGAAATATATTTGTAAAGCATAATATTAATTTACCTACGTCACAACCGAGTACAAATTCCTAAAGACAATCTTTTGTTATCTTAAAAAATATATTAATCATAAGAAGATAAAACACTACCATATACATACGAGCTTTAACATAAGCTTTCTTTTACACAATAGCGCGGTAACGTCCGTATCACATGGCGATAACCAATGAATGTCACGTTATCAATGAGTCACTCAATCATTCATCAGTCATTAGTCAGCGCCTTTACCTTTCGGAGTAGACAATGGTAAATCATATTGAAAACTTGTTACCAATGATTTGTAACATTCTTTAACATAATTGATTGATTACATTAAATGGCATAAGTAGTTCTTGGTCGTATTGTTTGATTAAGAGCATGGAAATACTATAACAAAATACTAAGTTTTGCCTTTTTTTATAATTCCCTGAAATGTGTCATTAGAAGACGAGGAAGTTAAGATTTTGGAGAATGATCAACTAGTCCTAAACACAACCGTACACCTGTCATCACGTTCATCAACATCAATATACCTACTATAAAGACAAGTGAATGTAATTTATTTTCTATATTTACACATTGCACAATGTAATGTGTTATGTTATCTTACAATCCTAAAATGCATAAATATATAAAATGAGTATAAAACGGATAGATTTTACATTTAAAGCAACATTTTCCTAAGACTAAGCACCTATATCAAGTTTGTATCGGCTTAATTGAATAGATCGCAATTAGCAGATGCTCGGCGTTCACCATTAGTCAGCAGTGACACCGCATAGTCTGTATAGAGTGTAGACGATAGTGAGGGGCGCAGATGTCATCGTCGATTGTTTGCAAATAACAAAGTGAGCCCATGGTTCCGCAACAGTTTCTAATTGTGCCACGACAATGCGTAATCTAACCGGTCCCATTCGACGGCACGTCGTGCGTCTCTGGAGTAGGACAATGGTGACATAGAGACGAACGGTGTGACTACTTTTGTACACATTAACTAGAATATTTCATAACGTGCTGCTTTTAAGAGACTATAGGTATTCGTTTTTAAGATACTGCAGACAGCTAATATGTTTGTATAATATGCATTCAAAATAGAAAAATATACGTAATAATTAAATGTAGGGATATTAAAAATATTTTTTAAATACAAGCTTTTAAATCAGCTAGGCTCAAAGTACTTGTGGAGATGAATTAAATAAGCCCAAACACGATGAGATTGCGTTATTTCGTTACAGAGTTCTTATGACCACCTTCTGACTTTATCATCAGACCATTTTAAAAGTACAATAAGCTAGAATTTGTATCATAATTACTGTAAAATGTTGACCTAATAAACAAGTAAGAAAAAAATACATACCTACTAAAAACAATGACGTTCCAATTTGTTATTTTCTTTTAAACTACTTTCTTAGGTACACAGACTCTCACTTTTATCACTCTATCTCCACCATCACGGATAAGATACTTGCTTTTAAACTATTCTGTTATTGCCCGTATTACTTTTTTAATATTCGTATGTAATTACTTCTGTTTAAACATTAATAAATCAAAATCGACTCCACAACACTCATGTTCTGCACCCCGTAGGTCCTGAATGGCCAGGTGCCGTAGCGAACAAATAAACCCGCGTTGGCTCTCTCGCGCGCCAAATTGCCCGTGTCGCGATCTGACGCACTACTAAGGGTTCCGTTCACGTGTAAAATCTCTTCAATTTACACGCTACAATTTAACCCGTCAGGGGTTAACACCCGGTAACATAACACTCCTAATGTTTAATGTGCGCATTAAATTTTATTTTCTACATTATTCGTAAATAGGATTAAGTAAGGCCGCGAATCGTTTTACAAATAACCTGTATTGCACTTAATACATGTATTGCGATAGTTCGCATCGTTGTGAAATTATTCTGTGGACAACATTCGTTTTTGCTTACCGCACAACTTGAATTTAGTCATCGCTAATGTTGATTACCTGAAACAAAAAGCAAATGTTATTAATGTTAATAGGAATACCAACTCCTCAAAATGAACACGAATAAATTACTTTAATAAATACTGTAAGTACTTAACCCTAATTCTACATCATTTCCGTTTTCGTGTATCCAGAGGCCCCGACCGTACGCTAGACAGGACGTTAATTAGAAAATTATGTGGGAAATTATTAATAGGTCCGCCGTGTACCCGATTAGATAACAAACTAGTCCATTAGCCGACAAGGATATAGACTCAATGAACCCGGGACCCGCAGGGTTGTGAAGGCTGTGGCTATTGTTTTAAGGTCCATATTATAATTTGACACGCCTGATTTAAAAGGTCCTTGGTGCATCGGATGGGAGATAAAGCGGTAGCAAACAATACGTTGTGCGTCGCGTCAGCCTGGGGGCGGGTTTGACGCGTGGTTGAGGAATGATCAACCGTGTGGAAATGACGACTTAATGGATTATATGTGTCCGCCGACACCAAGATAAGTGTCGCGCCGGTATCGGGCCTGTCTCCGGAGATTAGGAACCGAAATTATAAAAATTAATAACATAATGGAAATCGACTACGGAATGATTTTACACACCGATGAACACAGCCGATAAAAAGAAATGAAATAAAGCAAACGCAGTATCAACTGAAAGTTAAAAATCTTAACATTTAGGTAGTAGTACCTACCGACATGTTAATATGAATGACCAACTTTTATTGAATCAATTACATTCATATCAATTTCAATTTTAAATTATTTATCTGATAAAAGTTCTTTAAGAATCAGAATTATTCAATTTGGCGCAAAGAGCCTATTTCGCACACTGGGGAACTCATAGGATTTTTCGCCGACTTCCACTTCGCTTATGTAAAGTGATGTGATAAAATATTATTTTTCACTTTTGAGTTTTTTGAAGGCGGTTTTAATTTTTAATAAAAAAAAAGTTATTTCACGATTTTTAGTGGTGTATAGAATTCATAATATTTTATGTTGCCAGTGTTATATTTTATTGCTTTGGAATGACAACATAGTCTAAGGTTTTATTACAATTAAAATGTGAATATTCCAGATGAATCATCAAGCTACTGACCTACATCAATGGCATCGTACCCATGTGAACAATCCAACCCGGACAGTTGCGTGTCGACAAGGAGCACGGTAAATTGAATACAGTATGTTTTGTTATAACGGCAGATGATGACCCTCCAAATATATTTCAAATAGCGCCACAATAAGCTACAATTTACCGCCAATCTATTTTTTATAATAAACAGGACAAGAAACGCCTCGCCACTTATGACAAAAAGGCGAAGGAGAGATCTCCCGCTGGTCTTTTGTAGTAAATGTCTCTAGGCGCGATCTGGACAAACTACCCGTGGGACTCGGTGTGAAATATTGAGGCGGTGTCATCGTGGGACGGACGCGATTCCTATTACAAAGCTATTTACGCTGTTTACATAAAGGAGGTGAGATGCGAATTCTATGGTCCCGACTGGTGCGATTGCAAATTTTCCGCTTCTCGCGTGTCAAAGGAGATAATTTATTGCAATTGAGATATAGCAGGCGCCTCGGGATCGAGGCCACAACACCTCGCATAAATAGTGCCGGGCGACGGACGCGCCACGTCCTCCTATCATCCCGACACCAAATAAAATTATGATCATGACCATTTATTCTATGAGATTAGGTAGAATATTTATCGTGAACTAGACAACGGGTGTATTATCATAACTTTAGAATAAAATATTCAGTTGGTAGAAAGACACTTTTTCACATGCAGCAACATTATTTCGTTAACTTGGAGATTTTCTAAAAAAGTGATATAAATAAGGACATGTGAAAGACTGAATAAAGTGTGAACTCAAGAAGCTATTCGTATTCAAATAATTTCTTATTGTCGTTTTAGTTATTTTACATGCCAGTCAATAGACAAAATTCAGGGCACGTTCGTTAATTTTTTGCACAACAGCAGGTGTGAATGAGCCCAACAATTAGCATCCGAGCGGACACAATAGAAACAGATGCGTCGCGCCTCCTTGTATAGCCATGCTATACAATTTGGAAAAGTATCTTATTGTAATTTAATGGCACAGATACTCGAATACTGAAAAAAATGAAACAGCTCATAATGATACGGTGAAATAAAGCATTTAGGTTGTTGGTATTAATCATGAAAGAAATCTAATATTAGTGCCAACACAATTTGTTAAATCAAATTGGCGGCTACACAAAATGCATAATGTGCAGATGTTTAATTTGATGAAAGGTTTGGGCGCTCAACGGTGGGAATTATATGAAAATCGTTTAACTGAAATAAAGGGTGATTATGTCGAGAATACTGGGAAAGACCAATTTGGTTCGACAACTAATATGCAAAATAATCAAAGTTATCGCGTGCTTAATGCAGGAAACATTTCCAGAATATTTAATCAACGGCATTTCCCACCGTTTTATAACATTTCAATATGATTATTGATTATACAGTAGTTATAACTTATTTTGTAGACTAATTTATATCAAATATCTATTTATATATATTTATATCAAAAATAGACAAAAATCGCTATAAAATGATATCACCATTTAATACAGTAGGTAGTAACATTTAAATAATTTTATTATCTGACTTTATATTATAACACTAAATGAGGCAATATTGAATTTCTCTTAAAGTCTTATGAGGTTATGGTAAGAACTATTACTAGTAAAAAATTACACACTATGTTGAGAACAAATCATAAAAATATTTGTGTATCCGTTATCACATAAGTCCTTCGTTTCTATTACAAAATGCTAAATACTTTATTAATTAAATTACAAGAAGAAATAAATATGATTACAGTAAGTCTCTAAATACCTGCCATTAATTTAATTATCGATAGTGAGTAAACAAAATGTCAACAGTCATCAAATGTCTGCAATACAATTCTATCAACCGGAGTGTTAACAAGCAGCGACTATGGCTGTGCGCCCGCGCACTACCTGGCCAGCTGCTTCAAGCCCCCACCAAACTATGCGCTATGTCTTACCCCGCTACCATCCCTCTGTCTTGCTCACACACACCGCACGAAAGCTTGGTCCAACACCACAAAAAGCGGTTTCGTTCTATGGTGTTGTGTGTCCCGTGTGTCTGTGTGCGTTCAGTGTATTTTTCATACAAGCGTCGTGGCAAAACCGATAGAACCAAATGCGAAACAATTTTAAAGGCGCTTAATGCGTTTTGGCTCTAGGCGTGAATTTACCTGTTGGAACGCGTGAACCGGCGCGGCCTTGTGCGCGAGCGCAGCGCAGGTTCGACTGCGACTCAGTTCCACCCCAGACCTCTACGCGGTCGGTCGCGTCACGTGTACCAAGACTTAGTAGGTTGCGGGCGCACGATCCCGTCCAATTAGTGTTCTCGCGAGAAACGAGTTAAGTGGCCGGTTCGACTAGTGAAGTACTCGACTGCAAAGCGAAATAAAATGAACTAGTGCGTTGATGATGCGATGTTTAAGTGGAATTTTAGTGCGAAAAGATGATAAACAAAACTATGTAATATAAAGTGAAAACAGTGAAAACAATACAATGTACCTCACACGGTTTACATGCACCTTGTTGGTGCTAAGCACCAGTTTAACTGTTAGGGGTGCATCTTTATCGGCGGGCACGCGTTACCAAGCTCCCGATGAATGCGGATGGATGACGGATTATGACGGCTCAGGAGTAGCCTTACAGTGTAGACTAAGAACTATAAACAGCGAGTTGGAGAATACAAACTTCAGTGCAATACAACCACATCCGACAGTCAGGCTGCGTCTTGAATGCAGCGATGCCCTGTTTTTCCAAAGCTCACTTGCTCCGGGTAGTTTCCGCCAATTAATTGAACTGCGCGAGCTTACTATCGAGTATTGCAAAATTGGGAACCTTTCCGATAGTGCATTTACTGGTCTTCGTGAATTAAGAAATCTGACAATAAGAACACATAATACAGATTGGTCGACCATGTCACTTGAAATAACTCCCAGTGCATTTTCTCGAGATGTACAAAACTTAGAACGTTTAGATCTTAGTGAAAACAATATGTTAGTATTCCCAGAGGGTGCCCTATGCACGTTGAGGAATCTAGAATATTTGAACGTGACTGGTAACAGGATGAGAGACATAAGCCATTTTCAATTCTCTTCAGCACATAGACATCCGACGGAAAAGTGCGGAGACAATCTATTAGTTTTAGATCTCTCTCGCAATGTCATAGATACTTTACCGCCGAATCTTCTGTCAGGATTGAGGAGACTACAAAAATTGTATTTCCAAGGCAATGGACTAAATTCAATCGCAGACAGTGCTCTTGAAGGACTTATATCATTAACTACAGTAAGATTCTCTGACAACCAACTTACAAGCTTGCCTCCAGAATTATTTAGCGATACCAAGGAACTGAAAGAAATATATCTAAACAACAATACTATAACAGTTCTCGCTCCAGGTTTATTTAGCGATCTAACTCAGCTTTTAGTGTTAGATTTGTCATACAACGAACTAACCTCAGACTGGATCAACACTTCTACTTTTTCAGGACTGAAAAGACTCGTTTACTTGGATTTCTCACACAATAGAGTGTCCAAAATGGAAATAGCTCTATTAAGGGATTTGCATAACTTGCAAATATTGAAAATGCAAGATAATTTTATTGAACACATTCCTGAAAATGTATTCAGTTCTTTGAGCAATTTACACACATTAACATTGTCAAATAATAGACTAACAAACATAGAAAGCTTTGCCTTTATGGGTCTACAAGTGCTATCCGTTTTGTCAATAGATAGTAATCGCATTTCCAAAATACACCCGCATGCCTTACGAAATTGTTCTTCTTTACAAGACCTACACATAAACGGAAATAGACTGGATGAGGTTCCCCTTGCTCTAAAAGAAATACCCCAACTGAAGACTCTTGATTTGGGAGAAAACCTAATTGTCAGCATAGAAAATGCATCTTTTATGACAATGGAACAAATGTATGGTCTCAGATTAACAGAAAACAATATTGGCAATATTAGCAAAGGAGTTTTCGATAAAATGACTTCGTTGAAAATTTTAAATTTATCAAGAAACAAAATTCATAAAATTGAAGCCGGTGCATTCGACGCAAACGTCAATTTACAAGCAATACGACTAGATGGAAATTATTTAACGGATATCGGTGGACTTTTCGCGAAACTGCCTAATTTAGTGTGGTTAAACATTTCTGACAACCGACTGGAATGGTTCGACTATGCTATGATTCCAACTGGATTGCAGTGGCTGGATATTCACGCTAACAGGATTGCTGAACTTGGAAATTACTTTGAGATTGAATCGCAGCTATCGCTCAGTACTTTCGACGCCAGTTCTAATAAGTTAACAGAAATAACTGGTAGTGCAATACCCAACTCAGTGGAAATGTTATATTTAAATGACAACCTAATATCTAAAGTGCAGTCGTATACTTTCTTCAAGAAACCAAATTTAACTAGAGTCGACCTGTATGGTAATAAAATTACAAGTTTAGATCCAAATTCTTTAAGGATTTCTGCTGTACCACAGGATAAAACAGTGCCAGAGTTCTTTATTGGTGGTAACCCACTGGAATGTGACTGTACAATGGACTGGTTGCAAAAAATAAATAGTGGAAACCGAGCTAGAACACAGCCGAAATTGATGGATTTAGACAGCATAAATTGCAAACTATTATACAGTCGTGGAAATGCTCATGTGGCGTTGATTGAAGCTGCTCCTCACCAGTTTTTGTGTAAATATGAATCTCACTGCCATGCATTGTGTCATTGTTGTGATTTTGATGCCTGTGACTGTGAAATGACTTGCCCTAACAACTGCACTTGTTACCACGACCCATCGTGGTCGGCTAATGTTGTCGATTGCGCCAACTCTGGTTATGTGAATATGTTGCCTGAGAAAATACCTATGGAAGCTACGCAGCTCTATCTCGATGGTAATGATATCAAAGTATTACCGAGTCATGCTTTTATCGGGCGTAAAAAGTTGAAGATTTTGTTTTTGAATGCGTCAAGTATTGAAACTATTCATAATAGAACATTCAATGGTTTGAAAGAATTGGAAATATTGCACTTAGATCACAACAGCATTTCAACGCTTGAAGGTCAAGAATTTGATGGATTAGATAACTTACGGGAACTGCACATAAATAATAATAAGATTAAACATATTGGCAAAGAAATGTTCAATCATATGGCACGCTTGAAAATACTTCACCTACATCATAATAGACTTGTCACGTTGACAGTGTGGCAAATTAATCCTGCGATAACGGAAATTACACTTTCATTTAATCCGTGGTCATGTGATTGCGAATACACTGAAATGTTTCGCGAGTGGACAAAAAGAGTGAGTTCAATAACGGATCTGTCAGACATCAAATGCATTTATTCGAAAGGAAATACGACTGAATTAATGGTTTATAACGAAAGCATATTTACCGACCCAGAAAATGGATTTAAAATTTCAAGTGAAAATGGGACTCTGTGTACTGGATTACCTAGTATAAACAACAGCATCAATGGCAATTTGACTGCTACTCGGACAATAATCACAAACGAAGATGTACAGGACTACATACCACTCCTAGTAGCAACTCTAGGGTGTTTTCTAATCGTATCGCTAGTGAGCATGCTTATTTTTATATTCAGACAAGAAATGCGAGTATGGTTCCACTCAAAGTTTGGTGTGAGACTATTTTATAGAGCAAGTGATAGAGAAGATTCTGAAAAAATGTACGATGCATTTTTGTGCTACAGTTCCAAAGATGAAGTATGGGTTACTGAGGAACTGGCACCGATGTTAGAGCGCGGTGACCCCTCATACAAACTTTGTCTCCACTACCGTGACCATGTGACAGAGAAGATAAGACAGGCTGTTGAATCTTCACGTCGCACTATCATGGTTCTCAGTGAAAATTTTTTAAGATGTGAGTGGGTGCGGTACGAGTTAAAATCTGCTCTCCATCAAGTGCTAAGAGACCGGCGAAAAAGACTGATTGTAGTGTTATTAGGTCAAGTGCCTCAAAAGGATCTCGATCCTGACATAAGACTGTATTTAAAAACGAATAAGTGTTTGCGTGCGGATGATAGACTGTTTTGGGAAAAGCTGAAATTTGCGTTGCCCGATGTGCGCAATAATCAACGGTGCCGTGGAGTTCCGAGCCCTGTGGTTAGCAGCGGCTTGCCCATGCACCGACACCACCACGCTAGAAACCACCTGGGCATGCTGCCGCAACCACCAGTGCACGGAGCACATCCTGTGCTCCCCCCACACCCTTCTCATCAGATGCCACCTCGAGCATCTCCCCGCACCATGTCCGTCCATGTTTAAAGTGATAATGAACTGTTGAAATGTAACTCAGTGAAAGAAGTGATTTTAAATACGAAACTAGTGATTTCGGACATTAAAATGTGACCGTTCTGTTTCATAATTGTGTTGGCTAGTCGGTTAGCGTATATGAACTGTACATAATTAATTATATTTGTAGTTATAGTAGTGTAAATATGCCTGATATTGTATATGTTTAATAATTAAGCTTAATTGTCAAATAATCCCTTACGAATATTAGGATTAAAGGTATGTTGTAACAACTTTGTTGGTATTACAATGTCTGTCATATTATGTGATCTGAGCTTAACTAAATCATGTATAAATAAATAGATATGTATGAGTTAGGCCTATTTAGGCTGTGTTTGTTGGGCAAAACTTGCCGACTACTATTATTTAAAATGGCAATAATGCCACAATCTGTGATAAAATTAGATATAGTTAGCGTTCATTTTATATCACATTAATGTACATATATTTTGTATTGTAGTCTGATCTAAAAGAATATTTATTGTGGAAAACACATAACGAAAATCGTAAATTTGGAGAAAAAATTAGATGAAAAATAAATTGCAATTCAATTATACCAAGTTTTCTCATTATATACCTAGATTTACCCACGACTTTTTAAGTTCAATTAAGTATATTAACACAAAAATACGCAACACTTACACCGCCGCCGCTGCTCGGTAGCATTTTACACACAATCATAGACAAAGCATACAAGTTAGTAATATCGCTATCCAGAAAGTTAAGTGCAAGAATGCGTAGGTATGGAACAATACAAGATTTTTTGTTTAATAATTAGATCTAGGTATTAACTGAGGCCCTAAATACAAAATCTTCATAAGGATTGAAGATTCATACATATTTCGTCCACTATCTAAAGATATGAAAATATTTTCCTTGTGTATTCGCCTAAGTTTATTGAATGTAACACCACGCCTGTATTCCCCGAAGGGGTAGGCAGAGGTGACTATAAAGTACACCCACTTTTTCCTAGTTATTATGGCCTTATTCACGTATTATTAATACAAATAACAATCGTTTCACCCTGTTGCATGTGCACCTCATGCAGCCTTACTTCATACATACAATTTGCATATAAATAGATACAATTCCTTTTTAAAATCCGGATTAATGTATTGTAATTAGTATGTCCACTGCATCCATATAGAGAAGTTGCAGCACATGATTAAACTACAAGTAAAAATAGCAAATGCAGGGGTTTAACAGTCTGTTTACAGTTTCTGGTAAATGTATTCATTATTGATGTAATTAACATTAATGAAGAGTAAGCACCATTCAAACAACATGATTAAATCTTTGGCCCTTTATGTAGTGTTATCCTTAAGCAAGTTCGAGAAACATAGCAGTAGCACAAGTTATATTGCTTGACTGTGTGGGATATGACTTAACACATTTAGGATAAATATTTATTTAAAGCAGATAATAGTCGTTTGCCACCAACATTCGTCAAACAGCCTATAATATCATATTTACTAGAAAAATAGGCTTATATTAACAGGACACAGCAATTAGCAAGAATTTGCAGAATCAAGTGAATCCTACGCATGAGGCCATTTACATTCCGTAAGTGAAACTTTATATTGCAGAGTCTAATAGGCATATTTAAAACATAAATTAGGCCTATTGTATGATTATGACGATATTACCATAAAACATAAAATAAATAAAGGTTGATGGGTCACTTATTCGTGTGTTAACACTTTTAAAATGACAAACAAGGTATGGGTGGGTTATTTATTTATTTAATTTTCACAACTGGTTAGCGCTTCAAAGTAATTAAGACCAATTTCACATTAACTCATATAGAAAATGAATTAATTAACTTGCTTGTTTCGATTTAATTTTTACAGTCATTTTAGCGCCACTAACGCGTCAGAAACCGATATCGCACGTATTTAAAAATCAGTTTTGAATGTTGGGTTTGCCTTTAACAAGAGCTTGAGATACTAAAATATATAATTATTGTTTGATTACATTCAATAATGCCCCGAAATAGATAAATTATTATTTTAATTATATAAATAAGTTAACACGTTCATAATTTTCCCATTAACTCCAATTCTATTAAAGCTACAATTTTAAACGGCAGTGTATATTGCACCCTGGTCAACATTCCATCTAAACGAGAACAAATCATAGCTATACCTACGTAAGTGGGTAAGCGTGAGCATGCGAAGTTTTTTGCCACAGGACCTGTGGGGATCCGGCCGACGACCGCGGCCCTTCAATCTGAGGTAACGAGCCCTCGCCTCACACGCCTCACACCTAAGTATGAGCGAACGAAACAACTAGAGGCTCGAACAAAAGGATAGAGCGCTAACACCTCGTACAAGATACGATTTACAAGTGTTTTACAGCCATGAGAATATTTTTGTCTGCAACAGATATTAGGTATGGGTAAGTATTTGTTGGAATTCGATGTAAATATATTTCCTATAATACAAGAAGATCGTTCTTATATTATAAAAACGATCTTCTTGCACAATAGTTCTTTATCTGACCACTAAAATGTTGTTCTAATCAACCATGATCTAAATATACACAGTCTATATTATTTTGTCTATTCAAAAAATAATAGGTAAACATTTCACAAAAGGACGAAATAACAAATTATTCTGTATCTCCTATTCGATTCCTTTATATGATGTGGTGTTACTAAATTGAATAAATCTAATAAGACGATGCCGTTTAAGCTTATAAGTTATAATAAATAAATAATTATACCTACATATATACACATACAGGCACCACTGAAATACAAGATTTACTAAATTGGTCAGATAAAATAATCTTTTAATTATGTTTTTATGTATTCTATTAACGTGTGTATTTTAATTGGATTAAATGAATATCAGCGAATTTATTATAAATTTACACGATGAAACATTTACCATTTATTTCTTATGTAGAGGTGTGTGTATAGTGAAAATAATTATAATCAACGGTAGTATCTTTCTACAGATCCAATCTAGAAAGATACTTTATTTACCAATTATAGTTTATCTGGATTCTGGAAAGTACTTACCTATATTACAAAACCCAATTAAAATGTATCATTTCTTTCAACTTGCATTAAAACTATATAATTATAATATAGGTAGTCAGGGCAACTTATATAAAGAAACACATCAAGTAAATATGCGGCAACAATGTATTTGTTTTATTATTTATTTTTGTATCCCAACTAGGTACGCTAAATAATGACCGCTTACGAGTAGCATAGTAAATCGTTCAAATAATCGATTCTTACTGGTTGCGCAGAAAAATAACTTTATTACGTAAAAATACAATACGTATAGTTATGTTTATTTTAGATAAAAGTTGTTTTTTTTTAATGTAATTTAATGCTTTGTTTCTTTTTTACCGATCAGCCAGAATTGGTTTTAGTAACAATAGGCGATACCTACTTTGGTAATTAGATAATTCTAATTATTAATACAAATAAAAACCATTTTATCGTGTTAATGTTAAGCGAAAAAATCGAAATAAATCATAATTAATTATGTTAATTTATAAATAGGTTAATAACTTTGTGACCAAATGTCCAAAAATAGCTTATGTTCAATTGAATTGGTTTCATAGATATTGCTAAAAGCGTGATAATAGATCCCAGTCAGTTGCGTTTCGTAACTCGTTGTCCATCCATCACGAGGGTAACGCTCCCCACGGCCGCAGACCCCGGCCAAACGCATACTGCGGTCAACGAAGACTAACTTCAGTCTATACTAATAACACCACGTATATCTAATAGATAGATAGATAGAATGTGCTTTATTGTACACCATAAAATACATGTCATAAACTTAATTTATTACATTATCGTTAATAATAATAAGAAATAATAATAATGGTGTGAAACTTAACTTGTATTCAGTCAAAACGTTTAACAACAATTTATCTACTTGTCAGTAATATAACAAGACTACTACTATTTACAAAATTGCAATGTCATGGTTGTTAACATGTCAAAATATATAATTACACAATTCAGTTTTTTGGAGGCGAATATAAATATCCGTCACAAGTGTCAGCAAAACATGATCTAGGGACAGAAACAACATGAAATAACAGACTCAGAAACAAGTTGCGTTCTCAGTCACCAGCCTCCATAAATTAAGCTAGAGAATAACACACAGGTGAAAAAAATAAAAACGCGACGCCGCTGTGTACAACATTAATCAGAGCTCTGAGAAGGCGTAGAGAATTTATTTTACGATTGTTACAGCACCGATGAAACGTTAAAAATGCTGTCGGAGCTATATTGAAACATTCGATGCATTGTTCGAGCCCGATTGAGTCGATAACGCACCGCGGTTCCGACTTATAGTTCCACTATAGCACCTTGTTGATTTTCCAACGTAAACTGTCGGATACGACCCGCCCGTAACTAGTTTCTTTTTTATTAGTACTGGTTTAGTGTAGAACGGAACGCGACTCCGTATCGATCGTACGATTAAACCACGAGATATCATAATCACCGGTCTGCGCGTTTATCGAAAGTATAATCGGAGAGCGGCAATAAATTTGTCTCATTTTAATATCCTAGAGCGTGTAATGTTCCGCCATAACCGTTCTCGATGTTTGGACTTAAATCTCATTAGAGGCGCGAGGGGGAAAAAACCGGGCATTGAGCCCGCCCGCGCCCGCCATACGAAAGAGTTCAACGAGATGCCGCGCCGCCTTGTTCGTATCCATAGTTATTTGAACAACTTGCATTACATACACCAAAAGTCAAAGATCACATTTTTTTTAAGCAACTATAACTCAACCTTTTTTATAAAAATACATATAAAATTATATATCAATAATATAATTATTTTTTAAGAAATGATTTTATAATGAGAATGACCAAATTATATAAAAAGTCATTATAATTATTATTATCAATTCAAACTAGTACGAAACTAGATTGTTAAAATTTTATGAAATAGGTATATTCATTATATCTACCAATTTCTTATTTAATTATATTCCAAGGTAGGTGGTAAAAATACAGTAAACACTCAGTTCGGCAGCGTATATAAAAGTGAGCATCTTGTTAAATCAAATAAAACATTTGAAATATATATTCACCAACAGTAATTTACATCGATCGATCACAAGTAGCATCAGTAAATATAAAAAATGCATGATATTTTTTCTGTCGGTTGTTAAAAAGCGATACTGTTAAAAAATAACGGTGCACCAAAGATGTTCGCGAAATCAGCTCCGGTGATGTTGACTGAGCGCTTGAGCCTCACTATAAATACGAGTGTTAATCTCTCTCGTTAACGTTATGAGACGCAACCTGTTATTTTGTGCTGCTATTACGAAACCAAACAATATCACGTGCTGGGTTCCGTTGTGACTCACCAAACTAACGATCTTCATTGGACGCGAAACAATTTTGACGCAAATTATACGCTGTTATAAGCAACAACGTTAATTAAGTTGCCTGCATGAGATTAATTTGATTATCAAATTCTTATTTCAATTATGTTCACAGGCAGTTATTATTTCAACAAAGCTATTTGTTTTAACTGCGTATCTCGAAATTAACGGATTATAATCTAGTCACGTCGTGAGACGAATGTACTTTGCATTAACCTCTTTTCGACACAAAAGCTGCTACAATTATGAAAATAGCTGCGGACCTATCACGTGTTGTGTTGTAACTGGAGCGTAATTCTTAATACACTAATTTATATTGAGAAACTTAGGACATAGGTGAACGTGCAAGCACAAGCTTAGCATGGATATCCTAGTGAGAATGTTAAGACTGAGTAAGTAGGTATAATTATTATGTGCACACTATTATGTTATGGTTAGAGAGCAGTTGAGACGTATAATGTCAATATAATGGAAGTATGTACTTCTAGGAATATCAAGAAACTTAATATATGTAAGATTAGAAAAAATAAATTTATTAGATTTCAAAAGGGAGTCTTTCAATATAATATATCCTCTAGGTAAAATCGCTAACATGTATTCTGATTCAGCCTGCTAAAATAAATCAAGATTACATCACTTCAATCTCACATTAAAATAACATTTATATTTTTAATTTGTAATAAATCAATTGAAACATGAACGATTTTATACATGAATTCGTCACACCTGGTTATAATGGCCCGAACATTTCTCGCCTAAACAAATGTAGTGGACGAAGCGTAAAACGACCAATAACATCGCTTTGTTTGGTCGTAAGTGGTCCAAGTGGTTACTTTAATTACTTATTGATATCCACTCAAGCCGCTAAGTGTGTTAGGCGGCTATGATCGGCCTATCAAGTTAAATACACCTGTTACTGTTATAACAGTAAGTGACTGAAAGAACCGAAATTATATTGACACGAGTACCTATCCTAAATAATTTGCGAAACAGTGACCAAAGAAGTCTTAATAAAAAAAATTAAAAAGATCCCGACGAATTGAGAACCTCCTCCTTTTTTTGAAGTCGGTTAAAAACAAACGCGTTCAGGTTTACAGGTTGTAAATACTAGTTTTTCTCTTCTAACTTAATCTGGCATCCATAAGACTAAAAACCAAAACCGATACTGGATAAAACAACAAACTCAAAGTTCCCAGACATTTCCACACCTCTCCAGACCACAGTATACCCAATGGTAACAAGCATAATTGGTTGCCGCAGGTTTAAACGAGTCGCTCGATATACTATAATGGTTAGAAGTATTTAACGGCGAGATAAAATCTTAACAAAAGCGATTTGGTTAGCCGTCTTGTTTTGGTACTCACATACCACACATATGCATCTATATACCAATCTAACAGGCCGTGACCAGTGAAACTTGACCTCTAATTCTTGAATACAATTCTCTTTTAATGTACTATAGATTGACGAACTGCGAGTGGAGTAAGGTGTCATTATAAAATGGCGGTTGTGTAAATGTATTGACCCCAGCTGCGTGCCGCGAGTGTCGGTGCCTCGTCTATGATATGTAAATGATAATTGGTTCCCGAATAGAAAACGTTCTGTTTATGTTGCTACGAACGTTCGGGGAGCAAGTGTCGATAATAATTTTAATACGCCCATACCGTACACTCTGGCTGTAATTATGTGATAAGATTATGTTAATATTTTATTTGTTTATAACACCATAATGTCAACACGTTACGTGCAACGTAAGAGATACGTTATGAATTATTATATCACACGAAAACACTGACACCAATAAAAGTTAACTACAATTTGATAATGTAAGTTCATTGAACCCAACTAGCAATATACGATAGAAAGTTTTGTATTATTTTATTTTAAACCTCGATTTCGGGAACACAATAAATACGAGAAAAGATATGACTGTGATTTAATAAAATAACAATAGCCGAACAATAAAATACAAATAAAATGATAAGCTCTTTATGAATCTCCACATGCTGCGACTTTGCCTAAATCCCTAACAATACATTAGAGAGCAAACTCATTTCTTACACAATCAAATAATCCGGCTCAAATCTATGTCGTCAGCATTTCACCCGGGGGAGCAGGCGAGACGCGACGGTGGCGACCGAGCCAACCTTTTGTCGTGAATGTCACGCCACTCGAATTATCAGAGACGCTTTTACTCATTAATGGACGGTTTTATTTGCTTTTATTTAATTTAGCATTTATTCAATCTGCCCCCGGCGCGATACGTGTTGTGTGCCGTGTTCTTATTTCGTTTGCACCTTTTGTGACAGGGCTCATTGAGGCCGAGGTGTCGGGATGTGTTCCCGCGGCTCGCGGCTCACTTTACACGTACAACTCCGGCGCCTTTCATCGCGCACAAAGCGTAATTGAATCCCACAGAATCCTACGCAGGCCGTAAGATTTAATAGGGCATTTAAACACTCGCATTGGCCATTGTGAGACGGTTTTGTATGCGATTATTCATCGCAAAACCACAACGCAGCTAGCTTTCCGCGAAAGCGCATTGCATGTGTTAGACTAAGTGCGGCATGAAATGTACCCCCACGTGTGGTTCCACATAAAGCCTTAAATACCGGTTCCACAAACACTGCACAACGCTAAAACACACACAGTTTGCGTAGCGAATCCAACCACACTGGGATATTATTTTCTTAATGTAATTGTTAATAGTTGCAGTAATTTTCTTAAACGAGAGACAGGAATTAATTTTAAGTGTAAAGTTGTGCGTAAGTTGTGTTGGCGTAAGAAGAACCCTCGGGCCCCGAGGCCTGTTCGTAGTCGTATAAATTTAACTGAACGTCAGAGCAGCTTAGTAGTGGTGTAACAACGAATAGGAACTAAACGTGTGGACTGAGTGCCGCCGTTGTAACATGACCTACCGTTTCTCTGGGCAACAACTTTCTAGTTAGAGTGTTGCAGCAAAGGATCGGAGTTCTCTTATAAATGGGCGCGTCAGTCAGCTCGTAAAATTGGAAATGGATCCTCGTAAATCGGCGATATTGAGCCGAGTCGCAAATTGCTGCGCGTACGCGGCCGTGCATTCGGGTTCTTGATCAGACTAAGGTTCACAGTACTTATATGCGCTTTTCTTAGAAAAGCTCATAAATTGTGATTCAATGAAACAATAAAAATAATATTGTTAAAGATTGTAACTCTTTTTTACTGCCTATATCTCATTATATTTGTAAAAATCAATTAAATCCGTTTTATTACTTGACTAATATTATTTATGATGATGGAAACAGATATTAATTTGTGGACGTTAACGTAAAAGTTTGCCGATTCTCTCTTAGAAAATGATAGAGTACATATAAATGTGCCTAGTATGAACCTTTTATTGTTTTAAAATAAAGTTGTTCTGTCAAAAACTTGAAATATTAATAAATTATGCAATACATTACGTTTGACGCTCATGTAACGTTATACTTTTGGTACGAAGGAGCTCGTAGGTGGGCGCGGTATAAATTAGTTTGTCATAGTTAATGTGTGCAAGTTATAGAAAATATACAGCGTACCTACTGTGACTGTTAGTTTAGAAATCTAAAAATCTATAAAAAAAGGAAGATAACCGGTCCATGCGTCAACTATAAAAATGCAATATCATACATCGATCAGGTACAAAGGGCCAACAATAGGTTGGCCATTGTGGACTGCTATCTAATCGTAATGAATATAAATTTTCAGATGACATTTACGATCGGTGCGCGCCGTGATACTGCATCTATATAAACGTGTTAGATAGAAGTTTTAATACACGCACACATTGGCAAGATCAACAATAAAATACTCGGGTGTACCGTCGGTATCAATTTGTAGCATCGCCAGCGTAAAATATCCCACTTATCTTTCCATTTATCAACAAATATTGTTAGGAGTCAGTGTTTTGAGCAAGTCAATTGCGATTCAATACTTGTGTAACACGGTTATCCGGATGTACCTATAGTTTATATGTAAGCGAACATAATAATTGTATACTGAATATATTTTACATAAAAATAAGCATAGAATAAACAATTCAGGTAAAACAATACTAACTAATGTTAGAATATTAGTGATATATACTGGTATACATTTATATTTATTTAAGCTGACAACACTAGATGTCACTTCCCTTCTCTCCATGGCTTGCACACGAAATGTAACTAAGTTAAGGTAATTAATTATTATAAATAAAGTAATATGTTAAACAAAGATAAATAAGTGTTTCTGTGCTCACGATCCATTATCAAAATATGGTAGCAGAGCGTGGTTAATGAAAAATGGAAAAAGATTGATAAAATATCGCAGGATTAAAAATAAAGTTGTGTTGTGCTGCGTCATACACGTGTGTGCTAAAAATAGAAAATGGAGCGTCAACAAATTGTAATTCCAATATTCGATGGCAAGGAATATGCAAATTGGAAAATTAGATTAACTAAATTTCTGCAATACAAAAAATGTCAAGAAGTTATTACGAGAAAAATCTTAAGCACAGATGACAAGGAAAAATGGGAAGACAAAGATGTGCAAGCGACAAACTACATTTACGGGGCAATAACAAATAAACAATTAGAATATATATCCGAGTGTGAAACGGCATATGATATAATGTGTAAGTTTGATTCTATGTATTTACAAGGCTCAACATCCTTGCAAATAGTTTACCGAAATAATCTTGAAAATTTGAAGTTAAAGAACTATCAAGAATTAGACGCCTTTTTCGATGATTTTGAAAAATCAGTTAATGAGTTAAAACAGGCAGGTGCAACAATATCAGAAAATGAAAAGTTGAACTACATGTTAAGAGCACTGCCCAGTGAATATAGTCACATTGGAGACTTATTGGATGTGTTGCCAAAAGAGGAAAGAACTGTGGAATATCTAACAAATAAAATTAAAATAAAATATTTGGCACAAAAACCACAAGAAAAGTCAGAAGTTCCGGATAAATCAAATGTCTTTAAGACAGAAACAAAGTCAGCCCCTAACTCAAATCTATGTTTTATTTGTGGAAAATCAGGCCATATGAAACGCAACTGTTGGTACAATCAAAGACAGCAAAATAGAAATACAATTAACAATCATAACAGAGGAAGAGGTCAATCAAATCGTTGGGGACGTGGTCGTGGATTTAATAATAGTGGTCGAGGTAGACACACTGATCTTATTGCATCAAACACACAGAATCAACAAAATGTTTTTCAAACTGCAGTTATTCAAAGTAACATGACATCAAGTGCAAGTGAAAATAAGAATCAAATTACATGGTTATTAGACAGTGGATGCACAGACCACATAATCAACAGCGATGAATATTATGAAAAGTCAGTTATATTGAAAAAACCAATACAAGTGAAAATTGGAGATGGACGGATGCTGGAGGCCACGAAGGTTGGTGATATTAAACTACATTTTCTTGTCTATGGCTCTAAATCATACATAACTGTAAAAAATGTATTCTATGTAAAACAAATGAAGGCAAACTTATTGAGTTATGCAAGGATCACAGATAATAACAACACAGTAATATCGAAAGGACAATGGGCAAAAATTTATGACTCAAATAGAAAAGTTATAGCTATAGCAAAAAAGGAAGAGAGTTTATACAAAGTGATCAGCTACATAGATATACATAGTAAAGTACAAGCAAATATATGTGAAAGTAAATTGACAGTGAAGGAAAAACTACATCGTACACTAGGCCATGTAAATTTTAAATATTTAGAAATACTATGTAAGGAACAGTTACTGGAAGGAATACCTAAAGAAATTGAATCAGAATATATGAAATGTGCTATATGTATAGAGAACAAAATGCATAACTTACCCTTTAAAAACAATAGAAGAAGAGCTCAAGATATATTAGAGATTGTGCATACAGATGTAAATGGACCACATAATACAGTAGGTTATGGTGGTGAAAAATACTTCGTGACATTCATAGATGACTACAGCAAATTGGCAAAAGTTTATTGCATCAAGTCCAAAGATCAAGTTACAGATTGTTTTATAGAATATGTAAATACAGTTCAAAACTTAACTGGAAAAATGATAAAAGAATTAAGATGTGACAATGGTAAAGAATATATGAACAGTAAGATGTATAGTTTTGCTAGAGAAAAAGGAATTATGATTAAGGCATGCCCAGCATATGTACATGAGCTGAACGGAACTGCAGAGAGATATAACAGAACTATTATGGATATGGCTAGATGTCTACTAGCAGAAGCAAGAGTAAATAAATGCTATTGGCCGGAAGTAATTCAGGCAGCAGCTTTTTTGAAAAATAGAAGTTTGGCAAATACTATATTAAGGAAAACACCCTATGAAATATTCTTTAATAAGAAACCATCAATAGAACAATTGAAATTGTATGGAAGTAGAGTTTATGTAAGAATTCCAGAAGAAAAAAGGAGATCTAAATGGGACAAAAAGGCAGAATTAGGTATATTACTTGGATATGTTGAAGTTGGCTATAAAGTACTGATAAATAATAGAATAATAGTTGCCAGACATGTTGATATTATAGAAGAAGATGTCAAGTTTATGAACAACAATGAAGATACAGATTCAGAGGAAGAAAAGCAAGAAGAAGAAAAGAAAAGAATAGAAAATAACTTACCAGAAGAGACTCAATTAATAGAACCAAGTTTTGATGACACCTCCATAAATGATGATCCTAATGATGATAAAGAACAAGGAAGAGCAAAAAGATCAATCAGACGTCCAATCAGATTTGATGAAGAATTCGGATATTACTGCATTTGTGCAAATTATTGTGATGCTATGATTCCAGCTACATTTCAGGAGGCGATGCAATGTGATGAGGCAAATCAATGGAAAGATGCAATGGACCGTGAACTGAGCAGCCTTGTTAAAAACAATACATGGACCCTTGTGAATAGACCAGAGGGCAAAGAGATTCTAGATGTGAAGTGGGTATACAAGAAGAAACCAGGTAACATTTTTAAAGCTCGTTTAGTAGTTAGAGGTTTTCAGCAAAAGGATAATATTGATGATACATACTCACCTGTTGCTAAAATGCAAACATTAAAATTGTTGTTATCTTATTCTTGTCAGTTTAGTTTACACGTTCATCAAATGGATGTGGAAACAGCCTTTTTAAATGGTAAAGTGATATCAGAAGTTTATGTAAAGCAACCTCAAGGTTATAATGATGTTTCTAATAAAGTTTATAAGTTAAATAAAGCTTTGTATGGATTAAAAGAAAGCCCTAGAGCTTGGTATGAGTGTTTTAACGATTTTATTAAGAATCTTGGTTTTTATAGAAGCAAGTATGATTATTGTCTTTATGTAAAAAAGGAGAGCAATGTAACAGTTTATATACTTCTATTTGTCGACGATTTATTAATTTGTTGTAGAGATGTTAACATTATTAATAATATAAAGAAACAATTGCATAATAAATTCAAAATGAAGGATTTAAATAAAGTAAAAAGCTATATTGGTATTGATATCGAATATGATTATGATAACTCTACAAATGTCTTAACATTGTGTCAGGAAAATTACATAGATTCTTTAGCTGAAAAATATAATATTAAAAATGCAAAATTGTTTAAGACACCTATGGAACCTAACTTGAAACTAAGTAAATGTGATGTAAATGAAGATGTTAAATATAGAAACTTGATAGGTGCACTCTTGTACATTAGTCATGGTACTAGACCAGACATATCTTACAGTGTAAATTATTTAAGTCGATTTCAGAATTGTTATGATGAAACACACTTTAAATATGCTTTGAGAGTCTTAAAATATTTGTATCTAACAAAAACTCTAAAACTAACTTACCGACAGAGTCTTAATACTGATAATATTGTAAATTGTTATGTAGATGCCGATTGGGCAGGAGATAGTACAGATAGAAAGTCAACTACAGGCTTTGTTATTGAATTGTTTGGAAATCCAATTGATTGGAAATCTAAAAAACAAACTTGTGTAACTAAATCATCTACCTTTGCAGAATATGTTGCATTATCTGAGGCTGTAACTGAGATAAATTTCTTGAAAAATGTAATAAGTGATATGTTTATTAAAATATGTAAACCTATTAGGATTTATGAAGATAACTCAGGAGCACTTGCTATTGCTAAATTTGGAAATTTTACTAAAAATTCTAAACATATTGAAGTACAGTATCATTATGTTCATGAAAACTATAAAAATAAAGTTATTGAAATTGTAAAGATAAACTCAGATTCAAATGTTGCTGATATACTTACCAAATCATTGGGAAAATTAAAATTTCTTAAGTTTAGAGAAATGTTAAAACTAGAATAGAATACTGAATTACCTATGTAAAACTTTAATAAATAAGAAAGAAAGAAAGGTTTTTAAGTTGTTTTGTTAATGTTCAAGATATATAAATGTGTGTGTATAACAAGAAAGAGTGTGTAAGCTAAATACAAATAAAATAAATAAATAATTATATAAGAACAAGAATAGGTACATATTAAGTTATAGTAATAAGATGTAAAATAAAAATATAAATGTAAGGAGGCGTGTTAGAATATTAGTGATATATACTGGTATACATTTATATTTATTTAAGCTGACAACACTAGATGTCACTTCCCTTCTCTCCATGGCTTGCACACGAAATGTAACTAAGTTAAGGTAATTAATTATTATAAATAAAGTAATATGTTAAACAAAGATAAATAAGTGTTTCTGTGCTCACGATCTATTATCAAAATAACTAATATCATCAATTCATCATCCAGAACGAATCAGTATCATATTTACATGCGGTTACATTTCCAATCTATCACCATACTAAACGCTGTAATACCATGTAAAATCTGCATGATATTATTCTAAAAGAGCTAGGCATTTCCCCTGCTCTTCCAATCACGTAAGACTTTTACGAGCTGTCGTTAACTACTGGCTCTAGCTAGACCACGTATAATTTTACCATTTATTGTTCACTATTTATAAATGTTTTAAATAGCGACATGGGTTTGTTTAAAATTGTACTGTCCTTCAAGCAATTGATTAATGCATGTGCACGTTTAAATGTTGTACATTTTAGTATCTAACCAATATTGACAAAGAAATTGCAATCACTCTAAGGTGTTGTGTTTTGTAGAGCAATAAGACCAATAATTAATATCTGGTAGATATTATGATTTTGATATATTATATGTAGTTAAGTTATTTTCTTTCAGAAGAACTCAAAATCTACTATTTATATGAGCAATATATTTGCAAACTTAAACAGAAAAAACTTAAGGCATAAGAGCACATAGGTAGGTTTTCCGTGAAAGAGTAACAAACATCCATACATCCATCCTCACAAGCTTTCTCGTTTATAGTATTAGTACTAGTAGGATTGCTCTACTTTCTAAATGTATTTTAATATATTGCAGCATTGCATGCGTTTACAGCTAAAAAAAATATGATGTATAAACTGTTAAAGGTATACATTTATATAAAATAGCTTCTTGTTGAATACAATGTAGTTTATAAGCATGATTTTAAAACTATTACAGTTATGTAGAAGAGTAGGTAAGTAATTAAGGCTGATTCAAAAACTCAGTTAAATTTACAAAAAATAATAACAATGAATATTCCTTTTGTTTTAAAACGAACAGCCTATACAAGTATACATGGTCACTGACTTGCTTAATTGTGAATCAAGAGAAATATACCTATACCGTAGCAGTGTGAACTGGGTACGCATTCAGTCGAGGATGCGAGCGGGTGAATTATTTATCACAATGACATCGGCTGGCATATAATTTGCCATGCACGCGGCCCACCATTATGCTCTTCGCCGATTCATTCGATATAATGAGAGCCGCACTCGCTACCGGCCATTTTTCCACACGGAGCAACCGAAACATCGCCGCTGCGTGAACTATAATCAAAACGAGTATTTTCAATACACGTCTCGTTTTAACTTTGTGTGGTGATTGAAACTTTGCTTCTTAAATTGTTTAGTGCTTCAACAATTACTTCATAAATTACGAATATGACAGCCACAATGCTTTTTAATGTTATAGTTTGACAATGCAACTACACCTACCACTTACTAGTCTGCCTCACTAGTTTGAATTTGGCCACTAACGACAAAATCCACATACATATGTTTAGTTGCAAGGCAACCTAAACGAGATTTAGGTAAAGTGACATTTTGCTAAAACAAAGGCCTTAAACTAAAGTCGAATGCTATTAAAGTATAATTTATATATTTCAAGCAAAATGCGGAAAAGTGATAATATTCTCCAAGAATATTATTAAATTTAAAATGGAAGGCTGTGAAAATAGTTTTCGTCTCGTTAATCTATTCTATGCTGGACGTGAACTTTTTCTCTGTCACAACCAGCCGTTGGCTGGCATGCATCGCCGTGCTAAACTAAGAATTACGTCTTGAAGTAAAATAAACGTTATGATACCGATTGAAACTGATATTTATTACCAATGAACTTGTGATCGTCATGTATTCCCAATAATTTATTTACTCAGCTTATTATTATATTAATTTTTAGATAGTTTTTCTGCCCATAGTATAAGTTGTGGTACATCAGATTCAGAATATGATAAGAGAAATTAGTTGCTTATTTTATATAAACTGCTGCTGGTGTGGCATACAAAACGGTCCTTTTCTACCCTACTGATAAGTCACAATAGAAAATGATTCACCGAAAGACAAAAGGGTATGAACATATTGTGCTAACATAAATGAATGTATAATTGCCCACGCAGCATGCTGCATTAGCACATCTAGATATCTAACAATGCAAATTAGTGTAGATATCAAAACGGTTGATCGGCGTTCAGTCGGTTTGCATATTGTGTATTGTATGGAGTTTATCTCGTTACATTAATCACTTAAGTCGCACGTATAAATAGATATGAACAAGACCAAAAAATGAGGCAAAAACTCAATCTGGATTTTATATACAGATATCAAACTAATAGTGCTTACTCATACAACATGATGATGTATTGAAATAAATTGGCATCCTGTGCTATCAAGGCTTTTTTTTCTATTTAACTCAATGTTTGTACAGCATGTCTATTACAGATATGAATTTAAGTTATTACGTATCAGTTTTTATGTAGCTCCACAAGAAGTATGATGACTACGAGTTTTCAAACATGTATTCTGAAAAGGGGTGTAAAATTAATACGAAGACTGAAAAACATACAAAAATACGGCCAAAAATGATGAATTATACAGGCTTTTTAAATGTATTGTAAGAGATAGCAGCTGCTTAGAAATTACGTCACGCCTACTTAGGCGTTAAAATTTACTATGCAACTACTTAATTGCATAGTAAATTTCACATCGCCCCGTACATTTAGCGGTTTGCGTGAAAGCTTTAGAAAATGCCCCCTCTACAAATTTCAAAACACTATTATCTCTATTCTTTCATGGATTTCAATTTTAATTTTCCAGATTTTAATTAATTACTTACTACATTTTTTTATGTAGTTATTCATCTCTATTTTCGAAACTAAAAATAATGACAGCACAAATGCGAAGTGGTAATAATTGTATACATGTGGAAAATATAAACAAAAAATATATTGTATTCCCGAATCTGACTGACACCTCAGAATTCCATCATCCATAAAATACTAATTTTAAAGCAGACGCATATAAAGGCCGGCGCAAACAAGAGTTATGGTATGGTCATAATCGTCTCTAGCACGCCATCTCTCATAACGAAGGGATCACGTAACAAACAATATGATACTAAACATTCTCAAAACTTTAACAACCGGTTAAATACGTCGATAAAATTTAATTATACTTATATATGAGAATCGATCGAAATGAACAGGCGCCGACCAATCAAGTATCAAGATGAAAATTTGTGTCACATATGTGATATTTTTGAATAAATTATTTTTCAAATTTGTGGAATCATCAAATATATACAAGTATTATGCTTGTAGCACTAGCCAATTTCCATATTTAGTCGGATCAAGATGATTAATGCAATGTTCAAACATCGCCATACAACAATTTTGAACCACGGATTAAGTCGCTACAAGGATTTAATTTACTCATCAAAAATAATATTTTAAAGATTATGAGAGATATTAGACATTTCCAACGGCATTTTACAGTAATATAATATGAAACCGACAAGAAAAAATTAACAGACGATGTAGAGACGTGATAAATTGTTGTTACAATAGTGAACTATGACACACGTTAGGTTTGAGTTCGACGTGAGTATAAGTCTGACATACCAACCGCAGCTATGGCTACGTCTCGCCGGTCATCTAAAAAAAGTGACGCCTCATTGATGTATTGACTAAAACGAAGGCTTCTAGACCGTTAGCTATTTAACAAAAGGATACGACTATTAATCACGCTACGATGACTATCTTTAACTTATCATGCACGGAAGAGTTTAGATACTTGTGGTACCGCTCAACATGATACGTTTTGCTACCGATACTGCAAGTTACATTAAATTGGCTTCAATAATTTGAGTTCAAGACAATCTTCAAAAAAACTATTCCGACGTCGTATTGCCTTACATGTATATAATTGAAATATACCATAGATAGTAAGATTCTTCCTATCCATTAAGACAAATAAATAAATTATTTCATAATTAAACAGCAAAACGAACTGTCGGCAATTGTTTTGAGCAAAAACGATAATGCAAGATAAAAATAATCTGAAATGAAATGAACCTTGATATACAATAAAAAACAGTAGGTGTATGCACAAGTCATTTTTATTTACCTCTTTTGCACGCAAATAAGCTTTTCATACTTCTCATTAAGATAACACATACAAATAAATTCTAATCTCATAAAAAAAACTATATCTTAACAGTTATTTTAGGATTCAGTTCCATCTACCGTGCCTCACATGTGTACCAAATGTGTATTGACATGGTACTGGATACGCTCACATTGGTGCGAATGACGAAATTTACTGTATGCCAGGCATTGGCACCATTAAGCCAATCCGCTAGCCAATAAGGTGGACACTTGACGTATGTCTTTCCATTAGGTTAGCGCGCAAGAAATACATCACAGCGAGCCTTAATCAAAGACGCGAAGAAACCAGCTAAGATTAATAGGTGGACAGAGGGGAAAAATGCGCAAAATTGGGGATTGGATACATACAAGCTGGACATACAAAATATGAACTCGGTGGTTGGGCAAAACAATATTTTTAAGTTTCACAAGGAATGTAAAGCTTTCACTTTCACAAACATTTTTCCGTTTCTATAATATAACATGAGCCATGTTAGAGGAGCACAGTTTTACCATTTACAGTCTATTATAAGTAGGAAGGTCTCAAAATGAGAACAGTAGGTAAGTATGATTTTATGTAAGAGCCGCTATAACTCCAAGTCATAATTAAATAATCGCGTGGTCGCCGCAGTTTTGCAAAAAAGTTAAAACTTTTCTTAAAAGCGTGGCAGATGAGACCCACTCAAGGGTTAATTAAAACGAATGGACGGTCATCCGCGAGCAGAATGTCGAAGTTTAGCGGATCACCAATTTCAAATATTGTTACAAACTCAACTCCGCGTTTCTTTAATTAAAATTAACGACGCAAAACTTTGACAGTCAAACGAATTATTAGTACAGAAGGAAACTTTTAATTAGTTCGCCTCCTTCCAGCAATACTTTTGTGCATTTACTTGCCTAAGTAATTTAAATTAATTTAAATTCTTTCTATGCCATACATAAATAGTAAATGAGCTCCCTCATGTTCAGTTTAATAATAGACAATTATCGTTTTATTATTTCCATACATAAGAATTATTAGGCTTTCATACAAACACAAAAGCATTTTTAAACATAGATACATTTGAAATTTTTTCTATACTAACTTATAGCTTCAATCAAAATTGTTATTCACGCCAAAAAAATAAACAATCTTAAATATAAATTGCGCTTGTACGCCTTCAAACCGTAGAGTTGATAAGTTTAAAATTATAAATTTCACGCCGATAGCCTGCGTGTCCAGATCCATGACAATGTTTGACAGCTACTGCTATTGAGCTTTATCGAATCATGCATGTCTAAATAAAAAATGATCGACTAGTACACATATTTGTAAAGTAATCTTTAAACGCATCGAACGCGCTGCGACCTTTGTTTTGGTATAGATATATAAAAAAAAGTAGTAAAATATTATGTTCATACAGATCGGTAGCACCACGTGCCACGTTGTTAATTTGCATACAACCGTTAGGCGTTCAAAGTGCGCTGAAAACTCAAGGAAATGCATAAGTGCGACCGGCTAATCTTACATTGTAGAAGCTTCTGCGTTTTTCAAATATTTTATAATAATAATTTTAAGTATTACTTCTGTATATGCAAATTACATAAAAAGTACAAGGAAAACAACAGCAATTACTAACAAAACTTGGCTAAAATTGTCACAGTGCGTGAATCGTTACAAGTGCATTGGTCCGCATATTCACACCTCATGAAGCCCCGGGGAGTAAAAACCGGCTGGCCGGCGCGGCGCGGCGCGGCGACGGCTCGCCACCGAGGCCAACTTAAGATACCTTTTAATTTGACCACTCTCTACCTCGGCGCCTACGCGCACCGACGTAAACAAATCGTGAGACGAGATCAATGAATATTAAGCAACCTCCGAAACAATTTCCAACACCGTCTCAAGATAAAATAAATAATTCTCTCCAAATAAACGCGGGGAAAGAAACACTGATTGCTTCATAAATTGTCAAAATGTTGCCATGTGCAAATAAGTTCCGCCAATCGTTCTCGACTGGAATAATGAACAACATGAGGCAAATTACCAAAATAAAATAATATTTTTCTTAATAAATTCCATCCCGTTTGTGAAAGTGATTAAGATATTTATATTATGCGTGTAATACTTATGAAATCCAACGTGATTAATTTTATATCACACCAGAACTTTTCTAAATATTTAAATACAATGACATAAATTAATATGTATTATGAACAAGCATACAAAGGAAATAAATAAAATCTAATCCAACCAATTGCCAATATTCTGCATCATTGAAATAATTGAGTACCTAATTGTAAGAAAAACACTATCAAACAGTACCTAACTGTTATCATTGTTTCGATTTCATTTGATGTTAATATTAATATAAAAACTAACACATCATAAACTTTCCTTCTTAGATATATAAAATTATTTTTATCAGATAATGTAATGATCGCCGCGCCGGAGGCAAGCCTCGCTTACAGAAATTGGTGTACAAGCATTGGATGTATTTTATAAAATACCGTTAACAAAACGAACATCGAACTTGACAAATTGCTTACGCTCCTAATATCCAGACACCTCGGCCTCTGAGGAGATAGGAGTCTTTATCAACACTTACATCTACACTATGTTTAGATTCCGAGATAACTTGATCGAGTTGATGCGGGGACCGGGGCGCGCGCACAGCACTAGTGTTGCCACTAACTAGCGATAAAGCTTATATTATTTTATTTGTATTACGTGACACTAAGCCACTATCATTATACGAATTTCTTTATTAATTTTCGAAAGCCATAAATGGGAATATTACACGGCATGGTGTTTCACGATCTAATAATTTAAAGTCAAGGAACCGAGTATGTTGCCATATACAGCCTGTGTCTAATGGATACGAGCTATCGTAAAGGTGTATTTACGGTGTTGTAACTTATTTTTATTGAACACATTAAGGTGCAGCTCTATTCTGAACTAACTAGTTCAGTATCGAACGCGCCAGCTCGTAGAGCGTCGTCTGTCGCACATCAATACGGTGAGCACAATCAATATGTTAATATCTGAGATAAGGCAGTCAGATTCCTGAACATAAAACATATAGTCACCGACGTGGAACAAGAGTAACCCACATTCTTGAGTGATACAATCATAAATAAGGCAATCATCTCACCGTTGTAAAGACAAATCTGATGAGATTTTCTCGTTGTTATCTCAATAATATGTAAATAGACTCTTTCAAAACTAATAATATATAATATAATCACCTAAATAAACTTATCTAGGTAATCTATGCTTGATCTAAAATTGTGCACAACCGGTTAAACTTTTACTAAAGTTGAAATAGTAAATTAAGAATATAAGATAATAATCTACATGTTAATTTCTGATACCTATTCATTATTTATATTAGGACATGTAAAATTACATGTGTGAAATGAAAATTCCATAGAAATCGGCTAAATATTATAAATATTTTCTGAACGGACAAATCGATAAGACAACACATCTGAAAATCATTTACCATTGATCGAACAACGGTTAAACAATTATTAGACTTCACATTTTATGCCTACGTCCAGGAATATTTTTATAATAATTAAAACTCAAAATATGTGCGCCGTAAAATCGTGATTGGCTCCAAGTGAAAACTCGTTAGGTTGATCGTAAAAGTCGACAATAATTAGGCGGCCACAACCGCGAGAACCGATATGAGCTGATTACGAAAGAAATACAGTCTTACCGCGTTGATTTATTGTGCACTGCGCTGGGTTTCATCGCCTTACCACACCAACACCGTACTTCCATACATGTACTTAATGTGGAGTTAATGAAAAGAAATTCTTAACATTCGTCTTCTTGACTATGTAATAGTGGAAATACAAAGTTGAAATATTGTTATTCATAAAAATAACAAGCAAATCCAATAATGGCCTCTCTGAATTAACTTTTTATAGACGCCTCACTCAATAACATTATTAAGTAATTTTGTACAATCACGGTAGATTAAAATATAAATCCTTAATTACAACTTAATTCTTCTGTCAGCCTTTTATTATATCAATATAAAGACACACAAAAGAGTTATTTATACACCAGTTCGCCAGGGCGAATATTTGACTTAATTGTTTCATATATTCAACTTTCAATAAGCAACACTAAACCTTTACTTACCTGGTAGTATTTAACTCAATATATAAATAGTAAAATATTCACTTATGGCTAGCTGTAGCTGACCTGTTTCCATTTTACAATTTATTCATGTCGGTACATAGAAGTTTTAGCAATCGGCAGCAGATTAGCTTTCTGACATCAAATCATCTGCACCTACATAACATAACAATATACAAACTACTGTAATTTTACAATTTGCACACAGACTGAGGAATATGTCAATAAGATAATTTATGAGTATAAGTATACGCAAAATCTGCATAGCATATTTATGTAACAAAGCTCAAATTAGAATACTATAAGTTCTCGCACGAAGCAATTTCAATCTTCTAATATGATAAACGATTCGTTCAAGAGAGCAATTACGCTAGTCAGTATTAGAAGCAAAGCAACAGCTACAACCATTACGTGTATACCGTGAAATCCATAGACCATTAACACTTTACAATTTGCCACAAACACTTATTAGCCGCCTGTTAAATATGTGGTGAATAAAGCTTTTTAGATTGCTTGTTTACCTGGTCCCGTTTCAATAAAACCCGTATAAACCATTCGCGTATTTCGAAACACCGAATACAGGTTGTAATTGCGGTAACATAGAGTTCTTGAACAAACGGTAGGCATGCAAAAACTGAATAAATGGAGAATGTTTTTGTGTGTATGGTTCCCAGTAGGTTGTTAGAAGCTTGCTCTAGATCGGAATTGTCGCCTACATTTGTCAGTCATGGCGCGAGGCACGCGCTTGATCCCGAGGTCATGCATGCTCTCGTCTCACTCGTTTCTGCCTCGTTAACACGCTCATTTCAATCCACCTTGTAATGTACAGTAAGATACCGCATAGTGTCGATGGTAATCGCCCGCTTGGTACTATTACTTGAACTCTTGACAGACTATGAAAAGCCAAACATTATAGCTAAGCTATACTTACTCTCCATACGTTACTTCTAAAACAAAGCATTCAATAATTATAACAATATCAGTAATTTAAACTCTGTTTCATATACCAAGACTAGGCATTACATTACGACTGTGGGATTTTTCTATTGTTCGCCTATTTGTGGGGTGATCTACCCTATTTGTGAGAGACATATAAACGATATTTATATTATGGAATGAGCCAGTTATCAATCAGATACACGCAAAGTCTAACGGACCTACCAATTGTCCAAGTCGTTTATTTGTACAGAAAGACAAAACACGTTTTGGTAACATGCACATGGTAATAACGCACACCATATTCATTTTAAAGGTCAAAAACCCCAAATGATGAAATTAGTAAAAAAATACTGTATAAGTTGTTAAACGTCGTTTTACCAGTATGGCACATATAATTATGGGCAAATTCAACTTAGACGCATATTATTAGTAGCAGCAAATTTTGATCGCTTTACATAATACATACATAAAGTCACGCCTATTTCCACGAGGGGTAGGCAGAGATCGCTTTATAGGGTAAATTAGGTTAGCCACTTCAATTTATGAACCCAAATACCTTAACAACCCTTTATCCTAAATATCTTATTCATAATCGTATTGTTGTTCTAACTAAACGACTAAAGTTATCAAACCAATTGCCATATCCGGTTACGTTTGAGATTTCATGTCATACTAATAACACTTCCCCATTTAAAACAGATAGATATTTATGTTTATTCGGCCCATATAATATGCAAATTTTCAAATAAAAATACAAATAAATTAACTACCGGAGACAGTAAATCTGGTACCTATAAAATAAAAACTCTTGAAATATTATCGGTATAAATGTGTCTTACACATTTAATAGCCCCTATTTCTTTATTCGGCTACTGAAGAAGGTATGTACTAATTTAAGTGATACTTAAACATCAAAGAACGTGTATGTGACATATACGACGATTTTTTAACGTCTATCAACCCACATACTTTCTAGAGATTCTATTATACACTCTCAAATATATAAAAAAGCCTTTAAAAGTATCAGACTAAAAATACTGCAACAGAAATATTATGTTGTAACAAAAGTTACGCCTGAACCCATAAAACATTGTACATAATGTTTAACTGCGTGAATTAACACAAACTTATCTTATGAACTTCTACTGAAATCCAGTAATTTTGCGTGCACTACCTACGACGATAATACTCACAACATCGATTTACCTTCAAAAAGACTTTTACTAATGCTCAATTAAAATGTCGTTCGATTAAAAATTATTGCTGGGATTATGCAACATATAATAAGTAGCTTCTATTGAAACTATACAGTGCAAATGCAGGTAATCGAAGTGAAATTAATAATTAATCGCTTGAGCTTTGTTCTGCACTGTGTCGTAGGCCTTAGTAAACACGCAACGGCTATTGAATTGCACCCTACCCTCAGAGTGCAAAACTATTGTACTCTTTCTTGTGTAACCTTCCTTCTGATTTGGTTATATTTGTACTCTTTATGCTAAAACGATGTACTTAAGTTAAGGTGAAGTATTTAATTATTGTAATGTTATTAGTATTAAGATGCATTTTTATTTCTTTTCTTTTTATCTACGCTTGCTGGAAGAAAGCATTGTTGTAAACCCGTATTTATATTTTCTCTATAAGTGAATTTGTAATTCTTTTGAGAAATAAATATCTTTAACCGTAAATTATTTATTTATCTATACATTTTTGTACAAGGGCGGACTGAATGCCATTGGGCATTTTCTACCAGTCAATCTTAGAGTGATGCAGAGTGGAACAGTGTTAGATACAATAATTAATATTTAAGGAATTGCGGTAAATCGATGAAATGTCGGTTGAACTCGGTACAGCCCTTGCTGCCTTATTAAAGATATAAAATATACCTGACAGCTGAACAGCCATACGAGAAGATAGGTGCTTGGTGATGCGGGCAGAAGCGTGGGTTAATCGAGTCAGCGGTAACAGGATTATGTCATTAAAACTGCATCACTCGCTCGTCCGCTCACCTAACTGGACTTTGAAGATTCAGGCGCAAAGCTAGACAATTTTATACTTTGTTCAGAGTTAACTTAATTTTATTCAACCGAAGTCGCCAATCGCACTTAATCCAGATTATTTTTATGGTAGCGTATTCGAAGACAGCGTGCGACTGCCGCATGGCATGCCTTCCCATTACCGCTTGCGTTCCGAGCAAACCCTAAAATTGGAAGACAAATTTGTCAATTTAAATTCCATTGGTGGAATTTAACGAATAGTCTGCACCAGTGTCAACAACAGTAAAATATTTTGTTACCTACTTCTGGATTAAGTAATTAATGTTTTATTATTTCTATGAATGGATTTTTCTTTTTATTACCTATTCTACCTAAACCTCTCCCTCTTTACTTTAATCTAATCTAAGCTTAATGTGCGAAATACGCTAGGAAAAAGTATAATAGTAAATTTAACTATAGATAAGTAACAGGAATTTATTAATAACATTTTTATTGTACCGTTTCTTCTTCCCGGCAATGGCACTGGGAAGTAGTGAAAGATGTGCTTTTTGAGAGCTGGCTTTTTGGAGGAGTACATAGTTGTTTTTTAACGTAATACAAATATTACGTTAAAAAACAACTATGTACTCCTAAAAGTCTAATTTATATAGTTAAATAATATTTTGTATAGATTTTATTACATTCGTAATCGGCGTATATCAAACGGATGTTGAAGATCAAAATTTGTGAACTTCGTTACATTATATATTAACATCTTAATTATTGATCGCGTGAGTAAATTTATAGCAGGTCTGCCCGAAAGATAATTTTACAAAGCAAAATAAATACGACAGAGGGACCAAGGCCATAATTAAGAATTAAAGCTCTTTCCGAAATTGTCGCGAGAAGCCGGAGGAGACTCCTGATTTATCGCCGCCGAATAATATTTCCAGTTAAATTGAAAATGTAAATAAGAATTCGCACCAGATTAATCGATAAACTGTGCAAGTGAATTTGTAGTAAATTATGGAGATGTCTTTTAACGTTACTCCTTTTTATCGCCGCAAATGAAAGTTATAATAAATTGTGCTGTATCATAAGTCTAAATCAACGTGGAGAAACCGATTATATTCTTTACTTGACTTTGGTACTGAATTATGCGTTCATAGTGCATACTTGTATGCAACAAGGAGGTCGAGAAAGTCAAAGTGAAGCGCGACAAGTTTGTGGTGCAAAAAGTGCTAGTGTAATGGCGGCAGGCGAAACGGGCCGCTGTTTTTGTGGAGGCCGTCAAAGCTCGGTGTCGCGCGACGCGTCGGCCACTCAAGTGCGGCCCCCTCTAATTGGACGTCTACCTGTTGCTTCGCCTTACTGTTTTTTTCAGTTCTCGAGCGAATACACTCTGAGATGAGCACTTTACGTGAACAGTTTCGTAATACACCACTAGACAATTTTTCTTGATGTCTTGCGCTTTTTTATTTATGCCAGTGTATCTTAAAAATGCCAGATGAAGTTGTGAAGTTATTAAGATGCATTAACACAATTTCTGCTAAAAATTCTTAAAGTACCAAAACACAATACCTGAAACTTTTCAAGGTCTGTGAATGTGTTGCATACTTACTTTTAATATAAGAGAGTTATCGTTTGGCTAAAGATGTCAAGGAGTTGTTACATCCTAAATCGCTGAATAATTGGTTTAAATTTGAAGACTAAACAATTTCCGTAACACGCATAATTTTTCACTTATTCGTTTTCGACAACGTACCATATTGGTTCTGTAGTGTAAGCGATTTATATTTAAGACTTTAACTTGAAAAAGTCATGATTTATTTAAACACCTGCTTACAGGTTAATGTCGGTAGAACGAAGGAACTCAAAATTCTAAAAAAAGGGGAGTAAACGTGACCTACTACTTTCTACTGAACAACGGCACTGGCATGTTACAGTACGGTCTCATGATGATCGGTTATTTTAGGTTGTTTTTTAATCACTAATAACTGATGAAGCGTGTCCACCGCGTGAGCTTAGGGTTGGCACAAAATGTTGGTCATAGGGCGGGCATACTATACTTGAATTATAAAGTAAAGTAATAGCAATTAAAAACAACAGTTTTATTAGCAGCAGAAGGATGTATTCATTCATCATTTAATTCATTCTTTATATTATATCTTAAAGGAACTGTGCACATAACAGCTATACAATTTGAGAAATAATCTCAAGGAAAAGGGCTGAGCTTAACCCTAAAGGCAAACAAGTGCGCGACGGTCCGACGCGTACGGCGATTCTCCACGCGCGCGCGCCGTCGTGCGACCGGCCAACCGCCGGAAACGCAGTGACAAGTGAACAAAAACTCACCAACGTTCATTCATGGTTTTTTCCCCATAAACCTCAGAGGAACAAGTTCACGATACGAAAGAACATAATTGAAAAAAAAATTAAAAGTTACTTTGTATGTCCAATTTAATATACCATAACAAATCCTCGGCTAATTTTTACCGCATAATTAAAAACCATATACCTGACACCAATAGACTGACAAATCATGACGTAAAAAAATATATAATCTACCTTAATAGTACATATTTCGTACCTATCTTGTTAAAAGAAAAATATATCGCTAGCAACTTATGTAGTTAGCATTATTATGAGGGCGTAAAACAAGAGGCAATCCAACTAAATACATATAATAGTATATTAGTCGAATTCGCTTAGTATAAGCGCTCCCAAATTTGGTGTCAATCTGATCATTCCTATTTAGCATTGAAGAAATAACAAGCAAAGTAAGATGAAATCAGGCATATGGCTATTAGTTAAATGATTTCCACCGCGAGTGTATGTAGGTCCCGAGGTATTGTGGTATAAATAAGTTGGTTTTGACGATAAGCGGCGGGTGGTTGCACGATCGCCCCCGCAGCCGTAGCCGCCATTGTTTTGACGTGCCGGTTGATTTGTGCGCGAGCGCCGCGATCGATCGCCCGCGCCAATTTATTACCTTTCCTAGGCTCTCATGCGCCGAACTGCATTACCCGCAAATTAGAGAGAACGGTTGTTCCACTTGCTCTTCTAGTGAGACAATTAGTTGTAATTTAAGAAAATCAAGGAGATGACCACGTTTGATTCATATAATTAATTAAAATGGTTGTCTTCTCCTATTATCTTTAGAATAAATACGTTTTGTGTTTTCTCAGACCTTAGGCTATACCTATGTCTTGTTTTACGGATAGTATAGAGCTTTCGACAAGACGTAACAACAAGTAATGTTCAGAGTGCATCTAGTAGACCCGATCTTTACAATAAGCTACCTTATATATTTAAGTTGATTAGGCTTATGTAGCGTCCACGTGAATCTTTATAGATTTTCTTTTTATATTCCGTACCTGATCTACCGTTACATCAATTCTATAATTAAGTCTCAGATTCATTGTTGTTTTGTAGTTGTTTGAAAAGGTAATAATGAAGTTGAATTGAGTCATCAAAAATAAAAAAGGAAAAGTAATGAGGTTGAACACGTAATCTCACACGAGCCGATAACGGCTGAGCTATAAACTTGGTACTAAAGCAGTAATTAATGTAACTAACATTCATTATACGCGAAGCTGTTGGTACCTGCGAAGCGAACGAATGTAAACAATCATTCGATTAGTTATTCCGGTAAGCGACGCATTACCGTTTTAATAGTATCGATAGCCTAGCTTTGATTAAAAACTTAATGAACTCGCGAGGGAAGTCAAGCAACTACAAAAGCTATTTCCTTGCTTAACAAATATATTATGACCATATTATATTATAATTATCATAGCTATATTATCATTTGATGACAAAATAAAATGATAATATAGCTGTAAAATGTAAAAGTTGAATAACTACCAGGTTCATTGTAACATGGTAATCGATACCCACTGCAACCTAAACAATTAAACCGGTGTCGCGACGGATGCGATTGAAAATCGTAAATATCGGCGGCGCGGCGCACGTGACACACTAGCTCGTATATAAACTACGAAGTCGGGATCCAATTTCGGTGAAATTTAATGTAAATGCATGAATTTTCCCCGTGCCACTCGTACAATCAGTGTCGAGAGCTGACATTTGCATATGCGTTGCTGAAATTTCAGAATAGCTATTCCGCCAAGCTTAACCGAGTTCAAAACTCGGCGGGCACACGATCCGAGGAAATGTTGCTGCAATGTGGCGGGATGTATCCTCGTGTCTGACATAACGGGACGAGCGACTCTTCAGAATCTAATATTAAATCGCGTACTACATTCTTAGAATACCCGTACGCCACAAAAATGGTACGTGGAGTGGCACGGTAGCATCGTGAAGCCCCAAATGTTTTAAGTGCAACTTATCCGTAGGCCATATGTTTTCAAAAGATCATAAGGGCTCGCGCCATACTAAGTGCGTGCCTCAAACAGATTTATTGTAAAAACTGAGCAGGTGCCGCGATTGGTGGCAAATTGGTTGGAAAATCTTATCGGCGTTAACCCGCACGCTGCGTTGCCGTCGGGCTCAAATGACATCCCACATGTCAATACCTGGGACGCGAGGTGTACAATACCACATAGCCAACAACCGGTTTATTTATTATATAACCGTTGCCATGACTATGATGATCCTATACCTACATCTGACTCCTTATTTCAAAGCTAAAAGGCGCTTCTGCATCAGTCAGAGGATGTTCGTCGCCTCGAATATGAAGTGCGCCCCGAATACGGCAGTAGATCTAGTTAACGGTTTTCCCAGACTCCGTTTATCCTCCGAGGCGTTTCGACTGATTGGAATACCTCGAAGACAACGGGTGCAGAGAAAGCAATCTCAATTTATGAGTTGCGAAGTAGGTACGTTAGAACCTGTTTGTACCTACTTTGTAGTGAAAAATAAGACATTACATAAAAATAAGATGGCATCAGTAGCTATGTTTTTCCCCTACTTATTTTATAAACTATTTTTTTTTATCCAGTTTACTATCTATTAAAATTATTTCCAGTAAACTGTTACAAAGGTTCATATAGATTTGATACTTCATTTACCCATAAAATATGTTATGTCCAAAAGTCAATAATTTATTGCATTCAAATTATTAACTTTTGGACACAACATTTCTCAAGCTATGATGAAAAGTAAGAAGTAATATGTACGCTGACGTGCCGTTTTAGTAAACCAGGTAGCTCGTTTGTATCGTCAGAGCTGTTCTCATTTTACTTAAACAGGCAAATTACAGCGAACGCATCGGTACTTTGCACATATCGTACTAAACTAAATCATAAAAGCTTCACCCTCCTTGGCAATCGGATAAAATGAGACACGTCCCTACAACTCATAAAAAGTGTACAAAACGACATGGTTCGCTATCCTGACAATACGCAAAGAGTACGCATTATTTAACAGTGGTCCATAAAACGTGGAATCGCACAAGTTGCCATCGTAAACGCCTGAGCCATGTCAAGTAAAATTAAACCTGAGAAACAAAAGTAACACTTACGCAACAATATTACTAATAAGATTTTTTACAATGCTACATACTCTCTGCAAATAGGCAGAAACACATATATTTGTATACTAATATATAAATTCAATAAAAATACTGTTTTTAAAGTATATAACACACAAGTAAAATAAACCAAATTTAAGTCCATTTATAATGAGAAAATCTAGACCGTATACATCCGCGACATTTAAACTAACAAGCTAACGTCTAGACGTGTAGTAGGTACCAACATTGTCAAGTTAATATACCAATATAAAAGTGTTGCAATAAACTAAATAAGGATCAGCAAGCACACACCTAATAATAATAATCCTAAATAAAACTTGGTTTGAACAGTGTATTTTTGTGAACTTTCGAGCCAATTTACAATGAACATGACGTGCCAGAACAAGGACGTTTGAGGATTTTTAAATTATGTCTATAGCTATCAGAAAATGACGCGACACACGCTTGAGATTAAAATTAAACCCACGCCTGTCTCGCATTACAAGTCCAACGGAGTGCGAGTCTCGTGTGAAACCATTCATAGTGGAGTTTATTCGTATTGCTTACCGAGACGGTATGACCAGGCGATGGCTGAACAAAGGCCTTCTAAAATTCAAAAGAGATCAACATTAATTTCATCAATATAAATAGAAGAAACTATAATGGGTGCATTTATACTACTATTACTGGTTATCAAAGAGCAATTAAAGAGACAGCGCGCGAACCGAGAGCCACCGAGCCCGCACGCTCGATTTACTTTTGACTTCGATTAATCGTTCTTTTTGTTCGACTCCAATCTTTTACATTTGCATAAGAATGTTTGTGCTGCTGGTCTCAGTGTGACGCGTGGCTGATATTTACCTACATGCAACAAAACCGACGTTATCGTGCGAATAGTGTGAAAGAAATATCTATTTCAGTTGCGTAAGTATCTCATTGCAAGTAGAGGCTATCATTAGACAAAAGAAAATAAATAAGCACTCGTTCGATGAACAAGGATTTACGATTGAAACACTCATCTATAAATAAACATTGTAAAGAATGCAACGTATTTATATAAACGAGGCATTGACGCGCTGACACTGTTGATGAGTCATAACGCAAGTCATGCGTCTGCGCTGCGGAGGACGACCGGCGCGTTTGCGCAACTTGCGCGCACGCCACGTCCATGCGAACTTGAACTCGCAGACGGACAGTCAAGCGCAATGTTACTATTCATTGCCGACTTCTCTACGATAATTCATAGATCTCATGACATGATTGTTGACATGCCCAACGTAGAGCTAACGTTTTTTTTTTTTAATATCATTATTAATAGGTAGATCTTTATCGTAGATCTCTTATTGATATAATTAATATTTAATGCTTATATCAACATACGTACCGTCCAAAAGCTATACTTTTAAAATATAAAACAAAGACAGACTACAACGATATCAGTTACGAAAGCTTTGCTTAAAAGTGATGTTCGACATAACTGAACGCTTAAGGCATTTAATCGATTTAAACCCAGTCACCTTGATTTGAAACCGTAACAGCCGAGTGGACCCGTGCAGTGTGCACTTCCCATAAAGTATAGTGAATGAAGATAAAAACGTCGTCTAAACAAGTGGCAGTGATTCAGTAGTAGTAGCGTCCGGAATGTCTGTCGATTGTACGACGTGGAGAAGACAAAAAGTTAATTAAAGCCGCTGACGGTGACAGTGCGAAGAGCCGCAGGTGGCTATGGGAAGCGCGGCCGTGCGCGTCGAGCCCGCACCGCGACCAATCGCCGCTAATTGTAACGATGCCAACGAACGACGACCGACACTGCTTCTATTGACACTGTCAACCGAAATTGATCGACTACACCCGGGTATGAGCGAACATTTTTGTATTGAGCTACTATAAACCAATTAAAAATATGGATTTAAACGCATAACAAAAAGTATATAATTTGTAGGAACTAATGTCAGTTTATATAAAATAAGTATCCTATGTGTGATCTCTTAGCTGGAGACTCATGGTTAAGCAGGGGCAAAATTGGATCCATCTAGGTTAGGCTACACTTGCCGCGATCGGCCCGTGGATGGGTGACCATGCATTGAATACTTAGGTGTGAAATAGATAGTGTAATTTCCGTATATTTAATGTAACAAACATCACGTTAAGTTTTCGGCTACACTTCTCGTTCGTAGATCCTTGGCAGTCGCTACAAGTATCTAGTCTAAATCCTAAAAATGTTACGAGCAGTCTTTCATAGTCTTGTGGAGGTCAGTAAGGCTGTCACACAATGTAGAATACTGGTATCTCACTGTATACAGTTAAAATAGAATTCCACCCTAACATAGTTAAAAGCTAGGCAGATGTTGATAATGTTCTCGTAACAAGCACATTTTTCAAATTCTGAACCAACTTGAAACACGAAAACTTTGTGTACTGCTCACGCACATTATTTCCATGTCGAGAGGAATTCTATATATCCTACAAAACCTAAGTATCCGGAATACCCTTTTACATTTTCGGTCCAAACTGGGAACCAGTAAAAGGAAAGCAATTTTTCAGAAGCAGTCGAAAAGCTACATGAATAAATAGGTATATTGTAGGACAGACGATACAAAACAAGTAAGCAACAGCAATACCTATGTATTTTATTATAGGTAATATATATAATAATAATTACTTACTACTTACTAGATAATTATATTGTAACAAGGTTGCAAAAACAATAATGCAATAGCAACAATATGCGGTAATAACACCAGCAAACCTTTGACCAAGCCTCTCGTATTCACTTGATCAACATATTTTTCGTACCGAAAATGTGTTTATTCACAGTGGCAAAAGGTGAAACAATTTATGTATGTTACCTATTCATTCTGACTAATTTAGTATGAGTGAGGTGCCGTTCATCTCAACATCGGATTATAAATTTCAGAGGGAAAGATATTCCCTTGTAACTGAGACCCGGCGGGGCCCTCACTTATGATTATGTTTCATAACAACCCGCGGATGGGATGTATTATTTTACAACTTGAAGCTTTTAGTTCCGTTACAAGTGACGCCGAGCCATTGCGGTTATTTTGGAAGACATTGTTGCAACACAATACTATTTGAACTTTTTGAATGGTGTGCTCGCAAGTATTCTTCTTTTTGTTGAGTATAAGTTTTAATGTCTTTTTAAAGTAAGTAGGACAAGCAACTGCATAATAGCTACTATGTAATACTACTGTAAGGTAAACTTCTGACACAATTGTTGGGAAGGTACACTTTACAATACAAGCTAAGGTCTTTTTAAAAAGATAAATAACTTGGTTTGAGTGTCTGTACGATATTTTACATACCAATAAAAAACTAGTACAAAGAAGATATATCATTAAAATTTTAATACTCGTAGGTGTGTACCTATTGTACACTTCGAAAGCATTTATGCATAAAGTATGATGCACTATTAACAACTAGTGTTTCTCATCATCAACTTCACCGTAAAGGAATGAATAATAACACATTTTCTGTCAACATTCCAAAGATATTTTTAATTTTGAACAAGTATGATGTATAGACTGAGAATCATGTTAACACATAATAATATATGCAACCAATGTTCTCATCACCGAAATCACCACGATCATTGCATCCACCATTTTCAAATACTGATTACGTACAGCGATAAAATCTATAAATATCCGTATTTAAATGTATATATATGGTGTACGGTGGGGACTCAGTTCACGTGTCTGGGTGCGCGCATGCACACATCTTTCGACGCGACCATTAACGCGCCCGAGATCAATTGGCTTTCGAGCCGTGGGCGGACCGTTTCATTAACTATTATAATATAAAAGCAGTCCAAGCTGATTAGTTCTTTGAACGTCTAACGCTTTTTAAACTATAATCGATATTTATACAAAAATCTTATAAGGCGTGTTATGGGAGCTTCTCGAATCTACGGTTATTTTGTTATATTTTATCGAATAAGAGCAGCATAAGTATCACAAATAAAGAACACCTACCACGCGCCATAAGTTAGGTATGGTTCCGAGAAACATAAAACCGACGCGATCTATAATATAAAGCATAAATCCATAAAATGATATCGTACGACGCGACGCAACGTGACTAATGCATAGGCGATTCACGGGGAGTTGTATAATAGACGGAGACACACGAATTACCCAGTAGCGGGCGCTTATCTGATAATAAATATTATGGTCCATTCTTTTAGGCGAGACGGTCATTAATCGAGCGGTCGATAGCGCGCGTATCGCCTTACGAGCCGCATTGTTGGACCAACAGTTGTTCCTATTTATCAAGACGCCAGTAATATTGTTGTGGCGCATACAAAGAGCCAACTTGATCGCTCGCGACGCCGCCTCCGCCGGTACAACGCCAACCTCTTTGTTTCATGACAAGCGACATTGGTATTAGTGAAATATTAATCGAAACTTACAATAAAAACGCGTCTGTCACTAAAAACAACACTACACTTACTACCTTCGGTGTTTTATGTAGTTAAGGTTACTATAACACCCACTGCTGTCAGAAAACCCATGACCCTATTATTTATTTATCAACAAATTAACGCTTTTTATGATTGAGTTTATAATTAATTCACACCTTTTTATCTAATAAGTACCGTTATTTATAAATCCGGAGGCTTTGTAGCTTCAGACTATGGCGGCCTTATTAGAATCACGAAATCGTCAAGGTTGAAATGATTTGCATATAAATTACTTTCGTCAATGCGTAAATCCACGTGTTGCTCGGCGAGAATAGAGATTAATACGGTAGGTGTCCGTGCCGTCCGGGTGACAGACAAGTTAAGCTGACATCCGTCAACGCCGCCTGTCGTAATCACCAGATCGAAGATCGATGCTAAGCCTGGCTTATTGAACTCTTCTAACGGATTCGGATCAGCCCAACATGTACCGAGTTCATCGTTCGTCTTGCTCCAAGCATACACTATCGAACCAGTTATCTTTCCTTAATCTGACAGCCTTTATTAGGTCACTCGACATTTACGTACGTATGTATGTTCTGTAATAAAAGTTGTAACTACACTAGTAACTACTAGTATATAAGAAGTATTATTATCAATACTCTTATCTAGCTTGCTTCGTATCGAACTGTTGATCAAACTAGCTAGATAGCAAAATTGTATGTTTCCATTAGAAAACCTAAACCAAGCTGATGTTTTGTTATCGTCGGTAGATTTATACTTGCTGACCATGAGATTTCCTTCAGCGTCTAGTCTGGATTCAAGTGGCCGTGAAATTTAACGATGGCTACTGACCCACGCGTAACATTGGCTTTAGAAGCTGTCTGCAATTATGGTATAATTGACGCATGTAATCGAGACTGGGTCCTGTGAGCGTCACCGACATTCAAGCACTCCGTCAAGCCTTTTTCAGGAATTGTTTTTACTGCAAATTACCTAACCAACGACGTCATTATACTTTATGATGAGCCGAGAACACAAATGACGTTTCTCTTCCTTTCTTAATTATAAACAAGTTAAAGTGTACGTTCTACATAAATATACATTAAAAGTAAACGTTAGTTTACAACATATGTTACATACATATGTATGTTTGCGGTAGACATTTTTAGACAATAATCTAGAATATAAATTAACAAAGTGATTACTGATAACAGGTAAACGTGCCTTATTGATTTTAAGTCATACAAAACATATGTCATGTTATTTATATTAACGTAAGTAGATGCTATATGATACAAGTGCTGTGCACCTATACCTAAGTGACGAATTCACCGCAACGCTCTTTAAATAGAGTATATCTAATGTAATGAGTTAGTGAATAAGTCGTTGGTGTGTCAATAAATAAGTAAATAAATGCTTAAAATAGCAAATCAAGGTGATAACTATAATTAATTAATGTTTTAAGATTATTATCAAATCACTGTTAAAAGGTTAATAAAGCGCAGAGTAGTGGTTGTACCGGTTTGCACACGCGATTATGTGTCGAACCAACGCTTACTTACATATGTCATTGCTTGCTTTCAATAAATTTATACGATACAATTGGGCAGCGGCGCCGGCGCTGAGGCAATAGCAACACATAAATAGGTCCAAATTGTGTTTGTAGTAGAGGCGGGGGATGTCGGCAGGCTGGCGAGGAAACGAGGAGTCGCAACGTATTTATTCTATTTGCCGAACGTGCCTCTCCACCGCGGTTGCTGTTTGACGATGCAAATTTATCGCGACGCTTAATAAAACGCGCACCGACCTCATTGATTCGCAGATGTTGCTCATTAAAAGGCGATGCGGCGGCTCGACACGCTCGTCCTGTCGTGGCGCGACTACCTAAACCTGTTAACTCTGCAAATTATTATGAATTGCCGACGGTTCAACCATGTATTTATACAGAGCCAATAAAATTCCTTAGTCGGTATCATAACACCGCGATAGGAGGCACCCTTTACATCGTTCACTACATTGTATATAAACTAGACTTGTTGTAACTCAGTAATATAACTACGTGTACAAGCAAGGAAGTGAACATAAGGTGAACATTAGAAGGAACAGGAATGCCCATTGCGGGTGAGCATAAACTGCTAGCAACAGTCGTTCGATCCGATAAAGTGCCACATCGGAGGTTGGAGCAGTTCGCAGTTGCGCCCGATATCGACATATTCGAACCCTTCCTCTTTCTGGAAACAATGAAGCTCGTTTGAATCGATTACCGAGTTGCGGCGCCGCTGCACACATTTTTTACGCCATAAAGAGCTTGTTTGTAAAAATAGCAATTTTCTTGACACTACGCCCTCTTAGTCGAAACTGGCTTGATCGCTTCTCATGCAAAAACGCGGGCAAGTTGGAAAAAAGAAGCCAAGGTGTTGCATTTACCGCCTGCTGGGAGTCGCGCCTCAGCGCGATGCTCACCGTTGCCTGAGCCCACCGCATGCAATAGCATCTCGATGCACGTACATACATATGTTGCGTATTTCTATATTGTAACAACATTCTTCGCAAGAACGTTTTTAACACAATTGCTAAAACATTTTATTGTATCTATTGCTCATTTTGTAGTGTTTCCTTAAGTGTTTGTATAGTATTAGATAAAAACGACACTGCCGGAGGATCTCACATGCACTACAAATGCAACAAGGGTTTACAAGGCGGCTCGGGCACCCGCACTGCAAAACTAGCGAAGTACAAATGAGGCCTCTGAAGTAAGCTTAGTTTCGCCGCTTTTAAGCGAGATCGACGCGTGTTACCTCTAGCGCGGCTCAGCTCAAATTGATGGTTTCACCTCGTTCCATGCAAAACGATCATAGCGTCCCTCTCGCACGACGCGCGCTCCAGACAACGCGGTAATCATTGTTTTTGAAACGAGAATAAAACGACACCCATTTCAAAGTATACACGGGACGGGAGAGAAAAACGAACACGTTGTGGTATTCTGATAAGTTTAAGATAAATAGCGCGCTGAGTTTTACTTGGCCTTTACTTGGACCTGTTCTTTTTTCTGTTCCAATTTTGCGTTCCTAATCTAAACTGGAGATCGATTTAAAATCATATGTAACGAACCGCATTAAATCCAAGCACCGCTGTCGTTTGCACTGAAATGAAATCAGATACGCATTATTTTCTATTTTCCATAACCGTAATTAAAAATCCTACACTCGATTAGCGCGTTTTGCATTTATACTATACATAGTATAAGGTAGATAAAATTATACAACCGCGATGTAGCGCCAGTTCCCAGTAGTTGATTGTAGTAGTAGTTCAGTAGTTGATATCCATCCTGTAAAATATATGTAATGGTGTGCAATAAAGAGTATAACACTTACGGCTATATACATAATTAACAACTGCTGTATACTAGCATCTCCGGTCTACTCACTATTGTTCCTCACACCACATATTTTCTCCTCGGTATGACCCACAATTATTTTGAATCAGGTTACATCTTTTATTTCAAAGTACATGTGCGAAATATTCGTTCGTTATTCGTAAAGTCGATACAGACGAACTAAAGATTTTGATGGTTGCTCCACTTTTCAGGTCTGACAAATATGCAGCAGAGCTTTAACTTTGCACTGGTCTATGTACCGCTTATACAGAGCCGGCGTTAGTAGCACTACGATAGTAAATGTACTATCGTAGTGCTACCTACTACTGACTGACACCCTGTATGTACTGATATCTATACCTAGACGCAATAATAAGTTTCGATAGAATAAATTGTGCTTAGTTGTTATATGCATAGGTAAAAAAAATAAAAGTCCCTAATTACCACACTGCAGGGCAATAGCCTCTTTCATATATTGATCACCACTCTTGCTCACTTTGGGTCAAAATATTTTAAGTCCACCAACCCTCATCTCAAATTGGTGAAATCTAAGTTTTTTTTTTTAAGAGCATACGGTTTATACATCAACAAAAAAGAAAATATCAACACGTGTTCAATAAAGAAAACATTGTGTGAGTATACATAGCTTATTGTAAAAATTATAACGGAGAGAAATCTTGACCCGTATCATATCTACAGAGTATTATATGGTACGTCGTTCGAGTAAGACACCGCTCTTACAATATTATATATAATAAAGGCTGTGTCAGTAGTTGAGAGGTGAGCACAAAGCGCGTCTCATTTTCGGCAGCAAAGACAAAAGCGGTAATTACTGTTAACTATTGTACCTGTGAACGACAGTGCAGTGCGTCACGGTCCGTGGGAGGAACGTAATAAGTATGCTACGTTACAGCTAATTGTTCCAATAAAACCATAAACTATAACTTAATGGCGAATGATCCGGAGCGTTAAATTTATTTGAAATTTAATATTTTAAGAGCGAATAACGAAATATAACATTGAAAATTAAAGCTTAGATATTGTTTACTAAAATCTAGCGAAATAAACACTTAAGAATACACACTTTATTATTAATTTTCATAATCCAACACTGCGTTCGTACATCAGGTTTTTATTAGTTGTCGAGCATTTCGAAATGAAAACTGACTTTCGCACTCATCCAAAATATTAAAAAAGAATAAAAAATTCCGTTAACTTAGAATGGAATCAGCCATTCAGAATTTTACATAAGATTGTGATGGAAAAATACTTTACTATATTACCTATTCGTATCAAAGCTTCCGTCCTAGCTAGAGGTAGCTCATGTACTTGAAACGCGTTTCAATTGCGGTAGCGAAGCTCTATTCGAAGTTCGATATAATGTGAAGGTAGTGTTCTCACGTAGACAAGACAGAAGTGTTTCCTACCAGTTCATCGTGTTTCTTTTGTATAACCAAGAATGAGCTAGCCGCGTATGCGCCGGTGTTATAGAGCTATGAAGAACCTAGGTAGTCCGTGATTTACTGGTGTCTTATTATTTATGCTGACATAGTAAAGTATTTGTGTACGAACAGTCATATTTTAAGAGAAATGGGTTTCCCACTTCTAACCGCTAGAAATATAAACTTGGTCTAACTAATTAAAATAATAATTCGTGCTTATTTATCACCCAAGTGTAAATTACAAAGTATAGAACTACTTATTGATTTAAAAATCAAAATATTTAGGACTCTTCATCACTTAAAAGCCCGTTAAGTACGATCAACAGCTAATACAGTAAACTTAAGTAAAGTGATTAATATCTCATTAAAAACCATTAACGCTTGCAAGACTAAACTGAAGACTAACAAAAGTATAAAACTGCCAATTAATTATTAAAATGTTTAGGACTCTTCATCACTTAAAAGCCTGTTTAGTACTCACAACCTCTATACAGTATAGTGATTATTTTATTTGTAATTGAAAACCATTTACTGTTGTGAGACTAAATTGAAGACTTAAAACAAAGATAAAATTCGCAACTAATCTCAAGTCGGCGACGTGGCAACGGAGGGCGTGATGTCGCAATTCGTTTTACATCACAACCCTTTCACTAAGGCTTACAACCAATAAAACCATCGCTGGCGGTGAGCACTCACCTTTATACCGCGCGTTAATCCTGTCCCAGGGAAAAGTTTTCGACGTAAGCTACTGGAATAGGTTTTAGTTTTAGTAAAACGCATAATGTTGTCCTCTGAAAAGCTATTAGAAACTGTTTAGGTATTCCAGAAAATAATAAAGCAAATATTCTTATTCTTTATTGCACATTAAAAATTACACAAATATATTATTTGAAAAAACTTGTAAGCACAAAGGCGAGCTTAACTTAGTATTTAGTTTTCTACCAGCAAACCTTTGAGTGATAGAGGACAGGAAACAGAGGGCAAAATATAAATGTGTGTGACAAGAGAAAACTAACACGTATTATAACTACTTACTTACTACCCTATTACTAATACCATACGTACATATATACAATATAGCTTTATATATACATATACTTTACATGTTCCTAATACTCACTATAGGTTACATAATTCAGAGTACACTAAACATTTACTTTGATAAGAAATGCATCTTAACCTTTTTTTTAAAAACGTCCAGCGTCCGGCTGTCCCGTACATTGTGAGGAAGTGAATTCGAAAGTCGCACTGCACGTATAGTAAAGGAACCATTATAACAACATGAAGTGTGACGAGGAGTACGTAGAAGAGACGATGATGATCGACAAGGCTTATAGGTTATAGGCTCTAGGAATAAGATACTCAAAGCGTTCACGCAAATATAGAGGAGAATTAGGATTATGAAGAACAAAGAAAAGAAGCGAAAGAATGTGAGTGTCGCGTCGCTGCCGAATCAGTAGCCACCTCAATCGGGCTCGAAATTCTGACACGTGGTCATACTTACAAATATGATACAAACCGCTGTAATTAACTATCAATTTTGTATTATAAATACCTACAGTAAATAAGCTCACCTACAGGCACTACAACAAATGCCTAATCATCCTTCTTATCGGCCAGATTTCACTAATTGCTGTATTAAAATTGTTTGCATTACTTTTTTCACACCGATACAAAAACGCAACATTATATCCATGGAACAAGACCTTTACAAAATATATCAAACACGGAATGAATCTGGAATCTGAATAACTCACGATCGTGGTACAAGAGGCACCTACACGTAACAAAGGGTAGTGTCAGTGTCAGGTTGTTCGCGTGACCACGACCGAGCGGGATTCCTCCTCACTCATTTACAGGATCGGCTTACTTCGGCATTCCTCGGAGTCAGGGGCAAAGCTTTATTAGACCGTTGAGTCAACGGATCACACGCCTTCGTTCGCCGAGATACTCTCACTGTCGAAGAAGCTATGTTGGGTAAAAGTGAATCTTTATATTTATCTTCTTGTGTAGCATGAAATTAAAACAAATAGGAGGAAAGTTCAGAGAAGACCAAGTATTTTTGACATGTTTTAATACTGCTGATAAACGTCAATATAGCTATTTTATAAAACCCATGTTTCAACGTGTATTGGTCATTAAAAATTTATTACTGGAAACTATTAAGTAAACTTTAATTAATTTTGTACGTACTTAACGTAGAAACTTAACAAGCACAGAGCCTTTTAGGTAAATTAGTAATTTCAGATACCTAATAGCGATGTGACTCCGGCAAGAAAATTAAATTAAACACGCACGAAGTAGCCCCGACGATAATGAAAGCCGAGGCGAGCAAGCAAATTATCATCCAGTTGGCTTCACCGGGTTACGCAAGACAATAAGCAAACAGCTGGTCCGATGTGCAATAGGTAACCCGCCCCACAATTGTGGCCGTTGATCATAATCCTGATAGTACACCAACTATGGCAGGCATTTGTGTCCGTAGGCCGAGAGGCGCACGACCGCCATCGAAAGTGAATTGTCGTGCTCGCAACAAACATGTCGCCCAACATTTGCTTGTAGTGCGGGCGTGACTAGACTTTCAAGCAATCGGACATTAAGAATACAATCATAAGCGACCTTTTTGATTTCCGATCGATGACTTCGACTATAAATGCCGCTTTTTAAATCTAGCTTTCTTTAAGGGAATCGTAATAAGCAGATAAAGTTACAAAAATGTTTATTACAAATATTCGGATATTGTAAGACAAATTGTACAATGTTATTTAGCAACAACCAAAAGTATTTTCTGTTATCGATAGCTAATATAATATTGTTACTAAAAATGATCGGAGACCAAATATTGTTGAAAAAGTGTTTTCGGGTCGAGTCATTATCAATTGTATGTCATCGGCGTCTTCGGAGCGATGTTTTCACTCGCGCGCCCGTCGTGTTACCTTTCGAAAGCGTTGACTCATAAACAAAGCGACCTCTGAACTTAATAACAATGTGAAGCGGGCGTGCGAAACGGGAGATGCACCCAGCGACTTGCAATAATTCTTTCGGAGCCCATCGAGTCGCTAGGTACATGACGTGCCATAATTTAGCGTTGTGTACAAACGGCAAAAACTGTTCACGGTTTGCGGCGATCGCTCGATGCGATAACACCCCTATAAAGAAACTTTATTGTCATACTTCTGACCCACATCTGTTGTTACAACTAAAATGGTAAAGAATAATGGGAAAGGTTTAACTCTTTCCAAAAATTTACTGCTATCGATATCTGTCAGTAGGTACTCCTAGATGGCGAACCTTAAAACTTAATGTACCTATATTAACAAGACAAGGCCAACGAGAATTTATTGTTGAGAGAAAATATCATTGCAATTATCTGATATGGTGGAATTCGTGACTAACTAGAGGTCAATATATAATTCGGCATCTTTGACGTATAAAGGACCTTGGTTCACTATTGTTTTGGTTACCATTGGTGCGCCTTCTATTGTCTATGTTGATATGGACCCATGTAAATGTTCTCAAGAGACACTACGTTCTGAGAACTAAAGCAATAACGTTTGAATGGCCCAAAGATATCGTTTGTGAGATTTGATATAAGTATGCACGTAATATATTCGTGCGATACATCATCTCTCTTAAAAATAATTCACACGTTCATTCATTCCACTATACTACTACTATATACTATACATATGCCACTAGCATAGAAAGTAATCTTGAAAAGCTTACACCAAGCGCATACTAACTTAACGCATAACAGTTCATGTAAAAAAGTGTTTCATTACGTAATTATATAAAGCAATCATAAATAATTACTTAGCAATTATTATTAACATTTAAAGCAAAAGTAGATCAGAATCGACAAGTTATATCTGAAGACGGGGCAAGACTATGACCCTAATGTCGCGTAATCCACGAGCTTTGTTGCAAAACCGGTACGTTCAAAATGTTGCATTGGAATCTGCAGACTATACCAAAAGCACATTATGTTTCTTGGACATCATGCATACAAACTCGTCTATTTTGTACGGTCGAAGATCGAGTAGCGATCCAGTTTACAGAGATACATAATTAGGAATGTAACCGGCAATCTGATGCACTTTGGACTCGGAGAACTGGCACTCTACGTGAAGCTGTTAAGCAATCCTGCTGAAATGGCGCGAAGCTCATTAGATGATATATCAGAGAACCCTTACACAACTGCACAAGATTATGCAATTAGGAATCATCAACTTCTTTAGATTTTAAAAGCTACGTGTCATTTGGTAAAAGTCGTTTAAAATAGTAATTAAGTAAAATAACTGCCAATTGGGTAATTGTAAGGATTACACGAAAAATTGTAAATAAACGTTTTCGGTAACAACAGATGATAACATAAAATAGTAATTTGAGCATTAACAACTTGACACCTTTGAATTAAATTCGTGACCACAAACAATTTCAAATGTACACACGAATTAACAGAACGATAGCTGATGTTCCCACACTCTCCTGCAATTCACTAGATAATATAAAACGCAACGTTAATAGGAACAAAACATTTCCAAAACTAAATAAACACGCAGAGGCACGCTCTGGCGGGTTTAGTATAATTCGATAATTTACAACATTGAATCCGGCGCGGGCGCCTTCGGCTGTACGTAAGATTCTCATGAAATTCGGCGGCAGCCGGCGATCATATCTTAGGCACGCTATCCATCATATGGCGCTAGTCACGCAACGATCAACTAAACTAATTATTACCAAATGTAAAACACAATGTGTCAATTATAGTAAGAATCAATAAACTTGATATAATTTATTACTATCGAATCCGGCCCAAGTAAAATTACTACATGCCAAGCATCCACTTTATAGTTAGTCAAAATATAACTTACAGGTGCACAATCTTATTAACGGGCAGCTTGTTATTGAAAGTGACAAGCAGTCACAGCAATATTAACCATTACTGCGCTCAGAATGAATAAAATTAAGATAAAAGCAAAGGGACGATACTCCACTTCAATTACGGCAACCCACACAATGATTAGACGTTTCACTAGAAGCGCTACGGCTCGATCGTAGACGGACTTGAGTTATTAAGTGCTAGCTTTGTTACAAATACATTCAACATGACGTGGATTAATGGAATAAAATGCCCAGCCTTTTTATATTTGATCGCCTTCATTCCTTGTCAACATTCTAACTCCCGGATTAAGTACAGTCGTTTATCTAAGCATTTACGTCGTACATAGTTGCTCTTTTATGGGCTATTTTGTGGCGGCGTGTAGCGTTTTATTTGGCCAACTCAGGTCAGCATAACACAACAACAAGAGAAATGTATTTGTAACTCCACAGCTTCTGAGGATTGATGTGTGGAAATACTTCATAAGAAATTATAAATTATCAATGATTTTGTGTCATCGCAAAATCTGAGAAATTCAAGTGAAGCTTGGATATAACATTACAATGCGAGGTGAGCTGTTGTAGTACTTAAACGAATGAAAGGAACTAGTTGTTCGTTATCTCGAGCAGAAGGACGACCTTCAACTTAGCTCGACCTGAATACAGAGTAGCGTAATAACAAGAGACACCGGGAGGTAAACGCTTTCGTATGCAAAAAGCGTTAAGTGTTAGCCGACGCGGTTGTACGGGCCGAACATTAAACAAGCGGTTGCGACCGAAAATAGAAATGGGTTGTTTGAGTAGGGTTCTTTCGCGAACGCAATTGTACTCGAACGTGTCTTGTTAGTGAATGCGCTATGCTAATGCTGTGGAATCACTAACATCACCTCTAGTTTGACGGATATTAAGTACAAGAGATTACATATAAGCAACATTCTTCCGTGATCGGACAAGTTCATTACTACCGTACAAATGATAATTATTTAATTCCAACAGCAAAATTGTAAGGTTTCATTTAAGGTCGAAATATCACTTCAAATTACGGTTAACTAGTTTGTCTGTAGGTAGAGAAACAATTCACATAAACAATTATACTACCACTACCGATTAAGAGCTATTAATTGCGTCAATTTGAGGGTGATTAAATACGAACGGGTATACTGAACAGGCAATCAGTCAAGTCTCGACAACTACTCATGTTAATACGATGATTGCTTTGAGTAAGACTACTGACGGACTCGACTTTAAACCTAATGGCTTTAATATTGATATGAGGCGTAAAAATGATTTGTTTTATAGAGTTTAATGCTCAACATAATTCTTGAAGCTTTTCTTTACTATAAATTAAATGTAGCGTATAAAATAAATAAACGATGATATCAGCCAGTTACAAGTCATAGCAGCATAGAATTAAAACAACGTACCTATTGAACAGATGAAGTTAAAATTGAATGCATATTTTTTACCACTATAAGAAGGGTCTACGTCAACTTGAAGTAGTTGTTTATGGCTAAAAATCTGTCTATATTTTGTAGTAGAACCAAATTCACAAAATCTTCTCCACTTAGCAAAAAACTGACAAAATTAAATTATATGACTTTTTGTGTCATTTTTGCATGTTGCCCATGCTTAAATCTAAATTGATAAAGGAAATTTGAAAATTATAGACACGAGCAGGACTAGAACCTGCGACCTTCGCCGTACCGTGGCGCTGCTCTAACTAACTGAGCCATCGTGTCACTGCTCACAGCCATCGAATTTGAAGTTCCCTTTTAGTATTTACGTCTTAAGGGTGACGTCAGGTATAATCTGTTGGAATCTATAATTAAATTATTTTATCAGTTCGTTATCTGGATAATGGGACGACATGGTAAAGAAAGAAGAGCAACTCAGAATCCTCTTAGCGCGCTAATTACGCGATTAGTATACCCTTATACATGTTGGTGTAATCCACGGTTGCAGCATATAATCGTCAGTGGAGCTATCTTAGGAATATCGAGGATACATTACAGTCACTTACAATTTACTAACAACCTGCATGCTTTTAACATTTAGTATCTATATCTAATTGTTTTTTTTTTTTCTCAAACCATAAGAAGTTGCGATGTTATTAGGTACTAGTTGAGTAATTACCGGCGGATAAGTGCCTTTATGTACAAATTAGAGAGTCATTACAAAGTCGCACTCATAATAATCGCAAGGTATGAATGACCCTGTGGCGTGGACGAAACTTGTATGAACACTTTGCAACTGCTGTTTCAATATACCTTTTACTAATTATGTGTAATATCATTGTAGCGGTGTATGCGGCACAAAGCATAGTATTAACCGACATCAAGATAGTTGGGGGGCAGTACAATGTTGCGCTCTTTGTACTATGTCAATACGTATGGGTGACCCCGGAGTCCGCAAGCCATCAGCGAATTATTTAATGAGCGTAATAAACTTTTACAAAGAAATCTAAATATTGTTAGTTGAATAAATGTATCTTTCTGCTTCAATGTAATTCTTATAGAAGTTCGTACAATTACATACTCAAATTTGCAGCATAATCTACTGCCTTGAATGATTGATATAAAGTTAAGGTTTTGTAACGGGCAAATTACAAAAGATAAAAATACCCATCCTTATTCAATCATTAACAACTTTTATAAGAATCAATAACTTAATACATATTCAGTAACGAGAGGGACTATCAAGTTCGCTTTGAAATGTCGGTTGAAGGCTTACGTATTGTAATGTAACGGCGACAAAAGGCTCAACCTTGCAATCTTTAAATAATAATGTATCTTGAGATTATAATTTGATTCAAGTCCGCTTTTATGACCGGATAGGACATTGGAATCGTTCCTGTCCTGCTAAACGGGCCTCGTAAATTGTCGATTAAGACGGTACACATTTGAACGACAAAAGCCTTCGCGTCAGAAACGACCGAGGTAGAGGCCGGTGCTATAAATTTCATAATTAATTTTATTATCGAAGCCATTGCTCGCACGTCGTCTTAAAGTGAGATTTGCGATCTAAAGCCACCGCCGCCGTCCGCTTTATCATTAAACGTTCACGATACTTCGCCCGCGCTCCGATTTCAGAATGTCCTTTAATGTCCTGTAATTTTTTGCAAAATAAAGGGATGCGGCTGAAAGAGTTCGACACGGCATACGGAGCGCCCCTGTCAAAAGCCATCATTGTAATAGAGTTTTCTTTCTCGACCGCTGCGCGGTTATAAAAGCTAACTTATTTTTCAAAGGAAAGTAATGAGAATTTAACTCAGCGGAAAACGGTCGACGGGGCCCGCGTTTTGTTAGCGGCGATGGAGAGAAAATATTTTTTACGTTATTCGCGAGGTTGAACGTCGCCACGATAGTCCTCGCACAGAGCACCCTCACAAAGGCTGGAGCGCGCGCTAACGTCGCTCCCGCCTCGCTCTCTATTATAAGCTTAACGCCGAATAGAAACGGCTTTAATGCAACTTTATACCCACCACGAGTCGCGAGGTTCAAAGGAAATTATATTTTACGTCGCTAATTAACATAAAACTAAAGGGTGAAATTAATAACGCAAATAATAATGACTTAAATAATGCTATACAATTGAAACATGGACAAGTTATTTGAGTATTGCACATAATTATATCCCCTAGGTACTTTAGATGAAATTTGTCGATAATACGCGCGTGTTAATCTTAATTTAGACATAATAAGCGGTATATAGGAGGGTCGCAACCAAAGAGACCTTTAACTTCGTTAACGCCATATACGATGACAGTATTGTAACCGCGAATGGTGCTCAGGAAAAACGTGACTTTCTTCAACCCGGCTTACTGTTTATTGTTACTTGCAAAAGCAAACGCAGTAGCGATTTTAATCCGGTATATTACTTTTCTACATTTAAAAGCTCTTATAAAGTAAGGGACTTAGAATCGGATTGATCTTACTGCAACTATCGTAAAACGTAAAGCGACTTTGCGCGTTTCAAAATGAGAGAAATATGTGCATACATTGAGTGCATCAGCTGCACAAAAAGGCACAATCTCGCCAAGATAGGATAACAAGATAACAAGCGTAGAGCGGCGGACTAAGACGGATAAAAACAAGACATGGAGCCTACTCGCAGACGTGTACCTTGTTTACTTAAACGAGGCCCACATTAAGTGCCTCCGGAGTAGATGCCGCACATCTCCGGTTAGCTGTGGTGCCCTACGATGCATTTTAATCACATACATGTATAACTTCAACTGGTGAGTTTGGATATTTTAAAACCTACAAAAATTTACAACTTTTAACTATTGATATAATTATACATTTCAATGTCATTTGCATGTCAAAGAATAATAATAACAATAGAATGAAGAGGTGTTTAAGTTAAAAATGAGATAAGACGTTTTACTGCGTTTATTAGTAAGAGGGGTGATGTTACATTAACACTTTTTCCGAATCAAAATTCAGAACTAATACTAGTAGTGCTTATCTAACAACTGGTAGTTAAAGTCATTACTTAAATTATATGCTACAAAGACATCGATAACCAAGTGTTCCACAGCTCTATAATTTGTACCTACCTATGCAGTAGTAAGTAATTTATTCGCTAAAAATATCATTAAAATAGGTACATTGTAATTAAATCACAAATCCATATTAACGTAGACGTTGGTTTTCTTACCAAACTTATAAACTAGGTATTAAAAGTATATAAGCTTTGACTTGGTACAATATATTCAAATCACGTTATCAAAAGACTTCAACGCGTATTTATCGATTTACTTAAAAAATCTATGAATAACTCAGAATGAGTTCACACATAATATTTTAACATTTACGCCACGTAAGATATCTCATTATCATGTAACTCGCTTCTAAAAAGATGGCGGATGCAAAAGGAATATCATTTCGAGCCACAAATTAGCATCCCGTTATCAAATACGTTGACAGATTCAGCTTAACTATCAAGCTTTATCTACAATGTTAGGCACTTGTCACTACAATACGAGCATGTTGATTTTTAATGTCAAAACTATGTAAATGAGGTTTTAAATCAGCCTATACCGGATGTTAGGAATGTGCAAACAGGTCGGTAGTAAGTTAGCGCTAAGTAACCGATGTTTTATTCAAGGCATAAGTTAAATGTTTATCTATTGTTATCAGTATGAAGCGATCGTGTCATTACACACGTAGCCTGCCCACGGCCGTGCGTTTGATGACAGAGATGCTGTAACGTAGCGCTTTAAAGCTTGAGCTTCTAGCGATTCCTGATCGAAGCAATTTTTTAGACACAGACATAAGTAGATAAAAAGGTATCTTATTTTTTATAATTATTTTGTTAAAATAGGTTGTTTCTTTTTAGTCAATTTTAAGTACAAATAAAAACAATATATGAAATACTATGACACAGTATAATCACTGGTAAATTTTGTTTGCAACACGTAGGCCTACAAACATGTTGGAGACAAAAATATTTAGAAAAAAAGTCATGCTTCGGATTAATAGACATTAATTTTAGATTCAAGCCGCACGCTCTTAGTTTCGACAACTTACACCCGTTCCTGTTAAAAAAATCGACCCACTCACAAGACAATCTGATGTCACATATTATGTGTATGAGAACCGTAGTCACAAAAATGTGTATTACTCACTTCGGTGTGAACTTCCTTGTTTGAAGAAATGTTATCTTAATATTACACTTATAACGTGCCGAGCATACACGTGGCTTCCACGTCGAGTTACGAACCAAAGCTTTTATCACTCCGAAACATGCTACATATAAAACACCGGCATCCATTAACAGCTCGAATAAACGTACTTTAACAACCGTCTACGTAATTATTCATTCAATTCTGATGATACCCTATACACCTGTGAAAGTAAACATGAAATCTCACGAATATTGTTAATACAACTAAAAGTGCCGAACAATCGCTCGTCAAACATTAACAACTCCTGACATAATAGAAACAGGAGTGCAGTAATCAACTCTAATAAGAAGGTGAGAAGGCGAAGCGTATTTATTACTTTAATGGAATATCAGCAATTAGGGCTACAGATAGAATCAGTAGCGCTGACAAGGTGCAAACGAGAGTGGTTCGACCGGATACGTAGGGTCGGCACCCGAACTAGTTACGTTTTACATCAAAAAGTTGACTGGTTAGATGCGATTGTAGACAGTTAACCCTTTAGGTAAAGACTATAGTAGCATGTACAACTACGACATATATATTGTGTAGCTAGCTTTACTGGCGACTGTAACAAAATAAAACAATGCCGCCGATGAATTACCATAGAGAATGAGCGGAACGAACGGATTAAGTGAAATACAATCAAACAAGGAGGCGTACGTGCCGGGAATTTAAAATAGATAAAGAGAAAGAGTTCCCGATTGGGTGACTAAGTGTACGGGAAAATAGTTAGTCTCCATTTATGTACATTCTCCTTGCAAGTTATTTACGTGCCTATTAATTAGGATTTTCTAATAAATTCATGAGAACATTTCAAATATAGATACTTGGCAAATTGCTTTATACTATTGTAATATGCAATTGAAAATGTAGCACATTTCTAGTTAGTTCTCACAAAAATAATTCTGAAAATTAGAACTAATAAAGTGAGCGACTACCGTGTGACGGTTTGAGTAATTCTAACGCCAAATTGTATATTAGACGGTCACAATCAGGAAGAGTGTTACTACCTGAAGGCGCCGCCACCGTTCAACTGCGCTGACTCAGCAGGCTGCTCCGCCGCACTCCCGTGCACTGGCCGCCATTACCACGCAACTTATCATTACGTAGCCGTCGCGCGCGCACTTCGCACTACCAAAAACACCAGTCATCCGTCCAATTCTGACCAATTAACGCGCCAACTGCAATTTGTAAGCATAAAAAACCAACCGTGACGAGATGTCGATATTACGTGTCCTTGTTAACTACTGTGAGTCTTGTTTTTTCGTTGTAATTCTGCTGAGTCTATTTGAATGTCAACAACCTCGTGCGACCCTTTCAGTCTAAAATTAACAAACGTACAATACGATTAACTTTGTTATTTCTTTCAATGTAAATATATACCTTTATATACCTTCAGGTAATTTGTAATTTTTTACGCGATCATTCTACAATGGGAATTAAAGGGCGAAATATTGTTTTTGTAAAAAAAAAATTAAATAAAAAATTAAAACCTTGAAAAAACTCAAAAGTGAAAAATAATATTTTATTACATCACTTTACATAAGCAAAGTGGAAGTCGGCGCCAAATCCCAACATCCATTAAGCGATTCAGAAAAATAGTACTTATGAGAATGCTGCCATAAGTGCGTGGTTCATAGTTTCAAAGCTAAAACTATAAACTAAGCGAACGCATAGGATTTGGCGCCGACTTCCACTTCGCTTATGTAAAGTGATGTGATAAAATATTATTTTTCACTTTTGAGTTTTTTGAAGGAGGTTTTAATTTATTTTTCTTCACGATTTTTAGTGGTGTATGGAATTTATCCGCCCCAGACTTTTGTGACACTAGTATTTTAAATCCTTTCACACACAAAACAAAAAGCCCTTTTAAACGATACCTCACACGATATATTTAATCCAGGAAAGTTATAGGAGGGAGGTCAACGCACCTCCACTCCCTCGTGGGAGTAACTAACCACTAACAATGACAAGGAAGACCTTGTTAATGGTCAGTTATCGACTACTACTTAAGCAATATCATCATCATATCATCAAGATACGGGCTTTTTGCTGTGACCCTATGAGGAGTTCCGTTCCATATCTTCGAAGTTCATCATCAGGTAATGACAAAATATCTAGGGAACCAATCGGAAAGTAAACCCAATCATATGAAGAAAAAAAAAACAATTCGGTTCATAAATGACTGAGTTATGAGGGGACATAGATAAAAAAAAAAGGTCCCTACGAATTGAAACCCTCCTCCTTCTTTTGAAGTCGGTTAAAAAAATAATTGGCACTGTATGTCGTTGACTCTTGTATCCACAAAAATAACTTCGGAACATATTATTATTTTAATTGGAAACCGAAATTTTAAGATTGACTGAGATGAGGACCGCAATTTATATTTGTATTATTATGATGATTATTTTTCTTCTAATCACGTAACAGGTTGTACGACAAGACTTTTTGGTTATTTTGTCACAAAAAGATAATTACTAAAACCGATACTTCATACAAAATTTTCATGAGGATATCCGTCTATCGTTCTTGACCCGCGGAATTTGTAAACCTAACGTAAATATGTACATTTCATTGCACATAAATAAAAATATATATAACATAAGATGCAGGAAATTGTCAAAATAATAGAGTGTCATGTTTGACCTAATTAAGTAAAATATTTACCTAGCAGCGGAGGTTACGTACATCTGTTATTACTAGATGTATCGTAAATCTTTTGACAGCAGCTTTTATGCGGAGAGCGGCCTCCGAAGACGTCAGCTGACATATAACCGAATATTATTCATTGTGCTGTCATCATAATAACTGACAGTACACAAAATAATCTGCTATTCATTTAACATCCACACACACATTACTTGCGAAAAGCTGCCATTACGACAATACCATCATCTCAAACATCCGACGTTAAGCACAATTAATTTAATTTACACACAAACCACGAGGTCTCTACATTAGATCGGAGATATAATGGCTATTTTCGCTTAATTCCATTGCTTACATTTTTGACAACATTTGATTGGGAAACCGTGGAGCTATAAGTGTAGGAATGCCACGAATACTATATCAAATTTTCATTATATTTAGTAAAAATGAGCTTGTGAATGAATTCTTGCCATAATAACAAGCTACTCGGCGGCAAGGCGTAGCAAATAGTTTTAAAGCAAGGAGTAGAGTGCTAGTTAATTGATAGGTGCCGCGACTGTGGACGAATGAGATGTCGGTTACCGGGCGCGAGGGGCTCGGAGCATTCAATTTGCTCTAAATCAGCGTTGGGAACGCACGCCCGGCCCGCAATTAAAAGCCAGTTGAACACAAGGCTGCAGGATATAATCTGCGTCAACACTCACAATGACCGTCCAATTTCAAAATATAATTCTACGCGTCCATAAAACGAAACTGGTAACGAGCAACACCCAAATTAACGGGCTGCCGTGAAGCCAGCCTTTAATAACTTTATTTGAATTTACATTCAGTTACCAATTTACCAACAGTTTCCTAAACTAATAGTATTACATTTATCAGTTTATAAAACGTGTACAGAATACACCTGTAAATATCAGGCCTATTTTGCACCAAAAATCTCTAATTGCATAAGGTAAGCAACTCAGCAACATTTCATATAATAAAACCGGATTAATAGTACCTTCACGCTATGCATGGAATACAACAAGGATACACGAGATGGAAGTTGCCGGTTTGCATTAACAACGCGGAGGTGATAACTGCAGACACAATAGATAGAGTCGAAGTCTAGAGACAATTGGAAGCGTTGCAGCGTCAAATGAGATGTTCCCTCAACAGCCAATCTCCTAGTTCAATTTGCTCTAAATCAAAGACACGCGCGCTCCTCCACCGCCCGACGGTATGCAATTATATTACTCGTAATTTTGCACGCATAATTATAAACGCTATCAGATGACAACGCGAACGATACACAGTTATCCTGGGGGTTATTAATCTTATATTGCATTTAGCTTTGTGATTCAATTACTGGATAGAAGATTTTTCTTTAAGAATATAATTAATTGTTTGCTGTTGTACATAGTTATGACATCAATAAGTTTTAATAAATTTGAGAAAGTTTGTTGTGTCATCGTGGTCTTAGAAAATTATCATTGAAGGCCAGATATGTCAAGGTAGAGTGATAAGCTTTTGAAACCTAAGACTAGTTGAAAACCTTGTTTAATGGTCGAAACTATTAAGAGTTACATCAGTACACGCCGCGTCGTTTGATCCGTAGAACCACATTAACCACTTCCATAACTTATATTATGCCTATCATAGGCTTGCGAATCGATTCGTTCTTACAATAAAACACGATATAAAGGTTTTGTGAAAACCAATTTGCAGAAAATAAATTATTTATAAGCTACCTACTCTATTAATTGCAGGAATTTATGGTATAGCCATAACATACTTTCCAGGAAAATTCGGCCATCATAGGCTCATAGGCAATTATTTATAGCCTAATATTTTTTTACTTAATATATGTACATTCTTTAAGTGACGCGGCACGTTGAGTTTGCTAGTGGTCGTGCTTGATTTTAACGTAAAATATACTCTATAAAGGTGCTTATTAACCTAGTTAGACGAATGAAATAAAACGTTCGTAATGTAGACGGCATAATGCCTTCTTTCCTCAGACAATAAGTTATAACCGTTATGTTAAATGGATAGGAAAAAAATCTGAACTAATATTAACGTAAAAGTTAACTCGGACATCAAGTATTGCGTGTTCAAGCAAATCTAGAACGAAAGAAAAACAGAAATTGTACGGAATAAGTTGGTACCAACTACTTAACGACTGCGCATAACATCAAAGTTTTTTCTTTATTTGGTCCGATAGTTAGAAAAGAAGAAAAAATGTATTACTATGTTTGCGATTGTACTAATTGTATTCGGTCAATATTATGTGCGTCGGTATTATGGTCCACTTAGACAACAATAACAAATTAAATCTAGGCAATCAATTATACGCTTGATTGCAGCGTGACATATGTATTGAAGTTAGACCCAACGTGTCAATATATAGGTAGTATATATAATAGTAGATTGGTCTGTTATTAAAGAGTAGGTGTAGCTTACATGGACTTGACAACACAGAAGTTTACGTTTAAATAATCTAAAATATCCTGTAATTTTTGCTCATAGTTGGAGCCGTAAAACGGGTCGGCTAAGGCTACCCAGTCTATACAAATACTATACTTAGTACTTACCACGCATTTTACTTTATTTTATTTAAGAATTAAAATAACTCTACAAAAAAAATATTAAAAGGAAGAAAGTAAACTGATTCTTATAAGATGAGATTATTCCTCTTTCTTATTAGCGTATTTATTTTTATCCCTGGTTGAATCGTAAAACGTAATAACATAATTATTCGTATATGTGTAAGACCTCTATAAATGAACTCTAAAATAAAAGGAATAAAAGATGAACAGATGTATAGCGAATCACATTTCTTTAGAGGAAGTCTTATGGTGGGGTATTATTTAATTATCCCGTGGCGGAAACGCGAGGCGGGGTCGCGTTGACCCCACCCGCAAACAAAATGGCCGCCGACGTTACAATTACATTCCTTTATCAAGTCGCGGAAGTCACTACTTTAATATTAACAAGTTGGAGTTACCAAAAGGACCTGCACTTTCTACTTCAATTTATTTAATATTAATAAAAACACTATAGCCTTTACACATCACAAGTATGACATAGTATCTCACAGTTTACCATCTTTAAATAACAACTGTCTAATAACATAAGTCTCGGGTGCATACCATCGGTTCAGATTAGTCATACCACTATGACATGCTACAAGCCGACAAAGCAAACAACAACCGTCACAATTAGATTAATAAGCGCTTCATAAATTTAAAAGCTTCGTCGAGGCCGTATGACATGCTCTTATTAAAACTTCATGTCTACTACAAACTAGCCATAACCTAACGATAAACATTACAATTGAAATTGAACTCCATTTATAATAAGTTTAGGTTGTAATTCTGCTTGAAGTTATCTGGGCAATCGGTACTTGTTACTCGTCAGCCCGATACTCATCCTAAGTTGGCGTGAAATCGCAAACCACCGCAAATGTGCCACTGACGCTGTCTACCATTTAACTTGATGCAGATGCGCAACTGCTTGCAACGCATTGACATTCATAATTACATATGTAACCAGTCATGTGAAAAGTTTACTTATAAATCTTTTTTTAATGGAATAAAAAGCAAAATACAATTTTTATTTCTATCGTAATGCATTTCAGTCGTCCCTGAAAGAATCGAGAGAAATGAGTCATACCATACAGCATCATCTCGCCGGGCCGTAGTAATCCCGTGTAATTGAGAAGCGTCATAAGCCTTTTACGGCCACAATATTATTAGTCAGTAATATCTTAGAATAAGTAAGGAAGTACAAAGGTAGACTGTCTTTGAACCCATAACTGTGGGCATACGTTTCCAGTACATAAACCACTAAACCGCGACGTTATCAATTAAGTTATGCATAGTAAAAATTCTGCACAGGTATTCTGCCAATACAATTTTTGTCTTTTTTTCTATAAAATCCAAAGGTACAAAACTAAGTATAGTGATTTTCAATTACCATTACCGTAAAATGATTAAGACTACGAATATTATCGTTATAACGACCAGGTAGCAGAAAATTTTTGTAACAAAATAAAATAACACCCGCAACGGTAAGCGGCACGTTGAAGTCTTTTGTATACCCGTCAAGTTCAACCGGTGGGAACGAACTTACCGGTTTTTAGGCGAGTGCTGAATTGCTGAAGTTACCATAAACCTAATTCTAAATTTGTTAAAATCTTATTATGGACTTATTAAATTTATATTTTTAATTTTACTAAATGATTTTGATAGTTTATTCATGTTTATTATTTAATTTTTCTTCCATTAAATTAAAGGCACATAAGCCCAACAGTGAAATAAATTACCAAAATAATTAAAATTCCTGTTAAATATGTAAAAGCAGAATAAATTCATTTAAGTTTTACAACAATTCAAATATAAAAAGTTACCTCATAAAACCTGAAATTAAAAGTTTACCTTTTCAACATGCATGTCGTCCGGATAAACAACGATCTCATAAAATGGCAATAATTTATACATGTAACTAAATAAATAACTCGACAGTTTAAGAGTGAACATTTCGTATCAATCTTAATTAATACACGCGCTGAAGACGAAGAGTGAATAAATGGGTGTATTAAAGGGCGCATGAGATATTTAATTATTGTCGATTTCGATCAATGCAGCCTGCACTTGCGTGACATGGACAAAAGGGACAATCTTTAAAGAAGCTGACTTCTGAATAACATCGCACGCAAAAGTGTTTACTTTAACATATTTAAACAAGCGACAATAGTGTATCATATTAATGTATTTACTTACTTTTAATAAGTAAAATTAAAATGAATTATGGTTAGTTAAAAAAAATTGACTGAAATGTATTTCTTGATAAATTTTATGATCACCTTATTATTTTCACCTTTAATTTACCGTCAAAGGAATATAAACTGAAATTGAATAGGTATTTCAAAAAAAAAACTAGTTTAGTCGTCGTAGCTCGTGGAAATTCAAATGCAATGTTAAAAAATTGCGCAGCCACATATGTACATAGTTAAATACAAAACAAATTTTAAAGAATCATTTAATTTACACTTAAATCTAAAATAATATTAAACGTTTCGAAATTTTTTATATTCACTTTAGCATTCATCAGTACGAACGCGGTCAACACTTATGCGCGGGCGCCTCCCGCGGTCCGATTAAATGCTCGAGCGGTTTGTGTAATGAAGCGAGATAAATCAACGGCGTCACACGCACCCGCTCCCGTGACTCATGACCTTACCCGTGCAGTTTGTCATTTCATTTGCACTCGTTACAATTGAATGAAGTAATGATGCACTGAAGTGTACACGCACCTGGAGAGTCCCTTTTTCTTGTGCTTGTAGTAAGGATATATCTTAAACCTATACCTTGTCGGTTGGGTAATTGCCATAATTTCTTGACTTCTGCTTTGCATTTAATCTTCTGTACCAGGAGGTACTGTCATACAATTTGTGACTATTATGGAAAGCAGCATAGTTGGAACTACTACGAATAGACTTACTCTATTATGTTATAAATTAAATACAGAACCGTGTTTATTTGGCGTTTGAAAATTAATAACGTTAGTGCTTCCTTAAGCGTATATGGGGCAAGAGCCAGTCTGCCTGGAGCTAATCAAATGAGAATTTACAACCGCATTATATGCTACTTTGTCGAAGTGATGATGTAGTTGACTAAATATAAATAAAACATAACATAACGTCACGCCTGTATTCTCCAAAGGGGTAGGCAGAAATTCACGTTAATAATAAACTTAATTTCACCAGTTATATTATAGGTCCCAATGTAATACGGAGCGAGCCTATTGCCATCAACCGGGCAATAATCCAGACTCCGAGCTGCTACTGAGAATTACATAATGGAAAATATAAATGAAACTTAAAAATCCAAATGAAAAATGATAACCGAAAGCTAGCATGTCTGGAAATGTATGTAAGTTATGGAACTTAGCTGTAACTGGTAATTGGCTACAGCTCAAAATTAGACTAGATCGACCGAGAGAGCACCTCGCTATCAGAAAACTGTCCTAGCAATACAGTGTCGCGTAAAATGTTATAAGAACCAGAAACTATATCCCTATAGCCATAATGGCAGTGGCATAGTTTTTTAGTTCCGAATAGGGCATAAAAGGTCAGCAAGGCATTATCGACTCAATAGCTGACTAACATGGAATGTATTTTGAATTACTAATATATTATTTAGAATAACTTTCTATGTTAAAAGCTCCATAACTTCTAACGACGTCGAAGCCACTTTTATTTATAATTAAATTATGAATATTTGAAGTTTACTTACTTTATCTCTATGTCCATTAAATACTTAACTAGTGAACTAGACAGAAACAGGCTAGCTAGAGAGTTGTTCCTAATAGTGAAAGTTTAGCTATAGCAATGCAAACACTTCGAGCTTCGTCACCACTCAAACCCTGACTAGCAGAACGTGCTGGGCTAAAGATCACGACCGTCCATGATTATTGAAGACACAGCCGATATGCTTTCATACTTGTTGTTATTGAAAATTTTGTTTCTGTTCCCTCACTAATGTTGTCCAGCGAAAATTACTACCATATTTAGGAGCTTATTAAGTGATTGACTAGGAAAGATTGCTGACTGGCCGTGTAAGTTTCGTGACACTAATACACTAAACTGATTCAACAATTCTTATAGGAATTGCCTAATAAATTCTATAGGCTGCGAGTGGATATAAACTATCACTTTTTGGCCAGCTAGAATTATTCAGGAGTTGTATTTGATTTTCGTACTCCCAAAAATTTTCAATTAAAGTTGTCATATAACTTGATCAGACCGGTTCACCCTTGTTTGATAGAACAACGTTTGATATAATATTACTAAATCGAATTTTAGTTGCAATAAAGTCATTTCGAAGAATTATTCATTTGACCGAATAATTCATTGGTAAATTTTTATTTAGCGTAATTATTTATTTGAACTAATTTCATTTGAACTAATTTCATTTCGCCGAATTTTCAAATGCACTAATTTTATTTAAACTAATGTTTCACTACACTAATAATGATTTAGTCGAAAGATCGTATCGAATATTTAGTTCATTAATAACAAGGGTGAACCGATCAGACCTTCTAGGATTCTCTCATAAGGTATTATTTTTACACATTTGTGTGCTCATATAAATTTGTGTATAACGTAGCAGTTAAACGTTGATTTTTTGGATTTACAATTTGTTAAAATAGGTCCTTTAATTATGTAATATATGTTTTTTATATTTTATTTCATTAGCAATATATAGCCACGAACAAATATTTATCTTGAACGTAAAAATGTTTAAATTAATTGTATTGTTAATTCATATAATTACCAATAATTTAAATGTTGATTTAAATCCAAAAGCAACAAATTAAAAACGTAATTTAAGATTTAGTACGTAGCCCTCCAACGTTTTAAGTAGAAACAATAAATTCATCGACACTAATTGGTGGTTTTCTCCCATTTATCAGCTCATTACATCACAGTAGCGCGAATAAAATAAAATATGTGTGCGGAGCGGTCCGTGCGCCGTGGGCAGATCATTCGCATGCGATAAGCGTCGGTCAGGCACATCGTAAATTCAAAGAGCAGGCCCTGCCGAACTACAGACCTGATTGTGCGCCTTAATCAGTTGTGTGCCTACTCGCAGCTTCAGCTAACTGTAGCGAAGGGCGAGGGCCATGACCATTCCCTTAAAAATACCAACATGAATAAATGATCCCACTCGTTAACATAATATTGTGAACAATTAACAAAAATTACATACATACCTCACTATAAACCAAAAATTATGATGGTATAAATAATTACAATCATTTACAAATATTTAAGGGTAATACTTTTAAAAGTGTTTAATCCTCATTATATTTCACAGACTTACCAATTTGTATTAAATATATCATATTACATGAGCACATTCCAAACTGTTATGTTCCAAATACGAGTGTTTGGAAACGGATCCACAGTACGACTACAAATCCGAATTTATTCGAGCGGCTACGCTTTGAAGACGGCTACTGCGTTGCATGCATGCAGATGAGCGAACAAGGTTTAATCGTTTAATGGAGACTGCATTAATGTATCAGATTGAATGTTTATTTTTTATTCAAGAAAATAAAATTATACTGGCCAACTGAGACAACGAGTATTATTATTGGAAATCTTGTACGCATATTAGCGCACACGCATTTCTGTAAATGGCAATGTTTATATTATACCTAACACACAAGGAATATTTGATTATTATTGAACATAAATCAATAATACAAGCGCCAACGTAGAGAAACATAGTTATTTAAATTGTATACATAACAGAGTAAGTTCGATGCTCGTGACTGTGCACCAGTGAACTTTAAAATCGAAAACATTGTTTCGAAAATTAATCGATATTAAAGCCACGGTATCGATAGCATTTACAAAGCATGCACGCGTGCGGCAGAAGCATTGGCAACACAAACATCGCCCCACAATTCCATTATAACATTCTACTGCACGAGAAAATAAAAGGTCTCAAATTTACATAGCACGAGTGACCCGATCCGCAGCACTCGACGGAAATTCACAAAATTCGCGACGTCTCTTTTCAACGTGCCGCTGCTTTTAGCGATATGAGAAGAGAAAGAGCAAAGGAAATCGATGTTGCGGTTCAAGCACATGAGTAAAATGTCATGCAGAACAAAATCCAATTTCAATTTCAAACATTGGTTATGCGCGTGAGTTACAATGCTCGTGCATGTAGCAATCCATACTTCTGAGCATATAGTAGCTACAAAACGTTGCTGCTCAAGAAAAGTATCAAATAACTTTACTATTTACCTATCATAACGTCCTATCGCAACATAAAGCATTAGTGTTGAATGGAGATATAAATTGTCCTTAAAACCCATATTACCCAGCCAGTGTTGCAACTTTAATAGAATCTGGAGCAAACGTAATGTAAATGTAAATTTTACTCCAAGGTTTTGATCAAGCATTAGCACTGACTATACTATAGATCAAACTTGAGATAATTGAGTTCGTTATACATAAACCTATGTATAGATTATGTTTAATTTAAAAAATAGTTGGAATTAACCTAACCTACCTAAAAGTAAAGAAAACATATATCGATACAGAAATATTACAATTAAATTATATAGGTACCTATATTACTGCTAAGAAAAGAATAATATGATTGAGAATTTTAATGAACAGTCATCTAAACAAATATTCTTCAATTAGCTTCTAAGTAGGACCAACAAGAATATTAACAATACACATCTTACTACACTCTGAATTACCGAAACCATCGTTTCATGACGTAACTACTAAAAGGGTAGCAGAACGACAAAGCAGACAATGTTATCTCTCTGTCAATCTATCGATCATGCAATTACCTATAAGTGTTGTGCAAATGCACGCGATATTTTAGCAGCCATTAACCGGTCCGCGTAACACATAACCATGGCAATTAGTACATAGACCGGTGAGCGACAGCGTGCCTAAACCGATTATATCCAGCTTTATCGCGAGATCGCCGCCATACTGCTGCTCCAACAATACACGTGAACAGATTCCTGCGCCATGACCGACACGCAGAACAAACCAGATCAACAAACTGCACGAATAACAACGCCTTTTCGACGATTTTCAACCGGACACTTGCGAAAGATACCTACTTGCTTATCAATGCGCGTTCCTGCAACTGGTATTGTACAACACCATTCTGTAATCATAATTCTTGTAAAACATGACAGCTTACCACAGCAATATAAACAAAATACTGACAAAGATTGATAGGGACTAACAGTTACCAAACAAATAATATCTAAGTAAACAAGGTACCCTTCGGAACTTGGTAAGCGGAAAGGCTTTACCAACGGCAACATTTTACCGGCACCCTCGTCGTGCAAGCGAAAATTGCATTAACATTTTTTGACAGTCACTAGTCGAAACGATGACGAGGACGTTTAGTCTCAGCGCTGACAGTGAAAAATTACGACTCGCAGGTCGGCGTAAGCAGTGCGATCGCTCGATAGTTCCTAATGTATCGCTGTCAATCGCACGTTTTGACGTGCAGAATCACTCCTTTCTATCTGAGAGTCGACGCAGTCTCTGGTGGCGTAAGATTACCCAAGTCATCACTAGTAATAGAAAGCGTCACTCGGCTATCACTTTTGCAAATTAAATTACTTCCGTTATCTGTGTATAACTTATGTTAGAGCCTACCAAACTAAACTTGAAGATTTGAAAGTTTAAATAAAACCTATGAATAAACACATACAATACCTGACGGTAAACTTTAGCAAACTGTCCTACATGCAAATCAAGTCACGGCACGACCTGAATTACTACTTGAGTACTTCTAACTGTGAGCGAGTCAGTAAAACCGTGTAATGAGTCAAATTATGCTCGTCAAACAACGACACCACTACAATTATGTAGCAATGATGCCAAATCTAAATTTTTGAGAAAAACATCTCTATTATAAACAGATTTGGCGATGACGAACGCGTACACATAATATCAACATAAGCGTTGTTTAAACAAAACAGCTCACATAATTACACGAAACCGTTTTAGGGTTTATGATACAGCGAATAATCGTGCAATCAAATACCAAATTACAATTTCACAAAATTTTAAATTTCTTGGTTAGTGTTATGGTGATTTCGGATGAAAAAACGTTCTTTGTATCTATTGTTGTATTTACAGTTTTTTTTTTTTGCGAAAGTCAGCATATTGTAGACCTAAATATTATTAAGTTAGAATATTAATCAAATATTACTTTAAGTATTTAAACAATTTAGTCGGGCTACGAAGTGTTTTCTCTGGAAAACAAATCTCATTTTTCGTTAAAAATCACGTAGCATTAAAGTATACCTATTACATTTTTTACGTAAGTTTACATACTTTATACGACAACAAGAAATAAATTAAGCAACAAGTATGGTTGTATATCGGTACAATTATTGTGTGTTAAACAAGCCCATAGGCTGTACGACAACGCGACGCGACGACGGCGCTCTCACGCAAATGCCAGCGTTATGAAACCGCTACGAGGTTGAAGCACTATACCAAAGCACCATTACTCATAGACCCATGCATATCTACTCGGTCGCCTTTTTTGAACTTCACTTGCAGAAGCGGTGGAGGTCATCTTAAAATGGCAGCTGTAAGAGTATTGTTATATTACCGGCATTACGTTCCCTAAGAGCGCTCTATGTGTCACAGCGCTCCAGTTTTGTGGACACGCCAGCATTGCCGTGGGAAGTGGTTGCGGACAGTAATTGCGCTCCATGTCATCACATATTTTGAATTAAGATATCACTTCAACAATGCGACAAGCTTGATGTAATTTATTACTACTCATATTGACGGTTACTGAAATAAACTAAGATCTCGTTTAATTTCTATTAAAATCAAGTGACTCTGAATTTGTAATCGAAGAACGACCACAATTTGGTACATTTAAGTTAAATCGATACGGTCATAAATTACAATCATAAAATTGTTTAGTCAATCGATTTCAGGTACAGCAAATGCCAGGGCACAGTATAATTTATCATCATTTGCTGTTCAAGCAATTTAAATAGTTGAGCTAGTAAAATTACTCAGTGTTTCAGTGTGCGGTCTAGATATTCAATCAGCGTCGGCTTTGTCAACCGATACTTCGAGGTGCGCGTGCGCAAATCAATTTGCTCGCGATCTCAATAGCGTGAGATAGTCAATCTCTAACGAGCTACTGACCAGCCGACTATCTACTCACCACTTACTTTAGGCTTGGCCATTTCAACGATAAAATGTAATTCTTGCTTTCTTACGTGTAAAATACATTGTGAAGTTGGGTAAAAATATAAACTGAAAGTAACACAATGTTACCCCACTATATATTTATCTTTCACTCCTTTTTTATATAGAAACTGGAATTTGCTTACAATGGCATTTTGCGGCTACAAAAGTTGTTTATTTAGAGTTAAATACTCTTAAGTTTTAATCATGGAACACGAGTTTTTCCTTTCTCAACTAGCTTAGTTATATTTACTATATATTCAGGTTGTACTCACGTGTGTATCCGGGAATGCCCGAATAGTTTCGAACTCGAATGGAGCCCTTATTCATGAGCTGGTTATGCAGCAGAGTCGCGAGCATAACACTCACGAAAGTTATCATCGTAAATTAGCTTAGTTTTGTTGCCGGCAATATTTTTTGGCGAAAACTTGTTTTCCTTTAAGCATTGATTAAAGTTTGGCATGATAAATAAATTGTAATATACAGAAATGTCATAGATTATAAATTTTCTATAAGAATCACACCGTGAAGGGATCCAGTTGCCAGTCACTTTCATTTCTCGCGTGAATAGAATCAGTTCTGCCGGTTAGCGCCTTAATCGTTATGACTTACACAATTTCAGAACTCAAAGGCTTGCCAATATGGATATATTAAAATAATATTCAAATAACAATAATTCATACAGTAGACACTGTTTTCAGATAGAATGAGTGATTAAGTAATGTTGAGTGTTAAATAAATCATAAGGACAATAACGAACCGTTCTACTTTGGCACAAACATTAATCCCATTTCCAAAGTATCCTATACCGTAGGTAGTAAGTAGCTGAAACCAACTCCAAAACTTAGGATTCAAAGACATGGGTGTGTAATCGTCCGAGAAGAACGTGGCGTCACAATACAGGACAAGCTGTAGATACTGAGAAACTCAACGAAAGTGATGATTCTTTTCACACGTAATCTGTTTACGGCTGAAATACAAAATTATCTCCCAAACATATGAAGTTTGCCGGCGGGCAATCAATCATGGCGACTGAAGGGGCGCGGAAAGCCGCAGACGCGAGAACCGACTGAAGGCACTCTTATGAAAGCAACGAATAATACAGCACGAATCAATCATAGATTTTGTGACGATCCATCATAAAATTTCATTGAAAAAATAACCATGTTATTATAATTCGATAGGTTTCCAGGATATCGGGTGAACTTATTGATTAGTATATGATATGGCGGAAAGTAAAATATGGGTTAATATTTTAAACTAATGTACTGCCAATTTGTACACTTATAAGCGGTATCTTCTGTACATATGTTTATGTCATTTAATCTGTAATGATTAAATGACCAAAACGTATGTTCCAGCCGAACTTATAACTGCAAAATTCTGATGAAAGCAGTATTTATTTACTTTTGTATATAATTAAGATAATGATTGTAAATAATAATTGTGCACAGGTGTGGTACAGTAGCAATAAGCGATCTCACATGAGATTGAGCCTTTAGCCAGCGTGTCTTCACGAATCGGCCAATTCGATCTTGCTTCCGCGAAGAGCGGCAGCTATTCCAAACCAGTCAACGCACGACAAGTGCACAAAGGGCGTCGGGACGTGGCATTGTAAAGTGGCTTTAAGTAGGCACAACTTCCTCCTCGAGTAGTGTCGATACCTAGGACGGAGCGGAGGCACTCGCTGAATCTACGATTCACTTAAGCAAGCAGGAAACTTAGCTACGGGGGAAAAGCTCGTGAAACGTTAGCACCAGAGGGTTTTGTTTTAACATTCACTCAATACTCACTGACGCTATCGTGACATTCTATCCTAATTAAACCTAATAGGCATAGTCAAATTTATTTTGTTTGATCTATATCCTAAGATGTTGAAACATATAATAAAAAAAAAAGATGTTGAAAAATTAATCCAATTCTGTTCGAGTTGGGCTCGTACAAAAAAAAACAGCCAATAGAATGTGTTATTAGACTTATAATAAAGACGACTAAAGTGCATTTTTTCATTTCCACCCACCCTTGACCACTCTGTATTCACTGAAATAATGCATCCAAACTAGGCAAGGTGTAGACTGTAGACACTTTCCAGATTCATATCAATGAAGCTAAGCTAAAAACAGTAAAAGTTGCCGATTTCAGCGCAGCTGGCTCCAGCTACACTAATTTAACTCGGTTAGCTAATTTATCCGCTATTTAGTCGGCGGTAAACGTGAGATCCATATCGCGTATTCTGAAGTTTAAGCTCGAAAGGCGCGCATCGTATTCGCGGCAAGCAGGGCACTCGGATTACATACACGAACAACAATTACGGAATATAGAATTGAATTTTATCGACCCATAACTAGCAACGTGCCTTTAAAAATCGAAATATCCCGCTGGTAATAAAACACTGACTTCTGTTAACGCATATTTGAAATAAAAATAGTTGATAAGTTATGTAATGCCTAAATCAGCACTTCTATGGCAAAAATTGGTCGTTCGGAGTCCTCTGTTGGGCCATTTAATATTCTGTATTTTGTGTAGAACATAATAAATAAGTAGTTGCTATACGACTGACTTGACATGATGAGGTCATTCAAACATACTATAGAATAAACCAGTAAACGCTAGCCTGAGTAGGTCTAGCCTTTTTATTCAACTTCATTGGTGCTGAACGTATAGAGAAGTGCTACTACTTTCTGCCTTTTGTGATAAGGGCCGCAGGCGGAGCAGGGGGAACGCATGATATGGTGGCCTGTTTGTATTTTCTTGTTTTTATTAATGTTACCTTATTTTATGTAAGAAAGCAATGTTGAAAAAGTTTATTCTGAGCTACATTTTATCATCATCATCATCAGCCGGAAGACGTCCACTGCTGGACAAAGGCCCCCTTAGAACATTTACCTATTTATAAAATTATAAAGATTACGAAGAAACATATATTTCAAGGAAAATAAATTAAATCCTAATAAGTAATCAAGAAGCGGCGGCGGCGGCCGTAACTCTATTCAAAATTCTCAGATATACTGTAACCATAAGGGGAAGTCACGGGTTTAATCGTTGCCATCTCGCCGGGCAGTTGTGGTGCTTGGTTGCGGGAACATTTAAATTATCGTGAAGTTAGATCCGCGCGCCCATAATCACACCGTTCATTTGTAAGCTAACCAGCTAACAGTACAGAGCGGCCCAACGAAAGTATCGCCATCGGATACCAAGGGACGTTCAAGTTCAATATTATTCAGAACTGAGAAAAACAATCGTGGCTCGTTAAATTGCGATAGCGAGTACGCGATTGTCCGCATCGAGTTCCTTACCTTATACTCCTATCTATTGAATTCTGTACACAGTGAAGTATACAAGACAGCCTATTCACATTATAGTTTCTTGATATAGCATACTTTGTATAAAATACGATCAAAGCACATAGAATTGATCGAACGAAACACGAACGTCAAGCGGGCAGTCCTAATTACGATTGAAGTTGAAGCAGGTACTAAAAAGACCTTTACCGTCAATGTATCAATCTAAGGAGGTTGATAGGCCAGAGCGATCAAACCATGCTAATGAGGCCGACCGGTTAAAAGGGACAATTGCTTGCCAGCAACTGTGAAGCTATCTTTTAGACATTTAAAGGCTGTATTTCTTGCGCTCCTACGTAGACAGGAATAAGAATGTTGTTAGACGTTGATTAATCGCTTTCTAACTCCGAACACGGTTAAGAAATTGTGCTACTGTGTAGTGAATTTAAATTGAAAATGTAAATGTTGGCCTAAATAACAAAAATAGTTGTTCCTATCAGTATCAGATTGAACAATCATTACATTGTTTATTGAAATGAAGAGACTCCAAATCGGTAAAGTTAGATAGTTCGTTTGTCGCGTTACGTTAATTTCCTGCTTATAAACTTTAAACCAACAGACGGCTCTGTGTCGTGAATGTCATGAAGTTGCGCAAAGCAATTAGTGCGGCATTTGGCGCCGACATACAATGACTGAAATCGAACTAAATGTTACTATGTAGGTAGGTATACAATTACTCAATAATTGTACAATCTTTATGTCATGAAATGTATCGAATATCATTTTTTAACGATGGTGGGGTTATCCAATATGTAATGTTTTGTATACAAACAGGTGTTTACTAACCGACATTGTTGGGATAAATTCATGGTTAAGTAGTTATTAACTTAGGTAAGGTATATATAATATACCTTACCTAAGTTAATAGAGCCAACATAATGCAGTATGAAACAAAACATAATATAAAACAAAACAAACTGTTGAAAGATAATACATGCTCATCGATACGATAAATCTATTGCTACCACTATCTAGGCAGAGCATACAAATACGAAATTGATTGCTTCGTGTGGCGAGTAACATTTCAGTATCTGTGAAGAGGCGAGCGCGAGGTGTGTGCGGGGAACGGGGCCGGTCTTCACACTGACATTTGAATAGGTCTGTCTCGGCATGTACCGGCACCCACCGACGGCCAACGAAAGGCGACAATGTTCACCGAACACAGAACAACATTCCCATTGAAAAGAAAATTTACTTTTATTCAACGGTTGACAATAGTGCACCTTATTTTTCAACATTTCTGGTTTTTAAAAGTTAAGTCTTCAAAATTTTAAAATTCTGTAGAAAACCAACTAGTCTTGCTTCAATGAATGTTTTGTTGTCCAGCCAAAAGAACGATAAAACTGTCAATACGGTATCTCACCACGTTTTATTAACAAGATAGAGGTATACTACGATTTCTGCAGGGGACTGTGTAATAAATTTGCATATAAACTGATAATGTATCTTTTCTAGAATTAATTTTATAACAAGCAATTCTAGTACATTTATGTTAAATATAAGGTTGCTTTAGGTGGTAATTCTAATGTCCTCGATTCATTACGAATACGTGAGCTCTCACAACGCAACACATTTCAAACAATAAATGCGTCATAACGCTTCTGCATTAGATTATCTGAACGCGATACGTGTTCTGAAATAATGTTATAGCTGTGTGTCTCAGCACTGGGATAGGTGCTGATAAAATGTACTGAAATGGGAAAAAACATTACTTATGTCACATAGCTTTGAAAGTTAAAACCAGCATTGGTTAGCTGATTTAATGTAATATTTAGAATTACGGTGATTTCGCACAGATTTGTAGTTTAATATCTAACTAAACTGAATACACTGTTGAAAAAACTTAGTACCAAAATGTTTGGTAGTGGTTTAGTATTATGAGACATTAAAAATACGACATCAAAAAGAATATCAATATTATAATACACTAATTGTGGTTTATCACCATATGGCGTTGCCTTCGTTACGTAATATTTATCGCTATTTCTAATATTTCGGTGCACTGACCTATGTTAATGTAAGTGGCAAAACCATCTTCTGTAGTCACTCACAGTTTCGGGATTCCTCGGCGGCTATGTGAGAACTACGCCAAGCAAAGTTTCCTGCGAATTGTTTGTATATATTAGTATAAGAAATGAGGAGCCAAACAGGAAATGTATGTACCTTTTTTCAGCTGGATACCAAATATTTCTTGGTAATAATTCATTCAGATGTTAGATTAACAGAAAAACCGAGAAATTTCAATGCCCATGTTGTTTAAGAAATAGAAATAGGTGCTGTGCGTGCACTATATGATTAAGACTTCTAGAAATTTCACATTATTTTATATATGTCCCCACGAAAAGCACAGCAGCGATCCTTTGGTTCCACGCTTTAACCACTAAGCGTGGTATAAGTTACGTAAGTTAATTTCATATATAAATGCATTAGCGATACCGGGTTTATTACTGGTAGGTGTGTGATTACTTGATACTACGATGATATAATAAAATGACACATAATAAAACTTTACTCTGTCCATTGGCCAAGTGATTTAAAAAGCTTAGCCTAGGTGCCAGAGATTAAAAAACTGTTGACACGTGTTTATTGCACCTGGTTCCACACATGTGTACCTTATGATCGATATAAAAACATAATCTAAAAAGTTTCATTAAAAACTAGTAACGGTATGTGCGCGTTCAATATGCTTGGAAAATGATACGGAGACACGTGGCGGAATGAAAAAACATCATAAAGAAATTGGCTTTCATACCAATTGTGACTTGTCCTATATTTAATGCTACCAAATGTCGTGGTACTGATAAATGAATTAACGTAATTATAGGTAGAATGTTGAAATAAAATGGACAAATCAATTCTATGATATCCTAATTACTTTATGTATTAGTTAAGGTTGCTAATTAGCCGGATAATTAATTAATGCTACACAATCATGCTGTTTATATTCAACTCTATGGTCAAAGATCTTCTGCGACTCACAGTCCGATTTAATTTTAGCAACCTTTTGTCTCTACCCGTATAATAAAACGTCCACAAACAATTATCACTAAAACAAATCTGTTTCAAATTAGTCATAAACGCAGCCACTAATTCGTCCCAGTAACGGAAGCGTATCGGCAATAAACATGCAAATACTCGTGGCGATACACGGGTTCTCCCGCGGGGTCCCGGCCGCCGAGGCCAGGGGGTCGCATTCACCACCTGCACCGCTAATTGCCGTGCCTCCTAGCTGTAAACAGTTACACCTCGCACACGTGTGTGCACTCTGTGTTCCCAATCAATGTATATTGCTGTGTCACGTCCGATAACTGCAGATTCGTGCAACTGACGTGGTCTCATCTAGCTCAGCTTGCTTTTCTACTTTGCGTTTATCTGTAAATACCTATCACATCAATCTAACACAGCATTGCTTGTCACTTGTCACCTACAAGACCTGAATTTGTATTATGTTAACTAGATAAATCAGATCTGTGTATTTTAATTGACATCACCGACATTATAGAACCATAGCCAAATAACTACAATAAGGTAAGATGCACAGATATCTATGGTATATTTCCTAATTCTATTTTATAATAAGCCTACTTTTACGTGCGTAGATATATTATTCGATAACACGTTTTGGTTTTTTTTTACAACATATTTGTGGAAAGCATCTTGTTGGCTTAGCTGTAACATACAATATTCAACCAGCAGTACCGTACGACAGAAAACACAAGTCTACAAGTGTGCATATCCATATATTGAATAGATAATAATAGAATCTTTGGCTAGGTTGCAGAGAATCAATGGGCAGGCGTGACCTAACGCCAAAAGGCAAATTGCTATTGTTTATAAACAAGTCGCAAACACTTTGCATGAAACAATACACTAGGAAGTTAGAACAGATTTGTATAAATCCATGTAAATAAGTAGATAAGGCAGCGTGGTATACATTTTGATTACAATTAAGGATACGGTACAAAGATAAGCAATACTTCATAAGCTACCACTACCACTGATAACAAATCTAATTTGTTAAAAGATATGTTAGCACTTCACTCTAATTCTGTATTCAGTAGTAGTAAATCATTGATTTAGAAAATTAATCACGATGCGCCGTGCAGCTATAACCTCTCAAATGTGTCTGGATCGAAATAGATGCAATTATGAACATGAAACCTATTCAAGGATGTGTCAATGGATATTACTTCCGTCACGGCATGAAAACGATTGTTCGTGCGTACCGGTCACGGTGGACCTGTAACATCTTGTACTATTACGGTATGTTATACGTCGACACTCAGACTCTTTTGTTAAACAATAGAAAGACAGAATGAATAAAAATTAATTGTAGGTATAATGTATTTAAAATTATTTTAATTACCTAATACCTACAAATGACAAAGAAAGTAAAAAATTTAATTAAATTTAAAAATTAAATTGCTTAAGTGACATATTAAAGTTAAAAATTATTGTATTATTAGCCATTAGGTACATAAAGTATATAATAAAATTGAATGATTCGCATTTTTGTTAAACATTTACTGGTTTTCTATGGAGAAATGCACGAACAAATATGTTACTAAAATTAGCAGATGTTTTTAGGCAAAACAAAAAATCTAAACACATAAAAAAGTTATCTTGAAAAATAATACCTACAGAAGTAAAATATATATGGCATCAAAATGTGTCTAAAGTGGCAAAGGTTGTGAAAAAAGAACGCATGTTTTGAACTCAACGCTAAAGGAGACAGGTAAAATTCAATAAAGCAAAAATGAAATGTTATCGCAATTACACCGGCCACATATGATAAAATCATCTTTGAATATTAGAATGGGCCTCAATCAACAAAACTGTCAGCATAAACCTTGAACATATACGTGTATTATTATTGAAACACGCCGATTAGAGAGCTGGTCAATTACTATCCATAAGGTATTGTGGAGAGTTTAGCACAGCGATGCAACCAACAATTTCTATGTCGACGGTATTGAGTTACGATGCAGCGAGCTGATGCTTTATTATCCGGTCCATCTCTTCCGCCCTTGTTGGTCCGCGATCACTCGTGTCGCCGGCATAATGGTCCCGCCCGATACGTCCGCATTATTAATCTTACCATTGTATTAGCCAACAACATCTCACAACATGTGCGCATTGATAACACTAATGGTAATCCCGGTTGTTTAATGCAATCAATAACTTCGATTACAGTTATCTGACACCTCCTACTTTACTTACCGAACATCAATAACCTTTTTATGTTTAATTACCGAAATCTACAATCTTGACCTACTTCAAGAGACTAAAAGGGTGGTAGCGAAAGCTAGTATTTAGTTAGAAACATTCGTCGCGTGCCCGCCCACCGTCATCATCCAGGCGGCGCGCACTGTTCACCTACCTTCTCTCCAATTATGATAACCATCACTCAAGGCGAGCGGAACGAAAGGGGGCAGGCACCGGTTAAAACGTAAAATTACACTTCAATTTTTACTCGACGGCGGGCGCACAATAAAAAACAAATATTCTCATGGCGAGTATCGACGAAACGTGACCGGCCTTCGTCAAAATAGTCGGCCGTTGTCTTATTGGGCGGCACTTTACATCAGCCCAAGTGCTAAAGTTTAAAACGCTGCAGTGAAATTTATAAGCTTCACGTCACGAATATTGAATAATGACTTTACAAATTATGAGCGTCAACGTGTATTAAATTATTTATTATCGCACAACACGTTGGTGTTTCGAAATAATTATGTTAACTTTTATTTCTTAAGCAACTTAGAAGCGCGTTAACTTTAACGAATTCAAAGTAGTACTGCTCGCCATGACACGCAATAACTAATAATTTTTGCTCAATATATTCAATGGTCAGGACCGCTAACTAGTGTAGCGCGCGTCAGAATTATAAAATATTAACCTCTCCTTATTTATATGGTGGCTCGTTAACTTAGATCGCCGAGGGGAGTGTCCATTTATATCTCGTTGTCGAACCATGTGTTTTTACACGGGCAGTGAGTGTTACAACAAATTCAACAAACGACCGGCCGTCATCTATCAAAAACACTAACGAGCTCAGATACCGCGGCTATTTACAATCACTGCGTTCTCCTTATATTAATAATGTGTGATGATACTGTTGAAATAATGAATAAAAAAAATGATAAAATACGTCGCAATGAAATTTCTGAACTAGGTTATTATTACAAATTTATTGTTTTCAATTTTAATATTTAGTTGTTTCAAAAATTTCACTTTAGTACATTCGTAGCTATAAGCTTTTTATAAGTTTAAAACAGTACGATAAGTTTAACTGAAAAAAGTTCGATCGAGTCCCAAAAAACAATATTCATACTGTATCAATTTATTATTAACATTGTAGATAGCTAATTTATCTTTATTGATTGAGTTAAGAAGTTTAACAATATTTGATTTGGTTTATTTAATTTATTTTATACAAAATAATGAAATTTCAAATTGCTTGAAGAAGCCGATGTATTCGAGTGACGATGCCAACAGTATGTCTAGCGCATAAGAAGTTCTTAATGAACCTTATTATAATAGTACAAACAAACTCCGCCATAATCGTAGCTGCACCAAAGAAGATCATCAATACTCCTACCTCACTCACGAGGAGTCGAGTCCGAGAGCAGTAAACAAGTAAATAAATTGGCATCCACTTTGCAAATACTTAAATTTCCTCACGTTTATGAGAAGCGATAATAATAGAGCATGCTGAGCAAATAGTTGTGAAAGTAAGTGCTCACTAAAAAAGAAAATATATTGAATAATATTATTCCTTTAACAATCTACAGATACCTTAGTTCTTGCCTATGCGCTATGTAACTATTGCACATAATGGACACAACCAATCATGAATGAATCATGAATTATGTCAATCAACCAATGGCAGAGAGTAGGGACTATTCCAAATTCTAACAAAAACTAATTTTCAGTTTCAGTGTTAATTAATAAATCATATTACATTTGTAGTTCCACCTTCGATGTATATTATTGATCGAAGAGTTCCACGATACATTTTGTATTAAATAATCACAATGAAACTAATTATAAGAAAAAACTTAATAATTACACGTGTCATCTCAATGTGAGAGTCGAAACTGTTGAAACGGCAACCTGTCGTAGTTATTACATAGTAACTAAATGTTGACAGTCAATTTTGGAATCATCCACATGACATGCATGTGCATTCAAATTCTCCTCGAAAATAATTATAGATCCACAGGTCTATTGAATTCATGCCATATGTTGGCATCATTATTTCGGTGTGAAATCGTGAATGGAACTTTAATTTTTGAAAAGGAAATTAAATTATTGTCTATGTAAGACACTTAACTTTTTATCAATTATACTTTTTAAAAGGTTCACCCTCTCGAAACAGTTTTTTATTCGGAGTTTATTTAACGGTGGAACCATGACGCGCTTTTAGATAATACGATTGTTTTTTTTTAACATGGTAAATTTAAACAAATGCCTAAAAGCTGCCTAATTCATTATTTTTAACGGTTTTACTCCTTTGAATCCTAAATTTATCCAACGTTCAGTGCCAGTATTTGCGATGTTTTAGAACAAACGTACATGCTTCTTATATTAGTGTGCGACCATGCAATTTTTAAATACCACTATTCCTTATCCTGGTGAAAAAAATCTTATTCATTCAAGTAAATAAACATTGAAAACTAAACCAAAATGAAAAAAAAGCAAGTCGAATACAGTGCCTCAAATAATGTAAGCCTATAAGCACAAAAGTCAGATCCCATAAGCTATCTAAATGATAGCAGACGATCCAAGGAATCCAGTTAGTTAATTACGCTACGACAAGCGAATAGAAGATATTCTTTCTCATTACCGTAGCGTCGGTGGTTCTCATTAGGTGGGGATATGTCAATGGTGGCGGCGTGTTGCATCGGTGGCCTCTCGTTTGTCCTGTCTTCGTGTGCGCTGGACATTTTTCATTGACGTAATAAATACGCGCCAACGCACCTGCTTTTGCGCGCACTGTGAGTTCTGACAAATAGTGGACGTCGTTAAACTGTGATTGCGATGTTTTTTGTTTCACTGCTAACGGCCCGATATAGATCAACAATGAAAATACGACTACAGGACCGGTACAAATGATCTGGCTTTAGACAGAAATCACTGCCAACAGTTTACATGTTTTAAATCGAACCTATAAACTAGATAACAATCTTTAATTATACTCATTATAACGTAGAGAAACACATCTCTAATTTAATCATTAATTGAATACTTTCTTACGAAACTAATATTAGATAGAAATATACAATCCTCATAACAAGTCATAGTTCTTAATTATTTATGGGTCTTAGAAATACGTCTAGATTCTTCATCGAACCATAAAGTACAATTTTTACAACAGAAAATATTATTATAAAGTCAGTATACGTCTAAACTATACTGCTGAAGTATTGGTATAATTTATAATGCTACAACATACGCATACGATTTCACTACGTTGTTTGTTTCTTAAATCTTAATTGTTATTTATTGACTTACTGAATTATTATAAATCTGACAATGCTATCATAAATGACGGGTACTTAAAACTCACTTTAAACATCCACATTTATGTAAATAGTAACAAACTTGAAAGCTCGGAAAGCGTATCAAATTTCATACAATTTGCATAATAACGTAAAAGCTTATACACCGATACAAGCTGGAGCACGCCCCACATTAACGAGATTAAGTCAACATTACGTGACGTATCTAGTGTGCTATGTTTACGCTGTGCTTGACTCACTACCAAAACATAGCAAATGCATATGTGATGCAAGATAAATGTTTATTTATTGTAATAGGGACGTGCAATGCCTACATACAAATTTAAAAGAAAATTTATTGTTTTGCCTGTATTTAATACAACCTGTCTTGATTTAAGCAAGAGCTTGACATTAAGCTAGTGTTTGTAAACAACAAAACCGCGTCGTGTCCGCAGCGGCTGCCGCGCTTCCATCGTACAGTCGCGGGTGGTCCCAGCGGGTGTCCCACAGCGTATGTACAATGCCCATAATTCAGTGATTCGCGCGAATACTAACTAGCGACGCTTATCTGACGCGACATCCAATACCGACACAGGAAGCACTAAAACAAACCTTGTCAATTTAATTACTTATTGTAAGTACACATTCCGCGACGTTTGATGTAGCAGGAAATATTAAATCTTATCAGATCCTAATAATCATTATATAATGAATGACCAAGGAATGTTCATTTATAACATATATAGGTACAGAAAGATAGAGAAACACGTATACAATGAAACGAGGTAAGATATTGCATGACGATGATTTAAATGACTTTGCGGTTCGTTTCAATTTGCGACCACTTTGCTTGTTGGTGTGTTTATGAAAACTACACTAAAAGTGTTTATGATCAAGCTCTTGTAAAATTAAATTTAAAAAATATATTATTCACTAACCAACATTCTTAATTGAGTTGGCAAAATCCAGGGCTTTATAATTATAGTATTTAATGCGATACAATTAATTCCAAATTTGTTAATCGTTTATATTTTTACAACAGTAATGAAATACATTTTCTGTGACTTATAAAGAAATGTTATTTTTACTAATCTTAGGTGAGTTATTGTGTAAATTAAGCATGAATTATGACCACCAACTTATCGTGAAAGAAAGAAAGAAGAAAGAAAGAAATCATTTATTTGTCAGAATATAGTACAATTTAGGTGTATATAATTTGTATAGTTTCATATATTCTACCATTTCTGGTGTACAAATATTTAAATCTAATAGTTAGGTACTCTTATAAATTCTTATCTCTAATGTAATCATTTACAGAATAGTAACATTTGTTTAATAGTATGTCAAATAATCTACGTTTGAACATGTGTACATTTAGAGCTTTTATACAATTTGGCAGTTTATTATAAATTCGGATTGCCATACAATATGAATTTCTGTTATGCACATTGCATATTACGGTACGTTGGTTTTGGACGAATAATTGATTTGGAAATCTGCTAATTCTATTTGTGATTGACGTATTTTTATCAAAAAGTATTAAATTCTTCTCAAAATATGAATATACACATCTCATAAATATATAAAGAGGGTAGTGGCAGAATATGATGTTTCTTAAACAACGTGTGTTTAGGTTGACATTACATGTTAGCTTGCATGACTAGATACTTACTACATAGTCACTCAGCTGCACTGAGTGAGGTCATGCAGTCATAACCAACTAAATATACACTCTCCACAGTTTGGTACTAGTAGTACTCATAATATTTGTTTCAGTAGTCGGCGTTGAAGGATTTTTTATTGGGACCAAGATAAAACTATCGATTGTCGTATAAAAATAAATGTATCTGATGTTCACGTCGATATAAGCTGTTTTATAATTACGATTAACTATACTATAAGCGGAACCCGATATTTATTTTCTACTCGCGGAACACCTATAATTTTACTTCCATAATACATTTTTATTGTACTAGTTCGTGGTTCATACCACATCCTACAACAAACTGAAACGGGAACATTGTGTAGTATACCTATATATAATCCATTAAAGTATAGCAAGCTTTGTCGTTAAAATCAGCCGAAGCTATTACCTATTTAATGAAGGATACAAGACAAACTAGCTTCGAAGGAAGCCATCAGAGAGCCATCTCCGCGGCGCGAACCCACTTTAGTGGAAGCACATCGCCTACTTGCTAACTAGTTCGACTCATTCCAATGTGTAGCGCACGGCAGATAATACACTTAGTAAACGATGTTTGTTTAAAGGCAAATGCAGTTGTTACGGCTTTTAGTGCCGCTGCCTGCTACTATAACGTCGGATTAAGAGGTTTATAAACTTAGATCGTGTAGTGTGCGAGAGAAACTGCGCGCAATAAGAAAGTCAATTTAGTTCGTAACGAGATTGGATGAAAGGCGGGAAGTTGATTAAGCTCTATTAGAAGCTGAGTTGGTGTTGCGATGACATTCCGCAAACGAACCGCAGACGACCGCAACGTCACGCGGCTACTTTGTGCAAAGTGTGCAGCAAAACATGCAACAATTGTAAATTACTATTTTTCCTACGAGCAGCTCATAAAAAAAAACCTGATGATTACAAATAAAATTATGCTTCTAGATTCTATACCTAAATGTTGAAAACAGGGTAGGCTTTAATTACATCGGTTTCCGAGGAATTCAGTAAAATTAAGAAGCCTTAAAGAAACATATTTGAATGTTGTCGTGTTCACTTAATAATACATACTTACGCATCGAAGTGGGAATATCCTTTTTTAACAAGCATTGCAAACGTATTTAATTATACTTTTCTCAATTATGACACTTTATGTCGTCGAAAACGTTAAGTTTCTTTTAACGAACAAACAATTTTCATGTTCTGTGGAGTGAGAGTCACGCGATGAATATAGGCAGGCATAGTACATGTATAATTGTTAAATTTGCATTCATAATGGTGGCTAACAAGCGCAGATTGCGATCGGCTAGTTCACACCGCAAAGACAAGTTGATACTAACAGATCGCAACCACCCTTCATTTTTAGTGATGGGAGTTCGAACTTATCGATATAGACTCTAACTCTAGCTTTGAAAAAACTTTTAACACAAGCTCATCATCATCATCATCATTAGCCAAAAGACGTCCACTGTTGAACATAGGCCTCCTCGTTTAAGCAGGGGGGGTTGCCATAATCCCCACGCTTGGCAAGCGGCTTGGGGATCGCAGTGTTGGTGGTCAAGTTACAGAAGACGCTGCTGCCCATCTTCTGGATTTTCCCTGAGTCGCCTCTTACGACACCCACGCGAGGAGAGGGGGTGGTCAATTCTAGGCCGGATACCACACAAGCTATCGGTATGATAATATCATAATGACAGAACATAATGATACTTATTGAAAACAAAAGTATGAAATTTCCAAAACCCGGATAACAAATTCATCATTATTCATAAGCACATAAGCTGTAATTCATTGTTTCCATTAAATTATGTTAACACATTGAAAGCAGCAAAAGTAACAGCATAAAGACATTATTAATAAATAACGAATACAAATAGTTAAAAGCAAAAAGTATCAACTAAAGTCATTGCTAACATCGATATCGACATTCTGTACATCTAGTACGTAACTAACCCAGCGACAAACGGGATGGCTTGTAGTTAATTACAGTTATTAGAGAAGTCGCAACTTCGCAAGGCCCGCGGGACCATGGTCACCGATCCGGAGATCACCGAGTACAAAACTCATTCCGGAGTATTTACACGAACTAGCAGAAACGGAAACGTATGAGTAGAATTGTCAACATTAACAACGCATAAAACCAAAAAAACAGAATTATATTTATATAATTACTATATAATGTTGGTTTCTGATTACTCAATGCACAAATAAACTTACAAAGAATTTTATTTTACAAGTTGTTCTCAAAGAAGTGGGATTCTGAACGAATTGTTCGGAAACAATTCACAATGGTCGAGGGATATGTATAATAGCGCCTACACAGCAAAGCTGAGAGCAAAGGAGCTCGCATTCAAAACGATCTTCCCTTTACAATACGTTATCCTTGTTCGTATTAAAAGTAGAACGTGTAAATTCACGCATTAAATATGACTCACTAGTAAATTACTAGAAATGGTTGTTAATCAACTATGTAAGGACAAGTATAAATTTTCATTAGCTTTATTTAGTGTTAATAGGATTTGAACACTAAGGTGGCCACACGCTCGGAGATTCATGACAGAAATAATACAGTATGTAGGCAAACCCCATATTCACAAAAAAATACAATTTAAAGCATTGATTAAATTATACCAATTAAAGAATTATTTGAAAAATATAGTAAACAATTTTGAATCAGTCTCTGTCTCGGGATCAGTAAAATATCTGCAGATTAACGGTCATAAGCACACATATCAACTCGGAGAGGGATCGTCGTATCGCCATTCGCCTCGCCGTCAAACAGGCGTCCACCTAACGTAAACACTTAACCAAAGCGTTTCAGCCGCTCCGATACGTCGACTCGGCTACGGCAAGGCGGCGACGTGCTTACGGCAAGCCGACCGAAGAGTCGTTTGGTCGAAGAGACGTTTTCTCGGGTACGGAGAGACATAAGTGCGGGGACGGCGAGACGTAGGCGCGGTGTCGGCGAGACGTACGCGCGGGGACGGCAAGCCGTGAGCGCGACGACTGCAAGTTGACCACGAGCTTGTCCCGATACGAGGCGATTACGTGACGATGCCGAGTTTCACACAAAGAATACTGCACGGCTCAAGTTGATACGGTGACGATCCCTTCCCGGGTTGATATGTGTGCTATGACCTTAACGTTATTTAATATACGTCGTAAGCGGGGACAAAACCCACACCCCCTAATGAAACAGTCCATACAATTTACCACTACGCCGTTCCGGTCATCTAATTTAGGAGGGTGTACAATATTGATATACACAACACAATACATAGAATAAACACTTTATATGTAAATACCATTAGATACATAATCCGAGAACATGCTGCACAACAATAAAAAGTTCGCCAGAACTTATTTACATAATCGACACATGGTGCGACAGAAACATTAAAACAAACTACCAACATAACAAAGTAAAAGGTCCCATAAGTATCACAAAAATCCCTCTGAAATGTTTAACGGAAAATATGAAAACACGCAGAGATACAATTGCACGTGTAGCAGATGTGTTTAATTACTGACCCGACAAAATCTCGGAAAGAGTTGAGTTTCATTATGAACACAATGGTATACCGCCTCAGCCGGTAATAAAGTAAATAAAATATCAACACGCTGCTAACACCCGCACATAAAACGATGGGACGCACACGTTAATATTAGCTTTAATAAAGTTCAGACATTAAGCAAAAAAATATTACCTCTGTACACGAATTAACTGCTGGGCTAGCTTTTTACAGCGGTGACCGCCTGCCCCTCCATTACATTAGATAAACAAAAACCCAAGGCAAAGGGATTTAAAATATAAAGCACAACATTTCGAGAGAAATTTACAAATTAAAAATATTACTGAAGCCCTGATTACAATAATACGCAAATAATTTAAGCAGCGGACTCTCACCTACCTATTATAAAATTAGAGCCCAAGTTTTATACTCGAGTGTGGGTACGCATAAAACACAAATTCTCGAAACTTAATACGGACGTGTTCCAAAAGATAAGGCGGGTGTAAGGCAAGGATTACATGAAAGGTGGCGAGTGAAAATTTTGAGAAACGTGTGCGTTCTGCCGTCCCACGTATAATACGTGGGCGAGTGCGAATATTGATGCACCTCGGCAATGCCGCCTCATTACGATAAACCTACTTGCGTAATTCAATTATCATGAAAAACTTGATTGGTTATATACTATGTTTAAACTTATAATAACTAAGTTCATTATGGTATTTTATAGATGATAAAATATGTAGTTATATTATTATGGTAACAGTTAAAATAACGAGTTGTGAAAAATATACTTATCTTTACATGTACTAGTAACTGTCAGTTAAATAAAGAATTTAATGTTCTCAACTAGACACAAAGTACACAAACAAATAGAACTCAGTCTTGCTGCACCGATAAAAATACATAATTATGAAAGTATAAGTGAAAAATCCATTAAATTAATAATTGAATTGTATAATAAAAATTGTATGAAGTTTAAAACATTCGGCATATTGCAACCGAGAGTGTGTGATGTGACTTCACTACAGTAACACTAGCACAGGGACGTATGCGTTCTGCACTCCTGAAATCGGTCGTCGGTGTTCGTATGTAGAGATTTACGATGCTCGCGCGCATTGAACACGCACTGCGACACACAGATGGCTCGCGTGTCGTGTCGCCTTATCGCTGTCGCCAAGTCGCCCAAATTACCTCTCCTTATGAATGCAAGCAACAAGTAAAATATTCTGAGGGCAAGATTTATGTGCTCTAAGTACCATTATATCAACTGTTTGGGCTTCAGTTGATTTAAACGTATTGCAAATGAAGATAGTATACACGAAATAAAAAATATAAATCTCCATAACTTCTTTTTTTACAGAGACATCTCGGCTCGACTCAAGGGGTATGATCCATTTCAACGCACAATGAATACGAAATAAGAAATCAACGCAACCGCACTTTCCCTTAGCAATTTTCTTTCATAGCCAATATTTTTAGCAGCTTTGGAAAAGAGGTACTCTCTCTAAAATATGTAGCGGCACGTTGTTGGATTTTTGTTTAATATGCAATTTTGAACCCGATCAGACGTATATCACGTTTTTCGCAACCAAAATGGTGTAATAAATCTAAAAGTCCATTTTCATATAAAAGAAAACCGATTAAGGAGCTTTTCCGATACCGATCGTTCGAATGAAGCTATATATTTTCATGATCGAGCGAATCCAAGATCGCGGACGTCTGACGACCGGTGCGTGACAAAATTGAAAAAGAAACGTTTATTTTAATGGTATTGTCTTATAAGGAAACAACATTCATTAACATATTCGCCAACTGGATTATTAAGCCTATTGTTAATGTTTGTCTCATAATTTTATACATAAATAATTAACGGACGCTAACCATTAATAAGGTTATATACAAAAAAAAATGTAAAGGTCGTCACTGGTGTAATTGATACTACGGAAGACTTTAAAAAGTACTACAACCTACTAACTTAATTAACTTATTATTTAGTAACAAATCTGCCGAACATTATTTTATTATGTACTAGCTGACCCTGCAAATTTCAAACCGCTATTTCACCATTGAACCCTCCCTGGACTTCCACGAATATTTCAAGACCAAAATTAGCCAAATCGGTCCAAGCTTTCTCGAGTTTTAGCGAGACTAACAAACGTCAATTCATTTTTATGTAGAAGTTTACGGAATCGCTTGCTTAGTAAATTGAAGCGCAGCAGAGCTAACTGTCCTGCTGACTTTACCAATCACTAGAGACGGAACTACAATCAAGCATCATCTAGTTGTATGCCGCTCACGGCATCGGATACTAAACGATTAAATTATATTATCTCTCACCTTTGTTCGATGCAGATACTAATATTATTATTATTGCATAGATTATGTCGAGTACTATCGTGAGACCAAACCGTGTTAAAGAGTAATAAATAAAAGAGAAGAAAAGGAAAGAGAATAGAAGAGAACAGAAGGCCGCGTGCTTCGGTTAGCCTTATAGGGAAATTCTTATGGACTTCTTTCTGGGACGGACGGTCGTTATACCCGAATTCCTATCAGCTGTATTTCTATGGAGTGTCCTTTTAACCACTACATAGAATTGATTTTTATATCTATATTTTTTTAAGTAGATACCCCTCTATACATACAATTTTCCCGTTGGTGCGCTAGGAGGTAAATAATGCGCCCTAATAAGGAATGCCTCTTAGAATGGTATCTATGATATTATAAAAATTGTAAGTCTATTCCTTTATAGTCAGTTTTTTTATTTGGTTACACAATTTTTAGTCATAATAACAGGTACTTTTATAGAAATAGTTGTGAAACACACAGGCAAAATATAAGTATCCAATTTATAGTACCAGCTACTTTCTCACTATGAACAGAATTCATACTAACTTGGAATCCACCTGTTACCTTAATTTTAAAATAATTATGTGAATTGAGCTGTAACCATGTAATGTTTCTAAAATTATAATAATATAAAACTTGTTTGAATCTAGACAATGCCGGCGGCAATCGTTTGACTGACAGACAATTTGTTTGTCACTCATTTATGAACGTTATCTTCACGTAGAAGAGCCTCGTGCTTAACAACCGTGGTATTTTCACTACACGCGACCACCATGTCTATCAACGCTCATAATAGAAACATTTGCGTCTAATGGCTGGGAAATAGAGGTAGGGCGATTAACTTCTAATAAGAATAGGCATGTACTATTAATTGTTTCACGAGGAACATAAGAATATTATCATATATATTATATTATCATATTGTAACTAGGCGGCATCGAAATTTACAAGCAATCAAATGAGGAGGCCAATGTACTAGACTACCGAACTCTTTTACTTCCATAAATACTGAATAAAGCCCATTTTCCCACGCCCGTTTTGCAATCGACTTCGGGATCGGCGATCGACGTTGTGCCACATTAAATTCTTCACGTTTAATCAATTCCGGAGGTTGGTAGTAAAAAAATATTAAGGAGAAGTGTTTCCTTCCGAATCGACGGCGCCAAAAGAGTAGGTACAGTAGACAACAAATAAATCGTTGGCGCAATTTCAAAAATCGCAGAATTGGTCGGAGTTTTGCTTCTTGGTCACGCCTTTTATCTGTTACGTCTGTCAGGCTTGATATCCCTGTGTTCAAGGTAAATAGTAATAAAAATAGTAGGAAATAAATAAAAACGTGGTAAAAACATAGATACGCGCGCAACCGAGTAAAATTAAAACTACTCGTTGGTTTCAGATGACTTGCCTGACCTACTTTCAGCCAGGATCATCATTATGATAAAAGCTTGCTTGATAAATTAATGCGCGCCTTAGGTTAAGCCCTAGCGATTACGCTTTACACTGTGACAAGTTGAAAGTAAAACGTAATCTGAACCTAAATATATTAACATCAGGTTAATAGTGCTAGTCACGACGTTAACCGAAGCCATCTAAAGTACCTGCGTTCGTTACTCTGCTTTATGTCGGGCGTCGGGCGGTTGCAGCTATCGCCGCACAACAATGTGCCGGCGAGCTCATAAATACAAAACAATTAGACGATAAATTCCCACTTGAATTAGTATTTTTATTTGCGCGTCACGTGCGCTCGGCGCTCTTTCCAACAATTTATGTAGGGAGGCGTCAAATTTAACAGCTCAAAGAAACTGATGGCGCTCTCCAAGGCTTTGGCGCGCACTCGTGATGCCCTGTAATTATGTTTACAATTTATTTCTAAGTGTACAATAGGTGCCTTATTTGTAATGCGTTCATATAGTATTTGATTAATAATAATATTATTTATCATGAACTATTTATATTTAATTTAACGCTAATATGCAATTTGCTTGAGTTTATAAAGAAGCTGTACAAAGTAAAATGAGTATCGATCTGATTTGCGAACACGGCCAAGCACTGGAGCTGATCAGCGGCGTGATTAAGTAAAACGAATAAGAGCGAAAGCGTGACACAAAAGCAATGCGATAACAGTGGAAAAACGAGCAGAGAATCGCGTCTGAGCAGACGGTATCTTTGCCCGCCCGGGAGTTATTAAATATTAAAATAAACTTGCATTCCGACACGAGTCCTACGCGATACGCAAGATTATGGCCAACACAATGAGAGCACTGGCTCCGATCGCTCCCTCGCCTTATCATATCAAAGCACGAGCTTACATAATTCAACTAGGGAGGATATTCTCTCGAGTGATCCCTTATAGCTGATGAAATTTTAGCGCCTGTGTAAACACCCGATTTCGAAAATCTTCGACAAAGTAAACGACCTATAAAAAGATTTTTTCCTTCGATACGAATCTACTTTCATTTAGGCGCTTTAAAGGGCAAGTGTGAATATCTGACCTCACGATGATGACAAGAGTATTGCTTCATAGTGTCTTGGAAGTATATCAGTGGCCTCATCTCTCGCTTACCCAAGCAGTTCTCCGCCCACTTACCTGAAACAATACATCATTACAATATCACTAACTGAGAGGTAACGCATACGTTTAAATATTTAACACCTACTACAGCACGTTTCCCGTGCGCCACACTTTAATTGTTTTTACAAATATTTTTTTGATGCTTATGCTTAGCTCATGCGTTCGTTATCACGGTAGTACGATGATGACAGTCCACAAAGGCTGCTGCTTATTCAATAAATTTACCTAATCCCGTAGTAGCTGTAGTAATAAGATGGCGAAGGTGAGTCTATACATTCGGCAAGAAAAGGCTCGGCTCACATTCACATGCACTAACTAAATGTATTGCGCTTTAGCAAACCTTCGAAAATTAATTCGTGTAACATTGTAATTAGGTATTTTTGTAAGCATCCGTATTTAGGTAATAGGTATACTACTCAGGCCTTAAAATAAAGGAAAGTATTTGATTTGCTCTCAAGGCTTATAATAATTTCTGCAAACTAGCTATAAACGACGCAGCGCACAGATAGTCCACACGCTACCACGATAACATTTTATTAAGTAAACATTAGCATTCGCGGCGGCTTATCGAAGCCTCTTCTCGCAATGGTAGGCACCTGTGAATTTTCCCCCTATAGCTTTGTACTTACGGAGCCTAGTACACGACTATGCGTATCTTTAGTACCTTTATATCTACGTATTCCATTCATTACTCGTCTTATTTTTATTGTTTGTTTATATCTTATCATATATGTACTTGTTTCAAACATTTTATTTCAACTGTTATGTAAGTTAGATTCAGAGTTTTTTCAAAGTTGCAAACATAAGATTTCACACAGGCAGGGACTAAGATATTATGAATCACATACAGGTGACCTGTATGTGATTCATAATATTTGAGAATTCCTAACGAACTGGAAATCCGGAAGCCATTTAACAATCAACTTATGGCCATCCAATAAGGGTACGAAAACAGAAGAAAAAAGAATACTGTAATATTTTTTTTATCATGTATTGTTTATTTAATTTTGTTTTTCGCTACAGATACTGGATTTGAATATAGCGACTAAGTGCACTCATTTTACTCCAATAATGCCAATCTTTATGTCATTACAATTACACTGAATAATAAATATACTACCTATATTAACAATGTTTGTTCACGTGGCAATCGCTGGCTGGATCTCTCGTCGTGTGGAGGTGCCGATGTTCAAGCTAATGTTGCTTAATTAACTCGTATTCATTACCAACGGGAACATCGCGTATAAGCGCGTGCGCAGCGCCCCAACAGCCGCTGCAGGTGCTGTCGCATGCGGAAACACGAGACTGCCACACAACACGACGGATATTTCTATCTCCCTCTCATCTACATATTTCAATGAACACATCGCAAGTGCCCAACATAAAACTATAACATTACCAGTAAAAATACCCATTTGCTGAGAATGATTTCATTGAATTTACTAGTTTAATAGCTGCAATGACGAATGACAGATCCACAGTGATAAGTTATACTGTCTGAAAGCATTCATCATCATCATCAGCCGGAAGACGTCCACTGCTGGACAAAGGCCTCCCCCTTAGAAAGCATTAGATAACTACAATTTACTTCTCGAACTCCTTTGCTTCGCTCCTATGAACATTCAACCGTCCGCGTCGTTATAATGTAGGTTCGAATTCAACACAAGCTGGCAGAAGGCTAAAAGATGTCGCGTCTAGTCCTCACTTCATGAACCGTGGAAACCAGACGGCAGTCACACAATGTAACATATTTGTACTCAGTTGAATTATGCATGAATACTATTTATAGCACACGTTTCCGATACCCGGACTGCTCCCAAGAATTTTCTAAAAAACCCACAACACATTACACGGTTATATAAGAACATGGAAATAAGTATAGATCTGTTATAACCCTTATTACAAGGCAATAGAGCCTAAATCAGCTTTTAGTTATTATATAGTATTTTTCCAGTACTAAAGTGTTGATGTTGCATTTTTACCCGATGCACAGGAATAAGGTTTGTAATTAAGTCAGTTAGATTCTGAACGCTGTCGCGTATACTAGTTGCCTAAATTAAAGGAGCAATTAAGAGGGACATTGCCAAAATTGTACCCAAGAACTTGTAAGTCCGTGCTATTGTGTTTTGTGGTGAAATAAAGTGGTTCCAGTAGAAAAATTGTTTTTTTTAAAAAGACAAACGGGGTCGGCTTAGTAACAAATTGGTGTCAGAAGTGGGATACCAGAGACGAAATCTTACGACGTTGAGTCTAACAGATACTGGTATCCTGAACCTACAGCCCCCCGTCGATTGACCGACAGTGAGACTTGACCCAAGGTCAAGCCTGCGTCACTACTTGGACGACGGTCAGCCTCAGCCCTTCGGCTTGAGCCCGCTCCAGCCACATCAGTAATTGGACGACGGTCAGCCTCAGCTCTGCAGCTTGAGCCCGCTCCAGCCACATCGACACTTGGACGACAGCCAGCCTCCACTGTACAGTGTGAGTCCGCTCCAGACGGTATCAACATCACCAGAAGCTTCAGGTCTAACTCACCAACCTTCAAACTCAAGAAATTCCGCAGTCAACCAACCGTGTGAAAGTTCAACTCCGATAAGTCACAACGCAACGTGACTCCGGACTCCGAGTGCCACCGCGAACCTGATAATGCAGGTGTCAGCAGTCATCGTGTTACTGTGAGTGTTTCTTGTGAACTTCAATTTTTCCAATTTAAAGTGTCTCTGAATTCGTGTCTCTGTATTTGGTATACATATAATTTTAAATAGTTTAACACTACGCTGCTTTTCTATCTTCACTGATTTTAATTGTTTTGTCATTTCTATTTCTTATTATCCTAACATTATTATTTAACTGTTAAATTTAATTTTGTCCAACATATCATAATATTTCATGTCTATCAAGCAAGAATTACCTAAATCAAAGGAAATGTCCGACAAAATTACTCTATCTTTCCTAACTAAATTTATAAAGCCTTATAATGGTGACAGGGAAACCCTCCCTGCATTTCTCACAAACTGTGAGAATTCCATGTCCTTGGCTACAGTAGACCAACAAACTGTGCTATGTAAATTTGTCATTTCACAACTAGAAGGTAAAGCACAGGTTGCATGCAGCCTTAAGACATTTTCATCGTGGTCGGAGCTAAAGTCCTTTCTAAAAGCTACTTTCGGGGAGAAAAAGCACGCCACACATTTATTATCAGATCTGCAACACTGTAAACAATTATTAAATGAAGACGTTACTATTTATTCTTTAAGGTTGGAGTCAATTTTGACTCGTATACAGTCAGACATACATTATAGTTGCAAAAATGAAAAGGAACTGCCTGGCAGAATAGCAGCCATGGAGGACCTTGCCCTAAACACCTTTATGTTAGGGTTAAACCCTTCCATATCGACTATTGTCCGTTGTAAAAATCCCTCTAATCTCAATGAAGCCATACAGTATGCTATTGATGAAGAAAAATTATTTAACCTATCCAGATCTAATCTAAAATCTTCTAAACAGTGTTCTACTTGCAACAAATCGGGTCATAATTCATCAGAATGTTTTAAGAATAAAAAACAGCATGGTAAAGACCTTAAAATTTACAAAAATTCGCCGTCTCCTAATTCTAATACTAATCTCGCAGATAATCCGAAAACTTGTAATTATTGTAAAAATGTTGGCCACGTGATCAAAGAGTGTCGCAAGCTTCAATATAATATGAAGCAAAGGCAAGCCGCTGACACTGCACAACGTGACCGTAACTCGGCACCTACTAACATTAATGACGCATCTACACACACGTGTGAAAATATAGCTAAAATTAATGACGATAATTTAAACTAAGCAAGATTTTGGTACCGTGTCTGCCAAAATCGAACAAAGTTCTAAATGACACGACCTATGCTAATTCTTATACTAATTCTCCTAAATTCGCATCTCATCCAAAAGAGATGAGTTCTTCTAAATTCGCATCTCATCCAAAAGAGATGAGTTCTCCTAAATTCGCATCTCATCCAAAAGAGATGAGTTCTTCTAAATTCGCATCTCATCTAAAAGAGATGAGTTCTTCTAAATTCGCATCTCATCCAAAGGAGATGAGTTCTTCCAAATTCGCATCTCATCCAGAAGGAATGAGTCCTACCAAATATTCATCTCAGTCGATTAAACTGAGTTCTACTACGTCTAATGATAAAACAAAATGTCGATTATGTACCGAAAGGTTACAAGCATCTTATACTAATTCTAAACCTATATACGAAATTAATGACTACTCTAGAAAAGTAGCTTTACCTCATATTTATCTACATACTAATCACGCTCGCGAACAGTTATGTTTCCTTATAGATACAGGATCGACCATAAGTATCGTTAAAGAGTCCTGTTTACAAAAACTTCCAAGTCTATATACTGAAACTGTCAAATTAAAGGGCATTAACAGTTCAGAAACTCCAGTAGAAACTCTAGGTACCTTCCAAATGGAGTTCAACTTGTCGGATAATACACATAAGTATAAATTTCATGTCACTAAAGATGACATCAATCTTGTTAATTATGATGGAATAATCGGTAGCGATTTTTGCAGTTATTTTAAAACAAACATCGATTACTCTTCAAAATCAATTTCCATATTAAGTCACTCCATTCCTATTATTTATACTCAACCTTCATACAATATTCCGGCTCGATCAGAAGTAGTTATCGAGTGCACTGTATCAAATTACTCTCCTAAACTTTATCACAACAATGAAGCTCTCATACTAGATCACATCTTAAGTGAAGGCGTTTATGTCGCTAATTGCATGGTCTCAATTAAACCGAATGGAAAAACAAACGTGACTATTTTAAACACTACAGAGTGTGACATTGAAATAAAAGATTATTACGTAACAGCGACGCCCCTTGAACTTGACTGCTCAATTGTTAATTCTTATAATATTAATGCTACCTCTTGTTCGAAAAATGATCGCGTAAATAAAGTACTCAACCTTATCCGTTGCTCTCATCTAAACGATGAAGAGAAAAAGGCTCTCTTAGAATGTTGCTCCCACTACACAGATATTTTCCATGTCGAAGGTGAACCTTTAACCTTCACGAATGCTATTGAGCATACTATTAACACAGGTGATGCCCCACCTATTAATGTAAAATCATATCGTTTCCCTGAATGCCACAAAGAAGAAGTCGATTCCCAAATTCGTAAAATGCTAGACCAAAATATTATTCGACCTTCAATTTCGCCTTGGAGCGCCCCAGTTTGGGTAGTCCCGAAAAAAATGGACGCTTCCGGCAAACAAAAGTGGAGGATAGTCATCGACTATCGCCGTCTTAATGATGTCACTGTTTCCGAATCTTATCCACTGCCTCTTATCACTGATATTTTAGACCAATTAGGTCACTCTAAATATTTCAGCACGCTAGACCTTACAAGTGGCTTTCATCAACTGAAAACTAGTCCCAAGGACGCGCCTAAAACAGGTTTCACAGTTAGCACAAATTCAGACATGTCGGGTCATTACGAATTTACCCGAATGCCTTTCGGGCTGAAAAATGCCCCTGCCACGTTTCAGCGTCTTATGAACACTGTATTATCAGGCTTACAAGGCCTTCATTGCTATATCTATCTTGACGATTGTATAGTTTATAGTCAAAATCTACAAGATCATATACAAAAATTACGACTAGTATTTGACAAATTTCGTGAATACAATTTAAAACTCCAACCGGACAAGTGTGAGTTCCTAAGGCATGAAGTAACTTACCTTGGTCATATTATCACCGATAAAGGTGTATCTCCGAATCCTGAAAAGGTCTGCGCTGTATCGCAATTTCCAGTTCCTAAAAATCCTAAAAATATTAAGTCGTTTCTAGGCCTAATAGGCTATTATCGCCGATTCATTGAAAACTTTTCTAAGTTAACTAAACCACTTACGTCTCTATTAAAAAAGGATGCTGTGTTCCACTGGGACACGGAACAACAACATGCATTCGACATCCTAAAAGAAAAATTGATTACTGCCCCTCTTCTACAGTACCCTGACTTCTCACAACCTTTTAATGTTACCACTGATGCAAGTAACTACGCCGTTGGCACCATACTGTCTCAGGGTCCCGTCGGCAAAGATAAGCCGATAGCTTACGCGTCGCGAACTTTAAATAAGCCTGAAGGGAATTATTCAACTACGGAAAAAGAATTATTAGCTATTATATTCGCCGTTAAAACTTTCCGACCATATTTATATGGTAATAGATTTAAAATAATAACAGATCATAGGCCTCTCGTGTGGCTATTTAATGTAAAAGATCCGGGTAGCAGACTCATTCGCTGGCGCCTCAAACTTGAGGAATACGATTATGAAATCGTTTATAAACAAGGTCGTCTCAATTCTAACGCCGATGCGCTATCCCGTTGCCCTATCAATGTTATTGCCGCAAATAATTTAAATAATTTCTCTTACGAACAGTATTTCAAGGCTCAATTTACAAATCAACTACCAGTCCCAAACACCATAATCGAAGAGTGTATTCAAGGACTACACTTATCTAAGTTAAATACAATCGCTTGTCCAGTCTCTTTAGACTTTGATTACTCTATGCCCCATTGCGAAGAGATATTATCGCAGCTCGATAATTCTGCTGATCTACTAAATTCCGAACGCGAGGCACTTACAATACAATGTGTCAACGATAAAAATAAAACCTACTATTTTCTATTTACAAAAGTACATCACTATGAAGAAACTAATTATAGAGATGTTTATAACTTATTAATTATGCTTAGAAATTTACTAATTGATTGCCAAAATATTACCAACCTTGCATTACCAGATTTCACGGACCCATTTTCAAAGCTTAAGTATTCTAAAATCTATAATATGATTTCCTATATTTTTCACGATACTAATATAAAAGTTCACATATATAAAAATCAATTAATCTATCCGACTCCTGTAGAAGTCCCTAAAATATTAAAAGAAAACCATGACTCTGTTATAGCTGGTCACCCAGGGACACAACGAATGTACTCCCGTATTAAAGCTGCCTATTATTGGAAAGGCATGCGGTCCGACATTGAACAATACGTAAAGAAATGCAAACTTTGCCAAATTAATAAGCCTTTAAGGAAATCAAATAAAGCTCCGATGGAGATAACTTCCACATCTACTAGGCCGTTTGAAAGACTGGCCCTTGACGTCGTAGGTCCTTTACCCGATGCAGGGCACCAAAACTTTAGATTCATCTTAACCTTACAAGATGACTTAACCAAATTTACTAGCGCTTACCCAATGGTTTCAGCTACTAGTGAAGAAATAGCAAGAAACCTTGTTCATTTTATGTCTCTTTTCGGTTTTCCCAAGACCATTCTCACAGATTTAGGTACATGTTTTACATCCGAATTATTTAAACAATTGACCGAAATACTAAAGGTCAAGGCTCTTTTTACTACTCCGTATCATCCACAAACCAATGGAGCACTTGAACGCTCACATGCTACTTTAAAAGAATACCTAAAATCCTTTGTTAATGAGAACCAGAACGACTGGCATTGTTACTTATTCACTGCGATTCTAGCTTATAATACTACACCTCATAGTACTACTAACTTTACTCCTCACGAGTTACTATATGGTTATAAACCATCCATTCCAAACTCGTTATATGAAACCTCTGGTAACACATACAACGAATATATTCGAGCTTTACAATATAGAATGCGCTTTAGTCGCGAGAAAGCCATTCAAAACATTATAAACAGTAAAGAAAGATCAAAACAATACTATGACGCAAACTCCCGTGACGTTACTTACAAGGTAGGAGATATGGTTTATCTCAAACAACATCATAGGCTTCGTAAAGCCTTATCGCCTATATGGAAAGGCCCTTATAAAATTAATAAAGTTCATAACAAACACAATGTAACCCTACAAGTAGGTCGCAAGGCTATTAAGTACCATACCAATGAAATTAAGCCTTCTACTTCTTAACCTATGTACTATGTTTCTTTTCAGAATAATATGCTACTATGGCACTTTATGCCTCGGCCGCACTGAATCAAACATCATCCCAATCTACCATAGCCCCGGGATTTATTTTGAACCTACTACTAATATTAATTTTTATACTGATCATTGGAAAGTGATCACCCACGTAGATTTAGTTTCTTTAGAACCGTATCTTAATAAAGTCGAATCATTGTTACACGATACTCTAGACTTGTGCAACAAGATTCAACCGCAAGAGTTAGGTACATGCAAAGACATGTCTAGCCCTATCGAAGTTTTAATCCAGTCTAGTTCTATCAAATTGCAATCGTTATCGCATATCATCTCCAACCAATTGACAAATAAAGTCAAACGATCTTTAGAATTCGGAGGTGAGATCTTAAAGTTTTTCTTCGGCACATTAGATGCAGATGATGCCCGAAAATATGATGCTGCAATTGAATCGTGCAAAAAGAGTGAGACAGAAATGTTTCATTTAATGAGAGATAACATTCACATTGTCAAGTCTACCATAAATAATTTTAACACTACCATTAGCAAACTTAATCAAAATGAGATGAAATTAAACGCCCAAATTAATCAGATGAATGAAATACTTTCCCAAATTACTAAGATCGATAATCAGTTACTATATACCTCAAAATTAAACAACCTTCTTAATATCATCGAAGGCTCTTTACTTGCTATAACTAATTTACTAGATACTACACTAAATTCTATTTTATTTTCTAAGGTTAATGTACTACATCCTAGTGTTATAAGTCCCTTAAATCTTTATTTAGAATTAACTAAGCATAGTAGTCAAGTAAGCAAAAGGTTAGATTTTCCAGTTTCTTTAACCATTCAAAATATTCATTCCATTATTGATGTTTCCGAATTTAGTTCTTATTTTTACAATAATAAGGTCATTTTTATATTACAGATCCCTTTGATCACTCCTGATAAGTTCATGACCTATAAAAACATACCACTACCTACACCTCATGATGACTCACATAATACATTTGCTTTGATTCAACCTTCTAATTCTTATATTGCATTAAGTGACGACAGAATGCATTATGCTATGTTGGATACTCTTGATAAATGTAAAATAATAAACAGTAACTTTTCTATCTGTGAATTAAGTACTATATACTCATGTATAAGTAATCCTAATTGTGAATCTAAAATTTTAACTGAGATAACATTGTCATTACCTACAGAATGCAATGCTAAAATACTATATGGTCAAATTGATATTTGGCAAAAATTAAGAAATAATAAATGGATTTATGTCCAATCAAATATGAATAAATTGACTATTAAATGTGGTGAAAATATTAGTGACCATTCAATTACAGGAACAGGTATTGTAAAACTATCGCCTAATTGTATTGGGTATTCTAAAACGGTACAGTTGATACCGACTAGTTCTTATTCTATATTTACTAAGTCTCCTTTAGATATAAGCTTTGATATAACAACTGATGACTGTTGTAAAAAGGACATATTTAATAAGAGTTTACCACATTTGTCGCCAATCTCTTTGAGCAAAATTAACTTAGATTCTCTCAAATATGCAACTCATGAAATGGACAGTTTAGAACAAAAACTGAATAATCTGGAAGAGTTATCTCATTTTATTAAATATGGCCCTTACTATTCTACTTTTACTTATATACTAATTGTGTGTTTATTTGTATACTTAGTTTATAAATTATATAGGTACTTTAAGAACAAAAATAATTTAACTGCTGGATGTTGCGTGCAAATATTTAATCAATGTTATAATCAAAATACTAAACGCAAGTCCAAGGTTTCAAATAGAATTGAGATGACGGAAGTATCTTCAACTTCCGAAGACGACAATAAGTCAGTTCAGTCTATGCCTATTCGTTACCCAAATTATAAATCCACTATTAATGTTAATAAAGTCAAATCTATGTCAAATAGAAATCTAAACTTTTAAATGTAAAACTATTAATAAACTATGTTGTCAATTTTTATTCAAAATTATGTAACCTTTACATTTTAATGTAATAATAATATATGTTGTAGGATGTCTCTCTTAATAGTAATATCTTCAATCTTACTTCGCTTCATCTTAATGAGATAAAGCTTCGTTTAAAAGGGGGAGCTGTTATAACCCTTATTACAAGGCAATAGAGCCTAAATCAGCTTTTAGTTATTATATAGTATTTTTCCAGTACTAAAGTGTTGATGTTGCATTTTTACCCGATGCACAGGAATAAGGTTTGTAATTAAGTCAGTTAGATTCTGAACGCTGTCGCGTATACTAGTTGCCTAAATTAAAGGAGCAATTAAGAGGGACATTGCCAAAATTGTACCCAAGAACTTGTAAGTCCGTGCTATTGTGTTTTGTGGTGAAATAAAGTGGTTCCAGTAGAAAAATTGTTTTTTTTAAAAAGACAAACGGGGTCGGCTTAGTAACAGATCGTTAGTTTAGTAACATTTAGAAACACTTTATTCCCAAATTAAACAGTTACCCCCTTACATATAAATGTTATTGTTTTTTTTTTTTTTCTTCTTGTGGCAATTGAGTCGGACTTCCAACTATTCTGCCAGATTCGAGTTAAGACTGCAACGTTTGCAGTTAGACATTTTGGTGGGTCTATTTTTATTTAATCGTTGTTAAAACCTAAAGAGCTACAATTTAATATTATTTTGTCTGATAAATTTAGAGAGAGTTTTATTATTAGTGTTGAACCATTGATAAAATTATAAGTACCTGTCACTGTCGTTTGCATGTCAAAAAATAAGATTAAACGTAGTGATTATATTCTCTTTGATTATGATATCAATAAATTTAATAAAAAAAAATTAAAACCTCCTTCAAAAAACTCAAAAGTGAAAAATAATATTTTATCACATCACTTTGAAGTCGGTGCCAAAACCTTCGCTTTCGTTCGCTTAGTCAATAGTTTTAGCTTTGAAACTATGAAGTATCTCATAAGTACTTTTTTTCTGAATTGCTTAATGGATGTTGGGATTTGGCACCGACTTCCACTTCGCTTATGTAAAGTGATGAGATAAAATATTATTTTTCACTTTTGAGTTTTTTGAACGAGGTTTTAAATTTCATCATCATCATCAGCCCTAAGGCGTCCACTGCTGAACGAAGGCCTCCTCCTTTTAGAAGGGGGTTTTGCCATAATCCCCACGCTTGGCAAGCGGCTTGGGGATCGCAGTGTTGGTGGTCAAGTTACAGAAGACGCTGCTGCCCATCTTCTGGGTTTTCCCTTAGTCGCCTCTTACGACACCCACGGGAGGAAAGGGGGTGGTCAATTCTAGGCCGGATACCACACGGCTTATGGTTTTAAATTTAACATTTTTTATTTCACGATTTTTAGTGGTGCCTAGTTTCTAATTCACCCGCCCCAGACTTTAGTGAGACTAGTATTTGAAATCCTTTCACATACAAAACAAAAAGCCCTTTTAAACGATACCTCACACGATATATTTAATCCAGGAAAGTGATAGGAGGGAGGTCAACGCACCCCCACTCCCTCGTGGGAGTAGTAGTCGATAACTAACCACTAACAACAAGGAAGACCCTGTTAGTGGTCAGTTATCGACTACTACTTAAGCAATATCATCAAGATACGGGCGTTTTGCTGTGATCCTATCAGGAGTTCCGTTCCATATCTTCGAAGTTCATCATCAGCTAATGACAAAATTTCTAGGGGACCAATGGAAAAGTAAACCCAATCATATAAAAAAAAAAACAAATCGGTTCTTAAATGACTGAGTTATAAGGAAACATAAATAAAAAATTAAAAAAAAGATCCCGACGAATTGAGAACCTCCACCTTTTTTTGAAGTCGGTTAAAAAGTGGTTATCTTAAAACACATTTTAGGTTTAGGTTTCGTCAAATTTAGGTACCTATAGCCTTTTTTATGGATAACATTTATTCAATTGCTCTTTGATTCTCATTAAGCAATTGCGATTTTATTGCATATTATTATGAAAACAAGTAGAATCATATAGAAAAATAAGTACCTAAACTAGTTGTTAGTATAGGTAGATTTACAATAGGTAGAGTTTGACTCTACCTAATTAAACCAACTCTATCCTTACAATTTAAGTGTCAATGTCGGGTGTAAAAACCATATTACAATAGAAGCATAATATCTTTAACATTCATGGAGTTATTAATCCAAACGTCAAGGTTCCGTGTCGTCGGCTCGGTGCGGTGTGAGAAATTACAGTTATTAATATTCGGTGGTTGCACATGCGAGATAGCTCATACCTGCGAGACTTAGTATGACCACTATGCATGGCTTTTATATTCACCTTCTACGTCCACAGAATATTGTTAAATAACTATAATTGAATAAAAATTTACTAATGAAAAGATTATAAGTATAGCCAGCTCAAAAAATGCTAATTATTATGTCATTGATTTTGGAATTTTATTAGGGAATGGGACTTTTGAGACCTTCCCAATAATAAAGATGCAATAAACATATAACTAATTAAAAAAAAATAAAAAAACACCACGACTTCCATGACAAAAAATGAACTGAAAAGTGAAAAACAAGTTCCATCGCAGTCTGGGTACCTCTTAGGTAAGAGTGTTCCACAGAACGGTCCCCCGCCTGCGAACTTGTTTTTCACTTTTTAGTTCGTTTTTTGTCATGGCAGTCGTGTTTTTAATTTCTTTTAACTATTTTTTTTATTTTTTCATTTTTATAGCCTATGTTACTCGCGATAGTGTAAGGATTCTAACGACACTCCATACATCAAAATCGGTTTAGTCATTCAGAAGTTATGGTGTAATAAAGAAACTCACATACATACATACATACATTCATACATACATACATACATACGTACATATGTACATACATACATACATACATACATGAACCCTGAAAACATTACACTCCTTTTCTTGGGCAGTCGTGTAAAAATAGCCTGCGTTGGAAGCGGGTTTAATCAAGACACACGAAATTATGAAATTTGAACGCATAAAAAGATTATTAATAAATAGCCATATCCATACTCGAAGCAGCTTTGTGAAACTCTGCATACACGCAACGCCGTTTAAGAAATGCATCAACCTAAAGTTGGAATGATTGACGCGCACGATATTGATGACCTGAGGCTTTTAATCCATGAACACTAGGAGCAACTACAACCACGTCAGACAGGGACTCAGGGTGCCCGCGGCAAGCCCTCAACAAATACATATGCGTGTTCTCCGTCATTATGCAAAACACACACCGGATACAAAGGCAGCTTATTAAGTACATAATAAGAATCCTCTCGTTACATCTTAAGACTTTGAGTCATTATTATTTCTCGCTACCTTTACCGTATGCGCTTGATCAGTACCTATGAAAATACTTCACAATTACATTTCTCCAACATGGACACAACAAGTTGGATAGACACAAGTATCGAGTTCTCAAGCGCAACTTTATGAAAATAGTGAACAAATAAATTCTCGTTATGTTATAATGGAAATAGAGTTTCGCAATGTGGTAATGAGATTACATTTACAGTTATATCTTCTATTAGGCGGTTTGTGGGTGTTTGCCACAAATAGAAATAATTGAAAAGCCGCTTGAGAAACATGAAATCACTTTATATCTAACTACATCTGATTATAACAATATAATTTTGATAAATACGTTTTACAATAAACTTGTATAAAAATAGCTACACTATACGAATCTGTTTATTAATATCGTAAACCGAAACCAAACCGGATCATTACCAGTCGGTATTAGAATATGTCATATCGAAAGATATTAATCTACAATCTACGATCTTGTTAACTGTCATGTTATTATAGCGAACGCGAAAACTCGATTAACATTCAATTGATTGAATAAGATGATCTAATCGAATGAACCAACTTTATTTTATGCTAACAGCTATTTTAAATCAGTCCCAAATGGCAAATAGGTGACAATAAAATTGAGTGTGGTAAAAATAATATGGACAGACGCGCGCCACCTCGCACCATATCACTGCCTTATCGCTCGCATTCACTCAGATAAAGATCTCAGATGTAGTTTTAAAAGGATATTTACAAGTTGGACCGGTAATCATCATATACATGCCAACGAGATGTTCGTCCAGCCGACGACAACGTTGGACGACGCTTATGGCCCCACTACAGCGCCGATTTATGATCGTCCCCTTTATACAAGGGCAGAACAATTTACAACTTAATTTAGAGCAGGTTATTTGTCTTTTTTATTTCGAGAAGTATACATTTATACTTTATCGCTCACATTCAAAGTGACTGCTTCGTTAGAGTTGATTCGATGAATCGATCGTACGTTGGCCTAAATGTATTCTAATTAGCATTCAAATAATATTTACATAAGTATGAGTTAATATGATCGATAGTCATAATTTATCATTAATTTTTTTAATACTTATGACGGCCAATTGCCACAAATTAATGAAATTGATTTAGTTTGCTACGGTTGGGATACAAATACCTTACATGAAAATTGTGTGTTAACGATGAGATAGTATAAATTATTTCAAGTTATTATAGCAATACATATTTCATCATCTTTATACTGAGTGAATAAATATTTTGTGTTATCTTTTTATATTTCTTTCATTGTTATGGTAGTACGTACACTACTACGTACACTGGGTATAAAGAAGCCTTTATTCTACCATAAGTCACAACAAAAATAATGGTTGGTTTTATTATAGTTGCCAGTTTATGGAAGTCGCCTCTCTGGCCTAGGCCTCCCCCAGTTCCTTCCACTGTTCCCTGTCCCTAGCTCGCCTTATCTAGTCGGGTCCACATCTTTGTCTAACGATGTCATCCCAGAGTCTTCGTGGTTTGCCTTTTAACCTTTTCCTGTCCCGCGGTATCCACTCTATTATTATTTTTGTCCATCGACACTAGGTATATGTGGTATTTAACAAATGTTCTAGAATAGTAAGCGATTTATAGTACCGTATAAGTAAATGTTGTAACGGATTAATGTGAGAATGTGACACGACCATCAATCGTGATGTCTTAATCTCTTTTAACACGGGAAAGCTCTGTTCAATTGGTCGATAAGGTAACGTTGCGCGAGCGCACAACGTGTCAATCACCACTTGCATAATAGAGAAAGCTAGGCGTGAAATATAAATGCCACGGCTAAAATAATACCTATATCATATATTTATAGATATAAACCTAGATTACTCTATTGTAAAAACCACGAATTGTATGAGTAAATATTTCGCTTGTTTAGAAAAAGATTTTGGTTTAATAAACCCTACTTTAAACTTTTTACTAATAATAATTAGGGTACGTAGGTACATACAAACCCTAATTATTATTATGTACGTCAAATTGTAAGTTTTATTACAATTAGGTATGAATTCTTGTAAATTAAGACATTTCTTCTTCAATATCCTCAAATGCAGAGTGGTTCATACAAATGTATTTATAATATAATAGAAATACCTAATCTTAGTAGGCATCATATTAAGTCGCTTTGTTAATATTCATTGGCTGCGATTGTCGTAGTTCGTACACTGCGTAGGCTGCCCCATACTCCAGGGCGCGGTCGGGCACGCATTAGAGACAATGACATTTGCATAGCTGGGCGTTCCTAACTGTCAACCAGAACATTCACATTAACTAATCTGAAGAACGATAATGAATGCGAAATAGTTTCATTATACGCTCGTCGTTCCTTCAATTAATTCGTTGAATAATTGTAATGATACCAGAGCTATAAATGTATGCTTTGTTATTCGCAGGTAGAACTTAATAGAACCAGTATTACTAGTGATGACAATGTTACTCCAAATAGAAGTGTTGATCCTTTGAAACAATGCCTTGCGGTGAAAACCCACAAAATCTTTCAAAAAGAATGTTTTATTAACCAATCCGATAAGTCAAGCAGTGAAGCTTATCCTCTCGTATGGTAATTCCACTACAGGAAAAGTGTGTCGCTTTTTCAAATAAGGCTCAAAAAGCGATGTTCATTTTGACTACCAAAGCACTTATTCTGTGAATACGTCCACCCAGGAGCTTAGGGCGCATTGTACATTCGAGAGGCGTCGCATCTCACCACGAACCACCCGCCACCGTCACCCGCGCTTTGCAATAATGCGCTTACGGCGCTCCATGTTTAGATACCCACATAATACCACTCTTTGTGTACTGCCACTTGTATCCTAAGTCGAAACTCGTGTTACCATCAACAGACTTATTAGGTAGGTACTAGGTAGGTACAATAGGTAAGGAACAATGTTTTCTTATCCTTGCGTAATAGAATGTAGAAGGTAAGAAAAGGCTTTAGAAGCAAGGCGAGTTTTCTTTTCATAAAGAACATAAATTTCTTCTTAGGTAACAGTAATATAAAACTAGAACTTCATCTATATATGTATAGAAAGTACAAAGGAGAGTTACTTAGGTATAATATTAAATACTTACAAAACGTGCCTTTCTTTTTTTGTAAGCATACGTTTTTTAATTTCACTTCGACGTTTCGACCGTTCGACGACCTGATTGGCGCAGTGGCTAAGCGATTAGACTGCTGCGCTAAGGGTTGCGGGTTCGATTCCCGCACGGGGCAAAAATTTGTGCGATCCACATTTGATTGTCCCGAGTCTGGGTGTTTGTGTATGTGATATTTGATGTTTGTGAAACGCACCCACGATACAGGAGAAATTCCTAGTGTGGGGCGACGTTTTAAAAAAAAAAAAAACAAAACACTTAATGGTGAATAATTCTTCCGAACCAAAAATATTTAGAAGACGGTTATCAGGCTTTCTTGAAGCCAAATATAGAAATGCAAATTTTGTACGTACTTATGTGCTAGTTAATAAAAAACTAGCAACAGTAGTAAATAGTGGCAGAGATTTCCTAGATATTCTGACCGTCTGATCTTCGACAACACTACACAAATCATTATTAACTTTTCTTTACTAGGTTTATTTACTTGATCTATAATGGATCATATTATGCATAGCTTACAAGCACTATTTGACATGAAAGGCGAATCTCAAATATTGATTGGATAATGTTAACGCAATTTAGGGTTTGTTAGGAGAATGTAATTGTTTGTGTTTCAATGTATTCACATCAACATAGTAAATCAGTTTCCAGCTTGGATAGTTTAGCAATTAAAGGAAGTCCGACGGGTCGCTATCTTTACTCTGAACTAATGAGTTGAGACGGCCAGCGTACGATGCTGCACACTCGAGACTCTTATCTTCTATCCTTGACAAACAAGTACAAATGGGTTACACGTTGCCTCCAAAGCTCCAACCCCTACGCCTTTATTTCTCCTTTAACGTCTTAAGTAAGACGACAAAACCTTTATCAACTGGACAAAGCTAGTAGTTCCTTTCAGGTAATTAACTAATTATTTTATCTTTACTTGCACTAATACTATGATACTTATTACGAACGGCTTAGCCGGTCAGTAGTTATAAAAATGTATTGCCTTCTTCATAGCCTAAACACATAATATTTTATTGCATAGTCTTGAGTCCCAGGGACATAACAAAGCTAAATGTTTGTGAATGTCCACACAGAACATACTTAGTGTATAGTAGAGCAGCCAGAACACGTGGGCCCCAAACAATAAATGGATTTTAACACGTCCGGACATTGTCCAAAGCGCTTTTATTGCTACATATTTTAGATAGATGCGGGGAAACGCCGCCAGCCAACAGTTACGGTGCGTTCACAATAGATAGAAACAACTTCTGTCTTTTCTTAGATAAGAACTATAACCAGAATTTCAATTCGTTTTTATATTTGTAGGTTATGTACACAGGTCAACGATATACATACTTTTAACTTTACAATTATTTATGAAATTATTACTACGTGCAATCAAATCACAATAAGTAGTTAATTTAATACTACCGTCAATCGGTATAACCAGAATAACTAAGCTGTTCTTTTATTTAACATTCACATTTCAATTAATTTTTATTATCATAGAGAAGAAGATTAATACGTAATGTATTAAGCTTAGTTTCAAGTACTTATTTACGGTGCACATCACATCCAGTACGTGCTTCAAGACCTCATTATTCGAGGTGTTAAAATGCAAAAACGGCAGAGCCCTGAGGGTTGAGCAGTCCGCCGCGGAAGTTAGCGGCTGCAGCACAATTCAATGGCGCAGGAAAACCGCACCGGGCGATGGTACAGAGTGAAAAAGCCCATTAATGAGTGCTCTCGTTATATTCATAAAATCATTCAGAGCTCATATGAAGACAATTATAAAATTAAAGGACACATCATATAGCATTTTATGCAGTTTCTACTAATGTTTTTAGTTCCCAAAGTTTATATTTAATGTTTTAAACGAAATGTTAATTTTCCTGCACAATGTTCTTAACAACATTAAGTGTGCAAAATATTCTTCATTGGTCCAATGGCACTGGCTTTTGCGCCTAAATTGTCGGAGTCAATCCCTACAGCCACTAAAACTTGGGAGTTTATCGTCTTAACGCATCAAGACCTTAGCACCTCAACTCGAAAAACAGGTTAATAAGAGACCCACCTCCAATGAGATGTGAAAATAATGTGTGATATTACCAGGTAGTACTCGGTAGTAGCGACATTGTACATATAATATTCTAAGTCGCACGCGTTTCATTAACCGCCAATCCGGTTAATGAGCGTCGAACTTTTTCGCTTAAATAAACATTAAGAAGAGAATGGATGCTGCGCCCGCCGAACCTTTTACCGGAATTACGCTGTGGTTAAGTGCTCGCTTTTAGGAAACCACTAAATGACGTTGCATACATTGAAATTCGGTATCATATGATAGACCTATAACATTTATGATATCTCATATGATTTGGTTAGCTATGGTATAAAATCTTCATTAAGGAGAACAAATAACACTGGCGTGAGAAAAGTATCTCAATGGAAGAGACACAGAAAGTATAGCCACAACCCGGCGACGAAATTAAAACTTTGCTACTTGAACGTGCAGTGGTCGCACAGTTAAGGAGAAATTTACTCGAAGCAAAAGTTAATATAAGCGAAATTTCTCCTGTGGCGGGCGTTTCGCGGGGTGCCACTAGCAAGTTAGAGCTTCACTGAAAACAAACTCTTGGTTAAGCTAACACCTGAAATAGGTTTTTCACCTTACATTCACCTCTATCTGCAACTACTGTCTTGTTGGCCTTATTTATTTAGATTTATCACTCAAACATTGACACTTTTACTAAAAAATGCCTAATTTACATGATTTATATTAACCGTTTGAAGGTAATGTTTTGCGTTTAATATGTTATCTTATCTAAACATCAAACGTAACCACAAAACAAAAATGTAGTATTTAATTAAAGTAACTGCGAAAGGCGTTTTATATGCGTTATCAGATGCGCGTTCAGACAAGCATCAGATGTAATTGTATCAGCCAAAACTTGCCGCCTGCATAACCTGAGCATTTACAACCAATAAAATATTTTATTTTGCAGTCATGGTATATCTGTGCTGATAAAATAATATAAACATTGTTTTATATGCATAAACTGTATCCTTGTTATTTTCTGAAATATCTGTCCACTGACGCACAAAATGTTGTACCGACAGACCGAGCCACCTTTAGTCTAACGAATCATCGTAACCATTCATTTAAAGTGGCGCTATGGTGTAGTTATTTTAAAATGCAGAGAACAGCTTTAGTAGTCCGCGTAAACAGCAACAAAGCTGTGTTTGCAAATGAGGTCGGAGATAGCTACAAGCTCGGAAGTTAGTGTAAGCATAAATTAAAACAAGCGTTTCCATAAAAAGTTGATAAATGGCCTTCCACAGGCGGCGCGACAAAAAAGAGAACTGACGTCAGCCGAAGCGCTAACGTGTTTCATTTTGCGCTTCCAGGCGACATCTGGACCGTTCCAGGACCAGCACACAGCGAGCAACGACAGCCTGATCCTAAATACATACAACTGAAAACGTATTATCCCAACACCATTGCAATGTGTTACGAACGATACAGTGAAAAGTTTATTCTTCTGTAGAAAATATATCTGAAACATTCATCGTTTGTGACTTTTGGAAAGGTTTAAGCGGATTTAACTTAAACAAAACTATTCGTTTTTTTTGTGTCGACGCGCGGCACAGCGTTAGTGGGTCTGGAACGGGCGTCCGCAATTCACGCTGCACTGCCTGCCGGAGCACTCGACCGAACGGAGTGACACAACCCTACATAACACTCCTACGAACACATACCTAGTGCCCGGATAAAAATAATAAAGCAGCTGGGAGACAATTTAAAATTAGATTTTGGTATTTTACTAACCTTTTATTAATTTTGCATTAGACTGAGTAATCCTTTAAACACTAGTCTAGAGGCTGTTAATTTATTATTGGCCAAATTGGCGTTATAGGTAGGTTAGGGGATAGGTATGTTTTATAGAAAAATAAACTATGGGACAATTTAGGACTTCCGTTAAATTGATTGTACCTACAATAGCATCCTCCGATTAGACCTTTGTAGTATACAGTTGTTATTTATACTTAGTATACTAACATGTTTAATAATGATTCTCAACACAAAACAATAATGATTCGCGTCACAATTATGCCTCAAAATTCAATACTCAACCATTAAAAACCTAATAGGATTCGAAACCAATATTCTGATTTCAAAGATACTTTAGCTTTACGGAAGATAGATAATAATACATTCCCATGTGTGCAAGTACAAGATGCTGCGGAATGTAATACAAAAGGAAACAACGTTAATAAAACCGCAATACGCCAGCATTAGAGACGACCGAGTCCACAGGCGGAATGTTAAGCCTTCCGAAACGCGCAATAAAGCGACATATGCACCGCCACACAAACATCTGCACACATCAGACACACTCTTCACAAACATATACACAATGATATTAAGTAATAAATAATCTGGCTTTTAATTATATAAAAAATACAAGAATATTTTTGGTAACGGAATATTTTTGGTAACGGAATATTTGAATAACACCAAATGTCTATAAACTATGTTAGAAGTGTATAATTTGCCTTATACCTTTACCCCCATGGGTGTTTAGTTATTTAGAGTTAAGCGGCAATCACTCCACCGAAAAAAGCTAAGCTTTGAAACCTAGGCAAAAGTAATCATTTGCAAAGTTACGCTGTAATTAATTACTTCCAGAATGAAAACTAAACACCAAGGTTATTTATAAAATATTTTTGTAACTGAGATATTACTATTGCAGAGGTGTTCATTATGTGCTTTTCTGTACACGTCACGGCTGACACGGCGCTTGCCGCACCCCTAAACTACTCGTATAACGAAAGTTGAGGAATCCACAAACGAACCCTTAATTGGTTTACCACAGACCTCTATTAACGAAATAAGATGGGAAATCAGAGTATTAGCATAACAGTGAATTCAATTAGGGTCTACAAAGAGGATTACAACTTTTACAATGAAAGGAAAGTTTAAGCGGGGGCCCGATTTAAACTAACGTGGAATAATCAAAATTTGAATGAATATGTAGTAAGTTAAAATTAAATTGAACCGTTGTCACTCTTATAATCTGTAGATATATTCTATGAAGTTTTGTGACATTGCATTAATAACGTAATCGAGCCTGCCTCCCTGAAGTAAGTATTTTAAATTACTATCTAATTAGATAACCAGATAGATGATAAATGTATTTGGTACGTACAGTATTTTAAGCACTGGAAATAGACACCAAGAAACAATATTATAAAACAGTATGACGGGCGGGCGTGCAAAAGCTCTCAGATAACGGCCAATTGTTGGCAATAAAACTACTACCGTACTCGATGCAAATTATATTACAGTACTGGCCTGAGTCGCCCAGAGGGTCCTGCTACTACATTCAGCTAGATTAGCACAATTATCAAAAACAAGTTATCTCTTGGTGCCCTTATTATGCTTAATATCCATACCGTATTTAATTAATGTATAAACTTTGTATGCATGCGAGTAAAATGAGCCTCGTAATAATTAGAATCTTGTTTTATAAAATGAATCTGTATGCAGTTCAAATTGTCAATAAAACTGTCTGATATAGGAATTTGATATAGGTAAAGATGAGCAGTTTGTTAGCTTGGGTCGAGTGGGCGCAATCAAGTGCACGACGTCCTCGTTAGACAGGTGTGACGCGTTTGCTTCCGGACACTTGTCAATTAGACGCACAAAGTGCCGACTACCGACCCGTGACCACACAATGTACCACATAAATCCTCAGTGTTGACGTGCACCACAGAAAATCCGTGTCAAGCGGAACTATCTTGCTAAACTACTTCTTCCACAATTTTCCAGTACTAGTAGCTTTGCAATTTATCATTGTAAAATGCAATATTTCCTTTTTAGGAGAGGCCTACTTCCAATGGCACGCAACGATAATGAGTAAGTATAGATTTTAGTTCTTTAGCAATAGTATAGAGGAAACAAAACAAAGGGTACTCGCATAAACGATCAATCCTTTTCTTCAGTCATTTAACAAGTAACATTCACGGCATTGTAGTCGCAACATCGACTTACCACCGATTTAGGTGCATTCCACGCTATATAAGGCTCGATAAATGGAAATTGCACTACATCTAACACTGCAAGCATTTAGGTCGCAAGCGTTGTGACGTCACCAGCCCGTAGTGAAAGCCACGAGTCGCGAACAATACATGTCGCTTGCGCAAGTCGAGCGATCGCAAGGCAACAATAGCAAGCTAATAGAGCCATTCGTCGTTTCATTGCTTATTCATCCACGCCCCTGACGCCTTCGCAGGCAACGCCACCGTCGCGATTGATATCCTCGTGGGCAAAAGACTCTGACTTTATGTCTTTACACCATATTGATGTGCAATGACTACACCTGTATACGCTTCTGTTTGGAATTTCAATATAGCTAGCACCAGCAGCGTTTTACTTACTTGCTAACTGCTTACCACGTACCATTCCTTCTTTATGGGAATTATGAAGAGCTCATTTTTACACAAACAAAAGCTTAACACACATATATTCATTGCCGTAGTCGATAGTTATTTCGTCCAATTTTATTCTTCAATTAGTTAGTTACTATTAATAAAAGGGTAACGTTTTGTTCTGTCCACAATCCGAAGATGAATTTAAATATCTAGAAAAATATTGTATAGTGCTCCTTCATTTGGCTTACTCATGCGAGTGCGCGCGACTTGCCACCTACCGATTTTGACAGATTTTTTTGTCGCCATCTCGTGCGCTCGACAAATTACAGTCATAATAAAAATTTCAAATAAAAATTAAAACCATTTTCAAAAAACTCAAAAGTGAAAAATAATATTTTATCACATTACATAAGCGAAATGGAAATCGGCGCTAAATCCTATGCGTTCGCTTAGTTTATAGTTTTAGCTTTGAAACTATAAACTAAGCACTTACGACAGCATTCTCATAAGTACTTTTTTTCTGAATCGTTTAATGGATGTTCGAATTTGGCAACGATTTCCACTTCGCTTATGTAAAGTGATGTGATAAAATATTGTTTATAACTTTTGTTTTTTTTTTAAGGTTTTAATTTTCTAATTTAAATTTTTTATTTCACGATTTTTAGTGGTGTCTGGAATTCATCCGCCCCAGACTTCTTTAACTTTTGAAATCCTTTCACACACAAAAGTAAGTACCTATATTAAATTTATTAAAACGTTTTTGTTGATGACTGTACAATATACATCCGATTTTCACGATCAAGCGAGTAGACGACAAAAAAAATAGGCAAAATCGGAAGGTGCCAAGACAGCGCACAAGCGAGTTTCACGCTCGCCAGTTGATGAATAAGCCATTCATTTCCCTTATTTCGCCTCTTCAGATACGCTCGAAAACAATAAGATATCTAGGTATAGGTACCCACGCAATTACAGAAGGCATGTATTAATATATGTTATAAAATCACAGGATAATATTATACAACATGATTATAAAATGCAATAAACAGCACTATTTATTGCCTTGGTCATAAACTGTAGGATCGTCGTGGTTACATGTAAGTATTTTAAGTCTATGAACCTAGAATGTACCTCTGCCCTCCTCGTAAGGAAATATAGGCGCCTGAACAGTTAGTCCATAAAGTACCTATTCTTTGTTGATTTATTGTGAATATATAATAATTAAGTGGTATTATTACTTAACTAGCTTTTGCACGCGGCTTCGCTCGCGTTAAGAAGCCATCTATTGTCAACATTTGGAAACAAAAATTATTTTGTTCGTCTTAATTTATTCGTTCCATTAGGTACCGATAGGTTCATACTAATACATTTACATCCTCCATCATCCCTTATTTTATCCCCATGGGGGTTGAATTTATCAAAATCCTATTTAAGCGGACGTCTTCATCATAGTAGCTCCAATCTTTAATTTCAGTTCAATCAGTCGAAAATCTAAGAAGATTTATACAAACTTTCATCTCCTATTTTATCCCCTTAGGGGTGGAATTTATCAAAATCCTTTCTTAGGGCATGCCTACGTCGTAGTAGCTTTATGCATGCAAAGTCTCAGCCCGATCGGTTTTAAATTGACAAAGTTTCATACAATCTTTCATCCCCTATTTTATCCCCTTGGGGGTGGAATTTATCAAAATCCTTTCTTAGGGGATGCCTACGTCATAGTAGCTTTATGCATGCAAAGTCTCAGCCCGATCGGTTTAAAATTGACAAAGTTTCATACAAACTTTCATCCCCTATTTTATCCCCTCGGGGGTGGAATTTATCAAAATCCTTTCTTAGGGTATGCCTACGTCATAGTAGCTTTATGCATGCAAAGTCTCAGCCCGATCGGTTTAAAATTGACAAAGTTTTATACATACTTTCATCCCCTATTTTATCCCCTTGGGGGTAGCATTGATCAAAATCCTTTCTTAGCGGGTGCCTGCGTAACATCTACCTGCATGCCAAATTTCACCCGATCCGTCCAGTGGTTTGGGCTGTGCGTTGATACATCACTATGTCAGTCAGTCAGTCAGTCACCTTTGAGTTATATATATTTAGATAATGTTCGTATTTTACATGCCCCTATATACCTATAGGTAACAGCACACGAGATTTTGAGTGAGTTTTACTAGTGTACTTTAGTACCACATGTTATAATCCAAAATTGATAAAGAAGCCTTTTAATCTTGTATCATCATCCTCAGCCTATCTACGTCTACTGCTGGACATAGGCTTCTTCTATGGCACGCCACAACTCATGTATATCTAAACCTGAATTAATTTTCCGTACTGGCAATATAAAAATAGAGCGGAGTTAGAAATCGGAACCAAATACTCCCTGGTGGCTGTTTTGCACTAAACAAAGACACGTAACAAGAGCGGGCGGTGTGAATTTCTCCTGAGAGACCAGTATTATTAGGTACTAGGCTGAAGATTGTGATCGCTCGGCTGTGAGCCGTAAGCGTCCCGGCACGACCAGACACTATCCGAAAGGCAACGTCGAGATATTTTATTCATAGAGCGAGTGATAAATGAGGAAGGTCGCGCTAGTATCACATTCATTACTGCCTCGCATCTTGCCACGCACACTGTTATCATAACTTGTTGCCGCCATGAGTTCTTCTATAGCCCGATCATTTGGCCTCTGAGGCTACGGGGACTTGTTTCAAACACCATTTGTCGTTGGTAAATAGCAAAACAGCTTATATTTCATTCTGACCGTAGCGCGTAGCTTTGTTGGTTTTATTTATGATTTGCGAATGCCTTAATGGTATAACCAAGTCGGTAAATTATTGCTATGTGTAATTATCATTTGGAATTTGAAATTAATTCTGTATGCAGTAGCGCTCCTATTGAAAAATAAACATTAGCCATATCAACAAATACCTGAAGGTAAACGTTGTGAAATTCACATTTATCTTTTCAGTTATGTATGTTAGTAATGTAATGGCATAATACTTAATAATAGATATATTTTAGCGAGTAAAGAATAATTATATTTGATTGACTTTTGTTCTTGAATAATTTATTTGACTTTAGTTTGATATTTTTTATTTAAAAAAGTATAAATGATAAATGATAAATGATTTTATTTCAGCAAATAGGTTCCAAAAAAACACTTTTACACGTCATTTTTTTATAAAATAGTTAGAATGATGGTGTCGGCATTTCCTAACTGACTACCTCTGAGAAGAAACACCGAAACAAACTCAGGGGTCAAGGTCTCTTTTAAAGTCCAGACAAGTTCAATAATTTATGTGAGAACAGTGTAGGTGGTCCGAAAAGAGGTCTTTTTAGGAAAGAACCACGGCGAGTTTGAGTCGACCTGTCCTTACAGACGCCCCGTCTCGTACCATCTGAAGGACATTTGGGTAGGCCGCATGAAATACTCAAACCGTCAGACACTTAAAAAAAAAAAAGAATTTGTAAATAAAGAAAAAAAAAAGACCTACACAATGCTCACATTTACAAATAACATAATTTCATGTCGGTATGTACAATGCAGGTCGTCTGTGATGGCCTTTTGAAGAAGGAGCCAAAGCAGATTTAAGTCAACCTGTCCTGACAGATGCCCCGTCTCGTACCATCTGCAGGACATTTGGGTAGGCTGTATAAGATACTCAAACCGCCAGACAAGAAACTACATAAAAAGGATAAATCCTACATTGTACATTATTATCATAAATAATAAAGATAAATTTAATTTTGTTACGTCAGTTTGTAAAAAGAGTAAATAATTAAAAACAAAATAGATCAATTGATCAAACAATGTCAGTTTTTACGTCAAATATGTAAAAAAGGGTAAAAATAAATAAAAATTAAATGTCAAAATTAAACAATAGGTACATGAAGAGGCTTAAGCCCAAGCATTTTTGTCAAGCAGATAGTCCGACACTTTATAGTAACCTTTTCTACATAGTTTGTGCTTAATAAACGACTTAAATTTGTTCAAGCTCATATTTTGAATGTCGTTTGGGATCTTATTATAAAAACGTATGCATTGACATTTGAATGAGTTACTAATTTTCTGGAGCCTAGTGGCTGGTACAACAAATTTGTGTTTATTCCTAGTGTTAATGTTGTGAACATCACTGTTTCTAATAAAAAGATTAATATTTTTATGAGCGTAAAGCAAGTTCTCATAAATATAATGTGATGGGACAGTCATAATACTAATCTCTTTAAACTTTTCCCTTAGCGAATGTCTGGGACTTAGTTTATAAATTGCCCGAACAGCCCGCTTCTGCAGTACAAATATTGTCTGTATATCAGCAGCATTCCCCCACAAAAGAATACCATACGACATAACACTATGGAAATAGCTAAAATAAACAAGTCTAGCGGTATCAACATCGGTTAAATTTCTTATTTTCATTACAGCGTATGCTGCAGAGCTCAGCTTTTTGGACAACTTATGTATATGTGGGCCCCATTGTAACTTAGCATCTAAGGTTATGCCTAGAAATACAGTGGTATCCACAAGATCCAACTCTTCGTCATTCATTTGTACACTGGTTTTCACTTGTCTAACATTAGGTGTTGTAAATTTAAGATATTTAGTTTTTTTCTCGTTCAAAAGCAAATTATTAACATTAAACCAGTGGACCACTTTAGAGAGAGCACTATTTACATCGTCGGTAACTTGGTTAGAACGCTTAAGTTTAAATAAAAGAGAAGTATCATCTGCAAACAGGACAATCTCATGAGAATCCTTAACAAGATAAGGCAGGTCATTTATATAAACGAGAAATAGGAATGGACCAAGAATAGAACCTTGCGGCACTCCCATTGTCACTAAGGACCCCGGGGATCTTTTTCCATTGATATCAACTTTCTGAATCCTATTACTCAGATAAGAACTAAGAAGGTTCAGAGCATTGTTTCTTACACCGTAATGATACAATTTCCTGATCAATGTTTTATGAGGGACACAATCAAACGCCTTGGACAAGTCACAAAAAACGCCTAACGCGTCTTGTGATTCCTCCCAGGCACCATAGATATGACTTAGTAGTTCAACACCAGCATCAGTAGTTGAACGACCCTTTGTAAATCCAAATTGTTTAGAGTGAAGTAGGTTATTTTTGTTAAAAAAACTGAGCATTTGGTTTAAAATAAGTTTTTCAAAAATTTTACTAAATGTCGGTAGCACTGAAATGGGTCTAAAATTAGTAGGGTCGGAAGTGCTACCCGATTTAAATAGTGGTATTATCTTACTGGTTTTCATTAGGTCAGGAAATTCTCCGGATTCAATACAATGGTTAAAAATAAATGCTAAGTCCGGTGCTACTAAGTCAATAATTGACTTAGTCATATCAACTGAATGACCCCACAAGTCGGCAGTCTTCTTTATATTTAAGTTGCGAAAAGTTTTTTTTATGTCTAAGCAATTTACATGACAAAATTTGAATTGTTCTTGACAGGCGCAAACATTTTCCATCAATAAACTTTCTGCAATAGCAGGTGACGAGTTCAGGTCTTTAGTAGTAGAAACTGGAATGTTGGTAAAAAAGTTCTCGAATGCGGTAGCGACCTCACTGTCCGATTCAATTTTGCTGTTGGCGATAGACAGGCTGTAGTTACTATCTTGGCTCTTGACTCTTCCAGTTTCGCGGTTAATGATGCTCCAAGTCATTTTAACAATGTTATTGCTATTTTTGATTTTAGTGCTAAGATAACGGGATTTGGCTATACAACAAATCTGTTTAAACAATTTTGAATATTTTTTTACATAATCACTAAATTCAGGAGTATTAATAAAAGTCCTTTCATGATATAACTCATAAAGTCTTTTCCGGCTTACATGAATTCCAACAGTCGCCCATTCACTAAAGGAAGCATTGCCCTTAACCGCGATCGTCTTAGGAATAAAAGTAGAATCAAATTCTTTACAGTAAACTTTAAAAAATGAATTATATAAAACATTAGAACCCTGAAAGTGAGGTGTGATGAGGTGTGGTAATTTATCACTAAGTTTAGTTTTAAATTTTTCTAAGCGACCTGCAGTTTTAGGGTTAACAGTGATGTTCTTTACAGCCAATTTCCTACATATATTCGGAATTGAAATTAGCTGTCCACAGTGATCTGACTGATATAAGCACTACACTACACTTGGTTTAATAAAAAGGTCGACTGTTATCTATGTATGTACCTATATTGATCTGAAGAGCTCAGATGTTCAAAATTAGGACCTGCATGTTACTTTGTTTAGGTTAAAAACAGCTTTTCATTCGTTTTCATCACAGGTAGCTTAAAGTTCACGTGGGGATTGCCATAATCCTCACGCTTGGCAAGCGGCTTGGGAGAATAAAGCAACATTATTTTCGAGGCACACAGTAACTGACTGTAAGTCTAAAGTCACAATTAAGTCTAAACAAGCTAAACGAGTCTGTCTTAGTTGTCAGTTTAAAATTATTACCATTTCAAATATTTAGAGTAAATAATGTACTACTAATAAATTCTAATAAAATATGTTATCACAGTAAATGCACATGATTACGTGACTAATCACGATAACAGAGTTTTCAAGGCACGGTTAACAATCGTTCAATTTGTAGGGCCCACGGCTGAAAAGCTCGACAATGGCGGTGCACGCGACCACTACGACTCGACATTCTCATGAGTAGAATAACGCAGAACAATCAAGATGTCATTTTTCAACTACCCACGCCGCGAACACCGGAGCGAGCGAACAGCGAGAAATATGGCCGACAACACACGCACAGCCGACGTACAAAAGAGGCGTCTCGGGGATGTCGCGATACATATCTTTTGACTGAACAACGGACGCAACAGTTTACTCCTTCCCTTTTTATATTTTACTGGTAATCGACGAACAGCGAACAAAAATGAAATCTAATCAAATGAAATTTTATTCAGAACCTGGCAGTTACAAGTTAACGGTGACTCACAGAAATATAGGTATTACGCAAATTTTGATAACAAATGGTAGACAAGCAACTTTAATTTCGAGGAACACAGTACTCCTGACTGTAAGTCTAAAGACACAATTAAGTCTAACTAAACAAGCTAAACGAGTCGGTCTTAGTTGTCAGTTCTACACATGTGTAAAGTAGCTAAGTGCAGGCCTCGTGTTTTCTGCAACGCTCATTATGACAATTCACAGAAGTCAGTGGGTAATTTATCGGCTGTGGAAGATGAAAACTTGCTGCGAGAAATGATAGTAATTATTGACACGAACCGGCGCCCGGAGCTAAACTCCGCCATCCGCTAAAGATCACAACCGGCCACTAACTCGAAAATTCCACATTCATAACGGAGCCAAGCCCTTGGGCACGAACGGAGGCACCATCAGCGTCAAACCACACTCGCAAACAACAATCGATGCTCGTTCACTGCAGAAGCACTTGTGGACAAAACGGCGTTCTTCACGCAAGGCTTTGAGCATGCAATTTGTGTGCTTAACAAAACGTAAACAACGTACTATACTATTAATGACAATAAATGCACTTCATATCAAAGGCTATATACGGAAGCCTTAAGCACAGCAGATTCACCGTTGCTCGGATAGCATTGCTTAAGTGGAAACAAATAACACACCGCGGTAAAACAACCCTTTTATGGACAACTATTGCTATTCGGTAGCATCTTTTGTGTGTGATACAATGGCGCATCGATCGTGCCGGATTGCACGGAAACGTTCGGTAAAACGCTAACGAGTGCCGCCGCAGTGGCTAATTGAAGTTATTGCCGACGTAGGCTCGACGCCATTGCTTTCGGCACTGGTGATTAGCGACGGAAACCGATCTAATGGTCTTCATTATCAACACTATTTGTCACTTCATCGATCAACTAATCACGACAGTTCGATTGGTTTTTTATTAACGAGTTTCAAGTTTAAATAAGTTCTTGCTTGATGCATGCAAAACATGATGGTACCTATACCTAATTGGAATAGTTTTAAAAACCTAACTAGACTTATATCGTAAGGTAACTTTAATTAATGTCGTAATGTTCTGGGCATTACTTATATATGCATGTATTAATTGTCATTTATAACGGTTACTTCTACGTACCAACAGGACAAGCCCCTAAATTACTTAAGTCATGTGGCCGTGTGGCGTACTGTGACAATTAATAACCTATAAGTGATTTCGACTCTTACTAATTTCGAGTAAGTCAACTTTAACGTCTTCAACACACCGTTACTAATAGAAACAGAAAACAATTAGTCTGAGCTCAGATGACAAGCGCTTGACACGTGTCTTGCTTCCGTGCTTTTATACAAATACAAAACATACACATAACTCATGTTATGAAAACATTGCCACTTTAAATGATTAGCTATGTATTAATTGGAAGTAACTTGTACTGGGCGTAATACGTTCTAATTACGGTTTTTGGGACTTTAGAGATAAAAAGATAGGGTACTGAGGTACAAAAAATTAATAAGTAATTAATTATGATTATCGAACCCGGATTGAGTAAATTTGACGTAGGTAACGTTTTAACATAAACTTTAAAACAAAGTGTGTAGTTGCAAACTTAGCTTAATAAACATACCTGTAAGATGGTTGCCTGTGAATTCGAAGTCGTCGTCTTGATCCCAATGTTTCAGCGACAAGTTGCCCAGCGGTGTCGCGTTTGCGAACTCCAGATTAGCGAAGTGCCAGTCGAGTATTTGTCGGTCGCGCACTGACAAATACACTGAACTAAAAATATTTTACATGTATTATTTAACTTTCTTAAATTTCTAGTCTTTAAATGCGAAGTAGGTCAGATGTTCTTTAACTCTAACCCTTTTACATTACATAATTATCTCCTGTATTGTGAAATGGTTAAACAGACATTCATGATTATATCCTAACCAAAACTATTTTCACTTGACAACTCTAGAGGTTAAGAATGGCGATAAATGTGCCTTTATCTCTTTGCCTGCTCACAAACCCGTCATAAAGCATGATTTGTTATGTAGGTATCACATGGCGATCAAGGCTGGAAATTAGAGTTTCTCAAACCGTAGATACGCTTACGCTTACGTATCACTTAAGTCAAGCAAGATTGAAACAGCTTGTAGAACTATTGAGTACCTAATGTTCTGCAGAAAGTATATGCATGTTGATTTTATACAGGGTGCAAGAAAATTCCTCGATATGGTACCCATAGCTGCGCTGCTGTTCATATTTTTTACTGCATAACACTTGCTAGAGGGGTTTACTAGACGTTGCAAAACTTTATTACGCAGAGACACCTCTCGTGAAATTAGCTGCGAATGCTGCGACAGACCAAATGATAAAAACAAACATACGCCCCCTACGAAAAGGCGTAAGGCTCAAGCGTAAAAGGTAGGGAATAACATCATAAATTCGGAGCTACGCGCCAATTTATAGTTTTTATTAGTATTACAACTATAGGTACGTACACGTAACGTAAATTTTTGTTATGAAGAAATGATATTTCTTTCTTGTTTTCAAGGCAAGTTTGCCAGAAATGCAAATTCCGAAAGAAACGGAAAGCTAAATTAAATATTAATGTAAAAAGCAAAAAGAGTATGTACCTTTCATATTGCATATGCGTTGCACCATGCAAGTACTTTTGATATATTTTAAAAAAGAGTCTAAATCTACTACCAAATTATAATAATAGCATACCTCGGTGGATTAGTTTCCAACTGTGATAACTTTTCTTCAATGGTAGTGTTAGTCGACAACAATCCCTCGTACTCATTACACAGCAGGTTTATTTCTCTGTTTAGACGGCGAAAATTAAACTCTTGCAGGACACTAGCGTCTCCCGTCACACCTTTATCTCTCTCTACGAGTAAAGCATCCTTTTCGGCTTTCATAGAATTCAAAAGTTCCTTCATATCGGACATTCTGTAAAAGAATTTAAAAAATAAAACCTGGCCCATAGAGAAAGTAACTGCTTATGTTATAATCCTTACTTGTTTATATTAGTTTTAAGTCTATCTTGCAAAGTTATGAGCGCCTTTAAATGTTGTATCTAAAACAAACGAAAAATATAGATATCATCATAAGGTTGGACCTGTTGCAATACCACTGGGTGAGTGAGAGGTCTGAAATAGAAATTGGTTTAACCGTTGTCTAGTCCTCAAGGTCCATTTCTAAGCCCCGACACACTATGGAAATTCAGTAGATTACTCATTGTTGAGAAAATTGATCCGATATAAAAGAAGTTATGTTTTCAGTAAAAATCGTGAAACACATTTTATGACAAAACTAAGTTTGGTCTAATAAAAGGGTTTAATAAAGGTTTATTTCATGCTCTTTTTGAGTACCATTCTTAACTAATAAAAATAATGCACCTGCTTGTGTTTCACATTCTTCTGTTGAAGTTTGATAACCCATTCCAATGCTTGACCAAGAGAGACAGGTGTGTCGTTGTAATAGTTGAAATCTACTTGATGTGACAGATAAGACGTAGCATCAAGAAGTCTGTTAAATTCCCGCTCCACCTAGACACAATAAAAAGAGGATTTGTTTTATTTTATTATTATATAATATTATATAAGTTAAAATCGTAACGACGAACATTAGAGCTTTATCTAGAACTGTTTAAAGCTGTTTTAAGTTTCTTCTTATAAAAAATTCTGCGAGATATTTCCTGGTTGATATAGATGATAATATGATCCAGTTCTTAAATAATTATTTACTGAGTTTCACTTTAACAACACGAACCATTTCATCCTTATGCTTCGGTACTTGATTACCAGTAGCCTCATACAGTGGACACTTCTGTTTTATCTTATGTAGTTCCATATTCATTTGTACTGAGAGCGTTGTCACTGGGTTACCTCCCAAACCCGTCACCACCATGGCCCCTGAAAATATCCAAAATTTTATGAGAAACCTATCCAAACAAGTGAATGGAATATATGAACTTTTTGCAATCCATCTAAAACAGTATAAATTATAAACATATTTGAAGATCACACTTTACACTAATATTATAAAGGCGAAAGTTTGTGTGTGTTTGTATGTTTGTTACATCGTCACGGTCAAACGGCTGGAATTTGGTATGGACGTAGCTGATACCCCACATCCCGAAAAAATGTAGCGGGTAACACCGCGGGGCGCAGCTAGTAATACATAAATGTTAAAACAACATTAATTATTTCATTAGTCAATTATACATACCTAAGTCTGCAACATATGGGCCTTTTCTGTATGTCACGATCCTGCCGCCTACTCTGTCCCTCCCTTCTAGTATAACAACTTCACAACCAAATGAAAGTAGCTGACGAGCTGCTGCCAGACCAGAAACTCCTGCAATGAAAGATTTATGATTCCTGTATTAATTATTTAATTAAACGCTTTTTTTCACTCAAAATTATCTCTTGAACTATCTGACCCACAGGGAAAGAGCGGTGGGGGTGTGAGTGACTGCCTGTTGTAAAACAACAGACCATACCCACTAAAATAACCCCGGTGTATCCCTTATCACTATAAGGGACGGCATGGGATTCCCTTAGGATGACGCCACGCCGCGCCGCCCTAATTTATTATTATTTATTAATATTTAAGTATACCCTGCAGGATACAGGTGCAACATCCATAGCGGAAAAAGTTTTAATTCTTTTTACAATAATTACAATTCCCTATTTCTGAGAATAACAAATTATAAAAGTGTCTTTAACATTTTCTTATTAGAATAGCTTAAGCTTTAATGGTCTGTACCTCTGTAGTGTACACTTATTATATTAAGTTTGTATTTATTTATACTTTGGGCACATTTTAGTACAAAACTTGACAGCCTATAAGTATTTTCAACCAGTCAACCTTAAATGATGCAGAGTTGAACAGAGGTAGGAGATACTGAGTCATGTAAGGATAGTTAACATTCACATTGAGCCTGTTCCTAATATTGAGATTTGATACAAGTGTGATACATGTAAACTGTACTGTGTATAAAATATGTTCTTACCTGCTCCAATGATGATTACTTTGGGCCTTTGCTTTCCTTTCGGTGGATTTGGTATTGGTGTAGTGCGTTCATATATGCCATAGTTTATAAAACCATGTCTCTCCAAAAATGCGTGAGTTCTCATAACCAGTGCAGGATCTCCATTATATGGTGTCTGAAATAATTGTGAACAGAAAATCTTTAGAGAAACAATCAGCCATAAATTAATTCCTAGTCAACGGATAGGTTTTTTTAGTATATTTGTACTTATATCACACAATTAATTTGAATTGAATTTCATTAATTTTGATTTTTGTTGGCAATATCATATAAATAAAACTTGCAAGTTAACAAATTTGTAGATTGCACATAAATAACACACAATATATAGTGGTATAATATATCAATCAATTTTACTTAGGTAATGTTTTAAATTATGTTGTCAAGTTTGTTATGTCTTGCATAAATCTCCGTATCACTTACTTCCATTTTCTGCACAGAGATTTCTTGAGTCAATTGTTTTTTAGGATCTTCAAACCACAGTTTTAATATGCGGTTTCTAATCTGGACAAATGTATGGCTTGATGGCCCTTGTAAATCTGAGAAACACTCGGCTTCTAAAGATGACATCTTATCAAATGGCAGCCGTGACTGAAATGCTGCCCCTTCTAAACTGTGAAATAAACATAATTATGTTTCATTAATTACACTCAGAAATATTTTCTCTTTAGATCATTTTTCTGAGAACATGAAATAATACCCAGGTTTGACCAATCCTTCTAATATTTTTTTAGGAATCTGGTACTTTTACAAAGTACCATCAAAAGATTAGAGAGAGTGAGCATAATTAAATCCTAGTTAGAAATAGAAATCAGGATGCTTAATAAAAAATATAAAAACATAGAACCTCAAAAGTTTTAAAATACTTTTTTTCTACTACTACCTACTTATTCCCCTGAACCCAGATTGTTATTGGGTTCACACACTTCATTTGATTTTTACTTATTAAATTTAGGAAATATAGAATAAACGCGCTTTTGCCAAGCTTCATCAGCTCATTTACTAATACAGATTTCTAAGGTGAGCTGGGTAACAATAAAAACAATAACATATCGTAAAAATTTGCAGTAAAACTTATTTAGTTCGAGATACCTATTAAGCATTTCTTTGTAATTAATTTCCTCAATATCATCATTCTTAGCATCATCAGGTTTTGTTTCCTCTTTCTTGGCGTCCTTAACATCGGCGGTGCGGCTCGACGAAGACTCTCGTCGCCCTCCAACTGAAGTGGGGCTCGATGATGTGACCTTACTCCTTTCAGACTGATCCGATTCAGAATCATCTTGTTTTATCTTCTCGTCTAATTCTCGGGTCTCAACCTACGATCGATAAACATAACCTAGGCATAAAAACAAATAAAATGATCGATTTCTGACAAACTAATAAACATGTTAATAATTTAATACCTTCGTACGTTTCCTGCGACTCATTTTCAAGAAGAAATAACTAGGAAATAACCGTCTTGATAAAAGAAAACAAGAGCTAAGTACAGAGAAGAATTAAGCAAACACAAAACAAAAATAAACTGACACTGACATTTCAACAATTGACAACGACAGTGACGCAAGAACCGTTGTTTAAAAATCGTTGCTCTGAGAAACGTACTACAATAAAAGTAAAAACAAACAAATCCCACGTACGCAACGTAAGCAACGCAATACCATATCAGAACGATTTTGTATGAAAATCTGTCGAATCGACAACTGAGTCACACTTGTATACCTACGTTGTGTCTTTATTGAATAGATTTTTCAGACCAACTTCTAATTATCTATGCATGCTTCTTGTGCCCTTTAAATTTTGATTGAACTGGTTCTTTAACATCAAAGTGACGACTCAAACTGGTTTGTTTGGATCGACCATTCCTTTTTTTATATGCAGGACTAACGAAGTGAAATATATAGGTACCCTTTATCAATTTCGTGACAATATACGCAGAAGGTATAAGCTATATCTTGCAATATTATCAGTACTTCAAGCGGTAGGTACTAATGGTTCGAGCCTCATAATAAGTTTGCAGCAAACACAATGAAAAATCTCGTCTTAAACAAAAAATAAATTAAACATTACCATCTTTATTGGTCAAAGGTTTTTATTTTCAGTTCATAAATAGGCACATATTTTAAAAATACTAGAATACCACATTTCAACTTATGACGTAACAATCATTAACAATACTTTGCAACTAGTAAACAAATCTTAAAATGTCTTCCTGAAATGATTGTAAAGGGGTCCTTCATCAGCATATCCAGCAACTTCTTGAGGAATGATGGAACTTTCATCTATACTTCCACAAGGACGGCACATGCATTCTAAAGGAGCCTTAGTAGTAATCTGAAATATTAACACAATTTATGAGTAACTAGGGGGTGCGTCGATCCCCCCCACTACCACCAATTAATCCAAGGAACCAATAAAAATTGTGAAATAAAAACCGCCTTCAAAAAACACTTGAAGTTGGTGCCAAATCTAACATTAATTAACTAATTCTGACAAAAAAAGTATGTACAAGAGAATGCTAAAACTATTAATAAAGCGAACGCATATGATTTGGCACCGACAAACTTCGCATAGGTAAAGTGAAGTGAATAAAAAATTATTTTCCACTTTTGAGTTCGAGTTTTCTGAAGGTGGTTTTTAATTTTTAATTTAATTCTTTTTACTTTATCAAGACCATTAAATATTTGAGGCTTAGTTATATCAAATACCAACTGACTCACTTATATGAATTTTCAACCTTATTACTCTCCTAGGAATATTAATATTTTATGTTTACACAGTAGACCTACCTTCCTTAACTTCCGATCTTCACTTTTAGCTTTAGGACATAGTAATACTACGGTTGCCTCTCGTTCACCAGATTCTTGACAACAATTGCAGGTGCGTTCCATTTGCCAAATCTTGCTACCAGATACCTATGTAAACATAGTGCTTTATTAAAATAATTATCAAATTGTAGTAGGCACCAAAAAAATTATTCCAAATCATATTTAATTTTACCTGCACATAGCTAGAACATTTTCCAATACACGCAAAAGAGGGTATTGCTTTAGGTATACATCCAGGATGTTTCAGGACATGAATAACAGGCGTCATCTGACATTCTTGGCCTAAATCAAAAAGTTTATTATTTAATTAATTACCAACGCAGTTAACTTTCAAAAAATAAGAAACTATATGTACCTGGAGCCAGTTGCACTTCGACAGATTGCGCTTTGACTGTTTTATCTTGAAGCTGACTAGCAGACATAAAAACTAAACTTAAAACCACAATTTCGAAACTAAACATTGTCAAAACGTAAAATATATTTTGCTCAAATAATTCGTCCTTAGCCGTTGACGGAAGATCCTGGTATACGGAATCTTAGAAACTCTCTCCCGTTTATAAAGGCCCTGTGTTGAGACAAAACCCTTAGTCATTGAACTTAACACGACATTCATTTTAGTGAAAACAGTATAATACGGTTTACTCAACGTCCCAACTGCGCTGACAAGATTTAATCGATCTTTAAATGGACGCAGCAGGAGCGTATAAGTGCTTGTGTTGTACAACGTTTTATTGTTACATATAATATAAATAAGTAAAATTACTTAAATATTTACAACATCAAGATGGTGGAAAAGCATTATAGCTGCTGCATAAGTATGTACTAGCTCTGGTAATGCTATTTCAGAATGAGAATGTTTTGATACGAATTTGAGTATGAACATACATAACACCTCGCCTGTATTTCCCAAAGGGGTTGGCAGAAGTGCACAAATAGTACACCCACATTTCGCTAGTTATGTTATAGGGCCCTATGTAAAAGAGGTCTAGCCTATTGCTATCGGACTACTGGGCACTGGGCAGACAGACTTCGTGCTACTACTGAGAATTACCTAATGGGAAAACCCAGTACAGTTTGCCCGCCCTCATGCTCAGAAGTCGCGCTTATCAACCACTTGACCAAAGAGGCTGTCAATTTCAGTAAGACAATTTGCAAATACATTTTCGTGGTTCTAAAATATTTTTGGGGTAGACCTTCATAAGGCACCAGTCCCCTATGGAGTGGGGGACCGGGGAGTGTATAATTTCTACCACGCTAAAACCACGCCTGTGGTCACCATCTATAACGACAAAGGAAGTCCCAAAAACTCTGAAAATAACAACTCCGAAACCTCCCCATCATGCTCGGTCCATTAAGGAGACTGTAACAAGGCTACCTAGATACTTGTAAATATTGTGTGTAACAATGTATAATTAATGGTTTAATTTCTGAAACCTTGTTGTCCAAAAAAAAGCTACCTGCCGACACCAACACGCCAAAAAAAAGAGTGCATCTCATTAGTAGCTGGTATGTCGTGATGGCTGGGTGGTGTCAGGTTCAAACATAATATTATACTTTCGAAGATATTCCAAGAAACCATTGGGTAACGGATAACATAACAATTAATAAGACGGATCCTAGATTAGTACCTAATACATTTGAAATGCGTATTTAATTAAGTATCAATTCGGCTTATTTGTTTTTTTCATTTTAACTATTTAAAACTAGGTAATGGGATGTGCTGGTAAGTAAAATTTTTAAACCACTGTAACTCGGTAACCACGCTTTATATAGTTAAAATATTTTGTGTCTGGATCAAGGACGTATAAATAGGTACAACATAATCAAAAATCACGAAAATCGGAAAGATCAACCTTTTTTACCTGTCTGCTTCACGTGGAATGCCGCCTTACTAGACCTAGATATTAGCCCCGGACCATCAGCTATCTGCCAGTGAAAACAAAATCGGTTCTGCCGTTTCGGAAATTTAGCATCATCAGTCACAGCCTTCAATATACCACTACTGGATATAAGCCTCCCTTAAAAAGCCATCCGCCGCGGTCCTGTGCCCTGCGATCTTATCCAGGTGTGCCCTGCGATCTTTGTAATATCATCGCACCCTTCTCGCTGCCGGTCGACCTACGCTTCGCTTGCCCGTTCTTGGACATCATTCTGTCAACGCCTTACTCCACCTGTCGTTACCTCGCCTAGCTAATTGTGCAAAGTTTCGTAAATTAGCCGGAACAAACAGATAGACAGACAACTACTTTTGTTGTTTAACAATAGTATCGTATGCATTGAATAAAAAACTGATATTTTGATGTCACAAACAGATACTGCAAATGTTTTTATGAGTATTGGTGTAATAGGGGGCGAGCCCATTGTTATCGACCGAGCACAAATCCAGATTCCGTGGTGCTAATGAGAATATAGTACAACCTCTATGGTACAACCCAATAAAACATTGCTCGACCGGGATTCAAAGCCAGAACCCCCGCGCTCAGCAGTCGCGCTTTACAACCACTAGACCAACGAGGCAGTCTAGAGCAGCGATGGTTGTAATCATTACGATAAATTTTTAATTATTATTACTATCATACAGCTATGTATAGTGATGTCATGCCAGCTATCCCCGAAAGTGTAAGCGAAGTGGTCCCACTTCATCAAATTTTTTATACACACATACCTATCATAAGTAAGACCTATGTCACCGATCCCTTAAGTAGTGATGGGAACCATCATCACCGAACTCACCGCCGCAACGGGATCCTAAAAATTACGGAAGAGAAGATTCCTATGAAGTACCTACTACCTACAGTATAGAGTAAGAAAATCTGAATCCCTGTAACAGGTTTTGTCCCACTGTTGTTTGACGAATCCTCTTCTAACCTGGACATTAAAATGTCTCCAGCTTAAGCGACCAATCTTTTCTGGTCTAGTGAGAGTTTAGCATTAATACTCGTACTTGCGTAGTTTAGAACCAGCAAGCTTATGCTAGCTTATACAACACCGGTTCTTAATGAAAATTGAAACCAAAACATTCCAACATGTGGGTTATCTAGCACTATGACTCACAGTGCTAAATAACCAAACTCTCTTTTTTTTAAACTGCTTTAGCAATTAATGCCTCTTAGTTTTAAACTAATTATGGATATTGCTGGAGTTCTACCTGGTATTACCCAAAGCTTCCCATTTTCTTTCTCTATTAAAGCGTCTCTTAACCAGGTGTTTTCGCAGTTTTACAAATTAACAAAATTCGTTAATTTTCTATTTACCTACGTCTAAATGTAAATGAGAATATTGAAGGTAACTATAGTCCTCCTTGTCGATTTCGACAACGGCGACCCCTGAAATTAATTTCTTTGATGCTCTAATGTGACTCGCTAGACCGAACTTAGTTTTAAATATACGGTCGCATGTACTGCAATAGAGTTGACCCGAAAAGTTGTATGTATACGTATAGGAGGTCTTAGGTCTTTCTTTACGTAATTGGCGCTGTGTGTCCAGAGTGGCAAGTCGCTCAAACTCGACAGTTTAAGTTTAGTATGTATCGTAGAGCGCCAAGATGACCTTTGTACAGCAAGCTCCCAACGTTTCGGGTCTATAGCACAAGCAGTTAAGTGTCTTTTGAACACATCCTTAAATCGTAAGTGCTGTCCACCGTGTTTCCGTTTAACTTCTGCCATCTCAGAAAATAAGACGGTTTTGCGAAGGACGTGTCCACGCCACCTGAGTTGGCGCTGCATGAGTATCGCTTCCATACCATACATCCCAGAACGTCGCAAGACCTCAGAAGTAGGTACACGGTCCTACCATTTAATCTATATAATGAACCTAAGATGGTATGTGCCAAGCTTCTTGATGTTCGGTTTATATAAACACCATGTCTCCGAACCATATAATAGAGTAGGTATGATTAGCGCTTTATAAACGCTTATCTTAGTCTCTAGCTTAAGATTTCCAAACACGGTTAGTAAGTCATCCAAAATTGGCAGCGGCATTGGCAATGCGTGACGGTATTTCCGAAGCCAGGGTGTTATCATGACACATCCCAAGACACTTAAATTCGGTTACCTCCTCTATTGGTTTTCCATTTAAGTTTAATGTTGCTTTATCAGCTTCATTCTAGCCACCAGCCTAGCGGTGGCTGTTTGAGAATTTGAGTCTTGGAAGCGCTAATAACCAGGCCAAATCACTGACACGATTGGTGGAGTGCGTCAACGTAGCTTTGAAGGTTTGCCATACTGTCGGACATAAGGCACACATCATCGGCATATAATATCTCTAGTAGAGAGTATCTTTGTGGTTTGGTTTCAGAATTGAACCTGGAAATATCAAACACGCCTATGTCAGTTCGGACATTCAGTTGGATTTGGTCACGACAGCTCCGCAGTGCATCTCTCATCACACATGAAAAGTATATGGCAAAGAGTGTGGGTGCCATTACACAGCCTTGTTTAACTCCACACGTAATTTGTATCTCCTTAGAGAGTTCGTTTTCATGTCGAACCCGCGCTATCATACCAACATGGTGTTGACGAACAAGGTTGACATAATTTTTAGTATATCCACATTTTTGAAGAACATTCCAAAGGGCCTCACGTGAAACTCTATCAAATGCTTTTTCTAAAAACAAATGTAGGTAACTAATATAATATTGATACGTTAGGTTTAAGCTTATGAATATTCCTCCTTTATTAAGCTTGGATCGTTGCTGGTGCAAGCGATTCAGACTAGTTCCTGCCTGTGGCAGTGTTTTGTTTTACCTACAGCACATTCGTATTACCACACCCGGTCACGATGTGACCTTCTGGTCAAAGAGTAGAGCAGCATCATAATTATTCATCGTATTCATCGTCTTTCATCCGAAAGTTCATTTAGTTTTAAACCAAATTAAAGCTTAATCCAAGGTAAACAACAAGGAGGTATGCCACCGGCTTGTTAATGAAACGTAGGTACGAAAATTAAGCTAGGTACATTCATGGAGTCGCCTATAATCCCTGTGGGGTATGCAGTGTACACTTGTTATCTTTTATTAGAAATCAATACTTTATACACCTGCAAATAAGGTTTGCCGAAATCGTAAGCAACGGTAAACAGGGCCTTAATAGTCCGTTCTATACATGTCTAGGTCCATTGTTCCAGCAAGTACCTTGCCCTTGTCACAAACCCTGAAACCAGCCTCGGTTAAACTTTTATCTGTTGTGGGTAGGTAGTTACTTATAATTTTTATTAAGCATATTATGTGTTATTATTACCCGCAGTCTGTATAGTCCAGTATTCTATACACTGCCTAGTGCCTAGGCAATGTATGAAATATCTAGGTATGTTATGTTATATATTTATCTATATAGTTATATAAAAATGAATCCCTATTTCCCTTGGTCACGGCATCACGCTTGACGGCTGGACCAACTTGGATAATTCTTTTGTTGTCAGGAGAACCTGACATTAACCAAAACAACAAAAAATTCATACGAAAAAAAAAAAGAAAATTGCGCGAAATATTACAAAATTTAAGAAACTGTAAGACTTTTGTCATACATAATTAATTAACCTTCTTAATGCTTTTGGCAGTGAAAACTTTTCTAATGTAACCTTATGGCGTTTGAATTAACCATAACTATCAGTCCAGTTCAATATTTATAGATAAGACACTTTGTTGGCCACCAACATTAGTCGGGCCGGCTAGTTATGATTAATATTGTCCATTACATTCTTTGCGTACTATTTAAAAAGGACCAAATAAAATCAATTTTAACATCAAAAATTATTTATTTTTCAACAATTAGTTATCTAGGTTTGCAAATTAATTAGTTGATAATTAGTTGATTATATATTTTTTTACGTATACCTTTATAAGCTCCGATGAACTTACTACAATATTATATTATCTACTTTATAACATTATTACAAAAACCCTTGACCAATTTTAATAAATATTAGCACACTTCTTTTATTTGAACAGTAGGTAAGTACAATCGTTTAGTCACATTTTACTCGCTGTTATGGATATTAAATAATATCGTTTAAAAACAATTTTCTTTAAACTTTATCGACTAAAATCGCCGCACTTGTAGCATTTGCAGTCGTCGGGCTCACGAAGACGCACTTCCATGATAGCACCGTCTTCGTCATCAAGCCTAATACCATCAGGATTGTAACAATGCGTCAGAGTAACCAAACGTTCTCGCAAGAAGTTTTCTCTGCAGCAAAAACATTCCTGAAAAGAAGTAATAAAAATGAAAATATATAATGTAGTAAATAAAGTCGCATTACTAGCTTAAAACAAAAAATACACTGTTTCTAAACCACTATATTTCTTTAATAAAGTAGTTAGGTACGTAAAGATTAACTACAATAACTAACTACCTTTGAAAATCCCGTTAGAGCTGAAATCGATGGTCGCACTTGACTGCTGCACATCCCTTCGCATTTATTAACACTAACTTCTCCGCTGCAAGATCTAAGTAGTCGACCCATATCGTCGTATTCCTCTGAAATCAATTTGGGACTTAAATTACAATTATTATCTTTCTGCTAAATAACTACTATATTTATTTATCTGTTGTAATAAAATTATGACAGGGCGACTAGAGACATTTCAAGCCACAGTTTCAACGGGTTTTTAAAAAGGTAACTACTTGGGTGACCTCAAAAACATGATTTATTTATTCACAGTAACGTTTCATTGCTTTTTAATGAAAATGATTTTCATTTAAAAAAACGTTTCTGTTCAACAATCACCTTTAGTAACATGTATTTCGGTCGGAATCGTCTCACAATCTTCTTCTGCAGCACATTTTAAAATTACTAAGATTATTAATTGAACTGTATAAATTGATAAAATATTGAAAGTTGTACAAGACATTATAATTCAATTATTTTAGTAAATTTGGTTGGTTTGTGTGTTTATGCTACAGCTGAGTTCAAAGCTGGAATACGTTTTTCGCTGAATTACCGCCCTTTTATATGATTCACACTGGTAGTGCAGTAGGGGATGGGGTGAATAGAGGGCAAGAATTATCAGCGGGTCATCGAAAACATAATTGAAATATCTTGTAACGTAAATGGTAGCTCCACATAGTAGTTGTTCGAGAAAATCAAGGCGAATTTTGTTTAAAAACGTACTAACATGAGACTTTTGGAAAATTAACATTTTAATTTTTATGACTTTTTGGTGCAATTTTGGTCGCGGGTTCGAAACCCGCTCGTGTCCATCATTTTTCAAATTTCCTTTATCAATTTAGATTTTAATTTTAATTTTATTATCTGTGCACAGTCCATCCATATCGATTTATCCATGGGATTTATCAAATTGAACTTGATAATGTCAAACTAATGTCAAACGCGTGCACTATTGAGTATATACAAACTGTCAAATTGTGTCGGGTTGGTTGGTTAGCTTTTAATTATTTAATTATAAGGGTATTTTTTATCCTTATCAAGTAAGATCCAAAATGAAATTCGACGAAGACTTTATTGTGTTCCTGATTCTGCTTTTCTCATGGGTGGAATATCTGTGGGAGTTATATTTGTCGCTGCGGCAGGTAATGCACCTTGTTATCTTTTGAGATGTTGTATATTTATTACTTTCTAATGAGTAGTCGCTATCAATATAGAATTATGTCTCAATAATTTCGACGTACATAATATTATGTACAATAGTTTCTATTTAATTTACCTGTGCATTTCATTTATGAACGAAGTTTTGTTGACTTCACATAAACATGAACATTTATTACTGCCTTACTTATAAATATGTTTCTTCTAGAAGCAAGCACTCTGTTAATTGTTCATAGACATTTTTCCTTCAACAATCATTTTGATACTCATTCATTTACATGCATAATAAATACCTTAGTAACATCAAATAATGTATCAAGCACACAGTATTATTATTCCATGCCTCAAACAGCTACTGAATATTTTCATACTAAGATTCTAACATACGATCTCATGTTTAACTTTATATAAGTTAAAATAATTATTTGATTTGTATATACTTTATAGTCTTTTATATTTGGAAAAAAAATGTACATTATTTGTAAACTATCCAGATTAATTTACAAAAGAATTTTGCGTACTTATTATTAAGAATTATCTTTATAAATCTAACTGTGCTGTCCTGGTTTGCTCAAATATTTTACTTTGTTTCAGTTGAATATATACAAGACAAATAATACCATACCAAATGATTTGAAGGAAATGCTAAATGAAGAATCTTTCAAGAAGGCTCGAGTTTATGGAATTGACAAATCACAATTCAAGATAATAAAAGAATTTTACAGTATAGCACTAACTTCTGTGATTTTGTATAATAGGTGGATATATGTGGCATGGCATAAATCTGAAAATATTGCCAGTGTTTTAAACATTTCTTCAGACAGACAGATTCTAGTCAGTTGTGTGTTCATGACCTTTGTGACATTGTTTAACTTTTTTGTTAACATGCCTTTCACTGTTTATAGCATCTTTGTGTTAGAACAGAAACATGGCTTTAACAAGCAGACTGCAGGTTTCTTTATAAAAGATCAAATCAAATCCTTAATTCTAAGTCTGGTCATCACACTACCAATTATATCTATAGCGATTTATATCATAATGCTTGGGGGAAATATGTTTGTTGTTTGGCTCTGGCTATTCACAACAGTAGTAACACTCTTAATATTAACAATGTATCCATCAAAAATTGCTCCTCTGTTTGACAAGTTTGTACCCTTACCTGATGGCTCTCTAAGAAAAGGAATTGAAAACTTAGCTTCCAGGCTTAATTTTCCTTTGTCTCAAGTATACATTGTGGAAGGATCAAAAAGATCAGCACATAGTAATGCTTACTTCAGTGGCTTATTTGGTGCTAAGAGAATTGTATTGTTCGACACATTACTAGAAAAATATGATGATGAAAAAAAACAAACAACAGGATGCAGTGAAAGTGAGATTTTAGGTGTTCTGGCTCATGAGCTTGGGCATTGGAGTTGCAGTCACATTTATAAATCAATTGCTTTAACTGAAGTGAACTTGTTGCTGATGTTCTCTGCATTCGGAGTACTGTTCAAATATTCTATGCTTTACACTTCACTCGGCTTCCCTGCTGGCCAGGAACCAATTATTATTGGCCTAATTGTTGTGCTACAGATGATCCTTGCCCCATACAACTCTATTTTATCATTTTTTGCCACAGCACTGTCTAGAAAGTTTGAATTTGAAGCAGATAACTTTGCTGTTTCATTGTCATTCCCCAATGAGTTGCAATCTGCTTTAATAAAGTTAGGTAAAGATAATCTAGACTATCCAATTTATGACAAATTGTATTCAGCTTGGTACCACTCACACCCAACATTGTTACATAGAATTGAAAATATTAGAACCAAAATTGCAAGTGATAAACAAGAATAATTTTTTTAAGTTATATTTTAGAATGTACAATTTTATGTCAATGCATTTTTTAACAGTACAAGTAAATTAAACCTTGTTTATTTATGTGACTTGCATTTTTAGTATATTCCTGTAGTATTTTTATATTTCTACACTTCAACCTTTTTGCACATAACTGGTGATTGTAATTTATATTTTAATAAAAATTGTGTTACAAATTGATTGAATTGTATAATACCGTAAATCTGTGTGTACTTTTGACACAACATTGCTCTGTTATACATAAAATAAGTAAAAAGTATTTGTTTTTGAAGTGGATCCAATATTGTACAATATTTACATAACATTTGATCACAGCAGCACATTAAACAGCATTTATTTTGCTCTAGGCAAATACTACTTACGTAGCTACTGGCAAACTGGGCATTTTCAGCACTTAGCCACATGATTGGGCCAAGTGGCTATGTGCGCAAAATGCCCAGCTAAAGTAACTTACTTAGCTACACGCTTTATTTATTAGTGTGTCATGAGATATGTATTTATGACTTAAGTAGGTCTGTATTTGTATAATAAACCCCCTTTTTTACAGCAGTTTTTGTATGGAAATGAACTATATATACTAAATAAATATATGAGTAGCGTCAACATGTTTTTTAGTTCCTCCTTTTTAGTTGCATAAACTAATCAAGTCTAAAATTAAATAACAACTTCATAAGTAAGTACATTTTTTATTGTAAGTATTTAAAGCCAGACTAGACTACATCGTCGGCCTTGAAATCGTTTAATGTCACAATTGTATATTCTTAACAAACTTACGGCGACTAAAAACTGATTGAAACATTTTTGTACTTAATCAATTGGTTATCTGAATCTATTCGAATGATGTACATTCTAAAGATTTATTAACTTAATAGGGTAGCTAGCGCCAGCCGCTGCAGCCTGTGCCGACTCCATGCCTCGCCTCGCCTTGCTACCGTCTCATTGTGGGCTTGGCCTTATTATAGTGAAGGTGACTAAATAAACATTTTATTTTTTATTAATCGTTTGCTCTGGAGTAATGTTCCTATATAAAGAATATATAATAAAGTAGATACCGTCATCATGCGGGTATTCATTGTTAAAAAGATCAGTAGGTACATCAATCCATTAAAAATTCTCGGCTTGCTCCAAAGTATCAGGCAATGGCTCTCCTTTCGTTTCAGGTAAAGGCAATAACATAATGACTTGAGCAAATGAAATGACAGCTAATATCATTAGTGGAAGATCTGTAAGTAAGGAATCCAAAGTGACGACAGCAGGCGCAACCATAGAAGCGATGCGAGCAAAAGTCGTTACCCCGCTGACACCAACATTCCGGCCCAAGGTAGGAAATAATTCTCCTGAGAATAAATATAGCGCTGGTATTGTTCCCTGCAAACATATTAATAACCTAAATATTCTAGTTAGGTATAAGAACCTACTCTAAACTTAATTTCGCCCTAGTGGCCTACTGGTTATAAGCGTGATAACTAAGTGGGACGGGAGGTCCTGGGTTCGGTTCCCGAGTCGGGTAGGTACACCTCTGCCTAACCCTTTGATGAATACAGGCGTAGGTAATCATTTATATAATATACCTACCTAACGCAAATGCCAAGTAACTTCACATACGTAACTAGGTAGGTCTGTATTTTTTTTTACGAAATACGGAAGTATCTACAATGAGTAGTTAGGTACCTAATACATAATAAAAATTGTTAAATGGTTAAACACGCATAGGTAAACGTTTAATGTCGTTAGAACTGAATCTCAGGTCATCACACTTCTACCTAACTAGCTTCTACTATAGGCAACTACTTAATTGAATTTTCCTCACGGCTGACTTACCGCCATTCCTGCAAAACCTATTCCAGCAAACAATAGCCTCGGCCAGTCATTTGGATACGTGCCTCTAGGTATCATCAATATAAGAACAAAGCATAGGGCTGTAATTATTTGGTAAACTCCGACAGTAGTTTTTCTTCCAACTCTAGTGATTATGAAAATGCATGTTAATCCTCCTACTGTAGAAATGATTCCTGTTAATGCTACTGCCATAAAAATATTGCCACCTATTGAACCTAAGTACTGTGAAAATGTGTAAAACGCCAACCCTGTGCAAAACCTGTAAAAAGATTAAATTTCAACATTTTTTTGTAAAATAAATAAATATTAAGGAATTTGCGAAAATCTCATACCAGTTCATTGATAGCAATAGAGTTTTTAGTCTCATATTTTTAGATCTCAGAAAGGCCATAAAGCCTGGATCCGGTTGATGTTGGATTTCCTGTTCATTTATTAATTGTCTAATGTATCTCAAACTTACATGTTTACCGTTCCTCCGAGCTATATGCTTTAAAATAGCTGAAAATAATTTTGTCAGTTTGTATGTTTGTTCCATTTTGCTCGTTCTACTCTACTTGGACATGTATTTATTAAATTTCCAGAAATAATGTCTTGGTACTTAGGTCTGTATTTATATTGTCATAATAATTATTATTTATATTTCATCATTTCAGCCATGGTCGTCCCTAAGCAGGGCAAATGCCACCCTTTCCTTCTTCTGTTCATCCCGGTTGTGAACTGCAGTAAGCCATGTGTCCATAAACGAACCAAGCTCGTAGCCCGCCTTCTTGGCCAGCCGCGACCCCGTTATATCACATTATTAATGAATGAATATGTAAGGCATAATAATTTCAACTAGACGCCGTGCAGTGATCAAATACAAACGATTTTTGTAAATTTGCTTCTACTCTTCTTTTCCATACCTAAATAGGTAATACTACCGTAACACCTAACTTTTACTTGCCAAATCTTACATTCCTCCGTGCGGACAATAATAATAATGAGATCTAAAGTTTCCTTCACGTAAAGTTTGAACTACGTAAGTAGGTAGGTATTATCATCATTTCGACTTTGCGTCTATTACATGTGGGGGTAGGCACTTTTCTGCTGACTAAATAACCCAATTCTAGATCGACAGGTAGGTATAATGTAGGTACCTATAAATAATGTTAATTGAAATCAGGTAGCCGGAAGGTAGTGTATTGCCTGTAAAGTTTATAAATGCATAAAGTCACGCCTGTTTTCTAGAGGTATAGTAGACAGAGGCCACGGACTTATAAATGCCGTGCGGTAAAATATAATAGGTTTCCCATTTTCTACATTTATGCTAAACTAAGCCGATGAAAATAAAATGTTACCAGCTGCCTTTTCCGTTTGTCCCGTTGCTATCAACCATCTCGGCGATTCTGGTATCCAAAACCAATAAAATATATACAATGACGATAGAGCAGCCAACGAAAATTCTAGCTTTCGCCAGTCTCGTAACCAAAAGGCCAAAGCTGCCATTACTGCATTGCCTAAGCCAAAAGGCAGTTGATAAATAACAGGGACTATAGTTCGCCATTTGCCACTCACCACCTTAAAATTAAATATTAATATGGTTGGGTTACATTATGGTTTGGTTAAAACTCTTTTCCAAGAGATTTTCTCAAGTAGCAAGTATTTACCTCCATGGATATAACAAATGATATTATACCAATGCCACCAGAAGCTAACGCTAAAATAAACCAATTTAATAAAAACAGCCAATACCACGGTATTACGCTGGCAATAAAACTACAGACGCCCTGAATAATTATTCCAACCATAAGAGGAAATTGTCGACCATGTTTATCTGCCCACATGCCAAAAAGGATACCTCCCATAACTATTCCCCACATCATCACACACTGGCACACCTGTAAGGAAAAAGGCAAGAATTAAACCTATCAACAATAAGCACCCAGGTCCCTCTTTTCCTCTAGTCACTGCGCAATCCATGGGGAGCCCCATAGTACCAAGATCACTAACCGATTTTTATCAATGTGATTATAAAATTCGAAGCAAAAAAAACTCTTAAGGTCCCCAATCTTAATATGCCCAAAGCATCCAGTAGATGTCGTGGTGGCCTAGTGGTTGACATACAGGATTTCTATGCACGAGGTTGCAGGTTCAAACCCAGGCAAGTATCAATGTGACTTTTTCAATGTCATAAATACTTTCTTAGATATTCTAAGACACCACTGACTGACGGTGACGGAAAACATCGTAAGGAAACCTGGATTTAATTATCTGAAATCGCCAACCCGCAGTGAGCTAGCGTGGTGATCAGTGCTCAATCCTTCTCTATACGAGAAGAGGCCTTTGCCCGGCAGTGGGACAGTTATAGGCTGTTATTATTATTATTATATTATTATCCAGTAGATAGAGACGGCCCAGTAAGCATCCAATACTTACTATTGCTAAACTATTACTAAAGTAGGTAGGTACCTTACAGTGGTTTTACCTAAGTTCAAAATATTTCCACCGTGTGTCTGAGTGCCTTGTACAGATACATTACAAAATAGGTACCCATAAGCAGTGCCTTAACTAGTCGTTTATGCACCCGGTGCGAGCTTCTATAACAGCGCCCAATTTTTATTGTTTGTGGTCCTGATCTGGTCATTTTAGCGCTCCTCTAGGGTCAGGCCTCTAGGCCCATAAGTACTAGAAATAGGTAGGTAAATAACTGTTTCATACATACGTGAGTAAGCCAGTGTCTAGAGCATACTAAATTCCAGTCAGATGTTATTGTACGCTTAAACACAGACTTGTCGAATACAAAATGTTTACATGGAACAAGCGGTATTAATGTCTTATCCATAGTTGGATCAAGTGCGAGTAAATCTGGATCAAAGATTAAACATGGGTGTTCCTCTACATGCTAAAACATTAATTTAACTTGTATTTAATGACATGACATAAATAAGATGTAAGCAGTGGCGAATTTACCCTAAGGCCCAGTAGGCCCGGGCCTAGGGCGGCCAGATATTAGGGGCGGCCAATTGTTTGTCACAATTGGCCGCCCCTAATATCTCACTTCTCTCTTCACTGATGATAATAAGAAATAACTCAAAGTACTAAGTACAATAGTAAATTCCATAATTATGTAGTCTATATGGTGGATGCTGAGAAAGGGGCGGCTAATCAACCACTAAGGATTCAGCATACACGGTACAACAATCAAGCAGGCCGTGTCTTAGAGCTTGCATTGCCCGTCACAGTAAGCCCGCAGGTAGGTACAATAATTTACAAATTAAAGTTTATACTATTTTTGCAAAACTTGCGCTTTGAAAAGATATTTTTTGACGTCTGCCTCAAATAGGAGACTTATTAGGTGTTCTAAGTGTCTAGGTATTAGGGTAAACGTAAGTGTACTATGTTTATAGGATAAAAGCATACTTACTGGGGAGCAAAGCTTTCTCCACTCTTCATCTGAATACCTAGCAAAGGCCTCGGGTTTTACACACCAGAAATCTTGAGGTGGAGCCATAAATATTATATTTAATTGGTACCAAGCTATTGGTAATTTCAAAAGAGCCATTAGGATACTTATTCTTAATTGCCATCTACCGAAATCTCCTATTATTTTTGTAGTGACATCAGTGACATCCCGTTTCGTACTCTGTGTCTGCGCACTCCTGTAACGTGTTACATCTTCATCGCACATATACGATTAAGCCTTGCATGCTTAACTAACCTTTGAACACCTTACCTGTTTGAACAGAATTATCAGTTCCATATTTTAACATCTTATAAAAATACTCGCCAATATCTCGTTTATAAAATAAAAAAGATTGATAAACTAAGTAAGTATAAACAAGTCATATCCAACACAGATAATGTGTAAAGTAAACGACGTCCTATGACAGTGCGGACTTAGCGGTTAAATCTAAGGGTTAAATACTTTTTGTCTGCAATCAATGCAATGCGTAGAAGAACAGATAGGAAGAGTAAATAATATGTAATAGTATTACGTGACTGCCTCATGGCTCAAGTCGTGAGCATGACGAGTTTAACCAAGTCTTGAGTTCGAATCCTGGGTCGGGAAAAGTGTAATTGGGTTGTTCTATTAAATCATTCTAAATAACAGCATAGACTAACGAGAATAATTTCCTCTATGATAACAGCACGGACTCTGGATATGTGCTCGGTTGATGGCCATTTATTGGTATGGACATGTATGGATACATAGGGACGTATAACAACAAATCAATATAACTTTTGACGAAATGTGGGTGTACTACCATGGATGAAAGACTACACACCTTTGCCCATCCTTTGTTACTTATTGCACATTTACTCGTCGGTAATCGCATAATCGCTCTCGGAAACTGGCGCGATGCATTCGGCTATTCTGATATCCGGATCGGATTAAGAGATAGCCGACTTCGGATCCGACTGATGAAAAAATCGGACGTATGTTCCCAGCCTTACGCGACTACTTAGGATTTTCATCCATAGCAGTGATAGCAGCTGTACTAAACATTCCTAATATATTCATAGTCTAGGCATAGATAAAATATCTAGGTCTAGGTCAAATTTGGGTCTAGTCTAATCCTTGCTAATCAAACGTAATCAAACTTGTGTTACGGACACATCAAACTTATTATCATTATCGCTTCTATCAATATAAAATAAGTTTGCTATGATCATAGAGAAAATAAGCTATGATTGAATAAATTGAATTCTGATAAAACCTACCACAGATACGACGTACATCATCATCATCAGCCCGATGCAGTCCACTGCTGGACATAGGCCTCTCCCAATGTACGCCACAAAGCCGCCGACATACATAAAAAGTATTAATTTGGGATTCATTAATATTATCGAGAATATCATCGTTAATTAATAATAATGCTTTAGTTTAACATAACGTTGTAACTGGAACGCAATTTGGGTAAATGTATTTTTAGAGTTCTCTGGAGTTCTCAAAAATTAATCATCAGTTCATTCAGTATTTTAGTTTCATTTTTCTAATATTTGTATCTATTGTTAACACATTTAATGTTACTTGTGTCGAACGTTATTTGTTAAAAATAATGATACTTATAAACCTAGTACTGATCTTTCGAAATAAACTAAATCATAATTTAAGAAGCACCATTTAGTAAGGATTACGGAACCTCTTAGCTTTAACTTTAATCAATCTTGACTGAATTTTCATATCATGTCTGCTGCTGTCATTACTTGTATATTCACGTTATTTCGTGGTCTATGGAGAGATGAAATATAGGGTGGTTTCGTTTTTATTTGGTTTTATTTTATTGTTGTAGTATTTTACAGTGAATGTTGAAGTGAAAAACTATAAACGATGCCTCTGGCTAACACGTCCGATCCTTGGCGAATGCAGAATGTTGGAGATAACACGGTATATTTAGATTTTGTTAGCGTAGATAAACTATTTATAAATTATTCGTTAATCTTTCCTTTTAAGTTATATGTTGGTCTTTGACAAAGGTAGGCAGGTTTTTCAAAACATGTTTGCTTACTTATTCATTAACTTACAAATTCCTTTTACGCCCACTTAGGGATTATTAAATACTTGCATTGGATTAATATTAATTGTTTAGACGTCCCTGCCGTTCGTTTACTGACGTGGAATTTAACCAGTTTCTATTTCTATTAACTGTTACACCTAATTCAGGAAAATCTGTTTATGATAGCACGGTCAATTTATAAGGAAAAGTCACATGGAACTGGGTAGGGACAACACCACAATACACACTGCTAGCATTTTATGATTCATTCACTATTATTTTATCCTGGTTTTCCAATGAGTGTTGTTATTTTTCATAATTACAACTTTCTGTGTATGGTTCCAAAGGTACCAATTGTAATAAAAAAACTAAAGAAACATCACATATTAAAATATGTTTTGTGCCATAAAGAAGATCAATAACATTTGTTCCATTTTGTCTACTTTTGAAGTAAGTAGCCAATGTGATTTACCTAAAGTTAAAAGATAAGTGTGTATCATGTGGTGAAAATCTTTATTAATAAACTGCTTTCACTTTCTCTCACAAGAATTTGTTTTATATTTTTACAAGTAATGTTACAGGAATTTCCAAATATTACTAGTTTAGGATTATTTTTAAATATTTTAATTTTGTTATTAGCTTGGTACATCTGCACAGCCAGCAAATAGTCTTCCAATAGTGGTTGAAAATTCAGCAGAGTCTCGTCAGGCATCTACAACAGAGAGTTTAGATACTAGTGATATCAGTGATGAAAGGGAAGTGGAAATTCAAGATGTTGTTAAGGAAGGACATGAAAAGGCTGACCCATCACAGTTTGAATTGCTCAAAGTACTTGGTGAAGGTTCCTTTGGAAAAGTATTTTTAGTGAGAAAAGTTACTGGTGCTGATGCTGGCACTCTTTATGCTATGAAGGTGATTTACATATTTTTAACCAGATTCTAATCTCTAATTTAAACTTAATCCTGTATTAAAAATGTATGATGTTTTTTATTAGGTACTTAAAAAAGCAACATTAAAAGTAAGAGATAGAGAGCGTACAAAAATGGAAAGGAATATCTTAGTGGAAATGGGCCATCCATTTATTGTTAAATTACATTATGCATTTCAAACTGCTGGTAAATTATACTTAATACTAGACTTCCTACGTGGTGGTGATTTGTTTTCACGACTCAGTAAAGAGGTAAGTTTACTACCTATTGTTTAAAAAATGTGCATCTTAAATGTTGTGTTTAAATAATGATAATGTATCAATGGAGTAGTACAATAACACATGATGTAATGCAGGTTGTTTTATAGATTTGAAAAAAGCATTATTTACTTTTAGGTCATGTTTACAGAGGAGGATGTAAAATTTTACTTAGCTGAATTAGCATTAGCATTAGAACATGTACACAAGTTGGGAATCATATACAGGGATCTCAAACCAGAGAACATATTGTTAGATGCTGATGGCCATATAGCACTTACAGATTTTGGATTGTCAAAGCTCCCTCCAACTAGTGATAAAGCTTATAGTTTTTGTGGTACAGTGGAATACATGGCACCAGAGGTTGTTAACAGGAGAGGACATACATTTGCAGCTGATTGGTGGTCTTTTGGTGTACTAATGGTATGGTGTAGATGATTTGATGTCATAAAATATCCTTAGTGAATTCACAACAATTTATAAATAACTACGGAACCTTTTTCAGTTTGAAATGCTAACAGGAAATCTGCCTTTTCATGGTTCAACAAGGCATGAAACAATGACCCAAATTTTAAAAGCTAAACTTGGTATGCCTTCAAATCTTAGTGAAGAAGCACAATCTTTACTGAGAGCCCTATTCAAAAGAAACCCACAGAATAGGTAAGAAACTAAACACAAACATGGGGTTTACTTAAAGTTAGGTAGTAACAGCAATATATTTTTCACAGATTAGGCGCTGGGACCAATGGCATAGAAGACATTAAGAACCATGAGTTTTTTGTGAACATTGATTGGGATGCACTTTGTAAAAAGGAGGTATGTGCCATAATGTTTTTAACTATACTTTTAGGTAAGGAACTGATTGACTCATCAGCAAGTGCTGCTGACTGCTAAGCTAACAACTAATTATTCCTGCTAAGGGCAAATTATTGTATTTTTGGCAATTAATTCTCTTGCATCTGATTGTTTGTCTATATACTATTTCATGTCTGAAAAAGGATTAAAAAGTAGAAATTTGTTTTGTGTCTTGTCAAGTTCTCACTCTACTCAACATGTGAATGTGTATCCTAAGGTTATTTATAAATAAGTAAAGTATAAGTACTACGTAATGACTGCCTCGTTGGTCTAATAGTCGCTAAGCGCGACTGAGCAAGAAGTCCTGGGTTGATTTTTCCATTAGCTAATAACAGAGCAAGCAATAAACAGCACGGAGGCTGGGTTTGTGCTCGCCCCCTATTATTAGTATACACCTCACAAGCGTGACGTTGTTTATAAGTAAGTAGTAAAAAATGTGTATATAAGAGCTCTTTCACAAATGATTAATTTGTTTATTTCTACAGGTGGTGCCTCCATTCCGGCCGGCCGTCTCTCGGGCTGATGACGCGTTCTACTTCGATTCAGAATTCACGTGTCGCACGCCTCGAGACTCGCCCGGTGTGCCTGCTTCGGCTAATGCACATGAATTATTCCGGTAAGATTTTATCTCCTATAAATAGCATGAAATTCGCTTTATATTGCCGCGCTTCACGCATTTCGTGTCCAATGAATATTATTTAACGGCGTTGCTGTTATTAACGATAAATTAAAAAAAAATACTGGTTCATAATTTCCTGTAGGTACCGAAAAAACATTGTAAAGTAAGAAATACAATTACTTGATTACTCCGAAAGACAGTATATATATTTCTCAGCACCGTTTGTAATAGCAAATTGCATAATATGATAATAAAATTATCATTTCATGTTACACTAGAGTAAATTCGTAGATTGTTAATGATAAGATAAACGTTGCGCTGTCATCCACTTAACCTTCACACGCGGTAAATAAATCGTTAATGTTAATGTATATTATTTCAGCGGTTTTAGTTTTGTGGCGCCCTGTTTACTGAACGACGATGATAACAAAACGGTCACTAATCAAAACCAAAATCATGTGGCGCAGAACAATAAAACGTCTACTGAAGAATTTTGGGCAGGATTTGTCAACAGAAATAACTTCTTTGATGAATACAGGTATGATACATTAATTACAGGTTTGTTATATTTATTAAATATGAATTTATTTATAGTTATAGCCTTTACATAATAAATACAAATTTTAATTGACGCTGTTAGCAATGAAATGTCATTTGTCATACTTTAAGATTCAACTTTTAATTGTAATTGGGAGTAAAGAAACAAGCGAATGAAGTCATTCTCTATATATTACTCGAGTATATACTTAAGACTAGTGTGTAAGATTGTTTTACTTAAGTTGCGGATGGAATTCTTCCTTTGGAATTCCCGACATGTATCGAATTCAAATTTCGACCGTAGCCAAAACAAGATTGCGTCCAGGTCGCGTGACTCATATTCAAGTCGTAAAAAAACCATCGATTTAAAAATAGTATGTCTTTTTATTTTCAGGTTAATGGGTGAACTGGGCACTGGATCGTTTTCTGTTGTCCGCCTCTGTGAACATAAAACCTCTAGAGTGCAGTATGCTGTTAAAATTATGGACAAATTGCAGTATGATCCTCGTGAAGAAATTGAAATACTTCTTAGGTATTCATATATTTTTATTAATGCGACTTTTGATACAAACCTAACCAACTAGATTCTATGGTTTGACCATCAAGCATTATAATAACTCTATAATATTAGGTCAATGATAAAGGAGAATGATAAAACAATAGTTATGATTGCACCAACATAAGTATAGCCATAGAATGTCAACATTTAAAATGTAGAATTAGATAAAAAAAACATAGCGTTCCTCTAAGTAACAACTCAATGCATGCAGAGATTTAAAGGTCGAAACTCTTTAATATGAACTCACTCCTTTGTCACTTTAAAAATAAGTTGATAGAAATGTGGCTGTGGTAATCGGTTCCACCGTGATTTTCAGTCCTTAACTTTGCTTTGTTGTACATTATTTTATTAGGTTTGCCTTGAAACACTTAGCTTACTTAGTAAAGATCGAGAATGAACCGCTTAGATATTACGACCGACGATTGTTAATAAACATAAAATCACGCCTGTACATATGTCCCGAAGGGGTAGGTTGAAGTGTAGGTATAGTACACCCACATCCCACATTTCGCCAGTTATGGTTTAGGTCCCAATCAAATAAGGACTGAGCCTATTACCATAACCGACCTAAATCCGGACTCTCTGTTGCTAATGAAAATCAATGAAAAACCCAATAATAATACCTGACCTAAAATAATTTTCCCGACCCGGTACCCACCCTGGACCCGACCAAGGGTTGTTCAGCAGTTGCGGTGAACGAACACTAGACCAACGATGCAGTCTACAGTACTAATAAATGATGTATAATTGATTAATTGTATATGTATATGTACAGATACAGTCAGCATCCGCACATAATAACACTGCGCGGGGTCTACGAGGAGGGCGGCCGTATCCTCGCCGTGACCGAGCTGTGTCGCGGCGGCGAGTTGCTCGAACACATCACACAACGACGCTACCTGCCCGAGCATGAGGCTGCACCCATACTGAAGAATGTCCTGCATGCCATACATTATTTACATAGACACACCGTCGTGCATAGGTAACGTGTTTGTTTATTATGAGATGACGAATTCAGTTACCAAGCGGTTTAAGTCTAAAACAACTCATAAAACATGCTCTAGTAAGGATACATGACGATTATATGTTGCCTGTTATTTGTCTCGTCCGGCAACTTAACATGAGTCATTATACTAGAGATTTGTTTTTATTTCTGTACTTTAATACTACTTATGTATATTGGAACAAACTGGTATCGTAACGGTTGTAACTCCCAATGCCAATCTCTGGTAAACTCCGATTTCGAATCATAAGTAGGTTGAAAAATGCAAAATTGTGATGTATCATTCCAATAGTTTACATAATATTACTACGGCAGATTATATTATTATAAACGTTATGCGAGTTATTCATTTGACAGTAAACAGTATCCCTGACTCTAGGTTGCAAAGTGAATCAGAGCTCAGGAAATCCGTTTTTTATGTCTTTAGCATTTTTTCAGAGATATAAAACCCTCGAATATTCTATTCGCAACGGCAGAAAAGCGGCCTGAAGACATTCGTCTCGTAGACTTTGGTTTAGCGAAACAGTTGCGAGCTGAGAACGGTTTACTAATGACGCCATGTTACACGGCCAACTTCGTCGCTCCCGAAGTGCTGAAGCGTGCTGGATACGACGCCGCCTGCGATATATGGAGCTTAGGTATGCTGTACTTTTTATATTATGGACTGGCTTATGACTTCGTCCCCGTGGATTTCGATTAAAAATATCTGTACGTAGCAGCAGTAAGCAGATTTACCTAATTTGTTTTACAATTTTATGGATTTTATTTTTCTTCCGCGGAACCCTAAATATTTTCAAAATTAAAAGTAGCCTAAGCTACTCCGTACAAAATCAGCTATTTGCCAGTGAAAGTCCCGTTAAAATCCGTCCAGCCGTCACGGAAAAGCTGTATCCCGCGAATTTGCCGCGTTTTTCTCATTTTCCCGCGGAAGTCTTAATATTTTTGAAATTCAAAGTAACGTTTGTTAGACCTTATATCATCAGCTATCTGCCATTGAAAGTCCCGTCAAGCCGTCGCGGAGTAGCTGTAACCCTCGAACTGCCACGTTTTTTAAATTTCCCTGCGGAACCATTTATCATTTCATTGAAGTTATTGATTTGAATGCAGAACAACTTTTGCATTCAATCATTCTGCGTTCACCCTTGCTCCGCTCGACAGATAGGTTATGGTTAATTTTTATGAGCGTAGAAAATGGTTTATAAATTTAGTTGTTGAATACTAATAATTACTGGCTAAGGTTGGAATTTAATTCCATTAGCAGAGATGTTAAATCTCTAAAAGATATAAAGTAGCCCACTTACAACATTAGTTGCTGAGTAACAATCCGTAGTAAATATATTCTTATCAGTAGTTCTGAGTCATATTAAGTTACGTTCGTAAATTGACGCTGGTTTTTTGATATTCTGCTGGAATAGTAAAGATGATGAATAAATTGATAAAAAAGAAGCTGTTCTATTAACTTATTGCCTACATACAGAAAAACGCGTTAGGTTGCAGGTGCTAAAGAAAACTTTTGTTGTCGCACTAATTATTTTCCTTTATATTGATTGCAGGCGTGCTTGCTTACATAATGCTTTCTGGCAGAACACCCTTTGCCTCTACAGGAGACGATACTCCTGAAGCAATTTTGGCGAGAATCGAATCGGGAAAGGTTTGTTGTACTCTTTGATTATATATATGTCTAGATGGAGTGTCAAGGCCCTGACAGCGTCGGGATTTTTTTGCGCTAATTGTGAGGCCCTACAGCTTTTTAGCGCCAATGGAGACGCTTGTTTTTCTATCATAAAATAACGTAATAAAAATGGCGAAATAAGCTATTAAAGTGTGTAGAAATTACAGAGGTCAATTAAATATTAATAAATATGTATCCTATAAACCGGTATGTTAAATAAATTAGGAATTGTTCCGGCAGAATGAATTATTGAAAATATTGGAAAATAAATAAATAAAAAAAGCTTGTGTAAGACGTAGCTGTCACGCACCCATGTCAAAACGGTTGGCACGTTGATTTTTGTTTCATAATAGCGCGAGACTCCATCTAGATAATCTAAGGTTGTACTATTTACTAAGTTTGCTAATACTGGGTGTTTTTATACCGAGCTTTATTATTTTACAGCCTGGTGAAATAGCTAAATAGTTCGACTGCTGCGCTAGCAGGGCTTGAACACAAAATCATTAGGTTTGACCTACGCACGTTTAGGTTTGATCCAGCAACACCTGATAAGCCGAGCTTCGAACCTCAATACTTATAGGGTACGCTCGGCGTCGCTGTCGCTTAACTTGGTTAATTGGCCTGGCCGGAGGCCTATTGTTAGTATTCACCAGTTAAGTGTATCTCTCCTTAGTTAGTTACAAGAGACCACATCTGAAAACCGGCTGGCCATGTGGTCGACAGGTGGAGCTGTCCGCGGGCGTGTGGCGCGGCGTGTCGAGCGGCGCGCGCGCCTGCATCCGGCGCATGCTGCAGCTGGAGCCGGCGGCGCGGCCGCGCGCGGCGGAGCTGGCCCGCGAGGCGTGGCTCACGGCGCCGCCCCCGCCCCCGCCCGCGCCCGCCGCGCCCGCCGCGCCCCCCGCCGCGCTCGACCCGCCGCCCGACGACCTGCGCCGCGCTGTCGACCTCACCTTCCAGGTCGGTATTACGTTCACTTTCATTATACGATGTGACCCGAGCATATGAGTTAAATAAAAATTACACTCAAATTATTTATTAGATAACATTTAAATTCTATCAAAAGTTTATTCAACCGTCTAATCGAAAGAAAGCGGAATAATAATAAATTCGCCAATTTAATGGTTATAATATGTCTACATTTTTGTGAAGATAATAATATTTAATTGTTGTCATTAGTTTATGTTTTATATTTGTGTGTGTGTGCTTAATTTATGCATTTGGTTTGTCGTTATGTATTGGTTTGTGTAATTGGTTTAATATAAACCGTGTAAATTTGCTGTAAGAGAACTCAATTCTGAGTTAAGCTCGCCTCTGTACATCAAATGTCATAATGTTATTATGTTATCATATGTTTTTTTGTGTACAATAAAGAATTAAGAATAAATCAAAATAAATAAATAATAATTCATGAGTGTATCAGGCAATAAGTAGGCTATAAAATATTAATTATAATTACAATAAAATAGTTTTGTTTTCTAAGCCATTTTTTGTTGCTTAGGCAATGACAGCATCGCCTCTGACACCACAAGTGTTGGGTCCCGTGTCGCAATCGACATTGGCGCAGCGTCGTAGTAAACCCCAGCGGCGGTTCCCACCGACACAACTCTAAACAACCACCAGAAGATGAATGATTAAAGAAATACGAGATTGGGTATGTTGTAGACGGTAAAAGAAGATTGATTTTAATTATCTTAATAAAATGACGAAATCGCTGTAGGAAATATATACTTGTTTTACACATAGCCGTAGACACTGGACATGCTATGTCAATATGCCTAGTCGGATTTAAAATTTGATGTGTTGGTTTTATAATGTTTATAGGATTTTGTTTCTTATTTCATATGGAAATAGCGCTGACGAAAATGTAAAAGAGTATTAAATAATTTTTGTGTAAACTGCAACATTCGTTCTTAAAAAGTTTATTAGTGTTAGAACATTCCACATCTATGTATAATATTATTATAGTTTTCTTAATGTTGTGGTTGTATTATGTCTACATTAAATCATATGCATAATATTTTTCTATTTAGTATGTTGGCAACATATGCGATATAAGTAAGAAAGTTAAAAAAAATATATACTAAAAGACCTACTTAAGAAAAACATAAATGTAAAACCGTCTTCCTACGAGTATATACCGTAGTAGACAAATTAGTAGGTAACTTAAAAAAATGCTTACCCACCTGTTGTATTTCTAACTTGTAATACTTTTCTGTGCCATTCTGTTATTTTGAGTATTTTATTCGTGCATCATAAATGCTCGAAATCGTGCAATATTATTGTTCATTATGTACAACCTAAAAGTGTTTTATCTTATCAATTATATTTTTTTATACAGTTTTGTGTCCTGTAAGTATTTCTTAATGAATAGCTTTATAGATACTCATTAGTTGTCTGAATTTTATTTCGATGTTGTTCTTATTATAAAAAGTTGTTTATATTTTTATAAGACAGTATTCATTAAGTTTAAGTATAAAAGATAAGTACATAATCATCTACACATAAGGATATTTTAAGAATCTTATAGTACCACAAATAACCATCGTTTTTCAAAATGGCCATCTAAATAATGTTTTTACTATGTCTTTTATTTTTTTAAGTTATCTTTTGACATTTTATAGTAGGTACCTAAAGGAAATATCTATTATATTTGTTTGAATTATAATATTATAGACGATACTTTAATTTTACCATATCTACTTTTCACCTCCTTGCAGTTTACAGTATTGCTTGTTAGGCTTAACCGGGCCCGATTTTAATGATGTAACATATTACTATATTTTTCTAAAGGTGGTGAAATACTCGTAATCATTTTCATATCAATATGGCCTAACTTGCTCATAAAAGCATAATTCTTTTTCAATTACTCTCAGTATAGTTATTGTTGTGTCTATAGTGTAGTGTCATGTACTATATTTAGAATAAGTGATCAAATATTTGTTTATTTTTGTTACATACATTAGGTTGATTAGACTTATACATATACTGTAGTGTCGCCCTTACTTACTGTGCCATTCCCTGTGCTTTACGTTTATTTATTTATGGATTACGTTTCTTACATATAACTAACTTCCTTAATTAGAAAATCATGATATGACCTGTATACGAAAATCCGTGTTTTTAATTTGAAGTATAAAAGTAAAATTTCTTCCATCCTTGAGAAAGATATTAACATAGGCTACTGCAATAATAAATCAGTTTTAGTTTCGGCTTAAAAAGTATTATATCAAATTTTAATGTTGTAAATAAAAATAAATATATGGTAGACCGAGCACTTAACTGGACTTCCTCATGCCAAACTATTTTATAATAATTACTAATAGTAGATAATATACTATAACAATATTTGATGGTACTATTTACGTAATAAACAACATTATTATTTTAATTCTAAGGTGGCTTGGTCTTCTATGTATAATCAAATATTTTTGTATATCATTTTTATTGTATTTCGTTTTTACTTCACATATTAAATAAAATATAGGTAATATTATGACTTGGTGATTGGGTTTTTACCAAAGATTAGGTGGTCTTATTTATAAATATAAATGTAAACAGATTAAATTCGAAAGAATACGTATTTTTTTGTAGTTTTATCGTTGTAGTAGATCATTAAGGTGCATTTAGCATAATATTTGTTGGGTACTGAGGCAACACTGACAGTTTAACAGTTATATAATTTATTAGAATCGCAAAAATAAAAAGCTTTGCTTGATAAGGAGATAAATATTTTAGGATCGTAAGATCGTAGCACTTCGGAATCTTAAAGATTATAATTGTTCAGTATTGTCTGCTGTACCTCGTCATGTTCAACCAAAATAAAAAAATATATTTTTTAATTACTACTTACAGTTTTATCAACTGAAGGAATTGATATTAAATCATAATAGGTACGTATACTTAAAATAAGATTAAGTATTAGAATTGTAATATTGACAATTTCAGCATCAGACATATCTGGATCAACAAAATGTTCGGGAATTATTAACTTTTGATCTATTAGTAAAGTTTATGATCCCAATATATTATTGTAGAATAACTTTGTAACTCTACTAAATTGCACAATCAAAATTATTACAGCATAATAATATACAAAAAATATTTAGTTAATAAAATAACATATTAGTTGTGTATTCTAAAACGAATATTATAAAATATGTTATATTCTATGAATTAAGCATGAATATAAAAACACTGTGTTTTGTTAGGTTCTGGGTTATGCATTCGCTTATATGTTATTTCTAATATTGCCGTAATTATTCTAATCTTACTATTCTACTGCGTTTGTTTCTTGAACAAAACGATCTTGTTCATGTTTTAAAATTATATAAATTATATAACAATAATTGGTAACACTGAGAACGTAATAATGTAAGATAGATTTCACGCAAAATATTTTTCTAAACAATTATAGAAATTACATCGATACTATACGGTACATAAACGATTGTAGTACAAAGTACAAACATAAAAATTATATTGCAGCTTTGACAAAAATTTGCATTTCTCATTAATAACAATTTAATGTGAAGCAGCTGTTGTTAAATATTCCCCTATAGAAAGTAGTTATTTCGCTGTAGACAGCATAAATAGATGCAATATTTTTTACTTGTTTTAAGAGGTCCATCTTGTAGTTGCATGCATAAAAAGGGTTAGTAGTAAACCACGTTAATATTAAATAGTATAATTGATAATAATCGATTACTAACGTTTTGACAGTAAAAATTAGATTAGAAACAAAACGATATATTTTGTAAGTAATCAAATAAATCTTGTGGCCCGGCACGTCCTAAAATTAGCTATGGTATAACTTGGATCGTAAAAATCCCTATCAAAGAACATTGGAAACTGTGAGAGAAATACCCAAGGGCGCGCCGGTAGCGGACGAAAACGATATTAACGGGACAACCCTGTTAATTCACCTATACTGGTGACTTTTCCAAAAGTGTGTCGATGTTCCATTCTGAAAATATAATTAATATTGAAATATACTCTCAGGAGTCTCAGGACCAATTTAATTATACAATCATTCGATTTTATAAATCAATTTCGTTAATCAGTAATTAAGCCCACTGATTTAGGAAAACAACACACTGTATTATCGTAACACGGCACCATAGGAATTTCGTTAAAAAGTATCGAATAATACTGGGAAGTAATACCATAAGGCAAACCAAAATTGTTATAATAAACGCGGCTAGGTTTTATCTTTTGAGCGATAAAGATCACTGTCATTGCACATGTGTTTAAATTAGGTACATACTTGTAAAAAGTAATTCATAACTATGGTAAGACCAGAACACAGACCCAGAAGGGCGTAAATTTGCAATAACGTAGATAACGTAACTAGGTATATTTCTCTCTTCCGAGCGACTGGGCTGATTTGACCGGATCAGCTTAATGTTGCGGGCCTCGAGTTCATGAGCAGTAGTTCTCTAGACTAGTTTTTGTCCGTGACCGGGCCCAATTAGGCCTATACACAGTGTCCTTTCAAATGTCAATAGGTAATTAATTCATTAAATATATTTTGTGTGATATGTCGCTAACAACATGTTATTATATTTTAAAGAATTCCTATTGATAAATGAGAAACCTAGATGCACATTGCACAGTTACTTACAAATATCGCAACTAATAGTGTCACACAGATGGATTAAATTATAATTTAAAGTAAATTTAATGTCACACACAACCTTTACATAAAGTCCTTATTAAATAGCTACGAAAAGAAATACATTTAAAAGTCATAAATAATTTCATGTTTATACAATTTACCTCCGCATGAAATCCTTTTTTAATGTAAACTTTTTTTATATGAAAGCACAATTCTCAGAATCTGTGCTCAACTTTTGGAGAAGTTTAAAATAGCTGAGTGCGTATCATGGTTATTAATTTATATACCAATGCAAATTCGCAAATTGAAAGTGTGTGAATGAAGTTTTACTGTGTCAGTTAATAATATTATATTATTGATCAAACTATTCTATTAGTACTGTTGACTGTCGAGTCGGAGCATCATAATGTATTATTTGCTAAGATTTTTCTTTCTTTATTGTGTACTGTCCAGGTTTTAAATCATACCTGCCCCCTTACCATGAACTCTTAAAGCAGGAAAGTTTAAGATGTGGGAGCGAGACGCCGCATTACACGGCACGTAGCGGCGTTTCGTTTCCACATCTTAAACTGTCCTGATTTTCTATCTGCTACGGAATTTAATTTTTCAAACCATGTTTAAATTATTGATTAAAAAGGAAGTAACTAATATATTTACATTAGTTCCCTATTAATAAGTATTTTTCAATTTAGCATCCAAATATAAATAAAAGTAGTTATAAGAACTTAATAGCGCTAATATTATATTAGTCCTTAGCTAAATATATTCTGGATAGAATAATACATCATACTCTGTGTCAGTTCAACTAGAAAACAATTTTTCGTTGTTTATTGCATTATGTGCTCTATGAAGGGAGAAATTATATATTTAATTGTAATTAAAATTTACTTAGTAATTTTGGAAAAGTAACGAATTGTATTTCAAAAAATATGTCAAATGAAATACCCAACAAACATTGAGTACTTAGTTACTTAGTGTTTGGATTTGAATTGCCACAGAGTTATTGTATGATCAAATGTACAATCACTTAAAACCGAGCTTGCCTGCACATTTGTTAATTAATTATAATGAAATATTTTCCTAATGGCTCATAATGTGTTGATGTTGAAGTAGATAGTTTTTTCAATGACATTTCAAATTGTGGCATTCATAATAAAAGTTACACATGTTAATATTTAGTAACTTACACATATATTATATTATACAGAAAAATCCTAACAAGACCACAAATATGAAGGAATTGAATAGAAAATGAGAGATATATATTACTTTCCATTGCCCCATTAGTGTATTGTCATAGAACAAAAGATTTGTGGTCTTGATATTAATGTTATGTCACATCTATTTTTCTATCTGAATGGGAAATTAAATTTCTACATAGAATAATGACAGCAAATTGTTGCATAGAAATCACATATTAGAGATGTAATATAAATTATTGTTGATATTGCTTATATTATAGTTTCATTTATGAACCTTATATACAGTAAAATAACTCTTTGATTTACGGAATTTATTAGACAAACTTATAGTTACGTACATATTTACTTAAGTAGTTGAAAAGATGATCACTTAATACCTAAATGTGGATTTTAATTCCGTTCTATTTTCATTGCTTTTAAGAATTTCACAAATAGTAAAACATGTATTATTCACTTATAATAAGTTATTTAACACAAACACCTGATAAAGTTGGTGCCACAATTGGTCCTTTGCCAGGTATCATTAATGGGTTTCCTTTGTAACAAGCAACTTTGTTATTATTAGTCTTGAGATCTGGAGCACATGTTTCAAATATTTTTTTCTTAGGGTTAAGTATGGCTTCTGGCTCCCTTGGATAGGTCTCACACTCAACTAGGTCACCTGGCACTGCTCCATTGGGTGGTATTAGAACTTCAACTTTTTCAGGTGATGAAGCACACATAACCATAGCTTCAGAAGTAATTCCCCTCATCTGAAAATAAATCATAGAAAATTGATACTAAATTACTTATTTAACCTTTAAAATGGGTATTTTCTTACCTTTATTACCAAGAAATGTTATAGTTAATTTAAGACTGATTTTACTATTAACCTGACAGAAAAATACATTAATTAAGCAAAAAAACATAATTTATGTAATTCTTTTATAACTCTATTTGTAAACGAACCCCATCATTTCAGATATGGCAGATCAGGTTGTTAGCATTTCAGCAACAGTGTACTTCGCTGAGGTAGAAAAATGTTAATAAAAACAACAATGTACATTCTAAACAATAAGACTACTAATTTTACAGAAAAGCACTGTTAAAATTAACTGTATAGATATAATAATACCAGAAGAAAAGGCATAATTGATATACAAAAATAAAGTTAGGTAGAAGATTTAATAATAAATGTGCATTACCTTTACAGGTTTCAAGTTGGCCAGTATCATTACAATTCTATCACGCATCTCATCAATTGGGACATGATTTACTAGACCAGAAACAACAGTACGAGGTTTATCTTCACCACAATCTATTTTTTCTACATACAATGAATCAGCATCAGGATGTTTGTTTATATCAATAATTTTACCAATTCGGAAATCTAATTTCCTAACATCTACAACTGCATCATTTGCAGGTTCTGGTTTATCTTTAGGTTTCTTGGCAGATTCCTTAACTTTTTTGGCATTGGGAAGTTTATCAATTTTTACAGGTGTTTCTTCTACTTGGCAATTTACTGTAGATTCTACAGTCACTTTTCCCGGTATTTGATATTGCTTCTTGCCATTAGTAGTTTCTAACCTTATCAAATCGGCCTTAGCAGTTTCCACTTTATTAGCAAGAATGTTATTCTCCTCAGTAAGCTGCTTGACTTTTTCTTCAATTTTAATTTTCTTTATTTCTTCTAACTATAAAACAAATAAATCTTTGTCACATTTTTTCAACTTTGTATAAATCTTGTAAAATATATAATTTAAATGAGCTTTGAACCAACACCTACTAACCTTGCTTTTCAATTCCGCTAGCTTTTTCTCAGCCATTTCAGCATTGTTTATTATCTTATTGACGGTATTTTGCGACATATTTCTTTTTATTATGTTAGATATCATTGAAAAATAAGACTTTCTTGGTAGGTTGTTAACCTAGAATTTGACTTATGACCTTTTGAAGTTTTGACGTCTATGAAAATATTGACACAAGTCAGGTCACAACACGTCACAGTGACATGACATCGCCAAAGACAAAGAGTACTGAGTATAGGAATGCCCAATACGATATGATATATCGTATTCCTATAAAAATATCGCATTAACGTAGCGTCTCGTAGCCTAACAAAATATGAAGTTTTATATAGAAAGTCGCAATAGGTTAAATCCACAGCACTGATCCAAATTATAATTTTTGCGCTGTTTAAATGCAGATCAGTGGTGAATAATTTTTGTTTTTCAAATTCAAATTGTGAATTCGTTTTATTTTTAGAGAGAAAGTAAACACATAAAAAATACCTGCATACTTCTCTGGGCAATAGGCGTAACTTTTTGTTTGAATGTACTCACATTAAAAATATACCCCTTTGCATTGATTTATACACGTATTACATGGTATTACTTATAATGTCTATTGCTAGGTTTTCACTCTCGCGAGAGGCGCTCGCCTCAGTGGCGGTATTTTGGACAAGCGTCAAACTCGTGACGAACGCGAGCGTGCTGTTTACATTCTCGCCTCAAGTCTCGTCATAATTAGACTTTGTGGTTATGGTTTTTCGGATCCCATATAATAGCTTCCGCTTGATATAACTCCATCAACTTAACTAAGTCGTCCTGGATCCACTCGTACGTCATTATTCCGCCAATTTTTATTTATCTATATTATGTATGTATTAAGAAATATTTAAGTTTGTTTATCTGCCCCTTAGACAAATCGAAAATGGCTTGACGAATAGAAATCGAATAGAATGAAAAATATATTATGGGTTTGACATTTGTCATCGATAAGATAGTCACTGGTCATTCCCATACATTTATTTTTATCATTCTATTCGAATTCAATCTATTCGTTGAGCGTTTTGCCACTTGTCTAAAGGGGCAGTAGTCTGGTTGCCATATTACAGGCTCTGCCTAGTTTCGAATCAGATGACCGTGACTGAGTAGTCTCGAGATAAAAAAAAATACTATTTATCACTACAAAGTCTGGTGGCATACTGATTGAAAGAACGCGAGAATGTGGACGCCGCGCCTCACCTCGTCTCCCCTCGCACCTCAAGCCCTTTGTCTTGCGCCCTAAAAACCGACTCCAGGCGGAGAGCAGACGAGGGGAGGCGAGGCACGGCGATGTGACGCGAGGTCTCCAACTTACTACACTCTCGTGCTCGCGCTCCCTCGTCCAACCTCGATGAGAGTGAAGAGCTAGAAGCATTAAAGTTAAAGTTACGGTTACAGCCTAAATTTAAATTCTAACTAAGTGTTAAATAAAAAAAGGAATTTATAAACTATAAAACCCGACTGCCACAGTAACTATGTTTGCTATGTTATAACATAATTCTAGACTTGTTTATTTCTTTTTAGTTTTAGCCTTGGGTTCTTATTTACCTATCATTGGTCACAGGAAAATGTCACCTAGTGGAAACGCGGCTTAATCATTGATGAAAATATATCATATTCTCGGTATTATAATTGATTGTTAAATTCTCACTAAACATACGTCACAATTATGTTGATCACCAGCTTGATGCTTTACAAGCTCGCTCTAAGTTTACAAGTGCAAAACCTTAACACAATCATACACAATACATGACAATACATAATATAAAATCCTAATCTGAGTTTATAGTCTTTGATGACACCAGTTGCCAGAGTTAAAATAATGAAAAATCAAAGAACAAAGATGGCCGTTGGTAGCGCGTCATAAATACGTACTGACGTTGTTTATATTTGCGCATAAATACATTATTTAATATTTACATTATCTTGATTTTGTGACTGCGTTGAATATAATGTTAGTGGATGATCCTGTCCATTAAAACTTGGATTACTATAATGTATTAAAATCTGCATACGGAACGATGTCTAACAACACTGTCGGCTCATCGGGGCCTGCTCCCGGCAAAATACGTGGACCTGGAAGACCTCCAAAACGCACATGCACCTGGTGTGCTGAAAGTAAAACACCTCTGAAGTATGTACTTCCAACAGAGAATGGCAAGAAAGAGTTTTGTTCAGAAACGTGTTTGTCTGAATTTAGACAAGCTTACAGCAAAGGCGCCTGTCTTCACTGTGACAATGTTATTCGGGGTAATGCACCTTCAAGTAGTAAGAATTTTTGTTCTACGTACTGCTTGAATAAATATCAAAAGAAAAATGAAAAGCGAACTACGTCTCCTCAGTCAGGAAATGGAGCCAATGGATCAGAAAATCATGCCAATAATAATTCAACTGGTTCATTTTACGATATATATCAAGCGTTTGACTGGAATGAATATATGAAAGACACTAATAGTGTGGCAGCATCCCAAGATTGTTTCAAGCAGGCACCAATGCCTCCAGTGAATGACTTCAAAGTGGGTATGAAGTTAGAGGCTCTAGACCCACGCAATTTAACATCTACATGTATTGCAACAGTTGTAGGAGTTCTGGGCCCGCGATTAAGGTTAAGGCTCGATGGCAGTGATAACAAAAATGATTTTTGGCGCCTTGTTGATGCTGGTGACATTCACCCTATAGGTCATTGTGAAAAAAATGATGGAATGTTGCAGCCCCCTCTAGGGTTTCGTATGAATGCCAGCAGCTGGCCAATGTTTTTGTTGAAAACATTAAATGGTGCTGAAATGGCACCACCTAAAGTTTTTCAGCCTGAACCTCCAACTCCTAAGTCGAACGTGTTTGTTGTTGGACAAAAATTAGAGGCAGTGGATAAGAAAAATCCACAATTGATTTGTTGTGCTACAGTTGGTGCAGTGAAAAATGACCAGATACATGTAACATTTGATGGTTGGAGAGGTGCATTTGATTATTGGTGTAGATATGACTCAAGAGATATATTCCCAGTTGGTTGGTGTGCTAGGGCTGGACACCCTCTGCAACCGCCTGGTCAAAAAAGTGCTACAACTCCATCAAGGTAATAAAACTTTTTTTTTAATTTTATTATTACAACAATTACTACAAATAAAAAAAAAACATTCAACATTACTATCAAATATTATTATTATTATTTCTATTTTATTTTTATTTATAATAACTAAACCATTAAAAAAATTAAACTGATCTGCAATATTTCCATAGTGTCTTGGTGTAGGATCATCTAATTATATTAATATCCTGATTAACATTACAGGTTTAAGTTAAGGCCAAGTGGTATGCCCAACCCGGCTTTACCAGAAGGTGGATCTACAGGAGCTAGTAACTCTAATAGTAGCCCTGCCACACCTATACCCTTGGCCACAGTTTGCCTACGTATTCGAAGCAGTTGTTCAGGCGGAAGTAATTCTTTACCAACTGCAGTCTCTGGCTCGGGACCATCTGGAGCAGCTGAAACACTTGTAAAGGAGTTGCTGAGTGTTCACCCAGATCCACAAAGGTTGACGAGAGCAATACTCACAGCATCTAGTAGCTATTCAAATATAATTAATGTACAGGTAATACTTTACTTTTGAGATTGTTACTTACATCCACAGATAAATGATATGTATATATTGTTGTTGTTATTCTAATGTAGAAGCTATATTGCTGAAAAGCTTCATCAAAGTATTTTAAGTACTTTTTGTATAAACTAATTAAAAATCCATACTTCCTGTATTGATATTTTATTAGTTTTATCACAGCACAGTTTAGATACTCATACAGTTGGCCAATGAAGGGCAGACAGGCTAGCCAGGGCAATAGTACGGTGTGGTGCGAAGGAAGTGGGTCTTGAAGGAATATTATAATGATTTTAAAACATTTATTATTGTATTAGATTTAACTCCTTAGTAATGGACACTACGCTACATCGATTTTAAAATCTATTATTTTAAAAGGTTTTTAGAAGTTTGACATATTTCCTGTCTGTTTGTGTATCATATCCAATCAGGTGGGCCAATTTCAATACAATGATTTTTTATTTTTAAGGTAACTGTTTTGACGGGGATGTATTTCTTTTTTACATTTATTTGGTGTATGTAAAGATGGCGGCTACATCTCATGTCTTATTTCTAGATATAGGCATCATGTGTGGGGCTTTTAAGTGTGCAAAGTACTATTTAGATGTTTTTATTTAAGATAATGATAAAGATCATTTTATGATTTATATACATATATTTTGAAATGCAAAATAGCAACTGAGGGCTGAGTGTCATTTAATTTCCAAACTTACAATTAGGCTAACAATAAATTTCCTAAATGTAATAAATATAGGTAATTAATTGAAAATGTATGATAACTTCACATAACAAAAACATTTAATGTGTGACAACCCTTGAAAGATCAAACGCGATGACGTACTGTATGAGTATCTATACTGTTGTAATAGGTTAAAAGGTGTTTTTTTAATTTACACTGCACTTAATGCTTTTTAATTAAACATTTTTATAATAGATTAGATCTAAATTATTTGTCATGGAACTTAAAGCACTATAAACAACAAAATATTTTATTTATTCTTTATACACAATTGTACTATTGCTTTTTTTATATTTTTAATATTATTGCAGGTTTCATCAGGAACTAAAAATTATTCAGTCAAGGTCCCATTAGACCTGTCAGTAGAAGAACTTAAGAATTGGCTGAAAGGAGTGTGTAGTGGAGTTGGGTGTTGTGTTGGGATGATAGAGATAGATGCGGGTGAGGCTGCTGGCCGGCCTTGTACGCTTTGTGGCGAGTCCACGTCAAATAACGCTACCTCAGGTGTTAAGAGACCTAATACTTCTGTAAGTAAGGCTGTATCTGTAACACTACTAATATTAGTTTATTATGTACTGCTAGAACATATAACTAATATTAGTAGTCAATGTGATAAAGGGAAGCTCTTAAATTTTAACAAGTCGAATTTATTCTGCTTGACTATTATCTTGAAAGCAGGTGTGAAAGTCATAAAATTCGCTTTACTCGACGGAAATATACTATTTAAATTTGCGGCTTTTTTAAAAGTAATCCAAAACGTGTTGAATTTTTTTTTGTTGTAGGAAGATAGCGCGGGTAGTAGCGTGAATGGGTCGGGCGAGTGCTCGAGCGGTAAGATGGCGCGCGTGTCTCCGGAGCGGCCGGAGCCCGCGTCCTCCACGACGGGCGCGCCGCCGCCGCCGCCGCCCGCGGCGCCGCCCGCCGACTGGTCCGTCGAGGATGTCATCGGCTTCATTGCGGCTGCCGACCAAGCACTAGCCGCCCACGCTGATTTGTTTAGGAAACATGTAAGTATCCGAACCCTAAACTCCCTACATGAATATATAAATTCAATTATACATGTTATAAAAAAGTACTTAAGCCATTTGGTTATTTTATTACTGGTTTACCAGGTTTTTCTTGCATTTTGTTTTGTTTGTATAGCAGAACTTCGTAATATGGTTTCGTATACAGTGAATTCCATTATTCAATTTTTTGCTTCGCCATGTAGAGCAACTGAGCACATCATAGAAGACACTTTAAAAATGGAATGTGGGTACTTTAATATCACGCCTGTATTCCCCGAAGGGGTAGGCAGAGGTGAACATATAGTACACCCACATTTCGCCAGTTATGTTGTAAGTCCCAATGTAATAGGGGGCGAGCCTATTGCCATCAACCGGGCACAAATCCAGACTGTGTGCTGCTACTGGGAATTACCGAATGGAAAACTCAGTAAAACTTTGCCCGACCCGGGATTTGATTCTAGCTCAGCAGTCGCGCTTAGAGACCACTGACAAACTAGGGTACTTTAATCTTGGTACTAATACACTTTTGCAATATACTTATTCGTATTTTTTGTTTTTACAGGAAATTGACGGCAAGGCATTACTGTTGTTGAATTCAGACATGATGATGAAGTACATGGGATTAAAGTTGGGTCCCGCATTAAAAATTTGCAATTTGGTATCAAAAATAAAAAACCGCCGACATTATAGCACTTAACCACGTAGGTAACAATTTTAAAATAATTTGCTCTTAGAGTTTGAAACTATAAGTTTCTAAGTTTTCATTTTAATATTAAATATTTTTATTCCTGCATTTCAAAAACGTATTTGTTTAATCTGCTTTCTTTTCGTCTGAATCTCAGAAAAAACCGTATTACGAATGAATCATTTTGACGTGTATTTATTTAATAGGCGAGCTATGATTTACTGTAGATGGGGATTGTACCGATGGGGCTAACTAAACCTAACTAATAGGACTTTCAAGGCTATCCTTGCGTCAAATGTGTTTTGTCACACATTCATGAACCATGCAATATGTTTGATTTCTTGCCATTCTTATAATCATAACCTTACAATAAGAAAGCTTAACATATTTCTAAATGTTGTCTGATTATAATGTAGATTTAATAGTTAGCCCAGTTTGTATAAAGCATTACCCATATATTTTTTTTTGTTGGCTCCATCGTTTTGCAGTAATATATTTTTGGAAATATTTGAAATTTTGAATATTATAATACTAAGTTGAATATATCGGCTAGTCAGCAAAACTCATAGTCGGCCCATCTCTACTAAAATGTAGTAAAAGTAATTTATCAGATACACATAATAAAGTCTGTACTTTCAGCAATATATTTGTTGTAGAAATGACTACATATTTCTCTAGGGCTTTTTTACATTTGTATTTTTGTTGAGTTCAGTATGAGTTGATAATAATTATTACTTCGCTCAAACTTCCTACGCTTAGGCAATGTCCCTGTGTTAGGTATACATATTATAATATTTATCTGATAACAGTAATGTAGGAAAAATAAGAGTAATTGAGTCGCAATTTACGTCGATATATAAGTGAGTGTATATATGATATATGAATAAAAATATAATATGCAAAAATTAAATTTGGTAAAATTAATATATTTTCAGCAATTATATTAATGATGCAATGTTAAAAATAAAGTATGTGGCTGTTATTCTTCGGGTATTCCTTGTTGCACATTAATTCATATTGTATTGTCATCATTTATATGTATATTCTTGAATGAGAATAATTGTTATTATGGTAATTCCTTAACCTGATTCATTCGAATCTGGGTTAATGCAAGATTGCTATTTTTTATTGCAGATTCTGATGCTTAAATGTAAAAGTGTGGAGTGCCTGACCTCTTGTTAGCAATGTATTGCTTTTCGATAGTGAACTCGTTGGTGCACGAACATGCTATACAGCATAATAATCATCATGATGTCAGATATAGCAATTACAGACTATCTTTCTTATGTGAAAAGTTGGGTTGGTAGCAACCGAACTGCGCTTATTCCTTAAACCTTAAAACCTATAAATATGGCAATAGGAAATATGCATGTGATTCAAATAAGGGTTTATATATATTTTTAACCCCCGACGGAAAAAGAGGGGTGTTATTTTGCTTAAGAATTATACCTATCATATTTATTTGTGATTAAGAAAATAATTATTAAAAAAGAATTTAAAAGTACCGTATTTGAAACGCAACGCTACTTCTGTCAGACGAAATGAGACTGTGATTTTTCTCACTAAGTTTTCGTTATTTCGCGCTGTTTTTTTCTACAATTATATAACGATGTGAGGTATCTTATAAAAAAATTACGTGCATATTCCCAATTGTCCCAATTTTATGAATCCTTGAATTTTATTTTGTTAAATAAAATGTTAATTTTGATCATAACTTTCAATATCATAATTACATAATTATGATAAGTATTTATGTCAATAATAAGGTGCAGTTTACAAATAGTAATACCTCTTCCTAAATAGGTTTTTCTTGTAATATTTAACAAAAAGTATAGTCATGTAAATAAGTATTTCAATGAGTAAAATTGCATTTAATGTAGATAGAACTCATCTTGCATATTATTCCATTAAATTCTTAAAAAATGTTATTCTCTGGCTGTAATTTTTAAGTATTAAATTAATTGTAAATAAATATCGGCTAGTCGTGCGTTAAACTGTTGCCTGAACGCTATAAGTACATAAAATGGAATTACAAACTTTCAAATTCAATACCATGTACAGAAATTTTATTGTAGATTAGGGTCTTAGTGCCTTTCAATAATTAGGAGTATTTAAGGCTGTCCCTGGAGATAACTATCATGATTTAAGACGAATTAGCACTCAATGACACTAATAGAAGCTGTGATTTTAATTGACGAAGTGTTCAAATATTGTCTTACACAAAACATATGTTGTTCTCTATCTGTGAAACCTTTAATATGATTTCCTTAAGACTTTTTATTAATTTGATTGTTCCTTGTTCAATATAACGATGGCAGAAGTATTTTATTTATAGAGCCTATGGTATTTAGATTTGTGTGTTATAATGTTTAAACATTTCATCATGTGATATTTCAATGTTATCTGTTAAAGTAATAAATAATAATATTAAAATATTGATGTTGCTATAATAGTTACGTGATGTATATTTAAGTTTTCACATGACATGAATAATAACTATAAAGTGAAGTAGTTATTTAATTTTCCTATTTTGTTGATGTAAATATTTTGTAATAGATAATTTTATTTTAGGTGGGAGTGATCCACTGGCTAAGTTTTACTTGGAAGTTATTGTGAAATTGCTAAGGCGATTAAATTTTATTTTATTTGACCACGATATACAACCCTATTTTTAAGACTTCACGATTATAAATCCAATATTGATAGTGCATTGTTACGTACCTTGCTAGGTTCCCTAAAACACTTCCGTTTTGGTCTCCAAGCGTAAAGTATTTCAAATAAAAACATAAGTCCAGCTACGTAACGTGTTAAAGCATTACTTCAGCCTTGTTCATTATAACTGAGAAAACCTTTCTCAAAGATAGACGTATCTATGTTAAATAAAGGCTACGAAATATAATTTTCTCATAAATTGATTTTAACACCAAATAAACTTTAAGAACTTAAGGGAGTAAATAACTCCATTGCGTTCTGAAAGTTAAAAGAAGAATCCAAATCGCCTTCGATTTATAAATCTAACCTTCAATGTTTCATGTGGTTATATGTTTTTTAAATAAAATATTTATGTTTTTTAATCGTGAAGCCCTACAAATATTACAAATCACATAATTTCCGTATACTGTCGGAAATAAGTATTTGTTAAAGTTGCGATTATCCGTTAATAATTAATCAATCCGTCGAATATATTCTCTATTATGTACTCACAATACATACATTTGCGTTATATATGAGAAGTATATTGTATATAGGATTGATATTGTAAAAGTTGTGAAATCATGATTTCACTACATAAAATTATTATTTTATTACAGTAGACTTTAAAAATATTGTATGTACATAGGCAGGCGAATACATGTGTAATTATAATAATTATTATATTGTGTAATTGGAAACAGATGTGTATAAATGAAATAAAATTACAAAAGTGATAAATTGGTTTTAATATAATTATGATATAAGTGATTTTAATAATAATAATATTGTTTCTACCTATGATATAACTATCCTTTCGTGTATCAATGTTATAAGTATCTGTTCTCGATTTATGTTAATTTTGTCCGTACAACTATATTAGCACCGGAAAATACGTTCCCATAAACGTGAAAATGTCCAGCGCCGTCGACACACTCGCATAGACTACCATACAACAGTGATGAAAGTTACGCCGACGTAGATACGTTGCGCCGAGGGGTAGGTACGGCGCCCGCGCCGTGCCGTAGCGTCGCCGTGTATGTTAACAAGCCGGTCTTCACGCTGAACGTGACTTTCGCAAAATGTCGCCGCGATTTTTTTTGTCACTTTCGCATAATGCAACTTTTGCGAAAGCGCACAACGTCATAACAAAGTTTAATAAAAGAGTAGTAAAAAAAAAACAATAATATTGAGGTTTTATAAGAGTTGTGTTCATTATTATTGTGTTGCATTGATATGTATTTATATTATAAAAAACATAACAATAATAATGTATAAATGAAAAAACATATTATAAGTATAAGAAAAACATATGTTTTATAAACATATAAAATAGGTTTTCACAAATACTTTTACACGTCAGATTTCAGTCATCAAGAAACTAGATGGCGTCGGCATTTCCTAACTGACTACCTCTGAGAAGAAATGCCGAAGTCTCTTTTTAAGTCCAGACAAACGTAAGTTATAATGTAATATCTTTTACTTTTACAACTCTCACATAATATACATATCACGACTACATGTTTGTTATTACGTTATCTATACGTATAATAAAATCTTACCTATACTAATAATAAAAAGAGGAAAGATTTGTTGTTTGTACCGAATAGGCTCCGATACTACTGGACGGATTTTAACCATTTTTTCACCAATAGAAAGCTTAATTATCAGGAAGTACACACACACAAGAACATAGGCTATAATTTATTTTCATAAAAATTAGAGATCCTTAAGAAATCTAGGATATCAGAAATCTAAAGTACTCTTTATTTAACAAAAACAATTTACATTAAATATACACTCGTTTTTTTTAATACTACCTACATTAAAACTAATAATATATACAACCAAAAAAAAACAAAAAATTATGCATCGTAATATTCCTCCTCTTCACTGTCAACTGGTAGGGTGCCCAAAAGGCTGGCGGCATTGCCACGTAGAATGGCAATGCTAATTCTTTAGCCGAAAAACAAACCAGCCCTTTGGTCACGCGAAGAGTCGACCAACCGTTTAGATATGTCTCTAAATAGACGCGCACTTTGACCCCATAACCCGAGTGTTTCGACCCCAAACGGTTCAAAAATATAATTACTAATTAGGTTATTATACTTCCGCCGTTTGAGAGTCTCCGCAGCTGCAGCTGCAGCGCCAGAGCACACCGATGTACTGAAAACATGAGATGGCGCAAGGGTATCGACACATGTTGCGTCCCTCACCAAATGCCTACCCAATTTCCAAGGCATCAAAGACATACAGTCTCCTCCCATCGTCACGTACAAAGCCATTCGGTTCTAATATAGCTGGTACGCCGGCGGTAACAAGAGCTCGACGAATAGCGCGCGGCACGCAAATTTAATGTAATCAAATTTGCGTGCCGCGGTATGCGACCAGCGCTCCTGGCGCAGGACAGGCCATGGCGCCCGAGGCTGTCGACAGCATCACCACAGTGAAACCGGTGGCAACACAGGGTGTACCTAGACGCAAACTGGTGGCGATCCGGAATTCATTTATTTATTTATTTATATAATCAGCACATACAACTATTATTACAGGTATTACAACCCAATGCAATAGTGAAGCAGACCCAATAAAAATAAATTATTTTCTAAAACTTATCACATATAATGTTATCTTTGTGAATTCACTCAGTGTACAAGTAAAAAAATCAATTTCTTCTGCTACCAGTTAAGAGTGCGAAGCGCCCGCGTCAGGGGCGCCTCATTCAATAGATTAGTGCGGCCACGAGGTACAGCGAGCAGCTGAGGCCGACGTCGCCGCCAAACATATCTGTCCGGCACACTCAGGCACACTAACTCTAATATGTTAGCGTTATGTAACATCTCTTATGTGTTGCCATTCAACATCAGGAACGATGTGCTTGTAGCCAAAATCCCGACTCCCATTCACCCACAGCCAGTAAACAAGCACGCTCTGTAGTGTTGATTGACGTATTAATTAATTGTTTCCGTGTCAACCTTTGCCGTGTGGTGTCCGTCAGAGTAGAATAGCACCAACCCACTACACTTTCGGGTGTCGTACAAGGCGACTAATGACTGAGGCAGAACATCTGATGCTTCCGTAGACCAGAGAATGGGCAGCAGCGTTCTCTGGTATGCTTCATCCACTGCGATCGCCAACCCGCATGCCCAGCATGGCGATTAGAGCATTACGAGTTCCCGGCCGCCAGGCTTGGCTACGGTAGCGGTCACAGCGTCGGTGGGGCACGAGATGCTAAGAATCCCTGGGTTACGGACGGCTACCACACATTGACCTTGGCTACATACAATGGACGAATTCTGAGGCTTAACGAACATCTAGCCGAATTGGAGGTAGAGTTAGACAAAATTCGATGGCATGTTCTGGGGTTATCTGAAGTCCGAAGAGAGGGGGAGGAAGGACACAGTAACCTTGAAATCAGGCCATCTACTCTACTTCCGAGAAGGTGATAGCCTTTCCCAGGGCGGAGTCGGATTCCTTGTCAACAAGGCCCTCACTGGCAACATTGTGGAAATATCCAGTGTGTCGTCAAGGGTCTCATACTTCGTACTCAATCTGACCGAGAGATATTGTCTTAAGGTCGTACAGGTATATGCTCCGACCACCACACACTCGGATGATTAAGTGGAAGCTATGTACAAAGACATAGACAAAGCCCTGCACAACACCTCAAGGGCCCACTTCAATGTTGTCATGGGGGATTTCAACGCCAAAGTGGGAGTACGCACGGACGCCGAATCGGTTGTGGGGCCACATGGTATTGGTAAAAAGAATCATAGGGAGCAGATGCTGATCAACTTCTTAGAGCGAGAGGGACTATTCTTGATGAATTCGTTCTTCAAGAAGAAGCCCCAGAGGAAGTGGACCTGGCAGAGCCCCGATAACGTGACCAAAAATGAGATCGACTTTATCATGATGGACAAGAGGCATATATTTAGAGATGTCTCAGTGATCAACAGGTTCAACACCGGACAATAAACTTCAAGCTAGAACGCACCCGTCTGATAAAGTCCACGCTTCGGCCTACCCTGTTCTGCTGTCTCTGGAAGTTTCCAAATGGAACTTCAAAACCGATTCGATGTGCTGGAAACCGAGCGTGACGTTGACGAGGACTAAGCAGAGTACTGAAAGTCATGTGGGATGTGGGTAACAGGTTTTGTCGGAATAGGCATGCGGGCAGGATGTCCAAACTTTCAGACGAGACTCTGAAACTCATGAGAGAGAGAGACGAGCAAATACACAGGCCACGGTGGCAGACCAGCAAGCACTCAAGAAACATATTCGAAAAGCGGTACGGCGGGATCTTCGGTGTTCCAATACACGCCTCATTAAGGAGGCAATAGAACAAATCCGAGTTTCCAAAGTATTCGTGAAACAACTCGGGAGGAGCCATATGACTAAGCTGACTATCGCCGATGGTCGGGTCGTCTCCTCTAAGCCAGAGATCCTCTCGGAGGTGGAAGACTTCTATGGCCATTTGTATATCTCGCAATCTCCGCTACCTCAACCCGTCCCCTGCGATCCCCGAGCTGCTTTAGCCCGACAGTATACCTATACCGACGAACACGAACAAACAATTAAAAAATGGAATTGCCCCGGGCGAGGACGGAGTTACAACAGAGCTCTTAAGGGCAGGGGTACTCCTATCCTTAAGCAGCTGCAGCGTATTTTCAACTCCGTTCTCCACGAAGGGAGAACTCCAAAAGCGTGGAGCAGGAGCATGGTAGTTTAATTCTCCAAGAAGGGGGACAAGACTCTTCTCAAGAACTACCACCCTATATCGCTCCTGAGTCACGTCTACAAATTGTTTCGAGGGTTGTCACAAATAGGCTGACGCGACGGTTGGACGACTTCCAGCTACCGGAGCAGGCCGGGTTTCCGGAAGGATTTGGCACCATTGACCACATACACACTGTGAGACAGATTATACAGAAGACCCAGGAATATAATCAGCCTCTGTGTCTCGCTTTCGTGGACTATGAGAAGGCCTTTGACTCCGTCGAGACCTGGTCTGTTCTGGATTTCCTGTAGCGGTGCCAAGTTGATTTTCAATATATCGAGGTGCTGAGAAGCCTGTATGACGCTGCAACTATGTCCGTCCAAGTACAGAACAGTCAAACAAAGCCGATTTTATTACATCAAGGAGTAAGACAGGGGGATGTGAAATCCCCGAAGCTGTTTACAAATGCACTAGAAGACGTGTAGCGACATCTACCCGTCGAAGGACGAATCATGATGACATTCCTGCATCGCGCTAGCGAAGTAATCACACGCGCTAGCTATATATACAGCCGCCCCGAGATGAGAAGTGGGGCGCCGCGGCCCACCAGGCATACCACCGCCTGGTTGGAAGATCTTCCATTTCGTTGGAGGAACTCCACATCCCTTCCTCCACATTGGTGACCCCGACGTGATTGAAGCAACCTTCGAGCAGCAGCATCATCACCACCTTCGTCGCACTCCTCTCCACTACAGCAGCAAGCAGCAGCAGCCAGCCAGCATCCTCAGCCTTCATGGGTAAACCACACCCTGCAAGCGATCGCCGCAGACTGGTCTACCCTCGGGCACGCAACTTGGGAAGTACACTGCAGCACCGCCGGTTCCTGTAAGAAGCATCAGCCTCACCGGTACAACGCAGTCACCCACACTCATCCCGCCCACTGGGATACGCAGCACTCATCGACTTCCGGTCGTGGAGGGGAGATGGTGTAGCGACATCTACCCGTCGAAGGACGAATCATGATGACATTCCTGCATCGCGCTAGCGAAGTAATCACACGCGCTAGCTATATATACAGCCGCCCCGAGTTGAGAAGTGGGGCGCCGCGGCCCACCAGGCATACCACCGCCTGGTTGGAAGATCTTCCATTTCGTTGGAGGAACTCCACATCCCTTCCTCCACAGACGTTTTTAAGACTCTAAACTGGAACGGGCGGGGCATCAATATAAACGGCGAATACATCTCGCACTTAAGGTTTGCCGATGATATCGTAGTCATGGCAGAATCGCTGCAGGAAGTTCAAGAGATGCTGCATAGGCTAAATGAAGCCTCCCAACGAATTGGACTCCGGATAAACCTGGACAAGACGAAGGTCATGTCTAATGATCTCGTCGCTCCGGAACCAGTAATCGTCGATGACACGCCTCTCAAAGTTGTCAAGGAGTATGTCTATCTCGGGCAACTAATGCAGTTGGGTAGATACAACTTCGAAAAGGAAGCCGATAGGAGGATTCAGTTGGGCTGGGCAGCGTTCAGTAAGTTGTACCACATATTTTCGTCGGATATACCACAGAGCCCGAAGACGAAAGTGTACAACCAGTGCGTTCTCCCTGTAATGACGTACGGAGCCGAGACGTGGACACTAACTGTGGGGCTAATCCATAAGATCAAAGTCGCTCAACGTGCTTTGGAAAGAGCTATGCTCGGAGTCTCTTTGAAGTACAAAATTCGGAACGAAGTGATCCGTCAGAGAACTAAAGTGACCGACATAGCTCTAAAAGTCAGTAGGTTGAAGTGGCAATGGGCTGGCCACATATGTCGCAGAATCGATAACCGCTGGAGTAAGCGTGTTCTGGAGTGGAGACCGCGTCTTGGTAAACGTAGCGTGGGTCGCCCTCTGGCCAGATGGCGGGATGACTTACATAAGAGGGCAAGCAACGACTGGATGCATAAAGCAGCAGACCGGGTTTTGTGGCAAACATTGGGAGAGGCCTATGTCCAGCAGTGGACTGCAACGGGCTGATAATGATGACAGAGCTGACGTTAGGACAACAGTTTGTCGGGTAAATCCGCATTCGGGCAAGCTATTTTCCAAGCATTCACTGCCTAGCATAGCTAGGCAGTGAATGCATAGGGCATAGCTAGTTAATAACCGAGTCCATACAAGAAGGAGGTTCTCAATTCGACGGTATTTTTTTTTGTATGTGTGTTTGTTTGTATCACGATTTCTCTGTCAATTATAAGCCGATTCTTTTTGTATATATTTTTTGTATGTTTTTTATTAATTACACTTACCTTATTCTATAGTGTTAGTATTAGGTCTATCCTGAGAAAGAAATGGCTTGAATTACATTTTGCAAAAGAGACATTGTGCGAAAATTATGTTTTGAGAAAATGTCGTTGTGCGGAAGTGGCGGAAGTGACGTTTTGCGAAAGTGAACCAAATTTTACACGGCGACATCTTGCGAAAGTAATGTTCTGCGTCAATACCAACAAGCCTTCACAGTGATCCACACAACACTGACAACCGTGCCTACACACAGCGAATTACCCGTAGATTATCACGGCGAAAAACCGCGTGTGTCCAAAAGTCTTAATAAGTTCAGAAACTTTAAAACAACTTCAAGAAAGACTTATATCTACATTAGTATTATACATAACATATTGAACACTACGTATACTTATCATCACGATGATATTCCTCGAAGGGGTTGGCAGAAGTGTATAGTACATCCACATTTCATCAGCTATGTTATAGGCCCCAATATAATAGAGGGCGAGCCGAGTGCCATCAACCGGGCACATGCAGACTTCGAGCTGCTTCTGAGAATTATCGAATGGAAAATCACTCTCGATCCGGGATTCCAACCCAGGACCTCATGCTCAGCAGTCGCGCTTGGCGATAACTAGTCTAGCGAGGCAGTCTTCTTCTTCTTATCGTATGGTTGATGTAGAACCTGGTGACAGAGTTTAAACCGCCTGTAGGCCTCTGACATGGCTTTACTCACCGTTGAAAGATCTCTCACCGTTTTTAGCAACTGCACAAGAATTCGAAAAGACATTAGTGCGTGCCGGAGTTTGAACTTGCGACCTTTGACATGGCAGTCCAATGGTTACCTCTTGGCTATCAGTGCTGTTAACGAAGGCAGTCTTACTAGACTAACGAGGTAGTCTTGTCTGGGCAGTCGAAGCTCTACTATATATATACATATACCTATACTATAGAATAGATAACAACTTGTTATTCAATGATTGATGGTTTAATCTATGGTTTAATCATTTAAATGTTCATCTACTTTTACCTAGACTGTACCTAGGTAATTTTATAAAAAAGGCTATGAAGAATAACAAGAACGTCGTTTATTTAGAGGATCAAGAACGACTTTAGTGTCTACAAACAATAAACAATCATGAATTATGTAAAAGGGAACGTCCCCTTTAGCCGCCCTTAGGATTACGTACCTACTCTATGCCCAATCTAGATTCCAATGCTCACGCCTTTAATATGCCGAAGTTAAAGGAAATTATTGTAGGCGCCTTACACGAGCAGTGATTGGCGCAGCACACCACACATGGACGTAAACCAACTGATATTATTAAGTAGCAGACTTGCGTTTTTAAGGAAAACCTTTACCTCGATACTCGTAACGAAGTGGAACTAAGATTGTTTAATCAGGCCCTTAGGATTTTCCGATCTCTCTAGCTATGCATCATTCACAAATTTTGAAGTGACGACAGAAAACTACGTGGTATCATATGAAGTAAAACCTAGGCTTAAAAACTTACGCGTATTATTTTTAAAATTTGAATGATGTTCAATTTAGAAATATGACAGCAGTAAATCAATGAAAATGAACGTCACTATTTTATTTTATAATGACTTTTTATAGGGAATTTAAAAATAACCTTGTGTATAACATATTGTTTGGAGATCGGGTTTCAAAATAAATAATAAAAATGCAATACTTGAGATATTTAGAGGAAGTGTTTTGGTAAGCATTTTGAAAGAAGTTTTGTCGAATATTTCATAGCTTTTGTTGCAGTTTAATAAGTAAGCAGGTGCATGTTTAACACAAATAAGTACCTAAAACTATATAGAGCTATTAAAAACTTTATATTTGTCAATGTGTGATAATCTTACACCTATGTACCCTTAAGGAGATGAATGAGCAGTGTTGTTTGTTCGAAACATTGAACATTTCGTAAGAGAGTAAAGACCTTTAATATAGAAGCCTATCTACCCAGGAACCTACCTACTTGAGACTTGATAAGTCAAATATTACCTTATGAATGGGTTTTAAACCCGCAACCTTGTGCTAGTACACTTCTTATTTACATATAGGTAGCTTAACAGGATAACTGAAACTATGTTACGAGTACAATAAAATACTACTTAATTGCGTGGGATGTGCAATTTTATATAACAACTAGGCAAGTAACTAATAATATGCATAGTCAATACTTAAAGCGCGATTACTGAGCATGCGGTCCTAGGTTCGATGTATTTGTGGACTTATGGCACTTATTATTAGTTACGCTGCTCTCAAATCTTTCGTCATCTCACTAGGTACTTATTACCTATGCTTCAATACAGCTGCAGTTAGTCAAGTCTCTTAAACTACATACACGTGCAAGACTATAAGGAGTGTAAATATAATTGACTTTTTTTTCAGGGGTGCACTCGGTTCAAAACCCAAGCAAGATTTGATAACAAAGATAATCGGACCATTTGGCAAATATCATTTTTGGCTTTGCGCTTTGATATTTATGTCGAAGTTCGGCATTGCATTTCATCAAATGTCAATTTTATTCTTGGGCCCTAAGACTAAACACTGGTGTGACGGCGAACTATTAAAGTGCCCTTGCAGTAACCCGACATATGATAGAACGATATTTGTGAGAACTATCATAACGGAATGGGGTTTGATATGTGAAAGGAAATGGCTTATAAGTTTTACACAAACAATTTTTCAGCTAGGCACTTTAATAGGAAGTGTAATGTTTGGGATGGCTTCCGACAGGTGATGCTTAATTTATATATCGATTCCTAGGCCTCACTTATCGCACTGAGATTTTCGTTAGAAAATTTACGTCTTTGGCTTATCATCATATAGCGTTTAAGTATGATGTAAGTGAATGTAAGTAAAAATACTCAATACAACCATCGGTGTATTGCCATCGGCAATTTTCCAAATTCGCAAAAAAGTAACTCCCTGAATATTTTCAATCATATAATTCTAATGAGATGCCATCTCCGAAAAATACAAGTTTAAATGTAACAGTAGTTTAAAATATATAATCATTGTTTTGATATCGTTATTGTGTATAGCCATTCGTTAATTCTAATTAATCTTCAGCTGAAATCTTCAGGCGTGAAGCACCGAAGTTTTACACCGTGATAACCCGATTAAGTGACTATTGCACCGTCTTGACGAGTGCGGCCTAGGCATAAGAAATCCTTTATACCTATAAGTGGTTTATTATCTATTTGTAATTAAAACTTACTTTTTAAGGTTTGGAAGAAAAGATCCTTTTCTTGCGGCAATCGTCATCCAGATTGTGTTTGGCATTATGGCCGCATTTGTACCAAATTATTGGGCGTTCCTGGTTATTCGATTTGCCATAGGCTTGTCTGTTGGCGGCACCATGGTGATTGGATTTGTAATTGTAATGGAGTATGTTGGTGCACAATACAGAGAAGTTATTTCAGCCCTATATCAAGTGCCATTTAACATGGGTCACATGTTGGTTCCAGTAGCTGGATATTATTTCAGAGATTATCAGGATTTCCAATTAGCAATGTCTGTTACTGAAGTCGTTTTATTGTCCTATTTTTGCTTATTACCTGAATCGCCAAGATGGCTCATAGCTGTAAAACGAACTGATGAAGCTATTAAGATTTTGGATCGTGTCGCTCTTATGTAAGTAAAGTGTCGCTATCTATAGAATACCCGTATTATACAGATTGCCGGTAACTTATAGGATAAAGGAAGGCAAAACGGACCTGTTAACAAAAAACAAGTATAGAAAAAAAAACTGTTCATCTTATTAAACTTATTCAAAAGTAAAAGTAATCAACATTGTTAACTCTATATTACGTACGAATCAGACTTTGATAAAATCACGGAAATACACATAAAATTGATTAATTTTATGTGAATTTCCGACTGATTAGTCAGCACATTTTTCACATAAAAATACTGTCTCATCATCCTCATCCTCTACTCCTGCGCAAGCGCTTGATTCTGAGTACATAAACAGTACAGACACACAGTGTCGCCGTTGTCAGATGACTATCATTTTTCTTAGGTTTTGATCTTTTTATATTAGATTTCCTGCTTGACTTCCGTTTTAGGGTTCCGTACCTCAAAAAGGAAAAACGGACCCTTATAGGACCACTCCGTTGTCCGTCTGTCTGTCTGTCTGTCCGTCTATGTTTCTGTTTGTCTGTCTGGCAACCCCTTTTTCTACAAGAACGCGTGAAGGTATAAAGTTGAAATTAATATCAAATACTTGGGTCTGCTGTCCCTTGAAGCCGTGAAAAAAATAAACTTCTTAGTCAACGCAATGAAAATATACGAGCAATTATGTTGATTATTTCTACAAGTTTTACTCTCAAAACCTATAAGATACTTCCCGTTGACCTAGAATCATAAAATTTGGCAAGAAGCATTGGCTTACAGCACAAGTAAAAGAATGAATCTGAAAACTGTAAATTTGTAGTTACATCACATAATAAATAATAATAACTTATTTGCAGTTGGTAAACTAACCCGTACCTACTTCAATGTATTGGGATAACAGTTTTCCAACGGCAAAGTTAAGTTTGTTCTATAAACATAATTTAATGTCTGTACGGAACCCTCAGTTCGGGAGTTCAACTCGCTCCTTGACCGGTTTTTTTTAATGTTAGTCTTACTTGAAACTAAGTGTTTTAAACTGTAGGTTATTTGAAAAATTCAAACTTTTCATAAACTAAACAAATAACTTGGATACCTTGCTAAATCAGTACACGTGCGGTCGTTGGAATTGAGTACCCTGACAGAGAACGGTAACATATCGGGCATAGCGGCCAACATTTTGTCGTAACAGATGGCGTTACACGGTTAAAAATGATCAAGGTGGACCGTTTTACCTTGAGGGTCCGTTTTGCCCTAATTTCCTCTACATACCTACATAATATTCATACCTATAGTTTGGCCGCTGAGAGAATGCGTTCCTGACAGATCGTATCCGAAAAGACGATGTAACTTAAAGTGGCAGATCATTACACGACTGCCCAAAAAAAGGAGTGTAATGTTTTCAGGGTTCATGTACCTATGTATGTATGTGAGTGTCTTTATTCCACTATAACTTCTGAATGCCTTTATTCCACCATAACTTCTGAATGCCTGAACCGATTTTGATGTACGGAGTGTCGTTAGAATCCTTACACAATCGCGAGTAACATATGATAGCTATAAAAAATGAAACAAATTAAAAAAATCACGACAGCCATGGCAAAAAACGAACCAAAAAGTAAAAGACAAGTTCCATCGCAGTCGGGGGACCGTTCTGAGGAACACTGTCTCATCTAAGAGGTACCCTGACTGCAATGGAATTCGTTTTTACTTTTTAGTTCGTTTTTTATTATTTTTTTCTATATTTTTTCTTACATTGTGTTTCGACTATTACATAAGGTATCACAGGCTCATGTAATAGTTAACATGTATCATTTCCACAGGAACAATCGTCCTACAGCTAATGTCAGAGCGGACGTCTACGCTTACCAGGCGGCGATTGAAGTACAGAGCAAACATTTAAAAAAAGGCTCTATAGTGGATCTTTTCCGTACTCCGAACATCAGAAAAAATACCTTGTGTATGGCATTTAACTGGTTGGCCTGTAGTTATTGTTTTTATGGTGTGTCACAGTACATCGGTCAAATAGGTGGTGATGTTTTCATTAATGTAGCATGCAGCGCTAGCGTCACGATGCTCGGTACTTTAGCATCTATTCCTCTTATGAAAGTGATGGGAAGAAAAACTATAGTTGTAATGTGTCACACTATTTGCTCTACTTGCCTTTTTACTTTAGCATTTATACCCGAAAGTGAACTGACAGTTATTTGCGCGTGTATCGGTGTCGTAAGTAGTTTTATAGTATTTGTGGTGGTGTATTTGTATTGTGGAGAGTTGTTTCCGACAGTTGTGCGAAACGCGGCTATCGGATTTTCATCGATGTCAGCTCGCGTCGGGTCTATGATAGCTCCATTTATAATAGACTTGAAAGATATAGCGTATTGGATGGCTCCTTTCGGATTTGCTGTGGTGCCATTGTTTGCAATCTTTATAACATTAATGCTGCCTGAGACCAAAGGTTGCGAACTGACAACTACAATAGAAGAGGGTGAGCTCTTTGGAAAGAAGAAGCCAAAAAGCGAAAAAGTATAAATTTGATTTGAAAAACCGTAGTGAAGGCATACAATATGGGCGGCGCGCAACAAAAGAACCGCCGGCAATTAAAATATTTCATCAAAATATGTAAAACTAGCATAATTATTTGTGCGCTCGACTGTAGTGAGTTGTATACAACTAGTAGAACTGTAGAAGAATGGATTTTAGATTTCAAGCATAGGCAAATCTCAAAACCATTCTTCACAATTTTAACGATAATACTTGCTTTTTTAGTTATTTGCAATTTTATATTATTTGGTTATTTGCAAGGTAAGTACATTATCAGAGTTTCCAGCCCGTTGATTTTGGTATACGGTGTACACTGTACACTCATCCATTCAGATGTGCGTTGCTTATTACGTACCTGCTATCTTGGCACGTAGTTTTACTACGGCCTGTCGGAGCGAGTTAAATTGTAGACTTTTACTACAAAGAGAATTTTTACTGTTTTGTTTATCTATTGCTGTTTGCTAAGAAGCTTATTATATTTTTATATACAATATTTGAACATGTTTTAATAAAATATTTAAATAACGTTTTTTATTTTATTACTCTGTGTTGTAAGTTATATTATGTTAATAATTTCAACTATTACACGTAAATTATGTTACATTTTTCCTAATTTAAAACGAAGGAATGCTGTTATTTTTCATTACTAGGTATCCTAGGGTATTCATTCCCAGTCTGGCACCCTACTTATCATGTACACATTATCAGAATTGAACATATATGTACATAAAAAAAAAAAAAACCCGCAAAGCAAAAAAGAAATGCTGGGTACCGTTTAAGTAAGTCAGACCCTTCATTTGATTGAGGTTAAGTACTATCTTTAAAGTTACTAGCAATTGCTTCGATAACATCAATTAATTTATGTTGCAAATCTGGGTGTCGAATTTTTAAGTCTGACTGTTATGATTATGGAATCTCCCTATTTTATTAACTATTTACTTATTGTTCTTAACTTAGCGGTACCTCGCCGCGACATTGTCTTAAATAGGTGTTACTCGATCGGATTTGATGGCTCAATGATAGGTATTATTTTTGACTTTTTAAATGATCACATTGCATTTTTGCGATGGGCGTTTTTTAAATTATTATTTTGAAATTTTATACTTAAAATTTCGTCGTTTTTGTAATAAAATAATATTTATTTATATGACTACATATATGTAGGTGTGTTAGTGTAGAGCATTTTGATTTAAAGTACTTAGATGTTATAAATGCAGAAGTTCCAATCCTTTTCCAAGCATTCATAAGAGCCATTTTAAATTTTTACGCAATTTTCTAAGATTTCGGACGCCTAATAAACCATCTTAGGTAGTACTTAGGAATTTCTATATACATGCAAATTCGATCGTGTAACACCTATTTGTGTATATTTTATAATTATAGAAATAGATGGATTTCACGATAATGTTTCCTCGATAAAATGGTGCTACTTACAATGTCGCGGCGCACTATGGGGAAGCGCTTAAGAGAGCCATCCCAAAAATACTTTTGTCGAACATCTTCGGAGGTATATTTGTTATACCTCAAATTGTAGCTAAGAAGTAAATCTATTATATAATTATGTGTCTGTAACCAGTTTTAAGCAAATGGTTAAAAAAATAGTACAAAAATTTCCGGTTTCGTAACTATTTCAAAATAAATTTCTGGTGACTTAGCAATCAAAACTATAGAACTATATTATACCAGTCTGCCCGTGACCATGAATGCTGTAAAGGATTCGAAACGTCGGGACCAAAAAAACGAAATTAAAACCGCGATAAAATTCGTAAAAATAGTTTTATTTTTATTTAAATATATTAAACCATTTAAGAAAGCTCACAATACATACTTCCTTACGGTGAGCATAAAAATGCAATTTTTATGTAATTATATTTCCCCATTAAGGGGGAGGCCTATGTCCAACAGTGGACGTCTTCCGGCTGATGATGATGATGATATTTACTAGTAATATATATTCCATAATATCTAGTTTCTGCGTATATTAAGTTTTCAATTAAAGTTTTGAAATTTGCCAAAGGTAAGGTAAAAGGTAAATGATGTTATTTGATAGGAAATATTATATTATTTTATAGGAAAAAAGTAAAAATTGCATATTCGATGCATTATGTATATAAATATAGCAAAACATGAAACAATGTAAAAATAATGGAAGGACTTTGAATATACCCCGCCGCCCCTTTTTATTTCGATTCTATTATGTATGGAATATAATGGCGTTCAAATATCCGCCGCGGATTCTCTGGGTGGCGCGCATCCGAAAATTCTAATTTTAGGGGTTCTAACAGCGCTATACATATTCTGCACGTATATGATGTTGTCTAGTCACTGGGAGTCGGTGGAACGATTCCACACTGAACATGCAAATGCTTCAGCAGAGTGACACAACATGCCAGTTGTGCGAAGAACGTCAGGTGCCAGGGCCCTATCTAACGTCATCATTACATTGTTGTTTATCTGTCTACTGCTTCGTCAGGAGGGGGCATGGAAGAAACTATGCGAGGTACTTATTATTATTATTTCCTCTGTTTAGGCACTTTTCTGGGAATTAAACATTTTCTAGTTGGTACTAATATGTTCCATGTAGAAATCTTTCGAAAATGGTAACCCTAGCCGTGAGTCATTCGTAATGTTACCAACAAAAGCCGCTCGTCAACGTAATCGAGTTCAATTATTTAGCATGCGTGTATGTAATTTATATTTCAATACATGAATTACGATTACGGAGGCCCGAGAAAAAGTACGTTACTGATGTAGGAAATAATAGAAACAACGATTTGAAAATACTAACAGGGGTTAAGTCATTGGAATGCTGCGTTAAGGGTGGTGGTGGAATCGATCCATGCACAGAACAAATAATTGTGATTCGCAATTTTGCCAATATTCCCTTCAAGTATTTAGAAGTATTTCTGCTTATTATTTATTTTGTTTGAAGAATGTAGCCTGACTTTCCACCTAGCATCCTCACGACTCTACAGGAGGAGACGTCAAAATTTAACAGTAAACTAATCCTTAATATTAATGCGAGAGTATCTTTGTCTTCTCGTCTGTCTGACTATTATAAACCACTGAATCAATCGAAATAAAATATTCATATAGGGATAGCTAGGAAAGAACATGCATCTATGTCATTGCAGAACAGACACGCTGTTGAGTTTTAATTGCGGGCGAAGTCAGGGTCCGATCATTGGGATGACTGGACCAAGCAAGATTTTGGAATAACTGTAATAATGTAACTCCTCTATTTACCGAAGGGATAGGAAGAGCTGTATTTCAATACGCCCACGTTGCTAGTTATGTTATAGGTCTTGGGACCAGTATATAAATATTGAGATATACTAGGGAGAGAGTATATTATTGCTATAAAACTGGGTACTATTCCTAACTTGGTACTGCTACTGAGAATTACCTAAAAAACCAATTAAACTTTGCTTGAGCCGAGAATCAAACCCAGGACCTCACGCTCGGTAGTACCGCTGTGCAAACACTAGACCAACGAGACAGATTTTGGAAGTTTGAGCAATTCCAAAGTGTTTTGAATCTATAAATTGGAGACGCAGATGCCAAAATTAGTTATTATACCATTGAGAATACGAATTTGTTAAGATATCAGTAGTCACTCTATGATAACACAGGAAGTGCGCCTTCGGTATAAGACTTTTTTATTTTGAATTTCGCAAAAGAGATGAGTATGCAGTTGTGCACTCGTACTTTCATACTCACCTTTTGAGTAGGTAAGCTAGATTTATTATGAGAACCTTGTTGCGACTAGAACAAATTTCCGTGCTTTCAGACGTTTTTGCCATACCTATTATTAGAATCAAAACAACAGTTATAGGATATTCACGTTTTAATTTTTATACCCGTGATGCTTGGCGACTGATCTTAACACCGTTGTGGATCCCTTAATATGCTTTTGGCATATTAGTCTTTGTGCCTCCCGCTTGTCATGGAGGGAAGTGAGAACTACATTTATATTCCTTCTCCTCCTAATATATCCTTTTAAGATTAATTTTGTTGCGGGTTCCAAGTTGAGTCAATTCTCAGGGACGTTTCGAACTTCATTGCCCCGATGGTTGTTAATGGTTATCATGATGGGCACGAGTGGTGGGCTTGTCCCGTTAAAAGAAAAAAAGATAAGTTAGAGAAGTGTGCACCTACGTATCTACTAACACATTGCAGATATGTATTAGGGCTATACTACATTTATGAGGTAACTCGCGTGAAAATTATTTATTTTGACAAAATTTTATCATGAGAACAATAATGTGAAACAACAACAACTCATACATTATGATTATATCCACCATAGTGTGCCTTCGCTTATCGGCATTAATCTATTTCGACACTATCTCAGTAGGATATGGAACAAACTATCGGTTAAACTAAAAAGTAACCTATCAGTTGAGGTTTACCAATATTTATTTGACAAAAGCCTTAGACAAATCAATATTATAATAATTATATATATTATGTATATATTATGCTCCCGCTGATGTTGCCTCGTTTTCGTCGTTTTATTATACGAATACATGTCCACGTTACTGATATTGGTTGCTTTTTATTTTTCGGTACCTGAGTTGAGTAATTTTAAGGTCCTTTAACCCGGAAAACCGGATCTCTTTAAAACTTATGTTACAAATATACCTATATAATCTAGGTACATTGGGCGAGGCCAATACCAGTAGTATACCGCAACGGGCTGATGATGATGATGTACCTACCTAGGTAGGTACCTATTTAATTAATATTAAAAAAGTCGATATGACTTTGACTTTCATTGATAATGACCTACATAAAAACAAACATTATATTATCATCTATTTATCTTGTTAGCTTCTCACAGTCGTAATATCGGCCTAACATGTCATTTTCTCCCTCTTAGTAAATAACATTGATAGCATTAAGAGAATGGCGAGCGACAGCGCGGTACTGCGCAGGCGCAACTTTGGGTTCAGTAACAAAGCCATGTTGTCAGTCTGCATTAGCAGGCAGGCCGTGCAGAACGCCGCATTGGCACAGCACTGTCAATGAATAGTAACGTGTTATACATCTAACAATACACGACTGAGTGGTTTTAGTTATACAAATAATAAATAAAAAAAACAAAAATGGAGATGCAGGCGCGAAACGGTAAGCGAATTAATTGTAGTGAAAGTGAGTGTTACATGGTGTGTTGACCCCGATATATAGGCCTTGGCGAAATAGCATTGACACTGAGTTACATATTAACAGTTTGCAAATTCTTGTTCAGTGATCCATTGTCAAGTTAAAATGCCACGGAATCTGTAAGTTGTTTACACAAAGTTTTTACTTTAAAATAAATGATTAAATTAAATACCTATAACATAAGTTAATAACAACATAAAGTTTACCTGCTAAGTCACAACATAGTTTAATAACGGGAAGTTTCTTTTTTTATATTACCTAAGTCGGTCTGATATATTTTAACTGGAATTTACCAAGCAAAAATATAGATCAATTTATCAATCTTTGTATTTTTTCTACATCATAATTATAAGAATGTGAATGGCATGCATATAGTGATTTAAATAACGCAGAGCTACCGGGGTACTTACTTGTATGAAATAATTTATTAAAATCTACCTTGAAAAACAAAACAAGACGACAACGATTCAGCTTGATGTTACCTATAATATGTTTTAAACCAGACCGAAGAGTTTAGTACATATTTTTAAACGATCCCTAACACAGCAACACTTTATTTCCTATATTACTTTGCACGTATGCCTCCATCGTGGGTGCATTTTACAGACATAAAACAACACAGACTCCTAGATTTGGTCGATAAATATGCCAATAACACATCTTAAATCAACGAAATCGAATTCGACTACTGTACAGCATACGCCATAGAGGCGTTACATTAAAATACTACAGCCGCATTCTAACTTTTATTGATGAATATAACCTGTATTTGTTATAGATACTCATTACAACAATCCCCTCTATTAAACCTACTTTAGTTTCTAAGAAAGCGAGCTCATAAGTAAAAGTTCCAACATGCAGTGCGGATAAACTAGGCGCATACTTGCCGGGTTAGATTGCTATTTTTTGTCGTCTTCCATCAGGTAAATATGACGTATTGGTGATAAAAGGTAAGGATTTGGGTTCAGCAATGCCGCCGTGCCGAACGTTTCAAGCTCACAACCTTTTTCTGTCTCTGATTCATACTGCGACATAATACTTAACATTAATTAGACCTACACTACGGTAAACACATAGCAGCTGTCTGTATGGACTGTCCAGGACTAACACGCATATTTCAGAAACAAGATTATGTCGACGAATGTAAATAGTAAATATTGTAATGGTCAAATGGTCATAACGCAAAAAATCTTGCGAGACAAATGGTGTGACAAAAATAAATTATATTCGCAGAAGTGCCCACTGTTTTCAAAATGTTCCCTTCTGGTTGCAATAAGAAGTACTTAGTAGCAGTTTTGATAACGTAGTACCTAGGAACTTACCGACGTGTCTTAACACTTAACAATACTTATTCAACCTAAAAAATAAGTCGGACTGGTTACTGACTCACAACGTTACGTAAATACAAAAAGTCAACCAAACCACCACCATAACCATCATTACACAGTACACACACACACACACACACACAGACACACACACACACACACTACCATTATCTTTGGAAATAAAAATACTGCAATATTTCATACGTAAATAGTGTTTTTTGAGTTTACCAAATCAACAAAATATGATCATTTTTCGTCTGTTTTGTAGTGTGATATCCTGCAATACAACCATTATCACACCATTGTGTACTGTCACTACGTACATACACACCCTCAGAGCAAATATATACCCTACACACCAGTACCATGTAATGACAATACAGGCCGGTAAGAAGAATATCAGTAGATTTATAAGCCACGAAAAAAATTAACGAGCCATCACGTTACTGGTGAGGTGACACGCAGATATAAGAAACAAATCAATCTTAATTGATTGCCTTGACCTAGGGCATTCCAAATACATTTCAGTTGATACATGTGTGTGTGTACCATTGTGTGTGTGGTGTACGAAATAATAAGCTTGTGATGGTATACAGAACGTTACACAGTCTCTAAGCATATACCTATGTAGTTATCTCAAACCCAAGAACATATTAATTATAATACTTACTTATTATAAGGATACTGAAATAATATCTCAATCTCTCTTTCTCAGTTTTAATACAAAATGTAAATGGTAACTTTCTGTAAAGCAGACTAAAAGTTTAGCTTATAGGTGTACAATGTTCATAATAATGAATAATAAGCCGAAAGAGATAAGCAAATTAATTATCTTGATCTGGCGCAAGAGGTTGTCGACATGTGGGGTGTGGGGTGGACTCAGCAATCATTGTACCGATAGTCGTTTCGGCCAATGGTTTTTATGGCCCAGAGTCTTGACCAACACCTGAAGAGGCTCACGTTAGGCGGTTGGGTCAAGGGGCTTGATGCAGAAAGCGGTACTCCTCGACTCGGCACGCATTGTAAGGAGGTTCCTCTCTCTGGAGCCCTAACCACCGGTAGCTTGGACCTTGTTCCCGCTGCTGGCTGGGATTTATTTTTTATATTTTTATATAGATAGAAAAATGTACTTTATAAGAAACATGATTTAAATAAAGGAATATACTTATAGGTACTTAAATAAAATTCTCCCACAATCCCATGTAACGCGATGGGACAGGAACAATGTATTTATGCAAAAATGTAGTATAATTTCCTTTGCCATCGTTTCATTTTACCATAAGTTTGAATTGAAAATGTATCTACTAGATACATAGGTATATAGACACTTACTGTATTTGTCGAACAATGAATATATAAAGGTTAAGCACGCGCTGTGGTCAACCGCTCGCGGTCTTATTAACGCTGATGATGATTGACGATGACAGAAAAAAGAACATAATATTTTTAACTAAGTGTTTAGAGTAGAGTTGTAGACACAGTATATACTATACCCCTATATTTAATGTCGTTTCTCGGTCAAACATGCTACTGTCTACCCAGCTTAGGACAGAGCATGCGCGCACGCAAGGCATAGCGCACACTATACAAATCAAATGTGAATTTGTAAAACTTCCTGTAAACAGCTGAGTTAATTAATTTGAGTACGAGTATTATTTTTTACAAGGCGATGGTGTATGTATGATCTTTCTCGTCGGAGAAAGACCAGCCTATCTTCGTATTATTAGTATTACAGATATTGTTTGAAAGAATGGCTTACGCCCAAAAATGTTTGCAAAAAATTATTATTTCTCTGTTTACATTATTACACTATTCAGTCATTTTTCCAATGTTGATTAAGGAAATGTTGTTTATTTGTTAAGGTAATACAAGTAAAATATATGTTATACAAATAAATATCTATAGGCATTGTTTATTATTAACTGTTTTATTCAATAAAGTTTCATGAAACAAGCAACAATACTTTAACATTGTAATACGGACCACGAATTACGTGTGTAAGTTAACGTTTCAGATAAAATATCGCATGTATTTAAATTAATGTACCCATTGCAAAATAACTTAGGATGTATCTATATAATCTTTTATAGAAAAACAGTAGGTACTTTTTATTCAAAACAGTTTTAATGAAATAGGTCAGTTACTAATGACCAAATTACCTTTTATTTTGTCAAATGTAACTGAAACCGGACGCTTGGTGGAGTTTAATGATCTCCATTGATATGAGAACGTCAGTGACATTTATAACTGATGCAATTATAACAACAAACAAACACAGATGCATTAAAAACTATCTCTGTATTATTTAAAACAGGTCAAAGGGTATTTACATGTATATTTGCTGATAAAAACGATTTATTATTTTCTTTTGGAAAATTCCCTTTGTTTATCTCTAATTAATTTGTTATTTTTATCGATAAATAGGTAATATTGATTTTTTTATTGCACTTTCTACATTGTTAAACATTATTCAGAATAGTTTCTGGTCCTGAAATCTAAAGATATTAGAACAAAATAATCGGGTATAATAATATAATAGTAAAATAAAAATAAAAAACGGGTCTTACTTTTTTATTGTTATTTTTTGTTCTTAAGAAAATTATAGCAAGTTTATCTGGTATGTCCATAGGTGTAAAAGGACCGTTTGTTGGATCTCGCTCTACAAACCTGTAAATTAGTAATATTTTTGATACTTAGAGAGAACTGAATGACACAACTATGACATCATTAAATTAAGTATTACTAATAAACATAACTTCCATGTCGGTGTATCAGTGTTTTATTGACACCCTGTACAACTTTCAATTCCTAATTGACCTTAACTATATCAGATACCATCTACATAAAACTACTACTCCTACCTCCATTCTACAGTTTTATAGTGTTAATAGCAAGCCATCAATTTCTAATTGATCTCATCTCATTTGCAACTTAAGATTGCATTTGATGGCTACTCAGCCCATCCGAAAGTAATTGTAACACTGCATCGTCTTAGTCCTAAAGAATAATTTATTTAGCCTCTAAAGTTCGAATCACTAAGGTTTGTCTGTGTAGTCCTTCAACGTCTATTTGATGTATTTAAACATAAACCCATGCACTATCAATACAGCTAACGGTGGAGTTAGTATAAATCGTAATGTAAACACCATATTGAAAGCAATCTTTTAATTAAAGACAGGAGGTAGTTTAGCTCGCAAATGTTAGTAGGTACCTTTACCTGGATAAAACTCTTAGTTCAGCTAAACACATTAAGGTACCTAAAAGTATACTCAATGTTTTGAAATGTAAATTTTTCCTTGGTCTGGTCATCTACTCCTAACTGAGAAAATTGGGGTCAGTAGATTTATCGTTTTAGAAGTTTAAATGTCCCATTTTAGTCGTTTCAAAACGAGTAACTACTGAATAGATCATAATAGAGAACGAAAGAACCTCAAAAATATTTATAGAATATTCAACCTAGTTGCCGTGATGGAGGTTTTAAGAGTACAGGCTATGTAGTAACTATAAGCTTATCTGTGGTATAAGTAAAATAACCGGGTTATTGGATCGTAAATGATTTGATCTATTTCATATTGGATTATCACTCACTTAAGATCTAAAACACACATACATAAATGCATGCCTGCGACAAACAATCGATTATATCAATTACAGATAAACCGACTGAAACATAAAGTTGACCATTAAGAGTTGCTTACAGACAATAATAATTACTTTTTTATTTCCAGACGAGAAACCATCGAGCAAAGTTTCAAAAGACCTTATTCAAAAGGTTATCGGCTCGTTTGGGAAATATCAACTATGGCTATGCCTTTTAATATTCCTATCCAAATTCCCCGTCGCTTTTCATCAAATGGCCATTTTATTTTTGGCTCCTAAAATTTCATACAGCTGTGAGGGCTCAGGATACAACAATACATGCCCCTGTCCAGAACCAACTTATGATACTTCAATATTCACCAGAACGATTATCATGGAATGGGATTTGATATGCGACAGGAAGTGGCTGACAAGTTTCACACAAACCTTGTTTCAGTTAGGAACTTTATTAGGCAGCGTATTGTTTGGAATGGCTTCTGACAGGTGATGTTCTTTTTATAATTATTTAGATAATTTTTATTTCAAACAAATGTAAACAATAAAATTTTTACGAATTTTTCAATTTACGTGTTTTCTTTTTTTAGGTTCGGCAGAAAATATCCACTTTTAGTAGCCGTGGTTATCCAAATATCTTGCGGAGTAGCGGCCGCGTATGTTCCGGATTACTGGGCGTTTACATTCTTACGATTCTTTGTTGGCATGTCCGTTGGCGGTACCATGGTCACTGGATTTGTCATTGTGATGGAATTTGTTGGAACTCAGTACAGAGACGTCATCTCAGCACTTTATCAAGCACCATTTAATTTGGGCCACATGATGCTACCGGCGTTCGCATATTTCTTCAGAGATTATTCAGATTTCCAACTTTCAATATCTGCACCAGTCATTCTTCTCTTATCATATTTCTTCCTGGTGCCCGAAACGCCAAGATGGCTGATAGCGGTCAAACGTACAGACGAAGCTATTAATATATTAGAGCGTGTCGCTAAAGTGTAAGTGTCTTAATTGACTAATAGACAATCATTTAGCCTAATTGGATTCTATTACGGTAATGTGTTATTAAACTATCACGTGTTATTTACAGAAACAAGCGTCCTACAGACAACATCAGAGCAGATATAGAAGCCTATCAAGCATCCATAGAAAAACATCAGTTGAAAAAAGGAAATATATTAGATCTTTTCCGGACTCCAAACTTAAGGAAGAATATTATAGCTATGGCGTTTAACTGGTTGACGTGTAGTTACTGTTTTTATGGAGTATCGCAGTATGTGGGTCAGCTAAGTGGCAACGCTTTCATCAACGTAGCATGCAGCGCCAGCGTGACTCTACTGGGTACATTTGTTTCTATCCCTCTTATGAAAGCTATAGGAAGAAAGTCTATCGTGATAATTTTCCATCTCATATGTGCAGTGTGCTTATTAGTTTTAGCAGTTATACCTGAAGGTGTAGGTTCTGTAGTTTGCGCTAGCATCGGTGTCGTAGCCAGTTTTATTGTTTTCGTAGTTGTATATTTATATTGTACAGAACTGTTTCCGACTGTTGTTCGTAATGCGGCTCTTGGATTCTCATCAATGGCGGCTCGAATCGGCTCTATGATAGCTCCCTTTGTGATAGAAACGAGAGATAAAGCATTGTGGATGCCTCCGGTCGCATTTGCGGTGCTGCCACTGATAGCTGCTTGTATAACTTTTGTTCTACCCGAAACGAAAGGTTGTGAACTTACAACCACAATAGAAGAGGGCGAAGAGTTTGGCAAAACAAAGAAATAATAATTACAATGATATTAGTTCAGGAACTACCTATATAATGCATATCTAGGCATTTAAAAGTGACGAAAATTTAAATTTATCTGCCAGTCATATTTTTCAAAATGAATCATTTACTAGTAGTACTTTCATTAATTAATATTGGCGATTTATTTTCTCACAGTGGCCTTTATTATAAGGAAATAAATGATTCAATTATGTGTGTGCAGTTTTTAAAATTGCCATACTATAATTTTTTATGTATAAAATAATAGCGAATAGTAAATGTATTTTAAACATGACAGGAAAAGTTTTGTATTATTATACCTTTAAACTTCTTATTTTACAAGTTTAAAATAGTGCCCACTTTATTGTCAATTAACATAAGGGTTAACTAGTAAGTTATTAAGATTAAGTGATATTTCCTAAAATTGTAAATATTATTTATATTATCTAAGAAAGAATTGACTGCCTCGTTGGTCTATTGGTCGCTAAGCGTGACTACTGAGCATGAGGTCCAGGGTTTGAATCCCGGGTCGGGTAAAGTGTTACTGATTTTTTCCATAAAGTGATTGTCAGTAGCAGCACGGAGACTGGATTAGTGCCCGTTAATGGCAATAGGCTCGCCCCCTTTTATATTGGGACCTATAACATAACTGGCGAAATGTGGGTGTAGCTACTATATGTGCACCTCTGCCAACCCCTTCGGGGAATTTAGGCATGATATTATTATGTATATTGTATGTATCCTATGTAAGAAAGAATTACAGCATCATGACTTGAGCATAGTTGTCGGGCTTAACATTTCCTACTCACGTATTGTGTGTAAAGCAAGAAAGCGACTTTTGTAATACCGACTTAAGATTTATCTTTTGATAAGTTTCATTTTTACAATCCCTCCTGTATAGGTTGTATATAGATTTATATGTTTTTATCTTTATTTAAAGAACAACGGTTAAAAAGATAATATAGATTTATAGAAAGAAACAGTTTACGTCACAGTATCTACCAAATTAACTTTTTCATTATTTGAATATCTACTAACTATACCTACCTTCTATTAGACATTTACTATTTCTGATAACTTACAATGCCTCGACATTCGACTTCGACTAATATAGTACCTACATATTGAAAACCTAGATTAATTATAAATGTCTTAAATGAAAACTTGTAAATTGCATTGTTGTTTATTTCTTCAATTTAGTTTTAATATAATGTTGAACCTTTACCAACAAATTAAAAAATAATAATCAAAGAATCAAACGAGTTGGTCGTCCACTACTTACGACCTAATGGTTATTTTCCTTTTTCATCAACGATAACATTCTGAAGTCGTATAATGTGTACCGTCTCATTTACACTGTTGATTTCCGTCTGTTAATTACTTAGTTTTGAGGTAGTAAAGTAATCTATATAAATACATGTTTGCTGTTTAAACATGATTCTCTTGTTAATTTTGTATAATAAATGTAGCGTTAAATGATAAGAAACGTGTGTATTGTTTTCGTCAACCAAGACTGTAACCTAAAAGAGCTGTGACTTTTTCGAAGAACGTTAATGTTACAAATTGTTATCTAGAAGCCTACGCAAACATCAAGCAATTGCAGGATGTTATTACAAAGTTAATAAAAAGAACTAATACGGAGGCAAACAGGCACTTTGTGGCCATAAGCGCCAATAAGTTTTAAAATACAGAAATGTGAAGTATTGAATAAAATGCAAATTTATTAAAGAAACTAGTTTGATTTGAATGCCAAAATTTGAGATGATTCTTTTAGTCGGTAAATAGAAACGTTATCGGCAGTGATAAACATATTTTATCAGTTCCTAATCTAGATCTTCCTTGACTTGTGGTTTAAAATCAAGTGCCACCGGATTATTAAAAAGCAATAGCGCGTTTTTAGGTTTTATGTATACTATATATACCTAATGTATTAGTTATACATAAAGGTCTTGCTGTATTAATATAGGAAAACCTGGTAACATTTACCATCTATTGTGACGACATAGACACCCAAAAGTAGATTAGACGATTATATAATATGATGCAATGAAATACTCGGTATTATGTATTTATGTTTATTTTAGTTAGTATTATAGAACCAGTTGGACGTGTTCACGTGTTTATGTTAGAAAATCGTTACCGTTTACTGTCACGTGCTACATGTCACATCACGCTCGGAGCCCGTAGCCGCGTACAAGGTTCTTGATAGTTGTGACAATATCTGCCTTTTCTCTCACCATCCTTATCTCTGATGAACATAACCCAGTATATAATATTCGAGTGTGATTTACCTTGTCCCTTACCTAATTTTATTGTAATGCTGTTTAAATACAGTAGAAGTCTACTGCTAGCAGTATTAATTAAACGACTACCTTCTTTCTACTAGTAGGATAGTAATTTATTTGAAAGAATAAATATGATAGTGTTTGCGGAAAGGGGAAACATTCAAATTCCGGTCAAGGTTATGCTTGTAATATCGCGAAAGCAATCTATATAATTTTAACAATATGATGATAACTTTCACCCTTGCACTTCTTTTAATTCAATACTTTATTCAAATGGATTGAATTCAAAGAAGTGAAACAGGGAAATACCCTGAAATAGGGCGAAGAGCGTCACACAGTGATGGTGGCAGCTCGGTCGGTTTCGTAGTAACTTAAATGCACTTGGATCAAGAATTGTTGTCATATAAACAGACAATGGGTCCTCAAAACGTGAACGGAACAAACAAACATAATGACGATGTAAATCACACTAATTTTCGGTTAGTTAGATAATAATGAGCTCTCATTATTGTATTAAGTTAATAGCATAATCTCACACACATAACAACTTATACCCATAGTAGTATGTTTATATAATAATATACCTTACTGACTTATATAGAATGATTGTAATTAAACTAAACACTGCCAACTAAGTACAAGTTATTTGTAATAAATAAGTAGTCGAAAGGGCCTTGAATAGTTGGACGAGCAAGGTAAACGTTGTTGCTAGGTTCATTAAATTGCCACAATAGACTATAAACTGATGCAAAAAAAATTACAGTTATACATTATGCAAAAATAAAAAAAAACGCTGGGAAATATGTGTCATCCTAAAAAATACCTGTGATGGATTAACACCCTTTACCTATTTATGTCCAGAACCCTTTGACTAAAAAACAATAACAAAATTAAGATTCACACTGGTTTTGTGTTTAATATTAAGGTCAAACAATATAAAAACACGTTCCCAATACTTAGGTCAATGTTATTGCGTTCTTGTAATATCATTGACGTAACTTGTGGAAATTTGCTTTCATCCCTTAATTAGTAAGAAAAGAGCCAATGATTTTCAAGCCGCTAAACAGTTCAAGAAAAATGTGGCCGTAACGTGAGCCTACCCCTTCAAAGAGTACAGGTATTATTTATTATAGTTTGTACCTTGAAAATTCATGTTAGCGTTTATAAAATGACGTCGTACCATTAGTCACGCATGTCTCACTCATTAAAAGTATACTGTATTTCTGAAAAATATTCCAGTCACGACAGATGTACTAAATATACAATGTACATATTTTATGTAGGTGTAGCAGCCAACATATGTATGTGTACAGAAACATTAAAATTTTTGCATACTTGGCAAAGTAAGAATGATTCGATCGGTCGAGGTTGCCTCGAAGTTTACCACCAGTACGGATGGAACCGGTTCAAAACATGGAACCTTCTCAATGTCATTATAGTTATTTCTTATGTATTCTAAGCCACCACTGACTAACGGTAAAGGCCAGTACCTTGCCAATGTAAATAACAAGTTCACTGGTCTTAAATCGCAAGCGTGGTGAGCATGCATTAGTCAATGGTAGTTCCTTCTTGTTTTGCATTATTGCATTAGCTATGCAGTGGGACAGTTACAAGTTGATATTTGTAATATAATATGAACAAATATGATTTACTTATAAACTTGTATCTACCTCTTCTTTAAATTTCTAAAACTTTATTATTGTAGACCTTTGGAATATCTCGCTTTTCAGCTTCAACTATAATTACTCTCTCACGGTGATCTTAGGATCGGCGTTCGTCTCATTTCAATCAACTACGAGTCACATCCTACAAATTATATAAGGATCTTCCTAAGGCGGACTCTTAATTCTACAGGGAGACTTCGTTGAAAAAGAAAATCATTATGGTAGATTTTTGTTCACTGCACTTTAGAACACGAACGTGGAACCAGTAATTATTCTGTAATTTTGAGTTTATAATAAGAACTTATTTAATGTTGCCTAAAATGCTTGTGCAGGTGTCCTTTGCAAAATTTTCGGTCACATTACTACTGAAACAAATTTTGTATCTATCCACTGAAAATAATAATTAAAAAAATTAAAAAAACACGACTGCCATGACAAAAACGAACAAAAAAGCGAAAAACAAGTTCCATCGCAGTCTGGGTACCTCTTAGATAAGGCAGTGTTCCACAGAACGGTCCACCGACTGCGATGGAACTTGTTTTTCACTTTTTAGTTCGTTTTTTTTCTTGGCAGTCGTGTTTTTTAATTTTTTTAATTATTATTTTCAGTGGATAGATACAAAATTTGTTTCAGTAGTAATGTGACCGAAAATTTTGCAAAGGACACCTGCACAAGCATTTTATTTGGTTAATTTTTTATAGCCTATGTTACTCACGATTGTGTAAGGATTCTAACGACACTCCATACATCAAAATCGGTTCAGACATTCAGAAGTTATGGTCGAATAAAGAAACTCACATATGTACATACATACACACATACATGAACCCTGAAAACATTACACTCCTTTTTTTGGGCAGTCGTGTAAAAAAGAAGAAAAGACATTTATTTTGACGAGGATCAAACGAATCATTATATTTTATTTACTTTCTGACTGTCGTCAATGAAATACTTATCCAATATATTTAAAGTACCTATCTGCTACTTTTAATAATCATTGTTGTATTAAAAAATTAACTTTGAGCAAGACCTACCTGATTTGATTTGCCTAGCAATAAACGGCATTGTTTATTAACAGTGACCTTTATAGTACTTATAACGTTTATTTTAAATTTTGCAAAGGAGCATTTTAGTTTGAGACACAATAATGAGAATTTTAGATATCAGTTGTAATGTAAACATAAGCTATTCGATATAATGGTTCTAGTTAATCAGTTAATAGGAAACTTCGGGAGGTATCATTGGTGGCTATGTTTTATTGTATTTCTGAGCAAGTTCGGAGTAGCATTCCACCAAATGGCAATCATATTTCTTGCTCCACCAGCGCATTACTACTGCCCAGGTACCAACGCTACATGTTGTGATAACCCAGTCTATGACAAGTCGGTGTTTACCAGAACTATTGTTACTGAATGGAACTTGATATGCGAAAATGCTTGGCTCAAGGATTTAACTCAAACAATCTTTCAATTTGGCGTCCTTAGTGGCAGTTTATTATTTGGAATTGCGTCTGACAAGTAGGTATTGTTTCAAACAGTCTTTAATAAATGCCTTGTCTTGAGTCACATTAAGTGGTCCTAATCATTCTATTACAGATATGGTAGAAAGCCAACTTTGATTATATCCGTAATAATAGAGATATTTACTGGAGTGATGGCATCGTTTCTGCCAGATTATTGGAGTTTCACATTTGTCCGAATGTTGGTGGGCTTTGCAAACGGTGGTATCATGATCATTTCTTTTGTCATAGTAATGGAATATGTCGGAAGTGCTAATAGAGATGTGGTATCAGCCTTGTTTCATATACCGTTTACAACCGGACACATATTACTGGCAGCGGTTGGCTATTTAATAAGAGATTACACGTATTTTCAACTGAGCATATCACTCACAAATGTTATTCTGTTGTTTTACATTTGCTTGTTACCAGAAACTCCTAGATGGTTATTAGCCATGAACAAAACCGTGCAGGCAATAGATTTAATGGAACGAGTAGCAAAGATGTGAGTTTGCTCTCTTTTTAATTTGATTATTGTTAATTCTTAAATGCTTCTTATTTATTATTTGATGCGGTATTGTTTCAATTTATTTAATTTTTCAGAAATAAATTACCAACCGAAAACATAAGAACAAAAGTCGAATTATATCAAATAGAACACAGAAAACAATCTGTAAAACCAAAGAGTTCAGTTTTTGATTTATTTCGAACTCGATATTTAAGAACAAATATTATGGTAATGTCATTTGCGTGGCTTGTGTGCAGCTATTGTTTCTATGGTATTACATACTATATCAGCCATTTAACTGGTGATGTATTTATCAACGTCGTTGCCACTGGGAGTGTTTGTCTATGCGCGTGTATCATTTGCATTCCTCTAATCAAATTCTCCAAGCGCAAAACCGTTGTAATTACTGGAAACGCTTTATGCAGTTTATGTATATTTACAGTAGCATTTGTACCTGAAGGCAAGGTGTCTGTAGTTATTGGTTGTATTGGTGAATTGCTTTGCTATGTTATTTTTATTGTGATCTATTTATACTGTACCGAAATGTTTCCAACTGTTGTTCGTAACGCTGCTATAGGGATTTGTTCCATGATGGCTCGAGTTGGAGCCATGATAGCACCATTTGTGGCGGCCTTAAGACCGTTTGGCCAATGGTGCGCGCCCGTAGCATTTGGAATTTTTCCACTGATATCAGCAGTGTTATGTTTATTATTACCCGAAACAAAAGATTGTGAACTATTGATGACTATAGAAGAAGCTGAAGCGGTGGGTAGAAAGAGTCAAAATTCGAGGGCAAATAATAGAGACATCAATATAACAGAAAACGAAGTATGACAATGAAAATAATTTAATGTGGATCATGTAGTATAAAGTTAAAAATAAAGGATTTATCTTTTTATTACGCCATGCTTTCAAATTAGAATAAGGTAGAATATAGAATATCGAGTAAGTACGGTTACACAGCAAGGTGTCATGTAATAAGGCTTATTGGATCACGTAAGGGTTCTAATCTGACGATGCTGACATTGGAACCGGGAAGGCTTCTTGGGCGCGTCAGTGCAAGCCTGGGGGCCGCGGCACCATGGCGGTAGGCCTCCTGCTCTGCACTGCTTGGTATTACACCATACTTGCTGGTAAGTGTTGCATTTTTTATCTATAGGTATACTTTAAATTAAGTTTATGACATGTATTTTATGGTGTACAATAAAGCATATTCTATCTATCTATCTATCTATATTATGTTAAGTTTATTGTTATTGCCTATATTCTTTTTTCAGGCTTCTTCATTCTTTATTGTCCTGTTATGTACCTGATGTTTTTTAGTCATAGATTGTACAGAAAATTAGTCGATACGTTGTTTTCTTTGTGGGAACTGTACCCTGTGGTAAGATGTCGGCCAAGACTATTTTAGTATAAGACTATCCGAATTGTATAATAAGCTAGATGTATTATTTCAGGCTCTTTTCCAATGTTGCTGTAACACTCAATTGCATCATTTCGGTGATTATGTAAATCCAGACGAAAAGGCAATAATTGTTATGAATCATCGCACAAGAGTTGATTGGAACTATGTTTGGATAGCTCTATATCATGCGACCCAAAATCCTGCCAGTGAACTATGCACATGTAAACAAACAGTTGAAGATACCAGAGATCCAAATAATTCTTTAGATGTTCTAGGAAAGTCCAAAATAAAATTCGTATTGAAGGACGAAATCAAAAATATTCCCGGCATGGGTGAGTTGGTCAATCTTAATTTTGGTAGCGATGTAAACAGGGATAAGGACTATAACATAAGTATATTATTTTACTAATTACAGGTTGGATAATGCAACTGAACTATTTCTTGTATGTGAAGAGGAACTGGCGAGAAGATCAAGTTAATCTCTCTCAGTTTGTTGATTACTATGAGAAACTCAATTATGACTGTAGGCTGGTTTTATTTCCCGAGGGGACCGATTTAAGTGATGAAAATCGCCGGCGCAGCGAGGCCTTTGCTGCTGCCAACAATTTGCAGGTACTATTATCTTTATTACCTTAATCTGTAATTCTGTACATGAATTTTTGACCGTGAGTACAAATGTTGCCGAGTGGAACTTTTTTATCAAGTTTATAACGCAGACTTGAAGACGTCAGTTTTCCGGTTCAATAAATATCACTTTCTGTTGTCGACGCTCTGTCCTCGACTTCTTCGTTATTCGTATTCTTGCATAAATTAAGACAACTAATCTGTCAAACAGTTTTCTGAAAGTAGTTGGACCTGGATTTTAAAATGTATGCATATTTTACATACTGTATCACGGAAAAGCATGTTTATGATTATTTGTAAAGAGCAAGTTGTCGCATACCACTCACGTTACCCACGTCATATCGTATGAGAGAGCAGTGATAGTTAGTTGAAGACATTTATTACCAATTACCATTCTCAGTGCAATAAGCACGTACTAATTTATCGAGCAATAATTTGCGTGTTTCATCACAATGATTTCCCCCCTAATCTACCTGTTAGACTCGTGACAGCGGGGCTGTTCTAACTGTCTAATGGGTTTAAATTATTCAGTTACAAATCGTAGTTGCTAATTATCTCTAAAAGTACATTATATTATTGACGGTGAATGTGTCTGCTTTCTGTTAGGAAATTCCAGAGGCATTCCTAGAATTTGTATTAGGTATATATTGTTACGGTCTTTTCAAAGGGTCTCGAATTTACCTACATCTAAAGAGGACATCTCTTTCGGCGGCTGGGTTAAGGGTTTGATACAGAACCACTATCTAGGACCCTGTTAGGCCGGGTGGGCATTACAATTGGTACCACTATAACAGCAATAATCTCGCTTGCTATCACATGAAACTATGTGGCGTCTTTGGCGAAAAGAGATGTTTACTCAAAATATGATATTTAATTCTTCATCACAAGCTGTATATATCTACGTACCTATTTCAATTTCTAATCTCTTTCTCAGCACTTTAAGTTCGTGTTACACCCGCGGACCACAGGCTGGGTAGCATTATGTTCGCGTCTGCGGGAGTCAGGCCTCGCATCAGTCTATGATGTCACTATAGCTTACGATAATCCAGCGCAAACAGAAATGGATTTATTGAGGGGAAAAAAACCAATGCACGTCTACTTCTACTGTAAAAGGTTTGCAAGAACAGTCCGTTTCATATAATATATTTCTTTGGTTTTGTAGCTACTCTGAAAGTTTTACTACAGCATGCAATAATATTGCTTAAGTAAGTTTACAAACAATAAAGAATGAATATAAACTTCCTACATAACAAATGTAACTAATAGATTATAATAGATTGTTTTTACAAAATATGCGAGGTGTTCTCAAACTTGTTGTTCTCGAGTATTGTTTTGTTAAAATGAATGAATTTCCCAAAACAAGAATTGTAACAATGAAAGTTATAAATATGATGTTCGGTCATACCTACATGCAACAATATGATATTTCCTGGACTGTTCTCTTTACAGATATTCCATTGACAAACTTCCTAGGGAGGATATAGCTCTTAAAACCTGGCTAAATGATCGATGGCGAGAAAAAGAACAGAGTCTTTACACATTTCACAATGAAGGTTAGTTTAATCATGCATAATATGTTAAAGGGATATAGACCGCAAATCTACGAATAAGTTCCCCAATCGCTGTTAATTTACATATCTTCACAAGTAACTAAACATCTATGAAAAAGTGTTCAAATTCATGATTTGCTGCTTTGCTATTTTAGTATTGACACGCTTTATGTTGAACGCATTAACAGAGTCGATAAATCGATAATAAATCAACATTATTATAAATAAATCTCTCTATCTGTCACTTTAATATACTTTCTACTGTTTCACTATTTTCAGGTAATTTTATTGATCTAGAATCCAATAGCGCACCTCCATACCGAACTTCAAGGCCACTATTAGTGGCAAAAATAGGATTCTTATTTTGGACAATAATTGATGTTCTGTTCTTGTATTTGTTATTTAATAGTGTCATGTTTCAATTTTGGGTAATTTATCACTGCTTGCTTTTTATTTTTATAACTTGGTATTTTGGAGGTTTCCAGACTATTCAATACAAACTTCTTGAGAAAACTATAATGTAACGTAGACATATAGTTTTTATTTTATAGTGTTTAGAATGATTTTCAAATCCATCTGTGAATTCTCATCAATGCCAAAGTTTTGTAATAAAGTTAATAGTCTTCGTTATCTTTATACATTTATTTCCGTGCTATTAATATAAAATATTTTTATTAATATAAATTATTATTATCGATGTGAATATTGATTGTATAATTTAGTAAGTATTATCTGCAATAAACAACGGGTCAGTCATCAAACTGGCTGTCATTTTCAATATATACTGCACTGCTGGCGTCAACTGGCTGTTAGCCCGTTATATTAGTTATTTCTCACAAATTCACTCATTGCTTTGTATAATGTTACGGCTTCTCTTGCTCTCTTTGCTCGATCGTGTTTAGAAGAGTAGTCGCCTTAGTTTCGGGAAGGAAATAACAAAGAATTGCTGCACTCAACGCTACACCACTGAATATGAGAATAGACACCCATTCTATACCTATATTTACTACAAAGGGTGCAATAAAACCTCCAAACCTTGCAAACATAGAGGCAAATCCTATGGCACTATTTCTTATCACTGTCGGGAATATTTCAGAAGAATATAAGTACACTTGAACAAAAGAAGTGTAGGCTCCTATCAAACCGACTATAGCAAAAGCTAAAGTAGCGGCTCTCATATCGCTAGGAATGAAAATAAACACCAGTAATGATACCGCTGCTATACTGAAACTTGATATCACGCTCACTTTTCTTCTTAAATATAATGTAGCAATGATGACTAGTATTAAACCTGGCGTGAGACACGCAGCGGATAGCATCACGTTTAGGTAAATGTTTCCTTGAAGACGGCCGATGTATTGGTTGATACCGAAAAAGGTGTGTGAGCAAAACATCCAAATAAATGCAGTTATCAGGGTGTACACTCTGATCTTTGGAGTTTTAAATAGGTCTATGAATGTGCCCGTTTTTTGGTGATTTTTGTTTTGTAATTCAAGTCTTTCAACAATGTTTTCTATTTGATCCGTTGGGCGATTATTTCTGAAAATAAAATAATACTCATATAATGTATGCAAAATAAATTTTAGGTACCTAATCGTTAATATAGAATTTTAAGTACAGACTTACTTTTTTGCAATATATATAAGGATATCAATAGCTTCCTTTTTCCTCCCTACTGTGATCAGCCAACGAGGCGATTCAGGTATCAGCCAGTAGTATACAGTTACAATAACCCATGGCAATGACGTAAATAACTGCAAATCTCTCCATTCTCTCACAAAATATGCTATAATTGGAAGAGTGACATATGATAGGAGAAATGGTATTTCCTGGAGTCCAGATGCATAAGGTCTAAAAGACTTTCCACTTAATTCAATTATTAATACATAGCAGCATAACATAGTTCCACCGATTGACACTCCAATTAGAAATCGAAGAATAAGGAAGGCCAACAAACTTGGTGCAACCGCCGAAATAGCCACGACAACAACTTCGGAGAAAAGTGATATCAACACGACAATTTTCCGACCATACCTGTAAAGAAAAGGGTTTGTATTTAACAACTTTTATACATAAAAACAAAGGAATCATTGATTATGAATTAGAAAACTAAATACTTAGTCATCTACTAAAAAAACAAAGTATCTTTTGTAATTTTTTTGTAGCTTTTACACGTGGCTTGCACGTCCACCTTAAAATACAATTATCTACGTTCAATGACACTACAGTAATATGAATTTCATGAGGGAGATTTGTGTTTCCAAAAGTGTATGGTACCTATTTACTCATGTTTTTATGACTTTATGGAGTTTATTAATTTAAAAAACAATTATTATTACCTGTCAGAAAAGTATCCAAATATTAAACTTCCTGCTAATATTCCAATTTGCATCATCGATTGAGCTAAGCTCGCCAAGTATGTCCTATTACATATAAGGTCCCATTCACTAGTGACTGAACTCACAATACTGTTGGTGTCATATTCTGGGTTTTCACAGGGGCAGTAGTTGGTTACATTGTTGTCCAAACACTTGTACTCTACACTGGGTATAATAAATACTACATTATTTAACTGATATTCGGTGGGAAATCTTCCGATTGTAATTAGAAATAAAATCCATGTTTGATACTTTCCAAAGCGCCCGATTGCCGTTTCTATAAGATCTTCGTCCATTTTATGTAACTGAAATATAATAGTTATATATTATATTTAAGGACAAAGACAGGTAATTTGTTAGTATAAAGTAAGTAATATTGTTACCACATGGACACACATTTATAACACATGGATATTTTACCTTTGAATATTATTTTGTATTATTTTTCACTCCACATACTGCAGTATCATTTTAATATATCAGAAATTAAGTAAAATAAAGAACTATTCTTTTAGTTTATTTTAAGTTATCTTTTTTATGTACGACACGACATACACTCACGCATGGATGATAGTGAGTTAGCACAGTGTTTGTGTATCTATCTCTCCATAAAATATTTATCAGAATCAGTCACGTCATTAGATTAACAGCTTACATTGTTATCTTAGAGAATATATGTATTTAAATTCACGCTTCTTTGTTTTGCAGTATTATGAAATAGAGATCTATCAGTAATTTTAGATTGCCTAATGCCTACAATGTCTTCGTGTCGACAATTTATGTGTAAAGATTTTTTTTTAATTGCCTGCTATCTATATTCTTTTTAGCTTCCGTATGGCTTCAAACTCAATATTGAAGGTTTATGTGGAAAATTAACTATGTAACATTAAACGCGGTGTTATTAAACACTATTTATTAAATAAATAAGTGTCTTTTATTATTTATTTTCGTGATGTGACAAATGATGTAGTCATTATTCTCTAAATATAGTAATATATTATATTGTATTTACTTACCTACTTAAATGTTATTCTTTCAAAAATAATGTAGGTTAGTAAAACAGGTATCCTGAAAACTGCTCCACCTTATTTTCAGGGCATTTTTTTTTTGCTATTATCTTGTCTGAGGCTTAGAGCTACCATAAAAATATAAATAAAAGACCGCAGTATTTGTGTACCATAAAAACGCAAAACTACGTAAAGTTAAGATAATTTTGACTTATTATCTATAATTCAAAATTATCTGAAAACTTTGCGATGTAGATGTACAATTATCTACAATCGTCTGCACTCAACTCCTTGAGAAAAAATATTTGATGCTTGTTTTGCTATAGCGTGAGTTTTATGTCATATCATAATATCTCGAAAAATTCACTGATTCAGGAAGGCATCGTTCTATCAAAAGGCATTTCAGTTTTACAACTATTAGATAAAGAAAAGTACTTTGGTATCGTACCTATATTAGAAAGGAAAGGAAACCTATAGTAAAATGATATTGGCATATCTATTTTTAATCCTTGCTCAAATAAAACATACCGATATCAATGTTCCAGTCATATTTAATAAATCTAGTCCTGTCACGCTAATTCTGAATACACATGAATCTTTGGTAAACCATATAACTATGAGTAAAATCATGTACCTAGGCACAATTATTTTAAGCATTTACATTCTCTCTTTGCTCTATAGTATTTAAAAGAGTTGTTTCTTTAGTTTCTGGAAGATAATAACAAAGAATTGCGGCACCAAAAGCTCCACCGCTGAATATGACAATAGATACCCATTCTATACCTATATTAACTACAAAAGGGGCAACAAAACCGCCAAATCTGGCAAACATTGAAGCGAAACCCATCGCACTATTTCTTATAACAGTAGGAAACACTTCAGATGTAAATAAGTAAACTTGTACAAAAGATGTATAAGCACCTGTAAGACCTATTATAGCAAATGCAAAAGTCGCGGTTCTTTGCTCACTCGGAATGATATTAAATAGCAATAATGATACCGCGGCTGTCAAGAAACTCGTTATTATAGTAACTTTTCTTCTAAAGTAGAGTGTAGCGATAACAACTATAACTAAACCTGGCATAAGGCATGCAGCCGAAATCATCACGTTTAAATATATGTTTCCTTGGAGACGTCCGATGTATTGGTTGAGACCGTAAAATGTATGTGAACAAAACATCCAAATAAATGCTGCTATAATTGAGTAAGTTCTTATTCCGGGAGTTTTAAACAAATCCAGATAGTTGCCAGTCTGATGGTGATTTTTGTTCAAAAATTCAACTTGGTCAACGATTGCTTCAATATTATTTGTAGGCCGATTATTTCTGAAAATAAAATTAATTTTATAACCAATGATGGTATAATTGATTTATAGTAAGTCTACTTAGAACATACATATTTAACTTACTTTTTAGCAATATATGTGAGAATAGCAATAGCTTCTTTCTTTTTTCCTACGGTAATTAACCATCGAGGTGATTCAGGTAGCAGCCAGTAATAAAAACCCACTATGATCCATGGCAGTGACGTAAATAACTGTAAATCTCTCCATTCTCTCACGAAGTAAGCTATGATAGGAACGGTAAAGTATGCTACTAAGAAAGTAATCTGCTGTAGTCCTGAAAGGTGTGGCCTAAACGATTTTCCACACAACTCCACAAGTAATACGTAGCAAGCTAACATTGATCCTCCAATTGTAGCTCCACTTAGCAATCGGAAGATTAGAAACATCCAAAATGAGGGCACTAGAGCTGTAACAGCTACGAAAACTACATCTAAAATTAGTGTTATCAACACTACGATTTTTCGCCCAAACCTGTAAAAAAATATATTGATTTAACCAGGATTTACATTCATCGACTAATTACCAGTTTTCTTGTTAAGTTGAATACGTAGGTTAATATCAGCTTTAGTGTAAGAAAAAAAGAGCTCTGCGGACACAATAATTACATCACAATACACGACACAATAATACAGTGACTTCATTATAAATGAGTCTTGCCAAAATGTATTAAAAACCTAATTGCTAAAAATAGATAAGTAGGTACATATATTCTACGATTTAATCAGGACAAGAGTAGGGGTTATGATACTAAGAAAAAATATTACCTATCTGAAACGTATCCAAAAAATATACTGCCTGCTAGGATTCCAACTTGCACCATTGACTGAGCTAAACTTGCTAAATATGTTTTTTCACAAATCAAGTCCCATTCACTTGTTACGGAACTTAAGATCGCGTTTGTATCGTATTCCGGGTTTCGACAAGGACAATAGTTAGTCTGGTTATTGTCTAAACATTTATACTCAACACTGGGTGTTATAAATACTATATTATTTAATTGATATTCTGAAGGCAATCTTCCAATCGTTATTAAAAACAATATCCATGTTTGATATTTACCAAAACGTCCTATAGCTGTTTCTATAAGATCTTCGTCCATTATGCACTACAAAAAGTTTAACTTAACGCGGAATAGATAGTTAACTTAATGATTGATGACATGAAACTTAAATTTGACTTGTGGTTGGTATTTATACTTCACACTAATACTTTTATTTTTGTTCATTCGCCCACATGCTTGTTACGCAACCGATTACATTATAGATTTATAGGTTTGTTTGATACACTAATCGGAGACGCTAGTAAATCGTTTCGACGACACCGCAGGAATCAAACATTTCAAAGCCATCTGAAATAATTTATTACTTACTTATCGGTGTCCAGGTGATGGGCTCACCGATTGCAATGTTATCTAAAATAATATATGTTATAAATGGTTTATACTTTTTACATTACTTTGCCGAGACAATAAGTTATAACTTAGAAAAAAATGTATTATCTTCTTCACAAAACCACATAGCTCAAAGAACCACGTAATAAACCAACACAAAGGACATCTACATTAACACTTCATAAAGCGAATAAGTCTACCTATTGCTACAAAAATCCTATTAACTTTTCGTTTGGTTAAGTTGACTATATAGACTATAAGTCGGCTCTACACCCGTATGTATTATAATGTATCTACAGAAGACGTTAATATATTGTCACCTTGTTTTAAATTAAATAATGTTCTAAACATTGATAAACCAATGAACAATGGCGTATTGAAAAAGGGAATTCTTAAATGTTGTCTTCCTACATTTGTAATGATCTTATGTATCTTTACACCAAAATTAATATGACTATCGCTGGCTAGACGAATAGAATAGCCACTTGTCTGGACGGGCTGCATGGTGTATTTTGACTGGTTGGCTGGTTCTAGTTGGTGATCATCTGTAGGTAGGTACTACTATTGCTAATTATGTTTTCTTCTCCTCTTGACTTATCAGTGATACCAGCGATCATCTCATTAGCGAATATTGAGAATGGAAAGTATTACACATAATGAAACAAGTTAGGAAAGTATAGTATTTTTGTATAATAAAAAAAATTCATTCATTATCACAGCCTATAATAATAGACCTTCTATAGTCGATTAGCCTTAGAATTAGTTTTATAAATATTCATGTAAATATATATAAATTTACAAAATCTTGAGAACAATAACAATTAAATAGTCTTTAAATTAGGTAGGTATAGTTCACATGCTTAAATCGTACACTCTTTGCATTCATACACACGATATGCAATAAACTTCACACTTGTTATTAAAAATACGAATACTTGTAACAGCGTCATCATGGCATAGTCCCACTCACGCTTCGCCTTCTTCTAATGTGTCGGGAAGTTTCTTTCCACGTGTGTCAGGAAGAATAATACATAACCCTGCTCCTATTAGAGGAACTATGCCGAAAGCTAGAGGCGGAAGCCAGGCGCTGGTATGTGCCAGGGTAGCGACGAAAGGGGCTACCATTGAACCTATTCTAGCTACTGTAGACGACAACCCAACGCCCGAGTTCCTTACCACTGTGGGGAAGAGTTCACCGGCATATAAATAGACGGTGGCGAAGGATATGCTCATCCCCCACAGCCCGATGCAACCGAGCGTTAGGTGACCGATGCCTGACTGAGGGACGACGATGATGAGGAGGCAACTGAGACCTGTCACGCAGTTAGCGCTTATTAAGGTAATTTTTCTGCCGAGAAGTCTGTTTGCGTAGATAGATACCAGCGTACCGGGAACCTGAAAGGAAAATGTTCCTAATTAATATGATAAAGTCATACCTTCTTATAGATGTTCAAAGGTTTATTGACAACTACAAGTATAAATCCAATGAATAGCAAATACATAAAATAAGATACATGATGATCAAAGGTCGTTCAGTGATAATGAGCGCGATGTGTGCCATTTCCCAGCATGAACTCTAGTCATGAAGATAAACAAATGACTACCTATTATTATGATTATTTACCAATGTGACAATATTATTATTACCAATCTGAAAGATACGTTTTCGGGTGAAACTCGTTAAGATCAAACAGTTAATAATTTTCCAGTGTATTCGCTAGACGGAGATAAACCCTATCATTTGTGTACAAGACCAGTTTTATAATAACATGGACAGATGTATTATATTAAAATTATTTTCAATTCCATGGACTTTAACCATGGTTGCGGTGGATTAATATAACTCGAGCGTCCTAAATCAGATGCAGACTGAAACGGTCGCGCATTGTTGGATTACGAGAAAAGTACCTACTGTCAAAGTGTGATCGTTAAAGGTCGTATAACAACAAGATGGGCCACATCCTTGTAAATAATAGTGCACATAGGTACTGCTTTTAAACAAAGCTTTAAGGTTTTATTTACCTACAAGAATATGGCGATTGTTAGTTGTTAAGTAAATTTTATAAAATGTAAGTTCTACACAAGTTTGCTCCACCTTTAAGGCGAGGCAACCCAAATGCTCTTTAATATAAACTAAAACAGAAAATTTTAGTTAGTTAGGTACTATATCTTGTTTCTATAACATAAAAAACAATACATAACATTACGCCTGTATTCCTCGAAGGGGTAGGCAGAGGTGTACATATAGTACACCCACATTTCGCCAGTTATGTTGTAAGTCCCAATGTAATAGGGGGCGAGCCTATTGCCATCAACCGGGCACAAATCCAGACTCCGTGCTGCTACTGAGAATTACCTAATGGAAAACTCTGTAACACTTTGCCCGACCCGGGATTTGAACCCAGGATCCTATATAGTCCTCATAAACTTACTTTACATTTTAACGTTCCTAATGCCCTTAAATTGCATTAAGATTGTTTTCTACCAAAAGAGATGTCAAGTTTATATACTTATTTTACAAGCTTAGTAACAGATTATACAATTACCTGAATAGCGGCCGATATAGCGACATTGGTAAATATATCTCCTGAGATGTGGCTCATATACTGCGAGACTCCGAAGAAACATAATCCGCACACGAACCAGTTAAAGCAAATGGCAATTGTGCGCGCGCGCAACCTTGGCGTACGGAATAACGCCAGGAAAGATGCATGCTCATCTTGTTTACCGCTCATATCAACAACGATCTTCTGCGTAGATGACGCTATACCTTCTGTTGGCCGGCCATTCCTGTAATGGATACCATTCTGATTAATTTTAGTGTTGCAAACGAATCCTTTTCTCTAGCTGTTTGATTTTTTTTAATTACTACATCAATGTGTATTAGATTTGATGTACATTACACAAATTATGCGTACGAATTATACGGATTAGTTAAAAATCATTTAAACTTGTACACTTTCTTATACCTTGTACCTAAGCGATAATGAAAAATGTAAAAAAAATGTAATCTGTATTTTTGCACGGTGAAGGCAGAAAATAATAGAATAGCATGGTTTTCTTACTTTGGAAACGATTGTTCTTACGTAAAGATTATTTATGACAATCAATCATTAAAATTCTTTCCGTTCCAAGAAAATGCCAAAATGCTTTTAGGTTAATAATAAAAGAATTTCAAAACAATATAGCAATATGTCTGAAAACTCCTTACATCTTTGCTGCAACTTTCATGATCTTAACAGCTTCTTCATTTCTCCCAGCAGTCAGTAGCCACCTCGGAGATTCAGGCAATAGAAAATAGTAGCTCAAAAACAAAACAGATGGCAGCGAAATAGCAAGTTGGAACGTATTCCAATCTCGTAAGTAGTACCCAAATAGGGGTAAAGTTAAATGCCCAAAGTTAAAGGGAATTTGGTAGATTATGCCGACAGTGTCTCTGTATTTAGCCCCAATCAGTTCCATTGTAAGAACGAAGCTTGTGACCATTGTGCCTCCGGTAGCCACTGCGAGGAAGAACCGAAGCGTCGTAAACATGTACCAATTGACAGAATATGCTGTGGTGACTCCTGATATCAATTGAAGGAAGACCGCTGCTAGGAATGGATTGCGACGTCCGAATCTAAAAAAATAAAGTATTTATTATATGTATAAGTTACGATGAGGAAGAATACTTTGATGCTTTTTAATTTTATATTTAAGTTGTAAATAGTTTTGAAGTAGGTAGAATTTAAATGTGTAAATGTGTATAATTGTTAGAATTTAAACAAAATTATAGGTCTGATAAAAAAAATATGTAAATTTGTTAAAATTATCATATTTAGGTAAGTAGAGCGATGAGGAATATTATACAGCGAACTTTTCCGTGTTTGGATTTCGAAAAGATGTTATTTAACTTATTACCTATATGTGTTTTTTAATCCTAAACTGTTGCATAAACAAGAAGAGATGAGTTTGGATAAATGGAAACGAAACGCTTCTATTTATTAGTGCTTGTTGAAAAATAGAAAATACCAACATATTTTGCATGGAGCTTAATACTGTTTAAAAATGTTTCATAACAACAATATAAATATTCTACAGAATGAAGATACGAACTTATTAACTAAAACGTGACTGAAATGGAGTCTTGTAGCAACCTACTCTGTTCAAGGATTCTACGTTAGGGTTATCAATAAACGTGGTAATGACCCAAGCTCACGGATATCAGATCAACAGTTTAGTTCTCACATCTATGTAGTACCTACGATAAAATGTTTCATTTGTACAAACAGGATGCACATATGTGCATCTTAATATAGGCATACACAATGACCCCTTAAATTGTATTCGCTAAAGTAATCGCATCCGGAACTCTCACTTTAGCGACACAACGACGTGCAGCAGTAACTGCAGGATGTGCCAATTGGTCGAGGATCGCTACCGAATGTGATTCAAATATTATTGTATCCGAAGGACTACTTACTAACCTATCGGACAGATGCCCAAACATCATGTTGCCTACGAGAATACCAAGCATGAAGATAGTTTGCGTGAGGTTCTTCAACCATTGCCTGTCACACACAAGATCCCACTGTGACACAATCGTTTCTTGGAAGACTTGGTGATTGTACTTGTAATTCGTACAATTAGCGTGGCATACATTGTCAAAAGCTTCATCTTGTTGGGTTGTGGCACAAGTGAAGTTCATCGGCGGTGCAAGGAATATAATGCTCATCTGATGCCAGGCCACGGGAAACTTGACCAGGAATACGACGAAGCATATCCATATTTGCCATTTTCCGAGCGCTCCAATGGCTTTCGTCAATGGATCCTCGTTTATGTTTTGGTTTTCAACGTCTTTCTTTTCGTTCTCCAACACTGTAAATTTACAAAAATACATTTATAGTATAAGTCTTATTATTTATTTTCTGCACCATTATTACAATAGTCATAATATACAACTATACATAGTCATAATAATAAATAGATTTTTCGATCGCTAAATATACAAGTAGGAAGTAAGTAAGTAGGTAATATAGTATCTCAGTTTATATAACAGACGTTTAATTAACATAGAGATGGCACTCTACAGTCATTCTAGTCAGTACACGTGAGCCACGTGTATTCAATCTAAAACTGATTAACCACATGAGATCGCAACCCGCACAAAAAAGCAACCGTACAATATGAGCATGTTTTCTATAAGTCTTCATTATTTATGTTTAGCTGTGTACATACTTATACATAAAATTATAAATCGCTACAACAATTTAGAGTTGTGATCAACTTGACACCCGGTGATCTATACCTCTAATATACCTCTAGATAACAAGTGCCTATCGATTCGGTTTTATAAAATGGGACAACATCCGCATAAAAAATGTACGATTAATTAGGTTCGCAGACGGCTCTACTACATCTACCCGAATTAAGGGTGACAAATCGATAACCTAATGAATTCTAAGACTGTAATTTGTTTATAGACCATTGCTTATCAGTGTGTTCAGATAAATACTTAAACACCAAATACCATACAAAACAAATGTGTACAAATACTAAACAGATTAATAAAATAAAATATTTTGCAAGCGCAGGATCGCTCGTGACGATCTTTAAAAAAAGTTCCTTGATACATTTTAATATAGGTAGGTCACAAAAGTCGAAGGTATTCGGTTATCACGGATCATGACTGTTTACTTGATCTGCCTGCAAGGCCATGTTTATACTTCAGTGCATGAAATGCCTTGGCCGTACGATGAAATACGCAACTTCTCATTAGACTAACATATTTCTTAACACGTGCTATCTACATGAGGAACATGCATGTAACACGAACATTTTGTTTTTTTTCACACGAACAATTTGTTTTGTATACCTATACTATTATATAGGTACCCATTTTTAAAAAAGCAATTTAAAATGCGCAATTTACTATATGCAATTGAAAGTGAGTTCTATTAAATATTTCAGGCATTATTGAGATTAGTTCTCGTTATTTTTTATGTTCCACACTTATCTAAACTATTGGGCTAGGCATATTACTGACGGTTGCGTTTCTATTCTTATGATTAAAATACGCAGAGAAAAAACCTTGATTAAACTTGTTTTGTACAACTAAAATATTCTGCAAAAAATATTTATTATTCGGCGCCGGTCGGTGTTGTATCGTGAAACTCTCAAAAATAGATAAACGAGATTAAAATACTAGTTATCTAATTAACAGGAAATAAAATAAATATTAAGCATAAATTAGTTGTTTTGATAATAATGTGTATCTTCTTTGTACATAAACTTAAGAATGTTTATTTAATATGAATAATTATAATTTGACCTTTGTGTTCTCTATTTGGTTATCATGTACGGAGGAGTCTGCGCGTCGCTCGTCGCGTCAATCTTCGTTATCAGTGGAACGAGGAGCCAAGCCTCCACGCGACTAATGATAAAATAAACATTATAATTAACTATTCTTCGATATGACAAGACTGAGTCATCACTTAATGGAATACGTAGTCGTTTACGTACACTAGAAGTAACTTATTCGCCATTACCAACAACTAACTAAGTATAATGTTTACAACAATCAAGTTTAAGTAGATAATTAAAAACTTCCTCGATTTTACTTCTTAGATCGTGGGAATGTAATAAGGTATTTTAAACTTTGTTTCAATATAAAATATAGAAAATTTAATAACACACATGTGGTCTCTATGACCTATAACGTGCACGTATGATTTGTGTAGTTTATTCAACTCTCTTGGGAAAACCAGCTTAGAAGTGTTTTATTTCTAAGGTTGGTACTTGGTAGTTTATGTTAGGTGTACAGACAGAAGAAAAGTTTTCGAGACTTGTTATTTTGATGTTTGTTGTCCTCGCACCAGATGACACAAACAAGATCACCGCACACCGCACGCCGTACCGTACAGTCATGTAATGTACAGGACCTATACTTTCGAAATTTACACTCATTTTATTTATAAAAAGTCATGTAACAAGTACTTATGCTAAAGTCAACAAGTTGCTGACTTTTGTTGGTAGATTCTTGATATTCAATATCAGTTTTGGATAAACATTAGTTTTGGCAAACTGTAAGTTGTTTTTAAACAAACTTTCTCACAGCATCTGTCTAGAGTGGTTATTAAAATTATTACGTATTATTGTATAATTCCACTGAAAAAAACTATTTACAATCAGTCAGTACCCCATCAATGATTTTTTATTAACTTGTGCATTGTAAAGGTATACGACGCGCTATTATCAAAGATTACTAATTCGATTTTGCCTTTTAATAAGTTGATTGATCTTTAAAAAAATAATAACTGGCATTTTCTTTGGCTATTTGTCTATTAATTATTTGCCACATTGACGACCTGATTGGCACAGTGCTAATTAGACTGCTGCGCTAAGGGTTGCGGGTTCGATTCCAGCACGGGGCAAAAATTTGTGCGATCCACATTTGATTGTCCCGAGTCTGGGTGTTTGTGTATGTGATATTTCATGTTATTGAAACACACCCACGATACAGGAGAAATGCCTAGTGTGGGGCGACGTTTTATAAATTAAAAAAAATCGTAACAACAGAAATTGTATTGAATGCATGCGGTTAGGTTTAGGTTTTGGTAATAAATTTCCGGTAAATCAGGACCGTAACAAACAATTTCCACGTTAATTACTATTGCGAATCACAGTACAAGGAATAAGGCACTATGTGTTTATCAATTGTCGTTTTCATGCATTTAACATGATTACTAACTAAAGACGCATAAGAAATAAAGTAAAATAGCTAAATATAGTACCTACAGTTAACACTACTATTAACTGTACCTACATATATAGCTATTTTCTTTTATCAGATTAAGGTACCTACTATTTACTGCACCTGTGATGAATAGGCCCTGTGTGAAATTTATTTAAGTACATTAATAGTTATACTTGTATCAATAATACATAATAACAGCAAAAAAATGCAGTACATTTACAATAAGTAATCAATGTTAGCTATGAGAACTGTGGCCGCGTGCCTATGCTATTCAACCGCTCGTATATTGTGTCCGTGTCAGGATGGAAAACTACAGCGAGTACATTAACCCCACGGAGGGTGTCATTACCTATATGCAATCTCCAACCAAATTACTTTTTTCTCGATAATAGTCAAGTTCCAAAATGATTCCCGTCAAGTGTTATGACCGGTTATTGAGAACTAACTGTACAACAACTTTTTTGGAAGATGTGAGTTATGTTGGAATAAATTTAATATTGTTTTAAAAGCGATAGGACTTTGAGAAAGAGAGCTAATCGAGCGTATCACCATTGAATTGCCGCCTTGCCTTGGACCACACAATAACTTCGATGTTTATGTATTTAATCTTATTGATAACGCATCATATGGAATGATGTAATTAAATGTCCGCGTTGCTCATCAAAAGCTAATGAGGTAAGAGGTCAGACTAATTTGAGTTTTGTGTAGGTATTTAGTTTTGTTTGTAGCCATGGGGTGGCTCGGAAGTCTTTTATTCTCATGTGAATTCCCATTCTTAAAAAGGTGAGAAATTACGCCGACGCGACGCGGTTGGAATTTGCGGATATTTTTGCGGAAGCTTCGTTTTAATGTGCACAGGAACATTTCCTGAGATGCACGATCGAGGACAGCTTTCATTATATTTTTATAGGTTCACTGCTTCCATTTAATGACAAATTTCATTATAAGGTACTTTACGTATTTTTTGTCAGTGGTAGATAGATTTCAGACTTTAACGTAAAAATACAATTATTTTAGCCAAATTTTCATTAGGTACCAAATAATCTAAAAATAATTTAATTAAGGAAAAGCAAAAAATATTTAAATTTTCTTAGGGTAGGTATATTTTCAAAAATAACAATACATATTTAAAACCACTTACTTTTGTATGATCCTCAAGTATCGTGATGTTTTAGGAGACTGTCACACAAACGGCGAGATGTACGTCAGTGGCGAGCGGTCGCACCGTACGTATGCAGCAGCGCTTAGCGCCGCGCTCCAACACGAATTGACAAACATATGCACGTGTGTAAGTATATAGATAGCCGACACTCCTCCTTGATGAAACTCTGACGTATTCAACACTATCAAAAGCTCGAAGGCACCATTACAGATGCCAATCTATATTCTGAGTTGGGTTGGTCAACAAAAAAGTTAGAGAAATGTTCTAAACTAGTTTTTAGAATTCTTTGGTCCCCCGATCTATGAAATGCATATGAGAAATACTGTATTGAATGCTTTGCATAATCTGGCCTTAAGAAAACAACTCTTCTAAAAAAGGAAATAAGTGTAAGGAGATTGGTTTCAACACAAGCATCGTAACAAAATGAATTTATGGATGAGTACCAACGTGAATGAAATATCATGTTTTTTAAATAAAAACGCGGTTTCGAACTTGTATTACTTATGTCATAATTTTTTTTTGGATTGTTTACTTAGTATAACATCGCGCCTGTATGTTCTAAAGAGGGCAAGTAGGCAGAGGTGTACCTATAGTACACCTAAATTTTACCAGTTACGTTATAGGTTCAAATGTAATAGGGGGCGAGCCTATTGCCATCAACCGGGCACAAATCTAGACTCCGTGCTACTACTAAGAATTAACTAATGGAAAAATTCAATAGTATTTAGCCCGACCCGAGATTATAACCTAGGAACTCATGCTTAGCAGTCGCGCTCAGCGACCACTAGAGCAACGAGGCAGTTTTTGTATTCTTTAGTTTTAAATATTTAATTTGAACTTATTCCGATGGCCAGAAGACTAATTTGACTCATTCAACATCATCAACATACGACTCGAAACAAAACCACTTTAACCACTCTATGTTATATTATGTATGTAACTATGTAATAACATACTGTCAATAACTTATGAGAAGTATTTTTCTGTGGTAACTCCTGTTAGGATCTGCCTCGTCAACTAAGAATTTGTGTGTAAGGTCACTGGTTTATTGGAGTGATGTCTTTCGACTATTATTAATAGAAACGCGTAAAATACCTTAAAGCTTAGACGTAAGAAAAGCTTAACACAAACCTGTGCGAATGAACCTCACTCTTCGACTCTAACTTTGAGAGTTGGAGGAAAACATTGAAACAAACCAGAAAACCATTGATAAGTTACTCCTGTGTCTGTCTGTTCTACTGTTTGTTATTTATTACGTAAAGCGGAGTTTCAGAGAAACAAGTTGTTCGACTGGTTGTATTTTGTTGATCCATATTTTTGCACCGACGTAAACTGACAGGGTTCTACTTCAATCAATTCGTGTTAAAAGTTGTTTTAATTTTGATTCTAAGTACTTTGATGTCAATGTTTTTTAATATATTTACACTGACACCAAAACTAGTATAAATAGTAGTAACTAAACTACTACCTAATCTAACAATAGAAATAGAGAACCCTCAAAATCGGGATTTTTTGTGTATTCCATATCTTGGTTGCTTTTACAATAGGGTAAGCTTTACTCGAACTAGATGTTTCTAATAAATAGACCTAAAAACTAAAACTAAACGCACTAAAAATAAAATGCCTAACTAGTAACATTTTGTAGAACTAAGAAACTATGTTTTATTTATTGCGGACAAGAATCGTTATAGCTTAAACTAGCACGAAGGTTAATAAGCTCCTGAAAAAATATAATGAATGTATATGAATTGCTATAACGTATGCGGTAAACACATTTACATAAACCGTGAGAACCGGAAAATCTCACAGAAAATTGTAAGTGGAATAATTAAATAATACGCTGTACAGTACATACTTACTAGTCCCACCGGTTTTCCTAACGTAATGCACTTACACGACGGGAATACCCTGGTAACTGATTTTTTTAAGATGTTTATCTAATGAAACATTTGAGTCGTTTCAAACTAACTACGGCTTTTTCGTCGAAGCTTTGACGACCGTGGTATATTACTAGTTGTATTGTTGGAGAAGTCTCGTAGCTACCGCGTTGATCAGTCGATCTACGAGGTTAAGCAGCGTCTACCGTGGTCAATCATTGGAGGGTTGATCGTTTTTCACACATCAAAATTCCTCTGTGATCAGCCTGATCTGTTTCCGGTTTTTCATTCAGTTTACCGTCCTGGCTAGTCGCTGGCTCGTCCTGGCTAGATTGGATGCCGTTACCGAAATCTAAAAATATTATGATAGTTTTAGTTGTAAAATTACATGCTGAAATGCTGTAGTTGTACTATACACCTCTGCCACCCCTTCGATGACGTTATGTTATGTTTATTATAATAATATCGATAAGTTCATAGATTTAACTGTAACTTATACCTCTTTTAGGAGAGTGATTCCTGGATAACCCTTTGAACATTACATACCTTACCACATAAAAGTAGTCTAATAACTAAAATGGTGAGTAACGAGACTTTTCCCGGTTCATATGAATTATAAAGAAATGATGTCTCAAGAATATAATAAACATATCTTCATAGGTATAATAGTAGATAACATTATAGATTTGTACCTAATATTTACGATTTATTAGGTTTCCTTTCTTGACTTGAGTTAGTGCTTGATGGGTGTGAAACAATTGCATCTTCATAATGCCTATTATCTTATAATAAAATATTTATGAGTTGGTTGCAACATAGGTAGTAAAGCTGTGGTATAGCTACCAAAACACTACACTAGGTCAGCTAATCAGCTGGTAAAGGAACGCTTTTACGATCAGCCCCCTTACCATGAACTCTTAAAGCAGGACAGTTTACGTTGTCGAAGCGAGACGCCACATTACACAGCACGTAGCAGCGTCTCGTTTCCACATCTTAAACTGTCCTGCTTTAAGAGTTCATGGTAAGGGGGCAGCTTTTGGATGCGTGACCGACTGCCGTACTTGGCTAACCTGTGTCAGATCTCCATCCGGTCCTGTTGGTCATCTTATTAATATGATGGTGACAAAATAGAGAAAGCACACGTGTGTAGTAACTAATTGTTTAGTAATTTCCTGAGTATTTTATCGTAGATAATGACAGCTTACTGAAATTCAGTCACTGAGAAGGATAATTCTTATGGAGTAATATAACGTGAAGGTACGGATAGGGTAGAAATAAGAATGGTAGGTAGTACGACGTTTATCATTATAATTATTCTGTACCTTTATCATAATAACTCTAGCTAATAATGGAGACAAGATGTGAGCTATACCTCCTACGATGAAGCTAGTCACATTTATAATTTCATCAATTTATAGTCTAGGCATGCTGATTGCTGAGCTTTATTTAATTTGTATAGGTTAAAAAGTCAATCGACAAGAATACTGTCTTGTATCAAAAATACAAAATGTAAACTAAATGAATACGACTTCATAAGATTTTGAAACTCATTTATTAACTAACATGTGTGGCTAAAATTAGCCATAGTGAAGGTTATTGAGTTATTAGACATAAGTTGCTATATTTTATGTATGAAATACAACTTAAGAGCAACGTTTCTACATACGCAATCTTTGAACGTCACCATATTTTTGATCTAGTAGGTAGTAACGGGTATATATTTGGTCTAAGGTACTAACTAATATGTATTAGGTACCTACTAATACTAACACACGCTTGTTTTTGGAGTTTCTCAAGGCTCAATGTTAGGACCTATTTTACCTGTGCCTCCAATAAAAATGCAAAAGCAACTGCATGTCTGTTTGTTACTGTTAAGTTGAACTTAACCAAACCATGCGTAATTAAATCCAAGGAAAAGTTACTTTTACATCGGAATAAACTTTAGAAAGCAAAACAAAGCAAATGGTGAAGCCCCAACCCTAGCATATTCGTAGAATGTAGAAAGTTAATACTTATTACCTATAACAGGGGGCTTACCATAAACCCTTATACCAGGACTGTTTTCGAAGAAAAATTAGCTGTCCTGTTATTTTGTACCATCATCATGTAATGTCCAATGTATCTTTTAATGATGGAATTTACCGGTTGTTTTACATATTTTATACGAATGCGGAGTTTAATATCTATATTATGTATTAAGGTTTGGCAAACAACTCTATGGTATGACAACTATTAACCCAAAGTGTTAATCAACCACAACACTTACGTATGTACAAAGATTTCGAAAGAAGGCAGGTACCTAATTAATATTTATTTTCTATTCATAGCATTAGTAGGTACCTACCTAATGACGTAATTACCTAGTGACATCATTGCTAAAAGATTAAAGAAATAAGCAGAGGTGTTATTTTTAACATACGTCTATAGGTACAAGGTACAACCACATTTCATTTGTTCCTTAGCCTTACTAAAGCCCTATATTTAAGACTGATTAAATGACTAGGTATCACTTGGGTACCTACAGAATGCGCCGAGAATGCCGCGCCGTCGCAGCCTTCTGCGAAGAGGTGATGCGCGCGAAGGTGGCGGCCGAAAACGAAACAGTGCGAACAAACTCCCTCCTCTTTCGCGCTTAATTTGATGAACTTGGGGCAGTTCGTCACCCAAATAGATAGGTCTGAGTAGGCGTGGTGAGCGGGACCCACAATAAAAAGGCGGATTGGGACCTGTCGCGGGATGCGGTGCAGTGTAGCCAGATCCCGCGTTCCTCGACCTTAGGTAGTACGGTGGACACCCCGGGGTTCTAACCGGTAAGAGTGACATGTCTCCTCCGTCCGGGACTATGAGGATTTCCCTAGCAAAAAAAATGTTCGGTACCGAATACGGAATCGATTTAATTTTATGCCGTGGTATATTTGGTAAGTTTAAAAATACATATAAAGACAAACACAGCAACTCCTCCTTTTTGTAGTATGTTAAAAATAATACATGATTTATTTGTCAAACTTATCTGGCAAATCACCTTACAAGAATAAAGCTAAGAAAGAAACTTAAGACGCCATCTATCTGCGACGAACTGTATACGCTGCTAAAATTGACTATAATCACAGAGAAAATTAGTATTATAATCTATATATATATAATATATATACTATATAATCTATATACAACTTCTTCAGCTGTGTAGTCGGCAAATAGATGGCGGTAGTGTCGACGTTTTTAAAAAGTCGACCTACCCAAGTGTGACCCGTCTACAAAAAATATGACTTCATTAGTCTGTCTGTCGCTGTGAATGTCAACAATCTATCTTAGCGGTAGTTTCCCATCGCTAAAGTGACTTACTTGGAAACGAAATGAATTTCGTTCTTTTACAAATGTTAACTGATAACGTTCCAAAGTTTGTAACGTTATTAAAACCTAAACATAATACCGTTACAAAAAAATAACGATATTGAATATCGTTTTCGTAGAACGAAATTTTTAGTTACGTTATAGGTACATACGTATCGGTAACTTGAAGCAATAAGCAATGACGTTATTCGCCCTCCATACCAGCTACCGGATTCAAGTAATTAGTTCGTTAGATAGAGAGAGAGTGCGCATCGCAGCTATCCAAATTCATACTAATTTTATAAATGTGAAAGTCACTGTTTGTCTGTCTGTTACCCCTTCACGAGTAAACCGTTGGGCGGATTCTGATAAAATTAGCCATGTAAAACGTTTAATACCCAAGAAGTTGCTGTGTGGACAGCGCCCGCAGCCCGCAAGGTGATAAAGTTGGCAACGGCGTGGATCGAAGTGAATAACGTTTTTAATTTCGTTATACTAACGATTATAATAACGATATAGTTATTAAACCGTTTTGGATTTCGTTCCGTTTCTTAGTTTGAGGAATTAATTAAGTTACGTTCCTGGTGGAACGGTACTAAATAACGTTACCCGATCAACGCGTATCGTTATTTTGAGTAACGTTTCATGTCTCTGCTATAAATCAACCGATGACGTTACGTTTCATGCATAATATTTTACATCGCTTCAACCAATGCCATAAAGCGGTCAATATTTGCAACTGTCACATGTCAGCTTTATGACTTTGACATACGTCAATTTGTTAAAGTAGTCCTTTGTAAAACCACGTGTTTATTATCACTGTCGAAGAGTTGTATATCTTTAATTAATAAGCTGCTTTGCCGTACGTACATATAAATACCATAACGAGATGGGTGTAATACAGAGGGTGAAGTAAGAATATCCATTAATAAGTGGTGTGTATGTGTGACGTATTAATAACAGAGATGTAATTTGTTGTAATGTATTTCGCAGGAAACCTACAACAAGAAAGGGAAAAAAGGTACTGCAATCCAAAGAGCCAAAACCCATCGAAGGTCCCAAACAAAGCCTGTTTCTTCAGGGCCGTAATCCTTCAGAGCGCACTCGGAAACTGTTGAAAGACATTTATGATTTGAAGAAACCAGATGCAGCGTACCTTAGTCGCAAAAATGATTTTGTTCCATTCGAAGATGCAACTCTCATTGAGAAGTAAGTACTAATGACAAGTCTCAAGGCAATTGTAATGTTTACATCAACTGTTTCTCAACATGTGCTAACTTCACTTTACTACTGTAATGAGCATGTTTGTGCCAAATTATCTTATACATACATAGTACTGCTTTGACATGCATTATACACTAATCATATTATATTTACACTATTCGTAAACATCATTGTTCATATTCATTTATTCATAAAATATAAGCTTACAGTATACCTATGCAACCAAAACGCTTATTATGATGATTGGCGAAGAATATATAATACACTTTAATTTTACAAGACCAACCAGTATTGTAATCACTTTTTACCACAATTACAGGCTGTGTTACAAAAAAGAAGCAGCATTATTTGGAGTCGGCTCACACTCAAAGAAGAGACCCCACAACATAATCCTTGGGCGTACATTTGACTATGGCATACTAGACATGATAGAACTTGGAGCCGACAACTACAGAGCAATGTCAGAGTTCCATAACATGAAAGTGATGGCAGGAATGAAACCTTGTCTTATCTTTAATGGGCCTGCGTGGGATTTGAATCAAGATTTAAAGAGATTAAAATCACTGTTCACTGATTTCTTTTGTAGAGAAAAGGTTTGTTAAAATGATTATTAGATGTAATTTAATATATATTTGTAAAATAGCTGGTATTTATAATGAAGCTGGTAAGCTCAAAGTGCTACATACACCTCTGCTAACTACTTCAAAGAACACAAGTCCAATGTTAAGTTACAAAAGTATGTCTTAAAAGTGGGGTTGAGTATAAAAAGTAGGTGTTAATTTGTCTATGGCAACCATTACTTAAACTTGTCTAATAAATATATTTATTCTGTCACAAGACATACAATTCCTATAAGTGCTTCCACCAAAATGATTTAAAGTTTAAAGTACTAGCAAAAACTAACATTTCAAACAAAACCAAATAATAATTTCAACTGATTGGCTTAATTACTATCAAAAACGAAACATATGAATAATTCAATGATTAATTATTGTATTATCCATTTTGTGGTTCTTTTTTGTAAGAAATTTAAAATGTTACCACAGTTTTTAATTACACAGAATTATTTATAAAACTTGCATATATTTCAGGTGGAATGTATCAGACTGCAAGGATTAGAGCATGTCCTAAGTTTCACAGCCACTGAGGGTGGTACTATATATTTGAGATCATACAGAATACAACTGAAGAAGAGTGGCCAACGAACACCCAGAATTGAGTTAGAAGAGATTGGTATGTATATCAAAGTAACAGTTGGCTATGAGCTAGAATAAATCCAGCTACAATCTACAGTCTGAATATTGTTACAAAACTAAAAGAGTTCTTATTTAATATCAATACTTAAAGCAGTTTTTTGGTTGTGTTGTTTAAATTTTATGACATTAATTCCTCAGGTCATTTCTTATAGTTAGCTTTTTGAATTTGAATTTTGAATCTTTAAAGTTACAATACAATTGTTCTTTTCTTATTTATTTCAGGTCCTTCAATTGATTTCAAGCTACGGAGAGCCCGATTAGGATCTGATGATCTGTTTAAGGAAGCATGCAGAGTTCCCAGAGAAGTTAAAACAATTACAAAGAAAAATATATCGAGGGATGCATTTGGTTCAAAGATGGGTCGCATTCACATGGGCAAGCAAGATATCCAGAGACTACAGACACGCAAGATGAAGGGATTGAAGAAGACACCGGAGGAGAAAAAGAGAATGCTGATGAAGAGAAAGAAAGAAAGACAGGCAGCAAGGCAAGCTCAAAGTGTCGCTGCAGAATAATAATAATAAATGATTATATCCATATTTTTTTATTTTATTGATGCTGTCATGTTTCTAATTTCTGTATGGCATTCTGGACGTAACAGTATATGCAACACATAGAAATTGTTGTTTATGTATGTACCATAATATAATGTTTATTTTTTTATAATTTCTTCCTTTTTTTGCTAGCACTACCATTATATACAATTTAAATTATACCTTGCTCTCGGAAAGTAATATTGAACATCATTGGAATGTATTACTGGAAAGTGGAAAGCAGTCCACGATCGGAATTGTGCTTTAAGGGCAAGTGCTTATTAGGCATATGTGCGATTGTAAAATTAATGTGACTAAATGCCCTTAATTCACAAATTTGTAATTATTGTGTTTATTATAATAGTGGTCTCAAACTGAATCTAAACTATGCCACTGGCTTCCAAAGCCTGGAGATCACAGATCATCACAATTTAACCTCAATTTTAAGTAAATGCGCAGCAATTATAAGCAGCACCTACGCTACCGGTGACTAAGTAATGAATCAAATTTAATGTTTTGCGCCCTTTGTCCAAATACAAATAACGCGTAACCTTTTATGGAAGTAGGTAGGTACCTACTTGATTACGGAAACATTACGTTAATCACTTGATTTCATTACCAATTTTGTAATTATATGGAAGGAAATGGTTTTTTATAGACAGTTTCATTTACGATAGACTTGAAAGATAATTCGAAAAATCTTGCATTTTCTGGAATTAAAAAAAACTAGGATGTACCCGCATTCACCTCATTACAATTTCAGAGGAGCTTAGTTGACACCTCATCAGTCATCTCAGACAGTCGTGCATCTAAACCTAGTATCTAAGTTGCACATTTCTTCTTAGGTTCTTATAGCCTGCTTACCTTTCGGGGAACACAGGCATGAGGATAAGTTTAAATATACGATACATACATTATTCATAATGAGTGGGTATCTACACAAATAGGATATCTTTTATTGCTTCGTGTTAATCTATTGATAAAGTAACTACACTAACTATTTTCCATACGTAATGTTTGTTATATGTACCTACCTACCTAACTGTACGTGTGTTAATATTTACCATGCAATGTGGCAAGTTAATTTGTTTTAAACAAGTCACCTATATTATAGATGTGCGTTGGTAGGTAGGTAGGTAATTCTTGCGTTCAGGGACTGCCTTATAAAAGGACGAACATGAGCCTCCTTTTTTCAGTCAAGTTGGTAGGCTAACGGAATATATTATGGTACCGTCAACAACAAAATTATAAGGTCAATGTCAAATATTAGAGAGAAATACACATCAAATCATGCTATAGTCTAAAATTATAAGAGAGTATCCAAATAATGATCTGAGAATATAATTTTTTGATATTTTAATAAACCTACGGCTACTTTTGTTGTTGACTGTACGTCATTATTTAGGTACTTACATCTACTTACCTATCTACACAGAAAACCAAAACAAGTCCTACTTGGGTATAATGTAGGTACTTAACTAAATTCCGATTCTCGATGTTGTTTGACTAATTAGATACTTATCTAACTAGCAAGTTTATAGGAAGTCTAAATGCATAGCAAAAATAAACGATTTTGGGATGACCTAATCAATATGTACCTATCTTTTTCGCACCAATAACTACCTAAGCACCGTGCTGCAATCGTTTCTCTACCCACGGCTCTACGTGATCCATATTAAATATTTAGCCTCTAGTTCAAAAGTCTGTAATAATAATTAATTATTTTTTTATTTTGATTTTCATCATTATAGTTATCTTGACCAGAAGTGTTTTATTAATAGGAATATGAAATGAGCAAAAAATTTACTGTCCGTGTCGACGCGTGGCCCTTATTAGGCATAAGCAGTCTTACTCTTAATGTAAGTCACAGAATACAGAACAAACATGTAAGTGAAATTTAGACTCATAGTTCTTTATTAAGTACTTATGTTCGTAAAAATTGAAAGGTTTTAACCGAGAGTTGCATAGTTAACCTTTCGGTTGTAAAATAGTTGGTAATTGTTAATTTCCGATATACATCAATGTCGTATTCATACGAAAACGCAGTCGACACAACATTTAATGTTATTAAGTTACCTAGGCTATATCGATATTGAAAAATATGTAGGTGGTAGGTATCAGTCACGAAGTAGGTCCCGGAAGAGAGTTAATTATTATTTGTCTGCAATTTAAGCTCCTCTTCTCGTTTACTGTATTAGGTATGTGTTTTTGTTCACCAATGCTTTTGGGAAGGTAGAGTTGGTTTCCGTAATCGAGTCACGACACCCCTCATGTGCTTCATCGACTCTGTTGGGCCTCGGGCGCCTGATTGAGCCAGCCTGATCAATCAAGTGTTGTTAGGTACCCATTAGCAGGAGGTAATGGGCACTAACGAACCAGTTAACAACACCAACTAGTTACCAGTCTTTTATCTATCCAATTCTTGTAGCCAAAATTTGTTCTTAATATGTGTAATCTTTGCTTTGTCTACTTTACAAAAAAACTTTCGATCTTAAAGAAGATCCATTCAGCCACATCCCATTGTTGGAATAAAAACGATGCCCATGTTCTTATGAGACAAGATACTGTACTACTACTGCAAGCCATTACTTTGAACGCTGCGCTGGTCGTGTTACATTGCTTTAAATGTTCAACACCATTCGCTAATTTGATAAATAAATTATGATACAATACAATTCTGATGACCGGAACCGGAACCCTTCATGATTCGTGGGGCGACACGCACTTGATAAAGTCATGTTTTGTGCCGGAAGTTTTATTTTATTTTTATTCATGTGAGGCTCGGGGCTACTTTGCTACTGAACAAATAAATACGAATTTAAGCCACGCCCTTGATGAGTGACATTTTACATAGAATTGAATGCTATGCCTTGAAAAGTAAGATAAGCCTTAATTTATTGATTGTATCGTTTAAACACGGGTTATGGAGGTTAGACTTACAGGCACACAATGTGTTTGAAAACTTACTGCTGTTATTTTCAGAGAATTCATAGTTTATTTATTTATTTATTGCATGTAGTTTGACAGAAAACAATTACAGGTTATCAAAACAAACATAGACCCAGTAAGGATGTAGCAGAAGAGTTATTTTAATAAAAAATACAGAAATTCAGTATCTTTCGCTGGATAATTTGGCAGGACCATAACTGCTCCTCTAGCGAACACAAATTATTTTTATTTTTGGTACTTAAGCAAACTGCAGCTACAGAAAACAAGAAATTATGAATTGCATTTATTTATTTTACATTAAAATTATTACAGTTAATATCTACTTACACATAATGCAAAATAATTTCCATAGCTCTTCTAATACCTATATTACAATATCTATAAATCACTCAAATAGTAGTGAATTAAGTGAGGTACGAACCCAGAAGTGTCTAGCGCAGCTGTCCTACACTTGGTAAAAGATGTTGCTACCTAACTTTTCTACCTTTCTTTTCCTAACTTTTTATCCCCTCTTCTCAGCATTCGTTTAATTCGTTAAGGTATTGCGGTGAATTTATTAGGATTAAATCTTGCATGATATGTGATTTACATAAAAACTAGCCAAGTTTAGATGTTCATACTGCATCATGCTCATTGGAGAAGGGACTGAAATAGTGAGCGCCATTGAAGGCTTAAAGAACATACCTACATAATAATATACAATAAACTTTTAGTAGGCATTTAAACAATAACAAACCGTTACCACAACGTAAAACGTACGAGTTACCACATGCCATAAGTTGTAGGTACTTAGGTAGGTACGCAGCTACGTTTTATTCTATGAATGAACGCTACGTTTTTTTATTATGTCCAATTATACATTGATTCTGCATTAATTATTTCGTAGAGATATAGAACAACCGCTTATATTTTAAATAATTTTAAATTGTTGGACCTACGTAATAGTGTTCTAAGGTTAATGGTTGCGCATTGGTATTGATGACGTCTTTAGGTGCCTACCTATATCCTTCTTCCTTTATAGAACCGTATATCAATTTTAGTATTAATTTAAGAGCGCAGATTTATTCCGAATTAATCACATTCGGGAGCCTAGTCACATCCGGGTGACTAAAATATGCCTAGCCAATTTTCGTTTAATAATAATATTTTGGTTCTAGACAAAGAATAAGTACCTACTTACAATAAAACTGGCTAAAGCATTCTGTGTCTGTGTGCCGGTACAGTCGTGTTCTTGTGAAGGTCATATCATTACCGTATCTAGGAACACATTAGGAACTATACGCTATTTAACGCATAATACGGTAGCGGCGCGGGCGGCGGCGGCGCGGGTGCCCTTGTCCAGCCCTGTACTGTGACACAGCAGTGTTGAAAGTTACGGTAACTTACCAATACCACTTTATGCCACCAACCCAACCGCACTTAGGTAGCTACGTCGGTCCCGTAAGTTAATTGATATATATTAAATAGGTAAAGTATCTATTATACTTTCGTGGTAACCATAATGCCGCCCGTAGGTAATTCAAGAAGATATGCCCATTAGGCAAATGACTACGACCTTATTAGTCATAAAATAAGAATATCAATGAATACCTCTGTTATGTTTGCGGTTGTTTTATTTATTATACCCGCGGATACCTAACGGTTTTTTTCCTTGTAAAGATGTCATATAATTTGAATAGGTTCGTTCCTATGATGTAAGTACCTACATGCCAATTGATGAATTAAATGAAAACGTATTGATATACACATGAGGGATTTTTTTGAATGAATTCTTCCAATACAAGTTCAATTATAAATGCTAATAGTAGTATGATATATGGGCGCTGTCATGGATTAACTTCGGCCCCAGTTAAATAAAAAAGGGGAAAAAAATCGCATATTTTTATTTTAAATTGATTATAATTAATATCTGCCTATAAAAATAATGTCGGTTTTATATTCATTGTGTGAGCCGGTTGTATGGTACTTAGACACCTCTTGAACATAATTGCCACATTAACCCAGACATTGATCAGCATTTACATTATTTTTACATCACCATATTAAATTGTTGTCATTACCAGACACCCGGTATGTCTTTTATGTGTTCACTAGGCAATTATTGTATGCGGTACCTATAACTCAGGAGCATAGGTATGGTTACTACTACAACTCAAACGCTGTGGTTTAAGTAGTTGGATATCAACAAAACTTACATTAGAGGCTCTGATTTAAATGTTTGCTTGTGGTGTATGCCTTGCCCTACAATCTACAATAATAGTTCTTACATAATCATATAACGTGAGAAATGTCTGGACTTTAATAGTCACCTTGACCTTTAGGCTAATTTTGGCAGTCCTTCTGGGTCGATAAGCAATTACTAGAAGCAATAATATAACATAACACGAATGTCTATTTACATTCAGCAGTCGTGATGCAGGGTGTAAAGCTGTGAAGCCCTTTTGTAAAGTGTGAAGGTTTCCCTTGCAGTTGCAACGTATTACTGACACCTATACTACAAGTATACAGGGTGTATGTGCGGTAGGTAGCGTCTTGGGGACTCTACCTACCTACCTACCTACTAGTCTATAGATCATTATGAGCATAAAAAAGATGAATTGAAAGTGGCTCTATCTATTTGTGTGACAGTGAGAGGACGTTATTATTATTTTACGTCTTAAGGTGTTTCAAATTGATTGTCAAATCACATTTATATGCAAAGAAAAGAAAGCGGACCAAATATGTAAATAAATATTAGATGTATGCTTTATCTATACTTGCTTATACCAGTTTCGTAATAATAAAAATTTATGTCCTATGTTTTGAATTCTTTCTTTTCTGAACATATTAGCTTGCTATTACCTAATAACACACCTTGTTCGTCAGAATTGTGTCTGTACATCTAATTTATTTCTAGGTCATTTCAGACAGTAAGTACAATTTTTATTACAGTTGTACAGAAGATAGTTAAAGCACGATTACAAAATTGTCTATGTTTAAGTAAAACCAGAAAATACAACAAGCGATCTACGCACTTCGATCTCGTTTGAGACCGATTAATTAATGGTAACGTAACACATAATTAATGTGTCTACGATTTACGATCAGAGGACTAGTTTGCTTGAAGAAAATGTGTATATTATGTTCGTATAATCAATTGTTTTTTTATTGTTGAATTGATTTCATATAGATAAAAAATAATAATATTCCTATTTTTTGTACAATATCTATTATTTAAACCTAGTATTGAAATTAATATATCGAAAGCAGGTAGGCAAGTAATATTATGAGTGTTTTATAGGTATATATAAGGATTTATATAGAATGTCAACAAAGTCGTCCTGTAGGCATGATTATCCGTCATTGTCATCTGCCTATACCAGTCCATAACAGCAAACAAAACCTGCAGAAATAGGTAACTACTTAGTTTAATTATCTGCTATGGTCGCATCGTTGGTTAATTAGGACAATATAAAAAGTCGTCATTGAAATATAAGATAAAATATAAAACTATGTCATGTGCTGCAGTCGAAATGATATAAATAGATGGCAGCGTTTAGTTTGATTGCTTGCTAATTAAAATCAAATTAAAAGCTAATCTTTAAATCATTCATTTGGAAGTTAATGACCTGTTGATAGTAATGCCTTTATTGTTTAGGTTCAAGTCCCAGGTCAGGTCATGGGCACTGTGCAGTGTGCAGTTCTCAGAGTACAAAGCATTCTCTGATTCTAAAACAATTATACACGGTTGAATGGAGATCTTAATTGCCATTAAAACCACTTTATTTAATTGTTGACACCTAAAAGTTTACAAGGTAAAATTAGTTGTATATTGTCTATAGTAGGTAAATACTATTTCAATTTTGCCGCCGCGCGCCGCCTTCACAAGAAGGTGGTGACTAACGACAAAAAGTCCCGATAAAAAGTACCTACCTACAAAGCCTACAGCCTACCATTTAGGTACTAGTACTACATAAAGATCGCAATATGAATGCTAAACTTCAAGCCATTGACATTTGAGAATACCTTAAAGCCCCCATTGTATACATTACAATAATTTTTTGCGCAATATAAAAGGTGACATGAATGGAAACTGTTGTTTTATCGATTTTTAAATAAACATTTATTTTGTTTTTCTGTAATAATATTCTGCCCTAGGCGAGAGGCAATATCAAATCCAAACAAAAGTCTTATAAGTTTTGAAATTATAATTTAATTGAATACAATTCGATTCTCGGTAAGGTACTTTTAATTATATACTTAGTCATAGTCATAATGTTTTTATTTCATATAGGCTACAAAAGAGCACTTACAAAATGTCAAACTAGTTGCACGGTTCCAAAAAGGCAAAGTTCGTTTCTATGGAGAAGAACCGGCAAGAAACTCCATAGCTGTTACTCTTTTAAAAATATGTTGTAGGAATCTTATATCCTTTTCCTTCTTCGAATAGTTTGAATCATAAGTAATGGTACCTACATAAATGCTAGTTTTTTTAGCAGATTTCCATCCGTTTAACAGGTCTATTTGCGAGACCTAATAAAAAGCGTCCAGCCTAGGACTGTCCAGCGTTGTCTGACTTAGGTACCTACCAAAGAGTATAAAACTACTACGTTATACTTAATCCCTGCGAAGGACTGATGCTTACTACGAGACTCTCCGAACCCCAAAGATAATCATAATAATGAATTTAAGACTGAAGAGGACATGGTACTTATGGCACGCTCAGGATTCAGGAAAGATAAGATTAAAACTTTATTTAAACCAGATATGACGATCCATGTGAATCCCCGACGAACAATAAATGTTTCCTCGTCGTACAAGTAACCTTGTATGTAGTTCGCTGTCTCAACTTAGGGGAAAATAAAATTGACTGTTGAAATACCCATTAGAGTGTTTTAAAATAATGACTCAAACCCTCTTACTTAAAAACAATGCTAAAACCTATCTTAACTACTTCTTAAGTCTATTGTCATCTCTATTTATTAGCATGCAAGCGATAGTGACAGGTATAATTTAATCAATTGTTTAACATTGATCATTTTTATTAGTACCTAAATGGGTTAAGCTATAGGCAGGTAATTACTAAAATAAACCCAATTTGTTATCCTTAAACTTACAATTCTAACTAGTACTATTGTTAATAAAAAAAATATGTCATGACTATCCCAATCTTAAATTAGACACAACAAATAATTACATATTTGTTAACAATAGAACTTATAATACTGCGACTTTTTTTAAAAGGCAATTTCAAAAATGTGGAACACAATTTATGAAGCTTATAATATTTTTAAAGAAACATACATGTGTCGGTATATTATAATTCTAACACATTACTACGCTTTTAGTGGATGGGTCTCCACAGTAACGTGACTAATCTGCAATCTTAAAAACGAGTTTATTTTTTAAATTATGATATAACATGTTCGCATACTCTTTCATATTATACAATATTATAGAAACCAAATTTTATATGAAATGAAGTAGAAGATGTCTTAAATAAATTAGTCCTTAGATAAATCAATAAGGTGTCGGGTTTGTTCAAAAATATCTTTTTTAGAGTTCCGTACCTCGAAAAACGAAACCCTCATAGGATCACTTCGTTGTCCGACTGTGAAGGTATAAAGTTGAAATTAATAAAAAACTAAAAACTGTGAAAAAATTAAACTAGAAGTTTCATTTCAGAGACGCAATCAAAAGATACGAACAATGATGCTAATTATTTTCACAATTTTCACATTCAAAACCTATAGGTCCCATGGTCCAAGAATTATGAAATTTGCCAAGAAGGTTGCTTTAATAGCACAAGTAAAGGTATAAATCTAAAAAAATTCAGTAACATCACATAAAAAATAAGAGTATCTTATTTGCAGATAGTAAACTGTCCGCTTATATCAATGTATGGGGGTAACACTTCTCTAACGGCAAAGGTAACTTTGTCTGCAGGTGAGTTCAGTATAATTATCTTCTCGTTAGAACAATGTTATTATTGTAAACATAATTTAAAGTTTGCACGGAACCCTCGGTGTGCGAGTCTTACTCGCACTTGACCCGGTTTTTAGTTTCACATTATTAATTATGCCCGAATTAATTTTTTTTAGTTAGAAGAGTTTTAACTCGACAAAACGCTATTGCTAAGAAGAGCTCTAAATGTACCGGGCAATGGTCTTTCAACTATTTTTCCACTTCTCTCTCTCAAGAGCTTCCAAATATTAGTCTTTTAAGATCCAGCCATTTTCGTCTAGGTTAATATCGTTGATGTCAATCTGAGGGGTCCATTAGGATGTAAGTTTACAGATGAATTTGACACTTGACACTAAAATTGCTCTCTGAAAAGTGTCTACCAAAATTGATAATTGTAGTATTAGTATTCTTTTTTTTAAGTAATATCTCTTGTAAGTTCGTAAATTAGACCTTAACATGAACTCATTAGCGCTGCTCTAACCAACTGAGCCACCGTCGCGGGTTCGAATCCCGCTCGTGTCCATCATTTTTCAAATTTCCTTTATCAATTTAGATTCAAGCTTAGCATGGGCAACATGCTAAAATGGCACCAAAAGTCATATGAACTCATTAATCAAATTAGTCATATTAAGTTGCTGCTTATAGAACTAGTTATTTACTTTACGTATTTATTAAAGAGTTGTTTTCAGAAACTTGAAAACGTGACTTCCTTAAGCCCTTTACTTTTGGTGTCATTCACCTTTCTGTACATATCTAGTTATTGTTCGGTATTTGTACACAGGTATTTACGCGCTGGTATTTAGATACACATTGCGAAAGATGTTTAATATTAATAAGGTAGATTAGGTATTCAGATTAATTTGAAAATTGCATCTATTTACGTTCGATGTTCACCTGTCCCATTCATAAGTGTAGTGTATTTACGAAATTAAATTATGAACTGCGATTTTCAATTATGTAATTGCGATTTAAGTACTAGAATACTTCATGAATCATTTAGCACCTGCACAATAATGGACAATAACATTAAACATTGTTTACACTCTAAATCGCGAAGGCGACGCTGCCGGCGGCTAGGCTGAGCGGCGCGTCCGCGAGCTGTTGCTGTATACCCTTGACCGGATGCCGGCGCGCTCAGCTCAGTCGCGGCGCGGCTCTGCACGTATCCTCGCGTCTCCGCAGCACCGCCGCCACTATATAGCTGCGAGCTCTCGATCCCGACACAGTTATCACTCCAGAGCCATGCGCCTCCGTTCGACGGATGAAGCATCGGACATGCTAATCGTCAAATACTATTATTTTCCAACAGTGCTTAATTCACTCAAAGGAGTAGTAACAAAGTAATTGACATTTGTGCAAGTGATATATATGAACATGAAGTCGAGGAACTCGTCGGACACCCAGCCGGAGCTGCAGGAGTTGCTGCAGAAGCCGCACAGCCTGCCGCTGCTGGGCGACCGCGACAAGCGCGCAACAAGTACGTTTGTTTCATAGCTTTCAGTCAGTTTTAAAGTAAGAGAGTGACGTCTCAATAGCATCCGTTCCGGTGAATGGACGTACGTAGTAAATCGCGCATAACAATTACCTGCCTAGTCATTATTTACTAAAATTTAAAATGATATTTGTAAGTGTTATTCGAAGTGTTCCTTCAATCAATACAGAAGGCTCACGTCGATTTAAGTGCATTTAATTATTTTGTAACTTGTAAAGTGTTCTAGTGCGAAGACCGAATGTTAGAGAGCAAGTAAATAAACATGTCCTTGTAGTTAAAGCAACATTCAACCATACAGTTTTGAGCTCGGTGTCATTCAGCTCGGTGGAATAGATAGATGTGGGACCAATGTTACTGTTTATAGGACATTGAATTCTTATAGGCTCTATAAAGATACAATAAATACGTGTTATTTAAATTGACACGTTAAACCTATTAACGTCCTCAAGTTAAACTCGGATTAGATAATTTCCGGTATTAATTAGCATATTATTATTATTTGCAAATCAAAATAGTTTTAATTTGTATTCTAAATAATTAATCTAAGTATATACCAGTCGATATTATTGCGTAATAATATTACCTACTTATCTACCAAAATCACGATTTTTACGCATTTAAATTTGAAAGAGACTTATCAGTCAAAATGGATTCTAACATGAAATAAGTATACCTCCATATGTAGTTCGTAATTAGACTAAATATTGAATGCATAACTAGCTAGTGTGTTAGTTTCAATCCGTATTTACGAAATAAAGATCGTTAATACCTTAAAATACGTACGAGTTCTTATTGTTTTTTTTAACTCGGAAGCTTATAATTTAAAAGGTAAAATTAGAAGGTATTCACTCGGAACGATAAGGAAAACTCATTTTTACTAAATATAAGAAAGGGTCGTATTTTCCAAATAACAAAATACGTCGTATGGTTTATTTGTTATGGAGTTACGATGTCTCAAGCACTCAAACACTGATAGCATGTAGGTATATGTTATACAAACAAAAGCTTTGAACTTATATCACTTTTATATGCCGAGATAAAAACATAACCATGTATAAAACAATTTATAAGATACTTGCAGTAAGTTGCATCACAGTGATGCATGGCATGTGAACTATGATAACATTATTAATAAATGCTCTACATTACATAAAATATGCAATTAACACATCTTTATGTAAACTGTACATTTAATTAGAATAATTAGTTTATCATTATTTAATACTGCTATAAGTATCTATAAACGTTATTTATTACGTTGCCGTAGCCGTAGCGGCCGTAGCAAATCAACATGAAATTCAGTTTAAGACCGGGCAGGACAATTCGTTCGTAACTGATTGTATAATTTACGCCATTCACAGTATTAATAAATACAGTACCATATTTTGGCACTAATTTAGCACCAGTGTCGTGGCTGCTGGGAAAATTATAAAAGGGGTAGTTTTCGGTTCACGTCACGGTCAATTTCGTCGATTCAATTAGTATAAGGCTGATAAAAATTTTCATTTAAAATCGATTACAGATCAAAAAAATATTTATGTGTAAAACTCCTCATTCTTACAAAATAACAAACATCCTTAATAATCTTCACTATTATGACTTTCAATAACTACAGAGCCCTGCATTTGAGCGTAACGAACTGCTATCGTTAAGACATTGATAATGCTTTTGAATGCGGTAAAGAAATCAGTATAAGTAAGAGGATCTTTAAATTGGATTATTCTTACAAACGTTTCGAGCACAGGCACAATACCCTTAAGGCTCGCTCAGGCTATTCACCTAAATAACCAGTTATTCAACTTATTCAGCTTTGATGAGGTCCTCTACCCTTAGTGACGAGGTTTACTGAAATAAAACCATCTTATATTAATGTTTTTACTGCGTAATAACCAATATCAAGCTAAACCCTACCTCAACATATTTTTACATAGTGTCGAATATCGATAAGTCTTTTACTACATACAGCTTATTTTTTAAAATAGTAGTGCTAAAGTTGTACAGTAATCATGGTAAGGAATCAGTTCTACTTTTACGCAGTCACAAGTTAATAAAAGTTGTGTTCAATTTTAAGATTAACAATGAATAATTTGTTTTACTTCATTGTACACTTTATTTAACAAAAACAATTTACATTATATATACACTCGATTATTTTTTATACAACCTATATTAAAACTAATAATATATATGAATTTATTAGGTTTTCTATCGTAAATTCTCTTTATTACTATGAAAAAAAGGAGAGAAAACTATTAGCTTTCGAATTTAAAATTATATTCAACGTTTACCCTAGTAGACTACTTTCATGATTGACTAACTATTGAAGTATTAGTAAGTTATTTGTTTTAGACGAAAAGCAACGTGTCAGTTACAAATACGTATATTAAAGGCTTTACATGTTCAGGAAATGACAGTCATGTCTGTTCAGGTAACATGTACTCGTAATAGCACATTCAACGCATGTATGTCTAACATTTGAAAAAAAATGTTTGATAGCCGGAGCCAAAACAAGTGTACTTAAATCTGCAAAGTTTGTAAGTTGTGTGTGTGCACGAATGTCTATGATTTATATTGGTTTTTTGGTTTTTTTTTTGCTTTAAATACCCAGACGTGCTATTCTAAATACGCGTACGTGCACTTTTAAATCCGCGTTGAGATTCGACACTGGCGCATAGCGTGGTTGACGTACGGGATGACTTTCGAGATGATGTTAGCAGATCATGTAGGTTGCTATAATACGTAAACTTTTAAGCTCCTTCTATCTTTCTGTGAAGAAGGAAGTAAGCAATATTACCGTTAATATTTTATTAGCCTTTTAGCGCATCTGTAAGTTATGTAAGTTAGGTGACATTTAGTCCATCCTACACAAAGTTTACTTTGATACAAATATCTATGTCACTTACTATGCTGCAGGCAAAATAAGCTAAAGCTTTGGTCAATTAGCGGCTATTTGCCAAAGCTTTAGTAGGAAACTAGGGTCGTGCCATTACAGAGCTTTGTAGTATATTACTTGCCTTAAAATGTATGCGGTAAATTCTAAGCAATGTATGGATTTATAAACAAAAGTATTTGTTACAAAATGTCTTCATCAATCACTGTGAGTTATGGGTCTGTTGATACAAATCTGACGCGGCGCTTCAGATGTATCATAATTGAATAGAAATAATTTATACTTAATTACGATTTATGTTTTAATTCATACATTACTACTGTAAACTTGAGTGACACGTACATAGTTTATTTATTGCAGTGTGGTGTTAATGGTTTTTTTTAATTGATCATAGAAAGCCGACTATGTAAATAATATAATTACCCCGATTAATTAAAATGCCTCTTTAAGGATTTACTCCTTGGAATCATTGATGTTAATCGTGTGTATTGTCTCAGAGGATGACGATTGCAAATATATAGATAGGTAATTATAAATGAAACAAATGTGTTTTTTTATCCAGATAATTTATAAGCTTATAAATAATTATAATTACTGTCATTTTTATGATAGAAGTAACAACATTGTATTCCAAAGATAATAAAATGTATATTAATATCGCTAAGTCCATTTCTTATGTAATGCAATGAACTTAATGGTGTATTATTTCCAGTCATTCCATATACGTTACACTTGTGTTTAAGATATTATTAAAGAATAGCTGGTGAATAATTCAATGCATACACTGCAGAAATGGAAGCGAATATCGTTTTTAAAACTAAATACTTTTAGATATTGCGTTTGTAATGTTACAGTTTCCGTTAAATTATCACGTTCTATGGTGAACACATCACAGACAAATGAGCTTTTAATCTAGTTTATATTTCGTAGCAGGGTATCGTGTACCTTTTATACGAAATGAAAATATTTACGAAAATATATTCTATACTCGATGTTATTATAATGTAGGTACCTCATTAGGTATACAATTTTTTGTTCAGAATAAGATATCGACATATAAATAAAGTTTTCAATGACACCAAAACCATAACGTAGTCTCGTCACGTGCTCATCAACATTTTTGTATTTTTTTTTTTTTACGAGTATAATATTATGGCACGAGCGCGCGGAATCGCTACCGTATCACGTTAATATGTTTTAATTGAATTCATAAACATTGTTATAAACTTGCCAAACTCTATCAGCTTAGCTATACAACATACTATTAAAGCTACGAGGATTTAACTAACCCTCGAGGTAGGGGCCCTAGTCAAGAGGCAAAAAGCTCGACACATAGAAATCGAATAGAATAATAAATGTGTGGGGATGACATAATGTTTCGACTATTTAATCTATGACATAATTACATATCAATCCCATGTATCATATAATTTCTTATTATATTCGACTTTAATTCGTCTCGTTTTGCCATTGTCATCTTATGGTCGTCAATGGATCTTTGTCTGTATGTCCGAACTCTAGAAAACTAAAATCAAAATATCGCAATTGGATGGACCTAAACGAGAAAAATAAAAACAACAATGAAATGAATGAACATATAATGTACTCCTGACCCAATTTCGGTCACGGCGGCCTATTTCATCTGAGACTAGCCAACTACGCAGGAGATATTACATGCACAAGTATGCGCGCAAACACAGGTGCACTCCCTATTCCCCTAGTCTCATAAACCTGATAAACATAATGCAATTACAGTAACGTATTTCAGGAATATACCTACTGAAGATAACTTTGTAGGTTCGAAGCCTACGACCACGTAGTTGCTTGTTTTAACACGTATAGTCTATTTAGCTGTATTTAGTTTGCTATGATAAAATATATATTAAGTGAATTAGAAAGGTATTTTTTTGTGTTAACATTGAAGTACGACGATGTTCGACGACCTGATTGGCGCAGTGGCTAAGCGATTGGACTGCTGCGCTAGGGGTTGCGGGTTCGATTCCCGCACGGGACAAAAATTTTAGCGATTCACAGATGTTTGTCCCGAGTCTGGGTGTTTGGTATGTGATATTTCATGTTTGTGAAACGCACCCACGACACAGGAGAAATTACTAGTATGGGGCGTCGTTTTTTTTTTTTTTTAATTAGGTAACGATGTATTTTTACACCACTACATTTTGCCGTTAGATTACGTTACATTTTTGATACAGCTAATTATGTGCTGGAATGCTACTAAAAGATATCTAACCTGAAATACATTAACTTTTAGTCCGTCACAGTCGACCCCGTACCTCCCACTTGACTCGCGACCACAAGACAAAGCGGTACAACACTAAAAATATGAGACATACCTTTGTAATGCATATTCGTTTGCAGACAACCCAATATTAAACCGTCAATCTTATGTCCAGAGATCAATGAATGAGTCACACGGTTCTTAGCCTCTCGTTACAACAAATATGGAGATAATACAACATTGATCCTTCAGTATGTAAACAAAAGCCTTATTTCAGAAATAGTCTTTGTCCTATGCGAAACTGCTGTTGGAATGTATTGTAAGGTCATTGAAATACATTTTAAGGTTTTCTCCGTTATCTTAATCAAAGATTTGAAGGCTGAGTGCGCCATGTGAGTCTAGTATCACGTAAAAATGACATCCAAACTATTTAACCGTTGTAGGTAATAGTTTATTTAATTGAAATTTATTTTAGACCTATGAATGACCTATTCCATTGAGAAGTTGACGAGAAACGTGATCATAAGATCACACAATTAAATTGTATTGTTGTACAAATGAATAATTTATTACTCCCACTAATATTGGACCGCGGTATCTACATAATTCTGTAGTAGTTTGTTTAGATGTATTTATCTGCAGATCGCAGCTACAAAGCTGAATCATCATTTAGTACTTAAGCATTATGAACCCTAAAGATTGGAAAGAGAGAATAAATGAATAAATTATTATAATTATCAATCGATTGGCGATCTTATAGCTGGAAGTTGCTTACAAAAATAGTCAAGGCGTCAAAACTGTCGCATGTATTCTCTCAGCAAGATCTTGGAGAGGTTCTATAAGAATTTGCTATGGAGATTAAATTTTACAAAAACATAGTGATGAGTCAGTAGCTACGTTACCTTTTGTGAGGTACGAGTAATTATAGTAGTTCGGTACAATACCATCGTGACCAAAGGAAATGACGCCCAATGGTAGACGCCTTCCGCTTGATACGAGGTCTCAAATCAAATTTTGCGTCGGATACCATTCAAAGAACTGCAAAAGTAACATAGGAATTCTTGTAATTCCAATTTTAAGTAGGCAAATGTTGAAAGAATTTTTCTTTGCAATCAATCTACTAGGAAATACACTGAAGCTTTTTTCATGAGTTTGAAAAAAATAAAACATACATGCGTAAAGCATAGAAAATTAGTCTCGAAACATTTGTTAGCGCACCATAAAAACGAGAAAACACTAATTAGAGTAATTAATAACATTATGCATGTCTGCTAAGTTGAATAAGCGAAGGTATGCGTCGTATACTGTAATGTTGTACACCTACCTTACGCCCTTGCATTGTCCATGGTCATTAACATGGCCGTTTGGGAGAACACAGCAATAAACCCTCAAGAATACTTTTGTCATTTGAATTAAAACATATTACTTGAATAATAACTTTTAAACTATCGCGTTGCATGCTGATAATAAAATTGAATTACAACACGGGAATTAAAGCGAAACACGAGTTTTAAATGTAGGTCTGCTTGTAACCACGGCCGGTGCAAATCAATCGAAACGTAAAGCCAAAATTAAATCTTGTGTTTCTCGTTAATTCCCATGTTGTAATTCAAGTTTATTAATATTACTTAAAATAAACGAGAATCTAAACCAGTGATTCCCAAAGTGGTCCAGGTGGACCCCCAGGGGTCCACGGGAGCCTTGCTGGGGGTCTACGTAGGCGTCAATAAAAAATGGGGGTCCATAAGATGTTAATAGGGGTCCACGAAAATTTATCTGCATATAGTTTTTATAAGGGCCTACCTATATTGTTTTAAGTACCTAACTAAGCAGATAACATTTTAATCTGGCAAGCGACTCTTACTTGTCCAAACTTGCGTATTCGATATTACAATTTCGTGTACAGACTTGCAAAGCGCAATCCGTCCGACAATGCTTAGTGCTTGTTTAGACATGATCTTGATCAAGACTATAAATACTCGATGCCAAAGGCATGCTCATTTATTTGTTTCCGGAATTTCGAAAAAGAAGGTGTGAGAAAATTTATATTAGTGTTCCTAGTGCCGGAGAAAAGTAAGTACGTACCTTTTTTTTGTTGTACCTAGTTCTTAAGTATTTTGTTTCGTGTACTGGTCGGTTGATAACAAATGCTTGTATACAATGTGTCCTAGGGATAAGTGACCGCCCGGCGTATTTAGAATATTTGTACAAAATTAAATTAAGTAAAGACGCGTGACGTGCTGCAGTTTTTTTACGATATTTCCTAAGTTTGTTCATCTTTTTCCATTATTTTTGTTTACTGACTAGCCGACATCATAATTTATCAATTAAAATCATTAGACAAAACTAAAATGTAGTAAAAAAATTACTTATATAAAATCACTAAGGCCGCTAAGTCACAAATGTAAATATAATTATTAATGATTTCGTACAAATATTCAAAAAACGCCGGGCGGTCTTATCGCTCGGACACATTGTATATAGCTAACTTAGTAACTTACAGATATTTTAATTGTCCTCTTTCGATTTGAAGACAAACACAGCACGTTTTATTCAATTGTTTTTTCACGAGAGGACTGCCTCTCTAAAAAGGCCGAAAAATCAATATTGCAGAGCAATTACTGTTTTATAAAACTACTAGCGCGTGAACTCATTGATTTAATGAAATTTTAGTTATTGTTTTTATGGTCACTTTTTTGGTCAATTTGGGATTTCGACTTTTATTTTTTCCTACACAAATATGATCAATATTCGATACTGAGTAAACTAATTTTTATTTCTACTATTAAAAAATTGTGGTAAATTAGGTATTTAACATTGATATCGCTTCGTGAAAAAGTCTGTACTTGTCTTAGCGGTTTATTAGTTGGTCCCTTTACAAGCCGTAATACTTTTTCAATATAATGATAATCATAATAATATAAAGCTGACAAAGGCTGCGTTGTGCTACCTATATTCAAATAAAAACTTGGTTACTATAACATTTTTTTTTACAGGGAAGGTAACTGATACAAAACATGGCTACAGCAAAGAAAAAATGTCGACAATACAGTGTCGATTATTTGAAATATGGTTTTGTTCCATCAGAGGCAGATAAACACTTGCCCATGTGCCTAATATGCAATAAAGTTTTAAGCAATGACTCTATGAAACCATCAAAGCTCGAAGATCATCTAAAAAGGTGTCATACTGATAAAATGGGTAAAGATTTAAAATATTTTCAAACATTGAAGGAAAAATATGAAAAGAGACCCACCATGCACAGCATGTTCGCTTCAACATCTCAAAGTAACGATGATGGCTTGCGGGCATCTTACAATATCTCATTACTAATAGCAAAATCTGGAAAACCGCACACTATCGGAGAACAATTAATTTTACCCGCTGTTGAAGAGGTTTTAAAAACTGTTTTGCACAAATCTCCATTTGACGTACTAAAAAGAATTCCATTAAGTAACAATACTGTACAAAGACGCATTGATGAAATGAGCTCTGACATCGAAAGTTTTTTGTGCAATCATCTGCAAAAAAGTCATTTTTCTATACAACTGGACGAGTCAACGTTACCCGGTAATGAAGCATTATTATTAGCATATGTCCGATTTATCATGGAGGAAGAAATTCACGAAGAATTGCTATTTGCCAGAACTTTGGAGACTGACACTAAAGGCGAATCAATATTTAATGTCCTGAGTAATTTTTTTACGGAAAAATCGATTCCATTTACAAACATTATTTCAGTGGCAACAGACGGAGCTCCTGCAATGGTAGGGCGATATCGTGGGTTTATAAGTCATCTCAAAAGAATTATACCAGGACTTACAGCTATTCATTGCGTAATCCACCGACAACATCTTGTGGCGAAACATTTAAGTGACAGGTTGAACCAATCTCTTCATTTTATAATAAACGCTGTCAACAAAATTAGAAGCAATGCATTGAATACGCGTTTATTTGCTCAATTGTGCGACGAAAATGACGAAGACTTCCAACGACTGCTCTTACATACTGAAGTACGCTGGTTGTCGAAAGGTGCATGCTTAACGAGATTTTACTCTGTTTTCGATTCCGTATTAGAGTTCTTAGAAAGTAGAGATCCAGATTTAAAAGAAAACTTGATCAAATTCAAAGGAGACATTGCGTATTTGACAGATTTGTTTAAAAAATTTAATGATATTAACTTGCAGTTACAAGGGGACAGCCTGAATTTAATAAAAACAAAGGGGATAATTTCGGCTTTTCTTGGGAAATTGAAATTTATGAAGCAAAACATTAGTCGGCGCGAATTATCTCAATTTCCAAACTTGTCGCAGGTAGAAACTATTGATGAGGATATCCATACCTACAGTCAACATTTAAGTGCCCTGCATGATGACTTCAAAACCAGGTTTGAAGATATGCTGACGATGGATATACCACCATGGATCGTAAATCCATTTGATGAAACTGAAGTGGCCAATGTATTATTACAAGAGGAGCTGCTTGAGCTAAGCACCAATGAGGAGCTGAAGGTGAAATTTAGAAAAGGCTACCAAACATTTTGGCTGCAAGCAGAAATACACGAAAAATATCCTGGACTGTGGGAAATCGCAAGGAAATTTTTGATAGCTTTTCCCTCATCATACCTTGTCGAAAGAAGTTTTAGTGCCGTTACAAACCTCTTAACAAAAAAAAGGAGCAAACTAAACATCACAGAGCGGGGGGATTTGCGGTTATTGCTCACAAAAATAAAGCCAAACATTGATCGTTTGCTGACACTCCATCAAATACATCCTTCCCATTAATTAAAATTATGTCCACAACCTATAAGTATTACCTTATTATTATTTTTTTGTAATTCTTTTCTTTTAATTAATAAAATGTTATAAAATGTACCATTTTTCGTTTTTATTTAAAATTTAAAATTTTAACCTATCAGAATATAGGGACGGAACTCAGAAGCGACACAATTTTTATTTTTTGTCGACTTTAACAATGTGGTAGGAATGTAGCAGCAGGGGGTCCACCGACACCAGTTTAATTTTGAAAGTGGTGCACGAGAAAAATAAGTTTGGGAACTACTGATCTAAACTGTGCTATCGGGTATTGTTGTCGCTTAGCTTAGTTAACTTCTTCTTTCTAACTTATTCTGGTTAGAAGCCTTAAGTTTCGTCACGCTGTAAGTACAAACACAAAAGCATCTAACAGAAAACAAAAACGAATTATAACTGTTACGTAACGAGCTACGAATATATAAAAACATCGATGCTGTCGAGAAATATTTACCAACTCAATCGGTTTGGAACGAGAAAGTGTTGTAGCTAAACATATTTATTAACATAAAACAATATTAGAGAACACGTTCGAATTATTTTAACGGTTTTATCGTTTGATATATTTTATTTATTTTTGTTTACAACCACCTACGATCTACATGCCTTACTTGACCTTCATATTTTAAATGATTCTTAGAAAAATCGGGTAAATAACATGTCATTAAGATATAATCTAAATACGTAGGTGTTCAAAGAAGGAAAAAGGAAACGTTGGCGATTTATAAACCAGTAGGTACTATAGTAAGAGTACCAATATGATGCTGATATTGTATACATGATGATTTGGGTTTCGTTTCTAGGAAAACTTAGAATATTAAGGAAACCCTAGCTATTATTCCACAATTATATTTTAACCAATATTCTATTCACTATTAGCTGATCCAATTCGCTAGAATGTTTGAAGATGTAAAAGCATGGCAGCACTTTCCGGGCACAGATGTAATAAACACGATCAGTTATTTGTCATGCAACCCACGTATGCCAACATCACTGCTTCTCAGTATTGCACACATGGTTCGCAATAAGTGTTAAAGCACATCCTTCAAATCTCCCCTCAAGTTGAAACAAAGTAGATAGGTGTAATAGCTACCTCTCTTCATTAGGCATTGAGATCCTTTCATACAGGCCCGACCCGGTACGAGTTCCACGTACTCTTATATCATACAATAATTCAGCAGAATTCAGACATACAAAGAATTCAGCAGAAGATGAACGGGAAATAAAAACACCATGACCCTAAAATTAAATTTAAAATTTAAAAAACCCCCAACGCAAAAAAGAAAAGCGGTCATTTAAAAAGTCAAAAATAACACCTATCATTGAGCCATCAAATCCGATCCGAATACCACCTATTTAAGACAATGTCGCGGCATATATATAAAAATATTCCATTTGTCTGCCCCTATATCATTTACGTAGCTGAACCGAATTTAATATAACTTAGTTTTTTGTAATGTACACATTATGTCCTTTCATTTGATACCCCACTTGGGTATATATGAAAATATTCGATTGGTCATCCCCACTTTCATCCCCCATACCTTGTAAATGGCTAAACCGATTTTAATATAACTTAACTTTTTGTAAAGTGCACATTACGCCCTTTCATTTGATACCCCACTTGGATATGTATAAAAATATTCGATTTGTCATCCCCACTTTCATCCCCTATATCTTGTAAATGGCTAAACCGATTTTGATAAAACATATCTAAGAACACTCGCTGGAAAATTTACTTTCTAATACAAAAAAACCGCATCCAAATCGGGTCACCCGTTTTAGAGCTACGGTGCCACAGACAGACACACAGACAGACAGACACACATAGCGGTCAAACTTATAACACCCCTCTTTATCCGTCGGGGGTTAAAAATAGGTTCTATATAATAATAATAGCCTTTATTCAGACACAAAAAGGGTTATTTAGAAAAATATTAATCTTGAGTTAACGACTCTGCTGAGTCGGTGACATCGACAATTTCGTCTGTTTGCCCAACTTTGGCAAAGGCCTCCTCCATTTCTTTCCACTCTACTCGGTTTAGAGCTTTTCTTGTCCATAGTTTTCCTGCTATCACCTTTATCTCGTCTTCCCACCTTCGAATCTGTCTGCCTCGTTTCCTTTTCCTATTTCTAGGGTACCAAAACATTATGCTTCTGTTCCACTTTTCGATGCCTCTTATTGTATGTCCTGTCCATTGCCATTTAAGTTTCCGTATTCTAGTAGTAACATTTTGTACTTTAGTGCAATTTCTGATGGTTTTGTTTTGTACTCTGTCTGATTTTCTTAAATTCAGCATGCTTCTCTCCATTGCTGTCTGGCAAGTTTCTAATTTTTTGCTTTCTGCTTTGGTGAGAGCCCAGGTTTGGCAGCCATAGGTTAGAACTGGTAGCACGCAAGTGTTGTATAGTTTTGATTTGACAGAAATCTTAATTTCTTTATTCTTCATAATTTATTTTAGTCGCCAGTAGCACTTCCATGCGTTCCAATTCTAGTGTCTATTTCCTTTGACATTATGTCAGTCGTCGAGATCTGTTGGCCTAAGTAAGTGTACTCTTTGAGATACTCTATTGGTACACCGTTTATGATGATGGGGTCTTCGGACGCATTTGTTAATGCTTTGGTTTTGGAGGCATTCATCGTTAGGCCTACCTTGCAGCTTCCTCTTTCCAGGTCTATAAGCATGTTTTGTAAGTGCTCTTTTGTCTTGGCGAATAATATAATGTAAGATAAGACCACATAACAAGACAAAACTATATGACATTTTGTGTAATTTTTGCATGTTGCCCATGCTAAGCTTAAATCTAAATTCATAAAGGAAATTTGAAAAATGATGGACACGAGCAGGACTTGAACCTGCGACCTTCGCCGTACCGTGGCGCTGCTCACACCAACTGAGCCATCGTGTCACTGCTTGCACCCATTGAATTTTAAGTTCCCTTTAAGTATTTACGTCTTAAGGGTGACGTCAGGTAATCATGGATTCCAACAGATAATACCTGACGTCACCCTTAAGACGTAAATACTAAAAGGGAACTTGAAATTCGAGCTCGTGTCCATCATTTTTAAATTTCCTTTATCAATTTAGACAAAACTAGGCTAAGATGATATGATCGTGGGTACCTTAATGACGACGGGTTTTTTTGAGGTGATTAACATTTTATATGAAATTGATGACGAAATTATCAAGGACAAAGCCACAACTTATGAAATAATATATTTCCGAAGACAACAGGTAGGTATATATTTTTACTATTTTCCCTTATAACTAGCTATTTTTATAACTGATAGTAAGGCCAAGGAACCAGTTGGACTTGATTGAAAAAATCTTGTTTATTGCGTTTTATTGAATTTTTACCTTTCCTTTAGTGTTTAATTGCTTATTCGTGACAATCAGTCGTTATGAAAATATTATGTTATTTGGTTTAACATTAGGTACTTATTTCTTTTTTTAAATTATGTTTGACATACTTACTTATCGATTCATTATGATCTTTAGGTACTTGAAAACGTTGTAGGTATATGATACAGTAAACCCGTTAAAACTGGGTGACTGGCGCTAAAGGATCTACCTAAAACCTATTTTCTATGTATTATCTAGCTTATCGTAATGAATGTGATGAGAGCGAATGAAGAAGAAGCGTGGTATGCCAGGATCCTAGCCAATGGAAATCCTTGGCCTCTACCTACGGGTAACTTGAAGTATGTATGAACCTAATTAAATATATTTTTAAGCTATTTATTTTTGCTTTTAGTCCGCTCCCGAGTGGACTTTGTTTCGTTTGCCCGCAATTCTATTTATCCATTGATTATCCTTATAACAAGAAAAGTTAAATGTTAGGATTTATGATTTAGTGCATAATTATTTGGTGTCGTGTATTGTCGACCATTATTTAGGTGAATGTGTCATCATTAATTGACGATGCGCAGCGATGATAAAATGTTATAACGTAGTACCGATTGTTAATGTCTATTCTAGGAAATTCTGTAAAATATTAATGAATACATTAGCGGTTATTATAGTTAATGACTTCATATACCAATACATAGTGCCGTAACTAGCTTATGCGCCCGCTCTCAGCGACTTTATTAGCGCCCTTTCTTTATTGTTTGTGTTCCTACTCTAGACATTTCCCTCAAGGGTCTAGCGCCCTGTGCTTGAGCACCGCTGGCACAGCCCTTTTTACGGCACAGCCAATATAGAACCTAGCTAAAACAATGTAAACAAAACTAATCTAGTCGTTACATACATTGTCTGCTCTTAGGGGTGGAACCTCAGGGTGGGACGGTCGGTTAAGTTCGACGTATACATGTATAGATAAGGTCACAACCTAGAGACCAAGTAAAAATCTTCTATAACTGTCACACCCTGAGAAGTAAACTTCTTTACCATCTCTTCATCGTGTTTACTGATTAGTCTCTATAAATACAAGGAGATCATCCTCAGATATATTGGTAGTGGTCGGAAGTGGTCACGATATTAGTTTTGTAATTTCTACCTATGAGTTAAGTTTAAGTTTTATATTTAGTCACACATAAATGCCATACTGCGCACATTGTATAATGGTTTACAATAAATTGTGAGTTTCATTAAGTAACTCATGTATTAGTTAAGTGTATCTTGTGCAGTATTTATATGATGAAGTTCCATTAAGCACTTAAGCTTTATTAGATACATTAAAATAGTTTACGTTAGGAATTTAGAGAATTATACGGTTTTAGGGCTCAATGATTTACGTAAGCTATAAGAGGTTTGTTTAATCAAGTCTAACATGTGGTGAAGGATTACATCGGATATAAAATAAATATTATGAAATTACGGGAGAGGACTGCCGTAAGTATGCGCTTTGGGGTTATTTTAAACTGTTAAAGTGTTCGTTATAAATTGTCAAAACTATTAATGAACACACAAGGGGGTACGCTACACTGTAACTATAGTAAGGAAGTGTATGTTTTTTTTTTAAATAAAACAACGTCGCCCCACACTAGGAATTTCTCGTGTGTCGTGGGTGCGTTTCACAAACATGAAATATCACATACACAAACACCCAGACTCGGGACAATCAATTGTGGATCGCCCAAATTTTTGCCTCGTGCGGGAATCGAACCCGCAACTAATCGCTTAGCCACAACGCCAATCAGGTCGTCAAGTATTTATATCATACATCCGAATAAGTAATATCTATCTTTAACCGACTTTAAAAAGGAGGAGGTTATGGATTTTTATATTTTATGATAACACAGAATATTTACAGTAGACAACTAGTGTTTCTTACGAACTCCTCTTCGTAGGTGTATTGCGAACTCTCGTAATAACTGCTATAGGTTACCAGTTTTGGGTAACTTAACCCGCAACCTGTTTGCCCAGCCTCTTTTGAGCTAGGCTTATTTTTAGTGACATCATCGTCTGCTTTATACTGAAAATGCTTGATGTTTATGTCAACGATTACCTTACGTTTAGAGACACAGAGCTTTTTTAAATAAAGTTTTATTGAAATTAAGCTTCTTACAGAATAAGTTATAAATTAGGTCAAATTATAAACAGTACAAATAATACCACAACCATTAAATAGCGCCGTTTCCATAAATCAAATACAAAATGTAGGTATACAAGGATGCAAGTTTAAACCCAGGTAGGAAAGGGTGAACATTTTAGAAGTCATAATATTTTGGTTGGAGGTATTGTCATACTTGTTCTAAGTTTGAATCCTTGGCTATGTTTGATGATACAATCAGCATAATATTTATCACCGAGATTCAAGTCGTGAATAAAATACTAAGGTCTCCAGCGTGTAATAAGAGTGTCGTTATGCAAATGTCAATTAATATAATAAGTAGTTGTGTCACAAACAAGGAATACGTAGGCAATGTCCATAAGTAGATTGGACAATTTGTTCACTTACTTCCTAAGTCTATGAATTAGGTAGATACCTAGGTTATAGGAATATGATTTCGATTAAAAGATGCTAGTTACCTGTCACTAGATTTAAGATTTATGCAAAAGTAGTTTTGGCATTTACCTATCACTCAGCATACGATTATACCTATTATCAAGAAGATGACTAAACAAAGCAGAAATGTAGGGCCCAGGGACATTTCCCTCTATGTCTTATGTAATTTCTTTAAAAAGAAACAAAATATGAATTATAGAGATAAAATAGATAAAACACCATTTCTACCACCTTCATTTAGAACAAGACAATTGAGTAGAACCTTAGTAGTATTGTCATATTTAATTTTGTAGAGGCAGTTTTTGTTCCAGCATCCCGTATTAAAAAATTCACTCCTTGTCATTGTTGTCTACAAAACAAGCAAAACTTCAATAAAACTGACCGGGGTCTACATAGTACAAATAAATATATTATAGCTAGGACACACCTATTCTACAGACCGGCCAAATTAATGGATACCTTTGTTAAGCTTCCTCTAAACACGTTATAACCGCAATGTGTAGGTGTATAATTTGTAGTTCGATTAAAGCTATTTACGAGAACAACTACTCGATCCATAAAATGTTCTTTAATGATGTTGTTACTTGATGTCTGTTACAAATACATTGTCCGCTCTATCTGTCTATCGATTGCACAATTTGCGTCTTAGCATTGCTAGGCGCGCGTGTGACATTGAATTTACGCATTTTTCGAACTCGACCCTCTTGTCAATACCATATGACCTAACCGTGTGAACCAAATAAAATATACGGAATGACTTATGATAATTATGTAGTTAATTTAGGACAATTTTTTTTGGATATAATTAATGTATGAGAAACAGTGTAGGTAGAGCATAAATAACGTTTCTTTTTCTTTCTTAAGATAAATATTCCAGTCGCGTTTAATAACAACAACTTAGAATAAACAGCGGTGAGTAATTTGTAACTGTCATTAATGAATCGATTGCGAATAAATTATGCGTATCTTTTAGTAAACCCTTCTTTAGTTATTACTGAGTTTAGCTTTAGAAACTGACATAAACTTTCGTGAAGCTGCTTATGCTGCTATTATCCTACTTGAAACATACTAGATTCTTTTCTTTAAAGTAAAAAGTTTAGTTTTAAGCTTTCACACATTGGATTGGGAATAGATCTCGTGTCATGATTTAGGTATCTGTCGGTAAGACTACTTATACTGCGATAAGACTATACAGGCTTAATGATTCGAGAGCCAGACTTTCAGGCTTTAGACAAGTAGGTACTTAAATGACTAAATGATGATAACTTTTACTTTCGGATTAGATTTTGTTGCTTCGTAAATAGTAAAATAATCATGTTTGAAGTACTCTCATCGTCATCATTAGGAGCCCACAGTTGGCTTCTCTGATGGCATACCACTAACCCGATCCTTAGCCTGTATTATCCAGATTCAAACGACCGATCTGTGCAGATCGTCGCTACATCTTATCGCCTAGCTAGGCATACTACGTTTGCAGTTGACTACAAAATACCACTTTAATTAAAATGTGTGGCTTATGCACCGTGACTTTCAAGTTTCATTACTAGTCAAAGCGTAGATAACATTGCAGTCCATAGTTGATACAGTTGACGATGACAGTTGGAGGTAATATCGTAACGTGGGACTCATTTGTATGAGAAACGCGCGACCATCATTAATTCACGACAGTTCAAAACCAGCCACCGTTATAGAACTATATTACGGTCGTTTGTGCAAATAAACCCGTAAAAGAGAGTATTAGGTGTCTTTAGGAGTTTCTTCGCTGATGAAAACAGAAAAGATCGTCCCTACATTAGCACCACTTCTACACTGCAATGTTGATGAGCTTACGTGACAAAACAAGTTGAATTCTTGTGACTTGAATATAAACAGTGATCGGTCTGAACTGTTTACCTGCAGTTTCGTGCACAAGCCCTCATTTAAATAACATCGACATTCTCTAGAAAAAACATTTTCACAATAGAACATTATGCTAATTTAATATCGTCAATGCTATGAATCTAAAGGTCTATTGTAACAAGGGGGGCTAATTAAAATAAGTAATTGGTGAAGGCTGACAAAAACTATGAACTGTCATTCAGTAGGTGACATTGATATTATTTCGACATTAGTCTTTATCTACAGCAGTGTATATAAAATCAACGTTCGTATGTCTAGGAAATCCTGCATCCTTTTAATCAGTGGCATGTATTAAAAAAATCTTTGTTCGAACTCAATTAAACGCTAAAGTGCAATCCCATAAGTTTGGTATTATTCAGTTTTGTCTTCCGAGTTGTTTACTTTTACTTTAACTATAAGCACCTTGACATTTTGCGTTAAAATGCACTTGATTCACTAGAAATATGCGAAACAATTCAATTGCACATGAACGAAAAAATATGCATGAAATAAGCATTACCATCACTTGAACGAATGTAAGCTTCTTATTTAACAACACTCAACACGTATGTATTACCTGTAAATCATTAAGTAGGTATATTCAAGTATTTTTACGGACGCTCCTAGCTTTGCAGTATTTAATATTAAATTAACTTGTATCATTATGTAAATGTTACCAATCACTAGAATAATTTGCAATAAGATTATATTTATTTGGGGTTAAAGCAAATTATTTCTCAAAAAGAACTTCAGGGTTCACTTACTTGAGAAACTTTAAATTAAACATACAATATTGGTTAGTTGGTGATCTTCACCAAACCCTAAACACTAACCGTTAGTGTGCTTCTATATTATTACTAACTTACGACGAACTGCTCAAATATTACAAGTTAACAAAATTGGAGTCCAGGCGCACCTTTCTGGAAACTATGTTCCTTTATGACCTCTGTGCTAATAGATATGATTGTTCGGACTTAACTAACAGTTTGTGCTATGTTGTACCTAGAACTGTATTAAGACGAGAAGTGCGCGCGTGTCCCCTGTTTGCAGTGTCTTCTTGTCGCACAAATGCTGGGGTCCGCGCGCCTCTTCGTCGCTTGGCTAATAATTATAACGTACATTTCTCTGATGTAGATATATTTTCTCTGTCTGCTAGCAAATTTCGGAATACTTTAAACATTAAAATTAAAGACTTGTAATAAAATCAAAAATAAAATAAAATCAAAGACTTGTATCTCTAGTTATTAAGAAACTTGAATTGTGTCTCACTCGTGGACGTACCAGAACAATGTATTTTACATATAAACTGTGGATAACGTAGTGAGTTACACACTTATAATATGTATATGTTTGCCAACTGTCACATGTATTTTAGTGTGTAATTGTTTGTTTTCCCGAACTAATAAATAAAATAAATAAATAAATAAATTATTATTTATTTCAGAAGATAGAATATAGTTTTTGTTTAAATAAGTTGATGGAATCAATATTCTTAATGTTTGCTGGCAACTTATTGTATGTTTGTGCTCCTTCATACATTATATTCCTTTCACCGTAGTCAGTTCTTGGGATAGGCAGGTTAAATTTATATTTATTTCTTGTTAGATATGTAAGATTCTTTTGGTAAAATTTTATATTTGATTGAATTCAATTTAATGTGTTTTTTTTTATAAGCTATATATGCTTTGAATTTGTATAGTGAGTCTATATTGTAGTATCGGATTTTTTATAAAGTTCACTTGTAGGACATTTAATGCATTTAATTGTAATTTATCATGAAAGAGCGGAATCACACAGGCTTTATTAGCTTTAAAGGAGACGCCATACACTAGCAGTTAAGCCACCTTTTTTGATTAATAAACTATATTTATTTTCATTTTTCATTTCCAAAACAAGCATATTGTGATCATGTAGAGTCCACGTTTAAGTATGCGTCATAAATAATATACTTAACACAACTCAGAAGCCAATCTTATGCCAATTTATTTTTGATCAATTCAGAATCACATGCGTTTTGTTCTGTTTATTAGGTATATTACTTATAGAAATGCGATGATGAGTGATTCATTATACGAATCCGTTTATAATGATCAATTTGCTTTATTATGCTGCTTTGGGAACGCTTAGCGCGACTCTGAGCATGAAGTCCTAGGCTCGAATCCCAGGCCGGGCATAGATTTATCGGGTTTATTTCATTAGGTAATTAACATTAATAAACAGTAGCACAAATAGCTTAATTAAGAAACCTAATGTCAAGTAATAGTTATCGTCTCAAGAGTCCAAATAGTGACCTGAATATATTTAAGACTTTTTACGATGATTTAAATTGTTCTTCAAATATATAATGGTATGTTTGAAAAAAATAATAGTCAGCTACTTTTGTTGTTGAGTGTCCTTACACATATACATTAATGTTAGGTACAATATTGTATAAGTGGAGGGAATATAAGTAGGTACCTACAAACATGAGTAATATATGCACCTTTGCAGGAACTACCGGTATAAAAAGTTAGACGTCTTGAAACTAAAAGAACATAATGTGTTCATATTTTGTTTAAAGCAAACAGATTGCTATTAAGCCATTGCAGGCGCTAATATTCACCTTGCTATAACAAATCGTATAGTTTTTTACAAATTTTCTTACAAAAAGTGATCCTTATTCAACGTTTTTAAAAAGGTAGAATGTAGCTTGGGGTAGATACAAAAAATAAAATTACACATTGAATATTCATGATCGGGAGACGTAGCTCTCAGCAGTGAGCAGCCAAACTTTTGACTCACGATTCCGCCGCGTCAGCCGTCTAAGAGTCGTGCATTCCCGAATATTCACGTGAGTAAAACATGGCATGTATTGTAAATAATATGGAAAATACCCACTAAAGTTATTAAAGGAAAATAGTATACAATTTTTTGTAAGTACCCACATAATACATGCACAATAACTTCACAATTTGTAAACAGTACTGTCAGTAGTTTGCAAAAACGTGGTATTCCCAGGTTACGACAGGAAAAACGACGTTCAACGGTATCTTTGTTGTATTAACAGCAGATACTAACTACAACACATTAAGGCAATGTGATATCTGATAGATGTGTATTAGGCAATTTTACTAAACATTAACTTGAAATAAAAATACATGCTACGACTGTATTTTTGGATAAACATTTTGCATGAGACCCAATTGCTATTATAAAAATTGTAGGCGTCGAGGAACAAACTAGGTAGGTATCTGTAAACCATAGATTTTAAATACCAAGTAGAGCTGTAAGCTGAATGGGCCACTATATACATACTAGAGGTTCCGTGGCAGCCAAAATTTTCCGTAATTATGTCACGAATGCAAGCTTTTAACACTTCTTCTCCGTATAAACTTTAACTAACCAAATCTCACACTTTTCAAACTTAGTATTTGACATTCAGTAAGTATTGTAGTTTTCCAAGTTTGATAAAATTTAGCCTAAACATTTAAATGACTGTTAGATTACGTCAATGATGTGACATTATCAATTTAATCTGTATATGTGTGAGTTTAAAACGCATAGTAGTGTGTGTGAATTGAGATGCCTCTCTAATGAATCTCTCTCGAACAATGAATTGCATAGTTTACCCACCCGTACTGTACGTATTTAGTACTTAAGTTTCTAATATGATTGTGTAACCCTTCATACCCACAGACCAACTGTGTAAACGGTTTTGTGGGGCATTGTATTAGTATATAACTTTTATTTATATATACTTAATAAATAAATAAAATGCATACAAAAATATTAGATAGCTTTCTGCCCTCCTCCCCTATATAAACTTTAACTGTGATAAATTTCATACTCCTCCGTCTGCGTAAATGTCGTAAAAATGTACCCAAGCTTTTCGCTTCATGTAATAATTAAAGATGGTCATTTATTGTGAGACTATTCACCTACTATTGTATTATTGCTCACAGTTTAAGAGCAGGCGCGCATGCCAGTAAAAACCTAACAACTTTGTAATTTTTCAGGATGGTTACAAACTTATTATTATTATAATCCATATATTTATTTAATGAAACTATTAGTCCGTATTACTATTTAAAGTAAAATTAAATTAAACACATTGCTCGTCGATTTTAAAGAAATTCCTAGGGTTAATTATGCTTAATATGGTTATACCTACTTACATTTAGTGGGCGGGTTGGGTACGCTCTCCTTTTGTACGGTTAGCTATGAGGATACTACATTATGATATGATGCATATGCATATGATGGTACATGGTCCTACAAGTACTGTGGATATATTACTGCTCGAAAGAGGTTGATCATAAATATTAATAACATGTGTTTGGATTCCGTTTGTGAAGTTGAAATATGTGGTTTCATGATCTGTTGCTATTAATTTTAAGTAGGCGCATACTAGATGAGTTTATGTTATTACTTCCTTTTTAGAGTTTAGGGATTTCGGTACAGAGATTTTAATGTAAGGGCACAGTTCATCTATTCTGTGGTGTTTGGTTTTAAACTGGACAGACAGTTGTATGACCTACCGATGACAACACTTAATCATAGATAATTATTGATTTAATTGCTTGCGTCGGCGTAGCCTAGTTAGTGCTGTTATGATGCGCGGTGCCCCTGTTAAACGACTGAAGAAATTAAACAAAGGAAAGTTAATTATAAATAAGGAAAGGCATTTCCGTACTAATATTAACAACAATATTATACAAATAAAAATTATAATGTAAATATTCTAATATATGTGAAAATATTAAAACGTGAATAATGAAAGTAGATGTTAATTAATTAGTTGATAAAACTTTTTACGTACATACATATGTAAAAGATAAAAGCTGATTAATACAATCAAAACGATCCGAAAAAAAAACATTCTTCAAGCGCTCTTTAACCAGTTTTGTATGAACTTATGAATTATTAAAACCTTTTTTGGTCACCGTATCATGTTTTAACAAGGAAGTGCATGATCTATATGACAATTAGTTATGTTTGATTCGTAGAAAGGTTAACCAGCTACCCACTCATTTCATTTCCTACGTTATCACGTGACTTAATGTGGCGCTCATGGCTGAATGATTAGTGCTAAGAATGATCGCGTGGACCCGTCGCGGTCTCTTGTAGCATCGGTGGTTATTAGTTACAGCGGTTGTAAATGTCAATCTTAACGCTCTTTGATGGCTCTTGGTGCACTGGCTAAGTGATTGGATCCTGGGTGGTAGTGGTCGCTAGTGGTCGAGGCGGAAGTCTGGACTCGAGCTGTAACTATGAAACTGTTATTAAAGGCATTTTAATAACAGTCAATAAATAACATTTCAATATTAATTTTAATTAAATTTCTATATGCTCAACATAAATATTCAAGTTGCATACATGTAGAGTATAATAAAAATAAATAAAAAATGTTTATTATTTATCTCATACATTGATATTGTGCCTTTACATCGTAGTTTTTACTTACCAACATATAACAACGTAATCTTAGTTTCGATAGTATAAAAATAACAACATTGATTGGCCTAAAAGTAGGTTTAAACTTTAAAGCCGGTCCCTAATAGAGATATGAGCATTTCGTTTCTGGCACTTCTTCAACGATCGGATCAACTGTAACACACATTTTACGTAAAAGTCCTTCATTCCCATATCTACAATGACTTGGATACGATTTCAATCCGTGTCCGTTTCTGTGTTGTGCTTGCTATTCATACTGTGAGGCCAATAAATAAAGTCAGGTTCAAAGAAAGCTTACTGGGATCGTGGAATCAATGTGAAATTAATTTAGCAACCGTTTCATCGAGTACCTACTTTAAAAAGTTTAAATCAATAAATTAATTCTGTTTTGACTGTAATACTGCCAAAAGCTGCTCATTAATGTATAAAAACCATTTTTTATTTAACCAAACAAAAATATACAAATCCTATACATTCCTCTGTTCCCAGATGAGTAGGCAGATCCTCGAATTTCCGGATCCTGGAGTATAATAATATATTAAATTGTGCTATGTATTTATATAAAAAGTATATTATTTAATTTATAATAAGCCTTATTTATTTGTAACATATTTAAATGTTTCCGTACTACTACATACAGCTAAAGTTTTCCCTATTTTTACATTTCTAGCGGCTGAACGCTACGAGCTACGATTACAATGCTACGCTTACACTTCTTTTGCATCTTTCACAATTACTCATCTTTCAATGCATGCGTATCGACTATTAGGAAATAATAACAACAAGAGGAACTGATAATTTCTACTAGATAATTATGTACTGATGATTAGTAATAAATAAATATACAATGAGGGCTATTCGAGTTTACTACCAAGGAGCACGTAAATATCTCATGAGGATACAAATGACGGATTACTGTTATATCAATGCAGATCGTAATCTCACTTAACTTTATCATGTTCATTGCAGATACTTATTTCTAACTGATGCGGTAAACGATCCAATCAGTAATCTTTTGTTTTACATCACATATTCAATAATCTATATTGGTCAAGGTAGACTTATGCAATTTGATTTCATTTTATATTTGTACGTGTAACTGAGCTCATGTTATTAAGTAAATAGTTAATACCCATTGTATTATGTACAATACAAATGTGTTGTCTGAATTAAACTGCTACCTAAGAAAACCACTTAAAACGTTTTTAGATGCTGGAGTTCTTACTTTGCAATAATAAATTAATCTAAGTGCCAGAGATGATAGAGGTTGCTGAAGTTACCTCGTTCGGCACCACACACAGTATTGGACCTTCTTAATAGCGTAGAGAACGTGTTAAAATGAATCTTGGTACATAAACTACTTACCTTGTATGTAAGATAAGCTCACGTTTAAGGTTCGATAAGTTTCAAATTACGGTTGCCAGATTCTTTTGTCTTGCACTGTTTGAGTAATCTGCTATTCTGTTTGAATTATTATTTATCGAAGCATATCGCTGTCGTGTGGACAAATTGAATATGCGTTTTTGTAGTAAGAAAGAAGCGTATTACCAAGAACTAAGACCACTTGACTACTTGATAAAACGTCAGCTAAGTGTAACCTTATGCTCAAACGATCGGAATGATTGTTGCACACAACAGATATTTTAATATTCTGCTCAGTAACTGTCTGTGATTTGTAAAGACACTGACAGCGTAATATAAAAACTGAAGCTAAATTAGGTAAGTGCAGTCAGCCGATACTACTCACCATACGCCTAATTTGTAAATCAATGCGACTAGCTAAGACTAGACTATTTAATTTAGGCAATTTATTATGCTGTTTATATCGTTATGTAGTCTACACACATAATGTATGCTTCCTAGATACGTAATATTTAATTTAAAAACAAAGCTGATCTTTAAGTTCGTTTGTTAATGTGACGTCGCTTAGCTTTCGCAGATTTATGTCTATGTTCCGTGAAAACAGTTCCTGTTAATCACTTAAGATTATCATAAAAACATTTTAGTAGGTTTTTCCACATAGATACAAAAGAAGAAGGGATAATCGTGGTAATTCGCACGTTTGCACGTATGTTTAACAAATATATAGATAAATTAATCTTTATTAAACCCAAAATATGAAGACAATAATAAAATGGACCGAGAACGATTTTATGGCAATTTAATAATAATTTATAGTATAAATTCATAAGTAGGTGTGTTAGTTATTTGCACACTTGTCTTTGTTACTTACTATGCAGTAAAAAATATACTATTTTCTAGTCTACACAATAATGTATACGATGATAGCCACTCATTTCGTTTTCGTTATATGATTACGTTTCGTTACAGCCATAATTATGCAAATGGACTATGGCCTCGTCTTGTCGAAATACTGCACGAATAGTTTTCACGGGCAATTTGTTCATAAATTCAAATAGCAAATATTGTGCACACATTTATCGCGAAGATGACAGCTGATAGCTCTAATATGATAAGTATATTACCAAATAGATTTGGGTATTTCGTACTGATAATTGTTAAATGTTTAGTACGAATATGCGGTTGGTAAATCCAGGGCAATCAGCCGACGCTAGGCGAGTAGGTACGCGATGTTAAAATCTTGCTAATTTTCTGTAAACGTATCTACGTCACCAGCACCAAACTAGCTCTCTTCTCAAGTATTCTAATAAATTATAATTACTAGCCTTATATGGAATATTTATTAATTTTCAAGCATTTTTGATTCCCAGGTTCGTTAAGTTTTAAGATGATGTACCTACTCATGTGTCCTTTTCATTACCCTAATGATGTTTTTGTTACTAATAACAATACATATACACAAATATATAAATATTTAAAATGCATTATATTATTGATCCCCATCGATGTCAACTGGTAAAGTGCCCAAAAGACTAGCAGCAATGCCGTGTTCAATAGCACTGATTATTCTTTGGCCAAAAAATGGACCAGCCCTTTGGTCATGTGTGGACTCGACTAATTGTTTGGCTACGTCTCTAAATAGCGCGTGAGCGCTTGGACCCCATGGCCCAAACGGCTCAATAATACAAAATCAATTAGGTTAGGCAGCAGCAGCAGCAGTGCCAGCGCAAATCGCTGAGCCAGAAGCGTGAGAAGGTGCTAGGGTATTAAAGCAAGTTGCGTTCCACACCAAATGCCTTCCTAATTTCCAGGTTTTTGTTAGTTAATTTAAAGCACTACTTTCTGTCATTAACTAACGCAATGAAACCAACCTGAAGGGAAAGTCGAGCAAGCGTAGTGAATAATACTTGGTCCTTCTCTGTATTATCTAAGAAGGCCTTTTGCCTGCGGAGAGATTAATACCTATTAATGTTGTAACCAACCGTAGATTAAGATCTGATAAGCTAACATGATTATCTAAATTTAACCTTAAATAAATTATCATGGGCAAGTGGCATGACGTGACGTGATAGGTAACATTAAAAACAACATTTTCTCAATAAAACCGCAAACAAGGAAAGTGGACCTGCAGAGATCAAATTTAATCGTGGATACATTTTATAATTTAAAAAAACATTCACGAATCTTCAGAAAAATAATGTTTATTGTAAGGTTAACATTTCTGGTTGCAGGATGAATTTCGATAAGGTAGGTACACGTATGTAAGTGGGCCCGATCTGTCCGACAATCAGTTCGGATTCCGGGGGGGTCGCTCGACCGTTGACGCGATCTTTCGCGTCAAGGCCCTCTCGGACCAGACAGTATCGGGCGGCGGGGTGTTGCTGGCTGTGTCTCTTGACATTGCCAACGCCTTCAACACCCTGCCATGGAGTTGTATTGCGGCGGCGCTCCAATTTCACGGAGTGCCGAAATATCTCCGCCACGTAGTCGGGGCCTATCTGGCCAACCGGGCCGTGGTCTTTGAAGGCCGTGGCGGGCTAGTCACCAACCCGGTGACCTGCGGTGTTCTACAGGGGTCAGTCCTCGGACCTCTCCTGTGGAACATCGGCTACGACTGGGTGTTGCGGGGCGCCACTCTCCCGGGTGTCAGCGTCGTGTGCTACGCTGACGACACGCTAGTGATGGCCCGCGGGAGGTCACATAGGGAGGCGTCCATACTCGCCACGGCCGGAGTGGCCCACGTGGTCGGGCGCATTCGCGCTCTTGGTTTGGAGGTGGCGCTATCCAAGTCCGAGGCCCTCTTCTTTCATGGGCCCCGGAAAGCGCCACCTGCTGGGTCCCACATCGTCGTTGGGGGGGTTCGAATCAACATCGGGTCCACCATGCGTTATCTCGGGCTGGTGCTCGATGGCAGGTGGACCTTCGACCCCCACTTCGACCGATTGGGGCCCAGAGTCTGCGCAGCTGCGGCTGCTCTGGGTCGGCTCCTCCCGAATTTGGGGGGACCGAAAGTGAGTGTTCGGCGCCTCTTCATGGGGGTTGCCCGCTCGATGGCTCTCTATGGTGCGCCAGTCTGGGCGGATCATCTGACGCCGCGCGGCGCCGCTTCCTTGCGGCGGCCGCAGCGAGCAATTGCCGTCCGGGTCGTCCGCGGTTATCGCACCATCTCGCACGAGGCAGCATGTGTGCTGGCCTCGGCGATGCCGTGGGACCTGGACGCCAGAGCCCTTGCGGCCGCCTATCGCTGGCGCAAGGAACTGGCTAAACGCGGCGAAAGGCCCCCGCCTCGAGCCGTCGAGCGGCGTATGCAGGAGCTCCGTGGAGCCCTCGTATTGGAGTGGGCGGACAGGCTTACCCGGCCGACAGTTGGTCTAAGGACCATTGAAGCCGTCCGCCCTCGTCTCATGGAGTGGCTGAAGAGGCGCCACGGGACACTCACTTTTCGAGTGACGCAGGTGCTGTCGGGGCACGGCTGCTTCGGCAGCTACCTGTGCCGGGTGGGCAGAGAGCCGTCCAGGGCCTGCCACCATTGTCCGAGCGGCGAGGACACGGCGCAGCACACGCTCGAGCATTGTCCGGCTTGGGCTGTGCAGCGCCGAACACTCGCCGCAGTTATCGGGTCGGACCTCTCGCTTCCAGCTGTCGTTGAAGAGATGGTAGGGAGCGAGGGGTCCTGGAGCGCCATCACGGAGTTTTGTGGGGAGGTGATGGCGCTCAAAGAGGCAGCAGAAAGAGAGCGGGAGCTTGAACCCGCTCTCCCGATGCGTGCCAGAAGAGTAAGGCGGAGGAGGAGGGCAGACAACGCCCACTTCCAACCGCCTTAGTATGGCCGCAAGGCCTCGGGGCCCCTGGTGGTGGGCCCAAGGGCGCGCGCTTCTCTGAGCACTGCGCGATTAGGGAAGACAGCGTGGACTAGCCGACTCCTTGCTGTGCGAAGGCCTGCGGAGACTGGGTTGGGAGACCCACCTCCGCATTGCACTGGCCTTCGCCGAAGTCCTGCTGCCCCCCTATTCCCCGGGGGGGCACAAACAGCAAAGTTCCGCCCTTTTCAGGGCGGCAGCGCCGGCGGGGTTGGCGGTAGAGTGCTAATAGCGATCCCGCCTCCCCGCCATCATAGGCGCCAGCAGGCATGTGTGGTTTTTAGTGGGTATACCCTCGTGGACCGGCCTTTTCGGTTCACGGGGAGAAGTCCCACATAACCCCGTCGTCTCCCAACGGCGGGGTGTGCGTAATGCATTTTCCGCACGATAAAAAAAAAAGGTACACGTAAGTACTGGTTTCTTAAAATGTGAAATCCCAAAATATTCATATTATTTACCTCTCCATAATATTATGTACTGGCTTCCGCCCGCGACTTCGCCCGCGTGGATTTCGAATGTTTTTTAGCCTATAGACTTCCGCGATAAATGGGCTATCTAACACTGATATAATTTTTCAAATCGGACCAGTAGTTCCTGAGATTAGCGCGTTTAAGCAAACAAAACACTCTTCAGATTTTTAATATTAGTATAGATGAGATTAAAAATCACAATTGTGAGTTATCTCATAAATGTTATCTCTAGTCAAGGTGAAAAGGAAATCGTAGATTTGTTGTTTATATGAGATTAGAATCTGAGAAACATCTAATGTGATTTGCTGTGGTTGCGTTAAAAATTATTATTTTAATGTATACTGTCATTACCATAATATATGTGGCTGATTAAATACCTTTAGATTACAATATGCATTAGGTTTTTAATGCTATTATTTTATCGCGATCGAAGTTTAAATATTATCAGAGTAAAGGAGGTGAACATACATAAAAACCTGGCAATTATAAAACAAAAGACCTATTTAGGATACTAATTATTATTTTAGTAATAGTAAGACAGAATATATAGGAGAGGCCTATGGCCAGCTGTCGACTGAGATAGGCTGATGATGATGATGATGATAAAGACAGAATATAGCAAAAAAAAACTAAAGCCGTGAGCATACTTTTAATCAAGCAACTATTTAGTTGATATCAAATGTATTTATGTATGCCAAAGACTTGATAATAAGCGCCTCTTTATGCATTTCTATAACAGCTACAGTTGATATTATACGCATGTACATAGTTACATTCCCATAGACTTTTTGACATACACCTAAATAGTTGTTCGATTAAAAGTTGTATGTATGCGTTAGACCTTAGCTAGCCTTCGTTCGAATACTAACAGTCAACTATTACCTGCAGTAAGGCCAACTATAATATAAGTTTTTTTTGCAGATACCTAAATTCACTGATATTTTACGTGTTAATGTCGCCTAGTTTTCTACGATCATTCTAACACAATTAACAACTTACATAGAATGTTGATAAACCTACATAGGGGTCAGATTCGGCCCTTAGCGCGGTATTTGTATCATCATCATCATCATCAGCCGGAAGACGTCCACTGCTGGACAAAGGCCTCCCCCTTAGAACGCCATAATGAACGACAATATTTGTATACTAGAGCCTTTTCTTTCGTTATCAGTGTCACGTGTTAGTAACAGGATATCAAATCGCTTAACAACCAGTGAAACAGTAACCATTTCCCTTCAATCAACTTTTCCGACCTTCACGGGACGTTTAGCAGCTTCTATGTTGTTTTTGTGCGCAGGTAATTGCAGAGTGCATCTTAAATTAATTTATTTGAGAACTATACATTTGTGTAGGTAAATATCTAGTTATTTTCATATCAAGTCAAAATATGTTATAATGCAAAACCAGATTTTATTTGCTATTGCTGATTTAATACGTAAGTACTTTATCAATGTTTGCTTGTATACAATTATAAACACTTAATGTATGATACGCTTAAACGATCAATTACAGTGTCTTTATCAATTCATACAACAATTCAAACATCAATTAAAACGCATCGTAATTTATGTATAATTAGACCCATCTATGTTTATTTACTCACAAACACAGAGCTCTTGTGATAGTATTCGAAGCTTAATATGATAATCCTCGTGTGTGATTTATACGGAGCGCGGCAATGAGATCGGCGTGCGCGCCGGTCGCCTGGTGGCTGCGCCTGCGACGACGCTTCAGTCTGATAATGTATCAGCTCGTAGCAGGCTGGCTACGTGAACGTTAACAATCAATATATTTTCACGAGTTTTCGTAACTTTATTTTTCAATTGACTTTCGTTTTGTTCTATTTTACTTTGATTAATTGTTGCCAATTAAAGTCATTTGATTTAAAGACTGGTTCCAGGAAGTGTTAATCATATATGGGCGACGTAAATAAAGTTACTACATTTCCTGACATTATGAGAAAGTGTTTCAAGATGGGTCTGTTCAAGAGTGAGTATAGATTTAAGGACCTCATACGAAATATTCACAATTGAAAATTTCCATATCACTACTTCATTATTAAGCTTGCATTCTAATTATTCACAATTGCACTTAAAATAAACTACGCATCATTCATACACACATACATACATACATAATAATTACATATACTATACAAAAATATGTCTTAACAATAATACAGGAATACTTTTAATAGGTATTTACTAAAGATAGCGAACTGTCAGAAGTGTCTTATTTAGCATATTAGCACAGCATTGAATTAGCAATGCCCGTTACCTACAATGCCCTTCATAATAATGAATACTCTACCAATATTTTAAAATACCCTCATTGATAAACTATACGATTAAATAAACAATGCAACTACAACGATGATAATAAATTTCCGTAGATATCAACATTATAATTGTCACATTTAAATTAAAGTAGGTAGGTAGGTTACCTGTTACCTACCTACCTACCGCAAAGTATACCTACAATATTTCTTGTAACTAGTAGTAAATATAAACCTTTTATAAAGGTTTATATTTACTTATCCGTGATCTCATGTCCCTTTCCGGATTAACGGCATTATATCGGAGAAAAACTAGTGATCATGATCATCAATTAGTATTTTACTATTGCAGCAATACTCCATGAAAATTAATCAATTAAAATGTTTAAAAAACGTATAACGAGGTGTATAGTCGGATGACAAGAATTAGCGATAAAGTACTTATTACAGCAATATTTCACACCAATCAATATTAATCAATCAAAATGTAAAAAAAAACTATTTGGTGTCGTGCATAGCAAAACTTTAATAATGTGTTAGCAATGATAGTTGTTAGACCGGAACACTAAAGTGACCTATTTTCTTCGGTTGACCATTACGTCTGTTTTATGTAACCGCTCTATTACTCTGCTTTCTTCACTTCTAGTCATGTATTTAATTCCACAAAGGACCATTGCTCCCTATTTTTACATAATCCGTAAACGTACGGTAAATGAAAAATTTAGAAGAAATTTTACGTCTTTTTAGGGCGCCCACACAAAACCGCGATACGACGCGGTATCATAGGAATTTGCTCGCTGCAGCTCGCAGATATTTGCGATGCGTTGCGAATTCGTAATTATGTGTGGGAACCCTTATGGTATGTTTTAATACCGTACAATTAACCGAATTACTTTTATTGTTTATGCGTTTAAAAAAAATAGTTCTTAGATTTGTTAAATTAAGGTTAAAGTTCCACCAATTATTTTAAAAATAAGGTAAAATTGTTAAACTTTCGCGAATTTTGCACATTATTGAAATACTCAGGGTCTATCGCGTAAACATTATAACAATACTAAGGCAAGGTCGAGACCAACAGTTTTAAATGTGTCGGCACGTAGACACACACTATGTCTCTTTACAGCTCTTTTGTATAATTGATAAGAAATATTTTGTATGCTAATGGCATATTAGCATATCCATAATATGAGTCACATTATGAGAGAATAAGTGCGGTATTTCAGCCAAAATTTGTTTACCGACTTCATAAAAAGAGGGGTGTACTAAAAATATTATTTTGTTTTATATTATTTGTTCGGAATTTACTCACCCACATTGCGCTGCTCGTCATAAGTCCCAAGTAATTAATGGTGAGCTTATTACTTTTTATTCGATAAATAGTTCTTTTAAGATTTGAATACTTTCACATTTTATTTACTCTAGAACAAAATACACCTTTACGGGTCCATCCCGGAACTTAATTGCAAGGCTTGGACTGTAAAAAAGGATTTTAGGGCCAACTATAAAATGAAAATGCCAAAGAGTACATAAATAATTTGCATATTTATTTAATTTTTTATAGGGAAACAAGCAACTCCTAAAGAAAAGTAATCCATACTCGAGTTTCTGTTTTACCATGAGCACCATTACGAATTTTCATGGTAACAGCTGCACCTAAATAAATATTATTCGGCATTTTATTCGACATATAAATTTTAACAACTGCAAAGAAAAGTAGCAGTTATTTTAGACATTTTAACCATTACGTCAAAACAATGGTATGATTTACAACAACGAGTAAAATAATCTTAGTTATGTCGACAGCCGTCAAAAATTCTTGTTAAAATTTTATTAGAATGTTCAAATGGGCGCAACCATACTGTATTTATTTTAATCTGTTCTCATGACATTGTTCCATTTTTCATTTTTATTATTATGAGGATTTACTAACAATGCGTAATTATTAGATGCAACGAAGATATTCTATCAAGGACATTTATAAAGATATATTGGTACCTATTTATTTATTTATTGGGGAAAACAAACAATTACACCCTTAACATGGCTAACAAAAGATAGGTAATACCTTATTATATCGGCCCGTAAGCAAAAAAGAGTACAGCCCCCTTACCATGAGCTCTTAAAACAGGACAGTTTACCATGAGGAAACGAGACGCCGCTACGAGCAGTGTAATGCGGCGTCTCGCTTCCACGTCTTAAACTGTCCTGCTTTAAGAGTTCATGGTAAGGGGGCAGTTTGGTATACCCTAAAGTTGCCTGTAAGATAGTGTAGAACTTAATGTTTTTAATATTATACACGTTGACAAAAAGACTTAAAAATATAATTTGTCTATACTATGAAACTGCTTCATCTAGAACGTTTGCAAAAAATATTATTACGTTTTGTTGCTAACCATCTCCATGACGCAAGTACTTGTTTGTAGGCTTAAAACAAAAGAAGCCTACAAAATTAATTTGATATCATGGAATAGTGAGGCAGTAAAACTTTTTTGACAAATTAGTTACGTGCATCGCTAATTATTTGCAAAAAAGCCTGAAAAAGAATATAAAAAAAAAATTGTTTTAGAGTACATTTGATCTGGTAATATGGGCCAAGCCATGCGTGAAATCAAAATATGAGTGTCTTTCTTTGCATTGGAAAATGCAAAACATGCAGGTGAACTTTGCAGGGTAAATATGAAATGCATTGTTGCAAGTATATACGGTTGTGCAAGGGACCATAGAGTGTTTATGGCTAGGTAATTAATGTGTTCTACAATTTGTAAAAAAAATTGCACTGAATCATCAACTGCCTAGCTAACCCCAACTGTGTTGGAGTCGACTTCTAAACAGACGTATCAGAATTTTCTGATTAGAGGGACAGCTTAGTGGCTACCCCAACTTAGGTAGTCTTACGATACCCCTTAGTTTGACTCCTAAGAATACCTTAGTGCTTAAATACCTAGTTGATACGTTGTTAGTTTTCCTTTCTAGTTCTATAATGACGACTGATAAATAACATGCTGGTTTTATTTGAGTGAGTGATTCGAGCATGTTAATATCATATGCCGGACATTCTCGCCTGCTTTGAGCACAACACCGTTTTTTATGCTCGTTGACTTCAAGATTAATATCTAAGCCATTTTGAACTGGTCTTTTTTTTGTTCGTAAGTTTTGTAACCTAGACTTTTAATATGCAATTACAGAAACCTACGAATGTGTTCATTGTATTATTTTTACGCACACATGGGTATTGTTATTATAAGTAGTTCAAACTTGAAACATACATTCTTTACAGCGCAGTTATTGAATGCTTCTTGTAATTGTTACAACCAGGTTATTTACGGGTCAGTAAGGTTACCCAAAAAGCTGCCAATCTTTAATTGCTGTTAAGCCAATAACACAGCCAATTAGTTAATACATTATGTTAGCCTGTCGTCTAATACTAAATGCAACCAGCGTGAAAGGTAGAAAACTGTATTCAGAGGTTTTAGGGCAGCAGTAAGACTGTACAAACCAATCAAACCATCTGTCTTAATGCCCACCAAATAAGTACCTACCTTTATGTAATTACAGCGTAGTTCCTGTAACCTAAGTATATAAATACCAAAGGTAATACAAAACAGGAAAGGGTTACGTTGCTATTTCAATCTATTCGGTCGAGCGGGTGCGTTGATCACAGCGCTCGGTGCAATCAGCGCCTCGTATGCATCGTCGCAATCCCACAATACTAGTACTCCTGAAGCCGACCATTCGCAACATCACAACACTGTCTGTTGTTTAATAAACACTAACCGCCCCCAAAAAGTATTTAATTAAAAATACATACTTACCGCCGAACTCAGAGACATTATTATGATTACTTAAACTATAACTAAGTTGAAGTAATCATTAACATCCCTGAGTTTTGCGGTAACAGCACTGATAGTCGAGTGGTATGACCACTGGACTGCCAAGTCAAAGGCTGCATGTTGAAACCCCGGCAAGCACCAATGTATTTTCGAATTCATGTGCGTATGATAAATTACATATATTATCTGTTGCTAAAAACGATGGGAGATACCTGAGAGATTTTTCAACGGTGTGTAAAGCCATGTCAGAGGCCTACAGGCGGTTTAAATTCTGACACTAGGTTGTTCATTAACCATACGATAATAAGACGAAGAAGAAGGCACCAACATATAGGTACCTACCATCCTTTGATTCCATTGATTTCGTAACCGATGGTGCCATCGTCCCCAAAAAGTATTCATTATTAAATTTAACTCACCAATGTGCGTCGTATCTTTTACCATCGAATTTATTATGAAATAATATTTGAAGTAAATATTAGTTGATTTATCGATATTATTAATCAATCACGTTGGCCATGAGTTTTCTACAAAAAAATATTTGATATTATTTTTTATCGTACGTTACGAAACCTTAGACGCCGTCTACCTACCTACCATCTACCTACTAACTAAAATAATAGATTTGAATAGTTTAAAATAATTTAATTTATTATATTATGCATGATCTAAAAGCATTTAATAATGTGACAGCCTAACTTAATATGGAGAGTAAAAATTAGTTAATTAACTTAAAGTAAATATCTCTTAATCATATTACTCAAAAAGAAATAGATAAGACGTAAAACCCATAACTTTTAAATGTTAAGTAATAAGTTCTTACCGATCACCGTATAAATAACGTTTCCAGTAGATCTGAAACCACATGTTTCTCACAAGCTTCATAACAAGTACAAATAACAGAGTCAACAAATATTTAGCATGCTCTAACGTCATGTGACCGAGTTTGGAGTTATTAAGGGATTTCCACAACACTCGACGATTTAATTTGGAATGGATGCTTTGATTTTTGACAGACAGCGTATAATTTTCATATTCGTAAAGTCCTAATATGGTGCTAATTATGTCTAAGGTGCGATCTTGGAAACCAAAAGTGTACCTACTAAATAAGCAATAGGTATAACGAGTGCCTTGTTGATATAGTACTACTAGAGTACTAGATTAAGGCAGGCTAGCTTATATACGACTTCCAATACGAACCAAATAGATATGTTAGGCAAGAACTTTTAAATTTATCAGTCCGGAGCACGTAGTACATAGATTATTATGTATCTGTGATTTAAATACGTAATAATTAATTTGTGCAGTAATATTGCTATGCCAATTACAAAAAAAACTTGCCCTACATTTCTACGATACCAAAATCAGCCCTTGCACCAGTAGTGCCCTTGCTACCGCACGAGGTCAACTCGACGGTTTACTTTTTATATTTTTAGTTACATTAAGTAAGTACTGCCAAAATATTATATAACTGACTTCGACCTTCTTTGAATCGCTAACATGCGAGCAAAAGCATTTATGCATATCGACATGATCCTATTAAAGTCGTGTGCCCATTTAATTAAACATTTTTTCATATTTTTCAAGAGGAAACTACCAACATTATGTAAGCACTTTAATTTTAACGCTGGTAAAAATAAAAACGTTAATTGTTCTGTTTTTCTAAATATACCTTTATTGCCTGGTCAAGAGATAAATTAATTAAGTCTAATTGGTGTAATCTATTCCATTAGTGTAATATGCCTACATAATGCATGTTAAAAATACTACTTAAAGCTTAAATTGGGCTTATCAGCAAGCAGTTGTGACTTAATTATTCATCCGATTACCATGGAAGAAGAAAATAGTAAAGTTCCTAGTTTCGTGTAAAAGTAAGTAAAAAATGGAACGAAAACAAAATTAATTTTATTTCACATTCAAAAATTAAGTTAATCTACCACACCATAGTGCCTACCGTGTTAAATACTAGTTTGAGATGGTGATATCGGATATACCAAGTAAATAATACTTTAATCTATAGGGATTAGTATTATTTACTTGGCGTAGCAATTGTAACTGAATTAAAATTATACCATGAGACCCGTAGCACCGGTTTTTATTGAGTATAGGCTCCCGTCTTCCATCTTTAAACCGTAATAACCTAAGCCTCTTAATTTTTTTTTGTTTTTTTTTTTTAATATGTATGCTTCATGTCTTCTTCTTCTTCTTCATATCGGCATGAGCCAATAGCCAGATGGCATAGGTCATTCTGTGGTGTATAGATTCATATAATCTTGTGGGAGAAAAATAAATAAATAATTAGTAGTAGTAGTATTACTATTCTGTCATCTTATCAGAACCTTAAGTTCCACTCACACGCGGAATTAAAGATTTTGATATCATTATAAAGACAAAATATTACGGTACTTTTGGCGACGCCATTCATTCTTGACCAATGATAGCGAAAAATAGACCAAGCATTGAATCTTGACAGCAACCGTGTAACCGCCAGCTTAACCTAATTAGTATTATCTGTCAAACACTACAAAGTTAGTATGCGAGTGTATTGCTGTGTACACAATGATTGCGAACTATTTTGTAACTCTACGCGCAGGCATTGCACTTTCCATGTAAGTGCCTTAGCGGTAAATTAATGCTTTTAACTTTGGCAATATTGCGACAATTTTCTTGTCGCACCATTGCCAATTTGAACTTAAATTACTTATTCCATTTGTATTCTTACCCAAAAATCCATTAACACGTTACAGATTAATTGAACATAATTTGATGTATTTTAAATGCAAAGAAAGTTACACGTTTAAATTAACTTGAAGAGTAATAATAGGTAACCTTCGTGAACAATCACTAAGAACAAGTAAACACACTTGTTTGCTAAGGTGCTCATTTCACTCCAACAAGGATACTATGCTCTTACGCAATACTCAAGTAATTCTTACTCCACTTAACCAGCGCCATCAGAGCGCTGTAGGAGCGTGCCTCATGTTTAACGACCAAATAAAATTACTAAAGTCATTTTCTTTACTGTGGTTTTGTTCTACAATTATTACCTGATTATCTTTGAATTTTATGATATGAATTATTATTAATTATATGTAGACTAATACAATTGTCTAATAGGTACATTTGTATGTATTGTATGTGCATTAATCTTGAACTGCGATAACGTCTAGACTATTTGGAAGTTGGTATTATTAGCCCGTAGAGAGCATCAACCTGATCGAAGCAAAGCTTATAGTTTTCAAAGACCTATCGTTCTTAGATATTAATGTTCTTCGAATCATTCAATGTTTTATTATTGCCTTAAAGACTTTTGCTATTTAAAAGAAATGAAATGCTAATGCGATATATCCCTTTATTTATTTTTAACCGACTACTAAAAAAGGAGGAGGTTCTCAATTCGGATGTTTGTATTTTTTTTTTATGTTTGTTCGCGCATATCTCCGTCGTTTACCAACCGATTTGAACAATTCTTTTTTTGTTTGAAAGGGTAGATTTCCCAAATGGTCCCATTGTCATCAGGTCCAGGATCTGATGATGGTATCTTGCTGAAATCGAGGGAACTCCTCACATTTTATAGGAAAACGTACATTGTTTTTTTTTTTTTTTATACAACAAGTTAAGCCGTTGCGTTAAAAAAAAAACATTTTGCCATCAGATCTGATGATGAAGCCAAGACACAGGCACTGGAAGTCCCTAATAAGGCATTGTATTCTAGCCGTGTTTGGGCTTGTTGGCATTTTAACGGTATGCACTTTGCAAGTGTACCACTGAAAAATTAAAAAAATAAAATATTTTTTTGCAAAAAAAAAACTGACTTCTAAGAAACCCTAGACGCACTAAAAAGTTAAAAATAATACAATAAGCTACCTATATTAATAATCTAACCTAACCTACGATTAACCTATAATAAAATTTAACAATTTTTTGGAGTCGGTGCCAACCATTGTTACCTACAATAAATTGACTAAACTGCAAATAAAATCTATTTTAGCTTAGCATATTTACATATTAAAAAAAAAGAATTCCTATTTTTTTGCCTTTGATTAAAATATTTAAACAAAAGATCTCTAAACTTTCAAATTAAGTACAATATTCTAAGGACACCTATTATCTCTTCGTAATTCCGCCTTATACTATTCAGAGTGTTTCCTCTGAGTTCATCATAGTTCAAAGCACGTATTATAAAGTGCGAGAGGACAATTCAATGGCAACAAGTAACCGATAACCGGTCGTAATTACTGCTACGGGCACCACACACATCACACAAACATAAACAACGCTACTACGGAAGCGCTCTACTTCCGTGCATACTTCCAAAGATATTAGTTTAAAGTCAAGGTCACATTATGTTGACTAAACAAACACGAAGACTGGGTCAGACCTGCCCACAACAACATGTGTACCTAAACTCTCACGCAGATCGTCAAACTCGAATTCCGCAACTGGTTTTCCGATTGATTTGACGATAACCGAGTGAATGTTTTTGTATGTTTGGTTGTAGAATTTTTCAGATTGCTGCCATGAATCTGAGTTCAAATCCATGTAAATTTTGATTGAAGGCCGATCTTTACTGCATGATATGCCCATTGCCCAGACATTTAGCTGTCTGATAAATAATATGTGCAACAACAATGTTATCGGTCAATGTTATTTCCAAAAGTAAAGTAACTGTAACGTTACGATCTGTAATAAAAAAATATAGTAGAGATTACATGATCAACAATATACTCGTAGTGCCGTGAACAATCTGAAATCGCAACAGTTACCAACTTTTTTATGATATCAAATGCACGATTCTTGTCAAAATGAGAAGAGATCTTAACACTGTAGGGTAGTTGCGGGTATTAGATACGTATTATGTATTCGAACACAGACGTGCGTCACTAGCCTATCATACTGTATTCTATTCAGCTTGGGACAGTAAATAGACATAATAATGTTATTAATAATAATTGTTTATTAATTCAATCTATCGAAACACTATACAATAACTTTAAACCTTGTATAAGCATTGACTAAGCGAAAGGAAAGAATTTTAATATAAGATTCTTTGACACTCTATCTGCGTGCACATATGTGCTTTGAATATAATAACGTACATATTTTTAATTGCGCATAAGGATAACAATTAATGCCAAGCATGTATTGTTATTTTTATTGCTTACGTTTATGACAGGTTGAAGTATAAGTTCGTTAGTCCAAGAATTAATGTTATTTGGCGGATACTTAGCACAGTATTTGTTTAGTAACTGAATTTTATAAAAATACTGGCTAGAATGCCACTTGAAATAAACGATCCAAGTGTAAAATACCTACCCTATTAATATATTCTATGTATATTATCGTATTTTCTCTACTTTGTTCAATTGTAGATTTAGATTTTGTAGATTTTACGTGTTGAATTCAAAATAAACCTGGGTTTGAAATCACACGACTCTACTATCCTGCAGACAGCAATATCTCCTAAAAGTTTGTACACAATACACTATGGCTGTAAGTACCATTGCACATAAAATAGAGATGTGCCGACTGCCGCCTAGTCGGCACATCTCTCGAGTCGTCATTTTTGCGACCGACTTGTCGGCTTGTCGGCAAAACTCATACAGTGAACGCGCGGTGACTTGGAACTGTGTCGGCCCGTCTTTAACATAAATAACAGTTACGAATTGTCACCACCGCCCCATAAGTTACTATTGTAAAATACGACATAATTATTATAACCGGTATTTGAACAATAGCCGTGAGTTTTGCAAGTTGCATGACAAAACATAACATAAATCAATTTAATAATTAATATTGAGTTAACACGATATCGAATATCGATATGTTGAGCATTGTCTACATTACTGTATTTATCGACTTTGTGACGTAAGTTCCGTTCACCTGTCACGCAGTGCAACCTGCAATTTCTAGGTGTCGCCCTTCGCTTGAAGATTGTTGATGCAACTTAGTATAATAATAGGTACTCCACCACCGACCACTTTGGCTAAATTATACCTTTATTATGTAGGTATATACCTCTTGGTGCGACCTTGTTATATAAAACTGAAAATATCGCAAACGTTGTTTTAGTGGTTTTGGTTTTGTTGAAATAAAACATAATTTATGCTGAAATTCAACCATTATAATAAAAATAATATTTTTCATGCATGCTTGTTTAATGACAATAATAGATATGATTCATAGTTGGCATTTACTATGAAATAGAAAAACATTATTTTAGTTAGTTTATCTTGAAAAATATTGAATATTCTTGGCAGTTTATTTTTAGCATAAAAAGTGCATGTAAGCATGTTGCAGTTGTTTTAGAGTTTTCAGGACTATCAATCATAATGGACAAATTTTTTAATTTGATTTTGGGATTACGAAACTTTAATCTAATCTTTGGAATTACTACTAAATAATTATTTGTAATATTCATAATTAAGACACCTTAGCTTTGTATGTTTCGTTTAACACATTTGAATAAAACTTAGATGCTTCTTTGTCTATTTCGTTTTACTCATTTGAATACATATTTGAGTGACAATTTTTTTAATTACTTTTAAAGTCTATTGTATTTTTGCAAACCAAACACGTTTCGTAAACTAACAGGCGTATCGTTATTATGCAAAACAAGTTTATTTGGATTTATGTATATTTGAGTAACATCTAACTAATCACTATGTAGTAAACTAAAACAGCACAATCGACTGCAATTTATATTTGTATGTTTTGCAATATCATGGCCAATAGAGATCTGTTTTTAATGATTATTCAATAGCAAATAGATAGATTATTAAAGATTCTTTTTTTTTGCGATTGTTAAATTGCACCCGTAGTGTAAATACTTATGATTAATAACTTCGTTTTAAAGCGTTGCAAATTCATTAGGCGCGTAAGTCAACCACAACACTGCATTAATTGCCGTAAGTCATTTTGTTTGTAAACAATGGTGTGGATTACACACTGAACAAATTAAACCAACAACTAAATTGATTCGCGTTATCTACAATCAAGCGCTGTGTTATCTTTGTCGTGAAGAAAGTGGGATCGACGCTCATTAACCTATTTAGTGGTAGATCAAGATGATTGCAAGTGACTGCGCGTGTTGAAATACTTTGATATTGAATTTATCGTTAACTTTAATATTACTATTGTGATCATTTGTATATATTTTATGCGGTTTGGTCCTTTAGCATAAGCTACAAGTAAACAATCCTAGCTAGCAATTTTGTTATGGAAAATTTCAAAGTTAGCATCAGCATAAAAAAATACAAGACGTAAAAAACAACTTGTTAAACTTTCATATTCTTTTTATCTAGTAGCTCGTTGAGACATTCCCTATGTCCCCGGAGAGACGTGTGAATAAATAAAAGGGTCGCTCAACGTACTCTTTCATAGACTACTCAGGTATGCAAAGAGGCCTCAGGCAGAGGGACTTGTCTATGGCACCCGTTTTACCACCCTTAATGTCATCCAATGTCGTCATAGTAAGTAACAGATATACGTAGAAATTTTACTTTAAATATTATGAAAGTAAACTAATAATTAAATCACCGTTCGAAAAATTTACCGCCCGTTATAAAAGATTAAAATTAATTTGTAACCGTCATGATATACGGAAATAGCCTCGAATTAGTTCAGAAACTGATATTAGTAATTTTATTAATATTTTCTCGAAGTTTTTAGTATAAGGCATTTATTTTTCCAGACTCCAAGGTTATGTTGCGACCTTTACAAAAATGTATAACATAATTGCTCATATTCCCAATCAATGTTATCTAACAATTATATTCGACCTTCTCTATATTTCATATTATAAATATATGACTAATTTATATTATCTGAAGTAAACAAACAGGAAAAATCTAAGTTTGGAAATACCTGTCAATGGTGGTATGAAGACTTAGGAAATAATAAGGAATTATATTATGAATAATGTATATATTTAAAAAAAGCTGTATTTAGCGTCCGGCTTTTCAAGTTCATAAGGCAATTCTATAAACTAGATAATTTCATAATGAAGTATATCTATGTATGTATATGCCATCACGGATCACGACATAATGTAGAGTGTTGTTTTAGCATTATTTGTACAATTTATCATAATAAAAGACATTCATAAGACTTAATTAGTTTAATGAAGTATGTTATGGTTTCATTAAAGACTTTAATGAAACCATAATATGACCTTATAAATTAAAATAAATGATGGTTCTGGTGAAAATTGGTGTATGTACCTACTCAATTTCTACTTGCAGCTTCACAATTATAATACTTAAGATGAAAGTTTCAGAAACTGGAACATTTCAGTGGCATGAATCTTAAATGCCCTGCTAATCATTACTTGTATGTGAATTGTCAACGTGTAATTTTAAGGACCAAAAACATAGTACGTGTAAATACATTATTTAATATGAAACAGTGTTTTAGACGCAATTTTATATCATCATCATTCATTATGTCTCATCAAGAAAATAGCTAATTGAAGGTTACATTTTGAAGCGATTTGAATAAAAGATCACAAGAAAAAGGATTTATAATCAGGAAGTAAACATTTTGTAATTAAAAAGTAAATAAAATTCAAAATTTTACTTTAAAGCGGTAACATAATTAACTCAAATGTTTGGTATATGATAAAAGGTCAATGTGTCCTGGCTTCTGTGTCTAGGTTAGTACCCGTTATTAACTGGTCGTCCTTTGGTCAACATTCGGTGCCGAAGGAGCTGCTTACAATCTGATTATGTAATAGGAAGTGAACAGAGAACAGTTTATTTGTAGTGACCTTTGGGCCTTGATCATGCTTAAACAAATGTCATGACTAAAAGTCACTTCCTTGAAAGTAAACTGTTTCCCTTTTTAATTATTATAGTTTTATTCTAGATAGTTCATGAATAAATTGTTTTGTATGTTAACAGTAAAATATTTTTATCCTATGTGTATACCTACTCATCCTTATGTGAACATTGACTTATAAATACCGTTTCATCTAAAAGTTTTTCAGTTTGATCTCTGAGTTGAGTCTAGGCTGTGTTTTATGCGTAATGATGCATGTGCTCGATACAAAGATAGTGATACCCAGTACACATAATGCGGATCTGAAACGTAAGCCTACATGTGCAAAGTACACTTTTAATTTTCTATATCCGATAACAATGGCACGTGGTGATGTTTTCCCGGGCCACAAACAATAAACACGTACGCCGTATATATTATTATATACTATTGGAAATAATAATCGTACATAATATATCTAATAATATACCGTTCACAGAAGTGCATTTACAACGATTTAATTTAATGCGTTTTTAATTAATTTATGTGTTACGAGAATAACAAAAGGCCTGACTAACAAAAGGTTACACTTTTCTATTATTAAAAGCGCTTGTACTGCAAGCTGCAACGTAAATAAACATGAATATCAAAGTTTTTAAATAACTTTTATTTGGTGGTTTATATCAAAGTTGTCGCTATAATTCATATCCATCCCATCGCTCAATGAGATGATATAATTAAGGTTTTTAATATGGTCATTTAAAATGCTAATGTCTACATTGTTAACACTGAGGTGAATAACCTTAATGAGTTCACATCATGGGGTCACCGAACGCGGTAAAGGTGCATTGTTGAGTATTTCAAATTTTATTATGTACAATTGTACATAATAAAATTTTAGCCACAAATTCTTCAAAAATACAAACACCGGCTAATATTCATCGGCAACTTTCCGTCTGCATGTTCCTACTTTATTTTTTTTTATTTATTTATTCAGTAACAATAAACATTGTGTATGAATGTAGAAAGTAACATGAAACATAATAGCATGCAAAACGAATTTTAAATTACAATACACATAAGAATATTATTACAAATCGTCTATTGAATAGAGACATCTGTCCAATAGGAATGCCTTTAACCTTGCTTAGGTATATAGGTTAGGTGGTATTCCAAAGCCCCGTTTTCAGCTCGCAGAATGCATACAAATCCAAAACAAACTAATAGCGCGCCAAGCACGTGCGTAAACTCAAAATGCTCCAAAATAAATAATTTAACATGTGCCCCGTATTTATCATCATGTATGTACCTACATTGAATGAGTAGAGCTTGGACCAATCAAATATCCGGTGAATATTCACCGAATATTAAGTTTAGATATACATATTTAGAGTTAATAATTTATTTGTAATAAAATTACGTAGTATCCAGTTTATAATACGTATACATGCTGGATATTATAAGTTGGAAGAAAGGCGAAAATTAGCGCTTGTCAAATATGTAAGTATTTAAGGTGTTCCGAGCGAGGGCAATTGGCGTCAAAGTTTCTCGTCCCTAACACCAGGTTACGCCTAAGGCCAAGATAGAGGCTATTTGAGATTCCAGTTTCCCGTTCTAACATATTAAAATGTGCACCGATAGTAAAAGTGGATTTTTGTGAAATTCAAGAGGATGACACTAAGTACACCATTTGTCTCAAACATGACTAGCATTACATGACAAACGACTAGCTTGTAAGGACTATTGTAATTGGTATCACTATATCACACTGTTTGTATGTTTGTGAACGCTTCACGCTCAAACGGCTGGACCGATTTTGATAAAATTTAGGCAGAGGGTAACACCGCGGGGCGCTGCCAGTAAAAAACAAAAATGCTGTAAATAAATATGGCTATTGACCTATTGTGCTAGTAGGTAGAGATTTCGCCATTATTCAAAAGTGTATATTTATTCAACCTTAGCCAATATGTTAGCCCAACTGCAACAATATTATTTGTTATTTTTTCTAAAATTCATTTCCAAAAGTAAAATTTTATTATAATTTTATACATTTTTAATAAAACTCTTTGCAAATGTCTAAACGGTTTGATTTTCTGAGCTACCCATTCTTATTATTATTTATAAATTCATAAGACCTAAGAAGTTCAGTATCACTCAACTAGACTCTTGTAGTAAAATATAACGTATGCGGTTGTTCTAAAGCAGTTCCAATTTAATCGGTTTGATTTATGTGCTACCATGTAGTCTATTCACAATAACTTAATGTTTTTCTGAGACAGCTATGTGAACATGTGCAATTTTCATACAAAGGAAAATCGTACAGCCATTATAACAATAAGTTATAAGTAGGTCTTGTTCACATAATAGTTGTTAAACAATAAGTTACAACAACATAATCACGGTTTTATTGTCACCAAGCAATTTTCAACGAATCCATTTATATTATATTAAAGTTATAAACAAGCAATTTAAATAATAAATAAAATCCCTCCTTCCTACTAGAGTCGTTTAGAGCTCGATTCGTATAAATTCTTTGTTTGAAATTAATTCATTATAGAGTTGAATTAATACAGTTTATTTTGAATACCAATTTTAAAGAACAAACTATGTACACGAACGCCATATAATAAAGTTATAATACGAATAGCACATGGGTTGAGCCGTTGAGCCGAGCTGAGCGAGAAATAGACGAAAAAACTGGAAGAAGTGTTCCAGAACCATAGCACAAAGGTGTGACTTAATCATAATGCATTATTAATTAGCATCCCAAATATTCGTAAGTTGGAGGTGTATAGTTTATCAGTATGTCCACACTTAGTGAAAAACACGTCTGATGCCAGCCAGAAGGGAGCCAGACAGTTGGAGTCATTGTGTGGATCGACACTGACAGTTCAATGTTAACCGACCGGAGGGTCGAAAAGTTCACGTTACGGAATTATCGGTTAAGGGCAAGCCCATTGCCAGGTCTAGTTTATACACGACAAATCGATTCAATGCGGCTGTAAATAATGTTTAGCAGAGTGCCATGATATGGTAATTGTCAGGGGAAACTGGGTCTATAACAACTTTATTAATTTCTTATAGATTAATGTGATGTGTGCATTCAAACATATAATGCACAAAGCTACGTCACCTCTATCTGGTGATAAACAGAATGTTTAGAGGATAGCGTATAGAATATAATGATGTCCTCTTAAATATGATGAACATGCGCTGGAATGAATTGCTGGTGATTCATGAATTATACTGTATCCTATAACAATTCAAACAATATGCGATACATTGCGAGTATTGGTTACATTATTGGCGTGTGCAGTTGAACGCACTATTTTCTAGGATTATCATGTCTTGAACGTCAGATTTATAGGAGTATAAAATGAGATAGAACACTTCCGGGATCATTATATTGTACCTACTTGTATGTTATTTAAGTTTAGGACAAGAACAGTTTAGGCAATATTCATAAATCATAATCTACGTGTAAACGACGAATAAGTATGACATGATTGTTCATATGAAAATAATGGAGTATATTTATTATAGGCGTCTTTATATTAGAGTGAGTAACCAGAACAGTGACCGAGTGGCACCAGGATCACGTCGAATCAGTTTCATTGAGTACGTTTGCTTCCGGAGTGGTCCCCCAACGCAGACGCGATCGTGTCGCCACACCGCCGCTATAAGCTAACTCGAAATTATGCGAATTATTAGCACCGCATAACTCAATACAAATGCGTTGCTCTCAATTGCTGGCGTACAAATCTTATTCCTAAGTGAGCGATAGAACTAGTCAATGGTAGGTAAATAGAGTCACGTATAAAAACTTAGGTATCTGTTATATACTAGTTCTAAGCTAGTTATTTATAAAACGTGAAGAATAGTTACTGATGTGACTGACACTCTACCAGTTTTGTCAGCCATAAATTTGTAGTTTCTGGTTTTACGTGGATGAGCTTTCATTACACCTGCTCCTGACCCGCGGAGGAAACCAGATATCCGCAGTTCAAAGACAGTTTACAGGTGAACGGTTTTTTCATGCGCCTTAGAGAAACGTCACGCTCGTAAAACTCAATGCCGATAGTTTACTCTTAATTGAAAGCCTAAACAATCTTAAAACGCACACCAAAATATATTACACTTATAATAGTGATGATGAATATCAATAGTCGATTCTATTCTCGATTATTAATACACACGCATTACGCATAGGATATGCTGATTAATGGATTCTGAAAATAACGTATTACTTCAAATAAACTAAATGGTTTAATGACTGTAAGAATAATGTAAATTGTAGAATGACGAACGCATCTATCAGGTTACACATGAAATCATCTTGCTTCTCCTACGTATAGCAGTAAACTTAATTTAACAGGTCACCAGTTGGGTTAAGATGTGATCTATTGAAGTGACGAGTAGAGTGGAACCGTCACAGATTACAATATATTTTTTAAACATGACCAGGAAACTGCCTATCAATAAGTGATTAATTTAATTAGCTTTTTACGTAACATAGATTGAAATGTTTTTGGACAATTCAATATACTACTACTACGTCGCGCGCCGTCGCCGCAGACAATTTTAATCACCGGATTTGGAAGCAACAATTCGCTATTGAGAAATATTGCAACAGTGCCTGAGAAAAACGTAAAACTAGAAAGCAGGTCATTGTCAACAGATGTACTAGAATCTAACTGATAATAAATAAATGCACGTGTGTTACTTGTTTAATGAAGTATCCATTTAAATGTCACATAATTATTAAACTTGCTTTACGCGAGATATTACCATCAGTCATGGTCACGGTCACCAACCCGGCATACAGCGGCATAACAAAAATTAAAAATTACTTACTGTACCTACTTATTTAGTGGGTTTTAGTTGGGAATATCCCATGTCGACAAGTGCATTGCCGAAGTAGAATTTACAGTCTAAATATACGTAGGTATGTAACATTCATACGTTGATTTGGAGATCCGTAAAAAATATAATTGTAGGCTACAGTAGGGATTTTACGTAGTTGGATGATGAGTTATCAATCTTCGGCGATCACAAATACAGTTAATCAAATGTCCTTACGTGCAGGCAGTGTAGGAAGGTGCGTGTTAAAAAGTAGTAGACGTTTTGTAGCCAGCCTTCAATGGCAGAAATTCTGATAACCACCTAAAGTAATTTATTTTAATATTTCAGCTCAATAGCACTCAGAAAAAACGTTAGCGAGCTGTTTGTCAGCAACAATAAAAACAATAGCGCTCATAAGAGCCAGAACGAGACGCGAAATAATTAAATATTTTCAGAAGCTTTCGTGGCGGTTGTAGCTAAGACCAGTTTAATTAGTACTTAATTCGCACGCATTCAGCCGAGGCCAACGTAACTAGACGTACATACGTAACTGTTGCATGAAAAGCAATTCGTTCGTTGTGCCAAGTCAGCCATGCAAATCGCGATAAACGTAATCGATATGCCCTCCGGCCTTGGCCCCGAATGCAGTCCGCTGTCCGCGAGATGAAGAATAATGTTTAAACGGATGACGACTCTCTAGTTTATGTTGTAAAACTACGCACGCAATCTTACGTTGCGTCAGACATAATACTGAATTGATATATCCTTTCAGGCTCAGAACAATAACCCACTAAAAGGTTAAACCTACGGGTTATGAACGAACCTGGGGTGGTGTCTATTAGATTTTCTTTTGCGTTTTGCGTTACGGTTTTAGGGCTCCCACACAAAACTGCGATGCGTTGCGTTCGCACTGTTCGCAGTTATGTGTGGGAGCCCTTAGTCCGAGTCTTACATCAACCATGTAAATGTATAAGATGTAATGCTTGTACAATAAGTGTATGTACACAAGATAGCAATATAGAGCCAATTGAAAAGATCTATTTCCTCAATATAGAAGAAGTTAACTATGTAATGTGTACTGCAATGCATACTGATGAATTGTTATGAAGTGTTTACTTTGTTATCGTATTTCTTAGTTCTATTATTATGAAAGCCATAAATCAAGTCATCTTAACGATAGCAAAATTAACATTGATTCTGTAGTGCGATAAAGTAGCGAAGTGAACTAATGTGAAGATCATTGCGAAGGCGCCGGCAGCGCTTTACTATGCACATGCCTTGATAATAATAATTACTGTAGAGCGCGCGCGAAATGCTCGCAAGAAAAGCACGTGGCGCGACTACAGGCGCACGGGACTCTGGACGAGCATTAATTGAGCTTATAAAAGTCATATCAACATTCATTATTACACACCCCACCATCACTGATATTTTTTTGAAAATGATTTTACTAGCTTGGGCTATTTTTAAAACAAAGAGTATCGATTGGAACTATTCTGGCTGTAATATGGCACCTTCTGAGTGAGTACTGCCTATAATACTTATCCGAAAAATGTTGGAATGATTAGACACTTAAACTTTAAACTAAGTGGCCTCTTGTTCTATCATAAAGCTTTCAATTTAAACTACTGTAATAGTATTCACCTCGTTATTTAAATCCGAATTAATTCGAACTTAATTATCCCCCTAATTACAAACAGAAAATTAATGCATTAGTTTAACAGCCAAGAACACAACCTTGACTCGTCGGAAGTAATGCAGTTTTCTAATGAGTATATTGATACGTTCTAAATATTAATTGAGTGCATGTATATATATTCAAACGCCTTCAATCTGTTGTTATATTGTAAGTACTTAATATGATATACTTAGGTTCACAAAAAATATAATGTTCTTTGAAAGGAATCGTACGGTTATGAAACTTGATTCATTGGATTTAAACAGGTCGGTATGAAATAACGCCCAGGCAGTATCTATTATTATTAATTCGTGCTAAGAAGACACGATAGTTAACATGTACTAGAAGTAATTAATCTCGTATATCGACCGTACAATGGCAGAATTAGATACTCGTATTACATGTTCGTGATAAGTATGATTTTACCTACGTACTATAATTAGGTAGCACATGTAGACGTATATACCTACTTACAAACATTATTTGAAGGATTATAATCATAATATTACTATACAATTTCGTATTATTGTGCTGCTTTAAAGCTGTAATAGGAACAGAAAAACAAAAATACTCGCCTTGAATTAAAATAATGTCTTTATTATACTCTGAAGTTTGTAATAGTTATTAACTTTATATACAGGGACACTTAATCTTTGACTGCAGTATGAAAATACTAAAATAATAATAACAGTCACGAATCAACAAATGAAATTCATTTAGTATAAACGAGAAGTAAACGACAACAGAGTAGGTACTTGCTCCATTAAAATTATCAGATTTACGGAGTGACAATCTAAGTAGGTAGGTATCTAAAAAAATGAGACAGATAATATCAACTTAACATAATAACTAGTTGACATCGGTTCGCAAATAGATTGGCCCGACTGAAGCAGCAACAAGCTCTTTTCCACACATCGAGTGACGAGAGCCGGATGCATAATTTCACTCCCCAAATATAGTGTTTTATATTCTGGGGAGAGCACAAAAGGCTAGCATTAGCAACATCTGTGTTACGGACACTGATATACATAGTATAGTTATGATGATATACGAATCCCTGCAAAAATGTTCGGTGGTGAGTCGTAGCATTGAAATGACGTTTATCGAATATGAGGTTAATCAATGCGTCTAAACAAAAGCATTGATGGCGCGATAAGTACCCGCGCTGAAAAATTCCTAGAACGCACGTTTTGCGATCAGAAAATAATAATACATTTTCTTTATTTCTAGTAATCCCAAGTCAGGGGATCAATAAAGAAAAGAGTCGGACGGTGTCGCCGGTGGAAGACGATGGCCCAGACGTCGTGTCTACTGTGATCGGAAAATACGGACGCTGGCAGATGCTCATGACATTTCTGATGTCCCTGTTCTCACTGCCGTGTACATTCCATATATACCTGCCTACATTTACTGTAAGTATATTTAAGTTAATAAGTTCTATGAGGGCCTAAAGAATGGCAATTGGCCATCAGATTTCAAATAATATGTGGAAGTTATTTTCTACCTGCCTACCTTTATTTATTTTACTGTGTAATTTTTTTAAGGCAAAGGCAACAAAGTTCTGGTGTCGGCAGCCAGGAAATTTGTCAAGCTTACCATTATCAGATTGGATAAACTATAGTCAACCTTTAGACAGCTGTTCAGTGCGAACACTCAGCTCCTCAGTGACTGTGGAAAGTATATTGAACCACACCGCTCCAATCTTAGATTCCTTCCAAAAATGCACAGAATGGGACTACGACCGATCGGAAGTCGGTAACACAATCATTTCGGAATGGAACTTGGTGTGTGACAAAGCATATCTCACGAGTTTAACTGAAGTCATGTTTCTAGTCGGCGTGGGCGTCGGTGGAGTAATAGGAGGCTGGATATCAGACAAGTAAGATTTTTAACAATGTTTCAACATCCTTTAATACTATTCAGAAATTATAGTTCTAATTAGGTACTTGGGCATATTAATGACTTAAACATAAGTATACCTACCTAGGTGCTGATTATAATAATGTTATAATCAACAACAATACTTTTATTAAGATATTGGATATATTTAAATGGAGAAAACATATTCTAAGCTAATATTTAACTTTTCAGATTTGGCCGCAAGCGCGTTTTGATGAGCATGATGGTCGCTCAGAGTGCGCTAGCAATCCTATCTCTTCTGGTTCGTTCGTTCGTGCAGTACCTGACTGTGCGACTGATCATGGGCTTCGTGTCTGTGTCGGTAGTGTATGCCGCCTTCGTCCTCTCAGTGGAGCTGGTCGGAGGGAAGTGGGTGACTATTGCGGGAGTATGCAACTTCTTCTGGTTGCCCCTGGCGTACCTCATTGTGACTCTACTGTCAATGGCTATGCCGAATTGGCGTGATCTGCAATTGAGTCTGTCCGTACCTGGATGTCTTTTGCTGGCATTATGGTAAGCGTTTTATGATTATTTGAACACAACTTGTTTCTTGGAATTATGTTATTACTAGGTTGTCTGTAATTTGTTGACATGTTTGAATTATGTAAACTGTTTTTTTTTTAGTATTAGGGATTACCAATAGTAAATAATAATAATATGAAGTACAATATTTTATGTATTATTAGCATATGTAATTCAACTGATTTTAGGTTAACATGAAATATTGTATGTTTAACACAATTGTTTACAGGTTATCATTATCATTACAGGTTTGTCCTGCCTGAATCGCCAAGATGGCTGCTAAGTATGGGAAAGACTCAAGAAGCCAAAATAATACTGCAGAAAGCTGCAAGCTTCAACGGACGTGAATTCCCAGCTGATATTGACAAGCTGCTAATGCTGCACAAAACTGAGAACGTAGCCGAAGGTCCGAGTGTGATGATGCTTTTCAAAGGTGCCCTGCGCAAGAGAACAATTTGCCTATTCTTAGCATGGTTCTCAATGACCATCGCGTACTATGGACTATTGTTGAATATTGGAAACTTCAATTTGGGCAACTTACACGTGACGTCTATCATCCTTGCAGCCGTGGAAATACCTGCGATAGCAATAAGTATACCGATACTTCTAAAGGCTGGTAGACGGATTCCAATATTCACAAGCATGTTAGCATGTGGACTCGCCTGTATCGCTAGTGAATTATTCTCGATAGCGTTCAATGACCAGTGGATCATGATTGCTTGTCTGATGATCGGGAAGTTCTCTATCGGCTCTACTAACATGATGCTGCCGATATTCACTGTGGAGCTGTACCCGACGATGGTGAGGAACCTTGGCGTCGGAGCCAGCCAAATAGCGGCCGGACTAGCGCTTATTTGCATACCGTACTTATGGAGACTGGTAAGGATAACAATAGATACAACAAATTCGGTTGTAAAACCATTAAAGTATGAATGACGTTGAAGTACCTATTTGTTAAAATTAAGTGCACGGAATATATTCTTGACAACATGATTAGCTGATTCTCATTGTTCAATTTATTTCTGTCGTAAATCAAACTATACATAATATACTATAATTCAGTGCCTGATACTTTATGTTGCTTGCAGACGATGATAAATGATCACCTGCCGATGGTGACGATTGCTGCGCTAGCTGCGTTTGGCGGTGGGATAGTTCTTTTGCTTCCCGACACATCTCGACCTCAAGAGAAGCCAGTGACTGATAAGAAAATGTAAGTATCGCAGAAAAGTCCTGAATTTTTCTACCGTTTGTTAACGATAGCACATCACTCAGTATACCCAGTAAGTAATTTTGCCCGGATCAAATACGTCAAAAGCTTAGTTTATTATATCATTTTATTGTAAACATTTATCCAATTCAAGCATAATATAAAAGATTTATTAGGAAAAGACATTAACAGACTTCATCGATAGGTAATTACTTATTTATACTATGTATAACTTGGTGCAAATTTTTTAGCAAGCAGTAAATATTTAAAGTTTTACTCCTTACGGATGAAGTATTGGCGCAGCTTAGAACTTTTGTGAAATATTAGACTAGATGAGTAAACATATTTCGAAGTCCGGCGTGACATTAATTTTAATGATTAATGTTCGTTTATAGATCCATGACAGCTCTTCTCATTAATGATATCAATCACGTTGGAGTTAGGATACCTATTTGTTAGTACTACCAACAAGAGTAATTGAAACGTATCTTTAGTAACATAAATTCGTAAATTAGAGACCACATAGTTACTAAGTCCAGCCGGGAATCGTAATCGCTAGGTATTTACCTACTTCTTCTTTATATTTAGGTCTTCCGAAACCTTATTCTTACACTTACTTATTTTTTACATAGCATAGGCTTACACACTACAGGATGACTAATATTCTTATATTCAATATAGATTTGAAGGCACTCTTATTTTTATGTTTTGGTAGTTTTTCATTTTGATTTAAGGGAGTGTACAGGCTATCTATTTGTAATTATTGATTTAATTATTTATTAAGGTAGGTATTCTTCTTTATACACCCCATATTAAAAATACTCTGATTTAATATATTTCTTATGTTATGTACTAAAATGATGATTCTTACGCCAAATAACGCGTGGATTAAAGGATTACATAGAGATTCGAAAGGCAAAGTAAAGCGAATCGAGATCAATTAATGTCCTCAAAATAACTCAGTACCTACCCACGCAACTATATCAATTGGATAATGTAATTTGTAATTGAATAGTAGTGGCCATTTATTAAATTACATGAAAAAGTAGTATATAACTTGTATCTCTATTGATTTTTTACTATGTATATTTCGGCTGGTGTCAATTTCTAATCTCGCACTAAAAACATGATAATATTGCTTCCAAACGACAACATGCCCTTGAAATATTATTTACTTATAGTATACTACGCATGTATGAGTTCTCCTAAAGGATTGGTAGTGTCATACAAATGTTTCATTTTATAGCCTCATAAATTTTCGCGTTTTGTGTAGGTACTTACCAGTATAGTAAGGACATAAGGTTTTCTTTGAATTAAAGTATATCAAGATGTCCTACTCGTTTCATTCAACGGAAACTGTTATAGTTACCAACTGGAAAGTACTCAAGTTATATTAGTCTTAATTTTAGCTAAATCAATCTAGATAATGATACCTGTTAAATTGCTCCATTGTGGAGACACTGCGAATGTGTCCTTTCTATAAATAAAGCAAGGCAGTTAACTCTTACGTTTGTCTTAGTAAACACGTTCAGCCCTGTAACGCGGGAGCTGCAACGGGGTCAAGGTGTGAATAATCCATCAGTCCCTTGTGGTAACACTGTAATTTCCGTATGTAGATGTTATTGAAGTCAACTAGATCCTTACCGTTTCGATAGTAAGTCAAACAGCGCCATCTGTACTTTGGCTCTGGTACTAACGTTGTGTTTTGTTCACAGGCCTCCGTTCGACAACAACTCTCCTTGCAACGGAACATTCACGATCACTGACGACAGAGGCCACTAGCAGCACGACTAACTGAAACTCAATAGTTACCAATGTGTGTAAATACTTTGTACTGTGTGCAATAGACAGTGTATAGTGAGATTTTTTCGAATTTAATTTGCAGTTAAGTAGTCTTTGAGGAATGAGTAATGAATATTAACATATCATAGAAGTGTGATTAGGTGCCCTACTTCTGTGCGTAGGTTGTGTGTGTATAGTACAGTAATAAGTCAATGCAGTATCATTATATCTAATAATGTCGTAGTTACCTAATTGTAATAAACTAGTTACCATTACAACATTATGTAAGAGTCTATTTAAAGTAGCTATAAATCTTAATTAATTAAAAGTAGGGCTCTGAGCAATATTTTACTATCTAAGTATACTATTAAATTACTCAATGACTTCCCTAAAATATCAATTAAGTAGATATCGTGTGTCAATTTGTTGTTAGAGATAGAATCCAAGGCTACATAGTTGACTTATGGCTTAACAAAATTAAATGTACCTAGTTAACATTAGACGTGTGTTCTCTAATATCTAATGGTACACTGTACACTTGTACAGTCATAGTAAACAATATACTAATGTCCTCTAAATCGGAATGCGCATACTGTTGATATGATGAATGAAAAGAAGTTCAAATATAATACATTGTACCTACTTATATTACTTTTTTTTTGGATCTAGTATGGTCAGGTCTCAATCATGTATCTAGAACTTCCTAGTATTAGCAACGTAAGTGTTCATTATATGTATATCACAGAAAATTCTCAAGGTTTTTGTAAATGCTGGTTATTTATTATATTACCTTGAAAAATGTATCAGTTATATATAGTTTACGACGATTTTCTACCATTCGTACGTCTCTGCTCGAGAGACAATTAGTTCAAGTCAAAATACTAAAGTGTATAATAAAATACGCTCCTTATAGCATGCTGCGATCATGAGTTGGTGTGCTATGCGAAGTGTAATGTGTGGGTTACATTGATTACACGTTTTATTATCAGGCCCAAATTCAGCCACATTTACGGCCTAATAAGGAAAGAAAGACGAGAATCGGGCGAAATCAATGTCTTGATTACTCCTTCAGTAGTAAACTCTACTTAAATCATTTGGATTTCGTCCACTGAGCATAAGCAACCATCTTGTCAATTTTTTTTTAAAGACCTTTCTCACGGGGCTGCCGATTCTTGGATAATAAATATGAAGATTCATGCCCCTTGCTGACCCATAAAGTATCTCTATGCAAAAAGCGAGTCAATATTCCTTCCTGCGTCATCTTGCATTCCCGATAATAAACTATTCATTGGGTCATTGAGTTTCAAGTTCTTAGTAGTTGCAATTTGTATCACGCCGGTTAAATGGCAAGAGCGTCGCCCCCTATTCATGTCGAAATATGGATATGCAACATCGCATCTACACCTACAAGCTTACGCCTCTATATACATTGATATTTTTAACAGCAGTATCGATTATGTGTCGTTTACATATAATATTCCCATCAACGAACTAACGTCTACAACTAAACATAACCATAATTTACATGATTCTAATTTGCCGTAACTTTTAATAGGAAGTGTTGTGGCAGCTACCATGCTTTTTAGCAAAGTGATTGGTGATTGCCAGTTGATGTTGACTATTTACAAAAGCCTGCTATAGTAAGATCTTATAAATCAACGACACAAAGTGAAGATAGAAAGTAAGACTCATTTAGACGGGAACTTGGTGGTCAATATATTCTTATTTGCCGAACTGGTACCACACCATATATGTTTTATTTTATTTTTTCAAAATCGTCACACACTAGGAATTTCTCCTGTATCGTGGGTGCGTTTCACAAACATGTAATATCACACAGACAAACACCCAGACTCGGGACAAATCGGACCGCACAAATTTTTGTCCCGTGCAGGAATCGAACCCTTAGCGCAGCAGTCCAATCACTTAGTCACTGCGCCAATCGGGTCGTCGATATGTTAGTAAATAGTACCAACAATAATAACATATATCAAACTTAAACAGATAACGTTTATTATGTTTATGTAAACATACAATTGTATTAGATTCATCAACATAACCGTATAATGCATTGACCGTACTAAATATAATTGTGTAATCTTATTATAATTATGCACATTGCGTATTTTTAATGCAATAGCTCACTTTAAATTTTCGTACAATTACATTATTAACTTGACTGTATGACGATATTTAACTTATTTAAGTAATAGTTATTTTATATGGGCATTTTGTTATCGCTGACTCGGTAACGTTTATGTAATAACAATGTCGGCAATAATAAATAATGTTTTGTAAACCTGTGACGTACTTATATCGTACTCAATATGATTTAAAAATACAGAAAAGAGAACGAAAACCCGTGTAAAAGCTGCTTTAAATAAAAAAATGTAATTTAAAAAACACGACTGCCATGTTAAAAAATTAAAAAACAAGTTTCATCGCGGTCGGGGGACCGTTCTGTGGAACACTGTCTTATCCCAAAGTTACCGTCAAGTCGTTAAGTCCGACTGCGATGAAACTTATTTTTTACTTTTTGTTCGTTTTCTAACATGGCAGTCGCGTTTTTTAATGTTTTTTAATAAAAAAAATTATTTCTTTAATTTATTTATAGCCTATTTTTCTTGCGATGGTGTAAGGATTCTAATGACACTCTATACATTAAAATCGGTTCAGGCATTCAGAAGTTATGATGGAATAAAGAAACTCACATACATACATGAACCCTGAAAACATTACACTCCTTTTTTTGGGCAGTCGTGTAAAAAGAACACTGAAATTCTCTGAACATTTCAGTTACCAACCAATGTTAGCAGTATAATAGCTTATTTACAATAATATTCATAGCCTAGGGATTCTACATTTTGTTGTCACATATTTTGTCACACTTATCTTATACTTATTTCTATGTTTAATATTTTATATTTCCTAGAGATAATATTATGTGCATATATAGTTAGTTGCATGGTTAGATATTATATTAATATTAGGGAAGTGTGTACCTGTATTTCTTACCATTAGTTTATTTATTGCCTCTATTATAAGAAAGTAATTTAAATAACCTAAGTACCTAATGTAAGACATTGACCTATCGTTAGTTTCATTTTGCTATTTAATATAAAGCTACAATCAGTAGACATAATGATGTTTTCATTGATGTTTGGCTTCTGTACTTATTTGATGAGCCACGTTTAATGTGTAATGGCTTATCTATCTTTGATAAACATTAAATCAATTTTCGAAAATAGTTATCAATGTAAAATTAGTGCATAACACTGTAACAGTTCTAAAATAAACTAATTATTTTTAATAGTTTATCATTTATTTTGCTCTCAATAATCTTGTATTAAAGCTCAGATACGTCGTCGACGCGACGTAAACAGATTGTACCTACATTACATAACATTTGTAACTATGCCAGAAAAGTGCCGCAACCACAGTATAGAAGAATTACCTCTTCGAGTTTGCGGTCACCGAGGCTTCATGTGGTCGCACACACAAATTGACAGGTGCCAGTGTATTATTAGTCGGGACATTGACTCCTGCGTCTAGGGCGGCGGTCCCTTGGTCGCCATTACAAAATGACGGTAACGGTGACGAGCCTGCGCAGGCGTCATGGTAGACGTGACTTGCGTGCTCATGCACTGTTCTTACAGCCACATGTGGATATTTTAAAGACCAATTTTTAACGCTTTGCTTATTAGTGACATGTTTGACAAGGGTTATATATATTCTACCACGTAATATATATCTACATGACATTTATATACTGTATATGGTAAGGTTCTAATACAATTCAACACGCACATACATCGAGATTCGATAGAGACACTATCTATCTATTGTATTCCAAACACTTCAATGCAAGCTTTTGATTTCGTTGAACTCTCAAGGCAAACGATAAAGATCTTGCCAAACGACTAATCATTTAAGAAAATTGTTATTGCAGTTTACCAACGTTTATCCTGCATAACATCCAAATACCTTCGGGGTCATAGTTAATTTCTCTGGTCGTTAACCCGTTGTACACTAACCTAGATGCATAGCATTTAGCGCTATGAATACGACCCCGTAACAGGTCCTATTGTGGCGGCAAATAGAATACGTGTCGAATCAGAAAGCCATTGAAAAAGGCGATACAGGACGGATAACGGAGCCCGGCGACGTACCCATACGGCGCGCGGTGTCGGGTAACTCAGTCACTAGTACTGGGAATCACCAGTGAAATGATGCCAGTAAATTAAATATGTAATAGACATGCACTAACGCAATTCAAGTTGCAGACAATAGCCTATGATACTTCATTAAACTGTGCTACTTATTAAAAAGTAAATGTCTAGTGCATCGTATTTAACCGACTTCATGAACTAGTTTCTGGATTCCATGCCACTCATGTTTAATTTAACAATGAATTGTCTTAGTGTCCTGTAAGTGTACGTGACAGTATCTTACACACGTGATGTCGTGATCAACCTGGGAAGTATCAATGGCTGTTTCAATGTCATATCTACAAGTAAACATCGTTAGAATTGCCAAACGCAGTGAGCAACCGTTGCGAGTAATTTCATTTTGTTCTTTACCCTGAAAATGGAGAGATCGATATTGAAATAATATGTATGTTCGACGTAGAATAGTCTACACAATATCCTCCTAAGTTATCTAATACCTAGTATATACCTAACACCACCACTACATACTACAACAATCAACATGTGTGGCAGTGGTAAAAGAATGACTAGAATATTAACAGCTTGGTAGCGACTAGTTCTAGTAAGGATAGTAAAGAAAGAATAGATATCTAAAATTTTCGGGCCTAATATTATTCTAACCATATTGAATCTACTATAGGTATAGGTATCATCAACTAAGTTGAAATTAAAATACTTACACCTCGTAACCCCAGAATATTTAAATTATTTGAGCTGTTGAGTAGTTCTGCGGCCTTAAAGTTTTCATTCCTTTCTGATTGCAACACTTTTTACAGCAACTAGACTACCTATTAGAATTACTGTGGTTTTTTTTCAGTTTAAATATTACCCGAAAATAGAACCATTTTTCAAATACTTTATCTTAGTACCGAGGTAAGGTTCTAGTAGTAACGTAGAAGCAAAAAAATTTAAAAACAAATGCAATTCTCTCAAATTATCTCAGCGAAAAAAGTAGAAATGCCAAATACTTTACCGGGTCAGTAAACGCTGGCCAAGAAAACGAAAATGTTTCAGGGATGGCGCATCATCGAAGCATCTGCAGATTTTGAACCGCTACTTCAGTGAGGAGACTATATCAAATTTGAATTAGACCAACACAATTTATAGGGGTGTAGTACACAACTTTACCGTGTGACTATGACTACCTATAGTAATTACGTGAAATAGGCATAGGTATACTGCTCGAAGAACAAAATATATAGTTTGCTGTCAAGGCAATTTCCTAAACATCACATCCATATCTTATGGCTAAACCCATATCTTACCTACCAAAACATCATAGCCCTGTGTTACTGGCGTAGTGACCAAAAGGAAACAATAATAATTTAAAAACATATTTGAAAACGAAACACGACACCATATAATAATAAATGATTCTAATAACCAAAACCCAAACACCGTCCCGCCGACACTTTCCTCTCGCCACTCAGAACACTAGTTTCCACCATCGGAAAATTAAATCGAGTTTGTAATGTACAGAGCGACGCGCACAGCGGGGAATGAACTATTATGGCCACAGTAACTCTCACTCGTTTGTGTTGTGATGCTGGCGATACACTTTCCTGTGCGATGCGTGACTCGACTGCGACGCGTGCGCCGGTGAAACATCATACTTATGTAACACCCCAAATGCATTATCCTGCAACATACCAACACATAATATGACTCCACAGTCATCTAACATAAGCATTAACATTGAGACGACGCGACGAACCATTTTGTGTCAACGCTGTGTGTAAATCAAGTTCGCTCCTCATTACATTATTTAACTTAACAAGGATTTGTTCAAAGTACGCGTTAATTGAACCTAAATATAGCTATGACATTGCGCAGCCACATTTAATTTGAGCAAAGCTCAATGGCATTAAACCATTAAACACGAAGAGCACGGTATTGCCACACCTGCATGATATATATCGCATGCTGTGAGTACTTAGATTGCATTAGAAAAAACACAATAGCTCCACCTGTGACGAAGCTAATCTCTACATTAAGTATTATTAAGGACAGTGCTGGTAATAATTTATTGTAAACAACTCAAAAAATTATAACATGAATTAACAGGTGTTAAAAGAACTAGCAAGTCTTCGCTAATGTTGTAATCTGATAATGGCATCTCGTTTACATGATTGTTTGACGTATTGTATAAGAAGAATAATACTTACCTACTCCAACAATCAGAATGCTAAATGACTTTTATTTCATTTAACATGATTTTTAATTTTTAAAGGCCGAGAATTAGTACGTAACATTAAATGCGTTCTAAGGGGGAGGCCTTTGTCCAGCAGTGGACGTCTTCCGGCTGATGATGATGATTAAATGCTAAATAATCCTTAAACAACAGGTCCACATCGTTACGATTTTAGCTAAGCATGTGCTGATTTGTAATTAGGTATACATAATTGTATTCATAAATAATCTGATTGACATTTAGGCCAGACTAATACTAGCCAAGCCTTCGCTAGTTGTAACGACTCATAAAATTTAAAGGAGGTACATTTAGTTCATAGGTTAGTTATACACAGAATAATATTAAGCAGTTTTAAACTTTTATGTAATATGTAGATAAGCGCATTAGAGTTTTTTCGAAAAACATTATCGAAAATTTTAAAAACAATTGAAATGTGCGAAAGATTTAAGTAATTTCTGGTAAAACTGTATAGCAGATTTGGTTTAACTATATTCCAATAACCGTCTGCAATTTCATGAACTAACCACAAATTTTGGTATTCCATCTTAAAAGGCACAACGTCAAATCTCAGCAAGATAAGAATTTATGATGCATAATTTTGAGACGAGGAGAGCGTTTTCCCAAATGCATTTTTATTTAAAATACGTTAGTGCAACACACCATGAAAACAATAGATTTTGAGGGAAGATTAGCAATCCAAATAATGTAGAGCAGACAAATTGTGTATGCTTACCTAACTCATTTATCCCATTCAATGGCACTAGTGGCACAGTTCCAATCCGGTTCGCAAGAACTATAGGGCAGACACATCCATAGCCGCAGGTGTTAGAACGGATAAATTGGTGTGGAAATAAAGTACATTAGAGGTACAGTTCCGACAAATAAAAATAATTTGAATAAAAATAATGTTACAATTCGCGTTATGAATACAAACAATCGAAACAATACATTTTTCAATAATTAGATCGTTTAGCGGTATCTTCGCGGCTAGCGCAGCCGAATTGTATAGTGCTGCATTTGATTAGATGCGTGTGGTTCAGGTATGCGTTCACAGTTGGTCACCTTGCAATAAGGTATGGTGGTCGCGTCGGGCGCAGGGCGAGAGTGGGCGACCTCATATAGCTTGCGCGGGAGGCGTTTCCTTTATTTGTTGGTTGTACGCTGCGTGATAGTGACGTGAATCTCGCGCAGGACATCATGCGTGCATTGCTGGTAAGTCTCAGTGCCATGCCCTCACCAAGGGCGGTTACATCATTTACATACCAACAAGATTAAAATTTATCCTTTACTCATTATTTAATTTTGAAAGTGATTTTATTTTTAAATTTCAATTAAGTAATAATTTATTTTTATATTTCCGTGGTTTTCCAAGGTGACTTTTCTTAAATCGTATATTTTTAAATAAATAATAGTATCAGTAAATCGAATAATAATTTTCAGTTAATTTAATTAGTATCAAATAGACATTGCCTTGAAAAGAACAATGAATCATGCAAAAAGTTCGTTATAAACAACCACATGTAGTAAGTACCTATAAATACTGTAAGGACACAACATTGTGAAAGCAAGCATGTTAAATATACAAATGATTTCATTATCTAACTACTTGTATGAATCTAGTCACAACAAGTTCTTGGTTGCATTCAATGAATAATATACAAGTAAATTAATATCTGTATAGAATTCAGGTCGATCATACAGCCGGCATTCAAAGTATGTATCGATTTCGCGGCAACCTTGAAAGCGATCGTGAGCTGACAGATCACTGCAGTGGACTACGGACGAGTGCCTATTACTCTATTAACCTTACAACATACCGATACAAGTACCGCCCTTAATAATTCACAAGGCGGAACTAATTGTCCAGTACTAACACATAATTTGGCAAGTTAGCCGTTGTCATGTTAACCGCTGAATTACGTAAAGCACGCAACTTACGGACAAATGGCTTGCTGGTTACGTTACCACACTGGCCCACTGCTATTAACAGGCTCGGCTTCTAGGCGTAGATACGGACTTCGATACGCATAACTTGTTATGTTTCAACAGTGATATTAAATTGTAGCCATTCACTGCAAAAAGTCGGATTTGAAAACTCACTCGCCTCACCAGTGTTACGCAGTCGATATAATAAATCAATATTCCGAAATCCCGCTGTATTTGTGATTCTCTGGGAACCAGAAATCCTTGTGCATTCTGTAGCATACATAGTCAGTGTCACACATCATCGCCGTCGTGTAATGACTTCCAGGGTAAGTTAATACTAGAGCAAGGCTTCGGAATTAAGTTCGATTTAACTTCGATCAATGACATTTCTGAGGCATAAAGAAGTAAGATGTATGGCTTAAGTTAAACACGTTTTCATTCTTCGCGAAACACATGAAATTGTTACGGATATGTGCAACTACTTAAGTTTTACGTCCGCTTATAAATGCTTACCTATAACATAATGATAGCTAAGTATTTGTATAGGCCTATCAGATTCATTAAACTACTATATCTACCGCTTACTAAGAGATGTTAACACGAAATTGCCTTTATACTTCTAAGTACCCTAAAATCGTTGTTGTGTGTTATTCTATGAGTGATTATAGTTGAATGAAAAACGATTTATAAAAAAATGCTTCTATTACAGGAGGCAGTATCCTAACTTTTGAACTCGTTTTCGGAAACGTCGACAACAAGGTTATTTTATTGAAGCTTAGCGATTTCTATACCTCATGTTATACTAATATAAAAGACTTTTCATATGGAACGTGATATGACGTCCAGTTTTACTAAAGAAAAAGCTTGAGTACCTAAGCTTTCACATTCAGGCTTCAACTTACGGGCGCAGTCTAGTTCCCATAAATAAATGGATACTGATACCTGTTGCCATAATTAATTACATTATATGAAACGCAAACTTTATTGCTGACCGCTAATGCGATCTATTTAGGGTAAGCGCCCAGAGAAAAAAGATCCAAGAGAGAAGAATATAATGTAATCTGCAAAACATTATTTAATTTTGATTCTTCCTCAAAAAATAATATGGTACCTATATAATACGTGTTTTATGGAAGTACTGAAGTGAGGAGACTTAGACTTACGATGCGTTTTAATTGTTGTCCACCAATGCATGACGGTTACGATGCACCAAGTTATATGATAAAAATACACATGCAATGCTAATTGGGCATTATCGACAAGTTATTATTCAATAGTGTCCAATTTAACGTTTTAAGTAAATTTAAATTCGCTTCTAGCAAAAGACATCAACGAGCTAGCACCTTCGTCAACAATAGAGATTTTGTTTTTCTCCGCTACGCTTACAGATTTCTTTATGTATAAATGAGATTCTGCTCAATGTAATTTTTTATTGTAAATGACTTTAAAATTTTAGTTGAAGAAATATGATCACTATGACTCTTCTTGAGTTCCCATACCATGTACGTAGGGCGCACTTTTGTCAAACAACTGTAATAAAAAACCGGTTGATTGGTCAGTTATTTTACCATGGCATAAATAAAAATAAAAGAATCCATAATGGCTGATTTCTGGTAAAATTAAAAAATAACTTCTGCTGATACAACAGAAATCCGGTTATTGCCTTTAAATACCTTCTTAATCAGATAACTTACATTTAGTTTTAATATTACAACACCAACTGTAACAAAACAAAGACAAAAATCTTACTGAGCAGATCTCGTTTGTGCCAAATGGTAGATACTGTTCTTACTAATACTCATGGTGAAACTAAATAGATGGAGCTGCAATATCACGTACTTTCCAATCAGTTAAACTTAACATCCAATTTGACTGAATGAGAAGTGCCATGACTAAATTATAGTCATATTAAAATTATATGATTCGTCTGAACTCTGAAGCAATCTGACATTTCATAGATAGTGCAATAATAATAAAATATTTAGTGTACGGTGGTGCGCCATTCCAACGTCACCTTGACTGGCGGAAGCGTTCCACGCCGGGTGTCCTTACCACTTTCAGATCTGTCTGCTACAACCCTAAATAGCGCTCATTTAAACTCCATTCAATCATTTAATTAATACTTAGCTATTGATATATTGTTGATTTAATGCGACTTAACCGTTTGAATGCCACGGGACTTAATATGACCCGGGCACAATACATTTAATGTGCTATTTAAATGTTAAATAACTCTGATAATGCCCGTAATATCGTGCCCCATAGTATAGTAGATTGGCTAATCTTTTGGGTCTTTATGAGCTGGCTAGTCATAGAATGCCAGTCAGTAAGGCTGTCTTCCCACAATACAAAAATCGTTGTCAAAACTGTGTGTGTGTAGGTAGCTAAGATTTAAAATGGTTTTGTTATTGTATTCCGACCTAGGTCAACAGGAAGAAACAGACATCGATAGCACGTATGTACAATTGTACATAGGTAATATATACCTATATACGAATTGTCAGTGATATTTACCATGGCTTAACCAGATACAATGTTTACAAGACCATGTAAATGGGTTACCTACATGTTTGAGTTTTTAGCGGAAAACATAAATTACAGGATTGAAATAAATTATATTATGATAATAAAACCGGTTTACACGTGTCCCACTGCAGGGTAAAGGTTTTCACTATTTTCATACAGAGAAGGAACGAGCATTTATAATTACACTAGCTCACTACGAATTCGCGATTTCGAACCATTAATACGTTCTAGGCAATTAAATATTCAGAAATGATCAAACACGGTTGTACCAACGTTTTAAAGAACTTCGCCTATTGGATTTTTTAATCATCTGTGAAAACACATATACAAAACTGTACACAAACAGTCTAGTCTGCCACACAATGCGCTCAACTTTCGCGACCGCAGTGAACAATCAAGAGTTTCCTTATTTTCTAAAGACATACATACCTGGTGCGATTTCATAAAGTAAGAATCGTACTCCAAAGCAATTTGTCGCCTCATTAAAGCTATGCTTGTTACCACGGCGTTGAATCGCTTGCCCTTCCGTCTTAGGTTCAAATTGGAGTTCGCTTAATGATAATCAGAAGATCCGGTAAACTGAAACGGACACCTAACTAGAATTAAATAAATGCATTCAAGCTTCTGAATTGTCAGATAAAGATCAAAATAAGTAATAATAGCAATGCGATTTTATAGTCAATTTAATTTGATTATAAAAGTGATTGTTATCTTGTAATTTTCAGTATTTACAGAATACTTTATGTGTGCGTGTTATAAACTCGCAACGCGATTTCAGACGATCGAAAAATATGAAACAGTAGTTGGAACTGAGTTCAGTAAACTTGTCACACCAACGTGTTAGCGACAAACGTGTAAAAGTTATTTTATTGCAAATCTTACATACATCGATTTACGAAAGTAGAGTGAGTAGGTACTCAGTCATTTGCATGTTGCGACAATGTTCACAAGACACAACGAGTTACTGTCTCAATAATGCCAAACTACCTCGGGTCGGTACCCACTGTCGAAAATTTCACAATGAAATGATTGTAGATGATTGACACACTTATATAAAAACCGTAACCTTATTTATCAAATAAATGGGCAATAAAACCGTTTGATTTATATATTTAATTTAGTTTAATTAACTTATAAATCAACCACACATTTCATTGGTTATTACAGAATCCCCTTTACTCTCGCTTATCATTTACCTCACTGTTAGGTTCCTGCTGATTTTCTTTAGTCGACTTTGATTAAGATCACTTATTGTCATCATCACATACGCGACCATTTAGAGGTTGTTAGTTCAATTCCCGTTCGACACCAAGTGTGATGGAGTACCCAATAGACTATTTGTTAGGAAAGTAATTATTTTTAATGTTTATTCGGACCTGACAAGTCTTTTTGCAATTTTGTAAGGCTGTCAGAATTTGCACCGTAATTTTCAAGCTATTTAGGTATGCTACGCTCTACGTCGATAATAAATAAGCTTTTTATCACAGTACCGTATTGCAAATTATGATTATAATAGAATTCTTGCACTAGATATTATATATATAAGGTCCTAGTTTCTACTTCTTCTACTGGAATACTCAGGCCATGATAGGTATGAAATGGGTACCTATACCTATCCCTCGATTTAACATACGTCTACTTTGAAAGTTTATTTGAATTAAAAGTTGATAAAATCTAACGCAATGTAACTTTATAGAGAATGTAAAACAAAACTAAAGTTATTCCGAGTACGTAGGTAGATACCTACTACCAGTCCGAACCAAAGTAGGTCCGTTTGGAAATTCTATTGTGTCGTAACCTAATGAAATACACAGATAGGCATTTTTGTACACACAATAGGATAAAAATAAAGCCTAGTGATATCTGATAGTATCTATATTAGGAGTAATGCACGAAGTCTTATATATATAGATATATATATTATCATATTGTTTTACGTGGGTAACATTTATGTAGCTTACTGCATTTATTTTAGGAACTACATACACTACATACCAAATATTGTAGGTATGGAACTGCGTCGACATCGGGCGATGATTTGCCGCTTTTAATTTAATTAAAATTGCAACTCTTTTTTTCTTCTATTTCAGATATTTATGCTGTGTGTCATCACAGCTTATGCTCAATATGACTCCCCAGCACCACCCCGACTTCAAATACCCGGAGCGATTCCGGTAGGCGGGCACAGACAAGGGGGTTTCAGACAAGGACGACTGCAATCCGCTCCGATTCCAGGCGGCCCCACCAGAATCAGGAGGCCTGGCCTATCCAGGCCGTCATTCAAGTCTGTAGATGCTGCACCACGGCCAAGTCTTCAATCACTTGACGAACCCGCGAAACCTGTCACCGAAGAACCGGAAGATGACTTAGAAATTAATACTCCAACTGCCTTCTCACCAAATATAATATTTTCAACTGCAGAACCTCAAAACGATTACTACGAAATAACTACTACTTCTCAACCCAAACCACCGATTGTGTACAATCCCTCCCCATACCCACAGTCAACACCATCAACAAATCGCCAACAGCTTGAACCAATTAAACCTACACAATACAGACCACTACTGGCCCCACAAGCATTCAACCCAGTCAGAAATGAACCAATCAACAAGCCGCAACCAGTGAGGCTACAGCCTCTATCGAGCAGACCACAGAGACCTGTATTTAGGCCAGAGCCTAAACCATTCATCGAAGATGACGAGGCACCCCTCCAGCCTGTCAGACAATATTCACGACCACAAGAACCTATTAACCGTGCACCCGTGAAAGCACCTCAGCAAAAATACACACAGTCGCACCAGAGAGAGAAAAAACCAGTAGCCCAGATTATTCGTAAATTCAGAGATGAAAACGAAGACGGCAGTATCACGTGGGGATTTGAAAACGACGATGGATCATTCAAGGAAGAGACCATCGGCGTAGATTGCGTCACCCGCGGTAAATATGGCTACGTTGATCCTGATGGATTAAAGCGTGAATACAATTACGAAACCGGCATTCCTTGCGACAAAGCCAAGGAAGAGAAAGACGAAAAAGGTTTCGTAGACTATCAGGAAAATAAGGCTGTTTTACCTAATGGAATTACAATTGATCTCGCCGCGATGGGAAAGAAATCTAAGAGGCCATTCAGATCACCCGTAAATCATTAGAATTTAAGATTACTTTAAAATATATTTATTTTAGGAAAAATCTAAATATAAGGGCATTTTTCGTTGTCTCGTCAAGTAAATGTTATGATCGACGTAACATTTCGTTGACTTTCGGTGGTTTTACCTGTGCCTTGGAAGAAAATGAGAGAAGGAAATAAATGTGAATAATTTTTATAAAAATATTGTTTTAATTTCCACCAATTCTATTTTTTTTTTTCACTAAAATTAATGTGTATAGATGTAAACAAATCTAGATCTAACTTATTATCTAAATTATTAATGCCATCACACCACACACAAGAAATACAATTTTTACTTTCCAATATTAGATTATGTTACATTATGATACCAAGATTCAAACACTTTCGTACTTGTATTATAAGTTTTATTTAACATTAAACTTACTTAAAAATCGTAATAATATTAACTACATTCAATAGGGACGATTATTCATGTATGGCTGAGGACGTCTCATTGGAGGTGGCATTCTATTAGGTGGTGTTATTGAAATATCCAAGTAGTTTCCAATCTGGAACTTAACTTGACCTAATGTTTTATTGTCATCCCCACCTCGTTGACCAGAGCATGTTACTCCAATCTCTCGCATTCTATATGTTGGTGACCTCATATCAGGATACACAATTGCAAAGTCAAAATATGTTCCTTTACGTCTTGTCTCAGGATTAACTTCCTTAACAAGACCTGTAAGTTCTCTTAGTGTAGCATCCATCCATGTATATATTTGAAGTTCATTCTGAGGAACATTCCCTCTTACATAGTCACCAGGAGAATTGTGACGTCCAGTTGAGCAAAACACTCGAAGTAATAATGGACATGTCTGAAATCAAAGAAATTGAAACCCTATTATATTATGTACATAGGCAGAAAAACATTAAACTAGCATTAACTAAAATCCAAATAATATAATTTACTTAGTTGAATTTATCTACTGAAGCCACAAAGAAGCATAGGCTATTAAAAAAATTATAAAACATTTTATTAATTACTTAGAAAATGAACTGTAAGTAACATTGCTCATTGTTGTATTAAAATTAGTAATCACAAAAAATAATCATATAGCCTAACCTTTTCCCTATCGACCGGTTTCTCTACAGGCTTAACCTCTTCGACTACCATGGACTCTAGCCCTGCCATTTTTATAACAATCACTAGGCACCAATATATCAATTAACAGTAACTTTTCTTGTGGTTAAATTATTTAATTGATGTCACAGAGGTAATCGGAAAGTAGACTGTAGAGATGAATATAACGAAAACGAATATTGGTTTCATTGACAATGACAAATAAACATGTTTCAATTAATTAATTGGTCTATGGTAACTATGCATAGCAGCTACATTCTGCAACAAATTCTTTTTGTTATTTTTCCTTGTTACTCTATGGTCGTTAGTAGTCTGGAAATAATGGTTAAATCATTAAATGCTCTAAGGGAAATAACAATAACCCGTTAAACAAGATGATGAATTATCAGCTACAATACAGCGGCTTGCTTCCTTTCAAGATCATGAACAGTTTTTATAAAGGAAAGTTTACTGCTTTAGTCTAATCTTTGAACAAGCATTACAGTAATATGATGCTTGCCGCTGTATTGGTTTGTAATTCCAATGATTAAATTACGTATTGAGGCAACCAAACATTTTTCTTCATGATAATAAGTAATAAAAATATTTAATAATTTTAATAGGGATCTATATTAGGTTTATTACTAAAATATTTTATATAAAAATAGCAGAATTAGCTCTGTCAGGATGACAGTAATTTGACAGCAAAGGAATCGCACTAATCGATTTATTAAAAATAAAAATATTCCGTACATGCGTACGTTAATTGTTGATATTATGCTCTCTCTGAATCAATAACTATTATTTGACGTCTAAAATATCAGAAGTGTGTGTTTGGTTTCGTAGTTAGCTTTGCTTATAATGTCCCACAAGGAGGATGAAGACTCATTTCAAGAAGACGACGTATACATCAATCCTGAGGATGGGATGCCTAATGTTCACCCTAATATTGCAAATTTAGAGCAAGAAAGTGATGTGCAAGACGAGGTTGATAATTTCGACGACTTGCCAAAATCAGTTATCGTTACAAATATCCATAGTGACGTGTTTGGTGATGAAAAGTTAAAGAAAGGAATGGAAGATTTGTTCCGCACATTTTCAGATAATATTACATTTCAATGGCTCCGCAGTTTTAAACGTTTACGAGTTAACTATGACAGCCCACTAGCTGCAGCTAATGCTCGCGTGCAATTGCATCAATACCAATTTCATAACTCAAGCATCAATTGTTACTTCGCGCAACCTGTGACGCCTGTTTCACTCAAAAATCTGAGACCTCCAGCTCCTGTCAAACAGTTTCTGATCTCTCCGCCTTCTAGTCCTCCAGTGGGTTGGGAACCACGTGAAGAAAATGAACCTTTAGTGAATCATGATCTATTGGCAGCATTGGCAAGCCTGGCACCTGGAGAGAGTCATGAACTCCATGCCCCAACCCCTACACAGCCTGCTATTATTGTGCATACTGCTATGACATCTGAGCAAAATCCTTTAGTAGCAAAGATACCTCATACACGCTGTCCAGATTATTGATACAAATGCCTTTTGAATAAATCTAGTAACTTTATGAATTAGAGTAGTGGATATGAATGCTTTTTATTCAATTGCATGTCAATTTTTATGACATGCCAGCCAAAGGCATAATAACTGTCTTTAAGTATTGGCTACAAAGTTAAAGCTCTAGAAAATGAGCTTTAGAAATTTGTTAAAAATGTTAGACTAATAGTAGTTTTGCTTGTTAAAATAGATATTTATTTTACAGAAACTCACTTAATTGAATTGGTGCTATGTTTTATTAATCATAAAAAATTGCTTACATTAACACATTAATTTACATCATTCGTTAACTTTACAGTTCATTAAGTAATAGTGCCATCAGTCTCTTAATACTAATTAATTAATAACATAATGTTTATAAATTTGGATAAATGTGAAACAGGTATGGACAGTTAAAAACATATCAGTAAGCCTTCAAAACATTTACCTTTTTCCCATTAGGTGGTTGCTCAATGAAACGATGTTGTATGGCAAATTTAATACTAAATGCATTAATTTGTTTATTAATATTTGCAATCTTTTAATCTAGACTTTATTAACTTAACATCCTTATTCAGTTTTTTATTTTACTTAACAAAATTAGAATTGTTACAAAAAGTTTTTTCTTTTAAAGCTAATGAGTAATTGGGTGACATGTGATTTTATAATTTTGTCTTGTCTCAGATATAATAACATGAGATCTCATCTGCTTTATTCATCAAGCATTGTATCTTAAACATAGATTTATTTTATTCCAAGATTATGTAATTGATTATTTATCTAATTGACCCTCAGTCACCATTGACCATACTTTTTTACTAGAATAAAAACCTTACAAAATGCTTAAAATTTACTAAAGATGTAATTATAAAAATAATAGTGTTAGAATTTTGTGATAATATGTCTAAACAAATGTTAAATTTGACATTCAATGGTGGGTACATAGGCCTAGAAAAATATTTGTATGGTTTAATGCTGTGGAATGGGTACTTTTAAATCAAAAGGGATGCATTTAAGTTTTTTTGTACATTAAAAATGTAGGTACAGAATACAGCTATTTTTGCTTATAATATTATATCTGTACTTATGTTACATACATACATACAGTTATTTTGAATATAAATTAACATTTGTATAAAATAGCAACATCAATAATTACCAATGTCTACCAATAGTAAGTTGTAACCCGGAGTGTATATATGATAAAAAATGTAATTTTGTGTTAAAACTGAATGTATCCATAATATTCTATTGAATGCCTAGGGTTTGAGATAAATATCCGGGTCAGAGGACCCGTTATGTACCGAGGTCCGAATAACGTATTACCCTTCGCGCAAGTGCAACTGCTATGATGCAAAATTATTGTTTTTTTTGTCTTATTATGTTTTAAGTATACTTAAACAGTAACTTTACCTTATTTTGTCCTATATTCGGCTTAGGTACCTGAGAAGTAACAACTAAGACATTGAATCATTCAAATAACCAGTAAATTCAAATTAGAAAAATATACCTTTTTCAAAATATGTGCCTACCCATTAATAGAAATAATATTGTTGTAGTTTTTATAAACATTTTACAAGTATAGAGACTTGGCAAGCTTTTGAGAAGTTGTATCTCTGATGATACTATTGTAATAGTTCCTTTGTTATTTTTAGATCTATTTATTTAAAAGAAATGGTAAATTGGCACTGCACAGGCACTATTTGCAAAGGCCACATGATATTAGATATGAATAAAAATAAACCATCTTGCGCATTTTGTAGTTTATACGTACTCACCTGTGCTTAGGTGAAGCAATTAGTAGTAGCAGCAAACTCGTAGATTAATTTTATAAAACAGACGAAAAATAAATTCGCCTTTGTTGTGATTTATCACGTCTGGATTCAGGTAGATGATGGAGGAAATTTGTTGGAAATCTGTCATTGTTGAACAAAATATTAAATATTTTCGAAATTTTATTAGATAGCAAAATGGCCAATAAGTTACGAACAAGTTCTTAGGCTGACCAAACCAAAAATAAATTAAGTACCGTATTATATTTTTAGATTTTATTTATGTATAACTCGTTATGGCCTTGAAAGTAGATACTTATTCATTGCCAGTTTTTACGTTAGGTACTAGTTTTGGTTTCATAGAAGGCTGTTTAAATTTGTTTCTAAACATATTCACTAGTATGTCTAGAAACAAACGTACTTAGATTTAGCTATTTGGTGGCAAATCTAATGACTACTAACCTACCTATGCACCTGACCATTAATAGAATGCCAACACCTATTTATGTATTTACCTACTTTTAATTCTCTTTTAGCTTCACATGTTTTAGATTTACTACCTACGCCATCTAATATTTATTAGCTTTAGTAAAAGCGAACTTATGTATTCAGCAATTCGAAATAATAGATTTTGACACATTCTTATTGTTCTTTATATGCAATTTCTTTATAGTATATTGCATTTTCATCTTTATAAATATTCTGTATTTCAACTATAAGTTGATTTGTGTAAAACTATAGGCACCTATTTATAACGTACATTGACCTAAAGGAATTTCTATTGAAAACTGAGTACTTTGATTGTATTATTCTCAGAATACAGAACAAACAGGTATTATTATATCCGTTATTTATTGTTTTTCATTGACCAATCTTTTTCATATTTAGGCAGGTATTCCCATTGTAAGATGATTTTTGTAATAAAATTCTCTTCTTTCTCTCTCTTCTCTTACAAAATAACAATACTCGTAATTCTATAGACACTATTTTGAAGGAATTTCACAAATGAATGACGGTTATTTTATACAGTACGGCAAAGATGCCAAATCTTGACGTCAGGTTTCTGTTTAAAACTAGGGTATTTGACACCACCAATCAATATTGACATACTTTTTATAAGCTGTCAAAACGCTATTCTATATTAGCAACCTGTGACGTAGGTAACTTAGGACTTTTGCAGACTAGATCTAATTCTGCAGTTAATCGAAAATAAATCAGGTTTTCAGCGTTGAAATAAAGGATGTTTTTAGAGAAGAAGGTTCTCGAAATTATTGGTTAATGGTGTTAAATAGCCAATTACTTTAATAATTGCCCAGCATCTCTAACCCTGTAAGTTAGAAAAGTCAGAAATCATAGTTTTCTAATAAGACTTCATCTACAACAAGGTTACGGAGTAAATACTTTGAATAGTTTTTTGCATTGGCTTATTGGGTATATTAATTGAAACAACTGATTTTCCTAAATTCAGGTATAGAGTGCTGTAAACTCATATTTCTGGATTTTTACGTGCATCTAATGTTATATTTTTTATTAGAATGTTAGGTGTATAGCTGATCCAGCTTACCTATCAGTGTTACCTAATAATAACGGTTTTTCATGAGATTTGGTCTTCAGTAATTTTAAACTATTTGCCAATTTGATCTTTGTGTCGGAGATGTATTGTAAGTACTCGTTTAATATTCTATGTGTGGTCGACACCTCTCCTTGTACAGAACTATGTAAATGGGTTTTTGCCCAGTTGTGGATCATGTTTACTGTTTCTATATGTTCATTGTTCATACATCGATGTTTCAACTATTGATGTGTTTAATCTCACTGTGATTTCATTATTGTTTTGGTGTAAATATAAAATTATATTGAGTTTTAACGGCCTTTTCATGGTAGCAATAAAACCAACTAATAATTATATCTACCTATTTATTTATTGAAAGTATGTACATTCTTACAAAATAATACGAATTTCTTTGTACGGTCAATATCACACCACATCACGAGATTCTCAAGCACCAATATTCTATTAATAATTTGTTTATAGGCACTTCAGTTTAATATTAAAATACTTAGGTAAAACACTAATAACAAAATATCTTAAACTCTGCTAAACTTAATATACCTACAACTGTAACTTTTTCGATTTTAGTAAAATACTAGTTTACACATCAAATTTGTACTAAAATCATAGTTTCCAAGAATAGGTACATAATAATTAAACACTTAAAACAAATAAACCTAACATATCCATACATTAATATTAATATCGAACTAACACATCTTATGTAGGTATACTTTCTTCGATTGGCTGACTATTTACATACCTAAGGGAATCCTGAAAACACGGTAGAAATCTAAAAGCTTTATACTTTTTTAACGGTATCATCTAAAGGCACCATTGACTCAGGTGATTTATTATCTTCAGAATAAGTTCTGTTTCTTTTGTTCCCTAAACAACTGGTGAAACACGTGTCGCCTTTGCCGAACTGTTCTCCATCGGCGAGCGATTGAGGCATTGGTTGGTCCATAGTCTCTGGTAAGAACATACATAGAAATCCGGATAGAACTGCCACAACTCCAAATGTTATTGCTGGAATTTTTGGGTTGAATGAATCCAGTAATGTTATTAATGGGGTTAAGGCCCCAGAAAGCCTAGCACACATGGATCCGAGACCCATTGCGGAATTACGAACCACTGTAGGAAATAATTCTGCTGAGTAATTGTATATAATAGCAAAAGAACCCGCTATGAATAATTTGCCTGCAATTACAATGCCTGTTGATATACCGCTTCCTGGAGGAAGGAATGTGGCTATCACGCATGCTGCCCCACCCACAAGCATCATAGAACATATAAGTGGTCTTCGACCCCAAATATCGAGAAAATAAACAACTGCTGCATAACTAGGCAGTTCAACAAAACCTAATATAGCCGTAATTAGGTACGGGTTGCCTTCAAGCTTGCCAGTACTTAATGTTAGGCCGTAATACGCTATAGAATTAGCAAACCAACAAAAACAGACGTTCAGTGTTTTATTTCTCAAATTAGGTGTTTTAAACAGGTCTCCTGTACTAGCTGAAGGAGCTTCAGAACCTTTGGATGCTTCGGCACGCCCTCTAGAAACATATTCAGCTCTGTCCAATGTGCTTTCAGATTTATTGCATTTTAAAGCTTTCTCGACGATATCTACAGATTCTTTTGATCGACCCTGGGCCCACAACCAACGCGGAGACTCATCCATGATCCATATATGTGGGATAAGTAGTATGCTGTGAAGTCCATAAATGACTTGGAGAATTTGTCTATTATCTACAAGAGCTCCCCATCCCGCGACTAACATGATACCACCTGCAAAAGCACCTTGGAAAGCGACACCACATGCAGTTCGCTTGCTGGCTCCTACTAATTCCATAGTCAACACAAAACCAGTTATATATGATCCGGCAGATCCGAAGATACCGTAAAGAAAACGAACTACTAAAAATGACCAGTATTCTGGTATGAAGGCAACAAGCACGCCAAACACTAACTGCAAGACTCCAGACCAACAAAATATAGTCTTCCTTCCATACTTGTCTGCCATACCACCTAAAACTACAGCTCCGGTGAATACTCCTAACATGTAAACAGTTTGGGCCAGTGCTCCCATCCACCGTTGATCACAAATTAGATTCCATTCTATGGCCCGCGACGACGATCTATACGTCGTGTCGTAAACCCATTTCGAACACGTTATTGTTTCATTATTTTCATACACTTGACAGCCATGAAGACCCCCAGAGAGCGTTTTTGGTATAGCAGCTAATATTTCTGACGAATTCCACGGTGCTATTGACTGATTTGTATCGACGCCATCGACCCAACATCTGGAAGAAAAGGATATAATTATTAAAATGTCAGAAAATAAACATTTAGTAGGTAACTACCTAACCGATAGAAGGTACATAATTGTGTAAGTACAACAAACCTCAGAGACCATACAGACACATTAGAGTTTAGAGTGCTTTTAGACTTTTGAATGTTTAGATTTATTTCTCTTTTCTATCATTGTTTACCCTAATTGCAAGTTGTAACGCCATTCGGAAGTGTACTATAGTAAATATTATAGAATCAAAACAAACATACTAGGTATCTAATCTACCAGTATTTACATATACGATAACACAGTAACGGAATTACTTAACAATTCAGTATGTGCACAGTTATTCTTCCAGTAGAAGTATTTGCTCTTAGTTCCGTCGCAGGTATACTTACCTACGTTTAACCGATTACTTAAATATCTACTGGACAAAGCCAATGTGCTATTTAAGGTATGGCCTTTTGGTTATTAAAAACTATAGACCAATGTAATCTAGTGTAACATAGGCCTGAGGCTTCACTAGGTACTTAGATAGTTCATTTTTTGGCAGATGATAAAGGGACTTCATGAATATAGACTATTTTGTCTGTCGTAGCAGTCTCGTAGCACTAACACCCTAACATTTTTTTGTAGGTAGACATAATCTCTCTAAAGCATGCTGGACCTACGTTTGCATAAATGTAGCAAGTGAACTTCCCTATCATTTAATATAGCAGATAAACATCATACGGCGATTTTAGAATTCGTTGTATCGCATATTAAGTAGAAGTAAGAAGTTACTTTCTATTTCATTTATCTACATCTACAATGACTATTTTGTACGAAAATTTGTACGAATTAATGCTCTTTCTTGTATGCAGTCTCAGTTGAATGTTGTTTACCTGCTAAAGTGGTCACTAGGTTAATTAATAAAGGTAACAATATGACCGCTATAAAAATGAAACAAAGCACTATTAAAAAATATTTATTAAATTCGTTTACACCATGTATTTGGTATTTACCCCTACTTTATATAGTCTTTTGTCGAGCACTTTAATTCCATGTAATATTTTGTATTACATAGAATTAGACACAAAAAATAAATTCAAAAGTTAAAAAATTACAGAAGTTGAACCACCTACCACTGTTATCGAATAAACAGAGAGTCCAAGTCTAGTAAAATAAGAGTTAAATATATGAACATGAAACGAAATGACTATTGTGTATTATTTTCTAGCGATGTTCACATGAAATGAAAAGCTCTTGCATACTGTTAATAAATAAAAGTATATATAGATATAACGTACGTTTGCCAGTACCTGTCTTTTAAAACAAATGAATAGATATAATTATGAATTACGGTAAAACACTATCTGTGAAAAGACGATTTTTACTACACTGATTACATTCTTTAGCTGTTAAACTAATAATAAGATACCTACTATATAAAGTACTGTGATGCATTATTGTATCTTTTCACTGGTTCGTCAATCTTAAAGGCATAACATATAAGATGTATTCAGTTAAACCATGCACGACAAATTAAATACTATAGTTTACTTGAGAAAAAACAATGTTGCTCGTTTGTCAGAATTATCGCAGTATTACGAGGCAAATATTGTTACGAAGCATTAACAATAATACGTATTTTATTACTTGCATCAGAGGTCTATAAAATAGGATTTAAATTTTGACGGAGATAGCATAGGCGGATTAAAAGTCGACGGCGCCCTAGGCTACCTTGTCGGCGCTCTTCAAAAGATTGGCTTTGAATGTCCATTAATTCAACATAACATAACATCACGCCTCTATTTTGGGGGTTTGGCAGTGGTGCACAAATAGTATCTACTCCCACATTTCGCCAGTTATGTTTTTAGGTCCTAATGTAATAGGCGGCGAGCCTATTGCCATTAACCGGGCACACATCCAGACTCCGTGCAGCTACTGAGAATTACCTAATGAAAAAACCCAGTAACACTTTGCACGACTCGGGATTCGAACCCAGGACCTCGTGCTCAGCAGTCGGTCTTTGACTTGACCAACGAGGCAGTCCATTAATTTAAGTGTTATTAACTAGTAAAAACTGCATGATAGATAGATACATTTAGTAGAAGGGGCGCCCTTCAGAATAGAGACTATAAAAGTACCTATATTTTATTATATATATATAATTATGGAAGTAGGTACTTAGTTAATAACCCTCCTTCTGGCGTTATCGGGTAAAAGTTTTCGATTAAACAAGAACCGCGCGCGCCTCTTGGTACCTTCGTATTCCCAGGTACGTGCCTAGGTTGCCTTCAGGTTAATCCGCCACTAGATTCAAGGAACATCGCTTTGATAATACTCGCGAATTAAGTATATTCACTAAAGTCAAATATTATTATTCTATTTGACTTTTAATAAATGGACTATGTTAATAACTTAACAATAATTAACACGTGCTCCTAGCTATAATTAGATAATCAATATCCGTACGTATGTCGGCATTACTACAATATTTATTAAACATTGCATTATTAAAATACATCAGTCTATTTAACACTCAGAATCTGTACTGAAGTAATAAAACAATAAGGAACTGGCTAAAGCTATTTAAATCCTGCTATTTATAGAGAACCTCATATGTAGGTATGCGGCCAGTGTGGTCGAGGTGTTTAATGTCGTGAATTTGCATAAAGTGCGAAACACGTGAGTCGATAGGTAGTCAGAATGAAAGTACTGATTTATTATCTGTCTGTGACGTAACGATATGTTGTATATAATTTTATAAAAAAATATATTTAAATTCGTTGCAAAGTAGCGAGTGGCGTTTATCGTGATTGTATGTTTTAAAAACATTTCCTTCTACTTATTCAATGGAAATGTATTGCTTTGTCTGTTTACACAAAATGACTATCATGCGTACTAATATCATCTAATATCTAAATGCTACAAAATATGCTAAAATAAGTTTTATTTTAATACAATAAATAATCATGGTGATGCTTCGTAATTAGTATAATCATCGATAGTAAAAAATAAGCACCAAATGGCAGTGTTTTAAATTAATTTGAAATTGTAATTTTTTTAGCCACATTGACTAGGTAAGTAAATTATAAGTGGGAATGACATCAGTTGACCATATTCAAATATCGATTAATATGGTAATTATATATCTACTTAAGTCAAATATTTAAGTAAAAATCCATAGAAATATAAAGCATTGTAAAAGTCAATTTAATCGACACTGGTTATGCCCAAATATACATATTTCGCTGTGGGCCAAATTTTAATTAATAAAGCACTTTAAAGCTTTTGTAGCAGTCACACTTACTAATTTAGGTATACTATTTCTGCCGTGTTCATTCAGAAGTTTTACTTCAAAGTAGTAAGTTGGTACAATTTTCAAAGACTCATAGTTTCCTATATCATAAGTATCTATTAACCGTGTTCAGACGTGGCTTGACTTTGAGTCACGCTCATAATGATTTTAAAAATAGTCTACTGATATCGCTTTCATGTTTAATTAAAATTCGGGTCTTTGAGACATAGTTTTTCGGATTAAACATGTAAGTATTACAATTGATGTACTAAGTACCTAAAAACTAAACAGGAACACGTGTAGCATTTCCATTAATTTAAATTTATATGCTTCAGATGTTAATTTTAAATTGTACTTATTTCATTAAACATTTATAAAACATAATTACACCTGGGTAATTTTTACCTGTCATTTTCTACCACATCATAATAACTAGCTGTTAGTAGCACAATATTATCCAGTCTAAAGCAAAACTGTTCGAATAAACGTGAATTGCTTGTTATTAACTCTTGACTAGACAATGTAAAATAAATAGTAATCTATTTACGTATCACTTAATATCTAAATTATTTGCATAACAGTAACAGTGAATATAAAACAAGAAAACTTCATAGTATCAAGATAAAGCGTATTAGTATCTAATTGTAAAAGTTAAAAAATATTGAGCAAAAGTTATCAAATGCAAGATTTACGTACAACTGTTAAAAAAAGGACTTATGGTAAAGCATCGTAATAAAATAGCCGTGTTGCCTATCTAGACTTATTCTTACGCGTCTACAGTTTCACACAACCTAATACAACATTGCCTCTAAGGTTTCTTTTCCATAACTTCCAAAGGCACCATTGTTTCTGGTAGATCCACCGTGTCTGTGCTCATGCGTCGACCACTGCAGTTTGTAAAACATGTGTCACCTACACCAAACTTCTCTCCATCTTCCAAAGACTGAGGTAAATTCCTGCCAATTGTTTCAGGTAAGAAAAAGGTGGAAAATCCTGATAATAACGCCAAAAACCCAAAGAGAATAGTAGGTATTTTAGGATTTAACGTATCCAGCAAATTGATAAGTGGCGTCAGAGCGCCCGACACACTGGCGCACATACTACCAAGTCCTACTCCAGAACTGCGAACAACAGTTGGGAAAAGTTCAGCCGAATACTTGTAAATGATAGAGTAGGATCCGGATATAAAGAGTTTTCCCACCATTACGATACCTGTGGTTGATGTGGAACCATGAGGTAAAGCGACAATGACGAGACAAGCTATGCCTCCCAACAACATCATAGTGCTAATGAGTGCTCTATGGCCGACACGATCCAAAAAGTATACAATAATAACATAGCCCGGCAATTCCACAACTCCCATTAAGAACATAAGAAAGTAAGGGTTTCCATTAAGTTTGCCAGTATTCAGCGAAAGACCATAATACACTACCGAATTAACAAACCAGCATCCGCAAATTATAAGAGTCTTCCTTAGCATTCTTGGTGACTTAAACAAGTCAGTAGTTCCTGCGGCATGTTCATCTGTGTATTTAGCACATGTGGCTTTACAATGTGACACTAACGCGGGAGTATCGATTGGGTCAGTTGATCCGTTGAATTTTAAAGCCTTTTCTATTATAGCGACAGATTCACGAGCTCGCCCTTGAGCCCAAAGCCACCTTGGGGATTCATCCATAAGTAGCCAGTGAGGAAGCAGCACTGCTGCGTGTAACGCATACACTAATTGCAAATAGAATCTATTATCTATTAAATATCCCCAAGCGGCCAGTAACATAATTCCAACGGCAAACATGATTTGGAACGTTACTCCACATATAGTGCGCTTACTTGGGCCGACTATTTCCATTGTGAGCACAAAACCAGCTATATATGAACCTGATCCAAATATTCCATATAGGAATCGAAGTCCTATGAATGTATAGTAGTCGGTAGCGAAAGCAACAGATGCACCAAAGAGGAGCTGTAGGACCCCAGACCAAAGGAAGGCTGTTTTTCTTCCTAATTTGTCAGACATTCGTCCAAATATCAGGGAACCAGCCACCACACCAAACATGTATGCCGTTTGTGCAGAGGCACCCATCCAGCGTCGACTGCATACGAAATCCCACTCAATGCCCCGGGATGATGTATAAAACTGGGTATTGTAAACCCAAGTCTCACACTCTACTAATGTTTTATTATCTCCAAACATTCGACACGACTCCAGTTTTCCGTGTTCGTCCAATGGGATAGCGGCCAGAACCAGTGACGAGTTCCAAGGTTCTGTGTGATTGGCACTGTCTACTCCTTGCAGGTAACATCTGAAATTTGAGAAACAATCTGTAATTCCTGCCACAATCATTTTTTTATTAGTTTTGTGCTCTGCGCGCGTGGTGTATGTTAGTTGCAGTTTTAAAATTCGTTCTAATACATGTTGTTAAACCTGTCCAAGGACAGTGCACTTTATACTGGAACTATTAAAAGCCGTGAGATAGAACTAAGAACAGCAATAAAGCACGAGTTATTTTAAGGTAATTGTGCATAATATTATACAAACTAAGCGCACTTGAATGTGGTGTATTGTAAATAGCTAACTTTATGTTATAAATAAAGTACTTTTCATGCGAATATTGTTTCTAGTTTACCGGTAAGCATATTATCTATATACATTACTAGTTAGTGTTGATTATTTCTTTGTGCAGTAATTGAATAATTGATATAGGTACCTACTATACTTTTTATGTTAAAAAATAGTTGTTTATTCTTAGCAAGTACGTGTATAAGGATAAAATATTAATTCACATATTGATTACCATGTAGCTACGTAAGGCGCCAGAATTAATTTTCCTGTGCTATTTAACATTGTTCTTTTACTGTAACTAAATATATTTTTATATAAATTAAAGAAGCTCTTTTTAACTGACTTCGGTAAAAAGAGGATCTGTATTCGACCTTACTAACTTTAAAATACCTTTTCGTGTGCTACCATGACTGTTGATCGTGAGATCCTAGGTTACACAGGGCCCGGCACCCGTATGTGTTTGTATGACCGCGATCTTCTAAATAACTACCGTACCAATTTCGATGAGGTTTTTCATTATTTAGTGGATAGTATCTGCACCCATGCTCTTAAGTCGTTCTTAATTAGTTTAGATGCTTTTTCTAGGTAGGTAAAATAGGTATCATAAATCAATATCATATCTTAATGGTTTCTTTAGGCTTTAGGTTACTGCCACAATCACCACAATGTACAAAATGGCGGAGGTGACAGGTTGATGTTTATTGATTTATATTACCTTCACCTAAGTACAATGGAAATTTGTTATATGAATACCTACCCCTTGTACAATACCCTTACACAATAGATATCATGACCTATTTGAGTTCTAGAACGATAAGTGATGACTGATGGTAATGATACAGACAAAAGAAATGGTTTTGTTAAATGGTGAAAATTTTGAAAAAGCAACATACATAGCCAACCTTTACCCAACAGACAAACAAATGTATGTTACAAAGTAGTGTACTTACATTTAATATACCAAGATATACTGCACCAGTAAAATCACTCTGTTCTTGTAAACGAACACCAAAGCCGACCCCATACTGCCCCATAATCGTACTGATCAAGCAAAATCGTACACGCTGTATAACCAAAAGCAAATACATAATGTTACAAGACCCATACCATACGCACCAATACATTTTGGAGGAGCTAAAAAGGAATAACATACATAAGGGACTTCACACTATTACTACAGCATTTGCCCTAAACCACCGTAAATAGTCTGAAAACTTCATATACATACCCAAAAAATACATTTTATTATGAATTCTGCTATCCGTCCATGCGCATGCAACGTGAAAAAAACATATTTTCCTGTTTACCGACTAACCAAGCGTAGATAGATATTTGATTGTACATTATGTAGAGGCAAGCAGTAGGGGCGTGGAGCTTCTATGATCAATCATGTAACTCTTAAAAACAGATAGCAATTATAGGATATATTATTTAACATAATAAGTATTTATTAAGTTACATTTTATTTTCATAAACTAATTTTTCAATGCTTGTATTATATGTTAGTCAAGGAAATAAACAGACAATCAAATATCTTCCTAGGCTTCATAACTCATATCGACTTGTGTACTATTAACGACCCTGACAACCTGAAAAACCTGACAACACAACTGTATGTGGGAACAAAACTGACCTATGTTCAGGTACCGCAGCAACTGTGACTAGAGACAGCATGTGCATGCCGGCCGTCATCGCCGCTAAGATGTGCAGGATGAACTGGAAACATTGATACCGCCCGAAGTCACCTGAAACACCAAAATGTTACAATTAAATACCTATTGAATAAAAAAATGGCTTAAGTTGCTGCGCTAAATAAAACAAGTAATCAGTTTCGTCTTTGTCCAGTCTGTAGCCTACAATCTAAGTAGCTGTACATGAGAACTTACTTTGCGTGGCCGGCTGTAAAATGGGATCGTATTTCACTCGAGTTGTATTGTTGGTTTTATGTGACAATATCTCAAGACAGTAGCTCAATTCAGCGGAAATTTGAGATGCAAGAGACTAGATACAAAATAAAACTACATTAGTAATTCAGTACCTATCTAGTTATAAACTATGAACAGTTTTGTAAAATGTCGTCACGAAAGTAAGGATAGGACGTAGGTCAAGAAAATTCATCTTGGAAGATAAGAAAGGAACGAAATCATGGGAAAATTCTTTCCAAGAGCGTGAAACTGATCATTTTATTATGTTTTTGATAAGCGACTGAGTAAAATTGTTGGTCGGCATGACGCTAAAATTCAAGAATCGTATCGAAATTATGTTTGATATTTCTTTCCGTTCGAATTATCGGTATAATATATTTAATATTTTATGCTTAGTAATTATAAAAGAAAATGTGTGACTAATTAAGATGGTTGAGCAGATATGAGTACCTGTATTTTATTCTAACATAATTGTATTCACGCGTAACAGCTGCTAGATTAAAACTTTGTTACAACTCAATGAGTAGGTACCACTATAACTACAACACACATTGTTTTATATAATACATTTGTCGTTATTCGGAACTTGTTCGGAACTGACCTTTACGTAACATGATATCCACTTGTTACAAGGTGAACCGTTTAATATAACAATGCTAAGCGATAACTTTAGGGACTACAAGGGCGAATAATTCATAAAAATAACTCAAACATAACATTTTTACATATGTGAGTCCGTTCCAATTCGTAGATTGTTATGATAATTGTTAACTGTACTTGAAGGGCACGTGTCTTGATCGATACGCGAGAGGTAAACGTGTCGACGGAATGTTAAAATTACAACCTGTATCAGACTCAGGACCCAAAACCAGTTTTCCTCTCGTATTAAGTTGTTATGTGTACCCCAAAAGGGCAGGCAGAGATGTTTTGTAGCACACCTAGTCACATTCATGTCAATGTAGGTCCCCTAATAAGTCAATGGTGTATTGGTGTCTCAGTTATTCTAAGAACACATTACCTTCATTGCGACGTATAATAATTATGTTCTTTGAATTAATGTCAGCAGTATATAAAAGTTCCGCTGAAAGCCAAAGTTTTCAGCTTTTGGTGCAAGTGGTCTCATACAGAAAAGGATAGATAGATATATTTTTGACATTGTAAAAGTATAACCTGGCAAAAGAAAAAACCTGATCACGTCTTTAAAATAATTTAAACATTAACTTCGAATTACAAGCGCCGCATCAAGAAGAGTAAAACATTACCCTTTATGATTATGGGAGGATATAAACAACGCAATTAATATCAACAGCCATACCGGTTTCTTCCACTTATTGGTATTTCGCATAATGTATTTAGCAATCGCACTTCTTATCAAAGCGAATTTTCAAAAAATAACTGGTACCTATGCACTTATCCACATGAAAAATGTAGTTATGTACAGTATGTAGGATTATTATTAATAAAAAGGTTCCTAATAAATTTGACTTTGTTAAATTCTATGTACTTCGATATGGTTCATAAAATAAACAGGTATGCCAAGGTAATTTGACAAAATACGCAGTAAAACCAAATACAATTTTATGTGCTTACATAAATAGGTATGGGTCAATACATAAAACAAGAATTAGTTTGGTTTGGATGGAAAATCGCGCAAAGATTTTTATTTCTTGAAAATATTATAATATTTTTTTTATGTAAGTAGGTAGGTTTAATGGCAAAAACGACTTTTCGTATCGTAATTATGACCTTATTAAATATAGGTGTTTGGGGATTTCTAATGTATTCTTTTAATGATTACTTACCTTTTTAAATAACTTCTCCTTATGAAAGGTCGTTCCTCACAATATTGTTTAGAAAAATCTGATTATGTATTTAAGGGCAGATCACTAATCAAGCACCTTCTTTTAGTATCATTATCTTGTATTATGCAAAGTTAAAATAAAAGTTGTCGGATTTCAAGGCAATAAGTGTAGGTACTTAATTGCCTTAAATCCGACAAATTTGCACGACGTTTGCATTACAAAAACTGAACCTTTCCTATTTTGTAATAAAACAATGTTTCGTCAGCTTAAGTTAACAGCGGATACAACAATTGGGCTTTTTCTGTATACTTAGATCTTAGATAAAATATTATAGTTATTTGCCTACTTACTTAAATCAAGTAGGTACTGTGATTTTCTGTCTATTACGCTAAATATTATGCCAATAATATTTTTCCTATAAAAACGTTGATGTGAAGCGTTAACGTTAAAGTGAAACGTGAATGCGTTTTGCAGTAATTGAATATGACATGCACAAACGCCTACACTCGCTAAACCCGGTGAGGCATATGCACATCACTCAAATATTTGTCCCCTACAGAGAACGAATACGCGACATCAAGACGTCAACAGTTCTACACCAAGTCTTCAATTAACAAATAATATATGTTGGACACTTATTACTTGCTGCTGTGGGGTTGAGCTGTGGGGCTCGTAGCTATGCGGCTACCCGGCAGATCAGTCGATCTGCGAGGCTAAGCCGTCCTCGCCGCGGTCAGTCTTGTGATGGGTGACCGTTTTCACATGTCAAGACCCCACCGTGCTTTGGAAGGCACGTTAAGCCGTTGGTCCTGCGCCTGATCTCTCTCCGGTCGTGTCGGTCTACCGTCCCATCGGATTATCTCCTTAACCCAAACTTTTCGCATGATATGTTTTATCATAGCTAAAAATGTTTGTTCCTCTTTAATTGTATTTAACACCTTGTATACTTAACATGTTTTGTGCAAATAAATGATTTATTATATTATTATTATTATGAGAGTGAGAGAATAGGGAGTACACCTGTGTCTGCGCGCATACTAACTTGTGCACTATAATATCTCCTGTGGCTAGTCTCAGCTGAGACAGCCGCCGTGATCGAAATTCGGTCAGGAGGACATTACTTGTTGCTGAAAAATATTGCGAGGATTATTATGTTTACTTATATATATAAAAATGTTTGACGATACTTTAATATAAGAGGTATTATTTCCCTTTAAGCATTAAACAATTGACTACACTCACGAGACTCCTTAGCATTTGTTTTGAAAGTCAATGTGCGATGCCATGAAATACATACTTCTCAGCAACTTATTTAGTTGTACATTTAAATTGACGATATTGTGCTGTAAAAAGCGAAAAAACAGACTACTACGTAATACATATTTGATAGCAATTCATTTTAAAAAGAATATGCGCAACAAATTTATATACGGCCCTACATGAAACATTAACAATAATGGTATCATAATGCGAGGGTCGTTGTATACAATGCTCTACCGACCACTATCACTGTGGACTTCGATAACCCGTAACCTTACCGCTCTGTACTCGATCTGTCCGACGCACGCCCCTCGCACCAGAATGATCTTATCACGTGCTAAGTTCATAATTAACACAACTAAACGTGTTAATATGATAAATCTATCGAACTAAGAATAGGTACAGTCATTGTGTATACTAATCCCTTTGTATGCATCGTCAATGGCGTTACTGTAATCGTTATCACATTCTGAAACAGCTAAATGTTCAGATAATTATCGTATTAGATATTATTATATATTATAATATATGCTCAAGCCTTCAAATCTATCAAGAGTTGAGAGAGTTTATGAGATGATGATTAAGCGAACATGTTTTCGTGCGAGGGACTCGTTACGATAAAACGAGTAGAATGTCACTGACTCGCGTTTATTGCCAACTAGCGTCGTCTCGCTGCGCATGACCGCAAAACGCTGCAGTGGACGAGCAAGATGCTTTTGAGAACTCTTCATTATAAAGTCGAAAATATGTATGGCCGGCGGGTTTTTCGCCGAAGATTAGCAACGGTCCGAGGGGATTCGTTGACTTAACGCCCCGGGGCGACGTCTTGGCCGGCGTTATTGTCTTTCTTACGAATGCAAGTTAATCGGTTTACGTAAAAAAAACTAATAACAGTGCTGGACACAAGCAATTTATTAAATTCGAAACCTTTGTAACTATGCTGTTTACTCACTGATGGCAGTAGTGTTTTGGAGCGACGGCCTAAGGAAATCTGTATATAGATTAATTGTATTGTTCCTATTCACCATGATAAAAAGCTGTGTCTTAAATGAAATTAGAAAGTATAAATAATTATCGTAAAAGAGGAATGCGATTATCAGACTAATGAGATGAACTGTCTTCTAATTTAACTACTGCAATCTACAATACTGTATCTAAGAAGTACAAATGGCAACTAGATTATAATTTTTATTGCTCTTTATACTTTTATAGTCATTGTTAATTAGGAAAACGTAGAAAAGGCACTATACGGACTCGGTATTTATAACGTAAATATAAAGACGATAATGATATACATAGTTGGTAAGATATTGGTATTATGGTTAATTTCACTATAAATTAGGTACACGAGCCAATAAAAACTCAACAGAAGAAAAAATACAATGAGTCAGCAAAGAGTAATGAATGACTCGCTAACTCTACTAATTACCTAAACGGTAAGAATCGGGTCACCTAAAATGCCAATAGTAGGTATATATGAAACCCACAACTATGTGTAATAGCTTTTAAAAAAGCTAATTGGACTCATAATCGTTTAAAAGCTGATAAGAACTATGCTGATAGTTAACGTGAAATAAAAGCTAATGGATATGTATTAAAATTAACGGTATCTAGATGGCCATCTCAAGGTCGATTCGAGAGAACCGAGGTTGAATGATTTAGATCATTACGTTGACATTAAAAATAAATATATAATAATAAAATAATATTGACATGGATTAGCTATATAACTGTGTAATCTATGTCATAGCTGGCATGGTGCACGATGCATTGCGTGCGAGTCTCTCGTTAATTAATGCACCTAGCATCAATTAACTTAAAGACTAGCTTACCCGTAAATTATTTATTACAAGAACCAAACCCGGCCAGACAACTAAAAAAAAGTATATTCAGTCTTAAGCACAAAGACATACAGCCAGAGGGACGTTGCGTTTCATACGCAAGGAAGTGTGAGCGTATGGAAAATTACATGTCACGACTTGAGACTTAGAGGCCGATAACAAACATTATTACTATTACTAAGAACAATACTGTGTATTATGACATTGGTTGGCATTAAGGTTTTGTAGACCGACTAGGAGTGTAGGATCGGCACGTCACGCAACATATATTGACTACTGACACAGATGCGGACTTCGATAACACTGTTGCGAGCGATAACATGAATCTCAATAAAGGGTTTTGTGACGGTTCAATATAAAACATTACCATTCCCATGATGATTTATGGAAAACTATAAACATTATTATTAATAATAAGTTATGGGAAGGTAATCTTAGAATAACTTTATTAGACTATTTGTCTGAAATAAAGAATTTGAATTTTACAAACTAAAGTAATACTTTTCCTGGAAATAATATGTGCAATATGTTATTTTAACTTTACTTCTTTTGTAGGCTTTACCGACTATTTTATTAGGCATCATGCCGAGCTCCAGCTTTGTAACGCTGAAAATAAAATGGCCGTGACATACGAATATTACGAACAGACAAGTAATTTCAAGAAACTACAAGCGCTTTAGGGGTTTCTAAACAAAACACTTACGTAGGTACTCAGATCAGAAATTCTGACCTAAGTACTACATAACCCTAAAAAGATAACTTTCCTTAGGTAGGTACCTAATAATTCGGTAAACAGCTGTTTTGAACGCATACATTATTGTAAATCAGGTATTTCATATATTTTGTCAATATAAAAGACTAACACATAATGTGACTGTCTGTGGTGTCTATCTAGCCGGGCACACATACCTACCATGTACAATGTTTCTATGTACAATGCACATAGGCATTTTTTGTAAACGTCGCGCCTTAGTGTTAAATGAATTCCGTTCAAGTTTATAATCACAGAGTACCTGAACTATGATTTTGAGCGAGCTCTACTAAACCGCTGCGCGCTGTCTGCTCCGATTTCAACGGTGAACATAAAAACTCATGACATAACCACGCGCTCTACAAAATAAAGTCTCATGCCATGGTGACGAAAGAATGCCTTGTTGCCGAGGCACCAGCCATCGTAACAAACTGTACTTGGCAATGTCAAATTTCAAAAATAGATTTTTGTGAAAGTCGTACTCATTCGGTAGTGAGCAGGTACCTCTCACATAACACCTGCATATAAACTCATGGAGTTGGTACAATTAACCGAAGCGCACCTACATGCAAACAGTAATTTACAAATTGGAGGTCGCGCGCAGAATACCGTTTACGATGTTTGAAACTACTCCAGTCAAAGTCCATACACATTACGAACGCGGTTCACTGTAACATAATCACTTTTACTAGAAAACGTACATGTTTTTTTTTTTATTTAAGGTTCCTAAATTGTACACATTTTATATAATCCCGCTGAATTTGGAGGAAAATACTGATATTATTTCTGTGTTTATTTCGACAAGCGACGAAAATAAACGACACACAAAACATTTTCAGAAGGTCATTTACTTTGTTGAAGCGAACTGCTCTCCTCATTTTGCAGGATTTATTCCTGTGCTCATTTCAAATTGTAGATACCATTAACATTGTTGTTATTTTTTTGGCAATCAAAGCAGAGAAAATATCTATAAGCTAAGCAAATGTCAATAGCTTTTGGTAAACAAATTGTTTGACATACATTTAGCACTATTTACGTCATATTGATATAGGGAGCAAATATTCCGATCGCAGCGTGTACTGATTTAGGTGGCTCAAAACAGTTTTATACGCATGTCGCCGACCTGGAAGTGTGCCCTCGTTAAATATACGCAATGAAATTATGTTTACTGAAAAAATATGTGTTAATTCAATTGAATCAATTGAGAGAATATATTTACTACATAATAATAATGGAATCTAAATAAAAAAAGCATTGCTACTACTAAATAAGTAAAGAGGTAACTAAACTAGACAAACACGTAAGTCATTTCCATGTGACACAGAACATGGCTTTCTTTTTTAAAAGACATAAATCTGGCATTCTACTGAAAAGTTCCTATGATAAGCAGTAACGGAAGCCACCTCATACAGCATACATACGAAACAATCATACAGAGAAACATTTAACTATCGGAAGCATAATCAACCTTTATAATCTCTGAACGTACCTATGAAAGGTTGATATCCTACGTAAACAGAGATTAGGTTAACAAACTAATACACTATGTGTGATAATAAATTAATATGTATGTATATTAGATATTATACTCAAAGTATATATTCATTTTTGTTTGTGTCACTCAAAGAGATGGATTTCGTGTCATGAAGAGATGTCACTATGGTACCTACATACTTGAATTTCATAGGCGGCGGAGAAAAAGTAGGCCAGCTAAAACTGAACACATTTAAAATATCTGTGCGAGATCATTGACGGAAGACTAAATACTGACTGCTGTTACAAGAACAACAGTGACAATGAATATCAGATAGTTGTCAATGAAAAGTCAACAATAGAGTGCGTACGTTTTAATTATGCATCGGTGCGTATGCCGGGAAAACGAAGAAATTGTTAAGTGAAACTTTCCGTATATAGGTTTCGTCTCGTATATGAACCGGCGAAGCATTTTCTTAGGCCAACGTGAAATGAATGTTAAGACTTTAACAGCGTAAAGTTCCACGCCATAAATTTCTAACTATATGCTGTGTATGTACAGGTTTTAACGATGCGACACTAGGATCTCTCGTGCATTGCAAGTTAACACACCTAAATGATGCACAAACATCTGAAGACAATGAATGTATATTTGCAGTGCCATCGAACTTTTAATTCTAATGGAATCCACCAAGCGCTTAGTCACTGTTCCAACCGGCTGTCAAGGTTTAAGAGTCGTGGGTCAAAACACGTATACTACTTCTTGTCTCTTTGTAAAACTAATTATATAATCTACAACTTATTCAAATAAAAGCTCCATTACAGAATGTATCCTATAAAATTGAATTATTTGTAATGCATGCTGTAACAAATGCATAGACTGTAATTAGCTGGAAACTTAAATATACACTTAAACCTTTTAAAGCGGAATGTATTCATTAGTGTTAAGCAAGTGAAGACTATTCATTAAAAGTGTACATAAGGTACATTGTTGACTAATTGCATGAAATTACCAGTGGCCGTCACAGTATCTAAGTAGAAATAGTCGTAGGCATTATTATTACATGTGTTGAATATTATTACCAGACATTGTGAGTGTCAATGTTTAAACGGAATAAATTATTGTATAATACTTCCGTAAAATACCAAAATATATAGTGTACTTAAAGGTGAATTGTAGAATTTGTAGCGTCTGCATTCGACCCATGTGTTAGGTCACATCATTATCTATAGATAGGAGCGTTGACAATTATTTACGTAAATTGCGAAGAATCAATAACGGTTTAATGGATTGTTTGGCTCTTTAATGAAAACATTAAATATAGATATAATTATGAATAGAAATGCTCAATAAAGAATACGTAACTAAATTAAACTCAATTTCATGCCATACAAATCACGCAAATGGAACGTTATTTCGTGGCAGTTCTAAAGAAAACATTGGCATTTTCAGCTGTTAACAGAACAATGACGTAATACAATTCTAAAACTGTGTACACAATAGTTGGGAACAAATATTTCCCTGGCACGCTGACTAGAACCGAACTACCCATTAGTTTTTATGGGCATATAATGTTTGCGTAGGCTGACACACCTCCGAATTGTTTTTAGTAGAGTAATCAGCGTATCTACGTTATCGTATGGCTCAGCTGACTGCCTCGCCATCAGCGTGACGCGTGACTTATTTTAGAACATTTACCATTCTTCAAATAATGTCACTGTTGACATCTCAAGATCATTACGCTCCTATTTTGTCGCACAATGCGTATTCTTACAAAAAATAAAGGTTTACTACAGTACAATACATATTGTATGGGTTCAATTAGTTATCGTTCTCCAAGAATTTACTACACAATAATAGACAGAATACTGACTTAATCACCATCGCACAGGCTGATATCGATAAATCACGCCCGCATGAGCTAATAGTCACATCAAATATTACACTAAGAGATAAAATATTACCAGATACATGCCGATTACATAATCAACTTATAACTACAGCTACCAACTATCTGATTCCATTTATTGAGTTGTTAATTTTATAAGAGTTACGCAATGTACTTACAAGAAAGATTGTTACAATAACATAACGTGAATATCTTTAATAAAGGACTTCATAAAATTGTACTTAATTTAAGACAGGGTTACCCAACTTATTGAGTGTGCAAAAAACGGTTGCTGAACCTATCGCAGTCTTTGATATACATACTCGTATATCTGTTTGATAAAAAATCTACAATAAGGATTACTCATAAAGATTGTTGCTACGGTGGTTAGTTTCGATAACAAAAATGCCTCATGAGTGTAAAAAAGATAACCAAGCAATTTTAGCTATTTTGTATTTAACCCTATATTGTCGCTGTTATAGGCCTACAGTTATTATCTGCCCATTTTCTGCTGTAAATGTTTACGCAGTGATAACGATGCTATAGAAAGGTTATTACTTGGTTCCGTAGTGTCACCATCCCTGTTGTAATATTTACGTTGCAGTGATCAGTCAAGTAACTCGCCCAAGGTATTGTTTTCATTGATGATGAATCGATTCACGTCGGCGTATCAAATCATTTGTAATCCACTGACATTCATACTTCAGATATTATCTAGCGCTGAACTATCAAAACCACCAACCCGATTTTAAAATACGACGCACCTACTTGCTATTCAAAAAAGCAGACAAAATAAATAGCATAAAAGCTAGTTAAACACGTTTTGGCATGTGATAATCTTATTCTAATACAAATTCACAAATATGTATGTACATAATCCTCGTTAAAAAACGTCGATAACATTGTTTGAAGATCATCCTTTAGCCATAATATGGTGTGAATAATCCTAAACTTTTCATAACTTGCATCGAAACCGTTCATTACTTAGTTAGTCACAGCACGCAGCTAAAAATAGCATGGACAGGATTAGGGATACTAATGATTTATATTAATAACATCAGTTGGAGATTCTTAAACTAGGTAAAAAAATCGGGTCCCCTGTTTCTGACACAAACTAAAAAAATAGGTTTGACAAAATTATTATAGCGCTACAGTAGCGCCATAGATCAACGGTAACTTGCGATCTGGAGTGGAGGTCGCATGGTCGACTGCAAGCCTACGTACCTGATAACCATTTTAGTTTGTAGCAAGTTTAAACTATCATTCATTGACCTCGATAAATAACCTTACTCGATTAAGTATTGTAGATATAGCCGTGACATATATTATCAAACTCCCCAAATTATCGAAAATAAATTAAATAAGCAAGAAGACAATATCATCTCTCCATCCACGAATCAATTATAAAGCGATTATGAACAAAGGACTGCCTTAATTAATACGTCTGGTCATGTTGTGCTACGACAGATACAATAATTACATATACCATAGATACTTAATCGTCTAATAGATATTAATTGCTGATATTTAGGGTATCAGTTGATTTATCCAAAATCTGACTGCTGTTGGACAGTGTTAAATTTAAAGTTGGAGACCTATCATTTTTATCGTGTCAAATGGTGTCAAAACGTGGTTTTTAGGTTATCTGATTATAACTACATACCTACCTAACGTTGCAGTACCGATACTCGGTATTATAAAGGGTCGCCGGTGTCACGCGACGCTATGGGATTTTACAGAATTAACATGAAGTTTATTATGGTAATACAAGCATTGTTCAGAAGAAGACTTACTTACGTATTGATTTGTACCTACTCAGTTGCATACTAGAGAATGCTTGTAATTTTTCATGAACATACATAAATAACATCATTAATAAATATTGAAACAATCTTGTAACGAACTGTATCGCCGGTGTTGAAAAAAAATTATGCAGTGTGTATACAACACTAATTTATTTTCCGAGTTGTGAAGAGAAAATGTTCAATTTCCCACGTTTACCTTTTCAATCAGTCACACATATACAATTGAAACGGGTTTGGTTTTGAATAAAAAGTTCAATGGATGGATATTGTTAATATACAAATTAATCATAAAAAAGTGTAGGTATATATATACTTTAGTATATATACTTTAGTAATACGTATTTCATGTAAAAAAGTAATTTTGATATCTACTTACGCGCGTATATTTTAGTATAAGTATGTTTGACATGCGCATATTGCTCGAGTTGCCAAGACTGGTACGTAATTTTTTGTATTATTGAAATATATTACAAAAAAAATAAAAATTAATAATGTTAGAAGCTAAAAACGTGTAAATCCTTATATTATAATATTTTTGATTTAAATGATTAGCTGTACAAGTACTGCGCTTAGCTTAGTTTGAGATACTTAGGTATCTACCTGTTATTAAAATTGAGATCTACTGACTTACAACTTTAAAGTCACCTCATAAGTCGAATGTAACAAGATAATCAACAAGTTAACAGGTGGTATTTAGGATCAGTTACTATTTTCGCAAAAACGATAAGGTCGACATTGAGGATGTGATCAATTAGAAAGGAAAGCGCGGCGGCAATTTATTTTACGTCCCAGTCATATGAAGGTTTACACTTACAACACTGATCACATTTCTCAGTCAAGACAAGATTGACCAGTTGCAACGAAAACGAGGCCAATAAGCGTTACTTGCACTGCTTGTCTGTACGACGCGAAAAAAAGCAACAAACCAACTGAATGAAATTTAAAAGGGTCGAACTGATGTAAATTTAAGCATCCATATGTTTAATACGCTGTGAAATCGACCACTCACCGAGCTTTCCCATCATTTCCTCTAAAGCATGATCCTTGTCCATGGTTATGGCGGTGGTTCCTTGCGCTGTAGTTGTATTGTCGGAGTTCTGTAACGATATTCACAAACACCATTGATGGTAGAGTTATGTTGAACGCGCGGCGGCGTGAGTAGTGCAGGCGAACGCCAAGCGTGCGTGCCGGCGGACGAGCGAATGGATGGCAATCGTCGCGTCGAGGCGCCGACCGCGGGTCGGTTACCGCAATCGCGCGAAAAAAACCTAACCTCTTATCTCCGTTGGACATACCTGCCGGTTCGGCAATTGTTGCTAGCGCCGTGTTGCACTGAGGACTCTATCTGGCGTTAATACGAATCGAGTATCTATGATCGTAGAAATCGTTAACACACCGACGACTCTTATCAGTGGCGATTGTGGCGTATTTCAGTGAAGTACAAAAGGTAAACAAAAAAGAGCAAGTCTAATTCTTTATCGAAAACCATTCCAGTCTGGGATCTCTATATTTCACCATCAATAGGCCATACCTACCTATCCACATTATAAACGATAGAAGAACGATATCGTCACAATTGTTTATCTCAACGCATTTGATACAAGGCACGTTACTCGGTTACGTATGAACTTCTATGTTTACCACAGATAGTTACAAATAGAATAAACATTAGATACTGTATGTTGAGGTTCACGTTACTATTCACTACATTATTCATATTGCCTGGACAGTGCGACAAATTCTAGTACATAATTATGTACCTACTTAAAACGTGTTAGAGTAAATATCACTGCCCACTTTGATAACATTTAGGGTTCTTATCAAAATATATTTACATTATGTCACCGAAGTTGCAAAATTTCGAATAATTCTAGGATTTAATTCAAAACACATGTTATCGATAGCTGGTTTAACACTTGGTTATTGACTTGTAACAATTTCTTTAAAGATATACAAGCAGTATTTGACAAACATTGGTGCAAATTCCTTCATGGCAAAATTCAAAAGTAGTGCCTAGACCCGAAATCAGTTTTGGACATGAGCGGGCTGATGGAACGGTGACCGATCATTAATTTCAATCATTTATTTCAACCCTGAGTACGTAGGCATAGATACGAATTCTTACGGTAATGATATTTATGTGATATGTATTACTATAACGTAGTTAGTTAAAAAGTTAAATGAATTAGTCATTTATTTTCAGACTCGACTTTTCGTTGGTAGATAGCGTAACCTAATTTTTAGGTACCATCACTAAATAGTATAAACCATTTAATTATTTTTGTATGCAATGCCTACATTCTAAAATATAACATAATTTATTGTTGCACTACAATCTATATTATCCTATAAACCACAAACAGCAAGATTATTAGAAATATATATGAGTAATATGTATTCATATTTACATTAGTTGTCTTTATTGTTGGTTTCAATTAATGCGTCCGTATCAGTAAACGCGTATACATGGAGTGCATTCCAACAAAACACATGTTGGCGATATGTTGCCGGCGCGGAGCCGATGCCGTCGGCCAGGCGGCTTGCCGGCAGTAATGACCTTCTGCCGTCGCAATGCAGGCAAGCCAACGGCAGCCGGTACTTAGCAACGAGCATATAGGCCGAACTTCCTTTGCACTGCTCTTATGAACTCTAAGGGTATCTAATTCCATTGACGAAAGATGTGACGCGTCATACCAGAACAGATTAATGGATATTTTGAACATCCAATCATACACGGTACACCCATGACCTGTAACTGTGCGCTAGTGCTATTTTAATTCTGACGATACCTACGCCTACGCCTTTTGCAGCGGATGTGGATGTACCCTTACATAGCTAAAATGCAGTTTGTTTGCAATGCGTGTTTGCCTCTTTAACTTATCCTAACATTATTAACTACTAGTATCGACATGAGACGTAATGCCTGCCACAACAGCGCACAGCATTTAACTAAGCTACTTGTAAATAAGACGTAGCCCCCGTAAGCTGTTCCCGCCATTCCGATAAACATCAAGGTTGATATCTACGATTAATACAGGAAAAATACATCAATAAACTTTTAATATACTTAACGTGCAAAAGTAATAAACTTTTCCACTTATAAAAATAATTATGTAAATATATATTTTTATCGTAGACACTATTTCCGTCGCACATTAACAAACTCGCGTGAACTTCTGGCCGATCCAACCTTGACAATGTTATTTAAGTTGCAACTTTCATAGGTAGTTGGATATCATTGGACATAATATTACGATTGTTATGAAACTAATAATTAACGTTCTATCGCCAAAAAATCACGACTTGTATTGTACGTAAGTAGTTTTAAGTAGTTACCTTCATTTTTCTTGGTAGCACCACGGAGGATAAATTTAGATTTATAATCGTTTTAAGGGGGAATAACCAGTATTATCCTTATTCATCTTACTGCTGCACATGTTGATGTCTTTACTTAGACATTGAATTGCTAAACTGCTGTGGGCTACACGAGTCAATGAATAATTGAACACGAGTCAACATGCAATGTATTACGCTATTGGAATGACCGCATAACGGTTTTATCGCCATCAAAATGTAAACGTCAGATTTTTTCAAATCATCGTGCACAAATCTATAAAGCTTAAATAAGCAATGACGTATTTAAGAACCATGTCGGTGTACGTAAATATGTTTATTATTTAATCGTAAAGAAAGTATAGGAAGTTATAAAAGCATTGGTTTGTTCTAGAATTGGAACAATCTATGAAGATGTAACTACAGATGTGGTCGGAAAAATCGGTTCATGGCAATGGCTCGTGACTTTCGTCTCTACCGCCCTGATGATGCTTACTATGTTCAATCAGTATGAAGATATGTTCCTTCTGGAGCCTTCGGAGGTCTACTGTATACTACCCGACGAAGTTGATATCATTAACTCGAGTTTATGTCTAGCGACCATCGAAAACAATGGTACTGAAGACTTCAGATGTAATAAATGGCATTTGAAATTAATGTGGACTATTTGGCTAAAGAAAACGGTAGGCATTCAATCTTAATTTATGGTTTTATTATATCTTCGTAAGCATTAAAATGTCTAAGTAAAGGTCTTTGAATATTTCAACTTAGAATTTGATTTGAGAGCTCTACTTTCCAGTTAAACGCTACGTGATACAGTATGTAATCCCCACTCTAAAGGAAGGTAAATTTAAGTTATTGGTCTCCTAAGATTGACCTCGAATGTAAATTTAAACTGAATGAAATAATCTATAGGTACAGCACACATGTATTAGTTACATATAGGTATACGTATTAACAAACGTTGCATTGGTGTTTGTTTGAATATTTAAACAATGCCAAACATTGCTTTATCATATTGCTTAGAAAAGAGGAATCAAAGGAAAATTCTACTATTGTTCAATGATGATTTACTTCATTCTAGTCGAATGAATGATACTCGCAAAGTAGCATATACTGTTCTTAATCAATAATTATGACTATTTCTTTTCAGTGGCTTGTTTTTTGCGATCAAAAAATAAAATTATTATCAACAGCCATCATTAGCCGATTTGGTTTAGTATTTGGATGTATCATATTCGGCTTGGTTTCCGACAGGTAAATGTAAAAATTTGTTTAAGTATATGTAGACCTACCTTTACTTCTTATATGGCGCATTGATATATTTTTAGCCCATATTGCGGTTGCAAGCAAGTTATTCATGTATAAATCAAGAGTCATTTATTTTTGTTGAATTTATCCTTTGTTCAACATTGAGGAGATCGAAAATAAATGTCATAGTGCAGGGAGAGTTATACAAACCGCTTTTTTGACAAATAGGGACACAGTTCACCTCTACATGAAAACGTGCCAAGTATTTCATAATAAACAAGTTTATCGAATTATCTAGAATTCTAGACTCAGCGACGCGAAAGACACAGGGCAAAGCAAAGCAAGAAGACACAGGGTTATATTACACGAACCATTTCGGGCCATTAGAATCCACGTATGCCGAAGGAAGGAATATGGTACTCCACATAATGGCAGATGTTTACAAACGTAGTAAAAACTTGGATAAAATGTTACTTACCTAAATCCAGACATGTCGCGCGTCGTGTTGATAAAAAAAGATAAACTATACTAGGATACTATACATGATATTGATTCAATATAAGATCTATTATAAGGTAATATTTACGACGATCTACATCATCATCATCAGCCGGAAGACGTTCACTGCTGGACAAAGGCCTACATAATACTAGGAAATTCTTTTACTCGGGACGAAATCAAGCGTTTTAAGTGGGTTGAGAAACTTATGGGTAATCATTGTCGTAATTTGGCGTTATGATTACAATAGTTTGTTGATCATTATCTAACAGTTTTGTAAGTTAATACGGTCTGGAATATAGTGAAATTCAAGCATCTCCGAGACAGACATAGGCATGATGATATCACTTATCTTTCACAGAGAAGCTCGTTAAAGACAACTGCGTCTGATTAATAGTTTCCTCTAAGTACTTTGTCGTTAAGATACACTATTACATGGCCAATCTTCTGACTTCAAGACTGACCTATCGGTGCAACAATTATATACGTTAGCAAAAGAACACGGCAAACACGGCGAACAGGGCAAAATCCACAGTACCTACAGGATACATACTTAACTTATCTATTAATTATCATAGTCATACACAAGCACGTAATTTACCACTGTAATTATGCCAGAAACTTGCTGTCCCACATTAGTTGATAATGTCATCATATTGATATACTTTTATTGTTGTTTTAGTTAGATAAGAAAGTAATAAAGTAAGACGATGTTTGTTTCAGTTTTGGAAGAAAAAAAGCCATTATATTAGACGTATTTGCGGAACTAGTGCTTGGCTTAGTAATCACATTCTGTGATTCTGAGGGATGGTTCCGATTGATTGCCTTTTTAAAATCCTTGTTAGGAAGCGCAAATATCTATATGGGACTCATACTAAGTAAGATGAAGTAACTCCTATTTTAAAAAATACTGTAAGTAGGTATGGCTATGGTATGATAAAATTACGATAGGTAACATAAGCGCTAATAGGTAATTTTTATACAAAACTAGAATCAAATAGTTGTCTAGAATATGCTGGATACGGAAATTCGTTTCACTGTCTTGGTTATATATTTAAGATGATTAAAGTTATCATTTTTGTTTGGCTATGAAACCGAGAGAAGTCGTGTAGATAATCAATAATCACGAACAGATTAAATTGACAAATTTGAAGACAATAATTATAATCATCATTATAAAGTCGATCACCATCTGGTTAACCAGGTTCAACTTATTAACCGATAGCGACTCTAGTAACAAATGCCTTATATGGTATCACAGCTTATTACGCATCCCACGAAATGGTTTTGTAGACCGTAGCTATATATGAATTTGGAAATTTATAAGTGTAGATAACAATTATTCCCAAGTCCACCTCTTGACTAGACTTAACCACCATTAATGTTTTATTTTTAGTATGTGAAATAGCGAGTAACAGTTGGCGTTCATGGCTGTGCATCATCGTGATGTCTCCTCGACTTCTGGCCATGATGTGCATGGTACCTCTCGCTAACAGTGCACCAAACAATGAAACCTACAGTTTTATCGCCTGTATTTATACTATATTGTGTTTAATCTTATTGAGGTAATCATACCTACTTACATTGGTTTCCCTTTTTACGCTACACACCACTCGTTCAGATTGGAGATATTTTGGAGAAAGGCCCGGTATGGTAATATGATGATTTGACGAATGTGCTGGGAAAATTTATGCCTCAGGCATCAAGTCCGTTGTTTTCTTTTATACAACATAAAACTTAAATAAATAAATAATTTATAATACTAAATGAGGTGAAATGTCAGAACCGTAGCATGGAAGGCTGATGAATAGATAAACTTCTGCCTACCCTTATGGGAACAAGCATGACATTGTGTATGTATGTTGTAAGTAGGTATATACTTGTTCAGTTACATATTGGATAAGCCTTCACTTAGGTTAGCCTAACCGGACTGGAAACTCTTTTAAATACATACTTACGTTTCAAATCCCGGGTCGGGCAAAGTGTTACTGAGTTTTCCATTAGGTAATTCTCAGTAGCAGCATGGAGTCGGAATTGTGCCCGGTTGATAGCAATAGGCTCGCCCCCTATTACATTGGGACTTACAACATAACTGGTGAAATGTGGGTGCACTATATGTTCACCTCTGCCTACCCCTTCGGGGAATACAGGCGTGATGTTATGTATGTCTATCTTGGAAGAATAAGACATGAACCTGGCCCCTTCGCAATATAATAGAGACTTAAAATTTTAGATGGAGCCCAGAATCTCCGCAGTGGTTGTTATATAATAGGAAAATATATGTCGCTGAAAAAATTCTAAGAAAAGCTGCGAAGACAAACGGCGTTAGACTTTGTAATGATTTCAAGATAAGACCTGTTAACCACAGAGTACGTCTGTAAGTTTATAACGATTAGTTAAAAATAAAAATCTTTAATTTTTTTTGGTATGAGATTCATTAATTATATGTCTTTTATAGGCCTACGACTCGCTTGATGAAACAACTACTTGTATTGGAATGTTATCAATATACAATATCAGAGTTACTTTTATAGTATCCGTAATTTTCTGGATTCTATACAATTTTCTATGGAGCTCCATTTATGTAAGAATGTATAGTGAAGAAGATATAAATTATTTATTACTGAAAGTATTTTGTTTCGTCACTGTACTCGGGTGCCTGACGAAATTATCATCTGAAAAGTTGACGCTAAGATACATGCTCCTGGTACATATTGTGTTAACAGGTGTATTTACCGGTGCCGTTGTATGTTTCTGTAAGGTAAATAATATTTGTATCTATTGTAAAATATAATTAATAAATAATATAGGTACACTAATACCTTTACTCACTATTCAATACTAAATTTAAGACATTTATTTTCCTGATCAAACTCATGACATTACCTCGGTAAATACCTACCCACACATTAAAAGTAGATTTTCCTTCAGGCGCCTTGCGTGTACATAATTTCTGATTTAGTTCAATATGCTTTTAGGGGATAGTTCGAAGCTTGTTGTCTTCAATTGCATTAGCGTCAGGGCTTGTTGCGCACGCATTAATTCTAAATATAACTCCTCGACTTTTTGCAATTAACATTCGTGCCACAGTCGTCGGCTGCTGCCATGCTACTGGTCAATTAGGCTCCATTATTAGCTACCTAATATTTCTGTTCCATCCTATGAGTGACACCACCTTAGTGGCCATACAGCTGACTGTAATGCTAGTCCTAGCCGGACTTTGCTACATATTACCCGACGTAGACAAAAGAGAACTGCCCGATGTTATGAAGGATATGGATTATTTTTCCGAGTGAGTATATTATTTTATTTTCTTAGGCTTGAACCTGAAATCTGTTAACCGTGGTAGGTAATAGAACATAATGAAAACTCTGAAAAATTAAGATTGTTGTTTGTTAATATTTTTGAAACTAGTAGCGACATCTATCGATAAGTTGCATAGTTTTTTATTTCTAAAATCATCTAGAATGTTTGCTCTTACAGGTTATCAAAACCTCTTCGTTGGGTTACACAGAAAACCAATTCACCGTCCTTTGAGGAATTCCAAATTAGAGTGTACTCGTTTGGGAGCGTCGGGCGCAGTTCAACATCACATAGCGTGGTAGAACTAGGACCCGCTCAACCAATAGGCTGCGTCAGATTGTGGCGGGTCTTTATCAATTATGTTCGCCGAAAGCTATCGAGACAAATTTATCCAGACTAATTCTAACTCAGTATAGATTTATATACAGTAAGTTATCAATATTATCGAATTAAATTATAAAATATAATAATTAATTTTATTTGACTAAGATATAAATTATGATTATCTATATTATGAAGGCCTCTTTGGCCTTGTGGTTTAATAAGCGTGCATGAGGTCCGGGGTTAGATTCCCGGGTCGTCCTACTAGTTCGTAGCAGTACATACTGTGTCTGGTTTTGTGGCAATAGGCTAGCCCCTTATGACATGACAGTTTGGGTGAACCATGCATCTTTCTACCCTTTAGGAAATACCGGCGTGAAGTTATATATTTTTATTAATTTGTTACACTATTGTTTTTTTTTTACTTCAATAGTCATAGCAATACTTAATCATCGTTTGCAGGTTGGTAGCGGGGCAGACTCCCCAGGGTACGCCATACGAGCATTTTCCTACTCATCGTTACTACGACAATTTTAATGCTAGGTACGGTAAATCATGTAGATAACTCTTAAACCTACATAAAATTAATTTATCCACACTAATGAAACTAATTTGAACTACATGAATATTGTGGATCGAAAGAGATTCATCAAACCAAATATACTTGATATCCCTTGGAAGGATTAGAACGGGCAAACTAGCCTGAGCCCGCAGAAGAGCTCCTAGCGGGCTACAAGCCATGGTCGCTTTATCGCCAGCAAAGCCACATAGACGCCGATTCTGCATTACGTGGTACAGGTAGGATTACTGCGATAACCAAGTGTGAAATGGAGCCACGCCAAATAATATGCTTACTCTTTACCTGCTAAAGCTGCAGCTGCAGGAACTGCGCGATACAGGTGCTATTCCATTGTGAACACTATCGATGGTGCAGTCCTTACCTAAGCTAAATTAAACTACAGTTTATTCTCTTAACATTTATTTTATCAATAATTAACTTAACAATAATTTTGTGAAGTATCACTTGACATAAAACTGTTTTGGCTTTAAGATTGCATGATTCTGTAAACGATTTCTTGGTATAATTTCCGAATTTAACAAGACATTGGGAGCGCCTAACAAGTTTGATAGAAATAGGAAAATACTTAGTCAAGTTGGTAATCAAGGATTGAAATCCTCGACATTCAATACGAAAATTGTTGGTTTGTATCGAAAGCTCATCGCTATTACACTGAGAACGTCTAAGTTACGAGAATTGACCTACTAGGCGTATTACCCATAATAAGTACCAAAAATATAGGTATCTACAATGAATTGTGTTTAGCACTAGTGAATGCAGAAAGGGAAGGAGTTATTGGAATGCCTATCCGGTATCCCAGATAGAAGAAACACAACAACACAAATACAGTCCAAAGAAAGAGCTTTTTTGCGCAAAATTATATATGTAGGTATATTATATAGGTACCTGTAATGCTTAAAATATGTAGATATTATTACGTAACCTATATTATATAAAATTATTATCATTTATTATACTGTAAGTAATTAACTAAATATACCTACCAAAAAATCATTGTACAGTAAACATTAGGATAGTAGAATATTTAATACCTTTAAGGTTCATATTAAAAAATAACGCACCAAAATGTATTCTAGATTTCATACATTATAATAATCTAAATTCTAATCTATACATATAATAATACTAAATAAAATTATTTAAACATTAACAATGATTATGATTTTCATATCACAGCTTTTTATAATGACGATATATTAATATTAAAATAGATAGGCATCTATAGGTAGGAATCATGAAAATTGTAGCACAGTATAATTATACCGAGAAGAAGTTATTTGTAGCCAGGAACGCTACGCAATACTTACTAACATGGAATTCGGGCCGGGCCCTTGCACTTGCACATCGCAATGTGTTGTAATGAATCGTAGCGGTCTGGAGTAAAAAGAGTGCAGTAGCCTGTATTTACAATGATTGTGTTTATTAGTTTTAATAATATAGCTTGCGAAGTAAACAATCTTATTTTGAAGACTTAGTTTCGTTAAGCCTTAAAAAGGCCTGCTCGGGGCTTACTAGTGCGGGGACGGCGACACGACACGACGTGCCGGTGCCGCTGTTGAGATCTTACTATAGTTTACTAAGACACAAACTAGAGAATGGGTGCCGGATTGGAAGAAGCGTTGTTGTATTTTGGTATGATCATTCTGTATGAATATCATATTAATGTCAGTAGGTACATTCAAGGACAACGAAAACAATAAACAGCTTTCATCCCATTGAAATAAAACTATTCACACGGATTTTATCGTGGTTTTATTTAGTTTTTTGGGTCCGACACGTTTCGAATTCTTTACAGCATTCATGGTCACGGGTACACTGAGATGTTAAAAGTCCAATAGCTAAAACATAAGAGCTCCATAAAATCCGTTTAAATAGTTTTGTTTTAATGTCTAGTACCTATTCGCATAAGTCATAGATATCATTATTTCTCATCCCAATTTAAAATCTAAATGCTTTGAGTTAGTTAGGTATATAGATGCATAACCAAAATGTTTTAATTAGCATATTTCCTCAGTTACGTAAAATAAAAATACTCTATAGAATTAATAAATAAAGTAACATTGAGATTCTATGAATCTACACAAAGGTGTAGATGTATTGGTTTTAGTTACTATTCGTCTCGCAAATGCAGATTTCCATTTAGTCAACATAAATTTGCAGGATTTCCATAAATTAACTATTTAGTTACGTATTTATAATATTTAAAACGATATTTTTTACCTCCTTCATGATGCCGTTAACAACGTTTCATGCAATAGGTACCTACCTATTAAAGTAGGCATCATTTATTGTCTAAAGCTTAAATAAAGTCAACAATTTAGGGCATTTCCGTCGTTTTTAGGAAAAAGGTACCCACCCTCACTTAAAGTAGTCAATAAAAGATTTGTCTAATAATTAGCTTGATAAAATGTAAACTATATGGTGACATCTAATTAATCATTTTACTATGCGTACTTTTTTAAGACTTCTGATGCCATATGTAACAATGTAAAAATAAACATTTTCTTTCAGTTTAAAACTAAGCTAGGAACTTTTACGGTAGTTATCCATACTTGTATTGTATGAGAGTCATACATGGTATATGTATTATGCAATTCAATTTATTCTTAAATGCATACATTTAAATAATTTGTCAACAATAACACTTATGCCATTAAATCATAAATAAAGAAACCTTACTTAACTAAAAATATTGTATAATGTATTCTAATAAGTCTATTTTAGCGGGTGTAATTCAAACGTATGGAAATGCTTTATGTGCGCATACTGTAACAACACTATACTTAATAGTAATACCTACTTATAACAGAATAGCCGATAAGGCAATTTAAGTTTCCTTTGGTTCATAAAATTGACAAAAATACGACAATTATATTATCATCCACCTGATTCTTATTTAAGCTTTTTTATATTGACCTAATATTATCAACTCCAATTTATTGCACATGAAATAGCAAAAATATTATTTAGGTTAAATATGTACTTACTTAACTATAGAATAAAATTATTTTAAAATGTAAGGCTGTGCAGGATACAATCTTCCACAGTCAAATTTTCCAATAAAAACAAAACTGTTTTCTTAGTTTTGTCAGAATATACGACTAACCTTTAGTGGTTCACATCATGATTCTTAAGACGGCATGGCAGTCAATGTTTATTTTTCACATCGTGAAAATTAATTTCTGTTATAAATTTGTTTGTTGATGTGTGTCTCCATTTCTAAGTAACTGGCTTGCGGATTGATCTGAAATCATTTAAAAAGACTAATAATAAACACACCTTGTTAAATTTGTAAGAAAAGCGTAGCATAACATTATTTCTACTTGTAATTTTACAAAAGAATAATAAGTCCGCTAGCTGCAAATGGATTTTTTGCTTCAATATTTAAGAAATTAAGCGCAAACTGCGCCGCTAAGTACTCACAATAACATTAGTAATTTAACGTAATACCCCTCTACTCTGAAATACGTGAAACATAACCAACTTTGTCAAGATTAGAAGGACGCCATAGCAACCACATTTAATTATTAATATTAAAACATTAGATATAGCAATATATAACCGTCATATAATATTATTTTGATCGAGCCATTCGATTTGGTTGGATAGGTACCTCCCTCATCGTAAGACTTAGCTTCTGACTACCCGTAACGGTTGTTAAAGATCGACGAATGCAAATACTTTACAATTAAACAATTACCTACAGTTTACTTTGTTATTTCAACTTACCTATATGTATAGAAGATGGAGGTCTTGCAACGCCATTCGTATTAGCTGACTCTTGATTAACGGTAGCTTTTTGAAAGCGTATAGCAAACATCAACGAAGCACCTACTAACGGAGATATACCAGCGAGGACGAAAGGCAAAGTGTAAGATTCATGAATACTGTAAATGTATCCAGCAATCGGTGGACCAACAGATAAAGGAGTAGCAGCAAGCCCTAACATACAACCAATCGCTTGCGCGGCGTACGCACCCCCACATAACTCAAACGCTATCGGTCCTATTAACGCAATAAACGCTCCATCAAACAATCCCATGCCTAAAGAAATCGCTACCAGTATCCCAAACACCTTGACAAACGGAATTATAATAGTCAAGATACCAATAACGTAAAAAGAAATCTGCTGTAATAAAATTCTATCAAAACCAGGTTTATCGGCTAGGAAACCAAAAGTTAATCTCCCCACGGCAGACATAATCGCAATACATTGCAAAGGCAAATTCTCGTTGACATCAACGAAATTGGTTTGGATAAACTTTTTTATATGAACATAAGGAACAAAATAGCCAAACAGACTAATGGGCATAGACAAAACCCAATATCTGTATTTCTTAATTTTCCAAATCTGGACGTTTATTATCGCTGATAATAAAGACTTCCAGCCGCCATCTCTTTTTGTTTTCACTACCATCAAAGGAATAGGTTTAAATAATAAGCCACATAGTGCTACGCCAAAAGTTAAAAGTGCCAAAAGCCTAAACAACCCTTTTAGTCCATGATTTAACATCATATATTCCATTAGAGGTGGCATTATGACGGTGAATAAAGAACTACCAATAGTTACAAAACCATTTACCAAGCCTAAACGTTTATCAAAGTAATGACCGAGAATAGCCAATGAAGGAGTGTATGCAAAAGATGCTCCTAAACCATACATAAAACCATATGTAAAACAGAGAAAGTCAACGTTATGCACAACAAACGAAGACAAAAGCAAGCCAATGCTTGCTATGATGCCGCCTAACACTGCAGTCAAGCGAAGCCCCAACAGTCCAGTCAGCACACCAGAGATGGGTGACACGAAAAACGTAGTTCCCATGGTTAGAGTACCGACCAGAGCTGAAAATAAAAGTTACTGTTATTATATTTTGCCAAATACCTATGCACATAACCTATCAATACAGATAAATTAAATTGGAGTGTCTGTTTGTAACAACAAAATAACATAGTGCTTACGATGGTATACACGTAAGACATGAAAAATGCTATTAAAAAGAAATGGGTCTGTCTGTCTGTTTGTTCCGGCTAATGCCCGAAACGGCTGGACCGATTTCAACGGGACTTTCACTGGCAGATAGCTAATGGTCCGGGTTCTAATCTAGGCTACTTTGAATTTCGAAAATGTTTAGGGTTACGTGGGAAATGACGGCTTGACGGATTTTGACAGGACTTTTACTGGCAGATAGCTAATGTTATATAGGCTACTTTTGAATTTCGCAAATGTTTAGGGTTCCAAGGGAAAATTAGAAAACACGGGAAAATCACGGTTTACAGCTACTCCGCGACGGCTTGACCGATTTTCTCGGGACTTTCACTGGCAGATAGCTGATTTTCTAAGGTCTAATAAAGGCTTCTTCATTTTGAATTTCAAAAATATTTAGGGATCCGCGGGAAATAAGAACCCATAAAATTGTTAAAAAAAAACAGATTCAAATAGGTAAATCTGTTTACTGCTGTCACGTACAAAAAATTTAATCGACATCCACGTGGACGAAGTCCCGGGCATTAGCTAGTTATAAAATATAATGACAGCAAGCAAGCGTGCCCATTATCAGAATAATATACAATTACGCCAAGTGAACTTGAATAACCCCTCATTTTATTGGTGACGCAGGACGCTATTCAGTTTTCATGAAGTAGCGACTTTTTAAAAGTAAGTTTAAAACGTCATCGTTTGCGAACTTCCAACTGGTATTAATGAATTTATCCCCAGCAACTACTCACAAAAAATGTACCCGAAACCCAACTCAACTAGCCTCAGAGTCAACTAGCCTATTTTTACGGCCTTTTCAAGCAAAAAAAAAATTGCAACAAGAGATGATCTAAAAATGAAAAATGCAATTTGCATGTTCAATATACATTCTGTAGTGCCTATACAGGTATTACGAAACAGTAGCACCTAGATCCGACTAGCGCTTAGTTGGTTTTACTGTTTGGTTTTCTTTAACAACTTGATTGGAGCGATTACACAAGTTGCTTCAATCTGCAAAGGCTTCAATTATTCACATTACAAAAGAAATCTAGAAACGGGCAAAGCCACAATTCCGCGAAATAGATCTCACCTATCATAATATGATACTAACTATACTTGAGTGTCATGTCATGTTTATTACTCAACTACATCTATAAGGTTTCACATTTCATTCATTGTGTATTTGTCTTTGTATTAATATAAATTAATTCTATCACAAAACATTGCTATCACAAACTTTATATACTGATTGTAATACCTATGTTTGTGCCGCTAGCAACATTCATTTTATTATATTTGGTGTCTTTGTATAAAAAAAGAGTAATGTTTTCAGAGTTCATGTATCTATGTATAGAATAGAATATTAATTTTATTTTGCTCATAAAATATGGTATAGAAGTTGTGAAGTACGTACATAGTTGTAATTCAACATGTTTGGTCATTGTGACATGCAAATTATTACAACATGATTCAATTAGGTAAATAACAAACACTATTAAAAAAAAATAGATTGGTGTTTTTTATTGTGAATATTTAACCAAACTTCTGAATGCCTGAACCGATTTTAATACATGTAGTGTCATGAGAACCCTTGTATTATCGTGAGTAACATAGGTTTAAAAAAAGTTAATTTTATAACAACAAATTATTTTAAAAAATTGTGAAGAAAAAAAAAAAGTGCGACTCGGACTCGCCCATGAAGGGTTTATTTATTTAATACTTCAGTACAGATGTGTACAAGGCGGACTTAATGCCTTAGGCATTTTCTACCAGTCCGGAATCTCAGTCAATTTATTGTTCTTTTTTCTATTTTTGCGTGAAACTCTTAGTGCGGTTCACATAATCTTACACACATCTACTTACCAAGTTTCAACAGTATAGTTCTTATAGTTTTGGAAAAAAGTGGCGGTGATATACGGACGGATAGACAGACATGACGAGTCCATAAGGGTTCCGTTTTTTGCTATTTGGCTACGGAACCATAAAAAACATAACTGCCACGTCAAAAACGAACTAAATAGTAATAAACACCGACTGGAGGGATCGCTCTGTGCAATATTTACTTATCTAAGAGGTCATCATGGACTCATTAACTGCGACTACGATGAACTTGATTTTTTACTTTTAGATAGTTTTTTGACGTGGCTGTCGTGTTTTTTTAAATATGTTTTATTGTTTTGTATTATGGATAGTAGCAGACTGCCTCGTTGGTCTAGTCGTCGGTAAGCGCGACTGCTGAGCATGCCCTGGGTTCGATCGAATCTCGGGTCGGACAAAGGAGTTTTTCCATTAGGTTATTCTTAGTAACAGCACGGAGTCTGGAATTGTGCCCGGTTCATGGCAAAAGGCAATAGGCTCGCTATTACATTGGGACCTATAACATAACTGGCGAAATATGGGTACGCTGTAGGTACACCTCTGCCTACCCCTTCGTGGAATACAGGCGTGATGTGTTACGTGTGTGTTATGTTCTGTTAGTAGTTACAATATTCGTTAATTGATATCTCAACAGCATCAGCAAAAACAAAGTAAAAGACCTGCGCTTACAAGGCTACAATAACCCATTTCCTAAATTGACACTAAAACGTACGATCTAGTAATGAAGGAAAAAACCAGTTGACAGTTACCTTATACCTACATCGGCTATATCCCACGCAAATTGAAAGATGTGACTGACCAACAAGGGTTATCATAGTTGAAAAAATAAAACACTACAAGGTTTAACGTAGTTTCTTGACGTAACGTCCGCTTCATCGAACATAATAAAAATGAAAACAGTCATGTAATTACTTCAATGATATAATTACGATCCAAACAAGATAAGTATCGTGATTTAAATGAAGTAGTATTTTGGTGGTATTTTTTAAAATAGTTTTTTGAATAAAGCAATAAATTGTTATTAATAAGCAATGCTTGGTAGAGTAATAACTAGTGATAATATAGGTAATTTGTGTAGCCGACACAAATCTATACGTTTTTACAAATGTTTCATCAATGAACATGGAAGTCAAAAAATCTAAATTTAACAAGCTGTTAAAGTTGACAAGTGACACACAATGTCTCGTAATCTAATCGGGTCATCACTTCACCAGCGGCCGTACAAATCACGAGATACAATACTTTCGGTCTGCACTGTTTTGTTGTAAGAATGCACCTACTGTCGAGGACGAGGATACGATAGTAGATACGAGTACATATTATTAGAACTTTAATGCTTGTTAATTTCATCAACAATCAAAATATGTTGTTTTTATATAGTTAGATTAAGTATAAATATTTATACCATTTTTTGAACTACAAGCCTAAGAGGGTGAAATAGTAAATAGCCAAAACAATTTTTGTAGGAAATCTTGGGTATATTTGAAGTTAGAAGCAGAAAGTTCAATACGACTTCGGATTAGAAAAAATTATATCCAGTTTAAGCATTTTTGAAAATACTTCATCTTAGAGGGTGAATCAGGAAAAGCTTGCATAATACCTACCTAAACAATATAGGTATAAGAGTTCTGTAATAATACTGAAAAATAATAATACTGTAACTAGGTAGGTACCTACTGAATTCGCTAATGAGCCTTTCGCGAATATAAAGCGTTTTGGGACAAATTTTACTCTATAAGTTAATGAAAAGGCGAATATCTGTAGGAATAATAGAATACCTTATCAACATATTGTTGACCTATAGGTATAAGTTTAGGTACTAAACTTTAGTAGGTATGTTTCTTGTGCACGGCAACTTTCACGACGCTCACGTAAATTTAAACTAATCTTATTTAGAGATTGAGTTCCAACAATGACAGATTTTAGGGTATGCAGTGAATTATTTCAATAATAACGGTTTGTCAAAAGCATGATGAAATTGATTATAATGAAGTGATGGCCTTCATTGCGGGCGCCCGCCAACCGGCGCGGCGCGTCGCCACGTGCGCTCCGCTTGGCGCCACATGACAATCTGTGCCATTAACTATAATTTATCAAGTACCTATTCGAATTGTCTTTCAGGTGAAATTTAATATGCATTTCTACAACAAATAATTATATGTTATGATTTAATTAAACCAATACCCAAACGCAATAATTCAGTTCTATTTTATCACTCAATTTATATAAAGTCGAGCTTTGCTGGAAAGGGGTTTATGGACACATCATCCTTTTAAACATGACTTACTACATTGCACCGACCTAATTGTTGGCAAAATCAATTAAGAGAATGAAACATCAGTTAAGCATTTAATAGGCTTAGAAGACCGCCGCCACTTAATTGAACCCTAATACCTACAGTCTGCTTTTAATAATCTACATAACATAAGGATGTTTTCAATTTACAGTTAGTTATCAAGTAGGTAGGTATATTATGGAACCAGAAACTGGGACAACCTCTGCTGTTTGACCCAAATGCTATAAAGCAATAATTATTTTATATCAAAGTAACATAATATAAAACAAATTGTTTTATATTATGTTATTATATATAATAGTATCTTATTGATTGTTAATTAACAACAGCATGTGGAATAGATATAAATTTTTCATTTTCCTACTTTATTATTTGGTGATGTGTAACTGTAACTTCGCTGCAATCAAATGAGTAAGGCATGTAAAAGAAACATAAATAAAACAGGGTGTTACTTAATTGTTAGTTCTGATAGATATCTTAGCAATTATTGTCTATAACAGTGTTTCAGTTAAGTTTAGCTATGAAGATGAAAAAGAGTTGGAATGACACACTCCAGATCATTTTAATTCTTTTTACTTATTTTAAAATGGACTTATAATGACTTATGGTACATGGTTGTGAGTTGTCCCAAGATATTATTATTATTATTATATGAAAAATAATATATCATATCACCTCCACCACATCATAGACAAATAGGACAACATTTTAATTTAAAATGGTAAAGTTAACATAAATATATTGATAACCCTTTACAACTGCAGACCATCCTCAAATCATAATAAATATGATAACAGAATAAACATACTTTGTATAGCATTCTGATTTCATTGACTGAGTCAAAGGGCATTACTAGATAATTTATGCATGAACATACATTGGAATAACTATAAAGTAGTCATAAGCATTCTCACAAAATGATTGGCTTGGCACCAACAAATTAATGAATTTAGTTACATTGAGAAGCTATCAATAAATTTCTTCTTGTTGAAAAATGTTGTTCATGAAATATAAAGGACATAACAATCAAACAATATGGTGTTAAAATACGGAAAATACTATGTATTCTATTAACATTTAAATATTATTTGTATGTATACATTACTGAAACTATTTACTTTAAACCAATCAAGATGTAGAAAAATCAAGTCACACTGTAAATACACATATTGTTTTAGATATGATTGCATGGTTCATAATCATAAGGCTTGATATGGAATTCGATACGGAGTTTTTAGATGACGAAATATATAAATGCAAGTAATCAGCTAATTTAAAAACTTACCAGCGCGACTCTCCGAGTTAGGAACTCCTTGATCTTTCAGATACTTTTCGAAGACCGTGTATATTACACTATAAGAATTTATTACGCCGAACAAGAGGCCATTTGTCAGGAACGATGCAACCATGACTAAGTATGCTCTCAGTCCCCCATCAGGAGGTCCTTTTATCTCTTCGTGGTTTAGGTTTCCATTCGTCTCGACTTTATGTCGTGATTTAAGCAAATCTGAACTTTCTTTTGGTTCTGTTTCCATCTTGTAGTTATATAAATTGACAGGTTTGTAAATATATTTTGCTTCACAAGCACATGGTGGTGCGTATGATAACTAGAAAAAGATCATACGGTGATACTAACGTAATTCTTGTTGAATAATTATTATAATAATAACATTTAATACATTCTCTCAAAGTTTAATTGATAATTGTAATTAAATAAACATTATCGTATGGTCACAATAATTATTCAACTCCTACAACCTAAACAACAGACGTTCGTTGACTGACTGTATGTGTGTTACAGTGTTAGTTGTTATGACATCTGATTTTGACATCAAGGGTTGACAATTTCTTGACAGTTGACACCATGCCTTATTCGAATTTATGACAATACTTACCACTGTAAAAATTACAAGTATTAGTTTATTAATTGATTCTGAAAGGCCCGACTAGTTTCGGACACAAACGGATCCCTTTATGCTAGAAACAAACTGGTCCCACGTAGGCTTCGCATTATGATACCGATATCATTTTGCGCTTGATTTTGTATGTAAATTCATGCAATAGAGACACGGGGTCACCAATGTAGATATATATATTACTTTATTTCAAGCCGTTTACAGTTCACATACCTACTACGTTTACATTCGAGTCGCACATTCGAACCTAAAATATATTTAATTTGTTGACTGATTAAGTTGTAGAGATATATAAACACGGAAACAGAAAATTACCAAAATTAAACAATAATTAGTATTACATGACATGACATTCAATTTCTTCTTTTCTATTATCGCTCAAAACTAAAATCCTGTAAAAATGTTATACCTATGTATGTCATTTATTATTATGAAATATCATTAACTATCACCATCTATCACTCTATGCTATCCCCTACAGTACAAAACGTTGTACTACTCTGTGTAAAAAGTATCGGGAATATGTCAATAAAAAGACCCGCGTAAAAGAGGTCGTTCTAATTTTTTTACTGCATGTTGGTAGCACTGTACTGATTTAGCGCGCAAAGTTTGAGCGGGATCTGTCATATATTTTGTTTTAAACTACACTTTTTGTTGGTCATAGTTTTGAGTTCTCGGCGATTTTTACAATGGAAAATATCGTTGAACAAAGGGTGTGCCTTAAATTTTGTGTTTCGAATGATATTTAATGTGGTGAATCACTAAAAATGTTGCGAAATACCTACGGCGAATCGTGTATATCGAAAACAAGGGCTTATGAATGGTATAAGGCTCTTAAAGAAGGCCGAGAAGTAGTAGTAGACTTGCCTCGTTCTGGTAGACCTTCAACCGCTACGACCAAAGAAAACATCGACAGAATCAAGAAGCTAGTGCTCGAAAATCGACTTATGAGTCTGAGGGAGTTGGCTAGTGAGGTGAATATATCTTTTAAGTCCGTCCACAACATTCTCATTGACATTTTAGGCATGAAACGCGTCGCCGCTCGACTAGTTCCAAAAGAGCTCAATTTTGTTCAAAAAGCGTAGCGAAAGCATGTCGCTGAAGACATGGTTTCCCGAGCTTCTACGGACCCGACCTTTATGAAACGTATAAGAACTGGCGACGAGACATGGGTTTATGAGTACGACATGCAAACAAGCCAAAAGTCTTCAGAATGGCGTCTCTAAAACGAGCCGAAACCCAAAAAACCGCGGCAAAGTCGCTCCAAAATCAATGTGATGCTGACAGTTTTTTTTTACTACCGTGGTGTGGTTCACTCCGAATTCCTTCCAGAGGGAGAAACAGTGAATAAAGAATATTATTTAGGCGTCATGCAGCGTTTGCGTGAGAGTATCCGTCGAAAACGTCCAGATTTGTGGCAACACAACTCATGGATGCTGCACCATGATAATGCACCATCACACACAGCCATTATAGTGAAAGAGTTTTTAACGAAAAATTCAACAAAAGTTCTCGACCAAGCACCGTATTCACCTGATATGGCTCCGTCTGTCTTTTTTTTATTTCCCAAGATAAAATTACCACTTCGAGGAAAACGTTTTGAGTCGATAGAAGCCATAAAAGAAAATTCGCTGAATGAGCTAAAGGCCATACCGCAAATAGCCTATGAAAAATGTATGGAAGACTGGGTGAAGCGTTGGAGATGTTGTATTGCAAGGGATGGGGCCTACTTTGAAGGCGATAAAATAAATTTATCTAATCCCCACGCTTGGCAAGCGGCTTGGGGATCGCAGTATTGGTGGTGAAGGTACAGAAGACGCTGCTGCCCATCTTCTGAATTTTCCCTTAGTCGCCACTTACGACACCCACGGGAGGAAAGGGGGTGGTCGATTCTAGGCCGGATACCACACGGCACTGTAGCTGCTGCAGCTGATAGCTGCTTCCCAGCTTGAAATTCGGCCATGCACCGCCCATAAACTTTAAAAATTATTTCACGGGCTCCTCCACGAATTACCTTATTCATGATATGTCACTGTTTTTCAGTCCACACTCAGAAATAAACAGTGTTTATTTCTGAGTGTGTGTTTTGTTAGAATTTTGGTTTTGTGTGTTTATTAAACACACAAAACCAAAATTCTAACAAAAACGAAACCGGTCGAGTAGAATTTGTCAGTATTTGACAGTTCAAGTACTCATTTTAGATGTTGCCAGAAAACGAAAAAAAATTAGCTCCCAAATATTTAATTTCTACTCTTTTATGTCGCACTACGTACTTTTACGTCCTTCAAAATAGATCCCTCTTATAATTATTTAAGTCTATGTGAGTCTATGTATTGAAAAACGCCCACAACAGATAAAAGGCCCGCGTACGAAAAGTCCCCCGAACAACCGAGGACATCACAACCGACCATAAACCACTATTGGTATTTCTACATCCCGAAAACCCACCTACTATACCGCATATAGCAAAATATTTAATTGATTTAGTTGCCATCGTCAATTCTATTGATGATACTGATTGGTTTCCCGTACTAAAAGCTACAGACGCTAAAAATGCTGCAGACCTGCTGGTAAATAATCTCACTTTCATTACTAAACAGCATACCCGTGAGCGTAATATACCCTAATAGGAAGGAAAGAATAATCAAAACGTGGATCACTCCTAGAGTTCTTCGCTGTATTCGACACCGCGATCGCATGCACATAAAACTAAAATCAGACAATGAGAACGTGATATTAAAACTTTCATACAGTTGATATAGGAATTACTGCAACACGCTATTACGTAATTTGATATATACTTTTGGAAAACAAGAATTCGAAAAAGCGAAAACCAGAATTAGGTCCACTTGGGAAGTTATAAAAAAGTCACTGATGTACAAAGTCGTTCTCGCTCCTCCGATGAATTGCTTAAATTGTCAAATTCTCCAAGATGCTCACTTAATATAGTTAACGAATACTTTGTCAAAATAGGAAAAAACTTAGCTTCTCTACCTCCACCTTCTCAGTTCCTACACTATTGCAAACACGATTCTGCTGGCTCTGGTTCTATTGCTATACTTCAAACAACAGAAAAAGACGTCGAAAGCATGATTGTGGGGCTAAAATCAAATTGTGCTGTTTGGCAGCAACTGGGATGGCATATCCTCGGAAATCATTAAAACTTCAAGGCATGTACTGATACCAATAATTACACATGTCTGCAACTTGTCGATATCTACGGGTGTTTTCCCTAAAGCGTTTAAAAAAGCCGTAATTCATCCTATTCACAAGACCGGTCATAGACACGACGTTAATAATATTATAGACTTATCTCTGTCCTCCCTAAGTCCCTATTATGTCAAAGAGCCTGGAACGAATACTTATTAAAAGTCTGGTTAAGTTTTTAGATGTAAATGAGATACTAGCAAAAAATCAGTATGGATTAAGAGCGGGCGTCAGTACTGAAGATGCAGTCCTAGCTCTATCTGAATCTGCAGTCAGGAATATTGACAAAAAGCGTAAATGTCTTGGAATTTTCTTAGATCTCTCCAAGGTTTTCGATACCGCGTCTCCTTGTCCACTCTACTTAAGAAGTTAGAATCCATTGGTATACGAGATGTCCCCTACCAAATCTTTTTTGACTATCCGAAAGACCGAAATCAATTAGTTAAGGTAGGCGGGGTCTTGAGTGATGAGGCTCAAATTAACTACGGCGTACCTCAGGGCAGTATTTTGGGGTGTACCCTTTTCCTCATTTATATAGGTAAATGAATTATGCAATCTAACGATATCACACTGCAACATCTTTACATATGCTGACGAGTTGACGACACGGCACTATTGATAGATGGTATTGACTGGCCGCAAGTTTATCTAAATGCTGAGAACGCTTCAAAATATGTGAACTGGTTAGCCACCAATCTACTAACATTAAACCTGAACAAAACCTTATACATACCAATTGCAACCCGATCTAACTTAACCACCCGACACTTCCATAATGCGAGCACATAATTGCACTAGTTTAGCCAATTGTAAATGCCAATTAATTACCAGAGCTACATGTGCAAAGTATCTTGGGATACAAATTGACCAGCACCTAAACTGGCACACTCATATAGATACTCTATCTGCACGTATCAGAAAATTTATATACGTCTTTAAAAAGCTACGCAAATCAGCTGATCCAACAACCATAAATTTTGTTTACTTTGTAAACAGTTCTACGTAAACACACCAATCGTCCACCACAGCAGCCCTCTGGTAGAATTAAACATACAGTTTTTCCGCTTGAACCTCATAGAACTACATTTGCTTCCCATCAGTGTAATACTGATGCGATAACTAGCACGAAGCTTTACAATATTCTTAACAAACATCTACACATATTCCCGCATAAAACGACATGCAAACACAAACTTAAATCATTTCTTACTTCCTTGAATTACCAAAACTTTGAAGATCTCTTACAAGGAATACTAAACCTGGGTATACCTACACATACATATATGCACATACTACTCACACACAATAACATACGGCACACACACACACAATAAATTCACGAATACAAATACATAATAATTAATACCTTACTCCAATTATTTTTCAATGTCTTATTATTTTACTTACCTTTAATTAATACCTTACTTTAAATTGTTCCCATTTTGTTATTTTCTTCCATGTCTGATTTTATATTATTTTTCTTAATATCGCCCATTATTCTTAACCTTGGATAAGGCTGATATTGTAATAAGTATATTACGGAGTAACACTGATTCCTAAGATACAGGGATATATTAGGATTCAGGGAGGTCATGTTCACAATAAAGTTACTCGAGCCTATATTAGTTTTAGAAATATATTTAGCTGTAATAACTTGTGATATGCTTCTAATATGTAAGGATGTTTATTATTATTTTATTACATCCATAGGCCGGACTAGACAAAAGTACGCGGGAATCCTCGAAAAAAATAGAACAAACGTGACTAGGCGCAGCAACTCACACAGCAAACTTTAGTCCGCGTTAAAATATCCATTCATTAATTGGCCGAAATAAAGGTTGTCTTAAATTTTCTTTTAAAACATCTTCTCTTTAACTACTTTATGTAAATAACAACACAACGTATTTTCACAATATTTGCTTCCATAACGTGCGCTTAACCAAATTTCTGAGAAACACATGATCGCACACCGTGTGCGTTGACCGTGGCAAGTTCTTGGCAGACATTTTATTCATGATTCAGGGATTATTATTTTTGCGGACAAAAGTCCCTTGTATCCGCAGGCCTTAAAAGGTGTTAAAATTTAGTTCTCCACACCAAAAGTAGTATCCACTTCTTTTATAAAACAAATTTGTGAATAATTAATATATAAAGATGAGGGATGAATTGCATTAAGGAAAAACAGTATTTATTTATAGTAAACAATGTATTTAATGCATTAAATTTTATGCGTTAACGAAACCAGTGTGTCTTCTATTAAAAAACAGGTCGTCAAATACAATTTTTATTTATATTTTTTTATGTCTTGAACCATATTTTTTAACACAGGTAATTCCTCTTTAAGTTTTTCTTCAACAGCGGTTTTGCTCTCCTCTTCAGATGCTGTCAAGAATTTTGAGACTAATTCTGTAAATAAACATAATGAGAATTATTTTGGAAAGAAAATTTGAAAATCTGTTATTACAACTTGAGAGATACATAAATAAATTCGACGAGGACTTATAATGATAAGCAACAGGAAAGTAACCATGGAAGCGATTACTTGTATAATGAATTTTAAATTAATAGATTCCCATCGTGATTTTATCACGTCTTCCGAAATAAAAAGTATGTTTACTATCCTTTCTTGGGACCCAAGCTACCAAATCAAAATTTATTCAGTTAGGTTAAGTCGTGACGAGGTAACGGAGCCAGAGCTACTTCCGAATAATTAGAAGTAAGGATTTTAAAACAAAACACCTACCATGCCACAGCAGAAGCCTTTCATAATCCTCTTCCTTGAGTTGAGTTTTCAAATATGCTATAATAATTGGTACTTGTCTGCCAGATGCATGAAGCATATTTTGAGTGATCATTGTGAAAATAGCCAATACTGCCAAATGTAAACATAAAGCAGGATCTTCACAATTCTCCAACTCAGAAATTAACTTTTCCCTATGATTTTGAATCAGAAGTCTGAAAAAAATGAAATTCTAATCAACATACTTGATACTTGTACAATGTTGCTTTTATTCCCACAGCAGGGTTTTTGATATTATCATTTTTTTTCAGTCTAAAAATTGTGTATAAACTTAATACTTACTTATCTTTCTTTTTATCAATTTTCTTTAAGATCATGCCAAATTCTGACAAACAGACATCAACTGCTTGATAAAATGATTCCATATTTTGATCAGGCAATATTCCATTCAATGACACAAGTGGCTTCATGTATTCATCAGATAAGTCATTAATTATTTTATTTCTTTGTTCAACTGATAATACATCAGCTTGCACAGAGAGGTTGCATTGGTTGGCTGCATATTTGCAAAATTCTGTCAGAATATCACCACCTAATGATTTAAGCAAATACTTGATAAACTGGGTCTGTTGATCAGATGGCAAAGACTTTATTCCTTTTTCATAAAGTTTTATGTCATTAATAAGAATGTTTATCTTGTCTTGAGCAGATGTATGTGTTTGTTTTCTGGTCTGACTAGCATCTTGAAGCAATTTGTCAGCAGTTTCTTTTGCAATAGTCAAACCAATCTGGTTAAGACTCCTGGAAAATCAAGAAAACAAATTAATTAAAGTACATTGCCTTTAAAATCCTTTTTCTTTCAAGTAATTTTTATATATGGATAAGTAATTGGCTTGGCATAATAACATATGTTGAATAAGAACAAGTGAAAGATTGTATTTACCCTTGAAGGTGTTCTGCTACTTGTGTCAGCAAATCTTCCAAGCCTTCATTCTCTAGAGTTTCTTTAATAATATTTTCAACATCACCAACACTAATGATTTCTAATTGAGATTGTGACTTTTTAACACTAGGAGCTTCATCTGAGTCTGAATCTTGAACAGTCTGTTTAGATCTTGCATGTTTTTTTACAGCCTTTGTTTTCGTTTCTCTCCCTTGAGTGCCTCCACCTCCTTTACCAGATGCAGCTTTCCTTCTACGCTCTTCACGCCGTTCAGCTTTATGATCTACATGACCTGTCGTAAATTCAGCAGCTTTATTAATTTGCTTCTCTAAATAAAACTGCTGATACTTGCCAGAATGTACAATTCCTTCAGCCTTATGTTGAGTCATAGGCATGCAGGCTAGCTTTAAATTTTCGATGTAATGATTGCTGAAAACTAAAACATCATCCATAATTATTCATCTATTTTAGTTCACCAATTATACCAGATACTCAATAAGTAACATTACCTGTGTTATCAAATAATGTTGTTGACTTTGACTTCTTCAAGAGAGCATCTAGAACATTCTCTATATCTGTGTCCGTTAAAACTGAAGGCAATAAAGAGACAACATCTAAATAACTCTTAGATGATATGCATTCGTCCAAAGCAGTTTCAAGTTGTTGCATAATTTGTGAGCCAATGACACAACTGCTGAGAAAAGTTAGATCTTCATTCAACAGTATTCGTTTAACATAACCTTTGGGGTCAGATATCCCTAAACGAGATAAAGCGTCATATTCCAAATAATTGTTTTGTTTATAAAAACTCATCACCCAGTCATTTTGTGACTTTGTGTAACATGATGGCACATACAATGCTCCAGCCTGGCGTCCAGTCAACACACCTGGAGCATTTAGTTGATCAAACAATGATAAGAACAAGCGATCAGACAAGTTACAATGATTTACTATAACAGTGACAGGTGTTGGCTTCAGTAAACCCATCAAAGCACCACGAATCTTGGCCTTCGTTCTAGTTATGTATTCTTCTGTATAAAATGTTCTAGGTTCAGAAGGATCCTGCTTTCCGAAAATTATTTTTCCCAAATACTTTTCCAGGACATTATGCTGCAGAAGTTCTGCAGGTAAATCATACTGCAAGGTTAATTCCCCCACTGATATTTGTCCCTGAAGTTGCAATTTCTCATTGACTTCTCTTGCAACTTTTTCTAAATAATAATGAGCTATTAAATATCCTGAAACAAGTTGCACCTCTTTGCGCTTGATGATTTCAGACACACAGTTGTTGATCTGGCTGAGATCCACATTAAGTTCTTTAGCAAGGTCAACAGTATTTATGCGACCACCATGCACATACAATTCATCTTTTATTTCTTTAACTAGTTGTTGAGGAGTAAGATACTCTTTGCCATCAGTAGTAAAGATAACATCAATTAATTTCAATTCAATTAATTTTGAAACAATCTCAATACAGTTTCTTTCTGATAGCCTGAAATCATAAATAATAATGCTAAGTTATAGGTTTAGCTTTATATAAATAATAAGTTTATTTTAAAAATATATTTTTAAACACAAACTTTTAAATTAGCTAAGCTCTAAGTACTAGAGAAGACGAATTGAAGAAGCCCAAACACAATGTGATTGCTTCCTATGACAACCTTCCAGTTATTTAAATGTTCCCAACCCTCTGACACCCTGAGTTTGTTTCGGCATTTCTTCTCAGAGGTAGTCAGTTAGGAAATGCCGACACCATCATTCAAACTAGTATATAAAAAATGATGTGTAAAAGTGTTTTTTAAAACCTATTTGCGAAATTAAAATCATTTATCATTATCAGACCAGCTCAGAAGTACCATATTATTGTATTGTCACCAAACCTTTATAAGTATGCAAAATTTCATTTGAGTTATATGTCAAGAAGAGGTTCAAACCTAGATTTGACCTAAACGAACCCACATACGTACATACAAACATTGCAAGTTAAACAAAAGCTTGTAAAAAAATAGATGACTATGACCCAAAGGTTGGTATTTAACAATAATAATATATTTAATCATTTTAACTTTTTAAACTCCTTAATGCTTACAATTAGCTTAAAATGGGTACATAGTTTGCTCTTTGAATTTTAATATAACTTGGAGACACAAGACTTCAAATGAGCAGCAAGTTGTGGGTGTAGTAAAACCTCCTGGCAGTGGCAAAATGAACACCTTAATAGTAGACTTAAATTTTTACATAAGTTAATGATGTGTACGATAAGATATTTTTTACCTCAAGGCCGTAGAACTGAGCTGAGCTTTTTGAAAATCAGCTGCCAATCTTTTTATCTCATCCCAATCTGTAGACGGAGCCATGATTGTTTATACTTAAAATTAAAACAATACGCTTAACACTGATTTATCAATTACTATCTAAATGTTCGATTTCACAATTAGCGCTACAATTGACACCATCACACCAGACTGCGATCCACAGCTGCGTTCACTATTGAATATTGATATAGCTGACACGAATCAAAGACACGAATCTCAAGACACGACACAAATTGATAATATTGACGGAATTGACGTAGGGACACGAAAAAAGTATCCATACCTTGTAGTATCGAGAATATCTCCATTCGATACTGATACTTTTTACTCAATGAGTACTTTTTGACAGATATTGTAAAGAAACAGTCTAAAATGGCCTACATAAAACTTGGTTTTCGGCTCCTGTTTATGTATAACAACGCCATTCATAGAATCTTTATCAATTCCTGCGACATCCGTCCCCTCAGAACGCGAATTTTCCAAGGCAAGAAATACTATTACAAAAACTCGCAATTAGTTATAATAACAATAATAGCTTGGACCCTGTTCCCGCTGCTGGTTGAGCCCAGCAGTGGGTCACCTAAAAGCTGATGATGATGATGATTGTATTTTTATATAGATATTTAAAAAGTAATTTATAAGAAAAATGATTCAAAAAAAGGAAATAATATCTATGGATAATATTAATCCACATAATAATTTTGCTAAAAGGCAGACGCCGTTTTTATTCAATAAAAACTGTATGAATCCACGAAACGTCCCAATATAATAGACCAAATTATTATTTTAGTATCCATATTTCACAATAGTCCTGCACTTTCTGGGGACTTTTCATGGCTGTACTTTTATAGTTTGCAGTTGTGTGTTGTTCCCAGCTGGTGTCCCATTCCCTTTAAGATTAAAGTTCTCAACGGGCCTCTGCGTGTTGGACCTGTGTCCCCACGTTAGCCTTTTAAAAGACCGGGTATCTTCTGCATGGTGCATAGCCCGAGTAAAAAAGGAGATACATAATTATAATATATTTTATTGTACACCATTGAATATATAAATTAAAAACTAACAAAGGGAAAAAATTAAAAATTAAAACCTCCTTTAAAAAACTCAAAAGTGAAAAATAATGCTTTATCACATCACTTTACATAAGCGAAGTGGAAGTTGGCGCCAAATCCTATGCGTTCGCTATTAATAGTATACTTTAAGTTAATAGTATTAGCTTTGAAACTATGAACTAAGTACTTTTGACAGCATTCTCATGAGTACTTTTTTTCTGAATCGCATAATTGATGTTGGGATTTGGCACCGACTTCCACTTTGCTTATGTAAAGTGATGTGATAAAATATTATTTTTCACTTTTGAGTTTTTTGTAGGAGGTTTTAATTTTTTTTATTTCACGATTTTTAGTCGTTTCTAGAATTCATCCGCCCCAGATTTTTGTGAGACTAGTATTTGAATTGAAATCCTTTCACACACAAAAAGCTCTTTTAAACGATACCTCACACGATATATTCAATCCAAGAAAGTGATAGAAGGGAGGGTCACCGCACCCCCACTCCCTCGTGGGATTAGTAGTCGATAACTAACCACTAACAAGGTCTTCCTTCGGTCGAAGGTTCGAAGGTCCAAGGTCGGTTATCGACTACTACCTAAGCAATATCATCAAGTTACGGGCGTTTTGCTATGATCTTATGAGGAGTTCTGTTCCATATATTCAAGGTTCATCATCAGATAATGACAAAATTTCTAGGGGACCAATCGGAAAGTATACCCAATCATATGAACATTTTTTTTATCTGTTCATAAATGACTGAGCTATGAAGGAACATACATAAAAAAAAGGTTCCCGACATATTGAGAACCTCCTAAGTAAGTTTGATTTTTTTAAATAAACATTTGTGAGCTTACAGTTGCTTTTATTGTTGTATTTTAATTTACCATAAACCAACCAAAATGTTTGTGCCTTTGTTCTAATGAAACTGACCTTGACGTGTAGTACTGAATGAAAAGAGTACAAGCTTAAAAAATAGATTGATAATTTGAAGTATCGATACTTTCTGTTCGATATCGTGTCCCTGCATTGACGACGAGTTTGACTAGTGTTGCCTAACTATCGATTGCCTATTGATAACAATACAATCGAGACCTAAAGACTAGTCGATTATCAATAGGGTTATCGATAGTATTGGCATTTTACAATACTATCGATAGTATCTATCAAAGAAATAAAGTAATACTATCGATGAAGACCAATACTATCGATAGAAATAGAAATCTTTATTTGCAAGAAACACGGTAATTACAGGTTGTTAAAATGTTTTGTATAGAGTACAGCATGTTTCACCGATAACTCGGTATGCAAAATTTAATAAATAAAGGATATATATAATAGGGAAACGATAGTACCAATCCTATTGGGTATTGACATGGTCGATAGTACCGATACTATCACTGTTAAGGTATGTTACAGTGCAATCACTGTCGATACTATCGATAGTTCGATTTCAATTATCGATTCATCAAACATAGTTAGGTAACACATGGTAACACTAAGTTGACGACATCAGTTGACGTATTCGCTCTTTGTCTTTGGGTTTATCATCATAGACTCATAATTTTTTTTTAATTGTTTGTGGTCATTCCGAATATTCGCGCGGGTATTTTTATGTTACTGTAGTGTCGTGAACTGTCGTGTTCAAAGATAAAGATAATATAATAACTACGTTTAGAAGTGTTGGTTTAGTGTGGCGAGTTTAGTTCTTTATAAATAAAAATTTAAAATTAGAAAAATATGAATCCAATTGTGAAAAACATATGATACTTAAATGAATACAATCTCAACTTATACCCCATCGTAAAGGGGTTATAATAGTTATAAACGTTGGTCCCAGGGATAGGTAGCATCTTTGATTATATATATGTCTAGATGGAGTGTCAAGACCCTGACAGCGTCGGTATTTTTTAGCGCCTATTCCTCACAATTGGCGCCAAAAGCCAACAGTGTCAATTGTGTTGTCAATGGAGACGCTTGTTTTTCTATCATAAAATAACGTAATAAAAATGGCGAAATGGGCTATTAAGGTGTGTAGAAATTACAGAGGTCGATTGAATATTAATAAATATGTATCCTATCACCCGTATGTTACATAAATTATCATTAGTTCTGGAATAATGAATTATTGCAAATATTGGAATATAAAAAAAATAAAATTCGCCATTTTGCAAGTGTGGCAAGTCTGTGAAAACTAAATTTCCCATATATTTACATATGAGACCGGTATGCTGGTAGGGCGATATTATTAATGTTATGGTGGATAATGGATCTTTAGTTTTCTACGAATCGAAGTGTATTGTAGTACATTAAAATAAGCTTGTTTTTTTTTTCGAATATTCCACCCATTTTGAACTTCAAGATGGCGGGCCGATTGACTCTTGCAAAATTCGACATGAGCGCCAGCATGTGTATACTTAATTGCGCCGAGGAAATTTGAGGAGTTCCTTTGACTGAAGTTAACCATGGGGATAGTGTTTAAATCATGGTGAACTTTAGAACGAGATATTATAGTTAAATGTGCATATAAAATGTTGAGTCACTACTGTTGACCGTTGATGAGTTCCCTCGTCTGGAGGCAACCGTGAGGGTGGTTTTAAGATCATGGTGAATTTTAGGAAGAGCTATCATGGTTAAATGTGTGTACAAAATGTTGAGTCTATACTGAGTGTTAACCATTGAGGAGTTCCTTCGTCTGGAGCCAACCCTTGGTTACAATTCGGTCACGCTTATCATGAAAATGTATTGTCTTTGGAACTGAACCAACGTGAAAAATTTTAGCTCCGTAAGAAAAAGTGCCATAGCCAATTGCTTGTAATAAAAAAAAAACATTGTCTTCATAATATATAAATAGTACCAAACACAATAATTATGTACCTATTATATAAAAATAATTTTTATTTCGAGTTAAAAGATAGACTGTACCACGTTGGGCAATTTACCCCATTTTAGTTGTAATGTTTATCAACTGGTATCATTACGCACGCATTCATGCAAAAAAAAAAACAATTGGCACGTTGTTTTTTGTTTTAATGTACCGCCAGACTCCATCTAGATAATCTAAGGGTAGCTTAATGAAAATTACGATACTTCACTTTACGAAGAACCGTTCAAATATTGCGTACTAGGACGTGCGACCAAAAACCGACGGACGGCGGGTCGCACGCGTTATCCAAGAGTGTACGCGTAGCTGCAAGTATGCACTTGGCGTTCCAGGATACGCGTAACAATCTACGCGCTGCCCGTACGCAGCTTTATAACGACAGATTGGCGCAGTGGCTAAGCGATTGGACTGCTGCGCTAAGGGTTGCGGGTTCGATTTCCGCTCGGAACAAAAATTTGTGCGATCCGTAGATGTTTGTCCCGAGTCTGGGTGTTTGTGTATGTGATATTTCATGTTTGTGGAACGCACCCACGATACAGGAGAAATTCCCAGTGTGGAGAGGTTTTGACATAAAAACTAAAGTCTGAATTAGTTATTGAATGTTGCGATTATTATTATTGAAAAGACTAGCTGCACCCCGCGGTGTAACCCACTGCATATTTTCGGAATAGAAAGTCTATGCCAAGTGTTAATCCAAGTTTGAGTGTGTTTGTTACCTCTTCACGCTCAAACGGCTAGACCAATTTAGCTGAAATTTGATATGGAGGTAGCTGATACCCTGGATTAACATATAGGCTACTTAGGGTATAGGCTATTTTTACCCCGTGTAAATGTAGCGGGTAATACCGCTGGGCGCAGCTAGTAGGATATAAAAAAAGAAACAAAATTAAAACAAACGTTGCCTAGGTAATGTATAGAATACCGAATGAAACAGATTGCCGTCAACATATATTATTATTATAATTATAGTAACCTGCAGTTTTCAATGACTCCCTTTCCATTCATTTTTGCACATAACCCCGTTCAAGGACAAAAAAAATGCTGTTTATTTTTGAAAGCAGTTTATGTTTATTAATCATCATACAGGTTATAAATAGGTATGAATGATTTTATTAACATATTTTAGGTTAGTCGAAATATTATTTACCTTATGTAACATAAATCATCTGTTCTTTGAATGGAGATTTAAGTAATAATGTTTTAGAGGCATTTTATATAATATATATTCTAAGCTATAAGATAACAAAAAAAGGATGTAACTATACTGTTTAACAATTTATACAATAAAATCCCTTTAGGTTTAGAAATCAAGTGTGTTCGTATTCATCATACTGTAAATAAGGTGTTTGTGAGCAGTGTAACAGTGTAAAACAGTTGTCATTACTAGCTGGAAGCTTTAGCAGCCTGACGTCTTTTAACATCCCAGTTGTAAACTCTAGCCATGTTAACCTCAGTAGTTGTCCACTGATCCCTGTAAAAAATAAACAATTAAGATTGATAGACTTGTAATCAACACAAACTGATTCTGAGAATCTGGGAAGATAATACCTACAATCATTAAATGACACTTGTCTTATAGCGAGGTGCATAACTATGGTTAAATATTTTTTAAACTAATTGTATTAATAAACTTTGAGTCACCAGGAATTATATTCTAAGTTTTATTATTTTTAGCAACCTGAACATCCTCTCCTATATAAATAAAAATAAGCATGACAATATCTTTAACAGACTTTATAAATTACCTTAGAAAATCTAAATCATGTTCCACACAAGCTAAATTTTTCTTAGCAGTAGCCATATTAGATGATAATAGATTTTCAGCATCATCTAATGAATATTCTAACATGACATTCGCACCAAGCCACAAATAAACTTGCTCTGTTGGTGGTATGTTTGCCTGAAAATAAATAAATCATTAACACGCACAACATTTAATATTGAACATAATTGGTACCTAATAATTATTATCCGATGAATGATAAAAAATAATACAGTGTGTACGATTATTTTTTCTATATTCCCAATTTTAGTATACTTTACTGAACTATCATACCTTGACAAAAACTTGATCACTAAGAAGAAATTGTGTTTCTGTTTCTTCTTTTTGAATTTTTAACTTTGCAATCATTTCCAGGGACCGAGCAAGGTCAGGTATCTGCTGTCGCAGTCGCCTGCGTTTCGTAGCTAGTGATAGTTCCATGTGTTTATATTTAGCATGTTGTTCATCAAGGCTCCTAAGGACTTTGTCCACACCACCAGAGTTCTCCGGCTTGCTCATAAATTCATCTACATTATCCTGATTTGAAATACATATGGGTTAATAAAAAAGTATCAATAAGATATCAGAATGATACACCCTGGTCCTGTATTTTATTTATTGAACTCTTAGAGCTTCTAACCTAAGCAGACTTACATGATATAATAACAAAATTCTAGCATTGGCAGCAGAAAAAGGATAGTAAAAAATTGAAAGAATAATATTTTTGTATAGAAAATTTAATATATTTATCATCTATCTTCTATTCATAACTACGTTGGGTTTTTTGGTTACTTTTTATATACTTATTAACAATTGATGTGATAATAAATTAATTAGAAATGAACTTAAATCAAGTAAATGCAATTAATTTACCACAAAAACAGCCTCCGGTATTCCAGAAAATGATTTTGGATTTGAAGTGTCCGCTCTATCGCCTTCCATTTTATATTTGTGTTTAAATGATTTTAATTCGATTACTGAAAGGTTCAACAAACACATTTATGTTTATTAGTTTTTAAGCCATAGTACATGTTATTGTGCTGTTAGAACTTGAAATAATACCTTAAAATCCTTTTCTTTAACACATACGGCACAGCGGAATGCGGACAGCACACACCGCACAACAATATGATGGTTCTACAAGTGTTGCTAGTTACCATAATATAATGTACTCTAGGGTACAACGGTACGGTAAACAGTCGATAATAATCGATGTAATAAGATTGTTATCAAGTAAGAGCGCACAGCGTTAATTCAAAGTTACTCTTCCGGTTCGTGGTCGCCACTCGAGAACCTTCCTTCCTTAACGGGTATGGGTTCTTCGAGCGATGTGATCCGCTCATTGACACTTCAACTTGCATAATCTTCGAGCTATAATGGACATAACGGTGACTCTAGTTCTTTGGCGAATTTCCATATTCCGGATCCTGTCGCGCAAAGAAACTCCGAGCATACCTCTCTACATAGCTCATTGAGTAACTCTGAGCCCCGCCAAAAGGCCAACCATAAGCATCTACCTCTCAGAGCCATCATCCACGTCTCAGATACATCAATCATACTACCATATACAATATCCGGCAAAAAAACCGACACCAAGAAAAATAAATCTCCATGTCTATGAAACCCGATTTCAGCCCATCATGCGCCGTGTCAAATTCGAGCGTGTGTTATTCTAGCTAAATCGTATTGTACATTACAATAATTATATTCATATTGTTAGATTTATAGATTTTTCTGATCTATACAATGAACTTAATCTTTACAGTTACAAAACAGCTGTTAGTGGAAAAATTATATTGTCACAGAAAATATTATTTTTTTGTGTGTTATCTGATCCTACTAGTACTGAGGCTAAGTTTGTTTATAATTTTATATTTAATAGCATTAAGAAATTAAGTTTGTGATTATAATATATGTATATGAATTTATGGGGCTGGCATGAACTTAAATTGGTTTTAGAAGTCCCTAATAAATAAAGGAAAAAAAACTAATTTAATATTTACTCCTTTTGTACGTTCTAATTAAACATATATTTTCTTGATATTTTCACTATAGTTATGATAGTAAAATCATAGGTAAAATACAGTGGTAAAATCATGATAAAATAGCAAATACTTTTTGCCATATTATTGATAGCAACTTGGCAACACTATTTAGTATTTACTACCTGCGTTTTTCGTTTGCACCACTAGAATAGTCTGTGTCTATAAGGTCTGTAGCAAGTTTAAGAATCATTATTAATCTGTGGTCGGGTTGAATAATTGTCTTCTGCGCTATTTCCGAAATATTTCTAACATATCCTAAATCCTAAATAACTACCTCGTTTTTATTCGCTGTGGGTGTTTTATTTATATTATAAGTGTCATAAATTTATCGTTATAAGGTTTTTTGTAAATATTCAGTCTGTTTGTTTTCAGATAAATCCTTAAAAGGTGTGAGGCTACGCCCTGTTTTATATTTCGAAGTTTTAATTTACGTTCAACATAGGCCTATCAGACACTGCCGTTATGGACATGATGGTATCAACATTGCAACAGCAAAGGGCTGTTACAGAACAGCTAAGACGAGAAGCAGCAATCAAACGCATTCCTGTGTCTGTAGCCGTGTCAGACATAGTCAAATACATAAATGAACACGAACAAGAGGATTGCCTTCTTGTTGGCTTTTCCAGCCAAAAAGTCAATCCTTTCCGTGAGAAAAGTTCTTGCACCGTTCTCTAAAACCTATTAACCTTGTATGTAACTAACTGTGAACTAAGGCTATTTAAGAAATGCTTAATATGGAATTTGACTTGAGAAACAAACTATTTTGCTAGGTATAAACAAACCCATGGCAGACTTGAACTCCGAAATTTATTATTGTTAATCCTGCTATCTTTTCGCATCATAGATAGTATTAATTTTATTTTGCGAAATGTTATGTTCCCATGATTTTTTAAGTTTTAAATGTGTTTAAATAATATTCATGTATCGATTTCATCAAAGATTAATAAAACAGTATACATTTTCAATGTTTTTATTTGTGCACAGTAAAACTAAGCTCCATTTCTCTATTAGGGATTACTCTTGAATTCTAAAAAATCCACAAAACCTATAAATAAACCTATTTATTTATGCTAAGCTGTAAAATGCTATCTTCCATCCAAAATATTGAACGCAAAAAAATACATCAAGCTATTGTTATTTATTTGATCTACATAACTGGTACAAACTCATAAATCATTTTGCTTATCTTTATATAGTAACTATAAATATATAAAATATCAAGACAAAGATTAATTACTTGGTGTTGTCAAATGCATTACTCACTATGATTATTAATGTAATATATTGTAGAATTACAAGTACCTATATGGTAGATCAATAGTATTACTGTATTACTAACATTAATAGAATTATCATATTAATATAGTTATAATTTGTAAACATGTGTTATTTTTGCAAGTGTGGTTCATGAGATATCAAGTTTTACTATATAAAGTAGGTAATTGAATAGTTCTTGTAGTTAATCAGATACATAAAAAAAAACAGTATAGTTTTTGTGAAATCAAGTTACATGTAAGACTAGTCTCAACTGCTACAAATTGTATACCTGACTATAATGTGCATTATATAGGGTAGACACTTACCTTTGCCAGCTATAACAATTTTAATGGGTGCACTACTTAATTATTAGTAATTATGACATTTAATATCTAGCCCAACAATTCAGTACTAAGTTATACACTCGTCTCAGTTTTAAAACATTAGAATAATTGAATGTAACTAATGAAGAAATGACACTGATGGCACTACATGATTAACAGTTTATTATGTAGGCTGTACTCAATTCCCTTTACAGACTCTTCTCAATCACTATCTATGATCTTTCTTTTCATTTAAAATTTTTAATACATAAAATGATGAAACAATTCCTCGTAAGTAACTGTCATGTTTAATCACTCTGCACAATATTAACAACTATAATTTTATTGTGCTATGCAAGAAATTAGCCAAGTATTTCATCTATAGCCAAGTCACTATCACCAGGCAACATTTGAAGTGTAGTCTTGACAATTTGTTAACAGTTATTATATGGAAAATCTGTTGAAAGTAATTTAATTACTGTATACATTATTAGATGATTGTAAAATAGGCTCTTAATGAATGGTAGTGAAATCAACATAGAGAAACTTATTGATTATCTTGTAAATTGTTTGAGCAAATTTGGAGTTAAATTAATAAACCTTACACTAGGGGTAAAACTATATAAAAACATAAATTTACCAACTATCAGTCTTTTAAATTGATGTTGATTATCAACCTTGTGGCAATTCGTCTCTCAAAAGTTTACAAAATATAAAAAATAATCTATAAAGGAACATATAAAAGATCATAATATTAAATGCTTAGCACTAGCATACCTATTGTCAATATGTTAAAATATGTACTAAAAAGGTTTTTCTTAATAACTAAGTACTAAGACTGATAGCATGTCTTTAGGTAATAAGTGAAAAATGCCATTTTTTTTACCAGTCAAAATAATAAAAATTAGCCAATGTTCACATAGATAATTCTTATAGTTGACTTCTATTTAACTTACTACATTACTTTATGGCTAATTATAAAACATCTAAACATAGTTACTTACAATGTTTTCGTAAGAACATTATCATTATCTTTTGATTTTAGCTCATTTTCATAAGATTAGCGTTGTATTATCACTAATGCCTACTATATTTTACCATGTAAGTTCATATTTTATTAATATTATTACCATAACAATAAAGGACATTGCAATACCTGAATACAGTTACAAGACTAATGAAATAAAATAAATTAATCATGATGTAGTAGTGCTTTTAAATTCTCTATATGAATGAAACCATAAAGTAAATAAACCTTATAAAAAGGCCTCAATATTTAGTATATTAATTGTCACTGTTATGCTAAGTGACTTAATGTATTTATAAGTAGGTAGTTATATAAATTGAGATGATGTTTTCCACAAGCATCTAAATACATAAATCATTTTTGTAAACTTTTGAGGTGAAGCATCCCTTAAAAATAAATAGAGGGTTATGTTTTAATTAATCATCACTTGATTCAGGTCAAATACAAACTTACACAAAAAAGATTTAACTAATATTATAAGTAGGATGATAATCATAGTTAATTATGAAAATATAGTTTCTGTGGCAGAAACAGATAAGCAAGTCAAAATGGTTTCTTTAACTTTTACCTGAATTAAGTCATGACAAATGAAAAATGGTATATTACCATTGCAAAATAGTGTTCTAAACTCTCTCTTGTTTTGGTGGTGACATATCTTCAGTGCCATTGGCCACACTCTGATGGTACAGTTTCAACAGCTCCATTGCATCTTGGGCTTGACGTTTTTCAAGCAATATTCTGCAACATAATATAAATACTGATTGTTTTAATTGTAAAATCATAATTTACTTATTTTTAAGCAAATATACAATTAGCCTTTAGCAGGCAGTAGGTGATACCAGGCTGCAATGATGATGATGTGAAGTAACAATTTAAAATTAATATAGTAAGTAAAGAAAATCCTATTAATTTTAATTATTTTGTTAAGTCAATATAATATATAAAAAATATATGTACCTTCCAGATGCTTCTTTAATATGCTCCAAAATTATTCTATTGTCTCTGTCCGTCACAATATCTGCAAGACTATCTGGATCCATGTCTGATAACAGTTCCAAATCTTGTCCACCCAGAAGTGATATGTGACACAAGTTGTGTTGCAGACGGCCTACCAGGTTAGCTACTTGGCCTTTGTCTCCCAGCGAAACCTCGTCGGTTTGATCTAAAGACACTTGGCATTTGGGCATATTCGGAGACCATTTTTCGAGACCATGCAAAATCATAAGAGATGTGTCAGGGTCTAATGTAGAGAAATATTCCTCGTCGTCCACTTCGGTGCCGTCGGACTCTAAAACTACGGTTAAATTTTCCGAGGGCATCCCCAACTTTTCTGGTACTTTTGCGAGAAGGTCTTCTAGCGATGCTGCCACTATTCCTTTCTTTTTGTCTCGATTTACATCACAAATTTTATACGGCTTGTTGATATCATGTTCCATTGTTGTTATTGTATTAAATTTATTCGATTAAACTGTTCAATGAAGGATTATTTTTATCAATAACTAATAACCAGACAAAGATACGGCAGCTGTGATTTATAAGGTAAGATTTCGGCTGCGTTGTTCACGGCTCGGCTGTTCGCTAAGTGGTCGACCTCGACCGTCGATTTGACGTTTATAAAAATATTGCCAACGGAAAAAACCATTCGTAGTTTTCACAATTTGTAAATATATTATTGTAAACAGATAAAAATATTTGTATGACTTTCGTAGTAATAGAATCTTACAATATTATCGACTGCCTCCTACAAGCTTCTGAATACGACTCCGAGTTTGCCGCTTGAGGCGCGATCATTTATAAGCTAGCTATGCACCGACTATAGTGAGGTACAGTAGGTAGCAGCTAGTTATCTCAAGAAAAATTAGGTTGGTATTTAGCTGTTACAAATATTAAAATGTATCTAGAATAGGTACACTTAATATTTTAATAGGTATTTATTTATAATCAACGAGTATTTAGATTCCTCACATGCGTTAAATAAGTTTTTAAATTCCGTAATTCCTACATTACGTTACGTTTTCATCATAGTTATAACTAGTTGCCAATATTATCAATTGAATGTATTTGTATGCTGAAATTAGTAGGCGAAGTATGAGAAACGTATGTAATACTTCTCAAGATCTGTATACCATATTTCTAGCAAATAAATATAAATAAATTCTCTTCTGTTCTATTAATTTTAAATGATCTTATATTCTATGTAACTAGTAAATACAATATTCATAATTACAATTATTGGGTTTTTATTACCTATTATTTAAGTTGTAAATAGTTTTATAGTAGGTAGTACGAATTTAAATGTGTATATTGTAATCTGATTGTAATAAAGCTACTATAGCTTTGTACCTTGTTTGAATTACTAAAAAATATTAGGCATTGTAAATTCCAGTTATTTACTAAAAAAATTACATTCTGCATGATTTCAGTGTGGATTCAAAAGAACTGATACAAGTTTTAGTATATATGATTGAGACAACTTATTATGTCTTTTTCTAGCTATTATTATTAAAAGCCTGCCTGGTAGGTATTTTTTTCTGTTAAAAGTTCAATTCGGTGTTTTATCCGAAATACACGCGGACGAAGTCGCTGGCAACAGCTATACATGTAATAAAATAGTACGGCATGGCGTAAAAACTACTAAATCGAATTCGCTCAATCTTAGCTAATGCTAATATATTAAAAACAATTTAAAAATACTTTTGCTGTTTCCGAATTTCCACGCGGACGGAGTCGCGGGCACATCTAGTTAGACAAATAAAATAGGTACCGTCCATATATTTTGTAACGCAGGAATCTTACTTGCATACGTACCGAAGCAATAATGTACACACTAAATGATAATCAAAATATACCTAGGTATTATATGCAACATGAAAGTCATATTCTCGACAAAATTTCTTCCTCATCTTCTGCCGATATCTGGAAGTTCCTTAGCACTTAAGGTATCGGCAAATCGCGTCACTTGGACCTTCCGAACTCAGTTAGCTTAGACGATCTAAACAACCATTTCTCCACCGTTTCACAATTAGATCATCTTACCAAATTTGAAACCCTCAATTTCATCGCAGGTCTCACGCGTTCCAACATTAACCCAGCTACAGCTAGCTTTACTCCAGCTACGTCGGGAGAGATTAAGAAGATCATTCTATCCATTAAATCCAGGGCTGTTGGTTGTGATAACATCAGTCGCAACATGATCACCACAGCTTTGGATCATCTCCTTCCAGCCATCTCCCATATTTTAAACTTTTCCCTAAAATCAGGACATTTCCCGTCGTTGTGGCGTAAAGCCTATGTTCTTCCTTTACCTAAAATATCGAATCCCTCCCTTCCAAGTCACTACCGCTCTATATCTATCCTCCCCTTCCTGTATAAGGTGCTGGAAGCCTGTGCTCATAAACAGCTGTCGCACTTTACGCTCCAAAACAACCTTTTGAGCCCTTTGCAGTCTGGGTTTAGACCTGGTCATAGTACTGTTTCTGCTCTCTTGAAAGTGACTGGCGATATTAGGGCTAGAATGGAGGACTCTAAGGTCACGATTTTGGTATTGATTGATTTCTCCAATGCCTTCAATACCGTCAGTCACGACATCCTTTTATCCATTCTTACCCACCTTATGGTCTCTTCCGAGGCGCTGGAGTGGTTTTCTTCCTACCTTCGGGGACGTCAGCAGGCAGCGCCTTTTGAGGATTCGTTTTCAAATTGGTGTGACCTGTTGTCTGGCGTTCCACAAGGCGGCATACTTTTTCCTCTTCTGTTTTCTATCTTCATTAACGTGATTACCCAAAAACTTCGGTGTGCGTATCATCTTTATCCAGACGATTTGCAATAGTACTCACAGGCTAAGTTAGAGAATCTATCGGATGCCATCATTGCAATTAATAGGGATCTGGAAGGTATAAGAGTCTGAAAGGTTCGGTGTTGCGGTTAATCCGGACAAGTTCCAAGCCGTAATCCTAGGGAGCCACCGAAACATTCGCAGCCGGAGCAGTGTGACTATCCCACCTGTCATTTTTAATGGTCTTGTTAAACCTCTGAGTCCAAGCGTCAAAGACCTTGGTCTTCATCTCGACTCTAACCTTAGTTGGCGACCCCAAATCGCCAATGTTAGTCAAAGAGTGACAGGAACCTTACGAGGGCTTTACCGTCTAAAAAACTTGTTGCCTTCTCACACAAAGGCTATGCTTATGCAGACCTTGGTTTTCCCCATAATCGAATATGGTGATGTTTGCTATTTTGACCTGAATGCTGATCTGCTCAATAAACTCGACAGACTTCTAAATAACTGCATTCGATTCGTTTTCAATCTCCGGTAATATGACCATGTATGTATCTGCGTATCGGTCGCAACTGAATTGGTTGCCTATCCGCCAACACAGAAACATGAAGGCATTGACCACCTTGTTCTCCATATTATTTCTGCCACACTCTCCTACATACCTTACATCTCACTTTCACTATCTCTGTGACAACCACAATAAGCATCTACGGTCTTCCAGTAATCGTCTCCTTCAATGTCCCTCTCATCGCTCTGACTTTAATCACTCTACCTTCTTCATACAGTCTATTCTTCTTTGGAATGCGCTTCCTCGTGAGATCAGGATGATAAACAATCGGCTAAACTTTAAAAAAGTAATTAAAAAATACCTACTCGACAAGTCATCGACGGATTCATAATATATCTCCACTACACTATGGATATTATTATATTGTATGTATGTATTTATGTATGTATTATATTTCTTAGAGTATTATAATATACATATGTGTATAAGTATTTTATTTTCTCTCTTTCAGAACTGTTTGTGCATCTACCTTGTTTTTATCTAAGGCATTAAGTCCGAGGTAGGTACCTTTATGCAGATGACTTACAAGTTTATGCGCAAGCGCTATTGGAACAGCTGTCCGAAGCCGTGGCCCAGATTAACAGAGACTTGTCTGAGATATCAAATTGGAGCAAGTATCATGGACTTGTGGTCAACCCTTTAAAGACCCAAGTCATTGTTGTCGGTAGCTCTAGAATGGTCTCGAAAATTGACTGGTTTACACTACCACAGGTTTTGTTCGACGGTATCCATATACCTTATAGTGAATCCGTAAAGAACTTGATAATATTCTTTGATCGAAACCTGTCATGGGCCACAAAAATAAAAGAAACCAGTCGTCGGATGTTTGCGTCGGCAGGATCCTTAAGCCGACTGCGTAACTTTCTGCCAACTGCCACTAAGATTGCGCTAGCACAATCTCTTCTTCTTCCTGTCCTCGACTATGCTGATGCCAGCTATCTCGATCTCAACGAGGACCAATTCGATAAGCTTGAGCGACTTCAAAATTTTTGTATAAGATTCATTTTTGGCTTGCGCAAATATGATCATGTTTCTGAATTTCGTTCCAAGCTCAAGTGGCTTCCAATACGCCTTCGACGGAATGCTCATATTCTTTCACTACTCTACAGTATTTTTCCATCCTTTTACTCCTTATTACCTCAAAGAACGGTTTGAGTTCATCACATTTAAAAAAATGGTAAAAGAGTTCTACTTGGCAACTACTTAGGCTTAGGGGGATTGCTATTTCTTCTAAGTACATGGAGTTCTTACGCTTGTAAATGTTATATAGTAAGAATAATGTATATACATATATGTATACTATATATTATGGGTAAGTTTTATAAATATAGGTATAATATGTAATAATTACCTAATGTGTGTTAAGTTATGTATGGTACCTAATGTACACCGTCATCTGCCCGCTATTCTTATTGTTTCTACTTAACCATTAATGGTTGTCTGGAAGAAATTGCTTTAAGCAATAAGACCGCCACTTGCACTGTTTTCAGTTTTAAGGTTTTTCTGTAAACTGTGTTTCTTGGTGTGCAATAAAGAGTATCTATCTATCTATCTAGGTTTGTATTTAGATAAATCTTTTTAATCCATGGTTATATATAAAGCCTCGTTGGTCTAGTGGTCGCTAAGCGCGACTGCTGAGCAAGAGGTCCTGGGTTCAAATCCCGGCAAAGTGTTACTGAGTTTTCCATTAAGTAATTCTCAGTAGCAGCACGGAGTCTGGATTTGTGCCCGGTTGATGGCAATAGGCTCGCCCCCTATTACATTGGGACTTACAACATAACTGGCGAAATGTGGGTGTACTATATGTTCACCTCTGCCTACCCCTTCGGGGAATACAGGCGTGATGTTATGTTATGTTATATATAAAGCTTAACCACCTACGTACGTATGTAGTTAGTAGGTAGGTACGTATCAATAATAAGATAATGAAAGTAATTTAATTTTAGTAGTGTGCGAGTATTTGAATGTCTACGAAATATGGACAAAATAAAAGGTTTTTTAAAACTTAAAACTAAAAAAAAATACAACCGAGCGATCAGCATCGTGGGCCAGGTATACAAGGGCGGTCGTGGGGTCATGTTAGGTCACAGCGCGGCGCGACGAGCGCGGATCAATAGTCTCCCCCTCGACTCATCCCCTTAGTATTTAGTACTAGAATGCAATTTGCAACTTACAGCTTAGTACTTTCGCACTTTTTTACGTTGTTTGATAAGTCCAATCAAAGCCTACGAACTTTTTCTTACGTTTTGGCTTTAAATAAAAGGTACGCCTACCGCTCTATCTACCTAAGTATGTGTAAAGAAATAAATCATTAATCGCGAAAATTGAATTTACTATTCGATTGATCTTCTCGCCGGGGACTTTCTCATTTTTTGACCACCAACTTCAACCCCCGCCTGAGAATTAATTCCTGGGGAAACCAAAGGATGTCGGTGCACGGCTAGCGGTTGCTACGTGAATCACTCGGTAGACAAACAGTCAGGATTAAGTTTGAAACGTAAACCTGGTGTAAAGATGGGTTTGTTTCCATTTGAGCTTGAGACCCGGCTAGCATATTTTATTATAGGTACATACATTTTATTAAAGTAGATCCACATGAAATTGAAATTTCACAAGTTCTAGAATATAATTCCATAACATAAAGTAAAGGTGCTGGGGCATTTAAATTTAATGGCGCATTAGGCTTTGTAACGAAGACTTAACGGACTCTGAGAGGTAACTTTTTAATTCTTTAGTTTGTGTTACCATAAGTAACCATTAAACGACTCTGAGTGCGGCTGATAGTAAGGTATAGACCTAGGTCTTATGCACTTACAATTTTGCCTGATAATAAAAAGAGACTAGGCTCAGTAGGCTCCTAAGTAAATTAAAGCCGTACATTGCTGCGCAATGTGTTTGTACGCAGCATATTAACTATTTGGAAAAATATTTTTTTACTGTTTTCAAGGATAACTAACTAGTTACTGACTTATTAGTAGTTTCAGATGTTTACCCTAAGCCTTAGCTTTGTAAAAAATAGGGCCCAACCAGCAGCAGGGTTCAAGCTACCGGTGGTTAGGGCTCCAGAGCGAGGAACCTCCTTACAAGGCGTGCCGTGTCGAGGAGTACCGCTTCCTGCATCAAGCCCTTGACCTAACCGCCTAACGTGAGCCTCTTCAGGTGTTGGTTATTATTAATAATTATTGTCTAAATACGTAAGGTGGAAAGCAGAACTAAGATTTCGTTACGGTTATTATACTTTTCCGGACTCCCGAATACTCAATCGCAATGGGAAAGTGGTTGATCCACCTAATTTTATCAAGACATACTTCAAGATTGTGCTAACCAATAAATAAATATAACAATGGAAAAGTCACCTATTATGTTTATATGGATGTTATTGATTGTTTTTTACATAAATTATATGAGTGCGAAGTAAAACCGTTGTAGTTATTTTCGAACAAAGTAAGCAACAAGTGGGTTGTATTAACATCTGCATTATTAAAGAGTTAGGATCTGCTAGAGGCCTAGAGCCCCAAACAAACGACGCATCTGCAATGCTAAAATAAACATAGCCCACTTGACCGCAGTACAAATACTCTCACTACTTACACGTATTTTATATTATGTAAATACTTTGACCTATCTACTTGCCTTTTGACCAAGCAACTGTTTTTGGAAAAGATGTTATGTAGGTATGTACCTACGTAAAGCGTTAGAATTTAAAAAAGTTAATTCCAGCAACAAGTTAAATATTACAATTAATTCTAAAAGAATAACAGGCATCATATAAATTTTATAAATTGCACTGAGCAACCGAGCGATTTTATATAGTTTCGAAACATCAAGTCTGGGTTGTTCTATTTGAGCAGATACCTAATGTATGTAAGTAGATACCAGGTAAAATACAACCTTACGAGCTACGTACAGTACAATTACTGTACGTAGCTCGTAAAGTTGTATTTTTGAATGAATGATGAATGTGAAATGTTTGAATGAAAGACCAAGAGCTGCAGTAATCGGGACTTCTATGACGTTAAATTGTTTATTTTAGCCAATATACATGTAACAACTATCCATATATAAGTATTTTTCTTATGTTTCCCTTATTATGTAATAGACGAGTAGAATATCTATATACTTCGTAGGTTGAATGGTTTCGCATGGCAGGCAGTTACATCTCGATAGAAATATGACAGAAAAAGATTTTTTTTTGCTTATTCGTTACTATGTTACTTAAATGGTTAATTTAAAATTGTATGATTTCTATACTACTACTAGGTATATTTTATGCAGCATTCGAGTCCGGTAAACAAATGAATGTTATTTTATTCTTTAATTCCTAGAATTTCAATTTACCAAATGGACTGTTTGGTTGATATCTTTTATGCAAGAAGCTACCGGCTGGCGAAGCTAATCCCATAAATATTAGGTACCTAAGTGCTTGTACATTTACTTATAAAACTATTTTCTAATAGATTTTAAACCTTACCCAGGACATTATAGCACACTTTCTGTATATGGCTACGCTACAAGCTACGGCGTAGGTGTGTTATTATGTTTGATACGTTGTGTCCGTGACACGGCTGCACTCTGATCTATCAAGTAGGTAGACCGTAGGTAGGTATTACACTGCTTAAAGTTTCTACTTCATTCATACTTTCCACATTGTAGAGACGAGGTAACAAGTAAACAAGTAAGTATTTTTGAAACAATAACATTTATTATTATTAGAGAGCAACTACTTACTTGACAGTTTCCAGTATTCCAGAATAATATGAAAATATAATGTATTTAAATCCACGTGAGAGACATTTTATTCAACCAGACTGAAACTTCGCTGGAGTCATATTTTTCAATGACAGTGTTCTTGTACCTATAGCTATTTGTAGGTAGAGGGAGGTGGGTGGTCTCAGCGGTGTAATGTAAAGTCTCGTCGACACGGTACCTGCATCAGCGGAACATCATAGCGGCGATGTCCGGACGCTGTAATTTCCAACGGGAAACTTTGACGTGCATGTGTGACGGTGTGACGCAAAAGTTCTGGATTCCAACCGCTTTTCAGTTGCGCAGATTGCTTACTTTGACTTGTGAAACTATTATAGGGATCTTTACATTATACAGTTCAAATGAAAATGAAATGATTTATTTAAAACAAACATGTGTTTAACGTATTTTACGTTTAGGTGCTCAGCATACCTAAATAATGCTAGAAAGCTAGATCAAAGGCAAATAGTTTGTTGTATTTATCCTTCAAAACGTGAGTTGAAGAGCTGCAAGATAATTTTTTAAAATAATGTTGATAAGTACCTATATTGTATTGACCTTGCAGTCTTCTTATACAGCCCCCTTACCATGAATTCTTAAAGCAGGACAGTTTACCATGTGGCAGCGAGACGCTGTATTACACAGCACGTAACGGCGCGGCGTCTCCCTTCCACATGTTAAACTGTCCTGCTTTAAGAGTTCATGGTAAGGGGCAAGGGATCCAGCTTTCAAGTCAGGGGGGGGTCACAGAGTCCTTACAGGATCCAATTTGATTACAATAATAATCAAAAAAAATTAAAGTTTCTGTTTGTACTTAAAATATTAATAGTACAGCTAGAAAAAAAAAACGCGGGAATCTCAGGACTCCAGAGCTAAACTGACCCGACACTACACTGAGGACATCCCAGATATCAGCCTGTACGAGATAAGAGTGGCTCTGAAAAAGCTTAAGAACAACAAGCAAGGTGATGACGGAATTACATGTGAGCTTCCGAGAGAGGTTGGAAATCCGGTACTTTCAGTCCTCCAGAAGCTATTGGATTCCGTCATACTCGAGGGTACTACGCAAGAAGCATGGCACAGGAGCGTGGTGGTTCACTTCTTAAGAAAAGCGACAACACCTTGTTGAAGAATTATAGACCCATCTCGCTCCTGAGCCATGTGTATAAGCTGTTTTCGAGAGTCATTACGAACCGCCTCAAACGCAGGCTTGATGACTTCCAGCCTCCCGAATAAGCCGGCTACCGAAAAAGCTTTAGCACTAGACCACATCCACACGCTCCGCCATCATCATCATCATCAGCCGGAAGACGTCCACTTCTGGACAAAGGCCTCCCCCTTAGAACGCCATAATGAACGACAACTTGCCGTTTGCATCCACCGGTTGCCCGCAACTCTGACGATATCGTCGGTCCACCTGGTGGGAGGCCTGCCAACGCTGCGTCTTCCGGTTCGTGGTCGCCACTCGAGAACCTTTCTTCCCCAGCGGTTGTCAGTTCTTCGAGCGATATGGCCTGCCCATTGCCACTTCAACTTGCATATGTTTTGAGCTATGTCGGTGACCCTAGTTCTTTGGCGAATTTCCGTTTTCCGGATCCTGTCGCGCAAAAAAACTCCGAGCATAGCTCTCTCCATAGCTCGTTAAGTGACTCTGAGCCTCTGTAAAAGGCCAACCGTTAGCGACCACCTCTCAGAGCCATACGTCATCACTGGCAACACACACTGGTTAAAAACCTTCGTCTTCAGACACTGCGGAATTTTGGACGAGAAGATGTCGCGTAGTTTCCCGAACGCTTCCCATCCGAGTTGGATTCTTCGGGCGACCTCTTTGTCGAAGTTGGACCTGCCTAACTGAACAGTTTTTCCAAGGTAGACATAGTGGTCAACAACGTCGAGAGTATCGTTCCCAACGATAACCGGTACGGTTGCGACATGGACATTTGACATGATCTTCGTCTTGTCCATGTTCATTTTAAGACGCACCTGTTGGGAAACGAGACTGAGGTCGCTGAGCATAGTATTAAGCTCCTCCAGCGACTCCGCCATGATAACTATATCATCGGCAAAACGAAGGTGAGTGATGTATTCGCCATTGATGTTAATGCCGGACCCGTTCCAGTCCATGAGCTTGAAACGTCCTCCAACGCATTTGTGAACAGTTTCGGAGAAATCACGTGGATGATGGCTCTGAGAGGTAGATGCTTATGGTTGGCCTTTTGGCGGGGCTCAGAGTTACTCAATGAGCTATGTAGAGAGCTATGCTCGGAGTTTCTTTGCGCGACAGGATCCGGAATACGGAAATTCGCCAAAAAACTAGGGTCACCGACATAGCTTAAAGCATACGCATGTTGAAGTGGCAATGGTCAGGCCATATTGCTCGAAGAACCGATAACCGCTGGAGAAGAAAGGTTTTCGAGTGGTGACCACGAACCGGAAGACGCAGCGTTGGCAGGCCTCCCACCAGGTGGACCGACGATATCGTCAGAGTTGCAGTGGGCAACCGGTGGATGCAAATGGCAAGTTGTCGTTCATTGTGGCGTCCTAAGGGGGAGGCCTTTGTCCAGCTGTGGACGTCTTCCGGCTGATGATGATGATGATGATGATGAAAACATCAGCTATCTATTAGTGTAGGAGCTGTCAAAATCCTTCCAGCCGTCGTGGAGAAGCAATATCCCGCGAATTTCTCGGGTTTTTCAAAATTTACCGCGGAACTCTAACTAATTTTGAAATTCAAAGTAGTACTTTTATTAGACCTTATAACATCAGCTATCTGCCAGTGAAATACCCCTCAAAATCCGTAAAGCAGTCCTGGAGTAGCTGTAACCCGTAAATTTCCCGCGTTTTTCTAAATTTTCCGCAGAACCCAAAATAATTTTGAAATTCAAAGAAGCCTTTATTAGACCTTATAAGTTTATAACATCAGCTTTCTACTAGTGTAGGTCCCGTCAAAATCCATCCAGCCGTCGCGGAGGAGCTATATTTCGTGAAGTTCCCGTGTTTTTTTAATTTTCTCGCGGAACCCTAAGTATTTTGAAATTCAAAGGAGCATTTATTAGACCTCATAACATCCGCTATCTGCCAGTAAAAGTCCCGTCAAAATCCGTCGAGCCCTCGCGGAGTAGCTGGTCCCGCGAATTTCTTGCGTTTTTCTAATTTTCCCGCAAAATCCTACACGAAACGTAACCTAGACAGGGGGAGGGTCATGGGGGTCATGACCCCCCCCCCCCTGGGCTAGGTCTAGGTTTCGTTCTGGATCCGCCCTTGGTAAGGGGGCAGGTCACGGGCGGTATAACATATATGTACCTACCTAGTATTCAGAAAGAGAACACGTGTGGAAAAAGTAAAAGGGTGCTTAATGAACTAGGTTTAATTTCTTACAAGTATGTATTATAAATACTTAATAGAAGGGATAAGGACTACATGTTATTATTTAAATACTACCCATTAAATTAAACAGAGGCATAAATAATTATTATTCTTGGTAACACGTAAACAGTTTTTACTAGCTCGTCTCTAATGAGTTTCATTTAGAACGCGGCTTTGTTTGCTACCAGCTTGGACGTGTTTACTAATCAATCTTACACAAGATTGATTATTAAAAACGCCCAACCTCGAATATTCTACAGGAATAAACCAATAAAATCGTTTCTATTGAACCCCTAATAGATAGATTTTATCAGATTTTTCCATGGTTTGAAGAAGATTTTTTGCTAAGACTGCATTAATCTATAGTGAATAATTTATGATTGTTCCGATATGCGACTTATGGAATTTGTAACGAAAACCTACTTCTTATTATTCGTTTAAGTGTGGATTAGAAACTACAAGAATCTTTTGTGTGCAACTAGGCTTTGGCTGCAGCTCACATGACCTTTGCAATTCGGTATTCAGGTCGAGGTCGCACATCTGACCCCAGGTTCCCACGGGCACATTACGCCTGCCAACTAAGTAGCACAATTTGTGCCTGGATACCTCATAAGTAATTGCATCGGAAACCGATACGAACTGAATTGTGTGAATTGAGATTAATGTTAATAGCAAAGCAATATCTCACTAGCTACAGTAAATACCGACTCTTTAATATATTAGATGCGAAGTGAACAAAATGTAGGTAACTAATTTTATTTAGCAAGTTTTGAATTAGGTATAGGTACGTGAGCCGGTATCTCGTCGTTAATCTTTTTCATACGTACTTGTGATGGATGGCTCTAGGAGATAAATTTTATTTAACTATTGAAGTCGTTACTTTCTGTTTACATATCGTTAACGTAAATCGTTATTTTTATAAGTATCCGAACAATTAGCGTGCTTTAAAATTAGATACTAATTCTACTATATATTATTACTAGATACTAATTACTAACTTTGTATTCATAAATGGCAATTTAAACAATGTAAAACTTGCCCGGGCCCATCAACATTTTGTTCTTTCGAAAAAATTTCGACTGACTATCAAAATTCATTCATAATTATAGACAATCTGCAAAATAGGCTTTCCAAAGAAAAATATCATTGTCATGAAATGTCTGTTTAATATAGCCTATTATATGTATATAATATAGCCTATTATATGTATATAATATAGCCTATTATAGAATACAAGTGATTTCTGCACCTAATTCTTAGAATAACTGAAAGTACTTGGTTTATTTGGTCACTCACTGTCCTACACAAAATTAAACCTGAGTAATGACGATCACGATACTTGAGTAGGTACAGCAAAAATATTAAAAGATGATTTAAAAAAGCACTATAAGTACATCGATTTCCCAACTTGTTTTAAACATTATTTGTTAACCTGTTCAATTATACATAGATTTCCAAGTGAAACTATTTCGTACATAAACATTAATGTTTTGAAAAGGGATTTATATAAGAGCTAGCATAGTGGGAGAAAGACAAGAGCATTTTGCGAAAACGTTAAGCTTAGCTGTTTCATCGATGGATCGAGATACCTGAAATAACTAAAATAAAAAGAAACAAACGAACCTCGTTTCAAAACCGTTTCAGGCTGTGCACTGTAGAGAATATAAGTTTAGTGAAATTCCTGAATTTAAATATATTTTTTTCAATTAGATAATTCTTTAATGCATCATTGATAGTGATTGGATCATGACATGAATTATGAGTAAAGTTAAAAGTGCGTAGTAACACTTTAGTAACATAAGAATCTTGATACCTACTCTGTCATTTTCATATGGAAACAATTTATTATTATGTTTTCAAAGATATCCAGTTTCTCAGCTCTAATTACACTTCGGCATGCCTGTCGTATGGAAAATTAACGTTGGAAAACCGATCTTAGTGTTTGTTTTGAGTGAATACACCCAAAGAACTTTCTAAAAAGGTGGTCGCAATGAATTAAATTAAGACGTAACATTTTGTGTTTTATACTTTTACTAAGTCCTCGTCTTAAACATACGATAAAGGTATTTTTGTGTCAATTTTTTTTTTTTTTTTGTAAAGGCTGTAACTTACCCATTTATTACTTTTATAATTTATAATAATGTTATAGTTACACCTGATACTAGACTTTTATGGAACTATTAGTTACATAATTTCGATGCTCAACTTTTTTTGTATTTATCGTGTGTATATTTGTTTAAGACTTAGTAAAAGTTAGTTTAGATACCCATACGACCCTACTTATGTTTTGATTAAATAATTAAAATATACTTACAGAAGTGGGTCAACAAGCTAGGAGACGGTGGAGCGATAAATTGGCTGATGCTGCGCATTCGAGAACTTCAGCCAGGTTTTGAGAAAATTGTATCAATTCCGTGTTATGATGTTACTTCAAAAGTTTACCCATGCCTGTGGTTCTGAACATCTCTAATACAGACACCGTCGCTTTATTTGTTTATTTAATATGCAGATAGGTACGATCTTTCCGTATAATATAACAAAAAATATACCTAATATTATCTATATTACGTCACATATTATTTTACCGAGTGCATATTTGGAATATTCCAAAATTTTCCCAGATAAAAAGGTTCGGTCTCATTGTCTACTGTTTATCTTGACTAATGTAATCATTAGTAAATAGACGCTGTATAAGTGTCTGTAATTAGTTCATATAAGGTAGGTGAACCGTTAATCAACGAGCAATGAATTCAGTTTTTTAATTGATTGCATGTTGATAAGCGATAATGTCACTTAACTAATAACTTAATGTAATAAAATCGTAAAAGCTGATGGTGCAACAAAGCTTTGTTGTGTGCGATTGCGTCAAGATGATTGTTACCTTAATATTATTTACCTACCCCTTAGTATCAATATGAGTTGGTACCTATTATTCCATGCCATCATTAAGTATCTGAAATGTAGTGTAGATTACCATTCACAGTTAGAATTTGTAAATCGCTGCACATAGAAGCTCCGGCACTCTATGTTTGACTTTGACGCCTGAGTTCTGTTTTGATATGTGGCGCATTATAATTTTCGATTTTAAGGGGATTACATCGCCCAAAACCCAAAAATAGCCCATATTTTAAACATTTTGTTGTCGAACCCTTTGGAGCGATTACCCTGTAAAATATATATGTTATACTTGTTTTTGAACAGATTTCAATAAATTTGCTCAAATATTGAGATATAACGGTTTTAAGAAGGCCCTTTTCAAATTTTTGACTCAAATTGTTGGTATAACGGCATAACAGTCAGACATAAATTATATACCAAAAAAAGGTAATTTAATTTTTAACAATCCGTACTTACAAATTTTCAATGGTCTTAGTTTTTAAAATATTTACGAAAAACCGAAATATTCACTACCGCCCCGCGTGAAGCACCCCCGCTGGGCCTGTTGCGCATACTCAGGGCGCATACATCAATGTCAATCAGTGTCCAGAGGACACTTCGGACGGGTGGGTATACGTGCGTCATTTTTGAAAATTAAATCGAAAAATTATTGATTTTTAATGATTTTTCAATTAAACTATATTTTAAATATAACAAATATTAATATTCCGTAAAATAATACAATTAATATAGTATGTATAAGTATAAAAACTACTTTGTAATTAAGTTTTGATTTTTGAATGTATCATAGAGTAAGCTGCAGATTTGACTTATAGTAAAATACCTATCTTCGCAAATCAAAATTTTTGAGAAAGCTTAAATTCGGTATAATAATTAAAAGCATTTAAAGGGATTAATCCCTGCCAAAGTATTAAAAAATAGTCTAGGTTTAAAAAAAAAAAACCCATATCAGTACAATCCCAGTTCCGCGTCCGCACAGGTCCACATCAGTGCTTCAATTTACACATTGTTATGTTATTACCCAGTTCTCTAAGAATCTTCAGGAAGAGCAGCATCAAGATAGCTGTCAGAGAGTAGTTTCAATATTCTTCTGCAGAAACTAGGAAGTAAATTAGTAATGAAAGATAGTTTTTAGTGGAGGGCTCCAAGAGCGGTGTCCGAGATAGAATAAAAATATCGTTGTCGCTGATTACATCCATGATTGCCGGCGCCGGCACTAGCCAGCCAGGTGTAGATGCGTTCATACTGCCGGCGTATTACTTGGTGCAATTACCATGTTAAAAATATTTGTATAATTTTTTATGTCTATGTTTTGTTTGTCTTTTTTACTTGTTTAGATTTCAATAAATTTGCTGATTTGAATAGGATTATTTCAAACTTCTATTTCAATGTCTCTCTATAACGGTGTATTGTTAGACATAGCTTTTATAACAAGAAAATGCAATGTAATTTTTATAAATCCTACTTGTTTGGGTACTTTTTTTTTATTTGGTCTTTAAGTTAGGAATTGTTATGTATTATAAAAATATGTCAACCTTCACTACTGCCCCTCAAAAAGTTCTCCTACATTAATGTTGCGCATACTCAGGGCCGAGGCCGAGTGGTATCCGGCCTAGAATTGACCACCCCCTTTCCTCCCGTGGGTGTCGTAAGAGGCGACTAAGGGAAAATTCAAAATTCAGAAGATGGGCAGCAGCGTCTTCTGTAACTCCACCACCAATACTGCGATCCCCAAGCCGCTTGCCAAGCGTGGGGATTATGGCAAACCCCCCCGCTTAAACGGGGAGGCCTATGTTCAACAGTGGACGTCTTTTGGCTGATGATGATGATGATGATGATACTCAGGGCGCTGACTTCAGTGACAATACGTCTTGACGACACTTCTGACGGGTGTTGTGTACGTATAGTACGCTTTTTCTTTGAAAATATAATAAACCCTGTTGTAAATACAAGTTTGTAATTTAGTTTTGTTATTTGAAGTTGTCAAAGAGCCCGACTATGCCGAAGTATAAAAATGCTTGTTGTAGTCCGAACAATATGAAGATTTATCTGATTTAATAATTCAAGAAGGACCACCACTAGCCGAAAATAAAAACATAATTTGTGGATGACGAGTTAAATACATAGCTTACTTTTATTCCAAAATACAAGAAATAGGCAGTCACGGTACTTTTAGTTGTGGCATGCAAAGTTTAGAACTAATAGGAGAAAAACGTGTTGGAATTTCATCAAAAAATTTCGTACAATGTTCGATGTGCCAAGAGAAGTTTTCTTTTTGTAACGTCACTTGCGATTTGGATATCAATATAGCAGCGGTTGCAGGTGCCGTGTCTATTTGAATAGGGTATTCTCAAATAGAAGGACTCTTATCAGCATTGAATTTGCCCGTCATGACTGAGCCTGTATACCAGAAATGATATGACGTTGTTTCCAAAGCCTGAAAAAAGGCACTAACCACGTCAATGATTGAGACAGCTGAAGTAGAAAAAAAAATTGCTTTAGAAAAAGGTCGGGTAAGCAAACATGGCATTCCAATCATAGATGTGGTTGTAGATGGATGTCTGAGTAAAAGATCGTATAAAAAATACTACTCAGCACTATGAGGAGCTGCTGCCATAATTGGTAGAGAAACAAAGAAAATTTTGTGTCTTGGTATTAAAAATAAGTACTGCACCATATGTGCGCAGGATCTTAATAAAAAACTAAATCCAAGTATTCATCAATGCTTCAACAATTTTTCGAGATCATCAACCACTATGGAATCAGCTATAATTGTAGAAGGATTTAAAGTATCCGTTGAAATGTACGGTCTGATTTATGGTAGCCTTATTTCTGATGGGGACTCTAGAACGTATGCGAAATTTTTAGAAGCAAGACCGTATTCGCAGTTTACTGTTGAAAAGGTTGAATGTCGGAACCACCTCTATCATAAACCAAACTAATAAAATTATGGACGATCAAATGAAAGTTATCACAACCGTATCCAGTCTACATAACTCGTACAAAATGCCTAAAAGAATCAATAGAATTTAGTTTCACTGAGAGTAAGTAAAATAGGCAAAGATGTTATCATTATTTTGTCACATCTGTGTTCTTACTTGATGATTTAAAATTCTTCTATTCAAAATACTGTTATGTGTTTGGAAAGACGCCCTCTGGTATGATTCGAAGAACACTAGTTTAGAGGTCGAATCCTCAAAGTCATTGGGCGATGTAATAGCCTTAAATATTTGTAGTATACCATTTGGTAAGTAGGTAGTAGAGTATATATATATATATAATAAAAATAGTAATTTACCGCTGGAAACAATAATATCTAATAGTTTGTCATTTTTACAGCAGCAATGTCGCTCGATTATTACAAAGCGCGATATAGATTCAAATGATCTCGTATTCCCTAGTTTTTACGGTGTTTATTGATGCTGTCCAGTACGATATTGCTTTGTAAGAGATTTCTTCTTAACAGACTAATATAATCCATTTGACGGTTGTGTGACACAATACTTTTATTTGTTGATGTTTACATTCGGCATAATTATGCTTTTTATATGAAAGGAATCTGTTTACTATATTCTGTGAGGAGTAATATAATCGTGTAAATTAAACATTGGTTTATTTATTAATAAATTTAATAAAAGACACATTATATAAAATTATCTCACACGCGATAGTACTAAAATTAATCTAGATAGTAACAAATTGTCTGTGTGCCGTACTTAAATGCACTTCAAAAATGCAGCGAAGAGGTATCTATTTGTAATGTATACATAGTGATCTACGTCCCAGCTGCATTTTTAACATAATACCAATACACACCTAAAGCAAGTATTTGCAAACATAAAATAATAACACAATGGAATCTGTCTGAATTGTGTTATGCTAACGAGGTGTCAGTAGGCTTATGTTTGATAATTTGCGGTTAATGATCCGAGCTAATGATGCATGAAACACATGGGAATATTTAGTCAAAATACTGTACACGACAAGTAACATTTATCTATACTTATGAATAAACACTTGATATTGTGCGTTATTTTTGCCAAATAAGTAATCATCGGGCTGCAAATAACCTAATTTATAAGTATCGTATTCGTAAGGATTCACTAACTCACTCGTTCTCACTCAGCCCGAACATTACTTTTTACAAGCTTTTATTTTTCAATAAGGTCAAAATATCACACTAGGCATTGTGGACTAATATGCAAATATACAAAGTGCCATTTGAGGTTTAGGAATAATTCTTGGTTTCGATATAATAAGATAACGCACATTTTCAAATTCTACTATTTAATAATTATTATCTTAGCCTGGATGATAGAAAACCACACATTAAATGCGAAAATGGATCGGCAACATACGCGACTGACAGATTTGATCAAGTGCCAACAAATAATCGGGTCAAGCTGACCTGAGTACTAACATATAGAAACTTATCTACTCATCAAGTTTAAAAATACAATGGTATTACCTATGCTATTTATATTTTCACAAAGGTAACTCAATATGTCCGAAACATTTTAGTTAACAGTTGCTGTGATACTGGATTAAGATACGTTTGTTGAACCTAATTTATTATAAGGAAGTAATAAATCAGTGAAAGCTCGAGTGATTTCTTAATTACAGCTTGTCACCAGCAGTCGTATTAAGATAACTATAACAAAGCTTTCTTTTAATGCTCTCAGCAAAGGCTAGTTTATTTGTGATATAAGTCGGAGCTTTTTTTAAATAATCCATTCCCAGCTCCTTAGTTCGGAACAAGGACCCTCTGTAAACGAGTTCAAGTGGATTGAAGCTCGGCAAAATGATCAGAAACTGCCTTTAACTTATACGCTTACGTAACTCAAGTGCACTCCATAAGAGGTTCATTTGGCACACGAAGACCACGTTAGCCACGTATTCTGTGGATGGTTATTGTCATATGTGCTGAGCAGCGATTATGCAAGATTCTTCATTACAATATAGTCTATATTTAGCATCTTTAGTTCATCTATACTTAGAGAACAGAGAAAAATATCTCATGGTAAAATAGCCAGCATTTTAGTTTCGGTATGATGTAAATTCGTTTGATATATGGACTATGGACCGACCTACCATGAATAAAGATTACTTTTTATTACTATAATATTAGTCGCAGGAAGTTCGAAGTGACAAGTAGATTCCGCATTCGAGTAAACGCTTTATACTGAGGATATTAGAAATAATAGCAGCACAACAGGTCGGTTAGCATATGCATGATCATTGAAACATAAACCGAGGTATTTACTAGATGGTAAACGTTGGGCAGCCTTGCTATTTAATCAGTGTAAAGACCTTCGTAGAGCGAGCGGGGCATGTGTTCAGCCAGCAATGACTTTAGTTTCTCCCGGGGGGAGACGGGGGTGTAGCGGGCGAGCGGGAACGTGCGTGTTACTCCATCACTCAGAGCACGTGTCACGGCGGTCAGGTCGGCGTCCTGTGGAAAATAATCAAGTTATTACTTTTTATACCTCTGCCAACATTTGTATAGAACTAAATTGCTTAATTTTATCCTACTTAAAATAATTATAATAAGACAAAGCTCTTCTTTGCAGGAGCGTTTTATCTAATTACATTGATTGGTTACGTTTACTCTCCAGCAGAGTGCTTTGAATACTTTTAATAAATATATTAATGTTGGTACTTCAAATGATGTGTATGACTTTATCAATTATACGTTAAAATATAATTTGGCCATTGGTTAGTGTTTGGAGTTAGTAAAATAAATTAATCAACGAAATAATGAACACACTAAAGCTTTAAAATGTAGAAACTACTAAAAGTGCTACGGCAGACGTAGCACTTGTTTCCCAGTATTACGTAAACGTACAAAGCAGTATATGCAATGTTTATTTTTAGAATTTGTAAATATAATACTTAGGCGCCTTCGGGTTTGTGAATATACAAGTAAAGCTATAGTTAAGTGTGGAGAAATTAAGCGTAGTCACGTATTTGATACTTACAGCGCTTTTGGTGTATTTCTCAAGGCTTCGCAGCGCTTGTTCGAAGTAGTCTTCACCGTAGGCGCCTTTTTGTTCGTCGCTTAGTCTCTTCCACATGTCGCGGGCTTGTTCCAGGAGCTTCTCCTCCGACAACCACGCACTGCCTGTTGTGTACTCACCAGCCGCTACTACCACCTGATATATGAAGTTACGAGGGTGATTAAAACCTTTATATTTTATAACAATTTTTTTAAATTGAAGGTTGTATTCTTCTTTGCCGATAAGTATGAGCTTATATTGAGTTTAATGTAGGTAACTACCAAGAGGACAGGCCCAAAAGCTAGTAGGTCGGACAGCTGATTAATTAGAAAACAAGATCGATATTTAACAACTGGCTCGTTCCATATCTGGCAATATGTTATCGTGCACATCTTTGCCTACAAACTTTGGGCTTAGTAACGTGAAAATTCAAATACCAACACATAAAACAAAATCATGGTACGATAGATAGAGCTATTTTAATATTAAGTATACCTATACACCTAGCTGTGTCGAACATATTATATTCACAAACAGGCTTTTATTATGAGCGAATGAGTTACGTGTTCATCCATAAAGACATTAATTTTAATGGTTTGTTTTAACGAATTCATGCGTGCAAATGTATACATCGGACATGCGGTCCAGTTTTAATTGGCATCCGATCAATATTGGTTTTGCTTACATACCACCGCTTGACAGATAATCCGTAGGTACCTATATATGACGGATACATTATATTTAGTACCTACGTCCGTAAGTTATGTAATGTGAAGCCCATCGAACTGTTTGTATCGTTTGATATTACCATAATTTATAGCCAACATATTATATTGCATAATAATTTCCGTTCGTCCGAGATGCACCATAACTCTTGTTTCTCTGTCTGATATTTCCATATATCTACTCCTAATAATACCAAACATAAACCATTCTAGAGATTGAAAACGTTTAATGATATGCACTTTGAACGTTTGCTACACATACTTAAATGGTGCATATTTTGTTATACTGAAGAACATTGTACCTTTTGGAATATATGAGTCGAAATTATTATATTTCGCTTTGCTATTTACATGAAATAATTTCGAATAAAGGTGAACATCGTCTGCTACGTCAGCAGTTTTCCACGTATTTACTTGGTATACCTGTAGAATATCTACAGTAGTGAATCAGTAATAGTAAAAATAAAAAGACTGCATTTGACGTCAATAGCGAGCAGTTATTTGGTGAGTCACAGACTCTGTTTTTATGTAAATATGTTCTCTTGTATATGTATTTCATTTGCCAAAAAGTAAAGTAAAAACCAAAACCAACTATAAATCTATTAGTAACCTTTCCCTGGGAGAAACAAATGCAAAAGGTTGTTCCTGAGAGGTGGTTCTTGTACGTTTCTGTTTATTAAAAAGTTAGGGCAATTAAGAGTGAAAGTAAAATAATAACTTAAAGAATAAAAATTCAGAATATACTATGATAAATAAAGTAAATCTCAACTTTTACCTATTATAAGAACATTCTTAAGTAAATGTAAGAACACATAAGTACACATCTTTTTTCCAAAGGAATGAATAAGTCTAGGACTATTTTGATAAAAGCTGTACGTTATTGTTTCTAAATGGTGCGCACAGCTACTAGCGGAGCCGCGCGTTTCATTAAAAGCGTTTCATACACTTCCCGTAGCGCGGTAGACTTAGGTAACTCAACGCCGCAAAGATAGAGAACCAGAAGGGTTACTTTACCTGTAGGTACGGTTTCTAACAGCAATATGTTTAAGTGATATAGAATACTGGTCTCATTGCCGTCCCTTTTGACTACAGTTGCAATATGTATCTACACAATTCCCGCTAGAATAAAACTGATATACATAGGTACTTTAATTTCATGTTCAATGATTTTCAGTGACGTCACTGCCTTTGGATACTAAAAGCCTAACATCTTACCTACGCACACGGTCGACTGCATGTCGATAAATCTGTTTGATTATAACAAACGTGTTACAACGTAGTAGGTACCTAACTACCTTCAATCATGCCGCTAAATAGAAACACTTTTGAATGGAACGTTGTACAATCTGCTCAATATATAAACAATTAGTAAGTAGGTTTATCCTTAAGATAATTAGTAAAACTCACCATAGAAGCAAAATGCAAAGTTAACATGTTTCACATTCCTGTTTATATTTTTTCAGTTTTGGACAACAATAAGTTGACTTGTTTTGAACATAGTTTCTCCCTCTAGCGTTTAATGGTGGGCTGCTTGAAATTTATATTGAACTTTAAACACTTTAATTTAGATTACAAACTATGTGTAAAATTGATTGTGTGATAATAATTTAAAAATCTTATTAATTATTTAAACATTTAAATATATAGGTACACTAATAAGCACTTGTCGATACGAATAAGAAGAACATAGCAACTTTTTTGCCAATACATATTACTTTACAGAGATTAAAGTCGATTAAATCATGTTCGCTGAATTTGGGCCTAATGAATGATTGTCCATTGCTTTGTAAGAACAGTTTATCAGAATATCAAGTTAGGATCTCAGATCGTACGCATAGTTATACTCAGAATTATGTATAGCAATTTACATTGAGTTCACCCCCGACATGGAGGATAACGTGCATTAAGCTAATTTAAGTGTACTACAGGCTAATCTAAATTATAACACATCTTGCTCCAGTGACATGCAGTGAGACAGTTAAAATATTAAAACAGCTTTATTGAAGGTGTTAGACCTTTAATACCTCTGAGCATACATATATATTACATGACTAACTCTAATGAGTTTCATTACAATTATGGTAATAATAATACTACTTAGAACTGCAGAGTTAGCGGGGAGGTCGATTTTAGACTTTAACAGTCGTTAAAAGTAGCTTTCATTCCGTATTCACCGCGTAAGTCAACAATATTAGGTATCGTAGGACTTAGAAATAATTTACTATCATATGGCACTGAAAAAGAAACATTGGTTCCCGTCGAATTTTATTTCTTCGTGGTGACACACGCACAACACAGAAATAGGTTACAATCTTATTCTTTATGTTAAATAATACCTACATTTTTGACTAAAACACAAGCAAACCATCCAGAACAGAAACATACAAATTTATTTCGTGGCTGACATATTTAGAGGGTAAAGAGCCACTAGTTATTTATCGGATCCAAAGATGAGCGGGCAATCCCGGATTTCCTAAAAATTTAAATGTTTTTCTATTCTATTCTATTTATAAAATAGTATTAGTTGGAAACGATCGAGTTATTAAAGTATCAACAATCTCTGAGTTCCAGACTTCAACAAGCGAGAGGCGAACAGATTAGCAGTTAATCTTAAGACTAAGTTCTAAAGAGGAGCTTTTAGAAGTATAATATATTTAGAGAAGATTGATTTACCTGTAAGCAAGCAAAAGTGCATGTACGTTTTGGGTTCCGAGCCAAAACCTCTTTAAAAAGTTGACAAGCCATTAAAATATAAGGGCCCCTATAATACAAAGAAATAATTCCAACAATGCCACTGTAAGAGGTATGTAGATTTCTTTTTTGTGATTCAAGGGTGTCCTTTCCGTAATACCCGAGGCTTTTAGTTATAAAAACTCAACAACCATTATACTACACACAACTTTTATCACCGTAAGTATATAAATAAACACGATTATCTTGCTAAAACAATATAGTAATGAACGAATCTTATGTTTATAGTGGGGGTAAAATAACTTACAACATCAACGCCTCGTGGTTTGAGTTCGCGGCGAAGGCAGGCAGCAAGAGCGTCGAGGGCAGCGAGCGAAGCAGCGTGGACACCACGTACTGGCGCCGCCACGTGCGTCAGGATCGAGGATGCTAACACCACCCGGCCGCGCGCACGCCTCACCAGCGGCAGCATCACCTGCACCAGCCGGGCAGGACCTACACCACACAATAAAGACTTATTAGTTAACCTACTTGGGCAGGCGACGCGCGACGGTTCTAAATTAAATTGGCCTTGTAACATAAAAATCAGGATTTGATTAGATTGTCACAAATACAAGTTGACTTCAGTTGGCGTCGTCAGACAGTACATGTTCATCCTCTCAAATGTATTTGATTAAAAATGTGGCATCTTCTTATCACATCGTACCTACATAATAAACCAACCAAATAATACATTATGTATTTACAGTGCCAAGAGAAGTAATATGTTACGTGCAGACAAGTGAAATTTGTACTTAATTTAATTTATCTAAGGTACCCATTTTAGAGATAGAACATTTCTAATGGGCTTTCTAATTCCGAATTCGAATCAAATATATGTCGCTGATGTAACTTATCCCTAAAATTTTAGATTTTGGCTAATCACATTTTATGGTCTGACGAAATGATCTATATATAATATTGTGCATACCTTTCATTAAATTAATAGAGAGTATCTTTGTAGTCAAACAAGGGATGATTGCAAGGGCAAGCGGCTTGGGGATGGCAGTGTTGGTGGTCAAGTTAAGGAAGACGCTGCTGCCCATCTTCTGGATTTTCCCTTAGTCGCCTCTTAAGACACCCACGAGAGGAAAGGGGGTGGTCTACTCTAGGCCGGATACCACACGTCACTTACGTATCTACCTAATAGTAAACAAAACTCAGGCACTGGTGATACCTCGTCATAAAACGTCTGCTAATTAGCACACAACCAAGAATAAATTCCAGGACTTAATTAACTCTGAGAAAATGTGTTTTTCCTTCTAACGGGTAATCTCCTTTTTTCATATCTTATTATAAAATCTTCATTATTATGCCTACCTACCTACTACTATTTTTTTTTAATTATGACAGTGGTTTTAAAACCAAATTAGTTTTCCATTAAAAATCGTTTACGCTCCTAATCACATCAACCTCTAAAATTTAAAAGAAGCGGACGATTAAAGTGCGCGAACTATTTATATTGAATTACGGCTTTCTTTAAACATTTTTTTTCGTGTCTTATCTATAACAGGCGGTTATAGATAAGACACGAAAAAAAACGTAGGTTTTTTGGTTTTATATTTAACTAGCGACCCGCTCCGGCTTTGCACGGGTATAAAATATATATTATATTATAAGTATTTCTCCACTATATAATGGATGTTATTATACATATAAACCTTCCTCTTCAATCACTCTATCTATTAAAAAAAACCGCATCAAAATCCGTTGCGTAGTTTTAAAGATTTAAGCATACATAGGGATATAGGGACAGAGAAAGCGACTTTGTTTTATACTATGTAGTGATTAATATATTAATATGGTGAACAATGATAAGATTTCACAAATTGTACCTAACTACACTTATATAATTATTTTATATATTTATTATATAACGTGTATCCTACACGTCGTGTATGATATCCTACACGACGTGTAGTTACACGATGTGTAGGATACACGGCGTGTAGTTAGTATTATTTAGTTAGGTATTATACATGACGTGTAGGATTCGTGGTGGCTGTCCCAAAAACAAAACCTTAGGAGACACATGCAACTGTTTTTACTTACCGTTAATGCCATCTATGGAGATAAAAGCACAACTATAGGGCAGCTCGTGGCGGCGTAGCGCCGCGTAGCTTGTGGTACTACTCACCCAACAAGTTGACGTCCATTGCACGTTTGATGACGGAGAACGGCACCCATTCTAGTTCCCCGAGCGCGCACCACGACTCACAGTTGACGATAGCCCAAAGCCCCTGCGCGCCCTCTGGTAGATGGTCTACGATGTACAACGACGCTGAGAGAATCTGACAGAAAGGATAAGATTAATGTTACCTAAAAGTTACAAGAATCCACCGCTAGATCACGCTTGCATGGTTATAATAGGGACTCTGTTCTGTAGAATTTAACTTGATCAATCAGAGTCGCAGATTTGTGCAAACATTGTCTTTGACATTACTGTATAAATTCCTTGTATAATGATGAAAAGTGAATTGGAAAGAAAATGACAAATCAAAGTAGGTACCTATCATTACGAAAGTTGTTTCAGTGCCTAAATAATTAATTACAGAAGGCCATTTTTAGAGTGAATGTTAAAAATATTTTTATAATCTTTTATTATTACTACCTGATATTGTGAATCTACTTATGTGTATAATATATATATAATTTATTTTATCTTTTTGGTTATGTCTTGTAGGTAAAATGCTTTTATATTTAAAGTTCCACGCCTAATGACATCCATCCATACTAATATTATAAATGTGACAGTAACTCTGTCTGTCTGTTACGCCTTCATGCCTTCCAAACTTGGTTTTTGGCGTAGGTACTACTTAAAAAAATAATAAACATATTTAGTCAGAGTTGGAGAATTCAGCCCTTAAGGGGTTGAAAGATTTTTTGAGATGATATAATTTTGAAATGAGATATATAGGTTTATATAGTAGGAATTAAATAAAAATCATGCCAAAAGACTTTAAATGAACCCTTAAGGCGGTGAAAAAGGGGATGGAAGATTTCATGAGCAGATAATATCTTGAGATCTTATATTTAGGTTTATAGTGGGAAATATACTAACGAAATTTTAAGCGTCTTTAAAACTTTATTAGTGTTTCTAAAGTTATTTATTCACATAATTATACTAAGTAACAATCTTAATTAACGCCAGCGAAGCTGCGGGCACAAGCTAGTCTTAGATAAATATAAAAGAGTCGTATATTTTAAACATTATGTTTTCCAAATAAAGAAATACCTACTTTCATCACATAGGCGCAAACGAAATACGAACGCCAGATAACAAATTGCAAGTTTGTTTTACTTTAAAATTTGGCCAATTAATCTTCTCAAAGTTAGAAATTTTCCTCGAATCGTAATAAGGTATCTTCTAAAGTCTTCGCACGTTATGAGACTTCGGCGAAGCGTGGAATACATAGGAAGTACAAAGGGATTTTTTGACAAATGTGCACCAATTTAGCGAATTTGTACCGCGATTAGAGCAGCACATCGTTTTTAATGTTGTTCAAACGTGGGCGGTCTACTCCGACCTTGTGATTGTTACATTTTCTTTTTCGTTGCCAACGGGAATTAATTTAGAGCAGAGTACATCCCTAAATTGGGGTTTGCTAGGAGCGGTACACGTACAAAATTAATTTACAAAGACTTTAGCTATGTATTTGTATACTAGCGGCTTAGACTAAGGGGGCCAGATTTGACTAACATAAAGCTTTTTTGTACTAAATCTCAATTATTAACAAACACTTCCAAATACCGAAAGTTCTTACAAATACGTATGTATGTTTGTTACCGCGTAACTAATCAATAATCACTAGGTTTTTTTCAGTGAATACTTTTTAAACATACTGTTTTACCTGAGTCTCTGAGGTTACATCAAGTTGAAGAGTGTGTAATCTTCCGGAGCAGTCTTCTTTAAGCATGTCAGCGTCAATGTTGCCAGCTTTACTTTGGAATCCGGCGAATACGTGATATCCGAGATCATCCAAACGTCGAGCGAGAGCATTCCCCAACACGTTGTCACAGCCAGTCACCAGAACTGCTTTTCCTGCTGCGGTTACCTGTTTACAATACATAAAGTCTGTGAAAATAATGAGCGCGGTGGTTACGTGGAGACAAATGATAATTATATATTCTTTAATATTAATTATTTTATTGACTTGTTGTATTTTCTTGGATGTTAGTTTGTATACCTAGTGAAACACAATTAAATTGATTCTAAATACTCATAGAAATCATGAGATCGTTTCGTTTACCACGTCGACTCTATCACGCATTCTTCATACTCATTTAACTCTATGAAAGGTCAACAAAATAATTTTTAGTTACATTTTATTTATTAGGAGTGCGTGAACCTGTTAATCTTACTAGTATAGTTTCTATGCCTTAAATAATGATATCTCATCGCGGTACGAATGTTTTGCTATATCAGATATAATGGGCGGGCGACGAAATTAAGTTTTCGTCGAAAATAGATGGCGACAGCTTGATTGATGTCCGTTATAATAACAGCTGAGTGAATATTTTATTCAAGCATTTGTTATTACCTACCTATGCGTGACGCAGTGACGTTCGAGGTTAACTATTTCAGGGTTGCCTGATCGTTAATTCTTAATCTTGTAGTCCTCTCACTGTTCAAAGTCACGCACCAATCACATATATTATAGTGTTTGCATTTATTTGGTAGAGACAGTAATGAGTATTTAGAAGAGTTTTATACTACACTTTAACTCTCATCTAACCAGAAGAACGTGAGAAATTAAAAGAAGTTACACATGTCGACGTCGATATTGACACACCCACAAACAGATCACTGAGTGATGAAATTTCGTTGTTTGTTTCGAGCCATTGAATTCGATCAGTAACACTCGTGTCTTTCCTAATCCAGGAAAATATTTAAAATGAGCACACATCTTTGCATAGTGGTTCGTGGTTTTATACCGACACCGAAATAGTTTTATACCGATACCCGAGACCGTTCAGTGTTCAAACCGAAATCTACATAATTTTAAGGCATTTCTGTTTATTTTTTTATTACAATTTATGTATGGTAAGGATTTATTTTAAAACGATGGAAATCACTTACGATCGAAGTGAATTACCTTGTTTTTGGAAGTTATGTAAATGTAGAGCGTCCTCTTAATGCCCTCTGCATAAAGAGGATGGTTTAATTAATTTCTTTCCATTTAAAAAGTACTTATAATAAAAGTAGATAAGTCATACAAACAGTAGAAAAGTGTGCACTAGGTAAGTATTTAGATTTTAATCGGCAATCTTTAGTTAAAAGGAATACCACCCGATTGGTACAGTGGCTAAGCGATCGGACTGCTGGGCTAAGGGTTGCGGGTTCGTTTCCCGTACGGAACAAAAATTTGTGCGATCTGCAGATATTTGTCTTGAGTCTGGGTGCTTGTGTATTACATGTTTGTGAAACGCACCCAAAATACAGGAGAACGTCTTCATCTAGTGCGGGGCGCCGTTTAAAAAAAAAAATACCTGCCTGAACTGCTAAGACTATAAATTACCTATATAAAACATGTTAGGTTAGAAAAATAAAGACTTTGTATGCTTAAATGTTGAGGAAATAAAATTTAAATAGGTATTGGTATTGGTGCATTGTCTACGTACTTAGATTATGACGCTTCAGGTAACGAGTTCGATCCACAAATATTTGCTTGATCCCTATATTATCTTTACCTCGAGTATGGGCGGTTTTGAAAATTATATTTTCATTTCATTTTCATACAAAAAGAATTACTAGCGCGGTTAATGTTATTTTATAATTAGTATCTATACATTTATAAAATGAACTTATATATTATTCATCAATAAAATGAGATAGAAAAACCTTAAAGAAAAACATAGAACTTTATTTTAAAGTTATGTATATTAACAGTTATTTGCAAATTGTGATGTTAAACTAAAAAAAAGAATTATACGAATAAACGATTATTGTTTAACGGTTGGTACTGTTTTCTTTCATTAAAAGTTTATAAAACCGAAAGTTCAAATGAGGATTTTCTCATAAAAATATTTGGAGTTAGTAAGAAAAGAAATCCCATGAAGATTTTATTTAGTAGTGTCTATTCAGTAAAAACACAACCATTAACCTATTTTAAATCGTACTTTCGAATGGATTGATGACGCAAGTATGGAGGCTGGCACAATGGTACAATTGTTGCAATCTCCTTGGCAATTTATAATGCGACACATTCACGCTGACATTTTAGGGGTATTATTACAACAATATCTCAGAGTACTTATTTTATAAGGTAAATATGTACTTTTGAGACATGACTTAACTTTTCAGTCTTACGACTACATGGTTGACAGGTTTTTTTATCTACATAGTTAACGTATCGTCTCATTAAAACTACAGGTATACTTAAAGAAATATTTCATAAGATTCATAAGTACGAGTCTTCTTATTGTGACGGTGATTGAACCTCATCTCTCAGTGATATCGGAGTTTAGTAAATAATAATTAACGGAGTGTATAATTAATATACAAAACAGTGGATATTATATAAAGAGATAGTAAGACTCATAAAATAATATAGTAGAACCTTACGATAATGTACCTACTAGTTTTATATTAGTCTAATGTTAAGTTGCTACACACAAATTTCCTGAAATCTAGGTATTTGGAACGATGGCCAAAGCTATTTTTAACCCGCAGTCGCATTAATTTACACATGTTTTATTTATAATTATTTTTTCTGTTTATAACAACAGCCATAAATCACTGTAACAAGTGTGCGCTACCAGTATAAATTCGTAGATTTTTAATCGTGAAATAGTATGGGAAAGTGCTCGAATTCAACGGGTAACTGTAACTAGGTAACAAATCCAAACCGTTCGTTTGTACTGATAAATAAACAAACAACAAACAGGAAAAATCAAACGAACCTCCAATTACCATCGACACCTTCAATTACAAACGTAGTAGAGATAAACGAGTGGTATTTTAATAGAACTTCTCATTTTGTTTAACGTGAGGCGTTTCAATTATAGTTAAATGTTTTTTTATGTTTGCCTAGTTGAATGTTTCAATTACTAGTGCTGTTATTGTTAAACATTTTAGTTGACTTTTCTTTCTTTAGTAATTGAGTTATTTTGTATCCTCCCCAAGAGAGCCTGCGACCTGATTCAATATGCTCTGTACGGTACAGGTAATCTCCTAGATGTTTATTTGTAAAAATGAAGCACGGGCGTACTCTCACGGGGCTGTGATACCGAAATACTTCCCACGTAATGAGTATGTTTGACTGTGTTAATTGCGACATCTCGATCTAGCCCTAATTTTATTACTATTAATAACCAAAGAAATCACTGTGACGACAATCGATTTGTGAAGGTAACCATTTTGTTCGGTGCATGTCTAAAACATTAGAACTTAAAAAAAAGTAAGTAAAATTTGGTACGAATACAAAGGTTTATATATTATAGTAATTATTAATACTTAACTTATAACGACTACTACTAGCGCTCAAAATACTCCATTACAAAAACGTTAATATTTCTTATTTATTTTAGGTTTCATACTTACTAGTAATAGCACAAATCCAAGACAATATGGGTATTTTATTGTGAATATATTGTTATCCTTTATCAGGATTCACCCGCTACTTATAGTAGTAAGTAACAATAAACATGAAATATCCGTCTAAGTATAATCGAATGAAACTGATTTGCGAGTCTAGCCACGTTTGGGTGAGGTACAGACAAAATACAAAAGCTTGCTGAACAGAAAAAAGATCTACGGCTCTTGAAGTCTTGCTGTCTTTAGGTAGGTTCCCATATAGGTATCTAGTAGTAATTGTAGATGTCTACAATTTGCTCTAATACTAGCTTGTAGTAATCAAATAGAATTGAACAATGGAAATCTCAGATGAATATTTATAAGGAAGATAAGAGCGGTCTGCTTTGACCTCAGGCTAATTATTTTGGATCCAAAACTAAAACTAAATTTAGTTAAAGTTATTGACTGTCTCAATACACCATCTTCTAGTATTATAGTTTTAGTATATTTTTAGGCGAACGGAAACGATGACAATTTCTTTAACTATTGACGAATTAAGATGAAGGTTCTTCGACCTCGTTGGTTGATACAACATCTGCTATATTGGACATAACTATAAACTAATCTTTTACTTTACTCCTAAAGCCAGATCTATATAAATTTAGAATTAGTATAATCAGAAATCCATTCTGGCTGAAGGTTATAGACGTTTCCAATTTAAGTAGGTCGCGGCGAGTAGCTAAACATTTCACGAACTAATAATACCAAGAGTGCACAAATGAGTGTTTCTAGCTCTTGTCGAGATATTGGTGGGTGACGCACGAACTTCGACGTGAAATCCTTACCCACTTAAGGTTGTTTTGGCATTTAATCTTTATCTAGTGGGTGTTGTTCAACGATTAAGATACTAACAAAAGACACAGTGTGGGTGTTAACGACTTTCTTAAGGAAAATTTATTTAATCCTATGTTTTATGAATTTTAATTTACTTTGGATCTACTTTATTAGTCAGTACACGAACACGTTCAAAAGTGCTTGTATTAACTCTTTAAATTTCGACTTTCCAAGTGTTTTACTATGACTCTCACGGCGGACAGTCCGTTCAGAATGGTTTATTACCCTTCCTTATGCAACTGAATGGCCGAAGGTACTTACGCAAAACAAATAAAAAAATAAATTGAAATCTAACTAGATAGTTACCTACTTAATTACAATCAATATTTAAGTATATTACTTTATCAAATAATGATATTTATTTTCTGAAAATAAATCTCATACATTAATAATTCTTTAATTAAGAAAATCGTAGTAACGCAAGTATGTCGTTGACCTGTGTGCAAATAACACCGCACCGCTAGCTTCCATATTTTGTTTAAACTCCGAGCTGTCGTGTCCCCCCGAATGCCATTGTAAATATGTTTACAATAAGTAAATAAAAAAGTTTCATTATCATCAAAATGATGGCACAACACAAAACAAATAAATACCCAGTTGCGTAAATTTAATTGTAGGAATTTTTCCTTGTTGCATGGACGTAAACCGCAACGATTTAAATATTAATTGATGAAGTTATACAGCGTCTACAGCTTGTTTTTAGTTTTTATAGAAAAAGTAACTCTTAAGCACTGATATGACCATACTGATATGGTATGACCGTAGGACTGCCAAGTCAGTCAAAATAAATAAATTATAAATTAGTTATCAGTTGCTAAAAACGGCGAGTTGCGAAACCGGCACACCTGAAAGATTTTTCAACGGTGTGTAAAGCCATGTCAGAGGCCTACAGGCGGTTTAAACTCTGACACCAGGTTGTTCATCAACCATACGATAAGAAGAAGATAGAAAAAGTATAATGTTAATTTCTATGGTCATATTACAAATGTAAATGATACTTTTACAATTGGATCAGCGCCCTTGGATTTACGTTAATTGAGGTACTTAAATACTTTAGAAATAGAACGTTCTTTGCGTAATGGGTGGTATGGTTTAAAAAATAAATCTTTAAAGTAGTAGGCGGTGCGTGATTGGCATATATGTGTTGACTAACGACAATCACAAGTTTACGTGTTTTTAATGTATTTATTTATACTTTATGGTTACCCTAAAATAAGCATGCAAAACTAAGCGTTTCTAAAAGACTATGTTTTGACTATTTAATTTGTCCACATATTCTCGATTTTTGTGAAAAAATTAAAATGAATGCAATAATAACATCACTTATATATGTATATGCCTAACAGTAACATTCAATGATATTTAGGTACGTCTTCTTATAATATTTAGGTACTTAAATGTATAAATTATAAACAGGGTTAATAAAAGAAGAAGCGTTGGCGATATAAGAGAGGATCTGCTGTATGTTTATGGTTGTGTGGATATAAGACCAAGGATTCTTGGCACAAATGATTCTAAAATATATAGGTACTTAAGTTTATTAAAATAATGTGGTAAATAGGAACATACCTGTAGATTGTGGTAAAACCAGAGGGATCCTGTTACAGAGATGGAGAACCAGAGGAAGAGAGTGAATACCGACACGGAGCTGAGGTGCATAGCATTCAGTAGTGTGGACAGCACCACAGCGAGCGCATGGCACAGCACTATCGGCAGCGCGCAGCGGTCGATTATGTCCCATGGCACCTCCTACAAAATACAATGTTTGGTTATACTTATGTTAGCCTGGAACAGCTGCCTTACTATCAACTCTTAAAGGTGGACATTTTCCGTTGTGAAAGCGAGACGCCGCTACATGCAGTGTAGTGCAGCGTCTCGCTTACATAACGGAAAACGTCCAGCTTTAAGTGTTCATACTTCATGGTAAGGCAGCAGTATGTTAGTTTAGGGATTTACGGGTCGTATATACAGAGCTTCTTAGATATATCGACTTAAATTATTTACTATATACGCCGGTTTTACTCTCGTGTGTATTCGGGAATGCCCGACTAGTTTCGAACTCGAACGGAGCCCTTATTCATGAGCTGCAGAGTTGCGAGCTGACCGTGAGTGACTCTGCCGCGTAAGTAAATCCCATTTAATTTTTTTACGGATTTTGGTATATTTCTAGACGATTGTCGTTCATTTAGTTTTAAGTCACTACTTATAAAACAGACCCGAAGTTGAAATAAGGTAATTATTTTATCTCTATTTTGATAATTTGAGGAGGAATCAAGGTTATAACTTAAAGGTCTTGAAATAGGATTAAGTAGTTTGAAACATTCTCACGTAAGTAGTTAATACCCTGTCAAACAATGTTTAAATAGTTCGCTAGTGGTCTTAGCCGTGATACTATTAGTTGGTAACCCAACGAGTAGGCATAGATTAGATTTCAAATAGTAACTTTAAGAAAGTGCTTAGGATATTATATATATATATATATTAGGATATTATTGAGTTAATGTAGTTGTTAGGATTGCATCTCTAACATATTCGTAACCCTAATCCCTTCTCTTACAGGCTTTTATTTTAACAAGAGTAAAAGAGGAGTGAGTGCGGTAATAATAGAATTAGAAAACTCAGTTACTCACTCTCTTACTCTTGTTTGGCACAATCAATCTACCTCTTCTTTGGCTTATTTACAAGATATGATGAAATCTTATTTTTTGTCCCTGTGGCGTTTACTATACCTTATACGGTGTTTGTTTTTTATAATTGGCAATTCCATTCTATTGCTTATCAGAGGGCTTAGACAAGTGGCATGAACGCTAGTAGAATAGATTGTCAAATGTATGGGATTAACATAAGCTTTCGCTAAGAAATTTGATCTCTCGTAACGAACGTTCAACTAGTAGCCAGGTGCTAACAAATTCTATTCGATGAAACGAAACGTCAGCGTCAATTGACATCCTGTATACAAAATCGTAGTCAAGCGGCAGCTTAGACGATCTAATACGCCAACGAGCGTTCGAAATTTTCGATAGATTAGCGAACGCCAAAACCTTGGAGAAAACGCTAAACACTGCGAAATTTCGTTTTGATCAGCCGTATGCAGTGTCGAAAATGTTCCTTTGTATTTAATAATATAAATTTTAATAAAGATGAGAGATTGTTTACCAAAATAGTTAGAAAGAGGTGTTATGAAAACGAAAATGAATAATTAATGTGATACAATAATTAATTGTGATTGAACAAATAATCGTGATCGAATATATGATCCTATTATTAACATAAAATACTATTGTTTTATTTCAAATAAAAATCTAACTTTTCTCCCGATTTGTAGTTGGCAAATTTAATGATTTTTAATTTTACATTTTTGCAACACTTGCCGGCGCCTGTGTGTGTGACTGTGTCCATAGAACACATGTACACTAGCATTCATATCAAACTGACGTTTGTTAACGCTTACTGAGTGGTCCAAAGACAATATCCATATTTTTTTCTATCGATAGAATCGACTGAGCGTTCGCCAACTGATTTGACACTTGGCTACCAATTATCTATCGCTTTCGACTAAGCGTATACGTTTCACGAAATAGAAACGATACCGAGCGTTTGACACTATAAGAATCTACCGAGCGTTTGACAATCTATTTTACTATCTAGTAGAATAGATTGTCAAATGTATGGGATTGACATATGCTTTCGCTAAGAAATTTAATCTCTCGTATCGAACGTTCAATTAGTAGCCAAGTGGTAACAAATTCTATTCGATGAAACGAAACGTCAGCGTCAATTGACATCCTCTATACTAAATTGTAGTCAAGTGGTAGCTTTAACAATCTAATACGCCAGCGAGCTTTTGAAATTTTCGATAGATTAGCGAACGCCGAAACCTTGAAGAAAACGCTAAAGTTAGCAAACTTTGTGATTACTATGCTACTATTGCTAGTATATTTTGTTTTGATCAGCCGCAAGCAGTGTTGCAAATGTTTGTTCCTTTATATTTAAAGCTTTAAGTTAGCCATACTTAACTGTATACTCAATTTGATGAAAACTAAACAATGGAATAAACTTTCCTCAGAGTCAATGGTAGGCCTGAAACACACAAAAAAGTTATAGGAGAAAAAATCGAAGTTGCTACAATTTTAATAAAGATGAGAGATTGTTCTGAAAAATAGCTAGTAAGAGGTGGTATGAAAACGAAAATGAATAATTAATGTAATAGAATATTTGATTGTGATTGAACAAATAATCGTGATCGAATATATGATCCTATTATTAACATAAAATACTATTGTTTTATTCCGAATAAAAATCTAACTTTTTTCCCCGATTTGTAGTTGGCAAATTTAACAATTTTTAATTTTACACTTTTGCAACACTGGCCGCAAGCGCTTGTGTGTGTGACTGTGTCCATAGAACACATATACCCTAGCATTGATATCAAACTGATGTTACTGAGCGATCCAAAGACAATATCCATATTTTTTCTATGGATCGAATCGACTGAGCGTTCGCCAACTGGTTTGACACTTCGCTACCAATTATCTATCGCTTTCGACTAAGCGTGTACGTTTCACGAAATAGAAACGTTACCGAGCGTTTGACACTTGTCTAAGTCCTGTAGGATGTTTTTGGAAAGAAAAAAATAAAATAATAAATAGGTAGTATAAAAACAATCGTGTGTGTATATATGATGATATTGAATAAACGGGCTTATTACAGTACAGATTTAATTAAAAGACTAATGTGCTTTAGAAGATTATAAGCTCTACCTACAAATCTATCCTTTTTTTGAAGTCCCGTGAAATTAACATCTCCAAACTGTTTTCTTAATGTAGGTATATATTAGTATACTTACTTAGCCGATATTTAGACCTTTATGACATTTTCGGCTACTCATTAAATAAGTCTGACAAAGAAATACTCTGAAATAGGTGAATAAAAATACCACCCACGTCGGTCAAATGTAGGTGCAATACAATCTAATTATGTTAAAGGCAATATACTTAATATAATTATATTCGTAAGTTTTGTCCAAAAGACATTCAATATAATCGTAAGAAATGATTACATGCAGTTTTATTTTCGTGATAAAGTAATAAAGAGACAATTTTTGTTTGCGTTTTGTAAGAGAATTCGTTTATGTTTCGACCCCGTGCGTCCAAAATAGAAAGTTTTTATTTTCAAACTGATGACGTTAGTTGATCAAGCATTAATTTAAAAAGTTTTAAATAGCAATCTTGTTTTGTACGCGCATCCTGTAGTCACGACTAATTTTTGAGTTCATAATGAATTGACGTTTGGTTTACATCACTTAAAAAAAAACTACTTCCATTCAGTGTTTTCGGTAATTAAAGATTATTGTTTTATTTACATGTTCTGTTTTGATACATTGATTCTAATAAGAATGCAAAACTGCAGTAGTACTGTTTTATAATGTAATAATAAAACTGCATTATAAATGTACTATACTGTCTTCTCCAAAATGATGTCCTTCACAAGTTCCTTGAAGCTGTAAAATCTAGTGATTGAAGTCTCTAATATGAAAACCGCTGAATACGTTTCTTCTTAGTTTTAGTGTTTAATTTGTTAGACGGATGTACGATCATTTCCGTTGAAGCGGTAATGCTCGTAAATAATACTATTAGATCAAATTAATACGTGATTACGTAGGCGTACCGTGGCAGCGCTGAAATGTGAAGACTGATCCAATCATTAACTTCTCACACAACATACAGTTTCTTATATTTTCTTTCATAGCAGTCTGCTATTTATCATCCCAAGCCTACGGTATGCCGACATTTTTCTTTTGATCTTAGCAAAACTAAATTGATGTAATATATATGTACTACTAAAGAAATGTCTGTCATTAATTGAAATATACTGAATAAATAATTTAAGGAACATAAATTCTTTACGAAACAACAGTACGAGACAGTAAACATAGATATAATATAAAAATTACAAATAATGTCTCAAATTAGACGATTTATTCTACATAATTATGTATTTATTTTATAAAAACATTCAGCATAAAATACTTTTGAGTTACCACAGTCAAACTCCTGTCACTCAAGTCAGGCTTATTTTAGAAGACAATAAGCTAGTACCTAACTCTACTACTGGCGAAGGGTCTAATCACATTTTTTCATTATTACTACTACTACTTACTATTATACTAACCAAATAATAGAAGCCTCTAAGTAGTTTTCGTAGTAACACACGAAAATTCCAAGCCTAAGGTTTTGAGTTGATTAAGGATTTTTTTTGGGTGCTTTTTCTATCGAGATGGTTTTGATCGAACATAAGCAGACTTCTGCCTTTTTTATTGAAAACAATCGTGACAACAGACGTACATTGTATGCACACATGATCAAAACTATCGATCTGAACATAAAAAAAGGAAGATACATAATAAAACAGGTATGGTAACTGGTAGTTCAACTGCTCGAAATGGGCCAAGTTCAAAAAAGGCCAAAAATCTATGGCAGATAACAATAAGTTTTAACACACATACGGTTTCAGATGCATAGAAATAATTTCCAATGCAACCGAATCTTCAATACAATATAGAGTGTAAATGAGTTACTGCCGGACGACGCGAACAACAGTTGGAATGGGCCTCAGGTAAAATAAAAATAACCATGTATATTTGGAAGCGAAATGACGTTTTAAAAATAGCTCGTACTGACATTCACGTCGCTAAGACATCGCTGAAAATTAAGTTCGTTGGCTCAATATTCATTACAATATTGAAAACTAGTCCCGAAATATAATAAACTGATGGTCAATGAACTCGACTAAATATTCATAAAACAGAGTATACCAAAAACGTAAATTCCTTCTTATAGACTGTTTCTTCTGTGAACGTTTGACGCTATATAGATGAATCAATAAAAAAGTGCGTAAGCAATTAGGTTATAAAGTGTTAAATATTTTGTAACAACAGACTTTTTTTGGCATGACGGTCTTGGCTAGTATATATCAGTATTTGAGGAATTTGAAGAATTTACCTGTGACGTAGACTGAGAGCCTTTGATGAGTGAGCCGCGTCTCGCAGACGGCCGTCGGTGCATCGACGGCGCAGTGATGGACGCCCGCCGCGTCACGTCGCCGGCAACCATGGCTACTACGCCAACTCACACCTAAGATGCTGCACCGATAATAACAAACTTAAGTACATATTCTATTTCCACATGTCTAATAAAAACTAATATACGTACAAAGCGACATACAAAAAAAAATTGATCAAAGCATTTAATGCAAATTAATTAATAAGAATTCGTCAATGTTTACGCCTAATGTGTCCCAAAGCAGCCCCGGTGCGGTGTCACAAATAGAAAGTGCAGCCGATGTAAATGTCGCGAATCTCAGCGACCGGCCGGGGCCGCCGGACACGCGTTTATTTTTAAGCGAACGGTCACTGTGCCGACCTAAAAAGTGCCTGTGCCAGATTTATATGATTTTTGATAAACGTCGGACCGGGTCTGTCCATTTAAATTCTGATCGAAATGTGACTGTAATTCAAATGATTGTAACAGTTCGTTTAATGCGCTACACCACTTTCAATGTCTAAAGCGGGAAAGGTTTCATTTGCCATTCTTTTTTAATGGTATGAGAACGTTAGGTTGGTTTCGAAACGCCATTTAAATGTGACAATAAATAAAGATCGTTTATACTGTTATCATAATTACAACGTGTTTATTTCTGAATGAAAAGATTTAATATTACATATTACGAGGCTGAAATACAGCTTACAAATAATATTTTGTTACTGATCGTAGCGTAGCCCATTCATCGTAGCTCTCATCGACTTGTGTCACACTTAAAATACATATTTATTATTAGTATTTTCAACTCCGGATATGATAGGGGTTTGATAACTCTTAACCGTTATTCAACAGTTAAGAGTTATTTAACATCTATCTAACCAAAATCTAGGTTACAGTTTTAATACCTCGGGCAAGAACCCAATTTACTAAAATATTTAACAATGCGTTAACATTTGTAGAACTTATCCATACACTGTATTAATTTTTATTGAATACCAATATTGACTAGAAATAAATATCGATAACCGATCTAAAATATTGGCTCACTCCCAAATCATAAATATTTATCTTGAACGGATATCAAATCATGAACCGATTTTGAAAACTATTTTGAATAAAAAAATATTGTGTAGTTTCATTCAAATTAGAATGTGTATTTTCTCGTTATTATTTTCATTCCAAGCGCTCTTTCAACATGTTGTTAACGAAATCCTTTATTATTAAAAAAAATAAAATTAAATCGTATGGTGCAAGTACATATATCAAAATATTCTTAAGTTTATTAAACACTGCCTAAACCTCAGACCGAGAGACTTGTCAGATTTTTCCCTGTGATGTAAGACGTCAACATATATGTTCAGGTTATCTTCAAAGACCTCTGACAGTATCGAAATAATGGGTGCAGTGATCTGAAAAGTCCGCATCAAATCCGCACAAGGCCTAATTTGATGACGTTTTGTTTCAACGATATGGTTTTGGACAACACTGAAGCAAGGTTCATTTTTACTGTACCTCGAGGGGTGTCAATATGCAGGCGACAGTGTTACATTCGGGTTGAGTGGGTTCTGCTATAATTTGCTTTTGTTAATAAATTACAGGTTTTTGGGAAGAGTACTTATACCAAAATTCAACACTTAGCAATTTCGGTTGGTTTGTCTTCAACCTTCTACCTAGAGATATTTGAGTTATATTGCAAGAATCGAAAAGATTTAGAGTCAGTGAATTGATAGTAAGTTCCGTCATAAGGGAATGACTGTAAAGGTGTCATTCCCATCTCGTGGTAATGTCAATCATTTTATTGCTGTTTATGCGTAGAGGAAACATCAGGATAGCCCAGCCAAGGCAGAACAAGGATAAGTACTACGACTGGTTCATAAAAAAGTCAAGTTCTAGGCCGTTCAGAAGATGTGAGGCGTCACTGACTACCACTGAATGGTTCGAATCCAGAGGCAGGTTAAGTTTTGCTGGAGATACAGCGAATCCAAGACGAATGCAAGAGCGAATTCAGAGCTATAGGTGATAGGAAGGAATCTGTTGCATTGCAACAAGTAATTCCCATAAAATGACGCATACTGAAACATCGAGATTAACTTAAAACATGGTATATTTTCAAAGAAACGATATTTGTATAGAGGACGTTACCTAATATTTAGAAAACCCTATTGTAAGTATTTGCTGACGTACACCTTAAACAATTCAGACCGAAAGAAGTTTTACATAAAAGCGTTACGTTGCAAAACGACAAAAAAGCTTTGCGGCTATTATCCAGCATTGAGTGGAGAAAGGCTGATTTGATGAATAGAATTCAATTGAAAGGCCCTGTATATTGTTTTACCAAAATTCTTTGTAAACAGTCTCCAAACGTCAACAAAAAACATCCAACGCTTTATTGTAGCACATTATTCCATTTCTTTCGAATTGTATGAAAAACGTTTTTAAGATACCATAACAAAGTATACTTTGTATGAAAGGCCTTTATATTATGATTTTGTAAAAGTTGACAAACTTTTCCTTAAAAGACTTTAAAAGGTTTAGTATTTTCTTAATTAAAAGTTGATTTATATAAAGCTGTTGTTTAGATTCCCGATAGCTATTGTCAAAAGTTATAAAGCAATCCCGCTAACAAATACTCTTTCATACAGATCCCTTTGCTTATATTTGTGAATTTTTAACCAATAAATTATGCTTGTCACTGTTATTGTCGTTGGAATTTCAACTATTGAAAATGTCAATAGCTTTAAGAACTCCTTAGTATATGAGACGTTTTATCGTCGTTTATAAGTAAGGGCCCGAGTTGCTATTACGTAATTAATTGATGTTTACTTAAGTGTGTTAAATCCACATTTGTTAGTTTGTAAATAAGTTGCAGATAGATAATTATTATTACAAGCCTGTAATGTCCCACTGCAGGGCAAAGGCCTCCCCACTTTCCCGCCACACGACTCTGTCAAGGGCTGTCGATGTCTAGTTCTCCATAAAGGAGTCCAGGTCATCTCGCCATCTCCGTTTGGGTCTGCCTCGCGGACGTCTACCTTGTGTAGGGGTCCATTGGGATATTGGGATGTACCTACATGATAAATTATATCAATGAATTCATACACAGTAGCTGTGTGTATGAATTAATAATGTGCATAAATAATAGGCATTAGTTATTCTTTAAATTAATAAATGGGTAGGTATTTGTTATTTATTGACGTAAAGTATTGAATTAGTTAAGCTTATACTTCTCTACCGTTCGTTTTAATGTCGGTTCTAAATACACTTAAGAGGTCTTCATATGAAAATTGTACCACGAATTTTTTGGTATGCATGACGTTACCACTTTGTTATAATAAAAATATTTTTGAAAACCCACTCGTTGAATAATAAAATAAGTATGTACACACAATAATTGATATTCTAAATAAATATATAAAGGCTCACGTACATAAAAAAACAATTGGTAATAACTGCAGAACTGGTATAATCGTTTGTACGGTGCGGCGCGAGCGCATGCGTTTCAGTACGGACTTTTGGCGGGCGGCGCGAGTGGGGCGCGATCTCTCACTGTAGGCCGGCGAGTAGCTCGCGCAGGCGCATACACGCATGCGCCAAAATTAAACACATGCGCATTATTATTTATCACAACATTTTCGCCTAGATTGTAAAACCTACTCAATGCTCCAGAGAGGAATGTTTTTTGGCAAAACATCGAAACATTAAATCTTCACCGGTCAGATATTTGTAACGAAGGAGAAACTTTTATATGCTAAAGAAAATGTGAAAAGGTGTATCTTTCAGGGGTTCAATGTTTTTGAATGCTATTTTGGCTCTTAATCGTTTATTTGGCATTCCAATTTAACCTTTAAACATTTGTTTACCGACGATAGTTCTGACTTTGTAATACGAAGTCAAATGACAAACAATATTCTTTAATAAAATTAGAGTATTTATACGTATTTAGAACCTGTTCAATGTTCTACCTGCTAGAAATTTAAATTAATGTAGCTGTGCATACGTATGATGTTCTATGATCTGCCTACGCAGCTATTGTCTGTGCCATGCAGCCAAGCATCCGTTAAATGTTACTCGTTTATTATTAAACAGCACTTCTACTGCAACTGTTTCATGAAAGAAACTCGGGAAAACATCTTAGACAAAAATAAGGTTTTTAAATTTTTTGTCTGTTAGTCTATGCGTTTAAACGCGCTAATCTCAGAAACGACTGAACCGATTTGAATGCGGTTTTCACTAATGTATTGTGGCAAGCTTCCCATAACATTTAGTGTTGTTTCATTCACATGTTTGTTTCATTTAAATCGGTTCACAAACAAAAAAGTTACGTCAATCTTTACATACCTACATGTAATAAAACAGTAGGGCTTGGCGTAAAAACTACTAAATAGAATCCAATTTTGCTGTTTCCGAATGTCCACGCGGACGGAGTCGCGGGCACAGCTAGTATTGTATAAATGGAAAGTAACACTAGTCTAAATTTTTTGACTTAGTTTTATTCTCTTTCTGCATTTTGTCAAGCACCACACCTTTTATTTGTAAAAAACATCGCAGCCAAATCTGATTTCCGCCTTTCATATAAATTAATTTACAAATGACACATACTTAATTTATTCCAAAAATGGATAGATTAAGTATGGGTCTGCCCTGCAGTAGGACAGTTTTAGACTAGTATTACTCTAACTAATACATGGAAAGTGAGAATACCATAATTTACTCATGTTATAGTGATTATTGAGTTATTTTGTGAGGTACAAAGACATTTCATGAATGAATTGAAATTGTTTATACATGAAATTGAAATCTGTTCGGCAGATAAAGAGCAGCTGCGATCTTCGAACAGTCACATGCTTTTTCTTGGGAATCGAAATCGGTAATTAATCAAGTGGTTGCGCGTGGAGTCTGTGGTTTGCCTATTAACGTGTTGTAAACACGCAGGCAATGGGGATGACGTATGCGGCGGCTTGGATTTGGAATATTGTACTTCTTTTGAAGTTTCTAAAACGCGTGTCCATACATACCTACATATCTCATAATGCAATGACCCTAATGTTGATCTCAGTGGCATTATAAAGAATATCCGCTTATAACCTGGTGTAGAATAGTAGATCGCAGTATTTTACTCGAATTACTACTTATGCTACGTGAAGCCGTGACTTTATGCCTTGGATTCGAATTACCTGGGCTTATCCTGTCTTCGTGTTTGGAACTAGCGAATAATAACCGTTATTTATTCAATGACTTCTGCAATAAATATAGGTCTTTAGAATTATTTTGAATAATTATTTTTTATCATCTTGATCTAGCTGGGGCTTATATTTGTTATTATAACAATATAACAGCTGAAAATAGCTATTTGCAAAAAACACAATGTAATTTCATGTTCTTGTATAGTAACCTTAACCGAAGAGCGTGTATGAGGAATGTGATGCGAGTGAATGAGACGAGAGAAGTATGTCATGATCCTAGCAAATGGAAATCCGAGGTTTCTGCCTACCTCTTTGGGAAACAAGCGTAAGATAGAGAAGATAGATTGTAAAACTCAGTACAAAATTAAAATCGTAACCATAAAAAGGATGCCCAACAAAACCAAATAATATTAAATTAAAAAGCAAATAATAGTTTTCCTGAATTTTAAAGAATAGTATTTGAAAGAGTTTTAAAATGAAAACCATATTTTCAGATTATTGTTCCACTTTTAAAAGCAGAATGTATTATGTTCTATAAAGGAGCGTAGATGTGTAGATGCTGTATTATTTGGAGCATACGTGATGCCAACTAGATACACCCTGTAAATGCATATTCGGTGTATTCGCAATATGAACGAGGGCGTTAAATGCTTCTTCGGATGAGAACGTCAAAGGTTAGCCTATATGAAGGTTTGTAGTACGTTTTATCAGTAACCTTTACTGTGATTTTATGTTCCTGTTTTGTACGACGAGCCGACAGTTTCATTATTTTGTGTTACGAAAAGGAATACTATGTACGCGACCCGGAGATGATCGTGCCAGGCTTTGTTTAAACTACTTACATTTATATCTGTAACTGTACGTATACTGAATAATGCTGCCTGTAAATTACCTTCAAAAATTTACTACATAGCTGTTTAAGATCTACCACAATTTTAGGCTGCCATGAATAGTCGTAACGAATTATCAAAATTAAACCTGTTTTTCATAACAATACAGTTTATTACAAAAAGTTAACTTGTACCTGCAAATCTGCATGACTTCTATAGAATCTATTACTCGGTCCAAGGCATTGAATCGTCCATCAGAGGGTAAAGGAAGTAAAGCCTTAATCTACATTTGCAATTCAAATGGTACGTTATACAGAAGTAAGCTTGAGATTAACATGCGGTTCGCCGGCGATCAGCAAATGAGGAACTAGATCAAAGTTAGTAATGTAAAAATAGTATCACAGAATTCCCATAATGTGATTTAAATTTACAAATCGTATCACTTTTGCAATTATTTAAATTGCTAGTTATTATGGCACGTGTCCAATTGTTACGTCATACTTCCGTTCTGTTTTAAGAATAATGTTGAAGTACATGTGTTGAGTGAGTTTTGTTCATATTTTTTGTCGTTGTGAATGTTATTTTTTCAGGTCCGTGTTTAAATTCCTGTAACTAGTTAAGGTGTCGACTGGAGTCCTTATGAGGATAATATCGTAAAAATTAATGTCTCTTCATTATCGACACCCACCTTTTCACTATTAGAGAATGAAAGTAAATAATCTTTCTGTCTTACCGTATTATACGATACGGCGAAGCGTAACCAATTAAATTATACTACGCCGATGGAGAGCGAAGAGCTGCTATCACAACTGTGTGACTTAACTTTAAACCATACAAATACATTTCTTCAAGGTATTTTCACCTGGAAGGATTTTTACCCAATTACAAATACATTTATAGTCGCTGTTATTTACCATACTATACTTGTTTTTGTTCAACAGTAGGTAGCTGAGGAAAGCACAGCTATTTTTCCAAAAATGAAAGTAGGGAGGGAGGATGACTATTTCTGCTTAGCCAGGAATCTAAAATGTCATATCCGTTCTATCCCTAAGGCGAGATTTGGTAAGAAACATTCAATTTCGCAATGTTATAGAAGTAGATTTGCCCACGTTATAAGCAGTTTGGTTTCGGAGGTGAAAATAAATGTACCGTGTATTATACTGGTTTAGTCCATGGCATTTTCCTACTAGCTGACCCAATAACGAGTACATCGGGTCTATGATTAGTTCTCCATCTGTTCTGTCACCTATCGTTCGAGTGATCTCGTCAACTGCCTGTTGCTATTATGCTGCCGGAAGCGGTCGCTATTGTGGCGACCCTCGTCCGACTCCATTCACAAAACGGAATTAGATATTATTCATTTTTCTACTTGAACAGCTAATATAAAATTCCCTTAGGTTACGACTTACGAGCATTAAAGTTCAAAAGGATTTTTTGATGTGCGAATATTCCAGATCTTTGATAATATAATATCTATTTCTAATAAATTCGCTGTTGTTTTCGGCGTGGGTAATCAGTTTTATTCAAAGGAGTTTTAACCTCAAAGGCTTTTGTTTTATTTATTAGTTAAACTTTTTTGCGATACACTGAGTATCAATTATATGGATAACAAAATAAAAAAAAATATTTTGTGAAACGGATTTAAATTGATCAAGAATAGACACATGAATATTTACAGGTTTAGACGAAGGTATTTTGGACTGTTATCGTTTAAGGCTAATGGAACTGATGCCAGCAAACGGATTCAGTTTACGATTTCTAATCATCATGACTAATTTATAACCATTACGAGGTATCGTAACCTTGCCCAAATGCCCACTACATTTACCACAAGCAGCCAATACCAATACCTGATTGTTACGTAAACAGTAAAGATCAATAAATTAAAACGCTGCAAGTTCCTCAATGATTGTTAGGCGTTGCACATCAAGATTTATATTTTATAAACAAAATGTCACTGTCTACGTTTCACAACCACTAATATTATTTTAGGTAAGTATGTCGTCTACGTGTAACGGTAGCGGTGCAGTTTGGATCGAACACGTAGGCGACACACCACGAAACTGTATCCGCGCCCGTCCGATTGAAACTTTGCCAGGCGCCGAACCACCAAAATAATTTTCACTCCACACTCATCAACGGGTTACTACACAATATCGAGATTGGATTCCGATCGCTTCGCTTTAGGTTTACGTACATAACTACGTAATCACTCCATACTGAATGCCGTAACGTTGTAAAGACTTCGTCGTTTTTTCTAATACCAATCTCATCGTATATGTCAACACGATAGAAGAAGAAGTTTTGGAAATTAAAGGTTGTAGACACATATAGTGTATATATAATAAATATTCAATCCTAGTAGCAGCCCTGAACAAATGAAGAAATGAATAATGATTTTGATGAATCACGCAACTTGCAGCTATTTCTCTGAAATTAAATGAAAACAAGCAGAATAGACCAGTTTATTACACCGCAATATTATGAGGGAGATGTCGCTTACTTTGGAGATAAAATATTAGTGCAGTGAATAATAAAGGCGATAAAGAAAGCTTGCTGTGACGCGATACATTTATCTGAATAAAACAAAGTGACGGCAACCACGGAAGGCATACACGAGACGTGTTACCTGTACGACAAACATAGCGAATTTCCTTTTAATGGTCCCGACATTCTCCAAAGTTTCGATTAAGTAAACTACTGCCATAGCCGTCCCCACGAGAAATCTGTCCGTTATTTACCGTCCAGAGCAGGACGGCCTTTAATTTCAGAGGATTTCAACACACGTGCTTGGAATTTAATGTTACTAATGAAGTTTCGTCTTGAAGCTCGTAGTTACGAACTAAGACTTAATTCACAAACAATATTGCAATGAATAAGCTGGTTTATATCAGTCTTACACACAAGATTAAGTCTTGACTTGCTAATATAATAAATGAGGTAACATAACTATAGAAAATGTAGATACAGTTAGAGAATTTAAAGGATGAGACAGTGATCCAATTTGATTTAGGAGTAAGTATAGCCTTATAAGAATTTGTGCAGTAATTGTTGCGTGCGATAAAATTGTAGTGATGAAGAACTGAAGAACTAGCTCGAACTTAAAATAGCTTGTTTTTATTTAACTGTGTTTTAGTTGGTACGAAGATTGAATTTAAACTTGAGTGTACAGCTCTTTTCCTCACTGACTGGGTTTCAGTCGCGTACCAGATGGAGTTTTCGCATCGCTAGTTACTTTTGCTTGTTAGATTTAACAGTTAAAGTGAAATTTAAGTGAAAGTCTTTAATTGTTATAGTACTCTTAATAAAAACGTGGGTAGTGTGTATTTTTATGGTTCCGTACCTCAAAAAGGAAAAACGGAACCCTTATAGGATCGCTCCGTTGTCTGTCTGTCTGTCTGACCCTTTTTCTCAAGAACGCGTGAAGGTATACAGTTGAAATTAATATCAAATACTCGGGTCTGTTGTCCCTTGAAGCCGTGAAAATACAATATGAAACTTCTAAGTTAACGCAATCAAAAGATACTAGCAATTATGCTGATTATTTTCACACTCAAAACCGATAGGGTACTTCCCGTTGTCCTATAATCATGAAATTTGACAAGAAGTATTTTCTAATAGCACAACTAAAGGACAAAATCTGAAAACAGAAAATTTTTAGTAACATCACATAAAAAATAAGAATATTTTATCTTTCTGTCAACCCTTTTTTCTCAAGAACGCATAAAGGTATATACAGTTCATATTAATATCAAATACTCGGGTCTGCTATCCCTGCCTCTATAAAATGTCTATCTGTCACGTTTTTCATTAAATATATTTTAAATTTAATTGAGATAACAACCGTACTCTAATTGTATTGGTATAGAAAATCATTATAAAAATATTAAGAAACCGCAGAACCAAGCTCATATTAAATTTATCCCTAAAGCCATTTACAGTTTAAATCTGACTCAAAATTATGAGAGAAATGGCAAGAGGCGTAAAATATAGGTAATTTCTAGTCTAATACGATGATGTATTATTGTTCAGGGGGTTTCCGCTCGTTAGGTGAAATTAACGCGCCCATTTTCTTGTGAATCTTATAGAGTTTGATTTTCGTTATCTACATAATAGAAGTTCAATTATCATTGCAAAAAGTTGTCAGGATATACTTATATTTCTAAAGTTGGCGCACTGATTTAAATCTTGAGTACCTAACTGCGCTCAGACCGTTCGCAATAAAATCCAAGGGTATTTTTTCTTTAAAAACCCGGTTTTCGGCGAAAAATGTGCAAAACAGCTTATAAGTAGTTAATAAAACTTTTAACGTACTTCTACTACGCTTGGCATTTTAGAGATAATCGTGACGAAATATGAATAGGTAAGTTCGTGGAATGTCTGGCATAAGTACCTACCTGTTAATAGACATTAAAACGTTTGAAGAAATTTTTAAAGTTATAGATTGAAATTATGCTAACGCGGTGACCATACCGAAACCTAATTTAAAAAAAAAATTGACTTTAATGACTTTGAAACATTAGAGAAATATATTTAAAGCATTTTACAATTATTGTAAATGTTGCGTTGTTTGAGTATATAATGTTAGTATAAGTATGCCGTAGCTCAGCTTTGCCTTCACAAGCGTAATAAGCAATCGCAATTAAATACGAGGTTTGTGCGATATGTGTCTGGCTAATCAATAGGTGAACATATCTTAATTTTGCCTAGTTATTGATGTTTTTATAGTTAAACATACCGATAAACAAAATGATGTGAAACAGAAACTTCAATTATTATTGTATGTTATACATTGACCTCTATTATTATACGCTGGACTGGCGATCGCTACTCATATATTGATCCAATTTGCAAATCGCCCTATTGGCGCTGAAAGCAGTGTTTGTACTTGCAACTATAACTAGTGATGTACAACAATTGACTTTTGGTACCGACAAAAAAGTTTTCAGACCACAATGTTAAAAATATTACCAACGCAATTTTTAATACAGACTTCCTATAAAGTATCCTAAACAATCAAACATAATATAGATTTTATACGTAGAAAACGTAAAGTCAATGACAGTATATAGTATAGGGAACTATTTATGGTAGGTATAGGGAATTAAAAAAGTATTCTAAGTATAGAAATTATCGATATGAATCTCTAACAAATGATATGATTATGAAAATTTACGTATAACCGCGTAAATTCGAACAGTTAACGATTATTATTATAAGAATACATTGCATAATATGCATAACAATTATTCATGTTTCAGATCCACTTACTTGTGGAAAGTACACTGCCTTTTTCGTATCGTGTTTTACAATATACGCACGTTCTCATTTTTGAAGAATAACACAAGCTATAATTCTATCACTATCACTACTCAGATACTTAAAATTGTATCACAATCACAGCAAATACTTTAAAAAATTACAAATTCCACGTTGAAACTTACCAACAAATCAACAAACAACGGTCAATTGCAATGTAATTAGTCCCCCATAAAAACAATGATAGCGCTTCAAACCGGCTCAAGAAATAGCTGTCATTTTGTAAGAGATAGCCAGTCCAGCGTATTATAATAGAGATCAGTGATGTTATATAAATAAAACAATCAATATATCAAATGGTATTACTGGAATAGCTAATAATAACATAAGACATAACATAACATCACGCAGAGGTGTACCTATAGGTAGTACACCCACATTTCGACAGTTATGTTATAGGTCCAAATGTAATAGGGGGCGAGCCTATGCCATCGAAAGGATATAAATCCAGATTCCATGCTGCTACTGAGAAATCATGACCTAATGGAAAAACCCTGTAACATTTTGCCTGATCTGGGATTCGAACCTAGGTCCTCACGCTCTGCAGTCACGTTTGGCGACCTTTAAGATAAGTTGAACAAAATTGGGAATTTGTAAGCCCACAATTTGTGTGAAGCTACTTTGGTTGTAAATAATATGATAGGAGAATTAAGGAAAACGATACTTAGGTAGATATACATACACCACTTTAATCTTTGTGAATGTAAGGTAAATTAATACTTTTTTATGATGCGATGGTACATTAGTGATGATAGTCATTACACTCGGTATTTATTTAAGTAGCTTAATTCTTCATAATTAAGCTATTAGCAAATTAGCAAATAATATTGACAAAAAACATCTACATAAGTAATAGCATCTACAAAAGGCTATGTTGTGTTTGCGATTGCGACTTAGTTGGACGTTGCAACGTCGCGTCGTGTCAAAAACTTTACCCAGGATATTATTAAAGATATTAGATACCACGTTGTTGGAGTAAACCATTTTATACTGTTAGTTAAAAAAATATTTTATGTGTAAAGGTTGTAAGAATGAAATGCGTAGTCTCTTTTCGTTTTAGTAAGAGGAAAGCAGATAAAACGCCTGCAACGATGCGAATACTGTTATTTTACAACAAGCTCACGCAAGCGATAATACAATAACCTACACGTTATCTCGGCACGAGCATACATACAAGAGTGTATTATATATTATTTATATATTAACTAGCGTCACAGAATTATAAGGCAGTTGTTTAAATGTCACCCTCATTAGGAAAGTGCCTGTGCCAAATAAGCTAAACTTACTGTAACGAACGAACAACTTAGAATTAGGCTGCAAAAATTGAAACGCCCTACGCGTTTCAATTTTTGCAGCCTAATTCTAAGTTGTATATCGATGTTGATCCGTTTCTGAGTGGTTCTCTCGACCGAATTGGTGAGATATAGGTATGTATTCCTAGGAATCAGATTTATTATGGCCCGTTTATAGGGCCGAAATAACAAATCTATACAAAAGCATTTTGCGAAAACAATGCTCCATTGTTTGTCGATGTCATGGGTTCTGAGAGAGTTCATAAACAACATATTCTCAAGCTCCGGCATCTAAATTTCGAACTATTTTTAGTGATCCAAAAAGATCAAAAGAAGACGGAAAAAGAAGGGTGTTATAAGTTTGACCGCTATGTGTGTTTGTCTGTCTGTCTTTGTGTCTGTCTCTGGCACCGTAGCTCTAGAACGAGTGAACCGATTTGGATGTGGTTTTTTTTATATGAAAGTAAATTTTCCAGCGATGGTATGTTAGATATGTTTTATCAAAATCGGTTCAGCCATTTACAAGATATGGGGGGTGAAAGTGGAAATGACAAATCGAATATTTTTATATAATGTATCCAAGTGGGGTATCAAATGAAAGGGCATAATGTGTACATTACATAAAATTAAGTTATATTAAAATCGGTTCAGCCATTTAAAAGATATAGGGGATGAAATTGGGGATGACCAATCGAATCGTTTCATATATACCAAAATGGGGTATCAAATAAAAGGGCATAATGTGCACATTAATAAAAATTAAATTGTATCAAAATCAGTTCAGCCATTTACAAGATATGGGGGTGAAACTGGGGATAAGCAATCGAATATTTTCATATATACTAAAGTGGGGTATCAATGAGACAAGAAAATATTTACCTAAAACTTGTTTCGGTCGTTAGGTAAAGAAATTTCGTGCCGATTATGAAACCAATATGATAATGATAATAGTTGTTAGCTAAAACAAAACCAAATATATTCAATAAAAACGTATTCGTAAATGTAAAAAAACGCATTTTAGCTCACAGCTACCAATCTTATAAATGAATGAGTTGTCAAGCCATAACGCGTTTTGTTAAAGCCAAGAATATTCTAAGGGAAACACAATGTGTATAAACTCGAGGAATATGCTATCAACGAGATTATCAACGCTCACCTTAGGTAGTAACTGTAAGAGGAAATCTAATAACAGCCCGTTTTATAGACGGTATATATCATTCGTTATTAATTTTATGTTTTGTGGAAAGTTATTACATCTAAGAACGAAATTATGAGCTGATCGTTTTAATTATAAACAGTAACGTTTCATAATAAACGGTTTTTCAATGGAAGCAAGTAATTTTATTACGTATTTCGTCGCTTATGTATAAGCGAGGTGTACCTATAATATATAATGGAGGTGTCCTTTCGATCGTATAAATAAAAACGAAAGAAAGAATATAAAGAAAAATGGAAAAGGTTGAATTAATATTAGATACATTTTTAGGGTTCGTTACCTCTAAAGGAAAAAACGAAACCCTTATAGGATCACTTTCTTGTCCGTCTGTCTGTCTGTCAAGACCTTTTAACCCGGGGACGCGTGTAGGTATCGAGTTGAAATAAAAACCGTATACCCAGGTTTGCGGTCCCTTGGAGCTGTGAAAAAACAAAATTCTTAATTAACTAAAAAAAAGATACGCCCGTTTATGTCGCAAAAAACGTATATTTCGACACTCTCAAGGGAATCAAAATTCATAGAGTACTTGCCGTTGACCTAGAACAACGAAATTTGGCAAGTAATATCGTCTTATACTATAAGTTCAGAAAAAAATCTGAAACATATAAGTAAATCACAAAAAAACAGGGTATTTATGCAAGGTTAACCGTGTCTTGTGGGGTATTGTTGGAAGGGGCTTGATTTGCACAAGACTAAACAGATTTTTATGACGAAGAATGAAAAACGCAATTCCTGTTCCCTCTTTATAATTTTGTATAGGTACCTAATAAATTTGGTGTATGTAATAACAGTTTGCACTGCTATGCTTGCCTATTTAGTCCTTTTGAGGGTTTCGTACCTCAAATAAAAAAACGGACCCCATATAGGATCACTCCGTTGTCCGTCTGTCTGTCTGCTGTCTGTCAACACCTCTTTCTCAAGAACGCGTAAAGGAATTAAGTTAAAATTAGTTTCTAATACTCGGTTCTGTTGTTCCTTGAAGCCGTGAAAATATGAAACTTAGAAATAGTCAACGCAATCAAAAGATACGAGTAATTGTGTTGATTGTTTTTACAATATCGTCTTTCAAAACCTTTAAGGTACTTCCAGTTGACCTAGAATCATGAAGAAGCATTGGTAAAGTAAAACAATTAAAGGAAAAAATCTGAAAACTGTTTCGTAGTAACATCACACAAAAAAAAAGAATAACTTATTTGTAGTTGGTACACTAACCACTACCTACTGCAATGTATTGGGGTAACAGTTTTCCAACGGCAAAGTTAGGTTTGTTCTTCAATCCGGTTTATCTTATATTAGAGCAAAGTTAAATATCTAAATCATTATTTATAGTCCGTACGGAACCCTCGGTGCGCGAGTTTAACTCGCACCTTGACCGGATTTTTTTGTATAATAAATTTCGTAGAGTTCGTCTAGCTTGTAGGAAGCGGGACTCGCCGCCCAGGGCCCCAATGATCAATTAAGTATAGCCACTCATAGATGCTCTGTTAATAATAGTAAGATTGCTAGCATTTCCTTTTTATTTGAAAATGTAATTTTTTTAGTAATTGTATTCCGAGTATTGGACGCGGAAAGTCGTTAGTAGCTATGCACTATTGGTGAAATCGGTAAATCACCGATGCTTAAAGTATCGTGTGTGCGTTGGCCTTAATATAGATATTCTCAGCGTAACGTGTTGCCGAGCCGAATATTGCACAATAAAATCGGAGTGGTGAGCGTTTAAGTTCAACCATGTGGGATGAACGCATTACTAACAATAATTTACTTTGCACATGATATCATTTTGACAAGACTCGGCCTGCCATATGCGGCACGTGCAACATACGTGCCTATGTAACCGATTGTACCTACTTCTCAATTCATATTTGCTTTCTTTATCAAGAAAATTGAATTATCTACGAGCAGCAGTTATTTTTACAGGTGACGGCATATTTATAACCTACACGATTAGTAGTAATGTGCATGTTACGTATTACGTAGGTGTTGCAATTTAATGCTGTTTATGGTTATTAGGTAGGTACGATCTACCGTATGGTGGATTCAGTTACAGTGCCACAACTGTCATAGTTTGTACGCACGACCTTCCAGATATTTCAGTGCTATGATCGAATTCTTTCAAAATAATAGAACCGTAATTATATTTATAAATATATGTATTTAACATTAAATTGGATACTTATCAGTTACCTATTTGACAATTATTTACTTACAGCATGTAGGTAGTAATATGGTAGAGAGTTGGCTTAAATCACATAAGTGAGCCCCAAGAAAGGACATGGAAATTATTCAGTAATAATTTAACACTGAACTTTGATTTTTATAAATTAAGAAGTACCTATCCTCGTAATAAGTATTTTCTACACTTATGATAAATCCGCCAAATTATTGGAAGGAAGTGTTTGTGTGTAATAAAACACCACAATACACGGAATTAGGGAATACAAATAACTGTGGCCCCAAGATCAACGCAATACTTTTACTTGAGCAGCCCAGCATTGTTATTTGGGAAAACCCATACAAAAGTCCAAAACTTCTTTATGCCACGTGAGCACAGTTAGGTAAATGGTGGTCTTATTAAATACTGCTTTCAAGGCGATTGTTTATGCACACAATATATTAAAGTTGTTATTGCTCTTGCTTTAGTGCTACTCGGTTTACTAGCAGATAGTCCTAATGCAGAATTCAAGGCTGTCTGTCCTCCTTTTATTGGGTTTGGACAACCTCGAAATAATTCGAGGATAATACTGGTATGATTTTGGTTCGCTTTGGATAATATCCGGAAAATCTATATACCTATAAATATTGTGTCCTACTTATTTCATTGAACATAAACTATTGTATTGTAATAACTATGATAACCTAAATTAGATAAATAAAATTATTAATTTCGATTTAACTGTAAAATCAATTTGATGTTGTTTCACTATTAAAGCTGGTAATATAAAGGGTTAGATCGGTGCGTATATTGTGGCCTCTTTATAAAAATACATTGATTTAGTGTTAAAAATTATTATCAAGTATGTAGACAGGTATATTATCAGAAAAAAACTGGTATCTCATGTAAGGAAAAAATATGATTTTAACCAGTTTCAACTTTTTCTCTTTAACAATGGAATAAATAAAAATCTAATGGTTATTTGCATGCTTGTTTTGTACTTTTTGCCTTGGAGTCAGTAAAAGAACGAAACAGTTCTTTGACTTTTACGTTTCTGAATACCACGTGACTACAGTTAAGCTGTAATTACATTATAATAATTGATATTGTAGGCGTATTTCAAAGATATGTGGAAAAGTATAGATACGTCATATGCTAACAAAATAAACGAGAAAAGTGTTCACGCACAATTCATCACAAATAGGTGTGTACCTATGTGTGATGAATTGTGCGTTGTGTGAATTGTGGAAAAGCAATAGTGCTTTTAGTTTTGCAGATAAACTAACGTCTTACTGTATTTTTGGTGACAAAAATAAAACATAGGTATTGAGTTCAATAATAATAATCAATGATACACAGTATTTAATCCCCACATTTCATCATTAGCGATTTTCTGTTGCCAGACGTTGTGTAATTTTCGAACTCGATACAGGGTTCGTAAACGTTGTGCGTTTATGCACGTTCATTCATGTTCAGAACTTCAGACAAAGCGCCCCAATGACTATTTAGGACTTAAAAAAAGATATTGTATGGAGAGGATGAATATAGCAATGAGATGAAGCTCGCGTAACTGTTTGAAAGAAAACGTAGGTATCTACTTTGCAATAACAGGATTATATTTAATTCTGTCATCCTTTCATAAATAAGTACTTAATTGTAGATAATCGATTTTAATAGACTTCGAAATCTAATCACCAACTTTTGTAACAAAAAAATTATTACGCAGTCTAGAAAATTACGTTACTGACGTAGGCGGTAATAAATTAAAAGACGGAGTTCTTACAATTTTTAGGGCTGTAGTGCCCGAAGCTATTAAAATCTTGTCTAATAACAACTTTTCTTTTAATTAACTATGATATTATAATCTAAAAAGGTTGTAGGTAGTAATCAGGTGCGCCTGAAGAATATAGTAACTAATTTTGAGTTAGAAATAATGGTTATCTTCTTATAAAAGCGGAGAAAATCAGCGGTACCGGTAACGTATTCTAAATAAGTTTAAAAAGCAAACATGTCTTTCCTCATTTGCTTTAGTAATTTGTCGGTTTAAATATAAAAAACTAATTATTATGGTCGATCGAGGGAATACGTACGTCACCGCTTAATATCACATACACATAAACATGGAAATACAAGTTATATTTCCCACTAACCACTCGGCTTCTAAGCAATTTACCGGGAGTATTTTCGGCCATAATGTTTTAGTTAGAAAATAATTGGCACCCAATCTGATTGGAATCTGATAATTATTGAAATTTGTCGAATAATTGCAGTGAAACGTTGCTTGGCGTTGTAAAGCTGTAAGTAAGGTTTTTTAACAACCAAAAAATGACGAAACGTTTACTTTGTATGGTTCAGAAAGAGCACTTTCTTTTAACAACGATGACGAATTTGATTTTGCACCGGTTCAATGAAAACATCAATCTTTACCGTTACATTGTCGGTCTTATTCGGTTTGGATGATAATCTAAATTCACATTTTATGATCTGTGACCACAGCATAAAAATAACCAAAAAAAATTGCTTATTTAAAAATACTATATATTTTCATACTTATATAGATAATTCAGACTTAAACTGGTTTAAATTCAAGAATATATAAAACGATTACTATTTTTTTAGGATTTATTTTGGATAAGTAGCGTGGCATGGCTTTCTCAAATCCTCTTCGTACAGTGAATTCAATTCTCAGCGGCCACAGCGTCTACTCTGGAAGTTGCGGCGTCTGTCAGGCGACTTATTGAAATTAACCAGTGAATTAATTATCTTTAAATAAAATTCCCAGACATTTAGGGATGAGTGTGGATGCTATCAACTTAGATGATTGGTGCTAAAAGTCTTGAAGCGAAACGGCGTAAAAGAAGTTTAAGATGAACTAGTTGTTACAACGCCAACGCGCTACGGTAAAAAACGTGTCCAATTAATGGACCTTAAAATTGTGACACACCGGAAACAATTGCAACACATTTTGTTGTTCTGACGAGTTTCTTACATGTAACTAAATAATAATAAGAACCTTTCAATTTAGTGGTTAAAACAATGTGTAGACCAGGATTAAGATATGATTTATCTTAGTAGGTATACACGTTCAAGGTGGGTAAACCTAATACATACTTGTATTTAGGTATAACTACGTCTAGATACATACCTATCATTTATAATAGACTTACCTATACGTACCATACACAAGACATCGAAGCTCCTAATTGATCCATCTACAGTTTCCAAATTAACATATGAATAGAAAACAAACAAACTTACTTCTCAATTATTTAAGTTTCAGATGTGAAATGTAATAGCCTCTCGGTCGAACCAATTAGGTCGAAGTTCCCCCTTAACATGCCATATTTGTATGCGTATTTACCCTTAAGTTAATATTTAATTGTTTGTATTCGTGAAGACTCGTTCCATCAATTTTACTCAATTAGTTTGCTTCGCTAGCAACAGTCGTTATACTCGCCTTAGCTAACCTAGTCTATTTATTATGTGTATTGAAGGGATCTTACTCTGCAGGGCTACTTCAAACTTTCGTATATTATTAAGTCTGCTAGCGACCTAATAATCTTTGTAAACGAGAAAATTGTTTGTATGAATTTTAGAAATAGATATGATTTATTTTGCGTGGTTGGAAATTGGGCATCCTTGAGACTGAGACGCAAAAATTAAAAAGAGTTAAACATTGCCAGTCTCATTACAAAAAACTAAATAAACATCGGTTTAAACCTGACCTTTCAAGTCCAGGCTTATCTGAAGAACCATGGTCTAAATTTGTCCTTATTACAAAAGTTATAAAAACCGTGGTTTTCTTAGCACTGTCATTTGAACCATTGTTTGTATAGCAACCACAGATTAATACAAACATCGTTCGTTCATAATGTTATCATTCTACAAAAACGTTCCATTTGCCCAGAAAAGAAAAAAGTTTAATAATAGACTAATGATTAAATATTCTATAGAAGTGTTAAAAATATTGAGACTATTATTATTTTGCTTAGATTTTAATATCAATTATATCGTCAACTGTAGTTTTGTTTAGAATGAAGCTTGTTGTATTAGCTAGTAATACAACTAAGTACATCCGTGTAACGAAACGTGACGTAATTCGAACTTATTTGTTTATGAGATGTTTGTTGACGTAATTTAGTATGTTAAAACCAAAAGTATGTAATTTATGCTAGTTTATGTATTGATAAACATAAATAATGCGTTAGAACGGCATTTGTAGTGAAATATATGCGAATATATTGTCATACCGGGAGCCGGTATGGCTCACAGACGAGAGGATCTAATAATTCCTCTTGTGAATCGTATTCTATTATATTTTGTATGATGAACCAACAAAAGCAAATAATATCTGTATTATCGGCTTCAATATCCTCAATATCAATTAAATTGACCATTATAATATCCATGTTCAGGTAAAAACAACAACAATATATGATAACCTAAAAGATGAAATTTGACAGATATGATATTTTAAACCATAGTTCTTTACTTTAAACTAGGGGCCGCCCAGGTTTGGCGTTAGACCATAGAATGGACAATGGTTTTTCGCAGAACCACTTTTTGTAATAACACTTTCCTATAAACCGTGGTTTTTAGAGGTTTTAAACCTTGGTTTTTAGATAAACCGCTTTTTGTAATAAGGCCGTGCGTGTCTAGATTCGGCAGAACAAATTTCGTACTATTAATTTTACTTTGAATTTTTTACACCAGTTGCAACCAATGCCGCCACATTTTTTTGGCATTTGATGAAATAATAAAAAGTAAAACGATTAGCCAACTAGTGATTCTAATTTGTTGTTAAGAGTAGTTATTGTAGAAATGAGAAAAAGTTAAAAGTTATTTGAAGGATAAATCTGCCAGGAACAAGTTAGATTTCACCTGATTAATATTTTGAACCAAACTTGCAAAGCTAGACGTTGCACTTGGGGCGTACAGCCGTACAAGGGTGCAGCAATTTAAGTTGAACCGAGACTTCAAGTTGACTTTACAGAATATTTTAAATTACCTATGTTGATGTTTTTCCTAATTTTAAATTGTGGTGTGGCAATGTGGCAAAATTGGCAATTAGGTATCACAAATTATAGAAAGAAAATGTTTGTTTTTGTCTAAACTGTTCTCAATGCAACATTTAAATATTGTAAAATACCATAATAATGACATTTTTGAGACTTATTACTTTTACTTATTGGTATTATTTTATTTCTTATAAGAATGAGATACATCTAAGTGATCTAAGTATTAAGTTCATAGTAGAATCTAAATACCTATAATATGGTTCCATTGTTTCATTTACTGGTGGTGCTTGTTAATTTGTAGTTAGGACTATCCACTGAAAATATAAAATACAAGAACCAAAATAAATCTATTAAGGAGGTCAAAGCTGTACCGCTCGAAGAACGTATGTACATGTAATAGCAATGTTTCAGTTTCGCCTCTAATTAACTGATAATGTACTAACTTGTATAACGATGTGCTTATAGTACCTATGTCAAAAACGTGTAGGCTAGGCCATTATGTAATATAACTTACTTTTTAGTAACTGCTTGGTCGCCTGAGACATAATCTTCAAAATTTCGTTGATAGTAGCTCTTTTGGGAGAACGCACATCAACTTTCTTATGTCTCGTCAACATAGGTGCTTGTGCAGTGATATATCAAGTTTGTAATGTCACTTACGATAAGAAAGGTATGATTTGCTAGAGTGAAACTAGTGAAAAAATTCTACATGTGCATAAATACGCTGCAAACGTGTACCTACAATAATATTTTATCCACCTTGTCACTCTTAAACAAGTGCCGCACGTTATAGTCAGAACATGATGATTAAAAAAATCTTCGGAATTACTAACAATTATTCGTAACACTAGTGACAACAAGATAAGAGGCCCCAGTGTAAGTTACATGCTAGCTAACTAAAGTAAAATGAACAAAAGTAAAAGCAAACGTGGTAGTTAAGTTAGCTAGCATCGAACTTACACTAGGGGCCGGAATGGAAATATAATAGTATGAAATAAATAGTGACTAGAAACCATTAAATAAACTAGAGAATATTGCTAGATTACAGGGTGGACCCTAAGGCGATGGCCACACAGTAACGACGTAAGACGAGGAAGCGTCGCGGACAGGGTGCAGACATTAGCCCGTTTGATTAAATTTCATACAAAATGTATGGAAACGTCGCCAGACAGAACATGCAGAAAAGACAGGGCGTAGACACGACGTTTATTCGTCTGCGCCCTATTGTAAAACATACAGAAAGGACGCAAGGCTCACTGTCGCTATCCTACCAGCCCTGTCCGTGAGTGTCCGCGCCCCGTCTTTTCTATATGTTTTAAATAGTTGCGGCGGTGCGGCGGCGCCCCATGTGCGCCCTGTCCGCGACGCGCCCTCGTCTTACGTCGTTTCTGTGTGGCCATCGCCTAAGGCTTTGAGCTGTGGTTTGAGTCCCGTACGGACGGTTCGTAACGTCTATCATATTGATGGTCATGGCAACCTGACCCAAAGAGAAGTGAATGTGCAGATTGTAATAAATAATTTATACATTTGAAAATTAAGCATGTATGTACCTATGTCTACTCACCACTCGTTTTGCTTATGTCACTCCTATATCTTTAACGTATTTCTATGGTAACTAATTAAGATCAACGTTAAGAAATAGTAACAGACACAGCGTTATATAAATGATTGAATTAATATTTGATTGGAAACGGAAAAGCGACATTTCTTAAGGTATCTACTCAATCGGAACGTTATTTTCGTACCAACGACATAGTCAGAAAATGAAAACATTTAACATACCTTTAGATAACAGAATATTGACAGCACATAACGTTGAAAGTTGATGAAAGTACCCATATTTTTTAATTCACCTATTGTATTTATTAGACACCTAAAAATTGTTTTAATTTACGTTATGTTACGACGGAAATGACGGACATCCTTTGAAAAAATCCATATTGATTGGATAAGCACGTGACCCGTAACATTCTGCCGAACATTACACATTTGACCGTCCACACGTCTAACATTTTGTCGAACATTTGGCCGTAAAAATTCGCCCAACATTGGCCCGTTACTAAGATTCTTCGAGAGTATGGTAGGTATAGGTCTCACCTTTATTACGCCGCTTTGTTACGCGTGTGTTTGTTGAAAAGTTACAGGAACAGAACAGAAGACGCACCTTTGGAGTCATTCATATTTAAGACATTATAATAATAATAATAAATCTTTATTTCATCTCAAACATTGTTTTTATACAACACTGGAGACAGTCCCAGTAAGTTACAAATTTGTACTTGTGTTGGGATTGACCCGCAACTTCCCCTACTTATTTAATAAAATTAACAATGAGAGATAATATAACTTAACTTAAGGTAAGTAAACAATTAAATTAAGTAGCATGTGTATGTGTGTGTGTCATTTAAGTGTGAGTGTGTGTATTATGTGTCATCTATGTGTGTGTGAAACTGTGTGTATGGTGTGAATGTGTGTGATAGTGTTTGAGATTTCTAAAGCTTAGTTTATTCTGGCTAGGATCATTTCAGTTTGCTCATATGTTTGTGATTTTAACCATTCAATAAGTCATTATAATATGACTAATTAGTATACTTGCACAATATATTATTTTAGTGCACATGCATTGCGCATGTCGTGTTCCTAACGACCGAAGAGCGGTTGCTTAAGCTATCCCGCAGGTATTTGAATTATTCAAAATTATATCAAAAGTTGATATTTCTAAAATATTTGGACAATAATACGAACTAAATACATTGTGAATACTAAATAAAGTAAGTAGTTGTTGCTTTATAAAATAAATTATTTTTGATAAATCCAAATTAAATTTAAAGCTATAGTGACCAGAGACATGAATAAAACCTACGTAATGGTGAGTATATACGGCATTTGTTAGTAGGAGCATTAAGCACAATGTACCTGTATTAGTACGATATTTATGGGTTTTTCCTAAGGGTGTGACGTAGCTTACGAAAGAACAACTGAGACATAAACGCCCACAAGATAGATGAACTTCTTAAAAGATATATGAAGATAAATCCTCATTGGTCAGTCGTTAATTTTAACAGACAACTTGTAAGCAGCCGACACTCTCACTATCTTAAGTAGAGATGTTTTAACGACCGATGTGATTTTTAAACAACTGTTTTAGCAGTGTATGTTTCAGGTCAGGCCCAAATAATTTCGCTTTTGTTTTAAAAAACTCTGAACTCGTCACCTGGATGGTCCAGTGGTCGCTAAGCGCGACTGCTGAGCATGAACGTAGGTGTGAATCCCGGATCGGGCAGTGTGTTACAGGGTTATTCTACTAGGTAATTCTTACTAGCAGCACACCGTCTGGATTTGTGTCCGGTTGATGGCAATAGGTTCGCCCCCTATTACATTGCGACCTACTTATAACATAATTGGCGAAATGTGGGTGTACTACCTACCCAGTCGGGGAATGCAGGCGTGATATTATGTTGTATATTATGTGTTTTAAAAAAGAGCGTTATCCTGTTTAAATGCAAATCAGACCGAAATAAACGCTTAAGTAAATCTGGTTTGAAATTTTCATAAAAAAACACAAATCGAGCCTCTATATCTATATAATAATATCTATACACGCTCTACAACACACGACCTACTAGGTCATTGCCAGTTAATTCATATAATTTGAATGAATAAGTTATGGATTTCAGTCAAAACTGTAGTGCATACATTCATGTTGAATAGACACGTGTAACGTCAAGTATCGTTGCTCTAACTGAACGTCACTCCTCTGGTTTCAAACGACAAATGAGTTAAGTGATCATGTTTGTGTGCCCGCCGAACGCCAGCCGGTAACAAGTAGTTTCCGTTTCCACATCTATCGGATAGCTTGAACTTGAAATGATTGCTCCACTTTTATTCACGTAACTGATGAATTGTGACGACAGCCTCGTTTACCTCGTAACAACCGAAACACTATAGTTATTATGTTGCTCTTGATACATTTTTTATTGTTTGCTCGTAGTTTGGCCAAAAATAAACAAATTTTAGTTTTTTTTAATAAATGAATTTACCTGACGCTTGTGCTTTGATGTATTGCCTAAAGGCACAAAAACTACAGTTTTACGCATTCCATAACGTAACATGGCCCTTCTGTCTTAAAATTTACTGCTTATGGTACCTACTATATATACTATACTATACCAATTTTATTGAAGTTTTAAATACATTTAACAAACTGCTCAACCAAAATAAAAATGTAGCGCAATGAGGGTCATTTTGTCATAACTGCGGAAGTTTCAACACTATCAACCGCTAGACTTATTTTATACTTTGTTAGGCAGTTGAATAACTGCAGCAGGCCAAATATTTTTTTCAAAATGGACTTTCGCTTCCAGATATGAAACCCTACATATATTGTAAAAGTTATTAAATAAGTTCAAATTAAATGGTATACTTAAAATATGGTAAATTTAAAAAAAATGCACACCTATAACTTGCACATGCACGCCTATTCTAACTAAGCGAGTACAGTCAATTGCTTAGATTAAATAACATTACATTATTGAGAAGTGGATCGCACTCGTATTGTTTGCAATAAATTACGAGTGACGAATAAATTAATACAGTTGGATTATATTGTTCCGCGATGTCCAAGGCGATCTTACATTCGTTATGGTTTACAAGAGGATTACGAAACTGTTAAGTAGGCCTCCGCTGTTTTACTCCATTTCATAGAAACTACTCGTAATGTAATTACGTCTTCGCGATTTATTATTATGATATTATTTACGCTGTTAAAATCACTGAAAGGAATACTGTTTTTAACGTTACCTTCATACTTTATTGCAGTGATAGCCGAGTGGTATAACCGTTGGACTGCCAAGTCAAAGGTCGCTTTCGCGTTTCGGATTCATGTGCGTATTATAAATTAGTTATCAGTTTCTAAAAACGGCGAAGGAAAACATCGTGAGGAAACCGGCACACCTGAAAGATTTTTCAACAGTGTGTAAAGCCATTTCAGAGGCATACTGCAGTCGCTATGCCTATGACATGGCCAACTCTGACACCAGGTTGTTCATCAACTATATGACAAGAAGAAGGCTTGTGACCCAAAAAGAAAATGTTTATTTACAAAAGATATGGCAACTTTATTACACATACAGAAATTGAGCTAGCACTTAGAATTCACATGTTTAGTTCACGCATACTAAAACTTTGAAGCCAGTTATCGCCCACTGGTTCCTTGGTTTTTGTACCATCCATACCAAGGCCGAATGGAGATTTTGGTAATGTTCGTAAATAATATAATCCTCGAGTTTCCGTCGATGAACCATATCCTAGAACGGCGTAGTCATCTTTTTCACAAGCATTTGTTTCGAAATGCTTCCAACTTTGGCATTTAATTCCAACGAAAGATTTTGGCGTTTTTACGCTCTCTGTGTATACTTGCGCTGCTCGAAGGTGGCTGCAGGACGGCATGTAACAACCTGGCTGGTTCGGTCCTCCACCATTTATGTAAAAATCTGCATGCCCTAAAGGTTCGATGATTCCTTGCAGTAATCTGTTTGAATGCAATACATCTACGTAAGAAGCGTCTGTTTTATCCAAACGTTGACCGCTGTATGCATATGAAAAACAGGGACCAGCAGGATCCAATCCAGTAATGCGACCTAAGCTATGTTCTTTGTACTGTTTAAAATATTTTCCAGCCCAGCCTGCGACATGTGCACCGAGACTTATTCCTAGAAGATGGAAGTCTTCGGCGTTGGCTCCAAAATGTTCCAGGTTTGCTAAAAGATTTGCGAGTCTTTTACCTATGAGTCGAGAATTATGGACAGACACAATATATCCTTGTTTGTTCATATCTTCCGCATCGACTAAAAACACGTTAAACATTCTCTTATCATTATAAGCTTGGGCCAAATCCAACGGCACTGCCGATTGTGAATGGTCTTTATATCCGTGGATAATAACTTTCGTCTGTTTAGTAATATCAAAACTTCCATCTCTTGTTATGCTTGCAAATGCCTCGTTAATTGGAAAAGTTCTAATTGTTGTTCCATCCAGTTGTATAATCTTAATCGTTTTTATCAGGTCACTTTGATCACTCATTGAATTGTAACGCAAATCCATGATCGCCCTACCTGCAAGCAGAAAAATAAGTTTAAAAATATGATTGCATGTATAAATTTATAATAAAAATAATAACAAAATTCTTTATTCGGATTACTGGGATCCATCACAATAAGCAAAAAAAACCATTAAATATAACACCGATTAATATAATAAACAGCATAGTTTGTAAACATTCGTTAAGAACAATAATTAACCTATAAGCGAACTTAAGTTATAGAGTTGAAGGCCGTATACTTACATGCTCCGGACAGCTTGGCGTACACGGACTCGGCGAAAGTAAGGTCTGGTTCGCCGCGGCGTACGCTGGACGCAGACATAGCGAGCGCCGCGGCCGAGTAATACACCACGAGCACCACCGGCACTACGACACTGTAGTGGTGCATGGCATGAGCCCTCCGCTAACACGGTCACTATGTCACTGTCTAAGAGAGAAAGGTCCGTTTCGCACAAACTACCTCCAAGGGGCATTTGCTTTGGAGGGGGTTATCTGGTGCGAATTACGCGCCGCACTCACTGTCAGAAGGCCACTGACCGCTTTACGCCATTTTTTGTCATTAAAATCAGATGTTTAATTGAGGCATTGCTTTAGATGCTTAGTTATATATTAAGTTTTGACTAGTTATTAGCAGCTAGTTTACCAGTCGGGATTCAAATTGTATTAGGCGCTCATGATTTTTGTTATTCTTAGTTGACTTAAGTTGTAGACCTCTGAGACAAACTTTACCGCTCCATATAACGAGTTACTTAGTATGTTAATATGTTGTTATTTGATCATGTATTTAAGTAACCATTGTATTCCATAACAATAATTAGTCAAGTTAACATAAATGTGTTAATATGATGATAATAGAGTTTGAAAGTGTATAGGTAATAAAATTGTCGAAAGACTAAATTAAATGACTAAATGATAAAAGTATGAGGTTTATCAAAAAAGTTATGTGTAAATAATGTAAATAAGGTAACATAAAACACAGGTATCAAATCTTGTCAAAATTATTTTTGTTTACATTGTTAGTATACAAAATGGAGAAGGCACAAATAATAGAATACTGATAATAACACACAAGATCACCATGCTCTCTCAAAATTAAAATTAAAAGGACACTGGCTAATTTGATAACTACGCATCCTCCATCCATAAACTAGAATTATTATTTTTAATAACTGTATATTAAATAGCCGTGTGTTATCAGGCCTAGAATTGACCACCCCCTTTCCTCCCGTGGGTGTCGTAAGAGGCGACTAATGGAAATTCCAGATGGGCAGCAGCGTCTTCTGTAACTCGACCACCAACACTGCGATCCTCAAGCCGCTTGCCAAGCGTGGGGATTAAGGCAAACCCCCTCTTCTAAAAGGGGGAGGCCTTTGTTCAACAGTGGACGACATCCGGCTGATGATGATGATGAATATTAAATACATTTCAAGGCTTTGCCAATCGTAGATATCTATCATCTAAAGATTGTGCATTATGCCAACCAACACGGAAAACCATGCGGAGTTCAGAGTACTTTTTTAGCTGTTATGTGTTAACCACAGACTAATAGCTTTTGCGTTTAACAACGTAATAAGATAGTGATAAAATAGAATAGCCATATTATATGAGACAACGTAACTGGTTATGAATCATAGTTTTAGTAAATAATTCTTACAGTAGTTTTATTAGGATGCGTTTCAAAACCGGGAATAATACATTAATTGCAAAATCGGTACAGAAATCTTAATTAGAACGTGAAAGGTTATTTCTCCTGTGTCGAAGTTGCGTTTTACAGCATGGCAGGTTAATCAAATATGTGTTCTGCGTTAGGGTCTAACCGCAGTGAAACCTTTGCTTAGAAGGTTACAAACACGCAAATACTCCGTCACTTGTCCAATTAGGACGTTAAATATTCTAATTAATCATTTAATTTGTACAGTAAACCCAGCACACAGGGTGTGATGAATTTTATTATTCAATTTGTATCTATTTCCGACCTGGGTTGAATTACACTCTGTATTTATTTTCGAACTGTATCCCACATATGTGAAAAGGCATCTTGTGATCAAATTGTCGTTCCTGAATTCCCTTACCCACACCACTTCAAATCAGCCCTCACATTAATGTTCGCGCCAGCTTCTAATCTTTTTCTAAGCATACCTTGGTGCCCCCCCTGCATATTCAGGCACCTATTGTGTGAAAGCTATTGCCCAGCGGTCATACGGGCACCCCATGCCCATTTAAAAAGGTAAGGTTGCTACAAAAACCCAATAAGAATATAGTCTAGCAAAAGCATAAACTGTAAGACTTAGATCTTAGGGAGCCATAGACATAGCGCCCTAGAATATTGTAATTACCATACAATTTATTTGTACCCATTCCTCTACAACGACGATCATTTTGGAAGACCTCGAATTATTTGAGTGATCTCATTATTCTACTGGTGTTACAGAACGCTACTACTTATCTTTTCCAATATAAAAACGAATAAAGTATAAATCATACATTCCTTAAAACCAATGTAAAAACAATGCGTTAAAAATTGCCAGATAGCTAATGTTGTTGTGTTATTTGTGATATACCAATATAAAAACCAAGTGTGTTCCGAGCCTGTTTTAAAGTCCTACCACTTTTATAATATTACAGAATTAAGCAGAATCAGGTCAAGGCGGCCGTAATAAAAAAATATACTTATTTTGTCTTCTTCTTCTTATCGTATGGTTGATGAACAACCTTGTGTCAGAGTTTAAACCGCCCGTAGGCCTCTGACATGGCTTTACACACCGTTGAAAATTCTCTCAGGTGTGCCGGTTTCTTCACGATGTTTTTCTTCACCGTTTTTAGCAACTGATAACTAATTTATAATACATTGGTAATATTATATGGAAAAGACATTGGTGCGTGCCAGGATTTGAACTTGCGACCTTTGACTTAGCAATCCAAAGGCCATACCACTCGGCTATCAGTGCTGTTACTTTATTTACTTTGTAAACGTTATGATATACAGTTTGTCACTTATGGGCAGAACTACTGACTGAGGGATTTACAGTAAAAGTACATCATCAATTCACCATGCTCCTACAACATGACCTTTTTCTTGTTATAAAAGCGAAGAGAAACAATGTACCTTATTACAATTACCTAGACGTATCCTTAGAGTACACTTATAGTACACATATACATATGTTAAGGTAAGGTTTATGTAGGTTGAAATGCCGTGACCTATCTACGGGGCAATGGGAGGCTACGGAGCAAGACGCTCGATGCTGTCGTAAGAGTTATAGCGGTTCGTATCTATTGAAGATATTTACAGAATACCATATAAGGAACTCTTAATTGCTAAAGAGTTAGGTACTTATGTATTTTGTAGGGTAATTATGTGCAGCTTTCTCTTAAGAAACATTTGAGGAATAACTAAGTAAAATCATTAATGGACTTTTGCAACATTATAAGTCGATGGAATATATCTTCGTGCCTTAATTTATATCAGCGAACCTATGTCTTTTAAGGAGATTTATATCAAACATACTTTGAAGCAGATTTTGAAACTGATAAATTTCTAACAGCAGAATATAAGCCCCAGGCACGTATTTCGAGTGGTTATCAGTTTATCTGCATAAGCCTTAGTTATCTCTCCTATAGAATTATGTATCGCATCTGCTCTAAAGAAAATAGTACAAGTGGCGGATTATACTACGCAGTGCACCTTTTATCTAAACAAAATAACTGCATTTAATTAATCTGAACAGAAATGTTTTGACAGACATGTAAGTAAATCAGTTGAAACTATTGACGTAACTTTTTGGTATAAATTACATATCCTTTATTCATATTACAAAATCTGGCTGGAGGCTCAAGCAGTTTAGCCTTTTTGTCCGGACGCCCCATAAGACCCCTCTCGGGGTCGCTGGCATGTAAAATATCCCGAAAAAAAAAAAACATATTACAAAATAAATTCTTATGTGTTGTATTAGTGAGTATTTATTATATAAGTAGCCAAATAGCAGTACGTTACGGGTAGGTGCGTTTTTCAAAGGTTTTCTAAGGAATAAAGGTAGTTTTACAGAATCAAAATTATATAATATTTCTATACGCTGAAAAATAAAAATTAGGTTGGATAAGGTTCTGTTTGCAAATTTCATTTTAGGGCGAAACTTAGAAATTATGTAGTAATTGGCCTCAAACCACGACGATTACTGCTGGGTAAAGCCTAAAGTTAACTCTGGGAAACTTGAAGAGACTGAAGTCAAATTAAGCAAATTAATATTAATATTTCCCTTTACTTGCTACTACTTACCTATCGCTAACTTTCTTCTTGCTCCTCTAGTTTGCACTACTGAAAATACCTGAAGGTCATCCCAAATAACTTATCATAGATATTAAGGTGACTGTCAAAATGAAATTCTACCGCTCTGATCTCAGACTGCAAAATAGCAATTCGTAAATACCAACCTTACCAAACTTTTCAACTGTGTGCTGCTCTCATCAACAATGCCGAAGGCATGGCGATTCAGCACCATAGTTCCGACCTATAAGGGAAAAGGGAGTAAGTAAGAGTGTAACAACTATCGCGGAATCAAGCTTCTTAGCCACGCTATGAAGTTGTATGAAAGAGTGATTGACAGCCGCCTAAGATTCCAGTGCACTTTATCTAAAAATCACTACGGCTTTGTACCTGGCTTATTCACCACCAATCCGAAGTTCGCCGTAATCTCGCTCGCTGAAGCATATCGCGTTAAAAACCGTATTTATACATATATAGGGATGCAAGATAAGTGGTGCGGACAGTGGTGGGAGTGGCCTAGTGCTGAGTGTTTTAAACACCCGGTTTATATCATTTAACACACCAGATACAGGCGACAACAGTCCGATACCCATCGATGGACAGCTGGTATCTGCAACCAATATAAGTATCTTGACAGTATGGTGCAATACACGTTGAACACAATATTCAGCACCGAATACCCGCGACATGGCTAAAAAGGCGAGAAGTAACTGGTGATACGTGTGACAAAAGCATGCCAGTCAAGCTCTTGTCTACTAGACCATTATACGTCCAGTCCTTATATACGGCAGCGAAACCTGGGCGGTTACTAAGAAGAACGTTCATACCATACAAGTTACTGGAATAAAGATGCTGAGGAGGATGTGCGGCGTAACCAGGCTTGACAATTGACTTAAATCCGCAATGAGTACGTGCGAGGAAGCCTCGATGTGCGCGACATCGCTGACAAGATGCAGGAGAGTAGGCTGCGAAGGTATGGTCACGTGAAAAGTCGGTCGCCTGACTACGTTGGGAACTTAGCACTGTAGCTTTCTATCCCCAGTCCATCCAGAGGAAGACCCAAAACCAGATGGAAAGGTGAAGTCTTAAAAGACACGAAGAAGTGCAAAGTCACCGAAGACAACGTCCAGGATAGAGCGAAGTGAAGGAAGCATGTAAGGAAAGCTGACCCCACAATCATGTGGGATATCTAGCTTGGAAGAGAGAGAGATAGAGAGAAAGGTTCCTGTGTGTTCCAATCTATAAATGTGAATATAAAATGCACGCGAGCAGGTCGCAACAGGCCCGCGAGCCGCGTGTTGCCAGATCCGAACACTAGTACAGTAGCAGAATCTGGATTTGTGCCCGGTTGATGACAATAGGCTCGCCGCCTATTACATTATTTACCTATACATAACTGGCAAGATGTGCGTGTACTGCACACCTCTGTCTTACCTCTGCTATTTTCTTGGTGTAATTAAATTAATTAACTGTTTTCTGTGTGTTCTTAATAGAACTTCTAAAGTTAACGTAATATATTAATGTAATGTAAATGATAAATGATTTTATTTCTGCAAATAGGTCTTAAAAAAACACTTTTACACGTCATTTTTTTTAAACTAGATAGATGGCGTCGGCATTTCCTAACTGACTACCTCTGAGAAGAAACGCCGAAACAAACTCAGGGGTCAATGTCTCGTTTAAAGTCCAGACAGGTAAAAATAATTTATGTGAGAACAGTGTAGGTGGTCTGAGAAGAAGGTCTTTTTAAGAAAGTACCACGGCGAGTTTTAGTCGACCTGTCCTTACAGACGCCCCGTCTCGTACCATCTGAAGGACATTTGGGTAGGCCGCTTGAAATACTCAAACCGTCACGTGAAAGAAAAATTAGTAAAAAAAAAGCAAATCCTACACAATGATCACATTTACAAATAATATAATTTCATGTCTGTTTGTACAATGTAAGTCGTCTGTGATGGTCTTTTGAAGAAAGCCAAAGCAGATTTGAGTAAAATGTCATTTTAAATACAGACAAAGAATATGCTAAGTAATTATTTTAAATTAACAGTTATAAATCTTCTATAGGATGAGGATGCCGTGTAGTATCCGGCCTAGAATAGACCATCCCCTTTCCTCCCGTGGGTGTCGTGACTGAGGGAAAATCAAGAAGATGGGCAGTAGCGTCTTCTGTAACTTGACCTCCAATACCGCGATTCCCAAGCCGCTTGCCAAGCATGGGGATTATGGCAACCCTCCCCCTCCCTCCTAAGGGGGAGGCCTTTGTTCAACAGTGGACGTCTTCCGGCTGATGATGATAATGATGAATGAGGATGATAGTGACACAATTCAAACAGGAATTGATGGTTGGGGTATATTTACGAACAGAGTCGAACCTATAAAACATAGATATTATTTTAGAGTGAACAGATTAAATACAGCTACAATTTTGGTTAAGCAAGTTTTTTTTAGAATTAAAATTCTTGTTGGTATAGAACTCGTATCAAATGGAATTTCAACTATTTGGCTAAAAATACTGCATCCCAACGAGCTCAGCTATATGAAACAAACTCTCGAGATAAGAATAATATGCTGAAGGTCCGACTAGCTTTTAAATGATGCATATTTTCAGGAGCTGTTATTGCAATTAAGCCAAATTTATAGAAAAAGTTTAGTGTACTGTCAGTACTAAATAAACAACAGCTTTTTTCTTTTTATTAACCGACTTAAAAAAAGGAGGAGGGCTTTTTGTTTTGTGTGTGAAAGGATTTCAAGTACTAGTCTCACAAAAATCGGATGAATTCTAGACACCACTAAAAATCGTGAAATAAAAAAAAAAAAACCTCCTTCAAAATACTCAAAAGTGAAAAATAATATTTTATCACATCACTTTACGTAAGCGAAGTTGAAGTCGGTAAGACGTGTAAGACCTGCCAGTTTTAGCTTTTAATTTAAACCAAACAAATCCCAATCCTTCCCTTGACAGACAACTATACTGAATTTTTAATGTAACAGTGCGTAATAAAGAGAGCAGGTAAATAATATAGAAATAATAATTTATACCTCTGTCTCACCTCTGCTACCCACACACACACCCGTGAAAGCAACACGATCTTAATGTAATATTATACCATGTGTTTATAATGATCCATATTATTAAACAGAAAGTCTTGTATATAAAATTATACTTGTTCGTGTTTTTCCAAGTAATCAATATACAAGGTAGGCGGACAAAACTTTGAAATTTATTTCCCAGCTTTATTAAAACTTACAAAATATTATAAGTAACGCCAACGAAAAAGATATAAATTATGAATAAGCAACAGATTAACTTGAGATAAAATCTAGAAATAGGTCTCTTTTATCTTTACCTAAAAACTGGGTCAAGTGCGAGTGGGACTCGAGCATCGAGGGTTTCGTTCAAACTTTAAATTATGTTTACAACAATAACATTTTTCTAACGAAAAGATAATGTACTAAATTCACAGAAAAACTTAACTTGCCGTTGGAAAACTGTTACCCCAATATATTGAAGTAGGTAGCGGTTAGATTATCAACTGCAAACAAGTTATTCTTATTTTTTATGCGATACAACTTCAAATTTACAGGTTTTCAGATCTATTCCTTTTCTTGTGCTGTAAGCTAACGCTTCTTGCCAAATTTTATGCTTCTAGAACAACGGGAAGTACCCTATAGAATTTAAGTATGAAAATTGTTAAAATAATCAGCATAAATGCATGTATCTTTTGATTGCATTGATTTAGAAGTTTCATATTTTCACGGCTTCAAGGGATTGCTGTCCCTTGAAGCCGTGAAAATATGAAGTATAAAGTTGCAATTAATATCAAATACTCGGGAGTATTTGATATTAATTGCAACTTTATACCTTCATGCGTTCTTGAGAAAAAAGGGTTGACAGACCGACAAACAGACAGACGGACAACAAAGTGATCCTACAGGGTTCCGTTTTTCCTTTTGAGGTACGGAACCCTAAAAAGTATTTTACAAACTACATTGATTGAAGAGAACGATCTTGTTATGGAATCTTCACAATGTAACTTACTTTTGTTTTTCAGATTTCAATTACTACAATTAATATCTTGAACTGATTTAATCGATATATTCCTTACGAAAATCTTAAGGGTTGTTTTCACTCGTTCCTGCTTCGTTAATTCATGTAAAAATTATAAAAACAAACACCACCGAACTAATGAACTTTTAAGTTATACTAATTTAATTTTGCATGATCTAAAGCAGGTAACACCTACATTATGTAAAGATGGTCGTGTTCTACAATCGCTGAAATAGCATGCAATATTAATTTACACAAATAATAAGCTAATTATTATTAGCTTTCTACTGGAAGATATGCCACTTTTGATACGTATATACTTATATGTTACCGGCAATCTGTATAATACAGGTATTATATACAATACCCAGGCTACTCTGGCAATGTTTGAATATGAAATATTACGAATATTATTGCCCAGGTAGGTTGCTAGGTATTTGTATACAATTCCTAGGGCTTGTAATGAGTAACTGCTCGTCCACCGGCAGTGTGTAAAGTAGGTAAACAGATTCTAGTCTATATTTTTAAATGTTAGATATATACCAAGTACATACATTTTTTTCGATTCATTCATTCATAGTAAATCTTAGAGCAGATTTGGCGATGCTCGTTCTCTGCAAAAACGTTTTTATCGTAACATTTTATCCTTCTAACTCACAGCATTTATCGCAACCATTTTTAAAGTTATCAACTGAGAACTGATTACCCTTTTCTAACTTTTTATACCTACCTTTTGTAATTTTTAAACGACTTAAAAAAAGGAGCTGGTTCCATATTAGTTTGAAAGTATTTCTTTTTTTTTGTTGAAAAAAATATACCCCCGAATTGGTCCCCTATAAAGATTGTCATGATCTGATAATGAACTTCGGAGGTATGTGACGGAACTTCTTATAACATCATAGCAGAACGTCATCCAGATATCAATTATCTCGTGCTAACTAATGCTTTGTTTTTACGTATGACTATATGATGACTGAAGACTAATAAAGGGGAGGGGGTGGGATGCGTTGATCCCCTCCCCCCACCACCACTTTCCAAGATTAATAATATGTTCTTATCTTGTGAGGTATTGTTTAAAAGGATTTTTATGATGATTTCATTATTAACCTTACAACAGCCTGGGGGGATTAATCAAAGGCACCACATAAAATCGTGAAAAAAATGTTTTTAATAAAAAATTCCGCCTTCGAACCATCTTCAAAAACACGAACTCAAAAGCGAAAATTAATACTTTACTCACTTTACTTGACATAAGCAAAGATGAATCGGCGCCAAAGGTCTGAATGAGTTAATGAATTTTTGAATTTGGCACCGACTTCAACTCCGCTTATGTAAAGTGAAGTGAGTAAAGTATTATTTTTCACTTTTGAGTTCGTGTTTTTGAAGGCTGTTTTTTATTTTATTTTATCTACTCTCAACTCAATCTCTTTACAGCCTTTAAAACGTTTTTATTTACGTCATAGGAATAAAATGTAATTGGCATATTAACATACTTACTTATTATGAAAATTCTATAAACAAACTTGAAAACTTATCGTTCAAACTCTTGATAAGATTATGGGATCTCCGGCCCAGCTTGGGGTCCTAAGAACCACAAGTGACACCACCAGACCAAATGTCGCCTGTTGTCGTCAGTTGCCTTACATTTGCTAGGTTTCATTCCTCATTTTCTTTACAGTTGTTACTGTCCGTAGTTCAGTCATAAAAACTATCGAATATCCACTACAGGTAACGGGCCTTCGTATACCACTAATTTTCAAACTGTCCAATATGTCTCTATCCATTTATCGATCGTCATATATAGGTGTAATAGACTTACCCTCTTTAACATATGGATTTTTATGTGTTCGTACGTAGCTAGGCTACCGAGCAGATGAGTCGATCTGCGAGGTTAAGTTTTGTGATGGGTGACCGCTTTACATAACAAGAGTCAAAACCCTTTCGTATTTCGGAAGGCACGTTAAGCCGTTGGCGAGGTTCCTGCACCGGATCCGTGCGGAAGAAACGCCCGGGTGTCACCATTGCGTGGACAGCCCGGAGGACACGGTGGAGCACACTTTGGAGGTGTGCCCCGCTTGGGAAGAGCATCGCCGTGTCCTCGTGGGGGCGATCGGTGGCGGTGATCTCTCGCGCCGGGCCTTGGTACAGGCCATGGTCCGGAGCGAGGAGGAGTGGCAGACGGTCGCCTCCTTCTGCGAAGCAGTAATGCTAGCAAAGGAGGAGGCCGATCGCGTGAGGCAACGATCCTCACGCCCCAACCACCGCCGGGATTCGGATCCCGATTTCCGGCCACCGTAGGCGCGGGCTTGCGGTCGGTGAGCAATGGGTGGCTCGCCGTCCGACCGTCCGGTAACCATCCGGACCGAGCCCAAGTCGTCGAAGGCGCGTACTGTTTCACGCGCGCCTCAAGGAGATGTCAGCAACTGTAGGGGCCCATCAGGGTCGAAGCCTACTGGGGCCAAGGGTCTGATTCTGAAAGGAAGACTCGGCCGTGGTACGAAAGGCAACGAAGGAACAGGAGTGGGTTTTTAGTCAGTAAAAGTCTGACACTATCTCCCGCTCCGCCCAAGAGCGGGGGATGTCATAAGATGATATTCGCACCGAAAAAAAAAAAAAAAAAACTTTAAGCCGTTGGTCCTGCGTTGTTATAGGACTACGAGAGCGAGAAGGAGTGCATCTCTGTATGCGCGGATATTTGTGCACTATAATATTTTTTGGTAGTTGGCTAGTCTTAGATGAGATAGGCCGCCGTGGCAAGAGTTCATTCATGTGAAAATAAGGTAATATCATCATAAAAATTATGCCGATATATCAAAGTTGTAATTCAGTGCAAAGTAATCAGACCAGTACCTACACAGTCTACGATTCCTAGCTGTAACATCACCTGCTTCCATATACCAGATAAAATTAGGTATAATGGCTAAATTGTACAACACGTAAATAACTTAAAATTATTTAAAAAAATAATTAAAATTACTATTATTTGTCGGTAATGGTGGTACAAAAAGAATATTAGAAAAAAATATGTGTTTCGTTCTTTTTCATTCGTATCGTGAAAATAGCATTAGGTACCTATCTATATGCTAAAATTAATACAAATATGACAGACTTTAATTCAATAGTCACATTTTTTCCATAATAAGTCATTGATTATTTAATTTACTTTTAGTGATGAGAGAGCTTATAGATGTATTGCTTAGTGCTACGAGATGGGTAAGACGGTTAACATTCAAAGCCGTATAATACAAACAAAGTCTCTAGTGTGAGTTTTTCAATAGCTCATTTTTTCATTTGTTCATCTGCATATAGGTAACGATGGATAACGCAGTTAGTTATGGAGGTTTTTTACCGCCAGCTTAAGTAGGGTTGAATTCACAGTTTTTAAGTACGATAAGTAAAACTTATCCATTAACACTTTTTATTATATCATACTTACAGGGACAGGTTGATTAGGTAGCCTATAGGTATGCTATTCCACGGCCACATTTCAATTGTTCATTCATAAGAATTGGTCATTGGTATAATAATGTACGTAAAGTATGTAAAGTACTAAAACTACTAATTATGTTGATGCATAGAGCGTTGGTCGATCTTCCAGATTATGTTCTACAAAGTGACACCCACGTTTACTAAAGGGATGGTTTATTGGCAAGAAATACCATACAGCATTTTGGCAAAATAGTCACTAGCATATAACTTTATATGACATTTACAAAAATGTAGGTCAAGTTAATTGTAATATGGATGGATGAAATAGCACAGCAAAACTCCAGCATACTCCTGTCTTGTGAAAAGAAGAAATAAATAAAAATAAACAATTCTGATTATTATTAATTAATTCAGTTAAAGAGTTATTACGTTATTAGTTAGTATCTTACCAACTACTTTTGTTAATATATGGTTTTTAAGGTTTACAATTGTATTTACAAATCTTAGATTCATTAGTTAAAGACACAGTAGAGTAAAGTAAAAGCAAAAAGTAAAGAAAGAGTAAGTAAAAACGAATAAATCTAAGTATCAAATTTTTAATAATGAAAATGGTATAAACATGTTACGTCTCTAGGACCAAACACAAAATCTAAAACATTTACCCAATCAATACATATAAATAAAATTGGAGTGTCTGTTTGTAACATCAAAATAACTGTTTTTTTAGGGTTCCGTACCTCAAAAGGGAAAAACGGAACCCTTATAGGATCACTCCGTTGTCCATCTATCTGTCAGCCCTTTTTCTCAAGAACGCGTGAAGGTATAAAGTTGAAATTAATATCAAATACTCAGGTCTGCTGTCCCTTGAAGCCGTCAAAAAATGAAACTTCTAAGTTAACGCAATCAAAAGATACGAGTAATTATGTTGATTGTTTTTACAAGTTCCACTTTCAAAACCTATAGGGTACTTCCTGTTGACCTAGAATCATAAAAAAGAAGCATTAGCTTACAGCACAAGTAAAGGAATAAATCTGAAAACTGTAAATTTGTAGTTACATCACACAAAAAATAAGAATAACTTGTTTGCAGTTGATAAACTAACCGCTACCTACTTCAATGTATTGGGGTAACAGTTTTCCAACGGCAAGTTGAGTTTGTCTGTGAATCTATACTTAATATTATAAAGCTGAAGAGTTTGTTTGCTTGAACGCGCTAATCTCAGGAACTACTGGTCCGATTTGAAAAATTCTTTCAGTGTTAAATAGCCCATTTATCGGGGAAGGCTATAGGCTATAAAATATTCGAAATCCACGCGGCGAAGTCTCGGGCGGAAGCTACTCGTAGTTTAGTATATTATCTTTTCGATAGAACAATGTTATTGTAAACATAATTTAAAGTTTGCACGGAACCCTCGATGCGCGAGTCCCACTCCTACTTGACCTGGTTTTAATATCTGGACATGAAAGTATACATATGAAAAAACAATTTAATTTTTATTTGTCTGTCTGTCTGTTTGTTCCGACTAATCACTGAAATAGTTTGACGGATCTTGACGGGACTTTCACTGGTTGATAGATGAAGTTATAAGGTCTAATAATAGCTACTTTAAAAATATTTAGCCAGCTAGCTAAGAGAATAAAAATTCTTACTCATATTTCACGTGTTTGTGTCGTTGGAAACTCGATCTAGGATTATTATAGCTTTTTATATGGTGCCGTAAACAATATTATAAGTAAAGTCGTGGGAGGAAAAATGAAGAGTACCATGACTAGCAAATTTTATTGTTATGTAGCTGTGGAGAACTGATATCGAAGAAATCTGTAGAACTAACTTGACTCACAAACATGTGACTCACCGTCAACTATAAAGCTTACGCTTTTGTAAGCAGAAAAGTTAATTATTTCTTGTGAATCAAAGATATAATAATGACGCATCAAACAAAATGTAACAGTTTTATTTATCATTTTGTTTTAAAATCACTTCCGTTCTTCCCACACGCATTTGTTACGGCAATTTAAATTAAAACCTAAAAGTGAAATCGCTTCTCATTAAATTTCGATTACTACTACTACGTGTTACAGAGTCTGAATCTAACATGTCGATAGAGCCTTTACCAATATAAACAAAAAAAACAATCGGCTTATTGACAAAACTGTTATAAATAGAATGTTGTGTAAACATCAACCTTTGACACTTCGATAGCACAGTATAAATACATGGTGCTCAACCGCAATAATAAAAGTATTAAATATACAACATATCGATCGGAATTAGCAAGAAATATATCATATATTCCAATTCGCGATTTTATGAAAAATATTTGGTGTGATATTATGTGATGTAAAGATTGTGGGGTAAATGGCGTGACGGCAGGCCCGAGCCGTGGGCGGGCGGGCTGCGCGGCCTGCCGGCGACGCGCCGCCTCCAGTAGCTGCCCGCCGCCGCGCCAGTCGCACGTCCGCGCCGAGACCAGCCTGCCCGAGCGCGTCGCCCTGTGCCCAGCGCCGCCGCCTCCGCCGCGCGCCGGCACAACAAACTCGAGCACCGTGCCCTTGTTATACTATGTGCCTCTAATAGTTCCACCTCGACAAGGACGCACGCAAGGATCGCACTGACATCAAGTAAGTTTATGCCGCTTCTTTAAAGCTCACATTGCCTGCTCTAACCGTTCGTTTATGTTTATTTTATACCGCTTTTTTCTTGCTTATTTATTATAAATTAATAAATATTATAATTATGGACGTCAAATTGTTTTCTGTAATTATAGACTTTTTGTTTGCTAAAATAAAAGTAATTGCGGTTATTATACTTTGGGCTTAAGTTTTAATGGTTTGCTTTTAAATTTTAGTATTCTAGCGTAACATTACTCTGTAGCTTATTATTATTTGTACAATAGACTCTTCAAATATAACGGTTTGCGTGCTTTTATATAGTTGATTTATGGTAATTTGTACTATGTAGAATATGTAGATCTATTGCTTAGTGTTTATACAATATTTATAAAGCAAAAAAGAAAGAAGAGTCCGGGATATGTCAATAATATCAAGTTTTATAACTGAATCGATATAAGGGACATACAATTATTACTCGGAAATTAATAATTAGGATTATTGATAATGACATAAATGTCAGGTAACTAAATCTAAACAGATAGTAGGTTAAGCACTAAGAAAAATGTATACCGTAAAAGCTCTTGACTGAGAACTGGCGTCGGCTTTCTAAGGTCACATTGAAGAACATAACAAAATTAAACCTTATGACACAATGCAGTAATGAGAAGCCCATTTAAATTGAAATCCAAGAAAAAATATTAATATCTATTATCTCAATATCATCCCTTAAAAACATGAAAAAATTACACGAAGAAAATGCCTTTCGTTGGTAGAGAAAATACAAGATACAGCTGTAATAATAATATTCTGTTCATATAGTCCCAGGTGAAGAAAATATTCAAATTTCAAAAACCCTAAAACATGATTTGTATTTCGTTTCGATGGGAATTGGTTCAACAAAAGTTTGTTTTTTGTCAGGTGGTCTTGAATAGCATGTTGTAAATATTTTTATAGTTTCAGTTTCATTTGCTTATGAGAAAAATACTTACTACCTTACATTATCGCATCTTACTTAGATTCGATTGTAAGAAGGATAATTTGAACAATGATTGATCATCTGAAATGATTAATTACTGTAAGATGTGCGTGTCATGTTTTGAGAAATGGTTGTTCATACAATAGCATCGTCTTGACGTAAAATAACTCAGCTACGAGTATCTACACCTTTGCTGTCTACCGAGATAGCAGAGATATGAAAGGCGTAGCGGACAGGCCGTTCCACTGCCAGGCTTTATAAAAGCTTATCTGAGCTTAAGCCATGATTTTCAGTTTATGAGCAAAACTCTGCGAAACGGAAAACATGTTATTCGGTTGCCACTGAATTTTCAGTTACAGGCGCTATCTCATTTAAGATAAATGTTCACTAAACAGGAAAATGACATTGACTGGATATAAAAAATTATTTTACAGTCATTGAAGCTATTTAGTTATTTTTATTTATTATTTACCTTTTAAATAATAATCAAATCGATACAACTTTGAATAAAAGTACTCATTAACTAATTGTTCTTCATCAATGGAGAAGAACATTCTTAAAATACCTTATTCCTTCTCGTCTTGGAAATCTTTAAACGTAACGTACGATAGGTAGATAAGAGGAATAGGACTTCAACTGATTTTTATTGAAATCAATTCTTGGTTTATAATTTTATATAGACGATATTTAAAAATATTTTCTTGATTTCATGAATAGTAATTATCATAATAACTTAGACTAATAGCCGAAAATATTAATTTATCTGAAACCCGTAGGGAACTAAATTACTATGGATATTTCAATCAAAATCAATATTGTCTGGTTGGTGATGCTAGCTAGGTTCAAGAAGTATAAATAATCCAAATTATACCTAATCGTAGTAGAGTTCTATTTATAGTATTTTTATGCATGACGTCATATTACTCGTACCATCCATATACATGAACAGTAGGAATAAAAAATAAGGTCCGTTAGTGTTTCATTCATGTTAAGTAACACAATGAATAGGCCGAGGGTCGGCCAACCGCAGCACCAAATATATTCCTTTACACTTTGTATTGTCACTGTTATATAAAGGAGATGTATTTTCATCTTGTTAAAGGGTTACCTTTAATGTACATACACGTTTTTCATTGATACATATAATAATGTCAAGACAAACGTCCTCTCTAATTTCTATAGATAATATTACACCTACATAAAATGTTATCGCATTACCTTGTAATTAAATTTAATATAATATAAGGTAACTTAAGATAAATCTGAAGGTGAGCTTGTTGTTAAAACTTCTCAGGAAAGAAAGCTGCCCACGTTTTCCTACGTAATAATTATTATTCTCTGGTTTCAAACATCCTGTGATTATAATTATTGTATAGAGTTGAATTTGATGTATGTTTTATTTTTATGATAAGACTTGAAATAGTCAAAAATGTGCTATAACGTAATACTTTTGAGATATTCTTAACATTTTGATCTTTTACTCTTCTAAAAGCAAAATTTTTCTTCGGCGGGTTAAATGCAAGATACTTTGCTTAGTCAGTACTTTCATTAACTTAAAAGATACCTGAATTAGAAATAATCTTCAAGATCCAGATAGAATTAGTTGAAATGAAAGTAAATTTAAACTTTTTATTTTAGTTCTAATTAATCTTTAGTGTCATTTTCAAAAGAAAAACAACAACGTTAATTAAACACATTTGTGAAGTAAACGTTTTACAAGTCATTCCATTGGTCAGGTAAGTCGTCAATTCGAAGAATAGCTTTATTAGTAATTTAAAAAAACAATCGTGGCGTAATTAGTTCATTTAGATTTGAGGCGAAAAAATCCCGCTCCGTAATAATAGGGTCAACGTTCTTTCTAAGCCTGGTTTAGCTACTTAGCAATACTAACAACTTGACTAAAACCTTTATTTTTTACTTCTAGAAGAAAATTAATAACCAAGTTGAGAGTATGCGTATGAGTTAAAAAATCCTCCCAAAGTTTAATTCATTTTACATTTATAAGCTTTGTCATGAATTCATATTTTTATTTATGAATCGGAAAATAACTTCATGTGGATTGAAAACAATCTGCTCGATCGAAATTTAAAGTGGCGGAAGATATGCATTTTAATTGTATTTGTAACCCTACAGCAATTTATTACGTTATTTTTTACATATTTGTTTCATTATGTTCTCATAATTAAAAAAAGATATTTATTTCTTTATAGAGGTATATTTAATGCATTGTTTAAAGAGGTTTAAGTCAATTACTGAAAGGAATCTAAGCTTAAGAAAAAGATAGTATGCAGAAGAAGCTTCTTACGAGGGTAAATCATTACAGATTTACCCTCGTAAGAAGCTATTTATAATATTTTGTTTGTTTTACTTAGTATAATGTAGATACTTTTTTTGTAGGCGATATATGAATAATTATGCTATAGTAAGGCTCGATTGCCAGATCAAGTGAATAATTATTTAAGTTTATTACAAATAACAGTCGCTAATCTATAAGGTTTTTTGTAAAACTTAGACTTAGGCTTAGTTAGACTTTGCGTGAGGCAGGATATACAAAAGTTATTTACAACAGTTAATTTTTTCTCAATGTCGGTGATCACATTCTATTAAAAATCTTGAAAGCACACTATTCCCAGGGAGACAGTAACTTTGTTTTATTGAGAGAGCACCAGGTAAAGTTTTTCTAACATTCCAAGGGACCATTATGTAAACAATCTTAGGGCCTCTCTTTACCTTATTTCCATTTTTATGGTATAACGTAAAATACTGTTTAAAAAGTGTTATTGACTTTACCATTTTAGAATGAAGCCAGTTTTCAGTACCTACTTCCCAACAGGACTCATAGTGCTAGATATATTTCAGTAGTACCTAATATGTTATTTCAGCAGACACACATACAAAAACATAACCCTCCTTCTGGCGCAGTCGGATAAAAACACATGTTCACAAAAGTCTGAAAACTACCATGGGTACCTAACTACCTCGTACTATTTCAAAGCATAGTTTAATGGCCGTTTAAAACAAAAATACTTTATTTACTGAGGACCTAGAAGGCACTAAGTGCTAAGGATCATTTTCAAAAACAGCGCTGTCGATGTTAGTTTCATATAATTATTCAAAAGAAACTTCAAATTATTGTTGTAATATGAATATTACCGCTGCGGAATACAATCCCAAACAAATTGCCGCAACGAATTTTAAGGGCCTATTAAAGTCTTAAAATAGGCGGCTGTTTCTACAAATTTTAGGTTGTTAAGATTGGGTGCAAATACCGTGCGTAAAACACTCGGGAATGTTCGGCAATAGACAATAGTTCATGATGCTTAAATGTGATCCATTCTGGTTCACTCGGCACCTTCATTAATAACGTTATTCACGAGAGACCTGGGCGCGACGTTAACTGTTTAAATTAATTAAACACCTATACGTAGTGTAAGGCGGTCTATGTGCACCCTGCAGCTCCCAGCTAGTGTCGTAACGTAGGCAGCGCGAAGTCTAACAGAATCTAACAAACTTGTCCCAAGTGACCAAGAGAAGAGTTCTAGAGTGTTCACGGCTAGCTATTGCGGCGGTGTCCCGTTGTGATTAGCACACCAGCCTTGATACCTAGATTACTTAAATAAACAGGTACTTACTTATGTAGAATGATTGATTTAACAAAGATATGGTTATAACATAATATATAAAACTTAAGATTTATATATAAACACAAAATACAATAAAAAACTATTAAGCAATGAATAAAACCACGCTGTGTTTAAGGTTTTTATAACATATTGTACGTACCTACACTATATTACTCACTACTAAAGTCCTTATATGTCAAACTACCAGTTTACCAGCCTGTAACCACCTGTTTGAAATGACTAGTTTCATTTTAGAATTATAAATAAATGCAATCGTCTTTATCTCAATTAAAGAAAAAGGTTAAATCACAAGAAAAGCGGCTCTAGTTAGTAGAAAAAATTACCTACATTTATAACTTGAATGAGACAAAGTTGAGTAACTTGAAGGTAACCCTCGTAAAAACACCAACTCGTTTTAATTCTGAGCAAGTATCATTTTCTAAGACAATTTAATAATACTAAATATAAATTGTTAGCATAAGGTTCCTTCCCATTTAATCTAATAAATATTTTTAAAATAGAAATCTTGGGTTTCTTTTATAGTTGCAGTTATTAAGTAAATGCGTGGCCAAAGCCTCGAACGTGCTGCAAATGTATGTCTACTTAACTTCTTCTTTTATAGAAATGTGTAATGGATCCCATGATGTGTCGGGTACGTTTCGGGATTACCGGGGAAACACACTGGTGTCCTTTGCTACGCTAGAACAAATCCTGAGGGAAAACATGCCTCTTTTAAACACCTTTACTATGTTTACGACATCATGTGCTGTTGTTGCTGCTTCATGGATTTGTCGTGCCGAAAGGTCACGACCGCTCAACTGTTTGTATATAGATTTATTATTAGCCTTCGTAGCGACTGTCAAATTGTCCATTAAGTATAGTGCGGCCGGTATAGCTAACTATCGTCATCCATAACCTTTGCTGCTACTATGAATAAACTTCTACTTTTATATTCCATTCAGTGTCAATGTCTTACTCTACTGGCCATAAAATGAACAAACGAGTAAAATGTTTTAATCAATCTTTAAACGATCAAAATAATTTCTGAAATATATAACTAATACCAAGCTTAGACTATCTATTTAGTTCACTTCTTAAAACATTAAGATCACGCAAGAAAAGACTACTTATTAGCGCATTCCTGTCACTCAGTTGGGTACCTTTATCCGCGCGCTCAAGTACTTATTATTATCATTAATGTTGTATGCCAGTATTACAACAGACTAGAATAAACAAGTAACAGCATTAGAGCCAACGAACTTGTGTCATTTATGGTCACTTTGTACGTTTTATTAATACTACTGCAACTGCTAATAGAAAAAACTAATATAATATTTAGCATTTAATTATCTTTTTTTTCAAATGGATGTTGCCTGAGGTGGGGTTTCGAATATTTTATAATTCTCTGCAATATGGTCAAGTACCCAAACATGACTCGTACTACCCGCATAAAATGCAAACAAGAGAAAGCCAAGACATAGATAGCTCAAACAGTAAGTTAGCCAAATATTATTTAAGTAAAATAATGAGGATACTATTAAAAAAAAAAATTGCCAAATAAACATTTTAAGGTACAAGTCAAATAAATAAAATATGTTGTCAAAGCTTTAATTTAACATAAACTGCAGAATTTGTGAAAGCGTGCAATTTGAAAAATACGTTTGGAGCCATTTACTAAGAAAATTTTAGTTAAGTAACCGCGTAGAGGTCATTGTCATCGCCAAAGGAAATAGAACCATATTTTGAAATAAAACTAAATTTAATTATTTGATTTATTTGCCAGATTCCATTATTTTAAAGAAAGAGCACTCCCGCTAAAAGTGCTATGTATTTATAAAATGAATACTTCTACCTTTTCATTTTAAGTAAACCTTAATTTAGTCACGACCTTTTCATTTACCAAAAGACAAATAAGTCAGACATTGTAAATATAAATACCTACTGTATTTACCAAGATGTTTTACCTACATAGCTCGGCTCATGTAAACACGTATACCTATATCACATATCATGCTTGGATTTATTTGCTGATTCATTCAGAAGGGAATAAATTTTCCGAAGGCTGGAGATATTCGTTACGATTTGATCCTGGATGATACGTCGACAAGTCACGGAAAAGGGAAATCAAATAGTCTCTTGGAAAATTTGTTCCAACTTCATATTATTACGAAAATAACAGCAATCACGTATTATTACTTACGCTTTTTTTGGATTTAGGTGACATACTTGTTGCTAATTCCTTTCCATACAAAATCGACTGTAATTGAATAATGTACCTAAACAGAAACAAACGCAAGAAGCGCGTGTCGGAACACATTAGATAGTTAGTCGTTAGTCATTTTCTCATATAGCTTTTTCCTACCTATATCTATATGAGGACACTTTTGTAATATTCTGTAACTGAAGCGATGTTAACCTAACGGCCTAACGGTCATCATATTACACATAGATCAATGTATTTTAAGGGAGTTCACAACGCGAGGCACTATATCATTGTCAGAGTTAAGTTAAATTTGCGATTGAAGTAACAGTATTCATCCATCCATCTCAAAATTGCACATTTGAGATGAAATGTAATTTTCTATATTTTACCATTTTACTATACTATGGATAATACCATAAACAAAAAAAAATCAGTTTGTTTATTTGTCTTCTTCCTATTATCGTATGGTTGATGAACAACCTGGTGTCTGAGTTCAAACCACCTGTAGGCCTCTGAAATGGCTATACACACCGTTGAAAAATCTCTTAGATGTTCCGTTCCTCACGATGTTTTTCTTCACCCTTTTTTAGTAACTAATAACTAATTTTTAATACGCACATGAATTCGAAAAGACATTGGTGCGTGCCGGGATTTGAACGACCTTTGACTTGGCAGTTCAACGGTCAACCCACTCGGCTATCAGTGATTGTTTATTTATGACCAGTTATTATATTCCGGTTCACATCATGTTAAACTAAAAAGTACCTAATGTGTTTTACTATCTCACTTAAGTAAATAATTACATACATAACATCAAGCCTATAGTATACCCCCACATGTCGCCAGTTATGTTATAGGTCCCAATGCAATGGGGGCGAGCCTATTGCCATCAACCGGGCACTAATTTAGATTTCGGGTGCTTCTGAGACTTGCCTAATTGAAAAATCCAATACACTTTGCCCGACCCGGGATTCGAACCCAGGACCGCATGCTCAGTAGTCGCGTTTAGCGACCACTAGACTAACGAGGCGGTCTCAAATTTTGTCTCTCTGAGTCTGTTTTCAAATTTAGTTACCTAGTCAAGAAAGAGAATTGTAACAATTTTAATTATGGAGGTTTGGTTTCCAATAGGATTGGTATCCTACGTCTTTTAAAGTAAATATAAATTTTAATAAAGCTCTGCTGGTACTTCCAGTAACCGGCATCGCTGCGGACACAGAAAGTGGTTTTATTTTAATGCTCTTAAAATAGAACCCCAAAAGTACTTTCCATAAAGTCCACAGAATAAACATTACACTTTCACTGTAAGTTTGTGAAAACAATCCAATTTAACTATAACTTTTGCAAGATTCTCTGAGAAGAGCCGACTTGGCCAAAAAGAAACACAATGCTTTACTATTGTTAGTGGTGTCTTCGGTTATATTCACAGTAGTTTTAAAAGTCGTGACAGTAAATATTAATAGTCTTTTTTTATTTTAACATTAATATTTTTACTTGTAAGTTAAGTTACCTATTTTTTTATTCGATCATTTTGGTTTAAAAAGCCAAATAACTTAATTGCACACTGCACTTCTAAATGAATTATTGTGTATTTTTTGTGTAGTTCCTATTTTAAGAATAAATCAATAGCCTAATAATATATAGTAACAACAAAAACAACTCAAGTTCACCAAGTACAAACCTTGAAAAGCTTGAAGTTAGGTACCTACGTATTCGCTACGAAATGACAATTTATTACCCGTTATACTCTATTAATTGTCATTTATACAGAATGAGTTTATACATAATAATAATTTCCAGTGAAAGTTCAAGCCAACGTTTCACAATGACACATCGCGTGATAATATACATATGTGCAGGAAAATATATAGGTTATCGTTATAATTAGGAGAATTGTACGTTCACCCCTAGGGAATGGAATAGATATCTATGGTCATACGTGGGTGGACTTCCAGATCTGAGCCTCTAGTATAAGTTTTGTCGATATGTAACTGAACTACCGCGATTGTGTTTTTCTTTTGTTGAATGCTATATAAACAAAATAAGAACGCTATCGCTATAGTTTGATTAACTTTCATCAACACATAAAGTAGAGACTGTGCGTTCATAAAAACGCTACGGGTCGTAATTCTTTAACAATAAGTTTGTTTGATTGAATAGTACCTATATACCTATGTCTTTGAATCTTCTGAGACCATGGCTATTATTAAATATTCAGGTACACTTTACATTCTCTAACCGAAAAAAACGACGACCTTTTAAGATGATGACTCGCACATCTATCTGTCACAGTCTTTCTGACAGGAGATGAATGATTAAATAGACTTAGAGCTGTATGATAGATATTATAGTGCCTCTAACATTTAACTGATTAAGTTTTTTTGTTCATCCGTATTATTTTATTCAAGTTTTTTAATACCTATTCATAATTAAAAAATATTTTTCCTTTTTTTATACGTAACCCTTTTTATTGATATGAATGTAATTTTTTTTTATCTAAAATGTAGGTACGAAGTATTCTAAAAGATTTTATCATCAAAAATAACTGTTAAACTAATTAAAACGGTACGCGTAGTTACGTAGCCTACCGTAGCGATCCTGAAAATTAGGCTTTATGAGGGTGTCAAAGTGGCTTCAGTACATAACGTTGTAGCGCCCGCAGGACAGTGTAGCGACAAAGTTATTTGATAGTAACGAGGCAATGTTTAACGAACACTACAAAGTTGCCGAGCCGGCCCGACACATACGAAATATATTATATATCGCCGGAAATAAACCTTTAAGCTGAATACTTGTCATGTATTAATATTCTATGCAAGACATCATGAAAACTAGGCCTAATAGCACTTCTAAATATTCTATCGTCTTACATATGACCGAAGTCGTTTGAAGATGTGATTTTATTATTAAATTAGAAGATACGTAAACTGGATACATACATTATTTCTACGACAAAGGGACCATAACATTATTTTTAATGATAAGAACTTTCCCTGTTTCTTCGACTTCGGCGACATTTTAATTCAGACAAGACAATTTTTACAGTAAAGATAAGATAAAAACATTATATTAAAATGGGTCTATTTAAAAGTAGTAAGTGCTTTATGATCGTCATATATTACAGCCCCCAAAAAGTAGAGCCTATTTCAAATTTTATTTCGCAAACATACTTTGTACTTTACTTTATTTATATTTGTAGGACAAGCTGAACGAACTCCTTTAAGATCCAAAATCTCTACCCGGAATCGCCGAAGGCAATGAAGATCCCCGAGAAAAATATTTAACTGTCATCGAACTAAGAAATTAATATGCAAGAAACAAAAGGTCTGGCTATGTTACTAACTTAAAATACCTAAATAGGTCGTAAGCTTGAAATTTCGTCTTTAATGAGCAATTAAGTTGACAACCGAGATTGTAGAATAATATGATGCAGTTATTTTTTATTGTGGTTAATTAAGCAATTATCTAAGTAAATAAACCATAGCAAAACAATGGAATGCTTTTAAATTAAAATTGTACGCACTTTATTTCATTTGAAGTATATGTACAATTTAGAAGCTGTCATTTGTAAGAAAGCGAACAAAAATAAAATAATTGAAAACTTTTCAGATGTACATTTTAAAAGCAACACACCGAAATCGTTGGTTATCAGTGTCCTCCATGATAACAAATTGTTTCCTAAAAATTATTTTATAAATTCTATAGACACTGAGGAAGCGTTATTGAAATTCTAATGATGTTATAAGCCCTGAGTCAAAAATTTATTTATAGTTTTAAGTTAACAGATCATGAATATGTATGTTTAGCGTACTGCCTACATTTGAAAATAGCTCAATGTTTGTACCTTTCAAACGTATTGTTTTCATAACTATCAAAAACGTGTAGGTAGGCTAGTTACCCTGTTTTGTAATTAAAATTTCCATATAAAAACACTGAACAATAAATAAGCAAAGAAATGCATTTTTTTTGTTTCTTCAACTCACAAAAACCATGTTTTATTAGAAAACTTGGTTTTGCTACTTCTTTATTTAACATATATGTTTCTTTATGTTTTATTCGGATTATTTGGACATTTTATCCTCCACTGTCCAAGGAATGGCGTGCACTGGGCTGAAGATAATAAAATCAACGTAATGGCTTTGTTGTGCTTTCTTGAGGTATTTTTTAAGCAAACATTATTTTCAACGGCTCATAAAATTTAAAATATCTATAATCGTTACTAAATCGACCTGAAATGGTTTCATTGATTGAATTTTATATGCTTATAAATGGTAGTCGCTAGTACTTTGTATTTAAAATGGGTACAATTACTGTTTTTGTTTTCTGAAGCGATAGATTTTATTATTCCATCATATTGTGCGCTAATCATTGTGATCCAGTCTTACGTGAAAGACCGAAACGGGTATCGAATAGCATGGTTTAAACGTAATCATCCATACAAACCGCGACACTGTTAAAATTTACATTGCGATATTTATTGAGCACATAGAACTTGTAGGTTTCCCCATCGACATGCAAAGCGCGGCTTAAAATGTACATATGAGTGCCAACAATGTTCGATTACAATAGTAATATAGCCTCGAAATGGATACTTAGTTCAACTAACTCCAAAACTTGAATACATAGTGTTAACACTCATTTGACAGATATAATGATTCAATTTAGCTCTAAGAACCAAATTAGTTAATGCATTGCATAAGCAATCACAGTCAGCACAATCCGTTATTTTATTAATGTATTTTTAGAGGTAAAACTACATCTCGTTAACCCCCATATAGACAATCCAGTATAAGCCGTGTGGTATCCGGCCTAGATTTGACCACCCCCTTTCCTCCCGTGGGTGTCGTAAGAGGCGACTAAGGGAAATACCAGATGGGCAGCAGCGTCTTCTGTAACTTGACCACCAACACTGCGATCCTCAAGCCGCTTGCAAAGCGTGGGGATTAAGGCAAACCTTCTCAACTCTCTCTCTCTCTTCTTCTACTTCTAAAAGGGGGAGGCCTTTGTTCAACAGTGGACATCTATCGGCTGTTGATGATGATGAGACATCCCGAGTAGATCTTTCAGTATAATGTGCACTGGTTGATAGCCCTATCATGTGGCACTGGATGACGACTCATAGAGCGTCATTCAATTATGTTAAATAGAATTAAGTTGATTGTTTATTTAATATTTTAATTGTGTTTTTCTCTTTGTGTTATATCTGAAAATAAAGTTTAATTATTATTATTATTATAAGAATGACAATGAGGTAATCAAGCAAGTAAAGTTGACCTTAAGGTAGATAGTATAAAATCAAGTCAAATTAAAATCACTTTTATACTGGTTAGGCAAAATTGAAACTAGTGCAGTGAATTCGTATTTTTTTTAAAACGTCGCCCCACACTAGGAATTTCTCCTGCATCGTGGGTGCGTTTTACAAACATGAAATATCACATGCACAAAAAATTCGACACAATGCGCAGATCGAAACAATCATAATAATATTCCTTGATTTGTTCCCACTCTCCTTGACTGCCTCGTTGGTCTAGTGGTCGCTAAGCGCGACTGCTGAGCAAGAGGTCCTGGGTTCAAATCCCGGGTCGGGCAAAATGTAACTGAGTTTTCCATTAGGTAATTCTCAGTAGCAGCACGGAGTCTGGATTTGTGCCCGGTTGATGGCAATAGGCTCGCCCCCTATTACATTGGGATTTACAACATATCTGGCGAAATGTGGGTGTACTATATGTTCACCTCTGCCTACCCCTTCGGGGAATACAAGCGTGATGTTATGTTATGTTATGTTGTTCCCACATTATCTAGATTGGAACGCAATGAGTATAGCAGTTTACTTTATCGTGCCACAAAACACCTTTGTGTACAAATACGTAACAAAATGCAATCTGTAAGCGTTTAATCCGGAACATTCCAACTTGATTTGTGGTTGTGTAACCGTGCGCAAACAACAGCTACTAGCACGGGTGTGCAGTAGATATATTTTTGTGGGGAATTTGTAAAAGGCTAAAATTTTTTGCTCTCTTGCCGACTAAAGACTATCCGTAGATAACCTGGAGTGAGGTGCTAGCATTCGATATATGCTGACTTTAAAGTACCATGGTGTTTTTCTAGTGCAGTCTTCGTTTCTTGTTTCGGGGAAGCAAACCGGTTTTATCAGTCAGTTTGACCGTTATTATCACCGTAGTATCGCGTCACATTGTGCTACCAATCTTCTCGGGCGGACTCGATGGATTGCTTAGGGTTATTAATGTGAGCGCCTGCGACCTCGTCGGCGTTACGGGAACAAGGGTGGGACATACAGCTCTGGCTAAACGCCAGGCTAGGTCTAGGCTACGGCTCCATGGGCAGGATCGACTCTCTTTGACCCCGCTCGACAGTCGCCTTCTTGACCATGACGGTTTCGCTAAAGAAGGGCATTCCTCTTCACATTCTTTGCCTCGCCACTAAAGCCATTATTCAATTTACTAGTATGTTTGTAAAGAATAAGAATAAAAACCACATGTATTATATTATTGATACCCAATACTAAGAAACTTGGCGCCCGCGTAATACATTCAAAGACAATGGGTTTTTTTATCTCTTCACGAAGGTATTGGAACAAAAATCTTAGTGGATGAACTATACTATGTATGTATGTTACTGTAAGTATGTAACTGACACAATTCTTTTTACTTGCTATATGGGTACCTACTTAAATATATATGTATATATATATATCTCTCTTTCTCTATTCTTAGCGACTTCAAGCAATACACATAAATCCAATTGGAGTCTGCTTGTAACATATACTGTAGTACTCTCATAACAAAAATGCAATTGAAAATTTTTTTGTCTATCCGTCTGTTTGTTCCGGGTTTTTTCCTCTGACACGGCTAGATCGATTTTGACGGGACTTTCACTGACAAATAGCTGATGGTCCGAGGTGTAATATAGGTTACTTTAAATTTCAAAAATGTTTTAGAAAAAACGCGGGATATTCTTGGCTTAAAGGATTTTGATGGGACTTTCACTGGCAGATAGCTGATGTTATAAGGTCTAATAAAGGCTACTTTGAATTTCAAAAATATTGAGGGGCCCGCAGGAAAATAAGAAAAACGGGAGATACAGCTTCTCTGCGACGGCTGGACGGATTTTAACAGGACTTTCACTGGCAAATAGCTGATGTAATAAGGAGTATCTAAGGCTACTATTTATTGTGACAATATTTAGGGTTCCGCGGGAAAAAATAAGAACCGATATAATTGTTAACAAAATCAGATTCAATTAAGTAAATCTGCTGACAGCTGCTACGTACAGGTTTTTTAATAGAGATCCGCAGGGACGAAGTCCCGGGAATAAGCTAGTAGTAAATAAACAACTTAAGCATCCGCAAACGTCTGCTTGCTAAATATAAATCTTCGTGTAAAGGTTTTCAAAGTAAATTAGTTTTAGTTGTACGCGCTTGAAAAATGTCCGTATGTACCTACCTATACACACAGGTCTATGTACGTATGCCTTATTTCACATTGAAACTAAAGTTTGCAATATAATAAATGTATTTAACAACATGAAATGTTTGGTTGGCTAAAAGTTCGTATTGTCAGATAGCAAGTAGGTGTAAGTATGAACTTTATTATTTTGAAAGCACTTATACAATTCAACCGAAACCAACCTACGTATAAAATATCATTAATAATTCCTGGAATCAGAAATCACGTCCTAAGAAATCTATTGAAACTGATAGATAATGGCGGCGGCGGAGTGCTGGTGTTTAAAGGTTTAGAACCGACGCGCGACGCAAACAAAGCTAGAATTGCCTGACGCACCGCCACGCGCCCGCTCCACCCACTCCCGCGCCCCCCAAACTATCTTACCACACACACCTTCAATCATTCAACCCCGTCCGATCGACACTAGATAATATACGAGAACAAAGACAAAGCCACATTTCATTCATCCCTTTACTTACGCAATGACACCGCACCTATTATACCTTCCTACATGATGAACATACATACATACATACATATTTGCGCGAACAGAAGGATAACGTTCTTAATTTTAGAAATGAAACCTTTGACAAGATAAAGTTGACAATTGATTACGGTGTAGTAGATAGACACCTTACTGAAGAGTATGTGGCCGAGGATGGAACATGATCGTCATAAAATTTAAATTTTCCGAAGAATGCAGCCAATTAGGTTAGCAGCACAATCTTGTGCGCCCTCCCGGCGCGCTGACGACGCGCGACACGGCCACTTCACATCTCCATTTACATATTATTTACTCGTCAGACGAATTCACTCCCTTCTTGTGTCGTCATGTGAGTTTTAATTACTTCCTAATTGACAAATCCGAGCAACATTATTAACAATGATATTAGCGGTAATTAAGACTGTTACCTTACTTACAAGTATGTTGCGAGCACAACACGTCGTTTTATAATTATTAAAACAATTTCATCTTTTGATGTTATATAAGTTCTTATGTTACGTAGAGTCTGCTTTAAACAGAACGTTGACATGCCTTGCTTAGGTTAAAAGAAATATTCAGAGGTTTTGGGGTATTCTGTAAGATTACATAAATTTTTCCCACCCAACTTCACAAAGCTAGCTCTATCAAACACTCAAGTAGACAACATTTTATTTATAGATTACCATTGTACGAGTACGAAGCTGAAGGTAACGCTTGTAATGGACATTAAATTCACCTTAACTTATGGCTCGATCCTTATCGCTTTGAAATTACGCCTTTCGTAAAAATGTGCACGTAACATGACACCCAATAGTCGTTACTAACTGAACATAATTGTTTCTCTACTACCACATCTCAATCTCTATCTACCACAATTATCGGTAATTCTTTTTTTTAATAAGATTTTTTTTAATACAGTGCTAACGTATTAGCTTAAACGTTTACGGTTACCAGAACTAAAATCTTAAAAATGAATACCGTGATACATTTATAAAAAATATAAAATGTAAGGCTTCCCATTTGTCGCCACCCACTTTCAGAATGTTGGTCAGTTTAAAAACTTTTTGGAAGTTGTTTATATGGCTTTACTTTCTGAAAGTTTAGCATAAAGTAAGGGTTTGCCAAGTAGGTTGGCAGTTCAATGAAGACATTGCCGCTGGCGGAGTTCGTCATATCATTTACATCCACAATGTCTCAGCTTATTGTGTTCTCTGAAATTAACGGCATACATACGCTTTGCAGACGAACAAGATATTCTTATAATATTAATAATTCATGTGATGAAAGAAGCATATTAATATAATAGAATACAAACAAAGACGAACTCTCTATTTTTATCTTACCAATTACATCTTAAGGTCATAAAAAATGACAACTTGATATGCAAATTAAGATGCCGAATAAAAATAGTTTAACATAACTCGTCAGTTGTCGTTGCTGGCATTATAATATAATGATGTAGTCTGACATAAGTAAGCGGAGATACGTTAAAACGATCCAAATATTAGTGTATTATTGAAGGTCATTGTGTGTATGTAGTACTATATAGAGTCAGCTGGTAATAAACGTCTAACATGACACCTATCGCTAATAAAGCCTATGTCGGTGCTCAGAAAGCGTTTCAGGACTCTCAGGATTAAGTTACGTCGCCGTCGACCACGCTTGCGGCACGGCGCGGTGGCGGCGTTTCGGCTTCCTATGACCATATTGATACCGCTACAGCGGCCTTCACGCTACGGTTACGGAGTTATTCTAATGTAGCAAATATACAACGTGCTATGTCTCGTTTTTGGTGTAGCAAAAGCTTTATTGATTCCGTTCGATTAAGTAATATTTACTAGAAAATTGTTCAGTACATATTTTGAAAACTTAACAAACCATTAAAAAAAAAATAAGGAAAAATACAGAGAATTGTATCTCAAAATTAAGAAAAATCTGATTAGAAACAATTGAATATACCTAGTAATAAAATTCACTTAATTTGAGATTTAATTGCAATCGTGGCCTTATAAATCATTTCTGATAAAAGATTACTGAAAAAATATTTATCAATCATAATTGGTATGTTGCACTTTAACTAATGAAATCGTCACACACAACCAGTTAAAAAGCTACTAGAAATACTGGATATGAATTACATTAAAACATTTTGCGGTTACTTTATTTCAATATTTCAAAATCAGAAACATTTGAAATGTAATCTTGAAAGTTAGAGCTCACGGGACGCATTGATTCTTCCCGAGTTTGTATGAAAGCCTTTTATAAGGTTAAATGAAATCCCTGAAGCACCACAGAGCACACTCATACGAGAATCAGACGGATGAGATGGAACATGAATCGTGTAATATAATTTATGTAATTACAGAATTATATACCTACATTATGTGGGATTGAATATAGTAATATTACTTAAATTAAAGCTAATGATTGTTAATACCAGCATTCATCTTGTCTCTTTCGGTTATACCTACTAACAATTAAACACAAACATAATAAATGCAGGTAGGTGCCGAAACACTCCGCATACATGTTACCTTACAGCATTTACCTCTCATCTTATTATATACTCGACAAATATATATTTTTTTTCCAAATATAGTATAACGAACATTTTTATTTTTACTTTAGTATTAAAGTTTGGTACATATTTGCCTACATTCTTGTACGAAGGGCGTTTAAGCAGTGAGTTGCGTGATACGTATAATTGAATTGAAACCCACATCAAGTGGAATTATTGTGGGGACACGGAACAGGCCAATTTACCAAAGCGCACGCACAGCGCACATTCGATGGCTCCGAGGTCCGTCGCGGCGGCCGCCGGCCTACCGACTAAAACAGCTGTTACAATATGATTTCAAACAGAACCGTATGCTTATTTTATAAACTGTGTTGTGCTTGTGTCATAAATTGTTTTGCACAACAATAATATTTTATACACATATTATAGAAAATATACACACTACTATAAAGGTGTTGTGATTCCAAGAACGAATTTAAAAACGTGAATTACCTAATATGAACCCCAAAGTCATAGCTAGTAACATGTTATTAAGTTACAGCTTAGAATTTAAATTAATCACACGTTCGTTACTAAATGTTCAGATATGCACATAAGATAATGCAAAGGCATGTATTTAGAAGCTCGTATAACTCCTGGCACTAACAGATAATTCTATTAAATATAGCAGTTTATTTTTGGCAGCGTCGTTACGGTGGCCATCAAAGAAAATTGTTTCACGGTCTTACTTCTTCATTTCCCAACAGGTAATTAAAACTTCTGTAATTATAACATACTCTTTGTTTGGCAGTTAATAAAAAGATAATAGATATACGCATAATTGTCATGTAATAGCTGTGGCTATCTGTTCATTATACAAGTGCGAGTTAAAATTGATACTGCTTCGCTGTAATGTTGGTTGGAGTCGCACAAGTATTCGCACGCCACGCCAGATGGATAAAAATGAGTTACGACGGCAATAAACACATGAAATCGTAAAGCAGCAGAACATTATACCTACATATTAAAAAGGCATTTGGCGTTCCTAGTCAGGTCCGTGTAAATTCGGCGCGCGGCTAAGGATAATTTAATTCCTCCATTCATGGAGGTGCGAATTTGCAAGTGCGTATCGGAGGGCGCGCCACCGCCCCCCCCCCCCCCTGCCCGAGCCCTCGGCGCCCGCGACCCTCGCGATGACGTCAACGGCCCACAGCGCACCACCCGATTATAAATATAGCCACGCCACAGGTTTCGGCCCTTATAGTATTCAGTGTTTTCATATTAGAAAGACTACTTGAAATTTATTTTTATTCTTTCTCTTTTTTTTAACGGTAATTCTAATATTTGCCAGCTCGCAAACTGTCGGCTTGTAATTGTATACAGTACAGTTATATAGCTTTTAGGGGTCAACTAAACTGCAAATAAGCATAGATGTGCCAAACAACATTTGGCTCCTGAAAATGACATGATTATCTACACTGGTATTATTTCCTTTGCGTTTCGTTAAATTTGCTCATCATAGAATTAGATAATTTGATTTACCTTTCCAAATCTTTCGATAATGTTCCTTTGGAAACATCTCTTTCCGCTGTGACCCTCGCCTTTACAAATTCTCAGTATAAGCACCTATCTATTATATTAGTGTTATTCAATTAGTTTGTTTGAAGGATAATACATCCGGTTGCGGTTCTGTTACAGTTTAAACACCGGTTAATCGCGAGTCGAGACTTAAATACTCCGTAATCATCGCCATAGGTGGTTGGGTCGTAGATCAACAGTGGTGAGCATTAATAAAAAAAATAGGATGTCTATTGGAATCTTATAATATGATGATAATAAATATATATTTGGAAGCCATTATTTTAGCCATACCTAACCTGTATTGTCTTATTGCAGAGCAAACACCGCCCTCTTCTTTCTGTACACAGTTTTGTCCTGTGCTAATGTAGCCGGTCCTCTCAGTAGAAGTCCAGCTCCCTTATTTATTGCTATTAACAAATTCAAAATATGTATTGTAAATGCATTAAGAATAGAACGGATTCTTACACCTAAGAACTCATGAACCACAGAGGCAGCTCAACTTATACATCTGCTATTGGGGATCATCAACAGTGTCTATTATAACGTTTCACAAAAATATTCGGTTAAAAAATAAGTAGAAGTTACAATTACATCCAAGATCTCTAGTTACCTTTGTATTTGTTTTTCGAGTCCAGCAAATGCTGCCAGAAAGTTAAATATAAGCCCACTTAATGGCAAACAGTGGTAAAACGTCTCTAAACTTAAATCATTTAAAACATCCATTCTTTGTAATGCAAACGACAGATATAATTTTATCTTCTATCGTATGGTTGATGAACAACCTGGTATTTAAACCGCCTGTAGACCTCTGACATGGCTTTGCATGGCGTTGAGAAATCGCTCAGGTGGGCCGTTAGGCGGTTTCCTCACGTTGTTTTCCTTCATCGTTTTAAAGCAACTGATCACGCATAATATGAATTCGAAAAGACAATGGTGCGTGCCGAAGCCGTGAACTTGCCACCTTTGACTTGGCAGTCCAACGGTCATACCACTCGGTTATCACTGTATTAATTTAATCAATGGCATTGTCAATTTTAATAATTATGGGGAAAAATGCCCGGCTCTTGTCCTAACTGCGTCACACACACAACAGTTAGTTATAGAACCATGTATTTCCCAAATTAACCGCATGTTATGAATAAAACAAACAATAAATAAGTATTATGTATTAGGTAATTAACTATTCCGTAATCAATTAAATACAAGGCTTTCGTATTTATTTGAAGCTATGTATAACTAAGCGTACATACATACAGCTTTCATTCTATCAACTGTTTATTTAGTATTGCTGGAATTATTATAGCTAACCTAAACAGCACATATTTAATGTAATTTATTTGGTGTTGCGGTTGCAAATATTTGGGATTTACATTAGTAATAAAATACGGTTCTTGGTAATTGATATTTATGTACAATTGCTTAGGCCTATAGGTAAACAATTTTGTTATTGATTTAACAAAATGATATAGGTACTGCTAATAGAATACTAACACAATCGCGTGATTATAATACTTAATATATTGGTGTCCATTTTAAATTAGCAATAAAAACACAACTACGATATTTACCTACATGGATATTGTTGAATCAGTGGATTATTCCAGTCAGTCGCCGCCCAAGTAATTGTTTCGCAACTAGTAGCGTTGATGGATAGACATTTCTCTGAAATGAATTGTATTTGTGCTTTAACCCAGAATTAATTTCGTATTCATTATTATGGTAACAAGAACGGTCTTAAGAAACATTTCAAATTGTAGCGTAACGCAATACTAAGCAAGGTGTTAAAGATAAACGTCAAGTCTGAGGTACTCATCATCAAACGAAGATGTATAAAATAGAAGCCTGTTTAATGAAATAAATGTTTTGAAACAAATTATACCTAATAGGTACACAGCATCAACATAAATGCGTTACGATGTAAAAATTTAAAAAGAAACAGAAGAAGTACCCCAAGGCTAATTTGATTTAAAACACAAAAATATACAAGTAACAATTATGTGGCCAACATTAATTTAACGAATTTATAATATATAGATATTGCAGGCCGTAGGCGTGTATAGCAATCAGTCCCCACTTAATGCTGGTGTGACATTTAAAACCTACGCGTTACAGGTGGCACGTGGCTTCAATTTACAAATGCTCGTCATAACCCGCTTCGCGATTTGTGCACTTCAGCTTCAACCGACTAATGACACGTTACTATCCCGGCAACGGGTTGTTTGAAAAAATGCAAGCTATATCCGAAACGTGGGATACGGCAATCCTATTCAAACAATATACTCTACCGAATTGCACTGCGAAAAAATATTTGACGTTTAACTATGCAGCTATATGTTGCTTTCTAATACACTGCCTAACTTATGCAACACTGAAATACGCATTTTGTATCACTTGGTGTATCTTATTACGTTGTTTATTATACATACTTATAGAATTTTGAAATATATCTTATAAACTAGTTGACCCGGCGAACTTCGTACCCCCTTCTCACCGTTAAAACCTTCCCTGGACTTCTAAAAATATTTCAAAACTAAAATTAGCTACATCGGTCCAGCTGTTTCCGAGTTTTAGCAAGATTATCAAACATTTTAATACAAAATATAGATATAGATTTTAATTATTAATGCGACATACTAGCATCGTTACCATCTTACGCCTAAAATTAAACTACTTATCAAATACCAGCAAAAATGCATCAGCGTACTTAATACGTGACTCCAGCAAAATGGCTTATGGATGGTACTTACTACCTACATAAAAACTAGGTACTTATTAATATATTATATTATAACGGTGTATTGCAAACAAGATAAGATAAAAAACGCGATAGAATTTAAAACATTTAAATTTTCTTTAGAAGTGGTATAGGCCCATCTTGCTCCTGAGCCATGTGTACAAGCCGTTTTCGGTTGTCATTACAAACCGTCTCGAGCAGGCTTGATGACTTCCAGCCTCCCGAACAAGTTTGCGTCAGATTATACAGAAGACCGAAGAGTATAATCGGCCACTGTGTCTAGCGTTTGTGGACTATGAAAAAGCCTTCGATTCAATCAAAACCTGAGCTATATTGCTGTTCCTGCAGCGATGTTATATCGACTATAGGTAAATCGCCGTGTTGAAGTGTTTGTATAATAATGCTACCATGTTTATCCAGTTACAAGACGAGAGCACGAAACCAATCTAACTGCAGCGTGGTGAGAGAAAGAGAGACGTTATTTCTCATGACATGAACATGAACAAGACGACGATCATGTCTAATGTCCATGTCGTTCCCGTACCGGTTGTCGTTAGGATCGTTCCCAACTCTCGAGGTTGTCGACCAGTACGTCTACCTTGGTCAAATTGTTCAGTTAGGCGGGTCCAACTTCGACGAAGAGGTCGCCCGAAGAATCCAACTCGGATGGGCAGCAGTCGGGAAACTACGCCACATGTTCTCGTCAAAATTTCCATAGTGTCTGAAGACGAAGGTCTTTAACCAGTGTTTGTTGCCAGTGATGTCGTATGGCTCCGAGACGTGGTTGCTAACGGTTGGCCTATTAGAGAGGCTCAGAGTCACTAAACGAACTATGGAGAAAGCTATGCTCTGAGTTTTGTCTTCAGAATCCGGACTAACGAAATTATTAGGTAACACCGCGACAAATATTACTTAAAACTTTGTGGGAAAACAGTTGGCTTAATGCGCTGCGGCCCGTGAAAGAAGATTTGAAATCCGTTACGATGAGTGATAGTCAGCGATCAGTTACGTTGTTTGTTATTCATTACGGGTTCTTTAATATTACTTTGCGGTTCTCTTCAGTCAACCTTACAAATAAGATTAAGGAAAAAGTTCCATACTGAAAGTCGCCGGAGAACAGACGCGAAAGCCGCACTTAGACCACAGTTAATTTGTTTTTATTGTAAAACTTTCCACATTTTCAGTATCCTCAACGGTAATGTCGGCGGTATGTTGTGTTGGATCTACATCACTGCCATGTGAATCCTATTACTTTGGGAGGAATAAAGTAGACTAGACTTAACGGATATTTAGTCATCATATTAAACGTGGATATGAGTCGCTGTTACAATTAACATCTTGAAATGCGTTGTAATAATTATTTTAATTATCTACACCTACAGTCCTACTTGACTCACAGCAAAGTATAGATCTTCTTTTTTTTTGCCCTTCTCAACGTTTATGTAGTAACAGGAGAACCATTTCCATGTTCTTTCACGTGAAAAAGATACCTACAATAACAAAATTACCGCGGCCAAGCGCAAAAAAGTTCATTTGTCTTACAAATAATTTTGGCTGATTTTGGTTTACAGTTATCAGATATTTTCTACGCTGAGAGTAGACATAGTCTCCCTGTTCTCGTTAATTCTTAAGAAAGCTGACTTATTCCCAAATTTTAAAATAATTTACATGATATAAAATCTGAAAAGATCATAAATATTGTCAAAGTAACATGCGCAAATGATCTTGTCAAGCTTGATATTAAAGATATTTTCAATCACATATGTATTTAGGAGGTCGCTCACTGTGATTCCTACTGAAAACTAACTCCGGTTTAGGACATAAATCATGTTTCAATTATTAGAACAGACAGAATATCTCTCCACCTACATCTTCTGAAGTTTCAATTATTTGAAACGTACAGCACTTGTGCAAGTACATCACGTCCGTACGCATTAAGAATCATAATTATCATTGATAGATATTAATTGAAATAAGTCACGTACGTTTACTATCTTCTGTTAAGAAACTGATGTCATATTAATTGTAGAGAGCACGGTTTTATTATTAAATTTTAAAAAAAAACTGACAGTAATTGGGTACAAAATTAATCTTAAAATTTTATTTTGTTACAGATAAAGAAAATTATTGAACTGAATATTTACTCTCAACTTGGGATTGATATTAGAGCAAAAAGGAAAAAGGTCCGTCTATTAACGGTGAAGGTTGAATAATGTGGACGGGCATGCGCCCAGCGGGTGCTCTCGTCGTGTTGTGTACTTAGTAGGAGGCTATGCCCGTGTGGTGGGGGGCGCGGGCGGTCAGCATGCGCGTGTGCTGTGTGACGACGGTGCTCGCGGCGCTTGCGCTGCGCTCCGTGGCCGAGCAGGCGCCGCGTCGCTACCCTGCCGAATGGCGGAGTGGCCGCGAGCTAGCACGCTCCCGTCCGCTCCACGAGCTATTTGAGCCCGAGCCTGCAACAAGTGACGCGTACTCGCAGAACGCGTCGCCGCCGATGACGACTAGCGCGCTGCACAACGAGCGCCGCCGAACGCGCAACAACAAGCGCACGCCACACCAGCTGCCCTCAGAGATAGCTAGCCAGATGATGTTGCGAGCCTCACGCTCCAACAGACCCTATGACGTGCCCCAAATTGGTAAGTGCTTTATAATATGCCATTTAAATACTTAGTAATAAATGATATATTTATGAATGATTTATTTTACATTGCTCGAAAGGTTAACAGTCACACGTTTTCTTAATTTAGGGTGGGTTGCTTCGTAACATACGTACGTCAAAAAATAACGATTACAGAAGATGTATAACGCACGTAAAATATAAAGGGTTTTTTCGTGGCATAAATAACCCGGTTATCGAAGTTATTAGGGCTGCAAGTAGAAAACAAAATATTGTGGTTATTAAGGCTGCTAGGAGAAAACTAAATATGTATCGCCATTTTTAACATTTACGTGTGCGTCAAGTCAAGCTGAAGCCACCCCGCCTTATTTTATTTTATTAATTGGGAACAAAATTACTTAGAAGGTATATTCACTACTCGGTTAAACTTGAAGATCAATTAGGATTAAATCATAAACTCTAATCCTTACGTGGAAAACCGACCCTAAAACTTACACGGACGACGGTTAACGGGATGGGCCCAAACAAACAAAGGGACAGAAGTGGAAGAAAACTTTGTATGTTATAAAATTAAGTGTTAAAGAAGATTGAAAGAGTCAACGATTTGGGATTTATTTAGATGTAAATGCCTCCAACTAATTTGTCGCTTTTATTAGAAAGTTTGAAACAGTTGTTCCTCAGAGTTTGGACTTTTCAGGAAACTTGGCCTTTATTTCGGAGGTACTAAAATCGCAAGTACTAGATTATAATTAACAAAGTGTCTCGTCGCTAGCCCTATTGGCTAGTAATCTGAAAAGTTTATTGGGGCAATTAAGCGTGGGCAGTAAAGCACCTAATAACTGCAGCGGGAGTTGAACTACACTACAACAATCATTTAGGCAAACGCTAGCATGAATTGAGGAGGCAAATGTGGTCGAAATCTCGTAATTGTGCAGTCCGGTATATCGCACGACAGGTGACAGTATTCTGTCGTCGACAGAGTACGTCACACGCCTCTGAGCCCACTCTTGCTAATTATAAGTAGGCGTGTGACTCTACTACCGTGGCTCAGTATTTCAGTACCTATTCTAGGTATTGTATGTGGGTTTGGACCTTGTACGGGACCATTATTTGTGTGGTTATTTTATATATTTTCGTTCCGTCTTTCGTGTTTTTGTAGTTACTCTTAAAAACAGCCTGCTTGCTTATAAAAAAAAAATATAATCAACGTTTAAACACCTCATAAGATCCTAAGTAATCATAATGTATGATGTTCATCTTGCTCGAATAACTTATGGAATTTTGCTCTTATGTATCGTATTTTATAAACATCATCTTTATTCGGGATACGAACACGAGACCTCATGCTCAGCAGTCGCGCTTAGCGACCACTAGACCAACGAGGCAGTCGAAATTTCTTCACCAATGGCCATTTTATCCCTTAACACGGTAGTTTATAACTGGATCTCTCTTCCTCTCACGAGTTTTTATCTTCAACGGCACTTCTGATGGTCCCCCGTCGTCTAGTTTTATCTTAATGCTCACGACTACCTGAATTACCCAGCTACGCCTTAAGCTACGCTGTTACTTATTTTACTTTAAGCTGAAGGACATCAGTTGGGTCTCGCTAAAAGTCGGTAAGGTAAAACAAAGTATCAAAATAAATCTGCCAATTTTTTGCAATTCTATTTAAGAAAATACTAATTAACTTAATCTAAAACATTATAACCTAATATTATACACAAACACAAAATATTCATACTCTGAAACAAAATCCTATTAATTTTCACATTGTTATAATTTGCATGTTTACAACCAATTATGAAAACTACAGAAGCCGAGCTTTCTTTAAAATAAAAACGTTAAAATAATTAAATACATACCTACAGACTTTATTAGCAATGCGACATTTTTAAATTCAGCTGTATTTTATATCTTAGGACCTTTAATACTTTGATATAATATTTTGTAGCCAGTTAATTTTAATTGAACGCAATAAATAAAATTTAAATAGGAGAATATTATAATGAGGATTTGGAATAGGTGATTTGAAATGTAGACGTTAAGTATGACAGGTGAGACTCGTACATGTATCGTAGGGCTGGAGGGCGGCACGTGAGCGGCACGCCGAGCGGGTTGCTGGACACGTAGGCACTCTTCGATTGGAAGGCGACGCACCACGTCCAAGCCTACAACGTGCTACCCTTATCAATTCCCACGGCCGTATTTATTTTTTCTTCGTGGCAAACTTTTATTCTATAAATAGAATGCGCAATCAGCTCAGTGTCCACAAAATCTCAATTTCACAGCGAGAATTTATTTACGAATCGTAACTGCGAACTTTTCTGTATTTGATAAAACAGTTCTATTTCTTTTCTCATCTTTTTCATCATTATAGAAATGGTCAGATTATCATAAAAGTAATACACTAATCTAAATTCTTTTGACGTTAATATACTTAATCATTATAATTAGGAAGGTATAATAAGTAACATAAAGAATCTGAAAACGCTTCTTTGGACTAACAATTAAATTGCCCTTATAATTCTAACTACATTAATACAATCACGCCTCTAAGCATAGGAGCGTATTACAGGTACACCCACATACTGACGGTTATATAATAGATCATAATTATAAGTAATGGGGGTCAAGCCCTTTGCCATTTTTCGGGCACCAATCCAGCTCCAGCATACTTACAATGGAAAAAACTATGACATTTTGCACGACTTGGAAATCTAACCGGGGTTGTCATGCTCTGCAATCGCGCTTTAGGGCCTTTAGATCAACAAACCAGACATAAATATTTAATATGAGACTCAACATAATTATGAAAAACATAGGTACAGTATGAAGTACGATAAAAAATCTTAATCGACGAAACTAAACCTACTGAAGCGTTGTTGATAAGATTTTCTTAAACATTGCCCTAAAAATATTCAGTTAGTTTACATTTTAACAAGAACCATAATACTCGTTTAACGGTTACAATTTCATTAACTTTCATTGTTAATTAAAGGCAGTTAATCAATAAACGCGTTTAACACTTGGGAGATTACTTTATAAAATTTCTCTGAACAGCTAAATTTAAACTATTTAAAGTCTGTTAGATTGTAAAACTCTAATTAAATTAGGCTGACATCTATTCCGTAAGGTAAATTATACAAGGAGAATCTATTTCGTCAAATGAGGGATTGGATATTATGTTCGTCAGAGCTAAAATGTCGAGAGAAATACATTACAATATTATTTATATTATATTATGTCTCATGAGAGAAAGATCAATGAAAAAGAATGATCTTTTTTATTCGGGCTATCAACCATGCTGAAGATATCCGGTCTTTTAAAAGGCTTACGGCTTACGTGGGGACACAGGTCCAACACGCAGAGGCCCTTTGAGATGTTTAATCTTAAAGGGAATGGGACACCTCACACCAGCTAGGGACTCCACGTCGCTGCTTTATAAAAGAATAGCTACGAAAGTCTCCAGAAGATGCAGGACTATCGTGAAATATATATACTACTTAATATATACTGTTGGTATATTTCGTGGATTCGTTTCTTATTTTTTTACCGAAGAGAAATGGCGGCTGACGAAAGAAGGATTATTTTTATCATAACATAATTATCTAATACATAGTAAAAAAATTATTATAAGTATATAAATATGTAATTCTTCACATATTACTCCATATTAAGTACTGTATTGACGGTATTATTTGATGACACGTATGAAAATCCGAACATGCGGTCCCAACATACACCAGATATAACTTACTAGGCTAAATTATGACACTGTCTTATATAAATACCCGTTCTGTTTATTACACTGTCAGCGGTTTAGAAACACATGGATACTATGTTTAAAACGGGAGGTATGAACAAAGGTATTTATGACTTCACCTAGGGAATAGAATCTCTACTAAATTTAACATTAACCTTTGCTACAATATTGCAGAAGATAACTACTGTTATGTACTGCAATATTGTAGCGCCAGTAAATGTAGAAACGTATGCTTTGAGTCTTCTGTTATTAGTTTGTTTCACTGTTAACGGTTGTGAGAATTACCATACTCACCACAGATAACAAATAGGTTGGTGATTCCAGTCCTTGTTGTTGTTATTAGCACTTATCTGCCATTTTATTCAACCGTCATAACCGTAAGTAGTCTTTAGTTTTCAGTAAGTAAACGGCAAACTTCACCACCACATTTATTACGAAGCCTTCAAAATACATACCACAACTATTTGCTGAAATAACTTGGATAAACTATTCTTTCTAGAGCTGTTTGTATGGGTATCGTAATCTATAGCATGAATTCTAATTCCAGCTTGTATAGCCGTTTCTAAATCTTGGTAAATCCGTTTATAAACTCGCGGGAATGATAAGACATTTTATGAAATTGCCGCGGCCCGTACGGATAACAGAGTAATGTAATTGTATTAGATTGTCTTCAGTTCTTCTTTAATTGTGCATTTGGTTATTTGAAATGTTGTTAGTCTTTGTACTATGAAGGGTACCTATAAACTAAATAAAAAAGGTAAACTTAAAAATAACAAATTTATCGCTTGTGCGTTCCTTTATGTATCGGATGCATTATTCATTTATAGCGTTTCGAGGTGCGCGTAAAAATATTAAAGTCTTCATAGTGCAAATAAAACATTCTACAATAGTTGGTCCATTTGATCTGTTTAGCTTCTATGCCACATCATCGTTATAATTATACATCGAAACATGGAAACTTTTATATTGCTACAATATATAAACACATGTAGACTTTATTATTTTAATTACAACTTTTGCTTAGCACTCAAAACTTCAACTAACAACATGATTCGATGTAGGTACCACATATAAAAGTAGCACAGAAATGAATTCGATCAATAAACTGATAGACACGTATAAAAGTGGTAATCATAATACCACATATAAACATCCTGAAACCTAAACGAATTTTAATTGCCGTTCATTATATAATGAATAAGAAGTTCATTATGTACAATTCTCGTCTAGTCTGGTTTATTTTTGTTGTTTGACTTTATCCTGCTTGTCTAAAAAAAAACATTTATGTCATGTTCCTCTGCTGAATTGGATAGTGATAATTTAATAATCACACACATTCAGAATGAGCTAGATGGTTAGATGGAAAGTTCTTAATATGGTTATAAAAAGATCTTTGTTTTCAAATATTTCGTTATTCCCATTTCAACGAATTCACTAGCGTTTCGCGCAAATTTTAAACTTAACAATAGAGGCATTTCAATGCATATTAGTGAAAAACTACTCGTTTCACGTATTCGGATTATTTTTAATGACATCAATGATTGAATTTAACACACCAGTATCAATTGGATGCAACAGTATTCATATTTGGCTGAACTCAACATTCTAACGGAAATATAATACTGAATTAAACTACTTGATGAGGAGAGCACTCGTGTTGAATACGAGCTTAACACCAATGTAAATCAACATGCAAATAATAGGTTTGGTGGTTACATTATAATTGTTGAATATCAGGACATATTTACTGTACTCGACATGAACATACATATTATGCAAGCGCGCAAACAAGAAATTTCTACAGTGTGCAAACTCATCCTCGATAATATAAGTTTATATGTAGCTACCTCAACATATTTATGTACCTACCCGAATTAAATTACCATCAGTACAAAAGGAAACAGGCGGAAGAGAGTGGAGCAAGGGATAAACAAGGTTATATCTAACCCTTGATGAATACATCGTTTTAATACACGTACCATTCGGCTAAACCATTTGAAAGGGAAGTTAAGCTGTTTGATTTATATGAAGCCCATTAAACAAAATATTTTTGTCAGTTATGGCAACACCATCATGATTTGAACTGCTATGTTGCTCCACAACCCTAGTTCCGATCGTTATATAAACTGAACACGGCTCATCTCCGCTCCGTTTAATCCTACCCCACCAAACGTCAGCAACTAACTAAACAACTCCCTGAGTAAATAAAAGAGCTCAATGATGTATAAAAATAAATGTCAGTAGTATTTTCATATCATTTACTTTAAAGAAATACCTGATTTAAAGCGGAATCAATCCGAGTGCGCGTCTCTTATTTAGAGACATATTATCTAAACGGTTGGTCGACTCTGGTCAAAGGGCTGGTTTGTTTTTCGGCCAAAGAATTGCCTTTTGGGCACCCTACCAGTCGACAGTGATGAGGAGGAATATTTCGATGCATAATTTTTAGATGTTTTTTGATTGTATATATTATGTTGTATGTATTATTAGTTTTAATGTAGGTAGGTAGTATATAAAAACTTGTATACCTATATATAATGTAAATTGTTTTTGTCAAATAATAAACAAGTTTATTATATTGAATGGCTTGCTGGATCTTCGTTAGAGCACTAGTAATTTCTCAGTCGGTCTCTGAATTGACGAAAACAAACATGGCGAATACATTATTCATAGTAAGACCTCGAGCTTTGTACGAATGGCGATGTTAATTACTCGTCCAGTTGTAATAATTGTTAGTGGTTGTCGAGAGCTGGTGGATGAAATGCTTTATACGACCGCAAATGCCAGAAACATCGAAACCATACAAATGTATTATGAAGTTTTATACATTTTAATTCACTGTAAGTTAATTATGTTACCTTTAATGTTATCGGATTTTAGTCGGTACAACTCCTGAACTCAATACGTTTATTTGTATTCTTAAACAAACAACAGTCTTATCAAATGCTCTGTTGCCTATAAAAGTATTTTAATACTAAGAGCAAGTCAGCTCAAATTACCGTTTTCTAGAGATAGGTCAACTATGAGCCAATCGTTGCTTTTGGTTATGTCCGGGTATGGTTCGATCTCAGGGTCCGATGATTTGGGAATTTTCTTCGCACAAGTATTGTTTACGTAAGACGGAGATTTTTACAGCAATAAAATAAAAGTCAGTGATAAAGTTGGCAACTACAACACTCTACTTACTACAATGTGCTAAATGAAGACCTAATTCGTCCTTAAATAGTGAATTTGTCACCTTAAGTAAATACTTGAATAGATTTTTTAGGTTAGATTACGACGGAGCGGACGTTCTCGTAAGAATGCAAGGACAGTGTTCATAGGTCGCGAGCAACAGGTCCATTAGGCACTTCCGACATCACTACAACACACATGTTAACAAGCACATACCAAAGCGATCACTTACTCTTTACTTTTAAATATATATGTAGGCCGTGCCCGCGTAAGAGGATGTTCGCTTGCCTAATATTTATGGTCTTATCCATTTATCTTGATTGGTTCATCTTTAAGAGTATGGTTGAGAAATAATCAAATAGATGTAGTCCTTCGAGTGCATCGATTTATCACATTTTAATTATGCGAATGAATGACAGGTTACGGAATTGTATAGGAAACATTGTGCATTGTTGAAATACCGAATCCCCAATTCAAAAAAAAATCATCATAGTCCAAATAAAATTTTGCCGACTTAAAGGTAGAGTATTTCTGTCTGTGAAATTATTATAATATGGACTTCATAACTGACACAAACCCTCCGAGACCTGAAGTGTCTAATATTAGAAAACCCACTTACCTACATGCTTGTTTCGCGGCGAAAGCTTTATGGCGAGATAAAGGAAAAATAAAATATTTATGAAGGAAAACAGACAACCGCTTTAAAGTGCTATTTCCTTTGCACACAATTTCATTTAAAACAGGAAAATATCAAAATGAGTTTCATGATTTCAAATAATATGAAATAGGCTTAGGTAGCCTCTAAAATCGATGGAAAATGGATAAGTGTTTGGATGAAATCTTTGGAGTCTCATTAAAGTTGTCTTATCTAAGTAAGTATAACTTCAACTAGTATAGCAACAAATTTCGTGTTTTACGGTAAATAAATTATACCAAGGTTTAGATTAGCTCAAACGTTAAAAAATGTTATGGTAATAATTATCTCTTACCATTTAGGGCTGCCATGTTCTCGTATTTTATATCTTTAGGTTTAAAATCGTTATTCATGTATAGATGTTATAGTTATTTACATTTGTTTATTTCATGTTATAATAATCCCAAGTAACCCATGAATGTCAAAGTTTTAATAAGAGTATCTTGAAAAGTCTTATATTTAGCGCTAAACTGTTTCCAAGAATATAAAGGTAAATGTCGGGTGTCGCCATTTGCACACCAAAAGATTTCCTTAAAGCTCAGGCATTTAGGTAACCCTCTTAGTGCAGCCATTTGACATTACTTACGGTTGAGTAATAGTGATCGTGAATACGCCAATTCCTTTTCTTTATTACTGACTGCGTAAAAGAAGACAAGCTCTAAGGCTTCAGAAGAATTACTTACTCTTAAACGATAAGAAGTTGAAAGCCGCTTACCGCATGCTAGATACTGAAAAGTAATGTTTAAAATGTATTTTTGTGATAGAAATATCAACGGTAATTATAGGACTGTGCTCATTTTATTTTATCGATGACAAAATTAGACAAGCTATCTCATTCCCGATTGTTGTTACAGTACTTTTTAATGATTGGAGATGACCATTGGATTTACTTACAATTTGTATTCTTTATTTTTAACATTTATAAAAAAAAACCGATCATATAATTAACAAGGTAGATCTAAGATTTGACTTATAAAAGCGGCGTAGTTATAGGCGACGCCCACGGAGTTCCTAACCTGACTGAACCCAAACAGCTGCCTTCTGTAATGATCGACACGTGGATTTATTATAATATTATCATTACTTACGTTTCATTACGAAGCAACACGGCCTATATAGGTACCATAAGTCCGTAGACATACTTCAAAACAAATATTCTAATCGCGTTAATGCGTATAAGCACTTATTTTATGTAAGTGAATAATTCAATCACGCCTCACCAATAGCGTCACCTACGAAATAGAAAAGCGACTTGTTTTGCCTGTCTGGATTTTATAACAGAGCTCTAAATACATATGTGAATACTTGGGATGAGAGTTGCCACCTTGTTGTTTATGTATGCGGCCCACAGGAATCTAAATAAATAGGTAATAGAAATGCCTTCCACTTTATCATCGGTGAGAACGCGTGTCGCTAAGTAAGCATATTCTCACGGCTATCTCACGAAAGTTTTGAATACAAATTATTGCCTAAATACTGTACTTACTCGTACGTTAATTACTAATTACTTAATCTTGTACTACATAAGAGTACCTATGATCGTAATACTTTTTTTTATATTGTAATATTAAGGTGCTTACTTACTGCGTGCTGTACTTTAAGCATTACATAACAATACTGCCACCCTGACCAACTAAATTTTTCTTGTATCGTAAATGCGTTCCACAAACATGCTTTATCAGGTACACAAACATCTAGTCTCAAGACATCAATCTGCGGATCACACAATTTTTTGTCCCGTGCGGGAATCGAACCCTTAGTGCAGCAGTCCAATCGCTTAGCCACTACGCCAATCAGGTCTTCATTAATTCGACATTGTCATTTACGAAAAAAGAAACACACGATACCTGCGACACGCTAAATTACATGTGGTGCGCACTGATGGTACAAATTGTATCAAAATAGTACACATTGTATCATCAAGTTGCGCAATGTAATGCTTGGTTCTCCTTCATTACTGATGTAATGCTCGACTCTGTGACGTGATATTAAAGACGAATGCTATAGGTGAGGAAGCACCTATAAGTCATTACGGTTACCTACTAACAAATTATTTTTGAGTTATTTTCTCTAAGAATATACTTCTCCCACTAAGAATTTATCTCATTATCGATTGATTATACCAATGAAAACAATTAAATATAAATAGAAGTTTATAAATGTAAGTTTATAAGCGATTAAACATCTTCTCTCAATTTGCGCTTATTATAATATTAATTAAGGTTGCCCTTAGGACATACTACAAATTCCTTTCTATTTGAAACATTAAGTTTCTATCGAAGCAAAATTCAATTTTCTTAATACAACTAAAAGCAATTTCTTGGGCAATGGATGCGCGATTGTCGCGGTGTTACTGGGCTTTATTACAGCCGCAGCAGCAGACTTACAATGCGTTGCAAGTCGTTATGAAGAATTGCTCGGCAAACGTTTAATAAAACTTCTACTTCCGACCAGTTCATACGAGACTGTTTCACAATCATAAAACAGATCAGAAGCGGAACATCGTAAGCCTCGCACGGCCCAATCATGAAGTTTTCTTGTTGTTGTAATACGATCATAAATTGCTTCCCTACTCTGAGACGATGAAAACAAGATGGAAGATACTTTATTTAAAAATAACATTTGCTGGGAACAAACGCACGTACCATAACCGTTGACTATATTCTTCACATTTTTTCATCAGCGTCGTGATAAGTGAAAGTCGTTTACAGACTACGGAACAACTTGCTAAGTTGTACAGGAAATTGCCGGGTAATTCTTTATCGAGGGAAAAAAGAAACAGCGTGGAGATTGAATATTCAAATACTGTAAGTAATAGCATATAGGATATATCCTGTATTTCATTATTATAACCGCGTTTTTTGAACCTTAAATATGAGTCCTGAACCTGATTAGCTTCGATTTTAATTGCATTTAATAAGAGACAAGAAAGAAGACGCGTGTGATTTCATTTGTTGGTGATATTCCAGTTTCTTCTAACCTAATAAATAAACTTGACAAAAGATGATCTGCACTGATCTGCTGGGCTCTCTAACACATTTTCCTTTTTTAAGATAGTCCGATTCTTTTGAGATCATTTGTTAGGATATGGGTTAAACATACCGTGACACATTTGAGAAAGATAACCTTTCATAGATTGGTGGTAAACGGGAACACTGCATAACTCTAAAATAGGGACACAGTTACGTAATATAACTATTGCAAGGCTCGTAGCAACGTGGCTACCGCGCAGATCAGTCGATTTGCGAGGTTAAGCCGTGCTCGCTGCGGTCAGTCTTGTGATGGGTGACCGTTTTCACATGTCAAGACCCCTCCGTGCCTCGGAAGGCACGTTAAGCCGTTGGGAGCGCCTGATCTCTCTCCGCTCGTGTCGGTCTACCGTCCCATCGGACTTTGAGAGAGAGGGAATAGGGAGTGCACCTGTGTTTACGCGCAAACTTGTACACTATAATATCTCCTGGGTAGTTGGCTAGTCTCAGATGAGATCGGCCGCCATGACCGAAATTCGGTCAGGAGAACATTATCTATAACTATAATTCTCGATCTTGATCATCGTAGTCCTTGTATCATCATCGTCGACATGTTAGTTAGTAGGTAGGTAATTAAAAGGTCTTTAAAAATGTTGCTTCTTACCTTTAATTGCATTACCTAGTAGACACGTCTACGGTTACTACACAAGTACACATGTGGTGGTAGGTTGACTCGACCGAATTTAGGTTCGCAACGGCACAGTTGTGTTATAGCATTCACATATCGTCAGTTTTAGCCTTATAGAAGTTGGAGGCGTGATATGTGAGGTGTCGATTAAATAAAATTACTGTAAGTCGTCATAGTTATATAGTTTACTGTGGTTACTGGTACCAGTTATACTTTATATTAAATACTAAGTGGAGACTTAACTACATGACTGCGGGGAGACGACTGCTACGCCGCGCTAATATAATCGTGCGCCTGTACAAAAAACTAATGCGTCAGCAGTGTTCCTACATCATGTTGTTAGTAAGCAATGGTTATAAAATATACTAACAGGTCCATGATTCTTAGAACGCAATAGCGTATGCTTGCAAAACCTTTTAAAAACCAAGATTAAGTTTTAATGACGTAAGCCCAATTGGTATTCTCAGTACCTACTTATGAAAAGCGGTGGGTTTAATTATGCTAAGCTTTTATACCTACTTTATTTATTGCTCTTAATGATTTTACCTCTTCGCAAGTGTACCTGGAGACCGTCGGTCTCACCGAACGATAACAAAAAAATCTATCACTAAGATTCAAAAGTTAATTATTTTAAGATAACATAACATAACATCGCGCCTGTATACCCCGAAGAGATAGACAGTAGTGCACTAATAGAACACCTGCAATTTGCAAGCTATATATGGGTTCCAATGTATCCAAATATAGAGGGTGAGCCTCTTGCTATAAACTGGGTACAAATCCAGACTCCGTGCGTGCGTACTGAGAATTACATAATGGAAAAACCCTATACCACTTTAACCGACACGGGATTCAAACCACGGACGTCATGCGCAGCAGTCTCGCTTAGCGACCACTAGACCAACGAATAGGTCTAATTCTATTTACGTTCTAACTTATAAATGAATAATTGGATCTCCTCTTCTATTATAGTAGAACGTCCTGGACCTGACTAGTGGTTGTTTTGTGTCAATCGATATCTTATAAATGTTTAAACAAAACAATGACTCTAACCTATGGGCAAGTATACTTGAAGTATATATATCATATGGGTACTGCAATTGGTTAGTGTACCAAACACTACCTACCCACCCAATGATACACGGTCTGGCAGATTCTTGCAACGTCACTCATTTTGATTTAATCAATAATGTCTGTACCTCACCAATAATCAACAAGGTTATTTATTTATACATATAACTGATAAGTTCAGCTAATATTATTTACAGCAAAGTTACTCTTATGTTTACATTAACTGATGAATTCGCAACCTACAGTATTATACAAATTATTAATCAAACACATTGTTTATGCAAATTATAGTTTCAAAGGGCATTGTTTTGGTAAATACAGACATTTCTCCTTAAACGTAGTAACTGACATTGTAAATGTGTTTTTCAGAATCTGCTTTGAGATTCATGTTTATAAAATATCGAGACTAAATTGTAAATATCGTTCAAAGCTTTTTAAGTGGCCAACGATCATGCCAGTCCCAGTAATGCCTAAGGCGATATTGCGTCACCGAGCTTCAAGGAGATATGATGTGCTCTTGTGCGGTCCGTATTAAGTCCTCCGACTCCCGTAGTCTCTGCTACGTTAAACTGGCACTGTGTTAAAGCGAGGTGCTTTCCCAATGAGCCAGTTTGTTTACAAGTCATTCGTAGCGTATTCGTAGCTTAACGTAGCACATCGTAGCAAGTATTTCAATGAATATTGTTATTATATAATGCTACCGTTGTGTTTTTATATATACGTGTAGACGAATATAAATTTAACAACGGCTCTTGACTATGAATAAAATGTATAGTACGAATACCGGAAACAGACAAAATCACATTGTATACTGCTACGTTAAATTACATAACAAGACTTACACTTACATATTCCATTTTTGATTAATAGTTCACCGAGAGGTTTATTTGACATATTATTTTAAGGACCACCATTATCAAACCTGAATCGCGTAGGTGAACGCTCAAAGAAATTCACTAATATCAAGCAAAAGAAGAAATCGTATAAATAGCAAATTATCATATCATAAATAATGCGCACAATCATCTAAATAACTAAGCAGGCGGGAGGCTGCTGCGATATAATAAATTATTTCGAAAAAGACGTCCAAAAATAAAAAATGTTTTAGGATGACTTCAGTGAGGGTGATAATACTAAAAATAGAAAAACATTAATACTTTTCAGAATGTTTTAATGGTATTCTCCAAACTATTCATTTCATTCATGAGTTACTCCAGCAAAGTCTTAAGTAAACACTCGCAAACTATATAAGCCAGCAAACCTCGAATCAAAGCTACTAAATATACGTAATAAGTTTTATTCATTTCATGAAGCAGCTTTATGGAAGCACATAGCCCGCCTTGAAATAAAATAAAATTAACTTTTCTCGGAATATTATGGTATGCGCCACGCTCGAGTCACCCTTGTAGTTCAGAGAAGCTGTAAACGCCCACGCCACCCAGACGGTGTCCGTATAAAGCTAAAGCATCTAACTATATTGCCATTACCATCGGACAATTTTTTTACGATCAATCCATTTAGCCGTAACGAGATATGGCAATGTTTATATTTAATACGCTCATCCGTAGTGTAGGACGGAAGTTAATTTAGAAAAACGTCCCTCGTAACACCCCGTACTGTACCCGTTCCATTCCATCTAATACAATTTCAGTAAGACGAATGCTCACGTCACGTGAGTCATAAAACATGAGGCTCGACGTCCATTATGCAGGCGATCTATATTCATTCTCACAAAAACTAACATGGCCTTTCCATAACACTAAACAGTGTTTACCACTTACCCTCTCTCACGTTGGAGTATTCGACCATGTGTACCACAAACGGCATTAATAAACAAACTGATTTTACTAGGAAAAGTGTTTAAACTGTTTCGTTCAAAGAAAAACAATTCGTTACTAATTTCTACTCTCGTCAAAGACGTTTAGATTATAGTAAGTCAAGAAACGTTAATAAAGTTTTCAATTCACAGTATTTATAGTAGGAAAATATTCTATTTAATATAATTCGATGATAGAATTCTATATCGACCAACTAGTGAACACGAAACCACTAGTATTATTTATTATTGCTGATTAGTTGACCTTTATTTGATTTATTCAATACATAAAGAGTCAGTAAACGACACTAGTTCGGATTTCAGAACATCAAAACAATCAACAATAAACATATGACTGAAGTATTTAAAATGCCAAAATTATTTTAAATAAGTAGCTATTATTTGTATTATAATTAGTCTATTTAGAATTAATTACAGTTATTAACTACGCTACAATAATCCAAAATGTCAAAAGACCATAGATAGTTTTCCAAAGATTTTATAGGTTAGTCACATGTTGAGTAACATGCACCAAGTTCCACTCGCAAGGATATTTCAGGGCTGAGAAACGATGCTTTCCTTGGGCTTGAAACTTTGCTTTTATTTCGGTATCAGGTGTCCATATTAATTTGAAAGAGTATCTTTCCATGGCCTCACGGCAACAGGTGAGTTGCTCGGCGCAGGCGCGGCGCGCGCGTCGATACCGCTCCCCGCGCAACCCGCGCTGCCCTCCCCTTTGCCATGCTACCTGCTACCCTCGCCCATTCACACACGCACACATGCACACTGACACTTTTACCAGCAACAAAGTGGCATTATTACAAACCGTAGCACATGCACACTAACGTAACGCTTTCGTAAAAATACTGAGCCGTTATCGCTACCTTCGCGCTACACTGAGACGGATAGTTCACTGTCCTTGCAAATGTAGCCGATATATATCAAAGTGCAGGGATGTCAAGGGGATCAATTGTACCGCAGATTTTTTAATTAAATTCCTTATTGCGCCGCAGCTGTCGTATTTTCGTGGTTACAACGATAACATACTGCGGGCGGGCGAGGCGAGAGTCATGACGGCGTTTATTGACAGCCGGAGAGATTAGGCACAAGCAATCATGGTAGGGGAGTGCCAACATTGAGTCACGTTTTAGATGTCCATCACAACCCGGAAAGCGCGGCCAGCAAACAGCGCACGGCACGGCACGTATACTCTGTGAACTTTCTTATCCCTGATTGGTCGTCACTACTTATTTCAACGAGCATTAATGACACCATAGTGCTTTTAAACTGCTCCAAGGTGCAGTTGATTCGTTAAACGGTATAAAATTAACGTAGATGACGTCCATTCTAGTAATAGCACTTAATTCGATTAATTGTCAAGGCGGGCCGAGTTCTTCAAAATGATATCCCACAATTTAAATCCTACCTTGATTCCTAGAATTTTAATTATAATTCGAAACATGGTTATAGGTATAACATTTGTACTAGTTGTGGGTCGCGATGTCGTCCTCGGGGATTCAAATATTTTACTTAGTATATTTAACAGTTATACAATTTTAGAGTGATTGAAGCTAAGTATTATGGCTACCTAAAAATCTAGCCGTGCCATTATATACATGTATCATTTCATTTCTTCAACGAACTCCCTCCACCTGCCATCCCCATGAGATACGTAAATTTCGATAAGGTAAACCTAGAAGTTTATTTGGATATCGACTTCACACATTGAATTCAGGTGAAAGGCCTAGCAAATAATACAATTCAGTGAAGAGTAGTTTCTCGCAAAACCCAATTTTCTTAACAATAAACTAAAACTACTGTGACATGTTAGTGATACGATCAAGTCGCACCGTGTAGTAGGAAATCATAAGTATATAATTTATAGAAAAAAAGAGGTATACGATATTAGAGTATGAACATTTGTACACTTTTGTATACAAATGCACAACCTTAAGTTATTAATAAGAGTTAATTGGTGTATATTCTAAATTTTGAATTAACCTAAGGGAGGTGCCAATAAATAATAACATTTGCCCTTTATCCTCCTTATCCTTTAAGTACAAGTCCCCTAGGCCAGCAGAGGAGGTGGATACTAAATTAACAGAAAAATGTAACAACATGCAATTAGGTACGTATTCGTAGTGGTATTTTGGCATTGTAGTTAACACATAAAGTTTGGTTTTATAAACTAAAAAATAACATATCATAATATTCTTCCGCATAGGAAAGTAAGTAGTTTAAAAACCTTTTACTAAACTTACGAATGACACAAGTTTTAATACGATCAAAACGTTATTAGGTACTAGTACCAAACACTGTAAAGACCCCAAGTGTTGATAATTCCCACTGATAATACAATACGTAAACTCAAATAAAAATATGATAAACAGAAGTCATTTCATCGTAACCCACGCTTAATTTAGAGAATGTGAATTTCATTTATTCTTCATGAAACGGTATTTACTACCATTAGAAATTTCGCTCAAATTATTTGTACAAAAGACAAAACGAGAAATTATTTGGTAGTGATTGAAAATATCAATGTAGAAGGACAAAAGACACGTAATAACTAAAAACATTTATTTGATGAGTAAAATGGGTAAATCGCGTCCTGACTTTGGATTGAGAGGAAATACGTTATGGGAAGTGGAAGAAGAATATTTTTACCTCGGCTCATTCAGGAAGCTTGCCGTACGTACATATTAACTTCCCGTGGGAGTTTTACCAGACGGCTAGAAATGACTAACGTACGGGATTATTACTACGAGATATCTTGGATGCATGACTATACATCTTTGAGCACTAAACTAGTCATTCTAAAATTACCTTTTGACCTAACCTAATTCTTAAGTTTTCATCAACCCTAATATTTATACTTAAACTTTTGATAATTAGTACCAAAAAAATTACTAATTTAAGTGACTTAATTAGATTAGATGTCCCTTTGAAACATCTAATCTATTGTATCATTGGACATTCTAATTTAATATACATGAACTACTTCACAAAACCTAGTCGTTATTGGGTTATCTATATTCAAAATAGGTAACCTTGGCTTTTACAAATAGGTACGATGTATAACTAAAGCGACCTTTTAAATTGTATGAACTATAAAATACTCTTAGATTAAATTAAGTTTTACTTGTATTAGATAAAGATGCCTAAAAAGTGCAAAAAAGTATCAGTTGTATTAAAAAAAAGACAAACATTCTCATAATGTTATGTAGGCTCTATTAAAATGTTAAACAGAAAGTGAATTGTTATTACAGGACCTAGGCAGTATAGTTTGGTAGTTAAATGCAAATGACTAGTCTATAGATTGCTACGAACAGATTGACAGTTGTTCGTCTACTTCAGATCAATCCGCATTAACGCTTCCCGCTTCACGTATACATAGTTAAATGTTACTGCGCTTGCGCTTGACCAGTCAGTAACAAAAGAGATAGGTATTGTCTTGGTTTATTTTAAGGACAATGAAGCTACCGCTATTCATCTTTTCAGTTCACTGCCCAGTAAAGGTCTTGTAGTATTTACGCCATTTATCTAGACCTTTTAAATACATAACACAATTTGCTTGCTCTCTTGGAGAAAAGTGATTCGATAAGTGAAAAGCACTCGAGAACAACGTTTTGCAAACTGAAAGCACGTAGCCAAAATGTATTTAAATAATAAATCCATAGTTCCACACCCTAAGCAGCACCTAATTAAACATAGAGATTGTCTCGGATGAGGAGTGGTCGAGTCATCCTTTAGTTAGGCTTCGGACGGTTTTAATTTCATTGAGCATAATATACATTATAATATGTGGTTCCACAATTACACTTGTGTGTAGGTAAAATACCTTAAACATACAACTGACAATTAAAGAGTAATGTTTCGACCACTTTTTATGCCTAAACAATGTAAGAATGTAACAAAATCGATTTGCGATGCATCAATGATATTTGTTTTTTGATGAACATAGCTAATGGTTTAATCGACTGCCCCGAGCTTGTCGCAAAATTAGCATTAAGTGTTAATAGAGTTGGTCTCCGACAACGACCGCTGCTACACGTACCTTTGGCAACTACAAACTATAGGTGTAATGCGTTTTCACTTAGAAGCGCACCGAGTTCTAACAACGAGAATTAGACATTGATTTGTTCGGCACTAAAGTGAATACAGCTAGAAGGCTTATAGCCCAGTCATTCTTTAATTCATAATGTGGCACTAAAGTTGAAATACCTTTTATATATCTACTTGCATTTGTGTTTTCATTTTTTATTTCTTTTTTCCAAGTTCATCAAGACCAAATTCTTATCTATACTTATAATAAAACTGTAGAGAGGTCAATTCTGTACATTGAATATATATTCAAAATTATTATTGGAGGATAACTGGTGATCGATACTGATGCCAAAAATGCAATTAGTAAATTTTTTGTCGGTCTGTCTGTCTGTCTGTCTGTCTGTCTGTATGTGCACGCATGGGTCAAAAACTACTGAAGGGATTTTAACCAAACTTGGTACGATTGTAGTCCATACGCCTGGGCAGGTTATAGGCTATATAACATAACGCTAAAACACATAGGAGCTGAGCAGTAATGATAAATTTGAAGCAAGTCGGATGAAAATGCGCTTTCGAGCTCTTATCCTCGCATACGTCGATCATACACCAAAAATATGTATTACAAAAATGATGGTCTCTAAAAGATCTACAAAAAAGTCCTCAATAGTATATATCTATCTTTTATAAATTAGCCACAATAACGTGTTTAATCGTTAGGCACTTCTTCAAGTGTATTAATAAAATATATAAATATATTGTATTTCACATAGATATATCGTTATCAAACTCCAATATTCAAAAAGTACACTTTAATATCTATTTTATAAAAAAAAAAAGAAATCGGTATTATAAGATATAGATGAAATAAAACTTCCAAATCTCGCCGCGCCAGTATGGGTACGGCGGTATAAATGGTTTTTCTTTTTTAAAATTGAATGTACAGACACAGGTCGTTTACGATTTTATTATATGTATAGATATAGATATCCTGTGTATAACGATTTCGGCGAGTGTACAGCCTTATGCTTCGCCATGACCATCAACATCAACCATTACCATTGACTCACGCAGTCTTAAAGTAGCCTTTAATCTTACGAATACTTAGCTGCTTCTTACACGCACACACAATCGTACGACGCTTACTCTTAGGTCACGAGTTCTCTATAAATTTTGTCTGTTGAGATACTGATACATTGGGATCTACACCAAACCTAGCGAAATTGTGGGAGTAGGTACAATATGTGCACCTCTGCCTACGCCTTCGCGGAATACAAGCGTGTCGTTGTCGTATGTTTTATAACAATATTTTTTCTAAGAGTCAACTGCAATGATTCCCTATTTTAACTTAATTACGAATAAACCGACACACAGACAAAATATCCAAAATAATAGAAATGGGTTGTATTGTATAGGTTTCTAAAACGCCGCCCCACACTAGGAATTTCTCCTGTATCGTGGGTGCGTTTCACAAACTTGAAATTTCACTTACACAAACACCCAGACTCGGGACAAACATCTACAGATCACACTTTTTTTGCGGGAATCGAACCCACAACCAATCTCTTAGCCACTGCGCCAATCAGGTTGTCTTTTATCCTTGATATTTTTTTTTCTACAGTAGTTTCAATGTCCAGGAACTCAGAAACGCACAAAACGGATTTATTTATGTTCTCTTCTTCAGTTATATATAATTTTCAATAGACTTTCTGTAACTTCCGTAATTACCGTTCAATTTTTGCGGTTTTTTTTTAAATACCGGAAAGTATTCTTAGTTAAATAAGTGGTTTAAAGATTTTTAACCTACTTAAAAAAGCCTGCCTGGTAGGTATTTTTTTCTGTTAAAAGTTCAATTTACTACTGGTGTTTTATCCGAAATACACGCGGACGAAGTCGCGGGCAACAGCTATACATGTAATAAAATAGTACGGCATGGCGTAAAAACTACTAAATCGAATTCGCTCAATCTTAGCTAATGCTAATATATTAAAAACAATTTAAAAATACTTTTGCTGTTTCCGAATTTCCACGCGGACGGAGTCGCGGGCACATCTAGTTGTTAATAAACTCATAAGAGAACCTATGTGTAGAGAATTTCATTATCTACATGAGATTACAATATTACATTGTTATTAGTCTGTAAGTCTCTCGAAGAAAATAAATAAAATAAAAAAACCGCACAACAAAAATGTATAACTTATATGGTAAATATGTTGTACTCCTAAAACTGAAGATTAGCATTGAGTCAAGTCACACAAACAAGCGTCATATTTCCATCTATTTTCCGGATTGTATTTTACTCTAAAAGTATCTTCTATAGGTCCTATACTCATATCTCCAGCCACTACATTTACGACTAAAATAACTTTAAATAAATTACCGAAGCTGTTGCTTTGTTACAGAGTGGTTTAAAATTACAATATGAATAGATGTATATTTAAGCTCGTTTTATTGTCATTTTGTTCAAGTACAGTCGCCAGACTATTCTACCTACGCCATATTGGGACTTAAATACTAGTTTGACGACACGCTCTACGCATGAGTTCAACGTTTATCGATTCTGATTAATAAATCAAGCGCGATTAAACGCTGATTTCTATTACACGAATAGTTAATATTCTATTTTCGTCCCACCGTATGTCACATATATGGGTGTAATATATTCTGGTGTTGTTTATTGTTGTGGTGAATATGACTACTGACAATTGTATCATTAAGAATTATCACCAACAGCTCGACTTAACTCTTCTTCTTCTTCTTCTAATCGTATGGTTGATAAACAACCTCGTGTCAAAGTTTAAACCGCCTGTAGGCCTCTGAAATGTCTTTACACGCCGTTGAAAAATCTCTCAGTTGTGCCGGTTTCCTCACAATGTTTTCCTTTACCGTTTTTAGCAACCGATAACTAATTTATAGTACGTACGCACATGAATTCGAAAAGACATTGATGCGTGCCGGGGTTTGAACTTGCGAGCTTTGACTTGTTAGTCCAACGGATATACCACTCGGCTATCAGTGCTAGTAAAGTTATAAAAAAAAAGACACAAAAATGACCTGTTGCGAGCTGTTATGACTTCTTATTATTACTATCAATAACAGGTACAACTCGAGATATTAAGGTACTTACCTACTCTTACAGTTATTGGACTCTTATATTTATTATAGATATGACAATGTATCTATTAAAACATTAGTTATTGTTAAATTAAAAAAGCCAAAACTGTAGCTTTACCAGTGAAGCTTTTTTAACCCCTGAACTGGTTCACATTGCTCAAGCAAATTAGGTTTGAAAAATACTAAACTTACTAGACTTGATAACTAAAAATATGGAGTAAATCTTAAACGTAAAGTTATTTATGTCACTAACTTAGTTTCCTGGTCGGTATTATATAAACCACATTCTCGTTATAATTACTTAAACGTATTTGTATACAATTAAACATGTATGTCTTCTTATAAATATACTGGTGTTACCCAGTATATTTAAGCACCATACACACTGTAAAGCCAATCGATTCTTTGTTGGATATGACCAGCTGTTATTTTGCTAGCTAAGCTAAGTCAATGAACTTCAAGAAAGAGAGTGTTTTCATTTATCGTAGACGAACTTAAGTCCCAGTAGTAATGGTAAAAAACTTGCCTTCGGTTTATACATTTGCTTGTCTGAACATTGTTCTTTCGACGCAAAAAGCCCCGGGCGTGAACGATAATATTTAATCAAAAATTTTCAAATCCGAAAATTAAAATACTTTTAAGTTTCCCCTAACGAAATGCCGCAAAGGTGTACCATACCGTGTAATGTCATCAGGCGGCGACGGTTTACAATATATTTTCGTATATAATAATTGCCATTTTATATCTTTCCGCATACTTTTTACTTCCGCAACATGCACCGCTTTTATAGTTCAAAATAAATGCTGTTTCACCGAACAACAGAACCAGTCGATGTGTTATATTCAACCGTCCGTTATTTTCGACGCATGCAAAACTGTCCAAGTTATGATTGAGTGTAGGTTGTTCCCAAACCACAAATGCCAATCACTGTAAAAGATTTTACTTATTGGTGCTACATTGTTTTTTGTTTTAACATGATTGAATCACTTTATCGTAAGTCAAACAGCTGGTGTGATTATAGACATTACGAATGAATCTACTCTTAGATCCTGTAAGTAGTAAAACCTACAGTTTATGATAAACAATGCACCATATCAACATAATCATTCTAGCAAAACCTTGATTTATTGCTCCGATACCTGTCGCTAATTAATTATTGAACAGGTAATCGTGTATGATGTTTATAATCTTCGTACGTACTACTTCGTAGAACTGTCCTTGGTGCTAACTCTCCCATCCCCCGACTTTGCAAATTATTAAACAGCTGCAGTGATCTTGTTGATATACACCCTGACTCACTAGGTAGGCTCAAAAAAGAAATATTATTTATAAAACCATGTAAGTAGCATCTAGAGTGTAGGTACCTCCCTTTGTGAGTGCTTGATTTACTTTTTCTTAGAATTAAGTTACAATTTTTTAAACCTCATTGTTGTTGGTTAATATTGTTAATAATTCTGATTAGTTTTAACTTTCAGTATCTCCTTAGAATTAAATTATACATGATGTGCTTACCTGTAAGAGATTGATACATTAGGTCATAAGTCTATTGGATGTTTCTCATGTGTGTATCAATATAAGTAATCAATTTTTGGTGAGCCAAATAAATAAAACAAAATAAATAATCTTCAGTACTGAAGGTACGTTACTTCTACTATTCTTTTAAATAATTGCCTTAAATGCAATTATGGTTAACGTTTTTCCTCGTAGAATTTAAAAGGAACAAGTAAGTGTTAATCCGCGAGTCGTCGGCGTTCAGTTGCACGCGACCACTTGTTAGCGACCATAACCCGGCTACGGCGTGTTACCGTTAGTTCGCCCGGATAAAACTGACAACAGCTTAGTGCATTATAACTCCTCCACGCGCACATATCTGTTTTTGTCATACGTATACAACTAAACAAGTTCCATTCATTGTTTTATTTGTAGGTGATGTTGAAACTGCTGCGTTAATTACTCTCACGAATGTTATGCTTGAGTAAAATATACCAGTTTTCACGAAGAAAGCAAACTGTGTATCTCTTATTATAATTGTTCACAATACATAGTGTGTTGCTAAACATAAAATAGTATTTTTCTCAAAAATAATGTGTCATTATGGCTACTTGTAGAGCGAAAATTAAGTATCATACATTAGCTAATAAATTCTGTTAAAGAAATATTTCCAAATTCAACTCCTATATTCCCGAATGCAACACAGCCTTGTGTGTCGAAAGTTTTTTTCTAGACTAGCTTATGCCCGGGACTTCATCGCTGCAGATTTCGATTAGAGAACCTGTACGTAGCAGCAGTAAGCAGATTAACTTAATTGAATCCGATTTTGTTAACAATTTCATGGGTTTGTATTTTTTTCCCGCGGAACCCTAAATATATTCAAAATTAAACATAGCATAGGCTACTTCTTATAACATCAGCTATTTGCCAGTCAAAGTTCCGTCAAAATCCGTCCCGCTGTCGCGGAGAAGCTGTATCCTGTTTCGGAGATTAGCCGGAACGAACAGACAGACAGACAAAAATGTTCAATGCCATTTTTAGGGTTCCGTACCTGAACAAGGAAAAACGGAACCCTTATGGGATCACTCCGTTGTCCATCTGTCTGTCTATCTTTCTGCCAACCCTTTTTTCTCAAGAACGCGTGAAGGTATAAAGATGAAATTAATACAAATACTCGGGTTTGCTGTCCCTTGAAGCCGTGAAAATATGAAACTTCTGAGACAACGCAATCAAAAGATACGAGCAATTATGCTGATTATTTTAACAATTTTCATACTCAAAACCTATAGTGTACTTCCCGTTGTCCTATAATCATGAAATTTGGCAAGAAGCATTGTCTAATAGCACAAGTAAAGGAAAAAATCAGAAAACTGAAAATTTTCAGTAACATGACATTAAAAGTTAAAATAACTCTCTGTCAACATAACTGTCTGTCTGTCAACTCTTTTTCCTCAAGAACGCGTAAAGGTAAAGTTGAAATTAATACTCGAGTCTAATGTCCCTTAAAGCCACCAAAAAATGAAAATTCGGTGTTCACGCAATCAAAAGATATCGTTTTTACAATTTCTACTTTCAAAACCCATAGGGTACTTCCCGTTGACCTAGAATCATAAAATTTGGCGAGAAGCATTAGCTTACAGTATAAATAAAGGAATAAATCTGAAAACTGTATATTTGTGGTAAATCATATAAAAAATAAGAATAACTTGATTGCAGTTGATAAACTAACTGCTACATACTTCAATGTATTGGGGTAACAGTTTTCCAACGGCAAAGTTAAGTTTGTCTGTGAATTTAGTATATTAACTTTTCTATGACATTTTGTGTCATTTTTGCATGTTGCCCATGCTAAGCTTAAATCTAAATTGATAAAGGAAATTTGAAAAATGATGGACACGAGCAGGACTTGAACCTGCGACCTTCGCCGTACCGTGGCGCTGCTCTAACCAACTGAGCCATCGTGTCACTGCTCGCACCCATCGAATTTCAAGTTCCCTTTTAGTATTTACGTCTTAAGGGTGACGTCAGGTATTATCTGTTGGAATCTATGATTACCAACTCAGTGTTATACCTTTACAGCTTATAAATCACTGAAACGATAATACCAACCCAAATTTATATGACAAATTTCCTTTATCAATTTATATTAACTTTTCGTTAGAAAAATGTTATTGTTGTAAACATAATTTAAAGTTTGCACGAAACCCTCGATGCGCAAGTCCCACTCGCACATAACACGGTTTTTATTGTTATGTGTATCGTGTATACTATCGTACGCATTAAGTAAAAATCTGTTATTTTGATGTTACAAACTCCTAATTTTATTTGTGTGTATTGACAAATAAAATAATCAAAGTGAATATAAACAAGATCAACTTTTCCCACGCAATCCCAGATAAGGTAGGTAAAAAATTAAGCTGTTTTTGTTATTGTATCATTTTCATTGAACTCTACAATTTCATTACTCCAGTCTTGTTTATGCATAACGATTAATATAACATTTTCAACAAATACTTGTACAGGTTTTGTATCTAATATCGTTTTTGGTACCGATAAAACCATAATATTTTTACAATAGAAAGTGTGTCCTCTGAATGCATCAGAAGAGGAACAAAATTCGATAAGAAATGAATAAATGTTAACAATGGCGGTGACATGTTGGTTACATGAGGAGCCATGTGAATATGTGATACGGAATATAACTATAATAAATATTTTAAATATACGACGTCATCGCGGCAGACCCAGACGACGGTGGCATGACGATCTGCTTGCCTACAGGAGAGACTGGTCTACTTTAGCACACGACCGAGTAAAGTGGAAGAGTGAAAGGGAGGCCTTTGCCCTGCAGTGCACGGTGGGACAACACAGGCTAAGAAAAATCTGGATAATACACTTTATAATGCGAATAGCTAATTGAAAAGGAACTTTCATAGGTAGATACTTATTATTATATTTCCTATTTACGATCGTATCTTGGCTGAACCATATGTTTAAGTAATTAAAAAAATCTATTGAAATTTGTCGTTATATGCTTACTTTTATCTAACATATCTGTTCTACGAGTCATTCAATCCATGCAATTCAACACGTTTCTGAAAGATTCTCGTACAGTACAAATGTAGAACCTTGCTCTTCATTTCAATCTCATTGCCTCTTCAAGGCACGGCTTCAGTAAGATTACTACTTCTTAATTTGTTCATTAGAAGCATAGAAAGGGCGGACCACTATCTCTATATACGAGTACGTCAATGAACGGTAAGTTGTTAAGTCTTTTAAACTTGGCATCGTTAAACAAAATCTGATCAATAGGCACATATTATAGAAGTAGGTACGTAGATACGTTCTGTGTTTGTGTGTTGGTTATGGATTTCATTTTATGCTGACCATACATCAGATGAATGAAGCTCTAACGAGCTTCTTTTGTAAGATACGCCGGTCAACTTCCAGTTTTGAAATACAGCCAACTAAACTGTATCACAAATATAAAGGAATATATTTCCTTCAGGTTAAAAAGGTTCCGTTTTATGAATGTGAACACGAACGAATACAGGCACGAACGATACCAAACTGAGAGAATCCCATGAGGCCGACTATTGTCGTCCCAGCAAAATTGCCGCAGCCTCTAGTTTCATTACATTGTTTGAGAACAAGTAGAATCTAATAATAACCTACCGTTAAGTATACAAAAGAACAGAAAAACCCAATATCTAGGTATTGTAAACGCTATTGATAATAAAGAAAGAACTCAAATCCCTTGTTGAGCAAAGTATTTTTGGGTTTTCTTTGGGTACCTATAGTTGCAACTTGGAGTGTAATTGAAAAGAATTGGTTCTTTTCAATTACATTTTTATTAAATGATAAATGATTTTATCTCTGCAATTAGGTTTTAAAAAACACTTACATGTCATTATTTAAACTAGTTAGATGGCGTCGGCATTTCCTAACTCACTACCTCTGCGGAGAAATACCGAAACAAACTCAGGGGTCAAATTCTTTTTTAAAGTCCTCACAAGTTCAATCATTTATGTAAGAATAGAGTGGTCTGAGAGAGGTCTTTTAATTTATAACAATACACGAATCTTGTCACGATATCAGCGGACTCGCCATTAAAATAAAACATGGTAATCATCTCGGTCTATTCAAACTACTATCAGTCATTAATCTGAATTCTGATAGATCCCTGAATGTACAGCGGTTAATCGGAAACCTTGTTTGCCACGCTCAATTTTGTTAATGGATAATCCTTTCCGCCGACGGGAACAAAATTTTAAATACAGTTTCCGTTGAATTAACGTGTAAGCCTTTTCCACCCATACATCCATATCAACATGATTTCCATGCACTGACACAACACTGCCTTTATACAACGTTCTCATAAATAAAATATTCTCTTTATTAACTAATATCATCGCTAGGAATAAGCTGCAGCCGCGCTTAGATATAGTCTTTGATATTGAACCCAGATGCCTATGCAAAGCTTAAACAAGCATTTAACTGATAGGAATCGCAGTGCTGATAGAACTTTTAATTCAATTTCTAATGTAAATACCGTTCAAGTAAATTATGAATTGGAGTTGTTCTATTCTTTGAAGATGTGTTTTTTTATTTAAATGTCACAAGTCACAACCGAACAGTGAATGATTTGTAGATCTCGTACAACTTTGACTACTTATTGGTGATATTTTACAGACCTGAAACATAATACTTAAATGCAAATTATTCCGCTTTTTTATAAATAAACAAATTCTATTGTCACAAACTATAAATTTTAATTTATTTGGATATTAAACACGTCTAAATTGTAGATACAAACTCTCTATAAACTTTTGCCACTAGGGTAAAAACAGTACAGTGAACGTGATACTTTGTATAAAATAGACATACACGGGCTGAACCCAGTTAAAAAAACCTCTTAAATAATTCGAATGCTCACTCAACACGGGAGCAACCTACATTTCGTGAATGTGGCCATATTCCACTTTCATAAGTCACCGCAACTTACCAACAGGAACATTTGAAATATGAGAAAACATTTTTGCACCTCTGAACCCACACCGCGGCGGCTTGTATGAAAACCAAATTTTATGAATAATGTAATACACGTAAAGCGGCATTCCTACGATTTTAAAATGCTTTCAAAGTTATCCTCTTCTCGTATATATAATATTTCTTATTCTGTACTTGTTTAAACTACAATACATAAATAAGTTTACGTTAAATATTGATCAAGCGACCAGATTAGATATATTTGAAATGATTAGGTAAAGGAGATTTTGCATAATTCAGACCATCTTAGTTACAACTTGTTTTACGTCACACAACAGTGTTATAATATACTTGGTCCTTCTTAGTATACGATGATGGAATGGTTTCGTTCATGTTATAATTACTTGACAAATTCCGAGGTAAACTAACTAGACCGCCAAACGACTTCTTTCATTAAATACTGTTACTTACTTCGGTTTTCATTATAATAGTTGAGTGGGTGTATTTTCCTCCCTGTTATAGGCGAGTAATTGAAATTCTCGTTGAAAAATCAGATAATAACGTTATAAAACAAGCAGAGGTCAAAGTTCACGCATCAATAACATAATAAAAAACCGGCCAAGTGCGAGTTTAGAGTCGCGCACGAAGGGTTCCGTACCATTATCTATAAAAACGGCAAAAAAATCATGTCTGTTGTATGGGAACCCCTCTTAAATAGTTATTTTATTTTGTTTTTAGTATTTTTTGTTATAGCGGCAACAGAAATACGTGATTTGTAAAAACTTACACAGTCTAGCAATCGCGGTTCTTGAGATACAGCCTGGTGACAGACCGACGGACGGACAGACAGAGAAGTCTTAGTAATAGGGTCCCGTTTTTACCCTTTTACTTTAACCCTAAAAAGCTAAACCTCGCTAAAAATGGTGAATAAAAAATCAGTTTAAATGGAATCTAAAGCTTATGAAGACTTAAAGTACCTAATTATCAAGATAATTCATAGAAAAAATCTTCTTCTTATCGGCATTACATGTATATATTCATAAAAATGTTGTCTGTCTTGTGATGGGTAAGGATTGACCAGACAACATTAGTTGCAGAGTTGACCACCCGGCGTGCACTGGACGTACTTAAGTATTATCATAATTTAAGGAGACCCTTTTCGCAACCTTTACTGACCTTTAAAAAAAACAAAAAAAAAAAACAATTATGTAATATAATCGATAGATAAGTTTTTATGTATCCTGAAATATGTAGGTACTAAAGTCACGGCGACATGTAAACAAAAGCTGTTGATTGAAGAACTATGCAAGCACCAGTACATTGATAAATCACAGACCCGAGGGAAATAAAGGGTAAAATTGTACTCTAACATTTAGGATTTAGGAAAAATATTGAGTTAAAATTTTGTCGAGCACCTACCAAATTATTTAAAAAGCTAATATAATGGATGGAAAAAGTTTATTTTATAATAAGGTTTTATGTTTATAATAACATTCTCTTTAAAGCAAGCTCCTATTGTATATGAAATCTGTCTAAAATAGGTTATTTGGCATACATCCCTAATAGCAACAATTATAAAGGACTATCACCACAAATCATTATTTATCTAACACATATAGCCAACAAGTTCAATAGCGCTATAGGCATGCAATAACCATATATAATTCTGATATATAAATAAGCACACGTTTTAAATCCAACAGAATACAATTGATTCCCAAAACCACAGTGTATCAGTATTTTATCATAATATTATAATAACGTTATTCCTCAAATAATAGAACAGACAACGGAACCTTGCTAGAAATAACACCATTAAGTTTACAGCCTTTCGTACTAAGGATAACGGCTTAAAACAGGACTGAATCCATAGATTTTTTCCTAGTCATAATAAGTTCATAAATTTTTTGTCTCAAACAAACTTCCCATATAGGTAAAAGACGAGCTCAAGCGTGACTTTAAAAAGGATGGAATAGCGCATACAATCCGTACAAACATGACCTACAATTTCACGCAGAAGCAGTACGGGTATGGAAAATATTTCTATTTCCAGTGCGAAGTGTGTAGTGTAAACATCGTTTGTGCCGCGGCGACTCTCAGTCTACCTTGTTCTCAATCCTGTCTCCCGCAGCGTCACACAGCTCTATTATCATTACAGAATGCTTTTAACCGCTCACATTAGGCACTCCTATTGAAACTGTACAGCCGGCAACAAGTAAACAGGTCTATATCACACAAATGTCATTGATACCCGGATCAGCGTTATCGACTGTTACAATTATAATATAATTAATTCCTTACACCATCGCGAGTAACATCTAAGGCTATAAAAAAATGAAACAAATAAAAAATATAATTAAAAAAATTAAAAAACACTACTGCCATGACAAAAAACGAACTAAGCAATTATTTCTGTTCAAACCCAAACTATATACCTATTTGTAAACCGCAGTTGTTTAGATTTGACCAGTTTTTATTCGTGTGAAATTTAACTTGCCTGAAATAATATTATTCTGCAAAAAAGGCGTGCATCCCTTTTTTCTAAGTTCACGGGTTTTTAATGGAAATTTAATATTAATGAATCACAGCGAATGCCTCACCCCCCACAAACAACTTTAAACGTAAATCCTATCATAGTTTTTTACCAGTGTTCCACAAAATGTAAAAAATAATATGGTATAATATCAATTTTTATTCGCAAAATAAAACTGTTTTTAATTTTACAATCCGCTGACAGTAACCTTATACCCTGCGTTAGAGAATGTAAGTATTTTCTTTTATTAACACACTATTAAACTCAGCTAGTAATTAGTCTTATATACAAGTTATTGGTTTTAATTTGGGTGTAATATTCATTTTAACATTAGTTTCAAAGGTTCGCCTTTTTGCTATTTATTGGATACACACAAGTTTTGTAAAGAATAACCTTTAGAACTAACGAGGTTCATATTATTTATGAGGTTAATTAGGTATATCAAAACTATACTGTGTCACACCAAACACTGCTGTTGCAGTATACGACCTAATGGTCACCAATTTCCCTCATCTCATCACTGAGTTATCCTCTCGACTTGGCATCGGAACTGAGTTAAACGATTGCGGTTACAGTTGGCTTAGGCGAGGTGTACACGGTTAACGAATCACCATACGACTGATCAATACAGCTGAAATCGACGATATATTAGACTCTATACAATATACATTTAGATGTAGTTGGTTAATCACAATAAAATGTTCTTTTACCTATAAAAAACAGAACATATTATTATGCTTTATTACCTAAACTAATAAATTAATAATAGGTCCTGTCTCAACTCTCGACATACTAAATACTGATATAGGAGTATTTATATACAACGAGTATATAAATACTCCTATATCAGTATTTAGTTAATAGCGTTTTAAAAATAACCGTTCTATTTATTACCAAAAACGAAGTTAGCAATTTGTACCCACAAGTACAGAAAATAAATCTGAATTGTTGTTCGTATGTGTAGAAATACTTATTTAGTTATTTACGTACAGACACGCCTGATAAAGTCACGCCTGCTTTCTAGAAAGGTACGCAGAGAGCCAGTCAGTCTCGTAATGAAAATACATGTTAAAATATTTGTATTTATTGTTATGAATATATAATATATTATTATTTGTAAAGTCCATATTCCTAATGGATGGATAAACACATCCTCATCATCATCAGCCAGAAGACGTCCACTGCTGGACAAAGGCCTCCCCCTTAGAACGCCATAATGAACGACAACTTGCCGTTTGCATCCACCGGTTGCCCGCAACTCTGACGATATCGTCGGTCCACCTGGTGGGAGGCCTGCCAACGCTGCGTCTTCCGGTTCGTGGTCGCCACTCGTGAACCTTTCTTCCCCAGTGGTTGTCAGTTCTTCGAACGATATGGCCTGCCCATTGCCACTTAAACTTGCATATGTTTTGAGCTATGTCGGTGACCCTAGTTCTTTGGCGAATTTCTGTATTCCGGATCCTGTCGCGCAAAGAAACTCCGAGCATAGAGCGTTGAGTGTGTGTGTGAGTGACTCTGAGCCTCTCTAAAAGGCCAACCGTTAGCGACCACGTCTCAGAGCCATACGTCATCACTGGCAACCCACACTGGTTAAAAACCTTCGTCTTCAGACACTGCGGAATTTTGGACGAGAAGATGTCGCGTAGTTTCCCGAACGCTGCCCATCCGAGTTGGATTCTTCGGGCGACCTCTTTGTCGAAGTTGGACCTGCCTAACTGAACAGTAAAGGATAAACACATACAAATATATATAAAAGTAATTTCACTAGTAGGTCTAGGTACCTCCAGTTAACGAAGTCTTAAACCGACATGGCAACTTAAAATGTCATTAATTTATAACACGAATCCTAATATACATTTACCGAATAATATTATACAGTAAGAGCTACGAATATTTCAACTAATATAATTTGTCTAATTACAATTTTAATATAGTTAACAAGTAATGAAGAGGCATTATGCTAGGTAAATATTAAAATCATATTCCGCCCTCGAGCCATTAACAATGTTAATATACAGTTTACATCGTATTTACTTTAGTGAATTACGTGCATTATGTTCTAGAAAGCTTACTTGGCAACCACAGTCTAATTAAAGTATATGCGTAGGGTAGTAAAAGTGATTAATGTTTAAAAAAACATATTTCTAAGCAGATTTGTCAACGTTACGCCGTAATAGAAGGAAGACTTTATTTTTCCCCTTAAAATAATTTAATTACGTGCAATAAATAGAATATGCGTATCTTAAAAGTTTGTATTGTTTAACTAAATAAAGTATAAAAATACCCCAAGTTAATCATATCGTATATATAGGCGGTTTGTATCAACATAAAACATTTGCATATGGCACGTGAGCTCTAACAAAGAATATTATCCTTCGCTCTCGGACACAATTGATTTTTCGTTATTTGAACTGGGGTTTACAGCAGATAAGTACTACATAGTTAAGCGCCTCGGACACCCACGCTTGTCTCTTAAAGGTCACTCAAGGACTCGCCGTATCATTTACATTCAGTATTTGAACTACTTTTACTTGCCAGTGAACTAGATTTTCTCAATCGTCTAACTTTGTAGATACATATGTATTTTTATTTATACATATTTAATAAACTAACATTTTAATACAAGGATGAATTGCAGCATTTTATAATTATTATTTTAAATCATGTTATGAAAATTGTACCTACCTCCTGAAAATAAGTTACGATGAAACAAGGTGCCCTGATATTTTAAGTCTTCGTAATGCAGTGCCGTGACCTAGAATACGATTACCTAGTTTGTATTTATATGTAGTAAAGTTTTAAACAAAAAAATACAGATATAGCATGCCATAACATAACAGCTTCTTCTTCTTATCGTATGGTTGATTAACAACCTGGTGTCAGAGTTTAAACCGCCTGTAGGCATCTGACATGGTTTTACACACCGTTGAAAAATCTCTCAGGTGTGCCGGTTTCCTCACGATGTTTTCCTTCACCGTTTTTAGCAACTGATAACAAATTAATAGCACGTACATGAATTCGAAAATACATTAGTGCGTGGCGGGGTTTGAACTTGCGACCTTTGACTTGGCAGTCCAACGTATGGCCACTCGGCTATCAGTGCTATTTTACATAACAGCTGCAATATCCATTATTCTTTAAGTGCTTTTGAAACGCGGTACTTTTGTTACAAATAAAACATTACTGCAGATTGCTGGTTAAAGGCAAGGTAATTGGATGGAGCGTCCGTTTAATTGGCCAACATGCAGTCAGAGGCTGTATTCATTACACCTGCGTAGAACGTAAATACATATCTATAAGTCATGCTACATGAGCCTGTACATTTGACATTTGCATAACACTGGATACTCTTTCAGGTCGCCACATTGCCATGACTATATATGTATGTACTTGTATATAATAGACATAGGTTTATGCAATTTAATATGGCGTACCACGTTTTGGGTCTAACCTTGCAGACTGATACGTGTAAGCTCGGTTATTTACAACGATTTAAATTTATTTTATGAGCCATGGCTAGGTCACTGTATTAAATAAAGTCCCTAAGAACATCGTTCCTACTTGTACAGATCCCCCCTGCCCTGTTGTTATGTTGAAAAATACTCACATATACCCGAGCACAACAATCAAATTAATATCAGTATCAATATAATTCAAAATAGAAGATACGTTATTAAAAAATACATATGCCAAATATAGTAAAAGTAATCATCTAGTCAGTATTGTACTCTCTAATGAGTGAACTAAATTGAAACAGGATCAACACGTCAGGTGTATTCTCCCCGAGTTAAGTTTTGACGTGGGTGGAGCCGCAAGCACGGCTAGAGTTATATAATCCTGATATTATTCTCTAGTCGCCTCCTACGACACCTATAACAAGTACCTTGCTTGGCGTATTATTAAACTAATTAATGGCGTAATATTAAACGTTAATAACAAAGCCATAGTTCAGGTTGCGATTTGAAGAAAATCCATAATTACGTTCACAGCTAAACTACGGCTTGCTTAATTAGAATTATTATACGCAGTTTCCGAGTAAACATCATAGTCTCATACATGTATTTTAAAGGTTCTAGTTTTCATACATGAAGGTATTAAAAGTATCATAATATTTTAGACCGAACCCTAAAAATAAGCATAGGTACATTATACAAATCAAATAAAAAATTGTCGTATCATAGAATGGACCAATACAAAACACGTCTTTTACGAAATTGTAAAATTAGTTTTTTGGACCATAGTCTATACATATAATAAAATCGTATACGAATCGTGTCTGTATTAAAAAAGAAATACAATTTATACAACTCACTCTATATTTAGGTTACCGAAGTCAAAAATATAGTTTTAAACTTTTTTGTCTTATTGTCCGTTTGTCTGTGCGTTTGAATGCGCTTTCACTGGTAAATTGTCGCAAGCTTCCCATAACATTTAATGTTTGTTTCATTAAAATCGGTTAACAAACAAACAAGTTACGTCAATTTTTACATACCTACATGTAATAAAACAGTATTACTTGGCGTAAAAACTACTAAATAGAATCCAGTTTTGCTGTTTCCGAATGTCCACGCGGACGGAGTCGCGGGCACTGTTAGTATACAATAAAATTATCTATAATCTGTAGCAGACCGATGCACAAGCTAAAACAATAGTTCAGAAAAACCAATGATAGACGGTTGATGTATATGACGTTGACGTTCCAACCACAGCCTATCAAAATATTGCGTCCTCTACAATCTATAACACCGTGTCGGTCATACGAATTCAATCGATAGAAACGCTGGCCGCGTGTAATATGCCTTTAAAAGAGAAAACCGACTGACAGCGCACGTACACAATCTAAACGAAATCGAAGTCATAGGTATTAATTCATCCCGCGACAGAACTTGCGACGTTTGTTGTATTAAAGCGTCGGTATTTTATTTAGTTAAGCTTTTAGTTGGGAACTTTCCACGATAGTAGTCACTGCTTAGACTAGTCTATTCGAGATGAAATCAAGATCTATTTGTCGCAAGCACTTCTTATACGTATGCGTACAAAAACAATTTTTCTGACTTTTTCTTTTCTGACATTCAAACTCGAAAATCTTCTTTAAGTAGTTTCGCTTACAAAGTGTAAGTCAATTTTATATTAAATTATATAAACAGCGTATAATAAAATTACTCTACCTTCTAGCCTCCAACTTCAACAAGGCTTCGGAAGTTTCCAAGCCATACCTAATTTTAACCTCACTATACCAAAATAAAGAACATGTTATTATAAATCCATATATATGTACATACATGCTTATATTATAAATGTGAAAATAAATCTATCTATCTGTCTACTACACCTTCACGACAAAACCGCTGGACGGATTTTGATGAAATTTGACGTATGAAAAAAAATGACATGTAAAAGTGTTTTTTTAAGACCTATTTACAGAAATAAAATAATTTATCATTTGGCATGTAATAAGTTTAAGACCCGAAAAAGGACATAGGCTACTTTTTTTTAATTCAGCCCTGTAAGGGGATTAAAAAGCTGTATATAGGCCTGTATATAATACTAACCAACAATCTATATTAACGCAAGCAAAGCCGCGGGCAAAAGCTAGTAAATTATAATTTTAACCAAAAAGCAATTTCTTGAATTTAAAGTCATCTTACTTCCACACTCTTATAAACTACACGACAACTAAACTAACAGTAATTTTAAAAATGTTTTAGTATATTGAATACTTGGCGTGGCAACTTTATATTTCCAAGAAATTGACTTACTTTTTGGCAGTGATGGCGCAATAGCTGGCTGACGTCACGTCAACCACGTCACACCCCAACCCTTAATCCATTTAATAACCTAATTCATTCAATTTAATCTTGTATAAATATTGTACTATGTTACTTTTATGATTTGTCACGAAACTTGGGTTAATATTTTTTTGTTACACATATGCAGAAGGTTAGTGGTTTGACAATTCATATTCAAATATTTGTTTATGTTTAACCTTAATAATTAATGACGTAATTTTACTTAGTCTGACCGTCACTTGCAGATAACCATTTATTATCAGCTGAATATATGTAACTCGAGATATTTATTTATACCTAGCGATTTAATAATATAATGAACAACTTTAATTATCTCATGCACAAAAATAAACATGTAAATTGAAAAATAAATGCGATTGTTACCTACCCACAAAATATCTGTTAGCTGGTTTTATTTCATTTTTTATGTCGCTGAATCATGATTTATGACCCATAACAAATAGAACATAAAATTTGGGCAAGTACTCATATTTACTGTAACTTGAATTCTGACTTTTGTTAGGATATGTATATCGTTGATCCCAAGTCGCCAGGAAAGCGTCTCTGCTGGGGTGCTTACAAATACATAGTTATTATCTATTACTCACATATAATCAAACTAAGACCCGTGTACACAGGTGAGAGTACTTATGTACATTTAAGACGGATTATGTAAACAGATTAGATACCTAATCAACCGGAGTCATAATTACTTGGTTGATAGATTCGCACCTGTAATTATCCGTGAACGTTGGTTTCTATATGTCAGATTAGCTGCATAACACGATCACACAATGTTATTGGTTTAAGGTGTATTGTAGAGTTTGTAGATCTTAAGCAGTTACTTCATAACACTTTGAATGGGTAATCATGATTTTCGGTACAAAACAGATTAACTACTAGCATATATAGACAATTTAATAATTTGATGCTTTCCTTGTATTGAAGACGCTATATTTTTAGAGTCCAGAGTCGCGTTAATCTTATAATTTAACAAAGCTAGACATGGAAAACAATGGTACACGTTTTATATAATTTAAAAAATGTCTCTTTTTATTTGACGTACATCATACTTAATTACAAAAGAAAACCTAACTTAATTACAACCACTATTTTAGTAGTTTGTGTTCAGTATCGACAGAGTATGGTGTAATATAATATCAAGTTTAAAAACAATCTTTGTACTTTACTGTTTATTGTTAAAACGTATTCCAGCAAATTATACCAAATAAAGTCTTTCTTTGTAACAAAAATACTATTATCACGATTACCTACAGTTGAGTGAAACGTAGTAGTGTTTTCGAAACGTTATACGCACTCCAATAACAAATTATCAATCAAAGTTGAAAACAAACGCGGGCGTGGGAGTCGTACGACGGGGTGGAAGTGCGGAGGTGCGACGGCGGAAGGGGCCGGGAGGGAGGCTGATAGGCGCCAGACTGGCTGGCGCGGTGACTGCACGCGGGTGCATCCAGCGCAGGTGCTCGGCCCCGCACCCACACGCCCCGCGAACCCCCGTCGAACTTCGACATGAGATCGTGACACATTATAATAACTACGCCAACTAACCAAATAATAAACTATCACTACTTAAAATTAGAAATACTTGCTACATGACCATATGACATGAAAATTCAGCTTTCTTTCCCTTTTAAAGTATCGTTGCCAACTAAATTAGTGTGTGTATTTTACAATCAGCCAAATTAAGACCACGGAACAGACAAAGCGGGGCCAAAACAAATAATAGTATATTTATACCACTATTATTAAAATGTACTATAATTGTAACGAAACAAATGGGCGGTTATTCTACATAGTTAGCCCTTAAAACAAAATTGATAAAGCTTACTCATGAATAATCCTGACTCTGTAGCAGTCATGTGTTTAGTATTTACCTTTGGCTTTCGGCCGTACGCTTTCTAATGACATGAAATGAGAAACCCCACAGAGCGGGCCTCTATTCAATTGTCCCTACGAACTGGCGCGCTACAAGTGGCACCAGCTGCTACGATACATATTAAAAACCCACTCTACGTGGCTACGAAATTGAAGTACTTTAAAATTAGAAAAAAAAATCGTTACAATTAATTTCGCTTACCTACTTTAATCATACATTTCAATTAGTAACACAGCCGTATGCTCTCATATACACATTCATTACAATACTGATCAACAAATAATAGTGGTTTCAATTTGACGCATTGAACTGATCTGTTTGTATGATCTTTAATGGATACTCGTAGGTGGTAGGTCCACCTACGCGTTCCGATAATCTGGTTAATAGAGTCCGTAAACTAACTTTATGTGCATTAACCGTAACATCAACGTAAAACAACTATTGTTATGATGATAATAAAACAAGCATTTACAAATAACTTAATGCTACAATAATTAAATTTCTAATACATAAGGTCACGCCGGCTTCCCAGAGTAGACAGAGAGACTTTCATCGCTGCATTCATGCAACTATACATATATGTATTAGCTGCATTCTAATATTATACTATCATAAAGTTGATTTTTTGGTTATTGGAAGACATTTCAAGTATATTAATGTCCCTAAAGTTGACTAGTTTTTCTGCCTAACGCAATACAGCTGCCTAGCAAAATACCAAACTAAATATCCAACTTGCTATCCAAAAGGGGACAACATAATTATAAGATACCGCTGAATTTGCGGTCGTCAACCCAGACGGTTCTAATGTGGCCTTAAGCCATACTTGTATGTTCTTCGAGGTGTATGTTTGTAAAATATGTTCAATAATGCTATACATAATATATAATTTTATTCATTAGAAAATAAACGTGCTGTTCAGGGGGGTTTTGGCGAAATAACAGCCGCAAGGGTTGACCAATTAAAATCAAGCTGCGTTTGACGCGGTCAGACTGACGGTGGTAAAGCAGTTATTATCATACCACAACTTCTTCTCTTTCAGCACGTCACGTCATGCCGTTGGCACTGGCAAGTAGTCTTAGATCTAAGTTAGTCGTTACGAGTAGTCACAAGCGTGATATCTAACCACAGTGCACCGGTCCAACCAAGGGGTATTGTATTACAGAGAAATTGCAAGTTCTAATATTTATGGAATCGCTCCATTTTTTTGGTTTTTTATACATCGCCCTACACTAGGAATTTCTCCCCAGTTTTTCTCGTGCAGGTAACGAACCCGCAACCCTCAGCGCAGTAGTCCAATCGCGCAACCGCTGCGCCAATCGTCGCAGGTCGTCAGAATATTAGTATCCAGTTGCATTTGGTTAAACTGAAAGCTGGAAGAAATTGGGAAAATAATGATGATTTGCCGAAAACAGACACACCTCACTGCACACAAGCCTAAATCCAATAAAAATGCAAGTGAAAATCTCATGTACCTACGTAGAAAAGATATGTACAATCGACCTCATAACATGCTCAGATATGACAGCAACAGCAGTATCTACCCTGCTACTATAACAATGGTCGGGATTTTTCAAATACGCGATTATTTTTCTCTACTACGAGCCAATATCTCTTCAGATAATGCCATAAAAATAAGGAACAAGTTTATTTTATACAGACCGTTTAGTTGTGTAAACGTTGTAAAGTCAGCTATCAAGTAAACAACATAATATTTCTTGTAGAAAAACGTCAAGAAGCGAAACCTACTGTTGTATGTTTAAGGTATTACATATATTTATATATTACACTGTAGGATATTGTTTGGTCAAGACTGCTATAAACCAACGAATAACGATGTAGTATCCAGGTTAATATATATTACATAGTACACTCATATTTACATTAAGACGGACTCAACTTAGCTACGAGCGGCTTCATAGAAATATTAAATGTGTTTAATAATTTTCGTTAAAGTTAACTGTAATAAATACTTGTCAAAGTCAACCCAGATAACTTCAGGACGGTCTAGTTACTTTAAGTTAAAAAAAAAACATTCATTGCTACATCAAAAACAAGAAGTTAAGGCGCTTCGGGCCCAACAGATTTGCAGTACTATCAATGCATTAACACTGCTCGAAGCCGCACGGGTTTCAAACCACGATCGCCCACGAGTGACAGACCACTATTTACTATTACTAGTGCTAAGCCGATAGCTTCGCTTCGAGGAACCTGTCGCACTCGTATCTCTATTTATCACATAGCAGACCGTTCTAATCTTAACCCTATATACTTTAACTATATTGACTATTTACGTATCGTAATAATTGTATAAATATGTATTTATATTATATTTGAAATAAATCCTTGAACCAATTATTGTCTCTTTTTCAGATGATCAATATGTTATTTTTTAAATCTACTCGCGCACTTCTCTAGTACACCTCTGTATTAAGAAAAAGTAACTCAATAGTCAATCGTCTTAACATATTGTAATGTAGCCCAACATGGTTCATATCCTATTACGTAACCAAGGACAGTAGACTTGTCTGACAAGTTTTCAAATGAACTCGACTATGCATATAAGAGTAACAACAACATATTATTTTGAATAGCCACCTATTATTACCTCGACACAAATATAGGCACGTGCTGATTAACTGCCACACTTTAAACGTTAGAAAAGCACTTAGACTTAGTGCCACTTGTAGTTCTGCGCTTCGCTTGAATGTAAGCGACCGTAAAAATATTGCGTCACATCTTTTATCTACATTAAAAATATCTAAAAACTCTCGAGTGTTTTACAGAAAACATTTATACACAATTTACACATTCTCAGAGGTGAGCCTTTTAAGAATACTTTATAACAGTTTGTGCTTTAAACTTAGTTGTGATATGTTTGGACTCATTCACACACTTAAACCTTTCGGCCTCTAACCTAAATAAGGGGTAAAAATAAAATTTAACAAGAATAGCAACGAAAGGGAAACGACCCCATTCCGTACCGCTTTGGTTATTCGAAACCTCACGCACGCATCTATAAAGTTTATTTTTAGTACGGATTCGACGTATCTGACGATCGACGATTACACCTGGTAGCCCAATTAAGCCTTACAGTACGGTCTAAAATGACCGTGATTTGCCAATTAGTCGAGTAATTTAAAAGCCGTCGTGTAGCGCAAGGACTTGACAAATTGGAGCCTATTGCGGCCATCAATCTGTATAAACATGCTTTTTTGCCTTCGTCTATACAAAAATAAAAGTTCATTCTGTTCGAATTCATATATATCTAATAGAAACTTGTGAAGTGCTCGGTAACTAAATATCTGGATATACTTTACAATTGAATACAAAAACTTATTCCAATAACTCCATGATAAAAATACAAATCGGAATATTTTCATGCAAAATGAACGAATAATATATGCCAAACATCAAGTAAGCAAGTTAAAGTAAATTAAAAGTCGGTCGTACGCTGTTTGTCTCCTGGAGGAACGTGCAAGTGCATAATATATTGTTGTATATATGCACCATATAGTGGATATATATGATATTGTATTTCATTGATATATATGTTATTTCTTAATTCTAAAAGACTAGACGTCTAAACTGTTATTAACCGACTTCAAAAAAAGGAGGAGGTTTTCAATTCGTCGGGATCTTTTTTTATTTTTATTTTTTATGTATGTGCCCTCATAACTCAGTCATTTATGAACCGATTTGAATTTTTTTGTCATATGATAAATAAAAAATTATAACCTCCTTCAAAAAACTCATAAGTGAAAAATAATATTTTATCACATCACTTTACATAAGCGAAGTGGAAGTCGGCGCCAAATCCCAACATCCATTAAGCGATTCAGAAAAATAGTACTTATGAGAATGCTGCCATAAGTGCGTGGTTCATAGTTTCAAAGCTAAAACTATAAACTAAGCGAACGCATAGGATTTGGCGCTGACTTCCACTTCGCTTATGTAAAGTGATGTGATAAAATATTATTTTTCACTTTTGAGTTTTTTGAAGGAGGTTATAATTTTTTATTTAATTTTTTTTATTGAATTTACTGTCCGTTATTTATACCAAACAGACACAATAATAATCAAACTGAAAAAAATATGGTTAACTATGTTCATGTGTTACAGCAACAGTAATTGCACTATGCATGATTCATAAGGTAATAAAATATAAAGATTTAGAAATTTTCACAGCCAGTTTATCTGAATATCGGCTCATTGTGTCACGCGAGTGAGCAAAGCTGTGACTGACGAGGGTCAACCAGATTTATGCCGGAGCCCTATCTACATTTCATTCACTTTAATAATTCACTCAATGTGACTATTATTTTAATGGTATTCAAACTCTTTTATACAAGTCTCATAATAGACGGATATTTTGTTTCTCGTTAAACAAAAAAACTGATTGTTATCATATATTATGGCATTTACTTTACTATTTATATTAAGCTTTGTAATATAAATATCGATAAAGTGTTTTTAAATTAACATTACCAGCCATTCTACAGTAAACGGGCCGTAGCTTCGTAGCAAAAAGCTACGAAATGCTACGAAAGCAATAAAATTATTGTTACAAGTTTAAGAATGATTACGAATGAACACCGTAAAAATGACCTGTATTCGGGATCTAGTTGCCACAAAATATAAACAAACAGATTTAATGGTCTCTGGAAGACGACAAAACTATTAGATCGTGGGCTGCTTCAGGAGCTAACGAGTGTGTCGGCGGCGACTGGCGACGCGCCAGCCGCAGCCGAGGCATAAATTGCGGTTGGATGCTCGCCGCTCGCCACTCACTGATACCCGCCCTCTGCCTGCCCTACTCTTCACAACGCGTGAACGACAACAAGTGCCGACATCACAATTACCTTTCAAGCCTCTCATTCAAACGCTCTATATTACGATGAGTGAGCTGACGTGAGAGCTCTCTAATCACAAGCAAATAATTGCTATTTATAATGAAACCCTCTAGTAACTAACAATCCCTTCGTGAAAAATATTGTACATTTAAAATTACTTTTAGTCAAACTTACTTATTAACTGTTAAAAGCATAATTTATTGACTAATGAATTAAAGACAGACGGGTATTTACTTCATATAAAATGTTATATTTGTTATTTACAAAATATTTTATTGCATTCCATAATGTTGCCACAAAATAGATCTTAATTTATGAAAGTATGTAAGACTACTTATATTATGACTTATGGAAACGTTTACCAATACACTTGACGCAATTTATCTGAAATACTAAATTGTAATAGCACAAACCAATTTTAAGAGGCAATAAAATTTGTACAGCATGTAGTTTATAGCATGTATAGCCGAGTATTGAGGCGCGAGACGGCACGTAGTGCGCGGGCGGCCACATGGCTTCCAACGACTTCCGGCGCGGGAGTTCGACAGTGCAATAGGCGGAACTATAACACAGACACGGAGCTGCAACGGCATATTGCCTATTGTTTGGCATCTCCGACTCTTGGCATCGAACTTTAACTCAGCGTCGACCGACTGCACTGTCAGCTTAAGTACTTTAACCCTATAATGTATGAATATTAACACATACGTTTGGAAAATAGAACCATTCTACTGTCTTCGCTTCACAAAGAGCAACAAATGAGATTGTATAGGTTCCAATCGAATATTTTTACAATACTCAATCACAATGCGTGTTAAGTATGTTGACTGTTATTTTCATCTCATTAAGTAAGTCCGAAAAACTTATAACAAATGTACACTAAAACAGCAATACATAATAGATGAATAAAGTCAAGCGACGCTTATACCTGCATGAATAAATTTGAGACCATTGATTTTTTCGCCAATGACGCACTAAGGTCTTACCGATATTCTAGAACTTTATTGCCTCAACGCTCTAGGTACGTACAAGTCTAAATATTGTTCATACTTCCTTGATATATAAAATTTGCTAAAATCCTAACCCATTCTTTTCTTCACTTATTTATTTTAGTTATTTATATTTAGTATGGATTTATAATAATACAACACACGTGGTTAATTGATGTATTATGCTTCTTTATATGTACTGTATTGACTGTTAATGTGCTGTTGCTCTTTAATTAAATATGATTAAGTTATTTTATATTATTAGCCCTGAATGTTATCTAATATCGAATCAAAACATAACAACCACATAGAAGGAAAATAATAAAACCGTAAAGTAATCCGTGGGTATACAATATACCTACTAAAATAGGTACCTATTACTAGGTACGAGTGAATTATTAAAATACGTAAAGTGTAAATGTAATTAGTTTTTATTGAAGGCAAGTTTACGTAAAAATAACACCCAATTTATATATAGCTTGTTGTTCTACTGGCTTTGGCCTTCTTAAAATGGTCACATTATGATTAGAAACATTGAAATAACTTACCGAAATTAATACTCTTGCTCATACGTGGTACGATCATTACGTAACATAATACTATGACGTTGTAGCAAAAATAACCATAAATATAAGTTAATATCAGATGTTTACCTGCAGGCAGTATTAAAATAAGTCTGACCTTTCCGTTTTTAACGTGACCCTTCAACCCGCTCATCGATGCTGGTATAAATATCCCCAAGTGGTTGTAAGAAAGCTACATAATTTAGTACGACGCTCGCCGGTCGATGGTATTTAGACACCTTAACTAGTTGTGCCTATTTTTGGCGTAAGTACACTCATATCTTATACGTATAATTTTCTTAGGAAATTGAATGCTTAAAATGATATGAAACGTAAACAAACTGTTGTTTATGTTTACGTTTAATGATCTCATATTTCAATTTCCTCATCACGACATTAATTTTCGTCTAGTGACGACCCGACACACTGTGTAGGTGGTGATAAAATCAATTTCCTGAAGGTATCTTATTCTGAAGGCGGCTTCAATGGTTTTATTGATGTAGCTTATGATACAATGTTGAAAGTACGCTTCTTAAATAACTCGTTGGGTTACATTATATTACTTAGTAGGTTTATATATAGGAAAATACGTACAAAAGTTACTTTAAAACTTTGATGAGGAGAAATACATATCCGTTACGGTTCCTTCAGGTTGACTCAACGACCAAAGCTTGGAGCAACTCCGGAGATAAATAACTTTCATCATTCAATATGTAAATTGATATTATTTTAAAAATAAGAATTTTTTTCTTTTGGTAACTTTTTTAATATAAACCAATATAGCGTGTTTTTGAGAAGTGCCTAGTACAATCAGTTGAAGCATTTTACACGGTTAGAACTATAGTGACCTGCTATACACAATGCTCGAACATATCAGTAGTAAGGGATAGGAAGTTCACGGCGCGCTGGGAGCTGGCTCGTGCTCGCCCCATTGAGCCACATTGAACGATCCCATATAGGCGCCCCATGCAACCTCCGCTCGACGCCCACCTATTCGAGTAGTAGGCCTTGATCATAACTCAGCTTCTATAATATAAACAAAAAGGCAATATAAAATAATAATTTCATATCGCACCTATGACCAATTTATAGGATTATGCATTTTCATGGATGATATTTTTATTTTATTGTATTCTAAGTATACATGGTTTATTTATTTGTTTTTTTTTTTACTCGGCAGTTTAAGACATGCACAAAAAATGCTATACAAATAAATGAGACAAACTTTTATTGTAAACAGCATACATTAGGTTTTACGAGATAATTATTGTCTATAATAATTATGTAGAAATATATGGTAACTACTTATTAGTCTTAACCTCAACTTAGTTTATGTGAATTCAAATTGCCTTTTAGTTATTAAAATATGCACAAGAATTAAGGCTTAGCTATTTTTACATAAAAATGTAGCATAATCAGTGAGGAAAGGACGCTTAAGGTTGTAACAATTTAGCTTCAATCGCTCGTAAAATTGTGATTATGCAAAGCAAAACCTCTCTCTTAAAAAATCGCATAAATTCATCTTGGTCTATCTAATTGGATAGTACAATTTGTATAAAATACGTAATCTTTGTAGACGGAACTATATAAACTTGTTTTTGACCAAACAAGTAAACAAGTACATCCTACTGCTGGTCATGAAACGTATGTTAAGAAGAAGAAGTTAAGAAATAGAAGTTGCATCTACCAACGAAATTAGCTTCACTACTTTCCACTACCTACCTAAATCTATGAAAGGAACAAAAAAAAAGCAATATTTCTAAAGTCGGGTGCCAGGTTCACAAAGCTGAAAAATATATATTTTTATATTTAATTTTACGCATTTCTATTTCATGTTAGGCATTCACGTTACAAGCAAAATCCTAAAACACACATGGTTTGACCCAACAGATGGTTTTCTTGTCTAATCATTTTTTGTCTCTCTGTATTGTCTCAAATATGTTATTTATGCGTATGTTAAGATTACGACACAGGACACACGATTTACGACAAAGCGCAACACGTTCGGAACGTTAGCAAATATGTTTCATGGATTTTTATTTTAAAACTTATTAGCCAAATAGCTAAAAGTTTTTAAATAACAAAAACTAGTAAATACGAAGATCAACTTATTTACACCTATATTTGTTTTTGTTTACACTTTTGGCATCAATTGCAAAAGACATTGCGGAAACGATTAAAACTTCAAGTATAGATGGTACCTAAATGTAAAATCTCGTAAATCTTAAACTTTTTCATAAGCTCAAACGAAATCTTTACTACTTAATAACAAGTATTATAGTTGATCAATATACTTTATTCGTGAACTTTTTGTTACGTTAAAGATGTTTTCTTTAATGACTGAATGTTGTTATTGGTTAAAGATAATTTAAGATGGCTGTCACTGACTCATATGTTTATTGAGTAAAGTTCTTCGTAGCTTTAGAGTAACGAACAGTCACTGCCCACGCAGTTTTTCTACAACGCAACTTTGAATTTGCCGCCTACGCTGCATGTAGCTGCTGATCGCTACGCCTTTCGTATATTTAAATAAGGTGAAAAAAATATTGGCGACATAGCTTAAAAATACCCTGCAACATGTATGTATTTTTGAAACATGGTAAAGCTTTTTATAATTTAACTCACAAAAGGATCGCGATTTTATTTAAAGTATCGTTTTTTTTTCTAACACTACAAAATTTAGTCTTATTTTCGGATACGTTTGCATACATAAAATCTTACATGCAATGCTCGAGACTAGGTACATAATAAGACTGTACGTCATCATAATGTACTACCACGAGACCAACTTGCTACAATAATTAATAATATTGAAGTTATTATGGAATATAACTGTATTCACATAAGCTGGTTTTATGCTTACTAACCGATGCGTAACTTGTGATGCACTAAAGTACCAGCTAAGCCAGATTATCCTTCTGTTTTCGTCTGCCGACTTCAAACTTGAGAATGGCAATGAAACAGTGAAAAATTGGCTTCGTATCTTTTAGGAATAGACTCACGTACGACGACGTCTTGTTAATATTTATAAGTTTGAAAGTCATTGATGCTAGAAATGCATTTATATTCTCATTGATTAAAATTTTGTGAAGGCGTTAAAATGAAATAGGTATTAAATCATTTTACCGTATAGGTAAACATGGACTCGAGATCTGTGGCTTTGTTAAAGTGATGCCGTAGGTTTTATATTTTATTTATATAGGGAGTTATATTTCTTTATAAAAGGTTTAACAAGTTTATTTATTTTGCTAACTTGATATTGTGAAGAACTACGGACTCAGTACTGTACACTTGAAACAAATAAAATAAAAGCGGTCACTATAGCGAAGGTTAACTTAAATCCGATTGTAGTTTAAGACTAAAGCTTTAAATCCCAGTGGTGCTTTGAGAAGAATACCGATAATGGTATCATATTTTTATTTAAGTAGTAATAAAATCGCTGTAGCGCAGTAGTATTTACACGACTATCAATCGGGATAAAAGTATTGACTTGTTAAATGGTTGTGAAGTATGTACCGTAGAGTAGATGTAGAGGAACAGATATTGCCGTAAAATGTTGTTTAAGATATAAAACACCACAAACAGTAGTCTAGTCATAACTAAATGAGTTTAAGGCATGAGTAAGTCACGCTATTTGCAAGAAAGTTATTCGATAGCGTGGTAACGACCGATGACGTATTCGCCGCCAAATTGTCTGCTACGTACTCGATCCCGCGATCACTATCATGAGTAATACGGGACAACACCCACGCCTGTGACGTGTGTACCAAACCAACTTAGTAGTTCTTTAAGTAATCGTTGACTCGTTGTCGGTTTTTACAAGTGAGCATTTTTGTGTGGCACGTTTATGTAACGTTCTCGCTACTAATAGGAAGTCAATGGTATAATGCTCTGTTTATACAACGTCCTGTATAAATAACAAGTTTGTTGTTGATTCTTTATAAAAACACTTTAGCAATTAGAATCGAGGCCAGCCGATAAAGTGTTGGTGAAACGAGCTCCACGCCTTCCTGACAGGATGGTGGGTGACTATGAGAATAGTTAGAAGAATTCAGCTTTGCTCGACAGTAGAGAATAACTGATAAACATAATTCAGATGATACTGTGGGGAACAATAAACATAAATATTTAATTTAAGCATTGGCGATAATTTATGTAATAATACTAAAACTAGCTAGAACCTGTATCAGATACAGTAGAATAGAGTGTTTCGAACCTAATTAAACCATAAGCATTTGGAAGATTTTTTTTTAATTAGGAAGTCTCCGTTACATACTTAACAGATGTGTTGTTGCTGACATGCGGAAGGCAATATGGTGAAGAGTTATATTTTTGTTTGTTTGAGAAAGAACATATTGTGTTGAATTATTTGTTTTTATAATTAATTATTAGGAACGAAACGAACAAGATAAGATTAAGAAGTATTGTTTTGCTATAATACAAACACAAGAAACTGACAAATAATAAAATTAGCATTTTATAATAGTTCTGTCATATTCTACTAGATGGCAGTTTTTTTGGTTGTGATATCGAGTAGTGATTACGAATTTTACAGGTCTACGTCATTATTATTTACTATAAAATTAATTATTATTTTTAAATTACATTGATAAGCTTATTAGACTATCTATAATAACAGTTTATGATCAGAATAAATTGTTTTTAATGTCTTTTGAAATAGGCCTTTAACATACTACACTTTTATGCAATAATGATGTTTTAGCAGGGTGTACACAAAGTCTGTTGTTATCACGGCGGTTACGACTTACAGTATCAGATAGAAGAAGAATCGAGTGGAGCTGGTTCTAACAATAGAGCCACTTTTCCAATATAAAAAGTGACGGCAGTGAGAGAATAATTATGGTGTTTAACTAATAGTAGCTTATAACTGTCTGTACTTACTCTCAATACCAAACGTAGCGCGAATGCGTTGCTGTTGAATTTTAAATGCTATATCTTTATTAGTAGAATTACCCTAAAATATGATATCATTTAATATAATTATATTTACTTAGTATTTCACAGTTGCGACGCGACGTAAAATATATATCTTTATAGTACATTATCGGAACTGTAAATTGAAATAAGTAAATGTAATAAAAAAAGTTATAATACTTAAATGAAGTTGACAATAGGTACATATATTATAGGAAAACCCGAACTCAATGGTTTATAAATATTTTTATTAGGTAAATCTAATTTTGTAACCAGTTGTGACAGTATTTTGCAAGGTCGGCAAAGCCTTTTGAAAGGAATAAAGATTTCATTCAAAAAATAATATACAACATGGCAGCTTTTGATTGTTACATTGAGCAACTGCCGTACGTCCTACAGTATTTAGAGGTCTTCCATAAAATACTATTGTTGATGCTGTTCGGTTTCCATAACACCCACGCGTCAAACTAAGGGATTCTCTTCCTATTCGTACTGAATTCCAATTGTCGTAGAGTGACAGCAAAAAGAACAGAATCGTCCAGAAACTTCTCTACACTTTTAACGGTAGTTTACTTTCATAGACATCTTAAGACACCGCTGACTTATTTGGAAATATATCCGACAGAATTATATTGCCCTGCCTTGCTATATTGCCATTTATCGATTGCCATATTACGTAGGATTTTTTAATATATTATATTGTTTAACATGTTTAAAATGGTAATAAAAAGCTGCTAAGTAACAGAACCGTAGTAAAAAGTATACGTAGTCGTAGTAGTAACTCTGAGGTTTGACTGTTTTCTAGTCTATAATATTTTGCATTATATACATAAATGTGAGGTCGTCATAATTTTTAAATATTATTCAAAATGCGATGCAGCATACAACTTTTCACGTTGTTATACAAAGCATGGCTCCTGTTGTAATATTGTGGTCATGACATTTTTTCACTATGTAATTTTACTGAGTTTGACATTTGTAGATAGAAATCGGACTCCATAATTTATAAAATAAATACAAAACTATACAGCTGCAAGGAACATACTATTTGCCCCCCTCCATTTTAAATATAATTAAACATTCACGCATATAATGGATGCTCGTAGCTCTGTGAATATCACTTGATTAGCGTTTACTACCATGAAATGTCAGAGTAAAAATATTCTTCATGCTTTTGAAGGCATCGTAACCTTTATGTGAGGGCGTTCCGTTTATTTTTTTTAATTTACACCGAGTAAGGTCATATCTCAATAAAAGCGAATTATATCAAGTATGTTTCGTTGTCTTAACCTATAAAACTATACATTCTACATATTTATAAAACCTTTAATTCATTGACAATCTAGTGTATATACCTACGAGTGAATCTGTAGATAGCTAAACGTTAAAGTGTGTTACAAATGACATATCTCGAAAGTGCGAAATCTTAAAAGGCATATTAAGACCCCGGAGGCGTCTTGTATCTGCCATCGCCATGAATACTTGATGCTGGCTTTACGCGAGCACGTAATTTCACTTTTACAGTCGCGTACAGTACCCTATTTATAGAACTACGGTACGGTACTATTGGATGAAATGACACTTACGGACTTTTCTGGCCTATGAAATAAAACAGAGATGAAAGTATTATTTTGGAAAATGAAATGGCATACACTGGTCATCACAACCCATAACTTTGTGTTAACCCTCTCATTAAGTATCTATTTGTGTGCTTCCCTACTGGTTTTGCTCACTTCATAAGGAAATTCGAGGCCGATGATATAGCATCACGATCATTTTATTAATTTCGCAGTTCGTAGAAATACTGTGGCAGTATGGGTTAACACGGTAGTTATTTTCCTCATTTGTAGCGATTCATCAATGTTGTCACTTATTACTTTGTTATTTTGCCACATTCTTCATCTTCATTAATTTCTGAAATGATATATTTTTCGTTCAACTTCTCTTGGCGTAAAATGCTAAAAGGGAAATATTTAGGCTATAAATAAGTCCCCTTTATGAAGGATGTTTGTAGTGTATACCATCTTACCTTATAAACATTAAGTAGGAATTACTTAGAGATTCACGCCTTTGTGTTTTCAATATATTATGTACATAGGTATGGAAAAACAACAACGTATTGCTGCTAATAGCATTAACCAGCTACATGCTACATGATTAAAAAGAATGCAAAAGCCAACGACATTTAAAAAACGCAATGATATTTCATTGTGTTTTTAAGTCAATAGACTCTATAATTTCTTCATAATATGCATCTAAACACAGCTTTGTGTGACTTTGATCGATTTACAAAAGACGTAAAGACACGTTTCATTTTTGATGTTCCAATTCTTATTATTACACCCTAAAACCTTTGAGACCATGGCCACCTTGGACAATCTACTAATCGATGTTACTACAATAAATGTTAAATACCCCGTACTGCGTACTACTAATAAACAGGACAGTTTACGATGCGGAAGCGAGACGCCGCTATATGCAGTGTATTGCGGCGTCTCACAACGTAAACTGTCCTACTTAATGAGTTCATGGTAAGGGGCTGAAACGTTTAAATTTAACGTCGGTTCATTCATCATATTATTTCAATGAAAATGGGTTCGATTTTGATAACTGTTCAAAATACTTAATTATATTGTCATGGCATTGAATGTTACAAAGTAGTAATTTATAATCGTTGATATTATTTTTTTTGGGATATTGACATCTAATTGGTTAGTCTTGTATATACTATCTTGGAGGAAAATAGTATAATTATTTGTCTTTGGTACTGTACAATACATATTATTATACTTTACAGCTCCAATTTACCTATTGGACAATTAAGTATTGTTAGGGAGTTTGCTACTCCTAATAACGTGTCTAATTCCTTCATAAATTCCAAATCGTATATAGCAATCATTAATTAAATGGCAAAGAGATCTCATACGATAAAGGTTTACAAAAGCTTTTTTTAGAAACTTTACAATAATAACAAGATTCTATTTATAAGGTAAAATCGACATAGCTGAAAGTAGAGACAAAATATAGCCAAATGCAAGTTAAAAGGGATATTTCCTCGCTTGTTCTCAATTTTCTCATCACAATGCACGTACTCGATGTGGAAACACGAATATTAGGAAAACGTGACAAGAATGGCCTTTTTGGAGAGCGTATTGAACGATGTATCACGCTACCTTATAATCTCATAAAAGTTTTGAACATTTTATTTTCGTTTTGACATCTCAATTGCTCTATGTTGATCGATAACCATTAACCAAGCCTTTTAGTGTTAAAACTTGTTGAGTTTTCACGCTACAATATTTTTTTTATTTTACGCAGATTGCCAAAGAAAAACAAAATGAGGCTAGTTACATCACGCGCGCAATGATGACGCGTGGATAGAATATATTGGCAGATAGGCTGTGTGCTGGAATAGTAGCAATTCATTTTTAGTAAGGTAGATACTTGTTAACTCAATTCTCTTTGATAAAGTTTAATCATTAATATAGCACTTGTACTATATATATATTAATGTTTAAACTTACAAACAGTTGTAAACGGTACATTTCATAAGTACCTACATTTCCTCAAAAGACCTTTCGTTTTTTTTAATATGCTATTATTATAGATATCATAATCATGTTATATTTATTGAGACAATTAATTTTTGGACCGTTCAGAATACTAATAGTAGCTTATTATTTATTCAACATATTATCATTCTCATTTCCATTTATAGAAGGCAATTGAGGGAAACCGACTTTATATGGTTCGTAGTTATTATTATTAATTGAATATTTGTTGTAATATTTACCTTATTCTACATATAATTTACCAACGATTATCTATATTTTCATTTGACTCTGTTATTCCAAAAGTATCTAGTACCTAGCTGAAATAATAATATGAGTAAAATAAAAATAGGTATTAATAACATAAAGGGTTCCTTACCATAAAGGCAATGGACCGATAGATAACTTAATATTTATATTGTTTAATTGTAACACATAACATAACATAACATCACGCCTGTATTCCCCGAAAGGGTAGGCAGAGGTGAACATATAGTACACCCACATTTCGCCAGTTATGTTGTAAGTCCCAATGTAATAGGGGGCGAGCCTATTGCCATCAACCGGGCACAAATCCAGACTCCGTGCTGCTACTGAGAATTACCTAATGGAAAACTCAGTAACACATTGCCCGACTTTGCCCGCCACCACTAGACCAACGAGGCAGTCAAATGTTGTGTTTAATTGTAAAATAAATAATAATATTAAACTACTTAGGTACAAATTTCATTGATGTTATAGGTGTACATTGTGTAGCTTATGTAGGAACCTGATTTAAAAAAAGCAAAACGTAAAGTCTTATTCACCTGAATGATACCAATAGCTGCTTACGAATGCACAAGACGTCGTCGCTGCCTCCCCACAAAGTGAAAAGATAGAGGCTAAGGATAGGGGTGTATAGAGGGCGCGCGCAATCGAGCCACGGGCCTCACTTTCCCCGGCGTTGCTAAAAATAGACGCTCGCGATAGAGTGGCCTGCCGTCACAGTCTGTGTAAGCAACCAGTTTAGTCGCAGAGTTTGGCAAATCGTATGGTTAACTGACCGAAACTTAAAATATCTCGGAGATACAGTTAGGAGCTTTACTCATTTATCGCACTCAAATGCATTGCTTTATTATATTTTTGATGTACATAGGTATTATTACAACGTTACCGCAGTCGCTAATTTCTAAAGTAATATGTCATCTAATATTTCTTTATGTGCCTTCTTATAGGGCACTTATGATGCGTGCGTTATAATAAAAAGGTTATCTAAATATCATGTCATGTAGGTACATACCTATAAAATATTACTTGATATTTCGATGACCTACGCCAATAAAAGTTAACTAAATGAGAAAGTTAATTTAACTTTACAAGTCAAATAACATAATAACTTTGTTTGATTCATGTTATATACACGTACTTAGTAATAAGTCAAAGAGTGTTCGAAATTTAAAATAAATTAATGTTTCTTTTTACTGGAATTTTATGTATGTAGAAATTATAAAATGTTTACTTAAACCCATTGCAAGCAGCGTTCACCGTGTGACCTATCGCCATTCCTAGAGCAGCGGACTTATAAGAATTTATTACGAACGTGTGTGTGGGTTTCCCTGCGATGTTGTTTTATCTCGTTTCGCAGTAAGATAAGTTCCCATTTAAAGAATGGCTTTAATAATCCTTCTCTTCCTTAGATAATGAGTCTTTTTAAATTTATTGAGGTCTTATACGTTTTTAGCCCTAATGATCTAACAGAACCCATTTTAATAGCTATAATAATTAAATGCCTACTGACTACCAAGTTATTTTTACTTCTGGTTTTTATTTTTAGTAGTCTGAGGATAGTTTTATGTTTTTCTTTATGAACTAAACTGTCGGTAAAAAAATATGTGGTATTCATTAAAAAAAAATTATAATCTTAGGTAGATGTGATTCTAAGTTTCGAAAAGCACGTGTAGCCGTTGGTCCTGTAACTGATCTCTTTTTTGTCGATCTACCGTCCCATCGGACTATGATGTTTTTGCGCGCATACCTGTGCACTATAATAATATAACTTGCTAGGAGCAAGGTGCTAGTGGCTAGTCTCTCTCAGCTGAATCTCAAACTCAATCAAAATAATGCAAAATCCTATGAATTCTGTTAATACACCTCATTAACCCTCTTCTAAGAGGCGAACTTAAAACGCTACTCACAAAAGAACAAAGAACCTAAAATCAAAAGTGACTAGGTTTCCAGCAGAGGTCAAAGTTCATTAACCTGTGTTCGAGTGTCTAAACCATTACAAAAATAAGTAATAACGGGTAGACACATGAGCCAGTACACTTAAATATATTTTTTGTGTTAGCTATTGACATCAAATACAAAAACGACACTCAATACATTGAGTAATTAAATGATCTGAGTGTACAACATTTAATTAATTATGGCAATACAGTTTATTTATTACGTACCTAATCGAACATTACTACAAATAATATTTCTAAATTATTACGAAGTTAGATAGAGATATTATAGAGATATACTTTATGAAATGGAGCGTGATAATTATTATAAAATGAATTCGACTTTAAGGCGCCTTAAACTATGCCGTTAATAAGTTTATAAATTTCTGATGTCGTATTTAGGAAGCCCCAGTTTCAGATGTGGGCAACCTAATGTCGTGATAATTTTGAATAAATAACAGCTTAATCTCTGCACGTCTGGTCTCTGGTTGCTTGTATCGACAAGTTCGATAGTAGTAGTAATATATTTAGAGCGCCGCGCTGGGGTTATGGTCTGAAACGTTAATTTAACATCATTTTAACTAAGGCAGGATGAAATTTAGCATAATATAAGTAATAACATATGTTTCCCTGACACAACTGATTATTTTGTTTACAGAGTGTCCACCAGCCGCGGACGGTATGGAGCGGTTCGCGTGCCCTACGCCCGACCGACAAGGGCGCTACCGTTGCATTGATGATCATGTGCTATGCGACGGCTTCATCGACTGTCCGAGCGGCGAGGATGAAGATCGACAGGCCTGCATGTTCTACAAAACGGTGATTTTATACTTACATCTAAAATACTTTTATGAATTTTACAATTTGCTTTATCTCAAAAGTACAAAGTAGTTCTAATTTGCGCGTACTCTAACTCGGAAATCATCGGCTAGGTGACGCAAAAATTGAATCGTATGGCAGTAGCCTATTTCCAGCGGTGGGGAATAAAGGGTTAAAACGGCTAACGCCATATAAAATAGCTGTCAATATTTGTTCTTGCGCTATAAACATTAAAAGACCGCCATCAAAAAAACGCGAACTCAAAAGTCAATAGGATGTGTCCTCAGCAGCGATGATACCGTAATTGTATGTTTACAGACAAAGGCCCACCTGGATGTCCTGGCCGACGCGTTGCTGCGGTGGGCGCGCGGCCGCTAAAAACGGCACCCCTCCCGGATCCTGACCCCTTAGTGCTCTAATACTCTGCCAGTGCTACACGGACCTCATGTAAAATATACGATCGATCGGCCCCCGTGCTTATATGCGATCAGTGAAAGCTGCGAACTCCCAGAAATATTATTCGGGCGCAACCAGTCAAAACTCGTACATGCGTTGAACGTAATGAAACATATCAAGTAGTGGTGCAGCCTATGCCATAACATGACCACTTAAAGTGTAGTGTAAGGTTTCCGACTGCGAAAAACAAGTCGACAGAATTCGACTAGCCGAGTGACGGTAAGAAAGCAGTGATACGATCTGGTTTCGTCCCAATTAAACTTCTCCGCAGCTGATTTATTTTCCATGTATTTCATACCTTCTAGCACTTATTAAACTAAAATGTGAGACTGGTAGTCAACATTGTTAGACAGTAGTACATATACATAAATATTTTAGAATAGTACTTCATTTGACGAAACGTAATGTTTGTCGATTTGTTAAATATTTATTCACTTTATGTATTTACTCTACATTAAGTTACGACATTCCTTATTATAATGAGGGTTGTAAAGTAAATAAGAGAAGTCTAAAAATATGTTGTATATAGATAGATATCTAATTAATTATTTGTATTTATTTAATTAGTCGGCCTATAACATACATTCGCCGACTGTTCCTACGACGAGTCAACACTTGAGATTGGCGAACAGTCGTCGTTTGCACAATTATTATCTCTTACTTTTCCTGGTTTGTCAATAACGATGTACTTAGGTAAGTACTTTATTTTCAAAGACAATTATTAAGATGTGAGAGCATTATGTATTTTAACATAAATTAATCTCGACTAGAGGCAGCTATTATTGTGTACTGTTATATATAATCCACAAATATAATTTAGTGTAGTCGTTAATTTAAATTAGTTTCTGATACTTTTCAATATGATTAGTGCAAAGTTATTATGTATTTTGACTGAAATATAGGTATCTGTTATTGCCGAACAAGTCGGGGAAGATTTTTTTAGCTAAGCATATTCTAGTCATTATTTTGTTCCTATTATTTATTGTTTTGCGTAAATTATGTTATGAAATAAATAGTTAGATATAAGTTTTTATCAATTAAGTTACACATAAAAAGGAAGAGTTGTATTATATTGCGACTATATGAGGTCAAGTGGGTACCTATATTATGTAATCTAACATAATTTCATTGGCATAATTGTATAAATAACAAATATACCTTTTCTGCATCGTAAAAGTGTATACCTACTGTATAATAGCTATGGGTGTTCCATGTTTTTGGGCAACGTAGAACCCGTTATGGAGACAACATACACAGTAATGATAGTGTTCACATCCACTTAAAGTTTTCTAGCTATAAGAAAATATAACTCAATAAAATATTACTACGGTGATCTCTTGTTGAGTTATTCAAATTATAGAATCTAGAACTATAAATAATATAACTTAGATATAACACAAATTATTATTATTATCTTAATATTGTACTCGATAGAAATGTATTGTGTATGTATGAGGTATCACATAGAGATTCCGTCTATGTCGTTTGGTAGAGATTAAGTAGTCAATGTTGCACCAATTAATAGTTAATATAATTATAATTTCTAGCACCCTATATATTATGTGTGTAGGTAGTTTAATAAAATAATCAGTTTTGTCGCGAGTATTAAATTAAGATTAATTATTATTACATTATATTTCTAACTTTAGGTAGTAAAATATAACATTTATAATATAACAATAAATATAACCATGTGGATGTGAGCAATGAAAATGGATAAGTCTTTTCTGAGAATTAGGAGGCACATCGAAGCAGCTTTTTTTTTACATATTAAAGTACGCTAAAAAACAAATAATAGTCCTGTTGAAACAACTATTTGGATAAACACCGCTGCTGTCTGTTAGAACGTTAGTTCTTGAGCCAACAGACTCAGTGGTATTTAAATATCAATATTTTCCATTATCTGTTAGAGTATAATAGAACCTGCTTTGATGTTAATCTCATTAAGGACTTATCGTTGTTTAAAATAACTGTAGGAATTTCGTTTTCGAAAGCGACGTTCGACATCAGTTTGCGTAATATCGGGTTGGCATGGAGCTAATGGGTCATTCAGTTAAGGTACTAAAGAAGTCAATTATTTAAATAAAAATATGTACCCAACTACCATTCAATATATAATGGTCGCTAAGCGTGGCTACTGAGCATAAGGTCCTGGGCTCAAATCACGGGTCGGGCGGTGTTACTGAGTTTTTCCATTAGGTAATTCTCAGTAGCAGCACGGAGTCTGGATTTGTGCCCGGTTGATGGCAATAGGCTCGCCCCCTATTACAATGGGGCCTATAACATAACTGGCGAAATGTGGGTGTATTATAAATGTAGGTACACCTCTACCTACCCCTACGGGAAATACAGGCGTGATGTTATGTTTTTTAATATAGCTCAATAACTAAATTATAGAGACCGGTAGTTGAAGAACGTTATGCCAATGAATTTAGAGGTAGAGACAGAGAGAGAGATCAGTTCTATCAAAGTAGCATATCATATAAAACCCACCAACAATCAATATATACGTTCCATTACAAGTAAGTTTTATAACGAATTAGTTTTAAAGTATTAATTAGTTGATTATACAGTTATACCCCAAGACTGTTCGGCATATTCTGGCTTATGATTGTAACTACAAATTATGTGAATTGATATTTTATTGTTTCACATATACATGTTTAATTAGAACACTAAATAATTATCTTTAAAATTAATCTAATTGCACTAAAATTTGCCTGTTTCGTATGTGCACAGCAATTTATTGTGATATTTTAAATACTTATAGGTTAAGATGCAAATCAAGATCTCGAGAATAGACTATGTACCTACCTATCAATGTGATTAATATTAATTTAATATATTTGCTACGTACGTATGATACCTGTGTCAGAATCTGGTTAGTCTGTATTTAATACGGATGCACACATCAGCACATCTCAATGGCTACCATAATATAATATTCCTTTTTGATAAAGTACCCTTACAACTACTCAAATATAGTTTGTTTTTTTACCGCTGTTATATAATATTTTGTTCCTTCGATCCTTCGACCTTCATTTAAACATTTTGCAATTTTGGTCAATTTTATGAATATAATATACATGTATGTGTATGTAGAATAATGAAGATGCTAATCGTTGTCCAGTCCAGTGTCTCTCTCTAGTGACTCGCAAACGAAGCTGCAGCGTACCTACCTAGATGCGCGGGTCGTGGGCCCGCTTCTCGTTGTCACTTTGACCGCTCATGTGTCTTTGCCATTACTTCGACGCACCCCCACTATCTATTTAATGTATTTATATCTAATGATTGTTCCAATATGTGTAAGCATCTACTATGAGCACAACTTGTCAAATAAATGTAATAAGCGCCTACTTATAACTAACATTTACAAATCGTTTCTAGACACTTTTATACGATTCGCATCAAATCAGTTCTATGCCTCTTTTGGAAAGTAAAAGGATGCTCATAAAATCTTCCGAACTCAGTTCAAATTAGATATTACTGTAATATCTATTTCTCATAACGTAATAATAACTGATATAATATGTAATGTACTTTATACCTACCAAAAATATCTCTACAACTCAAAAGGGGAGAAGTACTTTGACGAAATTTACAGTTGAAGAACCATATTTTTAGATGTCACACTTGTAGTGAATTAATATAACACAAAATATTCTTCATTTGGTCAATTATAGATTTCACATAGATACAACATTTTCATAAAAATTTTGCAGCGTTAACCTACGCCATTCTCACAAGACGAATCAAAGCCATAATTTCATTCGCCGTTCTTCTCGAATAAATTATTATTTAAAAATGCAACTATTTTTGTAGATACATATTTGATTGATTACCACTAGATAGAGATTAACATAATATGTATATTTTCTCATAGTGTTGTGTTTGCCAAAAGACAAACTATAAACTATCTCTAACCGCACAAACTCAATCGTTGAAACTTACAGTTGACTTACAATGTCATCGGACCCTACCACACCAACTGACCGCCGAGAGGCAGAGAACGCTCGTGCTCACTCAAGCAGGCCGCTCAGGTCGTTGTCATCGCATAGCTTGTATGAAAAATGGAATAACCTCTGAGAGAATATGCATTACCTACTCACTTACCATCGTGTAATGCGCCCATCCGGTGGTATTCAACCGGCAACTAAGTTCAGACAAATGCGATTTCACATTCTGACGATCATCATTCTCTCTGAGAATATTTTCACTTTTTCACCAGTGTCATGGAGTTGCCTTGGCATTTCGCAGGATATGTAAACAACTCATATGGCGATAATCTTATAACGACTACGCTATTTTGTAGGCGTAATATACTTTTGGACTATTTATTATGTATTGTTAATTACTATGTATGTTGTATTAAGAAAAAAATTGAAAAACAAAAATAAATGTTAATAAATGCCTCAGCCAGATAATATACATGTTTTATTTACTATCTACACTTGGTTAGAAAATTCTTAGAAAGTAAAGCGGTCATTTAAAAAGTCAAAAATAATACCTATCATTGAGCCATCAATTCCGATCGAGTAACATCTATTTAAGACAATGTCACGGCGGGGTACCGCTTAAGTAAGTCAGACCCTCAGTTTGAGTACCTACTATCTATTAAGTTACTAGCAATTGCTTCGAATCATCAAATTTTTGTTGCAAATCTGGGTGTTGAATTGGTAAGTTATTGCTCTAAACACGTAGCGGTACCCCGCCGCGACATTGTCTTAAATAGGTGTTACTGGGATCCGATTTGATGGCTAAATGATAGGTGTTATTTTTGTCTTTTTAAATGACCGCTTTTCTTTTTTGCGTTGGGGGTTTTTTATGGGGTAATAGAGTCGGGTTCGGAGTCCAAACGAACAGGATGCAGCTATACATCAGTAACTAGCTGCGCCTCGCGATTATACCCGCTACATTGTTTCGGGATAAAAAACCTAGGTGTTATAACCAGGGTTTTAGCTACCTCAATATGAAAATGGTTCCAGCCGTTTGAGCGTGAAGAAGTAAAAAACAAACACACTCACAAACCTTTGCATTTATAATATTAGTGTGCTCAACATGAAACGACCTTTGGTCTTTCTTACAAAGGCTAAAGGCTACCTACCTAAAGTGGACCAGCAAGAGCAGTAGGCGTAAATGAAATGACTAATTCTACTCAAAAAGTATGTACTTAGGTAACTAGTTATCGACAGTAGGTATATACAATTTATTGCTTCTTCCTTTTTACCCTATTGAATGATTATAATCTTAAGGGCAAAGATGAGTGTGTTTTTTCTAGATTTGTGAATCAATACCTATCACAGGCAATTAGGTATTTTATGAATCACTGAACATTGAATTTTACATAATTGTAAAATTGTCGTAAAATGAAATAATATGAACTTTGAATCTATTGTAACATGTTTCAAGAATATCCTTTCCTCGGAGAATATTAATTAGCTTTCGTAGTTGCAGAAGTTCGTTTATGCTCTCCAAAGTATAACGATATTAGCACACAGGAGGAAACTTAGGTACCTACTTGGCAATTAAGCACCTGCATTTCTGCTTAACATATGATTTTTAAGAAGATTGCGACTATGTTGTTCATCTTTGTTAGATACAAAAGTAAAATGATTCATCAACGGCTAAGATTATTTCTTTGGATAATAACTTTTTTACAATCAACTAACTCTAAAGTCAAGGGCGGGTCCAGGGGGCGTCGTGGGGGTCATGACCTGGGCTATGTCTAGGTTTCGTTTCAACAACAGATTATTGAATTAAATATTTTCTATCAATACATATGAATAAAATTGGAGTATCTGTTTGTAACATCTAAATATAATTTTTTTTCTCAATGCATACGATAGTATAATAGGTACACGATACACAACAAAAATAAAATTGTTTTTTTTTTGTCTGTCTCTTTCTATCTACTTCATGTTATCCTCAATTTTCAAGACAGTTTTAGAGACAACCAATTTGAGGTAGAGTAGAGTATTCAGTTTCTACTTTGTTGATATAGGTAAATCAATGTTTAGCTATCTTAAGCAAAGTCTAACTGGTAAAAAAAATTTAAAGAAAAGCTTATAATAAACTGCGACTGTTGAGCATGAGGTCCTGGGATCTAATCCTGGGTCGGGCAAAATGTTACTGGGTTTTTAGGTAATTCTCAGTAGCAGTACGGAGTCTGGATTTGTGCCCGGTTGAAGACAATAGGCTCTTCCGCTATAACATAACTGGTGAAATGTGGGTGTACTATACGTTCACCTCAAACTACCCCTTAGGGAATTGCAGGCGTGCTGCTATGTTACAACTTACAACAATAATATATGTAGGTACACCTTACAATAATAAAGGTTTAGAAATGAAACAGAGTTTGCTGGTCATACAAAAAGGTACATAAATCAATCAATACATAATTATACATAAAGCAATCCTATCTGACCCACTACTCCAAGTACCAGTTATCAGTATCAGGCACAAGTTCTTTCGTGCATGGAGTACTGTTCGCATGTCTGGGATGGATCGGCTAAATACCAGCTCGAAGCTTTGGAGACGATTCAAAGACGTGCCAAGAAGCTCATAGACATTGACGCAATTTGCAAAGCGAGACTACAGAGTCTAGGGCACCGTCGCAAAGTTGTCAGTCTTTCGGCTTTCTATCGATTGCATTTCGGGGAGCGTCCGTTGAAATTACATAAATCAATTCCTCCTGCCCCCTTCTATCATCGGACGAGCAGGAAAAGAGCAAGGCGGCATTGATACGCGGTGGAAGTCCCAAAAACACGCACTAAGCGTTTTGCCTCCACCTTCATTGTGCGAACCGCCAAGCTATGGAATTCCTTACCGGATTCCCTGTTCCCAGAGAACTATAATTTAGCGGTTTTCAAGACGAGAGGGAACCGGTTTTTATTAGGTTGGCGCGCTCCATCCTAGGCCATAATATCACTTACCATCAGGCGAATTGTAGGCAAGCGCACACCTATTTAGTATAAAAAAGTACCAAGATATAACTAATAAACATTGACTATTTTAACGTTACTTATATCCAATCAAGATCAAGCATAGGCAACGAATACCTACCCTTTTTAAAACTATACCTACGTTTAATTATTTATGACTATTGACTGTCTACATCAACGGTCGGCAGCGGCCCGCATGACTTTTCCTTGCGACCCGCAACTGTTTTGTAAGTGGCGTGAATAAAGCATTTTTAATATTACCAATAATACCTACCTACACAGATAGATAGATGAGTACCTATTCCCATATAATTATACTAGAGCGGCTCGCCAACATCTTATTTTGACGTTATACTTATGGCAATTGCCTGCCCAAAGGTTACCGACCGCTGCGCTGGTCTAGATAATAAAATACGTGATGAATGAACTAGAACGTTTTAAGTAAAATTAACAAAAACTTACCTAGGTACGCCTCGAAAACAGTTTCCATATTTTTGACGTCGGTGAAAATCAGAATTTATATCAGTATATTCGAAAAACGCAGAGTTACAGACGGATATTTAGTGTAGGCACTTGCGTTACGTTGTAGTATGTATATTGTACACACTATCGGTAGGTAACCATTTCATACCTACAGTTTAAAACATGTATCTCTTACAACATAGACTAGGTACTAAGAGATAGATACTATATAGTACCTATTCGTACCTACATTAGGCTACCATTAAGATGGTGCCAAGATTATTTTAAGTATGTATGTTGATAAACTTTATTACAAACATAAAAATCTCGCCGTCTATTACATTAACACATTTAAGGTGAATGCGCCGTTGATAGGCACGAAAATCTTTTTACATGTTTTTGCTCATCACAGCTCAACAACACTTCTTGGGAAAGCAATGACTGAATCTGCGGCAACTAAGATGCCTAACACGCGTGTTTTAATTGATAGTATTTCATGATTCCTGCACGCGCGCGTGCTATTATTATGTTGTTGAACTGTGATGAGCAGAAACACAAAAAAAATTAATTTCGCGCCTATCAATCTCCAATAACATAGGTATAGAAATGTGAGTGTACTATACCAGTGTCCAACTGTACACCCCTTCGGGAAATACAGGCGTGATGTCAATAAATTCTATAAAAAAGTAAATCAAGACTCCAATTTCTTTTTCTTGTTATTTTATTGACGACCCCGAGAGAGATCTTATTAGGTCTCAGGACAAAAGAATCCAAGATCCAAGTGAATTTAATTTCAAATATCGACATTAATATCAATCGAGTGTTCTGTTGTCAATACTTTCGACTCGTTAGTCGATTATTCGGATACAAACTGACTTTGTCAAGGAGCAAAAAATAGATGTCTTTGTTTTCGTTTGTACTTTGTTGAATTCATGTCGAATTGTCGCTTTGTTATGAACTGTGAAGTTGCGATTTTAGCAGAAAGGATCTTGCAATTTAAACATTATTCTTTATATTCATTACCACTTTAATCATGTCTGCAACTGATACTCAGAAAGCTGAGGCTTCTAAGGACAATATATCTAACAATTCAATCGATGAAGGCTTACCAAGAGAGCTAAGTCAGTTAAGTCTTTCAAGTGCTTCAAGCCAAGAAGAATTCTTTTGCGATAAAGGCCATTCCGGTTTAGCATTAAAAAATATTTTCGGCTATTATCAATCTCAGAAATTGTGCGACGTCACCCTAATTGCAGGAGGATGCAGGTTTGTTTACATTTGCATTTGTTTATTATCTACATGTGATAATTAAAAGGTAAATAATTCGTGTAAAAAAGGTCATGTACCCCATCTAGTAACGAAGTAAATACCATTTATTAATTTAATGAATACTAGTTGTTTACTTATTTTATCTTGTCTGTAATTAATTCAAGTATCTATATCTCCATTATGTTATCTACTGAAAAGGTAACATTATAAATACCCCGTTCATTTCCTTTTAAATTTATTGTTATTATTATTCGGGAAAAGTATAGCTGTGTTTATCATCTACATGAACAAAGGACGCATAAAATAGTATTCCTAATTTGGTGACTAAAGTTTTAAAACATATTATTTCATTCATAAAATTCTTTTGAGTATGAGTAAAAGTGAGGCTTATTAAAACAGTTTATTTCTTATTTAAATTCGAAGAGGCTTTTATGCACTTGTGTTGACTATATTCAAGGTGTTTGATCATAACATAGAGCAATTCACAACCAGTGTGCAACCAACTACAAAGTACTAGCACCCATTTGAATCATTATATCCACAACTTCTCTTTAAAAAAAAAATACTTTGCACATTTTGGACAAAAGCTTTGTTTCATATAAGCTTTATTTAACCTCGCATGTCTGTGATTGGTTTAACACTTTAACCATTTTTAAGTCACCACTCTGATTTCATTCCACTACCATACAAATTAAATCCCGAGCTTCTGATACCTATGGTTTAAAAAAAGTTATGTTTAATTTTAATTGTTTTTGTGAAGTGTAAACATGTACTAACATAACAAATCTTTGTTCCTTATAACAGAATTCCAGCACACAAAATTCTCCTAGCATCCTGCAGTGAATATTTTGCTGCTATGTTCACGGGATCACTGAGGGAGGCTCAGTCAAGTGAGATAACGCTTGAAAGGGTTGACCCACAAGCACTTCAGGATCTTGTGCACTATTGTTACACTGGCACCATAGGCTAGTATTGGTTTTTGTCTTTGTTTTTTAGATTTTAGCACATAGCACAAAATCACAAGATTGGTGCAATCCAAGTTAGTACTTTGACAAATAATATTGAAACCACACTTAAATAATATAACCATTAACTAATATTTAAAAGGAGCATCAAATGCAGCCCTTTCAACTACACCATGGTAAAGCAGTTGCTTTATGGCTTAGCTTTTTTGTATTGAAGTAATCCTAATAACTGCTTTTAGTTCCAATGTTCCTATTTTATAATGCCTGGCATTACAATCCAGATTTAGCCTACTAAAGAGCATTCTTAATAAGAGGGACATTCTTGGAAATGTTGTGTATTATCATTTAATTGAACTTAAGCAATAGTGATGTGAGTGTTGATCTAAAATTCATTTCAGCACAACCATTGGTTTCATGGTTTGTATATTTATTAAAAATAAATTTATTATATTGAAAGAAAGCTTCATGGTTAAATTAAAATTATTGAAATTAACTATGTATAACATGATTTCAAGAAAATGTAATAATGAAATTACTTTGTGCCTAGTTTAATGCTATTTACTGTTTTAAAATTTGCAGAACTGAGAGAGGAAACAGTTGAAGTGCTCCTTTCCACATCCAGCTTGTTGCAGCTTACATCTGTTACAGAAGCTTGTTGCTCTTTTTTACTGAGGCAGCTGGACCCTTGCAACTGTCTGGGAATAGCTTTGTTTGCTGAACAGCAGTCCTGTTTGGATTTACACAAAAGCGCTTTAACATACACATACCAACACTTTATGCAGGTTCTAAACGTTTTATTATTTTGCACCTTATGTTTTATTTAGTCATAAAAATGTGAACTACAGTATTTACTATTTAACTACTCCATTCTTAAAGTAAAACAGCTGTATTGTTGTGATTGTGTTCAGGTGGTGAAACATCAAGAATTCTTAGCGCTCCAAACTGACCAATTGGCTAACTTGTTGAAGTCAGATGATCTCAATGTGGTAACTGAAGAAAATGTATTTGAAAGCCTAATGACATGGGTACAACATGACAGTGCCAAAAGAGAAAGCCATCTGGCTACTTTGTTGAAGCTAGTCAAACTACCTCTGCTCTCATCTGAGGTAAAATATGAACAATAAAATATACTTCAAAACCATTGTCTGTATCAACAAATTAACTAAAATATAGCCAGTTTTTTATAATTGTTCCTTTTACAATGCTCATGAATAACATCATCGATTTACATTTACAAATCATAAAACTATTTTATATAATTATGTACATTTAAATACTTTATACTGCCATAAAAGTATTTACAACTTATTTAATATATCTAAACGGCATTAAAACAATAGGTATCGAGGTAAAAAAAAATAAGATTAAAAAGCATCAAAGTATTCTTCCTCATCATTGTTAAAAGGTAATGTGCCTAAGAGACTGGCAGCATTAGCATGTTAAATGGCAATTAATTAGTTATCTTGAATAATATTACTTCCAGTACCTAATAGACAAAGTGGAGCTGGCCTGTGGTAATGTACCAGAATGTCAACCCCTTATCATGGAGGCTGTGAAGTGGCATCTTTTACCTGAACGAAGATCTCTACTGTTCTCACATCGTACGAGGCCTCGAACGTCAACTATTGGCCGGCTTTTAGCCATTGGTGGCATGGATGGATACAAGGTTTAATTAAATGCTACAATACCTCTACAAAATATCTTTATGTTAAGATCGGAAACAAGTAACTAATAAATTGATTTCAGGGTGCCAGTAACATGGAGATGTATGATCCCCGAACAAATACTTGGACTCCATTTATGCGAATGGGAGCCAGGCGATTACAGTTTGGTGTAGCTGTGATGCAGAATAAACTTGTTGTCGTTGGCGGCAGGGATGGACTTAAGACATTAAACACGGTATGTGTTGAAAACAATGTGTATTTGAAAATTAGCTTTAGGTCGCGGTGTACAAAGAAAATGTCTGAAAAAACCAAATTCATTTTTATAAATTTTATTTAAATCTTTTCAGGTTTCGAAATTCACCAGAATTATAACTCTTTTTAAGTAATGTCTTATTTACTTATTTGTTTTTTAAATGCTACAAAACATCTTTAACTATAGGTGGAATGCTTTGACCTGACTTCTCTGAGCTGGAGTGTCCTAGCACCGATGAATACCCATAGACATGGGCTAGGTGTCGCCGTCCTAGGCGAAGGACCAAACTCGCCCGTGTACGCTGTTGGCGGCCACGACGGGTGGATCTACTTGAACTCAGTAGAAAGGTAAACAAGCCATATTTCAATCTAAACGATAGTTTAAGTGGTTCACGTAAACTAGCGTTTTATATGCGTGACAATTTGATCGACTTTTCGTTGTTACTAGTGTATTAGGTATGTTGCCTTCTAATATTGCCGCAGATGGGACGCGTGCTCGCGCGCGTGGACCATGGTGTCGCCCATGGCGGGCGCGCGCAGCACGTGCGGCGTGGCGGCGCTGCGCGGGCGGCTGTTCGCCGTGGGCGGGCGCGACGGCGGCGCGTGCCTGCGCTCCGTGGAGGCCTACGACCCCGCCACCAACCACTGGACCAACTGCGCGCCCATGACCAGGCGCCGCGGGGGCGTCAGTGTTAGTACACGGAAATTTAATAATCTGATTAGAATAACACCCTCCCTCCCTCACCCCGCCTTCTCTATTTTTCGCTTCTCACAGTTCTTACCTGATGTTGTATATTTATTCGCTTACTTAAGAACCATTTTACATTTATACGTAGTTTTCTTAAATTTCGGACGCCTAATTTACCTTCTTAGGTAGAGGAATTTAATAAATGTTCAATTTAGACCAATTTTTCACATTGACACATAAGCTAATAGATTTACAAAAAATAACTTAATTGCTGTATGGGGACCAATCTCCCGCAACACGTTTTCTGAAAAATCTTCGCAGAGTCAATTTCGGGCTCCAAATTCTATCATTTACATTCACAAATTTAAACGATAAAAATACAGTATAAGCATTAGGCATATATTTTTATTGAAACTTACGGTGCCAAATTTTCGATTTATAACACTTTTAATTGATGAAAAAAAACTGAAACCTATTTTCACGGTTTATACTGTAATTTTATCGCGACTTTTTGTTTTGAATAAAGGTATATTTTAATTTTAAAATCATGTCATAATAAACTATGCTCTTTATGAAATTAGAAATTATATCATTTTCAATATCACAATAAATTACGATGCACAAACGAAGAACGATTAGTCGGGTCCGAGCGCCAAAAGAGGTAGCATCTGTGTCACTTTTTTCTAATTACAAAAGTTCGTAATGCAAACGCCTGTTTATACTACGACCACAACGCTTTCATTTTCTATGTATTATTTTTATTCGGTTTTGTTTATTATCGTGTAAAGTATATTATTTTATTAGATTAATATAGCTACTTTAATCTTGACTGTACTATTTTTGTCCGCGACTTGGTCCACTTAGAATTTTTCTACGCATCTATTCCGCGATGATAAGTAGCTTGTAGCCGTTATTATGTTAATCCAGGTTATAATTTATCTAGGTATGTGCATTTTTTTTACTATATCCGTTTAACCGTTTTTGCCTAATTGAGTAATAATCCTCCAAAAATACAATCGCTTACGTTTGTTATTAAAATAAATTTTACAAAACATAATATATTTATATTTGGTGATTATATTATTAATGTAGAAATTATATTTTGTCTAAATAAATGACTAATTAATTAAAAATATTTTCATATCAGTCAAAATTTTGTGAAATGGGCCTATGGCTAGATACATCTAGCTTCCGACCGCGCTTTTGTCCACGTGATATTTTTATTTCATCAAGCTAACTGCATTAATGTCTAAAATCATTACCGCCAGCTTAGTGGTTTAGTCGTATCTAATAACATTTTATACCGACAGCGTTACTTTCGAACCTTTATTCGTCAGGGTTGCCATTTGTAAAGCACAAAAGACTTCAATGTTTTCACTGTACAGGTGTGCGCAGCTGGAAGTTACTTGTATGCCCTCGGTGGTCACGAGGCCCCCGCGAACACCGTAGGCGGCAGGCTTGCGTGCGTCGAGCGGTACGACCCGGTAGCTGACTCGTGGATCCTACTTGCTCGACTCTCTTACGGTCGAGATGCTATTGGCTCATGCCTGCTTGGAGACCGGATCGTCGCTGTGGGTAAGTCAAGCTCATGTCAATGATAAAACATTTTGATCTAAATAGGGCTCTTTAAAAATAAACATTATTAAAAGAGTATAACATTGTTTTACTACCGGGTTGTTAAAACTGAGTGTTATTTTGCCATTTTGACTGATTCTACCCTGAGACTTTATTTTATCGAATAAACAATATTTTGTCTCTTTAGGAGGCTACGATGGTGTTCAATACCTGTGCGTGGTAGAAGTGTATGATTCCGAGTCCAACTGCTGGCGTAAGCTGGCCCCACTGAGCACGGGCCGCGCCGGAGCCGCCGTGGTCGCCGTGCCTGCTCCTAAGAACGCCTTCTGATATTTCACCAACCACCGCCTTCAGACATACGTGATAAAGACGCCGGTGGAAACAGCTAATTTAATCTCAATATTTTCATTGTCGGATGATGACGACGATCATGACTATTTCTATTGATGAAACAGTGACACTCACATACATCTTAATTCATTACGCAGAACGCTCAGCTTTGGGCTTCAAAAAGAAGGATCTTAATCAAAGAAAATTATTGAACTCGTTGTAGTGCTGATAAATAATGTGGATCTCGTTGTTATTGACAAAATTAAATCGTTATTTAGGGTTAAAGCCAACAGTTTAGTACTTATTCAATGAACGCAAAATAAAAGCAAATGTATTGCGTATATATAAATTAACTCGCTGGGTGCGTATCATTATTAGTATCTTGTGACACTTAATTATAGGAAAGCTTTATTTGGGTTTATTTTCTAATTGGCAAGACTGTTTCAAAATGTTATTCCATTTGTCGAATTTGAAAGGTAACTGTAGACTTATGTATCGTATTTAGTAGATGTAATAACAATATTCAGTGTGTTCGGTGTTATTTGTAGTTAATCATATTATTCACTTGTTTTTCTATGAATTACTTGATGTGCTATAGATGTTATGTTAAGAATAGTTTATGCAGATTAATACCTACGTTGGAAAGTGATCCTACGTGTTATTAGTATAAACTGTTATCATAATATAAATTAGATATAACTTCATATACACTTAACTATTTTTGATTATGTGATTCCTAAATATACTTTAACGAATGCTACATTCGTAATTGGTAACGATCTCATTACTAAGAAGCAATGCATGGAAAAAGTAAATAGGTTTAGTTTATCATAATTATTAATTAGGAGACTGTTCGTTTAGAGACTGCCTCGTTGGTCTAGTAGTCGCTAAGCGCGACTGCTAAGCAAGAGGTCCTGGGTTCAAATCCCTGGTCGGGCAAAGTGTTACAGAGTTTTCCATTAAGTAATTCTCAGTAGCAGCACGGAGTCTGAATTTGTGCCCGGTTGAAGGCAATAGGCTCGCCCCGCTCGCCCCTATTACATTGGGACTTACAACATAACTGGCGAAATGTGGGTGTACCTACTACATGTACACCTCTGCCTACCCCTTCGGGGAATACAAGCGTGATGTTATGATATGTTAGTTAACTATATTGTGTTGGTTGTAGTAACCAAATGCAGAAAGCCTCCTTAAATCACTTGGTCAAGGTTTCTCACCTTATTAAAAAACATATGCAAATAAACATACATTGAAATGTATGTAGTACAAAGATACTTATGTCCCAAATAAGAAAATTTAATACAAAAGATCTTAAATGTTTCGCTGATATTATCTCTTTTTATCTTAATTTATTATGATGGACTTATACAAATTTAAATTGATCTAGCGATACTCTGTTTTAAAAGCCCTGCCTTTTATGAACTTTTAAATCGAAACATCTCGACGCTCTTAATCATTAGAGCATGTTGCTTTAGCTTGCCGGCATTGAACCAATTTTGAGCTTTTTAAAATACAGATAACCAAAAATGAAGTTTAAATATTTAGTAAATTAACAATATTTTTTATGACTTTGACTACATAAGTCTATTAAAATTTGAATTTACATAGTTTGCTTTTGCGACAAAGTATATTTTATCAACAAAAGGAACATTTATTGTTATTCCTATATCTTTATTGTTACATTCTAATTGTAATTTATATTGCTTTAAAGATAGTAAGTACCTACCTTAAATATTTTTATACCAACCGATATATAGTATAATTATACATTTAGTTCTTAAGTTTTTCAGAGATATGTACTCTTGTATAATTATGCGGTTTTGATCCGAGCTAAGCTCGATTATGAAAAACAAAAACTAAAAAATTAGTAGGTAATAAAAATTGTAACAGTTGTATACTTGAACTCAATCACATCTATCTTAAAGCAGTTATGGCTGTGAATTTGGATTGATGTAGGTATCATTTTAATCAATAAAGAGTGATTGGGTCCATATACTAGAAATTATAAAGGACTGTAAATACCACATATTTTGTTAATATTTATGTAGATATTAATGACCAAGTGTTAGATTGCATTGTGATTGTATCACACAATTTAAAGATGGTGTCATATGAAATGAATCTGTACTAGGTATAAAAATATCGGTCCCCTTCATTTCTTTATTTTTATTTACGCGGGAGGCTTTCTTATATTTGTATTATTCCAATACTTGATTACCTATAATCGTGTTTATCGTTAGCATGTATTTTTACTTACCTTGATGGCAAACAGTATTATTTTACATTTATTTTTATACTACTCGGTTTTGTAATTAAATTTTTTAGGGGACCATCCTGTGATGTTAGTGGTAGAAAAGTGATAGGGTGTTAATTCTGATTAGTAAGGAATGTATTACAAAATGTTATATTTAAAGTAGCATTAGTGGCGTCGCTGTTATAATTTATTGACAAAAAGCCTAAATGAACTTACGATCTTATCATATAAAATTAATTTATTTTAAAGCAATATCTCATTTAAAATATAGCTGTGCGATGATCTTAAGATTAACGGTATAGCATATAAAATTGGTTTACACAAACTACAAAAGCTACAAAAATTTATGAAGTTTTAGTAAGTATTTATTTTAGAGATTTTTTTATTATATTTTACCATAACATAAACCGCTGAGCAACTTTAGATATAGTTAATGAATAAGAACTTTGAAAGCATATGTCTTAACTTAGATGACGCAAGCGCAGGATAGGAATTTAGGCCTATTATAGTAGAAGAAGACACCCTATATGTGGAAGAACTACACTTAGCAAATAGGAGCTGTGGATGAAACTTTGTCATATGAACTACCCACATTAAAAAAGTGTTGTTGAATTGATGTAATTTTTATTCGGTTCTCGTTCAATCCATTGAGTTATAATGTACCTAGAGAAGACGCTTTAACTCGATTGTTTGTAACACGAGTTAGAGCGCGCGCACTCCAACTCACTTAGTATGTGCCGAGCGCTTGCTGCAACGTGACACGTTTGGGTGAAGTTTTGTTTTTTTAATTATGCCTTCGTGTGCATTGAGATACTGTTCAAACAACTCCAGAAACATAAGTAAAAGTCAAGGAGTGACTTTTCACCAGTAAGTTCATTTATTATCTTTAAAACACGCTTAATTTAATTATAATTTTTCAATTGCAACGCGTCACCGCGGCGGCGGCCATATTTACGTGAATGTCAAAGAGTAAATAAGTATGCGCAGACTTGACACTATCGACGTAGGTATAAGTTTACATAATTAAGGGCAGTAAAATATTAATTTTAAATCACGATAATAATGTTAATGCAATAACATTAATATTTTCATATTAATGTTATTACATTAAGATTATACGTAATTTAATACGGCAAAGCGGTGGAAGTCTTGCCTCGAAATATGATTTTAATTATAGAACCGTAAACACCCTAAAGCATTTCATTGGAAAAGATGTATTTGCAAATTTGAATAAACATTCACTGAATCAGCCATCAACATTAAATCCCAGAATCCATTTAATTCGAGCCATAATAAATCAGTACACAATAATTAGATTGCATCACAAAGCAAAAACTGATCAAACTGTGGATTACTATAACAAACGGCAGAAACTAACTAAACTTATATTACTTAGAGAAAATTAAAATATTATTACAGCATAAATACTTTTTTATTTATTCTTTGAGTAAGTACACTCATACAATATCAAGTAGGCAGAATAATAAAATTATGTCGCATCTGCACGCATTGATTGTTATCTATGAGAACATAACACCCCCCGCTTGTCCCGCGCATACCCCGCCGTCATCAAGTGCGCGCCCTATTTTCTGTTTGAGATAGCTTCTCTGGTACGTAGTACATTATAACTCAATGGTTCAATATAATTTTAAATAATTTCCATTAAAACATATTTTTGTACGCCCAGCGCCCCCTCAGTGGCTCCTAATTTCAGAATAACTTGCAATATCTAAATGTAACTATTTTTACTTCGTGTTTAGAGAGAAGAAACATGTATTTATATTGTTGCCTAAATAATCAACTAGGCATGGTATTCTTCTCCATTGATGTAATTTAAATAAATTTTGTGTAGTATTCAATAGTACCGTCTTTTATTATACCTCTAAACAAATTTCCTATTGGATTTGGCTGAGCTCGTAGATTATTTATATTTTATGTTTAACAATTTTACTTAGTGGATAACCTATTTTGCAGCTCATTAAACCAGGCCTGTATTCCCAAAGAAATACACCCACATTTCGTAAGTTATATTACAGGTCCAATGATATTATATAATAATATCATTGGACCTGTAATACCTTCTCTGTATAATTTTAAGACCTTTCAGTTACCTACAAATAAATATATTGATTGATATACATAATTATGTCCCATTGCCATTAACAAGGCACAAATCCAGACGCTAATAAGAATTCCCTGATGGAAGAACACAAAAACAATTGCCGGTCCCGGAAATCGAATATTAATAATTCGGTTACATATTGAAGTTTACATGGAACCTATTACCATAGACAAATTGTCATGTACGGTAGCTAAATAGTAAGTTTTTTAAATCTTTAAGGCATGGGCGTTTTCGTTTTTAGTTGCATACGGATATGTAACCGATATTCAGTTTTCATATCGATATCGAAAACCGTTATCAGATATCGATATTAGTGATACGATTTGTACAAGCATGTACAAGTAACTGAAACGAACGAAACGCACTAACAACAAACGCAAACTCACACTTTTACCGTTAACAAGGAAAGTTGCTTACTTATGGAATCTTTGTTGTAAATAAATAAATAGAAAGTAGACCTTATTGCTAGCGCGTTAAGATATAGATATTTCGCACACACTATTATTAACCAATCACTAGCCGAAGTTACGTAATATACATCGCATTTATTCGCTTCATCACTTTTACGCCAGTAAAAAATTAAATGGTAAGACAAAGACAAAGCGAATAAAAACCGTCGATGTCATATCGCTTGTGATTTGAAGTTTGCGTTTCGTTCGTTATTCGTAGTTCGTTCACGTTGTTACGCTTTGGATAAACTATAACTCGAATTAACTCGATGAAGTTTAAGTTTTTATGAAAACGGTTATGTATATTTAGATATCGATACGATATGATAATAAATACATATCCGATATAAGTTACGTTTTGATATATCGAACCCATGCCTAATATCTTTTAGTTTGATTCAAGTGATTTTAAATTGCTTGGAATACTAGCTTATCCGATACTTTTGAGAACCCTAACCCAACATTGATAGTTTTTCGATTCTAGCATTCGCATACGCGTAGTCGATTTTTTCTTGATTTTAGGATATGACAACATTATAATATTCATTGACTATGGTTTTGACTCTCATTGAATTTTTAATTTCGTTCGATTCATTACGCCGGATTTCAGAAGATCACGAGGGATTCGAGATAATTTCTTTGTGTTGAAAGTGCTTTAATTTTTCATAAAACATGGCCCTACACGTACCTAAAGCTCCGGGGGTACCCCAAATGTTAAAGGAAGGGGCACGGGTAAGTTTCCCAATACTTAACCAAAAATGTTCTTATCCATTCCGTGCACTTCATATGTTTTTACAAATTCTATTATCTTCATTACTTTTGAATGTACCACCCTAATTATATTATTAACTTTAATTTGGCTGTAAAAACGACCTAATGAACTTACATCATTTACGTATTTAGTTCATAAAGTTGTAATTTTCACTTAATTTATAACAGCGTACACTACTAAAGTAAAACGACTTTTGTGGGGAGATGATATAAATTTGTACAATGTTCATATTATGTATAAATTCTATGATTAAGCTGTTCTAATTACTATAGCTAAGAAATAACTAAGGCTTTTTAGCAGCTATGAAATCTTGTATGACTTCTTCCTATTACGGAATTTATTTAGATTCTGGATATGAACATTCACCTTATTAAATTATACATATTTTGAATATGCAAGGATTTCCCCATTTTAAATACTAGTCTAAAAACGTTGTCTAACAGATAATTAAATATGTAGTGCTAAGAAAAGCATCAAAATGAACCTTGATCTATTTCCCTATTTTGTTTAGATGTTTTCTGGACTAGAAGAAGCAGTCTACCGTAACATTAATGCTTGCAAACAGTTTGCCCAAAGTGTGCGTTCAGCATATGGTCCAAATGGAATGAATAAAATGATTATAAACCACATTGATAAGCAATTTGTAACTAGTGATGCTGGGACCATAATTAGAGAACTTGACGTAGAACACCCTGCTGCCAAATTAATGGTGTTGGCAAGTCAAATGCAAGATTCTGAAGTTGGTGATGGCACTAATCTTGTGATTGTCTTTTCTGGAGCTCTTCTAGAAGCTGCTGAAGAATTATTGCGTTTAGGTGTAACACCTAGTGAAATTGCTGATGGATATGAGCTGGCTCTTGAAAAGGCAATAGAAATTCTTCCAGGACTTGTATGTGAAGAAATTAAAGATTGCAAAAATGTTAAAGCGGTTATCAAAGGAATCACACCCTCAATCATGTCTAAGCAATATGGCTATGAAGATTTCATTGCAGAACTTGTAGCAAAAGCTTGTGTGGCTATTCTTCCAGAAAAAACCACATTCAATGTGGATAATGTGAGAATATGCAAGGTATGTATTTACTTGATAATCTTGAACTGCCAAATATAATGTATGATGAAGCTATATTTCTAAACTTAAATCTTCTTAGTACAAGTATGATTGGCTGTGCCAATATTTGGATTCATCCTGGATATATGCTTAAAATTTACTTGTGACTTATATAAATTATTATGTTCCAGATTCTTGGATCAGGTTTACTACAGTCTGAAGTTATTTCTGGTATGGTATTCAAGCGTGAAATTGAAGGAGATGTAACTTCTGCTACAAAAGCCAAGGTTGCTGTATTTTCATGCCCAATTGACATCACTCAGACAGAAACCAAGGGCACAGTACTGATTAAATCAGCTGATGAACTTCTCAACTTCAGTCGAGGAGAGGAGTCCCTTCTCGAGAAACAAATCAAAGAAATTGCTGATACTGGTATCAAAGTGATTGTTGCTGGTGCTAAGTTTGGTGATATGGCTCTTCATTTCTTAAACAAATATGGTATTATGGCTGTTCGTATTCCTTCTAAGTTTGATATCCGTCGACTTGCCAAGACTGTTAATGCTACAGTAAGTAATATCAAAGTATCTTTATCAAAATTAAATTATAATTTATTACTTTTGGAGAACTATGATCAAATGTTGATCGATGTTTCATTTATTGTATAGGACTCCGGCCATATCATGTACCTTTTAGCAAAGTCTGGAAACTAACCGCTGAATAGAGTAGAGTAACATTTCTTTCATAACATCCAATGTTTTTTGTGCAATTAATAAATATGAAAAATGTTTGACGTTTGTTATGAGTTATGAATGGTTGAAGAGTACATAACCTAGAAATATTTGATATTTATCAGAACTTCAGTTCGGAAAACACTTCAGGAACTTTCCTGATTACTTTTTCTTTCCTATTCTAATATAATTTAAACTACTTAGTTTGTTTTTTTTTTTAACAATGTAATCGTTGCACTTGCTTATAATTAGTCAAAAATATGTATAAGAGAATGATTTAACAATTGTTAATAGTACAAGAACAATTTAGTTATATTTATCGTCTACATGATATTGAGTTTTGATGTGACATGATTTCAGAAAGAAAGCAGGCTATGCAAATATTGCAAATATGAGACGCCATGTTGAATAATATGGCCATTATTGAAAAACTATTGCTTTTTACTGCACTTATTGCTCAAAAAATCAGGCCTAAATTCACGAAAGTATATTTTTCCTCAATTCGTGGGAAAAATCGCCGAAAATGAAACATCTCCTTTGTGATTTCTCTGTTCCCCTCTCTCTCTCTCTCTCACACACTGCAATAAAATTAGTATTATTAATTTTACGAATAACTTATGGATGCTCTAAAACGATTCTGCAACTTATAGTTATTGTACAGTTGCCCATTCTCAATTTCAGTAATCAGCCAGCCAGGCTATTAGGTTTTGGATTAGAAAATCGTTTTGAATTAATCATAATATATATATTTTACTCAAAGGTGCTGCCAAGACTAACAACTCCCACTGCTGAGGAACTTGGATATTGTGATGCTGTTGGTGTAGAAGAACTTGGTGACACGCGTATTGTTTACTTCCGCATGGAGAGCACAGAGTCACGTATGTCCACAGTTGTTATCAGAGGCTCAACTGATAACTACATGGATGACATTGAAAGGGCCATTGATGATGGTGTCAACACATTCAAGGGAATTGCTAGAGATGGAAGGTAAATCATAAATTAATTACTGTCATACTAAATTGTTTTGTTGTCTTGACTGCAGCATTTTTTATTTAGTATTTTAAGGTTAGATTATCGTTATACTTATATCCCACTGTTTCAGGTTTGTGCCTGGTGCTGGAGCAACAGAGATTGAGTTAGCACAGCAGCTTTTCCAATACGCAGACACTTTGCCAGGATTGGAACAATATGCAGTTAGAAAATTTGCAGTGGCCCTAGAGAGCATTCCTCGTGCCTTAGCAGACAATTCTGGAGCAAATGCCACAGAAGTTGTTAACAATATCTACAAAGCCCACAAGGTAAATACCTGTCTTTCCAGTCATTTTTGTTGTTACAGATAATGGATGTTCACTGCTGATCATAGTCTGGCATGAATCACCAAGTGTGATTAAGCCCAAGATTCAAAAGTTATTGCTGTTTTAAGTACAACACAATAATTTCTTAAACATTTAACGATAAATAGATAGATAGTAGTAGACTAGCCGACTAGTCGCCCAGTCGGCTAGTCTACTACTGTCTGTCTATAACTACTACCTATATAATATATACTAACTATAAACTTAAACTTGCCGTGTGGTATCCGGCCTAGAATCGACCACCCCCTTTCCTCCCGTGGGTGTCGTAAGAGGCGACTAAGGGAAAATCCAGAAGATGGGCAGCAGCGTCTTCTGTAACTTCACCACCAATACTGCGATCCCCAAGCCGCTTGCCAAGCGTGGGGATTATGGCAACCCCTCCGCTTAAACGGGGAGGCCTATGTTCAATAGTGGACGTCTTTTGGCTGATGATGATGATAAACTTAAAGACTACGCTTGTCTAGCTAGATATGTTTTTAAAATTTGTTAGTTTAGGTAAGACCAGCGACCAGTCGACCACTGCAACGCCAGAAATGAATAATATTCATAGATATATTGTTAACCAACTTCATTATAATTAGCGTTAACATACCGACTGTCTTCGGTAAAACCTAGCATTTTATAGGTCATAAAAAACCTATAATTTACTAACTAATGTTGGTAATTCTGCGGATTTTCTAGTAAAACTTAGGATTTACCAATACCAAAGGGGCTTTTACAGAACTTAATATATAAATTCCAATAATTGATTGCCATTAATTGGTTACAATGTGGGTAACCACTTCCTACTAATGCTCTACACTTTAACACTAACACCTAACTACCATTTGATCAAACCCAGAAAGACAGTCTTTCTGGGTTTGATCAAGTTGGTGGTAGTGTTGTAGTATAAACATAAAAAAAAATCCACAGATAAAAAATGTTGCAAGATAGATTCATGCCCATATACACATTTCTCCATTATATGAAGACCTTAATAAACACGATATTATTTGTTTCAGGAGGGCAACAAAAACGCCGGATATGACATTGAATCCGAAAATAATGGAGTTTGCGACGCGAAAGAGAAAAATATTTTGGACTTGTTTGTTTTAAAGAATTGGGGACTGAAATACGCTGTTGGTGCTGCCACTACTATTCTCAAAGTGGACCAAATCATTATGGCTAAGAGAGCAGGAGGGCCAAAACCTAAAGCTTCAGCAGGAAGTGATGATGAATCCTAAATTTAATTGATTACAACTAATGTTAATTTCACAAATGTTTTAGTTATAATATAAGTATTACAGAAAACTGTTATAACTACTATATTAGTTCTCAGAATAAATTAAAGCTAAATAATTGCATTTAATTTTAATGAATAATAATTTACTTTGTTAGTACTGCATTATTTTAACCTTTGCTTCATACTTAATGTTTTTGTCGCTGTATTTCTTATCATAGTAAAGTTTTTTCTAAAAGCGCAACTGAAATGCTTGTATAAATAAAATTCGATTACAACTATACAACAATGCTTCACCACGACAAAATTTTAAACTAATAAATATTTAACCCAATAACTTTTTTATTATCCTTATCCCTACATAAAATTAAAATAAAATTTTAAAAAACCTGGGGTTGGGGGTTTTTAAATTTTTAATTTAATTTAATTTTTAATTGTTATACTTAATTGTCCTAAAGTATGGTCTTCCACCATTATGCAAATCGACCAGAAATCTAAATACATTAAGTATGTAATTACGAGAAGAATTATGCAGACATCTTCAATTCAGCTTTCGTTTGAACTAAAAAGTCTTGTTTTTGTAATATACACATCTTACCCTTTCATTTGATACCCCACTTGGGTATATTTGAATATATCCAATTGTCAATCATCAATTTTACCCCTATATCTTGTAAATGTCTAAACCGATTTGATATAACTTATTTTTTTTGTAATGTTCAAATCATGCCCGTTCATTTGATATCCCAATTTAGTATAGAAAATATTTGATTGCACATCCCCACTTTCACCCCCATATCTTGTAAATGGCTGAACCGATTTTAATATAACTTAATTTTATGTAATGTGCACGTTACGCCCTTTCATTTGATACCCCACTTGGATATATATAAGAATATTCAATTTGTCATCCCCACTTTTACCCCCATATCTTGTAAATGGCTGAACCTATTTTGATAAAACATCTAAGAACCATCGCTGGAAAATTTACTTTAAAATAAAATAAACCGTATCCAAATAGGTTCATCCGTTTCAGAGCTACGGTGCCACAGACAGACACACATAGCGGTCAAACTTATAACACCCTTCTTTTTCCGTCGGGGGTTAAAAAAGGAGTGCCGTTACAAATGTACTCGTTAGAGCCGAAAAGCTGAAAAATGCGTATGCGGTCGTCCACTGTCTGTGGGACGCTCACAATAAAACGAAAATGTCTAATATGTGCATTTCGCTGACTTGGCACCTTTTTTTACATTGATCTGAGTAGCGGTGATACTCATAGATCAAAGTTTCGTTAGTGGCCACTGGCAAGATATTTATTTATTCTTTATACAAGGGGTGTACAAGGCCGACTTAATGCCTTAGGCATTTTGTACCAGATTTTTTAACGTTATTATTATGTTGATTGCAGAAACAGCGTAGTCACAAGCACCTTTAGATGCGAGTTTTCAGTAAACGAAAAATTTCTTTCGGTACAAAGGGTGACAAAATCAATTCCAAATTGCTGCAACTTATAACGAACAAACCGCAACTAGCAAGAAGCTTCCAATTCTTGTAATCTGAAAGGTAAGTCACTTACCTTAGTTATAAAGAATTATTGCTTTTACCCAAGATACATTACTGCTTATGCCACAGTCAGTTATGAATAAAGTAGCCTTCCGAGCATTTAAATGAATTCGTGGTACCATACAAATTCATGCCGAACGACGCGCCGCGCCGCTGCAGAGTTGCGAGAGCCCGGCCTCAACCTCAACTGACGAGATCGGAATGCAACCTCTCTTCTGTTTATCATAAAATACTCAGGGATGCTACCTTTGTTTTGAAATAAATTAAAAACCATCTATTTGATTAATACAGTAGTTCGATTTCATTCCTAAAAATATGTTATCGACAAAATGTTAACCTTGCACCTGGCACATTGGACTTTAATTTTTCTTAACTTGGCAACATATCGTATTGATTGCCTTTTGTTTCAGGCTCTTTTAGCTTGCCATTTCAGTACAAAAAATAGTAAAATAAATATTTATGAAGCGGGTTTACCAAAGTTGATTACAGTACATTTAAAAAAAATACTAAATTAAATGGTTCCTTATGAAGCCTCGTTTGTCCCGTAGGTTTTAACAGCATTGGTAAGGAATTAAAATTTGTCAAAGGACACTGAAAATTGCCTTAAAAGAACCCAATAGTCAAGTAGGAATTGAAAGGTTGTCAAAATGGCAAGCAAGTCAAAGTCGAAATTACACTAATACAGTTCTTACAGCGCTTTGCAGTTCTTTGTGTTAGAGTTATTTTTATTGATATCCTTTCTATATAGTTCTTTTCAAGAAATATCCAGATATGTCTTCGTACAAAGTAAGTTCGTTAATATTTTATTTGCCCTTATCTCTTAAAAATATGTAAAAAATTTAAAACCTCTTTTTGTAAACAAACCAATACATTTGCCAAAATTATAGTGTTTTCTGTAAGCTTATCGATAGCCTGAAATATATTTCATCATTAAGACATGACACCCTATAATTAATCTTCCTTTTTTACAGCCCATTGATTCAAAAAGAGAAGAGTTCAGAAGATACCTGGAGCGAGCCGGTGTTATGGATGCATTAACCAAAGTCCTGGTCAGCTTATATGAAGAACCTGATAAGCCTGAAGATGCTCTAGAATATGTCAGGAAACATTTGGGTACTGATGGAGGAGATGATGAGTTGGAAGCTGCCAGAGCTCGCATTGCTGAACTTGAGGCCGAAAATGCGTTGCTGAAAGGAGAAACAGCTCCTACGGATGGATAAAACTTTGCTCATAATTATTATTACTTACCTTTATACATAATGAATACATGTTCAATTTAAAGATCTCATTAATGATCTCAGAATAAAAATATTCTTGTTAATTCTAGAGAAATATATAACTTAGTGTTATGATTACTGTGAGAGTATTATTTTTGTTATAAGTATATCTAATTTGGCAGTGCAGGAAGCACAATTAAATTTTTTGTTTCAATTATTATTTGGTCATTTTTATTTTGTTCTTTTAGGTTTAGCTTCTTGATGGTTAAATAAAACAATTGTTTCTAATGTGTAACTGATTTAAATAGTATAATTATCCTTTTCTAAAGATTTACAGTGTTTTTTCATGAAATTTAAACAGCAGCACTGATGAGTTCAGTATACTTCTTCACTTTGCTGGCAACACTCATGTCAACATACTTGTCCCCGATGGATACAACCATGCCTCCAATCAAGGAGGAGTCGACCTTGGCTGTGAGCTGAAGATTCTCATTGGATTTCAGGAATTTCTAAAAGTAAAGTCTTTATTAGATTCTAGAATTACTATTTGCTTTGTAATTACATTTAGATTATTTTAATTAAATTTAAGATAGGTGAATGTCTTCTATGTCTAATCTTACTTATTGAGTTAGTATTCAATGACGTAAATTATTATTAATGAATGAAAGATTTATAATAATGTATTTATTGGTATGATTAGGTTTTTCTCAAGTTGATGTAAGAGCAGGTTAGCAAAACATTGTTTTTTTTTTTTGTAAGACTGCTATTATTTCCAATATACCTGTCTGTCTCTTAACTAATTTTAAATATATGGGAAATTATGAATTATTTATTTAACAACAATTAACATAAATGTCATCATCAACCCAATAGTACATCACATTTGCAAAAAAGAGCAGAGAGGGGGGTATACCCAGCAGTAGGTGATACTGGGCTGGGGAAGTGATGATGGTGAACATAAATGGAGTCAAGGTTCTGTGTGCACACAAAACATATTACTTGCATATTAGATTGACCTTTTGACTGCCACGGGCTTATACAGAAAACTAATTTTAATGTGCCCTCCACACCAGGATTTAATTAGAAGACAATATCTAGTCGTCTTCTATTTGACGACCCGACTAGTGCAGTGGCTAAGCGATTGGACTACTGTGCCATGGCATGCGAGTTCAAAAATTGTGAGATCTGCATATATTTGTCCCGAGTCTGGGTGTTGACTGTGGGAGTCAAAGGGTTAATATGCAGAAATTACCTTGAGAGCAGCTTCCAAATTTTGCCTCTGGCCCTGGTCAAGAGGCTTAGCAGTAATAACTTCACAAGTAACCTCTCCACGGTGAGCAGCCATCATGATCTTGAATGCATTGATAACAGCCTCTAACTTGCCCAGGCGGCCATTTTCCGCCATGAGACCTAGTAGGTTGCTTGTAGTGGCAGACAACTTAATCTAAAAATCACAATTGAATTTATTTAAGTTCTCATCCCGATACAGGCACTGCGTCATAACACCAAATATTAATGAGGACATTACTCATTTTTATATCTTCACATAAAATATTATTAAATTAAGTTGTGCAGTTGTTATATTTTTCACCTGCTAAACAAAATTTGGAGATAATCATAGAAACATATGGAACAGTAAAAATATCTTATATGTGTATATTATGTACAACTTGTACATTGGTACAGGAATGAAGAAAATTGGGCACCTTAACAGGTTTCCTGTTAACAGGGTAAACTACCTATTTAAATGACCTAAGTTAAGGATGATGATGAAAATACACTAAAAAAACTGCATGATATAACAATTTTTAAATACTGAGTTCAAGTACAACTTTACATAAAGACTAAATAGTAAATATTACTGTTCATTTTTCAAGTTCATGTCATGTAGAAGTATCTTCTTTTTATTATATTGAAAGCAAGGAATGTTCACAAGGTTAAAACTAGGCAGGATGCATAGTTCCGCAGATGTGTGAAAACTGAAAAAATAGCAGTTATCTAATAATTATTTTATTTTAACATATTATTTTATTTAAAAAAAATGTATGATTCTGTTTCTTATAATTAGTAATATGCACGAGATTTTAATGACAAGTTCCATTTAACAAAAGTGGTTCACTTTATGATGGAAATAATCAAAACAGACATCCACAAGATGGTTATATTAAATATGTATAAAGATTATTGACACAACTAATTAAAATTTTACCTTTGAAGCAACATGCTTGAGAGCTTCGGCCTTCAAACTCCTTTTGATTGTAGGGTTTATAATGAATTCTTTAAGATTAGAATCGGTCTTAACTGACTGTTGGAAATTGCGCAATTCTTTTTCAACAGCATCCAAGCTCTTACTTTTGGAAGCTGCAGAATACAAAGCTGACGCATATCTGCCTTCTAGTCCAAAAACTTGTACAGGAGCTTTGACAAGCTGACCGACCGCAGCCGACGTGCTCAAGGAACGAACCTACAAAATTAAATATTACGTAACTTATACCGACAAATTCACACATTATGCATTTTATATTAATATCGATTTTAATAAAAATTCACCAGAATATTTCCATTCGTGACCGACATGATGACAAAGACGAATTAAGATGATTTTAACACCTTTATTCTATAAACGTGAAGGGCGGTTGGTCGGTGTCGATCAGTTACTTGAACTTCATCAGCAACATAGAGATGCGTAACACTGCGCTGCGCGGCGTAATTAATTGCACTAACACACTTCACTGCGCGCCGTGTGTTAACTCTTTTTTTTTGGAAGTGAGTTAGCGCACGGCGCAGTTATTGATACTTAATGCGATGTTTCAGTGAAGTTAAAAGTAATGCCCGTAAACGTTCCCGTCGCTCGTTCTCGATTCGCAAAATTTCAAATTTTAAAATTTCGCTTTAATAAAACCTGAGCGACTGTCAGCTACAGTGTTTGCACTCAGATATAGGCGTTTCCTATGGTACCTACTAGCTCAGTATAGATACTGAGTACCTAAATTGTGCTACTAGACTATAGGTTTATAGTGAAATTGTTTTATTACACTTTGGAATAGACTGGAATTCAATAAATTAAGAAAACGGTCGGGTTCTTTTTGCGAGACGGGAACTATACTAGTGAGTTACTAGACTTGACTTTGACGTTAAACTAAATAGTTGTTCGATTATTTAAGTTGAATGTATGCGCTAGACCTTAGCTGCGCTTGAGTAACTGAGATGGCTAAAGAAATTTTGCTGAGTTACCCATCTCTAACTAGCAGCACCTGTCAATTATTAATGCTAATTTGACAGATTAAATGTCAAAACTCAAAAGATAGGCTCATATGCTACTTGGCCCTCAATACCCAAAACATTTTGTTTTGGGTATTGAGGGTAGGACCTTTACCCAGCAGTGGGTGATGAGCGGCTGAAAATAATGATGATGATGGAGGGTACAAGTTAGGAGAACCTTCTCATAAGGGGGAAATGTTGAAAAAGTGTCCAGCTCTAATAAACAGTAAATAATAGTTCAAAAACCCTCTAATATGGCGCTAGATTAATATATATACACTGAGTTGTAGGCAAATGGTCATGGTCTAATGCACTGAGCATGTAACCTTGAGTCTGATGATATGCTTCGCCAAATAGTACATTAGTACATAGTCTGTCAAGCGAGTCGTGTCCACGACCATTTAGCAGATTTCTTATAATGGCAATATTATTATCTGTCAAACGTTCCTCCAAGCTTTGATTAGGTCTCAGAATACAGAACAAACTATAACTATATAAATAAACTGGATTAGGTATATCTTGATTATATCTAAGCCTCCAAGCATTCCTTGATTCCTGTATTTTTTTGATTTTATAACGCCAAAACCTATAACAATGAATGTTTGACACATCACTGTTGACACCTCTATGATTTTTTAATTTGCCTGTTGCCGCCTTAAATCGCCTTGTATGAGACACGATTTGCTTGACAGACTCTATGGTATGAATGTTGCAATTTTAACGGATTGAAGAAAGCTGAGTTAGAAAGGAGATGTTTCATTTTCAGCCATCTCTTGTATATTATCATAGATAGTACCTATGCTAGTACCTAGTACCATCTAGTACCAGAATGATTTTAATTTAGTTTTAAAACATTAGTACTATAATGTTTTAAAACTAAATTAAAATCATTCTTAGTGGAAAAGGCTTACTATTCAATTGAAGAATATATTAATGATAAAATAATGTAAGCAGCAGTGATGTGTCAAACAGACACATCACTGGTAAGCAGACAATGATATTTATGTACTTAGGGGGCGTCCATAAATTTGAACAGTTTGTACTACAGCCCTACAGCTAACGTAATGTAATCTGTGAATAACGTTGTGAGTAGGTAGCGTACTTGTTAATTTTACCATAGACTAATCAGAATAAGACCTCCAACCTCTAACAATAGACTTTGCTCACTAGTTTCCCCAAACTGTGTAGGAAGGTCAAGATGGCGTTACTGTGCGCGTACTTACAAGTAATAACAATAATTTCTTTACTAATTGGCTTATAAGAGTGGACAATAGATGGCGATGTCATAAATGTTGCAAAACTTAGTATACAAATTGACTTGTGCGTAATTGGAATAGATGGCGCTGTCGTAAATGTTACAAAACTAGATCATAAAGGACAATGCCAGATCCTGCCCTAGCCATTTACAGAATATATAAATCCACGAAAATAATTGTAACGACTACTGGACCTTTTCATAACAATTTGTTTTTCTTTAGAACTTGCGGATTTCAAATCAATGTTAAAAGGAATTCAACCCCGGAAATTCCCTTTTGCCATTTCCCCTATTCTATAACTATCTGCGTTTCTTGTTACGCATGAACATATCTAGGTAATAAAAATTAAATTACATAAAATAATTAATTAAAGATTAAATGAAAGCGTACGTATGCATTACGTTGTACGTAAAAATCATTAACGATTATGCAAATAATTATGTATTAGAAAAATGTTGCATAACAATTAGTTTCGCATTCATGGATTTTGTATAACGAAATGTTATTGAAGCGCATGCGCGTATTAGTCTTATGTCAAAGTTAAAAGTATGACATTGACATTAATTCGCTCCAATACTATTTTTAAATATAAAGTACGTTATTGAAGCGCATGCGTGTATTAGTCTTATGTCAAAGTTAAAATTATGACATTGAAATTCATTCGCTCCAATACTATTTTAAAATATAAAGTACATACAAGTACATATAAAAAATACAAGATATACGTTCTTAAACAATAAACGCAATGTATGAACATCTATTTTACCAATATATTATATATCAATATAGACTTATGGTTTATAACAGTGACTGCAGATTTTATGTCACCCGGATCAAATCACAGCATCTACTTATACTTTTTGAATCTTTTTATGTTCATATTATAATATTATGTTGATGTGTGACACAATTTATAGTAGATATATTTTGGCCACGCACAACGTCAGCTCCTCGTATTTTAATTCAATTCAAACCAAAAAATAAGCAAATTTGTAACTTAAATAGTTCGTCTTCCGGCTGATGAAAATAATCAAATGTGTTAAATAGTGTAATCAATTTTAACAGTTGGCATACAATTCTAAAATACAAATTCACCGTGTCTTAACGTTTCTTAAACAATAAAAGCAGGTTTGGAACATCTATTTTGAAAAATTATTTAGTGGTAGAATAGTCTTACAGTATGTAACACTGACTGTAATGTACATGGTACTGGGGTCAAATCATGATATACAAGTTCACTTTTTGAATCTTTTTATGTTAAAATTTCTACAACATTCCACTGATACAAGAACCAAAAAGTAAAACAACTACGTATGAACTGAATTATCTTTTTCGAATCCACTAAATATTATTTTATCGTATTATTATTAATTAAATTGTAAAACCATATTAAGTAAGTCTTGCACTTATTTCTATCAAATATTAACAAATCGCACGTTAACTGCTTCCAACAACATAATGTAAAATAAAAAGCTTTTATATATCAGAAATAGTTTAAAAAATTGTAAAAAATAATGTCTACCACAAGGATTTGAACTTACGACTACTAAAATGAAAAGCAGAACCATAATCGACTGAACTACCATATCTTCTGATTTGAAATCGAATTTAAAGTTCCTTTTTCTTTTAAATCGATTAGAAAAAATACATTCAAATACATTCCAGCAATGAATTTAAAAACTATTATAGATAAATAAAAAATTAGGTAAACTTACAAGTATTACTGGTAAAATAGCTCGCGGAACTTGTGCTATGAATGTGACCACTTTTTCATCTAAATCGGCCCTGAATCAACTTCAAATACCTTTTAACATGTCCTATATAGTTTTGGCTTTAACCATTCACCCACTAACTAATCATCAAAAAGCATTAAAATATTATAATTAATAATAATTATATTTTTGATGTAAATAAAATATTTAATTTCGTAATAATTATTACGAAGTAAGCGTATGTATGTTCTTTATGAGTGTTTATATAATCACTATCTCATTTATTTCCGCGCCATCTATCTGTGTTATAATCAACAGTAGTTCATAAAGAGAAGGTTCAGTTTGTTGTTGTATCCGTAAACTAGTCTAAAAATACGCGATCGTGATTTTTGGAACTCCTAGTGACATCTCTGATGGCATGGGGAACTAATCGATCTTGGGTTGCTGTTTTGTTAAGACACCGCCCCTCTTCTATACTTATTTTCTCTATGATTTTACTGACAAGCCGCTAACTATGCTACGATATTTAATATACTGCAGTTTGTAATCCTTATCAATATAAAAATAAAATATTTGACTTGATGTGAAGTGGTCGACGCTGGTAACAGACCATATAGTACGTAACCTTTAACAGACGATGAATTGTCCACTCAGACCTCAATGCAATTGTACACAAATCACCAAAGAGAATATAACCACTACGTTTACGTTTACAAATCACAGCAGCAACAGCAAGTACTTGTGAAGTTGTGAGTTGTCAAGCACTTCAAGCAGAAAGCACTTATGGTTTGGTTTTTTCGCAGGCTTGGCAACAACTTTTTGATTTTGAACCATTGAGGTACATAATATGTATATTCCTTTGTCTGAGTTTTGAACTTTTCTCCTACTGAATAACCTAGAAGTCGAGGCTTGAAATTTAAGAGTTATAAAAAAACATACTGCCGTAGCTAAAGATGGGTTAATACCGATATTTTTAAATATTAGGTAATATGAATATATTAGTTTAGTAATATTATAATATTTAAACTAATATTTGAGTATCAGTGATATTTGAATAAAACATAGGTAATACGTACATATGTAACACATACCGTATGCGACATCAACAGATCATATATAAGGGGAATATCCGATTTGGATCGGATTATCATGTAGATAAATTAATATTAATACTTTGTGATGATCGGTCACAAAGTATTAAATATTAATTGTACTGGAGAACCGGAATAAAAATAAAAACATTTTTTATAGAAAATATTATTTTTTATTTATGTTCATTTTTAACTTTTTCTGAAGAGTTCGTCACAGAAATTCAGTTCTAACCTAACGAGTTCGTCAGTCAGAAATGAGATCATCATATTTAAAAACATCTTATCGTATATTAAAGATACTTTTTTTACAGATTAAGGGCTTTAAAGTATTTAAAACTTTCATTCTCGTATTTATTCATTCACGTTCGTTTAATTGGTTTCGAAAACATGGTTATAATCAGTTAAGTTTTATGTCATAGCATAGTAAATCCAACCATCCAACCTACGGCAGTTGAATGAATGAATATTGAATCCGAATGATATTATTCGACCTGTTTGGAATGGTATCCATAGAGATTATGTGAATATGATATATTAGTATATCAGAGTTAGTCGGATTACTAATCTATGAATCTGTGGAATATTACTGATATCTTAGCGAATACTAATATATCACTCACACAGTGTGAGTCACACTTCTAGCCGTAGCCGTACCGTAGGTACTCCGTAACGCAAATATACAAATTAGTAGTTATTACTTATATCACGGCCTTCATTCATACAAGTTATATGAATTTTATATGTTTAACTTTACCTAAAGACATACTGCACTCCATGAAATATATGGATGTATTTCGTCTTAAATAGTTTATCAGTGAACATTCTTGAAGTGTATTTATTTTCTTTAGAGAAAAGGAATTAGGTAAATATGTCGCGCCAAGTAGACTCTAGTATTGCTAAATTACTAGATGGATTAGCTTTAGATGGAGAGGATAATACTATTTGTGATTTTACTATTGCTGATCAAAATTCAGTCGCCGAGTCTCAAGGAATTACACCTACCACTTCATCTAATTTCAAACCGGTATTAGGTAGCAACGTCACTTATGTTGTTGCTTGTGTGATTATTAACGAATCGAATGAGGTCTTGATGATGCAAGAGGCTAAAGAGAGCTGTGCAGGCAAATGGTATCTACCAGCAGGTCGCATGGAAAAAGGAGAAAGTATCGTTCAGGCTGTAGTAAGAGAAGTTCTTGAAGAGACTGGCCTTGAATGCAATCCGACGACACTACTAGTTGTGGAGACTGCAGGTGGTATGTGGTACAGGTTTGTATTAACTGGGGAAGTGGTAGGTGGTGAATTAAAAACACCTGCAAGAGCAGATAAAGAATCATTGCAAGCTAAATGGATCTCAAATCTAGAAGAAATAACATTAAGATCTAATGATATTATACATCTCATTGAAAAAGCACAATTACACAAAAACAGGAAGCCTGATAGCCAATGGCATAAAGACATTTTACCAGCCCCTGTACCACACATTAAAGATTTATTGAGATTGATTGTTGTTATTAAAAAGCGGAGTACAAATAAGTTGCATGTGCTATTAAGTGAGAAAACTGCCGTACATTTCCCTACTTGTGAAATAAATCCTGGTAAAAGCCTTCATTCTACATTAAGAAGATTTATGGTAGAGATGTTTGGAGCTGATGTGGGCCAACACAGGCCCTCAGGGCTGTTAAATTTGGAACATGAGCCATCAGCTGATGGCTGTTGTCTAACACTACTTGTGGCTTTTAGAGCTCCTTTAGAAGAAGTGCCACTTATTGGTAAGTGTGTCTGGCAAGAGGTGCCACATGATGTTGAAAATAGATTGCTAACAATTATAACTACTAAACATTCATCAGTAGAATTACATGTTGTACGTTAATATACTTTATAATGTGACAAAATCATGACATTATGTTGCTATTGACAATATTACAAATACTCAATATGTTGCTTCTTGTTAGTAGTTGTAGTGATTAATTAAAATCCGTCCATTATTGCAATATGTTAATATCTAGCTGTTTATTAATTGTAAATCTTTTATCTAAACCATTAATTACTTTCCAGTATTTCCTTTTCATGTTTAGAAATTCAAATTGTTATAGAAATACATGTTTAATGTTTGTTAAAAAAATTGCCATTGTTAACTAAAAATAGATCTGACTGTATATTGGTAACATATTTATGTATTAAGTCTAATGTCTTGTTAAAGTATGCAGATATGTATCATGTCACTGTATGATAATTCACACTGTTAGCTTTTAATCTAGCGAGGTAGTCCATATACTAACAGTGTTCAGAACTATAGGTTGACATAATTATGGAAACCAATTTTGCATACCCCAACAAAGAGTATTCAGAAAATTTACATACCAATAGTTAATTTAACTCAAACTTTTTTTAAAATGGGATTGAATAAATGTATCTAAGTTAGTATTAATAATATTATGAAATTGAGCCTTATTATAAATAGATTCTTCCTTCTAAAGAGTATTATCTTATTTATTTTTTTATTAATGAATCTAACTAGTGTTACTATGTAAACTATATTATTTAATGTAAATATAATTTTACGAATTTAATCTGAGAACGGTGGCATTCCATGGTTTTATTGACATATTATTATAAAAATATAATAGCAGTGGTACGCGCATACGTTCAGCAGTATCTGTATTTAGGTAAATTATCTCTTCGGACAATATTCATAATATACTTGCATGACAAATTTTATGCACTTATGTGTAAGTACCTGTTCAGGTAGTAGAGGTAGAGGTAGTAGATATGTAAATTACTTCAGTACTTAATTGAGTATATGGTACATAGTGCTAATACAATCTGCAATCATGTGTTGAGATGGTAGATCATTGTCCAACTGTAATTAAAGTTGTGTTATTTATTGTAGGTAGTGAGACAATAGAAATATTATTTAAATTACAAAAATGATAATCATAATATTAGTTAGGTATTTATATGAAAAATGTGGTGTTATTTAGCTTAATTAATAACAATTTTATCTTTTGTTATTTTTGTAAAATTTTCATATTCTTGCTATTCTTGTTTATTTTTAATAAAATTTTATGTTAATCAAAACATATTTTTCATTTGAAAAAGTACATTAATATAATATTTTCACTCATGTTCTATAATAAAACTATTTGCATATTCAGATTAAGTCAAACAAAAGGTAAGGTACTATTGTTATAGACTGTATCAATGTGTGAATATTATTGATGTAGCAGAGGATATTAAAACATGTAATGTATTTGATGATTTATTAAAGCGATACAAAAAAACATTGCATTGACTAGAAAAATCGAATATATAACCTAATTATATTTAATAAGTCTAAAATCTGGAAATGCATTATATAACAATAACTGCAATTAAATCTACGTTTAAAATGTGCTAATTTAGCATGCTAAACATATATTTTTTTTTTTTTTATTATACATAGTGCTTAAGTAAACCCTAGTCCAAATTAACCATTGTTTATAAGATATCTTTTAACAATATTTTTCAAATCTTATGCACATAACATTTTGGACTGGTTTACTAAAAAACAACACATTTTTGCATTTCATCTATTTACAAAAGTAAAAACTAAAATAATATGCAGGTAGATACCTTACTATATTAATTTTTCAATGTTATAAAATCACAAAATCTGTCTATGTTCTTGAATACTTGGGAAATTTAATGTTGCTTAACATACCAACATTTTTACAGTTAGTATTTATTTTTGAGCAAATGACTAAGTTATATTAAAAATAAACTGCTAGACTATTTAACAAATCTGTAAAGGAATCAATTGCACTATTAAGGCTGGCGAACAGTAAGCCGGGCCGCACCGCATCGCATAAGAAAAATCTCCCTACATCACTTTGGTACATTTTGTGTGAACTATCATACACTGCAGGCGGGCTGCACCGAGCCAATTGCTTTAACGTAATTTTGCAACGTGGTGCGCTGCGGCTGTAGTGTGCGCCAGTCTTTAGATATTTCTAAATCAGTCAACAAGACAGCACTATTGAAATTACCAATCACTTTGAATTATTAAGTTACATCTGGTTTGCTGTTAATAAAACTGACCCAATAGTTAAACAGTGACCACAAACCTCTTGGTTAATGGATAAAGCGTTATTGTTGTAGGGTACCTACTTAAATACATTGTGTAGAATGTAGGTTTTTTAACCATATCTATGTTATAGTGGTAATTGTGAGCTTTTTATATAAACTCTTAAAAACTGACTCTTTAGAACTAGAGTTTATAAGTTGGCAAGTAGGTACATAACATAAAATATTCGATACTGTCGGCGCCGATACGACACCGAAGATTGCGGGGGTTGCGAGGAGCGCGGGGGTCCTTCCCTTTCTAATTTGGCCTACGGCGAACATAAGTTAAATTTATATTTTTCACGGTCGCCACTTATGTTCAGGCGGGAACATAAATAAAAATAGGCGACTCACTCGATAGTAAATTTGGTTTATTTTAACTTAAAGGTGTTGGTTGCGATCGGTTCGCGTGCTATCGGCAAGTGGGGTTTACGAGGCGCGCGGTGGTTCGCCGTAGGCCAAATTAGAAAGGGAAGGACCCCCGCGCTCCTCGTAACCCCCGCAATCTTCGGTGTCGTATCGGCGCCGACAGATACAGATATACTTAAGCAGTTCCCAACTGCTCAAAACTATTATCTTTATCTGAATAATACTTTATCTTTACAATCTTTAAGTTGGCTTTAATTATGGAATGTAATTTATATACATCTTACTGTTAAATTTCAAGATACAAAAGGCGATATTCATTTATGTACCTACCATTTATATAATATAAATTAAATTACATACCATAGTAAAAAGCCAGCTTAATAATTCACTTACATTGTTAGATATCTTCATGTTGGTACTAAATTTTAGAGAACCTAATACATTATACTGTTAACCATGAAATCAATATTCTCTAAACTTTGAACAAGAATTTCTATAGAAACTTAACCTAGGTGTCAACTTCGATTTAAATAATTTAAACAAAAACTCGTCAAAAGGTAATGATCGCTTGCATGATACACATATGTATATATCATAAAATTAATTTGAAAGCAAACCACAAGAAGAGGGCAAAATAAGCAATAATAAAATGCATTTTAAGAAGATCTTGTGCAGCTGGTGCATTAATGTTTTTCCCACATTGAGATATCAGTTAGTAGGTACCTATAAATATATATATTATAATAAGCAGCTGCAGATGCTCTACGCAAACTACGAGCTACTTCAGAGTGTAAAGTTAAAAAAAAACCTACAAGTAAATAGTATAGCATAATGCCACATGATCTTAAAGCAAGATTCCACATAAGAAATGTCTGTAGAGAGCCTTGAGCACTTGATATAAAGCCTTTCACAAATAATGATAGAATAAATAATGGTCTGGCGTGGTTGAAGATGTACAATTTGCAGCTTAATTGTAACTGTAGAATCTGAATAAAATAGTAACATTTTGTTTTATAGGGCTTTATTTAACATATTGCATACAATAAGTTTTATTTCATCAGTAAAACCTTTAAAAAAGACTAGGTATTAATAAAAATGCTTTTCGATATAATAGTTAAGTACTTATACATATTATATTTACACCTAGGGTTCAGATGAGTCAGTTACAGTTAGGCTGTATGAACAATTTATTAGTATCAGCTAGATATAACCAAATAGGACATAGACTTCATAAGAATTTCTGCGTGAACATATAAAAAAGACTGCTTTTTTAAGCCATACGGAATTACGCTTTTGCATTGGACTCTGAATTATCAACACTTACGCACCAGCCGTGTGGCCAACCAATGCACATTATACAATCTTTAAATTGAATGACCTATATAGTTTGTACTTTTAAAGTGTCTTTTGATAATTTTCCATAATTCATGACATGGATTGTTCATAGAATATACTCATATACTTAGTTGTTATTCTACCAAATTCAAATGATAAATATTTAGGAACACCGCCATTATGTAAGCTTTATGCATTTTTTAAACTAAACTAAATAATTTTTTAAATAAGTATACTTGTTACAAGCATTTATGTAATAAATTATAACTGTCAAAATACATGTAAAACTAAAAAGTAGGACCACTTAGTTTTTCTAATAGCGGAACATAATTATACAATAAAGGATAAACTATTTCCTAGTAACAGCAGTATTAAATGAAATCACAATTCTTATGAGTAAATTAGGCAAAGCCTGTCATGTATGATGGATAAATACAATGAGAGTTGGAGTCAATGTACGCACCGTGTGTATTTAACCTGTCTACATACCATCGCAAAATAATTAGCCTTCAAGTTGTATTCCTTGTATCCACGAAGTCAGGTCAGCTGATCCAGGACATTCAAGAAAATTTTCTTCAGGTTCATCAGGTGCCAATAAGCGCCGTGCTGCTGTTTGGCCAGAAAGATATGCACCATGAGCAGTAGAGTAGAAGTTGCTGTGTGTGTGCTCGCCAGCAAAGAGCAGGACAGGCTGAAATAATGTAGTGAGAAAGGTATATAAATAATTATTTGTACCTACCTATAACCTTTTGCACTATTTTTATTATCATCACTACATAGTATAAAACAAAGTCGCTTTCTCTGTCCTTATATCCCTATGTATGCTTAAATCTTTAAAACTACGCAACGGATTTTGATGCGGTTTTTTTTCATAGATAGAGTGATTGAAGAGGACGGTTTAAATGTATAATAACATCCATTAAATAGTGGAGAAATACTGTTATTTTTGAAAGACATAGGCTATTTATTTTATACCCGTGCGAAGCCGGAGCGGGCCGCTAGTTATTAATATTTTTCTCTGTGTTCTTATTTAAAATGTCTTTGTTTTTTAATAATAGGTTTACACCATGTAGTAAAAGGTCAAGCAAAATATTAAAATAAATATATTCTCAACCTCTGCTATATACAGGCACAATCAATCACACACATGGAGAGTTGGAAACTGATACATGAATATTGAGTTAAAGAAATTTCTATAGTCACTCTTTTTAAGTAGCTAGGTTCAAATAAATATTATTCCTGTTGAAGCATCCACTGACTCATACTTATGACAATTGGAATCACCAACAATAACTATAAGGATGTTATTCTCTTTACCTATTTTACTTTCCAATATCATCATCAGCCGGAAGACGTAATCATGTTTTTAAATGTTGATACAAATAATGCATACGTTTTTAACTGATTTCAAAAAGGAGGAGGTTATTAATTCGGATTTTTTTTATGCATGTTCATAACACTGTCATAAATACACGTATTAAAAAAAAATTGTTCAGAAGGGGCATATTCCGAAATGGTCCTATTTAAATTTCATATAGGTCGGATGATGAGCGGAACTCTTAAAAAAATGTCAGCATATCAACAGCGATTGCTGCTATCGCATAAATATGCAGTTTACGCACAGCATAACATCACGCCTGGACACTCGAAAGGGTTACGCAGATGTATTCGGTATATCAGGGTACAATGGTACATCCATATCCATTAAAGTTATAATAGGCATATTGTTTGCCACTCAGAGCTAGTAGTAGCACATAGTATTCAACAAGTATTATTGCTTAAGTAGTAGTCGATGACTGACAACTAACAAGGAAGAGGGGGAGGGGGTGCGTTGCCTCGCCCCCTACAAATTTCCCAGATTCAATATATCGTACGGGGTATCGTTTGAAAAGACCTTTTTGTAAGTACTTAAAATACTAATCTTATAAAAGTCTGGGCGGATGAAACCTAGGCACCACTTAAATCGAGAAATGAACATTTTGTCGTAAAAAATTAAAACCTTCAAAAAACATTAACTAATTCAGACAAAATGAGAAAGAATGATGAGAATGCTCTCATAAGTACTTTGTTAATGGTTTCAATGCCAAAACTATTAACAATACAACAATAATAATACAATTTTATACCTTTTTGTCATGGACATTTCTGAACAATGGTTGAGCTAAACTTTCAATATCACTCTGACTAGCTCCCACTCCTATGGCAGTATATGAACCCCTTGTAAATTGCTGTTTTCTCCAACTTGTGCTGTAAATTAAATATGAAGGTACATATTAATAAATTCACGTAAGCTTTAAGGTCATAGCACAAATATCAACCAGAAAAGGGGTCATCACCGTATCAACTTGAGCCACGCAGTTTTCTTTGTATGACACTCCCTACTGCAACGCACGCCAATCGGAATCGTAACGTAATCGCCTGGCCTCGGGACAAGCTCGAACCGCGGTGCGGTGCGTGGTCAACTTGCAGTTCTCGCGCCTACGGCTCGCCGTCCCCGCGCTTACGCTCGCCGGGGTCAACTGCTCACGTTAGGTTGACGCTTGTTCGACGGCGAGGCGTAAGGCGATACGGTGACGATCTCTTTCTGATTTGATATGTGTGCTTTATTCTCTTTTTGAAAACAAATTACATACTAACCAGACACATTTCTGTGGTTCTGGAACAAAAGGATCATTTAAAAATTTCCTAAGTATCTTGGTGCAAGTAGTTGAAACTTCATCATTAGTTAATGATTCCATATATTCAGCCTCTTTGCCTGACAACCATCCTAATAAGAGTGTTTCTGATACTTTGCTAAATGAATATATTTTTTTATACCATGAATCTGATATATCTTCTGGTGCAGATGGATTTTCCCATAACAACATAATCTCTGTAATTTCTGGATTTAAAAATGGTCTGTCATATTCTAAGAAAATTTTATCTACAGTACTAAATAATAATCTTTCAAGTGATTCCAGTTTGTATTGTGGTAAAGGGGGTTCAAACATTTTTGAAGCATTATCTTTAAGGACACCTAGAGGAATTGTACATATCACATGATTAGCACAATATGATTGTCCATTTTCACATACTACTTCAATACAATTAGAATGCTTTTTCTTTGGTTTTCTGGTGACATCTGTTAATGATGAGCCTTCTCCAGGATTTACTGTCTTATCAGTAGAGGATGTTTTAGATACATCTTCAATAACTGTTTGATCTGAATCTTCAGACTCTTCACCCACATCTTCAAGAGGTCTCTGTGAACTGTGCTCACCTGAGTCCCAAATTATCTTTTGTACAGCATGATCTTTCTTTACTTTATCACAAGCAATATTTTTGGTCAATGGCTCTAAAATTGAACTATAGCCAGTTGGTATCATAATGTTTCCACCTTGTAGTTCTGTATAACTACCTAACTCTAGGAGATCTATTTCATCCATACTATTGCAACCAGATATGCATGTCTCTCTTTTCAATAGGCAGTCGAATATTAATCTTCGTAGTTTCTTTTCTTCAGATGATGGTAAACGTTCTAGATATATAGTTGCTTCTAGATTAATGTGTTCACCAACACTATGGATATCAGGTGGAGGTAAATATTGACATAAAAAGTACTCCTCACAACGTCTTAGAAAACATACATAAGCTTCGTGTATCTCGTGAAGAACCCCAAAAGGTACCTGCTTCCCATCTTCGGTAGCAGCTATAACCTTATGTGGTTTTGGTATGTTTATAATATTTACAAGACCATTAGCCATAGCTATTTCGAAAATAGGATTACCTAGTACTCCATGAATCCAATTGGCTCCAAGCTCAACATTTAGATTTTTCATTGGTATTGAAACAATGCGTCCACCGATACGTTTCCTAGCTTCTAAGATTATAAAGTCTTCCATGCCATTTTTGAGAAGGTAATTGGCGGCAGATAAACCAGCCATACCGGCACCAATAATTATGACATTGCACTTATTAGTATCACATTTTTTACTAGAATTTAAATTTTCGTCACCCATAATATTGAAAATTTATGAATACTTGTATTATTTTGTCAGTATTGTCACTGCACTTTTGACGTTCAGCTGGTTACGACATCTTTGTCCTTCAATATAAAACATTTTGTCTGTGCCGTCTGTGGCAACTGGTAAAGGAATAGCTGAAATTCTAATTATTGCAATCATTTATAAAAAAAAAACATTTACAATAAAAACTATGATAAAAATTTTAACTTAGTTTTTCAGGCACCAACCTACTTCTTTAAATTTATCGCATATATTTTAAATTATGTGCTATTACTATATTACGATGAGGAAGAATACTTCGATGCTTTTTAATTTTATATTTAAGTTGTAAATAGTTTTAAAGTAGCTACATAGGTAGAGTTTGGCCAACGAAAGCTGTCCACTGAAAACGGCGGCAATTTCAAAAAAAATTAGGTTGTCAACACTGTTATTATACTGCATAAACAGAGTTGATACTTTTTAATATTCAGGGAAAAATGTCACTATAACAAAAATAAATATTTGAAGACTAATTATTGTTAATAATACAGATACCTTATCCAATGGTACCAAACCTACATACGAGTACCTATTGTGTTAGAGAGAATTGCCTCGTTTCTCATGCTATAACCTATAATGTATGCTATAACAAAGTTACATTGCTATATGGATTTTTTGACTCTCACTGTTTTTTTATTATTAGTTGAAGGTGAATAAGATGTGCATGAAGTAAACAACATTTTATTACTAAACGTTTATTAATGAACTGAACATAATTTTTTTTTGTAAAAAAGTTACGAATCGTAGTCGAAATCCGACTCTAAGTATTCCACACCTGATAATGATTCAGGTTCACTGCTTTCTTCACTGCTATCGCCCCCGACATTTATAATGAATCTTTCGAGCTCAGTTTCAAAAATTTGATCCCTCGCTTTATACTGATTTTCAACATTAATTACGTGATCAGTGTATTTCTTCCAATCGTCATTAGTTACACTATCAAAGCATTCTTTAATTAAATTTTGCATTTCCGATGCTGGTATACCAATATTTTTGCTAGCGACTTTTCTTTTTGCCTGACTCCATACCAGCTCAATCGCATTGAGGTCGCAATGGTATGGAGGCAATAATAAAATTTCATGGTTGTGAATGTTGCTGTGCTTTTTTAGAAGTTCTTCAACTTCATATTTTGGAGTAGGTTTATTATCTTTTACCAAACACATTAATTCTGCCTTTGTTTGATAATCCTCAAAAGCAATGTTATTTTCTTGAAGCCATGTCTGTATTACCACTTTCGTAACAGACATTGAAGGTGGTTTGTTGACTTGTTTTACATGGTAGCTTGCATTGTCCATCACAAGTACACTGGGCTTACTTAAATTTGGTAGCAACATTTCTTCTAGCCATTTCATATAGTTATTAGCATTCATATCATCATGATAATCTGCAGATTTCGATTTTGTGCTGAATATTAATAAAGCTCCTGGAACAAATCCTTCGTCTGATCCTGCATGTACAATGATATACCGTTTACCTGATGATATATTACTGATTACGCCACTCGTAGAAGGACCTTGCCAGGATTTTTTTACTTTATAATTCTGATGTACATATGTCTCGTCAATATAAATAATCTGTTTACCTTCCAGTCTTTTCTTATTAATTGTTCTTAGGTATCTATGCCTCCATGCAGCAATATCGTATCTTTCTGTAAGCAAGGCCCGTTCATTTTTATTGTTAACAAATTCAAATCCATTATTGTGTAACAATTTTCTAAGAGTTTCACGGCATCCAGTGAAGTCAATTGCTTCTTTCAGTTCATTATGCAGGTTTCTTAATGTTGGAACTTGTTTTTTTACACAATAGTATTCATTTATTTTATTTCTTATGGCTGAAATATCAAAATCATCCAAATTAGAAACTGTTGCTGGATGAGGTCGTTTCTTTCCTGGAGTGTTCCACTGGCCCTGATTTACTGAACCTTCCTTTTTTATTCGCCTAAGTGTTTTTACACTTACTTCTGAAAAAAACAAAAGACAAATGTAAACAAAACTCTAAAAACACCAAACACTTTCACAACTTGTCAATTTCTTTTATCTGAACTGATGTAGTTCAAACATTGCATTATTTGAAGATTTAGAGACTTTCAATATGAATCAGTGAATTCACTTTTTTATATTAATTGGCATAAAATAAGTTACACCTATCAGTGTGAGAATGTGATAAGTAAAACAATAATGTCATGTTAAACTAACTTATATCGATAATTATGTTAAATTAGAATACCTGTCATTGAAGATATCTTTTCTAAATAATGTTTTTCACAAGTCAGTATTTCGTTTTTTTCCACAGATATCATTTCATGTAACACCTTTGTTATATTGAGCTTTATCTCTCTGTTGTATTCGTCGTCAATACTTTCTAAAAATAACCAGAAAAGTAATTACAAAATGTTTAAAATATTCAAGAAATATCAAGATGTTTCCACATACTACAAAAAAACTAACCTAAAAGTGAAGCGATTGAGTTCAGTTGTTGTATTTTCTTTGCAGATTTCTCGTTTATATCACTTTTCACATCATTAAATTTGTTGATCATGGTAAACAGTAGATTTCTCGTCGAACTTTTGATTGTTTTCGGCATGATTAATAACAAATTCAAGGAAAAAAATAAACGATACGGAGTTGTTGTTGACATCAATAATGACAAATGTATCAGTTCCTTGACAGTAAAAAAATGTTGCCATATAAAAGTTTCTGAAAAAATTCGTGGACAGCTTTCGTTGGCCAAACTATAGCTAGAATTTAAATGTGTATGTGTTTATTTGATATTAAATTGTTAATTGCCATCTCTGCATATATTATGTGTAGAACAATTTGATCGACAATGCAAGTGTCAAAGTGCTATTTAACTTTCTTTTGCCATATAGTTTTTAACTTACGGTTTTCAAGCTTAATAGTTTCAGATTTTCACAGTGATGTGACCACTTGAAATATCATTGGATTTTAGCAAATTACTTATTATTTTATAACCTAATGCTGCTAATTCCTAATGCTAAATGTCTAACAAATAATAAAATAAAATAAGGTTGTTTGTTACTGGTATCATAGACAAAACATTTTTGTGTCCTCGAATAGTAAGTAAGTTGGCTTCGCGAATCCTTTCCACTTCCGCCTAGACTTTAATTTCAAAGCAACTATATTTATCTCTTTTTCGCGCAAACGGCTGTCGATAAGTTTATCTCTCTTTAGTGACCTTTGAATTTGCTGATTAATAATATTATTATCTTTGTTTACTTCGTATGTGTTGAGCAGTGTTTTTGTTATTGTGGCTATTCTATCCATTGAATTTGTCGAAATACTAGTATTTTCGTTACTGTTATCACATATAACGGGACGAATAAGTATTTGTGATCTTATTAAATGTGGAGTATACATAATCAATTGAAACTACTGTTTGTCTAATTTCGATATCGAAAGTCATTGTGAATAACAAGTGCTTAAGAATTTTGTTTAGGGTTGTGTTTGTTACAATTATGTAATCGAATGATGAGATATATCAGTTTTAGGCTGTTAAAAGCATATGATATAGTTATCTTGAGTTTCTTAAGTAGGTTTTGGAAAAAAATAAACCTAGGTAAATAAGTACAGCACGTGGGTTTCGCTGTGAATAAATCGATAGAGACGTAAGACGCGTGCGCCAATCTCTATCAACAAGACTATTATACGTCAAGGTCACTGGTTACAAACACGTGCGATGTCGGATTCTATTTACACACATGACTTTCTTCTCGAGCCAGGTATAGAAATAAAGCAGGAGTCGCCATTAGAGTTGGGCACAATGTCTGCTTCTGTACCGATTCCACAGCGACGAGTTGATCTCGGGGATTTTAACACAGATCTAGACCTGTGTTTACAAGACAACTTGGTTGGCTCCTATCACAACATGCCCACACTAACACAGTACAACAAGCTGGCGTTTGAAACTGACAACACATCCAAAGGCGAAAGCTTTAAAATGGATGACGATGATATTTTTCAAGTTGACAAAGCTGATTTAATACTTGGGCCCACACTTGCTGAGTTAAATGCTAATCCAGACACATTATTGGATGATTTGAATTTTGATGATCTGTTATTACCTGAAGAAAGTGGTTACTGTGTTCAAATTGGAGGAGCAATGAGTGGTTCACGGCGAGGCCCTATTGAGATACAAGCTCATAATATAATGGCTTCCGAAAGTCCATGCAGTCCATATGGCCATGCTCAGCTAGCATTTTCACCAACAAGCCAACATAGTTCAGCTTCCTCAAGTTTTGCACAGCCTATGAACCAGCTGCCAGAGCTCCTGCTTCGTATGGATGGCTACAGTGGGGAAATAGCTCTAGGACAGTCTGTACCAGCATCCTCGGTGCTACTACCATACCCTACAAGTGTGAAACCCCAACAAACACAACTGTCTTCATCTGCACCTACACACCTCACAATGGAGCAGGTGACTTGCTTTGGATGTAGCTTTGTTATTAAAAACAAATATATTATGTTTGCTTACTAAATATGTAAATATGAGATAAGTCCAAATACTACTCGGCAATCCCAAATAAAAACGGCGTAATATATAGTAAATAACATGGATAACACTCGCAAAAGTTACAATAGTAATAATTATTGATTTTCATTTATAAATTTTTGTTTACTTAATAGATTTGGCAACGTCGAGAACCACGGAAGCATTTGTTGTCTACAAGCTCCTTGGCTGAAGCAGGGTCAGCATCTTCTCTCTCTGGAGGGCTTCTGAGCCCTGGTACTGGAGAGTTCTCACAGGATGAAGAAGACCGGGATGTTGAGTCTGATGAAGATAGTGACAGATATGAAGACCTCTCTTCTGATGGTTGGTAAATTATCTTATATTTATTACTGTTGATGATGATAAAAATGTAAATTTATTTGGATTATAATGTATTTCATATTACAGAATCAAATGATGAATCAGAAAGTAAACAATCTCGTCACAATGCAAAGAAGGAAAGGTTCTTTTGGCAATATAATGTTCAAGCAAAAGGACCCAAGGGTCAAAGGCTTATCTTGAAGAATAAATCAGAAGACCCACATGTTCTTAATTTAGTGACTGATCCTGTATTCAGTCCCAGTTGCAGTGTTAGAGGTATTAAACACAGGTAAGTAATTATAAAAAAACATTGTAATTGTGTTTCTATTATAATGTATATAGTAATGTATCTATAATTTAACAAATAAATTTAATATCAATTATTTGCAGTGGAAAAGCCAGGAAAGGAGATGGTAATGACTTAACACCGAACCCAAGAAAATTGTATTTGATTGGAAAAGAACTGGATAATTTAGGAAAAGTAATAAATGACATGATACCAGTTAGTGAACTGCCATTTAATATCAGACCTAAAACAAGAAAAGAGAAAAATAAACTGGCTTCACGAGCTTGCAGGTTGAAGAAAAAAGCTCAACATGAGGCAAATAAATTAAAACTGCATGGCTTGGAGCAGGAACATAGTAAGTGAAGTGCTTCAATAAAAGCAAATGTTTTAAGCTTTATAATATTATAACTTAGGTTTAAAATTGCTAAAGAATATTTGAAAAATGATGGACATGGTATGGCAAAGGACACGGGTTCAATTCTGTGTGTGTGTCTTGTGTCCATCATTTTTCAAATTTAGATTCAACCTTAGCATTGGCAACCTGCGAAAATGACACCAAAAGGCATATTTTTATAAATTTGGGTTGGTATTAAAGTTTCAGTGATTTATAGCTGTAAATGAATAAATGATTTATTTCTGTAAATAGCTTTTCACAAACACTTTTACACGTCAGATTTCAATCAACCAGAAACTAGGTGGCGTCGGCATTTCCTCTGAGAAGAAATGCCAGAAACAAACTCAGGGTTCAATGTCTCTTTTAAAGAATCCAAAGAATGCTTAAGTCAACCTGTCCTGACAGACGCCCCGTCTCATACCAAAGCGTAAAGGTATAACATTGAGTTGGTAACCGAAGATTCCAACAGATAATAAATACCTGACGCCACCCTATAGACATAAATACTAAATGGGACCAAAGTTATAATATTATTAATATGCTGTTGTGATACATATTGTCACTTGGGAAGGATGTTTGATTGAATCACTACCTGTGACTTAATAAAACGTCTGTAGGATAAGATATGTGTCACCTTAATTTTTGTTTGTACCTATATATTTTATTAATATGTCACTTTTAATCATGAAGAACTTTTACAGAAAATTTGCAAGACTTTTTAATTAAGTTATCTGTAGATTGTTTCAAATTTAATTATCTTTTAGGGCGCTTGCTGAATGGGATAGCACAAATGAAACAAATACTGAGCAGCCGGGTGACTAATTCGCAGAACAATGTTGACTGGAATGCGCACATCACAAACATAGTCAATACAGCTACAGGTATTTAAAAAACTTTTAAATTAATAATACACCTCCTTCAAAAACGCAACTAGAAATGGAATAATACCCGCCCCTATACCATTGTAAGACTAATATTTGATATTCTTAGAAAAATCCCTTTGAATCGATACCTCATAAGATATATTTAATTGTGTAGGTGGTAGGAGGGGTGTCAAAGCACCCCATTCCCCTTAACCTCGTTAGTGGTCAGTCATTGACTACGTGTATTAAACATTATCATGAAAAATGCTCGAAAATGTCCAATGCTCTGCAATTTTCGAGGGTTTTCCTGACTTGGTGACAATGCGACCACCTAGCAACCTTATCTTACTACATTTTTTTTAAATCGGTCATAATTGACGGAGTAGTCAGTGTACATACAAAAAAACTCAGAATACAGAACCAACTAGAAGCCGTGAACGCACACAAAAATGACACCACACCAACTACGCTCAACCGGCGTAATTGAACGATTTGACATTTAGTTCACAAAGCTCGTGCGCATTGCTGGAACGTTTCACACGCCGCACATATAATTCAATTATGCCGAGCTGCGTAATGCAAATGTGCAAAACTGCAGACGGAATTATACAAAAATATGTTAGGATTATATTTAATTTGAACATTTCACATAAATATGTCATTTAATTTAATTATTGAATAATTTTAATTGTAGTGATTGTCAAATAAAAGCAAGCGTCCATTTTGTCAGTGCTGCAAGTATTTAGTAGTGATTTTACCCCACGATTTGTTATTAACTCTATTTTGCACAAATGTCTAAAAGGAGAACGAACTATGTTTTGTGTGCGTTAGGTGTTCAGTTTGATTAACAGTGTCATTGAGTAGCAATACGCAACCTAGATTTGTATCTAGTGATCTAGTCAATGCCAATAGGCTTGCCCCCTATTACACGACTGTACTTCGTGTATGTATTAAGCTATTAATATTATTGGTCCCAGGACCTATAACATAAATTGCTTACGAAATGATGGTATATACGTAATGCCTTTTAGAAATACAGTTTATAAGAATACCCATTCGAGAAAAATACAGGCGTAATGTCATGTCATGTTTATTAATAGAATTAAAAACTATTACATAATAATATATATTTTATAATAAAAATCATTTTTTACAAATCTTTAAATAACAATACCCAAAACATCGTCATTTACCCCAGAAGTAGTAACTGCCACTCCTAACCTAGCAACATTAAGCGGGTGTGAAGTGGCGGCAGAGGGGAGCGTACGTTATGTTGATGGACACAGTGCACGTAAAGGAAAAATGGCTGATCGCCGGGCGTGTGCCAAAAACACAAACATAACCTCCTCCTTTTTTGGAGTCTGTTAAAATAATTATTATTAGGTATATTATACACTGTCGTCCTTTCCACCCGCAACTTCAGCTGAGGCTGCGATCAAACCTCAAATGAAATTAACAACTTATTTCACTGTATAAGAGAGTCCTGAAGCGACGGATCCCTATGTAGGCCGAAACGATAGTCATAATCATACGCATAACTTGGTATCTTCGTTCAGCGGCGGATTGTGAGTGATAACAATTTAAGAGCCTTGATAAAGGGGAAAATCTGACACAACTGAATACTTTGCAAGAGAAATTGCATGTGTTATGAACCAAGTGATTAAAAGGGCATTGTTATAATGCCCGCGCAGTTTGAAAAATGCCCAATATAAAAGGGCAGTGTGATAAACTATTGAAATAATCAAATCGTCCGGACATCATTATAATGTTTATCACAGGGCAAGGCAGAGTAACTAGGTTTTATTACTGTCGACAATTCATGTCGACTAATTTACTACTACTAACTAATTACTCAATCACATAATAACAATAATTGTCTTTCAATATAATCTGACACTAAATCGAACTAAACAAAAACCGTGACTGAAACCGTGCAAAACCTACAACACATGCCGCTAGATCTGGGTGATTCTTCAGCACGCATCGGTCTCCGGATGAACTTGGACAAAACCAACGTTGATGTTTAATTTATTATGTTCAACCAACATGTCATTCTGCAATCGATTGCGCTTGACGGAGTAACCCTCGAAGTCGTTAACGAAACAACAACACGAACATCTTTGAGAATCAAGCTCGAAGAAGAATACAGTTAGGTTGGGCAGCATTTAGGAAATTATCTCGGTCTTTTCGTCGCCCATACTACAAAGCCTTAAGACGAAAGTCTTCAACGAGTGCGTCCTACCCGTTATGACGCACGTTGTTTTCCTTTAATTATGTAATTGGTGTTCACCGTGTAATTAAAGTAAATAAATAAATGACATAAGGAGTCGAGGCGTAGACACTGACGGAGCGACTGATCCACGAATTTAAGGTCGCTCAGCGAGCTATGGAAAGGGCTATGTTGGGAGTTTCTCTGAAGGATGGGATCAGAAATGAAGTTATCCGACAGAGAACCAAAGTTTTCGGCATAGCCCACAAGATTAGCAAGCTGAAGTAGCAGTGGGCAGCTGGGCAGGTTACATCTGTCGCAGAACCGACAACCGTTGGGAACAAGGTGTTCTGGAGTGGAAACCACGACTCGGTAAACGTAGTGTAGGACGTCCTCCAGCTAAGGTGGGGCGACGATATACGCCAAATATATTACTCCATCCATATTCATATGCATGTTTATATTTTACTATGAGATAAAAATAAAGGACTTTTTTATTGGTTTCAGAGATTAAAATAGGAGGCCTAACATCAGAATTTGTCAACAAAGTACTGGACAAAGTCAGATCAGGACAAAATAATGGCGGATTAAATGATATATAATTGTATCAAACTACAGATTTGTGAGTAACAAAACGAAAGGCTGTTCAATGTACCTCCAAAGTTATTTAGAGAAGAAAATTTGTCTATCATAAAAGCTTAATCAATTGTCCAAGACAATTTTATTTTTGTATGGTAACAAGAGTAGATTTAGTCACTAGAAGCTTTACAAGGCAACTAGGGGGAATATTAATGTAATCCTCATTAATTATTATTAAGTTAAGTGTCAGTGTCATCTTTAACTTTAAGTATTATATTTTTAAACTAAGGGATACATAATATGTCAGTAGTAATCACGAGCAGAATTAAAATTGCTAGTTTTGCAATTTAAACGCTCTTAGTGCTTACTAAATTAAAGGTCTACACAAATAAATCACATGTGTACCAATCCCAATTGATTTGCATGGTTATTTTTCCTTTTGTTGTACATTTACAATCATTAAATTACATAATTGTATAACAATGTGGAAATGAATCTAGTCAGACACAGTATATTTTATATTATATTTATAGTATATTTTGTGAATTTTATAATATTGTTGACAAGAAATAATATGACATTCCTTCTATGAAATAAAATTAAATAGATTTTACATAAATATGTTATATTTTTATTTGTTTTCACTTAATAACAATGTACTGGAAATGATAGAACTATAGGTATTTATATTCATTCGATAAAATAATATAATTGAAAAGTAAATTAAAATTTTTATATAACAGCATTCTGTGCAAAATTAAATTGTTGTTGCAGTGACACATTGGTACTATTTATATTTGTCATGCTTTTATGGCATTTCCTATATAATTATAATCACATTTATATGTAGTTGATTATTATAATAATTAATGTTGATATTTTAATTATTGGGAAAGTAGTGATTTATATGTGTATGAAATAATTGTTTAAAATTCTTTTTCAGAATACTTAAAATCTCTAATGGTATAAATTAATATCATTGTATCACTATGTACTACTATAATCATAATACATAACTCGATTTACGAACTCGTATAATAATATAATTATAAAACCGTTAGGTAATAACAATGAATAATTATAAAAATGATGGCACAATATCACATCATAGATATATTTAAAAAGAAATAGATAAGGACGAATGGCTTAGCTATTATATATTTTTTACTTATTGACATCAAAGGATGATGAGATAGCTTCATGATATTGGAATATAGGTTTTATATCATAATATACTTATAGCGATTCATATTTCTAAATTTTATTATGTTGCATGGTTTTTGAAATTGTTACTAAACCGGAAAGTACTATATATTTGGTAGTTATATCTTTGTATAAATTTTATCATATTAATAATATTTATTTTGTTAATAAAATAAATCATCATATTATATTTTTCAAAACGATCTGCAATATAATTATGTAATTGTAATAATTGTAAAACTATAAAAAATTGTTAAGCTATTTTTATAAGTACTTCATATCAAACTATTGCAAAAAAAAAAGATGAACTAGTTGGGTATTTTCGAATACCGACTTTTAGGTCGCCAATCGCCACGTTTCGATTTGGCTTGTGCATGAATAGCGTCGTGGAATAAACAGTTAAGACGCTGCGTTAAATATAAATCGGATTATAAATTAGTCAAATATAAATAATAAAGTGTGACAGGTTCGAGTTTGCTCGCGAGGGTTCTGTACTTTGCAAATATTATGATTTACTATTCTGCAGCAGCTTTGGCTACAGTTAATTGAGCATTAAACTTTTACTTTATGTGTCTCTTCTGGGTTCTTTTGCTTGTGCTATATTCTATGCTATATAACCACAGAGCCAGACACGAATGTGACACGTTAAGTATTTATTATATCTCTTTTGATACGGAATCCTTTCTTATTTATATTGTTGGCCACGATTATCTGTATTTAAGTTTATATTACTACACAGTAACGTTAACGAGTCATCTTTCACTAGCACTTAAGCAGCAGTAAGCAACATTGTAAACCTTACTGAGTAGGAATTGTAAGTACCGCGTAGCCATGTTATTCACACATTATTACCTCAAATATTCTGGCAGAATAGCAAACCTACTTCTTAATCGATAATATAACTATCACCTTAATGTTGGGTAATACGCATTTGGAAGCTCTAACCATAATGCTATAATAATGTCGTTGTAGTTGGATATACCTACATGTAACTATATATTTTGTGACCGTATTTTAGATTTTATATAGTTGGTATGTCACTGTATTTAGACTAGTTTTAAATTCGTATTTGTTATATTTTTGATTATTTTTTAAACTAATTGTTTAACGATCAGACACTACCGTTGTTAAACTAAGACAAAGTTGTAAGGAGATCCACACACCATTATTAACACCATGTACACACTATAATTTATAATGGTTTTCTTGGTCAGGGCCAGTTAAGCATATTTTTTTTATAAACAATTAATTTTAACAGTACAATTTTTGTAGTAGGTTTTTATCAAATGAATATTACTTTAGGGCAGTGTATTAAAATAATAATTGAGTTTTATGAAGAGTTAAAAAATATGCCATCATTTACTTCATATACAGCAATCGCCCACAATGGGCTCGGGCAGTCCTTTATTGTTGCCTTCATCGATCAAGAATCTGTGTGGGGCTTGGGCTGACAATTTCAAACAACCGCTTGGTGTAGAGCCAAACATTCATGGGTAGATAGGTATTTTTCAACTCAAAATTCAAATTGTTTTTATTTCATGTAAACCAATTTCAGGCGCTTATGAAACGTTAAGATGCTAGTTGCACGGTTCCAAAAATGTCATTCCTATGGAGAAGAACCGGCAAGAAACTGCAAAGGTCACTCTTTTAAATAATATGCGGTACAATATAGTGAATTTACAAGGAGTCTCAAGAACTCATGTTTTAACTGGTAAAGTACTTCTGTACTTCCATATTTTTTTTAGTGCTCTCATATTCAAAAGGTTTTACCTCACATAGATCATTATAAGTATAAATCAAATGGGTAGAGCGATTCATCGTTCACGTAATTTGCAAGAATAGGTAGTTATTTAAAATCTCTCGTCTTAAAGGCGCGCCGGCTTTATTCAGCTTGTCAATCTTCGCCTGTTTGTTTTCGTTGTTGATTTGGATCATTTTACTTAATTATCATAATGCTATCTGCAGAGTGTGTTTTAATTGTATTTTAATTATTTACATTGTGTACCTATAAAATAATTAATTAGCATATTTTTGTAACATAACAAACCAAACTCAAACTGGTCTGCGATCCAATAGGCTGTGGTTTTTTATATATTTTGTAAGTTTTCTTATGTTACTTTTAATTATTTGTTTTATTAAATATTTTAAAAATGATTGTCAATTTTATGTTTACTGTATTAATGTTGAATAATAAACTTTTACGATATTAAGTATTACTTTTAGAAACCAATGTTTTTAATTTATCTTGTTCTCATACTATTTTTCATCTGCGATCGTATCGTGTCGCCTTTATAATAATTACTTGTGCTAAACATTGTAAATTTAATGATAATGAAATGAATTAATAAAAAAAAAACGCCTTCAAAAACACGAACTTAAAAGTGAAAAATAATACTTAACTCTCACTTTTGAGTTCGTGTTTTTGAAGGCGGTTTTTTTATTAAAATATTTTTTTCATCATTTTTAGTAGTACCTAAGATTTATCCCCTCCAGACTTTTTCAAGGTTAATATTTGAAATCATGAAATTTCCCATTAAAATGATACCTCACAAAATAAAAACATATGATTAATCTTGGAAAGTGGTGGTGGGGGGAGGGGTGCGTTGACTCCCTCCCCCCACCACAACTTTCCCCCTTGTTAGCGGTCAGTCATCGACTACACGTATAATCAAAGCATTATCACTCATCTCAATGACGTTCTGCTCTGATGTTATAAGGAGTTCCGTTCTATAACTAAGAAGTTCATTATCAGACCATGACAATCTTTATAGGTGACCAATTCGGGAGTATATTATTTCAAACAAAATAAACATTTTCAAAATCGGTCCACAATTATAGACGGAGACATCGATGAGAATACAAAAAAAAATGGGAATCCGAGTTTTCCGTTTCTCTGGGAAGCGGCGTAACTTTATATCATATATAATTCTTCTGTACGTGTTTGTTAGGTGTGATCCGTCGCAATGGCTTTCACAAATTGATAGTTTTACTTATATACCGAAAAATAAAGCGATAATTTTAAAAAATCTCTTATTTATAGATCAATTGTTCGTGTATGTGAAATTTAATGTTTATGAAACCCACCCACGATAAATAAATTCTTAATACGGGGAGATATGAAGTTTTTTTTGTTATTTCCGACCAAAAATTTATAATATTACCTACATGGGAAATATTTAATTTTAAAATTACTTTTTTTTTACGTTTCATAATATTAATAATTCATTGCACTATAATTATATACATATACACATTTAAATTATACCTACTTTAAAATTATTTACAACTTAAATATAAAATTAAAATGCATCGAAGTATTCTTCCTCATCGTTGTCAAAAGGTAACGTGCCCAGAAGACTGGCAGCACTGCCACGTTGAATGGCAATGTTGATTCTTTGACCCAAAAATAAACCAGCCCTCTGATCACGCGAAGCGTCGACTAAATGTTTTGCTAGATCTTTAAATAAGGCTCGGGCGCTCGAACCCCATCGCCCAAATGTTTCGACCCCGAACGGCTTATAAATAAAATTCCCAATCAGATTAGTGTATTTTCGCCGCTTAAGGGTCTCCGCAGCAGCAGCAGCAGTGCCAGCGCAAACTGCTGAGCTAGAAACATGAGAAGGTGCAAAGGTATCCACGCACGTTGCGTCCCACACCAAAGGCCTTCCTACCTTCCATGGCAACAACGACATACCATCAGGTCTCTTTCCATTTGGTTCTAATACAGCTGGTACGCCGGCGGTGACAAGGGTACGACGGATGATATCATTCACGGTAGCGTGTCTCGGTATGCGACCAGCACTCCTACTGCAGGACAGACCTTGCCGTCCGAGGCTGTCGACTGCTACACGACAGTGACATCGATGAGGAGCAAAACTAGGAGCCCCTAAGCGGAAGTGCCTGTAACCAAAGGCCCGACTCCCATTCACCCACAGCCAGCAGATTCGTTTTTAATTGAACTTTAAATTATGTTTACAACAATAATATTGTTCTTACGAAAAGATAATATTATACTAAATTCACTGACAAACGTAACTTTGCCGTTGGAAAACTGTTACCCCCAACACATTGAGAGAAACCCGAGTCTGGGTGTTTGTGTACTTATCTGGGGGCACGGCAGTGCCCCCGCCAAGTCGAGCAAAAAAGCGGCACGGCTGTACCATCATTTACTCGAAGCACTTCAGGCCATTTTCGACCCCCTATAACTTCGATGTGAATAAAACTAGAAGCGTGAATTTTCAGTAACCAAGTAGGCATTGTATAAACACAGTATATATGAAATTTTATCCAGAATACAATTAGTATTTAGTAGGGAAAACTAAAATATTTTGTAATTTCGGTCCAGTTTTCTAGAAACGCCAACTACATAAATAAATGTACGTAAATAGGATTACAAAGTTACATTTGCAGTTGCAGTGCAATTAATGAATCAGTTTACGTGTTTATGTATAACATGATGGAATATGGCTAGAAGCAATGTAGCTACCGCGCAGATCAGTCGATTTGCGAGGTTAAGCCATGCTCGCTGCGGTCACTCTTGTGATGGGTGACCGTTTTCACATGTCGAAACCCCTCCGTGCTTTGGAAGGCACGTTAAGCCGTTGGTCCTGCGCCTGATCTCTCTCCGGTCGTGTCGGTCTACCGTCCCATCGGACTTTGAGAGAGGGGGAATAGGGAGTGCACCTGTGTTTGCGCGCATACTTGTGCACTATAGTATCTCCTGCGTAGTTGGCTAATCTCAGATGAGATCGGCTGCCGTGACCAAAATTCGGCCAGGAGAACATTATTATTATTAATGGATAATAGGTGTAGATACAGGATTACAAAGTTACTCTTGCAGTTAATGAATCAGTGTAACTGTATATGTATAATATAGTTGAATAATAGGTGTAGATAGGTATCTAGATATAATTATGTTCAAAGGTAACTTGTAAAATGGTCAACGGAATGAAAGGTACCAAAATTAGTACGCAAAGTATTAAGTAGACTAAATCACCATGAAATGAAAGTGAGAACAATAATAATTATAACCGCAGCCGGCGGAGGCCGCCTGCCCGCGCCGCGGCTTCCACGCTTCCCGTCCGTCACGGAAAGGCGGCTTCTTTCTTCCAGGCAACCTTTGGGTCTTACTGCAATATCGCAGGTATACACACATCATGTTCTATTTATCTTACGCACATTGTATCAGTCAGTATGAGTATAAAAATTTAAATAATCTCTATTTAATTCTATGGAGAAATAAAGGGTTAAGTAATTCATTAATTTAAAAAAAACTTTGTGTACGACAGTGAGTGCCGTACATTAGTTCAAGTTAACAGTATTTATAGTGAATGACAGATAACAAATTTACATGGATTAACTTTGAACTTACGTTTGACGAGTGCGGCCCTAAGTATTACTAACTAATGCAAAAATAATATTTCTACAAAAAGGAAAGAGATGCCATCAAAAACATATCTGTAAAAAAACAAGTCGCGCAACTCAGTTTTTCTACCGTAAAAAGTTGTGAGATCCATATAATACCAAGTCGATTGCTTTATTAAGTCCCTACTTCAGGGACCTTCTATCTTATGTTATTACGTAAATAGCTAAACGAACAACATCTTATATTAACCGTATTTATATTAAAAATCTTTTATGTTTTAAATAAAATAGATTGACTTGGCAATCGCATTAAACAATTTTATTTAATATATTAAGTTATACTTGTAAGATACATTGTGTTTTCATGCGATGGCAAAGTCAATCTATTTTATTTAAAACATAAAAGATTTTTAATATTAATATGGTTACATACATAATATAAGATGTTGTTCGTTTAGCTATTTCATGATTCTAAGACAACGGGAAGTACCCTATAGGTTTTGAAAGTGAAAATTGTTAAAATAATCAGCATAATTGCTCGTATAAAGATACGAGCAATTTGATTGCGTTGACTTAGAAGTTTCATATTTTCACGGCTTTAAGGGACAGCAGACCCGAGTGTTTGGTATTAATTTTAACTTAATACTTTAACGCGTTCTTGCGAGAAAGGGGTTGACAGACAGACAGATGGACAACTGAGTGATAGTGAGTGACCTATAAGGGTTCTGTTTTTCCTTTTTGAGGTACGGAACCCTACAAATAATGATTTGACGTCGAAATCGATTATCCGGAATACCCCCTGTAAACAAACAAGTTAACTAAAATACCATTATATATTGCAATAAAAATAAATTCACTTTTTAATCATATAGGTAAGTAATTTTAATCAAATGTATAAGTTTGAATTTAACAAATTGTTTCGATGCGCTTTTTCTACATGTGGTATAACATCAAATTTTTCCAATAAGTCATACAGTTCTTGTATTTGCTGCTCTTCAGGATGTTCAATGTAACATATCACAGCTATAGCAGGCTTATCTGTGATTTCTCTCCAACACAATACTGAAATAAGACATTGACAACATTGAGTAATATGGAAAAGTATTATTGGTCCCGTCAAATAGGACATACAAATAGTGATCAAATAACAAAAAGTCCGACAGAGCAAAATTTTCGTATAGACCTTGGGTACAGCAGTAGAAATAAAGTGCCAAAAGTCCCCATCGATTCCACATGTGCTGAAAGCTCAAAGGTCAAAATATGGTTGTTAGATTTTTCTCGAAAACTTTAAGTTGTATGAAAATATAGCCCAGACAAAAATTGTAGATCATAAAATTAACCTCCTATTTTTTTCCCTTCCTAATATTTCGCCATTCTAAAAGCTGAAGGAGGTTCATTCTGCATTTTGTAAGACAAATATGTTTTTTTCTTATTAGAATGAATGTTTTTTATAAAAGTCTTGAGACAAACTAAAGTTTTATAAAGCATGCATTTGTTTGTCTTCTTATGATAATTACCCTTTAGGAGCCTCACCTCTTTATAAAAACCTATGGACATCAAATACAACCTACCTCCAGCAGAAACACCTGATATGATATTCGGTTGCTCCAAATTGGGAAAAATAACATCCAGTGATTTTGAATTTTTTTTACTTGTGGATAGACTTCTAAGTACATAGTCTTTAGTTATCAGTTCAGACACTTGGTATTCTACTAATGGTTTAGTCAATATTGCTACAACATTGGTGCTGTTGTCTATATATTTTTTCAAGAGTTCAACAATTTCGCTGCTTTGAACTAAGCTATAATTCCTGATCACACAAACATAATTGTTCATATTCTTGGTTTTGTATAGGCGTAAATTAACTTCTGCAATTGTATTCACAAGTTCCAAGTTATGTTGAGCTCGAATACAGTCAAACATGTATCTGCCTTCCAATATTAAAAAAGTATCAATATCTTTAGGAACCTCAGCATTTCTGTCCAAATGTAACCTAAAAATAAATTATAGCAATACAAATAAATAATATAAGTATACCCCTTTAAAAAAAGCAATACTTTGTTAGGCCGATGGGTTTTTATACTTTGTATTAGGCTTGTGTTGTGAGTGGTTTCTTTAATAATATTAAATACTTGTTGTTTCAACAGGCATACACTATGTCCAAGTGATTGTGCGGATCAGGCTGAAACTTGAACTGGTATTTATAAAAGCTTATGCCTTTATTAATATTTATTTATGTATATATTCAAATTAATTGTATTCAAACACACCTAATTATTATGAATCAAAAGTCATTTGAACTTATGCTTAAACCAATTATTTTTAGTAGTAAGTATTTATAACGAAAGTACAATGTGGATGTGGTTTTTAAGAAGTTTTAAGGAAGAGTTTAATATTATTGAAAAGAAGACAAATCTGTATCAGGCCTTCAGGAAGTCTTTATCTTTATTACATAGCTAGCCAGGAACCAGTTTACATCAATGCTTAGGTAGGTAACTGTATTTTTATACTATAGCTTGATAGCTTCATTCTAGTCTAAATACTCTAAATGCTCACTCTGACATATTTTCGCCGCAAAGACCATCATCCCAATCTTCCCAAGCAGTCCGACTTGAAGGTTCATTTATTTCACCGAAAGTACTCATACTGTTATTACAAAGCTAAATAATTTAATTAGATGTTAGATTATATCGAAAATTTAAAATTGCTGCAAGTTGCAATGAATATGTGTTTTTTGATTGAACCGACTGACAGAACTACAGAATTGACAGATCTCAGATATGAATCCATTGAGCTTTGTATGAGTCGGTACATAATTAAAGTAAAAAAAAAAAAAGTCCAAATAAATTTAGTATATGGTCTTACCCGTGGGTCTTACATAATAAATATGGTTACGGACCTCTTTAACATATAAACCATTTATTTTGCCATACATACATATTATAGATATAAACATACAAAACAATAACATGTTATAGATCTTAGATTTAAAAATATGGGTACATATGTGTGGCAAGGAATCTAGCTAAGTATACATTGTACGAAGGACACAGCACATCTTCAGTTCATCATTAACTCTGTACTAACCAGTAAATACTATAAAAATGTTGTTATTACCAGGTTATTACTGTTTTTGTATACTCGACTACAGTCGAATAAATAGTCGAGTTGTGTTTGAACGCTTGATATTTTCACGTATATTGACGTCGAAATAAGCTATGGAGCTAAGCTACTCAACCATGAACCAATACCAACCATCGTAAAATAAATCGGAGTAATTCATTATGAAAAGTGTATTCGTGTGAAGAGTATATATTTTGATTAATAAGTCATGTTAAAGGTGCATTTTCTTGTAATTGTGTTACATGATATTGTCTATAATGTATGATGAGTGGATAACTGTTCCGTATGCTATTTTACAGGATAAAGGACAAGTCACTTTTGAGGATAAATGGCCTGCTATGCGCCCTATAGTTTTAAAACTACTCAAGCAAGAGCCGGTAACGCAAACCGAATGGCAGGACCTATTTGGAGCCGTACATTCCGTGTGCTTGTGGGACGAGAGAGGACCCTACAAACTGAGAGATGCACTGCAACAAGATATAATGATGTATATTAAGCAGGCTCAAAACCGCGTACTAGCTCAGCGGGAGGACCAAGCTCTTCTAAAAGCTTACATTGCGGAATGGGGCAAGTTCTTCACACAGTGCAACTATTTACCTACTCCTTTTCGGCAATTAGAAAATTCTATCAACAGTGTCAGCAAAGTGGCTAGTTCCAATGCATCTAGTACACAAAAAAAGAATAACAATAATAACATAGAAGATAGTTTGGTAAGAAAATTAATGTTGGATTCGTGGAACCAAAGCATCTTTGTGGATATCAAGCAGAGATTACAAGATTCTGCTATGAAGTTGGTACAAGCTGAACGCAATGGTGAATCTTTTGATTCACAGCTAGTTATTGGTGTAAGAGAATCATATGGTAAGCAACCATTATCAATATACCCATAAACTTTGTAAAAATAAATTTTGTTGTACCATGTGATGTATAATTTTTTGTAGGTCATAAATATCAATAATGTGTTTTTTTCTTTTAGTAAATTTGTGCTCGAACTCTGTGGATAAACTCCAAATATACAGAGAAAATTTCGAAGCTGCTTATATGCAAGCTACTGAAGAATTTTATAAACTTAAGGCAAGTGAACAGTTGTTGGCAAATGGAGTTCAATCTTATATGAAGTATGCTGATCACCGTTTGAAAGAAGAAGAAGCTCGAGCTCACAGGTATCTAGAACCTGGAAGTGGAAGTGTAGCGGCACTTACACAGTGTTGTGAGAAAGTGCTAATAGGAGAACATCTTCCTACATTACTTGCAGAGAGTGCACCACTAATTAAAGCTGGTGAGACTGACAAGTTACAACTTATGTTTCGATTACTTGATAGAGTGCCAGAAGGAGTTACACCAATACTTAGAGATTTGGAGGCACACATAGTATCTGCTGGATTAGCAGATATGGTTGCTTCTGCTGATATTATTACCACAGATTCAGAAAAATATGTAGAACGTTTATTAGATTTATTTAAGCGATTTAGTTCATTAGCTAAGGATGCATTTATGGATGACCCAAGGTTTTTGACAGCTAGAGATAAAGCATACAAATGTGTTGTAAATGACACAACTGTGTTTAAATTGGAATTGCCCTCATCGGCTTTGCTTAGAGGCAGCAAGGGTACTGCTCCTGAGAGTAAATGTCCAGAGCTTCTTGCTAATTACTGTGATATGTTGCTACGGAAGACACCTCTCAGTAAACGTTTAACAAGTGAGCAGATAGAGTCAAGGTTAAAAGATGTATTGTTAGTTCTAAAGTATATAGAAAACAAAGATGTTTTCATGAGATATCACAAAGCGCATCTGACTAGAAGGCTTATATTAGATTCTAGTGCAGATTCTGAAAAAGAAGAAGATATGGTGGAATGGCTCAGAGAAGTGGGAATGCCTGCAGATTATGTTAATAAACTGGCACGAATGTTTCAAGATATTAAGGTCAGTGAAGATCTTAATACTCAGTTTAGAACTGACACTACCCGCCATGACGCTATAAATATAAAAATACTCAATGCTGGAGCATGGGCGCGTGGATCTGAAAGAGTTACTGTTAGCCTTCCATTAGAATTAGAAGACTACATACCTGAAGTTGAAGACTTCTATAAAAAAAAACATTCAGGTCGAAAGTTGCAGTGGTATCATCATATGAGCAATGGCACCATCACATTTTCCAATTCTGTGGGTAGATTTGACTTAGATGTCACTACATTTCAAATGGCTGTCTTGTTTGCTTGGAATCAAAGACCCATGGAGAAGATAAGTTATGAAAACTTGAGACTTGCAACTGAACTCCCTGACCCAGAACTAAGACGAACTTTGTGGTCCCTTGTTGCTTTTCCTAAACTGAAAAGGCAATTATTGTGCTATGCACCACCTGTACAAAATCCTAAAGATTTTGCTGAGAATACGACTTTCTGGGTCAATCAAGAATTTGCACTTATTAAAACTGGTAAACCTCAGAGAAGAGGTAAGATTAATTTGATTGGGAGACTACAATTGAGCACTGAAAGATCTCAAATAGAAGATAATCATTCCATTGTTCAGCTACGGATATTAAGAACCCAAGAAGCTATCATAAAAATCCTGAAAATGAGAAAACGCATTACAAATACTGCTCTCCAGGTAATCATTGATTTAAGAATAATTACATCTGACAACTGATGGTAAGATGTACTTGCTATGGTTGGGAATATATTTAGTTTTTATGTCAGTATGTATAGACAACTGTTTTTAACATCATTCAATAGTAGATAATTTGGTGAACACCTTTTTGTTCCGATCATGTACTCGAGAACACCTTATTGTTCCGATCATGTATTCGAGAACACACTTATAATTACAACATTAGTATTTAGCAATCAGTCAGAAACCTTTTACGTAATTTGTGAGAGCGCCTCTGTAGAGTTGGTAAGGCGTGCGCTACAAACGTGGAATGTTCAGGGCTATGCATATAAGGTTTTAATTGTAAATTGCGCGCGACCTTGATGTAACTCGCTTGACTAGATATAGTGTTACTAGTTCTGCAAGTCACAAAAAAAAGCTAAAACACTGGGAGGTTTAAAAAGGGGCACTGAATATGATTACATACAGATTACTGATTTAAATTATCATAATTATGTTTTCAGAGTGAACTGGTGGAAATTTTGAAGAACATGTTCTTGCCCTCCAAAAAGATGATAAAGGAGCAGCTTGAATGGCTTATTGAACATAAATACATGCGCCGAGATGATGAAGATATCAACACTTTTATATACATGGCCTAAAATCTATTATTACAAGCGTAAATGAACAAAATCAAATAAATTGTTTACCCAGAAAATGTTTCTCTATGATTGATCTAGCTTTTTTTAATAGGTAGATTGAAATTAAATAATAATGTTATTTACATTTATATTTGCTTTTATTAAATACATATTATAATAGTTCAATGTATAAAAGTAAAATACATAACGTTAATTCTTTGCTGGCTCGATTGTTTCTCCACCTTGAATTTGACCCCAGCCAATCAATCTGCAAACAAATTATTTACATACATTGTACGGAAAGAAATGAAAACGACTGTTCTTTTGTTTTAAAAGATAGTAATCAAATTTATCAAGACTCACAAATTATTTTTGTAATAAATTATTATTTTATGATTCAATTGTAGTCAATATAAATAAAAATTGAAGTGCAGTCATTACTCCTAATATTTTCTTACCTCCAATGATTTTCTACTCTTCTGCTAAGGGCTACTTTCTCTCCAATTTCGGTACACACAGGGTTGGTTAGAGCGATTTTAGCCAAGTCAGCTTTAGTCGCAATTACTCTGCCTCCAGTGCTCAAAGATCCAATGTTAACCAATAACACCTGGAAACCATTACAATAGATACATATATCTTAATATTTGTGTAGATCAATACTTTCCTACATATTATCCTAGAAGTTACTATAACTGACAGCATCTTCAAAAGCCCCGTAAGTGCTTCATTGCAGAATTCGAGTAAATGAATGTCGCAATATACCTAGTACTTTATAGTTTGCAGGCGTGTGCAGACAGTGACCCACTGCGGTCCTGATTGATTTCGACGCTAAGTAGCATTTTTTAATAAATGTATAAATATAATTTCTTTCTATTTTTAATTTTATATATTTGGATAAAGTAATGTAACAAGTCTTAATAAAATACAAACCTCGTTCTTTGTCAGCTTTTGGACTTTAGCTGCTTTTTTGTCTCCTTCAGTACGCACGCCGAGTAAACGTTTCAATAAGTAGTATGAAACTTCAAGCTTTACAAATATTCCGGGCAAAGCTCCGACGGCGCCAAGGACCTATTGACAAAATGATTACTAATTACTTTAAATATAAGTCGTATCGTCGAAAGTGAGTGGTGTTTTATTTTTCACATATGGGTGTTTCTTTTTTTTCGTGCATATAACACGTCCAGCAATAAAAATACTTTTATCTATAATTTATCAAAATTCCTTTTAAAGAAAACCAATGTTATAAAGTTATGCTTACAATGCATGTAACATTTACTGATCCGAAAGGCGTTATTAATAAATTATTAATTAAAAACTTTACGGATTCTCATTTCCTTCGGTGTCCATTTATTGTCCTCACAAATACATTTGTATTTTAACCAAAAATATCAATATTAATTATAAATAAAGTAACCGTACCAAGAAACTATAATAAAAAACACAACTTTTACGCTTAAATAAATAACAGTATTCCGCAAATATAATACAATTATGTTTCATAAAACATTTAATATTTATTTTTTCTGATTACCATCGATCTGAAAGAAAATCTATATAACAGTCTGTGCATGAACTTAAACGCTCCTAAAATGCCATCCTGCGCCCCGCACACGTCTCAGTCACCCAGCAAACGTCGTAGCAAGAGGACGCTTGGTCGTGGTAAAAAAATACTGTCGAATGAAGTTTCGCGGGTGGCTATTATTCTGGAACCGTTCTCTTTCCTATCGTCCGTATTACTACGTGAGTATTTATAATTTTGTTTAACTTGTTGCTTCTTATCAGTTCTAATAATTACCTTCGTAGTTTAGATTATGTATGAGATTTGTAATTCTGATATTTTTTGAAAAAAAAACGGATAATGGATTCAAACCTCATTACCTTCTTCCTCACTGCCTTCGTTTACCGTCGTTTTTTTTAGCGATGGTAATGAGGTCATAACGATGGCAATTAGAAAATTTTCTAAGTCAATTAATTTTTATTTTTTACTGTGCAAACCGTTTGATTACCATTTGGTTTGGTTGGAGACCGAAGTTGACAAACGTAACATATTACGGTAGTTTTGTTTTTCTTCAGACAATAGTACTTTTTGGTATTTAAATAATGAATACTTGTTACTTTGTTGTTTGACGCCGCTTAAAGTTCCCGCCGGTCAAGTGTAGTTTCTATAACGCTCTATTATTAAGCACATGAGCACTAACATTTTATTTGTTTTTTCTTTATAGGTAACAAGAAATTAAGAATGCCAAAGAAAACTAAACAAACGTTAGAGCAGAAACGAGAGCGTGATCGATTACAAAAGAAAAGAAAGCATGCGGAAATTAAGAACGATCCTGAAAAGTATGCAGAATTAAAGGCAAAAGAAAGAGAAAGATATCTTAAAAGAAAAGAACAGAAAAAAATAATAAATGCAGAAGATATGACACCGAGACAATTGAGAATTCAGAGAAAAACATGGAGAGTTAATTCGAAACGTCATTATGAAAGAAAAAAGAAAGAAAAAGCTATTCAGCAATTATTACTAGATAATTCTCCACCAAATAGTGACACTGAAGCACTCCCAGCTGAACAAGATCCTCTTGCTCGGCCAGCTCTTAGTCCCATACCAAGTTCATCTTCAAATTATTTGTGTTCCAGTAAAATTGATTGTCAACAGTGTTTAAAAAAGGATGTTCTTATGAGAAAAATTCGTTACCGACATAAAAAAGAAATAGGTATTTTGAAACAAGATATTGAAAGAATAAAGAAACAAAAAGATGCTGTTAGGAAAATGCTTTATAGAGTAATGAAAAATAAGAACAAAGATATTCTATCGAGTGAAGAAAAAATAGAACATTTGGTAGAAAATGTTAACAAAGAAAAGCGTGAAGAAATTAAGAAGAAATCAATATTTGGTCAAATTCTTACAAGAAGTGTTGGAAAAGGCTTTAAGTGCCTGAGAAAAAAAGACAAAAAAGAATTTTCTAATTTGGTTATGGCAGAAAAAGATAAATTCAAAAAATATAAGCTGATGACACAAACAAAAACATTCACAGTAAGAGATAAAAAAGAAAAGAAAATAGTTAAGACTGAAAATATGATAGAGCAACTAATTCTAGAGTTTTTCGACGATGATGAAGTGACTAGAATTGCAGCTGATAAAAAAGAATACATCACTAAAAATAAAATAAGAAAACAAAAACGATACTTAACGGACACATTGACTAATCTGTACAAAAAGTTTACGCATAACTCGGATATCAAGGTAACGTATCAAACTTTTTGTAAATATCGCCCGTTTTGGGTTTTATTCCCAAAGGAGTCTACCAGAAACACCTGTGCTTGCAAAGTTCATATTAATATGGATTTGTTGATAAAATGCCTTAACACAAATAAAATAATAAAAGAATCTAACGGGACAGGTATTTTAGAAAGCTTGTGTTGCAACGTTTATAATGAAGAATGTTTGAATCGATCATGTGAACAATGTCTATTAAAACATTTAGATTACGCCGAATTTGCGAATGACAAAAAAATTAAATATTATCAGTGGTGTAGTAGCTCTGAAAAGTACTATGTAAAAGATGAGGAGAAGACCAAGTTAGTTACAAAAAAACAAATAATATTTGATTTTCCAAGAAACATTATACTCCAGTTAGAGAACACACTTGGGGGGTATATGAAACACTGCACTAATATATTGACTCAGTATCGAAATATTAAAGAGCTCAAAAATAATCTTACTCCACAAGAGGTTGTGATTCACGTTGACTTTAGCGAAAACTACTGCGTTAAATATAACGAAGAAATCCAAAGTTTTCACTTTGGTGGTAGTAGAATGCAGTTGTCACTGCACACTTGTGTCATCTACTTGATTGACCCAGAAGTTGGAATTCAAAAACAATATAGCTTTTGTACCGTAAGTGAATGTACCCAACACGATGCTGCAGCTATCTGGGCACATATAATGCCGACCATTGGGTATGTATTTGAGATTTCATCTCACATTGACTCAGTTCATTTCATTTCGGACAGCCCAACAAGCCAGTATAGAAATCGCTTTATTTTTTATATGATTTCCCAACTATGCCGTGATTTTCCGCAACTGAAATCTGTGTCTTGGAACTACCTAGAAGCTGGACATGGCAAAGGGGCGCCAGACGGAGTCGGTGCTGTTCTCAAACGAACGGCAGATCAAGTAGTCCGTTTTGGCGGTGACGTGGACTCATTAGAAACATTTTTAGCTTGTCTTGAACCTAGAGTTAAGATTGAAATTCGCATTGTCACTAGAAATGATATTGAAGCCAGAAGTTTTCCAACAACCCTTAAAGCGGCTAAGGGTACAATGATGGTACATCAAGCTCTTTGGTCATATGGGTGCTCTAAAATTAGTCTAAGGAAGTTAAGTTGTTTTCTGTGTGGCAATAAAGATATTTGTAGCCACGGCAAACATATTGGATATTATGATGTTCCTCCTTACGGAAACGTAAATACTTACGAATTACAGAATTTCCTCGATGAAAATACAACACCTGACGTTATCCAAACAATACAGAATACTGATTTTGAAATTACTTGCACCAATCCATCGACCAGCTTCGAAGATAAAACTTCAAAGGTGGACACAGTTTCACCAAAAGTCACAATACTGTCGGATATTAATGTGACTGATTGGGTTAATAGAAAATTTTGTATTCAAAAGGAGACTATTACAAAAATTAAAACTGCCAAAAATACTTATCAAACAGACTTTGAAAAATTCATTATGAATAATGATGAAGATGACGCCAAAGAAAATAAAGACGAAATATGCGAGAAAGAGGAGAAAAAAAGACAGACTAAGTTCTGGAGTAACACCGATGATGATGATGATGATGATTTAACTATTTTCTAATACGAAAGATGAATCTGTTTTTTTTCTATAAAAGAAGTTTATTTTTGTTTACATTAATAGTAAGCCTGATTTTTAGTTTTGTTAGAAGGACTTTTGATTTTGATCTCATTTTTCCAAAGATTTTATTGATATAGAAAATTAAAAATTTATAAATTTCTTATAGAGGCCAGTAGAAAGGGCCAATATTATGTTTTCATTATTAAATATCTATCTTTAAGTTACATAAGCAATTGCTTTAATTAAATTAAAGTAACTAATGAGTGGTTCATTGATTTAAAAAAAAATAAACATGTATCTTGTTTAACATTATGTTGTATCATTGCCTTCCGTTTATCTTCATTACCTTCGCAGCTCTATGCCTTCACATAACGACTTAAAATCATTCCCTTCGTCAACGTTCTCATTACCGTCTCATTGCGATTTTTGATATTGCATTAATTGCATTACTATCAATAGAAGGAAAGTATAATCCACAAAATATTTAAAGATTATCTCTATATAAATGATATCAGAAAAAAAAACGAAGTTATTCGACAATAAATTTGAATTCTAGAAATGTCTTGGAATATGCACCAACTACGCGAAATACCCATATAAAGCAAAACCTCATTCATAATTATGTGAACCAGATATTATGGTGTAACAAAGTAACAATATTATTACTTGACAAGTTATAATTCCGCAGATAAGTTCGTTTTACCTAATTAATAATTCTTACGAAATTGAAAATACAAATAATAACATAATAATACGCACCTGACCAACAAGTCTATCAGCACGGCAAAGAGTGGGTTCAATTTTAGTTCCAACTCCAATAAGACCTCCAGGCACGGCGTACTGAAGCTCATTCTGTTCAGCGAATAGGGACACGATGCGGGAGAAAATGGGACGGCACGTTAGTTTGCCGTCGGCGTCTTTGCTCACTAACCCTGGTCGCACCTGATGAAAAAATATTGATATATATTGATACAAATATTTACAATATTAGATATAATTTTAATTGATATGATAGTCTGAGAATATAATGAGTACAATTTGTTTTGTTATAAGATCAGTTATTTCTCAAAAAGAGTGAAATAAAAGACAACTTTGTATAAAGGTATAAAGATATCAATACCTCAATTTCCATTCCAACTGTGAGTACTCCCTGAAGAATAGAACCGCCGGCGACACCTCCCCTGAGATCGTCGACTTCGCAACCAGGTTTGTTAACGTCAAAAGAACGAATTACTATCATCCGGGGTGGCGACGAGAAGTCTCTCAATGGTACCGGGATCTTCTTTGTGATGTATTCACATAACACCTTCAAGTATGGACATTACATTATTATAAAAGTCTAGGATAGTTATTTCTATTAAGCCACCGTCATTTGTGGTTTTTATATTTACCTCAATATTATACTTGAGCTGAGCTGAAATAGGTATGATAGGAGCACCCTCCGCTACGGTGCCCTGAACGAATTTCACGATTTGTTCATGTTGCTCCTTAGCTTGGCCTTCCTTTACTAAGTCTATCTTGTTTTGCAATATGAGTATATGTTTCAGTTTCATAATCTCGATAGCAGCCAAGTGTTCACTAGTCTGTGGCTGAGGGCACGACTCGTTACCTGAACAATAAAAAATAAACTCAGGTTTCGAATATCATAAGAATTAATACTACACGATGTGACAGTAGCCCAGTCGTATAGCATTTGGTTTAGATAAGTTAAACGTATGGGGATATGTCACACGGACTTAAGACTGGTAGATAGTAGGTACCCAATGCTATATTATGTTCTTTACTTAGCGATATGTACATTGTACAGGCGAATATTGTTCTTTACCTGCAATGAGTAGTAATGCGGCGTCCATAACCGCAGCGCCGTTAAGCATGGTGGCCATAAGAATGTCGTGACCGGGGCAGTCAACGAAGCTCACGTGGCGAACCAACTGGAACCGGCCAGTGCAGGCAGGTCGCAGGCACGGGAAACTGTCGTCCTTCGATGAACCGCCCGATATGAAACTTGTAGGCCGCGGACATTTTGGATTGTCGCATTTGTAGATTTTCGCATTAGCGTAACCTTAAATTTAGAATCCTTGTTATTTTACAGTCTAAATACTTTAAGAAAACTCGTAAAGTTCACTTTGAAAAAACTGTGATCTTCGGAATGTTTGTTACGCACACTGTGATATAAATATTGAATTATAATAGTTGTGTATGGTTTATAATAAAAATATGTATTTTCTTAGCTATCCTATGATACTACTGACTCATAAAAGTGCAAGTTATTAGACTCGCCCCTTATATCTATCGGGTGAAATAAGGGTATTGGCTTTTAACATGCTAGCGCATGTCTGAGGAGTGATGGCATACATAAAAGACATACATACATAAATAGTATGCAATATTATCATGAATACATTAGTACTTTATTCCATATACAATACATTATACATTACTAATGTTTATCTTAATATATCAGGATTAAGTAAAATCACTGTTTTGGTAAATTAACATGTTTATTAAACCTAATCAAAACAAATAATGTAAACCTAGTTATATACTATAAGGAAAGATACAATAAAAATATTTTATCATTATTGTAATGTCAATCGAAGATAAATTCATACATGAATATGCTTGTACATAACTTAATAATGACCACAAACACAAATAGACTATCAAAATATAAATCATGGATTAACACAGTCCAACGCTTAATTAAAACTTCATGTATTTACAAAAGGCAATTCAGCACCTCAACATGTCAACCATGTCGAGACAATCCAACAAAGTTAATACAATCACATTTTTTAAATTCCATTGCTTCCCTTGAACTTAGATCACATAATGATATTTCTTGACTAAAACGAGCAGGTGTGAAATATCACATTCTATGTACCTGTTAATAATTAAGTGGTAAAATACTCATTATACATTTTTTTTTTTTAATTCTTTCAATTGACTGTTATTATTGTTTTACTCTCCGTATAAAATACAATACTCAGCCATAATTACATATGAAAAAAAAAAACAGCTTAATTCCATTAAGCTTATTCCAAGAGTATTTAGCACACTATCTTTAGACTAAAATGAGAGATTCCTGTATTGTGAAAACCATTGAAACAATTATATAACTTCACAAATGTTAAAAATACTGACAAGTAGAAAAATTGTTCTTAGCTTAGGCACATTTTGTAAGTAGTTATTTGGTGATTGAGGTTTCAAAACAGGTACTTTCGACATTTTAATGCACCACATTTACATTCTGTAAGATTTCTAAGGATGGCTCTATTTTGCTGTTGAATTTCAAATCTTGATTTAATAGGAGATACTGGTGAGACACCTGTGGTAGCTTCAGATCCACTAGGAATATCACTATCGAAACTGCTCTCTTTACTAATACTTGTTCCATTTGCCTCAATTTCTTCATTATCTAAAGCTTTTTGCAAATAATCAAAACATAGTTCCTCACCAATTTCTATGTCACGTGTTGCAAACAAAGCTAACATAGGTAGGTTAGGATCAAGACAATCAGCCCATACTGCCCAGACACCAAGATTAGGATCACAAGAATGATTAATAAAATGTGACACATTTCCTAGATGAGCAGCATCAACTACATAAGGATTTTCAACAGAGTTAAAGTCAAGATCAAATAAATATGTAAGTCCATTAGCGTCATATTCTCTTCCTCGTTTTTCAGCTTCTTCAAACGTAATTACTTCACCAGCATACTGACACAGAAATTGACCTTGCCTAATTTTTTGTTCTGTTTTAACTCCCCATCCACACCCATTGGATGTACGAAATATGCTTAATTTAATATTGCGACCACCTTGGACAACTCGATTGCAGCATTCTGATGAGCATTTACAAGCTTTGTTACATTCGTAAATTGGAGTACCTGGCGCAACTCGCAGTCTTTTGTTAGCAGTATAAGCAAATAATCCACCCTGCATACCACAACACGTCTTAGAACGACAGTTGCATGCTTGGCACTCACAGCCAATGGGTGGGTCATTTGGGATTGTGACACCACTACCCGGTATACATTGATTAATATAGGTAAAGTTTTCGGGTGGACCAGCCAAATCAAAATCATTTTCTACAATCAGTTTTTTAGACTTGTCAACCTGGTTTAAATGTTCTTCCCAATGTTTTAATTTCATTAACTGTTGACATCTTTTTCTGGTTACAACATACAGTTGTAAAATATCTCTTGCTTCTTGCACAAGTTCTGAGGCAAAAAGCTCATATTTTTCAGGTAAAACAATCATAGAAAGTAGTTTCAATGTTAAGCTTTCTTTTAATTTTATTAAATCACTATCTTCTATTTCATCAAATCTTTTTACAAGGTTTTCTTCACTTAACAGGTTTCCAAATGAAATTTCTTCTTTTAGTGCTTCCATTTTATTGCAATATCTAATTTCTTCATGTACAAGGAATTGTTTAAGTATGTTAGGACAATTGTCTAGATGTTCAATTGGTTCCCAAGTGTTTTCACTGTCAGGCCAACCTTTCCATTTTATGTAAAAGAATTCTTTGCCTGATTCAAATTTGAATTTAAGAATTTTTTCAATTATATATTCTTCTGATTCACTTCGGCTCTTTTTTTGTTTCTTGGGTGCAGGGAGGTCTTCATCTTCAGAGTCAATGGATAAGTTCCGTTTTTTTGATCTTTTCAACTTTTCGAAGAACATATTCTCATCTCTTTCATCAGCTCTTTCACGATACATTTTAACAACCGTGTCGGACAGGCGCTCTGCAACATACCATGTGTTTTGATTAATTTAGATCAACTACATCAATCTTACAGAATTACAAACATTATTTACTTTGGGGTGCCCAATATCGTCACATGGTACATTGCATAGCTTCTGAACTAGTTTAACAGTATAAAATTTGTATTTAACAAACTTTGTTTCATAATATTAACAACAAAAATAAGAAACTAAAATTACATAAAATATTTAAAATTATATTAAAGTGTGCAGTTGGCTCTTTCGATAAAACACTAAAGAACTTCTATAACAATTGCAGGTGCTTAAAGTATATAAAGTTGATGTGATTAAATCCCTATACCTTGTGTATATGTGAACTAAAACTTTGATGCTAATACGAAATTAACCCAACCTTATCACTTATTATGAACACCATAAGAAATTAATTATAATCACATACAAAATTATAAATATTCAATTCAATAATTAGTGACATATTAAAAATGTAATGAAATGTTAGCAAGCTGAATAAAATAGCATTGGTTATACATACCTAGCTTGATGGTAATATTCCTCTCCAATTCATTTTTAAATCGTACAGTCTGCACTCCTGAAATAGCTTTCACAACAGTTGACTTTCCATGGGCTACATGTCCAATGGTGCCAATGTTTATTGTGGCCTGCCTTGATATTACTTCAGGGGATAAGGCAGATAGTTTAGTAACATCCTGCAATGGAATTAACAAGTTTCATTCAAGTCTTAAAGCATTGCATAAAGAGTATTTTGATAATATCCTCTAATATAACATGATAATAAATACATGTAATTTTTTGAGTCAATCAATAAATACCCAATCCGAAGTTATAGGTAGATATATTATGTTAAGTATATACCTTCTGTACATGTGTAAAAATATCAAGTACAGGTTATAATCATATTAAGCATTACTGTAGTAGATACAAGTACATACCAATAAGATATAATAACGGACAAGTATAATGAATTGAGTTGTTAGCTTCTAAAAGAAGATTTCAACTTACCAATTTGGTTAGGTCTTGCTGATGCAAGTTTGACTGAGCACTTCGCCCTTCACTCGAAGCCATATTTAAGGTTTAAGCGAACTTATTCGCTAAATTTATATTTTCAGTGAAAGAAATTATCAGTTACGCCTAAGTTTTACCACATTAAAAATACTGTATTAGCATTAAAATTAGTAAAAATCCGCTAACGTAGGCAACGGATTGCAGGTTGACGAAGATGAACGGAGATGGCGTGCCAAAGTGTCCAAGTTGACCAGAGAGTAATAAATTTAGTCGAGTATTTACCACTATAAAAATATTGGATAAATTATTTACTGGTATTAAACAAGGTTAAACTTATATTATATTTTACATGAACAATAATTTTTTACATAAATTAATACAATAAATAATGATGCACTATTACTAAAAAGCGCCTGTCAATGCTTCATCTGGCTTCATAAAAAAAAACTGCCAATGTCAATTATGCCATAATGTCAGCTCAGCTGTCTTGTCAGAACCAAAGTTGTGTCATTAGAATCTGTCAATAAATAAATTTTAGAGGCTTTAACCGCGTTATATGATAAATTATAACAAAATCAATACAAATGTGATTGTGCTTAGCAGTTTATTTAATTCGAATCTTACAACATGATAGTGAAAAATGAAGATGTACAGGAGCAAACTAAAAGGTTACGGTTCAAGTCTATAACCAATACTCAAAATTCGTCCGGCGATATAACTTTTGATAAAGGTGTAAAAGACATGAAATGTAAAGGTAAATCTGATATACTATTAACGTCAATAGACAAATCAATTATAACAATATTGTTGACTGTGTTATTGGAAATTACAGAAGGAGAGAAGGCAGCATCCTTGTTTGCGTTTTTACACGTAGAACTAACGCGAGGCTATTTATTAGAACACGATGAAGAAAGATTCTCAGCTAGAAGGGAGAAAGTCTACTCCTTCATCAAGATTCCTCAAGAATTAGAAAAGTTTATGGCTTATGGGTTTTTTCAATGTGCAGATTCATTACTGTTTGTTTACACATTTCTTCCACTAAGGTTTATTATGGCTTTTTGGACCTTTTTTAACAGACTTTTTAAGAAATGTTTTGGGTAAGATTTTCTATTACCATTGTGATATTTATAACTTAAAATAAGAATTAAGTATATTATATCTCTTTCAGGTTTTATTCAAATTCTCGTCAAAGTATATTAAAACCAGCTGAAACTTGTGATATGCTCAAAGGTTTCATTTTACTAATTTGTAGTATTTTAATGTGCTACATAGACACAAATATGATGTATCACCTAGTAAAAAGTCAAAGTGTGATGAAACTATATATTTTTTATAATATGTTGGAGGTTGGTGATAGACTATTCTCTGCCTTTGGACAAGACACTATAGATGCACTATTTTGGACTGCAACAGAACCTCGTGATAGAAGGAGAGAACATTTGGGTGTGATACCCCATTTAATGTTTGCAATGACATATGTCTGTATCCTTTTCGTTTTAAATGAATTTGAAGTATATTGTTGAGGTGGTTTAAGTTATTAATTGTGGCCTGCATTTATTTACTCAAGGTTGATGCTATATACTCAGATACTAATTTGGCATCAGTTTTGGTTAATTTAATTACCACAAGTCTACATATAAGTCTACGCACACCCCACCGTTGGGAGATGACAGGGTTATGTGGGACTCTCCCGTGAACCGAAACCGCGCAGCGCTTGGTGTAGCGCGCGCCCTTGGTCCCCGAAAGTGGGGACCCGAGGCTTGGCAGCCATACTAGGGCGGTTAGAAGAGGGCGTTGTTTGCCCTCCTCCGCCTAGCCCTTCTGGCTGATCGGGAAAGCGGAGTGAAGCTCCCGCTCTCTCTCGGCTGCCTCTTCGCGCACCATCACCTCCTCACAAAACTCCGTGATGGCGCTCCAGGACCTCTTACTCCCTACCATCTCTTCTAAGACAGCTGGAAGCGAGAGGTCCGATCCGAAGACTGCGCCGAGGGTATGGCGCTGCACAGCCCAAGCCGGACAATGCTCGAGCATGTGCTGCGTCTTGTCCTCGCCGCACGAGCAATGGTGGCAGGCCCTGGACGGCTTCCTGCCCACTCGACACAGGTAGCTGCCGAAGCAGCCGTGCTCCGACAGCACCTGCGTCACTCGAAATGTGAGTGTTCCGTGGCGTCTCTTCAGCCACTCCACGAGACGAGGGCGGACAGCTTCGATGGCGAAGTCCGGCTGTAGGCCGGGTAAGCCTTTCCGCCCACTCCAATACGAGTTCTACATAAAACCCCTTGTTTGCCTACTTAATATTTTTTAATATGCGAATATTTAAATAGGATCCTTAATAGATGGTTCAGTTCTTCACAGCTTGTTGGTGCTATTCCAAGCAACAACACTCAATGTTGCGTTTAATTCCAATAATAAAAGTCTTCTGATCATTATGATGTCTAATAATGTAAGTACTTAAATATGCTAGTATAGTCTTCAGTTATTTGTAGGAAATTTACATTGATTTGATTGGTGATAGTGACCCCTGACGCAAAAAGAGGGGTGTTATAAGTTTGACCGCTATGTGTAGCACCATAGCTCTTACACTGGTGAACCGATTTGTATGCGGTGGTTCTGAGACATGTTGTATCAAAATCAGTTCACCCATCCCCAAGATATTGGGGGTGAAAGTGGGGATGATCAATTCAATATTTTCATATATACCCAAGTGGAGTATCAAATGAAAGGGCAAATGTGTAAACTACAAAACATTAAGTTATATCAAAATCGGTACAGCCATTTACAAGATATGGGGGTGAAAGTAGGGATGAACAAACAAATATTTTCAAATATACCCCGGGGGGTTTCTTTGCCCATTGGCGTATCGGAGGCTCTTAGCTATAATGTACGTAGTCTGGGGTGTTTCTTACATTTTTTAATATTGCATTATATCCTTTCAACCTATACTATACAGTTTATAGACCCATTAGTTAAATGACCACACAGACATTATATGTCTGGGCTTTAAAAGTAATTCAAAATTTACCTATACAGTTTTTACTTATACATATAAATAATTTACATTTTTATTTGTCTGTATAAAGCGGAGTTAATATAATTGCAACTAAAGTTTGGTTTTTGAATTTTTGCATCAATATAATTCAATTGTAACAAAAATCCATTTCATCATAGTTACTTATTTTGATTCTTTTTTTAGTTTGTAGAATTGAAAGGCAGTGTCTTCAAAAAGTTTGACAAAAACAACCTCTTCCAAGTATCTTGTAGTGATGTAAGAGAGCGCCTTCATCTATCTGTGCTGCTCTTTATAGTAGTGCTGCAAACGATGAAAGAGTACATGTGGAGAGAAGAACGCTTCTGGATATTGGCACCTGATTGTGTACTCGTTCTTACTTTTGAGGTCATCATTGATTGGGTGAAGCATGCATTTATTACCAGGTAACTTTATTTTATCAAAGGGTTAATAGACAAAAGCGACGACTTATTCTCGTAGTCTGGGCAAAGATAATGCGTCAAACCAAGGTCAAAAATATGTTGCGGTTTGAGGCTATTTAATTTCTTATAGCATTTAGTTTTATTATCTGCATTGTTTGTGTTGTAATATGGCTTCTACTTAAGTCATAAAGGCACAATCTGGTATTCTGGTGGCACACCCGTTCGATTTTTGTCGCGCTGATACCGGCATTGAGACGCCGATTATTAATCTGATGTTGGTTTCTTTTTTATTGTCAGGTTCAATGAGATTCCCTATGGAGTGTATAGAGAATACACAGTGAGTTTGGCGTATGATGTTGCACAAACCAGGCAGAAATATGCTTTCAGTGATCATTCAGATTTGGTGGCCCGTAGAATGGGCTTCATACCTTTGCCACTTGGTGTTGTCATCACTAGGGTATTGGTTCACGCTGTCAAAGTGGATGGGTGAGTTGGTGACTTTAATAATTACCTCAGATTTAATTACCTATAAAAATCGATGATACAACGATTTTTGAAGAAGGCAAATCTGTATTATTTTATAGCTTTAAAACTAAACAATATTTTCAGTTCGACGTGGCTTTACAGATGCATATTCATCACTATCGGTAAAATTGAAATTATCCCTCAAGCCGAGGTCAAAAATGCCCTAAGCTACGCTGTTGGTTTATTATTTAGTTCGTAAGTCTGGCTGAAGGCATTTTGTTAGGTTTTGCCAAATATCCAGCTGCTGTGATAGTCCACATCGACAGGACAAAAAGTTTGGTGAAATTTTACTGCACACACAAAATCTGTATATTTTTTTGCACAACTCATTTCAATGTTACAGATTCGCAGCAATATTTTTGATATTCATTGCGTACTTGTGTCTAATATCAGTAAGAGTACTAGTATCTATTGTGATACTTGGAAAAGCTTGTGATTTGATTACTCAACATCAGTCGGAAAAAATTGACACCTACCATATTACACCTAAGAAGTAAGTTTATGAAATTTTGAGATATAATTAGACTAAACTATTTCTTTAAATGTAAGTCAAATAATTTTTAGTAGACGTGTTGAGTTGCACGTTCGTTTACTTTGAGCTAAGCTCAACTCAGTATCAAAGTATTTTATTTAATAAATTGATATTAACTCTAGAAAATTGTAATTCCTAGAATTTACTGCATAATAAAAAGAACGCCCATTTCTTGTATATGTTACTGTAAAAGCCCGTATATTGGTAAATAGATAATTAACTAATAAAGGTTTTACTAGTAAATCCGCAGATTTATCAAAATCGGTTGGTAAATTTTAGGATTTTTGATTTTTATGATCAATGATAATTTTTCGGGCTTTTACTATGCAATTTGGTAAATGTTAGGTTTTACTAAAGACGGTCGGTAAATGTTAGTTTTGAAAATACATCTATGAGTATTATTTATTTCTGGCACCTGCCGGCCGATCCCGCAGCAGGCTCATTGGCTCGCTCGGATCGTCTGTTGCGGTGGTCGTTGTTCTAACCTAATCAATATTAATTGATAGGAGATAGTGCAAAAAAACATTTTATTTTTTTTAAACACGGGCCTACTGTGTTTGGCCGACTAGTAAAGTTTAAAAATGTAAAGCCGATCATTGGTTATTCTTGATCATTTTAGTTAATTCCGGGTCGCATCGGTAACTTAGGAATGTTCGTCGCGCTAGGATTGTATACGTCCTGGGGGAGATTTTTATAAAATATAAATACTAATATTATTAACAGTGACATACACACATATATTGGTCAAAGTTTAATATGCATTCTTGGTCGCCTGAGCTTATTAGGGAAGCCCTACATAATAAATTATTTTATCTTTACAGAGAACATAAAGATTTGACTTCAAAAGATAATACTTATCCTAACAAATCTCCAGAGACTGAGACGTCTCCTCCAAAAAAACCAACACTATTAAAGTTAACTGTTCCTGAAAATGTTATATTGGTACAGTTATTTTTTTCTTATTACATTTGTATATTACGTTCTAATTAATCAAATTAATGCTTGTAAGTTAAATATCATTTTTTGATAAAGTAAAAAGATATAATTAAGATTATAAACACTTTGTATAGTATAGTAGGCACCTAGTTTTTTGTAGATATAGTAATAAATAGTTTTCTTTGTACCTATAAATACTTAAACTACTAGTCACTCACATTGTTTAGGATTCAATGCCGAGCAAATTGGGCAGTATAACTTTATCTTTGCTATATTTTCATTACAGAGTGAGCCATTGGTGGATGCGTCGGTTGGTGCTGCTGCGATATTCTCTAACAGTGCGATCGACCTAAACGGAGTTTGTTATCTCAATGATAAAATGAATACACAAGTAAAACAAGAGGCTGGCGATTTCCTCGAAACAGAATTGGTAATTAGATTTAGTCCCCAAATATGGAGAGTGTTAACAGTATCATCTGTTTTCTAATGGAGTTATTAGTAGTTGTCACATTACTTTTATTTTGATGGATGTTGGTGTGCGTAAAATCATCGGACGATTACTTCACTTATTTATAAGTGTGTGTGTGTACACATGCGTGTAAACGTAACATAATACTCCCGTTGGACATTACACACACACCTACACTGCTCTCACATACATTATTGAACTTGTCTGGACTTTAAAAAGACCTTGACCCCTGAGTTTGTTCTCAGAGGTAGTCAGTTAGGAAATGCCGACGTGTAAAAGTGTTTTGTAAAACCTATTGGCAGAAATAAAATCATTTATCATGGTTCTTTGTTAGTGTAGCTGGCAAACCTATCTCCGTTGCCGTGTGTACCATCTGACACTTCTACGCGATATAAGCAAAAAGAGCTTTATTTACTCAGACAACCAACTGACAACTACCCTACTTTACTTGCACAGGGCCTAATTAAAATGTATTCGCGGACAGGCCTAAGTCAAACAGGTAGAAGTGTGAGTTCGCTGTGGTTCCCAGGTCGACGTGAGCAGGAGCGCGCCGGACATCAAGGCGGCGGGCGGCGCGCGCGCGCAGGCGCAGGTGGCGGAGCGCCCGCTGTCGCCCGACGCCGACGGGCTCAAGCGCCGCTCCGAGTCCGAACCCAACCTCGTCAAAGCCGAAGAACACTACGAGGAGACCACATAGCATACACTGTGCTGCTTGGTAAACATTCAACTGTAATAACGCGGTCTAGTCTTTGGTGAAGTAACAGATACGTTCATTTGATAAAATCAAATAAAAAATCATCATATTTCGATTATCCACTAGAGAAAATTTAGAATAACGCTTGATGCGTCTAGCTATTGTTTTTCGTGTGTGTAGAGTTTTGTACTGGAGTTGATTGGGTTTTTTTTAGCTATTTCAGGTCTGATATTTGTTTGTCATTTGAAAATGTAATGTATGGTTTGTTCCTAATATGTGTGGTTGAAAAGGTGTCTCAGAATTACTGATCCTTTTTTATTAAGGGTCCTAATTATTGAGTCGTAAAAAAATTGAATATATGTAAAGAAGTGGACAAAGACAGATCTTTATTATAACATTGTACCTAAGTACCTTGCTTTCTATCTGGTAAATGACAGGTGTTATAATAATGATTATAGAATAAAGTTGAACAGATTCAGTAGAAAATTCATGTTTCTTTTATTACATACCTGGTAGAAAGGAAGTTACAGTTCTTACATATTTGGCTAGTGAGATAATATTTAAATATGAAATTGATTGACTAGGTGAGACACGTGACCGCTTAAAATTGGCTTTTTATAAATTAGTGTTATTCTTTTATGTCTTAGATGTAGTCTAGATTACCTTTATCGTTAATTCGAATAGGTATACAGACGATATAGCTTAAACTCTAAGACTGATATGAATTAGGTGCTTAATATATTCTAATTTCTATAGCAACAATTATTTATTTATAATAAACTGTTATAAACCCCAGGCGTGTGAAATAGTTCAAAGTTTTGATGGTTATCATTCCAATGGTTCTAAATTTTGTTAATTTAATAATAGCGAGTTGAGATAATACTTATTATAGTATAACATTATTTGCTATAAGTATTTGGTTAAAACGCACATTTCCTATTTTTATATTGGTATGTTTTTACTTTTCTATCGTAGGTAGACAGAAACACCATGTCATTAACGATTACTTTAAGTAAGTAGTTTTTACATGGGAGAGTGTAATAATTTATTATTAAGATAATTACACACTTTATTCATAAAAACATGGCGTTGAAGTTTGGAAACGTTAGGCCTTAGACTAAATAAAAAGGTAAAGGTAAAATATACTTACGTGACGATCAATAAAATGTCGTACGTAGGTACCTAAAAGGCTAAGAAAAGAAATGGATTGTAGGATTTTATCCCCTGATATATATTAGTTGAGCAATGATTGTTTTTCAACATTTAATCAATTTATTTGGATGTTCAACATAGCCATCTTATTATACCTTCATGTTGAGGGCCGTAATAAATTCAAGAAATATAATACATTATTTAATATTCTTTAAATGATACTATCGTAGTCTCATTCGGGGTCTTAATTTGATTACATACTTAAAACTTTATATATAGAAGTAATAGGTGCGTCAATTTATATTTAGGACAGCTCTGTCTACCTTTATTCTTTAGTCTAAGGCATGATCCTAATGATGTTGCACGACATGCAGCAGGCAATGCCAGCCATGCGCATTGCTAATGTTAATAATACTTTTTGACAATGAGTAGCTAGGACATTATACAAACAACATTATAGTATTTTATCACACTGGACAACATCTTATTAAATAATATTGATTGTAAAAGTTAAATAATACAACAGATATAACCTTTGTTAAAAAGACAATAAATTTTAGTAGGTAGGTACTTAATAGAAATTTTACCTTGATTCTTATAATACTAAAGAAGAACATTTTAAGGCCTAGAAAGATTGCCTGTCGACATAAAGGGCACACACTAGCAATATATCGTAGACAGCAACAGGTATTATAGCAAATTTGTCCACAGACATAGTTTGTTAGTTCTATATTTTTAATGAAAACAGCTTCAACTGATTCGATGAATCATTACTTTATCCGTTGTCCAGTGTTTAAGAATAATTTATTATAAATTTTTGTATAGGTTGTTACCTTTCTGTATTGTTTTTTATTATCAATTAATAACATTGAACATTTCAACAACAGTTGTACCTAAAGGAGGACGGGCGTCCTGGCCTAGAAACCAATAACTATGATGTGATATGATGAAATCATTGGAAAGGATTTTTTTATGTAGGTACTTTAACGATTGTTATGGCGGAAAGTAGGTATCAAATCGCTGTGCGGAAGCAATAAAATTATAAGTGTTTATTTCATGATTATCATCAATTTTTTGACGTTTAGATTTGACCTATCTTATTCTCACTCATCTTGCTACTAGTGCTAAAGGTGCCAAAGGAATATATATGTACAGAACTCTTAGTGTGCGAGTACAACTAGTACTTAACTCAAGAACTTGATAATTAACATGCAACAAACACATTTTTGTGAATGAAGTCTGGCTTATTGTGCCATAACTTTTTACACACAGCGATTTGGTGCTTCCTGGCATAACAATAGTTAATGGACGTAAATAATCTTTCCAAAGATATATCGCATGTTGTTATTGGTTCCTAGGCTGGCCTCCGTACATTGTTGTCCATCCTCCTTTTAACAAATTCATATATCTCCATGATACTAATTACTTGTACCTAGGTACTTACTAAACAGTCATGTTTTGTGGTTTTTATATAAATTATATCACAACTCGTTTATTTAATTCAATTTGTTTTGACTTCAATACCTTTACCCCCCGTATAAATGTAAAAAACGACTAATTCGAAGCTATACTGAAAATAATATTGGTTATACACATAATATTACCTATGTGCAGTTGTACACATTTCCATAAACAATTTATTATCATAAAGTCTATAAAATATATTATTTTTAATTACTTATATTATATTTTTAGATTATACACATTAATTTATTGGATTTTTATCTACCTAGAATAGGTACACATTGGCCCTGGTTCTTTTGTGCACCGTAACTTTTTATTAAAACACATTTTATTTTTTAGAAATACAGATAAAGATGTAGAATTATGTTGAAGACTGGCGTTAGCGACATTATTGCACCTTGATTAGGTACGTAACAGACACAAGCGTGTAGTTAGTTGCTCTTGTGTTTGTTAGAAATATATTTCAGTTTTTATAATGCCAATGAAAACCAATGACTTAAAAGCCTAGAATTTGACAAAAGCAATTCATTAAATAAAAAGTGGCATGTAAACTGCAAAAGTTTCTAACATTAAAAATAAAGGTACCTTGTTGATTTCATGACAATTATAACCTGACCCGTAAAAACATAATAAAACTAAAACAATTTTAATATGTATATAGTTGGAAGTAAAGTATAATATATAGAAGAGGAACGAATAGAGAACTTCTGAGGTAAGAGGGTTGTGTAGCTATGAATGCTACAATTTAGTTTCTTCTAATGCTCAATCATCATTGGTTCTTTTACAGGCGCCACCTACCTAAATGCCTGCTAAGCTTGTGGTTGACACTTGAATGGCTTTCAAAGCGACATCTTTCGGAACGCTGTGGTACCACAACGCAACAGAGCGGCCGACGTGGTGCTTGGGTAAGCATTATCATCTCTTACATGCATTCTAGTAAGCTTCTTAGATGTCACTAGTAGTAGTTACTTTAATTTTAAGTTGGTAGTAATAACCAATGTGTAGGTATCTGTATGCAAATTATATCAATATAAATATATAATAGGAACTGAAACTTTCACACTATCTATGAGCATGTTTAGGATTACAACTATAGCAGAGTTGTTAATAAATTCACTATTCGCAATCAAATTTTTTACTTCTTATTATCTTTTGATCTACGATTATAACCTAATCTCATGCTAATCATTAGATTCATACCTTCTTCAGCGCCGTATGCTAATAGTTACCTAAGTTATGACGTGGGTATATTAGGGATGCTACTCAAATATCTAAAACCGAAGGTTGAAGTTAGAAAGGATATAGGAATTAGCATAATAATAATATAACAACATACAAAACAGGTGTTGATATATTATTATTATGCTAACTTCCTAGATTATGAAGTACCCTACCAGGTACCCGGTATCCTATTCGAGTCATAATGAGTTACAGGTATTTTCTTTAAAGAATAAATTAAGATCTTCAAGAATTTAGTGTCTAGAGGTCATTCAATTTCATATTATTAGCAAGTAGATATCTAACTGCCGCACTCAGAGACGTTTATGATTACTTAAACTGACACTAAGTAAAGATTTCACAACTCAAACTTTTACTTAGTGACAGTTTAAGTAACCATTAAAGGTCTCTGAGTTCGGCGGCTAGTAGCTACCTAAGTAGATAATACCTATATATTATTGACAGTAATTCTACTTACTATATATATTTTTTAAATACCTTCCTAATAGTTATGACTAGATTTTCCTATTTGATTTTAAGTACCTAGTAATAATTAGGTACCTATGTATTTTATTTCACTTTAAATATAGGGAGGTATATAATATTACCCTCTTGCTCTAGCATGTGGTTAGGTAGGTACTTACCCTATTGAAATGTCTGGTACGTATAGAAAATGTGAAAGGCAAATCAGAAACATAAACACCAAGATTCAAATTTTCAACAATTTGTATTTCCTCACCTTAGGTGAATTCATTAAATAAAAATTTCATTTCTCTTATATACACATTAAATTCAAATTTAGTCAGAGTGTATTTACAAATATTTTAATTAAATAGAATTTAGTAAAAATTAGTGAGATTTAACAATACTTACCTAATTATAACTAACTATATTTTAGAACATTAACAACATCTTTCACACAGGTGAAATAAGATAGCTTAAATAATAACCATACACAAATTTCATAGAATTCGTTCTCATTAATTAATTATCAGGTGAACACCGTATAAGTAAGATATCGTATTTGTTCAAAAGTTCTTTAAGAGTTAGTTATCTACATGAAAGTTCTTGTGATGCGTGGCATCTTAGCACGGGGTTGTATGTAACGTAACAATGCGAGATCGCTCCACCACCCGAACCCGCGGCGGCACCAAGTGGCCGGCAGGCAGTAAAATGGGCATGTCGTAACTCGTAACCTAATACAAACACCGTATATCAATAACTTTAACGTCATGCAACATTATGTAAAATGTGTAAGAATTTAGTCTTTTCCGTTTCAATTTTCACTCAATTGTTTAACATGAATACGCTTCATCATACCTATCTACTCTAGCCTTGTCTATCGGAGACTTCGTCTCTTCTATAACAGTAAAAACATTATAAACTCGTACACCACATTCTATTCGTGCGCAGGCGCATGGTAGCGCGCGCACCGCAAGTTCGTATGGCGCGCGACCGTGCAACAGCGAATACATCCTACAGAGGCTTCGAAAGCTTCGGAACAAGTGGGAACGGCGGGCGGCTCCGCTCTTATACAGTAACGTGCTGCCTTTACTGGACATTTTAGTGCGATGATCAACGAAGACAAAGTTTCACGTTAATCGAAGTGATTACACGTTGACAAAAGTTGTACCGCTCCCATATGTTATAGTTAGCAGGCTGCAGGTGCAGGAGTTAGTAATATTATTGTCAGATTTCTTAAATTCATAATGACCGACGTTACTGAAAGGCCCACCCTGTAGTTTTGTCAACGTTTATCCGGTGACGTTATAACATTCTGTTATAGATCCGGATCCGGTTACGACTGAACTATTTGCTGAATTTTTCTTACTCTAAAAAAATGATCCATATGATGCTTATTTATTATGGATCTAACCAAAATAAATTTATTTTTCATGGAACTAGTGTTTTACAATATTATCATAAGTTGCGAAGGCAGTCCTTTAAAAAATTTTCACATGAACTATTCAAACGACAAAATTAGTATCCTACGACTATTTGTGCTTAATTTTGTACTTAGTGATGAGAAAAACAAAGAGATTTAAACATTCTCAGTTGTCAAACATTAATTTCCGCATTACTTATAAACTCATAAATGGTTTTTGGCCAATAGTTAAACAATTAGAAAATGTTATGGCATTAGAAATAAAACAATGCTAGTAAATCTGTTAAGTAAATAAGCAATACGGTCATCGTATATCTTACGGTCGGCCTGTGACCGCTATCTTTGCCATTTATAGTAGATAGTGTAACATCGTCATCAAAGTTACTGAAATCCAAAAATGAATCTTACACGTAGTTACATCTATACAGAAACTTATGAGTATTATAAATAAAGGGCCTTGGCTACACTTGAAAAAAAATATTAATGATTAAGAGATCATAATTTAAACTACATGCTAAACTTTTACTAGATTAGTCTATGTAATAATACGTACACTATAAAAATATATGCCACTGGGGAAATGTCATAGTGAAATTACGGAACAACTAGTGCACAAGTATAAGAGAGCAACACACGGTGTGAGTGGAAAGGACATTAGTGAAGAAGAAAAAGTATCATATCTCACGTATAGGAAACAGAAGCAGAATTGAGCAAATTTAGTTAAATTAAATATTTGAGCAAGAGAAAATCATGACAGCAGCTGTCGAAACGCATACACAATAAATTAGTAATGCCAGATATTGTTATCTTTAACACAAATCTAAGAGTCGACATTCTCACGTATATACTTTATCTTCGACTAGAAATATAGTATAACGAAATAATTATAGTTATCACTTATTCAGCAGTCGAGTTATACTTATTTAATTACATAATTATGTAAATTAAAACTGCAGTGGCACGTTATAAAGTTAAATTAATGGCACAGTTTCACGTTAGTTTTGTCAATTATAAGAATATTACAAATACCTACTATACTTAAGTAGGAAGTCCTAGAAAGAATAGGTTACCTCCAAAATTTGTCACATAATTAGATATCAATTAGTTCTCGCTGTCGATGTCAAGAAGACGGTTTCAGTCAAGTTATACTTACGTAGTCCATTTTTAACTTTATAATAATTCATAATGTTCACTTGAATAAATATTACAACAACGTACAACTAATCGATAACTTAACAAGAGAATATCTATGTGAGCCACAGTTTAACCTATGCTCTACTCATTGGACTGCCATCATCAGACAGATAGATATGTGTTCACATAATGCCGAGGACGACTAAATATCGCTGCACCACATGAGGCGAGCAAGTTCTCTTTGCACAAAAACGTAACGACACGTACACTGGACACTTTAGGCCACGTCGCTTCGTATCTACGTTTGTTCCCAGTCAGGATTTCAATTACCCTATCTAATTAAATAAATACATCGAGCAAATCGAATCCTACAATAGTTATTACAAATATGTATAAAAAGATATATATAAATTTCAGTGAATTTACAAATGTAGAGTTAATAAAGCTTTGTTAAAGACAATTCATTTACACCTATGCGATGAAATTATTCAATAATTTCAACGTGAAAGTATAAAACAGTTCAATTATCCACGAACGATTCACCACTGGTATCATCGGAGGTGTCGGACGAGGTGTCCGCCGCGCCGACAGCGGCGGACGGATGCTAGAGCGTCGCGTGCGGGTGCTGCTCATGGTGGTGCGCTCCTCCTCCGCCGCCGCCCCGCTCTCGCTTCAGTCGCTGCTTCAGGTGTACCTTCGCGTGTCGCTTCTTTTCATCTGACCGCGCGAATTTGCGTCCGCAGACGTCACACGCAAAAGGCTTTTCGCCGGTGTGGGTGCGAACATGCGTCGTCAGGTGATCTGATCTGCTGAACGAGCGCATGCAGATTCGACACTGGAAAGGTTTTTGTCCCGTATGAATGCGTATGTGCCTCGTCAGCTCATCAGACCGCGAAAATCGACGATCGCAGCCGTCCACCGGGCACGCGTATGGCCTCTCGTGGACGGGGGTCTTACTAGGCCTGTTGGGGTACTTGCGAGGCTTGACCGCAACGAGTCGCAGCGGTTGCGCACTTTGTTGGTATACTTGAGAAAGAATCTCATGACCTTTACTTGTGGACGGGTTATATTCAGCTAGCTGCACTGGTCTATCGCTAGGGCCAGCCGGGCTTAGGTAAGGCTCTCGCTTAGGAAGGCCCGAGGGTCCGGGAGTGGGCTGAGGTGCGCTAGCATACTCCTGCGTCTCCCACGTATGTTGTTGTTGTGGCTGCGGTGGAGGGCGGTATTCGCAGTGCTGGGGTTGCGGGCAGGGCTGCGGCGGTGCGCAGTACGGCTGGCACTCCGGAGGCAGCAACTCGACGCGCTCTTCGTACTCTTGTTGAAAGTATTTGTCAACGCTGCCAGGGCCAGGGCCAGGCGGCAGCAGCCACTGAAGCGGCGGCGAGGGCGCGCGTTTCCCTGCGCTGCTGGCGGGCGGGCCGTACAGTGAGGCGCTTGCGCTGGACGCATTACTGGCGTCTTCTGCACGTGCGCCTGGGGACAGCGATGCTTCATGCTTATGTCGCCGAGGTGAGCATCCTAGCGATAGCTCATCGCCTGGTAGTGTACCTGCAACAATGTAAAAATAACTCCATTGTTATTGCTGACGATAATACGTTATGAAGGATCGAATTAAACGTGATAAGAATCATCAATCCATAGTCTTATTTTTTAAATTGTATAGATAGATAGGCATAACTATTGTAAATAAACTTTCATATCACCTTAAAATAATTAAGCATTTAGTTTGGAATGTTTGTTTTAAATTAATTTGTTGATAATATATTTTTGCATGTTAGTGGTAGTCGCACGAGCGGAAGAGACAACGCCACGCGGCGTCGATAACGAAGGAAGTCGATAAGTGCGTATCACTAACCTATCCGGAGAAGAACCGAGCGATCGTGTTGACCATTAACCCTCACCTATTGCGAACCGTTCCGATATAGGTAATTGTTCCTTAACTCAATTTAACACGACCCAAGTAGGGAAGTACTTCGATATATCGGTATATCTCGCCTATTTTAACTCAATTTGCTAAAAAAATATTATTCGATTATTATAATATGGTGTCTCACTGTCGGGTTCGAGGTCACTTAATTTAGGTTTAAAAATATGTTTTTGAGTTTCAGTGAGATTTAAGATTAACCCCTATTTGTTATTTAATTTCTAAACAAATTTACTTCATTATTACCTATTATAGGTACCTACATTCCTCAATATTCTAACCTAAAACTTGAACGGATTACTTATGTATATAGCTATCACCTTACTAGGTACTAGTTCCTAATGCCACGATGTATTATTGTAATATTTAGTGAATTAGTTTAATTATTTCTAGGCTTTAGAAAAAAACATTTTTTGTACCTACTATGTAGGTATATCAGTTATATATTAGGTTCTAGTTTAAAGGAAAATAAATATCTGTACCATTGGCCACAAGTTAATAGCAGATAAATTTACCAGAATACTTTAGTTAATTCAAGGTAATGCTTAATTGTTTAATTGATTTTCATTATAATAATCTAAATAGGAGCGTATCCTATATTAGGACCCAATTGGAGAGCACAAAGCGACTTTGAATAGATTAAGAAGGCTTTTGCTTCACTACAATATGTTTTGTTATTTTACCATTAAAATATATTAAGTAAGTATATATATTAATACCTAACTATTATTTGCTACTTATTTATAAATAGGCTTTTGTAATTGTAACGGTTCAGTGTCATTAATGTAATTTTTGCCGAAGACTTGCGACTTTGCCGAAATGCAGTTTCCGCCGCACTCAGAGACGTTAATGATTAATTAAACTGACACTATGTACAGATTTCACAAAGGAAACCTTTACTTAGTGATAGTTTAAGTTACCATTAATGGTCTCTGAGTTCGGCGGTTAGTCAAATTAAGAATTAGCAAAAAATTCAAATTAGGTACCTTTACCATTTTAGTTACCTTTTGAAAAAGACGTAGGCATATTCAATAGTAGGTAAATACTCACTCGGTTAACTACTTTATGGCTTTCCCAGTAGATAATACCTTAAAAAGTTTATTTACCCACACTGATATCACCAAAATCTTGAATTTATTAAACAACGCACTTAGAAATATAGAGGACGATTAATGAACGCCAAAGCCACCGGCGGGTGCGTGGCGGCCGCCGCCGGCCGGCACCTAAATACACAAGGAAAGCTCCATTCAGCTTCAAGTATCGATCCAAACATATGACACGAGCCGCTAAACTTTCCATTTCACTTTAACATTTCTGAACACTGGAACTCGAACCGGGACGCGTGAACTTATATCTCTACCGCAGCTCTATAGCCGAAGATATCGCGAATACCGAATAGCTTTTCACGGAAGCAAGAGCACTGCAAATCGTGAAGGGCAGCGAAAGATATTCCGATTTCGAAGGACAGCGCATTGTTTATTTACAACGTTATCGGTTGGCGGCCGGCGGGGGCGAATATCGCCTACGGGAACAGGACCAGCGTGCGGTAGACGGTGATGGCATGGACTCGCACCTGATATCGTCGGTGGCTCGAGCAGCGTCGGGAAGAAGGCGGGCAGGTCCGATGTGGTGACGGGCGTGTTGAGGTCGGTCGGCGTGCCGGAGGAGGGCATCGGCACCGGCGCCGGCTTCAGCGCGCAGTCGAACCCGAGGGCGCCCACGTCAGCCAAGGAAAGCAGGTGCGGGCCGGCCGGGTGATCCACATCAGTGCCCATCCCGTCCGGCACCACCTGCTCCTCAGCCCATGGGCCGAGTGGTATTACGAACAACGCCAGCGTGAAGACGGCCTCTCGCGTGGCCGGTGCGAAGGGGACTGGCGCCGCGCGACCCCGCGTCGCAGTTTTATCAATGAAGCCGCGGTCCCATATTCGGTAGCGGCGCGCGCACCTCCGCCAATCGCGCGGCGCGCTGCCCCCCCCGAGGCTGACGTCACCGCCCGACGCCGCCTACCGCCCGCGCCGCCCCCCCGGGCCGCCCGCCGCCCGTCGCCCTCCGCCCGCTCCCCAGCCGGAGCCTCCGAGTTCCTCCTGCTCCTAGTAACTTGGCACACGAGCCTCCTGGCTATCTCCTTACATAATTATGTACCTACGTTACGTTTATCAGACTTATCTACTCTTATTGATGATTTTTGTGATACAAATTTTAATTATGCGAAAGAATACCATTTCGCTATAAAGCACCTAGTAGTAGTACCCACATTGTTTACTCCAATTTTTCCTGTGTGGTACCTATTGTTTTCTTATGTTAATCTTCTTAGCATAATTAGATACGTTGGTTCATTATTGTTGATTTAGCAGGCAGAATATATATTTGTAATAGCTGTGCCCGCGACTCCGTCCGAGTTGACATTCGGAAACAGCAAAATTATTTTAATATATTAGCTAAGTTTGAGCGGATTCTATTTAGTAGTTTTTACGCCAAGCCGTCTATTTTATTACATGTATGTAAAGATTGAGGTAACTTTTTTTGTTTGTGAACCGATTCAAACACTAAATGTTATTGGAAACTCGCAACAATACATCAGTGAATAACGCATTCAAATCGGTTCAGTGGTTTCTGAGATTAGCGCACAGACAAACAGACAGAAAACTATATTTTGTGCTTCGGTAACTTAATTATGGAGTGTATAAATTGTTTTTCTTTTTTAATATTGAATGTACAGACACGGGTCGTTTACGATTTTATTATATGTATAGAATAGATATAGATTGAGGTTACGTAAAGGTAGTGGGACCCGCCGTGACGAGGCGGGTCGGGACCTGTCGAGGGATGCAATGCAGTGTAGCGTGCGCAGATCCCGGGACCCCTGGCGTAACAACCTGGAGTTGAAGCAGGGAGCTAGAATATTTTGACATCCAGAATTTACAATTCATTGAAATTTTACATTTTAACCCAACTAATAAAATAGTACCTGTTTATGACACATAAAATTTTAAATAATATATATTATGCAAATAGTGTTCTTGTCTCTTCAATAATGAATGTTATTTATTATTTAACGTGCCGTTTAGATTATGATTTCGAAGATAAGTAGAGTTTTATGTTCAGGTGATCTACATACTGTGTTAATATTATCGAAATATACCTATTTTTATTACTCTAAATGATTAAATACAAATTTAGTGATGTAAGTATAATACTACAGCTAATAAATACTAAGCTATTTAAATTCAATCTGTATCTGTCGCTTTTAATTTTATAACGTCTCCAGTAATATATGAAAGCCATATCGTATAATATTATTCAAACCAAATGTTAGTTGGAAATTCTTGCATTGTGCTGTTAAGTAGTTAAAAATGCAAAATAACACTTTTTTTATATTTTACGTTCGTGTATCATACAATCTTATCATTAATGAATTGTAGGTTACCAACCTGAGTGATTATTTTATGATCGTTGTGTATACCTAAGTGATCAACTAATTAATGGGTTGTATTACCTAACGTATGGTTTGCAGTAATTACCAATCGTTAGGTGTAGGTTTAGCTAGTGGGCGCGGTGACCGGAAGCATTCAAAATCAAGAAAAATAACATTACATAGTATGTATCTACTGGAGCTAGATAAATAGATAGGCATCGTGTAAAAACGAGAGCAGACTATAACCGATGACATATTAGGCACGTTACAATTATCATGATTGTCACAAATGCAGGTCTTGGATATTCACTGCGGCTTAAAAACAAACGACATACGAATAGCTTAGTGCAAATCTATTTGGAATCAGTGTCGCATAGTTGGTACAGTGTAGGTACTGTGTGTGGTACAGTGGAGCTCTGGACTCCTTACAAATTGAAAATGTAGCACTGCCATATTTGCTTTCTGAGGACTTAAGAAATTCTATGACTATGTTCTCCATTTGGAATGAAATAGAAATACATAATTTAATAACTGGCTAAACCAATGCTCTGAATATCCAATGTTATAAAATATAACCTCTCTAGGAGGCCTTTCACAACATACCTATTGCGAAAACGTTATAGGAACTAAACTGAACCTCATTGATCGATATTAATGCAATTGTTTTGGTGTCATTTAGGATTAGAATCCCACACGGAATTGCATCACAAAAGAATTGCTACTTAAAAGGTTAGGGAATCCTATAGCTTCTTGTCTTTTGAATAAAAAATTGTTAGGAACAAAATATTTTTTTAGTGTTGACTTAGTGTCTTGGGGCGTCAGATATTTTCCACTTTTTTTTCTCGCACCGAATTCTAGGAGACATGTGACTGTTCAATTGACTTTTTTCAAACCGAAATAAACCATGCCTCTTTAATTACTAGAGTTCTAGTCAATAGATATACCTATAATTGCATACAAAGTATCTATGTATATGTACAAAAAACGGCTCAAGTTTTGCTAATACAAAACCAACCGTTCAGTCTATTTTTGACGGATGCGTGAAATATGAAATTATGTTTTCATAAACACCCAGACGAAGGTATTTGCGTGAGGTAGGTATAATGTATAGATACACGGTCACTCGCCACCTCATTAGTTTTAACGTCTGCTCATTTTATTATTGACTCGGACTAAATTTTTGAGGTAAAATTTGTCTATGACTATAACATTTCTCATATAGTATTTTCGGCTAAAATTTGAGAAATGAATTAGGTAGTTATTTGTTTATTTTTTGTTCTAGAATTAGTTTCGTCCAGGATAAATTATGTTTATGACAATAAGTTGTTAAAGTCCTCGTCGTTAGACTTCGAATAACAAGACAAAATGTATCTCAAATGTAGAACAAGTAATGGCAAGTAGTGTAGTGCGAGCATGTGCGGTGGCAGGACAATGGCCGGAGCGGTGTGCGTGGTGCCGGTGGAGTGTCCGAGACACGCCGACGCCCGATTGGGCCCACATGCAGTCGTTCACGCTAACCCAATTATCGCGTAACGGAGACGATAAAGAAAAATAACAAACCCACGATTTCACCGCCGTCTAATTATAGCGCGCTATTTGTGGGTGCGCGGGCGCAAGCGGCATAGCGTGGCCGCGATGTCAGGGCTATTCCTGGCCGTCAGCTGACGCTCCTGCGCCGTCGTCGCGCCGCTCATGCTCGTAAACACCACGCAACCGATTGACGTAAAATGCGAACAATCGAGTTTTCAGCAGGTGAATCACGGGATGAAAACGTCTCTGCGGGAATCTTGCTATAATTAACTTGACTGCTTTTGGTTTGGACTTCGGAGGCGGGGTTCTATTTCGATACGTTACTTCAATATCGCTGTCTATTTCTATCTTGCTACTATTTGTTTCTTCTAGATTATAATTCACGCTTTCGTGTCTGTGAAGAACCAGTCATATGACTTTCTAGGATGCGATGCTTGTTGTTTGGTCTCTACCTTTATGGCTTTAAAGATGTAAGAAATATTTTCTACCTTTTATGCTTATCTTACTACCTTACTGTACCCACCTACTATGTTAGATGAATAATTGAAATTCTTAAGTACGACACGACCTTATAAGTCTGCCGCATGAATTGAACTTTTCTTTATCTCATTTTCCCAGAGTAGTACTCTATGTCACATTACAAATAGAATTATTTTTCCCGACAAGATATCTTCGTATATCATGTGGAGTGTCGTAACATGTCACGGTAAGTATCGTTGCAGTTATTTTTGCCGTGGGATAAACAATTTTTATTTATGTATAAACAACCAAGTGACGGCTTCTAACGGCCACTGTCTGGCTGACCAGTGTGTGGACAGACAATGCATTCGCTATGTGTCAATGTCTCAACTGTTTCTACTGGAGACTATGCTGACTATGTTTGTGTTTTTGTTACTAGAACTTTAAATATGCATTTTGGTTATTTTGTAGACAACAAATGGTGCATAGGAATTGTACCTAAGTATTTGAACTTCGACTAATAAATAAGCTAATAACCTAATTGTAGTGATGTCTCTAAAACTGATTACGGATACTAACGTACCTACTGTAATAGCAAACCAGCCCCTGTTTCCGTTTTCTTTAGTTTTATTTTGCAAGAAATCGTCGTAGAAATATTCTAGTCAGTGAGATATATACTTATTTATGACAAATTGTGGTAACGAACCACAGATTATTTTCCATTAACACTGTCACTTTGCCTGAGGAACTTCAGAGACTGTCTGATTTGTAATCGTACAACCTTAGGCTATTAAATAATATAGACGAAGTCTCAAGAACAAGCAAAGTTAAGCATTAAAAGAGGTGCCGGCTTGTGTAATATACGCGAATTACGCACACATAGACAGATAAGAGGTGCCGAAACGTTCAGTGTCACGCAGACCGCTGTAAATTTAAGTGCCGTTTAATGTAAAAAAATAATATTAAAATGACGTCGTGTGACGCTAAACATTGTAAAAATAATAGCACTGCTCATAAAAAGGCCAATGGAGTCACTTTCCTCAAGAAAGTAATGAATTTTAAGCGTATTTATAATATGTTAAAGGAACATGATTAGGTGACGTGAGGCATCAGTGTTACATGGTAATAATTTAGAAGTTTCCGAAAAAACGGGGTAAATTTCCAAATGGGTGTGATCCTGGTGGCTGCTATGCTTTTTTGACTTCCAAGAGACTTACTACGACAAAATGAGTTAATTACTATTGTAGGAAAAAACGGAAACGCCGTTTAATAAGGACTAAAAGTTAAACGGAGGATTGTGTTGTTCCTAGTGTTAATAAATGATTTACGTTTAAGTTTCTGAGTATTATAGTATCTTTTACTTTAACATCGTTTTATTTTAAGTGCCCTTTCTAACTCAATTGTTTAATTTGATAAAGTATAAGTTATATTGCTATCAATAATAAATTTATTTACACGCATAATCAAGTTGAGAATCGAGAAAAATTAAATGTATTACAGGGTAGAAAGGTTTTATCTAGCAGCATTCCATCGCTGTCCAGGTCACACTTAATCAAAAAAATGCTTCACTTCAATGTTCAATGAGGTTTTGTCTATAATAGTCTAAGCGTACAACTTATAAGATAGACAGGCCACCATCGGACGTGTAGGTAGTTGCTCCAACGCCCTCCTCGACATATCATTGTCACAGTGACATCGAGTAAACACTTGTGTTATAAGCTGTAGTATTAGAAAGTCGACAATGAGAACGACCTACCGCTGCCGTTTGGCGAGCATGTGTGAACGCTGGGCTAATAATAAGCGCTTGTGCTGCAAATGCAATTCTAGGTGACGATGCCACGCCGCCGGCGACTATTAATAAAACTGTTACATTATCTTTTATTAGTCCTATTGATGAATCATGATGAATCTATTGCAACTCTGTAACACGTCTAAGAATGTAGATCAGATATGCTACTATCAAAATAACTTTTTTGAATTGCTGCTTTTATAAAAGCTGATGAATATTACGGTTTTTTGTAGCTCTAATAGAAAATATAATTGGTCAAGACGAGCAAATAATGGTATTTAAATAACGTGCCAACCCCAATGAACGAAGTGTTAACCTAAATAGGCTTATATTAAATAATTCCACCTAATACATCTTAGTTGGTAATAAGGGAAGCCTTGTAAAAGAGAGGTAGAGGTGGTAAGAGTTGGTAAATTTCACGTTCGAGTACCTGAAGTAGGTACATCGATCAGAGGCGCCCGCATAGGTATGAACCTTCCACCCGTTGACCGATAACGCGCGCTAAAATAACGTGCAGTGACGCGAAAGTAATGTTGGCACTCGTCACGTCCAGATGAGCTGGTTCGGTAACCGCGTCACGTCGCTCTCATGCTTATAATTACGCTTCCATCGATCAACACTCGAAAACTCTAATCTCTTGTAGATTTATCACTAGCTCGCTGACGTACAGACACCCTAAAGAGCAAAATGTTTATCGCACTACATTTATAGAACTGTGTAATCGTTGTTAGATCGTAATTTGTACGCATTTACGTAGTCACCGCGTATGCGCTGTGTGCATTATTATCATGATGTAATGTTTGTGATGCTTCAATATATTTAGAATGTTATCTGTGCCATACGTTTTTCATAAATACCTTTTAAGGATTTGTGAACTATTTTATCGAATAGGTACAAACTTTTCAAACAAATTAGGAAAGACGAATGAGTGAAGTTATTATTCGTATGACGCTCCATTTCCACTACCCATGCCACTATAAACGACATAAATACTTTCTTGTTAAATTATCCTGCTTATTATGTAATTGCTAATCATGTAATTTTAAACAACAAAATTGCAGAGTGCTGAAATATCATGTTTAATGTTTCTCTGGACCTTTTACGTTTCAATATAATTAACGGAATTTCTGAAAATTATGAATAGAGTAGTGAGTAGCTAGAAAGCGACCCCCTAGGTCGTGGTGGTGTTGACGTCACGCTCCCCCTCTCCCTCAGCGCCACCCCGAGTAGCGGAAATTATCCGGGTGACGCACGACATTTACGCCACACTCTTAATTTCCGATAAACAACTCGAGTGCAGATGAGCTATCAGATCTGTACTACATATCACACATACATAAAGTCACGCCTATTTCCACGACGGGTAGGCAGAGACCACGGATTTCCATTTGCTACGATCCTGACATACTTCTTTCGCCTCATTCACTCGCATCACATTCCTCATACACGCTCGTCGGTTAAGGGTACTCCTCACTTGACCCTTTTGTAGAACATCTCCGATCTGGTCCAACTATGTTCGCCGAGGTCTTCTATCACACATGTCTTTCTTGATATTTTGTATGGCAAACGTCATCCTCGCAAAATGTTGACATTATCGAAAGTGCAAAAAAGGATATTCACAAATACCACGGTAGCGTTTTATACTAATGTATGGCCAATGTAATTATGTTATTCATTACCTATAGGTAAACAAGTTTCTAAATCGATAGGTACCTAGGTACTTAAATAAACGAGGCTCAAACTAGCGGCGATATAAAAATGTAAAGACGTGGTGAACTATGTAGGTAAGGGGCAGACGATTGAAAAAGAGATCAGCATGACAGTATGTACTTCAATCAAAAGAACGGCATGAAAATAATTGGCGTAATACTAGACAGTAGGTAATTTATCGAAACGTAATTTGAGACACAGCAGCCTACCTACGCTATGGAACGCTATTCTGTCTAGAAAGATTCCTTCCGCTGAAACTTTAGGATTGTATTTCATTTCATATTCACTTGAATAAATAGGTAGGTAGGTACTTACCGTTTCGTCACCGTAAAATAATGTAATAGGATAGGGTTAAAATAAGAATTCAGTAAATTTTAAATTATTTATCAGTGTGTCGTCATTGCAACAAGTGACAAAAATTTGTAGAAGGTTTTATGGGCAGCATGCGTCAAGCGATCACCTGTTGATCAAGCGCTAACATTGCCCTTGTGCGGTAACCTTAGCCGGGGCCGCGCAGCGCTGCCGCTCGCGATCGATATCAATGACGTACGGCCTCATTCATAAATAGGGAGGCACCCTTCCTCGGAACTCAGTTTCCCCACCTTCCCCACTCCACGGATTCCAGTGAAATCGTGGTAACTTCATGAATGGCGCGCACACATATAAATTTAGTAATTTGCGGTCGGCGTCATGATGTTTAAACATGGAATTGATCTTTGTATTGCACAAATATGACAATAATAGTGCCTACCTGATGCTTATTACGACGATAAGGTAAATATTGTGTTTTAGTTGCAGTTTATTGCGCCATAAACAGTGGGGTGTATTGAAGCAGTTGTTTTACCTACTTGAGGAGTAGTTTAACATACAATATGGTCCGTATAGTGCTTATAGATGTAATGTGTGTGAGATGGTGGTTGATGTCGAGATGTGCATGCACTGTGCGTGGGTGCGGTGCGATTTGACACGCGCGCGCGACACTTGCATTCGCAATCAGTGCACTTGCACACGTCATGCTGTAGAGATCCGTCTCTCTCATTGTTTTGACAATTACTTACCTACTGAATATTTTAATAACGTCAAGATCAACTTAGTGCATTCCGTTTTAGTTTCTACGAAATCTTTCTTTTAAGACCTTCGAACTCTCTGTTTTAAATTACAAAAATCCCCAAAAGGCTATAAGGAATTTTATAATTATTGTATAAATACGTTCTTTACCGGAATAGAGATTATTAGGTTATAATCGATGTTTCTTTCTTTTGAACATATCTTGGTTATGTCTTATACGTAGCTTCGCCGGTCATGCGAGCTCAACGCCTTCTAGATGTAAATTTTTAACGCAACCACAAGATAATATTATAATTAAGTATAATTTAATTTTTATTAACATGCGACTCATGTGCTTTCGATGTGCGTGTTCAGCTGTAATGTAATCAGCGGTGCGCACGCGTCTCTTATTTACGGCGGATTACGCGCGCAATCAACTCGCGCGTACAGAAAGAATACGGACTTGTGGACCACGACTCTGTCCTTATGTCGTAAAGTACAATGAATCATTTATGATAGGTACTCGTTTTATGTAAGTTTTTACTTTTTTTTAACTAGGTTTTCACAACTCGATTGTATGGGGTTTATTAAATAGGTTTTAATGGTATTACTAGAACGTACGAAACTTTTCTTTATCTTGAAGGCTACGTATTTAGTTACAGACTTTTCGAGTTACCTAAATTTACAGGCTTTTCTTAAGAACGGTGTAAAAGCGGACTCTTGGTAGGTAATAAGCTTACGCGTAATCATCTTATAAGATTTTTTCATGTCAGTAAACTATTACCTACCTAAAATTTCGTTTGTTTTTTTACAATTTATAATTCTATATAACGAGTCAAATCAAAAACTAGTGTTTCCGTGTATTCCACCGTAGAGTAGTGGCCTCTGGAGTGGCCGTGGCAATGGGATCGCTATCGATTCGCTTCACCTGGTGAAGAGCAGCGTCCGACCATGGCTGGGGGCAGCACGCCACTAAAAGTGATCGATGATACGTCCTTGAACCTGCTTCCTTGTACCGCGCATGCGCTTTTAAATGTCGGACGTCATCCCGTGACCATGGCCACGAAACACGTGCCTCACCACCCTCCCCTTGCCATTACCTCCCCTACTCACCCTCCCCGCCATTCATCCCGACTTTTGCGGCAATGCCTCACAGCTGGCAGCTGGTTTTATTCATCCTCAACTCTGCCATTTCTTATCGATTCTGACCTTTTTAAGACAACCTGTTGAGTTCAGTTTATTGTTTTTAGGTGATAACGCAGAAGTCCATTCTCCTACAATGTTCCATTCGGCTTTAGGTTAAATCTTTTAACATTTAAACATTTGTAGTAAATATGTAGGAGAGAGTATGTGATGGCTGTCTGTCCTGAATGTTCTATAAATTGTTACAGTTAACGTGTTACGAGTAAACAATATGACACGTATGTGTTACCTCGGGTGGTAGTCGTGTATGAGTTAGCGTTGCAATGCGACATTGAGAACAAGCTTGCGACCACGCAGGGCTACGTATGAATGAAGTTGCCGTGGGCGGCACATCGCGAGCGTGGCCCATTCATTCATTACTTCGGAGGCCATTCCTCATGAATAATACCATAACCAAAACTGTCAATAAAGTTAACTTTGTTGTGACGTTGCAACATTGTTTGCATCACCTGATTTGTAACTTCTCAAAATCTATTGTTATGAAGTTTGGACGTACAGAGTTACGGACTGGAAAGTAACGTAATAGCCTCGAAATAAACATGAATTCTTGCTTCTGAGGAAAATTTAACAATTACGTGATTTGAAAAGTTAAGCTACTATGCTAAGAGCGGTAAAAAACAACAAGTTACGAGTGTTCTAAGTGTTAATGCTACATAGAGCTCTTAATTCAATCTATAATGGCTCCGATTGTGTTGAGTTCATTCAAATTATTGCAAAAGAAAACAATTGGTGACAAAAAATGATTCTAAAACATTCATAAAGTCGAAAGCAAAAGTGACGTAGTTCATGTGGAAGTCGTTTCTAGGCAACTCATAAACAAGGTTTTGTTCAGTAAAAGGAGTTGTGGCGTAGGAGTCAAGGTAAGGTCTGCAAGTTTGAAACTGGCGTGGATTAGAACCATTGTTCCCGCCAACACACTAACAGAGCCGTTGCCTTCGGCGTCTTAGGGAACATCTCTAACTAATTTCGCGGCATTCATATTTTTTGTCGATTTTATTTTGAAAAAATTGACATGTTTTGATTTGATTTTTGGCAATGCCGCCTACACGGTCGTGCATGTTCTGCAGTATTGGTAGGTACGTTGTAAGTTTTATTTGTGACTTCGACCTCTTTGTATCTGCTTATATCTTGCTATATGCTTGTATCTTGTTATACCTATCTGTATGCCTCTTATTCATAAACGAGGATCATACCGGTACTAACTAAACCCCATTATCTATTGACATCTCTATTCTATGATATGTAAACGATAGTGACAGGTATAATTTAAACCTTGGTTTAAAATTGTATTTTTTATGGATAAGGAGGTAAAGGAGTGTACTTATTCTACTAGTAGTAATTAGTTGAAAAACATTGCTTACGCAGTATTTTTTTACGACTTTTGCAACTACTTAAATTATAAATTTATGAATTAACTAACAGAGACGTCAATATATCAGCGCTTTCAAATCAATTTAGGTTTCTTAAAGAATAATCATAGTAAAATTTGTAGCGACCTAAAACAGCGTATGAACATAGATTTAGAAGTAAAATACCTAGATGTAACTGTTCTTTCTACAAACAAATATATTCGTTTTATAGAAGATAACAATCCGTTTAGCAATTCAACAGCTAATTTCTAAGTTTTTTTTTCGTCAATCATTCTATCACACACCAAGTTATTCCATTTATAAATGTAATTTATGTATTTCTTATAAATAAATAAGTAAGTTAGCAACATAATTATTATCTTAGCCTGATAACTCATATATGTATGTACATACCTATCCAAGGACTGCCAGTCACAAGCACTCTTAAGCTTTACTTACTTGCTGTTCCAATTCATTTATTCATAGGCTACTTCTTTAAATATTGCAATTTATTTCTCTTATAGCTATTTAATTATTCAATTCATTTGATCCAAAGTTGAGCTCCCTTGCCTAACAAACATACATACATTCGACTCGTATGGCTTATGAAAACAGGTGTAGCGTAATACAACTTCTCACGAATTGTACTGAGGCCTAATATATATATTATATATAAGCGATCGATACATTTTATGTAGGTACCTAGGTAGGTAGGAAATTAATTAACTGGACTTGTTGAATTGGTGTATTGTATGTCCATCTAAACGATAAATCAAGAAAAAATGGCGCCGGCTAAACCGCGTATATTGTACCTATGGACCGGCATTACCAACGTGGAATAACGTTATCCAATAAATAAGCATCGATAAACAGTTTAAACGTAAACAACTCTGCATAAAATTAACTATTTTAAGTTTGGTCGGAGTACTAAAAATACGATTTAAATGTGGATTTTATGCAACAACCGCTTATTTCCTCATTATATCACCCTTTATGACTCACTTCAGATCCTAGCCTAGAAGGCAATGCCAGGTTTCAGTATTTTATTTATTTCTTCGTTGATTTGGGTTCCTACATTATTGGTACTATTTTATAGGTAGGTGCCTAGTTATACGAGAAAATAAATAAGTATTAAATGAATTTCTGCCTGAATGAAGAATATAAGTTAACCGCAACAACGGTTTATTTTAAATCATCATTACTTACCTAGAACTGTGACTGTGTTGGTACATGTACATGTTGGTACATGGTAAAGTTTATTTGTCATGATGTAAATTTTATTAATGGTGAGCTATATCGGGCAAAGCAATTAAAACTTAACATAAGACAATAATAGTGACCAGTCTTGTTGACCTGACTCGTTGCATCGCTTTTGGAATTGTAATTAAGGACCAAGAACAAACCAACAGACTATGAATATAATCAATTGTTACAACTCTTCGCCATAAGCTTCTTTCCATCTATGTAGGGGTCAGCATACCGTCTAATCCAACAGATGTCGATGTCCAATTCTGATTATATTCGAAGAAAGTTATATACAGTGTGTCACGGAAACCCTATCCGATCAAAAACGAGGTTGTTTAGTATTCGACTATGAACATCTTTTACTACGGGGCCAACACTGAAATCAAGAAAAAAAATCAGCTGTTCGATACATTTATGTACACTTGACTCCACAAAATGTATGGAACAGCTGACTTTTTTTTCTCGATTTCAGTGTTGGCCCCATAGTAAAAGTTGTAAAACACTGTAGGTATATATAACATATTTAACAAGCCTCCTGCCCCCTTACCATGAACTTTTAAAGCAAGATAGGTTAAGATGTGGAAGCGAGACGCCGCTACGTGCTGTGTAATGCTGCAGGGGCTTATCATCTTCGTCAAATTATATACTGCCTAATAGAACTGTTAGATCCATAATATTTTTCAAGATATTTTTATTACATGTAGTAGGTAAACGATGTAGTGGGTACGTAAAAGGTAGATACTGGATGAGTTGTCTGTATAATAAATTACAGATAGGATTCGTACGTTTCTGATATCAAACCGTTTTTTGATTAGCAATGCCATAACAGGTATTGATAGAACATATTTGTTTTTAAGCGCGACGTTTTCATACCTAGTTAATGTTACTATCTGTTATGGCTCATTTAATCATGACGGTGTTAGTTAATGTAAGTGGAGGTTGCGCACGCGCCGGGCGGTGCGCGGTTGCGAGTTGCGACCGACCGCGCGACCGGCAGACGTGCGCGCAGACTCTCGCACCGGGACGCTAATTAGATAAACGAGCCGTGTGGCGCGGGGTCCCGACCGCAATTACGAGTTGCGCTGCAACCCGTAAATAATCAACGATATAGGACGCCACTTGTGTCTGACTCACTTATGTCGGTCACCAATTACAATTACCCAACGGACAGCTAGCTACGAACTGCTCTGTCTTACGATCATTTTGTGGAAATATGAATTACAGACATCGCTCGATCACTAGTATAATCGTCGGCAATTCTAGCGGCTTAATGCGGTTGTTTCAATCTTTAAGAATTACAGATTGACCAAATGACATTATCTAATATTATTTTGTTGTACCTAATATATTTTCACCGTAGATACTGATTCTGAATATGATTTATGGCGGTACTTTGGAGCAAATCTGTTAAAGAACAAAATAAGTAGTTACCTTTGAATTTCATCGCATATCTGTATAGTTTCAGTAGTAAGCTAGTTTTAAATAATTATAAATCTGAATAACTTTATAACTGCGTTGTGTATGAGGTCGTCAGGTTTCCATTATCCATTATCAGGAATCAGGATGAAAGTACTTATACCGATATACTGACGTACCTACTAGGGTGACTATAATTTTAATTATAAACCAAACCCTTGCCTTGACTAAGGCTAGTCCTCCTTCCTATCCCCTCACGATACTAATTCACAATTATATTCACTATTCAAGCTCAATGCTGATGTGTGTCAAATTACGAATTGCTGATAGTATCTTATTCGTTTTTAAATAAAATATGATATCATTATTTTTATCATGTTTTATTCTGAGTGTACCTAATTACTAACATTTAATAGAGCAATACAAAACCGTTATAGTTACGTAATCAAGATTAAAAAGTCTGAAAACATTATCTTTAAACAGTAATCAGATTTAAAGCTTGCTTCTATTTCGCGTTATTCATGATCGTTGTTGTGCAATACACGGAAGTCTGCAAAAGCATTCTACGCCGCTCTTAATGAGTTTCTAAGACTGATGACATGTCATTTTGCGGAAGCAAAGAGTACTTTGCGTTACAATAATTTACTGGTGACAAGGTCGCGACGCTTAAGAGTATTGGCTGCAGCATTATGTCTGTTAATTTGTCCAGTATTCATCTAAACGGTCAGGGTCTTGCTCTTGCCCATCAATTAGAGTATCCGTTTTTTTTGTTAATCCGTTTATTACATTAGTCTTCCTTTGGGAAGTGAGACAATGAGTCAAGTCCGAGGGCACGCGCCCGACATGAAGACAATTACTTTTTGTGCGTTAAGCGAATCACAGAGGCTAAGTTAATAACACATGAGTCCATGTGTATGTCATGTCAGGATTAATGATCGGGTGTTTGACCGCGAACCGAGCTTTACGCACAAAGGGTATAAACAGGGGGTAATTTTATGATCAAGAATTTTAAGTTTTGAAAATAGGTCATTGAATTCACAAAAGTTATTAAAAAGTTATTATTTCTTATTAATTCTTACAACAATCAATTAAATACACAGGATAACACGAATCTCTTAAATTACAGTATATTTTTTTAAATAGTCTAAATGTTCGTGTAAAAGTTTTAAGTAGGTATTATTGAACAACTCTTGTATCTAATCTTTAAGAGCGTGTCGCGTGCAACTGTTTTCGTTTAGAAAAATAGGGCGATTGCACAAAACTTAAAACTAGTCAAACATTGGCTCTCATCCAGTTTTACAACACTGATACTATTAAACTGTCGTCTTGTAGTTTCTAAAAGAAATGTAGAGTCGAAGATGAATGCTACAGTAAATGTCTACAAATATCTCAATATTAGAATAATACAATTAGAATAATACAAAAGATTTCTTGTTTATATTTTGCATATTCAGTAAAATAATTTAAACATTATTTGCATGACTTTTTGTGTCATTTTTGCATGTTGCCCATGCTAAGCTTAAATCTAAATTGATAAAGGAAACTTGAAAAATGATGGACACGAGCAGGACTTGAACCTGCGACCTTCGCCATACCGTGGCGATGCTCTAACAAACTGAGCTGAATGGTATGGCGAAGGTCGCAGGTTCAAGTCCTGCTCGTGTCCATCATTTTTCAAGTTTCCTTTATCAATTTAGATTATTTGCATGAGTTATCTATATATTCCTATACTTTTATTTAATTTTGATATAAGTGCTGCGATATCTAAAATGTCGTTTTTCTTACACGTTGAATGATAGGGTAATGTGCCGTGTGGTATCCAGCCTAGAATTGACCACCCCCTTTCCTCCTGTGGGTGTCGTAAGAGGCGACTAAGAGAAAATCAAGAAGATAGGCAGCAGTGTCTTCTGCAACTTGACAACCAACTCTGCGATCCCCAAGCCGCTTGCCAAGCGTGGGGATTATGGCAACCTCCCCCCCCCCCCTTCTAAAAGTGGGAGGCCTTTGTTTAGCAGTGGACGTCTCCCGGCTGATGACGATGATAATGAATGGAACATACTAAAATAAAGTTTTTATATTATATATCGCCTGAGTTGTTTATATCATAATTCTATTTGTTTTGGTCAAAAACAAAATTCAGTGGCTAGTTTAGTTTATTACGACACAAAATCGGGACGCATTTCTCGCGCTCACAGGAATTTCATACAAGATTTTAATCAAGTTGACGGTGCGTATGTTGTTATTCGTCTAGAGATATTCTGCAAATTTTGTGGGAATTCAGAGTGTTCGTATGCCAAGATGCAAACTTGGATTACATTTTTGTTGGATTCGCAACAACTCAGGAATCACAATCTGAAGCTTCGCCAAGTGGCTGATTATTTCCGGCTTCTCAACAACATTTGTCGAGATAATGTGGTTTTATTAATTTACTTTGGCTGAAGAACAATTTTCTTTGTTATATATGTATCATGTGTATCATGGTTGCATTAGTTTGCTATTGCTATACAATTTGTCATTCGAATAATCTCAAAGTAGTGTATCTTTAACATGAAATAATACATTACACATTTAAAAGATCTACAATTATTTTATTCATAAACAAAATAAGAAGCCATTCTGTTGTAGAATATTCCTCCCTAGATTTATATGACTGACTTAGAACAGAAATACTGTCAACTTCCGGCCCGAGATAAGGCAGATTGCAAACCGACATGTATACTTTACATCGTTTGTGATTTCCAGAAGCTGTTTGGCTACACGTGATATGAATTTCATGCGGGCAACTGTGTGACTCAGTGCTTTACCTGACATTTTTTCAAACCATTAAACCTACTTACTCACGTTTAAATGTACACATGTTTAAGATTTAGAGGCAGATTGTCGACAAAGAAGGTAGATATCGTTTTATCGGAACACTAATTACGAGTACTAAAAACAATGTTTTATGGTCGCAGTCAATCGTTCGAATGGAAGTCAACTGAGTCAGCTGTAATCGATACAGTGTAATTGTGGAGCATGTATCGAGTGAGACAATGACGTTGGACGGTCGGACACAGATCGTATCGTATGCAACTACGCAGTTACACGAGTTTAAGTAATTGCGGGAACGGGCATTGTTAACCGGTCGACGCAAATTGGGCATTAGCGATAATTTATTGTCTTTAAAATAAACTTGCATTGTCGTTGCACTGTTTGAATATGTATCGTGTGGGCTTGGCGCACGACGATGGTCTCTAATGATAGCAATTGTTCTCCATCATTGGGCACAGGTGCGCTGCACTGACAGCCGGCTCGAAGGAAACTCGCTGCGAACACTTCACTTACAAAATGCAATCGACGATTTACTTGTAAAACGTTTAACAACTCGGCTAGGCTGAACCAGATTGTGAGAAGCTTTATGTCACCTATCCACTTTCTATCCATTAACTAGCTATTGATTAATGAATTACTTTGGTCAATTTGAAACGGATAAATGAATAAAATAAATGTAATCTAATTGATATCTAAGAGATATTAAAATCATTTCCAGAGTCCATCGCTTCACGCTTGTTACACCGACATTCGACAGTTAGATATTGATGCGAATTTATAATGGTTTAAAAGATTAAGGTATTTAAGATTTATTTTCTGTAAGTCTTCCATGTATTATTTAAATAAATAAATAATTATATCATATAGGTATATTGTATACTTATCAAACATCATAATGACAATAATTGATATTAGACGTGCCGCGACCGCGTCGTCGGCATTTCGACGTCGCAAAGCAAGATCATTTAGAGGCGTAGACAGAAGCTCATTCGTCTAGTAAAGGCTAGATTGTCAATTTATGTATGGTGACGTGAGACGGCGCGGGTCGTCACAAAAGCACGTGCGTGCCCTCGTGGCACTGCGGGCTGCTCAAAGCGAGTGCACTAGCTATCGCACATCTGGGAACGTCCAGAGAGGTGTAATGCCCTCATGTGGGCACCTCTGACGAGCCGCCGCTTCCGATGTGACGCGCCAAGCGTGGGACGCGGTTTTTTGACAGTATCAGCACGGATTACTAGGAGCTTTTACGTCGAGCGTGGTAGTATCGCTATAGGCGCCGAGCTTAGGTGCTATACAAATGAGATTTTTTACATTTTCCTGATTTCCATAAGTAAACTACACCAACCGATTTTTGTCTCTGTTTCCGCAAACCTTGTAGGTACCTTATATACTGTTTATTTTACAACAGCAGTAGGTATCTATGTATTAGGGTCTTAAAATTTCGGTAGATACCTTGTGACATAAATACAGCTAATTGATTTGCTTATAAAAAAGCTTATAATAAGACTTTAAACAATTATCTTAATTGTCTAAAGATTTATTTCATACAGAAAATAGAGAAACTTAAAAACGTTCCTAAGCCTTATAAGAGCATAATATTATCAAGTGTGTCTATATTAAAGTTTAGTTTTGTAACTGTAATTTATGGTTTATCTGATAAACAGATAAAATTATGGGTTGAAGTTGGAAGTCTCGACATTATTCGAAACAATTTTATGTGAACACCTTTAGCAAATTTTAAGATAATTTGGCTGTCTTATTACTTGTAGATTTGTTTATTTTCTTTGTACCTACTCTATAAAGTCTAGTTCAGCTGTACAGAAAATCATTTGATTTTTTTTTTTTTAATTTTTTTTTTTTTTTTTTTAAAAAAACGTCGCCCCACACTAGGAATTTCTCCTGTATCGTGGGTGCGTTTCACAAACATGAAATATCACATACACAAACACCCAGACTCGGGACAATCAAATGTGGATCGCACAAATTTTTGCCCCGTGCGGGAATCGAACCCGCAACCCTTAGCGCAGCAGTCTAATCGCTTAGCCACTGCGCCAATCAGGTTGTCAAAGTTGTGTATTCTTTAACTTCACTGTAGAAGATTGGTAATTACGATGTCTAAGTTTCCAGCTTATACTTAGTGTTAAAGTACATAACTCTATTTTTTTTATGAAGGTTGAAGAAAACCTATTGAACGGTATATTGCTTCAGCTTGGCCAATCACAGACGAAAGACGACAAATGGCGACGCCTCTTTTTTAACCCCAGACGGAAAAAGAGGGGTGTTATAAGTTTGACCGCTATGTGTGTCTGTCTGTCTGTGTGTCTGTCTGTGGCGCCGTAGCTCTAAAACGGGTAAACCGATTTGGATGCGGTTTGTTTTATTTGAAAGTAAATGTTCCAGCGAGTGTTCTTAGACATGTTTGATCAAAATCGGTTTAGCCATTTACAAGATATGGGGGGTGAAAGTAGGGATGATCAATCTAATATTTTTATATATACACAAGTGGGGTATCAAATGAAAGGACATAATGTGCACATTACAAAAACTTAAATAATATCAAAATCGGTTCAGCCATTTACAAGATATAGGGGATGAAAGTGGGGATGACCAATCGAATATTTTCATCTATAACAAAGTGGGGTATCAAATGAAAGGGCATGATGGGTACATTATAAAAAATTAAGTTATATAAAAATAGGTACAGCCATTTACAAGATATGGGGGTTGAAAGTGGGGATGACCAATCGAATATTTTCATATATATCCAAGTGGGGTATCAAATGAAAGGACATAATGTGTACATTACAAAAAAATATTTTATATCAAAATCGGTTCAGCCATTTCAAGATATAGGGGGTAAAAGTAAGCATTAACAATCGAATATTTTTAAATATACCCAAGTGGGATATCAAATAAAAGGGCATGATGTGTATATTACAAAAATAAGACTAAATTTTAAGTTTAAAAATTTTAAATATAAAATAAAATTTAAAATTTAAAAAACCCCAGCGCAAAAGAGAAAAGCGGTCATTTAAAAAGTCAAAAATAACACCTATCATTGAGCCATTTAATCCGATCCGAGTAACACGTATTTAAGAAAATGTCGCGGCGGGGTACCGCTACGTGTTTAGAGCAATAACTTACCAATTCAACACCCAGATTTGCAACAAAAATTACTTGATTCGAAGCAATTGCTAGTAACTTAATAGATAGTACTCAAACTGAGGGTCTGACTTACTTAAGCGGTACCCCGCCGCGACATTGTCTTAAATAACTGTTACTCGGATCGGATTAAATGGCTCAATGATAGGTGTTATTTTTGACTTTTTAAATGACCGCTTTTCTCTTTTGAGTTGGGGGTTTTTTAAATTTTCAATTTTATTGTATTTTAAAAATTTTAAATGGGGGAAAGTTTCATACGATTCTGGGCGGTAACATGGGCACTAGGTGGGTAGTTTAACATCAGTTTATACAAATATGTCATTTCACTCGGTAAATCACATAACACCAATCAATCGTTTTAAATTTGTCTACACATGCCACAGCCTTTTATTCCTTTTATTTTTCAACAAACGATCTAAGTTTTCATTTTCATTTTTTTCAAAGCCTTTGATCGTGTGGACCATTCTATAATCTTACGGAATTTAATGGCCATAGGTATTAGTGGCAATCTATTCAGGTGGTTCAAGTCCTATGTAAATAACAGATGTCAAACTGTTGTCCTAAATGGTTATACATCTCTATCTACATTATTTTCATTAGGAATTCCCCAGGGATCCTTGCTTGATTCCCCAGGGAGCCCGTCAATGTAACATCTTCATCACTGACATTTCTTCATGTTTCTCTTACTCTAAAATTCTTTTAATCGTGGACGACCTAAAAATTTTAGGCCAAGTAAGAACCATTGAAGATGCTTTAAATATTACGGATGATCTGAACCGTTTTTAGATTTACTGCATAGCTAACCATCTAGATTTAAATGTGTCTAAATGCTGTACGTGTACGTTACGTCACCCGCAAACCTAATCCTATTTACTTCGACTACAAACTCTTTAGTACTCCAATAACCAGGGTCAATGTTATTAGAGACTTAGGTATCACTTTTGATTCAAAGCCTCTCTTTGACACACACATCAATAGTATAATTGAAAAGGCTACGTAGTCATCTCGAATACTGTTCACCAGGTCTGGAGCCCTTATTATAACATTTACATTGACCGCATTGAAATAATTCAAAATATTTTTTTAAGGTTTATTCAGTATGGATCTAAAACGTACTTACCTAACTATTTTAGTCGCTGCAAGAAATATCATTCGTATCCTCTCTCTATCCGAGCGAAGAAAAATGGTAGATATGAATATGATATTTTTGTTTAACTTAGCGAACGGTTTAACTGACTGTCCAGAATTAACGAGCAAATTTGGATTTCGTGTACCTTCTACATTATTAAGATGACACCAACAGTATATTCAGGTATTCTAGTCAATAAATAAAATAAATAATATTATGTACATTACCTGAACGTCCTAGGTATTCTATACATTGCCTAGGTATTGTATAGAATACCTGAATTGTACAGAGTGCCGGTAACATATACAAGTTAAGGTGCTCCTATTATTATTATTATTAACATTGGTTGTTTATTATTTATCTGCACTACAATCATTTGCGTATTTATATAATTATATTATATTACCTTCCTATTATCTATGTATTCTGATAACGACTCTTTTCATTCAGCTAATTGTTCTGTCTCCTTATCTGATGATGCAAGTTTCTGTTCCGTCACTATTAACACCGTAGGAGACGCTTTGCGAGAACATTTTCTTCATAAAAATTACAAATTTTTCAACGTGTGCCACATTAACGCTCAAAGTGTACCAATTCATTTCGCTGATCTGTACGAAGCTTTTGCTGACAACAATATTCACGCCATCCTGATTTCAGAAAGTTGGCTCAAACCTCATCTGCTGTCAACAACATATCCAGGCGTCCCTCAGGGATCAATTATGGGCCCCTTGCTATTTATACTCTTCATTAATGACATAAAACATTGTTTTAAAAATTCCGACATCTCTTATACGCAGATGACCTAAAAGTTTTCAAAAAAATTACAACTGTGCAAGACTGTATTGAATGCATGACCTTGATCGATTTTCAGACTACTGTTATTCTAATAAGCTTTACCTCAGTTTGCCTAAATGTCATAGTATAACTTTTACCAAAAAGAAAAATGTCGTAAATTTTGATTATCGCCTTGCTAATAGGGTTATCACCAAAGTTACTTGTCTTCGTGATCTTGGAGTGCAACTAGACTCGAAACTCCTACTTGATACACATATCAACAATATTGTAAATAAGGCATACCAGATGTTTGGTTTTGTGATGGGAGCATCCAGGGAATTTCGTCGTCCCTCTACCTTTCTACACTTATATAAATCTATCATTAGACCACAATTGGAATATGCAGTACCTGTCTGGAATCCATATTATAATAAATATAATGAAATTATAGAATTAGTTCAGCGCAAGTACCTGAGATCAATGCATTATAGATGTTTCCGTAAAAAATCTTCTTACCAGTCGCTTCTTAAGAAGTATGAGCTGCTTACTCTGCAGTCTAGACGCACTCTTCTTGAGACTATGACATTATTTAGTGTTTGCCGAAATACATTCGATTGTCCCTACTTAGTGTATAGTTTGTGTTACCTGGTCCCTCGTACAGTGTACGGACGTGAGGTACGCACCAGACATCTATTTGCTACCCGCCTTTGTAAATCCAATGCTGGTGTACGCTCACCTTTACATCGCTTAGTCGATACATATAATAAGCGATTTGGTGCAATCGATATATTTTATCTAAGTAAATTTATATTTAGAAATGAATTAATTAAAATACTAAAGGATCAACAGCTCACTCCTTGAGATATCAATTTTGACTATCATTATTCTGTTTTGTACTGTGTTACACAAACTGATTTACTATTCATATGTACCTTTTTTATTTATTTTATTCTTCTTTGTTCTTCACCGATAACTACAATTCATGTTTTGGCAGCAGTCTGTTTAACAGCTTGAGTAACCTTTTACAGTAATATGTGGAAAATGTAGTGGGTAGTATATTTATTAAGTTTAGTGTTACCCATACCACTGTTTATATTGTAATATGCTACTGTTTGTTTTCCCGAAATAAATAAATAAATATCCACTTCCTGGGTTCGTCCTTATTCGTAATGATAGGGTCGATAAGGGAAGGGGAGGTGTTGCCATTTACCTTCGTGGTGATCTTCCCTACAAGATTATAGCCAGTTCTTCTTCAAACTACACCGCTTCCGCCAAATTCCTTTTCTCGAGGTTTGTGTCAAGGGAGTTAAAACAGTCCTTGGAGTTGTTTACTGCCCTCCAACTGTTAACTACTTCACCTAATTCGAATCGGTATTGGAATCTTTGGGTTCAGAGTATGCGTATCACGTTATCATGGGCGATTTTAATACCAACCACCTCGATCACAACTCCCCTCGTTCATCTAAACTCCTGCACCTCATTGAGTCAGCCAGCCTGCACGTTCTGCCACTTCAGGCTACTCACCACAACACCGTTGGTGATGACACCTGGCTTGACTTAATTCTTATTTCCAATCCTACCCTAGTTTCCTCCCATGGTCAACTTGCCGCTCCTAGCTTTTCCCATCATGACCTAATTTTCCTCTCATACATCCTGAAACCTCCCAAACCTAAACCAAAGGTACTGTACATGCGTTGCTTTGCTCGTATGGATGTCGAGAAACTTAGGAAGGACGTTTCCAATATTAACTGGCAGCCTCTTTTAGATGCCACATCGGTGGATGACAAGACTACTGTTTTTAATGAAGTCGTAACCAGGCTCTATGACATCCACGCTCCTGTCAGAAGAGTCAAAATGAAGCGGCCTCCGGCTTCTTGGATGACCAGAGGGATCTTAATAGCTATGAGGCGCCGACCCCGAGCATTCCGCAAGTTTAGAAGGGACCGGGTTGATGACAATTGGGTTATGTTTAAGGCAGCTAGGAATCGGTGTAATCAGATGATACGTAACGCCAAACGCCGTCATATTTTAGATAACATCTCATCATCTTCTTCTGCCGATATCTGGAAATTCCTTGGAACTCTCGGTATCGGCAAAACGCGACATTTAGACCTTCCGAATACAATTGGCTTAGACGAACCGAACCAACATTTCACCTCCACTACTATTTTGGATCGCCTAACCCGATATAAACGGTCTATCGCACTCTGTTGTCACCCCTTTAATTTCTCTCCAGTCACCCCAGCAGAGATCAAAAAGATTATAATTTCTATTAAGTCCAAAGCGGTAGGCTGTGATATGATTAGCCGCCGTATGATTGTGAAAATTTTGGACCAGGAGATTTTTCAAAATTTTCACAATCATACGGCGGCTATCTCCCACATTACAAATTTTTCCCTTCGTTCCGGGAAATTTTCAACCCTATGGCAGAAAGCATATGTCCCAAGATTTTTAACCCGTCTTTTCCCAGCCACTTTCGTCCTATATCTATCCTTCCTTTCCTCTCTAAGGTAGTTGAAGGTTGCGTTCATCAGCAATTTTCACGCTATGTTTATAACAACAACTTTTAGATCCCCTCCAATCCGGTTTCAGACCTGGTCATAGTACAGTCTCTGCCCTTTTTAAAGTGACTGGCGATATTAAATCGGGCATGGAGGACAATAAAGTCATTATTTTGGTGCTAATTGACTTCTCCAACGCATTTAATACCGTTAATCATGACATTCTGTTAGCCATCCTCTCCCATCTTTTAGTCTCTCAGGGTGCGCTGGCATGGTTCTCATCTTACCTTCAGGAACGTCAACAGTCGGTTCATGTCTGTGAGTCCTCATCGACCTGTAGTAAACTTGAATCTGGCGTTCCACATGGCGGTATTCTTTCTCCTCTTCTGTTTTCTGTGTTTATTAACCTCATCACCAACAAACTTCAGTGTGCGTATCATCTTTATGCCGATGACCTACAACTATATTCTCAAGTGAGTGTAGACAATCTATCCAGCGGAATTAATGCTATAAACCAAGATTTGTCACATATTAAATCATGGTCGGACAAGTTTGGAGTAGCTGTCAATCCTTCAAAATGCCAAGCAATTGTAGTAGGTAGCCACCGAAACATGGCAAAAGTAGCTGTGGTTGTCCCACCCATTATTTTTAACGGCACGAGTATCTCTATCGACTCGTGTGTTAGGGACCTCGGCTTACACATTGACACTACTTTAAGTTGGCGTAATCAGGTCGGAAATGTAAGTCAGAGGGTAACTGGAGTACTGTGCGCTCTCTATAGGCTAAAGAATCTTCTCCCTTCCCATAAGCAATGCTTGTGCAGACCTTGGTCCTTCCTATAATCGACTATGGTGACGTGTGCTACTATGACCTGAATGCAGATTTGCTCAACAAATTAGATCGTCTTCTCAATAACTGCATTCGATTCATCTTTAACTTACGAAAATACGATCACGTATCTGGTCATCGATCGCTGTTAAAATGGTTACCAATTCGACAGCGCCGATCTGTTCGGGCTTTGACAACACTTTTTTCTTTACTTGACTCTCCTAATTCTCCTTCTTACTCATCTTCAGTATTTGTCCTCTAACCACAACAAAACTCTTCGTTCTTCATATAATCGTCTTTTACAATGTCCCTCACCGCTCTGATTTCATTCACTCCACCTTTTTTGTACAGTCCATTCTTCTATGGAACGCCCTCCCTGTAGAAATCAGGATGGCTAACAGTCGGTACACTTTTAAAAAGAAAGTTCGGGAATATTTTTATAAAAATTTAACACTGCCATCTTAGCTGTGATTACTTTATTTCTTTGATTAGCAACCTACTGTTTCCACTCCTCGCATTTAATTTATGTATGTCTATATAATATTATTTATAATCGTTAAGTAATTTATCTATGTACATATATTGTAAGTAGTTTATGTATAGGTACACTATATTGTTGTAAGCAATGTTTATGTAGTTTAATGTCAATATATTATGTAGTTTACGTTCTTTTTTTTCCCCCATTCCATACTCAGTGCATCTACCACTGTTCAACTCTGCATCACACTAAGGTTGACTGGTAGAAAATGCCCAATGGCATTAAGTCCGCCTATGTGCTAAAATGTGCATTAAGTATAAATAAATAAATAAATCAACCTAGAACTTTTGTGCATATTTATTAACGGATATTGCGTAAAAAACTACCCTGACTAAAAGTCCTGGCAAGAAACCACCAAATATTGCAAATTTCATTGAGTTGTTATTATAAGACTATAGAAAACTGCACACACACATAATACATATTTAAGAAAATTTTCTGCGGTAAGTCCTTCTATAGCTGACCTATACAGTATACAGCGCCAATATATTTTTACGTGGACAAAATTTTTTGCTATGCACATCCTCTATGCACTCCTCAGTTCAAAAGCAGCAATTAAGAAACGTGGTTTCGTTTTAATAGTTTGGTTTCATAAAAGAAGAGTTCTAGTTCAGTAGATAAAGAAAGAAAATTCTTCAGTTGGTAGGTGAGCGCGAGAGTCGTTAAAGAATTCCATAATTAGGATCGGGTCTAAGATGCTTCTTCTGTTAAGCAATTCTGTTAAAGGCGCCATCTGCCTTTTCGGTGTTAATTTGACCTGTTACATAGTAATACGCTTAAGATGTATATAGACTGTATGTATATATTAATAAAATGAAAATAATTTAATAATCTCTTGATATTTATGTTTTTTTTTACTATTGACTGATGGAGTCGGTAACTTTTTACAGGGAATACAGTGATCATTTTATGTTTACAGTCTCGTATGCCGCAGTAAGGTCAACAAACACGGTAGATGTGACCAACACTCGATACTGACCATATATTAAGTTTAGGATATCGTTGCAGATATTTATCCTGCATAAAAACTACTAGTTTTGGATAAAAGATGGATCAGACTCCAGTGTCAGACAATGATCTATGAACTAGGAAAACAATAATAATAAACTTTCTCTGAGACTTTCGAGCCGCTTAAAATTATTTTTTCTTTACTTTTCGATAGTTTTGTGGCCCGATGTATGTACCTATACTAATACACTATTTAGTCACGACGCAATGTGAAATATTAATCTGAACCTCGAAATGGTCACTGTTTTTATCTAGCAACCCTGCCCCCTTTGAGTTTACCGCCTACATTTAATTTTAAGTGTTTCAGAAAGTTAGTTACGACAAAGCACACCTAACAATTTTTGTTTAAAAAGTATACGAGATAGTAAAATATAAGGCTTTTCATTAAAGAAGAATAGATGGGCTTCTTTTTTGGCAGTGATCAGTTTCATGGTCGGATCTCACAAACAGTATTCATTCTTAAAGATTCATTTACACTTTACCAGAAGTGTCATTATTGGTCATCTTAATGACAGACAAGAAAGTTGCGTCATATACGAATAAACTCATCATATCATCATAGACATAACATATTATATTAATATATTTGTGTGCCAAATAATATTACAATATTTATTAAGAAATTAGTTTGAATTAGGTAATAAAAACTATTGACATAATGTATAATATTTTAGTATTTATTTATTACATATTTAATTTTATTACACTTTATGTGATATTCTATACACATATGTACCTATTAAGATATATTTTACATACATGTAATATCACATTTTTTCATACGATAAGCAAAATTTGTATACCTACTTGAGAGATGATGAATCCTAAATTCTATATTTATGGTCCTGTGGCGAGAATTAATTTTGAGTATTTTTTTTTTTAGATTATTAGTTAATTTAGTTTTTTAATTCAAAATTTCGGTAGGTTCGGTTTTGGGATTTTCCTCCTCCTCCGTCCTCCTTGTCGATTTCGACAACGGCGACCACAGAAATCATCTTCTTTTGCATTCTCTAAACAGTAGGTAAAGTCGAAACTTATATTAAATAGGCACAGGAAACACCAACATCTACCGATGTAATTACCATTGATTTTGTTGCCTGTCAGTAGGTAGGTATCTCGGTAATATCTAATATCTACTAGTTTTAATTCAAGTTTGGTTGATCGTGACGATAATTACTTCATCTCCAATATCTACGTCGATTGTTAGAGCTTTTTTTTTTTTTTTTAATAAAAAAAATTATTGACACAAACATATGTAGGTATAAGCTTTTGTTTTTAAATTCGAGCATGTTGTTGGAAACATCGATATTTTAATGCTCAAGCGAACATAATAGCAGTATCCGAAGATTACGTGAGAGGTATTTTCCTAGAAGATAAGATTTCACCACAAAACCATTCGGGAAAATCTATTACACAGTGTTTCATATCAAGCAGCCAATTCGTAGTCGAATGCTAAATAAGCTACTTTGTAAGAGGACGTATTGTCCGCAGTCACTATGCGGCAAGCGTTGATGACCTCCAAACCAGTCTACTCCCACGAGGTAGATGATTTTATTACAGTTACCGCCTCTATAATTCAAACATATCCATAATCACTCAACACTTAAACCTATGTCTGAATTATCTTAAGCAAATAATTCACTAATAACACTGATCACTACTACACCAGACAGACACACACAATGAGCTGTATAACATTGTACTAAACTTGTGAATTTGCGCATTAAAAATTGCAAGGTCTAATAAAATAATTAAAATTTGGTATTTTAGAAACGGTATTTTTATTGACTGATTAGCACAATTTTAAAATAAAAGTATTCGCATTTGCATCACAGTAAAGACAATCATGTAAAAAATACGAAATTATAACGAAACTTGTGGTTATTCACCAAATTCTTATGTCCTGCTAGAGCGTCCAATAAACTCCAATATCATCGTTTACCGTAGTTATATGCGTTTTAACAAAAATCAGTATACGACTACGAAGCACAGAAAGAGTTCGCTTGAAACACCACATAAACCAGCAATTGCCATTTGCAGGGAAGGGGAACGGACTGCTAAGATATGGTTTTACCTACTCATTCCTAGTTTCTAGAAGAGAAGAAAGGTTCTCTGTCTTAGTTTCTGGAACCGAAAGCTTATTCTTAAAAATATGCCTAATTAGCAATTTGTAAAGAGGTAGTTTCTACAAAAAGTTAAGGAGAAGTCTACTCCTCTCCTAGTGGTTTAACTGGTGTGCGGTCATCAAAGTGGCAAAATGTATACAAGATCGGAAAACTAGGAATAACTTTACAGAACAAAAGTAGTGCAAGATCTTTCTAGCAACGTTGCGCAATGTTATACTGCTATGTATCCTCTTTCTGTATAATGGCGGTAAGTAATACAAAACTAATAGTTCTTTTTAGATGTTTTCCGTTGCTTCTTATTTTGAAGAATTTAAAAATCGACTATCGACGTATCTGGCATCCTCTTTAGTTTGTAAAGTTTTGTAAAATTAGAATTTCCTTTCATTCTGATTCCAAAAATGTTGTAAGTGTGCGGTATGACTTTCAAAAATATTTGTTTCCTCTTATTATTAGGGTTCCGTACCTCAAAAAAAAAAAACACGGAACTCTTATAGGATCACTCCGTTGACTGCCTGTCTGCTCGTCAACCACTTTTTCTCAAGAACGCGTCAAGGTATAAAGTTGAAATTAATATCAAATACTCGGGTATACTGTCCATTTAAGTCGTCAAAAATTGAAACTTCTAAGTAAACGCAATCACGAGATACGAGTAATTATGTTGATTGTTTTTACAATATCCACTTTCAAAACCTATAGGGTACTTCCCGCTGACATGACAGAAACATGAAATTTGGCAAGAAGCATTTACTTACAGCACAAGCAAAGGAATAAATCTGAAAACTGTAAATTTGAAGCTACATCACATAAAGAATAAGAATAACTTGTTTGCAGTTAATAATTTAACCGCTACCTACTTCAATGTATTGGGGTAACAGTTTTCCAAGTTAAGTTTGTCTGTAAATTTAGTATATTATCTTTTCGATAGAACAATGTTATTGTTGTAAACATAAAGTTTGCACGGAACCCTCGATGCGCGAGTCCCACTCGTACTTGACCCGGTTTTTTTACTTATGTTATATTTCATGAAGTTTCAATCTCAATTCATTCAATTAGCGAATTTTGCAAAATTTGAATACATCCTTGTATTTATATTGTTATAGAAAATTTCCAAAAATTTGACCATCGTCGTTATATTAACGGAATTGTAAGAGCAAAATTGCGAACCGGTTTTTGATCTTGATATCAACTCACTATTTGAGTGCAATCTTTGTAGTCATCACTAAATTAACTTTTCAGTTGTGTAAGTATCTAGGTATACCCATTTTTACGATACAAGTGGTGTAGCAATTTCTTCATTACGAGATTAGGAATTTCAATTTTCACCCCTTTAGCATCTGTAAGGCAGATTTGCTGGAAATATGGTGTCTACGACCACTACACGGAAAACGTTTGTGTACAAATGTATGTACCTAAAGTCCTGAATGTATTTTCTTAAATATTTTCCAACAACTGTCCTCTAAGTTTGGTCGACATAAAAATGCTACGTAATTTTACTGGCCGTATGGCAATGTTTATGGTTAGTTGGGTGAACATGATAGCGTTGGTTGCGCAGACGCAGCCGATTAGCGCTGTCCGGTCCAGATAACAGAGTGCCGGAACGCTGATCCGAATTATTACAACCTCGTGAAGCTGACGTTTACGAAATAACTTCATACATTGTTCGTACGCATACTTAAGTATAATACACAGATTAGTTACAGTAATGATAACCTTGATTTGTATAGGCAATATAGGCATAGCTAATAAATATATAATTGCGCTATTATAAGATACTAATTGATTCTTTGATATACCTTTAAAATTAATTAGTCATAAGTTTTTTGCGTAATTTAACTTTATACTCAGTTTTACATAAAAATATTGTTTGTAAGTAAGAACTTAATCCTAAATGGTGATGTTAAGCATACTAAAACCTATTCTACAACGGTATTATATAATGATTTTAAGCTTCCATAGAGAAACATAGTTTTAATACAATAGATAATTATCTCATTTAAAAGATACCTCTGTGAAGTATTTAGTCGAGCGATACGAGCATTGGGGTCAGAGCGGGTCAATTGAATGTTACCAGCAGCTAATCTTCGACAAGCCTAGCCTGAATCACAAGTGTTTGTTCTCTTAGAAACTTGTTTTGTATTTTTTCAAACCTTGTTCCACACTAGTCATGTCTCTTGTTGTTGTATTGTTTTGAGCATTCAAACGTTTAGCATAACATTTCGCATGCACAAACGACTTAACTTACAATTATCTGCATGTCACACATATATTTAGGTATTCCTTGAGGACTTCAAACCAGCAGTTCCTAGCACACCAGTACCTAAAATGTTTGTGTATCTGGAGTACGGAGGTACTGATTGCTATTCTGGCTGTTATAATTCAGAGTGCATAAATATTTAAATGTATTTTCTGACTCTACAGTACTGTAATTTATTTTGGGAAAATCGTATCGGCTTAGTAACAATCAATAAACGTAGACATAGGAAATACGTGATGGGTGCGTGTTCTCTATCGACGTCATGTGATTGCTCTTTTAAACATTCATTCAATAATGAAATTATGGGTAGTGGTGGGTATTTACGGAATGGCGATCTAATAATCGCTTCTTTATAGAAGATTTTTTTGAATGAATCTTAGCACTCTTTCTTGGTCTAGGAACTAGTCTGACAGTCTTGCATTGTCAGGACAAGTCGTACAGAACAACATAAACAAATTGATTACAATTATTTTTCGCCTTTTCTTAAACACGTGAGGTTTAAACACCTATTAGAAGATAGGATAACATATAACTTTACAATAAAACTTTAGTTTATAAATTAAGAAGCATGTTTATTTATGTTTTTAACCGACTTCAAAAAAAAGGAGAAGGTTCTCAATTCGTCGGGATTTTTTTTAAGGTTTTTTTTCATTACCTATGAACATTATACATAGTTTTGATTTGACTGTATATATGTGTTGATTTAATAAAACCTGATGAACATGTTAATGACAAATAATATAATCATCAAGCACACTCACTCTATCAGATTTATTTACAAGATCAAGGCGACGAATACTACCGAAACCGGTTTTGCAAAGGTTGTGAACTTGTGACTTTCTTAGATGGTACGGAAGTACAAAAAGCGATAAAAATAGAAAATTTGAGAGCTTACCATGTGAATTGGGTGTAAAGTATAGTGCGAACAGGTCGTCGACGGACGCGGTGGTGGTAGCGGGGTGCGCGGGCGGCTGCGCGTAGGGCTGCGGCTGCGCGTGCGGCGGCGGCGGGCCTCCGTAATGCAGCCCGCTCGGACCCGCCTCTACTAGCAGCTGCATCTGTGAGATATCCACGAACTCGTCGCCGTCGCCGCGACCTCCCAGCTCCTCGTCCTCCGGCCGACGCATCGCGATCACCGAGAGCATCGCACGAGCGCATTCCCGCACTGCACAATCCACACCTCCTCGTGCGCAACACCGCACCTGCACTCACATTCAACCCTTTTGTAAATAACCTCGTACCGGCGCATACGCCACTACTTAAACTAACTTATGTTCTATCAAATTGACGCGATCACAGCACATTACGTTTAGGAAACTACATACGGCACGGAAATCACACTGAAGGGTCACGAACATCTACTGATAAATGAACACAGGTTTCGCACGCGGACAGTGTCGTCGCGCGGAGAACGCCACATCCTCGACTGAGGCACAGGCGGAGCGGCGAGGGCGTGCATACGCCGCCCCCGTGAGCGCCGCGGTCGTCGTCCGCCGCGCGCCCTATCAATGGACGCCAGCCACCCGGTCGAGGTCGGCGTTCATTCACGACGGTCGCATTAATGGCGTTCAAGCCGGGTGTCCTCGCTCGGCCGGCGGCGTCGCCCACGTGCGCGAGAAAATGGCGCGGCGTCGCGACGGCGAAGGGAGGCGCGCGAAAAGCGCGGGGCACACAAGTGTAGTGATGGCAAACCAGCGGCGGGCGGCGTGAGCGCGCGGGCGGCCACGCGTGGGCGCGGAGGCTCGTCGCGGCTGATCGCGCGTCACGGCGGTCACCCTGCTGCCGCGCGGCGCTCTCCTGCCACTCGCCACTTTCTCTGCGTGTTGACTCACGTTCCACTTTCGTACGCTACGCAGCGCGCTGCCGCCGGGTGACGGATCCCGGGGACCGTTTTGGATATGCCACAATTAGCTAGGTGGCACGCGCGCTCCTGTGACGTCGATGGACCGGTTCGAATAGTTCGGACGTTACGTAGTTCGGATAAATCATTCGCCTCCTCTAAAAATATGCACCTGGTCATAGCTGTAGCTACGTAATGATACCAATACCATTACTTCATATGCTATTTCTGTAGTTGTGGTATTTGATGTATGTATACTGCCAGACGTAGGTCTTTCCAAAATAGATGATAGTAAGAAATAAACAGCTATTAAATCGTTAATGAGGTGAGATTTCTGGAATAAAGTAAGCTACCATTATTTTTAGGAGTTTCTGAATTTTATTTTAACATAACCAAATCGGTAAATCATAAAGGATCTAGCAAAGAGGGTGGTAATACCTATACACCACCTACATACATTTTGTAAAAGGTTACTTGAACATTCATAAAGTTTTGCGGCCGAGAATATTCAGCAACGTTAGGAGTGGTTACGTTATGTTTCATTCATGGAACTTAAATGTTGAATTAAAACTGTAGCCGCTATTATTTTTCAAAACTCAAGCTACGGCATATATACCTACGTAGTCTTTCGATTCTCTAATAAGGATTAGTTGCAACTGTCGATTCCCAAAAAGGTAGGAAAGGTAATCTGAAAAATTAATCTCAACGATCGCTTCGGCAACCACTATACACTAACAAGAGACGGTCAAGGTTTTTGATCTTTAGAATGTACGAGTCCCTAAAACAAGAAAAGGTCGTGAATCGTTTGTAAGTTACCATGGTAACCTCCTGTTGATCCTCCACGCTTCGGGTAAATGTCAGAGTGCATGGTGTGGGAGAGGCGCCGTGGGACGCGCCGCGCCCTCTTACGTTTCCTGTCTCTGACATCTGCCAGATTTTCACAAGGGGAGTTACTTCTTGTGATGACATTTATCTAATCGATTGTTATTGAGCCTGTAATTTATGAAGCAAGTAAACACGCCCACTCAGCGCGTAGGTGGGCAAATTATTAATTGTGAGGGGTTCATTGTCTAGAACTAATTCCGACCTGTTTTACAAATTTATTTTGTGAATTTTCTTTCCACCGCATTATCTCTAAACTTTGTAGGTCAACCAAAAAGTGTTTTGTAACTTTTACAAAGATCACGCCCCACTAGTACTAAGTGCCTAACCTCGGTAGATAGGTAATAGGTTGACGAAATACCAAGCCCTTATCAGTAGCATGTTCGCCATGTTCGGGCTCCTAGAAATGTTGAAATTGCAGGGCCATAGGGCCATAGTGCAGCCTTCGCACATCCGGCGCCCACAGACCACGTTACACAAGTCGTCGCATACGCATTGAGCAACAATAGCTTCAGGGGTTTCTGTACAATATAATAGTTATCTACATAAGTAATAAACTTTCTGATTATTTTTATAATCGATTCGATTGATTTACGAGTGCTCATTATACAAATGGCTGTCCCCTCTATAAGTTTTCTAGATTTTTTTTAATTTAGCTAATAGAGTTGCTGCGACCTGCATATACTTTAGCTAGAAAATAAAATATTGTTCTATTTTTAACATTTTCCTGTCACTACCGAGACTTTCATCGGTTGCATTGAATTAAAAGTTTAGTTTAGCTTAGAAGACTACTTCCAAATAGTTCGTCTAACGATAGCAGTAATTGCTAACTACCAAAATATTTTGTTTGATAAATGCAACAAGGCATACGTAAAGTACTGTAGTAGTTTTACTGTAGGAAATATTTGGTAGGTATTTAAAATCTATGAGCCTTACAAAGCTTTGACAATGGTGACATGTCACGCACATTTTATTAGCCGACTTCTCTGCCATGCCACTTGTAATTAACTTGTAAACTATAAGAAATATTATTCGATTAACAAACATTAAATTTTAGAACCCATAATTATCATTTGCACCACTCTTAACAGGTTTGGATGTCCAATTGATTTATATAACCTAGGTATCTAGGTTTATTTGTATGTGATGCCATTATTTGACGTCATCCAAAATTTAAAAATACATCACTTATTTTATAGGCCTAATTGACATAACTTTTACGCACGTGCGTAACGCCCACTTTATATGTGACATTTATATTTCTTTTACTGCTTTATTTGTATGTAATTTACATTTTTTATCCAATTTACTGTTCCTAATATAATAATACGTACTTTAAAACAAAGTATTAACTGTTGTTAATAAACTATATATTTCTTATATTTCGGGGATTCTGTAGATATAAACAGATGCCATCAAAAACATATCTGTAAAAAAACCAAGTCGCGCAACTCAGTTTTTCTACCGTAAAAAGTTGTGAGATCCATATAATACCAAGTCGATTGCTTTATTAAGTCCCTACTTCAGGGACCTTCTGTCTTAAGTTATTACGTAAATAGCTAAACGAACAACATCTTATATTAACCATATTAATATTAAAAATCTTTTATGTTTTAAATAAAATAGATTGACTTTGCCATCGCATGAATACACAATGTATCTCACAAGTATAACTTAATATATTAAATAAAATTGTTTAATGCGATTGCCAAGTCAATATATTTTATTTAAAACATTAAAGATTTTAATATTAATATGGTTAATATAAGATGTTGTTCGTTTAGCTATATACGTAATAACTTAAGACAGAAGGTCCCTGAAGTAGGGACTTAATAAAGCAATCGACTTGGTATTATATGGATCTCACAACTTTTTACGGTAGAAAAACTGAGTTGCGCGACTTGGTTTTTTTACAGATATGATTTGATGGCATCTCATTCCTTTTTGTAGAAATTTTATTATTTTTGCATTAGTTAGTAATACTTAGGGCCGCACTCGTCAAACGTAAGTTCAATGTTAATCCTTATGTAAAATTGTTATCTGTCAATCACTATAAATACTGTCAATGTACCTAACAGAAAATTACAACATCAAGCTTAACAGAGGATTAACTTGAACTAATGTACGGCACTCACTGTCGTCCACAAAGATTTTTTTAAATTAATGAATTACTTAACCCATTATTTCTCCATAGAATTATTATTATTTCCTTTATTTAAATTATTTTTCTTATAAATTACATTTTTAAATATCTATATAAAAATACAATATTTAAAAATATAAAAAATAGGGCCCAACCAGCAGCGGGAACAGGGTCCAAGCTACCGGTGGTTAGGGCTCCAGAGAGAGGAACCTCCTCACAATGCGTGCCGTGTCAAGGAGTACCGCTTTCTGCATCAAGCCCTTGACCCAACCGCCTAACGTGAGCCTCTTCAGGTGTTGGTCGAGACTCTTGGCCATGAGACCATTGGCCGAAACGACTATCGGTACAATGATTGCTGAGTCCACCTCCCACATGTCGACAACCTCGTGCGCCAGATCAAGATATTTAATTTGCTTATCTCTTTCGGCTTTCACGAGATTCTCGTCATGGGGGATCGTGATATCAACAATCATTGCGCGGCGTTCTAATCGATCTATCACCACTATATCAGGCTTATTGGCAACAATAGTCCTGTCAGTGATGATAGATCGATCCCAGTACAATGTGATATGATCATTTTCAAGAACTGGGTCGGGGACATACCTGTAGTATGGCATCTCAGAATCCACCAGTTTGTATTTCAAAGCAAGTTGCTGGTGGATAATCCTGGCTACTTGGTTATGTCTGTGTAAGTATTCGCCGTTAGCAAGACGAGAACAACCAGACATAATATGTCTTAAGGATTCACCCGGACGGTGACATGCCCGACATATGTCAACCGTGCCATCCTTTAAGATATATTTCCGGTAATTGTTCGTCATGATAACTTCATCCATAATTGCACAGACAAACCCTTCGGTTTCTCCAAAGAGATCACCGAAGCGTAGCCAGGAGACGGACGATAGGAGGTCTACGTTGGGCCCATGAAGAGCCTTGTAGAATCGTCCGTGTAGCTCCTTGCTTTGCCATACATCCCTGCCTGAATTATTATTATTATTACAAGCCTGTAATGTCCCACTGCAGGGCAAAGGCCTATAGAATTATATAGAGATTATTTAAATTTTTATACATATACTGACTGATACAATGTGCGTAAGATAAATAGAACATGATGTGTGTATAACTGCGATATTGCAGTAAGACCCAAAGGTTGCCTGGAAGAAAGAAGCCGCCTTTCTGTGACGGACGGGAAGCGTGGAAGCCGCGGCGCGGGCAGGCGACCTCCGCCGGCCGCGGTTATAATTATTATTGTTCTCACTTTCATTTCATGGTGATTTAGTCTACTTAATACTTTGCGAAATTTTGGTACCTACAACTTCATAAAATATGGCCCATTCTCGCTTTTTCATTCCGTTGACCATTTTACAAGTTACCTTTGAACATAATTATATCTAGATACCTATCTACACAGCCTATTATTCCACTATATTATACATATACAGTTACACTGATTCATTAACTGCAAGAGTAACTTTGTAATCCTGTATCTACACCTATTATCCATTAATAATAATAATGTTCTCCTGACCGAATTGCGGTCACGGCAGCCGATCTCATCTGAGATTAGCCAACTACGCAGGAGATACTATAGTGCACAAGTATGCGCGCAAACACAGGTGCTCTCCCTATTCCCTCTCTCTCAAAGTCCGATGGGACGGTAGACCGACACGACCGGAGAGAGATCAGGCGCAGGACCAACGGCTTAACGTGCCTTCCAAAGCACGGAGGGGTCTCGACATGTGAAAACGGTCACCCATCACAAGACTGACCGCGGCGAGCACGGCTTAACCTCGCAAATCGGATGATCTGTGCGGTAGCCACATTGCTACGAGCCATATTTCATCATGTTATACATAAACAGGTAAACTGATTCATTAATTGCACTGCAACTGCAAATGTAACTTTGTAATCCTATACATTTAATGGGATTACAAAGTTATTTATGCAGTTGGCATATCTAGAAAACTGGACCGAAATTACAAAATATTTTAGTTTTCCCTTGATTTATACACTAAACACTAATTGTATTCCAAATTTGAAGTTTCTATGTCTGCTAGAAGTGCCTTAACATTTTGATGATCGGTCAGTCAGTCAGTGAGTGACAAAATTACGAACTTTGACTTGTTATAATTCCTAAACTACTGGTTCAAATTGGATGAAATTTGAAATATACCGTGTTTATATAATGCCTAATTGGTTATTGAAAATTCAGGATTCTAGTTTTATTCACAACGAAGTTATAGGGGGTCGAAAATGGCCTGAAGTGCTTCGAGAAAAGGATGGTACGGCCGTGCCGCTTTTTTGCTCGACTTGGCGGGGGCACTGCCGTGCCCCCAGATGTTTTTGGTTCTAAGGAATAATCTAAGATATTTTTGCTTTAAAGACTACGACTATACAAAAGAAAAATGGATTTAATGGCATAAGCAGTTTATCACACAGTGACTTTGTTGCATCATCACTACATAGTATAAAACAAAGTCGCTTTCTCTGTCCCTATATCCCTATGTATGCTTAAATCTTTAAAACTACGTAACGGATTTTGATGCGGTTTTTTTTAATAGATAGAGTGATTGAAGAGGATGGTTTATATGTATAATAACATCCATTAAATAGTGGAGAAATACTGTTATTTTTGAGGTTTCTAATTACATTGCAAACGCAGGCTGAAGGCTACGAGATTTATCAAAATAATGTACTAAGTATTGTAAACATTGAAAAGGTCTACAGAAAACTCCGCTATGGTATATGTCTATCTCTTATGGATATCCCACAATAACATTTTTTTGTCATTTACTTTTTACGACAAATAATGGCTAATTTTCGAATAGATTTTAACCAATACAGCATTAATCCTTATCTAATTAAATACCTTAAATACATGTTGATTTAATATAGATCTGGCCCTTTACTGCATATGATTTAAATGAATATTTTCGAAGACATTACAGATTTAAAAATTGCGGGACATAGCCTGCGGGCCACGAATTTAATAAAACAAACCTACTGGATCGATTTGAATCATTTTTTCAGTGAATGACATAGGCTATATATTGTATACTCGTGCGAAGCCGGAGCGGGCCGCTAGTCAATACTATAATACCTTAATACAAGCTTGTGTAGTAATTAAAATATACCTAAATAGCTATGTAATCACTACAACTCAATTCAACTACTTTACCTAACAGTATTTTGCACGTAACTTCATCTAAAACAATCGTCAAATACGCACGCGTCCGAGGTTCGATTAGCTAAGAGTTATTAGTACCCTGTAAAACGTATCCTTACATAATGTTTGATATGTGTTCCACGCAGATGTCACAGGCATAATTTCGGAGGCGTGCTGACGCACTTGTCTATACAATTTTTACACGATGACGTCTGTCCGTTTCGTAACATCCTATTTAGATAATAAATGCTGATAAACAAATATCGGGAAACATTTGAAACGCTACAAATATAACTGGGTGACATTTTCACAAGTGGTCTCGTTAATGCCAATATAAACTTTGTCGGTGACGGAGCAGGATCCACGGCTACTCGTCCTAAAAATAGGTACAAGTTTACATAAGTTACAAAATATTTCTTACACGTTTTCTTATGATTTAGGTTAACAAAACCATTTAAGCAAAATTTTATTTAATATAATACAAGACAATGTAAACATAACTCTTTCATGTTCATTAGGTATTTAAGTAACCGAATATTTTCACGAGAAATCTAGACAATTAGACATATATATAAATTCCCTATTTCCCTTGGTCACGGCATCACATGGACGGCTGGACCAATTTCGCTAATTCTTTTTTGTTGTGTTGTGAAGAGAAGTTTCTTAAGAAAGAAAAATATAAGAAAGTTAAGCGGAACATTAGAAAATTTAACGACTACCTATATTAATTTAACTTATAACTATTAACTTTTTTAATGTGACCTTAATGCTTTTGACAATATCAACTTTTCTAATGTAACCTTATGGCGTTTGACATAATGTAAACGGCCCTAATTTCGTGATAGTACATTATTTCGTTTCTGGCGCAATAATAAGAAATTTAAATGTTACTTATTTAAATTATACATTGGTATTAAATCTTTTTTATTTAAGGTGTCTAAAAATCCAAGTACCGTCATTTTAACCCTTAAACTACGAGCAGTGTAAGGTTCGAAACTCTCAGCCGGCCAGGAACAGCTGTGTTGTATGCGTGCGGTTCTTGTTGAGTGTAAGGTTACCAGTCGATATTCGTAAGCTCGGTGTGAGCGTATAGTAAGTATTTTTGAAAATAACTTTGAATAGTTCTTTTCTGTGTTTTTTAAGAATTGTTTTCTTTGTGAAATCTTTATTTAGTGCTAGTTTAAGTAATCATTAAATGTCTCTGAGTGCGGTGGTTACACACATACATTTTTCATTGAAATTTTGTAGCTTTACATATATTTTTCTATTGTAGGTACTTGATTTTACCTTCGTGTACGAAACTAATTAGAATTCCAATATGACATTAATAAACTTAATTGATATCATTCCTTATGACAGGAGTTCCTAAACTTGTAAGACAACGGAACACCCAACCAAAATATATTATTTTTTATGGAACCCCCTATTTAATGATTAATGATTACTAATCAAAGTCACTGAAATTTTAATAAGAACAAAAAAAAAATTAGGAATATTTTTTAAATGTTGTTAATTTATTTATACTTTGCACATTTTTAGTACAAAGGCGGAATTAATGTCATTGTCATTTTCTACCGTTGTAGATGCACTGAGTATGGATTGTCAAAAAAAAAGTTAACTACATTAAGGCGCTGTACATAGTAAAAATAGGCTTTGTAAAACAGTTTTTTAGCCTAATGTATACATTTTGGAGCGGAGAAAAAAATATATGTTAATATTGATCATATTTGTGGGTGGACCATTGTGTTCAAAACACGTTATCGGTAAAATTTCTCGATAGAAAAAAAAACATAAAATAACCATTAAATTGACTTTCTAGCAATTATAACTCTATTATTTATAAGCAAATCTTAATAAAATTAATAACAGTAACGTAATATGCAATAACAAAGGGAACTGTCGTTTTTATTTATCTATTTAAATAAGATATTTGAATGCATTCATATATTTAATCATAAATTACTCGGACGAGTGGAACGAAACTCCGCGCCATCTTGGCGTCTTTTGGCTTCTCTTTCATTTTTATGCAGAGCGACAGTGACCGCCAAGGCGCGCTGCTTGATGAACCTGTGTCACTTTTTTCCGCTCGCCGATAAAAAATTATTCATTGTTTGTTCTAATTGAAAGCTGTATATTTATTTTATTTTGTAATTAGTTTATTGATAGTGATTGTTCTAAGTTGTATTTTTGTTGTCTTATGCTATATTATTTACGATTTCGGTTTTAGTCATAAGTTGTGGTAAATAAACAAATCGTGTAATATAGATTATAAAAAATGGGAAACAAAAAGACTAAACGGAGGGCAATAAAGAGATCTTATTCGATGAAACATAAACACATGATGGAAGCTTAGAGCATTTATCCAACAAATGCTCTAAGGATGGAAGTTGTAAAGTAAGTACCTACTTTTTTGTGCATACCCTAGTTTGTTTTTAGGTAAGAGGAATTTCGACATACACAACCATAGCTCGATTGGTTTAGCGGTCTCGTGCATTGCAGAGTTTTCTGCAATAGTAATTTCTGCAACTAACCACAAGTTCAAATCCCGCAATACCTTTTGTATATTTTCCTTTTTGAAATAAATTTTCTGAAATTATTATTTTTGTTGACTTTTTTATTTTTAATAATGCAATTTTACTGTTTTTTACATTATAGTAAAAAGAAACGGTTGGCAACTAACCTGTCAACAGATGAAGCATCGGAGAAACTTTACCAGAGTAAGCTTATACATGGTGTTACAGAATATTGTAGTAACTAGTTATACGAAAAGAGGGCATTGAACTCATCATGCCAAATGCAAATTACTCAAAATGCACACATTTTGAGTCATTTGCATTCCATGGTTGAAATTCCTCATTTTCTAAAAAAAACACATGATATAAAAATAATAATATATTTCAATTTAAAACTTCTTTGTTTCTATTTAAGATTACAAAAGGATTCTGAGCACGAAAACCCTGGGACACCACTTTCAAATGCAACAATTGTAACTCCAGGAGCCAATCCAAAACCAAATGATGAAGAGTAAGTATCACAGATCGGTAGCGGTCGTCAACTTGTCACACAATGGGCGTCACGAACTTCGCGAATTCTAGCCCAATAAATGTTCTGTGTCAATAATAGTTATTGTAACACAGGGAGACCAACCCTAGCGAACCGTAGGTTCTCAGCTAAGGTGTAAGCAACTGTCTACCCATCTTGTATTCATCCACACATTGTATTCGTACACACCGCGTAATTGCAATGATTTGGAATTATTTTGTTTCTTTTGTTCATAATAAAATAAAAAATGACGTGTTTTTTTATTTCACAGAAATCACTGACGATTTCCGACCGTCGATCGAAACTCAAGAAGAATCTATATACCCAGTTCACGGTCGAAGGGAAGGAGTTTCCACTATATCCCGCCTCCCCATTTTAGAGTGGGTATTTTTTGGGTAAAGGAGTGCATTCCTATTGTATTTTTGAAATCAGCAAAACGCGTTTATTACTTACAATTCTTTTGAAACTTCAGGAAGTTTTTTCTCTGAAACTATTGACCTTCACCAAATGAAACTTTAAGGAAAACTTTATTATTAATACCCTACACGTAAAAAAGATTATAAACACGTAAATTAAGCCCCTAGCCGGCGGGATAGGTTAGAAAGTTGAGCCGGTTGTACTGGGAATGTATAGCTTGATGTGTAGCCGTGTGTACAACGATTTCCTTTGGTATTACTGCACTCTTTTGTAACACACTGTATATTATTTTTCTCCAAAATCAACAATCAAGCTTGGTGATTCCTAAGAAAAATATCTATAAAAATGATTGTTTTTATTAATTTTTCACAAATTTGATAACCTTTTCCAGAAAATAACAATTATTGTTTAATTATTTAAAAAAAAAGAAAATTACGTACATATTTTAAAAATAAGAAAGCAAAAATGTATGTGCCTAATAAGATTCGAACTGGACAACGGCACACTAGACCAATCGTACATTTTACATAAATTGCGAAATTACGCATCTAAATATAATGGACGTTCAGTCAGCATCGGGTGGCATCGGCGAGATTCGCGTGGTGCATCCCGCAGTTGGCGGGACTACTCGTCCCTTACTTTATCTGCTTCACCCCCTCAATGACATAAAAGTCGTCTATTCACCGCGCCTTAATGCTTACAACAATATAAAGTACATAAACTACTTACAAAATACATACATAGATACATTACTAACTATTTAAAAATAATATAATATAAACATACTTATACGTTAATAAATCAAATGCGAGGAGTGGAAACAGTAGGTTGCTAATCTAAGAGATAAAATAATTACAGCTAGGATGACAGTGTTAAAGTTTTATAAAAATATTCCCGAACTTTATTTTTAAAAGTGCACCGACTGTTAGCCGTCCCGATTTCTACTGGGAGGGCACTCCACAGAAGAGTGGACTACAGTCCATTTTCCAGATTTTGAGTGAACGAAATCAAAGTGGTGAGAGGGACATTTATTCTTAATTTTAACTTTTAATAAGACATTCGCTTAAGTTTTTGTAATATAGCTTTGGCTGGAGGCTCTTGGGTCTCGGCAAAAAGTCCGGTAAAATAGATACAGCCTCCCTGGGGCTGCATGCAGCAGACCACATCTAAATAAAATAATGTAAAGAATTAAATTGTATCGCTGTTTTACCAATAATTGCCTTATAGTTCGGTGTTATGCCCGACAGTTGTATCATCTGGAGTACTTAGCATCCAATTTTGACTTGAATTTGTTTTGTGAAAAGCTGAAAACCCTGCTTTGCTCAGCAAAGTTAAGATAACCTTTTTGGCTACTTCAGGGCATTCACTCCTAACACCAACCCATAACCCATTCAGAGATTTAGACTCAAATGTGTTTTAATTTGAGTGTACTTTGAAGATCTAAGAATGTTCATATGCATTAACAACCAGTATTCAGACGTCAACTAATAGAAAAATATATGGGTTTGACATATCTTATCGATAACATCGTCGAAACATTATGTTATCCCCATGTAAATATATTTATCATTCTGTTCGATTTCTATTCGGCAAGCGTTTTGCCACTTGTCTAGGGGGGCTGAAAATAAATATATTTTGCACCCATTCAATATTAATATCACTGTCCGGAAAGTAATCTGACAAAGATGTCCAGTTATGATAGGTCTTATTTCATTTTGTAATTTAACGCGGTTTCTTGTAGATTTTTTTCCAGAAAAAGTTTTCTTGGTGAAAATTCCCAATATCGAAATAATTTTTGTCTCTAAATTGATAAAGGAAATTTGAAAAATGATGGACACGAGCGGGATTCGAACCCGCGACCTTCGCCGATCCGTGGCGCTGCTCTAACCAACTGAGCCACCGTGTCGCTGCTCGCATCCATCGAATTTCAAGTTCCCTTTTAGTATTTACGTCTTAAGGGTGACGTCAGGTATTATCTGTTGGAATCTATGATTACCAACTCAGTGTTATACCTTTACAGCTATAAATCACTGAAACGATAATACCAACCCAAATTTATATGACTTTTGGTGCCATTTTAGCATGTTGCCCATGCTAAGCTTGAATCTAAATTGATAAAGGAAATTTGAAAAATGATGGACACGAGCGGGATTCGAACCCGCGACCTTCGCCGATCCGTGGCGCTGCTCTAACCAACTGAGCCACCGTGTCGCTGCTCGCATCCATCGAATTTCAAGTTCCCTTTTTAGTATTTACGTCTTAAGGGTGACGTCAGGTATTATCTGTTGGAATCTATGATTACCAACTCAGTGTTATACCTTTACAGCTATAAATCACTGAAACGATAATACCAACCCAAATTTATATGACTTTTGGTGCCATTTTAGCATGTTGCCCATGCTAAGCTTGAATCTAAATTGATAAAGGAAATTTGAAAAATGATGGACACGAGCGGGATTCGAACCCGCTGCGCGCGCGCGCGCGAGCAGCGACACGGTGGCTCAGTTGGTTAGAGCAGCGCCACGGATCGGCGAAGGTCGCGGGTTCGAATCCCGCTCGTGTCCATCATTTTTCAAATTTCCTTTATCAATTTAGATTCAAGCTTAGCATGGGCAACATGCTAAAATGGCACCAAAAGTCATATAAATTTGGGTTGGTATTATCGTTTCAGTGATTTATAGCTGTAAAGGTATAACACTGAGTTGGTAATCATAGATTCCAACAGATAATACCTGACGACACCCTTAAGACGTAAATACTAAAAGGGAACTTGAAATTCGATGGATGCGAGCAGCGACACGGTGGCTCAGTTGGTTAGAGCAGCGCCACGGATCGGCGAAGGTCGCGGGTTCGAATCCCGCTCGTGTCCATCATTTTTCAAATTTCCTTTATCAATTTAGATTCAAGCTTAACATGGGCAACATGCTAAAATGGCACCAAAAGTCATATAAATTTGGGTTGGTATTATCGTTTCAGTGATTTATAGCTGTAAAGGTATAACACTGAGTTGGTAATCATAGATTCCAACAGATAATACCTGACGTCACCCTTAAGACGTAAATACTAAAAGGGAACTTGAAATTCGATGGATGCGAGCAGCGACACGGTGGCTCAGTTGGTTAGAGCAGCGCCACGGATCAGCGAAGGTCGCGGGTTCGAATCCCGCTCGTGTCCATCATTTTTCAAATTTCCTTTATCAATTTAGATTCAAGCTTAGCATGGGCAACATGCTAAAATGGCACCAAAAGTCATATAAATTTGGGTTGGTATTATCGTTTCAGTGATTTATAGCTGTAAAGGTATAACACTGAGTTGGTAATCATAGATTCCAACAGATAATACCTGACGTCACCCTTAAGACGTAAATACTAAAAAGGGAACTTGAAATTCGATGGATGCGAGCAGCGACACGGTGGCTCAGTTGGTTAGAGCAGCGCCACGGATCAGCGAAGGTCGCGGGTTCGAATCCCGCTCGTGTCCATCATTTTTCAAATTTCCTTTATCAATTTAGATTCAAGCTTAACATGGGCAACATGCTAAAATGGCACCAAAAGTCATATAAATTTGGGTTGGTATTATCGTTTCAGTGATTTATAGCTGTAAAGGTATAACACTGAGTTGGTAATCATAGATTCCAACAGATAATACCTGACGTCACCCTTAAGACGTAAATACTAAAAGGGAACTTGAAATTCGATGGATGCGAGCAGCGACACGGTGGCTCAGTTGGTTAGAGCAGCGCCACGGATCGGCGAAGGTCGCGGGTTCGAATCCCGCTCGTGTCCATCATTTTTCAAATTTCCTTTATCAATTTAGATTCAAGCTTAGCATGGGCAACATGCTAAAATGGCACCAAAAGTCATATAAATTTGGGTTGGTATTATCGTTTCAGTGATTTATAGCTGTAAAGGTATAACACTGAGTTGGTAATCATAGATTCCAACAGATAATACCTGACGTCACCCTTAAGACGTAAATACTAAAAAGGGAACTTGAAATTCGATGGATGCGAGCAGCGACACGGTGGCTCAGTTGGTTAGAGCAGTGCCACGGATCGGCGAAGGTCGCGGGTTCGAATCCCGCTCGTGTCCATCATTTTTCAAATTTCCTTTATCAATTTAGATTCAAGCTTAGCATGGGCAACATGCTAAAATGGCACCAAAAGTCATATAAATTTGGGTTGGTATTATCGTTTCAGTGATTTATAGCTGTAAAGGTATAACACTGAGTTGGTAATCATAGATTCCAACAGATAATACCTGACGTCACCCTTAAGACGTAAATACTAAAAGGGAACTTGAAATTCGATGGATGCGAGCAGCGACACGGTGGCTCAGTTGGTTAGAGCAGCGCCACGGATCGGCGAAGGTCGCGGGTTCGAATCCCGCTCGTGTCCATCATTTTTCAAATTTCCTTTATCAATTTAGATTCAAGCTTAGCATGGGCAACATGCTAAAATGGCACCAAAAGTCATATAATTTTTGTCTGTTCTTAATAACTGTGGTATTTAATAATGTAGCGGAATACGGGTGACTTTTCTACAGAAGGTTCTGCGGAACCCTCTTTGGGAATCGCTGCGCTATGAAACATGCGTATGATATTATTTGTTTTTCTACGAGTGTATTGAAATATACAAAAAAGTATGTATTACATGATGATCAAACATAATAGCTAATAATATAATAACAAAAAGGCAAGCGTTGGAAAATCGGGTAGCGTCATTTAGCTGTTCCGTCAGTTGCGAGCAGTGAGTGCGGGGGCGAATAGGAAGATTGACTTATATGGAAGCGGCGCGCGCGCAAGTTAGCGTCACCGCTCGATTAACCGACCATCGCTTGTTGTTTAGGCTTTGGCCGATAGTCTTGTTCGCATGTACATTTAAGGTCATATTATTGAGATCTGTTTGCCGCCTACATACCAACGCAGTTTGGATATGATAATTAGTTCAAAAGATTTACGTATTGTATAGCCTGCTACAGTATGATGTCAATATTGTGGCTAAAGTTAATTCTACAATTAAAATATTTTACATGATGATAACGTTACGGCATTGTATGGGCGTCTGAGACAATAACTACTAAAAGCTATCAAAATGTTACAGTAGTTGATCTCCACAACGCCTACTTAAATGTTACGGAAACTTTCTTGTACCTACACCGAATTACATTCAATGCTTCAAGTTATTTGAACATGGTTGCGCTCGTACAATGTCGTCTTTATGATACTCATTAACTATAGATATAACATAAAAAGCTTTGGTGAGCAGTTAACAAAGTAGATTAATATCGTTGATTCCGACTAGAACATCATCTAAGACAGTGGGGTTTCCATAATTAAATCGGCTTAGTAGGACAAACACGCAGTAGAGAACATGTACAGATAAATATTTTTTTTCAATTAAAATCACATTTGGATTAAGCCGCTTATATTATTGTACAGATTATTTTAATTGATACACAATCAAATAATACCACATATTTTGTTTTTAATTGTAATCGAAACTTTGTATTTAACCATTTCTCTAGGTGCCTACTGTATCCAAGTCACACGCATTAAGCATTGATCTCAATAAGACGATAATGTTAGAATGTTTGCGATTTTGTGAGAGGACTGAGTGATAGTACTATTTAATTAATGCATATTTGCAGTCATGTTTGGGACTAACAATTGTATTTTTTTTTCTCTCATTGTATGTTCTTTGTTTTATACATTTAGATTTATTTCTAATTTAGTGTAAGTGGCTAAACGCTGTACTAAATTTTGTTTCATGAATAAATAAATCTCTTGCTTACAGTGTGCTAACGATTCGAAATATATTAACTGGGTAGTATCTAAGAGTACCTAATTGTAATAGAAGTACCTAATAATATCAGCTTGCTGCTACGTAAACCTTAAACGCTAACATAGATTATTTGTAAAAAACATTACCTATAATATATATATATATATATATTTTTTTTTTTAAAGTCGCCCTACACTAGGATTTTCTCCTGTATCGTGGGTGCGTTTCACAAACATGAAATGTCACATACACAAACACCCAGACTCAGGACAATCATCTGTGGATCTCACAAATTTTTGCCCCGTGCGGGAATCGAACCCGCAACCCTTAGCGCAGCAGTCCAATCGCTTAGCCACTGCACCAATCAGGTCGTCAATTTATTTAGGTTATTACCTCTACGGACATTTTTTATAACAAAGCTTATAGATTCATTGGTTTTTAGGTAGGTAATAAGTAGCATAAAACTGAAGCCATGGTAACCTGTCCTTGTTACGAGCCTCGTTTGTATGATGACAGAGATTTTATTTTTGAGAGGGTCATATTAAATCAATTTGATACTGTAACATGAGTCATTTTTAGCGCATTTCAACAAGATTTTTTTATATTAGAAAGTTCTCATCTGTAGTTTAAAAACGCTATAAATGTCAAGCAGAAGACTCTAATATAAATACAATACGCCATATCTTCGACGCGGCCATATAACCCAACTAGAATGATCCTAAACTACTTGTACGTGTGGCGACACCGCACTAAGCTCACATACTTCACATAGACGGCATAATGCGGTTGCTTAATTACGTGTACGAGATGCGGGGTAATTAACCACCGTAGCGGTTATGATTATTCACGCGGGTACCCGCAAATCCGACTATCAATTACTGTGACGGCTACATGCGCATGCACTGCCGACCGAACCCAGACGATGACCGCATTTTGTGCTTTCTTATGTTGTGTGCAAACAAGTTTAATATACTATTCAGTGTGATAAATACGTTTTCTAGGGACGAATGATTGCAGATTATTTTCGAATCCATAAAAGCATAGGTACGGTCAAAATTTTAATTAATTTACATCATCACTACATAGTATAAAACAAAGTCGCTTTCTCTGTCCCTATATCCCTATGTATGCTTAAATCTTTAAAACTACGCAAAGGATTTTGATGCGGTTTTTTTTAATAGATAAAGTGATTGAAGAGGAAGGTTTATAGGTATAATAACATCCATTAAATAGTGGAGAAATACTTATAATATATATTTTATACCCGTGCGAAGCCGGAGCGGGCCGCTAGTTACTAATATTAAATATTTCATGTCAAAACCATGACGTGTTATTTTATTAAAAAAATTAAGATTATAAAAAGACATTGGTCTAAAATAAGAGCTATGGTCTTCCAGCACAGTTGTAGCTAGTTAAAAAAGATAAACGGGTTATCTTTTACGAAAAAATAGGCATGACATCGTATATGGTACGAACAAAATTGGTCTAGTCTTCTTATCTGTTTCGGAATAACCTCGGTTATTAGGTTTCAAGTTACCAATTTTAGACTATGTTAGTCATTCAAAAGGTCAAAGGTGCAACACGGCTATAAAACACATAATTGCCAGACTAGACTAGACAGTAAAGCGAAGTGTAAACACAGAATAGTGCACTTATTAATTCCTTTTGCACCTATTAAAGGCTATGCGCTCAGTTCTTCCATTCTCGGTACAGACACATGCAGTGCAAATCCTTGGAACAAAACAATAATAGAACAATCTACATTCCCTACCGTTTGTAGAAGCAATTTGGTGTCATGCAAGGCAACAGGAAATACAGTGCGGCAGTAGCATTGCAAGGTTGGGGTTCGATTCTTGGGTAAGATAAATTGCCACGCTGTCGATAGATCGCGCACCGTATTAGAGTATTCGTATTGAATACAAATAGCATTGGACGCGTGCGGCGCTTCGGGATGACTGGATAACCAACGTAACACCGACAAACAGCCACTTTGAGCACAGATGGTAATTAAATTAGTTAAAGCAGCCAGTATAATCTTATATTTATTCAAACTTTCTCTTAAGTGACTTGTAGTGCTCCATCAGTCAGCAGTTCATGGAAATTAGTTAGGAAGATATCCAAGTCGCGCTACAACGGCTAATCGTCGTGTAATTAAATTCATCCTCTTACAGAAATTACGGTGCGAGTAATAAATAATAAAGTACAACATTCAGACGCGCGCTACCGAACGTGTGAGCTTGACGACATTGATTTATTGCCTCAAATTGTGTATTTTTCATCGTCAATGATCTCTCGCCGTTTCGGCGTCGATAAGTGCCGTTTAACACTTGATATAGTGTCGGTAATTTGTGACTGGGTTCCGCTTTTCCTCTTTCAATTAGTCTGAAATTGGAGTTTATGATGTAATAACTGCGGCGTCGGCTGGTTAACAAAACACCAACCGAACGCTTCTTTCATTTATCGACAAGATTTAATTTAATACTCGTTTTTAAATTATCATCAAATAGGAATTTTTGGATTTCACTCTAATGGAAATTGTTCGACTTTATTAAAACGCACTATAATAGTCACATTCACTTTATAAACAGAAAGCCTTTTAACCGATAAATTATAATTTAAAAGTAGCTTCATGCTCTACCTTGGTAGAGCATTAATATATGTAATTTTAATTTCCAGTGCTCGATGTTAGTAATTTAATGTAATTAATTGTAATTATATGTTTTAAGCTTCACTCTAAATAGAAATTCCCTTGTGGATTGCTCAACAAACAACCATTACCCTTCCGATTTACCGTCTGAATTAAGAACATTTTTTGAACTTTTGGTCGTTCTCTCTTTTGTTCTTCTAATGTCATTTGGTAAGAGAGGTAAGAATAGCTAGTTCTGTGTTTTGCATTAAGGTATGCTCGAAAGAAGATAAAATAAAGAATCTTCTAGTTTAGAATAGTTTAATAAGTAACATTTTAATTAACGTCTTAGCATTCGTTTACAATGACGTCGTCGTATTTATACTATTTAAAGTTCTACCTAGGGTTGGCTTGATTGATAATTATGTAGCTAGGTACCCATACAAAGATGTGCGTCATGTAACTCTATACTTGATAATACAAAATAAACATAATGCATTCCATATAACATAATACAATAAATATACACTAGTCATATAGTACCATCTAGTAAGTAGTAACGAAATCTCCATACGTCAGCGATCAAGGAACGACGTTTTAAGATATAATTCGTGCACTAAATGCTGGCCAATAACAGGATAGTTACTGTTTATACTGGTCATAATATTCGCGAATGGTATACAATATGTCAGTGTCATAGGTCAGTTCTGCTGCGCCCGAGTCGCTCGGCGCCAAGCCCTCGCGTAACAACCTTTGCCCGCGGGTGTGGTATAATTGCGCCGAGGGAGACGCTGTGCCGCTCTCACTGTACCCCATTACTTACAAACAGGGTTGCCAATTCAATCTGAAAATTGTCTATGTTATTGCTTTAAGGTGTGCTGGGCCTATATGAAATAATTGGACGGTATAAATATGGATTCTAAAATATGCTTGTATGCACACATGGTAACGATGTTATAAATTCGATTTATGGATATGTATTAGGCAATCTTATGTAAGTACCTATTATTGGGCAATCTTATATAGGTATATTATTATTATATTTGTGGGAATAAACTTTGCATATTAGTGACATGAATTATTATGCACTTCCATAAAAAGGACGGAGATATTTTGTGTATTACAATTTAATTACGGCGCATTGCTATAAGACTGATAAAGCAGTTTGGCGAAGAGCAGATAAGACAAGAAGAGCGCAATCTGAGCTTGGTCACGCATTATGTCTATAATTTTATTTGATCATATAGAAATAAGCATTTTGTTTACAACTAATATAGTGTGAAAATCTTCGTTGTAGTGCAAGCGCGTAAGTACAGTTAGTCAGGCTGTGTTGTTTCTTAAATTAATACCCATAAGATGGGTGCTCGTCAGAGGAAACACGACCGAATTCCTAGTGTAAATTTTTGCTACAAACAAAAACCTTACTGAATGTTTAAGATAAACACTTTTTCCATAATATACTGAATTGAAAGAACACTCACTACATCGCTAAATAAAAATATTACTTTATATGAGTGTATTAAATAATTTAGTCAGTATTATTAAATATACTCACATATTTAATACACACGCTTTTGTCCAGCAGTGGGTAACAAAAAAAAACAATTTAAAAAAATAGGTACACTAAACAAAATCATAGAAAAATAATATCATAGGATTGAACTATGAATATATCACGCCTAAGGTTGTAATAATAAATCAAACCATTGAAACTCTGCATCACTTGATTCCGCTAGTAGGTTTTTTTACCCCCGACGGAAAAAGAGGGGTGGTTTAAGTTTGACCGCTATGAGTGTCTGCCTGTCTGTCTGTGTGTCTGTCTGTGGCACCGTAGCTCTGAAACGGGTGAACAGATTTGGATGCGGTTTTTTGTATTTGAAAGCAGGTTTTCCAGCGATGGTTCTTAGATATGTTTTATCTAAATCGGTTCAGCCATTTACAAGATGTAGAGGGTAAAAGTAAGTATCAACAATCGAATATTTTTAAATATACCCAAGCGGTATATCAAATAAAAGGGCAAGATGTGTATATTACAAAAACAAGACTAAATTTTAAGTTTAAAAATTGTAAAATAAAAGCGCGGTACCCCGCCGCAACATTGTCTTAAATAGGTGTTACTCGGATCGGATTTGATGGCTCAATGATAGGTGTTATTTTTGACTTTTTAAATTACCGCTTTTCTTTTGTGCGTTGGGGGTTTTTTCAAATTTTTAATTTTGTTTGACTTTTTGAATTAAGACTTACTTTTTACCTTGGGGTTTTTATATATTCATTGGATAATATATATTAGAATGTTACGTAAAATTTTGTTGAAACCACTGTTAATGAATTTATTAGGTGTAGATAATAATGATATGATTTCCAGATATTTTTTCGAAGGCTGGGTGCTTGTAAGATGAATGAGGATGAAGAATAATTTGACCAGTGCACTAGTTATTGTCAATTTCGGCTAATACTTTATACAAGACAATGTAACCCAATATTGATTTGGTCCGCGGATAATTGGACCAATAAGGATTTGGAACTTGCAAAAAATATCGCAATACCTACTAGCCGTAGGTTGGTACTTACAAACTTATTAACATATCATTCTAGCTGTTACAATATATAATATGTACTTATTATACACACGTATTACTTACTTCGATAAACTGAATTATTTATGAAGTTTTGAGGTGTTTCTTAATGTATTGCCGCACAACGATGGCACTTATAAACATTCTCTGGATGGCGTTATGGCTATATGCATTCTTTCCTAATATCAATTTTAAAACTAATATACTTAAAACTAATAGAAGTACAATTTATTCAGTTTTAATAAAGAGAATTTAATAAAACATACACATATAATAATTTATGATATTATGACCATGGAAATGAATATTTTCTTTCGTCTTTCAAGTCTATAAAGTTTTAAATACAAACGTTCCCACAGTTTGATAACTTTTCAAAGCTAAAAATATTTAAAATGGTTATACTCGTAGATGGCTTACCTACATCATGTTTGTCTTTAGCTTAGTGAAATATAGTTTTTATGTGAGCTATTATTTATTGACGAATCAAATATTGATTTGGATTTTCTCAATTAATTTGATTGATTTTGATGATTCACAACTCATATTCTGGTGTAATATGTATCTGTTAATTGACATAATCGTACAAATACATTTTTACACTTTCGGATGTACCAAATAACATCGGAAATTATGTTATATCTACATAATATATTAAATTTATTTTTCTAGCTACTTCTGTTTGCCTTAATAATCATTTAAAACGCTTGTTATTTTATTACAATAATTTAGAAACATTTAAGGCAAATCCCATGATTTGTTACAACACAGTGGGAATTCACAGGCACAGTTTTGGATGTCGTTCTTAACATGAGTTGTAGTTGTAATCATATTCAAATTTCTTACATAAAGTTTTATAAAATAATTATAGTTAATGCAGTGTGGAACTGGCTAAGAATATTCATACGTAATAAATGAATTCGTTTAAGTATGTTGAGGTGCGATGACGCTTGTTCTTTATAGCCTCGGAGGCTGTTCGCGCAGCTTGACTTTGTTTTTACGACACCATAACCGTCCATATTTATGGAGTGTATTTAGCATGGGCCCGCTTCACTATTTCCTTCCGAAGGGCGCAATACTTGTAAATGTTGTTGGGCGCGCGCTCGCGATCATTGTGTTGCTGCGGCCGCTGCGCCTGCGCCGCGTGGGACGCACCTACTGGTTATCGAACACCGTATCAATAAATTGCACTTGCGTCCGTCGTGTTTCGCAAATAAAAGAACCTGAATACTGCGTGTTATCGACGAAAGGTCTAAATAAATTCGAATATGTACTTATTTGTTGCTTACGACCCGTCGATATCATCATCAGCAAGGTTTAATATAGGTACATAGAGTATATTGCTTTTCTTTTATTTGTCCGAGTACATATCTTGTTTCATCAAACTCATGAATAATGTGATATACAAAAAAGAGCTAAACGAAGGGTACGAACGTTCGTCAGATATCTTTTAAATTTTAATCCATACAGAGCGGTTACGATTATTTTGTACGTTTTTTAATCAAGAAACAATCGCGAATCGAGGCTTAACGAGCAATTACGTTTTGTCCATCCCCGCAGTTGTGTGCGATGCAGACTGAGTATCAATTAAATCATCGGAGAAACGTTTCTTGTGTTATGAATATTCACATGAGTTGAGTCGGGACGAGACCCGCCCTGCGAGGCCCCGCGAAAAATAAAAGAAATGCAGGTGGCAGATTCAATAGCCTCCCATTAGAAGCCATTATATGCCAATAAATAATGCAAGGGAGACAGACGGGCTATTCGTCCGTAGACGGTGCCGTAACTCATAGCGCTATAATGATCGCCATAATATAAATAACAACAGAGAGGACCAGCAAGGGCAGTAAGTTATGTGTTACCAACGAAACGAGATCACTCCGAGCACACATAAAAATTAAATAAGCCTCGTATATAAGTTTCCTTAACATCGATTATGTATTTGTTTTGTTATTTGCTACCTACGTAATGATTAGTCTTAAGACAATATGAAACAATAATAAAAGTCCCTCTCCCGTAATACCTTTTCCTTTGGAACCCTTCTTTTCTAGTAATTGCGAGTGCAAAGACAGATTCGTACAACAGCCATGTTGTAAGGTAGGAACATGTTTTTTCTTTCAAGCATCACCTTACTGGTGTATCTAATTTATATCGAGATTTATTAAGTTATTTTAAGTTTGGAAATAGCTTAAAAGCTTTAAGTCTTCAAGTACTTTCCATTTTCTTTCAAGATATTAATTTTTAACATAGTAATAGAATCCTGGTATCACTTATGAAAGCATAAAATGATGATCGAAGCATCTTTTAAATTATAATCAAGTAACGGGTAATCGAAAACCGATGCCGTCGACAAATTAATTATTGTCACTTAAGGCTGTGATCGACGCAAAGACAGGCCGTTTCAACGTGTGAGGATGAGATTATTATATCGTGATTGGTGCGTTAATATTATATTTCCTTAAGCGGCGTTGGTACGGTCTGTCCCACGAGAGCGGCTGGATATGGTGTCAATTTCCATTAATACGGCCATTATCGTGGCCGGTGCATAAATCGCTCGAAGCATCGACCACCGGCTGGATATTCCAACGTCACGTAAAAGCACTTGTGGACATACTGCAGTTACGTACAGTTTTCAAATTGTGCATTTCAAGTAATTATTTGTTACAATATTTATTTATTTACGAACAGAGAGTACTGGATACAAATTGATATTGACGGTATTTGTAACGTTCTTGGTATAAATATTATATAATCTCTGCCAAATAAGAATAAGGAAGTCAGATAAAGACAAAATTTGAAGAGATCATTGTTATAATTGACGTGCTCGCAGTATATTACAATAGCGTCACGTCATTAATCCAAGGAAGTCGCAAAATAGAATCGGATAATATAAACATACGCAATTCTTCTCTCTCCATCCATACCATCGCAAACTTTCCATGAAAATGGACCAAAGTGTAAAAATAGTCCAGATTACGTGGTCGTGATCATCTTATGTTTTGACCATTTGGTATTTATACATAATTAGAAAATCTTAACACATTCCGAATACTAGCAAGGCATTTTGTTACATATTTTCTTTTTTCGGACCTCTTCATACAAAATCTATTTCAGTAGATTTAATCGACCCAAAATAAGGAATACTGTCAATTACTCGAACTAAATATTTATATCTTTTTTCCTAGTGAAGTTTAATTCTAATAACAAATCGCTAGTTCAATCTCGCGTTACTTAGAATTATTTCTGTTTCATACTTATAGTCCCATTTGGGAAAAAACAAATCTAAATATTTCGGTAAATGTATTGATTTATATATTACGGTTTTCTATAGCTATACTGTAATGATTACGTTATTCTAAGAAATGTAGATGGTACGTAGAAATTTCTTGAAAGACTTTCTGTCTGTATGAGTAATGTTCCTTCTTTGACCTTTTCAAGTTACGAGTAGGCGACGACATTTGGTATTTAATTTGTTTATTAAGGTGCGTTAACAGGCAGCTTATTTAATATGTTTTGAAAAAAAGAGATGCTCTCATCGAATAAATTATATAAAACAATAAAACGTTCCGATTTAAATTAGTTTTTATGACGCAGTCATTAATAGGTTTTTAATGTTTAACAATTCATAACTAGACAATCTATACTAATTTACCTGAGACCTAATATTAGAAATCATTTTATATTTTAGAAGAAAGATAATATTCTAAGCAGTGTTGTAGTGATACTAAGGCGTCTTTAACATGTCATTCGGATTGTTTTTATAATAATATTTAGGGACTCATCGTAACTAACTTTGTCATCCTGTATGGATTAATTGTTCATTTGTTAGAATCCAACAGGTGCTGAGATATCAGGCAAGTGACTCGTAAAAGCACGTGAAACAATTACGTTGTATGCAGAATTACTATTCTGTTTTGGATGGCAGCCAAGTGTTGTGGTCGTTTGAGTATTTTTAGGTAATAATCACCTCGTAATTTTGATTGCAACAATGTTTGAGCATTCGATGTACACACACTAAATTGTTTTGTATCTACAAAATTAATTTTATGTTATTTTGTCTTAGATGTCTTAGATTATATGGATAATCAAACATTTTTGTAATACATAGAGAAATTCTTTAATATTTGTGCATCAACGAATATTTCCCACGGTTAACGCGTAGTATTAAAATGAGCTCTGTAGCTAAAATTCTTTCCTGTTTTTCCTAATAAATAAAATAAAATTGAATTATGTAAGCGTGTATAGTATATTTTAAGTTTAATGTGCACGAATTGATGATTTAATCTTGTTAAATAATTTTATTGGATCGTAGCGAAGGTGAATCTCGTAGTGTTTGTAGATATCGCGTGCAGACGACGTTGGTTGATGGATGGCCGGAGCGGGCAGGAGTGTCGCCCGCCTGTCGCAACACAATGCGACCATGTCCGCTAGATTGATTAGCTGTGTTGCCCAGGCCGGAGCAGATAAACGGTTACAACGCCGCGTTGAAACGCTACGTGACGATTAACTTAATATGTGCAGGTAACGGACCAAAAAATTTCAATATACATACAAAAGTCGAAAGTATAATGAATATACCTAACTAATAGAGCTATTTGCTGAAAGTTAGTATTCCTTTGTGTTATTTAGCTTTGTAAGCACTTTACACTAAAGATACGGCACTGTGCAGGAACTCTTCCATAATATACATTTAATAGTAGGGTTTCTACGGCAGTCGCGTTCAGAACGCGCAGTTTATGGGTGTAACGTAGCCACTGTCGTCCAATTCCAATTACAACGTAGCACTCCATAAAACCAGTTCCAGTTTCTGGTGCTGCTGATGTAAGTAGATGAGCCAGCGCGAGTGAGCGGTGCGCGCTAATCGCTTGCATTAATTTAAATCTATTTAGGTAAACAGCCGCGACGCTACGAACCCAAGGAATGCGCTCTCGCAATACAGCGTTACCAAAACAGTGCCTTCATGGTAAAAACTACCTATACATAGTTTGCACTACTACCATCCAGATAGTGTAGTAATTATTGATAGTATCGAATCGCTGCGCAAGGGATAATTTAATGTAACACGTATTGTAATAATCTGCACAACGCTGGAGCTGTGCGGTGCGTATAAATTATGGAGTTCACTCGGCGATATTGTGTTTCATGTCCGGCGGTTTAGACACGGGCCGAGTATATCTGCGTGAAAAGGGCGAAATATTGCAGAAATTTCAAACGCGACAGGACAGCGTTCGATTCGTCGCGGTGTAGGATTTCATTGCGCTATATCCACCTCGAGCTACGAGACTCATGTGCTTACGACAAGCTCTTACCGGCCGCGACGTTTATTGATAGCAATGTTTTTGTGTAAATCGTGCTTATTAAAATTAGACTCAGTTCACATTGGTCGTTTTATACGAGCGTGTTTAATTTACAGCTCTATTATAAGTGGTATCTAGATTATTACTCCATCGTTAGAATTTAATGGCCCGCTGTTAAACTGAAGGATTTCCACCATTTTATATTGTGCTGGCACATTAACGTAGAATTTCGCTTATTCACCAATTATAACTAATTGCAAAAGTGCATAGATGTTTATAACGTCGGGAGCAAAAGGTAGCGTTTCTTGAGTATCGGTAGGCAAATATCGGATCGGGAGATGGTATCCGTACTATTGTTAATCCGGTAATTTGAATTTATTGCACCATGAATAAATGGTGCGGTGGTTGGAGCGAGGGCTATCGGGCAACACATCGACACAGCAGCCGTGTAGTGAGGCCGACGTCGCGTCGCCGCGTGGCTGCTACCGCGGCCGCGCCGCTGCGCCTGCGCCGCCGCCGCACCGAGTCGCGACACACACCTGCATTCAATCTGACACGCCAGTACACCTGAATAGCGTATTCTGTATCTTGTTTGCTTCTCGCTGTCCTACTGGCTACATGATAACACCGATTATACGAGAATAGTGTGTATTTATTTGTATTAGTCGTAGGTACAGATTGTAATTTTTTTCTAATTAAAAATATAAAAGTTTATAGATGTGTTACGAATTTAAATTTAATATTCATTAACGAAATAACCGCCTACAATAATCAGGTGTCACCAGTAGTTGTGTGTAGCAAAGTAATCTTGCGTATACCTTGTTTTAGTTGTGATTGTTTCTCCTTAATGGGCAAGCCGGTCTAATCGGTACATCCTCGATGCTGACCGTGTCCAAGTGCCTGCGTTAATTAGACTCCGATTGCATTCGAGTGAGCCAAACACATGCTTGTTTTAGAGGTCAGCTCTTGTACTGCAGATAATAGGAAGATATCGCAATATTTTAGCGATGTAACATTATCGAAATCGCGTAACTACCGATACATACACAACGGTATAAAGTCCCGACGACCTGCCCGATGAGGTGTGGACCGGCAATCAGGAATCATTATTTACGGACAGCTATTATCACCTCATGGCTTTTCTGGTTTATTATCGGCATTGCTCGTTATGTTGTCCTGCGACGGATAAATTATGCTATTAAGTTAGCAGATTGACAAAGTTATTTATGACATTAAGTGAGAGCGGGCTGAGTGGTGACCGCTAGGGCCGTCGTCGGGGACGGTACCATTGGCACTTCAGTCACGTCGTTTTCACTTCGGTATTTCTTTATGCATTAAGCGTTTCTAGAGGAATGACGATTGAGCATTTAAAAGTGAATCTTGAACGAGACTGGGCTTTCGTAGTATCACTGACAGACAGGTTTAGCCTTTGCACAGATAACTCGCAAGCGTTCTGCGGCGATAGTTGTCGCACATTGTACGATTTGCGTCATTGATATTATAGCATTATTCTGAAATTAAAACACTAATACATACACACAAGTAGGTATACTTATGTAGGATTAAATACACCGTTGAGTTCAAATTATTAGAGTTTACACAAAAATGTGCCTATTTTAGGAAGTGTTGAAATGTTTATTACAACGTTATTCGCTTAGATCAGTGACGTACGCTCGATGTGTTACTGGCCGGAAAATACGGCGTAATTTGAGAACTCTACTAATAACACAAGCATCAGTATAATCTAACTCTAAGTATAGTAAAATAAAAGGGAATATCACTAAAACTTACTGCTGTTGGCTTATATCATGTTTTTATCGTTATTGTAAAATTATCAAATTGTGGTTACTTTACTTTGAGTGTTTATCAGAACGTCTACATATACTTAAGTACATAGGTATTAGTAAATCACTGGTATTATCGACGTAATATTTTGTGTTCGAGTAATATTTCCGCCTTCATTTACAGGCACGCACTTTGTATACGTAAGTCTCTTAGGAAGGAGGGAAGGGAGGCCTTTGCCCTGCAGTTGGACAATACTGCCGTATAATAATAATATTAATGTCGCTTAGGGAAAGCAGGAATTTTGGGAACCTAGCTTCACCAATAGCTATAAATAAATCTACCAGTGTGGGGTTAACGTATTTTATCTTTTCTGCTAAACAGCTAGAAATAAGCATGATTTAAAGTACGTATCTTTTGATATCCTTCAGGTAGAATGCATCTACATTTATTATTATAAGAGCATATTGAATTTAATAGTGGGTTGAAATATAAAAGACAAATGATTCATGATTTATTATTCTTGTTGTTATTTGTGTAACGGTGACATTTTAATAAGATATGTATAGATATATCTTTACATACATATGCAGGCATAATTAGTTGTACCAAATTAGTATCAACTAAATTTTAGTTTAGCCCTCAATTTATTTTCATTATGTTCTAGACAACCGTCGAAGGTAAAAACTTTTATTCGCCTAAAGGTCTAAGGTTGAGTTGCCTTATAAACAGTTCGAATACGTCTTTAGGAGATACATTACTAACTACATTAACAGACATGATCATTAATATTATAGTAAATTATACAGCAATGGTTAATATACTAAAATTACTATAATTTTATACTTGTACACGTACTGTCTTATTATGCATACCGTGGCGCCTAGAGGTGCGCGCGCGCCGGCCGTGTGTCAGCCGGCATCATACGCGTAATACAAATGTCATGCGATTGATATCGATACCGCAACCGTCTAGATCGCATGCCATGCCCCGATACCGTCAATGTATAAAACATAAATTAATTGGCCAAGTGGAATGTAATTTGTAGTGTCCTCCTTTAACGAGGCTTGATTGAGATGTGAACGCCGATCTTGGACTAATAAGCATTCAATATCTTAGTGGCGTCCGCTTTGAAATGATTGCGAGCTTTTTATTTATGTGATGTTGTTCTAGCTTATGAGATGAGGTGATCATCCTTGTGATATGATTAACTTGTTCGGTTATAATTGCTACTGGACATAAGGAACGTTTTTTGCTACGGAACTCTACTTCGTCATTATATCAGATCGATATTGCAGGTGATAAATGTAGTAGCACTGGTTTATTATGATCGGCTGTCGTCTGCGTAAGAGTGGTTTGATAACTTATCAATGAAGTTTTAAATCCTTTCAACTATTGACAGCTAACATTATTCTTAGTTATTAAATAATATTATTTAATAATATTCTATTCAATCTTTCTTTATAAAAGTATTGATGCATTAACTTTGCTATTAAAAAACATGTTTGACACATCAGCTGAGTGGTTGATATCTTGTGCAAAGTATTGTAGGTTTGGATGCTACTCCGAATTGGTTTGAGAACTTTGTTTATATATATCTAAAGTTAGGTATCATAATATAGCAAATTATAAAGAGCCATATAGAGCTTCTGAGAGCACCCTGACGTTTAATCCTATAGTCAGTTCTGTTAACGAATCTAAAACATAATTTATTGCAACAGGTGTAAATAATATTATAATCAGAACAGTATGTTGAAGAGTAAATCAAGTATTGTGTGATGTGGTGATAAAATCACAGGTATTAATTCATATATTCAATGGGTAATTGCGATGCATACAGTGAATGATTGTATGATTACTAGACGTGGTGGAAATTGTAGGAATAACATAAATAGGTGCGTTTACTGAGAAAATTGCCTTTGAACGCTGGGTGATGCGGAAAAATAGAGAGATTACAATTAACCTTAAATAAGGGTTAGGCCGTGATCTATGTGTTTGTGGATTATTCCAAGAATTCAATTAGTTATCAGCTGCTAAAAACGGTGAAGGATAACGCCGTGAGGAAACCTGTACACCTAAGAGATTTTTCAACGGTATGTAAAGTCTTGTAAGAAGTCTACACGCGGTTTAAACTCTAACACCAGGTTGTTCATAGGATAAAAAGAAGAAAAAGATTCCATTAAATATTAGGAAAGAATGGCTTTATATAGTTATCTAGAATATTTGTTTGTTACTTATGTTGGTATCTATTTTCGTTTTGGTGGCACAGGGGATTTATTATTATTATTAAGCACAGCAGTGGGTTAGTTGAAATCTAAAATAATAATTATTAATTTTTCTATATTGTAGTTTAACTGAGTACATCCCAGACATCAGCCTGTACGAGATTAGAGTGGCTTTGAAACAGCTTAAGAACAACAAGGCGCCGGGTGATGACGGAATTTCAATGGAGCTTCTGAGAGCGGGTGGAAAACCGGTACTTTTAGTCCTCCAGAAGCTATTCGATTCCGCCATACTCGAGGGTACTACGCCAGAAGCATGGCATAGGATTGTGGTGGTGCTCTTCTTCAAAAAAGGCGACAACACCTTGTTGAAGAATTATAGACCCATGTCGCTCCTGAGCCATGTGTATAAGCTTATACACATGGCTCAGGAGCGAGATTTCGAGAGTCATTACGAACCGTCTCGAACGCAGGCTTGATGACTTCCAGCCTCCCGAACAAGCCGGCTTTCGAAAAGGCTTTAGCACCATAGACCACATCCAGACGCTCCGCCAGATTATACAGAAGAACGAGGAGTATAATCGGCCACTGTGTCTAGCGTTTGTGGACTATGAAAAAGCCTTCGATTCAATCGAAACCTGGGCTGTATTGCAGTCCCTTTAGTGATGTCATATTGACTATAGGTATATCGAGGTGTTGAAGTGTTTGTATAGTAACGCCACCAACTCGATCCGGTTACAGGACGAGAGCACGAAACCAATCCAACTGCAGCGTGGTGTGAGTCAGGGGACGTGATTTCTCCGAAACTGTTCGCAAATGCGTTGGAGGACGTTTTCAAGCTCTTGGACTGGAACGGGTCCGGCATCAACATCAATGGCGAATACATCACTCACCTTTGTTTTGCCGATGATAGTTATCATGGCGGAGTCGCTGGAGGAGCTCAATACTATGCTCATCGACCTCAGTCTCGTTTCCCAACAGGTGGGTCTTAAAATGAACATGGACAAGACGAAGATCATGTCAAATGTCCATGTCGCACCCGTACCGGTTATCGTTGGGAACGATACTCTCGAGGTTGTGACCACTATGTCTACCTTGGACAAACTGTTCAGTTAGGCAGGTCCAACTTCGACAAAGAGGTCGCCCGAAGAATCCAATTCGGATGGGCAGCGTTCGGGAAACTACGCGACATCTTCTCGTCCAAAATTCCGCAGTGTATCACGAAGAATTTTAACCAGTGTGTGTTGCCACTGATGACGTATGGCTCTGAGACGTGGTCGCTAATGGTTGGCCTTTTGGAGAGACTCAGAGTCACTCAACGAGCTATGGAGAGAGCTATGCTCGGAGTTTCTTTGCGCGACAGGGTCCGGAATACGGAAATTTGCCAAAGAACTAGGGTCACCGACATAGCTCAAAGCATATGCATGTTGAAGTGGCAATGGGCAGGCCATATCGCTCGAAGAACTGACAATCGCTGGGGAAGAAAAGTTCTCGAGTGGCGACCACGAACCGGAAGAGGCAGCGTTGGCAGGCCTCCCACCAGGTGGACTGACGGTATCGTCAGAGTTGCGGGCAACCGGTGGATGCAAACGGCAAGTTGTCGTTCATTGTGGCGTTCTAAGGGGGAGGCCTTTGTCCAGCTGTGGACGTCTTCCGGCTGATGATGATGATGTAGTTTAACCTTATTTTGTGGAATGTATAAGTGTATAAGAAACAAATACACCCTTTGCTGGGATTTCAACCATTGGTTATGCAACTATGCATGTATAGTAAACATGAACATGCATAATTTTACTTGCACTGAGTCCCAGACTAAAAATGTATGAACAAAACGTCGCAAACGCGGCTGCCGAATGTGAAATTGTGTCTAGTGAAATATCCTCATTTCCTAATACATGATATAACAGTAATCAGGATATTAAATGATCGATTGGCATATTTTACGTGATTTGTGAGTGGCTAAGTAACATACAACTTACTTTGACATCGAAATTAAAAAGTATAAAGAATCATTGCTTTGAACTTTGAACTGCCAATCAGGAAAACATCGTAACTTATATGTAATAGGTAGATTAATGCCCACCATAAGTGTCGGTACAAGTATCGACACTAATAAATAAACGATACATTCCAAAACTTTATGTCACATCAAAAAAGTCGTTCTTAATAAATGTATAAAATGTATTAAGTATTACGAACTAGAAAGCACGGCTATTAAATAGGCCGAATGTAACAAGGTAGAAGAGTAGCTGTCGTGTCTTGATAAGGTACATCATAAACGGCGTATTGTGTTTCATATTGCCTAATTTTAGTGACAACAATATGGGAGTTGGGCCAGTTCGTTAGGAAGCTTAAATTAGGCGTTGTTTGTTCCCAAATATCATTTACACGTCTCATATCATTTAGATAGTCTTGCATATTTTTAGGTAGATCAGATAGAGATTTATGATTTATAAACTACAGTTTCTTTAGGTATGTTTTAACCCAGTCCAGACAAAAGTAATCGTACATAAGTAAGCAATACTTGTGTCAAACTGATTTTTATAATAGATAACCATATTTTACTACAAACAAACTTTGCTAAATTATACCTATAAAGTAAACACATAAAAACATCAATAAAGATCAAGTATTTATACAAAAAAATTAGTATTGTATTAATTGGTTTTAGTAAACAAGTACCTACAATAATATTACGGGCTGAGATATCACCACGTCGATAGCGAAGCGTGTTTGCCTTAATCATTATTATTTTGATACTTATTGGTATATCACAAATGAAACCATATACCGTCTTGGATACAGTAGAGCAAAACATTATTTATGTATCTGTTTTTACACACAAAGCTATTTTATTGTTATCAGTACAGTCATGTCAAACACCTTTAGAGAATAATGTGATAGCTTTAGAAAGATTTTCCTAATAATGTTAATGGAGTTCTAGTATTGTAAATAATAGTTATTGAAGACAGAAGGTATCTGGCTACTGTCCCTTATGTATCCCACGAAAGATAAATCCTATAGATTTAATAAATGAATTATGTATTTTTCACATTTATTCAATGTTTCGCTATTTTCAGCGAAACCTATTTAAAAATTATTGGTAAATTATACAATAAGTGATGACATTATTCAGAGTTCTATCGATAGACATACTAATATAGTCATGGAAGAGTTAATAAGGAAATGTTGGTTCACCAAAACCAACTTATAAGATACTGAGTAGGTAACACTTAACCTTTCGAGCATTCGTATTACTCAGTATTAGAAAGTAATCTATACTTTGAAATGCGTTAAAAATGAGCAGTACCTATCCAAATAACATACATTTACAAATAGGTAGAACTTAATTATTTTTTTTATATCATAGTAGCTGTCTCGAGAAGTTGGGAAGAAATCTTAATAAAATTGTACCTGTAATTGGGGGGGGTTACCATAATCCCCACGCTTGGTAAGCGGCTTGGGGATCGCAGTATTGGTGGTCAAGTTACAGAAGACGCTGCTGCCAATCTTCTGGATTTTCCCTTAGTCGCCTATTACGACACCCACGGGAGGAAAGGGGGGGGGGTGGTCAATGCTAGGACGGTTTAATGTATTATCGTCAAATTATCTTCTAGTGTAACCAAGGCTGTTAAAACTTTCCTGCGGCCAGTTAAAATTCGACTGTTTTAACTAACCGCAGATACCAATTATAATCTATGTGGGTATACAAACCAAATTCATTAGGTATTTAATCGGTTTATAGTACTTGTGTTTTACTACTACGATATGTATTTTATTAGCATATTTCATAACTTCCATATTAATTTTGTAGTTGTCGTAACGGAATGCCAAAATAAATCACTTTGAAAACTATCGCGGCGACGAGATGTCGTTGGCCGGCGCACGCGCTGTATCCATCTGATAAATATATGTAAATAATTATTAAATATTATCGAATGGTAGATAGGGTCGTTTAGGCGGCCGTTACGTTATCTGCGTTATTTGTCGTTAACAGTTTTACCGGACAACGTGTTATCGGCCTGAGTTATGGCAACCGACGCGCGTCCGAGAGATTCCTCATTTCTTCTCTAGTTTCAACAGTGCCGGTCCGTCACTGTGTCGGGAGATAAGTGACACCTGGCCACTGCTGACCATCCGCACTTAATGCTGCGATATCATCAGTGTGACGGAATAACTAATGTCCACAAGTTTCTACCAATGTATATACTTTTTCATCGAATCCTTCATGAAAACATCGGGAGCTTTTAGAAGTGTCACTAAGTTAGTAAAAGCATTAAGCGCTACACAGCCATGTGAGTTCATGGAGTGTATCTATCAACTGGTATTTTGATTTGAGTAATGCGATTTAAATTTAATCATTTACTAGTTGCTGTTCTCAAATTCCTGGTCGTTGATACAATTCGAGCACCAAATAACGCAATGCAATGGAAACATAATACAAATCGTAACTGTCAATAAATTCGATTCAATTCATAGTCATAGTCATAATGTTTTTATTTCATAAAGGCTACAAAAGAGCACTTACAAAACGTCAAAACTAGTGGCTCGGTTCCAAAAGGTCGTTTCTATGGAGAAGAACCGGGAAGAAACTCCATAGTTACTCTTTTAAAAGTATGTTGTAGTTATGTTTAACAATTATTTCAAGTATGAGAGAATAATGAGCTACACAATATACCTAAAATGAGAATACGAGTAGCATCTAAGTCAAATAAAAAATATAGATCGGTTATTCTCTCATTTACAATTTGAGTAAAATACATGACGGTGAAAAGGTTAAATATAATTAGTAAAATAATATTAAATATCAAATTATGGTTGATTGGCAGTATCGCAGGGAAGCCACAAATGCAGGAAAAATCAGTGCCACACGTCCTTATCGTCAATATAACTATTAATACTATAGTAGGCTTTCTCAATTAGTACTCGTTTCACATAGGATTTAAACTTGCCTTCTGTAAGGTCAGTTATAGAATTTGGAATTTTATTATAAAACCGAACACAGTTTCCTAAGAACGACTTGTTGCTTTTTGTTAGTTTAAATCTCGGTACAACTATCTTATGTTTGTTTCTAGTATTTTTATCATGGTGATCGCTTCTTATTTTAAACTTCTGCAGATTTTTCCGAGTATACATAATATTTTCAAAAAAGTGACGGCAGCGTTAATATATTGATCTCTTTGAAAAATTCTCTAAGAGATTCACGAGGGCCTAGGTTGTAGATCGCGCGTATGGCTCTTTTTTGTATAAATAATTTGATTTTAATTTTTTCTCAGTGACGGAATAATTAAGTCACCTACTTTAGCCAGTTTCATGTTTTGTTTATTATTTGTTTTATACTTTTTAAAGGTTAAACCGAACAACAAATCATGCCGGAGATAGAGTTTTATATCTTGCGTTGGTTTGTCTCACTGAAACCTTGCTATACTTACGTATTCTTTTTTAATGAAATAATAACGTCTTTTTATCTACTGCCAATGCGAGCTTATATTATCGGTATGATAAATATAGACATAATAAAACTACGAATATAATTTTACCTCGTTGTAAAGTGGCAATTGCGGGCGCCGTCGTAGAGAGGTTTTTTTCTTTTTACGGTACTGGTTTACCGGCTGAATATGATTTACGTGAATTATGATGGCAGATATAACGGTCAGCATGTCCATCTTCCAGCTAAATAAAACACTAGGCCCGTCTTTGTAAATTACGTACATTTTTACGACGCTCTACATCACGTCTTTGAAAGCCTTACATTAAATGTACGTATCTATCGGAGAACGATAAATAATATGAAATAAATAGCGATTTAAACAGAGCACGATACTAGTTTAGTTCAATTTGCAACAGCAGTCAATATTCTTAGTGGGGTGTTATTAACCACTTGCTGGTACGGCCCGCGGCTGCGCCTGATCTGATTCCAATTCTTTTATGAATAGAAACAGTAATTGCATCAGCCGTCTACCGCGGAGCCGCCACTGTGCGCCGGCCTCTTACAAAATAACTGATTTAAACCTAGATGACTATCTGTGCTAAGTGTAAAAACCGCATTTTACGCCAGCTCCGAAGCTATCAGTCATCTACACGAATAACTTGATAGGTTATAAATTATGTGTCAAAACGCTTCGTAGCGCCCCGCGCTCGACGGCCGCAAGGACCTACAAAGTTATCATTCCTATAACGTCCTCGATATGGCACTCTTAGAGCAACAAATGAAGCAGTTGCATTAAAACTTGTCCGGTAAATATCTGAGCGTAATTAATAGTGTGAGATAAGTCGCAGAGAGCGTCTGCGATACCTCCGTACGGCTGAACGTAATCGACGTTGTCGGGAGCGCCGCCACCGGCGACCGGCTTCGGCCCTATATTAATAACAGTCAGTCGATATCAGAGGTGGCCGCACGAAATGGGAAATTAAAAGGCTTTCATGGGATCCACTCATTAGACTGATTTGTATTGGAGGAGTTAGCGGCGCCGCACAAGAAGTTATTAATGAGCATTGTAATCGCTTGTCGTCGACATAAGAATAGTTTGTGTGCTCATTTATCGAGTTACCTCCCTGTTTAGTTTGACAACTCCTGGTTTTATAAAATTAGTTCAGCGGCGGCGTTCAAGCGTAGGCAGCGTAGGCCGGCCACAATTTGTTAGTCTAGGTATCGTAGCTTGTCTGTGATTGTATCGTCGATTGTGCATGCAAGCGTATCAGTGCAGGCTAATTTGTCAATTAGAGAGTCAGAAGTCGCGCAGGGTCGCGGGGCAGTGCTAAAGCGCGTAATAGCGCAATTTATGCCATCATTGTTCTAAAGTAGCGTTGGCCGTTTATCAGTGAAGCAGACGGGACCAATTGATACAAACGAGCCCGTGTCACGTCTAAATATAATATTAGGAATCACGGCGCGAGCCAGGATATATTAATTTGGAGTGGTTGTTGCATGACGGAGCGTATCGCAGGCCACGCGATTGTCACAACGCGTCACACTCTACTTTTATTGTCCACTTAGATATCCTCATTATGTAACCGCATTCCTTTATACAATTGTCTACTTCTGTGGCTATTTATTATTGTGTTATATTCTCTATTTTTCTAAAGATTTCAGATTGTAATAGGTATTTTTAAAGATTTACATGAATATTAGTATGTACAGTATCTTTACCTATAGAATGGACTTGAATATAAAAATAACGAATTATACGTAAAACAATAGATTTGTTTTACGTAAAATTCGTTATTTTTTTCATCATCATCATTATCTTAAAATAATATTTCAAATTGCCAGAAACATTTCTTAAAAAAAGACATATCAAAACACACCATAATTCAAGATGTGGCAGAATCTATAGTGGCCCGGGGACCCTTGCTCTTTGAATATAAGTTTAAATGACGATTTATGAATGAGGTCAGTGCGGTGAGTGAGGTCGGCTAACTCGGTGTATCAATCGGCGTCAGCCGGAGCGAGAGCGGCGCACGGGCCACGCGCCCGGCACACGACACTTGCCTGTTCTCCTAATGCCACTTAACATCGCCCGAGATACGCTAAAACACTTCCTCATTCATGTATGGACCGGTACTTGTTATGGCCGGTACTAAGAGCTCTCAACTTGAATGAGATTCACTAAATCATTTAAGCCTTACCTTGATTTCGTTAGAATTTAATAGACTTGCAGGTACTATCATATTGGAATGCGTCTGCTCAGGTAGATCAAGTATTCGGCATCTTGATTGGAAAAAGAGGCATATTGTTAAAGAATGTTAATGGAGTAGCTGGAAGGGGAAGACTTCAGCGAGTACATTTTGATCAGATCGGAGATGTTCTGGAGAAAGGTTAGCGTGGTGTAGGTGTACCTATCCTAATTCGACAAGCATGTATCAAGAATGTGATACAAGATATTGAGGCAAAAATCATCCGTAGCAAACAGACAGGACAGTGGTCTCTACCTAAATATAAATACAAAGAAAACCAAAATGGAGGATATGAATGAAGAAACAATGTTGTAACTCTATCATGTTTACTAAGCATTTTTTTTGAGGAAACATAAAGAGGGCCATCCTAAATTACATGATATAATGTTCAGCGGTCATATCTATTTTAATTCTTTCAATCTACCTACATATATGTCATAGGTATATATGCTGATTGTTTGGCATTACAACAAATTATATGCATTCTACCAAGTTCGGTCCCCGACTAAATGAGATTTATCTCAAAATGTTTCGTAATTAAGGCAGATAAAACGTTTGCAACAAAGAGACACCTCAAAACAACATTGATCATTGCTAATACCATTCAACAATAAATCAGAAAACCAGGTTCAACACCTTGTAATAACAACTTGTTCCCAGTTCACGCTTTTGTGCACTTCGCTTGGTTGTATATTATACGTTATTTAGAATGCTAGCTATATTTTATACCGGTCAGTTCGTTCTGGATTCCGTATTGAGGTCATACTTATCTTATTACTTGACTATAAGTCACTGGCTTACGTAGCTACTTTTGTATACATTTTTAGCTTTAAGCTTGACGCTAATTTGGCTTTTTACAAAAGCTACAGTTATCTAATAAAATATATATTTCCTTGTTGCCTTGATGTTAATCATTATTGAACGACTGTTAACTCATTTTGATGACTACCTACAAAAAATTAAGTTTTGTTGAGATCAATCTTCTAAATTATCAGACAAGTATGCGGTCAGTCTAAACGCGGAGCGCTTATTTCATACTGTTCATAGCTCACATAACTTCATTACGAGCTCAATTGAATAAACTGTGATAGGAACGCCGAGGCGCTCTGCAAGTTGATTGCTCAAATTTCCTCTTCAACTATCACAAAGATATGGTGAATTTCTAATTGGATAAACGTGTCGTTTCCTATTTAAAGGCGACGGCTGGCTTGGCGTTACCACTTAAGTTTGACCTCCGGTGTTTGGGTAGGGAACCCTTTGGCTAAGATGCGTTTGTGGTCGGCGGGGAGCAGGGCAGGCTCGTCGTCGGTGGTGGCGGTGTGTAGCGCGCACGCGCGCCGTCATCCCGTATAATGGCTCGCCGCTCCGTCTCCTCGTACGCACGCTCAATGACCGACTAATGAATTATGATTTTACTTTAAAATGTTTCCTGGGCGATTTTCGTGTTTAGTCTGCGTTAATCTTATTGTGATTTATAGCAGCGAAATCAGAGCGGATATTATTATCTCTGTGGATAATGATAAACAATGACAAATTGATTTTCTACCATTAACATAGATAACGAAATCTAGTTTATTGTACTGAGATTAGTTATATATAATTATCGATGGCCGGTGCGCCTAGTGGCATTATTAAAATTAATAATAGAAATCTTGTATTTTAAGTAAGTTATAAGTACTAATCACACACTTTATTTAAAAGTAAGTGAGTAGTTAATAAATGCGATTTTGAAACATTGAATTATATTTTTGCTATACACAAAAAGGACTTTACTATTGTTAGCCCTTACCACAATCTAACAATAAATGAAAATAGATAATATGGAATTAAAGATGTAAAAACAACACTGTTTATTCGTTCTGATTGACTTCAAAGGTTCAAACACATTACAAAACTCTACGGTTAAAAATATAAATTGACGTAAAGGAATGCTTACGCAAATGTTACACACATACCTAGCTAGTTACAAATTCTTTCATGATAATTAATGTTAGCAACAAAACAACTGTTGATTAAGTTGAAAACAAATATTTAATTGACTTAGGTATTTAGTGTTTTGCACACCTATAGGTACCTAGGTACTTATAGGTATCCTACCCTACTGGAAAACGTCATCAAATACTTTAGGTAGGTACGTTTCAAAATTTAGTTGGTGGTAGTGATATTCGAAATTCTTTTTCTCATTTTATGGAAACGTAAAAGTGTGTAGTGAGATGGCTTCTCGTAAATCACGCGTCGATGGACGACCGATAGCGCTTCCGTGCGGTGCGCGCGTGCGCGGGCTCGGGATCCCACACACATACGAACACGTAAACTTATACACGCACACATGTACACCCCATACAGGTTACTAATTTTTCCTTAAATTTAAGAGTCCTATACTATTAATCAAACGAGCTTAACGCACACAACACTATTATTAAGTCTAAATTGACTAAATCTGACGTTTGATTAAGAGAACACCTTGGCAGAGTCCATCATTTTTTATTAATCATGTGTTTGTTTTGGTTTTATGTATGAAATTGACAAACGGTATTATCTTGTGAATTAATTTGTATGTTTTTCCAATATTCTGTTTTATGAGCCGAGCTATATGATTGACTCTTAGTTTTCAGACTATGTAGGTACTTTATATTTACGTATGTATTTAGTAATGTCATTTCCTTTCATGTAAACTCAAAAACAGGATCTCCCTTGGATACCTATCTTCTGATTTTCTGATACATTTTAAAGGGGCAGAACATAGGTATTAGTATTCTTCTAAATAATATTAGATATTTCTTCTGCACTTAGTTATGCATAATCTTGTCCGACTACCAACTATATTTACGGATTTGTAACTTTATTTTGAGTCTGTTATGTGGCAAAACGCTTGACGAATAGAAATCTAATAGAATGAAAAATGTATGGTATGACATACATATGTCATAGATTACAAAGTCGAAACATTATCTCATCCCCATACATTTATCATTCTATTCGATTTTATTTTCGTCAAGTGTTTTGCCACTTGTCTAAGGAGGCAGATAAAACTATTTAATCGTCACTGACAGTAACATAATCTAAAACAAAACGATGGATATAAGCCATGTGACAAAACCAACATAGTTAATTGAAAATTTATTACAGAACATTATACAAGTCATACAAATAGTATTTATAACTAAGAACCTGTGTATAAATAGTATATTATTAATATCGCGCTTCATGGAGGCGGGAGGAGAAAGGTTCTGTAATAAGCCAATTTAAATGAATTTAGTTATTAATACAAAACTTAATATATGACACACGTCAGTGTTGTGTCGCGAGCGATTAACTAACGCAATTCAATTCTACCCATAGTTAATATGCGCATAACTAAATAGATACTATTCAACCAATTTGCTTACAGCGATAAACCTTCTGTTTATATTTTCAAGCCTTCTTCGATCCCTTTAAATAATCTTGGAACATTGTGAATAAATCAGTATAATATTATAGTCAATGTTTATTAAGTCTGGCCTAACAAGACTCTGAAGAACCTATATTAGTACAAGATACCTATTTAATTATGGAAAAAAAAATAAGGAAAATACATTTTTATGACTTAAATTAAATAGTACCTAATACATATAAAGATTCCCAATTTACTCAAATATAAAGAGAGGGGTCAAATGCATAGAGCGGCATAAATATTCATTACGTATTATTTTAACACTTAACTTAAATATGTAAATGTAAAGTTAATCGCGTTATTTAAAATTCAGGTAGGAGAGATATACAGCGGGTATCTGTAGAGATCGTTATTGATTCCCCATAGCAGTTTATCTCCACTATCTCCGGTAACGTACGATATCACTGCCGCGCTACTAATTAAAAAGCAAATTGAAACGCCGCGTGTCAAGGACTATTAATTTTTACGATCGCTATCACAGCTTCAGCCAGTGGCAGTGGCCGCAGTTTTATAACGTGTCTCATCGCATTTATCTTTATGTATGCAACGAATAGATTGTATCTAGTCGTTCGTTAACCAATAAATTAGCTATTGAAAAGCCATCGCTGTTTTCATCTCGTAATGACGGGGTGCTGTAAAAAAATTAACAGATTTCGTTCTCAGTCGTAAAATACATTAATATTTCACAATATTCAATGAAAACATAATTTAACGGATCGATAGATGTTCGTGAAGAGATTAATGGTTGGGTCCGTGTTGTAAAATCTTTGGAGTAGTCTTAAGTCAGAGTCGCATGATGAGCGAGCGTGCGTCGGGCGACTAGTGGCAGACCACCGGGGCAGTGAGCGGTGCTTTACTTACAACGATTTATTGTTATAAAAATAATGTATCATCGAGCCGCCGCCGTACAATGCTCGTAACAAGCTTGGCTCGTGTGCTGTATTAACGGAACGAGCGCGACCCAACTTGCGTATTCGAGGCTCTACTGTACTCAAAGCTATGCTAAAAATATCAACCGACTGCTAAAAATTCTGAACAAATTACTCACATAATTTCTAATAAATAATAAAAAAATAATAAAAAATTTATTGACACAAACATATGTAGGTACAATTATAATATGTAAAACCCTGACCCCTGTGCTAGGCTTATAACCTGTGTTACAGGAGTCACAATTTCTAAAGAGCAGTTATAATCCAACATATATAAATAAACAAGATTTCATAACGGATTTGGTTAGCATCATCCAGATGCATTGTGAACGATTAGCTGAAAGTTTTTGTCAAACCGATTTACAAAAGATGGAGTAAAATTACATAGGTCAAAGTTTCATAATGTAGCTTTTAGTGTGATATTGTCATTAAAATACAACTTATTATTTCCACTTATTTACATTGATGGATGTTCTAACTCAGCAGTTTTTGATCTGTAGGTAAGTGCAGTAGCTTTTGATACACGCGATAACGATATTTAATCAGACTGGAGCAATTGCCTACATCTTTTTAATGGCGGCACACGTACATCGCGCTGTTGGTCTTAAGATATCGAACGCTATTTGATTGTTTTGTTCGTGTTGGCAGTTTTCAATGTTGATACAATATTCTGTGTGGTCGAACATATAATAATGTATGTTTGTTGCATGATAAAGTTCAACCCGTGGGATGATTCAGACTTTGAAGTTTTATGCTCATTGTTCAGATATTCTTTGTAAGCAAAGAGAATTGTAAAATCCTTTATTTTTCTAAATCCGAAAATCTTTTATAAATAGCTGAAATGAAAAATAAGAACCTTATAAATTGGTTTATAAATGGATATTTTTACAATGCTTAGGATTCAAATCATAGAACCAAAAAATCGTTTCAGAAAATATGTTTTGTAAAATAAAAAAATACAGTTGAAACTGTTAAAAAACTGCATATAGCGACGTATTAAAATGATTTCATCAATTCAAGCCTACAGAGTCCAAAATGACTGGCTGTCGTAATTTACGCAAGAAATGTAACACCTGAAAGCAATCAAAGCAATTTATTTCGTTCTTCCTGAGAGAATTGATAATTTTAGTTTTCTAGAAACAAGTTTCGAACGCTTTAAGAGTTAGAACCGGGCACTACAATTAAATTCTATTAAAGCGACAACAGCACCGTGTTATTAAGCGACAGCGTACAGACGCCTGAAATATCTCTCATTCTTATTTGACGGGGCCGGGCCGGTGCGGTGTGGAGTTATGAAAGTTTTGTTGTAGTAATTATACGGTGCACAGGTCTCTGAGAAGTGGCCGGGCCGACTTGCGACTTGCGACTCGCGACTGTCTGTCGCAATTCCCAGATAGCGTCCTGCGACACTATTAATACAGCCGCGACAAGCGTTTGATTGCATGTGCCCGCTGTGAGACGTTGTTATTACATGCTTCGCGTTGTACACTTAAAAACATTTGTACAGTCAGGTACAGTAGCCTTTTTCCTGCAGTGTGTTATCCTATTGTTGTTTTGTTTATATCGTATTGGGATATCATTGGGTTACACTAAAACTATTTTATTTTCTGGCGCACCATGTGCAGTCACGATTTCAACCTGTTGATTGACTTAACTTTCCTACGATTTATTGTACCTTTACCTTATTTATGTCGACACGATATAAGAAGATGATAACTTATAGGTATTTAACTAACAATAAATCGCAAGACCCTGCTATACATTAATATAGCTATTTGAAAAAATAATATACTCATTAACTAGATATAAGGTGCTGATGTCATGTTGATAGTATCGTGGAACGCAAATATCAAATGACTATCGACGGGTAGCAGCATTAACATGTACAGGGTCAAATTTTAAACACCGTTTTCCTCTTAAGGGGAAAAGTAAAAGTTGTCCATAATGATGAGTACAATGACCCATAAAGAGGAAAACGGTGTTTAAAATGTAACCCTGTATAATGTGAGTATTCTATCGTATTGCATTTATTTACTAACCATAGATTTACCAAACATAGCATTTTAGCAAATGTCTTGTAGTAGTATTTGAAAAACAGCCTAGATGGTGTCGGTATCGCAAACGCTCTTTCGTAGGTTTAGTTCAGGTTGAACAAATAACGGAACGGTTAGGTACTGCATTATTCCGATATGATGCAGGAAAATAATTGGGGTTATTTCGCAGAGATATTTTAATGCCAATAAGTGGCAATAGACTCGTCCCCTAACATAAGACTTATGCGACCGTATTTGACGATAATTTCCCTCCCCATATTAGGAATACGCACAATATCCCAAAATTCTGTTACATACCTTCACTCTTTAAAAGGATAATATAATTAACCATTTTACCTGCTGAAAGGTGGAATGATCCGACATAATATTATACCGAATAAAAAAAAACACTCATCACAATACGTGCCGCGCGCATTGCCGTGCATTGCTTACTAAAGTGATGAGAAAGATATGAATTTTCTTTCAGACTTTAATATGGAAATTATATTACATCACTTGAATAATTTGTCGTTGAATGTACCTACACAGTTTATGAAGAAACTAAGAGGAGATAATTATACAACACGTCGAATACTGATTGATCAGCGATAATACATTACACGCTAACGGCTGGTTAGTGCTATGTAAATTAACGACTAATAAACTTAAAAAGACCTATGATGCGAATATTGCAAACTCACTCAATCGCTTTGCAGAATCTTCGGCAGTTACTAATCGAGTAGTGTGGTAGGTAATACTCGTATGTAATGATGTCAACAAGTTATGGCCTGTTGAGTATACACACGTTAATCAAGATCTCGACCAGATCGTATAGCATCTGATAAATAGTGTTGTATCCCAGTTCCAGTGATATTGCTAACTGTATTCAATATCTGTAATTATTAATTAGGCTGTTACTGGAAAGGTAGAAACTTTATTCAACACAGGACCTATGTCCGACTGCTGTGATCTTCGATATGTTGAGAACTTTGAGAAGCTTTTGATAAATAGATACTTTTTCGTAAGCTGTTACTGCGTTGTCTTGAAACAACTCAGGTTGCGTCAGGATAATACCTCAATCGTAGTAATTTTTTTATCTATACATACTGTGATATCCCTATGTTTTAAATTAGGCAGAGGATATGATATCTTTTTATATTTAAGAAAGTCTATTTTAATCTCAACCTTATTCATTTAAACAATATGCAACTTAAAATTATTATATTTATAGTACTATGTATTAATATGAGCCTTGATGCCTAAAATAACTGGATTATTATTATTATTTAAAAGGTACCTATTGCTGTTGTGAAAAGGAAATATTAATTATAGATCAGCAATATAAGATATCGGTTTCATATATGAAACGTATTTATTATCAATTAACGATAGATTATCTAGCTAATCACTTTTACAATGGATAATGAAATGTACTGCATTTCAGTTTTATTTGCAATTGCGAATTGTAGTAAGTATAAGTTTGACCAGGATTACAACTTGATTTCAAACAAGTAGCAAATCGATTTACAGATCCTTATCACAGATACTTTAGTGAAGTCTACGTAGAGAGTCAAAGATTTACGTTTAGGTTGGTAGTACTGTTCATGGAATCATGGAACATGTCATTAAAGCATTTAAAAAAAGTAATAAAAATACAAATCTGAAACTTATTCAAAATACTTGACCGCTGTCTGTCTGCGTGGGCTATTCTTATTAAGATCTATGCTTTCACACCATGTCACGTCGTGTCACGAGTGTTAGTTCTGATTTCGTGAAGTATTGCTAGATGTTAAGTTAATAAAATGATTCACACAAGTCATGCTTCGCAATGCTCAGCTAACGTAGGAAAATTATTATTATAATCTGGATTGAAATATGATATTATACGAATCCTACTTAACATTATAAATGCGAATTTGTCATAGACTTCGAATGGTGATGTAGAAAAATCATGAGAATATAAACTTGTTAGTAGTAGCAGCTACATTGTTAATAGTCTCATGCACTAATAACAGCTATAAAGCACAAAATCACGCGGGCACCCTAATAGGTATGTTACAAGTGCCATGAGGGATTGGAAACAGGGTGCATGTACCATAAAACATTGCATTATTTCTGGCATATTTTCCTTCTATTCATAACAATAAAATGTTTCATTCGCCAATTCCGTTTTCATTATATCAGTTCAAATATTTTGAATACACCCTATATTAATCCCAAATTCCTGGTCTCAACGTTTTTCTTCAATTGCTACGCCATTAGTCAGATTACAATTAATCTATGACGATCAATTTTTATTTCGTTCCACCACAAGTTGCTTGCTTTAAGATTAATATAATTAATTAAATTTCAATTTGGCATTGAATTAATATTTCAAATTGAATTATTTTCTGTCTGATTCATTATAAGGCGTCCGCCTACATAATTTATTTTTTGAGTCCTACCTACTTACCAGACGATTCAGTTCATTAAAATAGACCTGCTTTAAGACAAGGTCAGCAAATATTAGCGACAAAATATATTTGTTAAGACCTAACCTGAACTAATATATTTTGGTCGGCTTAAATTGGTTTTGTCTAGTAATAACGAAGATTTTGCTAGACTGACTGATATAAATTATACAACTCTGGACGAAAATATAATGGTAATGTTAATATGTCTACCTTTCATCTTGGAAGTAGGTAAGTTTTTTTAAATTAAACTTTAGTAATACTTCACTTGCTTAGGAGCGATTTTATTATTAGAAAAATAATTATAATTTGTACGATGCTAAATCTAGAGGTACATATATAATTATAGAGGTACATATATGAAGTAGGCATTTTAATTTCATTTCTGATTAACCCATAGGTCATTATTCGATAACCCCTAGAGAATTAATGGCAGGTAACGTACCTACGTTTATTATTAATTGTCGAAAAATGTTTACGATATTTGTTATTAGGTAAATGTTAATACATGTAGTTGGTTCGTGATCGGGCCGCTCCATTGATGTCGCTAATTAATTGAGAACACTACCGAGTGTGGCGGTGCATTGTTGTGATTTATATCGCTCCAAACTATAAGCGAACTCCACTTGGTTCTTGTAATTAATAATTTTAATTATTGTTTGATGATACTCTACCCTGTCCTGCGTATTATAGCTAGTTGAGGGTTATTTTTATATAAAAAAAAAACAAACATAAAAGCACGCGTGTATTCCGAAAGGGTAGGCAGAGGTGTATAGTACATCCACATTTCGCTAGTTATGTTATGGGTCTCAATGTAATAGGAGGCGAGCCTATTGCCATCAATCGGGCACAAATCAAGAATCCGTGCTGCTACTGAGAATCACCTAAAGGGAAAACCCAGTAACCCTTTGCCCGATCCGGGATTCGAATCCAGGACCTTATGTTCAGCAGCCTCACTCAGCGACCTAGACCAACGAGGCATGTCTTCATATTTCAATATTATTAATTCATTAAATGAAAGAATACTAAGCCAAAACACAAGCATTGCATATGTAGATAATAATGTGAAATACCAAGAAACAGGCACAATTCCATCAAGGTGTGTTGCTCTACATCTAAATGGTTTATGGTAACAATCAGCCTGTTGATATATTTATTATCTGCAAACTGGTTTTGCTCATATCGACGTACAAACGCTCTGAGAACACTAAGAAATCGTACACTAACAATCGATGTAAAAACCTTACAACATTGTTGATGAACTTTCTTTTTATTCCGTTCGTAAAAGGCTTAAAGTGTTATAAACAATAATAACTGTAGATAAAAGTTGTATGTCGCCTTTTGTAATGTGGCCTACATAAGAATATGGCGGTACATAACGACAGCTGGGCTTTATGAAATTTAAATAAATAATATTTTCTTTATATCAGTGGTGTATTGTTGTGGGACAGTAACGGTGGCCACACGCAAGCCACTCGTCCGCCACTCTTCACGGGCGGCGTCATCGGCGAGCCTCTTTACACGCCACGACTTTTGGGCTCGTTTTAATTAAATAAGAACAAAGTAGGAACTTAGAATGATTTAACTTTTTAGGTTTTTATAGCATAAAAGCATATAAGAAGTGTTTTTTTTTAGCTATAATACACCTTATTTTAAAAATTAAATTGATTCAACAATATTTTATTAAGTTTTAAATTATTGCTTAGTTATTAATAATAATAGTTTAAATACCTAATTCATTATTTTAACATAATAAGTTCTTACTATATGAGTATCTATTTTATTTTATAACTAAATTATTTGTAAACGAAATATCGGATATTATAAAAACAGCTTTAAAACCGATCAGCTCGTGGACAACGGGCGTACCTACAGCGCTTCATTGTTCTCTATGTTATTTGTTCTGCGTGATAAGAGCTGACTACTTCAGCTCCAAATGTATGAACCGGAACACACCATTTATCACAACGAACTCCAACATCTCCACTTAGTTAAAAATCGATCGTTTTCTTTCTATTCATGACTATAGAAAGATATTATTTACAGTAAAGCCTCTTAACTCACATTTAACTTGGTACCTAACTAGTAAAAAAGGCCTTTTAGAATTATATTATACCTATATTAAGCTTTGATTCTTACATTATTTGTGTATCAATTTGAAGTGTAGGTAGGTATCATTGAATGTAACATTATTATTTAGTGAACTTGAACTTGAACAGTGCCTTACTATGAACTCGCATTGCAGGTTATTTTACGCTTTCCGAGTTGATATTTGCGCTATGACCTTTACACAACTCTCTTCCTCAACGCAAAATGTCCCGCAATGCAAGCTCCTAGTAACCCCGCAGGTACCTACTAATTAATACACAAGTAATATTGTACACTCGTAGCATTTCTATATAAAAATACGAAATTACCTTGTTTAAAAAAAATAAAAAAAATTGGAAACACATAATTATTTGAATCAAAAACCTAGAATAGAATTAGCTGGTTAGTAGGTACTGTGTCATCACCCAGATTGCGTTGAGTAATACTAGTTCTATGGTTAAAATACCTTCGTGCCCGCCTCGCCCATGACAAACTGAATCAATCGCTACAGGCTAGACGATTGACAAATATGCATACACCGTTATTGTTGTCCTGGGCGCTATTATAATGGTATTGGCTCTACGAATCAAATTGCGTCTGCCACTGCCTTCTTATTCATGTAAAGATTCATTATCATGATCTATTATTTAACGATAAAACCCATGCTTATAATAGTATTATTTTTGTTTGAGTGGCTCTTGGCTTTCTACGCTGAATGTCGCAGGATCGATTCATAAACTTATATGTGACTTTATCTGGCCCAGTTTTGCAAGTCCATTTTTGATCCTATAGCCGCAGCTTAACGCTACAGGGTGTGGACGTATTGCTATGACAAGTGATTTGTCTATGGGAGAGGCCCTGTCTAATACCTAGTAGTTATTTACAGATATTTATGAATGTTACATTTATATTTTAATGAACAATAATCGCCTTATTACTAGTGCATTATTACTTTGCAGCAATGCGCGGTGGTCACGACACTGGCGGCTCGCCTGCGCGAGCGCAGCGTGCCCGCTACTAATACGGATCGTTTGCGCGCGCGCCGGCACGACCAGCGCCATTACCCAATAAAATTAATTTCACTTAATGCTCATCGATTATTGAATATAATAATCGTATAGTTTGGTGTTTCGGCGGTTCGTGATGGATCGTCGGCGGAGACCCCCCGCGCATGCCGACACGATGTACTGCCGATCGCCGTGCAAGTCTTGTTTGCCGATACACAATACTACCTCCCCGCTCCCTACATTTATTACTTCATGACAACCTTTATACCATCATATAGATGACTTTTTATATCGTTTCAAAACGGAGCAGTACCGTTATTGTTAATCACTTAGATATAGCGTATAGTTGCCTTCTTTGATGTGTCTTTGTCATCGGCATGATACGTACAATGGCTCCTATCACCATAAGGTTTATGTCTTTATATATACTATTTTTCTATAGGGAGATTACCTATATATTTTCTTACTTATAATGTTAAGGCATGGATTTGGAGACAGGCTCAAATAAAGATCAGCTTATGCCCAGCAGCTGATCACTTCGGGCTGCGGATCATAAGCTTTTCTTTAATAACGCTATCCAATAGAACGTTGTGTTATACGTACCTACTATGAGAGGGTAAGATACCAGATTTTTTGTCAGGTCTCACTAAAGGATTGGAGAAGAAGTTATAACTTTGTTACAATTAGTTGCGAAAGTAAATGTTGAAAACAATATAATTTTGAACCGTGCGATTATAATTTTAAATACTCAAATAAACCAGCACGTATGGGAGGCTAATGCATCAAAACTGTTAGTATCTGTTGCTTACATGAAGGATGTTAAACATACTGACTAACATGTGCGTTGAGAAGAAGGGCCATACATTATTTTTATTAAATATATTCTTAAGGTAAGTCGGGAATATCAACAACACGAGGAATATATGTATTCAAAATGTGTATTTCAATAAATCAGCAGTCCGACCAGCGTACGTAGCACATTCACTACAAGCACCCGATGAAACGGATTGAATAATTACTGTACAAGGCACAACATAAATAGAGGTAGATAAAAACGGGTAACGACAGGATAGAATGGTAGCCATCCAACACCGCGCAGTCAGCGGCAGATCGGCGCAGTAATGGCCAGCCTTGTAGCCCATCCATAACGAATTTCTTATTCATCGATATTAATACGGGTACATGACAACCGTCCGCCGCTGTACAAATGAGCGAAGCCGCTCACGGCGGATTATATTTATGTGAACACAGTCTGATCCGCAATTAGTACCGCCAGCAACAAAACTAGTTGTCTTGTAGTTTACAAACAATGCACGTGTCCATTGATAGATGACTCGACAACTTGATATATGGCGCTATCGACTACCGACAAGTGTTTTAAAAACCGGAGGTTTGTTTACCGAGGTATACATATGTTAAAGTACAATTGCTACATGACAGCTTTTGAACTAAAATGATAATATTCATCCTGGAAGTTCGAGTCCCATCTTTTGAAAATCCTTTTTATACATATACAATATATATATATATATATTGAGTATATTACATTTTGGTCAATTTGAAACATTGTTGAGATGAGATCTCAACTCAAATTTAATCATTTAACTCGGGTTTACAGACATACGGCAAATTTTGTGACAGTAAGCTCAATAAGCCCCGGCACATTTTTATGTCGCATGAGAAAAAGGACAGTTAGCGGAATGACTACAGAGTACGCCGATTGTATAAGAGGTGTTATCAATCAATGACGACGGCCTGACTTCTGCACGGAACAAATATTTGTGTATCTTTGTGTTATATATGTTTTATAAAGTTAAGTTGGTATAAGTTAGGACGAGGCTGACTGCTCTATGAAAGAAAAAAAAATTGTGATCCGAACATAATGGTCCCGAGTCGGAGTGGTCGGACATGAGTGTGTATTTCATGTAAAACATAACCATGATAAAATATAAAAAATGTATTTCACCCTAATAATATAATACAAAGATTTCCATTTGCTGATTTGAAGGTAAAAATCAAACCAGACATTTAAACGGTGGCATCCCATAATCCAACAGAAGCTAAAGGACCTAATTGTGTTTAATTGACTATACTTGTAAATTAATAATTCAGCGGTTGCGTCTGACCCTGCGTTTGATCTCATAATGTGCTTACACGGGAAGACGTATCGACCTCATTAAGACCCAACACACGGTTTCTTAATCGATATTCGACAGTTTAAACTTTTTATTTCACTCCATGATGCTCATGTTTTGAAAACTCTCGGCTTGGGTTACCGTTGAATTTTAAATAATTAGATGTTTGCGCAATCTGTATTAAATTAATTTTATCTGTCTGATATAAGTAATGTATTAGTTATATGTATGACGATGTATCCAGTTTCAAACCGTTAGATATGCTTTTTAACTGTTACTGTAAATAGCATATCTGATTTGATGTATGCCTAAAGAGTGGTATTAAATAAGTAGGTACTTTTATGAGTATTTATTTACTATGTGTACATAGAAATTTTAGGTAGAAAAACTTAATGGGTATTAATTACCCTACATGAATATTGAACTTGAGACACACTTACCGATTACTGCGGGCTTTAAACATAGGTTACTTAATTCGGTACCTATTTATATATTATAGTAATCATCATCTATATTTAAAATGGCAGCCAATTAGTTAGAATATTTCGTTAAAATGCAATATTTCTAAATAAATTGTTTGGTATATCTTTTGTAATAATATTTATTGAAAATTGGCAACGACTTTAAGGTCTTCCTAATCCCTGTAAAGGTTGAGTTATATGCGTACCTTGCTCACTTTGCTATTCGCAATCGAAATTATTTGATGATAATGAGGTCTTATGAAACCATACAAACATATTTCCAATTATACAGGGATTTAAAAAGTATTTTTACATTTATGTTCAAATGTTCATTCATATTGGAAATAATGATATGGCGTAGGGCGCTAATCTTCATTCAGCAGATTGTTGTAGTACAGGTGACATTCATAAATTGGTATGAAAAATATTTTTGTTGAAGTCTATTCACATGGAACTGATAGGAATAATTTATCATTAGGAGGTAGTTAACTCAATGACATTCCTTATCAGTAACATAAGAATTACGTAGCGCCTTGTCCGCGATCGTATTTAGTTTCACGACTTAAGTATACGTAGTAATGAACTAAATTTGAGATAACTTTCACCAGATGAATATCTAAATATTTAAAACGCGATAAAATATACTTTTAATGACTACCCTGAATGTATTTTATTAACCACGGGAAGCCAGAGAGCCGCCAGTTTAAGTTCGCTTCCACCTGATACAGATTACAAAAATTACACATAAGTTTTCTTTTATTGCCTCTAGTTTTTTTTATTTTAGATTTAAATTAATTGAAGGCAAACAAGGCACAGTTTATGAGGCAAAAATATATGTGTCGTGTAACATCTTAAATTAAAGCGGCTAATGGAGATTAGTATAGGGAGTTGTAGCATAATTTAAAGTACGTTCACATTAAATTTATTTTCATAATTTTTATTGCCGTAGCGCTCGTAACATTGTTTTTAGTGAGACATGTGTTGTGTGGTGTCGTCGCTTTATTGGGAAGATAAAAGTTATCCATGGGATTGTTCCTCATAAGTTCTTGATAGAGTCTGCTTAATTAGTGTGGTCTAAGCCTTTCTAGCATATTGCCAGTTATGTGATTTCATACGATTGCCCACTCATTGGGACTCCTTTAAGTTAAATACGAGAGACCAGATCGAACAAAACTGCTACGAACATACCTATCTACATTTAAATCATTCATGAGGACGTTAACATCATTTCTAATGCGCTTATTAGACCGCTCGACTCAATTTATTTACATGACTAAAATAATTACGCATGTAACTTTCAAATGTAACATTCTCCGTAATATATTTATTACCTTAAACACGTTCATATTCTGTGTCGCGACGATATTATAAATTGTAATCTATATATTTTTTTCAATAAATATTCATGAGTGATAGAGGCATTGCAATACATTACAAGAGCCATAAGTCAACGAAACGCCGCGCAGGCGCAGGTCTGGCGCCGGCTGCGATGCGCGCACGCCTGTCGCGCTCATCTTCGGTATATCATCCACGGAAATGCCCCGGCCGGCATCGTCTATCGACATGTCCACGCAACCAGACTTCGTATTTTTATGGCGCTTTCTTACTGCCTTTTATTCTGTCTACACATAATTTAACTGTCATAACTATGAAAATATTATTTTAACGGATCATTATTTTTAGTAATGTGGTTAAGTGGTGTGTCGTCGACTTCTATAATTTTTATTTGAGTATTAAATAAGTGAGATGTTTTAATGGTGTTGTCCTTTTAGATGTTTCGTGATGATATGTTTATTTAGGTTGTTAATTTGTGGTGTAAATGGCGGCGCTACTGGCGGCTGGCTACTGTGGCAGCGCGCCCTCGCCGCGTCCGCCTTCGGCCGGCACGAGCCGCCGCGCGCCGCCTACGCCTCCCATGAAACCAACATTACACATTCATTTCGATAATATATTCACTGCAAAACAACACATATTGACACTGCAAATGAAATCAATGACGTGTTTGGTTAATACAACCTCCAAAGCAGTATATTATTTTAAATAACGAGTGTTTAAGTAGAAATGAAAAATAATAATTGTCCATAATAAATGCTACAATATTTTAATGCAAATAACATAAATTGTAATTATAGTGTGCAGCCACTCCGAAATGTGGTTCCGAATTGATTTTTAATGTAAATAAATAAACTATTTTTATTGCGCAGTTATGTTCAACGTTACTAGATTTTTTTTAATACAAATTCAAGAGTGTATTGAAAAAACTGCAATGTCAAATATTTAATTAGTGATCTTAAATTTTTACAATCAACATTTTAATTATGAATACTTTTTAGTATCGAATTATATTGTTTTTTATTTTTATACAGATTGTTATCTCTTATGAACAGGTTGTCTTAAATTTCGGAGCACATCTATTAACCTCCACTTATTAAAATTATTATACCTACTGATACATATAATGTGATAAGACAACATAATATTTTACTTTTGTCAACCACGGGACCAGGTTTTCCTTATTATAAACTATTTTAATACCTCAACATTTTAATATAGAGGTATCAAATTTTACTGCGTTTTAATGAGCGCAATAACTAAGATTAACGTAACGTTAACATATATATTTGAAAGGCACGTGAAGCATATAATTTAGTTTTTTATTATGTGGTGAAATCAACTTAATTAATTATTAACAAACATCCACTTAATAACGAGCCTTAAAATATCTGAAATAATTTCCTGTCCATTGTGAAGAGGGACACATCGAATGGGCGTCATATTGTTTTATTTGGATTACTGGACGTTTAATTTGCGAGCTTAATTGCGTTTATTTAAATGATTATGAAACCACAATCGCTATCATGTTGTTGCGGTAAAACGAAGGAGTAGAGCTGTGTTTTGAGAATTATCGATTTTTTTTTATCGACTGGAGATTCATAAAGTATAAGATAATAAAGTTTTATATACATTTATAGATTTGTTATATCTATTACTATGAGTAATAGTCATGCAAAAGGTAGAAAGGTAGTTTACATACACTGAACAATATGCTGTAAGTGCATACTTAGATACAGCATATTGTTCAGTATTTGTAAACTACTGTAATACTGTACGTTATCTACTTCTTGTTATGAATTTTCCCAGTATTATTAAGTATTTAAGTCCCAAAGTGCTGAAATCGAACCTATAATGTAGAAAGTTATAGTGCAAACCACTTGTTAAACTCGCTAGAATATTTGATCCGACGACTAGAAAATTATACACACAATCACAACGGCCTCTCTAACGAAGTTTCTGGCATAAAAACTGTTCAAATGAGGCAATTATGACACCGTAATAGCACGAAGTCTTACTAATAAATTCTTTAAAGATCCACTAAAATTAAAAGAAATTTTAAAAGATCACGTAGAAAATTTCAAGCCATTAACAGGATTAACTTTAATCTGAAATATGTACCTCTGCATTTTAATTCTTTTGGATTGCATTCTTCAAATTGTGATTATTTCATATAACACAGTCCAATTATAATAAATTAAATTAATAGATCATAGCAATCAGATTACTGTGATCAATAAAAGAGTGTAAATATGAACCAATTGCTTTGGAGATTTTCACTAATAACGATAAATTAAATCTCCACCGACGTTTCTGTCCTACGTCCATTAGGCGGAGAGTTGTTCCGTTAAGTCAGTTATGATAATTACCTGCATCTCCTTAATAAATATGATTGCGGGTACAGTTCTCGGGCTCTTATAAAAATGAATGTTTGACCCGTGCTCTCGAGCCTCATGAATATTTAATATTTACAAATTATTAATCCAACACTTATCCCTCACGGCCGTACACGCGCATTCCTGTACGATGGGCCGTCGGGCGGACATTGGTCGCATTATACTGATATAGATGCCGTCACATACTCTGAAGGCTTTATGAAGATTAGAAAATAGAGTGCCCTCGACACTCCATTTGTGGTAACGCTCACTTTTATACCTTCATCATTATGCGTTGAAGAACATATTATGAGTGATAATTAGCATGTAATTATCCGCAGTTTTAATATCTTCAGTCATTGTGCACACAGGGTTCTCCTATGTATAAGCGTCCACTAAACAAATATATCTGCTAATTGGCAAATTTTATGTTAGATCGAAAATATGACTGCATGGCTGGTCTAGTGGTCGCTAAGTACGACTGCTGAGCATGAGGTCCTGGGTCCGAATCCCGGGTCGGGCAACGTGTTACTTGGTTTTCCATCAGGTAATTCTAAGTGGCAGCAGAGCCTGGATTTGTGCCCGGTTGACGGCAATCGGCCCCTATTACATTAGGACCTATAGAATAACTGTACTGAGTGTTCACCTCTGCCTAAGTGCCTACCCCTTCGGGGTATACATGCTTGATGTTATGTTTATGCGTAAAAAGGGCACATAAAATAAACCAGTGGGCTATTTTCACATAAACATTTCGCATTCAAAGGAGATCACCAAAAACAACTTACCTTTAAATAACTCATTTTTCTTAACTCTACCGCACCGAAATTTCTTCATTATCTCGACGAGAATATTTCCATAATGAACTCAGTCACGCGTACATAAAATTTAAATGTCTAAGTAGTTACCTGCTACCGTATTAAAAATATTGATAACACATATTTTGTTATCAATATTTTTTTAAGATATTAAAGACATCTTTAAGTTTCAATTAAAGACATCTCGTCTTTAATTGCTTCTAATAATTCAATCCTATGCATTTCAGATAAGCTAAGCTGGTCGGCTTTGGGATTTTAAAAGGGAACGACTTAATTGCTGCTTCTTATGGAGACGAATAAATCCGAGGTGGTATGTAAGTACCCACACCGCGGTGTCAGCGCGTGCGCATGTCATTATCTTAGTTCAATTGTATTATTCGAGTTATTTCTTAGTGTTTTTATCATGTAACTTTCAAACAATGTACAGAATGATTATTTCCAGTGTGTAAAATCGTAGGTAACTTGAATAAACCATGTTCATTTGAAATGTTTGAATGAAATGAAGGTTTATTCAGGTTACCTACGATTAACGTGGTTGAGTCTCGTTATCGACGAGCTTACAAGACAATAATTTAGTTTATGCCATAATAGATGGGAAAAGAATAGGCTTAGTCGTATTATGTTAAAATGGTTCTTTGTGCCAGCCGCGGCACAAGGTAGTTCGATTGTCGAGCAGACAGCGGCCGAGGCTTTGTGTTCGTACTCTGTGGGGCGAACGAAGCGTCTGAGTCGCGTCAACTCGCACCCTATCGACTCTGAATGACGGCTCGATTGTTCCATTGATTTAACATATCAATTATGTAGGACATGAAGGAAGATAGGCGGCTGAGCGACATCAATGATATAATTAACTGATTGGTGTTTGTATAATTCATCAAGTGGACGTGCGTCGTGATCGTCGGGCCACTTAGTGGTGCTATATCAGATACCCTCGCTACTATCTCTTACTGTTGTAGCTCACAATGGAGCTGTAAATGCACTCTGCTATTGTATCTATCTTTCGAGAACGGTTATCTGGTCGCGTCGATGCACCGAGTATTATGACGACCGCCCCGCGCGGAGATGTTGTCTCCAACGACTCCAACGGAACGCACGCTTTTTGTTTTGAGTTCATTTTATAGATACGTTTATATTCTTCGATAGAGTCTGCCATACTTATTATACAGATGAGAGTACAACTCCCTCGATTATTTAGATCTGTAAAGTAAGTAAGATATAACCGTTTCACGTAACAATTAACAGAGCGACATAAGTCGATTCACGCAGAGAGAAATTTATTACGATTTATATTTTATTTAAATTAGATGCCTAACATTTGAAATCAGATTACAATGATTATTGAATATTACGCAAGATAGTTAAGTGTCGCATTGATCGCTAAGACAAAGTTATTATCAAAATAAACAGTGACCTCTGCCCGCGACCAGCTCAATCGTTCAGAAAGTTTATTATGTAAATGACACAAGACTCGTGTATCATGTAATGTTGGAAAATAATAGCAATAAACTTTTTAAGTCTCGGGGCAGATTCGTATATATTTTTAGTATATAATTATGATTTCATCTGTTTTCATTCTCTACCATTGCATTATAGTAAAGTCGTAGGATTATTGATTATTGCCAAGCCAATCAAACGCTTGGGAGACAAATCATACTTTGTGGTTGCATTATTAGACTCAGTTATTCATTAATGAGGACATCTAGTCTTGACTTATGAAATACGTTCAATGTTATTCTAAGCTGTGCTGCGTCCCCGCGGCGCTGCAGCGGTACTAGCGCCATCATTTATGTCCACTGACGGAAATTAAAGAGAAAGGAATAAAAATGTCCCAGCTAATGACGGGCGCGGACCTCTTGCGGCGTATGTGTAATAATTCGCCTCGGGGACGCGCCGCGCCCGGCCTCGACTAAATAATTTTAATTACATGTTATTGATAAATATTCTCTCCCGAAGCGGTCGGATCTGTCGATAACGCCGTACAATTAGGCGGTGAACTTTGACTCTACGATTTGTTGTGGGAACGGCGAAATTGGATCCCCGAGGCGTGGAAACGCAGCCGCTGTGAACGCGCTCCACTTTGTCAAACCGTTTGTTTAATTTGTATTGTATTCCCATGAATGTTTCTTACACACGTATATAGAAAAGACGCATTGTGTTACAAAATAAATAAAAAACTAGGTTTTTTATTGATATCGATGAAAATAATAATAAACTTGTCTACTGAAGTATTAAATTATTTATGTGATACAAAACAGTTTAAACCTTTACGACGCCGAGTGATGAATTTAAAGGTAAAACAATAACGATACACAACCATAAGCAACTTTATAAGGGGCTATAAAAGTTGTACCGGTCTACGACATAACTAAACACATGAATATTGTTCGAGGGACACTGGCCATACACACTCGCATAATAATCATGATTCGCCCAGCACGACTCTTTAAGTTATTATGCGAAAGATTGAACGAAAATTAGCTGTCCCGGAATGAAGCCGTAAAAATTGGCTGGATAATGGTTTCTTGTGCAATGAGTGCGATTAAAAGGTTGGTGCACCGAGCCAGCGGGGCAGAGGCGACGGAGCGGCCATGATTGGGGTACTCGAGGAGCTTCGTAATATAGGCGCGTCGTGTTAGTGAGAGTGTGCCATAACTCGCACGTCGGGAGGCCACCGTCGCCGACGAAAAGCGTTTTGTCGCTATGAATATTTACTACTGCTGCCTAGCAAGCTAGCAACACGCCCCAGGCTGGAGCACCCTGTTTCAATTCCTAATGCTATATGACTGAGGTGTGCCCAGAAGTTATCGTTAGGTATTATTCGAGAAACTATCCTATAGTCTTATTATTTAAATTTCTGTAAGTCTTGATTTACTATAAAAATTAAGTTTTAAGATTGTTAGTCCTCAATTATTCATTTTTATGATATCTAAATCCCTATATTCCTTTAATTCTTCGCTGTTGTTTACTCAGATTAAGTTTACTTTGGTCAATTTCTTGCTACCTTGCTGAACACAATAGTCAAGGACTAGGTATTATCCTTCATTACATAAACCTAAGCTATGCATAAAATCTTAAAATAGATGACACTATAATCTACATAGACAAGGGCCAAGTCAGCCTTTTGGAAACACTAATTACCACTACTAAAAGGACAACTTGCGACATCCAAATCTAATAGAAAACACTTAGTTTGACAATACTTACAAAACAAAATCGAAATTATTTAATAGTAATCTAATCGTACCAGTTAATGTGCCCTTCACACCCACTTGGTGAGTGTATTTAAAAGTACTTTTCTAACTGAATTGTAACGTTAATGTTGTTATAATTGATGAGTAACCTCAAACGATTCAAAATGTCAGGGCCCACTGATCCGATATGAAAGTTCATCACACCGTGTTCATTATGGTACGTAATAACGACGCAAATGACTATATCAATCTCTTAAACGTTTTTCCATTATCATACGGGATTGCCTTCCTAGGATCGCTTGAAACTGGAATGAAATATATTCATAGAAAAAACATAGTCTAGGCGTGGGAACGTACTAAACGGGAAGCATGTCAAATAGACTAATTCATTTTGTAAATAAAGACTAAATAAAATAAATTATTTATTATAACGCAGCTAAACTTTTAACAAAATCTGATCAGCGCATAAACTGCAGAATACATTATTGAAGATATTTCTGAAAACATTCGCAGTTTTCATAGTGAATATTAACTGTATTCCCCGGGGGGTGGGTCGAGGTAAGAAGATAAATGATATTGACCTGAAAATCTTGGACCTAGTGCAAAACTTGTAACTTGTAAGTATGTAGACTGTATACTAACCCCCAACGACATTATTTGTAGACATTATAGCACTATACTGCTGCGCTCAGTTGTGTTATAATAAACTGTAGTACTATGGAGATGCGCAATCATAACATTTGGTAGGTGAGTGTCCAATCAAAACGTTATTTGTCATGCATCCGAGTCATTGTGAAGTGTTTGTCGGTGGCATGTACAGAATTAAAGCCGCATCGGCTTCTGAATGTCGATTTAATTGCCAGATAAGTCGACTACTCGCGCAACACTATTGAACGATAATGGCTTAAGATGTTATGTAGCTTATTCGAGATTCAAGATTGCGTACCGACCATTTGTTGCTTTCATATTCTTTTATATTATATTTTAGAGGATCGCCATTGCACGTATTTTAATTTATTATTTAGATACTAATTAATCAAAACTAGTAATTGCTGTTGTTAATACATGTAGGTATTAAACCTGTATTATTGGTATGGTTATGTTTCATTTTGTTCATAATTCTCTGAGCTTGGTTGAGAACTGAGTCCATTTCCATTATCCGATACCTAATTTAATATTCGCGTCTATTGTTTTTCACCTTTCGCAGGTAAGCGAACACAATTCCATCTGGTGTTATCTTTGCATATCTGAGACAGTTGTTGTTCCAATAAGCAATAATCCACACGAATGATAAATTCAAATGGTTAGCTCCTCGAGTGGGCGCCTAAACACTACAAGGGCTCATAAACCGACGGGTATGGTAATATAGAGGCACTGTATCAGCTCACTATGTTATATCCTCTGACTTGTGCTGACAGTTGCTACGAGCTTGGCTAAAAACAGTTCGCTGAACGCACTCATGTTTCATTTGCAAGTATGCACATATTTGATATTCTTCCCATTTGCGGGAGATTATGTACCCACGTTTTTTGTTCAGACACCGGTTAATTCCTTCTCATTTCTTTCTGTATTCCATTGGTTTCCGGAAACATGCTTTTACAAAACGCCTACTAAAAATTCTTTATACAAATATTTTTAAAAGGAAGCATCATTAAAGCACCTCGGTAAATATTAATTCAGAATCCTACTGCTATAATCTGAGATTTAACCATGCCTGTACTCCCTACTAGACTTCAGGAGACAGAAGTTTCCTTTATCGACCGATGTAGTGACACTCGGATCCTTGATTACCTTACAAATAAAGATGGAATTACGGAATATTAGACTAATCAAATAACTCAACAGTGACGTTTGCGTTAGTGTCAGTGTTGTCGACATCTGACAAGCTGGAGACTTGCCGTCGTATATAGTAGATTACGAGACAGAATCGAGGCACATTTCGTCACGGATCTGCTGATATTTCAACAGGACTGTAAATCCGCACGAGGCAACGACAAGCCGGCGGATAAATCACGCGAGTGGGCGGCTGCGCGCGCGCCGACTCCCGCCACCGTTCCCGCTAAATAACTGCTACCGTTTACCTGCCTCTGATCATCTGATATTTGATTTAATGTTGCTTCCAGCAATACCCAGCGTGAACTTAAGTAGATATCATAAATGTTCTTGCAGACCTCATTCCCTTGTCTATGGTGTTCTCGTTTTAAAATTAAAGGAAATTGTATTTATTAATATCTTTGTTATTCAGCTACATGTCGTTAGAAAGATTGCTTAAATCAGGTTGTACATTTTACTGTAAAGTGGAAATACCGATGCTATTTTTCATAGAATACAATAGTCGACACGATAAAAATTACAACCACGGGCACACATAATGTTAACGATATGATGTACTTACCACTCTATGTTAAAAAGTAAGAGTCCATGTACATATATTTTTACGCAATTTAAATTCTTGCCCATTATCTTTAAGGGACATAAGAATTCTTTGATCGTAAAAGGGGTAAGTAATAACGTAGATTGTTAGATTTAAAGAGAACAATTTCGTAATGACTCTTAAGATTGCGTTAGGTAGTAATGTTTTAGTACGAATTAGGAAGAGGAGCTCCCCTCAATTAGTTGCACTATAAAACATTTTACGGCCTCTGTTAGAGGTTTAATGCCAATGGTGATTGGACTCGTTATGCGTGTTTCTGTCATGCCACTAAAACTGAAATGCTGCCAATAAATCATACATTACGTCGTATATAAATAAGACTTTTATTATTAGAATCAGATTCTTCAATCTTTTACAAAGTCGTGGCAATGATTATTTTTATACAAGGCCTTGATGGAGTTAAAGGTCTGATAATTTCTTATTTATTTCGACAGAAATATTTATTGATCTCATTCATATTCATGATCGCCAATTACTTTTATTTTTCTTATATAAAGTTATTAGATAGATTTGAAAGTGGATTCTGTAACCTTAGATGGTAAAGAAATGTTAAAAACTAAACCTTCAATGGAGCTTTAAAAATTCGTGGGTAGTTAAAGCCAAACAGACCATACGTGCACGATTTGTGTTAAACCATTCAATGGTTTTAAATAGGTTTTTTACTAGCGCTTGGACATTATTTTTACTGCTTATTTAAATAAATTAATATTGTTTATTAAATTATAACGACAGTCCTGTTGTTGGAATTTTTTATGAGAGGTTACATCCTTTCCGTATCTAAAATGAAAAATAATTAACGGTAGAGCATCCCCCTGGGTTGTGGGAGTAACCTGCCAATTAATGAATATGCCATTCTTTCGAAAACAGAACAGTTCGCGATCCACTGCACCCAGCATTGGCCTATCTAGCCGAAAAGGCTAATATAATTATAATGAATACCGAATATTATGTAAAATCACAATGTACGAATATAAAATTGTAAAAATAATGTTAGTACAATATTATAATATCTATTGGGGGAAAACTATACCTATTTGTAATTAATATAAGGACTAATAGAAAGCGCAAACCAAGATAAGCATAAGAAAATGTAAATGAAGCTGGCGGGCAAACCCGTGGAGAAAAACAAGTGAACGAGCAAGGGTCTACACTTCTACAGGCAAACAATCATCAATTTAATCTAATCGCTGTCATTACACTTGAGGCGTGCTTCCTCCGCGCAAGTCGCATTTTGTTAATAAAAACTAAAATTACATGTCGTGGAGCGCAAATTGGTCGTTTCTGTGTAGAAAATTTGCAGTAAGTGTAAGACTCAATCTACGTACAGATTATTAGGGATATTTACTTACAGATAACTTAATAAGCAAGATCTAGCACTTTACTTGGACATAGCCGAGTATTTTACTGCCCTTAAAATCTTTTTAATGATTTCTAAACGTTTTAACTTAAAATACAATTTTTATCGCATATTATTATTATATAGGTACTTTAGGTGCAAGGTCCAATCCAGTGTACATTTAGCTTTTGGTACTTTAATAGTATGTAAATTATATTATTGATAACTCTATAAAATCCGGGTCAAGTGCAAGTACGACACGCGCATCGAGGGTTCCGTGCAGACTTTAAATTATGTTTAAAACAATAACATTTTCTATTTTATAATGAAAAGATAATAATATACTAAATTTACAGACAAACTTAGCTTTGCCCAATACATTGAAATAGGTAACGGTTAGTTTATCATCTGCAAACAAGTTATCCTTATTTTTTATGTGATGTAACTACAAATTTACAGTTTTCAGATTTATTCTTTTACTTGTGCTGTAAGCTAATGCGTTTTGCCAAATTTTATGATTCTCGGTCAACGGGAAGTACCCTGTAGGTTTTAAAAGTGGAAATGTAAAACCAATCACCATAATTGCTCGTATCTTTTAGTAACTTCGTAACTTAGAAGTTTCATTTTTTGAAGGCTTTAAGGGATAGCAGACCCGAGTTATTGTATTTGATATTAATTTCAACGAGATACCTTTACGCGTTCTTGAGAAAAAAGGGTTGACAGACAGACAGACAGACGGACAACGGAGTGATCCTAAAAGGGTTCCGTTTTTCCTTTTTCAGGCACGGAACCCTAAAAATAAAAACATTAAGAGACTGATGATATTATTATCGTAGTAAGATTGTTGCTAAAGCTAGTTATTACAGCCATGGCTTATCGAAAAGCTTTGAAGTGTTCCAACTAGAAAGCATTTAGGTCCACGGATTTCATGAAAATACAGTAGGTGCATAAACGTTCATTAATTAAATTATTCTTAATAATAGGTCTTTACCTATGTAATTGGAGATTCTATAACCAGCATTTTCAGAATTCATTATCTGTGGATTGGCGCGCAATTCGAAATTCAAATAAATTTTATTCGAAAGTCGTGTTAATTTAATTTCAATTTCAGTCATTTGTTTTTAGATAGTTTTTTGTTTTTGTGACATTGTGGTAGTTTTTGGCGCTATGGATAAACTGAAAATTCGTACAATTTTCGAATTTCAATATGAGTTCCTACGTGGAAATACCGCTGCGCAAACAACACGAAACATTAACGACGTGTACGGGCATAACACTGCTTGCATAAACACAGTCCATTATTGGTTCAATCGTTTTAAATCTGGAAATGTTGAGTTGAAGAACATTGAAGCACTTGCGTCAAATCGGAAAGATAAAAAAGCTAGATAAGTGGGTGCCACACGAACTAAGCGACTGACAGCGAGATTTACGTGTCGAAGCATGCATAGCACTATTGAATCGGCATAGAAACGAGGGAATTTTTAATCGAATTGTTACCTGCGATGAAAAGTGGATCCTGTACGACAACCGTAAGCGTTCGTCTCAGTGGGGGGACCCGGGTACAGCACCTAATCAGTGCGCTAAAAAAAAGATTACTCATAGGAAGATGATGGTGACTGTCTGGTGGAGCAGTGCCGGACTTGTACATCACAGCTTCTTACCGAATGGCACAACAGTGACGGCAGATGTCTATTGCCAAGAATAGCAAACAACGATGGAGAAGCTCGCAATTCAACAACCAAGACTAGTCAATCGCTCTTCCCCATTGCTTCTCCACGCCAACGATCGAGCTCACACTTCACGACAGACCATCGCAAAGCTACAAGAGTTACAGCTGGAAGCTCTCCGTCACCCACCGTACTCACCGGACCTTGCCCCAACAGATTTCTACTTTTTTCAAAATTTAGACAATTTTTAAGTGGGAAAAAATTCAACACCCGTGATGCAGTACAAAACGCTTTCGCTGGCTTCATCGCCTCCCGTCCGGCAGACTTCTACAGTAAAGGGATAAACAAACTGCCATCAAAATGGCAAAATTGTATAGATAATTTGGGCCAGTACTTTGATTAGCTGAAATAAAAAAATTACCAAAATTTTTATATTTGTAAATTATCATACAAATCTCCAATTTTATAGGTAAAGACCTAATATTTCCTGATCAAGTCTTATTAGTTTTTAACGTATTTGATTTTTACAATTACCATGCATTTAGTTACGATTTTGTTATAAAAGCATTGTTAATCGATATTTAACTTTCTGTAGGTAGGTTTATTTCATCTTAGGCTAGGTACATATATTATGTTTTGGACCGACGAAAGGCGATAAATCCATCTCGTCACCGTCTGCGGTCTACAAAAACTAAGATCCCGACTTTATCTCACATTAAGAAGCTCTTCAGGAAGCTTAATAGCCAGGTTTAACACCAGGTTTATTGAGCGACCTCAGGATTGTAATAAGCTAATTTAGATTCATCGAAGAATGTAGTTCTTTATCGGCAGGTATATTATAACCTTATAATATACCACATACACACAAGACATGCATACACCTATGTCTAGTGTGTATGTGTTTATTATGGAAGGAGAGTGCGCACACTGCGTAGCGTGCGCGGCCGCGGCGCGCGTTCCCTATAAATCACCGGCGCCGGCGCACGCTGCTCGCCGATTAATCGCAGCCCAGCTCTACACAAATCAAAATGTAAATGGATATAGTATGTTAAGTGCACCGTGCCTAGTAATAATGATGTTAGCATTAGGCATATTAATTGGCTGGATAGGCGCTATCTCTGCTACGGCAACCGCGCACGCCATTCGCGTTCTTTAAGCCATTTTGAAATTCAGCTGCGCGCATTTAAAATACGCAAACACTGGAACTGACATAAATACAAGTATGTGTTAGCATTCTTGTACGATTGACATAAAGCGATTTTCATATTTAAAAGCCAGTTACGAAGTCGTAAATACTGTCGCTTTATAAACAGCGTATAAAATTCAATTATGCATTACTAATGATATCGACAAAACGAAACAGAATAAACTCGTGCAACTTAAACGACTAACATCCAGGCAAGTTCAAAAGGGCCGCTTCCTAAATACGGCATTATGCTGTATTAAGAGCGTTGTTACCGCGGAATCATTAAGGCTCAAGAGCTTATTGAAATGAAGAACCGGATCCCTAATGAAGGCCGCAAAATCAAATCGGCATCGATTTTCAGTCGATACAACGTTTATATTTATTTAATGTCGAGGGAAGACAGGCGGCGCGCGCGACCGCCGCGCCTCGCTCGCGCGTTCGCCGTGGCTTAGTGCACACTGCCCGCCGCTAACGAACCCACCCAGATACAATTTAATTGAATTACATTTGATCCTTGCAGCAACAATGAACTTGACATCTAAAAGGTTAACTCATCAAATGATTTAGGCAACGACTATTGTAAGGTTGTGCAATATTTTATTACGCACAATATGGGCGTTGAGTGCTTTATGTCGGCTTGGAATAAATAATATTGATTATTAGAAAATTGTTTCATGTTTTTCCGGTTCTTAAATTAACGTATCCAATTAAATACTGCTCATATAATTCTTAACGTGCAGCAATAAAGGTTGAAAGTAATTTTAAATCAACAACAAATAAGTATAGTTTAACATAAACATTTAGTTTTAATATTTGGGCGGCTGCATGAGAAAATATTATATAGCAATTATGCGTGATGTAGGCAATCAGGTGGAACGATAAACAACTCTATTATTGACAGTAATTAGTTTGCAGACGGACGAGTATTCTTTCAGTCATTAAATATTAAAAAGTATCATTAATGTCTGATATAATTTTGTAATGTTTGTAAGCATGTTTTTTAAGTAGGTGCAGTTTGTTGCCTACCATTTATTATTAGTAGCCTGTTCAGCCGGCGTGTTGCTACACTTGTGATTAAATGATTATTTGTTTAATGTAATAATTTTATTAGCTGTATTTTATAGCTTTATGCGTGGGAATAAAAGTATGAAACAAGTTAGTGTACCTACGATTTCTCCTTCTATTTTTTAACTTTTGATCTTCTAGCTTATTAGAAAATAATATCAATACGTATTTACTTTTATGTTAAATCTTAACGAAGAGGTTGACCTATGGTGGTGTATACTAACTAACTATATATAACTGACAACAAAAGAAAACGATGTGCTCAAATAGCTACAAGCATAGTTATCAAAATACATAAAGCGCAGTCGCCAACAGCCACTTACTCGGCACCGATGCTCAACGATTAAACTAATCGTGGTGATAACTCACAAGATGTGTACCTTACCTTATAATTTTGGTGATTTTTATTAATAATGTTTGGACTTCCTATTGACTTTTTACAGACTGATTATAATACACCGTCAAATATTTTATTCGGCGAACACTTATCATTGCGGATAAGTGTCTTGATCAAGTGTACATCCAATAATTTTGAATCGTAAAAATGAAAGTCACTAATTAAGTAAGACTTAACAAATATATCTGTAAGTGTTAATTGAAGCCACAGGTTACGAGAAAATTAGTGGGCAACTGAGGTGGAATGAGTCGTCAATCATTATGAATTAACATTCGGTGGACACGCAAGCTCCTTATGTTTCTATGCGTACTAAATAAAACGTCAAAGAACAATGAGTTGCGACGTACTGATGTTCACATACATTTACTTTAGTATTAAATTTAATTAGTTAGAAAATAGTTTAGCTCTTATAAGCTTAAGCTTATTAGTCGTACTAAATAACCTAGGCATATGGATGTACCTAGGTCTCCAATCTCTATGAGGCAGATCACAACGCGTAGGTACTTTACCCATGCCAGTGTCACAAACTTGCATGATCTATGTTTAGACAATGTTGTAGATGCGAGCAGATAACAGTGCTGCTGGATATACATCGTCGTGTACGGTTAATTGATCACTTAATTATTTTGCGTGTCCGTATAAAAGTTTCCAATTAAACAGTACCTACATAACTATTATTTTAATAGATAATTAAGAAATGCTCGTGTAATTAATTGCAGGTAACTTCTTAGAATTGAAATGGAAGTAGGTAATTTACTTTATTCAAATGAGATGTGTCGGTAAAGTGGTTTTAGTTGTGTGCTATTATTATTTCCTTGTGCTTTATTGGAGTTTCGTGTTCATTAAGTGCGGGCGTGGTGTTGATAACTTATTTAAATTAACATTAAAAGGTTCGTATTGAATAAAGCATACTTTACGCTTGATTTATATCGGAGTGTAGCGAAGGACATGAGAGTTTGATGGTATCTGTAGATTTTGTCGCCAGGAAATGACGGCGAGCGCGGCCGCCGCTTGATGTGGTTTTATTGTTGTGCGCGCGCCTGCGCGCCCGTGTTCTATCGCCGATACGATGCGCCTGCGCCGCCACTGCCCTCACCTTAGAAAAGCGATATTTTAGCGACAGCCTACATGATTAATTTATAGCTTCGAACCAATATTCCTGAACGTAAATCCGATTAAATGTGAAGATAAGATGATATATAGAATTGTCATCCGAACGGATCAATTCTGCGTGGATGTATCCATACTTTTAGATTACGAGCAACGAGCATGCATGCATATTATTGTAACTAGCTAATGCAGGTACAATTTATACCTTAATCGAGTTAAGGCATTCATGGGAACACCACAACTTTTCTAAGATACACGAACATTATAATATAAAAAATGGCAACGATCTAGTATCGTAAAGTGGTGTATTTATTACAATGTCAGTTTTACTGGGTGCTCTATATATAAACTACTAGTTTAGATTTAAGTAAACTAAAGTAGTTGGAATACTTTAGTGTTATAAGCTATTTGCATCGGGCCTTAAGAGGCAGACGGTCGGGTCGGTCGGGCTACCAGCGGGCGACCCATGTTTTATGTGATTTAGTTACAACTGCAATATTGTGTATTATGCTTTCCGTAAGTAAAGGTAATTATGTTATATCTAATAAGTATACCGGTTCAAAAAAAAATACTATACGAGCTATTCCGTACCTGAAAAAGTAAGGTATTACTTATATTTATTATGTTTCATGTCTTTTCATATCTAATAACATAATGTCAACAAATTTGTAGACACTAGTTGCACCTATTAGTTTAAAAAAAGACAAGTGAACAACAATCTAAATGAAGACCTCTGCATTTTTATGTATTACGAAGTATCTCCCAAGCAATCAACGTTTTATTTATTTTCTGTTAATTTCCCATACACACATCGCATTATTGCTTTTACTCTACATAACGGAGTAGGTATTAATGGCTAATGATATTCATGAGTCGCTTAAGTAGCATCTATCAATAGATTACGTAAAAATATTCACTATAACCATAAGGTCTTCATCACATTGTGTAACTGGTCCCCGAGCTCGAACGATCCGGGGTCCCATTTATTTTTGTTTAATTTGTAATTTTCCCAGTAATTAAGACCAGCCTCGTCTGTTTAATGCAAATGAACCTATTCTCGATCATTAGTCTGTACACGTTCTACTAACGTTACTTTTCGTTAATTAATCCCGAGATCTAACGCTATTGGGCCCGATACTTGATTATTATTCACACGCAACTAAAGACATTGGATAAAATGCACTGTAATTGTGAAAATTATATAATCTAGAGGGTCACAACTTTACAAGGGTACGGTGCATTTAAATATATTCTTGCATTTAATAGACCTGGATGTGGCAGGCAGTAAGTTAAGCGTTATAATAGTGTTAGCGTTTTGTACATCGCAATGTTTACTAATACATACAACTGTAAAGGAAATTGTTTTAGAGAAATGCTAGCTTTATCTTAGGTATTATGTTGGTGTTGCCAAGTTATTCTCACGACATTTAAAGGAAAATCTGATCGTTAAAAACAAAATTTTAGTATTATCATTACTTTAAAGTGTAAACTACTTCACTGAGTAACGAATCAAAAACCAAATATTTTGTTGTTTTACGTAAAATGTAAGTGGTCATCCTAATTAATTATTTCTATCTATCGAATATCATTAAAACTTTTCGTCACGTATATTGACTAACACGTCTATAACACTGGATAATCCCTTTTCCCCGTTAACGAGAGTGTTAATTTTTGTATCGTGCCCGCGCACACGCCACCCGCCGTCTCGACATTATCAATAAAAAGTTTCTAACTCAATTTATCTTATCGCACGGTAGTATCATGAGTAGTTTTCACAATGAACGACGTGCCGATATCTACCAATTTCTAATCTGAATGATCCACCTTGTTAATTAGGATCAGCGTTTAGAAACGCATCTAACACGTCGCAGATTAAGGTTGAATATTGCATGAGCGACAAATAAAATTTATTTTTAATTTAATAACTTAATACGTCGATAGGTATAGGGAGGCAATGGTGCGCACGCTATCGTTCCACCGATAACCGCGTCTGCGCTGTCCAAGCGCACCCAATCAAAGTACTTCATTAAAATCTTATCGTCGCTAGATAAATCACCTAACGACTGCGATCGATTATTTGGATAATTAATGGTGGTTTCATAAATATGTTGGATTCTTGTTCCCGTGGCACTGGTTTAGATGAACCTGCGCCTTAGGGGAGCATTGTGTCGCCGGCCTCGATATTATGCTGTGAGACGACGACTTGTAACGAACATTTTAAATCATTACGATGAACTGATAATTGATGTTTCAATGTACAGGACAAGAACATTGAAGTTATTGACTAAATACATATGTCATTAAAAGTGAGTTAGCCGGATACTTAATGGACTAGGTATACGATGTTCTTTACAGTTATTCTTTTCGTCATTGAAATGAATACAGATTTTCTTAAACCGTAGATGGATTCATAAAATTGTATCCACCATGGTAGAGTGCGAGTAGACTCTCACAAGGACAATGTTTAATATCTTTGATTAGTATTAATTTTTAATTTGAAAATGACAATATATTGTCTGGAGTGAAGCAGAAAAGCGTAGTAACAAAGTCAAAGCGTTAATGATGACACTCAGAAGGTCGTCCGACGGCGTTATAACTTGCAATACTTGCATACAGCACCCAAGCAACTTTTATCGCAATGTCGCAATAAATGTCAAGCTCCGCCAGGCTCCAGTGTCACCCGATGTGTTTGTTATAGTGCTTTAATCACTGTCAAGCTTTTACGTTCCCTATCGTGCGTATTATCTTTATTAGTAAACATATATTATCTACGGAGACAGTTTCCTAATCTTAAAACTACCAGTGTAATGTGACACGGTTAATTACTTACTATTTTAGTGCCGACATAATTTTATAATGGCTAGCAATATAGTTTGTTTGTTACAATGAAACGCAATACTTTTGCCTGCGTTAGCGCGGGGTCGCGTGCAGCTTTCTGTCGAAGGCACCTCGGTTCTTGAGATCCACATCAGTCCCGGAATAAACGCTATCCTACGATGGTATCGCCGGCGCCCGCGCCACCCCATTAATCTACATCAGCACGCGCTCGCTACCAGATTAATGAACCAGATAAACCTTAAATACGACTACAGATGTCTGCTTCTTTAACGGCAGCAGAGAGAACTGTATACATCTCAGGGACAATAATTGATGAATTAAACGGATTCGAAGATTTTATGAATGTTAATGATAACGCTCGATCGGTCCGCCGATACGGCTTCCGTAATTAGAATAAATGGTAGAAAAGTTTCGGCTGAAATTGATCACTCTGTGAGGAATCTATGTTAAGTAGCAGATGATGGGTGGTTAATGCCTTTCGTCTCGTTAAAAGACCGGTATGCTTACCGCTGCGTGGACTGTTCGTCGCCACTACCTTGCCAACGTCCTTATTTATTATGCGACATACCTTAACATCAGTATTCATTTGTAAGGCTTTTTAAATTAAAGATCTGATTTGAACAGTCGAGAAGTTTGTTTACAGTATGCTACCAGTAAATATTTAGTTAGTCGATTAATAAATGTTGGGTTCCAAGATATTTACGGAGCCCCTTACTAATTGAGGTAGCTAAGGTTGTGGCCTAAAACTAATGTCTGAATTCGTAACATGAAATGCCCAATGCATAACTGTTGAAAAGTAAGCTTTTACCCTGCATTCAGAAAATTCAGGATGATATTAAAATGTAGTTGTCTACTGAATGCAAAGCTAAAATCAGTCTAGCAAAAAACTAGTTGATAAAATAACACTCATATGGACTCGTCCTAATAAAAACACAATTAACGATATTTTCTTTGAACAAAAAATATAACTAATACTCTACTTACCTACATTAAAACTAATAATAGGTAGATAGGTACATTATTATAACTATAACCAAATTAAATATATCTAAAATGTTGCACTGTAGTATTTCTCTACATCGCTGTCGACTGGTATAAATAAGGGTACCCAAAAGGTTGGCGGCATTAACACAATAATTATGTTTCTGTTGTAGAGTAATTTTATATTTTATGCAAGTACTTTATTTGCGAGAGTAATCCTCTTTAGCTGACCGTTCTGCTAACCTTAATTGTTTCAATTGAAAAACTACTTTTCACACAACGACGGGAATTGTTAATTGATTTTACAGATGTTCAATTTATTTAATTTAGGGCGTTTCGATTGCTCAAACTTTTGTTATTATGAAACCAAACTATTTGAAACTTACTTGATGTGGAAGAATAATATGAACTATGTATGTTGCACCTTTTTATATATTCATATAGTTACACATATGCATTCCGACTGAGTATACCTATAATAATAATTTATTAGCTATCTTAAAAAAAAATATTCAGCATTCCGCATTTGAGTAAAGCCCGACGTGCGACGTCTATAATCCACAATAAAATAGATCGATAAGGATTATTGTGTAATTAAGGCGGTGTCACAAGTTAGGCCGTTAATCTTATAGATTGCTATCGGAGATGATCGCGTGTTGGCCCTCACCCCGGCTCGGTATAGTGCAAACATTGCGCCCGCGCAGCGCGCCTGCCACTCCGCTCCACCACAGACTAAATAATGATTGTCTGCCTCGTTACACAATATGACTTCTTTAAAATGTCATATCTTACATATTCGTGATACAACACGTTAATGCATTTAACGTGTAAAAGCTTTTTCAACGCCAATATTAAATGATTTATTTTAATACTTCCCGGCGACTAAATAATATGTGTAAGTATGGATGGAGATAAAAACAACTTATTATATTACTTGCAAAGATTTTATACAAAATTATTTAATAGATACAATATCACGGGTATGCGGTCAGAACATTACAAACGTGCTTATTTTATTCTTCCGTGTTTTTCAGGAAAAGTATCGAAGACTTTCTTTTATTTCTCAATTCTTTGATGTGACGGCCAAATGTCACAATTCTCTCGGATGAGATATTCTCACTGAAATATAGTGTGTGTGTGTGTGTGTAGTAAAAGTTTTTGTAAAATATAGATACCCTTACTGTAGTATTTAGTTATAGTGCGAATGGAAGATAGTAGGTAAACGAAACTCAATAATCTTAAGGGCTGTAACACAACCTGTTCGTAGTAAAACTTATCCGCTGCACTAAATTACCGTGGAGTTTTATAGTATTTGGAGTGTATAATCCGCAATCAAACGGCGATATATTACAGGGATGCGGCCACATTACCGCGAACGTAACGCGTGCAAACTGCATCGCGCTGTCACGCGTCTCCCTACACCGACCGTATTTACTTTTCAACCGCACTAACAGATAAAAGTGTCATAATATTTATACCATAACTTAGCTTTCTTATGAACCATCGTCGTAAAGTTAAGCGTGCTTTCTAGACGGACAAATGCAGGAACAATATGAGTCGTGGCCTCAAGGAATAAGGTTTAATATAGTGAAATGTTAATGTTTAAGATGTCCCCGGTTATTCAGAGCAGATTGTGACCGTCATTCGATAATGTTTCTAGTTAGTTTGCAATAAATATGAGAGTCGGAGTTCCGAGGCGAGGCCGGTGATGTTCGCTCAGATGACGGTATGGACTATCTAATTTTATTACCAATATATTGTCATTAAGTTGATACTGATCTTGTTATACGCACAATGAGAGGTACACGGGCCCTCGACGCCGGGCCCTACCCGATACAATTTATATTCAAATGACATTCGCTTACGGTCTCAGAAAATTTCTCACTCGTCGGATTTTCACGTAATCTTAAATTGATGGTGTCAACGACTGGGTAGACGTCAAAACCTAATAGATAAGAACGTCGAACCTGTATTTAAATCGGATGAACTTTGAACTTGCATTTGAGCAATCTAAACAAACATAATGAATATTTAGAATTTACTAAACGGTACTTATGTATTTATATTTAACACTATGCATTTGTATGTTTCATATTCAGCTGCGTCTAATTGTTTAGACGCAGCTGAATGTCGCAATGCCCACATGTCATGGGCCATACAATGTATCTGGTTTGGCTTATAATAACACTGATATCAGTATGTCACGAAGCGACTTATAGGTAGTCACAATACGGATTATCTTACACAGGGCAGTAATTAGTCAATCTATAAGCAATGTGCTGATTGGTGTGATTACTGTGTGGTGTCATTCAAGATTATGGTGGCGTGATGCGGTGTCGCGACCCGGTCCCACCGCTCGCCGCGCTGGGAGGCGCGCGCCTTCTCACGGGTATTTGAGCCAGAACTGGCAACTATACAAATAAAAAATCACCTTGTGTACAGTTCACGTCGTGCTGTTTACAGGCCATATAAACTGACCGTATTTACTGTGTAACCGCTTATCCTCCATTTAACGTAGAGCTACTTTGGTAACGTCTAAATTAGTGAAGTGAGAAAAGCTAACGCTCGTAACCGTATTCGATCGGCGGTAAATCGTGTCGATAACAGCTTTTTTGACTCTCTGACTCCCAACACTTATTGTGTGTTTATACGGTCCCGTTGCCGTAAAGGGAAACTTGGCTTGTATATGTTATTACATCCTAATTTTGTCAATGCTTATAGGATCGGTCGGCTCCATATAGGCTTACTTTCCTATGTTTCTTGTTGTTATTACATCTTCTATGACATAAGTCTGTTCACACAAGATACCAATTGCGTCAATCGACATGAATACTTAGCTTTGACCATGGGTACTGCATGGAAATATAAAGTTTATAAAAACATATAGTTTGTTTCGGAAACTACTTATTTTTTGTTTGAACCAACAGCAAATGCTACGTGACGCCTAATCATTAGCCAGTCTAATCATCATTGCATTAATACGATTACGTAACGACAATAGCTTAATTGAAAGGGCATCAGAAATTGATCAAATAATTCCCACCGTCGAACTTCACCAGTTCGGATTAACCAAACAAGCAAGCGTTAATCCCTTCTCACGTGAAATCTTATAAAAAGACTCGAAGCAATTAATGTTATTATTGATATATACTCGGCTCGGTCCAGCGAGCTCGAATGGGCTCCGTGGTGGTCCGACCCGGCAGCACACCACCCGATAGATGGTCCCACTTCATCATATTAATAACCTTCACCAGACTCACTCGGCTTACGCGCACCTAGATTAAACGACTCATTACGCACTATCTTTAGGCTAAATATTAATTGAGACATTTCAAACTACCGTCAAGAAATCGATACGGCAAAACAAATGAGCATCAATAAATAAATGTCTAGAGTCCGCGGTTTATGCTTTGACGATTAAGGAAGCGACCGTCATTATGCCGAGCGAGGATTTTTGGTGAAGAGCAGACCATAAGGATCCGTGCAATCAGTCGGATCGCCATTCTTTCTGTTAATCGCATTATAAATTGACGTAGCGGTCGCTGCACGGGCCTTTGTCGGCATCTAAACGGATGACTACAGAATTTATTCTTCAAAAATAATGATTACAAATTTAATCTCTGTGTCTATAATTAGTCTACCGCTTTAGAGTTTAATATTACTATACCAAGTTGTCGATAAATGATTTTATGTGTCTTTTGAATATTATTGACGGTTTAATTATTTTGATAGAAAATTATTTGTCATGTAGAATTTAAAAGTTGTGAAGGTTGGCTATAGAGTTTGTTACAGGTGTGTACTTAATATTATTATCACATAAACTAAAAATTGATTAATTTTAAACATAATATGAGTATTTTAAGATGTTAATTTAGTTAACGCAGAAATTCACATTGCTAATTTTCCTTACCATAAATTACTATAAATCTGACTCTAGAACACTTAAAAACATTGTAAACTAGCAAGACACTGACAAATCCACTTTATGATTTACAGCCAAACACAGGTAGGGTGAATAAATAAATAACCAGTAAACGCCAACAAGCAAGACAGCGATATTGACAGGCGAAAACTTTGTATCTAGTATTGTATTACGGAAATTTTATCTTTGTTAAAGCTGCCTGTAGTTTATGAACATGATTGCAGTCAAATCAGTGGAAGCTTAGCGCTGGAGGAGTATAATGCGTGTTGCCACGCAAGGCCTTCGTGTACTCGCTGCATTACTCAAACCTCATTTAGACCTAACTACGTTGCATTGAAAGGAGCAATTTTATTGTACTCTATTGATTCTGTTGACAGTCCGAGAGGGAACGCACGTCCTGCTACAACTAGTTTATTTATTCTGTCATTGTTGCTCATTAAATACGGCGGAATGCACTCATTTGGATATTAAAAGCCTTTGCTGTTTTATTTCTAGCCATACGTATTTGTGGGCTCATACTTAGTATAAATTATAGAAGGTATTACCTTATCAACATAATATATTATTTCACTTGCACTACTAAAACTATTCAAACATAGTAGTCCCAAAATATTAATGGTTTTCCTTTATTTAGTCCTTGAGTCTGTTTAGGTTTTGCAAGTTAGGCTCCGCCAATAAGGTCAATTGACAGCGATTCACTGACCAGCGCTAGTTTAGCCGTGCGATTGGTATTCGATTAATGTTTTTTGTCTCAAATGTCAAATGAAGCTGATTTCACAAATACCACCTAATAGTCTAGGTAAAAGGCTTTGCGTTTTAAATGTAAATATCTAAGTAATTATTTCTTCATTTAAGGAGTCTAACTCTGAATATAAACCTCGCCAAGTTGCACAGTTATTTTTGTTATTTCGTTGCATACCGGCATTCAAATCTAATTTACAACTACCCTCGTTCAAATGACATCATTACAACAAGTGCCCGCTAAGGAGTGACGGCGTACACCAGAATGGTAACTCTAGTCATAATAAAGCCACCTTATGTTTGCTCCATAAAGCTTACCACGAAGTTCATCGAAAGAGGAGCTTTTACAGGATTTCACATTGCATTGCTGCATTTTAAGCAAATTTTGCAAAGAATTCTTGTTGAAAACGCGATGAATTGCAAAACATAGTATAAAACTTTTCAAGTTGCACTTTTGTAGTAGTTTGGAACATAGCACGGTTTACATGACAAGTGTTTAGCGAGCAGGCAAGTTTAGTAATCAGGCTAGATAGTACTGTTAATTGCTTACACATTGAACTAAATACCATCCTAAAAGTAATATTATTCTAACATTAAATGAATATTAATTTGCTATTTGATAAGCTTAGATTAGAAAATAATAATCATTAAGACACACGCCGTGTGGTATCCGGCCTAGAATTGACCACCCCCTTTCCTCCCGTGGGTGTCGTAAGAGGCGACTAAGGGAACATTCAGAAGATGGGCAGCAGCGTCTTCTGTAACTCCACCACCAATACTGCGATCCCCAAGCCGCTTGCCAAGCGTGTGGATTATGGCAACCCCCCCGCTTAAACGGGGAGGCCTATGTTCAACAGTGGACGTCTTTTGGCTGATGATGATGAATCATTAAGAACTTGCTGAATTTGATTTAAGCCAGCAATTTGTAGCAATTATAATTAGCCTGCCTTTAACCGACCATTATTTTTTTAATTGAGAGCCAGGTTTGCAAGATATTTAATAAATGTTTAGGTCATATTTGTCACAGGCAGGAATTGCACCTGCTATTCTAAAATTCTTCTAGGTAAAATATAAAGCACTAATTTAATTTATGATTTTAGCCAAATAACAACTTAGAAAACTGCTGTTGTTTATATCTATTAATAAAAATTTAAACAAATACTTAATTTTTTTAGCAAATCCTGAATTTAAATCTATGAATTGTTATTGTTAGAACTAGTCAGTAGTTAAAATATTTCTCTCATAATTATGATTATTTACTGCTTGTGCAGCAATCTATTGATAAAAGGAAAGTGAAGTGTGCCATTATATTTTCTTCGACATGTCGTAGAATCTATCAGAAAATACATTATTGTGGTGCTCGACGGCAATGGACGAGCCTGACGCCATTTATTGCACCGTTATAATCTTTGAGCTAATGCGTTATAACCGGACGTAGGACAAAGTTACCTTCAAGAGTAAAGTTGTAATGAGTTATCTCTGTTCTTTGTTGAATACATCATTGAGTTTGATCACAGCTTAAAAGTAGCTTCATGACACTACATAATGTTTTAGAAAGATTTAATGTGATATTAAAAAAATTGCGTCGAATGTTTGTTTTGTAGTATGTGATTGTTCGAATTTAGTAACCTATATAATGTAAGTGAATCATTCTTGAGGTATTAAATTACTTATGTGCAGTTTTTAGAAACGTGGATCTGATCTGACAGTATTTCAGATATTATTTGCACTATGATTGTAAGAGAGCGTCACAGAACTTCGTGTTTTCTGCATACTGCAGACTTTACTTCTTCGCGTTATCTCTTGTCCCCGTTGGCTTTGTGCCCGTTGCCATAAAAAATGTATTCGAACTTTCGATAGTAAGCTATAAACACATTAAAGGTATTAACACGCAACAACTCATGGTAGGCATACTGAAACTGTTTCCCACCACACACAAGGAATTATGCTCTTATTCTGATAACAAGATTATGAAAAAGTGCACTTCTATGAACTATTGTTTACTTTATGAGAATTAAACAAATATATTATGACAATTTGTTGAAGCTTACGGATCTCGTCAGAGGACCGCTTTTAAACAAAGCTCAGATAATAAGTTTACGTTCTGAATGCATTTTACTTAAAGATTTAGTTGTGTCTGCCTACCCCCGAGGAACAAATAAGTGCGGTGTGTTTTAGTTTATTTAGTTTGTGTAACAATACCCTAGCGTGAACTCAACTCGCATTTTGATGTTCGACTCATATGACTTTTACAAGTAAAGTAATTTCATTCGTAAAATAGAGAGCACAGAGTTCAGAATTTAAAAACATTGGCGAGCTTTTTCTTCATTTTGAGTGGCTCGGAAAAGGCGTGAGTTACGATTTGAGTTATTTATAACGTCCAGTTTGTGCAGTGAGTACATAGTCCTTGGCTTCATTGGGCTCACGAATGATCTTAATTAGAAGTATTGTGGGGAGAAGTAAATTATGCTCGTCGAGGCTTTTGTGGTGCCGTTCGTCCCTCAGCTCTCTTTATCCACTGCTTACTGTAAATCATGCACCATCCGATAGTCGAGATGCATGCCCCAGAGCATTGATTAGGAAATTAATGAGACCTTAATGGAAGTTATTTTAATGCCGTTTAATTTTTTATGTCTCGAAAGTGATTACATGAATTTTAATGCGCAATAGCAATAAATGTCAGTTAACTGTATTTGATTTAATGGTCCATCTACATATACATGGTACTATTGATGCCGAACCACAAATTGACTTTGTATAGGAGTTCATTATTCATACGGTGTACGTACCTACTGTGTAACATTTACAATGTATCTCAGTTAGTGTCGGTGTAAATAATAAATTAATAGAGTTTTTAACTAGTTCTGGGAGCGGGTTAACCGGTTACATAAAGGTATCGTGTCATAGGAAGGTCGTCTGAGATTTTAATGATGATTTTCCAAGTGCAGCACCCGAGTAGAAGTGAAAGACGCTCATTACACTGTTAAATTACTAAATAGCGTGAGTTGGCTGCCAGCAGCCGGCCCCGACCGCATTCTGCGGCTTTAATGCTTGTATTAGCCGATAAACAGTTCATTTGCGTGAAAAATAAACCCAGTTAGTATAACAAACATCGTCGGCCTGGAAATGAAACGAGGAATTACTGAGGTACTAACGAGGAACCGACAGTTTTCGCTCCGACTGGCTATGTATAATGCACAAACATACTGTTCTTGCGAATCTCACAAATCTTACTTCCGTAGTTGCTTCGTTTGGTATTTCATTATGTAAATAAGTATCTAAGCACATTTAAAATCAAACCGTTTAAGCGATTAATGATTTTTTTTTATGGGATCCTGAAATCATATGTATTTAAAAAAGTTTTCAGGCTGTCTAAATCGAAACATTCAAACAAAATTTTCCGAATGAATAATGAAGCTTTATATAGTCGGAAACCCTAGATCGTACGGTATTATCTGCAGGTTTGCAATAGCAGAGATACCTACGATACATAAAGACTTGGTCATACTTAAAATACTTCAGTTATTGAGTTTGACACTCGTTACGAAATAAAGTTTGAGTTTTAACGACAATGTGATGAAATATTTTGAATTTCAAATTTTATTTGAGGTGTAAGAGATAAATGTCAGTTGTCACTTCGTGATCGAGTCGTGATGAAGATTTATGGCAGTGGATGAAACAAAACGTGACAGTAAATAACACGTGACGGCGCATGAAGATGTCTGAGAAAAGTGGACATGGTGAGTGGAGGATTAACTGGTACGAGTAGTGGTAGTATCTTCGCAGGCGCACCTCCACGCGACATGCGAGGCTCGATTCCATATCGACACGCAACTTGACGCATGGTGTACGACTTAATGCATCCATTAACATAAACATTCCCATCGTAAACACTTACTGACATTTGTATACTTAAATACTTTTTTGGCATTTTGTTTTTCTTTACACATTTATTATATATCGTAGGCATGTTGACTGCTGATACGGGCCGCGGTTATCTCATTTTCGGTAATAGAATACCTGGAATATTTTATCAACGCACGACCGAGTAATTTAATATAAAGCGTATCACTAAATGATCTCTCGGTCGCGATGACTATCGCGAGGTTAATAACGGTGTTGGAGGTTCCTCTACGCGAGACACGCGTCCGCGATATTATCGCCTCCAAAGCATTATTGATGAGAGCCCGCCGTAACCAAATAGCCCGAGGATCACGTTTGTTTACTTATCTAAGTTTGTTAAAATGTTCTATTTTGTGACTAATTGAAACTTGCGCAGGCCGTTGAACTTACGTATTTATGACAGGTGCAGCTCTCAATGGCGTTTTCGTGAGATTGTGGCGCGATTGTCGACTACCGAGCGCCGATAAGAACGTGCCTTTTTCGTGCTTTGTGCGAGCCTTACCTGATTGTCGAACAGAAGCTGCGCCTGCCCCTTAAACACTGCTTCAATAGCCACGTCGTTTATGGAAGAGAAACAGTATAAATTACGTTTACTGCTGTTAAGATTGCTTCATTCATTCTTGTCGCGCCCATTGAGTAACTCGCTTACAAGCGACGCAGTGCAAATTGCGAACAATGCTACGTGTCCGTGAATAAACTATCTGCTTCGACTATTCGCTATTGACATTTAATTTTCTTATACCAACACAGAAGACTTAAGGCCTAGATAAAATCTCATAAAAATTCTAGACGAGTAATATTAAATGTATTCCCATTGGTTACAGCTGCCGGTGGATATGAAAGGCAGCAGTGCATGTATTAAAAGCTTGTTTGTTGCTCCGTATAAAATACAAACTATACTACTAGTTGCGTTATCTTATAATTAGTTTAGTTTCCTTGTTACTTAATTAGATACACGGCTTTTCAATTATTTTTACTATGTATGTTATTTATAGCTTACATATTAAGCGTGCATACATATTAAGTACCTAATTGTTTTTTACATTTGACAAATTACGTCTTGTTTATATTTAATAACAAGTAAGTGTGTCCAGTAGACGGCGCTTGTATTATTTTGGCTGTCAGGCAGTGTACGAAAGCCAAGAGGTATGGAGGTATTCTAGCAGGGACCTAACGGGCTTATCTGATTTCTCGCGTCAACCGAGCCTTGACATTTGCGATGCGCGTGCGTCGGGCAACCGTTGACCCGTAGCACTCACTTGGGCTAACATGTGGGACATATCGTCCGCTACAACAAGCATTAGTGTCCATTCATACAATACGCCATTATATCTGTGTGTTTACGACTGAATCACGACATTTCACATCGGCTCTATGACATCGAGTGCTTACCGAGATTAGGGACAATGAACTCCTAGAATGATTTTCAATCTCTATATATTATAATTTGAGTATTGTCATCATCACGAATAGCTGTCAAAGTGTTCAGTTTACAATGCTTGTAATTCTTCAATGTTTGACTGACGTTTGCTGCAAATTAATTTGAATGATGAGGTTACGTTTTGTGAAATGTGATCTACACTTGACGTGTGTATTTGTGTAATGTATGGAAATTGTTATCTTCTCATAACTGGCACTTAAAATAAACTCAATATTTTATTAATGTTTAACATTGTTCAACATCCATGACTTGACCGGAGTGGTCAGCTGCCACCCGATCAACAAAGTTAGCGTCTATTCAATAACAAAGGTGTAGATTATACTCGTGGCACACCTCACTGTGGTTTAGTATATTTTTATAATACCTGAATACACAAGTGGCGCTGGAATGCTAATAATATGGTAACAAAATGTATTGGGTTCTATAGAGATGCAAATGCGGATAGCTACTCCGATAAAATTCGAAACGTTATTGCTTCGCAGCGCGTCAAGCATTCGACATCCAAAGGCATCGGTGTTTTTATTTTTATCGAAGGGATCGATTGTAAAGATAAGTTTATCGTAAGACAAGTAGCGGCCACCCAGCGTCGGAGGCGCGATATCGAGCCATCGCGCTAGCCGACCCGCCCGGACATGCTCGCATTTTATTACATCTGATAACGACTAATTCGCATATACGTCAAATAATTGAAACGCCAGCTGGCTGGCGGACACCATAGCTTAGGAGAAACCCGTAGATCGGAATGTCGGCGTCACGTCTTTAATACAGGTAATCTCTTTTATGTGATATTACTTTAACTGTGTGTTGTCTGCGTTTTATTGTTCAGACATGGCATGTGAAACCTTCGAATTATTCAGATTTAACAGACGTATGGCCGACTATTGGTAGTAAATGCACAAATATCTTGTTATAGAAACCAACTCTTTGTATGGTCATAATATCTACGTATTTTTAAACAGTTTTTTATTTACCAGTTTATTTTTGTTGATCACTGATGTATAAAAGATCTTAACTTATATTTATTTTCGAGGTGGACGTAAGTAGAAACAATAAGATAACAATAGAAATTATTATAAATTTGACGCGGAAGATGAGCAGTATAATATAATACTAATATTAGTTCGTGTAACCGTGTCTGTTACCTGATGTTGTCATAAATTATCTACACTTAGCTGTTTACCTACTAAAAACATGTTACTTAATAGGCTTTTCGGTAAGTCTCCCTTCAAGTTCAATTAAGCCGTCATAATAACGCTAATTTCAATAGTAAGCAAGAGTTCAAAAATAATCGTGCTTTAGAAAATTCTTTGCTCATTGCACATGCAATGCAATATTCCAAGGTTACGTAGGTATATGTGATTTCTTAGTGTGTGTATGTATAGTGTAGGATCACCATAAGAGGTATTTAATAAAGCTTCATAGTATGGACGACACTCATAATGACAGACGGCGCGCGGCGGCGCAAGACTTGCTTCAAGATTATATTAAATCGACCTACAATAAATCACATCTCACATATAAAATATAAATCAAATGTGGCATAAAATACATTTATATTGTTTTCACTTCGAAATGACAATAAAATGCTTTAAATTCATGGGTGATTTAATACGTTAGTGTACATTGACATAAGTGGCTAACTTAGATAAGAGAGTTTTAAATCTTATAACATTTAAAATAAAATTATATCGAAGATCAAATTTTTATTGGTGCTCAGAATTTGATTAAAATCTGATTTTAGGTTACGGTTTAGTTTAAGTTACATACGACCGTAATAAAAATATTTAGGGAACAATCGAATCAGTAAATAAAGAGTAATAAAAATATATAGATTACAATAACTTACTTATGATGAAACTTTTTGTACTACAAATGTAAAGGGAATTGTAATTGATTCAGTTTTTTTAACATTTTAATAGTCTGTCCGTCTCTTGTTCTAAATGTTCAAGTTCAGTTTAATATGCGGTTCTAACTTCTACCCTTTCAACGGATGTGTTCTACAGCTAGTTATCGAGTTTGCCTCTAATATTATATAAATGCAAATAACATCAAAGTAGGTAACATTTGTTGGACTTATAACAACTTATTCAGTATTCTCTTCTGATTAAGTTAGGGTTAATCTTGTCGTAAAATACACAATGTAAACGTAAAGTTGAGACGATAATCACTTGAAAATAGATTCTTATTCATCTCCTTAAATCTAAAAGAACTAGATAAAGAAGATGATATAATTTGTAGAGGATCGCAAATGATTTATATCGCCACTTGTTATATAAATCACATTTTGATAGTTGATTTTTATCCGCCTTGTTTCAATATGTAAATGATCAAATTCCTAACGTTGACCTACGAAACTGTTCCTACGATTTGGTGGTATATTAGTATACTAGCGATGTTAATGTTTGTAACCCAACACAATATTTTTGGGCCAACGTTTTTAACTATATTGATTCTTCAAGCTAAAAAGCACACTTGCGCTACCATTGTATGTATATTTTTGACTTTGTCTAACGAGTCGATTGGGTACAAAATCTTTCTTTATAAACCATTCCTACTTCTGGAATGGGATAGACGAGTAATTTGTCATCAGTGAATTTGATCAGACTTAATAAATCATATTTGTACAGTAACATTGGCATTTAATTGAGCAAGTCAATATGCGACATAATACAATTCATAACATTATGTAAAATAAGTCATGCATTGTAAAAGTAAATAAACCTCCTATAAACTCTTTCTGAAATCGTAAAACAAAGTTATTATACTTTGTAATTCAAGTAATACATAAAGTGCATTGTTTTTATTCATGTCCATAATATGATGGAGGCGTTAAGAGCATTCTGAGACTTTTTTTCAAATAAATACATCAATCACTCTGTCCATACCAGCATGTGCATGTACGAATGACCTAATTATATAAATTACGATTGAATTCATCCAACAAACGATTTAATAACATTTACTCAAGATTGTTCAATCGTCATTGATTTGTAAAAATAATAGGGATCAGGAAGTAAAAGTCATCATCATTATTATCTACTAATGGGTAGGTACCTATGCTGTGTTATAAAGTTATCTACACAGACTTATATCTCTAGGTATATTAGTTAAATGAAGACGACGAGAATAAATTATTTTAATAATGTATAATTTCGTGTAAATGTATCATTTTTACTGTTTTATTTGCCATAAGAAGTTATTTGTGGACTGACATTGTTATCTCACATACATGTCGGCCATAATACCTGTTTAAAGCTAAGGTGGTTTATAATATTGGATAATATTCGATAGTAAAGTCCCGCATCGAATTGCATTCGACGCACTTCGTGGTGAAGAGGTAGGCGCCACGCTTGTAGCCACGTCGCCGTTCTTAATGCCAGACTCTTGAAGTATTAAAATAGCCAGGTAGGTATATGATTCCCTGATCCCACTTACCATGGCTAAGCCAGATATTGTGGATATTTAACCTAAGATTGACGTTGCAGTGAAATACAGGCCGCTATGAGCCTAAGAATTCCGATTTAGTGAAAGGATTTATTGGATAAATTAAGGAAGACTTTGGAAGGTTTAATCTTGAAATAATATTATGGAACACAACAGATAAAGTAATTGTCGATAGTCGGAATACTTGTAATCCAATATGTGAAGATAATTTGTGAAATTATTAAAACTTTCATTAATATGGACATCAAATACTTATATCGATGTTAGGTCAGAATCTGGTACTGAGCCTTGGCGAATAAAGCTTAGATTACATTTGCGATCTATACCTTGTACTATTCATACTCTATGGCCCCACGTTTGCCTACTATTACTAATAGACACAAACTTAAGTCATTCGTGTGTGGCATCCTTTAGTGGAACATTGTTATTATCTCATATGAATTTATTTATTGGTCAAACCTATGACCTTCAAAGGATATTTATTATAATGTAAAATATTAGGTACGTATTTTGGAAAGCCGTTAGAAGTAAAATAATGTACTCCTACGCTTCGCCGAATTTATTTCTACGGTAAAGGGCAAGCTTATATATTTAGCAGGAAAACTGTGTTATGATACTGTGTATCATATCTTTGTCTCCTACAGAGAATTTTGCTACTGATGTGTGGGTATTTCTTTCCTCCCAGACAAAACATTAATCTCTCAGTCATAACAATATCGAAATCGATCTCGTTCTAGTAAAAAGGTTGATTGTCCCATACTTTCTCATACTTCTCTACGAGTGACGATGTCATCTTGATACTGGACATTAGAGACCTAAAAAATAGCACACAATCAACTAACACACTGTATACGATTGTTTTATAATAATAACAGATACTGTTATTTTCTACAGTCACGAATGTTTACAATAATAAACATTTGAAGCACGTGCCAGTCGTCGCCTGAGGTTTATTGATTTGATTTGAGCAATTAACGAAACAACGATAATGTAGGTTTGTGATAGGGAATTTATAAAAAAACGTCCACACTCTTCGAAATTGATGTGTTTGTTTAAATTTTGATTGTTGCTCGGTGTGTTTGAATATACAACGTATTTCAAATAAAGGATAAGGTTTAAAATCGTGTGGACCAGTATCGAGGAACGCCGAGGAGAGTTATGTCCGGTACATACGTGAGGTAATTTCTTTGCCTCACCTGAGACTATTTCGTTGTGTCGAACTCTCTTAACTATTGACGTTATCTTGATTTACGCACTTTATTAACATTTTATTACACGATTGAGTGCATTTCGTAAGTAGTTGTCCATTGACCAGCGAAAAACATTGAACTGAATGGATAATAAAATTATTGTTATGGGTTATGCTGTTTTTACGGTTTATTTTTAAAGTTTTTATTTCTGAAAGTAATTTAAAAGTGAGAACTAAGCTGGATTTATTTCTTACAAGGTCCCTCAGTAAGATCGTGATCATTTTTAGTGCTTTTCAGATTGCCAGATGTAATCATTTCATTGTAGCTTTCTAAAAGACTGAAATTCCGTTTGAAATTATTATTTTACTGCAGTTCGAATACAATTCCAACAAAAAAAGCTAATATTAGTCACTGTACGTACCTGCTAGGCAAGTGAATTATAACTACCCCTTCGGAGACCATGGTCGTGATGAGTTTATTTATATGTATGTAGGTAAGAGGAAACCAAATTAGTTTTCAATATAAATAGTAATGCATTCTGAAATCTTACGTAGTCTTATCATTAGGTAACGTCTGCCCGGGAAATCGTCTGCGTTAACTTCAGAATTGGGTTCTGAGATGAGAGAAATACCATAAATTGATAACAGACGTCAAGCTATAGATACCATTTCCAAGAATAAAAAACAAACACACTAAAATGCTAACATTCACCTATACTTGCTTATAATATGAATAGGATTGTAGCATCTGAAAATGTAAGTGGGAAATACGTGGGTAGCGAAGATAGATACATCTCAAAACTTATAGCTTTGTGCCTGAGATTGGCCTCCTGTAATACTTAGGCCTTCACGATTTCACATAAAAATCTATTAATAATATTATTTAATGATTCCCGCAAAGTAAAAATCATACAAATACGACATCCAATGACTCACTTGTTACTGTAGAATTTCTTAGAAATCCCTAAAATACAGATCATACACAGAATTATGTCTTGGTAGAGATTCTCTTAGGCACGAGTATTTCTCTTTTGAGGTCATTTACTTAAATAGGTATACTTAACATGTTCTGTTCTGTGATTTTAGTTGGCTTATTTGACTATAGGTACTAGAGGCCCCGTGGCGGCCAAAATTTGACCGTAAGTGTGGTACAAATTTTAGATTTCTGCATTTCTCAAACTGATTATTTGACATACAGTAAGACTTTAGAGAGTATGACAATTGAAATTAATATTTTTTAAATTTAACCATAGACCATAGTAATAAACAAAAAAAAAACATATTTAATGACAGTTAGATTACGTTAATGATATGACATTAGATTAGATAGGTATCTACTAATTAAATAAATGTAATGTGTGAGTGTAAAACGTATGGTAGTGTGTGTGATGTCTTTTTTATTAACTTCTTATACATATCTCTAATTCATAATGTATAAAAAATTAGCTTTCTGCACTCCTCCTAAATATAAACTTCAACTGCGCCAAATTTAACACTCCTCCGTCCGCATAATATTCGTATAATTGTACCCAAACTTTTCACTTCACGTACTAGTAAAGATACCTACCTATTTCGTGAGAGATGTCAGGAATATTTCTCATTCGTAGTCGAGAAAAAAAGTTGTAAAAGACGAAAATCCTCGTGTAGGTTTTGTTCGGAATGGTGCTAAGCCTAGCACCATTCCGCACCAAACCTACGAGGATTGTCAAATCCTAGAAAAATACTTACAAATACATAAAAAGCCGACATAATGGACATTGAACAATGCTACTTATTTAAAGCATTTGTTTTGTTATCATCATCATCATCGTAAATACATGATACTAAAAAAGATTAGCTTTCTGTACTTATTAAATTTACGTCAACGCAGAGAAATATTTTGAAACACAAAAATTATTACATCATGCTATGATACGATCATTAAGATTAATTTCTAAATTCGTAACACACAAGAAGTAAATAAGTTATTAAAATCAAATTGTAATTTACGATAATCATAAAGTAAAGATTAGGCTACTTCGACGTACATATTTGATTTAAATACATTCCAGCTCTTCACATAAATACTCATAGATCCAAAACGGGACATTCTTGTGTTAGATATTTATGCCTCGATCTCTGGTGAGGTCCACGAAAATTGTGACATACGCATGATAATAAAAAGTCAACAATGAACGCAGTGGCTCACGCGACAGGACCCCCCGTATCCCGACCTCCGTATAATAAATGCGTTTATGATCTATGATCTGAAACTGATACTTATAATGGCTTCTGTATAAAGAAGCTGCACCAAAACGCAGCCGGGAGAGCGCCTCCGCCGTCCACTCCACATAATAAATAACCTCAAATTGCTTGTAAAAGGTAAACTTTTATCTCTCTGCCTTTGTACACATGTAAATATTTGTGTTTAATCTGACGTCGACTTATTCGTTCGATCGCTTACTGACTCGATTGAGGTAGAGCTTGTAATGATTTGTACTTAAGAACTCTTCGTAAAAGGAAAACATTAGTTGTAAAGTAAAAAGTTAATATACTCGTCTAATTTAAAAACGCCGTAAAATAATGAATTTATAATGAATTTTGCTCGAACAGAGATTAATTATTGACTAAGATGGACGTATAGCAATTTTATTGACGGTTATCGACAATTACGAGTTAATTTTAATTGGTCTAGATGCGCAGCAATAAAAGAAGTGTCCGATTTATAGTGACGTACGTTGTTAGAGGCGGACGCAATATTTATTACTTTGTAAGGTTTGTTTATTTATATAGAGCTGGTAGCGAGCGGTAGCTGGTCGAGCCGGTGAACAGTGGAAGCGGAATGACGTGTCTCCGATCGCATGTCCACGAAGAATATATCAATCGGGTGGGAGAGTAATGGTCGTCAGTGCCAGCCGACCGGCCTCCTCTCGCTAAATGAGCCACAAACCGGCTACTGGTACTTTCTGTTTGAATGTTAAGTAGTTTTAATTATTTTGCGCGAGCCCCCGGGTGTACTGTTCGCCGCTCCTGGAGACATTTATCAGCGGTTACTTGTAGGTACTGCATATTTACAACACAGATACACCGTATCGATATTATGATGACTCTTAAATAGCTAATTGAAATATCGCTGGAAACTGTTTCACATAAATCTGGTTTATTATTTGCTTTCTGTCATATTTGTTAATTAAATTACAGGCTTTCTGACATCTGTAAAAAATAATTATTAATCCTTGAATTTACGGTAATAGCTTCCAAAATAATTACGTGTATACCATTCCATTCCAACTACCCATTTTCTTTAAACTATACCTACTTAGTACAAGTCATGAAATTGTTTTCGAAGTCAACAGTCTCCAAATGGTAGAGCCAATATCTCGTGCGCTTTAAAACATATCTCAAGATAAAAGTTACCTTAAGAATATATTTCGTATTTTAGTGTCTTAATTATGCAAGGAGGATTGATTGCGGACGGTGGCCGGTAATGATCGCCTCGTGAGCTTTCATGAAGTAATCTCCGCAGTGACTGAGTGAGTGCTCAATGAGCAGCGACTGTTTATTTAATGCCCTTTAGGTAACTTGAAAGTTGATGGTTCTAGGTAGTGACTTTTTTGTGTTATTCAATAGTAACTAATATCATGACGTTACTATTTCTTTAGCGACCATTATAGCCAAAGTGCTTGATAGTGTGTTAAATTCCATTTTAAAAAGTATATACAATTACAGGACGCCCAGTTCGGATTTAGGTCTGGACTATCAACTGAAACAGCGAATCTCAGTTTAAAACATACTGTTATGTAATATACAGATAGAAAAACATTTGACTTAGTCTCTTATGATGTACTATGGCAGAAACTAGCAGAAACGGGTATACCACTAGAGTTGGCATCACTCATGAGATACTGGTACCTCAATCAGGAGAACCGAGTAAGATGGGCTGGAAAGCTTTCGGATGCGAGCGGGTTGGAGTGCGGGGTTCGGCAAGGAGGGTTGAGCTCGCCCCTACTCTTCAACCTGTACGTAAATACACTGGTTGAGAGGCTTAGCAGCATGCGGTTGCTATGTTGATGGTATTCGTTTTAATAATCTCAGCTATGCGGACGAAATGGTGCTGCTGGCCCCCTCGGTTGGAGCTCTCCGGAAGTTACTTTTAGTATGTGAGTCTTTTGCCGCATCACACGGTCTCATGTATAATATTAAGATATCGGAATACATGGTCTTTAGGTTAGGTCCCAGTAGTCCCACTGTACTATCTGTTTTCCTAAACGGTATATCTTTAAATATGGTTCACCAGTTTAAATATCTTGGACATTGGGTAACTGATGACCTTAAAGACGATATAGACATGGAGAGGGAACGCAGAGCGCTGTCAGTCCGGGCGAACATGCTGGCCCGCAGATTCTCGCGATGTACGGACGCTATAAAAGTAACTTTATTTCAAGCGTACTGCACGTCACTGTACACGGGTAGTCTGTGGGTCAACTATACCCAAAGGGCTTACAACCCTCTGCGGGTCCAATTCAATTATGGGTTCAGGGCGCTGCGCTGTTGCGGCTTACACGTTTTTGTAGTGCGTCAGCGATGTTTGCCGATGCGCACACAGATGGTTTTAATGCAGTCTGGCGCAAAAAATGTGCTTCGTTACTTGGCAGGTTGCGTGGAAGCAGCCACGGACTCCTGAGCACCATTGCTGGAAAACACGACTGCTCTTCAGTGTGGAAACTCACCCAAAGGACCAGGTCATTGTTAACTATAAAGTATTAATTATTGTTTTTTATCTTTGCTATGTTTTATGTATTTTCTTTGTATGCTTATTGTGATGGATCTCAGTTATCCGAATAAAGATTTTTTATTTTAATAATAATTATTATTATGTTACACTAATAGTGCTGTCGCCAGAGGTACTCGAGTGTGCAAAATAATAACAATTGAATAAAATTGAGCTTATACCTATGAATTTATATACTAATAATTAATTAATTTTCAACTTTTCTGATTTCCAGGACCAGGTCGTCCTGGAGGTAAATCAAAAAAGTTTGCAGATTAAGATACTGGATGTTGCAACAATTTTACCGGCAACATCCAAATCTTATTCTGCAAGCTTTTCAGAGCTTAAAACAATTTACAGAATGCGGTTCTCTTATTTTGCACACTCAATTCCCTCTAGAACCCGGTCTATAAGCTCAATGTTATGCGTTAAAAACATGCGCGTATAGACACCGCCTAAATAGCCTTAGGTAGGTAAACAATAAGGATAATCCTAAAACTAATTACGTGTAAAGATGACAACAACACTGTCTGATATAGGACTCAATATCCTATTTAATATATATTTAAATGAAAAAGAATTAAACAATGAGTAAGGAAATACGTTAGCTCCTGACTGCCCTTTTAAACCGATAAGCCGTATAATATTACGAGCATTTACTTATACCTATATAAACAATGTTGCATGAAATGCTCCATTATCACTTTTGATATCAGCGCATAATTGTTAGAAATACAAGTTAGTTATTAGCGGAGCGCTGCCACGAGGCTAGTGGTTTGTGTCCAAAGCAAGGCGCGCCCGAGTAGGCCTGCGCCTGCGCGGGCTCGCTGCGGGGCCTGTCCGCCATGAAAAATTACTACTCTCGTAAATATTTTGTTGAAATGCAATTTAATTTAATAATACATACGTATTTCCAACGAGTACTCACATTTCACTCACAACTTTTTTTTTATTATTTACATTTTTGTTTAAAATATTCAGCATCCAATCAGAGCTATAGAACTATCCCGCTTCGTCGAACCTTCAATAATGTTAAACAAGTTCATGAAGATATATTTGATTGTATCTTTATTTACAGTAGATCACCATAATGTCAAAGAAAAAATATCGCCACTTAATATTAGGCTCCAATCCAGCTCGTAGCTGCTCCGTATCAAGTGAGTGCATCATAAAAATTGACAGTGACAAGCTGAAGTACTCGTATTAACGCATGTGGCATTAATTTTACGATCGCCACGAGTAATTTACTTTCTCGAAATGGTGCAAGAAGTATGAACGGCAATAAAGTGTTAACGGTGTCCCGATACTAGATCACGTGGCGTCATGCAATATACTAGCGCAGTCTTTGATTTACTCCAACATTTTTATGCCTCCACTAATAAAGTTTACATGATCATCAATTTTAATTTTACTGTGGCGGACGAACGGCCCCCGGCAGCCGCGCCAAGCGTCGATATATCAATTACCTACGTCTGCTTTTTGTATTTTATAAGTGTTTTCACAATGCGTAATAAAACTTATCTAAACTTGCTGGTACTACTAGGTGAGGGAATGTAGGTTAGCAACGTAAATAACGTTAGTCTATGGCGATATCGATTAGCATCAGGATGGTATCTCAATAATAAGAAAAAAATCAATATTAAATGGAAATTTATTGCATAGTTGTTTGTTAATGAACAACTTTTTGTCGGAGTGGCGCGACTGTGACCTTTTCTATTTGCATTTAGAGTTAACTAACGCGGTCTCATTGGGGATGCGAGGCTCGCAGGCGCCGACCACCCAGTTCCAGACACCTCTCTATGTTTCCTATGTCTAGTTAACTGTGTAACTTTAAATATAACATGTCTATAATTCAAGGTTCCAATGAAAATAGCGATTCCTTAGGTTAACAGAATTGTTTCTTTTCTCCGCGATAGTCTTTATTTTTATTTTATAGGTGCATATTGTATTATTTTCGTACAGAAATCATGATAATTGCAATAAAAAATGGGTACCAATCTAAAAGCTTATATTCAATTGTTAATTAATGCAATTATTGTATGTATTAGGTATGTAGATAACGTTTGGAATGAATATGTTAATGAACATAAGTTAAACAATAAATATACAAATTTTACCAATTCATTCTTTGTTTTACAATATATCATTCACATCATATTCTTTGTGTTAGATAAAAATCGTAAATGAATGTTAATTTCAATATTTAAGCTAGTATAGGATCAACAAATCATCGCGATGGTATCTCGTGCGATCCGAAAAGAACCGTCCATTATCGATGGGTACAAGTGACCTCTAACACTGAGGCGATATTTAGTGGGTACGCATTGTTCACTACAATGATAATTGTAGGTGGTGGCTAGAGTTTGTTTAAAATTGATTTCGGCTGTGATCTTCGGCGTTGATAGCGTCGTCGTACTTACATTATTATAGGTTAGAGCCGCTCCAGGCTCCGCGCGCTTCGGATCTCACCAGCGCAGCGCAGCGCGCACAACTTGTGCTTCGATGGAAACAAATACATGACAATTACTAGGAAATGCAATATACACATAGGTATCATGTACTTGAATGTATAAGACCGTAGAGTAACGGTAGATCATATTATTAGTTTAAGTATAACTAAGTAGTCATAAAACGATAATACAGTTTCAGTAAATAAAATGATTTTACAGGAATTTACGGCAAGAGTCCCAGTTGAAATTAGTCTTCAGTTACACCTGAAATCCTGAAGCAAAATAACATTAAAACGCATTGTGCAGTTTTGTTGTCATAATAAACCTTTAAAGCTCATTGTTTCTGTGAGAAATACTAGCAGCAGGTAGGCGACGGCTACGATCTGGAGAGGGATGTCAAGAGGCGCGGAGTGCCTCCCGCGATGGCGGATAAGAGCCGTCATAAGTCGGCGCGTCGCAGCCGCCGCGTGCGCAAATAACGACAAATCGCAGCTCGATCGCGCGCCTGCGCGGCACTGCGCGCTCCCGTCACAATGCTGATGTTCAGCTCGATCGACGCTACCCGATGCGCGTGCGCCGTGTTTTATGCTGACTTTTCTACAATCCTTTACCGTATTGTCCCTCGAACACTGACGGGAAATATATGGGAAGCCGATGCGATTTTTGTCTAGTAGCGCTGCGTGGGGTACGCTTACAATAAAATACCTACATTAGTGTTGTTTCCAAGAAATGGAATGGATTCTTTAATTTTTCAATTCTATGAAAAAAAATTATGAATAAATATATACTGATTGGTACATACATACAAAACATTATCTTCTCATGTTTCATTGAACATTAATCGCTACGTAATGTCTAGCCAGCACTATGAAACAGAATTATCTTTTTAAATTAAATTAGCCTGTCCCGATGAATGTTTATGGACAGGTTAAGCGGAAGAGACCATATTCTTGCACTCGGCCCATAACTCAGGCAACAATATGGCGCACAATTACAAGTCGCGGGTCGCTAGGTGACGATGATAAATGGGTTTCCTTGGGCAAGGGACACACGCGGCGCATTGTACTCTCGCGCACATTTCCACGCTTCCACAACACCAACGTAACCGGACCTTTGACGCTTTGCACATGCTTCACTAAATGGGTTATAACTGTGTGAACTTGCACTCAAGTGTTAAGGGTCCTCTTCAATGGTCGCACTGCGCAGTATTGTCTCAACTTTACTCAGTTTATCATTGCCAATTATCTCCGAAAGCAATACAATGATAAATGATTCGTAATTGTATTAAGTATAATTTGCACCGGCGATAGTGGCTTGAGTTGAGAGTCGTTGTTAATGTCCTCTATTTCATGAGGGCGATTCCATATGCTGAATAGTGAATAAGTAAATGTTTGGGCACATTGTTCTAGGACCGGTTGAGACGGAAACGCCGCGGTGGGCTGTAACATTACTTATACATGCGTCGACGCACTTTAGCAATCAGCATTAATCAACACGATATGCTCTCTTGTCTCTGCAGTCTCTGTATTGATTTGTATGTTTTCAAACTGGAAGTGCGGTTTGTCATCGGCTGGCTGCTGGGATCTCACATTCAGGACTGGCATCTACACTCGGTCGAGATCTATTGACTAGACCAGTTGACTAGTTAAAGCTTGTTGAGTTACGACGACAGGAAGTTACAGTTTGTGTTAGATTTTATGAGTATTATGTATAGACAATTTTATCTTAGAATTGATTTTACTAACAATATTTTATTGATTAATTAATACATTATTTGTTGCGAGTAAAAATAGCATTATCTTCAAGGGTGAAAAACAAATTATGACAATATTCTTTTTCAAATTGTGACAACTTCACTGAGTAAACATAAAAAAGTTGTAGTGCAATAAAATACACTTCTGGACACATCTATTGGCCCACCTTAGAGTTTAGGTTTCGATGGCCCCTACCGAAATATGATTGCTAGATTGAACAAAAACTGTTGATGCAGTTTTAAACCTGATACATTTTACCATCTTTTTCGATCGTATTGTTTTAAATTTGAATTCAGAATACCATACGACATGGAGCTACGCCTAACAAGTCGGATATGCGCCTTGTTAAAGGCAATTGATATTTTAATAAAAAACATGTTTTATCAAATAAAGGTTTAATTTAATAACGCGTGTTGCCTCCATGGACATCTACCACAGCTCTCGATTAGGCATAGAGTTTATCAACCGCTCTATGAAATTTTGAGGGATCATCTCCCATTCCTCTCCTATGGCAGTTTTCAACTCCTGCATCGTCTGGGCAACTGGCTGACGAGCCCTAACACGTCTTTTTAGCTCGTCCCACATGTGCTCAATGGGGTTCATGTCTGGGCTTCTGGCTGGCCAGTCCATAACTGTGATGTTCACATCCCGAAGATATTCCCTGACGATGCCGGCCGCATGGGCTCTTGCATTATCATGCATAAAAAGGAAATTTGGGCCCACATAGTCCGCGTATGGTATCACGTGAGGTTCTAAGCACTCACGAATGTACCTTTCAGCATTTAATGTTGGCAGCCGTGGTCCTGTAACAACCTCAAGTTGAGTTTTGCCGCTCGCGGATATACCGCCCCAGACAGTCCATGAGCCACCGCCATAAGCAACCCTCTCTTCAAAGCAGCATTGTGCGAAACGCTCTCCCTTACGTCGGTAGACCTTCTTCCTTCCATCATTGCCATGTAACACAATTTTAGACTCATCAGAAAAGAGTACACGGCTCCAATCTTGCTGTGTCCAATTTTGTTTTTCGATTGTTTGATATCAACAAACAGGCTCCAAGTTGTCTTTTGTTTCTTTAAATTCTGTGTTCGAAATTCAAAAAAAGACTATTGTATGAAATTGTGAATATGCCAGGTTCAAAACAGCATAAAAACTTTTTGCTCGACCTAATATAAAATTTTAGCTAGGACCAAACGAAACTGAAAATACAAGGTGGGCCAATAGATGTGTCCAGAAGTGTATATCTATTTTATAAATTATATAAATGTTGAATAAATTTTATGTCTTCGAATCAGTTACTAACTGCGCTCATGTTGCATTCCTTGAATTTCAGAAGAACGGTAAATCCTAGCTATCTTGCGTTTTAAACGTTATTAAGTTAAACTAGTGCATTATTTACAAGGTTTCGATGTGTCCACGGTAAAGAGAGTCGAGAGAAAGTGGCCGTGTGTTACTTCATTGTCAGCATGTCGACATGAACACGTCGTGATGGCTTATCTCCAAAAACTCGAGGGCCATGTAAAGCACCTTCGTTTATCTGGCGGCTACAAGGCGCACGGAAACATCTTGTCTCTCGCGTAAACCCGCCATGTTTTATTCTCTCGCATTCAGCGCCGATACCTTAATAAAACCCAACAAGATTGAGCAATAAAAAGTAATTTATTTGATTGTAATTTCAAAACACAAAGTGGGCCTCATTTTGTAATATATTTTTATCTTTGTGGTTTTGTGTTTCTCGCTCGCAGGGCACGTCCTGCCTCGACCAGCCACAGATGATTCGTTGCGAGCGTTCAATAAATTTAAGGTGTATCTTAAAGTCGATTCAATTTCGACAGTGATACCTAACGGTTGGTATCATGAAAAAGACATTACGTATACCACAACATGCAACTTACTTCATATTACTTTCGTGAGTGCATTGTGGTATATATCACAATATTTATAGTGGTCGACTCTATCGGATTCCGGAGGGCTTACAACCTTTCACCGGCGCATTGAAATGTGCATATCTATTACAAGTAACAATCTCTCAGAATCTCCAAATTACATCTCTTAAAAGGTGTGAGAAGTGTAGCTGCATACGTAATCGATGGTAACGGAAGCCGAAGCGCGACGTGTTAAAGGCTCAGCGACCAGCCGCGGCGCGTTGAGTACAATACGCGTACGCGCAACTCTGATATTATCACCGAACCAATCAATTTGATCCCTCATAAAAAGTTCTCGGTAGGCAGCTAGTGAGTATAATGCAGTCGCTGTATCGGACGCTCGATCCGTGGCTTGCTGGTAGTCGGACTTTTCATATATTTTATGTGAAAAGGATATGGGCATTGTTGTGAGACGCCCTGCTGCGCGCGCGCTGGGTAAACACTTGAAATTACAAGTCAGCTCGGACGGACCTCAAATCGCGTCGCGCGGTACCCGGAAAAATGCGCTTCCAATATTACGCTTGATAAAATAAACAATTGTCCAAGCGAGTTGAGGCATCTGGTGCTTGGTATGTTCTGCTAAGATGTACGATGCATTCCATTTATTTATATAAATATATACCTATTAGCCGCAATACAAACTTAAATTAAAGTTATGTGTTTTCGATTGATGCTTCGTTCGTCCCACGTTTAAGCCCCAGTTCCAAAAATTTCATGGTTCGTCCTATTTTAAATTTGTTTCATGTTTTGCCCCACATTACTTATTAGATTAAAAGTACGGTTAACAAAAACATTACGTTTACTATTAAATATGTTTCAACCGACCTGATTGGCGCAGTGGCTAAGCGATTGGACTGCTGTGCTAAGGGGTTGCGGGCTCGATTCCCGCACGGGACAAAAATTTGTGTGATGCGCATCAATTTATTTTCTATTAGGTACTCGTAGCGCACCAACGGATTTTTTTTATGTCGAGAAGGGTTCGTATAAAAATATATCTTATTTTTACATTTTGCCGTTTTCTTCTTACTTATCGTATGGTTGATGAACAACCTGGTGTCAGAGTTTCAACCGCCTGTAGGCCTCTGACATGGTTTTACACACCGTTGATTTTCAATCATGTCAAAGGTCACTTAGTTAGAATATTATTCGGATAGGAATAATATTGTAACTAAGAAACACCGCCGCAGCCACGTGTTTCTTAGGTTTTTGGTACTAGGAGAAAAGTAAATTCCATCAAGAGCAGTTGTGAATATTTTTCTTAATCTATAATCCAATAACTTTCATGCTGTCTGTACAATGTTTAAGTAAAACCTTATAAAATCGAAGTAGGGCGAAATGAAACGAAAAATAGGACGAAACATGAAAAAATAATGATAAAAATAATTTAAATATTTTTTGGGACGAAACAAGTAAAAACTTGAGACGAATCGTGATTTTTTATGAGGGACAAAACTCCGTGGGGCGAATGCGGCATAAATCGTTTTTTCATTGATTTCATGATGTAGCGTTCGTTTACGATTCGTTTTCGATATCGTCTTGTGTTGACTTTAGAATGTGAATTTTAATCCTATACTCTCATCATAAGGTAACTTAAGCTTTGTATTATTTACTAACCTGAAACAGTACCTACACTCATATCCAAATCCTCCACAAAAGATTTCAAATTGTTCAATATTTTGTTGGAGATAAATAAGTCTCAAGGAAAATAAATGTTAACAATTTAAATAAAGTTAAGATATGCGACACCTCACTGCAATGCTGTTCAAATATTTTGCCAATGATCGTAAAATGAAGACAGATAAAGAAAATTTGGTGTCTTTTGTGGTCTGATTATGTATCACTTTTAGGTAATGTTATAAAAACATGCTTTGGTTTTTTTTTAAAGCATTTAGGATTTTCGTATAAAATTTTTATATCCAGGCATAGATAAGTTATTATATAAATAATTATACATATCCTTATAAGCTTTTATTGTTGTAACAAATTCACAAAATAAGTCACCGCCGTCTATATATCCTTAAAAAGCATAAAAATTTAAACCTAACTTCTGTAATAGTAAAAAAATTGGGATAATATAAAATCACGTCTGTATAGCACTGTATAGCAAGGGGACAGACGTGGCAATTTCACTTAATTTCGATCACATCGTGGACTATTTTTGAATTCGCGTACAGAAGATGTGCTACTTTCATATTCATATCAATTAGATGTGCCATCAAACATACACAAAACGTAAACCGTAGTAACCGCCATTCAAACAATTGTATCAAGATTTATGGATGCATAAAATAACCATTTAATTACACTATTAGGTACGACTTGGATACTATTGACCTTAAAGTAATGTAAGGAAGATTCTCAGTTTTACTGGTAAGGATCTGGCGGTTAGCGAGTGAGTCGCGACGGCTGAAGAGCGAGGTGCGAGATGTTACACAGCGGATATAAATAAAAGAAGATTGTCCCCGAGGACCGCGGCCCATAATGTGCAGCGCGCTCTACTTCGCACCGGAGTGTAATGCTTTTTTTTATATTGAGTTATTTATTATTACCTAAATTCTTTCGTCTGAAAATACCTACATTCTTTAGATTTTTTGATAAAATAGTATGCACGTCAATAAACTATTTATAACTAACACAAAACCGTTAATTACTGTGGAAGATAAAGGTAGGTAAGTTATATTTAATTTTTTTATCATATCTAAATTTTGAGTTATCAAGTAATAAACACATTCCTGACTGTACAGAATATAATAAATAATTTCAGTGGGTGATAATCAACGTTATACTTCTTGATCATCTAGAGATGCGATAACTTTAGTCAAATATAAACCAAAACAGAGATAGAGAAACCTCCTACATGTTTAGAGCCTGTTCCACTACCTCCAATAAAAATCCAGTCACGCTCACGAGCCAAATGATTTCATGTAAATTACGTACCTACCATTTAAGTTAATTTGACTTGTTGTATTCACGTTGTCCAAGCCCTAAGACCAAATAATAAGTAATCAATTTCGTGATTTACTTACAAAAAATTGGGTGTATATGAGGGTTCAAAGCGGAGCGCGCTAAAGCTCGCACGATTAGGCGTCTTGCCCCGCACCCCGCGCCCGCCACACGCGCGCCTCCAAATAAAAGTGCTGCGTTGTCGCGCGCCAGAATTACGACGCGATCGCCTTTTATTATCTCTCTTTTTTAATTCAATTTTACGATAAAGTCGCGTACACCACGATGAAAGCATCTTGGTCACTTACTTTTAAAATGTCAACTAGTGTGATGCAAACTAAACCCATAAAGTACGAATTTGCGTCGGTTTAAAAATAACATATTTATGATGTAAAGTATGGAGTTAAAGTAAAAATGATAAACATTGTTATTTTAATCTTAATCGATAAGTAGGTACAAATATAATTTATAAAAATATCTTAATCTTAAATAAAAAGAGAATATTTTTAAAACTAAATAACCTACCTAATTATTTTATATATATGTCCATCCGTAAATATATTTCTCAAGTCAAGTTTCAATACTACGTCTCCTTTAAAACAAAAAGTTGTTCATATGACAGTTAAAATTGACCTCACCCAACAGGGCTCTCTTTGTTATCGCGGACGAAACTCAGGTGTATGCTGTGTCGGGGACCCGGGCCGCTCACTCCAGCCTCATTTGCATACAAGCTCCGATTTGTGTATTGTTAATTAGAGCAACACAAACAGGTTCCGAATAATGCAGCCTCACCAAGACCGGTCCACTATGCTTTCTTGTTGCACTATTATTGTTCCGAGTTCCGATTATACCGAGCAATCCAAACGTTAATAAACAATTGAACATAATTAACACTGTATTAATTTTGTCAATATTGATTTATTAGTACCATCACTTATTCAGCGTACACTGTTGTTAGAATTGATTATAAATAAGCTTTTGTGTTCGCATATCGTTCGCCCTAACAAAAGACTTCAACGCCATTGTTATTGTTTCTTTAAATGAATCAACCGTAATATCATTCAATATAGCAGTTATATTTGTTAAGATTATGCGTATGTCGTTCTGATAAGAACATATTTACTTACGGCTGACACATTTTTTTTTGCTTGTCTGACAACTGAAATAGTAATTTTAGATATACATATATTATATACCTACCTAAAACAATGTATGTAAATTTATTAAATCATTGCGAAACATTGCTGTACTGAATCACGCTGAAGGTATCGTAAATACGAATCTAAAGCGGGTAAAGGCATCTGGCAGGCACTTAGACGCAATATCAGTGTTGTGACCGCGTGATGCAGCGCGTTGTCGGAGACAATGTCGAAGGCGCTCGTAAATTCGTCCTAAAACCGAGCGCGCGGCGGGTCGCGCGCTCCACGACGCTTTTTATTGTCAAAACCCATAGCGACTCTGCCTTCCCTGATAACTTTATTGTTATTTACATCACTGAATTATCATTCCGATAGCCGTTGTTTTACATTCGTGTAACGTCGTGTCACAACCGGGCCTGGTATCTTAATTGCTTAATTGGAAAGTCTCGGAGAGAGGACGCTCGGATAACAGATATGAATATGTGTATTAGCTGAGACTGACCTTTCAATTGAGTCACCACAAATTGTAGCCGTCGACGGCTATTACACGATTTTATCTGTAATGTACAAAAATCACATAAACAAATGTTGTTTATAACGTCTCTACATGGCGAAGTATTTTAACCTGTTGTAATTGATATCTTCGGATGTAGAGTTTGTCGCTCTAATGGCTGGCGACTGTTGACAACAAAATATTTGAAATTGATTAAAATAAATAGAAATCTTATTTATTGATTCCGAAATAAGTTTGCAAAGTAAAATTCAAAATTATATTAATTCGTATGCATTATAACGCTGATAGTTAGTCAATTTATTTCCTTACGGTTTTCTGATTGGTGTTAATTTTTAAGGAATTAAAAACCAAAGTTTCGCTATTTGCCAAACAGTGAAAACTGCTACTTTCATTAAAATATCGTTAAATTAAGGACGGTTCAGTATCCTATCAACGAGTCCTGATTGCCGCTATCGGAAATACAGTTTTAGTTGGCTCCGTGGACCGGATGCATGCCAAAGACACTAATATGCGATATATTGCTGCCATCAAACGGCAATAAAAGATGAATCGATTACCAGCTCAGGCAAAACCGGCCGAGCGCGGCGGCGGCGGCGTGCGGTGGGTGCCCTCGCCGCGCCTTCTAGGGTATGCACCCCTTAATCCCACATTTTATGCAACAATGATCGGATTCTGTCGTGAAAGAAGATATGTCGCGATGTATCCGCTTTTTGCAGACAATTCCCATTTACGTCTCATTCTGAGCTCGAGGCGACAGTAATTTTATAATTTTAAAACTTTGGAACTCGAGCGAGTGGGCCAGACCCTGAGCTGAATAAGACTTTACGAATTTTTAAACGCGAATAAAGTCTTAATAAACACTTTTTATGGTAGCCTTGTAATTTTATTTGCATTCGAAATAGGGCTCGTGGCGCGTGTTAGGCTAATAAGGAATGGATGGCCGCTCTTTAACGATCCCCTTACGACGATAATATTTGCCATCGTGTGGCAAATGAAATCACGTTTTATTACTTTAAGCATCATATTTAAGTTCTTGCCCAAAAAGACGCGGAATGAGTGTGTTCACTGGTGGCTTACTTATTTCGTAAAATTACTCGCAGTCTACGCGGCAGAATTGTGATATTATTACACCTAAACCTTGAAATAACAGAAACAGTTGATATCCTCATAATATCTTTTTAATAAAATATACAGAAACAGACTGGACTATCAATGTTTTAAAATATAAAAATGGCCTGTATAAATACTGAAACGACTATTTGAATTGTTCCCGACACATAAAAATAATATCTGGCCGCCGCATCTGTGGTGCTAATAAAATCCGCGCAACATGTGGCTTTGCAAATACGATCTATTTAGACTTGGATATCGTCGCAGCGAGAATAATGTTATCCAGGCACACCTCAGGCCGTGTCACTCGCAAGGGCGTGTCGGAGATAAGTTTACATATTCTGTATGTATTATGCAAATTGAAGTTTTATGTTAAGCCTGCGCGGGGCAGGAGACGGCGGCGGCGCGCGGCGGTGCGCACTGCTGCGTTTGCGACATTTCACTCCGCCACTGACGCGCGTCAATCTTGACTTTGACACTCGTGCGCACCACACATTTAGATAAACCGTAATTAATGCGCAAGGACATATCACGTTCGGTACTGCACTTACATGTTCAACAAAATTACAACACGATTAACAAACAGCTTTGTGTAAACATTACTTGTTCGTTTTATAGCAATATTAATTAATGTTCACTGTTTATGTAGAATGAGGCGTAGCAATAATGTAACATTTATTTTACAATAACACTCGTTTCGATAAAAATGATCGGTTGTAGATGCATATTATTGAGTAATGGTTTTAGGCTTAGGCTTACGGCAGCAGTGAGTCTACATCTAATAAAAACTGAAGATGATTAAAACTAATTTTCATAAAAAAGTCAATTATACACTTTAAGTAATATATTTTACCACCTACGATTAGTATTTTAAGTGATTTTCTAATATATCCAATTTTTTATAACTGGATATAATTTTGTTACCTTATCTTAAATAACATAATTTATAGGTTTTGGAAAAAAAAAACAATTACATTTGCATACCGCATAACCGTTTTCTAGGAGATATTATTAGTATTATGTATCACCTATTTTTATCTATAGCATAATTAAACTATAGATAATATGTGTCTTATCATGATTATATTTCCCATATGGATAGCAAAAGGTGACCACACTCTGATGAGTAGACCGAATAAGTCCCATGATATAGGGGCGAGAGAGCCTCATATACAATGATATCATCATTTGTTGTTAATTAAGGTTATTTGGTATAATAACGTAGTTTTTATACCAAACAGTTTAATTCGGAAGATTACAAAAACGCACACACCCTGTACTTTGTTGATAGTTAGATACGCTTTAGATTGTAGCTCTACCATCTCTAAGAATTCGCCAGCCTTCACAATGCCCCGCAAACTTCACTCTAGAATCTTGAATCGTGATTAATTCGTTCTTGTCTCAAATCGCTTAAGTTCCATAACTGCCATAAACCTGTAAACACGCCGCTGGGTATAACGCGACCTCAGAAAATGAAACACAGTACACGCCCGATACTTAAACCTGATGACGAAATCAATTTACCACTAATTGATATTATTGTGAATATTAAACAAATTAATCGACGCAATCGTAATTTAAATGCCATGCAATTATGGCCGATGTTATTATCTGTCTTTATCACTGTAAACACGTTAATTTAAGACACAAGTCATAAACTTTTATAAGTAACGGTCTTTATTCATTCATAACTGCTTGTCGAGCAACGTTCAACTGACAGGTTGCTATTGAATTAAACATACTATAAGTGCTATATCTATCACAAAGTTATCAATGGTAGCGTTCTCTTAAACTATGAAACTTATAGTATATTTGCATTGGACCAAGACTATACAAGAAGAACATACTGATGATCAAGTCTGATCTCAAATGTTGATTTGGTCGGCAAAATCTATGCGTAACTAAAGATGGATTAGCGTGATATGTCACGTACATATATCACAAAAGTATAAAATATATTTATATTAAAACGCCAATCCATTAATGCAAGTGTAAAATTGAATATAAAGTGCAATGCACCATTATCACTTGATCTCAATAATAACATAAGTACTGTTGCGGGTGTGCGGCTGGCGGCGGGGCGGGGAGCGGCAGTTCATTCATCAAGCCTTCATAAGGCTCTAAACCTAATTCGACCCAAGCAGCCTCGCAACATCCGCTCTTGCAAAACGTTATTTCATTCATAACTTTAGCGCGTGCCGTGTTTACACTGAGCACAAAACAATGCTGCCAATTAAAAACTGGTATAATGTTAAGCACGGAATAAAACTTACAAGTACATAATAAGGCAATGTCAATCATTTTAATGATTGGTGTTCAGTTTTGTACTTAGTTATAGAATATTAAAAAACATGTTGAGAAAACACTAATGTTTCGAGTATTAGCTGTGTTTACCATCATTATTCAACGTAAATAAATGCCCAATTTTATTTTAGAGAGCGAGACTTAGTTTTGAATGGGAGTAATGACAAATAAAATCGTCATAAAAAGAGTAATTTAAAAATGATTTGGAAAATAAGGTTTGTGGATTTGGTATGACCACAGCCGATAGTGTTTGCCGCACCCACGCGACAGCGAGCGACGGAAAATAACATTTAAGTTGAGCCGATGACATCAGCGCTTGCGCCGCGCGCCGCGCCCGCTACCGCGCAGCTGCACGCTGCGCACGCGCACGCAATCACGATCTTATAAAAATATAAGCTTCTGACTAAAAATGAGAATAATAATTGCGATAATCGGTGTTAAGAAAATAATATTAATATTTTCGTTTTACGTTTGTCGTTTAATGTAAGCGATTTGGTGCTTGTATGAACCTACTGCCCCGTGAAACGTAATGCAATACAACCTGTTTGCTAAATAAATGTCTAACTCTGTCATTAACCAATTAATTACTTAATTATGGTTAATCGATACATTCATTGTAAAAACTATTTTAGATAACATTCGTTTAATATAGTTACACATCTTTAACTGTTATACACTTGGTATTTCAAGTAGGATCAGTGTCAAAGCCGTCATTCTCAGTAAATGGTAACTAATCAGTTACTTCCTTAAAATTTATTAACGTCACTAATAATAAATTTAAACACTATAAAGGGATTGAACGAACGTCAGCCATAGACAAAACGTCCCGCTCGATCTGGGGTAAGACAATCCGGGCGATGAAAGCAGTCTCGCTCTTCCTAAATCAATGTCAAATTACCACCTTTTAATCTTTTGTAAGCGATTCGGTTACACACGTGTTCTCAGCTCGACTAAATAGTCGCAGTGTCTGAAATACTGACAGAGATTGCCGTATAAATCTGACGTTTGAGAAATTTTACACGTCTTTGTTACAAATATATGTCTGTCGGCGAGCAGCTATATTATTTTACTATTAGCCCGTGAATGGAGCGCGATGTCGTAAATGACCCATTCTTTTGTGGTAAGTTTCGGGTTTAAATTTATTGTAGCGCTATGTTTGAAATAGTTATTTAAGATAGAATCGCTGTACGCCGAGGTATTATGTAATAAGAATCGGGCGATGTGTCGCTGAGAGATCTTCGACACTTAAGGCTTTATAGACAATAAAGCAGACAAGTGTAATGGGATCTCACGTGCCAGCCGGCCTATAAGACGGGTCGGAGGGCATTCCGTTAGGACTCATTGTGAAAGAGACTCCGGACTGAACGATCCCGCTGTTGTTAAAGAATAGTATGCACATAAGGAAGTGAGCACGCAGATGTCTTGGATACAAAATACTGCAGATCTTTAGATTATTTAACTTTTATTAACGTTTACAGACTAACAGTGCTTCCGGCTCTTAAGATTTTTATTAATTTTGAAAATTCTGGAATATTCTGGGTCATTAAGTTCCTAATTATTCTGATGACCAGACATATCTAGATTATTTTTTTAGTTTGTATTTTTTGGGTACCTAAGTTCTTAACTAATAGTAAGATTATAAGCAAATATATTTTTATAGATTACCTACTGATAGGTAAATAATCGCGATCCAATTAGCGTTTATATGTAAATTTGTCAATATCGGCTCTTATTCTCTATATCCAGTCTTAACTGAAAAAAGTAACCTAATTTATGCCATTCTAATACAAAAACTATGCTAAACTCATTATACGCCCTATCTCGATTATAATTCAATTCAAATTACTCAAGTTACTTAAAATTGAATTGTAGTTCTGTTAAGTCGACTGATAGTAATTTCGAGCGATAGGCTTTATAAGTTCACAGACGGAGATTGCCAGTGAAGATAATTGTGTTGAGTTAATGTTGGCTAAACAAAGTGCGTATGTTATATGAATGACGGGCGTGCGGCTCGCGCCTGGGGCGAACTGCAATAGGAACTCGTATGGGAAACCTTCGGACATGTGCTTTAAATGCATTTACTATGGTGCGCACAAATGTGACTAGATTATTTTCGCAAAGAATATTTCAAACAATATCGTCTATAAGATAAAATAACTTAAAACTTAAGCTCCAAAAAACCTTAAGGTTGGTACTGACCAAAATTTCGAAGTCTCGATTTAAAAATCATCAATATAATTATTACAAAAAATGTAACAGGTTAGCCTCCATTAACTGCTCCATGAGTCCTAAAAATAAATATGTGCCGCGGTCGAGGGCCAGCCCTTGGTTGATATGGGCCAACACAATGGCCTGCACACACGTGCGGCTATCCATTACACGGGATAAGTGCGGCTAATTCCCACTCTTGAGTTGCTTTCACGCGTTAGAATACCGATCGCAGGGTGTACAAATAGGTATAATCTTTAAAGGTAGTTTTTTGACATTTTCATGAGCTTCCAATTTCCCATAAATTCTGTTCTTGAGTTAATAGTTACAATGCATTTCAATCTTTCAATCAACACTTTACTTTTCCTTTTAAAACTAATCTATGGTTTGGGCAATGCAAATTGTTTTGTAAAATATGCCGAGGTAAATGTTGTTTCATGAATTTTACTGAGAAACTTGGCAATTTAGCATTCGTGGCAGTTGTTTCAGTGTAAATCTCTCAAGTGACCAGTAATGTTCGAGTACAATCACTTGCTCTATGTATGAGGTGCTTATTCATTTGTACGTTGCAGTCGGCTCGTTAGCAATTGGACATGCCCGTTGCACAAAATATTTCAGCGATTGAAGCGGCGGTAAATTGCGCGCAACAATAGCATGCGTCCGCGGCATGCGCCCGCGCCAGTACGAGACCCTATTTACTACAAGAGTTTTACGATTCACTCGTTATCTTTAAATTATGTTTTCTGGTTCAGAGCAAAATTATTTAGCTTTAATTCTATGACATACTTGGCACTTGCATTCGCTACATATGTAGAGTCGACCAACTTATATAAGGTGGTGGAACAATAATTGTTTCTGTGTTGTATTCGAAAGCAATAAATTATCAGCCTTTGACAGAATACAGTACAACCTTACGGAGTGGAAAACGACATAAACTGACAACGATTCCCATAGCCTGTACCGCTCGTATTAATTACAGCGCAGTGATCCGAGCGGAGCGACGCGGACGTCGCACGCGCATCCATCACATGCGTCAGATAGCGCGTTATGAACGACGCACAGATTTGTACTCGTAATTTGTACCACTGTCATCACATTTCAAAGACAAATATAAAGGATTGAGGACCGGAATGACAAGTGTCAACGGGCTCATTCGGTTGGTATTTTAAGAGAGGTTTTTATTTAACACGAGCAACAAGAGATGGATTGATCGAGACAGGTTTCAAGTGCCGTTCGATGGCCAGGTAACGTCGCCTCGACGCGAGTCCTTTAGTGTCTCGCCCAGCGTTCCGAGAAATGTCCTTACCTAACTCTTCACATTTTACCAACAACAATCGCATGCTTATGTTTCTTCTTTCTGCTTTTTATATTATTCTAGTGCCTGCCCTTGTTCAATTTTATCACAAAAGGTAAAACTTGTTCCTAGTAAAATCAAATAGAGTTAAAATTTTAATTAATATTAAATTCATAATAATACCTATAATATACTTATAAATACGGTCATCAATAAGCATGAGGATGAGGAAATATTTGAAATATTAATTCAAAACGAGCTAAATGATAAGATTTGCATTTGAATTGAAACCTGGCAAAATTTGCCCTGATACCATCATCTTGATGTTATCATGTAATTTGCGGCAAGGGCTCCAATTTTACATCAAAAATGTACTTCGTGTGTCGAATGTTAATTGACTGCGTATCGGGTCTGTCGCCGGCTTAAAATTACACGCACTGATGGTATCGGATGCGGCAGCGCCGGCGGCAGCGCGTATGCGTCAAAATTTAATTACCCGCGAATTCGCCACTCACTCACGCACGATGCCGATGCTCGAGATTTGTATCTGTTCCGCCGCAACTTCACAACATCCGCTCACTTTAACACAACGCTGACGGACCTCGCGTCCAAATGCCAATCAATCTTGATAGACATTCGGTTTGTTTCTTGAAACTTTTGTATTCCTCATTCATTATTATGATTAGTTAAACTAGTTGCTTTGATAATTAAGTATGAGGAAGAAATACCGGTGAATTTTGTCAAGCTTTAGTTTTAGGTCGGAAATAAAGGTACCTACAAAAAAAGTACCGTAAGTAAGTAATCTTAGCAAAGACAATATTGTGTTTGGAAGTAATTATGAACAATGGTAGCGAATTAGCGGGCGCTGATGGAACATTCATAAAGCTTTTATTCCCAATCCTCCTAATGTAGTGCCAAGTCATCGAATATTAATTAAGAACTGTGAACACTCAGAGCATTATCTCGATCTCGCTAGCTGTGTCGCCTCGTACATATTTATCACAAACATTGTTCAGTATTATGCTGGCTTCACTTGCATTATGTTATTTATGAGTTTTGATAGTCATACTTGTTTTGCCACCTTCGCGGCGAGATATCCAGATAGAAGAAGTGAGTCGTGCCGGGTGTGGCTGTGATTCACTAGTCATTGTAATTTCGTAGAAGAAACAGTATTGTGATTTTTAATAATCTGTTCTTTAATAATAGCTTAATTGATGGTTGATGATTCATTTCGACAGCCCGGTCCGCCGTCATTTGTTAGTTGTCGATGTTTGAGTTTTTAATTACACGTAACTAAAGATGTGTTATTAGAGAGGCGGGGTGCAATGTTTTCGTCACGGCTATCCCACTACGAATGATGCGTGCCCTCGTGTCCGTTTTGGACAGGCGTATTTACGCTGTTGAAATGATCTCACTATGCGGTGATGTTATAAATAACACAAGACAACCAAACAATACATTCAAACGAAACTTTGGAAAAGTTAACACTTACGACTTTGAAGTATTCTTTCCATAAACTTGGGAATTGATTTACAATGCATTTCAATTTACAGATATGAAAGCACAATAAAACAATAATGTGTCGCATCTTCGCAGCAAAACATAAATATTAAATTAACTGTTGACATTACGAAGGCTCATCAATCTTTGAATATATTCTGATACGTATAACGTATTCATTCTGCTCGGGCTGGAGAAGCTAAGTATGTCCCAACAAATCGACGTGTCATCATTCTTCGGTGTAGTCACTTTTCTTCTGTAATTTTAACTTTTAACACTTTTGATTAAATAAATCGTAATCTCACCACCATTTTGATTTGAACTAATGATCTGATAGATATCTTATATTTAATCGACTTGATCCATTTCCTACTAGTCGTGAGAATATTTATAGTATATTCCATAACACAATAAAGTTCAAATGTCAAAGCAATCTGTATGTATGTGTATGGACTGTACTCGTAGAGTCGACACGCAGTCGCGCCCTGCTGTGCAGTGACATGTCAGCGGCGCTCGTCCAGCCCTCAGCTAAGACAAAAGACAAATTAATTTTGTACACAAGGCATTTAATTTGAATGTGAATAGCATGAAGTGCGACGAATGGCCGCGGAGAACAATGGCCGGCGCCGACGGTCCCGCCTTTTTGTTTTTACACTCAATGAAAGTAAAAAGTATAAAATCTAAACGTTCAACAGACAATTCCGTATTATGATATGGACACAGTAATGGAGGCCTGGCGAGGCGCCTAATAGCTTATAATATTAAATGTACGTGATGGACCAGAGCGAAGTGCAGCTACGGCCTCACAGGTCAGGGCGGCCGGAAATAATCGTCGAGTGTAAAATTTTTGATGATAATGCGATGAATTATCCCGGAATGGTGGCGGCTCAAATTGCTTACATACAATTCGATGTTTCCAAACATGAATGGGGTATATCCTCAGGATTGTCCTATTTCTATTTTAATATGCTTACTTTGTATTTATAAATAACGCTGGAGGCTTTATGTGTTATGAGTTCTTAACTTGTATCGATAATATAGAATGTAATAAAACTGTGTTAATGTATTGATGGTTCGTTAGATTGAAAGCAAGTTTTGATTAAAACCCTTCTGTCCGCAACAAATCTTGAGTGATGGAAATAAGTCAGCTCGAGGCGACGGATGCTACACACCTAACGACTGGAGCGCGTGTTTACTTTATATCATTAGTCCATCAATCAAGCTCTGTTGTATCGTAACTGTTAGTTAAACACTAACAATCATTGGCTCCGTGGTTCGGCCGCCCATCAATCAGCGGCTGTTGACGCGGTGCCTTCGGGTGTCGCACACTCCGCGCCGCTGACCGCTGCGCGCCGCTCTTCAACGCCCTCTAATGACAGTCCTCGCGCCGACCCGACACATCCAATTCACATGTTAAATGGAATTCCCTTTGCGCTTCAAAATGACGAACGTCCCTGTTATTAAAGTGTTTGTTTCTTAGACGTTTTTTGTTTAGAACTTTTAACCAATTAGTGCTACCGTGTCGAAAGGATAATGTTGTGATGAACGTATAAAACGTTTAGCGCGTTAAAAGCGGAGCCTTGTCGGCGGCGATAACAAAGTACCATTGAGGACATTGGGCACTCCCTTATACGATGAATATTGTGTTAACTTAGACAATATCTCTATGTGGCATTCAAACGATTGCAGTGCACGATTACGTGACATTTATATACGTAGCCTACCGTTCTTTATCTCGTAGCAATGACATCCGTTTTATTTATATTTGTTTTCTGACGCCATGGTACGATAAAGCATTTGTATTATTACTGCTGCGTGACTGGCATAATGAGAGAATCGATCGGATACCCAGAGATTCTGCTGGAATGTCAACTGATTGATACATACCATCGAAGAAAGAAGGATCAGAATAAAGCGACATATGATAAATTGTACCCAATAAATATAAGATACGTTTAATATTTATTCTCATAATTAAACTCTATTAAAGATGGAGTGTACTCCTCGTTAGTCTCGTAGTCACGAAGACGACCGCCTAGTCTTCTGGTAAAGTAGCTCTTAGGTCAGTCAGAGTTATTGGATTTTTCCGATGCTCAGCAATCAGACTTGTATTTCATGAAACACATAACAATATAAGTAGTTAGTCTATCATAAAATGTTGCAATTAAATTGTTTATCCAGTATGTACGCAAATTTTACCTACTACTATTCTCGTAGAACGCTAAGCACTGAAACAATGAATATAATATTGAATACGAATTTGAAAGACAAACTATATAAGGTTGTGTTTTTAGATGTTTTGCTGAAGGATGGAGTAGACAATGCAAGGCATATAATAGTAAATAACAGACGTACGAGTATAGAAATCATCGTATCTACTGCGGACGCTGTCATCGATGGTTTGGTTTTATTTAATTGACTGAGCTACATGTCGATGATAAATGTAAGCGGGGTTAAGCATATGCGCGGGGCTCATGAATAAATCGGCTCTCGGTGAGACGAGCTGATTTGCGATAAGCTTGTATTTATTGCGTTATTTGTGCGCGCCACCTGACGGAGAAACGGCGAGTAGCCGCCACCGCGGGAGGCGCTCTATTGCCTTCCAGGGATCGGCCCCACTGACCCCGAAGCGACAGCGAGAGCGGAAACTAATTCAAAGCGATGCCAATATGGGTAAGGACTAACTTTCTATAGTCATGTACATATTTTTAACGAGAAAAACCGTAAAATTCTTCATGTAAGAAGACGAAGAGGAAAATGTGAAAAAAGACGTAATCAATTCAACTGCTCAGCGACTGAGCTGCTATTGAAGATAGATGGAAAACTTTTGTTCTGCATTCTGCAGAATGGCAGTTTGGGACTTTGTGTGTCCTGCCCCCTTACCATGAACTCTGAAAACAGGACAGTTTACGATGTGGAAGCAAGACGACACATTACTCTGCTCGTAGCGGCGTCTCGCTTCCTCATCGTAAACTGACCTGCTTTAAGAGTTCATGGTAAGGGGCTGAATGCTATGCAGTTAGGGCTGAGTGCCAGTGTCACAGAAAAAATATCCGTCCCTGTAAATAACTTGAAATCTTCTCACTGTAGTCACGACAACAGTTACCTGTTTCATGATCATTATAAGCAAATCTATTAAATGACAAATGTGTGTCATGATATGTGGGATTTAAAAAGGAGTGCGTCTTAAGCCGCTCGTGGTCGCTCCCGCTCAGCCCGCGCCGCCGGTCTGGCCGATGCTTTGCTTCGCGGCATCCCTCCGGGAACAAGCGTGCGCAACGCGCCCCTCCACACATAAATCACGGCGGACATAACAGCATTAACTGTTGATGGATTTCGCCCATTCAATGCTCAGCGTTGATATCTGTACAAATTGCCTCCCTGCCTCTTTCATTGTCGTCGTTATATATGAATTGAAAATATTTAATTCGTTTTATTTAAGGTTTCTTTACCGCACTGTACTTATTTGCTTTATTATTAGATTCATGTGAGTAGGAAAGGATGAAAGGTCATGGTTGTACCTATATCAATGAGGCGCACAGAAGCAATTCTTGTCTCAGTGACATTTAAAGCTGGCAACCTAATTATATTAAACGATATTCAGTTGCGTAACGATGATTGCCGCGATATATTCTCGTGTAGGCAGATATTAGAGGACAAGACGAATAATTGGACTGCGCCGAAGCACGCCAGCGATCAATTATGTTTACGTGAATAGTAATTATATTATTATGCAAGTTGATTGAATGAATTTTATTTGAGGTGCTCTATCTATCTAATACCGTTCTCTTGATTATTTATAAATAGTAATGTTACATTTTTATTTACAACTTAATCTAATTAAAAGATATGTAAAATCTTAACGACTAAACAAATGTACAGGTAACGGTGTAATATATCTACGTTTCGTAAACGATTCCAATCGTAATCAACGTAAATTAGTCAAAACTGAACGCAAACAAGCATAAGTTACTGTGGACGTCGAAAATAAATTTATGTTCATGTAATGATATTCCGAAAGCGATACACAGTACAAGTTGGTACCGAACGCGTACAAAGTGAGCAACAGGCTCACGTCCGTACGCGGCCGCAGGCGCCGATACACGTCGCAAACTAAAAATGTGTATAAATTATGAAGATTACATGAAAAAGAGAAATGTGTTACATTTAATTTTATTACATACGATAACTTATGGGCTAGGCACGGAACTCGCTTGAAAAACACGTTGCTCCAACTTTACACGTCTACAACAGCGTAAGATGCTCGCTACGAGTAAGCAAAAATGGTTTCAATTCCCTTAACATAAGTTTTACATCGTCTTGGCATTTGCATTTTAATTATGTCGTTTAGCCGATTATAGTATTTCATAGTTATATACAGATCATTTGTGACATTAAAATATCAATTATTTATGGTGTTGAGATAGGAACAGCTTTTCGAGTAGAACTTATCCTTTGGTTTATCTCTATGCAAAATTGTTAATATTATAAACGAGGTACAAGACTACTACTGCCAGATATCATATAAAAGTGTTGACTACCTATAGGTAGTAATAATATACTATGTAACAGTATTATTAGTTGTAATAACATTAAAATAAAATGACTTTATCTGTGTAGACAACAGTGATAATAATAAATATTCTGGAATATCGCCTATTTATTAACGTTAGTTAATGGTGGCATTACACTGTTATCATTGACAATTTATTAAATTAAATATCGCTAATAAAATATGTTTTGAATTTGATTCCCATTCCGTACAAAGCCCATGCACGAAAAGTTTGTAGTAAAATGTACAATAATTGTTTTGTCTAAGCCTACCCCAAGCTTGAGTATGTTAAAATAATAATTATGTTAATAAAACAAGTCCTTCAATTTATTATTATCTTAAGAACTTTCTTTCCTAAGCCTTCCCTCGACGAAGTGGCGTGACTTTTATCTTGATGGCCTTGTAAAACACAAAACATGATAATAACTTGGTGGAAACATAATTTCATGTTTATTTATTGGCTGTTTACGCTCAAGTTTCTTTATTGCGGTGGTGTCTATTATCAACATTATAACTTACCTATAGATACTGTGTTATCGGGGGGACATAAAACTGGTACAAACCTAAGACCCCGCAATCTGGTATTAATGCGATATGGTGACATTTGAGGACGTTTTCCGCATGATCCTCGATACCGCCCGAGGACATAAAAGGTTCTATTAATTTAGGTGTAGATAATTTGTCGGGGATTGCAGACGCCTCAGCAGATGTTATCTCTGGTAATTTGTAGCGGGCAGACTAATCAAAATATTTGTTTATCAGCAAGTAAGGTCGATCACGATGTTTATCTTCGCTCATAATGTCCGCTTGTCGGTCGATAGCTTATCTCTAAGGCCGCGGCTTGTCACATAAGCATAGCTTACATATTCTTCGCAACTTTATAGCTTTTAGTGAATGTCTGTTTAGGTGAGTGACAAGTTGCGGTATCTTTTGTGTTTATGTAAATGATTCTTTTTTGGAACATATTAAGAATAAGAATATAATCTTAAATCCAGCAACATATTTATTCAAGGTTGCCGGTGGACAAACAACTTGACCGGTAAAACAGAATAACTTCCGTCGAAATGGCGACAGTAGAAGGAAAAAAACTCTTAGTCTATGTTTGCTGCATTTTAATATTAAATCATATGAAAGGCATTTTAATATTAAATGATATGAAAGGCATTATGAAAGGCATTCAGTTAATGTTTCATGATGACAATTTCTGAGTTACCACCCAGGAAAAAATTCAGTCTAAGTCACAACAACATAGTTTGTACCAAAATCAAGGATTAAGATAGTTAATTTAGATGTTTAAAGCTTGTTTAAAATATGAAATTAATTGTAAACCCGTAGTTTTCAAGATCAATTTTATTAACAAAGAAATTGAAGGGACATCGGAATGTCACAACAACAAAATTAAACTCGCAAGTTAAGGTGATCATGGGAGAACAAAAAATATTTGTCGTAGACTGCTAATGTGTAACTAAGGCCGTGAGTGACACGGAAACTCTCTTCACACACGCCTGACCTCCTACAAAGGAGTTCTGTTTGTCTTGTGTCGCTACTAAAATATTGGAACGAGCACCGAGTGCGTGCTTGCCCCTGTGACGGTGCTTGTAGACGATGTGATGGTATTCCACTGATAGCTAGATTCCATCTTATAAGCATCGCGTGATTGAACAACCTTCGGAAGAGGTGTTGAAATTTCTTAGCGGATATAAGCCTCTGTCAAGTGTGAAAATTCCAAATAGTTAGTAACTAGAAATTAAATAGATTAAAATTTTAAACTATTGTTTTTTATACATTTGTGTTTAAACTTTAGTATTTTAGTAAACTTTGGTTTGTTACTCTTAAAGAGCATTGAGTTGGAGTAGTATTTTTAGTACCTTAATAATGACATTTTTATAACCTATCGGTATAAATCACTCAGTGTGCACATACCTTATTAGGAGAGTCTCACGCGCATATTTGTTCTGGCGACAACGGATGGTACAGTTCACTGGTGCGCAGTGTCCGGTAGAGGTCACTACATGGTCACTGCGAAATGCTCGGCTCTCCCAACCAGTTTCTGTTGAATTACTGTCAACTATCAAGCAACTGGCCAGCTATTTCGGAAGTAAGCGATCTGACAAACAAATATCTTTTATCGCGGCAAATGCACATTAGAATATCTTCGCACATGAGTCATACCTTGAACAAATCGAATAACGAAGGGGTAAAATAAGGCAGTTGTGTTTGAGTTGGTAAGATATAATTGGTTCAATTATATTATACATAAATTACGGGGACGTAACTATACGTTACTACTGATAAGATTGCTGCACAGTTATTTACTAAACGGTTGTTCGTCAGGTCTCAGACGAAATTAGAAAAGTCAAATAGATGTCGTTATTTCATAGACTTAACTGCAGTGTGTATTCCTTTCGAAACACCACGTTTGCCGGACCAGTAATCAAACTGAAAAGAATAAATATAATTCTAAAGCATAATAATATATTCCCGGCTTGGAATAGATAAACGTAACGAAGTCATGCACGGTCGTGTTTTGTTCAATATTGGACGATTTTGTCTCAATAATTCCAGCATAGGGCCGGTGTCACGCGAACGTTCGCCAAGACCAATTAGTTGGCGCCTTGCTCCGAACCACCTGAACAGTGCACAATAAATCAATAATTAAACAGTTCATCTACCGGCAAATGCTGATTTATTTGTCCCTTCTGGCCACGCTCGCGTCTGAATGTCGCGCGACTTATTATTACCTACCTATTGCTGATTGCGATGTTAAATAAACTACACACGTAACTGTTACTTGTCCGTTATTTATTTTCGTATTTCGTTTATTTTGAATGCTAGATTTAAACAGGTTTTGTGACAGGCATTACTTAAGTAAGTACTAATAATTATTTGTTCATGTGTTTACGGAACTCGACTTGTTCACTTGTTTATTATAGCTGTCATACTTTTGACAATTCAATGAGTAAGTATTTATTTTATTAGTCTCTAATCGTAAGCTTTGCCCAACCCCGAGTGTTAAGTAGTCTCAGGGTCAAGAGCGCCAACCAAACCACACCCGCTTCGGTCAATAAAGTTCAAGCCTCCAAGTTAAATGGTTTTGGTTAGTGAAAAATGAAGTCACACGGCATACTAACACGGATTAATAACCGTCAGTATCTGATTGGTAAATTCCCGCAATCAGCTTTGGGACTCGCTAATACGTTGAGCACAGCCAGTATTTGTGTAACTTTTCTTTGTTAATTCTTCTCTAAGCGGCACAAAGTGAAAGATTAAGTGTAGTTTACTTTGTGCATTAACGAGTATGCCCGATCCGAACAGGGCTGAGTTTTCACACACGCTGTGCCCTTATGTTTGTACAGGGTATTAGTGGCCGAGCGTAACTGTCGCGGATGACGACAACACGCAACACGGTAATGAAGTGTACCTGCACGCACTCCACTACACGTATAAATAAGTACCACGTAGGTATGTATGTATATGTATGTATACCTACACATAAAACGATTTAACAAGTGGACGCGCTTTTTGTTGTAAACGTTGAAGATTAACAAGCATAAACAACACCTGGCATGCGTCACTGACTAGTAATCATTACCGAGAACCCTCGAAACCGTGTGCCTGTAATCTTAAGCATTTCAAATTAAAGTAAATTAAAGACATTGAACAACTATCTTACGCGATGTGTTGCAGTGGCGTCAGGCTCTGTCCGGCGTCGGCGACAGCACTTCGTCACCACGAGGGCTCTTCGCGAGCCCACCGAGTGTTTTCATACACACACAACGCGCGGACGTGTTAATTCGTAGACACTTGGTTTTTTACCGCGGTGATCGACGACTGTGGGAACGTTTTTGGGTGCCTTCGTTAGAAGTACCTACTCCACGCCGTAACGAGCAAACAGTCGGAATAACTCCGAGTATCGCTCCTGCGTTAAGTGGCTGTACGTTGTTGGAATTTATGACATTTCACGTGTAGGCAATAGGCGATCGAGTTCAAGCTAACCGTCTATAGATGCGTAGACGCGAGTTATAAAAATCATTTTGATTTCCAATTTGAGCGTCATTGTCTGCGAGACGAGAAAGTTGTGGATGGCGCCGACGCTAATAAAACCTGCGACAGTGGCAAGTACGCGCGATCGGCCGAATGTTCTGCGTGCCATAACTCACCGAGTGCCGACCACTCAGGTGCCTATCGTTTTTAATGCTGGTATCAGTGCGAGAAATGCATCGCACGAGATGATATCAGTCGGCGTGGATCATACATTACCTTGACAGGACAACAATAAAGCTGGTTACCTGTTAGCACCGACGCTCGGAGTACGTGCAGACAAATGGAAGGCAACTCGATCTTTGACCTGATCTCGTCATTTCACCTTCGACTTTAAATCGTGCTTGTAAATTTGCTTCCATATATGTATGTAGTTCTATGCTGGACGATTGTAATTTGATTTTCTTCACTCAGATAGGTAGGTGCCGTACTTTAAGTTCCCTGTACTTACTTTGCCAACATGTTTAAAAACTCAAGTCATGACGCTGTAACTTGTAAGCTAATATTAAGTAAGTAAAGCTAAAATTATCAACAAAATTTTAATTCTCGAATTGCTCAAAATTTTTCTCTCCCGATAAACGAATTTGTTCTACGAGTTCAATCTGAGACTTTATTTGCTCTTTTGCGAATAGTTTCAAAATAAAATATCTTGTAACTCCTAGTACCTACATATATAGACATTTTATAGAACAAATAATTGACAAAGCTCATACAACGATTATGTTAAGTGTATGACCCCTTGGATTTGTTTTGTGGGTCAATTTAAATTGGTAATAAATTAAAGAGAGTTCCGCCTAGATTTTTCTAGGTCACCCAACTGCGAATTAACATCCTTTCTGCAATCTTCTTTTATAATAAATACATCAAAGAAACAAATAATTAAATAAATCATGTTTACTATTATTTTAAATTCGTTCAAACATGGCTATTTCAAACTTTTAAATTCTACACCAACCCCTAATTTAAAAAAAATGTTTTTTACTTAAAAGTAAGTGAGTCAATCAATAACGAAGCATAGGATGCGTGGATTTCAGATTAGATAGTTCACAAAATAACGGGACATTCATCAAGTAGGTAGCACTAATAAAACAATAATTTCAGTATGCGATATTTACCTACAGATATAAAATAAATCATATCGAACTCACATACCCCTGCTAGTTGACAGGTTGTTGAAGAGAATCACTTTATCTCACAGTTACTAATATCCGTCCATGAATACATTACAATAGACAAATTGAATTCTCAAATAGATTTACATAAATAGTGTGCAATAGCAGTGCTATTATAATGCTATAACGCGTTGTAAGACAATGGCTACGCAGGGCCGTCCCACCTCCCACGTGGGACGTTTGGTAGACGCGGTACGTACACGGTGCGCGGGCGCATGCTAATCGCCTCTAATCACGGCTCGATCGAGAGCTGATTCATCTCGGCCTTACGATCCTTTATTCTGTTTATTTACCAATCAGTGTAGTTAATACCCGCCGCGACCATAAAAGCCGATATATTTGTCTAGTGTCGCTCTCAATTAGTAGGTGGCGGCGAATCGACGCCATATGTGGTCGTAGTTAGCGTCGACTTTAAAAGAATATTTTTTGTTAATGTGAAATGTAAATGAAGGAATATCATTAATGTTTGCTCCTTCAATTTCCTACTACTGCCTTTTATGGTAGGAAGTTCGGTTTAGTCGCTTGGACAGCTCATCTAACCTGAGATACGCTCTGGCAATGTTCATATTTATAGAAAGTAACTAAGAAGTGCTTTGTTGCCTTTGCTTGATGAATTAAATAATAACTTTTTATTTATACATCTCTTCATATGAAAGCACAAACTGTATCTGTTTTCAGCAGGCGTTTTGCCTGGTAAATCAATGTCGTAGACATAGACATAGGTGCATCGAGATAAATGTCAAGCGATTGCCTTCTGCAAATTGGCTGCCATAAAACGATTCAACGAAATGTGCGATTTTTTTTTGCCGCAAAAGCAATGTGATAATTGTAAGCCAAATGGACTAATATCAAATCAAGCTTCTGTAGAGTCTAGAGCTTTAGAACAAGGCAATTGCAAGCGCACCTCTGATGTCGTCATTAATCCTTAATCCTGATATATTGAGTTGTTCTCATTATTTCCATACCACCACCTAATATAATATCTCTTCTGTTAGTATAGTAAACTGTAAACTCTTCACTTTGGCCGTCCACAGAAGTATTATTATACTTCCTGTAACATAAGCTTTGCATATATTAGTTTTATGAAGTTGTATTTAAATCACAGTCCATTTACACGCCAGGCATAATATATTATTCTTAGTCGAAAACATGCAGTTTCATCAGCTTAGAATGCCGACTCCGAAAGTTGAATTATACATATTAATTGCGCCGAATCTTTAATGTTGTGTGGCGCCAGGTGTTGGTCGGCGCGTCACGGCACCGTTCGGTATTAAATTTCGTGTTGATTGCGAAAATGTGCCCATGCGCAGGTGCGGGCGAGGGTGGGGGAGGGGCGGGGAGGTGGCGCCCGGTGGCAGGTCCGCCCAACTCTTTGTTTACGTAACGCCCCCGCTTATTACTCAAACTGTTGTTTGATCAAGTCGAGTCAGGTGCCAATATAGTCTTTTTAGAAAGATTTCTTCTAATCTTGTCACTATTATTTACACAATTAGCACCTGAATGTTTACTTTTTATTCCATTGTTAAATAGGGAGTCAGCATCTGACAAAATGTAGGGGTTTTATTCTCGTCCACCATATCATGAGTTAGGCTGGTAAGGTAACTGTACTCCGGAACAATATTTCCTTAAAACTAAAGATTCAAAAATTTGGTACACTGTCTTAATGTAGAGTTTGTGTAACCTACATTCATAATCGGCCATTACCGTGCACAATGTACGAGTGATGGGTTCATTCGCGACGGAGCCGGTGTGGGCGCTGGCCATATATCAACATACGACCGACACACGGATTGATTTCATGTTGTTGCGTCATACGACACTACGGAATACAGTAGCCTTTCAATTGTACATATAGGTGTGGTACAGTCTAACTTACACACGATTAACAATAACAAAGAACTTATGAAATTTCTGAAAGAGCAGGTATAAAAGTAAAGGAATGATCTGCGAAATCACCATATTATTCTATAAAAATAAGACGTTAGGTCTGTTTGATACAATCTTTGCCAATTAAGGAACGTGCTAGCGAACCGGTTTTTCCGTCAATTTATAGATCAATCCCAAAATGGAACTTGGGCTTTAGTTGCAGGTGATTGATATCTTATTTTGACAGAAATTTAATTTAAATAAGCAAATAGTTTGTTGAGACTGACCCAAAGTAAGTTAATAAACTAACCGAAAGCTTTAAGTGTGGGTAGGTAACTGTAATATTTATTTTAATAAAATGGCGAATATAATTAACCGCATTGATAAACTCTACAAGGCAATATTTGAGAAGAGCAAGATTCATGACCACAACCGCTCCAGCAGTGTACGACTAAGAAGAGGAAGAATAACACGAACGAACCTGAGGTACGTACTACGGATACTTTGTGCTTTATTGGCTAATTAGTGGACAACATTTAGGCTAATAGACTACTCTTTTAGGGCTACGTTTTTATAATGATGGAAGGCATATTACCTATACCTACCACTTTATAAAACTACAACGTTTTCGAAGTCGGTCAAAAAAAAAATTAAGTTCGCACCACAGCACTGATAGCCGAGTGGTATGACCGTTGGTCTGCAAACCCAAAGGTCGCAAGTTCAAGCCCCGGCACGCACCAATGTTTTTTCGAATTTATGTGCGTTCTAAAAATTAGATATCAGTTGCTAAAAACGTGAAGGAAAATAGCGTGAACAAACCGGCATACCTGAGAGTTTTTTCAACGGTGTGTAAAGCCACGTCAGAGGCCTACAGGCGGTTTAAATTCTGACACCAGGTTGTTCATCAACCGTACAATAAGAGAGAAGAGAAGAGAGTGGGATGTTGCATAGTCCTTTAAACCTCACCTCAACAGTAGAGGGAAACTATAAATGAAGATTTTGTACTCTACGTCCCATTGAAAAGCTATATTACATAGTGTATAGTCTGCATATAAGTATTAATCCGGCTTGAAATCATTAGCTGATCGCTGCTATTATCCAGAGATATTTACTGATAGTCTGGACTCGCATCCTGCTGCGTTCGATATCAGCTGTGCGATGCGTCAGTAGGTTCCGACTGTTTCGAACAGTATCGCACCGTAGAGTAACGACTGGCGCCGCCGCCTGGTCCCGTTAGCCGCCCACGAGGCGCGATGAGCTTCGTAGAACCTATTTGGCCCTTCAAAGAACTGTACAAATTACTTGTTTGTTTTAGTAATACTTATTAAAGGCTTCTGTCAAAAGAGTGGCTATGAATAGATGGGCTTTGATTGAAATGTTCGAAGATAGGGTACTTGGATTTATGTAGCTTAATGTTATAGTTTTGGGTAGGTATCGCATCGTTTGTGGTAATGAGCAGGATTACTTTAAAAGGAGTTATATTTCTTAAACGTCTGATTTTACAGCTGGACTGTAAAAGATTTAGGTACACAAGCTTCAAGTTGGCTGTTGCTGCATGGGCTGTCTGGGGTATAGAAGTAAACCCACGGAGATAAGTTCTTAACATGGTTGCTGCAATCAATATAATAACATTTATGTAAAATAAAAACTCAATCTAGATATAAAATCATATTGGGAACATACATCGACCAAACACATATTTCGATAACGAAATCAATTACGATTGGATACTGCGATTAAGTCCAGTTCACTGTCAGTATAGTCTGCATAAATACATACTAAAACTGGTATAAATAAATTTTATATCGAATTTAACCTACTTAAAAGATGTAAACGGAAAAATTGGGATGGTCTCTAGCTTTCGACGTTGGCGCCGGCGCGACCGCTCGCCGCTCGAGTGGCCACTACACGCATATCTTGTAGCGTCCAATACGTACTGACAGCCAACACAATAGCTTTATACATTTGCATAATTAGATGTGTCCATGTATCGATGCATTTCTTGCCAACAACACTTCGGATCCTCAGATTCTGACCATTGTTACTTTAAACATTTTACTGTTTGGCAAGCGAAAATCGCTTTACGCGGACTTTTATTAATAGGTGCTAGGTAGGTTACTGTTTAAGTAACCTACCTAGCACCTATTAATAAAAGTCCTCAGTATTTAAAATACCAACACATAAAATACGACCACAATGTAATAGATACTAGTTAGTTTAAATTATTAACAGAGACGAAAATGTAGGCGCCAAATAATTATCACCCACATTACCGTTATCCATAATGAGTTAAAAAATTGCGCAAAAAGACATTACGTATTACGTTAATTTCAATCCGCCAACACAAGATGGCAACCTTGTTTTGTTTATTCGTGAGTCAGTGTTTATGAAAGTGACGATTATTTATTAGCAGCGATTCTTCTCGGTTGCAACATCTACGTCGCTACGGCGCGGCTCGTCGACAAGAGCCTTAGCGCCGGAAATGACTCGTGCCTTGCTCATCGAAGGGCCCTCGACTCGAGCACGCGATCTCGTCTATTGAGCTTTAACTATCTGCGTGTATCTATTGTCTCCACCTCTCTGTATATTGAGGAGGCATATTCATTGGCTTTTCCATTTGTGTTGGTGTGTACCTAGTTACTAATGCAAGTCATTATTGGGTTTTTGTAGCGTTTTTTCAGACTAAGATATTTTATACACAAAAATAAAGCATGCTTCATGTCTACTGTTCGTTCTGACACTTATAAGAGTAGTGAATATACATTACAAAGATAATTGGCTTGTAAAAAACTGTTATTTGTTTTGTATAGTTCGTATCAAGTTCAAACAACGAAACAAGCTGGTATATAACTTACTGTGCGCGTATGTATGGACAACAATAGAAATAGTAGGAATGACCATACGGCATCGACTATTGAAATTTCTTGCGAATACCGCATCCACTATAAATCATGCTAACAAGGCCCTTGTGGGTACGAGCGTTGATCCTTTGTGGAGGATGAGTACAATGCGTGCCTCGCGATATCGCTCCTAATGACTTGTGCCTAACGAACTATTAAAGGAGCCAACTTGAGGTCCCGATACACGGCAATAATTCAATTCATATGAGATTTGCGGGCTTTGTTCTGTTGATTATAAGAATTCTGTGGATTTCTTTTTTGCTTGCTATAACAAGCTCGTGTGTAAACATCATCAGTTAAGTATTATCAGCACCCATGCGATGTCATACCATGTATTTTCTCTCCATTCAATCTATAAAATGTCAGCTGTATAATATTTTATACATGGAACAGCGTAGTCACGTATTTGGGCTGCTTCCACGAATGGGTCACTTTTGTAACCTTACTTATTTTCTTCCCAATCTTAATTATATCAGTGAGAAGAAGAAGTGGAAGCCAGTGAAACATCAAACTATTATAACTACTATTTCATTAGCTTGAATTCTTGTCCAAACACATAATGACATTTCATCGACCCAATTACATTATAACAAACCCATAAGTCTTGAAACCAATATAATATATATGTATATATATAATTACGACACTTTTGTTATAGAATTGTAAAGTAAAATTATCATTTTATAGAGATACTTTCAGGTTTGAAGTGAACGCAAGTGCAAGTTAAACGTATAATAAATGTTATCTTCTAGTAAGCTCGCGCAATCCGCATCACTGTATAGGCAACATTTTGTTTGGTACGAATTGTCGGCGCACGAACTACGGAACGTTCCCCTGTTAACCGTTGATTCTGCTAACACGCACCCGGAAGGAGATCGGTTTGCAAACATTGAAAGATCTCATTTCCCGAGTGCATTATAAACTGCTGACTTTCAAATATCATTTACATTTAAAATTAACTTCTCGAATATTGAAGAGCTAACTGTGCTTGAGAGAAACACGTGGCTCGCCTGAGCCAGTATGCAAATCCGCGCGTGTATGTGTGGTCGTGCATACTACACGGTCGCACACCCACACTGCTGCACTGGCTTCCATTCATAAAAGCATGGCACTATCTAACTATGAATTAATCGCAACATTTGAATATGTTTACTCTTACAAAGGAAGCGACCATTCAGAAAAACTTGCCCGAAAACAGGTTTGGCACGTGTCAATGAACGACGGGAATATTTTAGACGCCATAGACGAGCCAAAGTTGTCGGGTTACATGATTTAAACCGTTTAATAGACGCTCGTTTGAATAGTTGGTTTATATCAATTTATATATTATAACGATTTCTGGCGACAGCCAATCGTAGATATTTCGTTGCTGTCAATTTCGAATTATATTAGTGAAATCTGCATACTAATTCAATATAATCTATAGGTTAGATGGTTTTATTATGTAAGAACATATACTTTATGAATACTTGAGTGAAAATAATAGTGTAATTAAGACAACAGTCAGGTACTTCAATACTAAATCAGTGAACACTCTCACACTGAAGTATCAAAGTTAGCATTGTCTAAACATACACGCTTTCTTGCTTGTACTATTTAAAAATATTTATTTCGTAGAAACGCTAATTCCGTGACTCAGTTTTATAAGAGCAAAGTTAAAATTCTCTAGTATCAAAATGTATTGTGCTATCTATTGCATATTAACTGTTACGTATGAGTCTAGTAAGTCCGACGTCATACTACCCGTAAGTGTATAAGTACGTCTTGTTTCTTTGTTTTAGCATCTTAAATTTTCTTATTAATGTCGTATAGATAGAGCCATGTGTACAATACATACAAAAAAATTATATAGCTACGAGATTTCATCAGATGAAGAACTCGTTGCACAACGTTATTACCTGAGTTACTTCAGTTGCGATTAGATTGCAGATTTTTCACTTTGCAAATGTGACCGTCGTGCCTATGAATGAAAGTTGGCGACCTCGCATCGTGCACGTAGGCGAACGCTGTTGCAAGCGGTGCAGAGCAGCACAGTTCGGGTTCGGCTGCCGACCGACGCTCCATTCACAAATCCACCTCAGTGGAGACGGTGGGCGTACGCAACACCCGTTTTATAACAATTCATGCAACACAACTACTGACATACTTTTCATTCAAATGGAGTTGGAATGTTACGCGACTGTTGCCTAATGTCGTCAGCATTTCAAAAATAGCTAATATTTGAGCGCCACATAAACGTCAAACAAATATGTAAACACGAAACCGTTCTCTGGGCCTCTCCGGCCCGCTGACATTGTAAGTCCAGCTGTGAGTGTAAACTGCATAAGCATACATGAATCAAAATCAAACTTCATTCATGGTAATTAATACTTTGCTACTTCGTCTTCAACAACGAGTTACTGACCAGTCGGTTATGTGCACGTATTACCGTTCTTTTTAACTACTTTATCATATACCTGTTTACTTATAATTGAAAAATATCATCGGGCAGAAAACGTCAAGTGCCATTGAAAAGGCGCAAGTAAGTAGAAATTCTATTAGATAGCACAGTTTAACGCGATACCCCGCGATATAGCGACAGCTAGTTAGAAGATTACCATCTGCTAGGACAAGAAGCGAGTTCTTTACGACTCCTTACTTTATACAGAAGATGTAAGATATGCGTTAAACCAATTTAGCCAAGTTGGTAATTTTAAATCAGCCAACAAGGAACTGAGTGGAGCCGTGGGCAATAATGCGATGTAAATTATGGAACTTTATTGCGTGGCTAGCCTTCGTGGTGATCGTGACCGAAAACAGATATGAACTTGGTCATCCGAGGTTACGCACGCAAGTAAAGCTGTCATCATCGTCGCAAACATTTTTTAAACCAAATAAGCTGTCAGGCAATTAATGCTACGGACTCGATCATGACGGAAAATTATTCGAAGTAATAGACATCTTTTATTTGCTCATTTTTTATTCATTGAAAATCAAATGTTGGTTTCCAATAGTAATAATAATATCAAAGTTGTATTTATGACAAATATCTTTCGCAGAGGGGTCGATAGTGAGATCCCGAAAACAACAAGCTCGTTAAAAATGTGCGCCATGCGTATCATGAAATATGATTGTGCAACTCTAACTGGAACAGGTTATAATAAATAAAGCCAGATTATTTACGGACTGTTCTAATCGGATCTTGTTTACATTGCGAACGACTTCAAGTAGAGCCTGGCACCCTTATCTGCCGACCACTTAAACTGTAAACACATTGGAACGCCTTATTAAACCACCTATTTATTGTTTACTTATTCCTAACTAAATGCTACACATGCCCTTGTTAGGATCATTTCTGTGGGATATTTTCCATTTGTGCCGAGTGTGATTGTTTTTCATGCAAATCTTAAGTTGTAAATACACCGATGTATGGTCACATATCTGATACGATTTCCATTTATCGTCACACTTGTGAACTTTTATGGAGCACTGGTTGTTTATTGTGTAATATATTGTACTTGTATGTCGCTACCATTACAGACCTAACAGGTCTTATTCATTGACGTTACAGAACAATGTAGTATTAGAATTATGAACAAATATTGTTCAATCTATTTGAGTGAAGCGATTGATACTAAATAGAGAATGGGATAACATTGAAAACAATTCCTTAAATCCATATTGCCTACAGTAAGTACAGGAAAGGATTAAGCTCAACTTTGTTTTGGATAAAAATACATTATAAACACAATTTACTGCGTATATTTCTTACATTAAGGTCAGAATAAGTTAGTAAGGAAATATGAAGCAACGTAAGAGTGTAAGTATTGAGTAAGCTAAGTATTAAGTAAAATGCCAGTTATTACCTTAATGTTCATCAACCATACGATAAGAAGAAGACCTTAATGTTGTATATTACAAAATTACGAGAACCGATGCACTTATTAAAACAAACGACAAAACATAATTCTTATGACAAATTACTTGAGGGTTAATCATTAAAGATATTAAATAATCCAGTTTTTCAAGTCATCAAATCTATTTATTACACCATTATAAAGCCTTTTACTACTCCGGAAATTAGAAAAATCCTTATTTTGTGTTCTGTAAACATCATTGTGTTCCGTAAAGTTCTTAATTTTTACATGCCTCACCTCACCCTATGACTTCTGTGATGTCAAAGAGAAAAAACCTGCTCTACCTATTTGAGAAAACTGTCAAAGATTTGGTGAAAATAAAGAATTACTCTACAGAAAGATACAGATAATGATACCTCTAAGTAGTTACAATTCTTATTGAAAAATGTATGATGTCATATGTCTTATTGTTGAGACTAGTACCTAATGTTAACTACTTACATCGTAAAACTTTTAGTGAGATCGGTTTTCTTACGATTCCAAATCGAATGCGAGATAAAGTTAGACTGGAAAACAAATTAAGGTAGGTAATAATAAGTATATTTTGTTACAATACAAACATAAGATAAAACTATAACTCATCCTGCCTTAATATGTCCAGTATTAAACTTTTTCAATAGCGTCTCGCATCGAGGTTCGTAACCATAATTTTTGTTAGGTAACTTAAATGCGGACTTGAAGCCATTATATAAAATTAATAGCCCGTTCACCAAACAATTACCCGTCCAGTTAAATGCTATCAGCAAATCTCTGGGTTGAAATCTCATAACCTTTTGCCTTCGACTCAAACCAACTGTACTTATATATGAGCCTACGGCGCCGGCGGCGGCGCGCGGCGGACTGACCGCCGAAGAAAGCGTTTCGACTTAGCGAAAACGAAATTTCCAGAGTACTGCATGAGCGTAAAATGCCAAATTGAGCTAAAGTAGGTAATCATGCTAGGGATAAATAGAATATTCACTCAAGTGTGATTGCAATGATTGAACCTTTGATAAATAATTAAATAACGACTGAAATCATAAAATGCAGAAATGAAATTGCAAAATCTAACATAGCTATAAAATAACAAAAGGCAAGTTGCTTTTTCATCCTAGAGTAGGTTTAAATGCAATAGTGGATCAACAATATTCAAAGCGACATCTCTAGGCACTTAGTTTAGACTTGTTAATTCGCAAACGGATTGCAGCACAGTATCAAGTGGCATTGAATTGATTTTCGTAGCTTGTGATGCGCGCGCGTCGGTTATGAATGGGCCGCTGTGAATCACGCGCGTCCATTCATGCCGCCGCCTCCGCTCGCCGCACGCGCCTAACAAAACAAACGCATTATTTGCCAATACAGCCGTATTGTCTTTCATTTGCACCATCAACCTCTCACTTCCTGCCTTCGATAACGCTCATTACATAGCACTATCATTACTGTCTTATTCAGATACCGAGCTCTAATATCTTTTAATTCTATACTATATACGCCGGTTTACTATTGCACTAACTGTCGATTTACCGTTTGAATCTTGAGTCGTGAAATTTGAAATGAGACGTTAAAGTTCGTTTAATGATTACTTCTATCGGTGAGTCTAGTTTCCAGGTAGATTAGTTAGTGTATGACCCTGACTTAAGACCTCGGCAACAATCACTTTATATTGAAACATAATATCAACAAAATGGTGCCTTGACCCCTTCTAGTGGTGACTTCGCGCGAACTTGTGAGTGAAGTCGTGATACTTGCGCTGACACGGCGACACTGAGCTTTATGCCAGCCGACGTTAATCGACACTTTTAGAACACCGCAACACAGAAGTTACATTTGTATACCAACATAATAAAATCTATAGAACTGACATCTTGTAGTAAAGGAGCATACTTAATTATTTGTCAGGTCATTTGCCATTCTCCTCTACATAAAAACCAAGAATTAATGCTGAAATACTTTTATATGAGCTAATTTAAATAATTTAATGCAAATTCGACATAAAAATTAATGGTTCGACTAAAATGGAATCTAATTCCTGATTAGGCACGGTGGGATTATTAGTTTGTAAATATATAGGTAGAGATACCCGTAATTATAAAAACCAAATATTTGTCTTTGGCAACTGAAAGTCAGATAATTATAAGCACAATTTGATGCCCATAACCAATTAAAATAACATTTACGTTTTAAAGAAGTATCAAGTAAGTACAATTTATCTTATTTTATTTAAAGTTAATGTTTTTAGATTTAAATAATATAAATCTGTCTTGCAAATCGAGGTATAAAATATCTAGTCTGTATAATATGATATGATTAGGTGATAAAATATATGTATTAATGGCAATATTAAGAGAGCTAAGAACTAAATGTTCTAGTAAAATTAGATCTGTAGAGACAACTGTAGCGGGTTCTCACAATATCATTAGGTACGGCTACTTAGGTACTGGTGGGGCCACTTAGCGTGTCGTTTATTGAATGTGTATCGGCCCGAGGAAAGTTTTAATGCTTTTTAATGAATTTAAATGTATTCTTAATTACAAACTGGTCCAAGTGCGTTAACCTGCATTTGGGATACGTACCTATCTTATTTGTGGTTCGATCTAATTACTGTTTTTAAAACGTCAGTACTGCGTTTTAACCATTTATTTAAATGTCACATTTTACTAATAATGGTCGATAGATAAACTCAAACGTTTACCGAGGAATCATTACAACAAAATACTTTTGAAAAGCTACCTACTACCTATGTGTATATGAACCAAGTGTAGAGCGACTTTCGTAAGTACGTTTCAGCACAATACGATAAGAAATTAGTTTGTCTTATGCAATGATGCATAGCTGCACAAGTTTTCAGGTGAACCGAAAAATGATTACAGGTATGCACCTGCGGTTATACCTATTTGTATGAAAAGTATATTTTTATTTGAACCTAGATATTTATATTTTTAGAGCGTTCTAAACTCGGAGAGATAAAAAAACGAAGTTACTAAAATTAAACTAGCCTCTTCTACTGTCATTAAAATTAGTTAATAAAGTAGCTATAACTGCTTTGTTAATCAATAAATAGGTCCATTCCGATACTGAAAGGTTATAAGCACATCATTAATAGAATTTGGTTTTTCCTAATTCTTATCGTGTTCAGCTAATCCAGTTACAAAATGTTATAATTTAAGATAAAAGCGAATGAGCTTTATCCACACCACAGAACTTGAGTCATAAAGTTTATTGTTATTATTTATACTTCTGTTCCTCATTTCAAATAATATAAACTGATTTAAATTGTTACATATTTTTCATTTTAATCGTAATCGTTTGTTAGTGTGTATTTTATGTTGTCAGTTTAGTTTGTCTCATAAATAAATTGTCACTAACAGACAATTAAGTATATATTAATAATATTGGAAATGAAGCCAGTCTGCAGGGTAGATACATAGAAAGCAGAGGGATGATTAATGTCCAACTGTTAGGAAGCTAATAGTGTAGGTCAAAATGCAGTTTTTAATATTATCATAACATTGTTCAATTAAAATTCGATATAAAGATTGGAGGTATATACAATCCTAAATATTTCATATTTCCTATACATAATGTTTTTACTGTAAAACCAGTTTATATAACACTAATCGCACTGTATGTAATCCTAAACATCTAACAAGATACTTTCCTTCGATCTAACGTTAAGTCAGGATTATAATTATTTGATTTAAAAGTGCATATAAATCCGCATAAATTCGCCATCAATTAAAAGTCCCTGCATAACTCTACAGGACGTTAATGTGATAGCCAAGTGACTTCTACTTGTGTAAGCGCACGAGTGATATTATATTACGATATGTAAACCGATAATCTCAATTGAGATTCCCTTCACCCTTTTATGGTTGTACTTAATGTTTGCGATGTAAAATCGTCGTTAAAATTGAGCTTATATTATACTGGATACCTTTTGATATTCAACTAAGCTACTAGACCTTTATGGGAATGGCTTATAAAGTTTACGGCTACTTAAGAAAACCTCAAATGTGGTAACGTTTGTTAGAAATATTAGACGATCGTGGAGGCTGACCGTGAAATCGAATGTATTATCTTATGAAGCACTGTTGTTAACTCGATCAGGATTTTAGAGTGGTCTACAAAATAACAATGCTACGACCGACGCTACGAGGAAATTTTCCATTTATGCAAAGTAACGAGTTACAAGAATATTATTGACCTGTGAAATAAACTTTTAGTCCAACTACAAACGCTCTCCTGGTTAAAGGCCTTTCGTTGGGTTATGCTTAATGTTTCGTAAAGCCTTCGTAAGTACCCAAGAGATAACTGAGCACAAAGTGCGGAATACAGTATAATGTCGTAGTTTCGAATGATTGCTCCAAAAATTTCCAAATTGGTGCAATGAAATTGTTATTCACACGCCTGCCCAAAAAAGGAGTGTTACTTTTTTATTGTGAGTAATTGAATAATGCTTCATAGTCATAGTCCACCATAATGAATGCTTATTACTACAAGTTGCATCTCTATCTCATATCATTCGAGGCAGTTATTACAAGTTTCCTAAGTAGACTGATAACAACAAAAGCAAATATAACATGGCATTGTTTACTTAGTGAATGAACGTTACGGAACACGCGAGAATTCGCGTCTTCTGGTGAAATAGTGACAAGCGGTGCGGAAGGCTGTTAGTGCTTCGAATGAAGGTTTCTGCGGGTGTGCGGGGCAGGGGGAGGGGATTTGGAGGGCCACGCATGCGCGTTGTGCAACCAGCGGCGCCGGTGAATGGAGCCTCCGCGTCGCGAGTGGGTGTCGGTTTTTATCAATGAACGGCAAATTTGTGGCGTACGCACGACGCGCGTGTCACGGCCGAGCAGCGGCCGCGCCGCGCCGCGTCGCGCCACGCCGAACCATCCAACCTTGCTAATGGAGAATGTCAACACACGCTGACAAACTAACTGTTGCGTTACTACACATCCCAACCTTTAATTAAAATGGCTAAGGATTCCTCGGTAGCTGTGTCCGCTGGACAATGTAATCGAGTTACACACACCTACGTAAACAGCTGAATGTTATAACAATGATTGCGGCGAAACTCATCGTTAGATTTTATATCACCTTTAATCACTTTAATAGTAATAATATTACCTCATTCTTAGTAATAGAGTTAGAGGAATTCCCTAAAACAAATAGGTACCTACTGGCCCTAAGCATTTTTAAAACTTAATAAAATATAACATGTTTATCATATATTGTCATCATCATTTATCACGAGTTTGCTATTACCTACGCGTATTATAATCATAAAATCGATTACCGCTTATTAATTATTATCTAATTAAATAATATCATCCGTATACTCGCCATACGGCGCGTACTCAATAAAAATGTATATATTTACTGATGTATTCAAGCGAATTTGAAAGGAAATAATTAATTAATTTAATTGCTTCGGCACCGCTAACGCCTCCAGTTAGCCTTCGTTCAGATTTAACCATGACGTCGCGCGCGCAGTTATCTCGGCCATTGAGAAACGGGCCGCGCTGTATTTGGCGATGACTGCATTAGAAACTCTCTTAATGTAACTTTATCTAACGCACTTGGCCTTATTTATTTAACAATAAAGCACGCGTTGATTATGTTTACTTGTTAATTTTCGAGTTATTAGATATTGTTTGTATGTTATCAGCAACGGTACCCAATACCATATCTGTATGGAAAACTTACCATTATGTAAGGTAGACCGTTGGGTAATACCTGTGCTAGGAAGTTATCTAGTTATAAACATTTCCTGCTGTCAATCTGAGAGTATTTATGCCCTTAGAGTGACGGTAGACGACGGCCTTCTTGTATTCTAATAAATAACTGGGTATCGATTACTTGATCCAAAAGGTAGGTTTCTCTTTTCAGTTAGTTACCTACTTGGGATTTTAATAATTGCGTCGGATTTGGTACTGAAGTTTGCTATATAAGGCATACCTAGATGGTAGATGTGTTTTGCTAAATTTCTATTCTAGAAAGAGAACACCCTCTAGCAGACTCCTATTTTCTGATTTTCTACTTGACCTGAAGTTATACCTATACAAAGCTAGAACGTCTCATCGTGGAATCGTGGATAATGTTGTAAAATGATTATATACTTGCAGCTCCAAAAATAGAAGCTCTGAGCCCTGTAAGTTATGGTTGTTCTTTGCTTCTATAAAGTTAGAGTTAACAGAATCCAGTGCCTCATACCTAACTTACTTTGTGTATTGAGCCTCGCCGTAACCATAATAGAAATTAAAGCAGAAGTAATAATAATAAATAATAATAAATTTATTTGGCACAATAAACAATACAAATTAAACAAACACAATGCATTATTAAATTAGCTTATGGAGTAATAGATTAAGTTACAAGTTAGTGAGAACTCTCCGCTTGATGTGCTCAGAAATTTGGAACAACTAATGTGTGTCAATATAAACATGAAACTGTTCCATTATCATAGAAGTGGATTATGTTGAATTGATTGATATTATACTGCGGTCTGTGGCGTAGGCGATGGCTCAGCGTGGGTGGTGCGTGGGCGACCGGAAGGAAGCCGTAGCTTTTGGCTTTTCACATTTAACAACACTTGCAACACAAGAATAATGATGTTTGGTTGCGCACGTGCTGACTATTTAGTGCAGGGACAGCTTCGAGTGCATTCAAGGCCTGTTATAGTAGGTCTCACCTTACAAGACATTACAAAACTGAGACTCGTCGCTGAAATTATTACCGCCCATAACGCTCAACCTACGTGTTGCAGACTAAAGATTTAGTCTTCTCATCAGTAAGTCTATTATAAACGAATGAATACCAATTTGCAGGAAGGTTACATAATGGTCGTGTTAAGATTTACTCGAAGGGTTTACTTTTGCCTTAATACAAGCAGCTAAAACACGAATTACCTCATAAGGAAAGTTGGTAAACTCAACCATAGTTGATTGTAAAGGGCTCGCCGCCAACGGGCTTGGCTAACAACTCAATTAGTCCCTATCTAGTAGATGGAGTTACTAGGGTGACAGGTTGATGGACACTCATGTTACAAAAATACCGGAGGATTCATGTAACTCCAAATCTTTTCAAGACATTGTAGCAGTCTCGAACCTAATAGGGTGTTAAACATTATCGCTCACAAGCTGTACAGTTTAGCTATTTTTTGTATCGTGTATTTACTTTCCAGAATGAATGTATTAAAATCTAATAGAAGGTACCCAGTCTCTAAGAGCTATGTTTTCCAGTTTTCGCAATCGATGCTAATATTTTCGTCTTGTATAATGTGTCATCTATATTTTTACACAGTAACACAACCAGACCACTATTTTCCATACAATACGATCAACCTTATAGTTTTATCTTCCGAATCATATGCCAGTTCTTTGATAACTAAAACATATTTTTAGTCTCTAAGCTTCAGGAACGTTTAAAGTCAATGTCCCCAGGGAAGCATTTCAAAGTAGCGGTTCATCTTTGTCAGTAGTAACTCTCCTAAACACACCTATGATGTAGACAAATACGACTCCTAAGCTAAAACTTTTCAAGATAAAATACCTGAAATTGAATATAAATAGGCGAATAGGCGAAAAGAAGATAGATAATAATACCATTAAACAAATCACATTCTTACTTCGTGTTCTAAAGGCAACGATGTGAATACCTATAATGATTTTATTAACTCAATTACATGTTTAAGAAATGTATGTAATTCAATAGTCAAACGTTTTCGTTGTACAGTGTAATCATAGGTAATAAGGAAAATAGCGGGCAATGCCATCGTTTAAGTTTGTAGACCGATAGCTCGGTTTAGCCTGCGGCGATGCTCGCGTCGATAGTGATAATCGGTTAATAGTTTCTCCAGTTTGTTATTAAATACATTATACGATGGATGATAATTGAATTATTTTCAAATACGAAAAGGTAATGTTGATTTAATTTTTTTAAAGTATAAGTACTTGTTATCGCTTGTAATAAGGCATTAAACATAAACCTGACAAAGGTCTTTTGATACCTATTTTAGAATATTAGACTAAAGCTCAGTGGCGTGCCATAGGAGAGGCCTAAGTCCAGCAGTGGACGGAGATAAGCTGATGATTATACAGATTTACGGGTTAAATATTTACTTTTTGCAACTTTAATGTGCTTCCTATTGGTAGCCAATGAATCTCGTAGCAGCTAATGAGCTAACACTTTTCAGCCAACCAGCGATGTATCTTCGGAAATAACATATGCGATTATGAAATACTTTGCTATTAGACTAACTTTTTTTTTTAAATATACCTGCAATGTAATTCATTTTGTGTTAAGTGACAATATAAAATGCAAGTTTAATAATTTATTTAGACTAAATACCATAGCATCTAATAAAAAATATAGAAAATTATAATTACTAATTAACTACCTAAATTAGCACACATTATGCAATAGACAAAGCGCACGGTTTGTAATTTATACTTGTACCTATACAACATGAGTTCATTTTATATATTATTATTTAGGTAACATGAATAATCATTTTATTCAGTCTTAAAGTCAAAACTTCAGTTTAACTGTCGAACAATAACATAAAGTATAAGTTTAGATAGATTTTAATATTATGTGGAATATTGATGACACAGAGGGTCCGAAATCATGCAACGTAATGTTGTCCATTTGAATATTAAAAAAAACGTGTCGAGTTTCTCTATGGGTGTTGCGTCGCAAGTATTTCCGGCGGGTCAGCGCCCGCGCACACGCCAAACCGGTTCAGTAATTTGGTGTTTCTGGAGAGCCATGTCGATTAATTTACGATAGACGAGCTTCCTGTCAAAAAAGATGCGACATTCGAATCCGTGATATGACAACTCAACCATTAGATATCTATCAGAGAGATTTGTTTCATTTTTACCTTTCAACAGAATTGTTAATTAGCCTGATAACCTGATGGGCCTATGCTTGGCTTGCTCGGCGGTGTCACACACCTGTGGACGACTGTGGTAGAAATAAGCCAACAATTATAACGGTTATGATCAATAGATTTTGTGTTGTTGTATCTTCATTTATTTACTTTGTTCTTGCAAAATGACTTCAACTGTTCCATAGAAATCTGTTTTAGTTCTTGCATGTTCTGAAAAAAATGAGCTTTGCTTTTGGCCCAGCAGTCGATTAGGTATAAGGCAGTTGAAACAATACTTTGCTCCCTATATTATCACAATATTACTTCTTGTAAAAACCCAGACAGATTCTGCATGTATTTAATAATCAGTATTAGCAATATGGTATAATATTGTTGTTAGTTACTAGCGGACATTCCTAATAATATCTTCAGAACTGTTGCTGCTTTATCGATCTTCAAAATGTTTTCAGAGTATCTATCATACAATGTGTCAGACGAGCTTAAAAAAAATTATCACCCCACTTATCTAAAACAATGAGTAATTCGATTTTTTTTCTAAGTACACGTTAAGCTAATTTGCAGAATAGTATATAGTACTTAGAATATACGAAGTACCTATAGTTTTGACTTACTTAAGTACCTACATCAGGAATTAAATTCATTTATGTTAGAGTAGAGTAGCGGGCACATCCAGTAAGTATACGTTCGAGTAATATTATATATTGCATTACGTCACCTTTACAGACAAGTTTCGTGTCCATACTTAAGTATCTGGGTACCTACTTATACGAATCTAAGTCAAGACCTTCAGCTTAATATTACGTCTACAAATAAAAAAAACAATGTTGTAACTAATATCTTCCTGGAATTAGAATAAGACCTGCACTGATCACTCCTTGTGTCATATTGTGGTTAACCGGAATTAATCATTCATTCAACGTTATGATTATGAAGCACTTCTCAGAACTTCATTTGTTTATACAAATTTTAACTTAATTCGAGTCACAATTTATTTTCGTGCAAAAATTATTTATGTAACTTGTGACTGTTTGAGTTAAAAATAATGGATAACTTATAAAATAAGTGCAAGGAAATGTCCTGACATAAAATATTCTATGGAAATATTTATTATTTATCTTTATTATAAAATTGAATCACTGTTTCCCTTGGCCACGCCATAACTTGAAAATGGCTAGACCGATTTGTCTAATTTTGGTTTTGAAATATACGTGGAAAGCCAGGGAAGGTTTAAATGGTAAGCTAAGAAGGCGGTACAAAGTCCGCCGGGTCAGCGAGTAGCAACTATTTATAAGATACACGTGTACTTAGAAGACAAAACAAAACGTATCCATTGCAAAGATATTATCAGTTTACTGCGTAGGAATTGGTTTGTTAAAATAACAGATAAATATTAATAAGTAATACCCACGAACTTTTTTATAAATCACCTAATCTGAACCCATATGACTTGTATTCTGCTAATTTGAGACATTTTTTTATAAACATTTGCCAGACATGACGTATTTCTGTAGGCAGAAGTTGTTATTGAGTAATTGGAAATTTTTACCTTTATTCAGCCTTCGCGTTTCTGATAAAGTGATGTTTTTAGACGCGTTTTTTAAGCGTAGGTAACAATTGAATTTTATAAATATCTGACTTAATTGCTCTTGGGGCGGATTACCTAAATATAACCCAAGTTTATTAGTAAGTACTGTATTCTGCAAATATTAATAGCAATCTATTATTAAGTTTCTTTCTCCGAATGGTTTGAGTATAGGAATCTCCGTAGGCAGGTACTTTTTTATCTATACAGAAAAATTACAGTGTCGTTAGGTAGAGTAACTTAGGATGAGCTTGATTTAAAACAATTGAAAGAAATATGCCTAGTTACATCATTTACTGGAATTTAGGTATATGGGAGCCATAATGCAGATCTGAAAATAAAGAATAAATGAATGATTTCTATCACTTACCTACGCCAATACTAGACATTTAAATAAATTTGTTTTACGGATTTTATCGCGGTTTGATTTACCTAAGTTTATCAAAGAATAATGAAGTCGGATATAAAAAAAAAACATTAATTAGCTTACATAATAAGGTACCTACTGACGTATTATGTAGGTAACAAGTACTAACCATTTATCTTTCTACTGGCAAAAAATATCAGGTAGTATCCAATGTAAAATAATTTATATAATGAATATTGAACAGGATAAAATAAACCCAAAATAAATATTCGAGGACGAATACATTTTTTACGTGAAGGCAACAACGACACTTACTGAAATCGAATTAACTTTTATAAACACAATTAAACCTTGTGATACTTTATAAAAGTGTCCGAAAACAACAGCGGCTATAATACATTGACATATTAAGTACCACTATAAAACTGCACAGGACCACCCGGGTCATGGTGCTTATTCCGAGAACTGTCACACCACGAGACATACGCATTATTTTGGTGACCCATAACAACATTCGCCAACACAAAGTCAATGTAAAAATTGTATATCATTCATTAGGTCAACAATAAATCACGTGGTATAAAACCAGTAGTTAGAGATGAGAAAATAATTTGTTTATATAAATTAGGCGCGGTGCACGGTGGTGGCGCGTGGGCCGCGAGGTGAGAGGGAAGTGTCGCGTGCGCGCGCAGCCTACGCTGAGCTCGTGCCGCCATTATTTTTCAACTTGTCTGTCGAAATGAAATGAAAGAAATGTGTTTTAGCACGGATAGGAAGTACATAGGTATTTCCTATCCGTGCTAAAACACATTTCGTGTTGTTTAATTAACCCTGTTTATGCTTAATTGGACACTTGATCTTCTAACCAGGTTTCTATCATCCACCTCAGTCTAGTTTACATGGCTCTCCTTCTTATCTGCCATATTGTTAATGTTTTGCGTACTGTGTTCAATTGAACTTTTGAATTAACATTTGAAGTGAACTAAGAGGTGTTTCTTTACGAGCAGGAGTTTACTAAAAACGTAGGGCGTAGGTATTAGTAAACACTCTACAATGTGCTTTAGATGCTTAGAAATGTAGAGTCACTTTGCCGGCTTCGATTTAAGTTCAAACTTCGTAGTTAAAAACTCATCCCGGTTTAGTATAATTTCATGGAAAAATGTATTAAACCATCACTATCATGGTTTTATGGTATTTACTTACTTTAAAAAGACAATTTGAAGGCGTAAAGATATTTAAGGGTACGTAAACCTACAAGTTATTCGGTTTTACGACTTCTTTAAATTGTTTTCTATAAATTCTTTACTTCTAAGTCTAATAGATACTCTGTGAAGGTTATAGGAATAAAATGTGTTATTTATTCAAATATTTAATTCTCATTAGACATACCTAACACTTTAGTTTGGTACTTAACCATTTATATTATAACAAGGTTTTTACATTTATTCCCGAATCTCATCTATTTTTAACACTTTTTGTTTGCTTTCTACAGATTACTATATGATACAGAATTACAGACCTTTAATATATAAAATTGTCTAGGTACTAAACATTACTGAGGTGTCTACTATAGTTTATTTCATTTCAGGTCTTGTTTCCTTAAATATATTTTCAACCAAACCATGAAATTAAATAACCATAAACTTATTTCGTAACTACCTACGCTTAGATTATTTACTAGTATTATACTTTACTTAAAATACGTACATACACTATCACTTTCTATAGCTATTTAGAACTTCTTAACTACGTACATAGGTACACGTATATAAAGACAAAACTTTAACTACAGAGATTGTATCTAAAGTAAAGATCTAAATTCCTATTCTCAACCCATTAGTGGGAATTGCGACAACTACCGCCATCTAGAATTCGGTCTTGAATTCAATACCAGCGACTGGACCACAGAGGTTTTTGCCTACAAGCCACTTGGCGAGCGAGAAACGATGCCGTGAAGATGGTACAGTAGGCAGGAAATTGTTGCCGTCAGCTTGTTCATATAGCAGGATGACGTAGCGATGCGGGCCGGTGCCGCGAGGTGGCGCTGGTGGCTTGTACCCTACAATAGTATAACAGTTTATTATCATGAGTAAGTTAATAATAATCTTGAATCTATTAAAAAAATACTAGATTTACTGATTTAGAGCTAGATTTAGAGCACACCTTGAGTAATAGAGATAAGAAAAAGCACGAAACAAAAATGTGTAATCATTAAACAATTAATGTAGAGCTAAATCACCTCGATAATCTATCCCCACTGTCTTGCTGCTCTCCTTCGCTTTTAACGCGAGACCCTGTAAATAAAATATTATTCGACATCAGTCTTGTACTGCGTTCTTAACCTGTGGAAAATAGGTATCACTCTCTAGACCATTATGGATCTAGACGGTATCTTATGACGGTATATAGCTGGCGCTCTACCAAAACTCTTTCGTAGAAAAATGCTGCTATCAAAGTCACCTACACATTTAATTAGATATATAAGTATTGGCCTCCAGAGATCAGATCATCGGTATTTGGTTTTTATAATAGCTCATGAAATAATATTAAAATGCTACTCACTGGTATATTAGACTTGACCATGTGCAGATAGAATTCTCCATCTAGCTGCGGTGGAGCGTCTGGATCAACCATGATTATTGTGTAAAACTTTTTCTGTTAAAAACAAAATTTTGATTATGAAATTAAGTATAAAACATACAACATAACATAACATCACGCCTGTATTCCCCGAAGGGGTAGGCAGAGGTGAACATATAGTACACCCACATTTCGTCAGTTATGTTGTAAGTCCCAATGTAATAGGGGGCGAGCCTATTGCCATCAACCGGGCACATATCCAGACTCCGTGCTGCTACTAAGAATTACCTAATGGAAAACTCAGTAACACTTTGCCCGACCCGGGATTTGAACCCAGGACCTCTTGCTCAGCAGTCGCGCTTAGCGACCACTAGACCAACGAGGCAGATAAGTATAAAAACCTGTAATTATTACTTCAAAGAAATGTAAAATACTATATTTCTGGCGAATGCCAATTCAATCATTACGTTCTATTCTAATATCTAGTATAATTGACTCTTGGTTTCATTGAATCAAAAATCATTATAAAGTTTTGTTTATTTTTATTTTGTGATTATTCGATTTTACGCTATAACAAGGAGGTAAATACCGAGTCGGCTAAAGGATACTGGAACAGCGGCTCTTCCATAAAAACTTGTTTCGGCAGTAGAACATCGCAATTGTGGTCGTTAACGATGGTTCCTCCAACGCTGGTGACATTCAACCCTGTCAGCCGGTCGCACCCTTCCAAAAGACTCTTCACTTCAGTCACTGAGCACTGAGAAGTCACGCCATATACTACTCTCCACACAAGTACAAATATTAAGCATCGGTTCATCATTTCGAAACTGTAACCGATTAGAACAGCAATAAGTAACTGGCCATTAACTGTTTTAAGTTTAGAAGTAACGGCTCGTTGTTGTAACTGTGTATAGTTTGTTGTAGAACAAAACGGTACATTCATCAACAATGGACACGATAACATTGACGGTAAAATGAAAACATAAACAGACCCAGATGTTATTAACTCTTTACGTAATTGCAATACCTAGGTACGTTATTTATAAAACTACTTTTTCTGCAGTGGTACTGGCAATTATTTTACTGGCCAACTTGAAATCACAAATTAACCAACAATTATCCATAGTTTTAAGATTTCTTGTCCTTAATTCAAAATTTATGGAGATATAAAGTACCTAACTAGAAAAAAGGTAGAGCTTACTAATGATTGGTAAATTGATTACTTAACTGCGTATCTTTTGCCTTTGTACACCAGCTAAGTAACTGTAGATGACAGTGCATATTATTATGAATAGGTACTTTTCAGCGTTTCCGAAATTACAGGTTCGCTTCGTGTAGGTACATTAATAGAAAATTACTTTCGTGATCGCCTCTGTTACATTATCTATTTGTTTTCCTAGTATCGAAAATGTTATCAATTCATTGATATTGCCTGGGCTTAAAAATCAAGGTTCGCTTTTATGTGAGGCCCAGAAACCAGACAGGTTTTTAGTCATATCTTAGTGTTTCGGCTTCATTGCTTGGTGGTTAAGAAATGCAGAATATTAAACCATAAACTTCCAAAAAGTATTTAATATAAATAAATACCTATTAACTTATCATGAGTGTAGGTACCTACCTATTGCATAGTCTGTGTCAAGATTTTAGTGTTTGACAGGTGATTTTTGCTGTACAATATTATGTGTTTATTATGAAAATACGTAACTAGTAAGCTTTGGTTTGCACCTACAATGTCATATTATACTCGTTGTGAATTGGGTATACCTCTGTTAACAAGAAGTCAGATGGCACCTGAAATAACAGAAAGACTTCGATGTGCACGACTGTGGTGTCAACGTTACTGGAAGCTGCTGTGCCACCCCGACTTGCGTAGACGGGCTAAGTTTGAACTGTATCAATTCTTTGTGAGACCTATTCTTACATACGGCTGCGAACTTTGGAACTTAGATGAAACTAATTGTAGAAAACTTGTGCGTTTTGAATGCGGCGTTTTGGTAGAAATTTATAAATCCAAATATCCTAAAAGACATCCTCACAGACTCAAACCAAACCTCAAAGCTGTATACAGTAAATACCAAGCCAGTGATATTATTGAATATGTAAATAATGAAAGACTACGGTGGTCAATGTTGTTGAAAAGTGAAGAACTTGCTTTAAAAAGGCCACGGAACCCATCACAACGCTGTGTGCATTGGTGGGATCGAGAGCCTTCAGCGTCTACTCGTCAATCAGTTCGATCTCAGGCCTCATCACATAATGTAAAAGGTTCTTCACGCACCAGGAGCATGGATGACGCACCGGGATGAACCGCTACGACCAAAAAGCAAGAGTGTAACTTAACCTCTGCGACTAAAATACTTTGACCAATAAAATTGAAGACGTAACGCAAAAAAAAGATTTCATGATCGAAATATTCACTTCTGGGTTCACATCTGAACGTGATAATTGAAGGACTACGTTCAAACATAAAATAACAGAAGAAGAAATAACGTCCAATGAAGATAGATGTATCAATAAAATGATAAACAGATTATGCAGAATAAACGTTTTATTTAGTAGTAGCATAGGTAATAACAATAAAGGTCTGGCAGACATATAAGTAGGTTACATAGCCATAAAAACTCATAACAATATTTGGTTAGTCAATTAGCCAAACTTTAGACATCACTGACTATTATTTTATCAGAAAGAGCTATCATGCCATGGTAAATAAATATATCGGGTTCATTATCAGCAGCTTACCCTTTTTAAATAACTGTCTGCTGGGCAGTGCATGTAGCAGTAATGTGCAGTGTGCACCAAGACTCACCAGAAATAGCAAAATTTATTACCTAGGTACTACACATAATTATCTACATTGACTAGTTGCGTTTCTTGGGCTGCTGATGCTAACACCCGAAACGAATATCGTAGGTAGATGAATGAGTATGGTAAGGCAAGGCTTTATTGCACCAATAAAGTACCTAACTACTAGGTGTATTGCCTTACCCATCGTCCTAGGAGATCTAAATCCATCTTTTCCTTTATAAAACACAGTTAATCCCTTAAAATCCCTTAACAAATGCACGTCACATTGACCTCAATCTGCGTCCCGCATTGCCGCGCAAAAAACAAATCCACACTTTGTCGCAGACAGCTAATGGCGACAACGTAGGCCACAAATGCATACAAGGACTACTAACTTGATATTTTCGCATCACTACGAATCGCATCGCGTCGTAGGACAACGGGTTACGTCACGTAACCCTTCTGATTTTCAGTTACGGGTGTTATAATTTTTGAAATAAATAAAACATCTAATATTAACTATAATAGTTAAATAATAACGTCATTTTATATTGAAAGTTTAACGGTTATAACGCTGTACTTTTTTATTAGCTAGACGACGGCTTCTTCTAAGATCTATAGATGAATCAGAATCGTGACTTGTCGACCTCGTTACCCGGCATCCATGCTGACCACGATGGATATTATGCTTATCACTGGCTCTGGTAAAATATTGAGCGGGATTCGCAGCAGATTCCGATATTCCATGAAGCAATCTTCGTAAGTTATCTAAATCTGACCCTGTTGAACGTTTCCAACGCATCTCTTGTATTTTCAAGTATTTAGTTACATCAATATCAGTATAACGGTCATACAAACGTTTTTCATTTAATGTAGGAAATATACGTTTCAGGGCTTGGACTTCCAATTTTTTTAATTGGTTGTTTCGCCCTTCGTACCAATCGTAAATTAGCACAGGTCTCAAAAATATTTTGTAGGCAAGTATTTTTTTAGCTTGTGACATGCGCGCACAATTTAATATTTCTTCAGTTTTGTTCCTCCAGAATCTGGATAAACTACAATTTCCACTTTGCATTGTAAAGCAACCTTCTGAATAATTACAAAATATATTTTCGAGATGATACTCGTCTCTTTTATAATTGACGCTTCTATTCTTCGTATTCTGACCACATGACTATGAACTTGACTTTGATTATTATTTATTTTATAATAATAGGTGTATACCGTGTAGGTTGTCTTGTTCACTTTGTGCCCATAGATATTATTGTTATTTACTGGCAATATTTCAGTCACAGTTGTCAAAACCATGAAGTTGTCAAAACGTGACATATTTTAGTAATGACGTCTGACACAATACACACTGGTAAATATTGTAAATAAATAGGACAACGTAAGACGAACAAACAGCCAAATTCTACAAATTACCTAAAGAGAATGGAATCACATCCACTTAATTTGGTAAATATAACATGCCAAAATTTTCACAATATTCTACGCTGAATGAGTTTGCTATATTTTAGTGTATTTATATTTTGTTATAGGCACACAAACAGCATCGTCGTGCTGAGGCGCACCTTATAAACAATAGATACGACGAAGCGATGCAATGCCATCATAATGCTGCTGAGTTGTTACTAGACGCTATGAAGTCGACAACGTCATCAGTCGCACTGGAGTCCATCACTTTACAACACAGCTATCATCTTAAGCAAAAAGATCTTATCAAAGGCAAAAAGGAGCAGTACGAAAGAGTAAAGAAAGCCATGGATAACATTAAAGGTTTGGGTAAAGATCCCTCATACAATATACAAGTTAATGATAGTTCTAAAGTCCAGGTTGCTATATATAGAACAATCAATGAAGCTGACTCTTTGTTATACTTGTTACTAAATAAGAACTCTGATCTAGAGCAGCCAAAAGACAATGTTATTAAAACAGATGTAGTTGATGGCAAGAAGATAGAAAAAGGACAAGAAACTGTTGTAGAAGAATTACAAATATTAAATCAAAATTTACATTCACTTGTAGAGCAACTAGTATTGCAAGCAGAAGTTCTTAAAGATGAAAACATGACCCTTAAAGAAAGAGTTAGTTACTTAGAAAAAGAAAGGGTTAAGTATTTAAATCTTCCATCCTCTCAAAATGATTTATTGCAACGAAACTTTTCAAACATAGGTATTGGAAATGATGAATTATCTAATGATTGTATGCAAAAAATGCCCATAGCAAAAGATCCGCCCCAAGGTAGACCTATAAATATAGTTGATCGAACCACAATGCAGCCTCATTTTGACTTAAGTGCACTAAAGGATCTATAATTGAATCTTAGTTATATTAAAACAATCTTCATAGTAATCAAATTAGAAAGGTAAATCTGATTGCATATTTTAACAATTTTTTTATTGTAAATCCATAGTTAAATTATTTATTTGATTTTCATTATTAAAATATAATGATAGACCTGTATTTCTTAAGATTTCTGGTACCTAAAGCATAAAATACCAAAACAATAACCAGTTGTGATTTCTATATTCTATGTTTAACAAAAACAATGCATCAGTGGTCATGACCCTGATAGTGTACTGTCTCTTAGTTTGGTAAGTGGTAGTAGAGGTAGTTCTCACAGATTACAAAATATTAAAATTGTATACTATAATTTTATGCTATAGGTATCACTAACAGCACTGTCCCTAATTTTAGAGACCATTCTTATTTTTGTAATTTGAACTGTGCTGCAAATTGCTAAGCTTTGTAGTGTAGGTATGTACCACACTGACTGATTATATTATTTAAATATTGAGTCTGCTTCCCAGACATGTGTTGAAATATTATATACCTACCTGTGTGTACATAATGGGAATATCCATTGTATTTGTTATTTATCAACTGTGTTTCAATATTAATAGTTTTTTTTAAACTGGATTTCATGACAAAATATGTTTCTCAGTAGCCAAATACTTTAACCAACTTAATAAATTAGTATATAATATTAATAATCTTATTTTTTGTACATATTGTATATAATTTCACTTGGCTTAAAATAAATAAAAGATTATAAAAAGAAAGACAATTTCATTTTTAGATATGTATTGCATATTGGTCTTACACAAAAATAAACATTTTACTCTTGTTTTTAATTTTTAATGTAAAAATAAACTTCCCAGTTGATATACCGGGAATAACTATTCTTACCCCTATAAGGAATCTATACATTAACAAACAATAAAACTAATAACATGCTTATATTTTTGGTAACATGAATATTATACAGGGGTTGCTACCAGTACTATTTACTAGAGTTCATACATTGTTTTTAAATTTAGATACATTTTATTTAGTTACTTGTGATGACACAGATCACAATTAGTTATTACTAAGTCCTAAAAGCTCATTTTTATTGTTTCTTTTGCATGAAACAGATCTCTCGATGTAGGTAGTTAATACATTTAACTTTGATATTTAAGTTAGATTCTTGCCCTCACACTAACAATAATGTATATAACTGATTTGGCTCTATTTTATTTAGTTTTATTTTGCGGATCATTACGTAGGTACTTATTACTAAAAAATAATCGTTTTAATATCTAATATAACATTATTTTACTACATTAAAATGGCATCAACACCATTATATAACATTAAAGGCATTAAGTGATGGATTGCTTTTATTTCAAATTTGGAAGGTTTATTAAACAGGTACAGTACAAATTATTAGGTCAGGCAATCATGTACACATGTAGTAACAAATATTATAGGATACCCCAATGATTAGGGAAAGTGACGATTACAATTTAAATATAGCATCAATCAATAAGAGAGCAATGTAGATAAAAGTGAATGACAAAATGGCCATGTGTTATGATTGTGTACTATCAGAGTAGATATTTGAAATTAGAGCACAGGTTTTTAGTATTTTATTAAAAGTTAATAATAGTAGTTAAATAATTTAAGATGAGAAGCTAGGTTTATAGGTATGTATGTATAAAAAGAATATTGTTTATTTGATACAAATATAGATTTGGCATTTTTTAAATAAGTAAATGTTTTAATTCATTTGTCACTTGTAACAATTACTCATTGATTCATATAGTTTTTTTAATGTGAACTACATGACTCTAGTATTAACCAACAGACTATTCAATCATTTTGTTTTAGTAAAACGAATAACTGTTAGTTGGCCCTTATTCTACAAAATTATATCACTAAATTAGGCTATAAATAACCAACAGAACTTCAATATATCTTAAAGCATTTCGAGAAATACGACATGAATAGGCACTAAAATGGCAAATCACACGTAGAAGTGAACAGTAGTCATTAATTAACTCACAACCACAATATATACATAAACCAATAATTCAATTTAGATTTTTAGGCATTTTCAAGGTTATAATTAGTTTTGTTTAAGGTTGCCTATATGTTATTAACTCTGCCCTAAACCAATCATCACATTAAGAAATAATTTAAAGATAAATTTATATTACCACCTCAGGACTTATTAGTCATGGAATTCCATGGAAACTTTGTTGTTCTCACACCTAGTGGAGAACTTACTATTTGAGATTTATTTTATTTTATATCACCAATAGTAGAGTTCCCACCCAAGTCTTACAGCAACTGCACACCCTATGCTAAAGTTAATCATACGACTTATAAAGCTCAAAAAATTAAAATAATAAATACTGCAGATTAAAACTAAAAATACATCAATATTTGGGTGCTTTGAGAAAACTATGTAAGTTTTAAAACTCAAGGTGAATATGGTGGGGGTGGGGGAAGGACTGAGAGGTCATCAAAGGGAAAGTATTGTTGTGTGCCGAGCACTGGAGGAGCATACGGCGGATGCAATGTAGGCACGTAGTCAGCACTTGGTGTGTAAGGCGGTAGAGTTGGCACGGCGGGAGTTGGTCCCACACTGTGCGCCTCATAACCATCCCAGTCTTCCATTAAGTTCCGCCGTTGAACATCTTCGTCATTAGACAATGGTGCACCCCATAGATTCGCAGCAGATGCTAACAAGGCTAGAGCTCCTGAAATATTGACAAGTATTTATAAGTGCAAATTGGCTATACTAGTCAGTTTACAATATCACAGATACATAGCAATGTATAATTATGAATCATATGCAAATTGGTTGTTTATTCTTCAAGTGTTAGACTAGAGCTTATGTATAACCATGTTAAAACAAAACATCATTTACACACATACCAAAACACAAGGTTCTTAGTCTTAGTGAGAATATTATGATGAAATGGTTTTAAAACTAGATCATTATGTCCTATCAACCTATTCTATACTAGTTAGGCTAAAATATTTTTTGATAATACCTTATTGAATCTGCTTGACCACCAATAAAATTGTAATTGCTATTATAAGATCACCCAGCAGATGTTAGTGTGATAGTATGATAAAGTACTGTGTATAATTGTTAAACTTACCTGCTCCAGTGATAGTATAGAATCCATATTCATAATCCACTTGTATTGTATTTGGATCACTGTTGTTTGCATTTCCTAGCACAACAGTTGTGTAATAACATACACCAACAATAGCTATGACCCAAAATACACACATTATACTGGGTATAGCATTCCTGCGTAACATCTTGATAGCTCTACTGTTAAGGCTTGTCAGGTTTATCAGAGTGCCAATACAAGAGCAGAGTAGCACCATAAAACATAACAATATGAGTACCCTCATCAATGTGATTGTCTCCGGTGTTGTGCAAGGAGGTAAACCTGTAAAATATTGTTTTCATGGTTCAGAATTATGCAAAATGGAGTTATATCTATTAATAGCTTTTAATCACAGTAAATTCCATACAATATAAAGTATTCACTCTAGGAAACAGATGTGATTTTATACAGTACTTTATACATGATATGTACAGTCTATCCTATAAGTACTCCTATAAGCTGACAAATGCAACCAGTGTAATCCTTGAAATTGACCTGTTAAGTAACTGTAGTTCTTCAGTCTAAACATGCCAGGTAAATTATATCCAAAATATGTTGTTAGTTCATTACTCTTATCCTGCATAATAACTTCTGATAAAGATACATGGATTGCAAGGCCCTAATGGATATTGGGTACTGAGAGAATATAATCAGTTTACAATCGATTGTAAACATTTACAATATATTTATATTATTGTATGTATACATGGTAAATATATCATAATAATATTACTCAAATGCACTGATAGCCGAGTGGACTATCGGCCGTTGGACTGCCAAGACAAAGGTCGCAAGTTCAAATACCAGCACACACCAATGTCTTTTCGAATTCATGTGCGTACTATAAATTAGTTATCAGTTGCTAAAAACGGTGAAGGAAAACATCGTGAGGAAACCAGCAGACCTGAGAGATTTTTCAACGGTGTGTAAAGCCATGTCAGAGGGCCACAGGCAGTTTAAACTCTGACACCAGGTTGTTTCATCAACCATACGATAAGAAGAAGAAGAAGAAGATTACTCAAATATTATGATGACTAAAATAATAGGAAATATATTTACCATTGTAGTCAGATCTATTGATAGGATCAAATTCAACATCTTGGTGAATTGTTATTTGATCATCATCATCATCGTCTTCATCAAAGGAGAAGAATTGTGCTAGAGAGAGGCTCTGTGAACAGTGCAAGCCTTTAATCCTGAACCAACTGGGCTGAACAAGAGCAGCGCAAGTCAGGAGAAATGTGGAGACATTGAAAAATGCAGCTATTTTGTTTAGTTCCTTATCCTTAAATGGGAACGGCATTTTAAACCCTGTAACAATACACCATATTATTAATACAAATACTGTTTAAGGAAGATGTATATTTTACTTCATTATTGGGCATTGAACATTTGCACTGATAACAGAATGGAAGTATTTATGCAGATGTATCACTTGAAGTTAATAGTTACTGACATTCTTGCAATCAAAACATAACAATGTAATATAAACTATCGAAGTTATGAAGTCAATCATTGGATGTTAGGATGCTAAAAATAGTATAACACCATAGGGGGCAATACCTCTATGGGAGGTCGAATAGACTTAACAACTTAGAATGAGGGTTTTCGTATTCAAATATGCCGTCTATATAATAGATACCATGGCGTAATGGAAATACGTACGCAGCCTTTTAATAACATTAACTCAAGGAAAAGGTCAAACGCAGGCTGTGTCATAGTAACAGAGAATTATTAAACCCAAATAGTCATGTTAAAGTCATCAGTAGCATGTAAATTGCAAAATCATTAACGTAATGCAAATACTGAAAATAACGCTTAAATACGTAAAATTGTTAGCAAGGTTGGACGTCATACCTCGGATCCACGTTAAACACCCCATTATATTGCACTTATCATTTGAACAACACCTATATAAACAGGATGCCCGGTTGTATATATTATTGCTGATTAAAATGTTTATCAAATTCGGTACACGCGTTAAACTGCAAAACTATATTACCAAACTCTGTTCACGTTTCGTCTCCGCTAATATTTTGACAGCTATAGCAGAATCAAAAACTGGATACAAAATGTTGTCACATCACATGAGAATCATAATAATCGGACTTCTCTTTTACTCTTGCGGTTAAGTCTATTGCACACAAGCGCCACTTGTTGCTAAACTATTTTGACAGCTAGATAACAGTCCGTTCTACGCAGATCATAAGAACTTCGACTTAAGGAGGTTTTAATAAGGACATTTTAATTCGTATGCCTTTTTCATCTGCCCTTTTGAAATTATGGTTATATTAAATATGTAGAAAAAAGAATTCAATTCATATTTATAATTTAAAATGTCCCGGTTCATAAGGAGGTTGCACAGGTAATGGAAATGTATATTATTGATATTATTTATGTGAGATTGACCGGTAAGTCAATAGTAAGAAGATAGTAATAAGAGTATTTCTATGGAATAATAATAATTTACAAGTAACAGTAAGTAAGTACCTATATAATACATGATAATACGGTCTTTTCGAGACGCGTTTAATTAGAAGAGGTTTTATTGCTTGCTCCACCGCGGTCTAATGTCATTTCGCTTAATTTTAGTAAAAAGCTACCATAAATTTTATTTCTTCAAGGTAGCGCTAAGAAAATATTTAAATTGACCATTACTTCAACCAGTGCAAGAATAATAAAGGGCAATAGGCACCCACCAACATAAAGTTATATGTTTGTAGATACGTAGTCCGACAAAAATAGACGGAAAACTCTCACACTGCCCCAGGCATGGCTGACATCTACACACAAAGATCTAAGTGTACCTTTGTTGTGGCAACATACGTTATACATGGTTAACTATGCATATAGTTTATTTAGAAGTATCTCTGTTATGTGGGTCAGCTTTAAAATGTTTCTTATGCCTCCAGTCCGCTACAAGTCGCTTGACTGAATAGAATATTTCTTACCTCGTCATTGAGTGAAAAACTAAACTTAATCAGAGTAATAATTATAGTGACTACATTAATCAAAAAAAGTATTTATAGACATTGCTGTAAAAAATGTGCGTAGCCAATTGTTTGAATTTAAAATGTTTAAGAAGCAGAATTAAACAAAGTATCAAGAAAATATACTTTAGTCACTATTCATAAAGTAATCATATCGCAATGAACTATTCTATAAACGATGTGGACTATTATTACGTTTATAACAAATCTTTAAAAAATGATGATTCATCACATAACTCGTCCTTCACTGATGCAGATTGCTATTCTACCAATTTCCTCTACAATTCAAGTGTCGGAATCGAAATAGCAGTGTCTGATTGGGAAGCGTTAACTACGGTTACAATGTTGATCGTAGTCATATCGGGCACAATTTTCGGAAACATTCTGGTCATTTTGGGTGTATTTACATATAAACCGCTAAGAATAGTGCAGAACTTTTTTATTGTGTCCTTAGCTGCTGCAGATTTGGCAGTTGCGGTGTTGGTTATGCCCCTTAATGTTGCGTACATGACTTTGGGACGATGGCTTTGGGGCAAACAGCTGTGCAAGATGTGGTTAACCTGTGATATAATGTCCTGCACTTCTTCGATATTGAACTTGTGTGCTATAGCTCTCGATAGATACTGGGCAATAACAGACCCTATAAACTACGCGAATAAGAGGACCTTAAAAAGAGTGGTTTATCAAATTATTGGAGTTTGGATTTTGTCATTGATAATAAGTTCTCCTCCAATTTTGGGTTGGAACGACTGGCCAGATGAATTTACTGCAGATACACCTTGCCAACTCACCTCGGAACCAGGCTACGTTGTGTATTCATCACTTGGCTCTTTCTTTATACCTCTTGTCATCATGGCCATTGTTTACATCAAAATTTATATAGCTGCAAGACAAAGATTAAGGAAACGTGTGTTAGTAACGCGAATTCAGAATAAGAACCCTATATTAGTTGTTCAAAGTCAGGATGAAAGTCGAGATAATAGAGAAGATTCTGAATATGACTCTGATAGTGGAGAAAGTATAAAGAAATGTCAAAGGAAAGCATTTATGGATATGAAGAAAAACTTCTTTGTGCCGTTTTTATTGTTGCACGATCCAGAATCCCGTCAAACGATTGAGTCCAATATGATCAATCAAATTCAATCTGATGTTTCACTAAAAAGTTGCGGGAGTTATAAAAAGAAAATGGTTGGTTCGCTGAAGAAAATGAGTCACAAAAATAAGAAACCGTTAGTAGCCAGTGTTAATAAGAGCGGTGACGTAGTTAACCAATTCATAGAACAGAAGCAAAAGATTTCTTTGTCTAAAGAGCGTCGTGCTGCGCGGACCCTTGGCATCATAATGGGTGTGTTCGTAATCTGCTGGCTACCTTTCTTTTTAATGTACATAATATTACCATTTTGTTCATCATGCTGTCCAAGTATGAGCCTCATAAATGTTATAACATGGTTAGGATACGCTAACTCTACAATTAATCCATTAATTTACACTATCTTTAATCTCGAATTTAGAAAAGCTTTCAAAAAGTTATTAGGCATAAAATAGTATTGTTTGCTATACGTAACTATGACAGCTTCCACAGAGGATAAATTCTGTATGCTCTTATTAATATTTAAATTAAAATGTAGCTTTAAAGAAAACGAGAAGTGAGCACGACTCTCGTTGACAGAATACAAGCCTTGTTAACAGTCGTGCGGACGGTCCTTAACAACTGGCTTGAGATGAGTCCCACGCCGTGTGTTATATACATGTACTTCATATTGTACGGAACCCATTTATTATGTGGCTGGAACAGGATTACGATGTTCTGAATTGTGTATCGATTAATACAACTATTATTTAAATTCACCCATCTCTCTCGTCTCTCGGCTCATGACATGACAGATTACCAATAGACCCGAAACTTTAACCTAATTTGGAGTCTCGAGAGAGCGATATAATACTCAGCTGACCCCAAGTGGTTGAATGAAAACGTATGATAGATGTAAGTGATTCAGTGTTTCTTGCAACGTAATAATTATGGAATAGTTATAGTTAGTTCGTATTTTATAATAATATATGTTGTGCTCTTTATGACGTCGTCCTATCAAATTGGTCTATGAATTAAATTGTTACAGTTATGTAGTGTAAAGTAATTAACGCTATCAATCACAACGTATTTGTAGGCGCATCACTTGCAAGAGACATTCGCTTGATGAATTGCTCTTGATTTAACACACTGTACAATTTATTCAGGATATACCGTATTAGGCCTCTTGTTTTTTAAAACGTCTCTGTCAACCTACTTCCTATATTGTATTTCTTGTATCTGAGTTGATAATGTAGGTAAGTAAGATACGATTTACAAGAGTTACCAAACCTTCTTCAGAGATGTTACATACTTAAATAAAAATACTCATAAGTCGCTATATAAACTCGCAACTTTAAACGACTCTGTTTGTTAAAAATATTGCATTAACACCGCGTTGTCGATTGGTTTCGAAACCTATATCAATTACTCATCCAACAGCTTATTAAAGTGTTAGTTAGGGCTTAGTCTTCGGTCTCAGTAGGTACCTATTAGTATTTAATACAAATAGTTATAAGTTGTTAAAATAGAAACATATTTTATATAGGGTTAAGTTTCATTGGAATTTTTTTTTTTTTTTAACTTACCCTAACTTCTAAATTGATATACCCTAACTTGTTATAAATGAAGTATTTAAGTATAGTAAGTTATATTATTGGTTAGGAGTACCTAGTGTTTGATAATACCAAAGAAATACAGAAATCTGGCATGGGTCCCTCCCCCTCTTTTTGAGCTATTCAGCTCTGTGTAGCTTGTTGTGTAAAGTTGATAATTAGATATACAATTTATTGTATTATTAAGTTAGAATTCATTATAAGTTAATGATACAGAAGTATCATTTAAATTTGAATGTAACGGAACCTATCAGATATTTACTTAAAAGTTTAAGTTTCAAACATTTACAAAAATGCTGAAAGATTATAACTACAAGCGAACTCGCACAGTGCTATGATTGTGTCGTCATTTGCAAGAGTATCTCGAAATGCTTTATCACATCTGTCACGCTCAGGGTGATAGCGTATTCTGCTGTTACGATTCATAGATATGACACGTAGGTACCTACAGTTATCTGTGTACACCCAGGGGCAGATGTTAGAGGTGTCGAATGCATACTAATGTGCTTTAGGGATTGCATTGGAATTGTCCAGCACCAAGCTTATGTATTGTATCTAGTAAAATACTGTCTAGGTATTTTAGTTAGGTAATCCTTTATGTACATAGTTAATACTATATAATATGTTGTTTTATCAATCTGTTAGTGAATATTAAAACCTTTATGTGTATCTAATAACACTAGTATTTTGTTTCATTAAAGTAAGTATTATAACATTACGTCTGCTTTTAATTTCACACTCGAATTAGTATAATTTAGGCCCGAGCAAAGTTCGCTATTGGATATTAGGTCCCTAGGACGCTACCAACCATTTTGTTCCCCGACGACTTAGTCGGACTTATTTCTTAACCCCTTGCGTTAGTTAACCTGAGAATTTTACAAGATTTGAAGTTGACGGGAGATCTCAGGGGTAATCTTAACCTCGTTTTGGGTTTGCCACCTTCCCACTGAGTTGTGAAGCTATTACTAAGTAAATATTTAAGGCACAAAATGTACCGTGTCTTCATCTTTATATGAACATAACATAATATCACGCCTGTATTCCCCGAAGGGGCAGGCAGAGGTGCACATTTAGCACACACACACGTTATGTTATAGGTCCCGAACTCCCAATGTAATAGGGGGCGAGTCTATTGCCATCATCGTCATCAGCCCGTTGCAGTCCACTGCTGGACATAGGCCTCTCCCAAGGAACGCCACAGAGCCCGGTCTGCTGCTTTATGCTTTATCAACCGGGTACAAATCCACGCTCCGTGCTGCTACTGAGAAATACCTAATGGCAAAACCCAGTAATAATTTTCCCGACCCAGGATTCAAACCCAGGACTTCATTAAACTTATGTGTCATAATGTAGTTTGATAAAAATATACCCCGTAGCATCTGTAGACAACTAAGACACCTAGTTTTCGTAGCAAGATGTTCCAACTTATTGAGCCTTCTTTCATGCTACATAACCAGATGATGTTACTTATAAATGCTATCTAATACTGCTATAAATTGAATAATTCGTTTAAAATAACTTAAGTAAAAAGTTTAGTAAAACAATTGCAATATAAAAGTGTGTTACTGAAATTGGGTATTAAGAAATTTCTTTAGTGTCGTAAATTTGCAGACATAAATTCTCTTGCACCAATCCGTATCTGAACGAATATTTCTTGGTTACACAAATTTATGTTACGATCGTGACTATTCCGCAACCTTAAATGCGCCAATCAAATCAGTCTATCTGTCGCTATGTTCTAATTACCTCCCTGGTCATAACATAAACCAACAATACGTCGTCAAAACATGTCCTCTAATTTAATTATATCTGTTGCTTATTTCTGTAACCCCCTTTAGGGCAAACCAATTAACTGATACAAGACTACCTTTTTCATGACGACTGAAGAAAATTTAATTGGGTACCTACTTTTTTGTTGGATAATGCCGCTTGTTGGAGTTCTTTTGAAACTACAACGACAAATACGAGGTAATAAGGAGAAAGCAATACTTCATGTTTTCACTTCAGGAAAAACGAAACAAAAAATCTTGCACACACACGAAAAATGTGTATTTTTTTATATTAAGTTACTTGATGTGTAAGTACCTAAGTACCCTTGCAGCATTGCCCGTTGTAGATTCCATAGTATAATTTCAGCGTGTACCACCTACTATGATTAATGCTAGCATTTCCTGTACACAGCGCCTGTGGTTACTGGCTCGATGCAAATCCCGCTCGTAGGCATTGTTCCTGTAATGGCAGTACGGGTGTTAGCTACGTGATTTAAATTGCTTACCCTACATATAGTTTCAAGGACTGCGTTGCGTTTCTGTTTAAAATTATTCCCTTTTTCATTTCACGTTCCTATAATGTCTATTTACTATGGATAGCCGAAGTGACAGAATGCCACGTAAGTTTCGTTCCAACTAGCTGAGGCATATTGCAGAAATGTATGTAACTTTGTTTTGTTATACATTGAGTTCTATCGCACAAGGAAAGCTTCAACTTAGATAATATTTTAGAAGCCACAGTGGCAATTAGTATAGGTTAGGTGGATACCATCTGGTTTTCTGTTCTATATTTACATCACAAGAACTAGTGAACTTTGTTCGTACCACTTAGAAATTAAAGTTACCTAATAGGTACCTAATATTGGTACTAACCAATTTATTAGTGAAGGGGTTTTTTCATTCCATTGACGATCAGGATGCTGATTGCTGATATTGAACGGCGAAAAGCAAATAACTGAAATATCTTTAACGCCAAACGTATCAAACATTTTAGATTGCTTTTGAAACTGTCCGATATTACGACGCGAGCCTTTCACATTCTTCCTAAGTGAAGTTTTATGAAGCAAATGTTGAGTGACGCCGATCGGATTTCCTACTTCGCTTTTGTAATTGTTAATGTTTGAAGTTCTTTGAAATTTTAATGCTGGTACCTTATTGATAAATAATTGATAGATAATATAAATAAATCTTTGCCTGTAATATTCTTACTTAATGTCAGATCGATATTTACATAGTAAGGTTTGGAATAAATTTTTATCGAAGTATTTTATTATGAAGGTAATTAAGTAAAAGTTAGAAAAAATAGTTAAATTACCTACAATAATAAAAACAACTCATATATTTAAAATTATCATTCATAGATTTTATAACAAACATTCTAGATGTTGATGTCTGAAAAAAGCATACAATTAGGTATAAAAACACAGTAATCTATAAAACCAAGTAGGTAACTAGTTACTTAGATAAAGACGACACCAAGTTCACAGATACAATGAAAGTTTAATGTTTAAAGTTAAATTACATACTTGTTCCATTATATTGAAGTTTCAGAGCAACATAATTACAAAACAAGTGTGGTACCAACCTAACAAGTCCGTAGGTATCCGATATCATTGGTCGAGGGGCACAGCTGTATTGTGTGTTGATGGATCACCATGAAATTCGATCGCTCGTGGATATTTCACCCCTTTCTGTTTAGAAGGTAATGACTGGACGTATAAGCCCATAAATAAACGATAATTAACTATCATATCAAGTTGCTACTCTTTTGTTGGGTACGAAATGTGTAGTTGTTATTTTGTTTAATAAAATACGGTGGGTAGTTCAACTACAGGATTTAGTTCATCAAGATGGAAATAAAACAATTTCACTGCCTTTATCTCTCATATTACTAACATACAAATGCAACAAAAGCTGAAAGTGGACCATTCAAAAAATACTGAAAGAAAATGTACCTACTGTTTGATAAAAGGACAGTCATCCTTTGTTACTTTTCAGAGTAAAACTTAAAAAGAAAGGTACGTTTTTTATCTACGTTTGGAACTGTGCCCATAAATGCGATAGACTGCCTCACACGGCCATAATCGGAACCAGATACTGTCGCCACTGAACCGTAAGTATGTGATAATGATGTGATGTTCCACATATTATACCAATAATATGTTGTGTGAATTTTCGTAACAGCTACCTTCATTATAATATTATAATTATACTAGCTGCGCCGCGCGGTGTTACCCACTACATTTTTTCGGAATAAAAAGTAGGCTGTGTTAATCCAGGGTGTCAGCTGTCAGCTAACTCCACAGCAATTTTTCTTTTCTACAAAATTACCATTTCAGCAAAATCGGTCTAGCCGTTTGAGCGTGAAGAGTTAACAAACACACAAACGCACTTACACGCAAACACACTCACAAACTGTCGTCTTTATAATATTAGTGTGATGATTAAGAAACCAGAAACATTTTCCTGCTAAAATGTAGGTTACAAAAATTATAAATAGACATGGATGCAACATTTTTAAACGACTAGACTTATTATATTGATATGATATGATATTTATTTATTTTCTCTCAAAAAGTACTTTATAATAAGACATAAATTACATGATAGCTTATTTTTATCCTTAACTTTTTGAGAGCTGGAGTCCGAACTATATTGGTAACATATCAGTTACAACTGTACCGTATTGTTCTTCAGCAGACTTAGAACTAACGTAAATTATATGAGTTAATGGGTTTTCAATGTACAGAATATCCTCAAAGCTCCGAGTTGTTAGAGAATGTTCGTACCAGACTTAGTGAGGTGCTTGCGGCAACAATAACACAATTACAATTGTTTTCGAATTAAGAACACGCAAGCCGTACATTTTTAAAACAATACTATACGAGTTCCCAGATAAGCTGGCATAGCTTTACAAATTGCACTTCAAGTTACTTAATGTTTACACAAACGGATATCGTATTTTTTTCATTAATGACATCCCAATGACCGTTACAAGTGGTTTACATTGTAGGATCCGACACTAATGATATGAAATTGAATAGAAGAAAATTTAAACAAAGATATTTGTAACAAAGAAATAGAATCATGATAAGAAATTTATACGGCTTACCTTGGTACTTATTGGCCGTGAAGGTATGTATTTATATAGGTAATATAAACCACTATGACAGCGACCAACAGATTTATGAACAAACATTGCCGCCCTCGCCACTGAAGCTGGTCGATGTTAACTTGTAAGACGCGTCGGCCGATCACACATATTTTTACTTTATATAATAATTTATACCTTTAAATTTAGATAACATTAAAATTTTAATAAAAATTATTATAAAAGCAAATAGTACAAAGCACTTTCCAGCCACTTAAAACAGTCAGATTGCGCTCTATCACAATCATAGGTAAACTTGCTTTTCCATTTCCTTCGCAGAATTAAAATACAAGGCCAAATGCTTAACTTCCGCAATTAATTTACTCTATTCCTCTGTTCTAGATCTTGAATAAACTTACACAAATATTTACCACTTTCCCAATTCAGGTCACTTTAATTAATAAAATTATGAAGTCCGAACTTGAATAGGTACCTACTTTTTAACTTGAATTGCCACGTCGTTGGTCTAAATAATGACCACAAGCGTTACTGTAATCATGAGGTCCTTGGTTCGATGTTCAAGTTAAGAAAAGTGTTATTGGGTTTTTCCATTAGGCTCTCAGTAACAGTTAATGGGAATATGTACGCTCGCTGCATATTACAATATAGAATAAATGTTTGTTTAAAATATACCTCAGCTTACACTTTTGGCTGGCTTAGTGTTATTTAAAGTCGTTACGCCTAAACGACGCCACATCACTGGTATTACCAATTCCCAAGAAAACTAATTTTAATTCATATTCAAGAAAAAGTACGTCGGTCGTGTCTGAAGAATTCTGTTTAATCATTATTAATATATTAATTAGCTTATTTCTTAACTAATATGAAAATCGAAATTATGAATAGCGTTTTATAGACGAAAAAAGAAATACTTTTTGAGCCAGTACTATGGTACAAATACCCACTTATATTCTTGCCTACGTTCAGTAAAATAATAATATGGTAAGATTAAAATGTTTAATGATATAAAACAATTCAAGCGTGAAACCGATTATGCCATGTTATTCTAATTTTTCTCGCTTCACCGGCGTCATAACAATATTTTGAAGAGAAACTGTAGGTATTTGAAAAGCTTCAAAGTGTAATTATTTTTCGGTTCTTTGTGTAGCGAAGTTTCTACAGCTTACCGTCTTACATTCTCTCACTTTTATACGCTAGCTGTATATTGTAATCATATAGGGAACGGACAGACATCATGTAGGGTACTATCTGTTATACAATATCATGATTTATCGTGGTCACGCCCAGAAGAAGAATAAATCAACCCATTAATCATTTCCTTGAGGCGGAAATCTGTGGTAGCAATGTGGTGTGATAATTTTTTTGTAAACAGTAAATAGAGAGAACAAATCGTGTATTGGAACTATAATTAACTGTACCAGTGATCGTTTTGATTAATCTCAGACGTATTATGGATAATTAAACAGCAAATTGTGCGACCAAAGTTCACAACCCTACAAAGCTTTGGCCGTAAACACCATCCATCACGATGTCTGTTCGGAATCCGGCTCTAATATTCTTAGATAGAACCCAATATCTAAAAGCCTGTCCATAAAGTAAAGGATACATGAGCATTGGAAACTGATCGTCTAGTCACCTGCCTACATCTTACAACATGCTTCGATTATTTTTCAAGGTAACGTCCTTACCAAGCACTTTATTATACAAGAAATAACACAATTTTTATTTAAACAACATTTGCGGAATTGTTTCTCGATAAATTAATTAAGAATCTATGTTAATTCCTTTGCAGTTCGTGTACTTTAAATCTTAGTTTCACAATATCCTAGTCTAGTAGGAACTTGGAATAATTTATTAGCTCTACAGGAAGGCAAATCCAAGCGTTTTGCTAACAAAATTTAATATTGTACGATGTTAGTGTATCGTAGATAATACTGTTGGCCATATGAAGTTTATATGAAGTTTGCATACCTGTGATGGAGTTAACGATATTAAGAACATTCTTCTTTCACCATATTATTAGTTTTATAAGGATTACCTTTATCATCGCATATAGATAAACATAACATCACGGCTGCATTCCCCGAAGGAGTAGACAGAGGTGTATAGTGCACCCACTTTTCGCCAGTTATGTTATAGGTCCCAGTGTGAGCGTGGCCTACTACCATCAACCGGGCACAATTCCAGACTCCATGCTGCTATTGAGAATTACTTATTGGAAAAATATAATAACACTGTGCCCAACTCGGTTTTATAATAAGTTTCACCAAATTATTTATTCGATCATTATTATTACTAAGTATCTATCGTAAGTATAAAATAATAATTCCTATCTGTTCAAGACATGGTTTATTTTGGTTATCGATATTCTCAAGATTGGCACGAATATCGAATTTAGGACACTATAGGTACCACACCTATAGTGTCCTAAATTCGATATGCTTTAATTGCACATGCATATTGCATAAACATTTACATACTGGCTTGCAAGTACCGTATTGTTGTTTAGGTTTCTCATGTTGGTATAGTAAATTTTAGTTTACTACCTGTACCAACATAACCAACCTGAAAATGTTGCAAATAGTAAAGGTATTTAGTTAAACATAGATTGAAATTTATGTACATGTTATTACATATTCATCATAACATGTTAAAACCCGTAGCGCTATGCAACACTCAACATAAGACAATTGGCAATTTAAACTTAACGTAATTACTACGGCGTAGCAAATGTTACTGCTACGCCAGGCATAAATTCGCCATTGTCGTAGCCGTAGTTCATTTAACAAGCAGAATTACTTATTAACTATATTATTATTTATAACGCTTCCCACCAAAATGGCATACTATAACTGGTCTAGTATATAGTTTTGTATAACTTAGCCAACCACGTACAAGGTATTTTTCATATATAATATATATATTTTCCTGTTATTTTTACAAAGAACTTATTTGCCTTTTCAGTTTTAGAAAATGTTTTATCCGCCTTTAAAAGCGAGAACGAAAAGGTAACCCATTTATCCGTTGAACAAAAAGGAACATTCAGGAACCACTAAATCATAATGTCTTCTTATTGCAACGTAACCGCCGCCAAAAACTTGGGAAATTGCGAGTTCACGCGACTTCTCTTACTATTACAGAACTATTCTCTTGGCAACAACTCAGGGCTTTTTGTGTTTCACAAGTTATGTACCAATCTGCAGAATTTCCAACAATCTTGTTTGTTTCCATCAGTAAAATTTAAACTAACAAATTAACTATTACATAATATAACGTTTCGGATGTCACGTAATGACGATTTTCCCAATTTATTTCTTCTATTTATTGTAAAATCTTACTGAAACCAAAAGAAAAGTTACGTCAGCGTGTTAAAAGACGTTTGAAAAGGTTTCATTAAAACTGTCTGGAGTAACAGTGGACCCAGATGACATATTAAACTCAGCAACGTTCTTTTTATAAAGTGTGCAGGGAACCTAGATTAAGTGGTCTCAGCCTTAACAAGCTGCATGAACCGAGTAAGTTTGCGGTTTTCACAAGAGTTTTATGTTCAATATTATAATCAGAAACACTTGGTGTTACTATATCATCTGTACTGTTTAAACCGTCTGTAATAGACGCAAAGGCCATAGATGATGATGATGCTGTAATTATAAACAAGTCACATTATAAGTCAAATTTAGAAGTTAACATTTCTTCTAAATAATATTATGTATCGATTACCGTGTCGTTGTATCACACTTATAAAGGTACAGTCGCTTACTAAAGGATGTAAAATTTAGTGATTGAAATAGAATATAATCTTAGTAAGTGAAAATATATCTCTTAGTGAACATCCCCTAAAAGTTTTGAATTAACAGTCAGATACTGAGTTTACGTTTAACTCTCAAATTTCCTGTGGATAGATTAGCCTTCTTATACTGCTAGAAGTTATTTTTGGCTTGTGACTATACAATAATAGGTTAGTTTTTCGGTAATTATATATTATCTAGAGCAGTGACATAAGGTTTGAGTAAAAGTAATTGATTTCAACAACAGTCTGTGTCACACCGAGTAACGTAGTAAGAACAAAAACTTTTTACCTCATTATGCATTCTCAACATAAGGAAGAGTTTTAACACTTTTATTTAATCTAGTCATAACTTGGACTAGTCTCAAAAACGTAACGTAAAATTTTCTGGAAATGTTGATTCGTATTGTCAAGAGCTAAATAAATATTGAATCGCTCAAGCCATGGAACAAAAATTATCCAGTCAGCATGTTGATAGCTAACCACCAGGATAACATGTTTGAATATTATATAGACTGCAATTTGAACAAAACAAATTGAGTTTTATACGCAACCACTAAATGGAAAAACATGTTTCGACGTTTCGCGTTGCGTGACGGCGATAAGAAATATTTACGAATGCCGATTTACATACGCGGGGTAAAAACATAAATATGTTTTTTTCGACAGCATTAACCACAAAACACTGCATATGTGTCGGTAGTAGGTACCTACTGTGAACATAACTTCTTACATATTTATGTATATTGAGAATCGGGCGTCGTCATAGAATTAAACGAAATATTACTAAATTCATGAGGTAAGTAGGAAGAAAAGATGTACCTACACACAGAACACCTATTCTAACGGGTAGGTGCGTTGAGTCTGGAATCGCTATCCTTAAGGTGGAAAGCTCAAGTCCTGCTGAGTTTATTCAATCTTTAGCTTTCTTAAATAATATAAACAGCCTATGGATGCATATGCTACGGATCACCAGTTTGGGCTGATAGAGCCACAATAGGCGCGGCGCGACGCAAATTGCTTCAAAGTCAACGGTTAGCGTTGATATTCTTATGTAAAGCCTATCGGACGGTCAGTACCGAAGCTCTGCCGGTACTAGCGGGCGTGCTACCTGTCGATCTCGAAATACAACGACGTGCCGCGATGTACTTCTCTACTCGAGAGGGTATTAACACCGAATTTCTGACAAACCGGGACCGCGTTAAAATTATCAGGTTATTTAAATCCCAAACCGATGTCTATAACGAGCTGCTGGACGAATGGCAATCTAGATGGGATACTTCTATTAAGGGCCGCCACCTTTACCAGTATTTTCCATTCGTTCGTGAGCGGCTGGAGAAGACATGATTGGAGGTGGATCATTGCGTAGCTCAGTTCTTGACGGGTCATGGTAACTTTAAAGGTAAGCTTTTCTCTTTTAAGCTTGTTACTTCACCTCTGTGCCACTGCTCAACGCCAGATAATGAATACGAGCAAACTGCACATCATATCCTGTGGGAGTGTGGTCTATGGCAGAATGAACGTAATACTTTGTTAGACAGCATACATGCTACATCCGGTGTAATTTATTATGAGGACCTTGTTGCGACCAGAACAAACTTCCGTGCTTTCAGACGTTTTTGCCATACCTACTATTGGAATCAAAATAACAGCTAGGACCCATTAGTTTCTTTAACTTTTTTACCCGTGGTGCTTGGGCTTATCTCAGTTGTGGATCCCTTATTATGCTTTTGGCATATTAGTCTTTATGTCTCCCGCTTGCTATGGAGGGAAGTGGGTACTAAACATTTATTCCTACTCCTCCTATATATTCTTTTATGATTAATTTCGTTGCGGGTTCCAAGACAGTCGAGTCATTTCTCTGGGACGCCTCAAGCTTCATTGCCTCGATGGTTCTCAATGGTTATCATTGTAGATCCTGGCTTACAGGAGTCACAATGATGGGCACGAGTGATGGGCTAGTCCCGTAAAAAAAAAAAAAAACAGCCTCGGTCTTGTAGTCAAATGCTAAACGCGCCTGCTAAGCGTGAGGTCCTCGATTCCAACCCCGGGTAAGCCAAAGTGTTATTGTGTTTCTTCTAATAGGAAATTCTTAGAAGCAGCACAAGTTTAGAAGTTCGCCCGGTTGATGGAGGCTATATAAAGTAACTGGCCAAATGTGGGTGGACGTCTGCCTTACCTTTTTGGGAATATGGCGAGATGTATGTTCATTTATCATATCTTATCAGATTAATAAGTAGGTACAATGTAAGCTGGGCGAATAATAATGGTATTAGTATTATAAGTAATGGTATTAGTAATAATACAACATAAATTATAAGATTTAATTAAGAAATACATATAACTAATAACTATAATACTAATAATTATGTTGAACCTTAGTTACGGAGATCCAACAGACAAACTATGTGTATAGTTTTGTTGGACTTTGTTGTATGTCATATACGTTACTTTGTACCTTTTATTAATAATAAATAAATAAAAATAAATAACCACTTAGGGACCTCTTTAGACGGCTATCATAGCAATCGAGAGGAATTAGGAGATTATAACGTGTGGACAGGCACTGACAACGTTTCTATTATACAAATAATACATCTCAGGCGTTACTACAGCTTTGAGCTTTCGTGGTGCTAAAGTTCAGTAACGATTCATTTTTGATACAATTCAGTTTTTGTTCTTATGTTGGATCTATGTGCTCCATTTGCTGTTTTGATCAAAACATTTACATCGTAGTATGTGTAGACTGAGGGTCTACCTATTTGTTGTTGCTACAGTGCTAAAAACTCCTTTAGGTTTATTCACTTTGATCACATTTTGGATATAAGTTTTTGCCGGTAGGGTACTTTTGTCTTGCCGTTTCATCTGAAAATCTCCGCCCCGCAACAAATATACTGACAATAACTTATATGTGTTGTATAAATTATATGATACTGTCATAGACGGATGATAATGTATTTTTTGCCAACTGACAATGGATTTGTAAGTCGAAAGAAATTGTGAGATGTTGAGAGGAGACTACATAATTAATCAACGTCTCACGAGGAATTTCAATGTATACCTAAGTCTACAAAAATAAAACAATTTGTCTACAGCACTTAATGATGCGGGAATGCTCTTGCAGTTTACATTTTTCAAAGCCATCGATTTAGAAGTGATTAATATGCCATTAGCATTTGTAGCTTCTTGCCTTCGTTTTGACATGTTTATAAAGTATTTAAGTAACTTATACTTAAATACTTTGAAGTATATTATAATACTTTAAGTTGAACATAAATATGAAATGAAAACCAGTGCATGTCGAACGTACAACGTTGTCAAACTAATAAATTCATACAAAATTAATTTTGGCACTCCTGGAAAAGTGTTTGCACACGGCATTATAAATTTGCCCTGGTTGACAGTTATTGCAAACACTCGGAATACGTAAATGGAATTACTATTAGTGTTTTAGAAATTCTATTGCATTAAGGTTTCAATTTAAACTTCCATGAAATACTTCTCTAAATAAATAGAATGTAAAATAATAAATTATAAGACAAAATCACAAAAGACTTATATACTACTTATAACAGATTACTTCGTATAGGTAGGTACTTAGTTTATTGTGTTAGTACATACGCCAGTTAAACTTCCAACAACCGATCGACTTACACGTGGATGCAAAGTTGCAGAGCAGAGTAAAATATCGCTCATAACACCTGACAGTAAAAGGAAAGATTTTATAAAAGAAATAGGGTGCACGATAGCCCCATTTCAATGAAGGTAACGTACAGAACTGAACACGAGTAAATAATATAGGTATCTTCTTGGAGTTTATTTTAAAAATATTTTTTTCTCAAGCGAAGAAACGGTAGAATTGTGTGTATAATAATAATAACGATATTCCTGGGAGAGAAGTCTATGTATATTTTTTACGCAGAGATAATCTTAACGCGTAGTGGTGACGGCCTGACAACAGCAAGATTTTACCCTTGCCAAAATCTAGTAACCAAACTATGAGTCTTATAATAAATGATATTATAAACTAAGTTTATAAACGTATTATAAACTAAGTTTATAATATTATGGTAATGAAAAGCACTATACAAAAAGCCTAACGTAACTTTAAACTATACTGAATATTTTACATTGGTAATAAAAAGTAATCTATGATATTTTATTCTCTTTTGAAGCAGGTAGAAATATTTTGAACTATAATATTGAAACATTTCGACACCTGGTGAATATAAAGTGAGAACGGGCTCTTTTAGGCAAAATTTAGCTGCATTTTTAATCAAAGATTTTATAAGTCGCAAGGTTCCTTTACGATTAGGGGATTAATTAGTCTATATTGTTGGTATTTCATTATCGTTAGAACTAGTCATTGGTAATTCTCATAAAATTATATTGTATTGTTTGTCGCCGTAATGTTTATTACAGGAATGTATGAAACCAGCGATCACACGAAGCTTAGTAAAACAGGTTAAGGCCATGGTTTACTCAAATTAAGTGCCCACAAATTGTCTATTTATTGCGGGCTTAGTATTTAAAAGGAAATATAGGTATTACAAACTATGTGATTTATATGAAAATATACAATTTCTATTGATATTTTTCTTAAAGCGTCTTATTTGATTGAAAATTAAAAGCTTAGTGCTATGCAACATGAAAATTGTAAGCATAGCCGTGCTCAAAATTAAAACATACCACGCCACCAACATACCGCCACGGTACAGTCGCTAAAGCTCAACAACGATCGAGAAAAGTACAAAAGTTTAAATAAAATGGACTTACTAGCTCGTGTAGTCACGCCCGCTGTATACAGGAAAAGTGCTTTTAAACCTGATGGAAACTTCTAGACCCAAACCTTATTTGGTTCCGAAGCTATTAGGTAGCAGGGAAAGTAGCAAACAAAGTTGCATTGACCAATTTAAGTAACAGGTTCACTTTAAATTAGTCACTTGGGTGCTGTTTCAGTTTGCAAATTTTGAACTAACGTCGTTGAAATTTGTAGCGTTCGAATAACACATATGCGTACAATAATTAAAATGGGTACTATGAATTAGTATTGACAGTATATTGAGAGTATATCTAACGTTAACCAGAACTTTTGAAATTGATAGTACAGTTCTATGCATTACAATCAGCATAATTTAAATTTCATAACTTTCTAGTACAGGTTAGGGGTACAGGTTTCAATCATGGTAAGGGGTCAGTAACAAGAAATTATTTGCGATTAATCGTACCTAGCTTAGAATATCTAGATTGAATTTTTAGAGAGCCCTTGCACAGCTTTATTTCGAAAACGGGCAATGTTTTAGCTATATCCCATATGCCGTAAATCTCCAATGCATTTTAGAGACTAACGGTAATTCCTTCTCCCTTGTGAGTGCTATGCACGTATCTACTAACGTATGCAATGGTACAAATCTCTATTTGTTAGTCTATAAATAAAATCCATCAATCCTTGTCATTGCAGATGCATTGAATCGTGATGCAGCAATTTCAGTCTTATAGTTTTAACAATGTCAAAATAAAAATGTATCATCAAATACTAATGTTCCAATAATTTAATTAAGAAACGGCTTTTACCTTTCTCCTTATAAAATTTATTCTCATTGTGATGCAGATCTTCTTTTGCAAAGATTAAAGAACTTAATGAAATTGGAACGTTTTCACTGTACAAAAGAAATTTCTTGAGTATTTTTTTAAGAGATTTTGTCTTGAGTTAATACTGGCTGTTAATAAATCGAAGTTAATTCTCAAGGATTGAATGTCGCGTAATTACACTGTATTTAGACGAATTGTTAAGATTTTGATAGATGTTGATCTATGTTTGCTATATGATTTTTGACATAGACAGATGTCTAAATATATGATTTAATGTATTTTTTGATAAACGGTTAAGTTAAACATAACTTATTATAGGTACTCCTTCTACACCAAGTTAATTACCTGACTTAATACCACTTGAACGTCTCACAAGATGTTACTTCTGCTGAAGTATGTCAAGAACCTATATTATTAAACTGGTGTGAAGATGGCAAACATTTGCATTACTTACATGTCTCAGGGCAAACTGTGGACTGCCGGGAACGCTCGTGTCCATAGATGTGCATTTAAACGTCAACCTAACTTACCAACTGTCTGAATATTCAAATGAAATGTTAGGCGTTTTCATTCCTTCTTATTTTGGTGTAGGTACGTGGCTTTATTATTTACCAATGTTTTCGTTTTTATAGATTACTCATCAAAACAAAAAAGTGATATAAATCACACATGTCATAACTCTTAACTTATATAACACTCAATCAACGCCTGTGTCAAACTCATTTAATGTATCCCTTTTGAATTATAATGAAACTGTAAAATACAAACATATTTATGTATACCTATGGATGAGTCCCTATTATATCTCGTTTACAAGGACAATTTACTGAATTCCACGCCCGTACTTTATATGTTTTGGCAAACGATACGAGAACATGCACTTAGCGCTACCCGCGTCAGCCGTGTACAATTGTACATCACTAGGTACATCAACGTTTTCCAACATTAAACTTTATTTTAAACGAAAGGGTTTTCTTTCACTAACTACTCATGTTTACATATACACCATATTTTGTCCTGTGTCTGTGTCGAGATATAAAAATATGAGCACCTCTCTACGTCTTCCTTTGGCTGTCGTAGGAGGCGGTTAATGGAAATAATATTATCATAATGACGTCTCGAAAACTGTGTTTCAATGCACCGAGCTGGCTTGAAGATAAAGCTGGTATAATGTGCGCAAATGCGCAGTCCTAATCTGAGAGCCTGGGATATTTCTAGTTGTAATCTGAGTTGATATTTATGTTTTAATCAGATAATATTGTATACTTTGTAAATTACATTTCTTCTAAAATGCGAGTTTTAACAAAGTTTTAAAAATAATCCCAGAATCAGAATAACTATTTGGACAAGGAAGGAAGTGAGGCGGGCGTTGGGTCGGTTTATAGGCTCTACGCCCTACGCGTGTAATAATGTTCTACAATCTTTATCGGATACTGCACACTTAGTTTGAAGGTCAATACTAGCTGTTTAAACGTTTAGTTTCGTTCTGGTTTTAATGTCGCATCGTCAGTTTTTAAATGACCTTGATAACGATAAGATTAATGATTTTGTAATGGATTGACGGAGAAAATATAAAAATAATTGATTACAATCCCGTTATTACAGTTCATTAATCGATGAACTATAAGGTTAGTCTTCCATCTTAATCACATAGTCCGATAGATGGTGTCGATACATAAGTAAAGGTTAATAAAATGCAGAATGCTGTAGTTTGTTGAAAACACGTACGACGCAAGCACCACTGGTTCCGGCGCAAATGTTCTTTAGCACCAAAAACGGTGCAATGCGAACTGCGGTCATACTAAATACGATTTATGGACATAGAGCGCGACTAATGGAAGGTCTGGCCGCAGCAAAACTTCAATATGAATGTAACCAACCTGTTATCTATGTGACGGGATAGATTAGTATTGTTAGTTATCCTAATTTGTACTTTGATACAAACTACTTGCAGCAATAATATCAAAGGGACAGCTTTTATTAATTTATGCACCTACTGAACAAAGAACGTAATCGTTCTAAGAGGGAGGCCTTTGTTCAACAGTAGACGACTTCTGGCTGATGATGATGAACAAAGAACGTTTATCCGACTAGTAAAAGAGACAATATGTCTTTATCGTAACATTTTCGTAACTCAGCAAGTATTAGTTGCTGGCAGGCCTTCATTTAATCTCGCTTGTTTTGTACATCACAGGTAATCTTTCCAGGATTAAGCCGAGATGGTGTGGCAAATTAAGAGAGTTTCCGCGTAAATCCTTGGTAAAAGATTAAAGTAAGAAAAGCGTCTAAATTTAGCTTCAACAAACAAAATAGAAAATTGAGCAGTAAATAAGGTATGAGTTTGATGAAGTACTTCTTGTTGAACGAAGTTGGAAAGTACCTAGTGGGACTGGCTTAAAGCCAACCACAACTGACCAGTTCAACTGCTGTAAAATATAACTAACAGCGTCAGAATATAATATATTTAAAAAATACACATTTCACTATAATGCATTTAGAGCTTAATTAGTTGAAGTTAATGATCGGAGATAATTCTAACATACCCCTACCCAGGTATGTAGATATACACTGAGACGGATTGTTTTATAACATTTTACAAATGTAAAAGTCCTATAAAGTGAAATTTATTAGTTGCTGCCCACGCTCTAATAATAACATAACGTTCTAGAAACCTACCTAAAGAATTAAAACGTTATCTAAACCCACCAATGAACCGATATTGCATTGTAAACAAATGTATTCCATTTATGTAGCTTTAGATTTAAGAACATGCCGCTAATACGTTAACACTTCGGCTACTAAAACTTGACGCATTTATCAGGGACAGATATCACTAAATCCAAAAGTTTCGGGGAAGCGATCAAAAGTTTCTTCAAGTCGTCGTCTAGTGGAGTGGAACTCGTACTATTTGTTGAACCGCGCTCGCTTCTATACTTCGTTTTTGTTCCGCACTTCGGCGCACTACCCGGGCGTTAAAACCTATTGTCTTACAGTAGTTTTTAGTTATATTTTTATGGGATAACAGAATAAAAATGTTTTATAAGTTCGATTTTGAAATAACTCTATAACATAATTAACTTTCCTTGATTATACCTTGTTTATTAGTTTCCGAAACGGTTTAAAAATGTATGTAGAAACAACTAAGTAATGTGTTTTACATGCCTAAAAAGTGTAGTAGTGTTCTGTTATTGCGTTTCTTTCATTATACATCCTTTATATAGTTTAAATACTCCTATGAATATAGAATGACGACCTGATTAGCTAAGCGATTAGACTGCTGCGCTAAGGGTTGCGGGTTCGATTCCCGCAGGGGGCAAAAATTCATGCGATCCATATTTGATTGTCGCGAGTATGCGTATGTGATATTTCATGTTTGTGAAACGCACCTACAGGAGAAATTCCGAGTGCGGGGCGATTAAAAAAAAATTGTACATATGTACAACAATATGGTCTAGATTGTTATAAGGTCTGGATATCTAAACCCTTATTTAAAACTACGTGCCGCTACAGCTGAGAATGACCTAATGGAAAAAACGAATAAACTTCGCCCGGTCCGGTAATCAAACCCAGGATCTTACGCTCAACAGTCATGCTTCGTGACCACTAGACTTACGAGCCAGTCGCCACGGACAATTATTATATGATATTATAGACGAGTCGTTATTTGAAAAATTGCGGCTGTGTGCAAAACACAGCCGTACATGTATTTTCTAATTGACGCTGGGATTTTAAAATGTATTTATTCCTCGGAACAGAATCGACACACATAAGTTATCGGAAGTTATTTTCGTTATTTTATAGTCGGTTGGGTAGTAAATCCGGGTATAATAAGGTGGATTTAAAAAATTGTATTTCGGTTCACATAGAAAATATCTCTTTTCCTTTTCTATATTATGCAGGTACGGTCCCAAAGTGATCCGGGTCTGACAAAAGGTACCGCATAGTCGGAAGGGAAGCACCTACTGCGTTAAAATGGTGATATTTTTACGAGTTGGGAATAAACTCATGATACCAATTGGTACATGATACGATTTTATCTGAGTTGATTTTAAAACAATGTAATTTTTAGGGATTAGGGAGGTAGGTACCTATAAAATGAAAACGAGACATTAATAACACGTTGTCTGTATGCTAAGTAAAACGATCGATGTGTACTTATCATATGTGGTACACTGGACAAGTGGACAGTGAAAGGGTTTAAAGCAATTCAGTAGATACATATATTATAGGTATGTATGTATGTACACAATTGTACTTGTAAACCGATGGGAGATAGCGCTCTTTAATAAAAATGCTGTTCTATCCTCTAGACACCTGGAGTGCTTTATATAGTATTAAATAAATCTTGCTGTAAAGGCCGAACGTTTTAGAACTATGTGCTTGGAGTACGACCGGCCAACCTTTTTATAGCATCAATTCCCGAGTGTTTGTTTTTTCCCGCTAAATAAGTTTTGGTCATGTGATTTCTTTTAACCAATCAAAATAAAGCAACGGCGATAGTTTGTCCTTGGATTTCGATAGAAATTTCTTTCCGAGCGGCCGCCATTCTTGCGACGCATGCTCACGAGTTTACAACAATGACGGCACGTGGTCGACGAAGTAAGTAAAATTTGTTTTTTGTTTCATAAATTTACTTGTTTTAGTTTAGTTTTTTTATAGAAATGTTAGTTATTAAACATTCTACGGAATTCACTTAATTTTGGGGAGGAATACAAAATAATTAAGGAATTATACCGTCGTAAATTATTTAAAACTATAAATAGTCCCTTCGGTCGGACTTCATGTTTTAGGTATATGGAATTGATCGTATTTATAGTACTTTCGGCGTTAATACTAATAGTAGGTATTTATTATTTTCAGCGTTACAAGTCACCGATATCACGGAAATTTTAAATAACTCCGAGTTTGAAGACTCGGGTGACGATGAAGATTTCGTTGGGTGTTTAATAACTACCGATGATAGGAGTGATGCAGCTCAATCATCGGAAGATGAAGACTCGAGCGACAGCGATGATGATAGCAACTTGCTAGAGGTTCGAGCTGGTTCTAGTGGCGTCGGCAGGACTGCAGCTGGTCGTCGAGGTCGGGGCAGACGCCGTGCTGGTGCTCGAGTTCGTACGCGTGGTGGCACTCGCAGTCTTGGTCCAAGTCACCCAGGAGATGTTGCTGAGAAGGTTCCCAGAATATTGAATGAGACATTCAATTTTCATGTGGGTTTATCATTTTTCTGATAGAAGCTGATTGCAATATTTTTGTTTTTGTTTAGGTACAACGATTGATCTCAATTTGACCAATGTAGATTTAAGTTGTTTTGATAATAAGTGTTATTGAAGACATTGCTAATGATAATTATGTTGTTTGGTTATTAGAATTTTTGGAAAGTCATATGAACCAACATAAAAAATTGATTGTTGATTAGGTAGTCTATGACTATTTTGTTTTTATATTGATAAAAAATTATAAATATGTTTTTTTGTTTCTTAATTTGTGTCATTTAATTAAAATTATGTGAACAAATTAAACTATTTGTTTAATTTATACAACTAACCTACTTATGCCATAACGACCGGAAGTCCTATTTATAGAACGAAAGATACCTAAACACAAATATGCTCAATATCTTTGTTAAAAAATACTTAAAAACATTTGTTTTAGTGAAAACCCTGGAAACCCTTAGTTTATGTTTTATTCAACTTGAAAGGTCTCGGCCTTTGCAGCAATAATAATTTGATGCTTTATTTAGCACATTCGGCCGTAGTCGCAAGTGATTTTAAAAGAGGCTTCGGTGTCTAGAGGCTATAACACGTGATGAGTGTTATATTTATGTTATGTTATAAAACTAATGTAATAAAGTTAGTCATAACCTGAACTTTATTACATTTATTGATATCTTATATTGGACAGATATTGTTGGGGAACGACTGATACATCCGGACATTACCTACTAGCCTATTATGAAGAGGCAAAGTAATAAATAATGTCGGTATCCTAAAGACACCGTCGGAAGACCTCGTGTACTTTCTGAAGGGACCGGGATACAGCCATTCTATCCACGGGGACAATTTTCCCAAGTGTCCTCAATTAATTATGTTATTTGACGAAGGCAGAGCGCGTGTAATGTTTAATAATAAACTTAATTACCTCAGGGAGTAATTAATTTTTTTTAATAACATGGAATAAACCTTGATTTTTATTTTTTAATAATGCTTTGAACTTCGGCGCCATGGTGGAAAAATCAATTAACCTTATCGTTTCGAAGAGACACTTATGAATTAAATCATCAAGCAAAGCAATGTATATTTCGTTTAAACCTTATATAAATTCTACCATTTTTTTCATTTGAACAATAATGTTCAAAGCTGCAGCAAGTTTAATTATTTAGAATATTTTGGGACATTTAGGTACAAATTTTAAACACATTTTCGAATGGGTAGCGTTCTAAACGTCCTTGATCTAATCAGTGTGCTTACCTGCCTATAAACTACCACATCACATAATCATGATGAATCAATTTCATGATACAATTTGCATTATCAACGCCTAGTAACTCGTGACCTTTATAGTTATTTGAATGTAGAAATTTAATCGTCGAATTTTACGTATTTGAGTAAGGTCGCTCGTTTGAAGTGTTTGTCAAATATACTACAAACCCTTTTACACGGTTGTGGACATTTCAATACGCGTTTTGTGAGGAGAACTTTGTTAAGAAATGGACTATTACACAATGATTATAAAAACTGGTACCTATACCTATACTATTATTCATAGTACAAAATGCTGTCATGATGCTGAAGTTATTATTTTAAGTACATCTTACAGTAACACAACAAGCTGTGTGTTACACACAGTTTCTCAGAGAAATAAATAATTACGTTGATTTCCATTTTCATTTAAATACGTATATAAATGTCAATGGCTACAAATATGTAGGTAGGTAATAATACATAATTGCGTGCATAATTAATGTATTACATGTAGGTATTTTGACATCACTGTAACACTAGCTGGAAACGCTGTAACAGTTAACTGAAACCGACGCGGCGGCCATAACGCGCGCAATCATGATGAATTGATGATGATGGCCGACGATCCATTTGCCGGTAGTAAATCTAAACATAAAATGCGAATACCTTTCTGTAAATATTGTAAACGAGCTTCCGCCCGCGACTTCGTCTGCGTGGAAAAATCTTTCGTGTCCGTCTCGATATTAAATTAGCCACGTGGTTGTCCACCCTGAAAATCCATTCTAAATATGGTGAAAGAATTTTGTTTCAAAGATTTCTCCCTAAAAACCTCTTTATAATACCGTGCTTTTGTAAATATTTAAAATAAAAACAGGGATAAGTATTCGTAATTTGATGTGTCTGGCTTCTTGTAAAAGGAAAGATCGGCTGTAAGAAAATAATAGTTTACAGCCGATCTTTCCTTTTCATAGATGAAGAAGAGAACGCAAACGTGGTACAAAGTACAAACGCGAGTTAACGGGCGCCTCTCTATAGATTCGTTAAAAATTACAACAACCACTTTGTTAAAATAAACATATTTGCCTTACACACAATATACATTGGAATAAGCCGTACACATGTATTCGTCCTTACTTTGTGTACTTAACAAAATTCTCTAAAGTAACCTGTGGAAACGTAGTGGATTGTACATTAACCTATTTATTATTATGTTATTCGTTGTAAGACAAAATGTACGATTGTTGGTTTTCCCAAATAAAATAAATAAAAATAAATAAGTGACTATTAACAATCTCACACTAACGTTTGCGTATTTGTAACTTGAAGCGTACATTCGTACAATGAATGATTTAATAATAGTTGAACATGCAAAATTCTACGACTTCACAACAAATTACACAGTACAAGGACTCACGATGTATTTCATCATCATCATCATCATCAGCCCGTTGCAGTCCACTGCTGGACATAGGCCTCTTCCAATGTACGCCACAAAGCCCGGTCTGCTGCTTTATGCATCCAGTCGTTGCCTGCCCTCTTATGAAAGTCATCCCGCCATCTGGCCAGAGGGCGACCCACGCTACGTTTACCAAGACGCGGTCTCCACTCCAGAACACGATGTATTTTAAAATCTTTTATTAAACGCGTTGAATTTTTGTATGAACTGCGGTTTAATTTTGTTCCATGCCATTTAATGTGAGACCGGCATTACGTTTATCTAGGCTTAGTCCAGCAATCAATCTTTCTAACTCTCATTTATATTCTAAAAGGATCATGTCCTACTTGGCTATGTATCAAAAGTATATGCTACTTAAATAAATGTAAGTAGAACATGCGGAACACTATTTATGTAACGATTTAATATATATATATATTAATATATAATTGACCTGTTAAGAATAAAATGATAAATTAAATTATTTATCATATTACTACATGAGGCCATAGTCCGAAAAAACGAAACATTAAAGACGAGACACGTTTTAACGAGTGACACAATGAGATTATTCTCAAATAAGTACTATGAGATAGGTAACATGGAAATGGAGTAGGTAGCTACACAGTAGAACCCCTGTTTTTGCTGGAAATATATAAAATTCTCGCTCTGTTTGACGTCGGTTACAGCCCGCTTGTTTGCTTTAACAGTCCCTATGGCGCCGAATTTTACCTGTTCTTTAATATAAAAAATCCTGACAATACAATGCTGCCTATTTTTCTGGAAAAAGATTTTGTGGTAATTTTGGTGGTGGTAATTTTTTTTATTACCTTTTTCTATCTAAACAATGGGACGAATGATAATAAAATACAGGGAGAAATAAGGTGGACTTCGGAGGAAATTCCTCTTTTTACCTCGTCACTGACACACAAGTGTGATTATAATCATACACACTTAATCACGCCCTTATTTTCCGAAGGGGCAAGCAGAGATTTCGCTTGTTATCTTATAGGTTCCAATGTAATAGGGGGAAAGCCTATTGCCATCAACTGGGCAGAAATTCAGACTCCGTGCTGCTATTGAGAATTGCCGAATGAAAAAACTCACTTACTCTTTTTCTGACCGAGGATTCGAACCCAGGACCTCATGTTCAGCAGTCGCGCTTAGCGATCACTAGACCAACGAGGCAGGCTTAGAAAAATAGCCATAAAACAATTTCCATGGATATTCGCCGTAACAAAACGTTCAAAGGAATTAAAACTTTAAAAGGTGTCTTGTAAATTTTAATTAATTTTGCAAAATGGAAATCTTTCGGCATAGCGGTGAAAATTTTAATCAGCGTAATCCCTTTTGATTTATCGTCCCGTTTTATTATAGTAATTGTACAACAGTTTCCTTACGAGCGTACAGAAACCTACATTACGAAACACCCGAATAACGTTGAACAATAGCCTCCTCATAGATAGCTCAAGAGAACATCATTATTCTACATCATTTGGCAAGCGTGGTGATTATGGTATTATTCCTTAATGACCACGTTTTAGACTCTGTATAGATATATTATGTCAAACCGCGTACCTACATTCGGCTTCGATCAATATTGTTGATCGAAGTTTAAAGCTGACCCTGCCTCTTGACAATTAATGGTTGGCTACAACTATTCATAAATTGAATCTCAATAATTACAATAGCGAATACATTACGTTCACGCTCTTTATTATTATGCGCTTAATTTTCATTGAACCGTAAATTGTATTGAATTGAAACCAATAATTTTGAAGTTCAATAGGCAGCTATTCATTAAACTTTTCTTGCAAATAAAATATTATTATACTGTTTTATCAATAGAAATTATTTCAAATAACTGAAGTAAAAACAACATCACTCCGTGTTCGTACTGAGAATAACCTAATTTTACAGAAACGTTACTCAAAAATAACGAAATTATGAGTAATGTTTCAACTGAGATTCAATAAAGATAAGCATAATTTTCTCTAGCAATCAATGTATTATCCCAGAATTCAAAGCGACATTTCAACGCCGCCAATACGTTTGAATAGTGATAGAATAAAAACGTGACTTGATTTTACACTACTACGAAATAGACCGAACGAAATTTCAATGAGTTTTATGAGAAACCGTATAAGCGTAAAATGGAAAACGCTAAGAGGGTTGGTAAATGACACACATTATGGAAATCAGTTTCCTTTCCCTAGTGCCCGTTGTTACACTATTTCTGTCGGGTTATTTTAAAGTACAGTCAGTATCTATAGTAAGTGGGGGATATGTCCCTGGGGAATTGAAACATCATAATTTGCATTGAAAATAATCATAGCGACTAGTGGTACATATAATACTAAAGAAAATTCGAAGACGATCTTTTACTAGCAAGCTAAATAAAAAAAAACTGTTAAAGCATGTACTGCTATCTAGATGCCCATTATCTGGGCGTTCAAGCCATTTTCTTTACTAAATTTTATCAGTGTTTCGTCTGGTCTGGTGTAAATTGTATAATCACCATCATAGGTTTACCCTCAGCACAAACGTGTAATCTAATTCCCTATGGTTAGATGTTGTGTATTTTTGTAAGCTCACATATCTTTACTGACATAAAATACTTGCACAAACGCATAAAACCTGTTAATTGCGAATCTGAGGTCCAGCTATTTGTTTCTAAGTTCGTTTTTCACAAAAAGACAGACTTCACCGGTGTGATCGCTGAGTTGACAGATCATTATATCAAGTGAATTACTAGTTAGTTAATTGAAGAAATACGCATAACGCTGACTTGACGTGACTGTAATTACCAGAATGATCATCTTTACTATTTCATGGGTTTCAGCATGTTTTTATTGCAAAATTTAAATAAGGAGTTTTGACATATTTTAAGGGAGCAGATGAGTTTAGGATAAGTAACAAACGTAATAATACAAACCAAATATCACAACAATCACAACAATTTATCCAGTGGAATTCAAAATTTTAGATGTGCCCGACAAATGGCGATGGGATAAATTAATTACCTAGCATAGAGAGGCACAACGCGGGCTGAAAATTTATTAATACTCGCATTTGAGTAATCTAATAACGTTGCTTTTGATAGGAATTTGATAATAATTTACGCCAAATAAGGTATCAATATTAATAACGTACCGCAAATGATAATAATTAATAAATATTATTTCCTTGTGTAATTGATAGCCCTCTTCTGTTTAAGGGTTGTTACAGAGTTATCAAGTTAGACGAAAGATTCTCAACTCTTGTCCGTATACTCTTGTCCTTGTAAACATAATCTAATCAAGAGCTTAATCAAACCACTTTATAAGGATACCCGTGGAGTCTGCGTGAAATTTACTAGGCTAAACTTGATGCCAATAGGACAAGGGAGGAAACGATGAGCTATCTGTCAACACTATATAAAGACTGACACTGAATATACAAAGACATATAAGTCTATATAACCTTTCATAATCCATTCCCGTTAAAAGGCTCAAACCTCGAAATCCGGTTACTTTTAATGTATGCAAATTTTTCAATTATGTTTTATGGGTCAAATAATGAAAAGTTTACCCATTTTTTTGGCCGCATTGTTTTTTTTTACTTTGTTAGATGTTCTACTAACTTAAAAGGAGCGATCGATCATAGCACAGCCTAAACCACTGGAGCTAGAACGTTGAAATTTTGGCAGTCGATACGTTAATAGAAAAGGTTTCACCGGGTTTCGAGGTCATAAGCTAACGGGACTGGACTATCAAATTACGTTCCAGTATCAACATGATCTTGTCTCCAAAAAATATGTTTTTTTTAATTCATGCAGATGTAGTACGTGAACCCGTAGGGCACAAGTAGGTACACAAACTATGCTAGTAAGGAGCTTAAAACGTCAAATCCTGCCTATTACAAGCTTTAATTTCAATATGTCATAAGATATTTATTTTTGACGGATTTTACAGAAATATTATAAATTAATGTAGCTAAGTAGTCATCAAAACTTACTACTCAGTATTCAAAAGGAATACTAAGTTTATATAATTAATTTAGGCATAGTTTGCAGCTAAATCAAGTAAGCTTATTGAAATTCGTGTCACTGCGTCCTGCAAAATTTGTAGAGGAAGTGGCCGCTACTATGATAACTCGAAGCTTAAACAAATGTGGGTCCGAATGTTTATAGTGTTTTTGCAAACAATAAACGAGAATACCCTTTCTTTAATAGTTCCTATACAATTGTCCTTTATTTGATAATTAAAAACTACTAGATACGACAGGGGGACCCTACTACCCCATATGTATTAATAACTATACCTAATCCCTTTAGGTACGGGTTAGACAATTAATTAAACTCACCGTCTCTGGGTAATTCACTTGTAATATTTGGACCAATTTATTAACAATGACACTATGAAACAAAAACTGAAGGGTCTTAAGTACTCTCTTAAGAACCTTCAGTTATTGACTGGATCGATAAATGTCCTTCAAACAAGAGGGTCTGATACAAATATTTTAAGAACTTTTTAAATAAAACAAGGTCCCTGAATTGACTTTAGAATCTTATAAATATTTCTTCTTTGTCGCAGTAGTATAATAAAAAAAACTACCTAGAAATACTTAATACCAAATTACAAAGACAAGCAAAAGTAATTAATTCAAGATCAAGCGTTAAATAATTAAAGAATAATGAAGATCATTTATAAACTGAAGTAAAGAGAACTACTTGGTATTTAAAATCCATGGTAAAGACTTCCTTTCATATTTCACCTTTCAACAATTGAAAGCATCGCAATTTAAATGAATAATAGCAAATTTATATTATTCGTGCTGGCTGAGAAGAAACTATTACTAACTTAATAACAAACTATTTCAAATAACATTTTAGAACTATAAACTACACTTATCTCAAACAATATGTACTAAAGCGTAATTGGAATTCAGGAATAGTCCGCTAGTTCTTCATCTTTACATCTTACGTGCAGAAGCATTTTAATCATGTTGGCATGCATTCAAAAGCAGCGGCATGCGACTTCGTACCATTGTCTGCAAGTAACTTCAGTTACCAAATTGGATTTCATTATTCACAAAATTACTCGGCATAGGTGGTAGACGAACGTCTAAACTACTTTAGCAGGTGTGGATAATACGAACCTTCTTGTACCTAATAAAAAGCTAGCCTTTTGAAACAAAGTAATAAAGCTTACGCGATATGAGAAACAGATTAAGAAACAGGCTCAGGACTAGAGCGTTTAATGCCTGCTAGATTATGATCGGAGACAAGACCCTTAATTAAAGATACGACTTGCTTATTACGTTTATGGAGTTTATAACCATGTTATGAACCTTCTTAGGTAGTTAACTTACTGGAAATCTAAACTTTTGTTATTAAAAACCATTGCTTAATATATTAGGTATAGTATTTTGCTACCCGTGGCCTTACCACAGTAAATACAGAACAGTAAAACATCTTTATACAAACGTGTCGCTTTCGGTTTGAATGTGTGCGTGCGCGCCGCGCGCCGTGTCGGCACGCGATTTCACGCACACGCTAGCATAATATATGGGGGAATAAGGTGGCGGCAGTACGGGCTGTACAGCGCAACTGTGAGCACGAGCGTACGTTACATGATCGCTCGCGTTCGTCAACTCTCGCCGGCCACTTACCATAATATTAATTATTACGAGTATCATGACTTCAAAAAGGGGAAAAAAATATTGTAGTGTTTTCGGGTGCCTCAATAACGATTTCGCAAACCCGGGCTTTCATTCTTCATAGTTCCTACTGAACCAATAATGTACCTACTTATACTTAAATCATATTAGAAAATGTGGTATTGTATTGTTTATTTCACAGTTTATTTGCTTTAATATGAGCGTAGCCGAGTCGCATTTTTACGATCAACCGAATGATATAAAATTTAAGATGCCCTGTCCATGCTTTCCTAAAAGCTTATTACAAAAAAAATACATAAGACTGAGAATTTACTTTACATTAACAAATAATAATAAAGCGTTCCGCAGAAACCGGATAATTTTTTTAGATCAGTATCGTATCGATAGTATCAGATTTGTAACTTAATATAATAAATGTTATGTGAATAAAGGCTTTTTATTTTTACTAAATTTATAAATTGGTAAAATATTCAATTATAATATGCTTTTTATTACATAAATTTAGATCAAGTGCTGCTTGTTCGAAAATATTAACTAAAAGTAAAAGTGACAACCCTGGGGATCAACGCAAGAGTAGGCTAATAACTCGGCGGGCGGCCTTAGATAACCTACTGTTCTGTATTTACTGTGGCCTTACCATGCTTCGGAAGGCACGTTTAGCCGTTGGTCCTGCGCCTGATCTTTCTCTGGTCGTGTTGGTCTACCGTCCCATCGGATTATGAGAGTGAGGAAATAGGGAGTGCACCTGTGTTTGCGCGCATACTTGTGCACTATAATATCTCCTGCGTAGATGGCTAGTCTCAGCTGAGACAGGCCGCCGTGACCGAAATTCGGTCGGGAGGACTTTATTTACCCGTGGCCTATTATTGTACTAGAAAAATAAGTAATGAATAATTAGATATGTATTGTATAATGTACATTCGCACATATCTTAATTAAGCAATAGTTAGGTGTTATTTGTCATTTAAGTCAGCTTCAACTAATAATCAAATTTAAAAAATACCTATTGAAATTGTTTTACAGGATAATTTATCGAAGTAATCTTTCTAAATTAAATTAGATTATACCCCAGACGATGGTTTAGGCTATAACATTAGAGTTGGTTGGTCTAAAAAAATAACAAGTCTGATTTGTCCTAATACAAGCCTGTGTCAGCATTTTTTAATTATCAGGGTTTTTTTATTTATTGACAAACTAGGTTTAGATTAGGTTTCAATGAAGCCTAGCATTTTTCCTCGACTTCGAAAAAGGAGAATTGTGTAAAGTGTATGTACACTATGTCTGCGAAATTCTTAAAAACTACTGAACCGAATTGGATGCGGTATTCGTTATTTAAATGCATATATCAGATAATTATGGTTTTAGTGTCTTTTTCACATTCCAATCACGTTATTACTCAGTTTACAACTAACATGCGTTACGAAATAACTCAATCAGTCTCCTACTAATTACAGCAGCTTCAGCTATGACTAATGGACTCAAAGATCCTGATTTTCAACTGACTACTGCAACCGCAACCGAAAGATTAGCCGATGACACTCTAATTGCCAGTGAGTGATTCTCTGACAAAGGTGACTGAGGCATACTAGACTTCCGACATTCAAGAGGGCACTTAAATGCTTTAACCTTTTAGTGCCGCTTGACTAGCCGGATAATGACTAGTTAGCTTCTGCAGGTGTCATCAGACAGAATTACATTAATCATTGGCACGAGTAAAGCTTGTAAGCTAATTATAACTTTGAATGTATACCGAGAACATTTTAAAGTCGTATCACGTTTGATTTTGCATGACAAATGATTCGCAGGCTGACAAATTGAGTTATTTTAGTACTGTATTTTAAAAGACGTGTAGGGCTAAATTAGAGTACATCTTACTAGAGTATTTGCCGTGTGGTATCCGGCCTAGAATTGACCACCCCCTTTCCTCCCGTGGGTATCGTAAGAGACGACTAAGGGAAAATCCAGAAGATGGGCAGCAGCGTCTTCTGTAACTTGACCACCAACACTGCGATCCCCAAGCCGCTTGCCTTGCGTGAGGATTAAGGCAACCCTTCTGAAAGGGGGATGCCTTTGTCCAACAGTGTGCTTCTTCAGGCTAATGATGATGATGATGACATCTTACTCGCCCCTTTCGACGTGCGCTTTTATTCCATACTTTCCAAACTGTGCTGTAAATTTACCTTTGCCGTCAGACAGCAAACAATAGATCCTAATTTTGTAAGACTTTGACTTCTGCGGCTGTCGGTGAAATATTGCATAAACAATTTCAGTGGTTGTACTCAAAATGGGAAAATGATGAAGATAAACATAAACATCTTTCAAAGACAGATCAAGTAAATCCTCAGAGAAACATAAAATGATGTTCACGAGCTTCAAAGTTAGGGAATTGTTGATCCTTCGACACATACATGTGTTCATATAATTCAATATCAAAAGTTGTATCTACCTACTGCGAAAATAAAAAGACTAAACTATCTCTGCTCATTATAAATTGTTATTCTCAAGATAAAAATAAGCATGAAATTCTGTCTCTGCTCATTATAAATTGTCATTCTCAAAATAAAATTAAGCATGAAATTCTAAAGTAACTTCTTCAAACTTAGTAGATACTTATTGCAGTTTTGGTATTTAGGTACATGATTCTAAAAAAAAACAAGGGATGCGGTACAGCGTAAGCAGATACCGTGTCCCTCGATCTAAGGTATCTAGGAGGACACCCTGGGGTTTTAGCCGGTAAGAGTCCGGCAAACCTCTTCGTCCGCTCCTAGACGGAGGAAGTCCGTAAGGATTACCCCAGTAACAAAAAAAGACATGAAATGATATCAACAATTTGTTGTTGTAATTAATCTCTGTTACTGAATTTTATTATTACGATCTACTCTGTCCCGTATGGACACGCTCGTAACTTATCCCGTGCGAAATCATCCGCGATTCAGAAACTCAATTCACAAAACAAAAAGCGTGTACATAAAAACCAACAGTTCCATAAATCCAGTTGACAATACATTCCGATGGGTTCCTCGTGGCAATAGGCGGTTGCTATTACAACTGGTGCAATGCGGAGTTGGCGAACACCATTCATTATCCTAGTACCTGCTCGCTCTTTTTGCTCAGCAAAGAGTTAAAAGCAATTAGTTTTTTGTTTTCTAGCTCTTTGTTTGCGAGAGATGCGTTTGCTCGCACTTGATAAGTAAGTATATTGTTCCAGTTTTCCTTTACCTCTATTTATTATATTCCATTGACCTTTATCTACCATTTTAGTTCTGCCTAATATGCGTGCCGCTAATGTATTTTATTGGATTTTCTTAATTTTTGAGCCACTTACCTATCATTATCACATAAAAACAGGTCATGCCCCAGTGTAGAGATTAGCCAGTCAACAAGGATGGTAGCGAGGTTGACTATCCAGTGTGCTCTAGATATACATAGGTAAGGTATCGTCACTCTTTTAGCGAAATACAGCTCAAATACTAAGTTAATTCTTTGGGGACTGGTGGCTACTACTACTGGTGGATGTGGTGATATATAATACCATTATTGTTTGTGACTTCAATACATATTTCATTGAACACATCTGTTAATAAACACAGAATTGTCTAAAAATCTTTTATCTCTATTGTATTCAAAATATAAAATGTCGTTACGTCTTTGCATGTAGGTATATCTGTAGAAGTATGTATTATGCTGGTGCATCAATATTGTTACAACAGCAATTCGTTAAAGTCATCTCAGTTTTAAGTAGCAATAGCAAGCATTTTGATTGTAATAATCACATCTTGGCGTTAATCCAACTTGTATATATGTGAATTTGTATTCTTGTTTTAAAAATGGTCCAGTGAATTTAACATCATCAGCACATTTTTCATGTCACCATTCGTGAAAGTGGCATTCATACAAACTAATCTTATTTATTTATTAAGAATATATTTTACATCATGAATTAATTTGTCTTCACATTATTGACTTTAGGATTTATTTATATTATTGCACTATGTAGTTTCACAGAAAACAAATACATGTTATCACAACAAACATAGACCCTGTAAGGGTGTAATAACACTTATTTAAATAAAAAATAAGAAAATACATTTAACTTAAGCGCTAAGTTTAATATTATAATTTTAATGTTTAATATTATAATTAAGGTCTTTAGGAGCACCTTACAGTAGGTACAAGGTCGTTATAACCTTGAGGTACCATACTAGCAGACCGTTTTTCGTTTTCGGAAGTTACGTAAGATCCGCAAAAGACATCCGTCCTCCAGTATCGAAGCCTCTACGTAGGTAGTTAACTATTTTTACCTTACTAAAACCACACCATACGAACGACCCGGAACTTCCCCGGGTCCTCTTAAAAAGCTACCTCTAGAACCCCCTTATTCTTGAGTTCTACGTGCTAAAGTTAAATAAGACATGCTGATTGCTTCGGGTCGAACCTATCTAGCAGAAAACACTTTAGAAACTTCGTGTAATAAGTGTAAGCACTTTAATCCACCGCATATTTTTCTCGTCTTCGCTAAGAAAATCTTGAATATAAAATGTGAAGTTACAAAAAATAAAGCACGTATTTTCCTTATCCGACATCGTCCATATTTACCACAGAGCCGCGTTATCGGGAGTTTAACAATGTACTAAATTAAACTTATATCTGAATTTGAATATGTTTTTCATTAGCTTGGCCGCTAATCTCGTTACAATTTTATTTCATAAATCCCAACTTGAATAAAATACGAATATTATAATCTGATTTTATTGAATGGTAACATTGACAATGTTGATTATTTCTCTTTATATGATAAGTTATACAGATCCAAATAGAGTTCACAATTTTCTGATATAGTAAAAAATATGAACGTAATTAATAACTCAAAGCTTTTGTACAAACGTTTGTGGTTCAGGTAAATTTTCGTTTACCATCGTCGTAATGAAAAAAGTTTCAGGAGTTTGTTTGGGGAGCAGGTACTAGGTACAGCGGTTTTAACAAACAAAAGAGTTCACAAGAGCAGTGAAACTTGTATTCATCAAAAGCAAAACATTATCTTAACCGCATCAAGCTCAAACTCAAAAGCATATTTTAATATGAATTAAGTGACTCGATAATAATTAGATACCGATTTGTTTTAAAATCCATGTCATGGGATGCCAGTAGGCTTCCTCGAGTGAAGATAGGTAACTAACTTCGTCTGACGTCTGGCGAGGAAAAAGGAGGTATATACGGTAAGTAAAGTCAACAGTATTTCCAACATGAAATGTAAAATAAAAAATGTGTATTGTACATGTGCACCCGATTCTCCCAACTTTTAAGTGAGAAATGAAACATTGATTACGACTAGACGACGATCAACATTTTAACTAATGAGGTCGTTCACGCGTCTTTCAGCGTAACCTTCATACGGAAAAAACCCATTTCCATTATCGTCAATTAATTTTTTTTATGATATCCCCAATTTTTACTAATATTTTTACCAATACACGTTTTTTTGCAAGTTATCTTAGCAGGCTTCTCTTAAACCTGATATTTATAAAGGATTCTTATTCTTACTATTTCTTTGAAGAACAAAGCCCTGAAAGAAATTTGTACTCTGTAATATTATTACTTGGCTGGGGTGGTTTATTGTAGAATGAAATAAACCTTGTGGTAGGTATTTGCCAAGGGTTGGGAAAAGATCGCTTAATCAAACCCTGACTGCATACACGGATTTAATTAGCCTCCTAATATTCAATTAGCTTGATTGAAGAGAGACCTCCCTATATACTAGATTTGACACTATATTTATATTTATTAAAACAATAGATTTAATGTGATTGGAGCAGTACATAGCTAAATAGTACCTTATGCTATCAGGTAAATGATATTGTACCGTTGTACGCTACTTACCTACCTACATCAACAATTTAAAGCATTCATTGTTTCGGGATAATATATATCTAGCTTGGCTTTAAAAATCTTTTTTCAAAGCACCTTTGGTGTCTTGTACTGGCCTTTTAATCTTGATCTAATAAACACATTAAGGAGTGTCAAAATATCTAACGCAAGATTACTGTTTGATGAATAAATGGACGATCCCTATTGTTCCAAATCAACGACCTGAATACAAAATAAGCTAAGTATTTGCACTTATGAATAAACATCGAGTTACTATAATACCTACTTATTAATATCACATTGACCTTTCGAATGAAAATAATTGATGTGATAAAGCCGATTAATTGATGATAAAGGTTATTGAAATTAAAAAAACACACAGCTACTGAAATGTTGTCAGCAATTAACAAGCCAATCCAGAGGGGTTTAAGTAAAAAGCCAGTGCAGGGATTATATCAATGGGATGATATCAGGTGCACACATCAATAAACTGCAGCCACCAATCTGTAAGATAAGCCGGAGAATCAGCAGTCTATAATAATGGCCACCAAGTTAAAATAAAAAAAGAAATTGCAAATAAAAGTTTGGCACTTGAGTCCGAGAAGTGAAGAAGTCATTGCTGGTTGCCCATGTTAGCAACTGAAACCAACCAACCAGCGAATAAATGAACCGTTAGTTCACAACGACATACGTTAATGTAAGATCTTACTTCGCGTATATACTTACTATACACAATAGTCTCGTACATACGGTACACAAGTACCAAGTAATTACTTACTATTTGCAAGAATAAATGACATTATTCAGTGGGGCTACCTCTCAACACCCTTCAATTAACGGGTAATGAGATTGGTACATTAAGTGCTAAATGGAAAACGTAGTATAAAACCACTCTCAAAAGCTTAGGTTTAAACCAAATTGTTTTTAGGTATATTTATAGAAAATGGTTAAAGTCGTAGTGTTCATTATATAAAATTAAAATAAATGGTCAGTATTGCTAGACACATGATTAGTTGAAAATATTTCGATTTGGATTTGGAGCAAAATGATCATTGCCAAAAACATAATAAGACATAATGGACCTATTGTTTAAATTTTATAAATTATACATATAAAAATATGTTATTCTTAATTATCATTTTAATAGCATCTAGTGTTTATCGTGGTAATTTGAGAAAACATTATTCCATGCGTCCCGCCCCTCGTAACTCGGCACAGAGTTCAGGTAAATATGAATCCATAGGGATTTTGAGTTACTGAAAGTCTAATAAATTTAGTTTCAAACACCTTTTAGGAAGTTGAATGAACTGTGCATACTTCATGTGCTTGAACAACATAGTTGAAGTTAATTTTTAATACTATGTAGATATAGCTGGAAACTGACAACAAACGATCACAAGATCTTTGAATTCTTCAACCTTTACTCGCAAATCACCCTTAGGTTTGAGCAGTGTAAACGCACTTAGCGCGGTCCCGTCTAACGTTTAGTTTACTAACGATTTCTACAAAGATGTATAACATAGGTGTGGTCCAGCTATTTGTCTGTTATACGAACACAAGCCGTATTAACGCTGTGGACCAGCGCTTTCTCACGTACCGTTTAATCCCCTTCAATGCCCATTTACGTTGCTGTTATTGCCAACAATGTCGGTAAAATTTTATTAATGGCACTTTATTAATTTCGTATATGCTGTTATTTCTATTGCCAATTACATTTGTTAATAAAGTTCCTTGAATTCATATGAAAGGTCTATTGTTTTTTTTCAAGCGTATCATCATCATCCGCAGCCTGACTTCACCCTCTCAGGCTCTCATATGCGTCTCATTTTGTGTGCCAGTCTCCACGAATATATTACGTTCTATCAATATCTATGAATTACAAATCTGGGCGTAGCTTGTAGTGGCATGTAATCTATCTTTGTCATTAATTTCACCCATCAAAAGCACGTTTTGCGTGGTAATTCATCAATGGAATATCAATCTAAAACCTCAAGAAATCAAGCGTTAGTAAAAACAGAATAGAACATGTATCTACTTAGTTACACGATCACGATATCGTTCTAATTAATAAATTATTACACTTTGTTAACCGTGTAGAAGCCATTATTTTTATTGCTTGACAATATTTGGTTCCTGGGTTATAAAACAAAATCAGAATAAAATAAGGTTGTTATTCATGGCAAATAAAAAACCATACTAACCTATATATAAGTTAATATCTACACATATAAGGTGCCTTCAAAAAAGTTATCCTCCTAACATAAATTTGATTTGATAAGAAGGGTTACCCGGGTCTTTAAGAGTCACTTAATTTTCGGCCAAAAAAATGAAATGTTTTTCAGAGGCCTTTTATAACGATGTGCTCTTCATTCGCCCGACATAATCGTCGCACAATTTTATGTATTTTATAGGCTTTTCATTCGGTTTAAAAAGTGCTTAAAACCTTGATTAAACACGACTTAATTAAAATTTTGACACATTAAATTTAGCTTTACAGTTAGTTATGATTAAAAGAGTTACATTAAATAACACATCACTCTATGCAGATTTTTAAGTGAACAGACGGCTGTTAATGACCATAATAATTATCATATTTTATTAGACCATGGGCTAACTAACAATTTTGCGGATTTAAAATTAATAATAATAATCTTTATTGGAACAAAAACACAATTTTACAAATTATTTGCGTACGTAAATAGCTACATTAGTTAAATAACTGTGTTGCAGCCATTAACCCCCACCTCCAGGAAAGACACAGCGTTCCAAATTTCGTTTTAAATTCAGAAATTATTCTATGTACCTAACTAGTAACCATCACACGGCAAAGCCGAATTTTCTGAAGAAATTTATCTTCAAAATGTTTGACAAAGTGCCGAGTGCCTTCACATTTAATTTTATTATCTGACGGATATCCTAATAGAAGTTTGAAAGTGCCTTAAAGTAATTGTGAAACATTGGTTTGGATTGATTGGATTGGTTACTGGACGGCGGGAAGAATGGAGATTAGAAAATATATTTTCCTTGAATTAACCTGAGACTATCACGATGAGCAACATTGGTGAATTTCATCATCATCAGCCGGAAGACGTCCACTGCTGAACAAAGGCCTCCCTCTCTCATAGACATAACTTCGTCTAATGTAGTCTAGTTCAACACCGAATCAAACCATCTGATCGAAATAAACTACTAACTAACCACTAATTACGTATTCCACCGCAGCGAACAGCTTTAGTTTCCAATCTTATGATGAATCTGAAAATCAAGGAAACACTGTTAAGTATCAAAGTTCAAATAACATCGAGTCGAATCGATCATCATAACGCTTTCGTATTAGGAAAACGTGTCGATACTTAGAAATTCGATTTTGTTGTAGCGATTAGGTACAGTATCGTCCTCTAGTGTATTAAGTATTTTTCTTTGTTTCCTGGCAATCTTTAATGCTCCTAACATAGCTCTTGCATCTGCCTCCAGAGATTATGCTAAATGATTTTAATGTGAACCGAATAAGCTTTAGCGCTACCATTATTTTCGAGCGACCTCCCATTATTCCTGTTCGCAAGTTAATTTGATTCTGAAGTACGTAAACACAGTCACAATAAATCATTTAGGTCTTTTAAAGTGTTCAATCTATTATGATTAGGGCGCTAGTGCAAAATAAAACATAAACGCCTCCATCTATAGTTTTTCAAAATGATATCATAGTTACAGACAGTAATATATCTAACATAATTATTATTTCTAATATTATTAGTCTTCCCACTGCGAAAGCATCCCTTTTCTTCTTTCAGGTTTTTCATTTCTCTCGATTGTGAACTACTGGGATCCTTTTAGGTAGGTACTTACGTTTTATAATACTTAGTCTCATTAGAGTCAAGCTCGTAATGCTTAGGTTGTAACGTATCATTGTTATAAAAATGAGTGTTGGTTTTACCATAAATCAGATTACACAGGCGAACAATGATGTGATGCTATATGTGTTCCGTTTCTAAGTATGTATGTGCCTTAGTGTGAGCCTCATTCATTATTGAAGTAATAAAAGACATATCAGACGCATTTAATTCACATACTGTCTTTTGAGCTATCAAGATCATAGACGTAATTATCTCACAAGGAATAAAGTGTCCCCAGACACGTTATATGATTCTTTTTATTACCTTATATCAGTCTATGTGTGGAGGCTTGTAATTAGCTATTTGATAATATCACACTCAGTATATCATTTTTCTATTAGTCTGTAAGCCTTCTTTAAAATGTAATAAATAAATAAATAAATAACAAATTGTCTCAATTAAAATACTTGAATACAATATTATTCTAGCATACATAACGTTGTTTCACTTACATGAGAGCAGCGCGACCTTTTATAAGGCCAAGTTATTTATTATTATATTTACATGCTGAACAAAGCTTTGATGTTAACTTTTAACATTACTTAACGGAACCTACTTGTTTAACTGGTTGGATACTTATCTCAACAGTAACAAAGGTTGCTCTAACATATTATACATTCAACGTGGATAAATTAGTAATCTTGTTTCATGGCAAATTCATGTAATAATACCTTACAAAAACACCCACAATTTTCCAGTTATTTTACAGGTCCCATGTTACACGGTGCAAGCATATTGCCAGGATATATTCATTCATTATACAAATAATATTATGTAGTTATTATTCTGAATAACCTGTCAATATGATTTGGGTAACGAAACGAAAAATTTTATTGTACATAGCTTGTGTAATACATAAAGTATTCAAAAAGGCTTTAGAGCTGTTATCGGGTTGTGTGCAGCCCCGGTGCTCTACGTGTTAGCGACTGTGTAAGGATCCTCTCAGTAGGACCGATACTCTCCCGTTCAGTTTGGCGCGAGATCCCGTACGTAGCGTACGCGGTCCTAACCACGCAGTTGTACGCATGAATATCGAAAATAAATAAGTTCTATAAAATTAATAATCAAAATCTTAATGATTATATCAAATAAATATTTCTATTAAATCCTAACAATTTAGGTGTTTTCGGACTTGCTGCTTGATTGCATAGTTTTTTAAGTAATCTGAAGTTTGAATTTGAGTTAAGTTTAGCCCATCAATTATGATTGTTTTGATATTAAGTGCCATATTTATAGCAGGTGAGTTCTCTTAAAAATTGTTTACATTTTAAAGTTTTTTCTATACCTATTTTTATATTATTTTAGAAGTTCTACGACCCTCTATAATAATAGGAGTAAATTATGTTTTTATGTGATGTAATTAATATGAAATATTTAGCATTAATTGTAATTATTTAAACAAATATGAAAGTGGCCTGGATGCATAAAGCAGGTGACCGAGCTCTGTGGCATACCTTGGGAGAGGCCTATGTCCTGCAACAGGATGATGAAAATAGGATAAAATACAAACAAACGTTAATACTTAATTTTTATTTTAAATGATATTAGGTAACTTGTAATTATTATAATAACTACTCACATTGCAAACGAGTAGCTGCCTATAATATGACACGCATATATTCGTAGTATTTTGCAACATCTTAAGATGAATTCAGAATTCAAATCATCATGTCATAATGTGTCTTATTAGAATCATGAAACCAATTTTTATAGCTCATCTAATTACAATTTATGGCAGCTATTAAATCACATCATGCCTCACACAGTAAGCTGCGTGTCAGTTAAACTTGACACCTGACAATGTAAACGTAAATTGGAATTTTAGTCATGAATTACTTATATACCTACTCCAGAATAAAACGCAGGGAAGGCAATCTCCATTAATTTACATTTCTCGGAGACTGTGAAATTTGCGCTCCATCAGCTTGTTATTTGTTCCGTACCTGACAAAGTAAAATTGGTATTTTGTTCTTATTATTTTCATAATCTAAGAAATAAAGAATACAATATCAAGTATTCAGTATACTCTACTGTATACTTGATATTGTATTCTTTATTTCTTAGATTTACTATGTAAAATGTACCTAACAAAACAAAGCAAACCATAATAATGTGACTGTCTGTAAGACAATCTTCAATCAATAATCTTTATCCAATAAAGTCTGATTATAATTTTCTTTATTGTATTTATTAATATGAAGTGTTTCTATAAAAACTGTGTTTGTAGTCAACTCTGGTCTGTCGACAGTAGGTTGGTACAGTGACTTCATCTTTTCTAACAAATTAACAATACTACTTGGAAGAGATGACAAGCAGCGTTAGCAGTTACTATGTTTCTTATTATTCCTTATGAGTGAGCATATTGTAGAGACATATAAAAAAGTAAGTAAGAATATCTAGAATCAAGAAGTACAGTCAGCATCAAAAGTCGATGACCATATTCAGATTTTCAAAATCACTGTACATTATATCACCCATAAATCGCTCAACAAGATAAGGCGCCAGTATTGAATGAACATCATTAAAGTTCAAAATTAACTGAACACTACTCATCAAAGGTCACTGAACACCATTTTGTCAAAAATTGCTGATCGTTATAATATCCGAAAACATCATAACATTCAGTTTTACAAAAGTCACTGAACAATATAAAATGCTTATTTTGGTTATCTAGTGTAATCACGGCAACGTCCAAAAATAACTTAACATCATAAATAACAAAAGTTACTGAACATTACTTTGTTTCGGATACGTAGCGTGTAAACTTATACTATCAAAAGTAGCTGAACTGCAAACTAAAAAAGTGCTCGTTACTATCTTCAGAGTTATAAATCCAATCTTGTCCTATACAAACTAAATCATGTAAAAAAAATTAAATGTATGTAAATTTCGAATTTAACTTTCCAAAATAATTCTGTTTGAATTTATACCATCGACATAATTAATGATTTTTTTAGTTCGATTGAATTGTAACCTTATTCGTAAAGCAATAAGACTCATTTCCAAAATCACGCAGATTCTCATCAAATTCATAACGTCGCTTAGTTTATGATTTTTATAGTTACTTATTAGATTCATTTTCAAAATTCACACAAATTCCGTTTTAATTGAATTCTTTGGGAAACATAGTTGTGGGTATTTGAAAAACTGTTTACCCTTGAATGTAAAAAGAATATTTCTACTTAATTATCACTTTGTATCGGATGTAGACCATTGCGGTTGCAATTATTTATCATCTATAAATATTGTATTAGTTATAAATAGCGCTTGAGTGACAAATGAACATTATAAATAAAGATGGTATAAATTCAAACAGAATTATTTTGGAAAGTTAAATTCGAAATTTACATACATTTAATTTTTTTTACATGATTTAGTTTGTATAGGACAAGATTGGATTTATAACTCTGAAGATAGTAACGAGCACTTTTTTAGTTTGCAGTTCAGCTACTTTTGATAGTATAAGTTTACACGCTACGTATCCGAAACAAAGTAATGTTTAGTAACTTTTGTTATTTATGATGTTAAGTTATTTTTGGACGTTGCCGTGATTACACTAGATAACCAAAATAAGCATTTTATATTGTTCAGTGACTTTTGTAAAACTGAATGTTATGATGTTTTCGGATATTATAACGATCAGCAATTTTTGACAAAATGGTGTTCAGTGACCTTTGATGAGTAGTGTTCAGTTAATTTTGAACTTTAATGATGTTCATTCAATACTGGCGCCTTATCTTGTTGAGCGATTTATGGGTGATATAATGTACAGTGATTTTGAAAATCTGAATATGGTCATCGACTTTTGATGCTGACTGTACCTATTAAAATTTTCCTACTGTGGTGTGCTGCAGAAAGTTACAAAACTGTCCATATACCTAATCATCTACACATTCCTCACATTTCCGTTAGTTTTATCGGTGCTCTAGTAATAAAACTAATATAGGCGTCGGTATTATGTTTGTTAGCACATTCGCTATTTATGACGTCTGTGGGCACTTTGCCGATTTTACTGAGCGTCAATCATTTTCATAAAATACCGGTTAGTGTAATTAATTGAAGCGCAACGACACGTTATGATTAGTGCGTAAAAATAATAGCTCTAACATAATACTAATAATAGTTTAACCCGCCAACAACCTACTATCTATGAAGCGACCTTCGACCTTCATTGTAATTCTGTAAACCATGATCAGAAACGCCGAAGGTAATGAAGATCGAACTATCTCCGATAAAATAATTTCAGTTTTAGAACCCGCAATAAAATGATTTAAATAAGAAAATAAATGGAGTAAGAAATAGATGCCTAAGTACCTATACCTGGGTATTAATAATACTTCTTACTCTAAATATTATAATACCTTTGTACTTATACTTCTATTTCTAATATAATTAGATACTTCAAGAGAATTTCTAGAATAACAGGAAGATGACACAGACAGTTATATAAATCAGCAACAACAATGACTTGGTTAATGTTGCTGTATCGATAAATCTCAATTATTTCCAAGCAATTACAAATTTCCGCATGAACAAATATATTTTGATACTTATACAAGTAGCTTCGTGGTACTGGTACCCCTGACACCCTTTAGTCAGACTTGAGTTGACCCGTAATCAAAATTCGACAACCTTTAAAAAATGAATAAATAGCATTTATAGAAGAATCATAATACCCCGTGTCTGGTGATCAAGCGCGTTGCAAGTACGTGAGAAGAAAACGAAACGAGTTTCCGAATGAAAATCTTCATAAATAATCGAGCGATTATTAATGACGATTCGATTGTTCTCTAAAGCTAGTTCTAAGTATTGTTAACCCAAATTTCTTTTATTTGACTTTTGAATACACATGAACACAGAAATGGATAATTAGGAACCTACCAACCTGACCTCCCTCTGAAAACTCTAAACAATCTAACAGTATGAGGTTACATCATAAAATTAACAATACACCTTTGTTGATTGCCTTTCAAAATTGCGTATCATAACTTTTTAACACGTTTCAAAGAATTTAAGAGTGTTGTTCTGTTACGCATACCAAAGAAACTCCACAGTTTATGTAGATATTAGCGTATATTCAAACTTTTGCGACTGATAACATAATGTAAGTCCTATTGTTAATCACGACCAATGCAAATTGGAACGCAACGAAACGTCGTAGTAAGCCAAAACTATGAATACATATTTTCTTGAATAATAATCTGTACGTGATTAAAACTGACCGGTGAGAGTTTTAACCACAAAACAATCGGTTAATTTATTTTCATAACGTTGTATCCAATATAACAATATTAATAGTGATTACTGACAAAAGTAATGGTAACGAGCTCACGATTTTTATGGCATTGATAAAATTAAACGTGAGGATGCCGAGTGGGGACGTCAGTAGAAATATTTTTAAGTTTACATTCCACGTTGACATAATTATCTAGTGTGTCAAAACAATCTAAAAATATATTTTCACAAGCTTATATTAATTATATTTCTGTAGATTTCAAAAACAGCATAAAGTAACCTTTGCTCACAGCTGTAGTTGAATATCTTCGCCCGACACGATATGAGTTGCGTAATCTCAAGGATGAGCCGACCAAATACTTATGCTACGATGATGGACAATCATTCAATTTACTATTCAATTTTCGTTATACCTATTTCTGTGATTTGACTAGGCATACAATGTCGATGAATGTTACTCTTACTATGCTAAAATTCAAACTAATAAGTATTTAAACTACGGATATACAGTTCGTGCCTTTGCTACCAAACTGTATTTAAACAGAACAACGGATGCTGTTAGAACTTTGAGCAAGGTTCCTCCATATAGAGGAAGCAGCTACAAAATGTCCATAGTACTGAGTACCGCATACACCAAGTATCTCAGCACGTTTGCTAGTTTGCACGCGCTGATATTGTCATTATTTAGGAGCTGAGGTATCTATTGTTTACTTCAATTTATTGCAGTCTACTGCTTGGATGTCCTCCAGTTCAGTGGTTGCAAAAAAAATGATCATGTTTTCGTGGAACGCGTATAGCTACGATTTAATCATAATTAATATGACGACAAAAATTATACGTCTAGTACAATAATTTGGGAAAATAAACCATTATTATTCTTCACATTATCAATTTATAACCTTAGTCATTTATATATAAACAGTATTTGGAGTTGGTACCAATCTGAAGTTTTGGATTATTTTACAATAAGACTTTCTAAAATCTTTTATACTTGTTTGTACCTATATAATAATATATTACTGTCATATACATACATAGTGTCTCTTGTTACAAAATCACTACTCAGCTTTTGACAAATCAATCTTGTTTTTGCGTCATTTATTTTCTGTTCAAAAGATTAGAATTAGAGTAAATTTAGTTCAAAAATTGTTAACATTTTTTCGTAACATTTTCTAATAAGTATTTTCAAACATAACATAACATCACGCCTGTATTCCCCGAAGAGGTAGGCAGAGGTGAACATATAGTACACCCACATTTCGCCAGTTATGTTGTAAGTCCCAATGTAACAGGGGGCGAGCCTATTGCCATCAACCGGGCACAAATCCAGACTCCGTGCTGCTACTGAGAATTACCTAATGGAAAACTCAGTAATAAGTATTTTAGTAGAGATGAAATAGGAAATTTAATAAAAAGCTGATTTAATTTGTTAACAGCCAATGCATTACTACCTCCCACATTATGTTCAATAGCATTCTGTTTAATTATCCTGATATTAAACCTTTCATTGTAAAGTGGGCAGGTACTTGTTTGTTTATAATACCTACCTATATTTTGGTCACGGACGTACTACAAATGGTTCAAAGAAATCAGTTCAGTAGATGTTCTTGCTAGTAAATCTCATTTGGTACACAAAATGTTTGTTTCAGTATTTGAGCTTGATTGATGAATTAATACAATGTAGGTAGTACATTGTATTAATTCATCAATATTAATGTTGTTAAACTAGTCGCTGGTCTGCAAAATGATCACCACCTCTATCTATGTAGATCACCTATTCACCTCTGCCATGTATATTGCACGAGCCATTTTACCGCCCCAATGGCTACATAGATGATATATGATGAGAAAGAATTATCTCTTCAGCTGCAAACTTTATTCAACTTTTAGACGTAATATGTGATTCTCGTTATTTGGCACATGACATGCAAAATATAGGTACTTAGTCGATCTAATTTTATGTCGCATTTTGTCATCAACGTCTAATAAGTTACTAATGACTGTTTTTATAAAAAATGCCGAGTCACCTCATATCCACATCTAGATTTTCCACTTTTTCACGTTAGAAACCTATTTTATAAACAGCACAGAATTGTATTACTATCACATAGCAGTTATTGATTTAAGACACATAATTTTATCGTTAATTAGGCCCACATTAGATAACATCTACTTATCACGGTCACATCACACAATAATTAGTGGATATCTAATACGTTATCATACATCTACATACACTACAACAATCACAGTATCGAATTCAAACTAAGAATTTACGCATCCAATGCAATGGATAGCTAGTATACTGCACTAATTCAAATTAGTTCTCATTTGCATGCATTTGTGATTGTTTTCATACATATTAATTGTACCGTTAAAACTGAATATTCAATGACAATCGCAATTCGCTTTTCAAGATTTGGTTCCGTGCTATAGATTACACCATTTGATGACTTTATGCATAAATGTATTTTATTTAATAAAAATAATTTTGACTACCCGATTAGCGCAGTGGCTAAGCGATTGGACTGCTGCGTTAGTGGTTGCAGGTTCGATTCTCGGACGGGACAAAAATTTGTGTTATCCGCAGATGTTTGTCCAGAGTCTGGGTGTTTGTGTATGTGATATGTCATGGTTGTGAAACGCACCCATGATACAGGAGAAAATCCTAGTGTGGGGCGACGTTTTAATTATTAAAAAAAAATTACCTACTGGCTAAGGAAAATTGCAATACATACCTTGATTTCCCGAAACTGTCTTTTGTTATCATTTTCTGACAGTGCCTGTTTAATTCACCAGCCTGCCTGTAGGTACTTACCTATATTGATGGGACCAGTCCCTAAAGGAGTGATGATAGATGGTAGAACGCGGTGAAGGTGAGAAACTTTTATTAATAATAGGATCTGTGACCTGGTGTTCCCACGTAAGCCTTTTAAAAGACCGGGTATCTTTCACATGGTTAATAGGCCGAGTAAAAAATTGAGATACAAATAATAATAACAACACATCATTAGTATAATCAGCACAACTACGACCTGGCTAAATGAGCTCCCGCCATGCCACGCCGCGCCGGTACACGCAGTGCCAAATTACATTAGCATACCACATGTGACGTGCAATCACGTATTTACATCGATTCAATTCGATACATGGATTTGGAAGAAAGACAACCAAATACAACGAACTGTGTCTCTAATTAGTGATTGATTAATAACAAAATTAAATTCTACCTAGTAGGTACCTGCTTAGGTGTTCTTATTTAGGCCTACAAGACTTAAGTAAAACATGTTTTTATTTAACAAGTAACAATGTACTAGTAGACATTTTACCTACAACATGATTTACACAAGACGAAGAGAGAAACATACGGAAAGAAGTTGAAACAATGATAAAGGTAGTACAGTACATCGAGATTTAATCTACTTTGGCCAACATTGTAAAGTAGAACTTCAATGATACGTAATCGTCGCGTTATAAATATTCATTTTTAAAAGGCCCGCAACTTTGTAGGCAGGAGGTACTGGAACCTAATCTGTAAAGTTTTTGCATAAGCTTAAAGGTTTAAAAAGAGATGACATTATCCAAAAGTAATTAGCCATTTTACTGAGTTGGTTTAATAAATTTACCTTTCAGTGTATCCTACATTTTAATTAGGCTTTTGCTCCGTAGATTTCTAGGAGTTGATAATAACTGGTTTCACGAAAACCTGGATATAATGGTAAATGAATAAATCGACACGAAGAAATGGAACCAAGGAGACGATTAAATTGTTAACTTATAAAAAATATTATCAAAAATCAAGTTACAGCAAACCGCAATTTCATGTAAAATTCAGCCCGCAATCTGAATAAAGAAGCTCGCTTGAAACCCACTCGCTAACAATAGACTTCCTCACAGCTTCATTCTTATGGACAGTGTATGTGGCAAGTGATATATTGTATCCGTTAAAATACTATGCGCCAACACACTTATTTTTAGATAATTATGTTTGCTAATTAATATGTTTTAACTGTCTTTTATTGGTTGAGGTTTTCCATACGCATACGCGCGGTACCTGTTTTAAAGATTTACTACAATCCAGCTGCTTAATAATATTATAAGAAAACACAGCAATTCATATAGCTCAGATAAAGGTTACTCTGAGAGCATACTCATATAGCAACAAAGCAAAAATAAACTACAAAAGAGAACCTTTATAGGTTATTATTACGGAGACCATGAAATTACGATCCATTTTATGTTATGGGTATTGGATTTACAGAGATTACTCATCATTTTAACTGAAAAGAATTTTCTTTTTGATGACTTAGAATGATATTATTAATTTGAACACATCAATCAGGTTTATGAATTTTAGGATATCTTTTTCTAAGTGTGTCGTTAGAAATCCATATAGTGCCGGTAAGAACACTAAACTATACGTAAGACTAGGACACTTGTCCTGTAGATTTCTAGATCACCAATGCGGCACCCAAACATCGTAGGCTCCCACATTATCTGTTCCTGGTGATTACACCAGTGGCTGGGTCGCAATAGGAGGTCACCCCAATGTTTCAATTTTATGTAAACCCAAGGTTGGTGAATACATAAAAGATAGCCAGTCGTCACCTCCGTCAATAGCATACGTCAGTATAAACTACTTCAGACACTTCAGTTAGTAGATTCTTTTGTTCCACCGAATAACAAGCTTTCCGAACCATATGCTAATAAGTTTCAGAAACGACTTCCTGAATGTATTTGAATTTCCATCAATTGTTCGAAGTTTATAGAGACAGAATTATGTTTTCAATAATTATGTTAATGCTTAACGTCTTTTTTGCTTTGACACATTGTAATACGCTATGTATTTCCTTTGTGTGGTACACTTACAGTACAAACATAAAAGAGAATCGCACATACAAAGGTATATAATCTTGACACCAAATATATGTATCTGCGAGTCAAAGATTTACTCTTCAATCTTTGTTCGTGACGCAACTGACTCTACAAATATTAGTTCAGTGCTAAAGCCGAGCCCTTTGGCACTAAAGAGGAAGCACTAAGTCAGTACGACTTTTATATCGTAGGTCACTCGACTAATATCCCATATCTTAAGAACAAATTCACAAAAATATAAAGTAATTTCAGTTTCAAAACGCGAACAACAGGAAATAACGTTTTCCCGTTGGATTGTTTACGTGATGGCTTTCACCGTTGGTTGCTGAAACTGTGTTTTCAAATCGTTCATAACAAAACAAGCAGGTCAAAGGTATAAATATGAAACTTATTCAAAGGTTTAGCCTGTTTATTCCTTTGAGTACAAAGTACCCATACAATTTATTGTTATATTGGTTAGGGGCTTGTTACCTCGTACCTATCGGCTTTAATAGGTCTGGTAATGGTATGCAATTATTTTTATTTGATATCTAAAACATTATTTCAGGTCATAAGTACCTACATATTTACAAAGAATCTTTGCAATTTGACGCCGTGTAATGTGTGCTGTATATTTCATGATTTAAATCTAAGTATGTACATAGGTCTATATTCTTTGATGAGAGTTATTTGCGAATTCAGAATTTCGGAAGTCAAATTTGAACAAAACGCAAATGGTAAAAAATGGTTTTAGGTAAGTCTTAACAATTTAATTGAGGTACAAGTAGAGAGTCTCCAGGAGTGACGATACCTAAGTACTTTTGGAATTCCCTTCGGGTCAACCTACTGTTTTCCTTGTTGACTGGCCAATCTCTACACCACGGCATGACCCATGATGATTAGAGCAATCAATAAAATCATTTAGGTATAGTCTATATCCTTGCGTTAACGCTCTTCACGACTTGTTTGAGCACGAAGCACGAACTTAGCCAGTCTTTGAGTTAGGATAACGCTCAGTTGAGTTTTAGATCTGGTTTTCGTCGTGCCATATAAGCAGTAAAGGAAATTGTACAGTCCGAATGGGAAACCGCTGAATTATGCTATATTATGTCGTAATGTATCCATCTGCTCCAATTGATTATTAAGAATACTCTCTCTCTTCCAAGCTACATATCCCACATGGTGGTGGGGTCAGCTTTTCTTACATTTTTCCTCCACTTCGCTCTATCCTGGACGTCGTCTTCGGTGACTTTGCACTCCTTCATGTCCTAACACTACACCTTCCTATCTGGTTTTGGGTCTTCCCCTAGGTCTGCGACCGGGGATGGAAAGCTGTAGTGCCAAATTCCCAACGTAGTCCGGGGGCCGTCTTCTCACGTGACCATACCATCGCAGCCTACTCTCCTGCAGCTTGTCAGCGATGTCCCGCACACCGAGGCTTCCTCGCACGTACTCGTTGCAGATTTTGTCGAGCCTGGTTACGCCGCACATCCAACTCAGCATCTTCATTTCAGCAACTTGAATGGTATGAACATTCTTCTTAGTAACCGCCCAGGTTTCGCTGCCATACATGAGGACTGGACGTATAATGGTCTTGTAGACAAGACCAGAAATGATGAAGAAGATGATTATTAAGAATACGAATATATCATATTTTAAAGATTGTATTTCTGTAGGTTTAGATGATTTTAATACAATCAACGTTTTTACGTGATTGTATTAGAAACATGTAAACTCTGAACGGGTTTAGACGATATTTGGCATACATTTCATTTACTGGATTGATATTGATACATAGGCACATCCTTCACGCTGACGAAGTCGCGGGTGAAACCTAGTGTAAAATAATTTGGTAGTTATTTAAAATAACTAAGATAGTAACTAGTCACATGATGATATTGAGAAAATCAATATCATTATGCCTTCTACTACCTACCTTCTACCTACCCAGTTATTCGATTAAAACTGCGTTCATAAAAAATAGTACCTATTATGTCAATGACAATTAATATAGGTTTCTGGTTCCGTGTTTTACATGCGAACGTAAAATGAATTTTCAGATTAAAAATTGTTAAAATTATTATTTTCGCATCCATAGTAATTAATTTTCTCTGAAATCGTACGTTTGTAATTAAACGCTAACATTCATGGACTAAATGTTCGTTTAAAAAAGAGAATCATGTTTGTAAATAAAGAAAATATATTTCAGAAACATAATAATAATATGTAGGCAAAGACTTACTTACTTTAAATTACTAGCCGATTAAAATTTTAACGCAAGCAATAAAAATCACAAAAGCAATCATATTTTTTTTATTCGCTAATAGAATCTGACAATTATATATTTTGTCTCTGCCTCCTTAGTTGTTAATATGGATAAAACTTCTTGAAGATCAGCCAAAACCAGACAAATAAATTATTTGAACTAGCCCTAACGGTAGGCAGGCGTGATCTTCTTAATCTGGAGTCTATTGTATCACAAAGCTTTTGTATAAATAATTGCTCATGAAAAATATAAGTGGTTATTTTCTAAAGAACTTGTAATATTCATTTGCAACTCGGTTAGGTTATTGTCAATTTTATGAAGTACAATTACTATTTATGAGATCATATCATAATGGAATTTAACAAGAATATAACATGCTTAATATAAATGCTGGCTTCGGTCCACTGCTAGCATATTATAACCTTATATGCACTCGACACCGCCCCTTTGTATTATACCAATTATTCATAGTTCTGTCTGAGCCGGCGTGGGGTATATCACGAGACATAAAAAATAATTCCAACGCTCCATCTCCTCCTTTGAATGTCGCAGAGGGCGTAATGGAAATATTATACTTAATGACACCTCGAGAACTGTGCTTCATAACGGTGTCAAGCTGACGACTTGTCACGTCCATACTTCTTCACATTCAGATAAACTTATTTTCCTGCATTTATTTGCTTTTACTAACTCTTCAAGGATTTTTCGGAAAGTACCTATAGCGTACATCTTAATTGCTTCATAATTCTGCATTCTGTAATTTCATTTTGTTTGAGCAATTATTTTTCTTTTCTATTGATTTCAAGATTTGAATCGAATAATAACATTAGGTATCTACTTGTGTACATCGATGACAAACAGATTTATTTATAAGGTTTAATTAGAAAGGTAAATCCGAGCTTTATCTGACGAATTAAGTAATCATCCACTTTGGACATTAAAGGAACACATTGTTACTGGGACAGTCGTACAAAAGATTGGTGTTTACGCTAAGTGCATAAAAAGTTATAGTCATGTTCACTGTGGCTAGCGTAGGTGTAATTTATAACTTATTTTGTTTTACGACGCGACGCTGCTTAGTCTTTATTTTTGTCGACCTCCGCTACCCAAATATTTTGGGATACCGCAAACCTTAAGTTAGACTGATTAGCAAAGTTTGTAGGATGGTCGGCAAGTTGCCTGAAAATATTAGGTTCTATTAAGCAATAAGGGGTCTCTCGTCTCGATGTGAAGTAATTACTAAGTCTTGAAAAATTTACTTTAAATTTAATTAATTTTAATCCATATAAGTCAAGTTTTAATACGTAGGTATAAAAAAAACAAAACTTGATTAAAAGCATGAGCTTTTTCTTAACTCCTTCAATTTAGCGGAATATGGCATTGTGTTGTATGTATTAGAGTAGAGAAACAAAGCATGTACACATATTACAGACAAAGATTACTTGTGTAACTTAGTATTCCGTGACACACTCGAGATGGCATGTCATAGGTTTCTTATTATACCGTCCGCATCGCCTATGATAGTGAAAAATGTTCATTTGGTGAGCTTCGGATAGCCGGAGTTATGGACAACGTGACAACAACACTTCAATTTCAAGACTAACTTGAAAATCTTATTACTCTCCTAGCGAACAACAAAATCAAGGTAACAAATACCAAATTGAAAATATCGTGAAAAAGTATTCTGTTACGTTGTTGTGTAAGTATTGTGTTCCGTTTACGATGTCTCGTAAAAAAACATTTCGGGAACGAAAGTCAAATGTAGCGTTTTTCAGCTTTATCCAAACCCGAAGGCAATATGTCTGTTAGAAAGATCATCTGGGGGATAAGCCGAGGGTTTACACCACATCGTATTTGAAGGGTGAAAGCATGTAGAAATATATACAAACAATTGCGTTCCGTATCGACTTGTTGACGTTTAGCACACGACTTGTTTTTTTTTAGTTTATTTAGTTTATAAAGGATGTTGAGAAAGTTGAGTTGCTGTCAGCGCAATAGCTGACAGCAACAAACTTTATCAAGTACATTTGCACAATATATACCTAATAGGTAGATACCTACTATTACCATTAGCTAATCGTAGGTATCTATACTATATGAATAAAGTAGTGCTAGGGCGTGGCCCAGAAGCCATGCGTTGATTTCGACAAAAATTGGGTATGAAAAATATTATGGTTTATCTACGGTAAAAAATACCTTAAAGCAAGTGTTTGTACTTATTTGATCTTATTCTTCATATCGTTTAGTTGATGAACAACCTTGTGTCAGACCGCGTAGGCCTCTGACATGGCTTTACATCACTGTCGGCGCATCATAAACGCACCGAGCAACCGCGGGGAACGCGAGGGGTCGCGGGGACCGAACCGGCTCCGCGCGAGCGCCGCGGCCAGCCCCGCCACCACTCGACCACTCGGCTCTCAGACGCGCTCCGCTACGGGCACTCTTTTGTTATACGGTCGCGTTAACTTTGTAGCAAACAATACAACCATATATACAGTCCACTGCTTTTAATTTATATTATCCCGATTGAGCCTATTCATTGGTCCATCGATCGCGAAATAATACCGGTTTTGCCGCGAGTAAACGCCGTCATCGTCATCGGTCGCCGTGCATGCCTGTGTGGACTTTGGCCGTTCGCGGACACCACGTGCCACGACCACGCCGATTGAAACAAAGGAGTCGTTCCCGAGGAAGCCTGCATTATCATCGTGGGAGCTGATGTCATTCTCTGGGAGTATTACTGTATTTGAGTGAGCCGTTCCAATTAGTATTTTATCTAATTTCTAATTTGCCAAAAATCGTTGTTTCTCCTTCCCATCTTCCAGTGTTTTCTATAGTTATACAATACTTATTAAGTGCTTGATGAAATACGCATAATTTTGTTGCAAAACACTCGGTCATTAGCACGAGGTAAACACGTGTTACGTAGTTGACCTTGATCCCTTTGTTCTCTAACGGACAGTTTTTTTTCTATTAAGCTCATTAGTGTTGTTACGATCAGCTGTGATTTTATATTTTTTACAATGCAGGCAGATAATTTAAAAACATTAATAAAGAAACGTAGTTCCATTAAGTCGAAGCTTACTATTTACAGCAACTATTTAAATTTAATAAAAAGCAGTTCCGACATATCTGAGTTGCAGCGTTTAGGTTTAGAAGAACGTTTTAATAAATTCCAAGCCCTACACACCGAATTTGATGCGTTTCAGACACAGATCGAAGTGCTTTCCGATGACGACGAGTCTTCGTTAGCTGAGCGTGAGGACTTTGACCGCCAGTTCTTTAACCTGGTGGCACTCACGCGCAGTCTGCTCGGTGTCTCGGCCAACGGTGCTGCGTCGGAGGCGTGCTTCAAAGATGCTGACTCAGGTGCACATGTTTCAAATAGGAATTCCTTTGTTCGTTTGCCTAAAATAGATTTGCCTCATTTCGATGGGAACTACCAATGCTGGCTTGAGTTTAGGGATACATTTGGGTCATTGATTCACGACAACACTAGCATAAGTGATATTAATAAATTCCACTACCTGCGAGCTTCACTCCAGGGAAACGCAGCGCTTATAATTAAGAATATTGACTTTAAAGCTGATCACTATACACTTGCGTGGGATTTATTGTGCGAACGTTATAATAATAACCGGCTTTTAGTGAAAAATCATCTCCAGGCTTTATTTGATAGTGAACCTATAGCACAAGAGTCAAGTGTTTCCATCAGAAACCTTGTTAATATAATTAATAAAAATATGAGGGCACTAACTACATTAAAAAGGCCTACACAATATTGGGATGACATTATTATTTACTTTATGGTTAAAAAATTAGACGTTGTAACAAGTCGTGACTGGGAAGAACATAGAAACAACACCTTTAAGGACGACCCAACTTTGATTCAATTTTGTTCCTTTTTAAGCAGGAAAGCGGACTGGTTAGAATCAGTGGAGTCGAATCATTTTCCTTTAGAAAGTCGTACTATCGTTGCCTTAAATTATAGTCACACTAACAAAACTGATTCGACACCTGCACAACACAATAAAAAATTAAATAACAGTAAATGTCCACTTTGCTCCCAAGCACATACTTTGTTTAAATGTGAGTCATTTAGGAAATTGTCAATCGAACAACGCATACAAAAGGCTAAAGATTATGATGTTTGTTTTAATTGCTTACGCCTTGGCCATAATGCAAAAAAATGCAGACTTTCACATTGCAAGTATTGCAAAATAAAGCACAACACGCTTTTACATTTAGATAATAACGAGCCCAAACTTGCTTCCAATCCTCTGTCTTCTGCCATGCCTTCTGCCTTGCTTTCCGCTTCACCTTCTTCAAACATTGTGCTATCAGCCAATTCTATGCAGCTTGCTACTTCTGCGCATGTTTTACTGTCCACAGCTATGGTGAACGTGACTAGCGTGACGGGTAAGAAGTATACAGCGCGCCTTCTGCTGGACAACGGCAGTACGGCCAACTTTATTACGCGGAGTTTATCGGAGAAGCTGGGTTTGTTACGACGCGGTACGAGCACCAAGGTAACGGGTATAAATAATTACACATCTACCAGTACACAGTCTTGCCACCTCTCGATAGAGTCATTATGCTGTGCCTTTACTGCAGATGTCGAGTGTCTTGTTTTGCCTGAAATCACAAAGGTCCTGCCGTCTTCATTCGTGCATGTTAGCCATGTCCCTATTCCTTCAGGTCTTATGTTAGCAGACCCGAACTTTAACGTTCCGTCGGTCGTAGACATCCTGGTAGGGGCCGAAGTTTTCTGGAATGTCTTAGGTAACCAAACGATAGATTTAGGGAAAAACCTACCTAAACTATGCGAGACCAAGTTAGGATGGTTAGTTTCAGGTAGTATTTCGCAAAAGTCATGTTTTTCCAATAATCATTTATGCCATCATTCCAATGTCACTCCCGACCTTACTCAATTTTGGGAGCTTGACAATGTTTCATCAAAACACTTACTCTCACTTGAAGAGCGATTGTGTGAGCAGTCTTTTGCTCAAACCACCACCCGTAACGAAGTTGGTGGATTTGTCGTGACAATGCCTTTAAAAGGGGATCCTAGTACATTAGGGCATTCTTTTAGCAATGCTAGGAATCGTTTTCTTTCCCTTGAACGGCGATTTAAACGCGATCCAGTATTTCATGACAAATACAACGAATTCATGAAGGAATATGAGCGCCTAGGTCATATGACATTAGACTCTGACTGTACTCCATCACTCGAACACTCCATGAAAACTTATTACATTCCACATCATGGAGTCATTCGCAGTTCTAGCACCACTACACAACTACGCGTAGTATTCGACGCATCAGCCGCTACCAGTTCGGGAATGTCACTTAATGATATTCAGATGGTCGGTCCCGTAGTTCAAGACGATCTGTTTTCCATTTTAACACGTTTTCGTCAGCATAGGTACGTGGTCACAGGTGACGTGGAAAAAATGTACAGGGCCATAGAAATAAATCCAAGTCAACGACCTCTTCAAAAAATAATATATAGATTCGAATCTTCTTCTCCTCTTAGGTCATACACGTTAAACACGGTTACCTATGGTACCGCTTCTGCACCCTATTTAGCCACTAAGTGTCTTGTGAGTTTGGCTGATAACATTGACGACATTCGCGTACAACGTGCTATACGACGTGACTTTTATGTTGATGACTTTCTCAGTGGAGGGGATACCATAGCTGAAACTGTTGACATTTCAAACAGGGTACATACGGTTCTATCATCTGCAAAATTTAACTTACGTAAATGGCGATCAAATAATCCTGTAATTCTTAAACATTTAACACTCAATAGTGACTTACATAATACATTACATTTTTCTGAACAAGGTCCAACCTCAACTCAATCTAAAACTTTGGGTCTTAACTGGGTTTGTGACACAGATTCACTTACTTATTCTATTAATATCACCCCCGCTACTAAAGTCACCAAACGTCATGTCCTTTCTGTTATCAGTCAGATCTTTGACCCACTAGGCCTCGTAGGTCCGTGCGTCGTCGAAGCAAAGATAATCATGCAGCGTCTATGGCTTGGTAATTATGACTGGGACGACGAAGTATGTCACGACATCAGACACCTTTGGTCTACATTCGAAAGTTCAATACCAGCTTTAAACGATTTAAAAATTCCTCGTTGGGTTTTGCGTGAAGGCTCTGTCACACACGAAGTACACGTTTTTACTGATGCGTCCGAGAGGGCGTATGGTGCTTGCGTGTATATTCGGTCTTTTGATGGCAGTGGATCGATAGGTGTACAGCTTTTAGTTTCCAAAAACCGAGTGGCGCCTATCAAACCTACTACAATACCGAGGCTTGAACTTTGTGGGGCTCTCTTAGGTGCAAGGCTGTGTACTAAGGTTCAGGAATCACTTACCATGCCCATTCATAAATGTAGATTCTGGAGTGACTCAACTATAGTCCTGGGTTGGCTCGGTAGTCCTTCCAATCAATTAAAACCTTTCGTTAGAAACAGAGTCAACGAAATACAGGAAATTACGTGTGGTCATACCTGGAGCTACGTACCGTCGAAGGACAACCCGGCGGATCTTGTTTCCCGTGGTCTTAGGGCTGACGTCATCAATGACGTACCTCTATGGTGGTCTGGACCCTCATTTTTGCAACGTAGTGAAAATGAGTGGCCCAACATGCCAAACTCCGGGAAAGATAGTCTGCCGGAAGTAGTGACTCACTTCATTAGTGGTGATAGTGATGATAGTAATCATTCATTAAATATCAATCATTTAGACGTACCGATTCATTCATCCATCATTCATGACTTATTAGTAAGGTATTCTAGCCTAACAAAAATTATAAATGTAGTAGCATATATACAAAGATTTATTTACAACATAAAAAATAATAATAGATTGTGTGGTAACTTTTCGACTACAGAACTTCAAACTTCATTGAATTTAATTATACATCATTCCCAGCTTGAAATGTTTCCTGACGAGTATAGTTTGTTGAAGTCTGGACAGAAATTACCACGCAAAAGTAGATTGCTTCCTCTGACACCGTTCATAGACGATCACAACCTTATTCGCGTGGGCGGGAGGCTCGATAACTCCCCCTACGATTTTAATGTGAAACATCCTATGGTTTTATGCAGTAAGCACATATTTACAAAGCTTATATTTCAAATGCAACATTTAAAGCTCGCACATGCAGGACCACAATTGTTATTGTCAAATATTCGACAAACATATTGGCCTCTAGGGGGTAGAAATTTGTCTAGGTTTGTCGTGAATAAATGTCTTAGATGTTTTAGACACAAGGCTCAGAACGTACAGCCTATAATGGGTCAATTACCCAGTTCACGGACTCATCTTGAATTCCCCTTTTTAAACTCTTACGTAGATTATGCTGGGCCAGTATTGGTGGCCAATCGCAAAGGCCGCGGATGCAAACTGACAAAATCCTATATGTGCATCTTTGTTTGTTCGGCAGTGAAAGCTGTACATTTGGAACTCGTTTCCGACCTCACTACGGAGGCTTACATGGCCGCTTTAAATCGTTTCGTGGCGCGTCGTGGCAAGCCTCGAAGCATCACGTCCGATAACGGGACTAATTTCGTAGGTGCATCAAATGAGATGTATAGGTTTTTACAATCATCAAATGTTGCATCTGAAATCGCGCAGCAGGGTATTGATTTCATTTTCACTCCTGCGTACAGCCCTCATTTTAATTCCTTGGCTGAAGCTGCTGTCAAATCTTGTAAGCATCACTTAAAAAGGTTACTGCATTTTACTCATTTTACATTTGAGGAGATGGCTACCTGCCTCACTCATATTGAGGCAGTCTTAAATTCACGCCCTCTTACTCCTCTTTCTTCGGACCCTAACGATTTTTCGGCACTCACTCCATTTCACTTTCTAATTGGACGGCCATTCTTATCGGTACCGCATCCTCAGGTGACTGAAGCCAACATCACGAGGCTGGATCGTTGGAAGAGAATCCAGTTCATCAGGCAGCATTTCTGGCAACGATTCCATAACGAATATACTTCTCTGCTGCAGGCGAAATCGAAGTGGTTTCATTCCAGAGGCGAAGTGCAGCCGGGGTCCTTAGTCCTGATCAAGGACAAAACAGCGCCACCTCTGCTCTGGTCCCTGGGCCGGGTCATACAGACCTATCCCGGCGTCGACGGGGTCACGAGAGTGGCAGAATTGAAGACGAAGAGGGGCACCATACGTCGTGCCTTCAACTGCATTTGCCCCCTTCCTGTCAGCAATTGAAGAGTTCCTTTCAACCCGGGGAATATGTCGGCGCATCATAAACGCACCGAGCAACCGCGGGGAACGCGAGGGGTCGCGGGGACCGAACCGGCTCCGCGCGAGCGCCGCGGCCAGCCCCGCCACCACTCGACCACTCGGCTCTCAGACGCGCTCCGCTACGGGCACTCTTTTGTTATACGGTCGCGTTAACTTTGTAGCAAACAATACAACCATATATACAGTCCACTGCTTTTAATTTATATTATCCCGATTGAGCCTATTCATCACTTTGAAAAATGTTTCAGGTGTGCCGGTTTCCTCACGATGTTTTCCTTCACTGGTTTTAGCAACTGGAAACTAATTTATAGTACGCACATGAATTCGAAAAGACATGTTTTGAGCTTGCGATCTTGGACTTAGCAATGCAACGGTCATACCACTCAGCTATCACTGCTTAAAAACTTATTAAATTGAAAATTATAATTATTATCAGTGTATTATATAAACCCATTATTTAAGTGTGTAGACGCAGATTATTAAACTGTGATATTAAATCACGATTTTATTTAGGTGAAATCTCTGTAGTCATTTAAGTTGACCTCAAAGTTACGGACACCAAAGTAAATGCTTTTATTCCGCGATCTCACCTTAATCATCCTTACCACTTCTGCTAGAGATGATCTATTACAGGCCCCAAATAACTACATAAATGAATATAGAAATAATATTGTCTACTTCCGATATTCCCTTTCAGACGGGCATTACGCAGATGGTTTATTGAGAATTCCTTCTATACCTACTATAAAATAATTCCTTCAATTTAAATTATATAAATAAATGCAAAAAAATTGCATATCATTAGGTACGATATGATTAAATTACGTTAAACTACTAGGTATGCTAGGTAGTAGGTACTATTGTAAGAACGTTTGTAAACTTAGAGATCTGCAATTAAATTTTTGAGTTTGACTATGACCATAGTCAAAATTAATTATATTTAGTTAAGCCAAGGAAACTAAACGAAAAGGAGCCTTTTCAGGAGGCTCTGACAACTGCTGAAACGGGTTCTAATTTAACTGTTAGGTATATGTACTATATCGACGTCAAGGTAACTTTTTTAATATTCAAGAATGCCTTCTGTTAGTTCTTACAATGCTATAGCCACAGAGGAGTGACGCGGGTATAAATTAGTATTAGTATGGTAAGCACCGACCTACTCGTACGGAGGTACACGTACGTACGTCATCTTACGGCTGTGTAAACCAATAAAAGTCGCCATATTCTTTTTCGGGTCCACGCGTTCCGCCGTTTATCGGTTTCTGGCAGATAATGTTCTTTACGGAATATTAATATTCATTCAATTTCGCATGTGGTATTTTATACATTTTAGATGTTTTTAGGAAATATCGCTTCTTACTACCCTTGTAGGCTGGTCATACTGTTCCATGGTAGGATTTCTATGTGACGTGTGCAACAGATAGGTGGTGTGTTCACATTGCAACGGTAAAGCACAAACTTTCATAGATACCAATTATAAATTCAATAACGCTATAAAAACAATGTATGAATCGAAAATAATTTTGTACTGCATTACTATTTTGAATACAGTTAAAGCAAATGAAAAGAATGTTTGACTGAAATTCTTCAACGCTACGAATTCACTGATCAAACGGTTAATATAAATACTAAACACTGAGTATTGAGCAGCAGTTTTCTTTCTTTTAAGTAGGTAGATACCTACTTTTGAAATGTGTGAATAGAAACGACGATAAAATAAATGAGAATGGCATTTACGGATAAAATGAATGTTAGATATCGTATGTCAAATTGGGAACCGCAAGTGAAATTATGTAGCGCTGGCAGGAAGGGGTTGCCAAATATTATTCCGAATCTGAAAATGAGAGCGAAATGAATCTTACTAATAAACGCGAAAGTTTGTGAGGATGGATTGATGGATGTTTGTTACATATCTTATACATCAATACTCAATAAGCACAATTTATAACGATACTAGTAATAGTTCGTATATACTAAGTATTAGTTAAATACCGGCACAGTTAGTGCGAAATGAATAAAGAAAATAATTAGTCTAAAAACATTCAGGAAAAGTAACAAATATATTGGGCCGTAAAAACTTTAATTTCATTGCTCTCGTTTTAAATCATATTTGATTTTGAGCTGAGCTTTTGATTTAAACGTTACAGCTTAACCAAGGATCATAAACATGATACTTTACTTGTTCACACAACCAAATGATTACAGTTTTTTGCCCCTCGCGCGTCGGTGCTAAATAATACACAGCGCTCGCATTAAATCCGCATTTTCTCGTTTTTATTTAACGTAGCTGCCATATGTACAACGACTGATAAAAGTGGATTACACCGCCCGCTCAGTCAGTGGTACTAAACATTTCCCGTGAGTCACATGTATATTATATACTGTTGAAGTACCTACCTACGTAGGTATACATATATATACTCTGTCTGGGGTTACCCTAAAGTTAAATATACATGGCATTTACCTCTTTAATATACAGACCAAATCAAATGATAACTAAATTCATTTCAATATATACAGTAAAAAAAATGTGACACGATGATTTTATATCGTCATCCATGAATCATGGACTCATGGTATATGAACTATTATATTTTCAATATGTTAGTAAGTATTATAGGGTTATAAAATATTATTCTCAGAAAAGGGACAATAATGCAGTATATTACTAAAGCCTGCTCTTAACAATTACTTCCTTTTACAAAGGAATACTTTGCCAACTATTTTCATATTATGTCCTAAGGGGACGGATGGCAATACAGGGAAACTATTTACTGCCAGCAAATATCATGATAACTTATTGTTTTAATATCAATTTATGATGTGATATTAGAAATTTTTTCTTTAATATCAAAATCTCTTTTTGTTAGCAGAATACTGGACAGTTTATGAACTTGCTACGTAAGTGAGATAATAAAGATCAAGTGATAAAAAAAATCTGTAGGCGACGAAAAACATCTACTGACAGTATGAAATGTAATTGTCTGCACATCATGACAGATGAATTGGAGACATTTGATCAGGGCGCGTCTCTAAAAAGGCTACGGATATCATGATGAACCTAGCTCTATATAAGTTATTATGCCTTATTTAAAAGAATTACTAAGGCTATGGCAGGAAAACTTTTCTCGTATAAATTAATCGTATATTTACTCCTTCGAAATTGCAGGCAGAGGTGATTTTCTTTAATAACCACATTCGCTTCTCATCATTGAATATTTGTATAGATAAGAAGCGATCCCATTGACATTCCTCATGCTTAAACTAGAGTCGTCGCCTCTCACAACTCGCACATTTCTGGCGATATTTAACATTGTAGCTTAATCTAGTAATCAATATTATGTACCATGCGAAATATACATACACATTTTTGCAAAAGTTCCATGTTTCGTTTAGTCATTTCAAATTGTAAATTCTATAATTTTCATATTATAGTTATTGTACCTAAGTGTTATTTCAGTCTGCACTTCTCGAATAAACAAATATGCGCGTGTTGTCGTGTGGATATAAGTATTTGGATTGACGCCAACTATGTTTGATTTTAATTTACGTATTAATATCAATATCATACAATGTTGTAGATATTTTTGTTGAGTTTTCACTAAATAAATATTTTTACGGGTAGGCTGACTCTGTCCTACTTCGAATCGGAATAGCTTAGGTAGAATTAATGTTTAAGGCAATTATTTATTTACTTTCACAATAATTATTATGAATTTTAGATCATGTTGCCCAAATATCTAAAACAGTATTTTTCACCTAATGTACTTTTTTATGTTCTGTAAATGGTTTATTCTATGGTGAGTAAAATATTCTAACAACTATATTTTTCCGCGAAATAAAGAGTCGTAGATTCTAGTATTTTACCTAAAAATATAACAAGAGCTTCTAAAGTGCAAACCCTTGTTTTTATACGTCACTACGCCGCTGCTGCTGCCCGCCAGCCACCCAAAGCCAGCAATATATTGAGGACCGAGAGGGCTACCGGGAACCCCCGCAACGAACGCCTTCCTAGTGCGGCGCTAACACGTCAGCCGGATGAAGAGGGCTTTACTAAGGTCGAGAGAAAGAAGAAAAGGCCTCTTCGTCACAACCTGTGTGGCACCGCACCGACAGAACATGTCCTGCGCCCCGCTGTTCCTGTGGCGCATGTGTATGTGTCCCGTCTCCACTTCACCACTAAGGCCTCCGACGTGATGGAGTACTTGGAGAAGAAAATGCAGGCCCGGTTTATGGTCGAGAAGTTGGAATCGCGCAACACGGTTAACTTCAACTCGTTTGTTGTACGCGTCCCGACCGATCGACTAGCGGCGATGCTGAAAGAGGAGCTGTGGCCGAAAGGGGTCATATTTAGAAAATTCCGCGGCCGCCGGCGTCCTCCGATTCTCGCAGAACTTGCGGCACACGTCGCGAAAACGTGACTTAGTTATAAGTTTATATTTTTGTATATATGTTAGTCTATAAGGTATATATAATATGGGCCTCTGTAAGCTTTGTTTTAGCATTGTTTTATATTGCCTGAAATAAATGATTATTATTATTATTATTATAACCACTGTTCATTGTATGTCGCGCAAGCTTTGTGAAACATTAATTTTATTTTTCAGTCTTTGAGTAGGTATGTAGGTACTCTTATATATTTATTTCTAAAACTAAACGGTAAACCTTTTCATATCATATGCGGTGGTACAAACTACAACAGTCATGTATTATGTAAAGTGAAATAATTCCCTATTGACCTAAACAGCTGTAGATCGTCCTGTAATGGTTCGTAAAGATCAGTGGACCGTCGTAAATATCACTTAGACACAGATAATGCAATTCTTTAAGCCAGTCAATATACTTAGGACCAACCCATTGTTAGACTTGATACTAACGACTCTGTCCAAACCATAATATGTAGGCTAAGTACTAACATTTACTGACAACTTATCTACTCAATCAGTCTCAAGCTCAATACAAAAACAGACCGTCCTTAATTAAATCAGGTCAGTTTCTTGGTTTACTTTGTTTTTTAAAAACAACATCAGCATCAGCAGTGCTAAAATAAATATTTTATTTGATCAATTTTATGGTTTAATCAGACTTTCTAATAATATGGTTACTTAGATATTATGTAGAAATAATAGCCCCGCGTAAGAAGCTAATCGAAGAAATCATTTGTTTTACTTGGCCTTAAAAAGTCAGAAGTAATAAAAACTTTTGGTCGTCATAAATAATACCAAGGTAGACCTAAATAATATTTACTTGTTAGCGGAATTAGTTAATTTAATATTCATTCATAATTTATTGTTTGTCAGCATTTTCCTCGTAGCCATCCAATTTAAAGTAGACTTCCTTTGTTTTAGCGAGAAAAAAATACCGTTAGGTTTTCTCTGTACCTATTCACTGTATTTTTCTTGTATGTAAAACTTACACGCTTCGGGCATTGCCGGGTTTTATTATTGTATAGTTGTATAATAGAGTTTGTTCAAAAAAAATCTATAATTGCGAACATTCTTTGTCCTTACAAGTACTTACACACAATACTTCTCTGCAACTTTCAAGAGAAAATAATTCTGGTAACGTAAAAGTGAATAATACGATAGTTTTTAAAGTGCATTAATTTAGAATTCGAAGTACGAAAAGTTTACAATAGTGATAGAACTACATGTTTATTACTGGTGGATACCGCCTTTAGTTTTAAAACGAAACATTAAAACTGACACTGAAGCGAAATGTGAAAACGAAAAGTGGACCGTTGCAAATCTACGTTGAGTATAAGCATCGTATAATGTACCTTGGTATTGAGTACATGCCTAATAAAGACTATAATAAAATTGAATACTTGACAGGCGAAGTCATTCCTTCTTTCCTGTGGTGATCTAAATACCACCTTACGAAAAAATACAGTTTTTATTAATTTTACCTAAACTTCCGTTCAACTACCCAGAATTGTATGGAAAGGAATATATTAGTTTTCTCAGAATATATGACTTCGTTGAAACGCATACCTCTATAGAAGTTGCAAATAAAATTGTAATTTCACAACATTCTTAGGGGAAATAATTTATTGTCTCTACTATCTAATATAACATTTTAATCGACAATCGGGTGCGAGTGGAGCACTTTTTTGAGCGATAGTATTTCAATCAAAGTCTGTCTACAACACGGTATGAGTCAGTTATAATTATGTAACGTTTCGACAGGCCAAGGTCAATAATTAATCAATTTAAATCAAAACTAGAATCAGCCCATGACTTCGTCTGCGTGAAAAATTATTTCGTGTTTTTCCGGATTGAAAATAGCCTAAGTCCACCCTAAAGGTCCATCTAAATATTGGAGTAAGAATTGTTTCGAAGATACCCCTTACATACGAAAATATAACCTTTTTATTAGGTAGGTATATGTATTAGTATAGCTTATAGACTTTTATAGAAGTACCTATAGATATTAATTTACATCATATCAGTTTATAGCAATCAACTATCGGACTTAGAATAGGTAGGTGCACGTGTACTTACCTTAATACTTGGCTACATGTCCTCTAACTGCCACCCACCTCCCTGTGAAGCCTGAGGGCGACCCACCTTTCGCAGTCTGCTTCGTGGCTTCTATTCAAGTACTCGACTCTGGCTTTACTAATAGTCTTAAAATATTGTCAATTGTATTTTTACTGACCGATTTTCTTTCATAAAATTCAGATATTTATAATATAAAATAATAAGCAAGTACTAAAAATACCGACGGAAAAAGTTAACGCGATTTCGAGTATCTTTCTGCTACACTTGGATATGTTATTATTGTTAAAATATGAACCTATTTACACAATGGGACCATTGTGAGGCAGATCTTGAAGTCAAGTTTATTCCATTCCTTTGTTACATACTTAAGAACGAGTCAGTTGTGATTCTAACACATTTCCTCAGGATCTTTATGTAAATTTTTCTTTGGAAAACTTATTCACAACGAATACTTTACGCATTTTATGAATAAATAACTAAGTCTGCTTTCATTTCTTTATTGTTATAAAACATGACTGGTGATAGATACATTTCAAAAAACTTATTTTGGTCAAATTACATTTACTGACATACCAACTTCAGCCCGGTCTTGTAAAATTGTGCGTAACTAATATAGGTAAGTTAATAATTACAAGCGTAGTGCCTTATTATAATATCTAATGGTACAATTAGTGTAGCGCTTAGTTTCCTTCGCGGCCCAGTAGCGCCCTGGATCTTTGCCCTGACTTACACGGGATACATAATTAATGATAGGGTGTTCGCACTTAGTCTGATGCGTGAGAAATAGCTTCTCTTCTTCAAGCTAGCAGAAATAATCTAAGTGCATGGTAACGGTAAGATTTTTAAGTGTGCAGTATCACGCCCGTTTACTCAGGATTACGTAGAGGCATCAAACATTGCTCCAACATAATTATGGCTATCGATTTGATTAGATCCATTGTAATTTGTAGGTAATAGCGACACTTCCATATCGATGTCACTAAGTTATCACCACTAAGTTACCAGGCAACAAAATGACTAGTAATTGCCCTTTCTTTTTTCTTCCTCTTATTTCTTGTAACAGACATGAAAATGAAAAACATCCAGTCTATTAAATAGTCAGACTGTTTGTTTGAATATAAACAGTTTATTTAATCAGTAATTAGTTAATTACAGATTAAATAAACTGTTTGGACACAGACCTACCTAGTCTGCGAATAACCAACCCACAGATTTTAATTAGTCAGGACGCTAATTGTGTCAACTGATTCGAATATTGCCTTGTTACTGTGCCTAGAAAACCTAAACCAACAGAATAGTGGCAGGTGATAATATATATTTAAAAGACGATGATTTGTTCTCAGGTGGAGGAGGGGCGCAGCTGGGTGAGACTGAAAACTGCGATGCAGGGGACTTGAATATGTGTGTGGAATTAATTCCACGCACGCCTGTCGGCCTGCCTAGGAACAGACACGAGCTAGACGCGCACTGCCAGTGTGTAATCATATACCATATATATTTAGAATGCTAAGCTATGAAGTTCGCTGCTAGATTGAAACGCAAAATAACAAATACGAAACGTGCTATGTCATCATCCAGCACTTTCATTAATGACGTTCGTTATAATTCATAATTTTATAATACAATTAGGGTAGACCGGTACAGCGACAGCATCTATATCAAGCTTTGTTTTATAAATATTTATAGACTACGAACTAATGTATATGGCTATTGCTTATAGGTATACACAACACATACAATAATAGTTAAATATAAAAACTTAATAAATCGTTTTACATTTACCATCTAAATATTTGAGGCTTCAAGCATCGTGTATAAGCAAACATATCATATTAAAATCTGGTATCGGCTACTAACCTTGCATAACCCACATCAAAATAAAAACTCCTTTATGCCCTAAAACCCTCTCTGCGCAATATGAAATGTGAGATTTGTGGCAAGGCCGCTCACCCCGGCTCCGCGCGTTTGTCCTTTCATCCAACTAATGTCATGTTATGTTTCTAATGGTAAGACCTCGGTTGTATTAATCCGGTAAGAGTGCTCGTAAGCAGGGCTGTTATGGATCAACGCGCAAGTAACGAGGCGTAAACATATGTAGCCAAGGTGTGCTAGCAATGAAAATCATTTGTACCTACTTGTCACCAGTTGTAATGAAAACATCACTGGCAATATAAAACTCATTATTCATTCATAAATAAGTTGAATTTGACCAAAAACGCATGCGACTACTTAAGTGATAGGTCACTCAATAGATTGATTATAACAACCACAACAAGTGATGCATATTTTTTCAATAATATCTAAACTGTTGGCAGAGCTACGCTTCGTCCGAAATGTAAACAGTTCGCGCTGTAGTCAGTGAGGTTACCGCGTTATGTTTTGTTAATGGTACCATTGGGATTGAGCAAAAATATTTACCTCAGTAATTGACTATAAACTTTCCGGCTTTTGTGGAACTCGAGGGGTGAGATTTTTGAAAGGCTTCTAACTATGCAAGCGAACCATAAACGCAACGGTATCTCTTTGCTAAGTACCGGAAGGCAGGAATCCTACGTATACTAACATGAAACATTCTAACTTCTAACCAAATATTAGTGCAAGCCCGTAGGTATTAGTTAAATTATTATTACGTGTGGAACTTACCAACATACACCTAACTTTCCGATATAGGTAGGTCTTCCGACGTGGATTTCACTAGATAGATACTAGCTGGCGCAATATTAAGCGATTTAACTTATAAGATATTTCGAACTAACATGAAATGTAAATTAATCTTCTCCTGCACAATAAGAATGTTGTGAAATGGGGATATAATAATGTAAGTAGGTACTTGTCAGAAGGCGTCGACCTCACGATGAGAGTGATAAAACACATACATTATCAAACTCTGGACTTAAAACCATATAAATATACATAGACATAATGGCTGTTGTTAGTTAAAAGTCCCAAAACAATATTAACACGAATAATGTAGTTGTGACTAAATTTAGACTGCATGAGCAAATAATATATAATTTTAAAGTTTCAACATTTATTTTTGTTGTTGGTTATAATTTTTTTTTAGGATACAAACGTTTTTTTCTTTTTATATCTTATAGTCGTAGTTTCTGATTTGTACAGGGATATGGAAAAGTAGTCAAGTCATTAATTTAGATAAATCTACTACTTTGAGGTTTCATAGAACTTAAAGAGTATCTAGGGGCTCGTGGGCAAATAACAGCCGCACGGCTCGATCGATCAACGTTGAGCTATGCATGGCGTGGTCGGGTTGTGGTCCATTTGAAGCTTGTCCCGTCATCCCTTTCTAAGTTTTAAGCCATGTTGTTTTTTGATGTTTTGTAGGGAGCATAATATACTGTCGTGGTTTTCGCACAGAGATCATCAAAGTGGATGTGCACAGCAGGATGTGGCCAGGCTAATTATATTTTAAGTTGGCGGCTTTGTACCAGTATGCGCAGTTTATGGTTCGGTGTGCTATGTTACATTTCGTAAGCGGTGTGGTAAGTAGTAGTATTTACTGCCTTTAAGATAGAGTAAAATTGTTCTATTTGAGTGCAGTTTGTTCTCTCTCGCTAGACCAAGTCAAGTGGTCTAGGATTCGATGCCCAGGCAGGACAAAGTGTTATTGGTTTTTTATATTAGGTAGCAGCACGGTTTAATATTTATGCCCGGGTAATGACAATAAGCTCGCTCCCATGGAAGCAACACACCATGGGACATAACTAGCGAACTGTGGTACTAATACACCTCTACCTCTTGGGCAGTAGAGGCATTATGTTATTGTTCCCTTATGTTAATGTTATTTCCTTAGGGCCTATCAAACAGGCATGGTCTGCATGGACGCGTGGATCAAGCGCTGCCTACCCACGGACGGACAGAAGTTACTCCAGCAACAGATTGGTGGCGCACGCGCATTGATGCGTTTCTTGTGCACTAATGACACTGCCCTGCGTAGAGGTATGTATATTACAAAAATATTAAGAACAGTTTTAATAAGTTGGTGTGAATGTGTGTGCTTAATGTTTAAGTGCCAAATACCAGATAAGTACAATAAAATTCAAAGCAATATTTGCATGAATAATTTACGTTTCGTTAAGAAAACACAAAAATTGTACTTCTGAATCTTGTGAACAATTTTTAAACTGAAAATCAGCACAATTCTTAATTTAATTTCCAGTCTGATGACATGACAAAGATATAAATAAATTTTAAAATAAGTATTTAACTTGGCCGCGTTGCCAGTGAAATTATAAAAAAGTAAAAAGAAGTCCGTATTTATGTGGATTAATTAGGAAGAAAGTACAAACGCGCAATTTCCCAAAATATAGAGGATATTTTGGGAAATTGCGCGTTTGTACTTTCTCCCTAATTAATCTACATAAATAACCACTCGAAAGTACAACGAAGGGCCGTTTTTCAATCGTCAGTTAAATCATATTACAAGGATAAAATTGTCTTTTTGACAGTTAATGTATGGAAAATATGTCAAACGTCAAATTTATTCGACTGATTACAATAACCCGGCGATTAAAAATCAGCCCTACGAGAACGAAACTTGTCATGGTGCCTATCTACAGAAAATGTTACGAAGACAATCTTGTCAAATCACTTATCTAAACCAAACCAACGCGCAACGCTTTTCCAAGGTGTAGGTAATCTAAAATAAGCAACGGCCGCTGTCGATGAGAACACTAAAATCTCAATAACAAACGTCTATCAAAACAATAAAAGGTGGTGCCAAGTCAATTTGTATCGATTTTGTGTGAAAATACTTATTCTCTCTAAAGTTTCCACGTTGTTCAAGGTTACATATACACACAAACAGTTATATCGGTTTATAAAGGTCCTTAATTTTGAACTAAACAAAATTTAATATTTTTTATCTGATTTCAAACTATTGTATCATATTTTCGTTAGCCTGATATCTGCGGGATCGAGGCACGGAGACAGAAGATAAACTTGAACTGAGCGATTTCAAGTTCATCTACTGCCTCCGTGCTGCTGCCAATATCTTGTACCAGTTTTAACCCCCTAAAGTAGAAGGGCGTCTCAAGTTGTAAGAATTTATCATATAAAGCACCGTCTGTTTTATAGGAACCCTGTGGTTGTATTACCTTCATATTGTATCTACACCAATCATAATATTTATCAACGCGGTAACATTTTAAAACTGTTGTGCAGAATTCCTCAAGGAGCCAACATGTTGGGGTCGAGTGTCCCCCGATTGGACCCGATGTGTTGACGAGTTGCAAGTCGCCGTGCGAGAGAACACCGAACGCGCTCAACAGCTCACATATTTCAACAGAAATGCAGAACTATGCTGGTACTTTAAAAAAAATGTCCTTACATTATATGCTTTAATTTGACGCTTTCTCCTCTGGGAATTGACTTGATTTGTGATGTTTATGTCATGTTTGTTGTCGAGTGATACGATCCCACGTAAGACACATGTAATACTGTAATCGTTGGAGATTCATTCAACACGGATTTCAGTCTCGTGGTTACAGTAGACCTATGCACTATGCAGTCGGCTCAGGCTTAAAAACTATGGTTATTCTTCCGTCACAAAGAGAAGAAACTATAGATTACATGTTTGCTTTACTGCCTACATAAATGATTATGTTTGTGTTAAAATAATGACTAGGTCTTTTGGTACTCCTGGATCACGGTGTAAGCTCACCAAGCATTCTACCAGCATTCTAATAACACGCCAAATATTTTTGCAACAAAACATATAAAAATGGCGTTTAGTATTAGCAACACCACTTCCTGTCTTTTCCCAGTTCGCTACACAAAACAATCACTGGAGTAACAGGAATAAAATACTACTTTATTTGTCATTTCCATTTTACGAGCGTTTCAATCAATATTTTCTGTTATAGGACTAAGTATAGCAGTATCGCAATACTTTTCCAAATAAGATTTCTACTCCCCAAATAACATCTTGGAAGTTTAAAAAGTAGTAGTAGTGGAGTAAATAGGGGCTGCTAGCGACAAACTTACCGCGCTGCCTTTTTACCATGAACTCTTAAAACCGGACAGTTTACGGTGCGGAAGCGAGACGCCGCAATACACTGCACATAGCGGTGTCTCGCTTCCACAAAGTAAGCTGTACTGTTTTAAGAGTTCATGGTAAAGAGGCAGCGCGGTAGGTTTGTAGCTACGAGCCCTTCTTTACTCCTGCATATATCTGTCTATAAAAGCAGACAGACGCATACCAACAGCAACGCCACTTAAAATATTTATTGGATAAGTGTCTGTTGACCACTTGTATGATAATGGTAACATTACGTACAAAATGCAATAGTTATAGTTACATAAACGTGGAAATAAAGAACAATATCCATAATACAATTGCTTTCTTTTGCAAATCAATATCAGACTGCTTTCGGACTTATCTAGTTTAAACTTTAAATATCTGAATGCTGTCATTCTCGCTGTTGATTCTATTGTGGCGATAACATTTTAGAAGAATCAATCCATTTTGCAAGCAAAAGGACAGTTTTACTGGCTTGTCGGAAAATATCCACAGTTAAGCTGTACAATCCATCATCTCTAAGAATCCAACTTGAAGGTCAGGGTTTGGTAACCGGATAAAACATCAGTATTTCTTTCAACAACAGTTACATTTTTTTAATTACATTGATGGAAATAGCTTTCTTTAAATAGGTTCTAATCATTTTCGTTGTATCTTCTCAATTGTAAACGCCTTATAATTATTAAACTTTAGTACGGTACTTAAGTAAATCGTAACATACGGTATTACGATTTTCAGCGCACGAGATGACTTTATAACATGCGTGGCGAATGCGGGTCGGTCGTGTTCTATCACGGCGAGCACGCTGCTCCGGCGCATGGCGTGGGTGCTTGCGCAAGACATAGCCGCCTGTAACCAGCAGCCGCGGGCCTACTGCGCAGCGCCACCACCGCCAATCACAGCACCGCTCCTCACCGCTATATACGGAGTCCTTTTTTATCCACCCCGTTTGTAATAAGTTATACTTAATTTTTTTTAACATTTTGAAATCGTTTTTTACAAAGACAGATAAATATTAATAGATTCATAGCGCTCGTGATTTTGCAACAGAGTATCCTAATTGTAGCTGTATCCTAAACATCAGTGCAGGTAGCGGTAGTCTGCAAGACAGCTGCCAAAAAATAAACAAATAAAATTACATTCTATTAATAAATTATAGGGTTGGACTGCTTCATGAATGTATATTTAACTTATCCCTGGCTCAGTTGGTTAGAGCAGCGCCACGGATCGGCGAAGGTCGCGGGTTCGAATCCCGCTCGTGTCCATCATTTTTCAAATTTCCTTTATCAATTTATTATCCCCTAGTTTTTGCAACAATCTTTTAGAGCCTACTTAACCTATCATTATAATTAAATATACAATGAAAACCTGTGCATATTTAAAAACCAACACTGTTGCGGTATGCTTTCACGATTTTTCTATTAAAAGTTTCAGTATTTCAGGAAAATGTTGCAGATGATTCGTTTTACTCAGTAAAGCATCCGGGAGGGATGGAGGACGGATCCGTTCTATTCACAATATATTTTTGAAATATAATTTCTTTTCCGGTTCAAATTCTATGTACCTACCCAGTACAGCTCGTATCGTAGTTGGAATTAGTTTAGAGTATTTATAATAGAATCTGCTTTACACTGTTACAGTGTGAAGATGTATATTTCTTGGAGGAGTTATTAGAGTTTTCAGAACACTCGGTATCCATAAAAATTAAATATTTATTTAAATATCAACTGGGTATTCTCTATGCAGCATACCAAAAGAAAGGATTTTAACAAATTGATATTAGACTACAATTGCATGAAAAACCTACGTTATTATTAGGAGATTCTCATGGCACATTAGACCAACCAAATCTTTAGGGATAACTTAAGACAACTTTGTAAGTAGTTTACAAAATGTAATTTTCAAAGTCCTAAGTACAAATCAGAAAGTTACCTGTTAACGAAATCCCAATTTATTTCAAGCTAGTCTTGAATGTGATTTTAGATATAGGAGTTCGTTATTTACCTAGTTCTTATTGTTTTTGTAAATCCTTAGGTATTAGATAGAAAAGCTCGCACACATATTGCGTTTAGCGCCCTTTGAAACTTTTACTAATAGTATTCGGAATTGATATAAAAATCTTTTGAATCTTTTATTATTATTATTTATTTTATACGAGTACCTATATGTAATGTTTATTTTATAGAACCTTGTCCAATGTAAGTTTGTTAATAAATACTTCTCGTTCTGTTGAGTGGGTAAGCATCCTTTGTTTGCTTTTCTCTTCGCGGATGTGTAAAGATAATTAAATATCGTACAATAAGTTCTTCTGTTCGGGTGAGGGTATTTTATAATGAAAGGATCTTAAGAGCACTTACATCATTTATTTCTCTGAACAGAGAAACGTATTGTACTGGCCTATTGTTTGCAGTGGTTGCAGACTGGTTAGTATAGCTAGCAGATCGCATGATCGAAAATTGTGTGTCGCAATCGTGTGGCCTAACATGTGCCGCAAGCTTCAACAGATTTTTAAAAATGTCATATATAATTGTTAGAAATGGTCAGTCACCAATAGAGACCAATGAAGGGCATTAGGAATAGCTTTTGTCAAACAGATATTTATATTGGTTAAATTATTAGTAGATAGAAAATAAATAATGTGAACATAAAAAACATTTTGTAATGCGAAGAGGAAAATAATTTGTCATGTTAATATACAAAAAATAAATGTGATTAAATAATAAACTCGTTTTTCTTCTAATTGCCTTGTCTTACCCATTACTCCAGGTACTTATAAATTTATAATATGATTAATCTACCGCATCGATGCACGATCCCAGCAACCAAAATGTAGATCATTGGTAAGTATTAATTTGCAGACAAAGGGAAGCAAAATGCTCGTAAATACCTATGTTTTTGTTATTATTTATGTTATTACAATCACTGCAGGCGTATCGACATTAATTTAGAAGCGCATATCCTGGTCTCTATTAAATCCAGTTTCTTCACATAATTTTATTCATATATGTACACTTCTGTCAGCGGTCTATTTTCTTGCATTATAGAATTGCTGTCCTCAACGCCAAAGGAGCTATTTACTTCATTTACATATTATTTATAATATCAAATATTGCCGCGGGCATCTTAATTGGCGACGGTATTCTTAGGCTCGTAGCGGTAAAAAATATGTTTTAATCTTTTAGTTTCAGTGCTAATCACACAGTTATCATTAAACCTCTGTACAAATCTCAAAACAAACGAAATATATGTCATATCTAGTTATTTTGTAACAAAACTTGGGACAGGCATTTGGAAAAAATGAAACGATATTTTAGAGAACCAATATTCGATTTCGGAATTGAATTGAATGTAAAAACAATACCCTGGCGTTCCAATATTGTGCTTGATTAAATATTGTAATAGTTTCAATACCGAGTTATACCTGTCATAAACTTTTTCAAGTTAAAGTTCGATAGAAACAGAAAATACTAAACTGTTTTGATCGACCGAAAATCATAGGTTATTCGAGTTTATCATTCTTTGTTCACGTATTTCGTCGTTGATGACGCAGCCAATCTCAATCGAATGCCAGTCATTGTGATGAATGCTTAGCTTTCGATTCACGCTCACGTCACCCGTTGATTCATACCGAGCTTGACAGGGGAGGAAACATTTGATGTCGCATATTTTCCATTTTCCTTAACGGAGCACATCAATGTAAATATTATTGACTTGCATTTCTAAACAGTGTCAAAACAAATAGGTCAAAATACTAGGATACCATATTTATTTTTACGCAAAACAGCTCCCATAAGAAGAGTTGAGTTACAAGTTTGATTCATTTGTCAAACTACTATAATCTTCTCATGGAACTTAACCCTATTATTTTACTACGCCTATACATCGCTATAATATACCTGCGTAAACGGAATCAACTAAATAAAATGCACCTATTTTTCACACTCAACAAAAATAATAGCTGTAGTACCTAATCTTCTTACACAACGGCATTCTCGGTTACCTATTTCCTACAACAAACGACTCCTGTTTAATTAACTCTAACTTTGTACAATTGAAAGAAATGAGCCTCAATTCGTTTCAATAACTAACACGCGTATTTATTTGAATTCTAGTATTCACGCGCCATTTAGACGCATTTGCTCTAGCTAAGTTAGGTAAACTTCATTATTTAAATAACTTACTTCAAATAAATTCTAGTCGGTTTTCTCGTTTTTCAGCTACCTTTCCACGACACTCTAAAGCCACTTCATGCATACCATTTCAAACTGTATTTGTAATAACAAGTTATAACAATTTCTACTGTAAATATATCCAGCAGTAAAACAAACCAATTCAAAGTTTGAGTTTGTAGTTTGAACAACTGCCGCTGTTGAGACATTAATGCTTGTCGTCATTTAGATTTACACAATTAATTAAGGAGATTTGAGTTTGATTAATGCCAAACGCAAAGTTAGTAACGACCGATCAAAACTTTCATTATTCAGGTAAATCTTATAATCTTCTGTGAATAACGGTTGAAAGTAATTGGTTATTCCCGGTTAAGAGATAATAATTTGATTACTCAGCCAATCTTCGGTTACAGCATAATTTGCATAAAATCGCTTGTCCTTTTCAAATAATTCGTGTTTAAAAACAAAGAGTTTACTAAATATTTATTAACTAACATCAAAATAATTGTTTTTTTAAATAAAATAATTTGGATCAGGTAAAATATTCATTTTAAATGAACATTTATACTACAGATCCTTTCCCGTATTTCGTCAAAACTTTGCCTTTTTGTCAATAGTTCATTTTTAAACAATTTATGTGAAAATACGTCTAAGTAATAATAACATACCTAAATTAAATGAGAGAGATCCTATACTATCAATCCTTATTTTAAGTTGCACACATCCACGACCGACAACTAATATTGGGTACCTATCAATCGTAATAACTGTAAAGAAACAAGCTAATTGGCAATGAATACAAGGAAAAAGTGCGGAGTATCGGAGATCCGATGAGTATATAAGGCAATCAGCATCTTTTGCCCACTTGTCAGACTGATTCTGTTAGTAAGACGCGAATCAAGGGTTTTAGAAGGATCATGACATCCCTACAGTTGAATATCATGTTACAAATCCCAATAGAATATCTTCTTCATAATAATATAATCAAGAGGCAATATTGAGACGTTTTAGCACGGAACTTAAATGTATGTTGCTAATTAATCATGGTACTTTTTTCACGAGACGATAGTAAGGCGACTTTAGAAGCTCAAAAGCATGGTATAATAATATACTGTATATAAAAGATGATATAGACAAACTAACACTTATAGCGAATAATGAAATATTTAACTTATCTCTGCAAAATAGTTTTAGCCTACTACAGGATACCCACCAAGAAGACGTAGAGAATCAATACAACAGCATTAAACAAGCTATCAAAATTGCCAGTTCTAAAATTAAATGCATCCGGAAAAAACAGAAGAAGCTTACCTCCCACACACTCAATCTTATAGATAACCGTCAGCAATTACCTTTTCAATCAGCACATTATAAAGAAATAGATCGAAATGTAAAGAGGAGCATCCGAAAAGATATCCGAAACTACAACACACAACTCATACATGCAGCTTTAACTAATAACAGATCGCTTAGGTCGGCCATGCGCGGTATGGATATAGGTCGACCCTTAATTACCCACCTAATTGACAGAAATGGTGTGAAGCAAGGTGATAAGGCCAAAGTCCTAGAATTATGCACACAGTACTATTCGTCTCTGTATTCCGAGGAATTACCCCCCCAGCTTGGAACTGAAGTTTATTCATGTCCAAACGATTTTCCAATGATAAGAGAAATAGAAGTCCATCAAGCTATTAGTCGCATGAAATACAATCGAAGTCCAGGAGCAGACGGCATCACCACCGAGTCACTTAGAGCCGGTGAAAGCATTCTTATACCTCATATTTGCAACTTCTTCAACACAATATTTAAAACAGGTAAATTCCCAAGTAACTTCTGCCACTCAAATATAATTCTGCTTCACAAAAAAGGAGATAAATCCAACATTGACAACTACCGTCCTATAAGCCTTGTCTCACACCTTTACAAGATCTTCATCAAGATAGTGGAAAATCGTATATCCGGCCAACTGGATCTCCATCAACCTCCTGAACAAGCAGGTTTCCGCCGCGGACTTTCCACCACCGACCATCTGCATTCTCTAAACCAAATCCTAGAAAAACATCAGGAATTTAACTTACCACTATATCTCGCGTTTGTGGACTATTCTAAAGCATTTGATAGTCTTTCACATACAGCCATATTTGATGCCCTCCACAAACAACAAATAGATCCACTTTATATACACCTCCTTCAGAATATTTACTAATACTAAACACTGAGTATTGAGCAGCAGTTTTCTTTCTTTTAAGTAGGTAGATACCTACTTTTGAAATGTGTGAATAGAAACGACGATAAAATAAATGAGAATGGCATTTACGGATAAAATGAATGTTAGATATCGTATGTCAAATTGGGAACCGCAAGTGAAATTATGTAGCGCTGGCAGGAAGGGGTTGCCAAATATTATTCCGAATCTGAAAATGAGAGCGAAATGAATCTTACTAATAAACGCGAAAGTTTGTGAGGATGGATTGATGGATGTTTGTTACATATCTTATACATCAATACTCAATAAGCACAATTTATAACGATACTAGTAATAGTTCGTATATACTAAGTATTAGTTAAATACCGGCACAGTTAGTGCGAAATGAATAAAGAAAATAATTAGTCTAAAAACATTCAGGAAAAGTAACAAATATATTGGGCCGTAAAAACTTTAATTTCATTGCTCTCGTTTTAAATCATATTTGATTTTGAGCTGAGCTTTTGATTTAAACGTTACAGCTTAACCAAGGATCATAAACATGATACTTTACTTGTTCACACAACCAAATGATTACAGTTTTTTGCCCCTCGCGCGTCGGTGCTAAATAATACACAGCGCTCGCATTAAATCCGCATTTTCTCGTTTTTATTTAACGTAGCTGCCATATGTACAACGACTGATAAAAGTGGATTACACCGCCCGCTCAGTCAGTGGTACTAAACATTTCCCGTGAGTCACATGTATATTATATACTGTTGAAGTACCTACCTACGTAGGTATACATATATATACTCTGTCTGGGGTTACCCTAAAGTTAAATATACATGGCATTTACCTCTTTAATATACAGACCAAATCAAATGATAACTAAATTCATTTCAATATATACAGTAAAAAAAATGTGACACGATGATTTTATATCGTCATCCATGAATCATGGACTCATGGTATATGAACTATTATATTTTCAATATGTTAGTAAGTATTATAGGGTTATAAAATATTATTCTCAGAAAAGGGACAATAATGCAGTATATTACTAAAGCCTGCTCTTAACAATTACTTCCTTTTACAAAGGAATACTTTGCCAACTATTTTCATATTATGTCCTAAGGGGACGGATGGCAATACAGGGAAACTATTTACTGCCAGCAAATATCATGATAACTTATTGTTTTAATATCAATTTATGATGTGATATTAGAAATTTTTTCTTTAATATCAAAATCTCTTTTTGTTAGCAGAATACTGGACAGTTTATGAACTTGCTACGTAAGTGAGATAATAAAGATCAAGTGATAAAAAAAATCTGTAGGCGACGAAAAACATCTACTGACAGTATGAAATGTAATTGTCTGCACATCATGACAGATGAATTGGAGACATTTGATCAGGGCGCGTCTCTAAAAAGGCTACGGATATCATGATGAACCTAGCTCTATATAAGTTATTATGCCTTATTTAAAAGAATTACTAAGGCTATGGCAGGAAAACTTTTCTCGTATAAATTAATCGTATATTTACTCCTTCGAAATTGCAGGCAGAGGTGATTTTCTTTAATAACCACATTCGCTTCTCATCATTGAATATTTGTATAGATAAGAAGCGATCCCATTGACATTCCTCATGCTTAAACTAGAGTCGTCGCCTCTCACAACTCGCACATTTCTGGCGATATTTAACATTGTAGCTTAATCTAGTAATCAATATTATGTACCATGCGAAATATACATACACATTTTTGCAAAAGTTCCATGTTTCGTTTAGTCATTTCAAATTGTAAATTCTATAATTTTCATATTATAGTTATTGTACCTAAGTGTTATTTCAGTCTGCACTTCTCGAATAAACAAATATGCGCGTGTTGTCGTGTGGATATAAGTATTTGGATTGACGCCAACTATGTTTGATTTTAATTTACGTATTAATATCAATATCATACAATGTTGTAGATATTTTTGTTGAGTTTTCACTAAATAAATATTTTTACGGGTAGGCTGACTCTGTCCTACTTCGAATCGGAATAGCTTAGGTAGAATTAATGTTTAAGGCAATTATTTATTTACTTTCACAATAATTATTATGAATTTTAGATCATGTTGCCCAAATATCTAAAACAGTATTTTTCACCTAATGTACTTTTTTATGTTCTGTAAATGGTTTATTCTATGGTGAGTAAAATATTCTAACAACTATATTTTTCCGCGAAATAAAGAGTCGTAGATTCTAGTATTTTACCTAAAAATATAACAAGAGCTTCTAAAGTGCAAACCCTTGTTTTTATACGTCACTACGCCGCTGCTGCTGCCCGCCAGCCACCCAAAGCCAGCAATATATTGAGGACCGAGAGGGCTACCGGGAACCCCCGCAACGAACGCCTTCCTAGTGCGGCGCTAACACGTCAGCCGGATGAAGAGGGCTTTACTAAGGTCGAGAGAAAGAAGAAAAGGCCTCTTCGTCACAACCTGTGTGGCACCGCACCGACAGAACATGTCCTGCGCCCCGCTGTTCCTGTGGCGCATGTGTATGTGTCCCGTCTCCACTTCACCACTAAGGCCTCCGACGTGATGGAGTACTTGGAGAAGAAAATGCAGGCCCGGTTTATGGTCGAGAAGTTGGAATCGCGCAACACGGTTAACTTCAACTCGTTTGTTGTACGCGTCCCGACCGATCGACTAGCGGCGATGCTGAAAGAGGAGCTGTGGCCGAAAGGGGTCATATTTAGAAAATTCCGCGGCCGCCGGCGTCCTCCGATTCTCGCAGAACTTGCGGCACACGTCGCGAAAACGTGACTTAGTTATAAGTTTATATTTTTGTATATATGTTAGTCTATAAGGTATATATAATATGGGCCTCTGTAAGCTTTGTTTTAGCATTGTTTTATATTGCCTGAAATAAATGATTATTATTATTATTATTATAACCACTGTTCATTGTATGTCGCGCAAGCTTTGTGAAACATTAATTTTATTTTTCAGTCTTTGAGTAGGTATGTAGGTACTCTTATATATTTATTTCTAAAACTAAACGGTAAACCTTTTCATATCATATGCGGTGGTACAAACTACAACAGTCATGTATTATGTAAAGTGAAATAATTCCCTATTGACCTAAACAGCTGTAGATCGTCCTGTAATGGTTCGTAAAGATCAGTGGACCGTCGTAAATATCACTTAGACACAGATAATGCAATTCTTTAAGCCAGTCAATATACTTAGGACCAACCCATTGTTAGACTTGATACTAACGACTCTGTCCAAACCATAATATGTAGGCTAAGTACTAACATTTACTGACAACTTATCTACTCAATCAGTCTCAAGCTCAATACAAAAACAGACCGTCCTTAATTAAATCAGGTCAGTTTCTTGGTTTACTTTGTTTTTTAAAAACAACATCAGCATCAGCAGTGCTAAAATAAATATTTTATTTGATCAATTTTATGGTTTAATCAGACTTTCTAATAATATGGTTACTTAGATATTATGTAGAAATAATAGCCCCGCGTAAGAAGCTAATCGAAGAAATCATTTGTTTTACTTGGCCTTAAAAAGTCAGAAGTAATAAAAACTTTTGGTCGTCATAAATAATACCAAGGTAGACCTAAATAATATTTACTTGTTAGCGGAATTAGTTAATTTAATATTCATTCATAATTTATTGTTTGTCAGCATTTTCCTCGTAGCCATCCAATTTAAAGTAGACTTCCTTTGTTTTAGCGAGAAAAAAATACCGTTAGGTTTTCTCTGTACCTATTCACTGTATTTTTCTTGTATGTAAAACTTACACGCTTCGGGCATTGCCGGGTTTTATTATTGTATAGTTGTATAATAGAGTTTGTTCAAAAAAAATCTATAATTGCGAACATTCTTTGTCCTTACAAGTACTTACACACAATACTTCTCTGCAACTTTCAAGAGAAAATAATTCTGGTAACGTAAAAGTGAATAATACGATAGTTTTTAAAGTGCATTAATTTAGAATTCGAAGTACGAAAAGTTTACAATAGTGATAGAACTACATGTTTATTACTGGTGGATACCGCCTTTAGTTTTAAAACGAAACATTAAAACTGACACTGAAGCGAAATGTGAAAACGAAAAGTGGACCGTTGCAAATCTACGTTGAGTATAAGCATCGTATAATGTACCTTGGTATTGAGTACATGCCTAATAAAGACTATAATAAAATTGAATACTTGACAGGCGAAGTCATTCCTTCTTTCCTGTGGTGATCTAAATACCACCTTACGAAAAAATACAGTTTTTATTAATTTTACCTAAACTTCCGTTCAACTACCCAGAATTGTATGGAAAGGAATATATTAGTTTTCTCAGAATATATGACTTCGTTGAAACGCATACCTCTATAGAAGTTGCAAATAAAATTGTAATTTCACAACATTCTTAGGGGAAATAATTTATTGTCTCTACTATCTAATATAACATTTTAATCGACAATCGGGTGCGAGTGGAGCACTTTTTTGAGCGATAGTATTTCAATCAAAGTCTGTCTACAACACGGTATGAGTCAGTTATAATTATGTAACGTTTCGACAGGCCAAGGTCAATAATTAATCAATTTAAATCAAAACTAGAATCAGCCCATGACTTCGTCTGCGTGAAAAATTATTTCGTGTTTTTCCGGATTGAAAATAGCCTAAGTCCACCCTAAAGGTCCATCTAAATATTGGAGTAAGAATTGTTTCGAAGATACCCCTTACATACGAAAATATAACCTTTTTATTAGGTAGGTATATGTATTAGTATAGCTTATAGACTTTTATAGAAGTACCTATAGATATTAATTTACATCATATCAGTTTATAGCAATCAACTATCGGACTTAGAATAGGTAGGTGCACGTGTACTTACCTTAATACTTGGCTACATGTCCTCTAACTGCCACCCACCTCCCTGTGAAGCCTGAGGGCGACCCACCTTTCGCAGTCTGCTTCGTGGCTTCTATTCAAGTACTCGACTCTGGCTTTACTAATAGTCTTAAAATATTGTCAATTGTATTTTTACTGACCGATTTTCTTTCATAAAATTCAGATATTTATAATATAAAATAATAAGCAAGTACTAAAAATACCGACGGAAAAAGTTAACGCGATTTCGAGTATCTTTCTGCTACACTTGGATATGTTATTATTGTTAAAATATGAACCTATTTACACAATGGGACCATTGTGAGGCAGATCTTGAAGTCAAGTTTATTCCATTCCTTTGTTACATACTTAAGAACGAGTCAGTTGTGATTCTAACACATTTCCTCAGGATCTTTATGTAAATTTTTCTTTGGAAAACTTATTCACAACGAATACTTTACGCATTTTATGAATAAATAACTAAGTCTGCTTTCATTTCTTTATTGTTATAAAACATGACTGGTGATAGATACATTTCAAAAAACTTATTTTGGTCAAATTACATTTACTGACATACCAACTTCAGCCCGGTCTTGTAAAATTGTGCGTAACTAATATAGGTAAGTTAATAATTACAAGCGTAGTGCCTTATTATAATATCTAATGGTACAATTAGTGTAGCGCTTAGTTTCCTTCGCGGCCCAGTAGCGCCCTGGATCTTTGCCCTGACTTACACGGGATACATAATTAATGATAGGGTGTTCGCACTTAGTCTGATGCGTGAGAAATAGCTTCTCTTCTTCAAGCTAGCAGAAATAATCTAAGTGCATGGTAACGGTAAGATTTTTAAGTGTGCAGTATCACGCCCGTTTACTCAGGATTACGTAGAGGCATCAAACATTGCTCCAACATAATTATGGCTATCGATTTGATTAGATCCATTGTAATTTGTAGGTAATAGCGACACTTCCATATCGATGTCACTAAGTTATCACCACTAAGTTACCAGGCAACAAAATGACTAGTAATTGCCCTTTCTTTTTTCTTCCTCTTATTTCTTGTAACAGACATGAAAATGAAAAACATCCAGTCTATTAAATAGTCAGACTGTTTGTTTGAATATAAACAGTTTATTTAATCAGTAATTAGTTAATTACAGATTAAATAAACTGTTTGGACACAGACCTACCTAGTCTGCGAATAACCAACCCACAGATTTTAATTAGTCAGGACGCTAATTGTGTCAACTGATTCGAATATTGCCTTGTTACTGTGCCTAGAAAACCTAAACCAACAGAATAGTGGCAGGTGATAATATATATTTAAAAGACGATGATTTGTTCTCAGGTGGAGGAGGGGCGCAGCTGGGTGAGACTGAAAACTGCGATGCAGGGGACTTGAATATGTGTGTGGAATTAATTCCACGCACGCCTGTCGGCCTGCCTAGGAACAGACACGAGCTAGACGCGCACTGCCAGTGTGTAATCATATACCATATATATTTAGAATGCTAAGCTATGAAGTTCGCTGCTAGATTGAAACGCAAAATAACAAATACGAAACGTGCTATGTCATCATCCAGCACTTTCATTAATGACGTTCGTTATAATTCATAATTTTATAATACAATTAGGGTAGACCGGTACAGCGACAGCATCTATATCAAGCTTTGTTTTATAAATATTTATAGACTACGAACTAATGTATATGGCTATTGCTTATAGGTATACACAACACATACAATAATAGTTAAATATAAAAACTTAATAAATCGTTTTACATTTACCATCTAAATATTTGAGGCTTCAAGCATCGTGTATAAGCAAACATATCATATTAAAATCTGGTATCGGCTACTAACCTTGCATAACCCACATCAAAATAAAAACTCCTTTATGCCCTAAAACCCTCTCTGCGCAATATGAAATGTGAGATTTGTGGCAAGGCCGCTCACCCCGGCTCCGCGCGTTTGTCCTTTCATCCAACTAATGTCATGTTATGTTTCTAATGGTAAGACCTCGGTTGTATTAATCCGGTAAGAGTGCTCGTAAGCAGGGCTGTTATGGATCAACGCGCAAGTAACGAGGCGTAAACATATGTAGCCAAGGTGTGCTAGCAATGAAAATCATTTGTACCTACTTGTCACCAGTTGTAATGAAAACATCACTGGCAATATAAAACTCATTATTCATTCATAAATAAGTTGAATTTGACCAAAAACGCATGCGACTACTTAAGTGATAGGTCACTCAATAGATTGATTATAACAACCACAACAAGTGATGCATATTTTTTCAATAATATCTAAACTGTTGGCAGAGCTACGCTTCGTCCGAAATGTAAACAGTTCGCGCTGTAGTCAGTGAGGTTACCGCGTTATGTTTTGTTAATGGTACCATTGGGATTGAGCAAAAATATTTACCTCAGTAATTGACTATAAACTTTCCGGCTTTTGTGGAACTCGAGGGGTGAGATTTTTGAAAGGCTTCTAACTATGCAAGCGAACCATAAACGCAACGGTATCTCTTTGCTAAGTACCGGAAGGCAGGAATCCTACGTATACTAACATGAAACATTCTAACTTCTAACCAAATATTAGTGCAAGCCCGTAGGTATTAGTTAAATTATTATTACGTGTGGAACTTACCAACATACACCTAACTTTCCGATATAGGTAGGTCTTCCGACGTGGATTTCACTAGATAGATACTAGCTGGCGCAATATTAAGCGATTTAACTTATAAGATATTTCGAACTAACATGAAATGTAAATTAATCTTCTCCTGCACAATAAGAATGTTGTGAAATGGGGATATAATAATGTAAGTAGGTACTTGTCAGAAGGCGTCGACCTCACGATGAGAGTGATAAAACACATACATTATCAAACTCTGGACTTAAAACCATATAAATATACATAGACATAATGGCTGTTGTTAGTTAAAAGTCCCAAAACAATATTAACACGAATAATGTAGTTGTGACTAAATTTAGACTGCATGAGCAAATAATATATAATTTTAAAGTTTCAACATTTATTTTTGTTGTTGGTTATAATTTTTTTTTAGGATACAAACGTTTTTTTCTTTTTATATCTTATAGTCGTAGTTTCTGATTTGTACAGGGATATGGAAAAGTAGTCAAGTCATTAATTTAGATAAATCTACTACTTTGAGGTTTCATAGAACTTAAAGAGTATCTAGGGGCTCGTGGGCAAATAACAGCCGCACGGCTCGATCGATCAACGTTGAGCTATGCATGGCGTGGTCGGGTTGTGGTCCATTTGAAGCTTGTCCCGTCATCCCTTTCTAAGTTTTAAGCCATGTTGTTTTTTGATGTTTTGTAGGGAGCATAATATACTGTCGTGGTTTTCGCACAGAGATCATCAAAGTGGATGTGCACAGCAGGATGTGGCCAGGCTAATTATATTTTAAGTTGGCGGCTTTGTACCAGTATGCGCAGTTTATGGTTCGGTGTGCTATGTTACATTTCGTAAGCGGTGTGGTAAGTAGTAGTATTTACTGCCTTTAAGATAGAGTAAAATTGTTCTATTTGAGTGCAGTTTGTTCTCTCTCGCTAGACCAAGTCAAGTGGTCTAGGATTCGATGCCCAGGCAGGACAAAGTGTTATTGGTTTTTTATATTAGGTAGCAGCACGGTTTAATATTTATGCCCGGGTAATGACAATAAGCTCGCTCCCATGGAAGCAACACACCATGGGACATAACTAGCGAACTGTGGTACTAATACACCTCTACCTCTTGGGCAGTAGAGGCATTATGTTATTGTTCCCTTATGTTAATGTTATTTCCTTAGGGCCTATCAAACAGGCATGGTCTGCATGGACGCGTGGATCAAGCGCTGCCTACCCACGGACGGACAGAAGTTACTCCAGCAACAGATTGGTGGCGCACGCGCATTGATGCGTTTCTTGTGCACTAATGACACTGCCCTGCGTAGAGGTATGTATATTACAAAAATATTAAGAACAGTTTTAATAAGTTGGTGTGAATGTGTGTGCTTAATGTTTAAGTGCCAAATACCAGATAAGTACAATAAAATTCAAAGCAATATTTGCATGAATAATTTACGTTTCGTTAAGAAAACACAAAAATTGTACTTCTGAATCTTGTGAACAATTTTTAAACTGAAAATCAGCACAATTCTTAATTTAATTTCCAGTCTGATGACATGACAAAGATATAAATAAATTTTAAAATAAGTATTTAACTTGGCCGCGTTGCCAGTGAAATTATAAAAAAGTAAAAAGAAGTCCGTATTTATGTGGATTAATTAGGAAGAAAGTACAAACGCGCAATTTCCCAAAATATAGAGGATATTTTGGGAAATTGCGCGTTTGTACTTTCTCCCTAATTAATCTACATAAATAACCACTCGAAAGTACAACGAAGGGCCGTTTTTCAATCGTCAGTTAAATCATATTACAAGGATAAAATTGTCTTTTTGACAGTTAATGTATGGAAAATATGTCAAACGTCAAATTTATTCGACTGATTACAATAACCCGGCGATTAAAAATCAGCCCTACGAGAACGAAACTTGTCATGGTGCCTATCTACAGAAAATGTTACGAAGACAATCTTGTCAAATCACTTATCTAAACCAAACCAACGCGCAACGCTTTTCCAAGGTGTAGGTAATCTAAAATAAGCAACGGCCGCTGTCGATGAGAACACTAAAATCTCAATAACAAACGTCTATCAAAACAATAAAAGGTGGTGCCAAGTCAATTTGTATCGATTTTGTGTGAAAATACTTATTCTCTCTAAAGTTTCCACGTTGTTCAAGGTTACATATACACACAAACAGTTATATCGGTTTATAAAGGTCCTTAATTTTGAACTAAACAAAATTTAATATTTTTTATCTGATTTCAAACTATTGTATCATATTTTCGTTAGCCTGATATCTGCGGGATCGAGGCACGGAGACAGAAGATAAACTTGAACTGAGCGATTTCAAGTTCATCTACTGCCTCCGTGCTGCTGCCAATATCTTGTACCAGTTTTAACCCCCTAAAGTAGAAGGGCGTCTCAAGTTGTAAGAATTTATCATATAAAGCACCGTCTGTTTTATAGGAACCCTGTGGTTGTATTACCTTCATATTGTATCTACACCAATCATAATATTTATCAACGCGGTAACATTTTAAAACTGTTGTGCAGAATTCCTCAAGGAGCCAACATGTTGGGGTCGAGTGTCCCCCGATTGGACCCGATGTGTTGACGAGTTGCAAGTCGCCGTGCGAGAGAACACCGAACGCGCTCAACAGCTCACATATTTCAACAGAAATGCAGAACTATGCTGGTACTTTAAAAAAAATGTCCTTACATTATATGCTTTAATTTGACGCTTTCTCCTCTGGGAATTGACTTGATTTGTGATGTTTATGTCATGTTTGTTGTCGAGTGATACGATCCCACGTAAGACACATGTAATACTGTAATCGTTGGAGATTCATTCAACACGGATTTCAGTCTCGTGGTTACAGTAGACCTATGCACTATGCAGTCGGCTCAGGCTTAAAAACTATGGTTATTCTTCCGTCACAAAGAGAAGAAACTATAGATTACATGTTTGCTTTACTGCCTACATAAATGATTATGTTTGTGTTAAAATAATGACTAGGTCTTTTGGTACTCCTGGATCACGGTGTAAGCTCACCAAGCATTCTACCAGCATTCTAATAACACGCCAAATATTTTTGCAACAAAACATATAAAAATGGCGTTTAGTATTAGCAACACCACTTCCTGTCTTTTCCCAGTTCGCTACACAAAACAATCACTGGAGTAACAGGAATAAAATACTACTTTATTTGTCATTTCCATTTTACGAGCGTTTCAATCAATATTTTCTGTTATAGGACTAAGTATAGCAGTATCGCAATACTTTTCCAAATAAGATTTCTACTCCCCAAATAACATCTTGGAAGTTTAAAAAGTAGTAGTAGTGGAGTAAATAGGGGCTGCTAGCGACAAACTTACCGCGCTGCCTTTTTACCATGAACTCTTAAAACCGGACAGTTTACGGTGCGGAAGCGAGACGCCGCAATACACTGCACATAGCGGTGTCTCGCTTCCACAAAGTAAGCTGTACTGTTTTAAGAGTTCATGGTAAAGAGGCAGCGCGGTAGGTTTGTAGCTACGAGCCCTTCTTTACTCCTGCATATATCTGTCTATAAAAGCAGACAGACGCATACCAACAGCAACGCCACTTAAAATATTTATTGGATAAGTGTCTGTTGACCACTTGTATGATAATGGTAACATTACGTACAAAATGCAATAGTTATAGTTACATAAACGTGGAAATAAAGAACAATATCCATAATACAATTGCTTTCTTTTGCAAATCAATATCAGACTGCTTTCGGACTTATCTAGTTTAAACTTTAAATATCTGAATGCTGTCATTCTCGCTGTTGATTCTATTGTGGCGATAACATTTTAGAAGAATCAATCCATTTTGCAAGCAAAAGGACAGTTTTACTGGCTTGTCGGAAAATATCCACAGTTAAGCTGTACAATCCATCATCTCTAAGAATCCAACTTGAAGGTCAGGGTTTGGTAACCGGATAAAACATCAGTATTTCTTTCAACAACAGTTACATTTTTTTAATTACATTGATGGAAATAGCTTTCTTTAAATAGGTTCTAATCATTTTCGTTGTATCTTCTCAATTGTAAACGCCTTATAATTATTAAACTTTAGTACGGTACTTAAGTAAATCGTAACATACGGTATTACGATTTTCAGCGCACGAGATGACTTTATAACATGCGTGGCGAATGCGGGTCGGTCGTGTTCTATCACGGCGAGCACGCTGCTCCGGCGCATGGCGTGGGTGCTTGCGCAAGACATAGCCGCCTGTAACCAGCAGCCGCGGGCCTACTGCGCAGCGCCACCACCGCCAATCACAGCACCGCTCCTCACCGCTATATACGGAGTCCTTTTTTATCCACCCCGTTTGTAATAAGTTATACTTAATTTTTTTTAACATTTTGAAATCGTTTTTTACAAAGACAGATAAATATTAATAGATTCATAGCGCTCGTGATTTTGCAACAGAGTATCCTAATTGTAGCTGTATCCTAAACATCAGTGCAGGTAGCGGTAGTCTGCAAGACAGCTGCCAAAAAATAAACAAATAAAATTACATTCTATTAATAAATTATAGGGTTGGACTGCTTCATGAATGTATATTTAACTTATCCCTGGCTCAGTTGGTTAGAGCAGCGCCACGGATCGGCGAAGGTCGCGGGTTCGAATCCCGCTCGTGTCCATCATTTTTCAAATTTCCTTTATCAATTTATTATCCCCTAGTTTTTGCAACAATCTTTTAGAGCCTACTTAACCTATCATTATAATTAAATATACAATGAAAACCTGTGCATATTTAAAAACCAACACTGTTGCGGTATGCTTTCACGATTTTTCTATTAAAAGTTTCAGTATTTCAGGAAAATGTTGCAGATGATTCGTTTTACTCAGTAAAGCATCCGGGAGGGATGGAGGACGGATCCGTTCTATTCACAATATATTTTTGAAATATAATTTCTTTTCCGGTTCAAATTCTATGTACCTACCCAGTACAGCTCGTATCGTAGTTGGAATTAGTTTAGAGTATTTATAATAGAATCTGCTTTACACTGTTACAGTGTGAAGATGTATATTTCTTGGAGGAGTTATTAGAGTTTTCAGAACACTCGGTATCCATAAAAATTAAATATTTATTTAAATATCAACTGGGTATTCTCTATGCAGCATACCAAAAGAAAGGATTTTAACAAATTGATATTAGACTACAATTGCATGAAAAACCTACGTTATTATTAGGAGATTCTCATGGCACATTAGACCAACCAAATCTTTAGGGATAACTTAAGACAACTTTGTAAGTAGTTTACAAAATGTAATTTTCAAAGTCCTAAGTACAAATCAGAAAGTTACCTGTTAACGAAATCCCAATTTATTTCAAGCTAGTCTTGAATGTGATTTTAGATATAGGAGTTCGTTATTTACCTAGTTCTTATTGTTTTTGTAAATCCTTAGGTATTAGATAGAAAAGCTCGCACACATATTGCGTTTAGCGCCCTTTGAAACTTTTACTAATAGTATTCGGAATTGATATAAAAATCTTTTGAATCTTTTATTATTATTATTTATTTTATACGAGTACCTATATGTAATGTTTATTTTATAGAACCTTGTCCAATGTAAGTTTGTTAATAAATACTTCTCGTTCTGTTGAGTGGGTAAGCATCCTTTGTTTGCTTTTCTCTTCGCGGATGTGTAAAGATAATTAAATATCGTACAATAAGTTCTTCTGTTCGGGTGAGGGTATTTTATAATGAAAGGATCTTAAGAGCACTTACATCATTTATTTCTCTGAACAGAGAAACGTATTGTACTGGCCTATTGTTTGCAGTGGTTGCAGACTGGTTAGTATAGCTAGCAGATCGCATGATCGAAAATTGTGTGTCGCAATCGTGTGGCCTAACATGTGCCGCAAGCTTCAACAGATTTTTAAAAATGTCATATATAATTGTTAGAAATGGTCAGTCACCAATAGAGACCAATGAAGGGCATTAGGAATAGCTTTTGTCAAACAGATATTTATATTGGTTAAATTATTAGTAGATAGAAAATAAATAATGTGAACATAAAAAACATTTTGTAATGCGAAGAGGAAAATAATTTGTCATGTTAATATACAAAAAATAAATGTGATTAAATAATAAACTCGTTTTTCTTCTAATTGCCTTGTCTTACCCATTACTCCAGGTACTTATAAATTTATAATATGATTAATCTACCGCATCGATGCACGATCCCAGCAACCAAAATGTAGATCATTGGTAAGTATTAATTTGCAGACAAAGGGAAGCAAAATGCTCGTAAATACCTATGTTTTTGTTATTATTTATGTTATTACAATCACTGCAGGCGTATCGACATTAATTTAGAAGCGCATATCCTGGTCTCTATTAAATCCAGTTTCTTCACATAATTTTATTCATATATGTACACTTCTGTCAGCGGTCTATTTTCTTGCATTATAGAATTGCTGTCCTCAACGCCAAAGGAGCTATTTACTTCATTTACATATTATTTATAATATCAAATATTGCCGCGGGCATCTTAATTGGCGACGGTATTCTTAGGCTCGTAGCGGTAAAAAATATGTTTTAATCTTTTAGTTTCAGTGCTAATCACACAGTTATCATTAAACCTCTGTACAAATCTCAAAACAAACGAAATATATGTCATATCTAGTTATTTTGTAACAAAACTTGGGACAGGCATTTGGAAAAAATGAAACGATATTTTAGAGAACCAATATTCGATTTCGGAATTGAATTGAATGTAAAAACAATACCCTGGCGTTCCAATATTGTGCTTGATTAAATATTGTAATAGTTTCAATACCGAGTTATACCTGTCATAAACTTTTTCAAGTTAAAGTTCGATAGAAACAGAAAATACTAAACTGTTTTGATCGACCGAAAATCATAGGTTATTCGAGTTTATCATTCTTTGTTCACGTATTTCGTCGTTGATGACGCAGCCAATCTCAATCGAATGCCAGTCATTGTGATGAATGCTTAGCTTTCGATTCACGCTCACGTCACCCGTTGATTCATACCGAGCTTGACAGGGGAGGAAACATTTGATGTCGCATATTTTCCATTTTCCTTAACGGAGCACATCAATGTAAATATTATTGACTTGCATTTCTAAACAGTGTCAAAACAAATAGGTCAAAATACTAGGATACCATATTTATTTTTACGCAAAACAGCTCCCATAAGAAGAGTTGAGTTACAAGTTTGATTCATTTGTCAAACTACTATAATCTTCTCATGGAACTTAACCCTATTATTTTACTACGCCTATACATCGCTATAATATACCTGCGTAAACGGAATCAACTAAATAAAATGCACCTATTTTTCACACTCAACAAAAATAATAGCTGTAGTACCTAATCTTCTTACACAACGGCATTCTCGGTTACCTATTTCCTACAACAAACGACTCCTGTTTAATTAACTCTAACTTTGTACAATTGAAAGAAATGAGCCTCAATTCGTTTCAATAACTAACACGCGTATTTATTTGAATTCTAGTATTCACGCGCCATTTAGACGCATTTGCTCTAGCTAAGTTAGGTAAACTTCATTATTTAAATAACTTACTTCAAATAAATTCTAGTCGGTTTTCTCGTTTTTCAGCTACCTTTCCACGACACTCTAAAGCCACTTCATGCATACCATTTCAAACTGTATTTGTAATAACAAGTTATAACAATTTCTACTGTAAATATATCCAGCAGTAAAACAAACCAATTCAAAGTTTGAGTTTGTAGTTTGAACAACTGCCGCTGTTGAGACATTAATGCTTGTCGTCATTTAGATTTACACAATTAATTAAGGAGATTTGAGTTTGATTAATGCCAAACGCAAAGTTAGTAACGACCGATCAAAACTTTCATTATTCAGGTAAATCTTATAATCTTCTGTGAATAACGGTTGAAAGTAATTGGTTATTCCCGGTTAAGAGATAATAATTTGATTACTCAGCCAATCTTCGGTTACAGCATAATTTGCATAAAATCGCTTGTCCTTTTCAAATAATTCGTGTTTAAAAACAAAGAGTTTACTAAATATTTATTAACTAACATCAAAATAATTGTTTTTTTAAATAAAATAATTTGGATCAGGTAAAATATTCATTTTAAATGAACATTTATACTACAGATCCTTTCCCGTATTTCGTCAAAACTTTGCCTTTTTGTCAATAGTTCATTTTTAAACAATTTATGTGAAAATACGTCTAAGTAATAATAACATACCTAAATTAAATGAGAGAGATCCTATACTATCAATCCTTATTTTAAGTTGCACACATCCACGACCGACAACTAATATTGGGTACCTATCAATCGTAATAACTGTAAAGAAACAAGCTAATTGGCAATGAATACAAGGAAAAAGTGCGGAGTATCGGAGATCCGATGAGTATATAAGGCAATCAGCATCTTTTGCCCACTTGTCAGACTGATTCTGTTAGTAAGACGCGAATCAAGGGTTTTAGAAGGATCATGACATCCCTACAGTTGAATATCATGTTACAAATCCCAATAGAATATCTTCTTCATAATAATATAATCAAGAGGCAATATTGAGACGTTTTAGCACGGAACTTAAATGTATGTTGCTAATTAATCATGGTACTTTTTTCACGAGACGATAGTAAGGCGACTTTAGAAGCTCAAAAGCATGGTATAATAATATACTGTATATAAAAGATGATATAGACAAACTAACACTTATAGCGAATAATGAAATATTTAACTTATCTCTGCAAAATAGTTTTAGCCTACTACAGGATACCCACCAAGAAGACGTAGAGAATCAATACAACAGCATTAAACAAGCTATCAAAATTGCCAGTTCTAAAATTAAATGCATCCGGAAAAAACAGAAGAAGCTTACCTCCCACACACTCAATCTTATAGATAACCGTCAGCAATTACCTTTTCAATCAGCACATTATAAAGAAATAGATCGAAATGTAAAGAGGAGCATCCGAAAAGATATCCGAAACTACAACACACAACTCATACATGCAGCTTTAACTAATAACAGATCGCTTAGGTCGGCCATGCGCGGTATGGATATAGGTCGACCCTTAATTACCCACCTAATTGACAGAAATGGTGTGAAGCAAGGTGATAAGGCCAAAGTCCTAGAATTATGCACACAGTACTATTCGTCTCTGTATTCCGAGGAATTACCCCCCCAGCTTGGAACTGAAGTTTATTCATGTCCAAACGATTTTCCAATGATAAGAGAAATAGAAGTCCATCAAGCTATTAGTCGCATGAAATACAATCGAAGTCCAGGAGCAGACGGCATCACCACCGAGTCACTTAGAGCCGGTGAAAGCATTCTTATACCTCATATTTGCAACTTCTTCAACACAATATTTAAAACAGGTAAATTCCCAAGTAACTTCTGCCACTCAAATATAATTCTGCTTCACAAAAAAGGAGATAAATCCAACATTGACAACTACCGTCCTATAAGCCTTGTCTCACACCTTTACAAGATCTTCATCAAGATAGTGGAAAATCGTATATCCGGCCAACTGGATCTCCATCAACCTCCTGAACAAGCAGGTTTCCGCCGCGGACTTTCCACCACCGACCATCTGCATTCTCTAAACCAAATCCTAGAAAAACATCAGGAATTTAACTTACCACTATATCTCGCGTTTGTGGACTATTCTAAAGCATTTGATAGTCTTTCACATACAGCCATATTTGATGCCCTCCACAAACAACAAATAGATCCACTTTATATACACCTCCTTCAGAATATTTACCATAACAGCACCGCAGCTATACACCTACATGCCACTGGACCATCCTTTGCAGTCCAAAAAGGAGTCAAACAGGGAGACCCGCTATCCCCTAAACTTTTCACTGCGACCCTTGAACAAGTGTTCCAACAACTGAACCCCATTTGGGAAGAAAAAGGAATAGTCGTTGGCAAAAAGAGATTAACAAATCTCCGATTTGCCGATGATATTGTCCTTTTTTCATCTTCGGCGGCTGAATTAAGCCTAATGCTCGAACAGCTGAGCCAGGCAAGCCTCAGGGTCGGTCTTACGATGAACATGACGAAGACCAAGGTGATGACCAACAGCACCAGGCGCAACGTAGCCATTGAGGGTGAGGTGATTGAATATGTCCATGAGTACATATACCTCGGCCAAATAGTCTCTTTCCAGGCAAGGCAAGATAAAGAAGTTGCTAGACGCACCGAAAATGCCTGGAAGAGCTATTGGTCGATGAAAGACGCCATGAAAGGATCCCTGCCTATCTCGTTAAAGAGGAAGCTCATGGACATGTGTGTTCTCCCCACCCTCACCTATGGAGCGCAGACGTGGTCATTAACGAAACGTCAAAAGACCGCTCTTGGGGTTTGCCAACGGGCAATGGAGCGCAGTATTTTAGGAGTGACACTTAATGACCGGATTAGGAACTCGATACTGCGCTCCAAAACGCAAATTGCCGACGTAGGCACAACAGCTGCCAACCTAAAGTGGAACTGGGCTGGTCACGTCTGCCGCATGTCGGAGGAGCTATGGGCGAAAACAACCACGCAGTGGGTCCCAAACAGCAGCAAACGACTTCGTGGCAGGCCGAGGAAAAGATGGCGCGACGAACTAGACGCCTACCTTAAGGACTGGCGTCGAGTGGCAGCAGACAGAGACAAGTGGAAGGAGGGAAGGGAGGCCTTTGCCCTGCAGTGGGATAATACGGGCTAATAATAATAATAATATAATAATAAAAGATGAGGTTGATGATGCTCAATAAAACCTTAAATGTAACTTATAGGTATGTTACTATGTATGCATTATCGTGTGATTTCTTTACTTATAACAATATATATTATAAACACTCTGTTTATCAAAAAGTCTGTTCTGTTTTGTGAAACAATGTTAGTTCATAGAATACAATGGACCTTTTTAAAAGCTTAGTAAATAAAATAAATATTATTGGTGTTAAAATGCCCTACACAAGCCTAAAATCGAGCTTTCTGCATGACATTTGAGGGGTTTGTTGGTGTATTAGAATTTTGGAAACTATAAAACATATGATACTCAGTAGATTGTGTGACAGTTGCGGAAACAAGGAAATGATGTTTTGGTTGTTTTCAGTTATATCTTGAAAATTAGACATACCTACTAGTTGAACTCTTAATATGCAATGACATAATTAACGACTATTCATCTAAACTAAGCCGGTTATACATTAAATAATTTTATTAATAGTTTGATACTGCCGGATATTTTATTAGGTATATGACTCGTAAAATCGGCTATCAAAGCCGTTACACGTTACCAATATTCGTGACGTCATACCAACGATAAATGGATGCTAATTTATTATAGAGCTACCATTTACTATATTATCTTTCCATATAAGTATATAAGGATTACTAGGACCTCTAAGTATAAAATATTTTTTTTAAACGCCGCCCCACACTAGGACTTTCTCTTGTATCGTGCGTTACACAAACATGAAATATCACATACACAAACACCAAGACTCGGGACAAACATCTGCGGATCGCACAAATTTTTGTCCCGTGCGGGAATCGAACCCATAGCGCAGCAGTCCAATCGCTTAGCCACTGCGCCAATTGGGTCGTCGAATTAAATTAGAATCAGGAAACAGATCAATAATAGTAACTTTCTACTGGCGAACATTATTTTTTTAATTCTTTGACATCGAAGGTGAACGAAACCTACACTAACGAGTACGACCGGTAGCGGAAAATTGTAACCTGACGAACTGTTTAATACCGACTTTTAGTACCTACTGTAAATTCTTGTGGGGGCTTTCGGGCCGCCGCACGCCGCGCGGTGCGGGTAACGGATACCGACGTTCACAACCCAAGATTGTTATAAGTTAACATACAAAATAAATGAAGTTTAACATAGAAGGAAAATTACATTAAAGTGTTCTAAAAGTTTTTTTATGTACTTAGGTAAACTTTTTATTCTTTACGCGTCGCAAGAATTTAAGATTCTTCTATAAAATGTAGCGACGGCTCATTGTTGTGTCCTATGTACAATTGTACAATAGGCACTTACATAGCGTATACTTGGAGGCTGCTGAAATGGTGATTTGTATAATCAGTGTGTCATCATCATCAGCCGGAAGACGTCCACTGGTGAACAAAGGCCTCCCCCTTAGAAAAGGGGGGGGGGGGCGGTTGCCATAATCCCCACGCTTGGCAAGCGGCTTGAGGATCGCAGTATTGGTGGTGAAGTTACAAAAGACGCTGCTGCCTATCTTCTGGATTTTCCCTTAGTCGCCTCTTACGACACCCTCGGGAGGGAAGGGGTTGGTCAATTCTATAGGCCGGATACCACTCGGCACACACCCATCAGTGTGTAAAGCGTGGTTAATAAGTAAATTAAGTAGAACAAAAGCACTAGAAGTCTACAGTTGACAGCCGAAAAGTTGCCTATACCTGCGTAACTACATATTATACAGATGCGGCAGAAACCAATGCTTACACGTTTAATTTAACACATAGACAAGTATAATTTCGTTCACGATCCAATATTTCGTAATTTATTTAAATTCAGCAAGCAACCACATTGCCTAAATTAAATTTTGAAAATAATAATTTTATGTGACGTATAATTTACTTCAAGATAATGAACTTACTTGGGCTTTTAGGCTTGACTCACGTGGCTATAGCCGCTACAGGCTACACTGCTACACATCTGTATATTTATGTAATTGATTAGGTAATTACTATTGTGGGCACATATTACGTCGGGTGTTCAATGTTTAGATACTAAATGTTTGAATTTGAGATTTGAGCTACTTATATTTGCTAATAAATAAATAGATAATACCTAATATCGCCCTGACATCTGATTAACATTCGAGTCGTATATGTATTATCTTTAAACCAAAATACGATACGATACCACGATACTTGCACTAAGTAGGTAGGTATGACTACAAGATTTCACAGACATTAAATTATCTTTGTATTTATCTACGTCTAAAAAGTGAAAAAGAAACACCGCGTACATTTTCTCTACAATTTATATACGACGTGTGAACTATTCTTGGTATCTAAAATTAAAATCTAGCATTTTGTTACACTTACATGTGAGTACATACGTGTCATACTCTAAACCCCTACTATTTGTTTACTCCAAGTGATGAAGCAGCTTTTCATTATTTTGACCCGTAAATGACCCGTAAATAAAAGCAATATGCTGCTAACTACTAGACCTAGATTTCAAGCTAGGCTTCCTAAGGCATGCAAATATAATGAATATCTCAATTAGTTTATCTTCAATATCAAAGGATATTGGGGGTCCCTTTTTAAGTGATGCCAACTTTAAAAAAATGTAAGCTTGAAAAGTTAGTCTTACCGCCGCACTCAGAGACGTTAATGATTACTTAAACTGACACTAAGGAAAGATTTCACGAACAAAACCTTTACTTAGTAATAGTTTAATTATCATTAAATGTCTCTGAGTGCGGGGGTTAAAGTCGATACTGTAAGTAAATAAATATTATTATCTTGTTGTAAGAATATAAACTTGTTACACATATTGCTATAAACTAACAATATCGGAGTACAATTAAGCAAAATAACTTAGGTAAGTAGGTACCGTATTACTGACACAAAAATAATAATTCCACTAAAGCAATCTAGATATATATAGAGGTTAATAATCTAAGTTAATAATTTAAATTACAATTACATAATTTTGGAATGTAAAAATGAAAAAATAGTTTTTTTTTCATCGTCTGAGACGTCCAAGACGCGACATCTGAAGTCACGGCAAATCAAACTATATAAACACAAAAGCAGCAAATAGTCAATAAAAAACATACTACATATTAATTTATCAATTTGTTAGGGGTAAGATTTTCATAGAGTAAACACTTAGGGTCAGCGCAGACCGAGATGAGAGCAGAGGAGAAGATTTTTTTAGGACACTCGATTTTTTTTTTAAACTATTACTTTATAGTGCCTACAATACGTTTGATTTAGATAGAACCGCGCCAGGTCATACCTCTCGGTCAGCGCTGATCCTTAGGCAGCTGCAACTTAGAATAACTTCTAAGGGCAATAAATAATTTGATTGCTTTCATTTTCCTCCTCAATTTATGCAGTTCATAATCCTAGTTTTAATAGTATAGTCTGTGGTAACTAAATCTTTATTTCTATTTTTTTAAACAGTTATGGATGCATAGTCTTTTCAGCGAGCGTCTTGTAAAGTTTGGCCTTAATTTGTTGACGATGTGTTAATAAAATGGTTATGCCGTTATGGTTAAAATGAGTATAAAATATGTAGTTAAAATTAAATGTAGTTAAAAATATATGTATTTTTATCATGTACAAATTTTAATGATAAATAAAAATATTGCTCCTAATTGCTGATTTTATTCTTAATTAAAATAGAATGTTTCGGTAGATACATGATTACCTACTTAGGTACCTACACAATACCAAATAACAATCCCTTAATTTTTTAACAAACTATTGTTGGTTTTAATAAATTCCATATCTGGCCATAAAAAAAATAGACATAGAGATACGAGATTTGAAAAAATTAAACTATTCCATTTAAAAAAAACAAAGGCTTGCCGCCAAATTGTTAAAAGTTGTGAGGATTCAGATTTTAATGGGCCAAAAAGTGCATAGTTAAGTCTTAATTGGTAAATTATTATTAAAGGTACAAACAATTGATCAACATGTATAAGCCCGAAGAGCAGCAAGTCGAAATATGTTTGCTAAAATCCAATTTGGAGCAAATTGAAAATGATTTAGTTGTGCAAGTGAGTCAATATTTTAAACTTTTATTTTACGTACTTCACGTCTAAATCTCAAAGGGGTAGGAAAAGATCACGGATTGCTATTGCAGCATTAAAGATACATATAAAATAGTATCAAATACTTAATATGCCTGTTTAAATTCTTATAGCAAATACTACTTACAACATAGTCGTATTCGTATAGTATAGTTCGTAGTAGTAGTAGTAGCTTGTTTGCCCTTGTAAGCACTGATAGCCGAGTGGTATGACCGTTGGATAGCCAAGTAGTATGACCGTTGGATAGCCAAGTCAAAGGTCGTAAGTTCAAACCCTGGCAAATCTATTCAAGTGCGAATAATAAATAATAAAATTAGTTATCAGTAGCTAAAAACGGTGAAATAAAACATCGTAAGGAAACCGGCCCACCTGAGAGATTTTTCAACGGTGTGTAAAGCCATGTCAGGCTCCTGCAGGCGAGGCGGTTAAAACTATGACACCAAGTAGTTCATTGTTTATCAACCAACAAGAAGAAGAAGTTTGCCTTTGTGTATGTGTATAGGTACCTTCAAAATAGTGTAGTCTGTAATTATATCAAATACGATTTCAAATTCTACATTTAAAGTATTAAAATTTTTGTATTTATGACGTAGGTACATATCTAGTAAAACGTTATTAATTTTTACCACTTCAGCGCTCTGCGTTGCCAGCGTTGGATGCTGAGAATGAACAGAAATATCGGGAGACGATGACCGCATTGCGCGTTACCCGTTCATTGAACACAGAAATTGAACGTCTTAAACTTGAAAATGGTATGTAACATGAATATATTCTCATACTATAGGTTATGTTTCCAATTTTAGTAGTACAAGGTACATAATATATATAATATAGTTAACCCGTTTTTATAACCTAACACTTAACAATTATATTCTGTATCTGAATGCATATTATAAGTTATCAAAATTCTAGAAGCTCCTAAATATATACTTTTTACCACATTGGTACCTAGTTGTTGTGCTAATACAAGTCTGCAATTCAACGTGTATACGTAAATAAATTAATCTGTATTAATTATTTAGTCAATGTAATACGGTCCCCCCAAGCAGTAAATAATGGCACGATATGTGTATAAAAATATCGAAAATATGTAATTGAATAATCGCAACAATTGCGTGGTTATAAAAAAGATATTTCCAGTAGACTCATATACCTATTATATGTATGTATGTACTGTTTGTATGTAATAATGGGTGCGTTCTACTATTAGGTACGGGTACATAGAATATAATTATATAGAATAAAAGGCAGCGCTCGACGTTTTAAGGTAGGTGATAAATGTAAGTTGGTACATAACGTAAGTAGTAACGTGTGTAAGATGTTTTCTTATAACAAGTACAAGTGGAGAAGGTACCTACCACTTTACAATATTTTCTTTTTTACTTAAGCAGCATATGATAATCTTTTCCTGGTTTACGACTGCACGTGTTATGATTCAACTGTTTTTATGCACAGGAGGTACATACATAATTAAATAATAATTATTATTATTATGTATAAAACCTACATTCCTAAAATATTACTTACATGGACAACAGTATTACAAAATGACTAGATAAACACTGTTAAATTTAATTTAGATACTAATCGGAAAATATGTTAAACTCACAAAAATACTTTATAAATGCAAATTGACTATCGTTTTTCCAGTCCAATTAACTGCGAAACGTGTGCAGTTAAACCGCCAAAGTGAAGATTTAACCAAAAGAATGGAAAAAGCACGCGAGACTCAAACCGAGTTAACAAAATTAATGAAGCAAGAAATGCAGGAAACAGAGATCCAAATGTAAGTCCTAATTTCTAGTATTTACAAGGGAACATACCTAACATAAAACAATTTACCCGGTATGTTAGCTAATGTTATAGGAGGCGAGCCTATTGCCATTAACCAGGCACAAATCCAGGCTCCGTGCTGCTACCGAGAATTACCTTACGGAAAACCTTAGTAACTGAGTTCGATTCCCGGGTGGTGCAGCACCCGGGAATCGAACTCAAGATTTCAAGCTCATCATTCAAGGCAGGCATAAGGAAGGAAGTCAACAAAGCAGTTAGACCTAAACGAGTCAAAATGTTGACTCGTGCCTTCTCGAGAATAACCATGCCAATTGCCATCTAATCATAGATAACAGCAGACTGGTGCGGATATTAGATTAAAGTACGATATATTTTTTGTGCCAGCTGGCGTTCGGTCAGGTCGGTATGCTTAGGACTGCAATATCCGATCGCATATGAACACATCCGTCCCTATTTATGCAGTTGAATGTACCAGTATTTGACATTATCTCGAGTTAGGCTCGTATCTAGAAATACAAATCTTTAACTAAATGTTTTAACGTTATAGCCGACAATATGAAGACTCCTTACAAGAAATAGCAGATCGATTCAGGAAAACTCGCGGATATTACGTATGTAACTTTTTGTAAAATATTGAATCGTTGAAATATTGCTTTATTTACTTATTCAACACGAATAGAATACAACCTTTATTTTACTGTATTTACACATTACAATTCACCTAATTGATCAGAATGAAGATGAAATTAATTTGGAGACTGAAAAAGTGAACTCTTCCATTACGGAACTTAAAGAAGAATTAGAGAAGCGACAAGGCATGGTTGATGAATTGAAGCAACAACTGGAGCTGCTTCAACCGGACTTACCAGCGGATCTGCTTACAATAATGTCAGTAAGCAACATTTCAATTAAATTATTCATCATTAGATATTGAATCATAATATAATTATCCAAGTACATTATGACAGTAGAAAATAACCTACTTTAGCGTAATTATAATTATGCGTAGTAACTTGTGTATTTTAGGGGCAAAATGGAACTAGATGAAAAAGTAAAGGAACTCACCGAAGAACAGGATCAATTAACCGAAAAACGAGATTTACTTCTGAATGAGAATAATAACACGAAAATATAGAAGATGGTCATAAAATATTTACATCCGTTATCTTACTTACTCTCTTACTCATAATACCTACTTTATAAATGTTTAATAATAATAATAATAAAGATTTATCTAATGGTTTTACTGTTGGCATTCATAACCATTGCATCTAGAAGTTCGTGAACACGTCTCACGCAAAGGTAAGCAACGCACTACATTATTCCTTTTTTTTTTTTCTTTTTTTTTTTAAAAACGTCGCCCCACACTAGGAATTTCTCCTGTATCGTGGGTGCGTTTCACAAACATGAAATATTACATACACAAACACCCAGACTCGGGACAAACATATGTGGATCACACAAATTTTTGTCCCGTGTGGAAATCGAACCCACAACCCCTATCGCAGCAGTCCAATCGCTTAGCCACTGCGCTAATCAGGGGATTTTAGTTAATGCTTTAATTTTGTATTGTTTTTAAACCGAAATCACGGACATTATGAGTTGCCATTAAGTCCTTATATGATTTTGTTAAGGAGTAGCTGTTGTTGTAAGTTTACTAACCTACCTAGACCTTCTTGATATTGCTGTAGGCCAATTCTCGTAACGTTAGACGTAGATGACCTCGAGTAGTGCAATAACGATAATTTTTATCGAAAGCACATCGCTATTGCACTGCTCGAGAACGTCTTCAGTTACCTACGAGAATTAACCCTACCGAAATAATGTTATCTAAAATTACCATCATGACCTTTTTAATAATACATATTCATATACCACAATCAAACGATAAAATTATAGAAGATCTCCATTACAATACAAAAGGATAGGCCGAAAACTATCGTTTATCTAAAGAAAGAAAGTTAAAGATGTCAAATCTATTGTAAGTTTGTAACAGTAATATCTGTTTCCATGATTTACAGCATTATAATGAATTCTTTGGTAACCAATAGGTTATTGTTCAGCCAATAAATATTATATATGTACACTGTATACACATCAGTAGAATAGGCCACAACCACAAGTAACCGACAGCACACAATGTAATGGCTGGAGTCCTATTGATTGTCACACAAAGTGCAGTGGGCGATACCTCGTGTCGCCACTACAGTTCCTTTGTTGGCTTCGGTCCAGTTGTTAGCAGACCGTCTCCTGTTTCACCAGACGCTCGCCGCCGGGGCCATGTCTTTCACAAGTTTTGATATATGTCGCGTGAACTGGATACAATTGTCTACTACACAAGACATAATAATAAGTTGTTTTCTTTTTTAGAATATCCATGAGAGTTGTAGAAAAATAAGATTTAGGTACGTATTTTTATTTTATTGACTTTCGATGGTTTGTAATGTAATTATGTAACTATACTAATGATATCTAGGCACTTAGTTAATCTCATACAAGTTAATATGTAATATTTGGCTTAGGAAATAACTTCAATTTAGAAAATAAATAATTAGGTAGGTACATAATAATTCATGCCGTGTGGTATCCGGCCTAGAATTGACCACCCCCTTTCCTCCCGTGGGTGTCGTAAGAGGCGACTAAGGGAAAATCCAGAAGATGGGCAGCAGCATCTTCTGTAACTTGACCACCAACACTGCGATCCCCAAGCCGCTTGCCAAGCGTGGGGATTATGGCAACCCCCCCGCTTAAACGGGGAGGCCTATGTTCAATAGTGGACGTCTTTTGGCTGATGATGATGATGATGATGATAATAATTTTACTACAATAGGAATTGTTGTACCTATTTAAAAAAGACCCACCAATACATAACCTCCTCCTTTTTTTGGTGTCGGTTAATAAACATCCTGTGTACCATTATTAACATCAATATTTTTATCTTCCTAGGGTGATAGACGATATTACATAAACTTAACTTCATTAAGTAAAGGATTTTTTAATTTAATCTACATAAAATATTACTAATAAAATAAATAATGTGTTTGTATGTAATTTAATGAACAACAGCCTTGGCAGCAGCCAATGGTGTAGAACCAGCCAATGGCTTGTGTTTGTGGCTTCGAGCGTTCTGTATGCCCTGTTGCACAGCACCTGCTATAGCTGCCCCTTGGAAAAATTTACCCTGAAAACACCACCACCAGTCAATGAGAGAACAGTAAATAATCAATGTTTAAAATTGATATAATAATTAATAACATACAAAAATTCAATATCATAAATTATGCAAGTCTAATAGGGTACCTAGTTAATAGTAGTAGTAGTAAATAGTTTTCCTTATTATTGTTTCCTTATAATCTGATACCAGGAAACTTTAAAAAAATCGCTGTAGTTATGTACTTATAGATCGTACCTACGATTACTTTAATTCTATAAAATTATTGCTCGAGAATACAACAGTGAACCTAGAGCTTGAGCTTGAGCACAACCTAGATAATAAATAATTGTATATCATTATTACGTACCAAGCCATCCTTAAACTTTTGTGTCCAAGGCTTCACCGTGGTAGACGTAACGGTACCAGGCAGTGGAGCCAGGGTCGAGCTAGACAGAGCGCACGACACCACACATACGTGCGAACATAATGCTACAATGAAAATAACAACAAACGCGAGCTTCATCGTGCTAACGAGCGTCTCGACTTGGAATCACATGAAGCAAGTGGATCAAACTATACTTGCCTTTGCTTTTATAAACCGTGAATGCAGGAAAAGTTTAAAAAAAACTGCCTTTTGCTAACAAACTTGTTCCCGTCAGTTTCCAGCTTAAGGAAATGTTACCTTTATGTGTGAGTAAAATCGCGTAATAACCCAACAGATGTAATGTGACACATAAAATACCCTAGTAATTTATTTATTGGAATACTATCAACGCGTGGGTTTACCAAGTCATTAAGGTGCAGAGAACTATAAAGCGTGCTAATAACTGGTTAATCGATTTATAAAGTTATGTGTACCTATCATCATATTAGACTTCATTAGATTAATTAAAATATTGGATATAGATTGTAGTTAGATAGAGGTGAATTCGATAATACGTCGCGTCGTAGACAGAACTTAGAAATAGATTTAGTACTCTAGCTCTTAACACCAAGGTAAGGGTTACCTACAATATTTTATACAAAAATTTACATAGATACATAGGTATCTAGTAATTAGGTATGCTTGGTTTTTTTCGTGAAAAGCTTGTAACTAGTTATTTATAATATTGGGTATATTACTTTGGTTTTGACGTACCTATTTGAATAAAATTAATGAATGCATCACTTTTAAAATAAATTAATGTTGACATTTGCATTTGCTTGTGTTACGGCGTAACTTATATTCCAATGATAAAATTAAAAAAATGATGATGAAAATAGTTCATGCAGTGGTGTGGAGAATGTAGAGACCAACTCTACTAGTCAACAAGATCGTACGAGGCTTGGTCAAGGGTCCATCGGATGTACAATCGGGTTCTGACACTCCACTCGCACCATCTATGCATACTAATGATTCAAATAAATTCGTTATATTGCAAATGTTAAACTTATAAACGGTAGAATTTTGAATAGGATAAAAATGAAGTTTTAAATAAATTACAACTTATATAAATAAATGTTTATTTAATATTTATAAACAAAAATTAACTCTTTGGTGTTAATTATAATTAAACAATCATAATTAATCTGTATAATTTAATTAAAATTAATCAATAGTTTTCTAGAAGTCCATGGTCAGAAAGACTCCAAATACAATATTGATTAATTATTGTATAAAAAAGATGTACCTACTTACAGATTGAATAAATTATTCTGTCTACCTAAATACGAAAGAAAATTGATTAAATTAAAGCCTTCAGTTATGTAGATATAATAACATACTGTTTGTTGGAGGTAATAAACAATTTATTAATCGGTTTAGTTAAAGGGTTTCAACCTATAACTAACCAGAATAAACGTCACATTTATTTTCCCTTTTTACTAACATAGAAAAAACAGGAAACTCCTCGGACTTTCCATAATTGTACATAAACATTTTGATTGATGTCTGGCCTCTTCACTGGCTGACGTAAGGGATCAGGATCATTAACTGACTCCCTTCATCAATGTAAAATACGTTTGGCAGATTCTCAACAAAAAATGAGTTTTGTTGTATAATTCTGTAGAGAAAATTGAATGCATTATTTATGACTACAGGGCAGACCTAACACAGTACAATACTTTTAATTGATCATTAATACATTTACAATATACATGGCCCTCAGAGGCGCGGGACACCAGTTTCTAATGTCTTTTATTGTTTTTAGGCTTGAAGAATGTGTAGACATCGTGTGCTGCGCTAGCTATGTTGACAGCTCGAAGAGTATTGATCTGAAAAATACGCATAGCATAAAAAACATGCATTTTACTACTATCACTTCTTATAAACATCTCGAACATAGTGTGGTAGAGATAGGCGGCCTCGGATAGACCATTAGGCTCGAATTGTATGACGTACCCTAATGTTAGCTCTAAGTATTGTAAATTCGATTCTCGCTCAGTTTAAATATTTGTCAACCAATACCAATATTGGCCTTTGTTGGCCAATAATTGCATAGAATATCTTAAAGATGACCTGTGTGACCATGATAAGAGAGACCTGTATAATGCATGGCCACAATTTATTAAAATATCCTAGTGTAAAGCAACGTTTTCTCTGATAACACTACTTAGACAACTAATAACTTTGTTCATATTGATAATATCTACTATGACTCGTGGGTAGGTACTTACAATTACTTTTCCAGCCTTTTTGATTGCTTTGACAGGTATTCTTTGTGGAGCAGCTTCAGAGGGTATTAAAAGTGTAACTATAACTAATAAAGTAAGAACTACTTTTGTGAACTTCATATTTTTTTCTTTCTTTTTTTCTCTATTGCAGATTATATCAAAATTCACGTTTTACACTACCGGCACTTACTAAAAGTGAATACTAAACAATATGGACCCGAGTTTTTATACCCAAAGATAACAATAATCGGGACATCACAGTTTCCCAATTGGCAAGAATCTTATTATCGTCATGAATAACTTTTAATGTGTATCTAACTATGTTACCGATATATATGTACATATACAATTCCTAGGAAATTGACTAAATAATTATATTTCCTAGGAAATGTAATAAACTATCATCGATCCAAAATCTACTAAGGTTATTTTCATACATTTCCAAGGTGGACTTTTCAAAAGTTTTAGAATTCCATATTGCCAGAAAATGTAGGTACATAGGTAGTACTTTATAATTATACTAGCGGCCCGCTCCGGCTTCGCACGGGTATAAAATATATATTATAAGTATTTCTCCACTATTTAATGGATGTTATTATACATATAAACCTTCCTCTTCAATCACTCTATCTATTAAAAAAAACGGATCAAAATCCGTTGCGTAGTTTAAAAGATTTAAGCATACATAGGGATATAGGGACAGAAAAAGCGACTTTGTTTTATACTATGTAGTGATTTCCTTGGAAATGGAAAGGATGAAGAAAAGGCATGATAGGAATTGTATATCTTTCGTGAGTTGAATATAATATAGTTATGTATAGTAAATATAAATAATATTTTACTTACTACATACCTACATAAAATGATGCTAAAGTCTTAGGATTGTCTGGGATTGCGTCATTTAAGTAATATTCGAGCGATAAGTTCAAACATTATGATAAGCAGTCTCGTGCCCATGTTTGGCATAATTATGATAAAATGATATCTTATATAATTATGTTATAGGTTCTATATCTATGTATGTAAAATCGGACTTCTTATATTTGGATTCGGACATCATATAATAAAAAATAATATCATCCGCAACACCCTGAAGGATGTGTTTGTGTATTCACTAAATCAGTTCACGAGGGCCATATATTGTGTATTTAGTTTTATATATTGAAAGTTATTTTATACAACGTTTTTTTCAGTAATTGTTTGTTTATAGACTTGTTTATAAAATATTATTATGCAACAACTTCTTTGTCGCATTAGGTTGAAAACCTGTAATGATTATACTCAATACTTTATTGCATTCCATAATAGTTAGTATTGTAAGTAAGAGTGTAAATAAATAATTAAACCTGCCGGTCGGTACCACTGTAGGGCTCATGACTTCAGACACCACGCGGACTTTGACGTGACTTTAGTAAATTCTGCAATTTTACAATCGCCGCCTACATTATGTCAGGTGTACGGCTGAACGTGTTCTGAAACTATGATTTAATGCTATTAGCTAAAATAATGTAGTATCTGACCAACGTAAATGCATAACACTATTTGTAACTTTTCAGTGAGAGAAATGGATAATATAATTTATGTCTTGAAATATTTAGCCTGATTTCTTTCAATTTTTAAAGTTCAGGTACCTTATATTACAGTCCGTTCAACTAATTTTGACTTTCTGTAGTGATAGATGTCTTACTGTTATGATCGATGATAGCTACGGTTAAACAGGTGGTATTAGAAATATGTTTCTGCTTTTAATACTATCTTTATAAATAAAGGTAAATATTTATGGTTTATTATTCCGAAGGCAGTGATTTTTTTTTCAAAGAAGGGATGTTAATTCTTAACCAGGATCCGGTCGGGTGTAAAAAGATATACAAATGATTTTTTTAAATGAATTATCTGCTTAATTGTATATTTATTAACTTTATTCAAACAAAACTAATAGACACAACAATAATCATCATTATTAAAAATGATTTTACAACTAATAATTGTCTACCTAGGTATATATACATTATGTTTATGCGCGTATTGTTTGTTATCCTTGTTGTCCATGGTTCTTGATTCCTTTGTACAGCTCGCGAGCGGTAGCTGCCGCACTCGCCGCACTGACAATTTTTTTCTGAAATAAAATTATTATTTATTCGCCATAGAGGTTTAGTTTACACAATAAGAAACAGTCATAAAAAAAGTCGAAAGTAGTAACTCCGTTTATTGACTTCTTAAAACATGAAAGTACTTACGATAACTTTCCCAGTATTTTTGATTGCCTTAACATCGACCTTAGGTTCTGGCGCGGCGTTGCCTGACTCTGCGAACATAGCCAGCACCGTCATCAGCACCACCAACAACGCCGTCAGTCTCATCGTAACCACTGGAGGTTCCTTATGGTCTTACTGGGAGGAACTCAGCTGCACGTCACCGTTCACTGAGACAACTCCACATCGACAACGCCTTATAAATGATTTGTAAGCTTCATTAACATATGAACGTGAACCTGTTTTAATTGCAATGGAGCAGTGTTTTCATTTTATAATGAGGACTTAGGAATAATTGTAGAATAAGTAGGAATGTTGCCTGATGCTCGGCAACTGTTGATCTTAAAAACAGGTACCGAAAAGGTAAAAAATACAGTTTTGGAATAGTAGTTACCGAGATTAGCAGTTCACACAAAACTTGAATAGTATTTATTTGAGTAGGTATTGTATTACCTGTCACAAATCATGTCAATCTACGTTTGATGAAACCGTGCCATGAGTTCGTATTGTGGTGGAAGATTAGCCGATAGGCTTTATTGATACTTATAGGCGCATCGAAGATAACGATGGATAGGTACTGCAGATACCAGTCTTTTTTCATTGACGACGAATAATAGTAAAATTGAACTGAATAAATAAGAGAAAAATAAATGGCTAGGCATACACCATGCTAAGCCATCTAAAACGAAATGTATAAAATAAGGTGAGAGGCGTAAGAGTTAAATAAAACTTATGACAATCATGCAATAAATAAGTTAACTAAATAATTATATAATTGTTTTTTCCATATTCCAAAAATTAAGTATACAATATGTACAGCCACGTTTTCCTTTAGTAAATACCTTCAGTGATCAATTAAATAAAGTCCTCTGAGAAAATTCTTTGAGCCCTTTTTAGAAAATAAATATGACGTGCACACGGCGTACATAATGATCATACCTGCATCTATGCGTTGCAAATACACACAAAAATTACTAAACTGGATTTTTATAATATTTTCAACGTAGCATTACAGAAAATTACGTTTGTTATTCATCATCAGCCCGTTGCAGTCTACTGCTGGACATAGGCCTCTCCCAATGTACGCCACAAAGCCCGGTCTGCTGCTTAATGCATTTGCTTACATAATGTATTTATCGATAATTGAGTACCTAATGTATCTAGCGTTATACTTGTCGCTGCATTCTGTTACATTTTACGTGATAGGCTCTAAACGTACCAGCCCGTAACATGAATTATTTTCAAAATCATAAAGGAAAATTGATTATGATAGACAGAAGCGGGATTTCAACCACAAATTCCACATTTAGCCAGTAGTGTTGAAATACTAAATAATTATACACTTTTGTATGGTCACAACGCAATAGAGTGTGAAGCTAGAGAATGATCTAACAGAAAAACCCATTACCTAACACTGCCTGACCCAGGAATGCATACGAATTATCTTTACCTAGCAGTAGAACACCGCAAAATTATGAAGATATCAAAACCCATTAACTACTAGCCCCGGGATGAATCACATTAACTTCTTCATTTAAAATTGCAATGAAAAATGCTTAGGCGAAAAACGAATATTATTATCAATATCTAATCCTATTTTCTAAAAATATGATATTGAATGCGATGATCGTTACCTGTTAGCTGCTTTATTAGATTCAGTTGTTAAAAAAAACGTGGCTAATTTTAACGCGGATTACGTAGACAATGCTAGAAAAAGTGTTTCACCACACAATACTTTTTCTGTCACACTCTACCTCCGTGATTAGACAGATACAAGTAGATAGTATAGACCACTAGATAATGATGTACTTTTATTTTTTAAATTCCACGAATTTATTTCGGTTGTCCGACTTTCGGGGGAAGGAACACAGGTAGGAAATGTCATGCGCCATAGAGTTAAAATACGAGATTGAATAGTGTACTCCAAAAGACTAATGTATTAGAAATTAGGTTTCCAAAACACTTTTTCCATAATAAAAGATGTTATCAATTCAACTCCCGATTCTGAACTTAGGTTTTTACACATTGCAAAAGAGATAACTGGAGATAATCGGGTTCTGCGCGCACACACGGAACATAAATTGATCGAGAGTTCAAATTGCGTGGCAAAGGTCTTGAGATCAAAATCTACATGCCGCTTATCATTTTTTAACATGTCATAGTGAAAACCCGTATTTTTGTCAAAACAAAACACATTTCTCCAGTTAAAACTAGTTTAATTTGATTGTTGTTGTATCAGCCAGAATTTAATGCGAGACCAAAGGACAATATTTACGTGACCCGTTTGACAGGTGTCTTTGAGTTTCTGAAGCTAATAAAAATGTAACATGCACTGAAATACCTATGGATGATTTTTACAGTGTGAGGGTGCGTTCTTTTTCTCCTTTCGGTTTTTTTCAGAAACATGTCTTAGGTGTAATGAACGTAGTAGCTACCGCTTAAGAAATGTTCAATGAAGCCAAAAAAGATAGACAACAAGGATACAAAAACTTAGTAACATGCTACTAGTTATTTTGTTAACAATAATGATTAAAATGAAGTATCATTACTATCATACATACATAATTAAACTCTATGTGAAATAGAGGTAAAATACGTTTAGGAAAGTCAAGCTACCCCACCTACTTTACAGGCATGTGTATATATCAGGAATGGATTACACATGGATTATATTAACATTACAGATAAGCAAGGAAACTAATCCATAAAAATTGTTTATAACATTCTTCATATTGTTATTCCCATCACGTTGAAATATTTTACTAACGGGTAAATGCTAGTATTTTTTCTTGTATTTATAAAGCGTTGATAATGAGTAGTTGTCACAGTAAACAGCAACGTGCATCTTAGGTCCTCGCAGTAAAAGCATTAGTGAACTCCATTTGTTACAATGAGGCTGACGGCGTTGTTGGTGGTGCTGATGACGGTGCTGGCGATGTTCGCAGGGTCCGGAGATGCCGCGCCAGAACCCAAGGTCGACACTAAGGCCATCAAGAAGACTGGGAAAGTGCTTGTAAGTATTGATTTTATTTATGTGATTTAAGTTCTGCTAACAAAATCCTGAGCTGTATAGAATACGAAATCGGTTTAAAAAACTATAACCAAGGCCAATAAGGGTCTCCTGTTTTCCTTTATTTCGATAACCTGCTCGACAGGTTTGGTTGAAAAAATATATTAGGACATACAATTCAGCGATAAAAATCCGCCACTTTGATTTATTTCTTAAAATACCTATCTAAAGAATCTTAGGTTTTTGAAGACCAATCTAACGATACCTTAACTTTTGCAATCCATTCATTCGTTTGACAAATACGAAGTAATACATGTTATGTACAGTGAACATACATACATGGAGTCACGCCTATTTCCTAGAGAGGTAGGCAGAGACCGCGGATTTCCATTCGCTACGATCCTGGCATACTTGTTTCGCCTCATTCGCTCGCGTCACATTCCTCATACACGCTCGTCGATTAAGGGTAATAAAGACGTGAAAAACATAACGTTGGCAGACAAACAGGGTAAACAAAAAATCAAATCGACTGCCCCGTTGGTCTCGGTGGTCGCTAAGTGCGACTGCTGAGCATTAAGAGGGTTCTTGGGTTCAAATCCCTGGTTGTACAAAATGTGACTGAGCTTTTCCATTCAGTAATTCTTAGTAGCAGTACAGAGGCTGGATTTGTGCCCGGTTGATGGCAGTAGGCTTGCCCCCTATTAGGTATATTGGGATTTATAACATAACTGACGAAATGTGGGTGTACTACATGTGCACCTCCGCCCCTTCGGGTAATACAGAATGTTATAATATAATGTAAAAATAGACGTTTTAAATGGCACTTTCTAAGATCATACATTGGGCTCCCAAAAAGGTAGAACCGTTAACACTTACCAATGCTGGGAAAAAGAAATGGCGCTGCAAAGTCTCCAGCAGCACATTTAATCTGCGACAATATGGATCGTAATTATAAGTTAAAGAGTCAAATTATGGATTACTTTCAGAAAAAAATCTTCACCGGGATCTCTACTGCAGTCGCTGCTCACGAGGTGTACCAAGGAATCAAGGGCCAGGGACAACAAGGATAGATAGGGAAACAATTGTTATTCTATTCATGTTACGTTCGAAGTTCGTTTCTCTATTACTGCACACCAATAAATAATGCTACAAAAAGCTGTAATAAGAATAGAATAACTGTAAAAAATTATTACTTCGTACAAAAATGTATATCAGTATTCAGATTATTCAATTAACTTTACGTAACGTTAAGATATAATAAAGTAGTTTTCTAAACAAAATGTGATTCGTAATTTTGAGACGATTGAGAATCCTACACCACGACCGGTCTGCCAGGAGTGTACGACTAAGAAGAGAAGAAAAATCTTGATATGCCATTATAGTTCCTATTTAATGTCAATGGTAAATTACGAGGCAGCCCATCGTCGGTGCAAAACTATATAGATCTTAATTAAAACCTTATCCAAGAACATCAGCTCATAGGACAAAAAGCTTCGACTCTATCTTCAAGCGTGCAAACAACGCGTTAAGGTGCTCCCTAAAGTCCTAGAGCATTCACGAGTAATGTAACATATCATATTCGAATATATTTGTATCAAATTATTACACATGGTATCAATTTACGCAATGCAATGCACGTTTCTCTTCCCTCAACAATCTAATACTCCAATCTGTAACATTGCAGGTTGCGCACTGTAATTCTCGTACCTCTCTAATGGATTGTTCAACTTTGTAACTTTACATTACACATGAATGTTGTAGGTGAGGGAGCACCTTTGGGTATATAGCAAAAATAGAACAATATATATTAATTTGATACATACATGAAAACTGTACTCGCTAGTGACTTAAAGATACGACATCACGAAATCGGAACGAAACATCGTGAAAACATTGTCATGGTCTGAAATTCACTGATAGTAAAAGACAGTGCGTTAGCATCTTTAATCAATGTTTAATTGTAAAGATCTGGCCTTTCTATTATTTATTACATTGTTTTATGAAACAAATATAAGTACATAATACTTATTCCATCCAAATCATATATAACTATAACTTCTAGAGGTGGCGAACTAATATGACTAACATAAGCTGACTTCAAAACTTAATATTCGGCACTTCATCGAATATCTGTGTTAAGTCGAACGCCACCGCAAGTTATCTTGTACGAAACTTCATCCGTTGTCGTGACTGTGGTTTGGCAGAAGGCAATGAACTACTTACACTACTACTGCGTTTGTAAAATCGCCTGAAACATAGGAATTACAGAATGAAACACAAACGATACACAAACACACACAGGTATATGCCACACATTGGTACATAAAGACACGCCTGTGCCACGAATTACTACTAGCTACTTCTGGCATTCCTCTAAAATAATCTCGATCATGATCATTGTCTTGTTTAGCCTTACATACATTGTTTACCTATCCATAATAATAACAACACATACGAATAAGCCTCTATTTCCTTGTTCAATACTTATAATTAAGTGCAGATCGTTGTTCAAGATAAATGATAGAAATGAAAAATATAACCAGAAGGAAAATCCCGATCAAGTGTTATTCGGTGTTATGTTAAGAGAGTTCCGTCATATAATATCCACGGTATATCTACCCCTTTTTCCCCCATCACCTCTTCTATCTTGTATTGTATAATATATTTGTAAGATTCCCATATTCTTTTCATTTGCTTACAAACCAACACTCACAAATGTTTTAATTAGAAAAAAAGACGTCACAGTTTACAAAAAAAATACAAACTAGCTTCTAGGTAAACTCTAGGTAAGTTCTTAGCACGGTATAATTGTTCACAATTGGAGCCTGTATTAATTTTCTTTTCTTATCGTTAAATTTAAAGGTGCAACTGTATGTAAAACACAAACAACTAATAGCAAGATGGGACTAACCAGTCAAATAATAGGACAATTTACCTAGAATAAACTTGTGTAACAAGTTTATTGTTCAGAAAAAATTGGTTAAAAGTAATCATGTTTCTGGACCCCACACTAGGATTCCCTGTGTTTCGGGGCCCAGGCTCTTTCATTGAATACAGAACAATAAATTAATATAATGTAATGTACATTTTTTACTCGAATTAACTAAATTAAGGATCATAAAAGTTAAGGGTGTGTTAAGGTTGTGTTAATTTTATTGTGTTTATGAGTCGTGTGGTAATGTTTGTGTCAATTTTGTTTGAGTGGATTGGTAGAGCATGAGGTGGGATGAGTGGTGAGGTGTGATTGTGGATGTACGAATGACATTCTGTGAATTAGTAATTTGCTAGTATGTTTTCTGTATCATTATAGTTCTATTTTAGCAGCCAGTTCGTTACATGTTTTTTTACGTATATTTCTTGTGAGAGATATCAGGTTTAATCCTTTATTTAATTTTATACAGGTGTGGTGTGTGTAGAGAAAGCTTTCTCTCCAAACTTTAGCCGACACGCTCCGAAAACTTATCTTTAAGTATTGTAGTGGCTGACGTTTTATGAAATCTAAGAATGACTGCCTTAATGTAACTGTTGCAATGTCAGTACACATGCCTGTTCATACAGAGTGGTTTTAGGTTACCGGAACCGAAAATAATAACCTAACCCGATAATGGGTTTAGTTCCCTTCATCAAAAACGGACCCTTAAAAGTGGACTAATTATTCTCAGGATTCTCCCGCTGCGGTATGCATGGGTTCTGATTGAATTTAATTGTGTACGTGACCTACCTTTTACTGTAGGATGGTTTTCCTTACTCTAGAAGCGTTTTGGATGTTCCGATACATACTCATTAGGTATAATTTGCACATGTATGCAGATCAGAATCAAATAAATAGACAAACATCTTCAGAAGTTGCATTATCTTCTTCGATCACTTCAAGTTATTTGTTGTCTTCAGCAGTAAAAACTTCAATTCAATATGAAATTCATTGGGTTCTTCATGGTAGTTCTGGCCATGTTGGCAATGCTGTTCAGTGATACTCAGGCTAACCCAAAAGTGAAACCTGTATCTGTTGCGGTAAGTTTATGCATAATTTTAAAGACTGGTCTCCTCTACACCAACAAATAATTTCAAAGATTTAGAAAAAGAAAGCTTGGTATGAATAATTATTCATACCAAGCTTTCTTTTTCTAATTCTTCGAGGCCACAAGAACTGAAATATTAATGTAATGTCTCTAAGTGTTTCTTTGACTTCAAATGACTTAAGTACTATAGGTACGAAGTATTTAGGCAGGGCATTGCGGTAAGTGCAAGAAAGGAAAAAAACAATTACCCCTTATAAATAATGATTGATAAATTATCATTGTGGGCTCTTGTTTGTGTCGTTACCTACGATTAATGACTTCGCAGAAACGGTATCAGACGCTCTCAATAATTGAATGTCAAAAATGCAATTTTTTGTATGGAACATCGTCATAGCGGTCGGAACACACAAGACTGATCCGAACCAGTGATTTATCTGTACGAAATTGTTTACTGATCTCTTAGGTATACCATTATTTTTTATTTAAATCATTATCGTACCTACGTACTGACCCGATCCTAAGGTCCTCAGGGCCAGTACTGCATTTAAATTACCTTATGTAATTTAAGTTAACTCGTCTGAATTGCTCAGAGGTCCGGGGGGGAGGATTTCATATAAGAAGTTAAATAATTGATCTTTTTTTACTTCTTAGAAGAATGGTCTTCGTGCAATCAATGCAGCAGGAACTGTTCACGACGCGTACGAGGCCGTCAAACATAGGAACAAGCAAGGCTGAACCTAACTTTGGAACCTACATACACGTGACTGTCATATGGCACTCAAATTTTCTTCCAACTTCTAATCGTATTTATGTATATAATCATATATAAAAATAACAGCTTATAACTGTCCCACTGCAGGGCAAAGGCCTCTTCTCGTATAGAGAAGGATTGAGCACTGATCACCACGCTAGCTCACTGCGGGTTGGCGATTTCAGATAATTAAATCCAGGTTTCCTTACGATGTTTTCCGTCACCGTTAGTCAGTGGTGTCTTAGAATATCTAAGAAAGTATTTATGACATTGAAAGCGTCACATTGATACTTGCCTGGGTTTGAACCTGCAACCTCGTGCATAGAAATCCGGTATGTCAACCACTAGGCCACCACGACTATGTATTTATGTATGTTTTTGTTGAAATATAAATAATCAAAGCAAGTTTTTTTTATACCTGTTTTCCTTCATTACCATAACCATTCCCACTTGTATCACATGAAGTAGGACGCAGAGGTGTTCCAGTGAATATAGACACGAACAAAAATACGTATTTTATTACCTAAACACTTATAATATTAATGGAAGTATTCCTCATCGCTATTAACTTATCAGTGTCGAAAAGGCTGGCAGCATTGCGAATTATTGGCCGAAGAACAAGCCAGCCCTTTGGTCTAAGAGATGCGCACTCGGACCCCATAACCTGGGTGTTTCAACCGCAAACGGTTTAATAACAACAGCTTAATACTTCGAAGCATATTTTTTATTATTTGTATATAATAATAATTATGTATAAATCACTACATAGTATAAAACAAAGTCGCTTTCTCAGTCCCTATATCCCTATGTATGCTTAAATCTTTAAAACTACGCAACGGATTTTGATGCGGTTTTTTTCAATAGATAGAGTGATTGAAGACGAAGGTTTATATGTATAATAACATCCATAAAATAGTGGAGAAATACTTATATATTTTATACCCGTGCGAAGCCGGAGCGGGCCGCTAGTATATATATATATTGTTAGTTTTAATGCAGGTATATACTGTACTAAAATAATTTACTTGAATTAAATTAAATTGCCCACACATTTTAAAAAATAGAAATGTAGGAGTCATTACTGCTATTCAGAATTTAAAAGCTCGTGTTTTTGTTTCATGTTTAGTTGCCGCAAAATAAAGTAACAATGAGCTTTAAAATCTATACCATTCGCTGTGAACTTAAACACACTGTTGAATAAAACTACAGAGTTTTAAATGGTTTACGATAGCCTATAAAATGAAACCAAGTTGCATTTAACAAGCGGTTAAGAAGACTGTGTCCCATCGATTTTACACTTAAACTAGAAGTGTGTACTTATCGGTATAAGGTCAAAGTGTTTATCAACAAAGTAAATATGTCTAAAGATTTTAGCAGCATAGATAGCAGTAGGTACCGCAAGTTTTACTCGCAAATGTAACGTAGTGGCTTTAGACTCTTTGCTCGCAAATTGCTTCCAAAATCCTTAATAATGTAAAGCTTCATAATGTAATAATTTCTACTTATAATTTTTTTTTTTTTTTTTTTTTTTTCGGTATATTTTATGTCGACGACCCCGAGGGGGGTCTTATTGGACGTAACCGGATAAAGGCGAGACTTCTGGAGCCTCCAGCCAGGCTAACTACTAATAAAGACTTTAAGCGATGCTACCGAGGGCGCCCCCTGCGGGACTCGAACCTCGACTCGGTGCATCGCTGACTAACATGCAAAAACAACAAGGGACTGCTGGATCTGGTTTATTATTTAGGGACTGTTTTATAAGCTAGAGCTCGGCCCCGGGCCGGCTGTACTAGGGACGGGAGGGTTATTTACGTTAATATTTAACGATCGCGGCGGACCTCGACGGCGAGATCTTAGTATTCGACGGCGTCGGTCGTGTAAAGTGTTGATAGTGTCAGGATTCAACCGTTGCTGGAGCAAGGTTGTACTATCATCTGGCTCATCGAGTACGCGTCTGGGACGCCTTGTTTTGGAAATCCGTGATGGTGTGTAACGGCCGGCCGTTACAACCAAGGGATTCGGGTGAGACTCGGCGGATTCGAAAAATCGGATACTTGCTTGCTTCATGAACTGCTTGATGGTAGGCAGTTTAAGATCACAGTGAAGCTGTGAGTTCCGCACGAACCACGGAGAGTCCGTGGCTCGGCGCATGAAGCGGTTTTGCAAGGTTTGCATTGTTTTTAAACGGGCATCGTGCACGTGTGCGAACACTGGACTCGCGTATGTCATGATGGGTCTAATGCACGCGGTGTAAAGTCTCACCTTACATTTAAGGGAGAGTTTACTGCGCGCATTGATCATGGGATGGAGACGCCCGAGAGCGAACGCGGCTCGCGCGCGTACTCGCTTTATGTGCTCTCGGAACGTGAGTTTGCGATCTAAGGTTACACCCAGATACTTGGCTTGCTGCTCCCAAGGGATTGGCTCGCCGAAAAGAGTGATCGGAGGGGGGAGAGAGGGAGCAGCTTTCCTCTTCGAGAAGAGTATTGCTGCGCTCTTAGTGGGATTGACCTCGATTCTCCATTTTCTGAACCACTTCCCTAGGGTTGTGACAGACTCTTGGAGAATGCGACCTATGGCTTCAGGCGACATGCCTGTATAATAGAGAGCCGTATCATCGGCGAAGAGAGCTAGCTGAGTGAATTTACCGTGAGGAATATCACTGGTGAACAGTGAGAAGAGAATGGGAGAAAGCACCGAGCCCTGTGGGACTCCGGCTTGAAGCGGGTGAGGGGAAGATAGAACGCCCTCTATGCGATATCTGAAGGAACGATTCGACAGATAGTCCCGTAAGATGAGTACGAGACGGTCTGGCACTTCAAGTTGGTATAGCTTATATAATAAGCCATTGTGCCAGACCTTGTCGAACGCCTTCGCGATATCGAACAAGACCATACCTGTGTATCGGCCTCTTTGGAACCCTAAACTAACGTGTTCAACAATTCTATGGACTTGTTGAACACAGGAGTGTTCTGCTCTAAAGCCGAACTGTTCGTCGGGAATGAGGTTGTTACCGATGGCAAAATCTTTGAGTCGTGCCAGAAGGACACGCTCGTAAAGTTTCCCAATAGTCTTGAGGAGACTTATTGGGCGGTAACTAGTCGGGTCGGCTCTGGGTTTACCGGGTTTGGGGATACCTATAACTATAGCCTCTTTCCACACGTCCGGAAAGAGGTTGTTATCTAAAGCCGCATTGAAGATGGCGGTTAAAAGACCTATCAATAGAGGTGGGAATGACCTAACAACTTTATTAGTGATACCGTCAGAGCCGGGGGACCTTTTGGGGTGTAACCCTTTGATCAGTAAACGGACTTCGCCAATGGTGACAGGGGCGATTGGGAATTCTGGATCCTCAGCGGGAGGCAGAGCGAGTCTACGTTCGACTTCATTGTCTACTCTTTCGAGATGACTTGAGTCTACTGGTAGAGTGCTGGGCTTACACTGACTTTCTAAGCTGTCGGCTAGGCATTCTGCCTTCTCGTCATCGTCGAAGGCAGGGACCGGATTGTCGCGACGGATGAGCGGTGGCATCGGTGCCACATCTTCCGTTTTAAGCGATCTTTGGAGCTGCCAGTACGCTAAGTGCGTCGGCTCTAAACTTTCTAATAGCCTGTCCCAACGAGCTTCACGCATCTCACTTATACGCTTCTTTACAGCACGCTGCATTCGACGCATGTGAGCGCGATTAGACTCATTGGGAAGGGAGTCGAAGGCGCGTATAGCCGCATTCTTCGCCCTCAATAGATCACGCACTTCCGGCGGCAAGTACCAACGGTTGTCGTCAGCCTCTGGTACTCGCCGTGAACACTCGTTCAGGGCGGCCTGTACGTGATCCGTGAGAGAGTCGATCGCGGCATACGTATCGGAGGGGGAGCTAATAATACCTGGTATGCGATCTAGATGTACGGATGAGCTTGCCTTGAGACGGTTCCCAAGTTTCGCCCAGTCCGTAATCACTTTAGTGGGAGGGGGAAGGCCAGCGTCTTGGGGACCTACCCGGGGCCCTAGAGACATGATAACTGGCCTGTGGTCTGAATTTAATTCGTGAATAACTTCCATCGAACGCAACGAAAGGCTGACGTTCTTCAGGAGAGCTATATCTAATACGTCGGGTCTGAATCCTAACTGCGTAGGGAAATGCGTCGGTGATAAAGGACCTATTATATCGAATTGGAGGGAATTACTAAGTAAGTCCATATACCTTCCCCGCGGGTTACGGCAGTTTCTACTTATAAAATGAACAGTGAATACTTATATTTAAATATCACTTATTTTTAGCCTACATATTCGTAAATTAATAAAGTTCGTCTTTAATGAGTAATTTATATCATGATAATAAAAGTTCTTCTACACGTGCTACTTTGTTATCCAGTATTATAAAAAATAGGCAAATCACAGCAGTATTGGCTTGACTATTAAAGTAACATATACCTACTTTAATGACACGATATTTAAAAAGTAATTAATTTTAATGGCTAATACAAATACAATTAGAATTTCCCAAACAGGGTTTTTTTGAACGTCAGTCTCACAAATAACTGAATTTGGTAGAAATCAATAATTATAAAAGACTTGATCAAAAGTAACATGGAACTAATTGTGTGTGGCGCAGCCAAAGTATACGCATCCACAAACCGCTATCGAGTCGAAAATGCATTTCTTTAAATTGTTTTTCTTTGTTTCTGGCGGTGTCTATGATGCTGTGCGTACAAGCTGAGCCCAGAATTAAATTCAGCACAATCAGGGAAGGTGGCAAAATTTTGGTAAGTGTCTATATTTTTCTTTTTTTAAGTAGGTAGATAGGTACTTACTTCACGTCTTTTTTACCAACAGAAATCTACAATATACTGAATGTTCACGTAATTTGTTTTCAGAAGGGAGGGTTGGGAGTACTTGGAGCAGTTGGGACAGCCCACGACGTGTATGAACATTTACGCCATCACGGACAATAGACTTGGACATCAAAACAGACGCGATACGTTCCTTTGAATGCATTATACTCAAATAAAATAATAAATATTTGAATCAAATCAATCAAATCATAGCTTTTTATAAATTACTGAAAATTTACATAACATCACGCCTGTATTCCAGGGAAGGCAGTTATGTTAAAAGTGTATATAATTGGGGGCGCCCAGTGTAATAGGGGGCGAGCCTATTGCCATCAACCGGGCACAAAGCCAGACGCCTTGCTGCTATTGAGAATTACCTAAAGCAAAAACCAAGAAACAATTTTCCCGGCCCGGGATTCGATCCCCGGATCTCATGCAAAGCAGTCGCGCTTAGCGCCCCCCCCCCCCCCTCGACTGCCTTGTTGGTCAACAAGGCAGTCGAGGGGGGGGGGGGGGTTGCCATAATCCCCACGCTTGGCAAGCGGCTTGGGGATCGCAGTGTTGGTGGTCAAGTTACAGAAGACGCTGCTGCCCATCTTCTGGATTTTCCCTTAGTCGCCTCTTACGACACCCACGGGAGGAAAGGGGGTGGTCAATTCTAGGCCGGATACCACACGGCCACGGATTAATAATATTATACACTTATTAGTACAAAAATTTACATCAGTAGTAATGATATCATAAAGTACTTCAGAATAAAGTAGTTTTCTTAACAACATTTTATTGGTAATCTTGAAATAACTGACGACCCATGACCACGACTGCTCTGCCAGGAGTGTACAGTTATCTGTAATAAGAAGGAAAAACGAAAGATTTTATTACATCTTTAAAATGTTGAACAAACTTTTATACATCGATGTTTTAATACATGTTACACGTACATATATATTTTTCATTCTATTCGTCAAGCGTTTTGCCACTTGCCTAGGGCATCAGCTGTTCCGATATGTCGACTCTGCTACGGCAAGGCTCCGCCGCGTCCCGGTTCGAGCTTTACCCGAGGCGAGGCGAATACGTTACTATTCCGATTAGTGTGCGTTGTAGTAGGGAGTTTCATACAGAGAATACTCCACGGCTCGAGTTAAGTTAAGATCCCTTTCCGGGGTGATATGTGTGCTACCACCCTAAAGTTAACAACTTGCGAAATGAAGAGCAAGCTGCGAGCATAATATTTAAACAAAGGCTTATAATTGCTGCAATTCATCAAATTTTAATGAAATGGGTACGATACTACCAGATATTTGTGGTAATAAAATGCCGCAATCACTTGGTTTACGAGTTATAAATCCCTTAAGGTTAATCAAATATTGTCCCTTCTCAGCCGTTTTAGTTATTTATTACGATTTGGGTTTGTTAATTGGCTGAGTGTGTATTTACAGAGATGTACCGCGGTTTAGCTTCCTTCAAATTGTTTCGTAAACTTAATTATTGTTTCGTACTGGACTTTGTTGTCCAAACATGCTTACATTGTATATTGTCTTTCTTTGTAAGATTTGAACATTGGTGTCCATAAATTTAGTTTAAATAATGATGTTTGTGACAAGCCTCAACGCTGTCAAACATACTAAAAAGTTTACAAGCCCGCGTCCTTTCGCGGCGTCTGTTTCCTAACGGCAAGTAGCTTCAACGGTGCCAAAAAGTTTCTATGTGACCAACAATTCCTATTCCATTTCCGATCTATTTTTCATTCCATTCCCGAGAGAGAGATAGGCATACAAAGCTTTGTATCGGTTTATATCTGCGTAAGGTTAACTGTAAAAGTTTAATGGTTGATGAATAAACAATTTTTATTGATGAATAAACAATTTTTATTTTTTTTATTTATTTTTATTTATATTAATCCATATTTAGGCTAAATAATACTTTAATCAAAGCAATGCTGAGTCGCCATGCAGCCTCTTTGTTACTTGCAGGTAAACGTCCTGAAATGATTAATGCGGATACGATTAATCATTCTTAGTTAGGAAAAAGTTGTTGCTTAAATAAGAATTTTTAATTAAGGCTTTCTCTCGAGTTAATTTTGGTTAAAAATATTTCAATTCTACATATTTTGTAGCAATTTGTAGCAATGTTACCAATTATTTACTATATACGCTGGTTTTACGAGAACGACCGACTAGTTTCGAGCTCTCGGCTCACGACTCTGCGGCGTAAGCAGCTCATGATTAAGGGCTCCGTTCCAGTTCGAAATTCGTCGGGCATTCCCGAATACACACGTGAGTACAATCGGCGGATATAGTAAATATTATGGATAACACTCACGAAAGTTATTATAGTAGAATATTAGCGAAATCTGCAGTTTGATAACTGTCGACAATAGTAACATTCATCTAAACTTGTCTTAAATTGGATTGCACGACATTAGTACCTATACAGATATGCTAGACAAAAGTAGACTTAAACCAACCAAACAAATAAAAATATTATTTTAAAAATAGGGCTTATATTTCTATAGGGTAAAGTAAAAAATTTATATGCTGTTAGATTTATTGTTTCCAAATATTGGTTAATCTACTCATATCATTATAATAACTATCCCATCAAATAACGTTTCCGTGTTCTTGATCCCTTACTGGCCATGATTGCGGATGTTTTCGTACACGTCATGGATAGTACCAATCGCTCCAAGAACACCAAATCCTTTTTTCTGTGAATAAAATAAAGTTTATAACACCACACAATTAACTGGAACAAACCATTCAAACCTTCCCTGGACTTCCACGAATATTTCAAGACCAAAATTAGCCAAATCGGTCCAGCCGTTCTCGAGTTTTAGTGAAACTAACGAAAAAAACAATGAATTAACCACAGTAATATGGGGTACAAGTTACATAACATAATATTCTTAGTAAATACGTACCAATACTTTGGCACAGGGCTTAGCTTGCACGGACAGCATCATGGATAACGCCAGGAACACAAAGAAGAACAGTTTTAAGAAATGCATTTTGAATTCGATAGCTGTTTGTAGACGTGTACCTATACTTTGGCTGCCACACACGATTTGTTCCATGTAACTTCTGATCAAATCTTATATATTCATAAGTCTTATTCTATTAATGACTTCGTTAATTAGACTGATGTTAAAAATACCCTGCATTTTGGTAGTTCCTAATTAAACAAACATTATGGCCTCATTAGTATAACGATGCATTCTATCAAATTTGATTGACCTCCTTCAAAAAAACTCAAAAATGAAAAATAATATTTTATCACATCACTTTACATAAGCGAAGTGGAAGTCGGGCGTTTTGCTGTGATCCTTTGAGGAGTTCCGTTCTATATCTTCGAAGTTTATCATCAGGTAATGACAAATTTTTTTAGGGGACCAACCGGAAAGTATACCCAATCATATAAGAGGCTGTGGTTTGGTTCGTTAATAAAAGGGGTACATGAGACAAAAAAAAACAAATACCTTTCCAAGTACATAAACTGGTAGACTAGGTCAATTAATGATATCTTTGACCAATAATTGTGCATTATTATTTAGCAAATAAGTTATTCTGTTCAATAGCTTCCTTTTCAATACACAATTATAGTTAATTAAGTTACATAAAACACGAGGGCTCACTTTGAAAATTTAACTGACTGAAGGATGATTTTATTACAATAATATCTATTTATTGATATAATCTGGTAACATCAGATTCAAAAAGACTTATCGCCTTTCATGTTTCTGACAGCTTGTTTACTTACGCATTATCGCCAGCACTCTAGTGACAACAGTGTCGAACAAAACTGTACAACACGTCACAAAACAGTGGTTTTGCGAGCTTGTACCGACACATAAACGTTGGTGCACGGTGCATGAATATTGTAAAGCGCAATTGAGAACAAAACACATTGTTGTAGTCTGTAACATATTGTATGGTTTACATATAGTTTCATACGCTAGACAATGTATAAAAATTAATAACCCATACGCTACCAACCCCTTTTTTTTAAAGAGAAATGAGTTACTAGGTACTTTTCTAGGTAGGTTTCTCCAGCATGTATATTATTCAACTGTTTACTGATACTGCGGTCAGCATTGTCCACGAATAATTGATTGATGTCTATTGCACAGTGTTTGCCCACTTCATTATTAATCAAGCTCGGTTGTAGAGTGTGGGCATTGCTTTTTATTACCAAATCTGCCCGACGCGCGACGCTTGGAATTATGTCCGGCAAATGGGCAATGTAACGGGACTGTATATTTTAGAACAACATTACACGCTCTTTTAGAAACTTTAATACAATAGTGCGTTCTATTTCAAAGCTCACACATTATACCAGAGACGAAATTTATTTCTAACTTTGACAAACTTTAAACTTCGGCTACTGAGAATACATTGACAGAAAGCTTTTTTAGACAAGAAGTCATTGATCACCCAATTACTGGTTTAGGTCTGTGAATTGGTCTACTAACAATAGCAAGCAATACTAATAAAGCGGTCTTGCGGTCGATTATTCCGAACTTGTAATTTATAAACAAACAAAACAAAATAACAAAACAAAAAAAAACATTTTTTCAGTGTGATGGAATTCCAGAGCTACGTTTACTCGATTTTACCAATGCGATTGGAAGTAGAAGAATAAGCAATGGTATTCAATAAGTGTATATTTCGATTTGATACGTTGACTTCGAAAGGAAATGTGTTTGGAGGACGAGAAATTTTTACTTGTGTAGCAATTTGATCTAACTAATCCTGTTTGGTCGTATGTGTTCGGTAAATATGATAAGAAATAGGATGGAATATTCCCTCTCTGTATTTAATAAGTACATACACCTGTCTCCTATATGATATTTTCAAGGTTTTTTTGGTAAATACAAATCTAAGGAGTTAACATACAACTAAGTATGCATACTGAAAATCTGTAATTAATTTCGTCCATGACTACCGTATAGGGCGTATAGTGTGTATAAAATTTTACGCATTTTCATTCACTTCAAAAATATATCCATGTATGATCTAGACCTTATTCTTTCAGTGACACGATCATCTTTATTAACCCAAGTCCAACAACATGAAGCTACGCATCTACAATTTTATTGTGTATCAGTAACAAAAAGTGTTTTTATGTGTAAAGTAGTTTTAATCAAAACGAAAATCAAAAGAAATACAACACTCGTTTCACACGTTTCCAATCCTGTTCTTTCTCTTAAGAGTCAGTTGTCTAAAGAGTATAAGATTCTTTGTACGTCGCCGACGGCTTCGTCAGACTGTTGGTGACAAAGCTATTGCTGAGTTTGAGGTCCGGGTCGGTCTATTGGTGGCAAAGAATGACTGCTGACAGTGTGGTCCGGGTTAGATTCCCGGGCAGGGTGATTGGGTTTTTCCATTAGGCAATTCTCAGAAGCAGCACGAATTCTAAATTTGTGCCCAGTTAATTGCCATAGGGTTGCCCTCTAGGCTAGATAGGGACCTATAACATAACTCGCGAAAGGTGGGTGTACCATACCTACACATCTGTCTTCCTCTTCGGGAAATACAGGCGTAATGTTATATTAGTCATTCCAGGTACTAGTTCATTAATGTATGGTTTGATTGTTTGGTCCAGAGTCCGACTAAAGTGCGTGTTTGTGGGTTTTTTAATGCGTCATTACTTATGCTCGAAAGGAGGTAAACTGTACCAGTTTTCTAACCGCTATATTGAAAGACACAGATGTGCGTGCTGACAATACTAAAACGTTTATTTTGGCAACATCATGAGTGTATTATTACTAAAATCTTGCAGGTAGAAAAATTAGAAAATAATATGGAAACACTCACGAAAATTATAATAGTTAAATGTTTTGTTGCTCTTTTTACAAAGCTCCCACAAGATACGATTAATTGTTCAATGCGGCAAAGAAACCTCTTCCTAAGTATGACATTACACATAACTGGTCGGTAAATATTATTGTAATTCCCTGCACTTTTTACAACAGTTACATTTGCTATTCGAGAACATTACCGACCTCTCCTCGAGAGTCGTTGGCCGTATGTTTCAGATAGCTTTCCAACCAAAGATGTTAGAAATTCATGAAAACAGCACCCAGCGAGTTATTTTAAGAGGAATTTATTACTCTCAACCAATCCACCTAATACGGTTCGCTTTTAAAATACCCTGGGACTTCTTAGTTTTTCTCACGTTTAGCTTATATTACATTTCAATGAGTTTACCGACATAGAGACCATTATTACATCTTCTATACCTATATGAGCACACTGTTTACTAGCAAATAGGTAATTATAATTAAATAAGTATCAATTATTTGATATTTTAAAACTGTGTAAAGAGTAATGTAGAGCTCATAGCTACAATGTTATTGTGCCTACTTTGGAAGATGATAATGAGACCGTACTTTATATGAAACATTAAATGAAATTCCCTATGGTCGAGACCTTTAACGTACATATATAAAAGTTTTAGGTGTCTATCTTTATTCATCTTTAAGTCCTGTCACACCTTAATAGCAACTTACTGATGCTATCAACAAGATAAGCAACTATGTGTAATGCTGTCATTAGTAATTCTTATTAATTATTCAGTGTATATCTACCATATTCAACAACAAAATAGAGACGCAGCTGAAATCGAAATAAGTTGCAGCTTAGAAATACCACAGTCGGTGAAACAAAACGTCTCGATAAAATCCTAAAATTAAAAAGTCGGTACGACGGTTCGATAAACATTACCACATTTCGAATTCATCCCCCACGATCCTCAGTAATAAAGCCGTACAGTGTACATCCCGCGAAGTTGCAAAACGAGGGTTTTTAAAAGTAAATACCTCAATATGCTTGCGACCTTGTTTCTTAATAAAGCTTATTTCCTGCAAAAACAGGCCAGAAAGACGACAAATAAAAAGGTATTTGTAAAAACGAGCTGTAATATCGCTTCGCATTATCTTATCTTTATACATACCTACGCTTATCACTAACAACACCCAAGGGAAATTATTGACGCTAAATGCTATCTGTCACCGAGATCTCAAGAAAGAAGGTAGAAGATGGCTATACTTCTTTAAATTACCTACTTAGGAATGGCAAACATAAGAATTAACAAAAAATTTAAACGTAGGACTGTCGAAATTGCCTTTTTAATGTATCTACTGAAGATACACATTTCTATAACCTAGTTGCTCACAACATTAGCTAGTTTTTTTGGTTTTAACATGGCCTGTAATAAAGGCTTCAATGTCTTACCATTTTGCCCGTGTGCCGGTGTGACCATCCTCAAGATAAGGGAGTGAAAAGAAGAAAGGTCAATTCCACTTACTAATAATAACGCTTTTAAAAAAAAAAGTAGTTTATAAAATAGTCAACCAGTTTTCTACAAAAGAATTATGGTTTCGCACGTGCCACAGGCAGTAAGCAACAAGGCTAAGGCTTAAACAAATTTGCCACATATTGCGTGATATTGCTCCAAAAGCAATACCCGACATCCCAACCCCTTTCTTTCAGCAAAGATATTACTCTATTAAAGTCTGTTCTATATAATGTGCTATGATCTTATGCGAGTTTTATATTGTTTTATTTTCACTAGTAAAATGTGTTCCATGGCATACTGCGTTCTTATAACTCTTAAATATCGATGTGGGATCGAAATCGATATTTATTCAATCAGCCTAGATAATCGGTAGATCAGCCAAGACCGGGATGTAGTTGCATTGTAAAACCCTTTCAAAGTTACACTACAGTTGGTTCTTTTTTGTGTGTTGTGTACCCAGTGATTGTCAAGGTGTCTGTTTCACTGACTAAAACGTCTAATCACTGATAAACAATCTGTTTGTTTTCTACTTAGTTATATTATAACCAGAATTACCGAGTCAGTTCACGATTGAGACCTATATTTACATAATATTTATTAGTAGTGTTTGTTCGTTGGTAAATGAAATGTTTATGTCTGTTAATTTATACGGGTGCAAAAGAGACCCTACATAATAATATAAGCTCTTTATAAGCCTTTGCATTAATTTATTTTTAGATTTCGAAATATGTATATAGGTACAAAATCCTAAGGTGGTTTTGATTTTCTTCAAGTTATTTAATTATATTTATGCATATTTTAATGACCAGTAGAAGGTGAGAAGGGATATCTTTGCACTGCAGTGATATAACACGGGCTGGTAATAGTAAAAATTGTTTTGCCAAAAGCCTGCAATCTTGGTGTATTACCACAGAAATAGAAGACGTTTAAACTAAAGTAATAAATAAAAATAATAAGTATCTTAGTGATACTCATTACACATTTATCATGGTACAAAAAATGTTTCCTTAACATTAAATAAGTAATTTAATGTATGCCCACAGTTATCCTGTATAAATAATAATATCTGCTCACTATAATGTGAATCTATGTTTGTTTTCATTATGCTTCTAGAGTTTAAGGAAAACATTGCGATTCAATAAACGTAGCACATGGTGTAGTTGTATACACCGCGCTGCGCCGTAATATATGGCAGTGTCAAGTTGTGTTTAAAGTGTTGAGTAATCGGAGTATTGAATGAATACAAATGATAAACAGAACTTCATTAAATAAGTACAGGAAGCTATTTCATATTAAGTAGAGTCAAAGAAGAAGTTATAAAACAAATAATATGCTTACAAAATATAACAATTGTATTTGATAATATAATTTTTGGAACGTTAGTTTTGAACTTAGCAATGTCGAGGCTAGCGAGTTTGAAAAATAAATTATACATTACATTTTATGAAGAAACTATGTACATACCTTACGTTTATTAAACCAAACCTTTGTAGAGCAAGCGTTGTATCTTGCTAGATTGCTTAAATTATGGAATAATTTAAAGTAGGTACCGTAACATATTTATGAAAAATAACCTTTTTCGTTTAATTTCCTCAGTCCAGCTTGGCACGCGGACCCAGCATGACTATAATCCAGTAAATATATAGCGGTCCATGCCACATAATTCATTATATTACATTGGCATTACGGGTTCAACAAGAGGCTGTAAAAACTGAAAACATAAATAACTGACTGTACCCACGCCTATATCCCGTGAAATACTGGAAGAATTTTTCGATTACAAATATAACATTTTTAACACGTTGACATGTCAATAATTGTTCAAGCATTGCCTCAATAAGAGGATTATCCAGACTAGAATTTATAGACGTCATGCATATTCCATCATCAAATTTATAAATACATTTTAATTGAGGGACTTGTGGCTATTCTGCTTCCGCACACATCAGTCGTTTTGCGTGGTTAAGCGGTTCATCCCGCGGTCAGTATTGCAGTAGGTGGCTGTTGTTTATAGGATAATGGAGGAGATACTCTACCGCCGCCAAAATTCGGTCCAGAACATAGAAAAATGCTAAAAAGCTTAAAAGATATAAGTATTTTAATAATTAATCTAATCGTGTGGCTTAGGGTGTAACCGGTAGAGCTCTAAATCATAAAACAGTTGAATGTCTGAAAAAACAATTCAAGATGTCATCTTCTAGCAAGTTAACTGCGACTTGCTTATTGCGTATTTTTTTCCTTATGACTACCTACATAGGGAAAAAAATACGGGTCAAATCAACAAGCACTGGGAAGCCTACGTAGATATTGTCCCTGCCTCGCAACACAATCTATATCTACTTGAGAATAGATTCATGACACAGCAGCGTTCTGTTACACAGAGCTTAGGTTTCGATGAAAAGTACTCTAAATGCTAATACGGATAGATATGGAATCTAACTGTCCAATCTATTGACTTTATAATAGGAATTAGGACTTGAACTAGTTGACATTCATCAAAGCTATCGTAGGTGAGACGATAAATTATCCAGCTTAAGTCAAGGCGCTAACTCTTATTTTCATGAGCTGTGAAGCTCATATAATGATAAGTCTTCCCCTTTTTTAACCGACTTCAAAAAAAGGAGGAGACTCTCAATTCGGCTCTATGTTTTTTTTTGTCAAATTGGGTAATTTCCTCTCAAATCTAACAGGGTTTTTTGCCAATGCTATTACAGTTCCCCAATAATTTTATATTTATCCGTTCTGTCTATGGACATAGCAGAATGGTAAACCGCAATAAACAAGTTTTGAACTCACTAATATCGATCATGCACTAGTTTCAGTTGTACGCGCTCAGAGTCTTGTACAGATATTTTATCGGAAATATAAAATTACAGATACGGTTTACGATGTCGAATCGAAACATATCCCACGTGCGCAATAAGTCACGACACTTAACCCACAAGACGACTGTAACGACGAAACTTTAAGGGATTGTACCAATCCCCTTACTAAGTGTAATCGTAAATGGAATTTCTCCAAGAATCGATGCTATAAACTACTCAATTTGATTTACAAGAAATGCCTTTAAACAGTATAAACTAAGTACTTATATGTAGGTAATGATATCAGTTACATTAAATTCGTTCAAAGAACCATAAAATATTAAAAATAAATAAAGAAACAAACATTCAGAAATACCTAATTATAAATTTATGCTAGAAGTTTCTAGGCGCTGACTTAAAATGTGAATGACTAATGTTAGTCGGATTGGGGTACAAAGCACAAAGGGTATCCAAGGGCCATAGTGGACCTGATAAAGAATCTCTTTGTTTTACAAGGTTAAAAGGCAAATTTTAGAAACAGCTGTATAGAGATAAAATTCCAGTCATTTAAAATTATAAGTTGTTTCGAGTGAATCAGTGAATATATATTTAGCATAACGCCTTTATTTTCCGTAGTGGTGGTTGAGACTCTTCTATCTCTCCTTCAGCCAACCCATATTTTACTAAAGACAGCGGTCAGAAGCTGTTCAATAATGTATTATGTATTCTGTTATAAGATTGTATAATATTTTGTAAAACAGTCACAGACGGTACGTCGTTCTCTCTTTCCGACTAAGAATTAAAATTTAAATCAACTCGAATCTCGACTAGCATTTTCTCAGAACCGGTTTTCAGCATATACTTTTGTTTCAGGCTACACGTAACGAATAAGTACGTACAAATATGTGACAATAACACCATTATAAAATAGGTATACAGATAGTTGCCAGTTTCCTATCGTATAAATACCGTTGAATGAATTCAAGTAATAACTATGGCCTTATTACTTCTGTCCACCTCAATGATCTTCAGGCTCCAATAAGCCTTGTAAGGTAACTATCTACTAAGTTTAGCTTTCTCGCTAATTGCCGATGATAGTACCTACAGAATACAATTTACAAACGTGGAATCTTGTTATTGTTTATTTTTACAAAAAGCTTACATACTACTTAACTAAAAAATAAGGTTACGGTTTGGATACAATAAACAAAAATAATTTCGAGAGCCAATCAATTAACATTCTACAATCTAAAACAATTCTACACTGCTTTCTTCTAGACCGAGATGTAGAACGTAGATGACTTTAAACCAAGCTTATGCAATCAAGACCATGTTTTTCGTTCTCCACAACGGAGTGCCCGTTTGCCCTGCTCTCCTGTGGTTTTGATTATTCTTGGTTATGTCTCATTTTTAAGTATAAAGTTACCTGCAAGAGACCCTAGCCCTAATTAAACTACAACACGAGAATTAACGCGAATTAACTTGCAACATTTTAGCTTGACGTTTCGATCGAAGTTTCATTCTGCTTGTGACCACGGCCGATGCAAACGTTCGAAACGTCATGCTAAAATAAAAAAAAAGTGTTCGCGTTAATTCCCGTGTTGTAGTTGAATTATCATCATGCAACGCGATAGGTTTAAAGTTAGTTTATACCTATCCCTAATCGAAAAAGACTTACTTTTGGTATAAAGACTGCCACGGTAAATTAGATTGTTTATCATCCATGTAACAGTCTTGATAATAAACAACTGGAGTGTTCACGAAAATCACGTTAGAAGGGAAGAGGTTAATGCTTTTTTCGCCCCGATACGAAGCGTCAAGTCGATTATGGCAGTATTTAGGCACTTATGGACTTTTTTATGGCCTGTAGTTTTGATATCTAAAGATCCGTCTCTATAGTCTATACATATTTGTTTTTATTACAGTGGTATAATGTAAACATTACATGGTATGTATTTGAAACGGACAAAGTATAAACCTGCTTCAGTGAAAAGTATGTATTCCTAAATGTAATTAATTACTTCCCACTGAAATGTTCAGTCTATTTTATTTAATGATCAGGCATTAACTTTGTCGTTCGTAAACGTATTTCTGCATAATGGCTACCATTATTTATTTATCAATGCGTTCTTATAATGGAACATTTTACCTTACATCAATTGATCATTTTGAGTTTTTCCACGCCTTTATTTTTCCAGGCGGCTATTAGTCCCATTTGAGTTTAGATAGTACCTGTTGGTAATGTTGGTTATTATCATCAATTTGTATATTATTATTTTTTGTAATGTATGTATATATAATTTGTTGTCTTCCTTGTGCCATTTTTTCCGGACTTTTATTAAGCTTATTCTAAACTTTCCCTAGCATTTAAATCTAATATTTCCTCTAAATTTGCTTTCAATTAAACTTAAAAGTGAACTATCTGGGTACATGGTCTTAGATTTACATTGTCAATATCACGATGATTAGCATCACAGACAACGCACAACCTATGTGTGTTTGTTTTTAACCGACTTCAAAAAAAAGGAGGAGGTTCTCAATTCGTCGGGATCTTTTTTTATATATTATGTTAGTACATACAAACAATTTTATGGTAGATTTATATAGGTAACTACATAATACAGAGAAACGAAACCAAACATACGGAGTTTATGACGTTCATAAAAGATTTAGATTTTTGACATTAGCAGGATAGAGGGGAAATATATATTTTTTTATTATTTAATATATTTTAATAGCCTATATTGTTTCGCACTGCTGGGCGAAGATCTCTTCTCTGGTGTTCCAATTCCGCCTATTCTCTCTCGGGCAGCTCTGTGTAATAATGCCTATGCAGAAATTATTATTCTATATCCATAAATCATATCATTTATACTTTACTATTCGTTTTATGGTTTATTCTGATTTTATAGTGATGTTGTTGTTTTACAACTTTTAATAAACGGCGCAAATGGAAGCATTTGGCACGAACCATAAAAGCTGGATCTCACCGCAGGATGTAACAGTACCGTACCTTAACCTGAGGCACCGGCCCTTGGATGAGTTTTAATGTCTATGTTATATATACCTATACATGAAAACAAAGTTCCTATTGCTTCAGATACAGAAAAAGACAACAAGGTATACATGTGTGTTAGATTAAAATATATATTTAAAGAAACTAATACACAACGCTTTCCTTCAAAAAAATGTCGCTATGTTTAAACGAACAAAATTGAAAACGAAACTGCCTCGTTGGTCTAGTGGTCGCTAAGCGCGACTGCTGAGCACGAGGTCCTGCGTTCGAATCCCGGGTCGGGGCAAAGTGTCACTGGGTTTTTTTATTAGGTAATTCTCAGTAGCAGCACGGAGTCTGGATTTGTGCCCGGTTAATGGCAATAGGCTCGCCCCCTATTACATTGGGACCTAAAAACATAACTGGCGAAATGTGGGTGTACTATATGTGCACCTCTGCCTACCCCTTCGGGGAACACAGGCGTGATGTTATGTTTTATGTTGTTATTTACGTTTATTCATATTTTAACCAAACAGTGCAAAAAGTTTCCCAAACCATTAAAGTATTAAAAAACGATATTTTAGTTTTTAATGTCTTCTACTTGCTAACTCTAATTTTGAATACATGTCAAGTAAGTAATCGATTCTCCCAAGCGAATTGTGACAATATTGGACCTTATACCGTTGTTATTCAATTAATTAAATAAATAAATATAGCCTATGTTTGTTCTAAGTGCAACAATGTTACATTAAATATTATAAGTACCTAACTAGGTACATAAACTTGCATGTCAAGCCACTAGTCCCAAGCATTACTTCTTACTATATTTATTACCGACAATTAAACATTACTAAGAACTAATTTGTCCAAAATTACCATACTAGTTCCCTACCAGGTAAGTAATCTACCGTAATGTATACAATCTAGTTGAATACCGTTGATTAACTCGTTAAGCGGTACCCTACTTGTGTTAACAAACATTCTGTCGACATATAAAATGCGCTGTAGCGCGCTACAATTTACATACGTTGCATAATAGTATAAACAATTTCAAAACACAAAAAATACATCATTATGGTAAGAATGTCGAGTATCGTTCCTTCGAAAGTTAAATCTGAAAATTCCGGGAAAACCAAACCTAAACACACAATATTCGTAGCGAGTATTGAATTGTATTTGCATTTATTTCTTTCGCCATCTCATTTTTGCCTATACGGTTGAATATCTCCTGTATCATGGGTGCGTTTCACAAACATGAATCATCAGAAACACAAACATTCAACCAGAGACAAACATTTGCCCACCACTTAAGTTTTTGTCCCGTGCGGGAATCGAATCCGCAACCCCTAGCACAGCAGTCCACAATCGCTTAGCCATCGCGCCAATCAGGTCATTAAAGTGAATAAGGATAGTTATTTGACCCTTAATTAACTGCCTGGTTGGTATTGTGGTCTTAAGCGCGATCGTTAAGCATGACGTCCTGAGTTTGATAGCCGGGGTCAACAGAAGTGGTATTGGGTTTTTTCATCAGTTATCTCAGTATACAGTCTGAATTTGACTTATGGCAACAGACTCGCATCCAGGGGTCCTACAACATACCTGTCAAAACGTGGTGGTTTACTTTGAAGTAAACTTCTTCCTACTCCACCAGGGAATACAGGCATGACCATGTTTGTTATGTATTTACCAGAGACAAACACCCTTTAACTTTGTGATGGACAGACGTCGCGCGCGGCATTGCGTGGCACTCCGCATAACATATTATTATTGTGTAAACTAGACATATCACTGGCAACACGTGTCCCGCATAATTTGTGAATAGACGGCTTGATTAGTGACACCTTCAAAAGGGATTTATGTGACTGCAAGCTGTTAATGCTGCATTCTAGAAATTATTTATTTTTATGTTTGAATCGACAATGTTCGAAAGCGACACTCTTATTAATTAAGTGTGATTATAAATAGGTTGACGCATGTTTAGAATTCTTATATGATTATAAGTGCATTCATCAGTTTTTATCCATTACGAAGAGTAAAACATAAGGCGCGTAATTCTGGACATAAAAAAAAAACAATATATTTTTTTTGCAGTACGGTGTAAAATACGAAACACCATACTTAATAAATCGAGGCAGTGAACCATTTATTATACATTTATATACTTGGACGTAACTAAAATAATAAATAGTTTATACAAATAAATGATTTGATTTGATACATATTTGTGCCAACTATTTATTTTACACCCTTCCTCACTTTTGTGTTCCTTGAAGAGGTCAACTAAGGATTACCCACCATTGTATGTACTACCATTATCATTGGAAGCCAAATTGGTAATTAATTTATATTCAAAAGTGTTGTAAATTGATGTATATTTATAAGTACTTATAGGGGTGACATAGTCATGTTTGATAAAATCCCATTTAATTAAATAAAGATTTAATAGTAATTCCCTTCACATTGCGTTTATGACGAAATTGCAATCCGGAAGTAATTATAGTGATCTCCGTCAAAAACGAAAAGGAAATGGCTTAGCTTGACTCAAACTTCTTTGATACTTTAAGGAAACACTGTTTATTTTCTTAACATACTGATTTGTATACAATAAATAATAATATTTAACTTGATGTCTAGATAGATACTATTGTTTTGATTGTTGATAAATCTCGTGGCCCGTTCCAATCACACCGATCACGCCAAGCCCGTGTTTCTGAAAGAAAGAAAACAAAAGTCATTCACTTAATAAAGAGTAAAGAAAAACAAAACTTATACCTTCCTTGGCAGTCGGGTAATTATTTGGGTTAAGACTAGTGCTTACTTTAAAAGGAACTTGTTTTATCTATATAATGTAAAAACTACAAAAATAACTTAATATATCCTTGACCATGTATGAAAACTCTTAGGTTACTACTAAAAGATGATATATAACAATCGTATGATTTTTGTGAAAGTAATTTTAGAAATATTAACATGTACTTACAATAACTTTGCCACCCTTCTTGATTGCCTTGCCAATGCCCTTAGGCTTCGCTTCGGCTCCGCCCATGATGAGGGCCAGCACTGCCATCACAAAAACAAACAGACCGAAGAATTTCATGATGAAGGTTATAATAATATGTAGTTACTTGACACCGCTGAAGATGATTCTATATTGTTAATGTTCCCGTGTCAGTAAACATTATATACATCTGTAGTCAAGGAAAACAGTCGAAGGGATAGTCATTTGAGGGTTTTTGCCGTGATTATTATGGTTCCCGCGTCTAGTTTTAACCGTTTTACCCATTTCTAGTAATGTGACGAAACTGAATCATCTTCCGCGACGGGTAATTCTGCATACTCAATACGTCATTAATTAACCGGGATATCTCCTAATCCGAATAGAATATACCTATTGAAGACATCAGTTTTTGAATAACAGTAAAAACTTTTTCAATTTGGACTTCTTCTTATCGTATGGTTGACGAACATCCTGGTGTCAGAGTTTAAACCACCTGTACGCCTCTGACATGGCTTCACACACCGTTGAAAAATCTCTTAGGTGTGCCGGTTTCATCACGATGTTTTCCTTCATCGTTTTTAGCAACCGATAACTAATTTATAATACGCACATGAATACGAAAAGACATTGGTGCGTGCCGGGGTTTGAACTTGCGTCCTTTGACTTGGCAGTCCTACGGTCATACCACTCGGCTATCAGTGCTTATTTGGACTTATTTTTATTATTAAAATTTAAAACTAAATTGAGAAAATTTGAATTTAGTCTTTTGGTCTAAGGAGGTACCTGAAATTCACGTGGACGATCGTTATCTTTACTAGTCATTGATGACTAATCCTTTAGAATAGTAGCGAGGTTGACCACTCAGCCCAGGTTACGTCAAACATACTAAAATATCAAAACTTCTAGAGACCCTACTTGGACAAAAAAAACAAAAAGGCTTAATAAATACCTAGTTGCTTTTACTTCGATTCATAGTTTCATACTCAGATCACTAAAGGTTATATTATGCACTTCTATCAGAAAAATCTCAGCAATTATACTAGGATCGGCAATTGTGCCCTGTGCCAAATAGTAATTTCGCTTTAGTAATTTGAGCGTGCTTCATACATCTTTAATGATAATATATATAATAACTTTATACTAGTTAACGTTTACGCCACCGATTTATGCTATGCGTCCGGGGATCGGACAACCGGCTACCGGATGCATATTATGATATTATTAACAGTTCTGTAGACCTAGCGGTAATATTAATGCCAGGATCAGATTTATGATAATGTGTGTGGCAATTTAGCCACTGATTACTTTTACTCAAAAGATAATCTTGTCATAAAGACTAATGACAAACTGGATTACAAGAGTAGACAACGCTCGACTACTATCTTACTAATAGTGGAATGTTGAGTTTTGTGGATTCAGACGTTTGTTAATCAATGAAGGGGTTGAGAAGAAAACTGACGTATCTCCACATCATCATCATCATTTCAGCCCGGTATCACCCACAGCTGGGTATAGGCCTCCCTTTTTCTCTGCCAATCCTTGGCAGCGTGTTCTTGTCGAATTTATTTATGACGTCATCCCAACGATCTTTTGGCAGTCCTTGGTTTCTATGACCCAACCATGGCCACCATTTATCTCCACATGGTAGAGTTAAATAAGAACAGCATACTTTACTATCGAGAACGTGAATTATATAAGGTCGCGAATAAACGAGGGGTAACAGCTAGTAAAAAGGATAGTTATTGCCATCAGAACTTTTATAATATCCAACCTACAGATGTTTCGATTATTTCTTTTGTTTGGTTATATTATCGAAGTTTCAATATAGTAAAAGTTTTTAATGGCTATCGTTTGGAAATCCACGTTGGCATACTAACACTACCTATCCGAAACAAACACAGATTCCATGATTACGGTATTATTTTATATTTTTATTAACCGACTTCAAAAAAAGGAGGGGGTTCTCAATTCGTCGGGATCTTTTTTTTTATGTATGTTTCCTCATAACTCAGTCATTTATGAACGGATTTAAAATAAAAAATTCATATGTTTGGGTATACTTTCCGATTGGTCCCCTATACAATTTTGTCATAACCTGATGAGGAACTTCGAAGATATGGAACGGAACTCCTCATACGATCATAGCAAAACGCCCGTAACTTGATGATATGATGATGATATTGCTTAAGTAGTAGTCGATAACTGACCACTAACAAGGTCTTCCTTGGCAGTGGTTAGTTGTCGACTACTACTCCCACGAGGGAGTGGGGGTGCGTTGACCCCCTTTCTATCACTTTCCTGGATTAAATATATCGTGTGAGGTACCGTTTAAAAGGGCTTTTTTATGTGTGAAAGGATTTCAAATACTAGTCTCACAAAAGTCAGGGGCGGATGAATTCTAAACACCACTAAAGATCGTGAAATAAAAAATTAATACCTTCAAAAAACTCTATTGTAAAAAATAATATTTTATCACATCACTTTACATAAGCAAAGTGGAAGTCGGTGCCAAATCCCAACATCCATTAAGCGATTCAGAAAAAAAGTATTTAAGAGAATGCTGTCATAAGTGCTTAGTTCATAGTTTCAAAGCTAAAACTATTAAATAAGCGAACGCATAGGATTTGGCCCCGACTTCCACTTCGCTTATGTAAAGTGTTGTGATAAAATATTATTTTTCTCTTTTGAGTTTTTTGAAGGAGGTTTTAATTTTTTTAGCATAATTATTCATCTATTCTATCATATAAATTATATTAAAATCTATTCAGTTATCCACCATTTCGATTTTAAAAGATACGCTGAGGTAAGTTTTTTCAAGAGCGAATTAGTACTTTAAAAAAATATTACAATTTACAGGTGCGCGTGTGACCTTAGGTTCGATTATAGGTTGTTAAAAGGAAATGCCAATAAAACTAAAAATTCGCTAGTATTTTACAGGAACACGGTGCTTTATTACCTTAAAATACTAATACGTAGAGTACAATAAATAATAGCTGAAATCATAATGACTAGTACCTATGTCTACTGTTGTTTTGATTGTTGGTATATATCGTGGCCCGTTCCGACGATACCGATCGCAGTGAGCCCGTGTTTCTGAAAAAAGAAAACATAAACATTAATTAAAATATATAATTATTTACCAACACAAACGTATAACCTACTTTATATTTACAATAATAGTAAACTTGTGCTCTGATACTTACAATAACTTTGCCGCCCTTCTTGATTGCCTTGCCAATGCCCTTAGGCTTCGCTTCGGCTCCGCCCATGATGAGGGCCAGCACTGCCATCACAAAAACAAACAGACCGAAGAATTTCATGATGATGGTTATAATAATATGTAGTTACTTGACAGTTGACACCGCTAAAGATGATCCTATACTGTTAATATTCCGGTCTTACTGTGCATTTATATGCTTCTAAAAACAAGGAAAAGCAGCCGAAGGGTTATCCCTTGTCATTTGAGGGTTTTTTGCAATGATCATTAATATTGTTCCCATGCCTAGTTTTAACTGTTTTATCCATTTTCAAGGAAACGTGACGACACCGACTCAAACTCCGCGATGGTGGCAAACGACACGTAATGACGTGTAGGTATGTGCCGTATATGGAATCCTTTGCCTTTTGAAATAGTTGTATTCATATTGTTATTTCATTTACATTGTTGTCATAGAAAGGTTTTTTTACTCTGAATTTAATTATTTCATCGATTACGGGTCTAACAAGCATGATGTATCATACTGTACGGACGCACAAATTACGATTTTTGGTTCTGTGTACGTATCATAATTCATAATTTAATAATCATTGTCATGGACGGGGTCAGGTCATAATACGCGTACACATAAGTACATAAAACAGTCAGCCGTTAAGATTGAGATCTCGTGGTAGAGCCAAGCATATAAAATAGTCAGCCTCTAGCCAGCAATGTCCAGAAATAGTAAACTTCCACAAAAATTGCTTGCTCTATCTACCTATCAAAATGTCCTTTTACTTACTTGCACATTGCTGGTTTAGGTTTTAGGTTTCACGCTACACCATTGGTTTGGTATCTTTATTCTTAGGCAAGGCATGAGCTATATTGATTATTTGGATCGTATGTAGATGTGGAAACATTAATACGGGTCATCATGCTATACAATCTCATTACGATAACTGTATAATATAATTATGTAGGTACTCTGTACTCGTTTAGAGTTCACTGCACACGCACCCTTTATGTACAATACCTAATTATAATGTATATTTAAGTATGCATCCGGCGGCCGGACAGACCGAAACCGGAAGCATGTTATTTACAGTAGACTTAGCCGAAATATAAATTAATGCCGGAATCAGATCAAAATGATAAAGAACTAAATATATTTTAAGTGCCTATATTTCATTTTGTACGAGATGTGTCCACAATTAGCCATACTACCTGAGCGGTGATATGTATTTTGAGGTCAGCTTCCAGACTTCTAACTGGATGGTCGGATGCAGCTGGGTACCAATATTCTACATAAAGTTTCTAACTAATACAATACAAACAATTAGTTTTCAGACTTTGAAACATCTGACTACCTACAAAGACCAGGTTCAGATCTGGTTACCCATAAACGGCCAACGGTGAAAATCAAAGTTAAGCCCAGCCAGAAGCTTTTATAAGTAAAACGTATAGGAATATATAGGTAAGAAAGTAATCCACGGCTGAAGGAGTTGATTTGAGTTTTTTCTGTACACATTGTTTTAATTAAATCTTAACCTCATAGGTATATACGAAATTCGCTTCCTGACGGAGCACCAATCCAAATATAGCTAACGATTAAAGCAACTTAGAGGTTAACTTAGATACTCCACTAGTAAACGTTAAACGTATTACGTACTCCATTTGAAATTAAACTAGACATTTGAGTAGCCATCATTGACTCAGTTCAACCAATTTTGACTTCTATTATCTACATTAGTGACATAACAACGTTTTTCTGTTACGTACTTTTGAGTAGCAGTCCGGAATTTTGTACGATGTCTAATGAATGCCAATAAGCTTTAGTACATAGAGACGCGAGAGGAAAAAAATTCTGGTGATACCAGCCTATAGGTAACTGTTATTTTTTTAGGACAAATACCTTCTATAAAGAGATAGTAATTACTGTAGGTATACATATAAATATATACTCATAAATTTTGACAATCTTGAAAAGGAAAACATCGGTAACGTCAAAGTAACGGTTTTGACTAGGTTTCTTCTTCAGGGATGAAATGTATGGATCGGATACCTGGTAAAGCTTAGGATAGAACCAATGACTGTGAAAACAAGGCCTAAATAAATATTTATAACGGTGCTTAAATAAAACCTTATATATTTAAAAGAAACTTTTATTATGTGCTTTATTTACATAGAAAACATGTGGAATACAATAAATAAATCTTGGAACTTTACGTCTATGTCTACTATTGTTTTGATTGTTGGTAAATCTCGTGGCCTGCTCCGATCACACCGATCGCACTGAGGCCGTGTTTCTGGAAGAAGAAAAATACAATCAGAAAATGATTTAATAGGTAGCAATGTCTAACGGTTAACTGTGTACGTATGGGTTTCAAAAAAAGTTTATGTTAAAGATATATTTAATTACAAACTCGCCCGACAAAATGAGCTTCAAAATACACTAACTATATTGTTTTATTTGAATTTGAAGGCTTTTTACCCCCAACAATTGAACATAGCATAATTTAGGCATACGAGCTTCGTATGGCAATAAATCCTATGGTGTTGTGAGCAAATAGACAGCTTACGCTTACAATATGTACTTACAATAACTTTGCCGCCCTTCTTGATCGCGTTGCCGACGCCCTTAGGCTCCGCGTTGGCTCCGCCCATGATGAGGGCCAGAAATGCCATCACAAATACTAACAGACCGAAGAATTTCATGTTGATAATAATTATGAAGTAGTTGCTTTCTGCTGAAGATGAACTTATATTGTTTATAGTCTAGTGTCACCGCGCATATATATACTTCTGAAGACGAGGATAAATTGTGAAGGTAATCGAAATTGATTCATTTAAGGGTTTTCTGCCGTTATCAACATTATAGCGTCATTGAGTTCGTGGTTGGCAGGCAGATGTGACTGTCAAACGTGAGCGTGAGATTAAGTGGCCCAGTTTCTCAATCCCTTAAACTTTAAACAGATTTTCTTATCAAAAACTGTCCAAGCATATCATTCGAATGAAAGCTATATTAATCATCAAAAACGTTCCAAGATGTCATCTGCTTCGCCAACTTATTATTTCATTTTTAAAGTTCTTATTTCTACTTTTGGAAATACAGATGATTACTTTTTCATACTCCAATCTTAAAAACAGACACCTTTGTTATAGTCTTCGGTTTTTCCTATTACGTGAATTTGTAACCTGTATACATAAGTATCTAGCAATATTTGAGTCTAGCATGATTACGATCATGTAGTTCGACAGTTCGTTGTAATTTCACACAGCTTTCGATGAAAAATAAGTAGTAACTATGTTAAATCACGTAAGTTTAAAAAGTAGTTACTTAGATACTTGCTAAAATGTAGACAGCAACAACTGCTTTAATCAGGTAGTACCTACTTACATTGCTTTGATACAATTTAATTTATACTTATATTGGGTACGTCCTAAAAATCGATGGCAGAATATTAGGAGTCGCATAACGTTAAGGAATTAATGAGAACTGGAAACAAATTGTCATAGGGGTTGATCGCTTAGTTTGAGAGCATGCTTTCATTAATTGGTATGAACCAAATACTTCGACCTTATTTAATTAAGTCGACGGTCAAATGCCGTAGTTTACTGTATATTATTAGGACCCGAAACCTAGTGCACACTTGTGTGCAATTGACCTAAAAGGGTTATGCGTTTAATTTTAGGAATTAGCTGATTAAATTTTAGTTAAATAGGAAAATAAATGTAATGAAAGACGCAAATAGAAAGAGACACAACATGGCTGAGCAAAAGGGAATCTCACATAATATATCCAACGATGGGGGACACCGAGCTGATAAATTATGAACATGACATAACATCACGCCTGTATTCCCAGATGGGGAAGGCAGAGGTGTGCAGTACACCCACATGTTGCCAGTTATGTTTGTTGTTTGTTTGTTATGTCTTAATGTAATAAAGAACAAGCCTATTGCTATCAACCGGACGCAAATCTCGACTCCGACTTAGAATTACTTTTTTTTTAGAACTACTTAGAAGAACATTTTTTGCCCTATCCGGGATATTGATAAACGAAAATAACGATAGTAAGTATTATATTATAGGATATCCTCACACCAATCAAAATAATGATCTGAGCGGATATCTTTGGATGTACTATTATGTAAGTATGCATGAGCGCGAATCTCGTATACCTACCTACCTATGCACGCATCCGGCGGACAGCCTTCTACCGGAAGCGTATTATTCACAGTACCTACCCCTAGGCTTGGACGTAACTTAATTTACTTCCAAATCATGTCTATTCTATTCTGTATCAAAGGATAATTAAATATATATTCTAATGCTTGTTTTAGTACGAGCCCTTCCTTACTGTAGGTACGTGAGCAAAACACTGGGTTAAAAAAGTTTTTTTATTTAGCTGGGTACTTAAGCTTTACATTTGATTGAAAAGTATTTTCAAAATCAATTTGTACGCAAATGAATTAATATGTAAGTACTTACCTATACCTAATTGCGTAGGAATTACACTTCTATTAGCTAATGATAAAGTTCGATTAATAACTGATATAAATCGTTGTTTTTCCTTGTATAATGCGACGATGCGTTTGTCTTTCGTTTCCCGATGCATGTTTATTGTTTACGCGTCACTGATCTTTGACCAAGTATCAATCAATAAATCTTGTACCTATATTCTACATATAATATTATCTAATACATACATGAAAACTTCGGAACCCTCTTACGGAAAGGATTGTGAGATTGGGCAGTTTCAGTTTATGTGGAAAAGGAGTGCAGAAGGCATTAATATTAATAGTGTTCGAATTTAGACTATTAGCGACTTGTAGTAGGTACCTATTACTGCCTACAAAATAGAAAAAAATATTTATTAATAACAACATCACTCCTGTATTCTCCAAAGGAGTAGGGGTGTGTAGTGTAACTGTACGTATATATAGTGAAACTCACATTTCGCCAGTTATGTTGTACTTAGGTCCCAATGTAACAGACCCACTACACCATCGAGGCAGTCTAAAAAAAACTAAAATCTTCAATAAGCTGTTTAAAAATATCTGATATTAAATATGTAGTAATTTGGTAATTAATCATAACTACTAATCATCTATCATCTAGATTCGTAAACTACGCCACTTATCCCACACAAGCTTACGTTAAGTTAAGGAAAATGCGTTATGGTTTTTCATACTTAATGCGTTGGAATCTCCTTAGTTAGTCATCGCGCGTGCTGAGAAGTATAAAAGCCAGATGGGGTGTTGAAAAGCTATCATTCGTTTAGTCGAGCGAAGTACCTTCACATCTACATCAAGATGAAACTGTTCGGTTTGGTAGTGTTGGTGTTGGCGGTGTTCGCGATGCTGCTGGGCGGTACCAGCGCTATCCCCAAGGGAGGCGGCAGTGCCCTCAAGAAGGGAGCCAAAGCCATTGTAAGTATCATAGAGATTTTTCGAATTTCTAGAACAAACTTTTTACGGAACAGTGATTGGTGCGATGCTGTCTTGATAGATGTTGTGCTTTATCACGATCTTCTTTCGATTACTTTTATGCCTGTTAACATTTTTAAAGTTATTAAAATTAAGTGTAAGTTTATCTTAAATCAAAAAGTTGAGTTTTGAAGCATTATTTTAACCATCTACTCCTGTTATCTCCGAATGGAGTGGTGCTCTTCTTCATAAGTCCTATGTGGCGAAGATATCACAATTCATCGCGTTTAGTTCGTCGCCTCTCACAAAGCGCTTTTCAGGCGATGGAAGAGTATTACCTGCTTATCTATGTAAAAATATTCTTAATCCCCCTGACGACGGATAAAACCCAGTACCTAGAATGCACCATTTATCCTCTAGTTGAGTTAATACCTGCCTACATCCCTAGACTGTAAAAGTTATGCTTGTATTTGGGGTAAATAAAGAGAAATATATCTAAATCTACATCATAGCGTCATGCTTATTATTTGTCTGTATGTATTTTAATAAACAATTTGTTACAGAAAGGAGGAATTGGAGCAATAGGCGCTATCGGCACCGGCCACGAAGTTTACGAACACATAAAGAACAGGGGTTAAGTAACGAAAGTTATGTTAAAACTCACTGTCTATTTTTCGTTACCAAAAATCAAATGTTAAACTGTTATTAAAGTTATTTTGTACATCAATGTTTACTTTCATTACAGAACTTAACCTACCTACCTAGTCGTAATCTTTCAACAAGTGCTTTCTTAGGCCAAGCAAATCTCAATCGAAACGTTCTTAAAATAAAGTACCTACCTTCTATCTATTTTTATACTCTTCAGCAACACAACAAACGTTTTTCTGTATTTATTTATTTATATATTAACCAACTTATACTAACACATATGTACCCATATAAGTAATAGGTAAAATTGTATAACTGTATAATTGTATAACTGTATTCTCCGAAAGGGTAGGCTGAGGTGCACATATACCTAAAACACCCATATTTCGTTATTTATGTTATAGGTCCCGATGTAATACAGGGGGCGAGCATATTGCCATCATCCGGGTACAATTTCAGACTCCATGCTACTACTGAGAATTCCCTTATGGAAAGACCAAATATCTAACACTATGCCCGACCCGGAACTCCGACCTCGAACCCAGGACCTCATGCTCACCAGTCGAGCGAAGCGACCACTAGACCAACGAGGCAGCTGAAATTAAAAATGTTTTTATTTCTTATAAATCAATTACAGACGCTAATAAAACGTCAAGATTCTAGTTGCACTGTCCTAAAAACGTAATTCCTATCGAGAAGAACCGGCATAAAACTCCAAACGGGTGTCTGTGTATGTGATATTCCATGTTTGTGAAACGCACCCACGATACAGGAGAAATTCCTAGTGTGGGGCGAAAAAAACGTTACGCTGTTAAATAAAATATCATACAATATGTTAATCTCCTACGACATCCACGGGATGAAATGGGGAGGTGCTATTCTGGCCCGGCACTCCACGGGACCACGCTGAAATCTTCAATAAAAAAATTAAGAACTATTTTAACTAGATATCTACGTAGATAAGATATACGTACGTTATGCTGGCAAGCCTCCCACCAGGTGGACCGACATGTGGCGTTCGAAGGGAGGGCGTTAGTACAACAGTGGATGTCTTCCGGCTGATAATGATGACGTTATGTTATTCTCTAACTTTAAAAAAAATGCTCTTCCTTCTCGGTAGGAAAGTTGTCTCTCTTGACATTAGCATATCATTTTTTTATAATTCACATTAATATCTCTAATTCTAGCTCTAACTAAGATGGTCTAGTGGTCGCAAATCGCGACTGCTAAACCTGAGGATCTGAGTTCGACCAGCACCAGAACGGAGTCTGGAATTGGGACCGGTTAAATAGCAATAGGGTCGCCCTTATTGCCATTTAACCGGGCCACGTTATTGTATGGCATGCGACCTAATTGGCGAAATGGAGGGGTATTATACACCTCTGCCTTCATTTGAAGAATTTAGGCGCGATGTTACGTCTTGTAAATATGTTATATCTTCTATTAATAATATCAATCAAAGTGTTTATGAAGAAGAAATCCAGTGCAAATTAGCAATAAATGTGATAACAGTGTCCAATTTCCTTAAGACTAATCGTTTACCTATTGCTTTTATAATAACATGCTTTAATACGTGATATCTAAGTATTAAAATACATAACATTTACATACAAAATATATTACCTACATAACTAGTTACTAATTGTTTACAATGAAGCGTAGAAGGTAGAGGTAGATAATGTATGAATATAAATAGTGTAAGGGTTAAAAAAGTACCTACTACCTAATGATGCCAATCAAGTCACGGAGGCCAATCTCAACTCAGACTAGTAGGCTAGTCTGAGTCGCAGGTGACATTTTAGTGCACAAGTATGTGCGTAAACACAGGTGCACTTTCGCTCACACACCTACACGACTAAAGAGTGATCAGGCGCAGGACCAACGCAACGGCTTGACGTGCTTCCCGAAGCATGGAGCTAACTGGCGGACTGACCACTACTATAAAAACCAAAAATTATTTTCACGACCTTCAACATAAAATACTTACCGTACTCATAGTTAATTAAGCTACTAGGTACGAGAGTTGCAATACAATCACCAAAAGAAGGTTATCAAGATAATAATACAAAACTGTTTTCATGCTTTAGGTCCGTTTATTTATTACAAATGCTTTTTATAGGTATCTACTAATAAATAATATGAATACCTATGCACTGCAGCTTATAATAGTTTTTAAAAATGCCTTGCTAGCTCAAAGCGGCAAGCTTCTAATAGGTACTTTATCGGCTGTTATTCAGACTTCATGCATGTCCATTGTATGAGAAGCAGTGTGTACTGCACTCGGCTTTATTAATTTATGTTACATCTACAAGTCAAAACTTTTAAGAGGAGAACACATAATAATGAATCAGTGTATTGGCATTAAATACATCTAAATCTTGAACGCGCAACATAGAAACTGCCCGAGGTAGTTTCATTTACTATAATATCACATAGGTGGTCTGATCGAATCAATAAAACTTTCTATGCACGTACAATTAATGTTAGGATATTTTTTGTTGGCAGCTTCTTTGTATATTTGTGATGGTGTGTCCAGAAACTTCACTCTTTCATTACAGCGTTTGCGAGGATGATTCGTTAGAACGGGTATAGTACTAGGTACAATGATTTCACTAGAGCCCTCACTAATAAAATCACAAAGAGTCAAATTGGAGTATTGCGGCATAGGTTTCGTAGTAACTGATGTGGTCTTTTCTACGCATCTGATTCGTTTTCCTGTTGCTTTATCGCATGTGAACATTGAATTACTGGTTTCAGATTCTTCGTCTTTTACAACTTTGACGAAGTTTCCGCGCAAGATGCTCATAGTCATGCAGCAAGTCGGACAAAGAGCATCCTTGAAGCTGTTTTCTGAACACTTCAATTTAGATGGAGTTAAATGATATCGTTCTGCCTGTACTTCCATATCCTTCTTTTTTGTCAGGCGAGCCAATTTTTCGTACAGCAGCGGTTTACCAGTGTAGGTGCATGTACTACATTTACAAGATACGGTAGCCAATTGCCGCTTCAGCATTCTGAGTTCAATGGGCTCTAGAGTGAACTGGGGATTTGTTAACACCGTCGTCCACATCGTTGCTGAAGGGGCTGGCTCGGTCTAACTATAAGTTAGATGGTATAATGCCAGTACACGGAATCATTGCCGTTCAGACTATTTTATGGCTATTGCATTATGTGTAGGGTGTCTATTGGAAAACAACAACACACGATTGTAAAAAAGATGTCAGTTCATTCTTATAAATGTCTCGTGGTATGTCAGATGTCAAAAGAGTAAGACTATACTAAATATTATCTTTGGTTCCATTTCGAGATGTACTTACTTATAGCATATTATAGCATCGTATGGTATAGCATACAAAATTGTGTGATCCGCAGATATTTGTCCCGAGTCTGGGTGTTCGTGTATGTGATATTTCATGTTTGTGAAACGCACCCACGATACAGGAACAATACTGAGTGTGATGGTGTGAGGCAACGTTAAAAAATCTAACTTATCTGCTAATGGAAAAATACAGTTATATTATCGATGGTCTATGCTTTTAGCAAGCACGGATTCAATAGCCAATAAGTTGAACAATTCATAATTATATAAACGGTAGGTCGAGGGTTCATGTGTGTAGGTATGTCCTCAAGATTGCACCGAAGATTCTCGTTAGTCTATGACCGAAGTAAGGTAATTAACTGACTCAACAAGTTGTTCAAACGTGATAGAATTGATTCCTAGAAGCGATCTTGGTTTACTTCATTCTCGGTAGAAGTCTGGACAATAATTCAAGTGGATAGCGAGCAAAGGTTTCGAATGGAACCACACCATTACTTTACCACGCCAAGCTGTGGTTGTACACCTACATTTCGCCAAAAACATTATTTCCCATGTAGGTAACAGGAGCAAACAACTGGCCATGAACCGAGACCACAAATCTTGCCCCCGCGCTGCTACTGAGTATTCCCGACCTAATAGAAAACCGAACCCAGTAGCTCATTCTCAGCAGTTGTCTTAGAGCATTAATTAATGCTCTAAAGCAGTCGCACTTGTGACCACTAGACCAATAGGTCAATTTACTTACTTGTTAAATAGGCACACAAGCGTCGGCTGCCAACTTATAGCATTTAATTAAATGCTCTAAGGCTGCCAACAGCCCCAACCCGGAATTAAAAATATTGGTTAGCCGTCGTCTTTATTAAGCGCAGTAAATCAAAAGAACGTTACGAAAAAAAGAGTCAAAACTTTAAAGAATAATGTAAGAAGCAGGTAAGAAGCAAATACCCTCCTAAATTAATTGTCTGTGTCAAAAAAAGAACAGTCAAATTATACTTGTCTGTGATTGTCTAGCAAAGTAAACATCTGCGTTTACTATGTATTTCACGCAATAGCTAATCCCCAACAAAACAATGATAAACCGTTTGAATATAAAATAATATACTTCCCTAGTTATATTCACAAGTATGTCTAAATATCATAAGGACTGCACTAACCCCAGTCAGCCAGTAAAACCTAAGAAGGAGAAGCTTCCTATTCTTACGACTAAGGTATGTGAGGAAATATTCTATTAAAGGCACAATTTACAATTCGTTTGTTCAGCGTGTACCTATTAGATGTATATGTCCAGCAGTGGACTGCAACGGGCTGTTGATAATGATAGGTAAACCTACATAGCACGTATGCCACAATAGGTATCAATTTTTATAGAAAATCGGTACCTATATGTCCCCTGACTTAATAATTGTATCCAGGGCACACGGCAAAGTTTTCCATGCATCAAGAAATCGCAGACTAGAGCTCCTGCTGAATAGGTCACTATCAAATAAATGTGAATAAATACAACTGAATGTCCCCTTAGGTAACACTATATCTTACGCTGTCCTTTGAGTGATACCACCCTTATAAAAAGAAAAGACTAGGTTCCGTGAATTTATTTATTAGGACAATTTTGGTATTTTAGCCATTCTGCGACTGTCGAGACTGTAATTGCGAAAATTGTCCAGACATCTTGGAAATGCTCTCTATTACCGTGACAGACACAACATGTCGGTTCGGTTTAATACGGCCCAAAATTGAAGAGGGGACAAGGAACCCGGAAGATCAGTGCATTGCAGAGTGCCACAGTTCCTGCTCGACCAGAAACAAGCCGTAAACAACACAGACGGACAGAGTGACATACTTACATTGTCATAAAAAGTCAAGAGCAAGTAAACAATGTCGTAGTGACGTTACTGAAGTAAATTATGAACATTTTAATTACACTACGAAATTAAAGTTTAATTATATCAAAGAACAGGATGTCACTATTGAAAATAAAGTATTAGATAACTGGGCACCTTTACAACCATGTCAAAACCTCATTTAGACTGCCAGAAATCTAGTCCGGGTCGCCAATCAAAAGTAAAGGTAAGTAAGTTAATTCTCACACTGAAATCGAATAACATCTAAAATATGCCTCATGCTGAGGAAATGTAACGAACTAGGTTCTAGTTATGAAATTTTTAAGTAAAATCGCTGCTATTGTTTCGAAGGTGTCACCTGCCCCAAATGAAAATGAAATTGATGCTTCAAAAACGTGTGATATGAACGCAGGCGTCGTGTATAAAATAAACACGGACCGATCGTGCAGTTGTGAAGTGGTAGCGCGTGCGGTTCGCGATGACGTTGCCAAACATCTCGGGATGTCAGAGCGCCGCGCTTCGCTTGTTGCTGCAAGTTTGTACAGCCAAGTAAAAGTGGAAGAAGAAGACTGTGGCCTTGAAGAAACGCCCGAAGACGACCCCAACAACACCGACGAGACCGATATCAATGAAGACAAAAGAACATCGCAACAATAAAAACAGCACATTCTATTTCGTTTTTTTATTATGATAAACACTGTACAAATGATACACAAATACCGATAAACCAGTAATAATGCGACCAAAAATAATATCTTCTGTTCACAACGGCGTCTTTTGGATTAGATTCATCAAAAGAGCAAGAAAAAACATATTATCAATCAAACTGTTTATCTTTTTATTGATTGTACTATTTTTATCGACAATTTCTTATTGTTTGTACAAATATTCAAACAGTGAATAAGCATAATAATACCACAGAATAATTAGTTTATAACATTGAAAATTAAACTTCGACACAATAATTTACAATATTAAAATCATTCATCAATATTATTGGCCGTCTCTTTATTACTTTCTTCTACTTGAAACTTTTTGAATTTTTCACACAAGTAATTCCAGTACTTGCTGCGAATTTTGTCGTATTTCCCTGCCAATGCTTGACACAGTTCTATTGCTCTATTCGCATTATGTAGACAGCTGGATTCTTCTTTTTTTATAGCTTCATCACAAATATCTATGAGAAAAGCTAACAAATAAGGAGACCGACATTTATTTTTATAAAGTTCTTCACAAAAAGATGCAACTACGGCGTTCCCACTGATACCTCTTTTATCATGTAATAAAACTCCTCTTAAATAATTCCAAGCACTTTCATTATTCTTGATAAATTTGATCTTTTCCAAGGCATAACAAATTTCTCTTTGAACATTGAGGTCTGACCATCCTAGGTGGTTGTTAACGACGAAGTATCGTTGGTTCCACGCGGAGTTGTTACGCACGTCTTCTGTGATAAGGTTATCAACGAATTCCATTTCTCTATCGTAGAGTCTGGAACAATATTAAAATTTTAAAAGCACTCATTAAGAGTGGATATGCAAGTGACGTTTGTGCTGGTAGCGATTGAAATGTGCCAAGTCCTGCACATTATAGTTATCTCCCAGTTATTGTTATATAATCAATAATTTTGGGTAGTTATGTTTAGCATTAAAACAGCTAATTTATACTTTGTTAGTAGAAACCAATTCATAAATACTGTTTCATATTTTAGCCATAAGAAAAGTTTCGAAGTTTAAACTGTGCCTACATAAAATAATTGTGGCAATTTACATATTCCTTGTTAAAGTACTTACGTAAAAACAACTAACAACTCACATGTGACACAAGTCACAATAATTTATTCTGAGAAAGTACATTATAATTAAATATGTCTTTATTTGTAGAACTGATCGCATGTTGTGTTCACATCTTTGTACCTAACGAGCCTGACTGAATCACTCAGTAATTAATCAATTTACTCAGACTACATGCTGGTTATTAAAAAACGGACGTTAAGTAGTGTGGCACACAGTGTATTTTAGATTTGTATGTAGTAGGCAACATGTGAACAGCGCGTTGTCGACTCCATAATCGTTTTTACTCTATGCAGGGGCATTGACGGTGCGCGGGCCGCTTAATAAAAGTAACCGCACTCAATGAGCGGCTATGCTCTGTCTGTGACTGTGACCAGTATTAGGGTACCGATTAGCCAGTGCGCAGGCGACATGTAGATACTGCGCGAGCTTTTATGAATACCCTGTACCCGATGATATTATATATGCTGATGCTGAGGCATTATTATATTTTATGGACGTCGAATATTATGTATACGAAACTTTATCTTATAGCCAAATGTTACAAAACTTTATTGCATAATATATTTTATTACTATAATAGTACAAAGTTTTGGTTATGTCTAAGTAGATAAATAATATAAAAAATCATTTATTATATAATCATTTATACTTTTTGAACAATAAATTACATCAAGACAGCCCCAAAACGCCGCCCGTAGGAAAAAAGTGTTTAAAAACAATTAACAGATTTTCTCCTAACAATGTAATATAAGAAAGATACACATGCATAACATAGATAGGTATACATACCCAAATGTTTTAATAGCCCATTGTCTATGTTGCCAGGCATGATAGTTTTTTGGGTCTTGCATGAGAGCATCTCTTGTTAACTCCAACTCCTGTGTAGGATCTTGAAGCCACTCTACAAGTACTCTCCGGTGATGCCATACCTGTAAATCAAATGATCAAATACAGATGAGTATACAAGCAAATAGTTCATTTCATGTCTAAAAATCATGCCTTGTAATATTTTTTACAAAACCGGTCACCAATACTTAGCTCTTTTTCATCTAAAATTTAATTTTTCTTTTTTTTTTTTTTTTTAAAAAAAACGTCGCCCCACACTAGGAATTTCTCCTGTATCGTGGGTGCGTTTCACAAACATGAAATATCACATACACAAACACCCAGACTCGGGACAAACATCTGTGGATCACACAAATTTTTGTCCCGTGCGGGAATCGAACCCACAACCCCTAGCGCAGCAGTCCAATCGCTTAGCCACTGCGCCAATCAGGTCGTCAATTAGTTAAGTGGTCTGCATAAATTGTTTAAATGTGAGTAAAATGGTAAAGCATGCCACTGGCACTGGCATGCTGTATTATAATATTTTAAACCTCATTTCTAATTTCAGACTAAGCATTAATTTATTAAGACACATTTTGTAAGCTAAAGAATTGGTTTTTAGAATTGTGTACCTGGTTAGTCACCAAACACCTTATCTGTCATAAATTATTTCATTTCCTGTACCTACATGTATTTACTTTATTCCATTATCATTAAGCAATAGCTTACCTGATAGTTTTTAGGTGAGTTTTTAATAACTACTTCTACATAGTCCAACTCAGATCTTAAATCTGTACCCAAAGCCTTAAGCAGATCTCTCCTGTAATATAAACAAGATTTTATTAACATTAGAAAGGTGGCAGATAAAACTCAAAAGCAATGTTTGCTTTATCAAGTGTAATAGGACATTTGTTTTTATCAATGCAATGTACTTTATTTGCCTGAACTAAATTAATGTGTGGTTAATCTAAAAAACATATGGGTTAGTCTGTATAAAGGTTACTCAAGTATATGGGTCTCACCAAATCTAACCCGTGAGCTTTAAACCCAATCCATTCCTTGCTACAAAATAGTAAACACATTATATAATTTGAATATTAACAGGCCTATTACAAGACAGTTATTTTAGTGCTAATTGGCAGGTTTGGCTGTGATCCAATCATTTAAAATACAGTCTATTATTCTGATTAATCAAATACCTGTGACTATAAAAAGCTACTAAGCATAGACTATTTTAGACTGACCTGTATTGCCACACTGTGTAATTTGCTGGGTTTAGTTCTACTGCATCTTTTGTCAGATGTAAGGCTCGCTCAGATCTTTCGTTGTTTTGCAGGACAGCCCGGAAATAGTCGTATACATCTACAACTGAAATACAAAGTAAATTTAATTGACAAAAATATTATTTACAGCTTGCTCCAAAATATTAGTCATAGCTGTTATATTTTAATATATATATAAATAAATAAGATCCAGGTTGGCAACTTTTATTAAGGAAGAATAACAAAATGTATCAATACTTACAATGTTTAATCTACAGGGCTATACAAAAAAAAACGAGTTATGGAAATTTAACCTACTCATTTTAATGACCTAACTGTCCTTTCCAAACTGAAGGTTAAAAAATATGGGCCTGTTTTTTTAAGAAAAAAATATTAACTTATAACATATATTTGATATTAAAGGCTAACTTTATTTAATAATCGTATAGGAATCTGGTATGTTCTACTAATATATACATACATTTTTCAGAATGTGCAATAACGACGACTAGGTTAGGACCTTCGTCCTCTGGTACAGGAGTAACATCATTCCATTCTGGACGATCCTTGTAGTAAGTCCACGCGACGTCACTGTCCCCGCTATCAGACATACTCGCTGCAGTTCAACACACAAACTAAGACGATTTCCTAGACAATTTACGTGTATGTTTACGACCACTATCACTGCAGATAATACGCGTGCACACAATACCGCGACGTGAACAAACAATGACAACTATCTAGGCCGAAGGTATTAATGACTTAATTAAACGTGTTGTCCCGTATCTTTATTTATACACTCAGGTAATTTTTGTTTTATTTACTGTGATTAGTTACTTGGCAAGTGGAAAATGGCAACCGCGACAACAAAACTCCAAAGTTAAATGACATTTGACATTGCAATGACAACTATGGCAAATAAAGTGACGTCAAATTTATACAAACTATGGCTTAGGATACTAGGATATTGAGAGAGATCGATATTTTTAACAACTCACAATTTTAATATATTGGTACTCCATGCTAAACCTTGTTTTTTTTTTGGAAAAAAGCATTATTATAAACTTTAACCACCTGTCCTCTCCTACCCTTACACTTACAGAATCTATTAAATTGCACCGCCTATAAATTTCCAGGTCAACCCCACAATACTTTATCGAGGAAAGCAATTCAAAATCCTTTCTTCAGAATAGTGCAATATAGCTGACTACAATTTGAAGACTTTTAATTACAAATATATTAGCAACATCATGTTTTTAAAGGTTAAATCTCATTAGTCTATGGTTAAATCTAGTCTATGTGTATTGTTTTTTTACACGCGGACTTACAAAAGCCAAAAGAGATTTCACGTCACCGCTTCAGACTTTTTCTAAGTTATTTTTTAAATTCCTTGATCAAGGTTAAGGTAGGTAAACGTAGTAAAAGAAAAACATTTTCAATAACACAATAATTTTATTTATAATAGAAATACTACAATGTAGGTAAATAATTTACGTTAACAACTAACAGGTAACAAATAAAGAGGAATCATTCTATGCATTTACAATATTATAAATATGCTAACAGTTATAACGTTTACCAGCCGTAGGCGAGGCCAAGTCCGTTAGTGTAGGTCATGTGGGATACTGTAGGCGCAGCTGAATACGCTACTCCAAGAAGACCAGCAGTTGTAGCCACCTATAAATTTATTAAGATTGAATTCAAAGATCCTTTAAAAGCTGCGACGTATACCTATATAAATCGAATGGTGCAACCTGTGAAGTGTGGACCTGGACAGTCACAACCTTGCGACCGATCTATTGACTGGCAAAAAAAAATGTCTACCTCAGAAAGCTTTCAGCTTTAGTTTTAATGTTATGTTACCTTTGCGACGGGGGCTGCTAACGGACTGACGCCAACATGGGAAACCAGTGGCGAAGCAAAGCGCGTGTACGCAGGCGCAATAGCGACTCCAGGATTGCTCACGCGCACATCAGATTTGCGGACACTCGAGAACGGTGTATCAATGGCTTTCGAGTAAGTCGATACCTATTTAAACATAAAATATAATTTTAAAATAAATAGAAATTTCTTATATTAAGTAGGTAGTACCTATGGTAGTACCAGTAGTACCATAGCTAGTACCATAGACTAATGTATTTTCTCTATGGTAGTACTTAAGCCATTATTTAAAATCAAACAATATAATTATTATTGTTAAACTAACCTGGCCTAGATTAAAAGGTGATCTCAGAATGTTGGAATGCTGAGATGCAATGGCAGGCTGTGCTGGATATGAGCTATATGGGTTCCAACCTCCATAGCTGTACGGGGAGCTGTAGACTGGCGAGACAAGGCCGCCCTGCGCCGCAGCAACCAGGCACACCAAAAAGGATATCTAGAAAGAAAATAAAACTTTCAAAAAATCTATTTTTTCTTAATACTGATCCGTGAAACCAATATTGGTCAGACTAATGACAGAACCATACAATTTAAATTTTTAGGAGCATAACAAAAGTCAGTATCTAAATAATACTTGTAATCAACTTACTTTTTTAAGCATGTTTCGTGTTTAACCCTTGAAAGCTTGGAACACTATGTTGAATTAGCGGGCGCGTCTAGCCTTTTATAGTGGCCCTAGTATGTCAACATGTTAGAATGAAGGGACACATATGTGACAAGGCACTAGTAACATATTGTATGACAGCATGCATTGTATGCGTGTAGAGCTTTGGAAAAAGCATGCGCAGGCGCGGCGCAGGCCCAAGGACAATACGCAGCCGGACGGCCATTTGGTCACGTCACGTGCTGAAATAACACCTAATTAAGTAACTAATTATTAACCTTTATAAAATAAAAACAGAGGATTTGTAGAGGATACAAAAATCTGTCCATCAATGTTTAGCAAGTCTTAGAAGGTGGAGTGATTGTAAAAATCATATCAAGTCGCCCCGCAAGATTGTGCTTTAAAATTCAGCCAACTTTTACACAGCAAGGAATTTACCTAAATTAAGCATCTTTAGTTGTTTTTATAGGTATCTACCTATAGTTACTGGTGCCTAATAAGCAAAGTAAGTAATCAAGCTTTATGATATATTATGTCGATCTGAGTTAAGCGGCGCTTAGTGCGGCCGGAGCTTAGATCCCACGGATAGCTTAGAGAGTACTTCAAAATAAATATTTCAAAAGGTGTAACTAATAAGTATCTACCTACTTAGCCTATTTATGCTTGAATACAAAATTCAATGGATAGCAAAAAAAGCCATATGTTCACTTAGTCATTTACTCGTTGATTATCTAAATTGCAGCTGCCATATACCTACCTATTGAGTACAAATATGTACTCTTTGGACCTAACCGTAACCGGCCTACACAACTCATGCATAATTATAAACCATATATTGTATCACAGTAGTTATTAGGATTATAATACCCAATAATTGTATATGTAGGTAGTTAATAAGTATCCATCAACTTCATAATACGAAATCGCGGTGAAATGGACCGTGTATCATAGTAGGTACAGTTGCCGTATACAGCAGTTGCAGCCGTTACTACTGTGAATCTAAGCATAACATCACGCCGATATTCCCCGAAGAGGTAAGCATAAGTGTGTAGTACCTACCTACACACAATCTTGCCAGATAAGTTACGAGTATATTATGTCCTCCCAATGTAATCGTGGCAAATGTTCTTCGCTGCTACTGAGGACTACCTACCTAACGGGAAAACCCAATGGTACGGCCGTGCCGCTTTTTTGCTCGACACTGGATTCGAACCCAGAACCTCATGTTCAGCAGTCGCGCTTAGCTACCCCTAAACGAACGACTGCAGTCTGTAAGTCTATACTTGTGTATTGTGAATATCGGATACACCATTTTGAAAAAAAAATTATCCCCGCTGCGGGCTAAAACATGAAGGAGGTTTCATTTCTGTTATCGTAACAGTCACGATAAACTAAACGGCAGGTTTTATGTGTTTAATAATTACTTATAATACTTGAACTAATGTAATTTAAATGAGCCGAAAGCCTTAGTATTAGTAAAAACTGTTCTCTTTCAGTGGTTTTTATACTTTTTGAATACATTTGAATATAACAGCCATCATTAAGATACTATTGGATATTCATTAAAAAAACTCTGAGGAAACTTACACGCTTGCGTGAACGCTAGATAATAGCTAATTGGAATTCTTCAGTCAATTGCCGAAAATTCCCAAAAAACCTTTTTTAAATTAAGTAACTAGGATCTCTACATAGATAACCAAATGCAGAAAAATGTTTTCTGTATCTACATAGTGCTATTTACAATGGACACATAATAATATACTTAGCCATATAAAGGAATAAGTAGCACTACGTCTCAGTAGATAGTTAATATCACTTAATAACAATAATCTCAGTTTATAACTAGACCAAGTTCGTCAAGTTTTGTACATAGGTGTATTACTTATTTATAATACTTACGTTTATTGTATTGCCCTAGTTAAGACATTACTGGTTGATTGATTACTCGAGATTTCGTTATTCTGAATTGGCTAGTTTTGAATTTATTCCAAATCATACTTAGGTATTGATTGCCGTGGACAACAGTGGACGTCTTCCGGCTGATGAAGATGATACTTAGGTACCTAGATACATAACTACAGTAATTTAGGGGGTAACTAATCACTATCATAACTAAATTAAAGAGATGAAGACAGATAGGTACTAAGTAAATGATGTCTTTCTAGATCATTGGGCACATATTCCTCTTAATAGTAGGCAGAATACAACAGTAGGTACCTATCTAAGTAATTAAGTAGGTAGTGTAGGTACCTAGTTGCAATAAGAGCATTTTTGAACATGAAATTGTAATCAATAATACATTTCATTTTCTAATACCTCAAAAGACCACCTAGTACCAAGTTAGGACTTTTGATTCTTTAAATAAAATAGATGATCTAGCATGGAATCATAAAAAATAGCTTAAAATCTAGGGTATGGATACGGCTAATAGAGCTTAACTTCTTACAATTACCATGCAATTCAACAGCACGTGTTAGATAGGGCGCGGTTCGCCTTGTCTTTTATTCATTATAAACTGATCTGTGACCTAAACCAGTCAGCCCAGACAATTATCTAACTACGATTAGATGTAGACATGAGACAAGCCTATACAATGACCACAGGCTGAAACAGTATTACTTAGAGTATGTTATCATACCGCTATCCAGCTTATGGGGCATATTAGTAAACCAGAACGATTTCTAGGCAATAATTACATTCGTCACGCTGTCCCCACGGGACAAGCCAAGTGCATCGTCACACTAACAGCAAATCAGTTTTGCGTGCACTTTACCTAGTAAACACGATTGTCTGGTGTTGTTATATTTTTACACGGAAATGTGTTTTGACAAACATATCGTGCTTATTCTCTGCATTATGGCAGTTGTTAATACTGAACGGTGGTATTCTGCAACTGTCATCGAGGATAACGATCAACTTCACAATTCTACTGCGAATTTTAAGACTAGTTACATTCAAGATAATGACAGTCGATTTCTGCCTCTAATGTTTATTAATCCCAGAACAAACAACAACAAAAGACAAAATTATGCTCCGACATCACACATATTTAATTCTGTATCTACAAATACTAATACATCTTTTACTCCAATGGATATAAGAGAAGAAGGTGTAGTCATTAATTTTAATAATACAATAGACAATGTAAATGTATTAAGAAGGATAAGGCCGAAAAGAAGACATATTCGCAAAAAGTGTCCTGCGGCTAGGCCAAGACGGATGAAGCAGATGCACTCGAATCCAAAATCAACGACTCGTTTTCTAGAAGTTTTCCAAGTGGTGGAGTTTGACCATGTGTCTTGTACATCGAGCAGTGGCTTAGAAGGAACATGCCTGCCAGAGAATGAGTGTACTGAGTCTCGAGGCTCCACGATGGGGACTTGTGCTGACGGTTATGGGACCTGCTGCGTTAGTAAGTACCTAAACCTATTGTAGATTGTGTTCTAAAACGTTGTGTTTACTCATATAGGCTCTATCTCGCTACAGTAATCTACAGAACCCAAAATTATCTGCTCCGATCAGGAATTGAATCAAATATACTTAGGTAGATACATTGATTTGACACATTAGTTTCAAGGCTAGGTTATCACGGCTTGATTGATTTTTTAAAAGGCTTATTTGGCTATTTGTTTAAACTAATCTCGTAATGGAGCAACGCAAACTGTTTTTTTTTTACTTTTACAGCTCAATTTCAATGTAATGATCGCTCTGCTGCAGAAACCGGTTGGTTCACCAACCCAGAATTTCCGTCTCCGAGCCCAGGAAGACTTTCATGTGATTTCGCATTAGATAAGGCATCCGATGATATTAAACAAATTCGTTTAGATTTTACCAATTTCGAGGTAAGTAGTCTTTACAATTTCATCAGATACAGGGGCATTAAGTTATGATACTTACTTCATCTTAAATGTATTCATTTTTTTAATTCTTCTTATTTCAGCTCCTTCCACCAACGGCCGGTACATGTCAAGACGATCAATTCATAGTTTCGGGTCAAAATGTGAATAACATAATGCCGATACTCTGCGGAATCAATTCTGGTCAACACGGTAACAGGCAATACTTATGTAAATTCTAAAAAAATCGATTACAGGCTTAATTTATTGGTAGCTTGACGCAATAACTAAATAATTTTTAAGGATGCATAAAACTTTGAGGCGTTTTGTTTGGTCTCGCAAAAGATCATTAAATGCTTTTATCTAACCTGAAACCTGAATCTAAATATGATTTGATAAATGGGCGTACTAGAATTATTACTTATAATTATTTAATTTTTGTATTAATAAATAAGGTCCACTTCTCGCAGGTGACCATGGCGATGCCTCTAGTCTATGCTCACTTATCACGCCGCCGGAAAGAAAAAGTCAAGTTTCCAACCACCCTGTATAAAACTTCTCTTCTGTAGTTGATCGAGAGTATTGTTTCAGTGTACATCGAAGTTGGCGATGTTGACGGACCAATACATCTTACATTTCAAACTGTTGCTTCCGAAAGCAGATTATTCTCAATTAGAGTACGTATTTTCTTAAAGCGTTTTCCGATTTATAAACCGCTGACTCTTATTTGTTATTTAATTTATTTCAGGTATCCCAACTGACGTCATTTGATGAATTAGCCGCACCGGAAGGCTGTTTACAATATTTCACTGAATCTCAAGGCTATCTGGAATCTTTCAACTATAGGGAGAAATCGGACATTGTTATAGCAAGGACACCTTCATACTTAGTATGTATTCCATTACTTACTTGGATGTTTTTGTGTTAGATACACTTACCTACCTACATTTTCCGCGCAGGTATTACTACCTACTAGGTATTTGGGGCAAAGCTAGTTTGATGGGACTAATCTATAAGAAAGAAATCTGTAATACTAGGCACCGACATTAATTCACATTTCCATTTCAGAACAATCTAAATTATGCTATGTGCATAGAGCGTGTGGCACAATCTTGCAGTGTTACATACACTAACGCCGGTATTATGCAGATAGTCAATTACGACACGGGTGAGTTAGCAAGAGATAATCATTAGAATGGTCTTAATCCACATTACCTTTATGACCAACCCACAGACAAAGACAGTGAATAAATAATGTAAATACACAGTTAGCGTAATAAACCGAAATGTCAATGGACATACATATTCCAAATGACGAGCTCGCATTATTGCGAGTAATGCCGACGAGTTTCGTGTGCAATTTTACAATAGGTAGCGCTGAAATGCAAAGAGGAAAAAAGTAATTAAAAAGATTACGGTACGGCGAAGGTCGCAGGTTCAAGTCCTGCTCATGTCCATCATTTTTCAAGTTTCCTTTATCAATTTTGAATTAAAAAGATTGTTAAGATGTTGCAAGGTTTATGACTAGAAGATACTACCTACGTCGTAGATGTAAAATACAGGTACCTTTTGTTATAGGTAGGTAGGTCCTAAGTACTGTTGCTGTTGGAAAGATGTTACCTATATTATAAATACTTAGGCTTAGGTACCTATGGTAAAACTACCGAAAGTTCTTCTAGTCTAATTGGTACGTTTTTAATGTGCTAGATGGAATGTACATTGTATAGCCTGCATAGTCGAGTACCTACTTACCTTTGTAATACTAATGTAACTAGTATTTATTGGTGGTAAACAACTTAATATATGTTGCTGAATTTAAAAAACCTAAAGCAACTAGTTTAGGGTAGGTCGTATGAAAAATACAATTATGCGCTATGATATCTAATAGGTAGATTCTTTTTCTCTCTTGCTAGACGGACTGCTGTTAATCCCACCGGGTCAAGCTGGAGTTGAAATCCTAAACTGTCCTAGCGACTGGTTGTTGATAGCTGCGACCAGGCTCTGCGGTGACCGTCTAAATGACGGTTCGGTGTTTCAGGACTTCAGTGTAAATTCACCAATCACAGGTAAAGTTACCTTATTATGTTGCGAATGCTTATTATTGCAGCATTGGTTTTTTATCCCTCTCGTAAATTACACATCCTTTGTATGCATTAATTGACTTTTTGTTATTTATGTAACTAGCTGCTTAACTTTGCTGCTCGGGTGGATATGAGTTACAAACATGATACACCCAGAAAAGAAGTAAACAAATAAGTTCTTATAGGTACCTACCTAATTTGTATGTACCTACGAATCTATTTATTCCCATTACTGGTTCGATCCTTGAAAGGAATAAATTCGAAAATATTTATTTCTTGCAAGGATTGAACCAGTAGCTCTTCGCGCAGCAGTTGAATAATTGCAACAACTAGCTACTGCGCCCCCAAGTGGCCGTAGATTTGATTTTTTCTTTATATTTTACTAGCGGCCCGCTCCGGCTTCGCACGGGTATAAAATATATATTATAAGTATTTCTCCACTATTTAATGGATTTTATATACATATAGGTACGTTGCGTAGTTTTAAAGATTTTAGCATACATAGGGATATAGGGACAGAGAAAGCGACTTTGTTTTATACTATGTAGTGATTCGATTTTGGAAATATTTTAGCAGGTAACGGTACCACATTTTATATAATGTAGGTCACGGTTTGAGATTTTTAGATACTAAACTCATGCACTATTATTTTCTACTATTAGCTGGTATGATAATGTTATGGAAATTGCCCACATTAATTACCAATATTAATATTGAATAGTATAATTATAAATTAGTTTGTTAACAAGATTGATGATAATATATCATGACTAAGATCTATAAGATAATGCATTTTTGTATCAAGCTACAGGTTTAAATTAGTATACCTACCAATAATTATGATAAATAACCCTACGCAACGTGGTAACGCAAAACTCTCTGCGATCTATCTTGCCATGCATTTAATATCCCTTCCTGCCCTCCTTGCGCTAAAAAAATACTGTGTTGTAGGAGCCAATATGAGGGACACAGGTTTCATGATAGTGCAGGTTTTTAGAATTATTTTATTTTCCAGATAATGGTGCAGGGCCTATCGTTGTATGGTTTCGCTCTGACGAATCATATGTTGGCAGTGGCTTCAAATTGCAGTATCAACAAAATGCATGCAGTCAATAAAACAAACAAGTTAATTATTGAAAATGTGTATTATATATTATTCTTATTAAAATATTTATGTACTTAACACTGTTTTATTGTACTTCTTAATAAAATAGGACTGCAATATTTTTTTAGTTCATTTGATTTAAACTTGCAGTTTACATAAACTTATAAAAAAAGTCAAGGATTTCCCCACAATATTAAATGGAAGCTTACACATTATGTCGACATTTAAAACAATTGATACAGCCATGAATAATTAATCTTATATAAAATTAGGACAACAGCATTTTTTTTTATACAATATTTACTGAGATTGATTGCATAAGGCTATTTACTATAAAAAGCAGAATCTTTAAAAATAAATGTTTAAGAAAATATTATTATTACTTGGAAACATGGTAAATAATTAAGCAATTGTATACGAAAGGTGGAAAGGCTTTGTGCCGTACATTGGGAGAGGCCTATGTCCAGCAGTGGACTGCAACGGGCTGATGATGATGATGATGATATGAAAGGTGGGCAACTTTAAATTAGTTAAGTAACTTAGCTATAAATGCATTTAGAATGTTTATTTAAAGTGAATGTTCTTAATCTAATTAGCCATAAAATATTATCCAGTACACATAATTCAACATTGAAAATGTACTTATTACCTAGCTGTGGAATCTCCTTACTTTTTTATAAATCATTTGAATCATATAAATTTCCTCATCAACATTATATATTATAAAAAAATATGACGTAATTTTTGCTTTATATATATGTATAGATATCATTCAATCATCATTCTACATAATTATGCTTCATAAAGGCAGCAAAACAACAAATACATAATATATTACCTTAACAGATTACATTTTGATACTGATCAAACAATCACCTTTATTATTACTGTTATAAACAATTATTTATTTTTAACATTACCTTTTTTCTTGAGAGTATCTCTTACAATGTTGTAAAATGAAAGTAAGATACCAACCATAACAATTCTTAAAATTCCCATAGATATAACTTGTAGAACCACTTGTGCCCCATTCTCTAATGATCCACCAAACAATGTTGTCAAGAGTCTACCACTAATGCTGTACACTGAATATGTCCTGCCAACCTGAAACCATATTACAGAAACTTTATGAGCATTCTTTGATGTAAAATAATCTCTATCCCTCTTATTCATAAACAAGGATAATACCTATCTTAACTTACAGATGTCATTGATGATCTGTATTCTTTAAAACTCAAACAATAGTGACAGGTATAATTTAATCTATAGTTTAAAACTGTCATTTTTTTATGTTACCTGGTATAGATTGTGTTTTGGTTACATACTGCTGCTGATTATTAAAAATCTATTTACAAAACTTTGGGATGAGAAAATTTATTGAAAGTAAATTAGTCAAATATGCTACTTACAAGAGCATCATGTATCATTTGTTTGCCAACATCATCAGCTGAGTGTAATCCTGCTGTGCCAGATATAAGTTTTGTTTCTTCAGGTTTAGTGAGGTCCTCATTCTTAAGGCCAGGTGTGTCTGTATCAGGGGGAAATGCTATTGTCAACCTCACTTGGGTACCCACAAGTTCCATAATCACTGACTCAGCCAGTCCACGGACAGCCCATTTGCCTGCACTATAAGCACTGTATCCATATATTCCTGGAAGGAAAATCATCAACTGACTTTAAAAACAAATACTTTATACTCAGTGTGGTAAGGTTATTAGTTATTGGTATGTATTTACCAATTAATGCAGCTTCAGAGCTTACAAACACCACGATTCCTTCATTTCTTTCTTTCATGCCTGGCAAAACATATCGTGTAGGATATGCGGTACCGAAATAATTTAAATCAATCATTTGTTTTATATCTTCTATTTTCATTTTTTCAAATTGGCCGCATATGCACATACCGGCACAGTTTACCAACATAAATATTGGTCCCGATCTGTCTTCAATAGACGAAAAACATTTTTCTATAGCGTTGTAATCAGATGTTACGTCCAAGGCAGCGTACTCTATTTTTTGGTTACTATTATTAAAGCAGTTAGTGGTAATCTCGTTGACGGCAGATATGAGCTTGCTTACGTCGCGCCCTATAATTGTTACGTGAGCCCCCAGCCTGGCCGCCTCAACTGCAGCGGCTTTTCCTATACCGCTAGATCCCCCAGTGATAACTACATGTTTACCTTCCAGGTTTTTGTAAATAACTTTTCTATCTAATGAAAAATGAATAACTAGTCCTAGAGCGCCAAATACTACGAATAATATCAAGATATACAGCCACATAGTTAACAACTTAGTAGATTTCTAGATGAGTGCAATATTTTTTATTACCTTAGCTGGAATAAGAATTGAAAATTGAAATTGGAAACAATTTTTTTTAACTTAGTTCTAACCTAGAAATCTATATAACTTCTGTTCTAATGTCATTTATGTCAATGTCAAATATAAAATTGTCAAAGTCAATCCGAATTCTGGCTTGCAGGCATGAGTCTGATTAGTCTATGGTCCGTATATAAAAGCATACTAAAAAACCAATGCCGTTGATGATTCTTACTGGGGGGACTCTAAAATTTGACATTCATTAGCAGCTATTTTATTAAAGTTGGCAATACAGTAAAATGTAAATTGATTTCATTTTGCAATTTGCAGTGCATTTCGTCGTCATATTGATATTAATTATTATTGTTGTTAAAACTTGTGATAAAATAATTACCCGTGCTTTTTGTTATAAATTTAATTTTCCTAACATTTATCACACAGTAAGAGTAAGAATCAAGTTTTAAATACCTGTAGTACCATAGTAAACATTTCCATTAGTGTTCACATTTCATTAAAATGAATTTTGAGGCAAATAGGCTTAATACATTTAATAATTGGCCTTCATCAGCACCTGTAGATCCTATAAGGATTGCAAAAGCAGGCTTTTATTCTACTGGTGAAGGAACAGAAGTGAAGTGCTTTTGTTGTGGTGATAAAATATCGGAGTGGAATCATGGAGACCAGGTGATGTGGAGACATAGGCAGTTGAAGCCCAACTGCCCCTTTGTGATGCAACCTGAGTCATCAGGCAATGTACCGTTGATCCTCCGACCTAATAGAGATGCTACACCTCAGTCTACACCAAATGAGGATGTACAGAATGACCATACTTACACAGCTAATGACTATGGAGTAACAGAAGAAGACATGACATATCAGAATGATGCTTTACGACTTCTGTCATTTGCTGTTTGGGATGTAAGAGCATAATTTGACAGCTTTTATAGAATATTTGGTGGTTGATGTTTAACTTCAAATGAATAGTATTCATATTTATCAGCAGTTGCTTTACGATAAAACTGCTGTGTTTATGGTTGATTTTAAGTTGATACCTACACTGGAAAAATGCTTGCATGATAGTCAATTTCTACCTTGTTGGATATGATCCTAATTAGATAAAAAAAAACATATTTATAAATTGCACCTGATACAGGAAAAATTCTTAGTACCAGGGCAAAAAAAAAAAACTTGATTTTCCTAGCCCATTTATAGGAAATGTTTTGAATATTGCTCAATTCCATGAAGTATCTAACAGAACCGTTAGTCATAGTTTATGACATCACTTAAGTTATAAAATTTATTCTACAATTGACTGAAAATTCTAAATTATAAAAAAATTGTTAAGCACATTTTTTATATAATTTTTTATTAGCAGTCAAATGAAAGACAAGCAAATTTAATTAATTATATTATAAATTTTTTCATTAACACAAACTTTTTACTGAAAAAAAAAATTAAATTTTTTAATAATAATTCCAGGAAATATCGTCATTCTAAGTTATATGTTACATAATTTTGATGTTTTGGGTACAGGACAGACTAGTATCCCGCGAGGCTTTAGTTAATGCTGGTTTCTATCACGCTGGTGAAGGTAGACTGCGCTGTGCTTGGTGCGGAGGTCAGCTGGCTAACTTCAACCACTTTCGCTCAGATCCACCACTTGAAGTGCACAGAATGTATGTTATATTCATTTGATATTAGCCTCAGATTAGCTTTTATTATCTTTATGCCACTTCTTCACAGCCAAAACTAGGTTTATTTGGTCTCTTGGCCAAGAAGTTATCATTTTCTTCCTACTTTTTACCTAACAATCGTGACTTGATTTACAAAATTATTTTTAGTAATGCTATCTTGTACATGCAGTGTTGTTTCTATAAGAATAAAGGTAAAGGTTAAACTTTATGATGCAATATATCTGTATAGTCAACAACTATTAAGATAAGCATTTCTCTATGCATGTAAGTGTTTATCAAATTTCCTTGATTACAAATATATAGATACATTTCAGTTGATAAGTGACGTCATGACGTGTATGTTATGTTGCAGGTATTTCCCGCGGTGTCAGCACGCAGCGTCCTTGCAGACGGCGCAGCAGGCTCAAGCCAACAGTTTCCCGCGGCCGGCGTCCCCGCCCCAGCCTCCGACGCCGGCTCCACGGACTGATGAATCCCGGTCGGAGGAATCACCCCTTAATATGTCCCAGTCGTATGTATTAAAAATCTACTTGCAGGATTAAAATTACTTGACATGGTCCAGACCCTTAGGTTATCGGCTGGGACTTTCTGATCCGCAATTATTGTATTAGGCACAGGCCCCGCGTTCAGCCATTTTTCCTTTATGTGCACTGTGTCCATCAACAATACGTACGCTCCCCCCTGCCGCCACTTTACACCCGCTTAATGTTGCTAGGTTAGGAATGGCAGTTACTACTTCTGGGGTAAATGACGATGTTTTGGGTATTGTTATTTTATGATTTCTATAAGAGGTTATTATATATATTTAATTTAAAAAAGATATATTGTAATGCAATAGTTTGGAATTCTACCAATAAACATGATATGACATTACGCCTGTATTTTTCTCAAATGGGTATTCTTATAAACTGTATTTCTAAAAGGCATTAGGTATATAGTATACCCGCATTTCGTAATTTATGTTATAGGTCCTGGGACCAATAGGACAAATAAATGTAGGTGAGGTCAATACATTAAATAATATTAATAGCTTAATGCATACACGAAGTGCAGTCGCGTAATAGGGGGCGAGCCTATTGGCATGGACTAGATACAATTCTAGACTCCGTATTGCTATCCAATGACAGTGCTCAAACTGGTAATCAAACTCAACACCTAACGCACACAAAAACATAGTTCGTTCTCCTTTTAGAAATTTGTGCCAAAATTAGTTAATAAAAAATCGTGGGGTAAACTCTCAACCAAATACTTGCAACACTGACAAAATGGCCGCTTGGTTTTATTTAACAATCACTACAATTAAAATTATTCAATATTTAAATAAAAGGACATATTTATGTGAAATGTACAAATAAAATATAATCCTAACATATTTTTGTATAATTCCGTCCGCAGTTTTGCACATTTGCATTACGCAGCTCGGCATAATTGAATTAAATGTGCAGCGTGTAAAACGTTCCAGCGATGCGCGCGATGTTTGTGAACTAAATGTCAAATCGTTCAATTACCCTACTTCGGCGTAATTGGTGTGGTGTCATTTTTGTGTGCGTTCACGGCTTCTGGTTTGTTCTGTATTCTGAGGTATTAGGTATCCGTAATCAAACAAGACAGCGACTTGGAAAAATATAGCAAAATGATAACTTCATGGTACCCCAGGTTCCGGAAGGTGGTGGGACTGATCGCTCCAAACAATTTGTACCTTGTGTTTTTATTAACAATAATGTAAGTACACATTATATTTGGTACAGTGGCGTGCATCCCATATAGGCAATTAGGCAGTGCCTACCTCATATAAATTCAACAATTCAATACATTATATTTACTAAATAAATAAAATAATTTGTCATACCAATTAATATAAAACAATAATTATACTTCAAAATATACTGCACAAATAAAATACTTTTAGTATCCATCACAAAAATATACCTACGATCGTCCATTCATAGCATGACGCAATAGTAGGCAGTCGCTCTAGCAGCCTAGGCTTACTAAATCCACGCACACTAAAAAATATTTTGCGTATTCGTATACACACACACACTTCTTTAGAATAATACGACCGAAATAGAAATCCTCTTTTTCCATACGTATTACACTGACATTTGACATTCGCAAATTAGACGACCAAAGTAGGCAAGCCTACTTTGATCAATATTGGCTGCATACATGCTGCAATCTAATGCATTACACTTCCGAGTCTCTTATTGGCTGTTATAGACTCATAGTTCTTAAGCAAATCAGAAAGAGAGCAAGCATTCTTTATACTTTCTTCTCCGTCGAATGTTGGGCAATGTTGCCAAATTCATAAAAATCTCCCTGTTTATATGTTACTTAGACAACATTAGACACAATTTTTTATTCAAAAATTTATTTCTTCGTTAGATTTCGTACCATATTTTAGGCATTCCTATTTTTTTTAAAGTAAAGTAAACTTTTATGTGTTATATTATAGTTCTTATGACAAAACGATTTTTATACAAAGTCAAATACGGATTTAAACCGTTTTAGTACGGGTAAAAGGTTTTAAAAGTGGTAACCCTGCACAGTCGGCTATATGTCCTTTACGCGCGCGATTTTTATTTTAGTGCAAACAATGTAAACAATTTCTTTTATTACGAGTGATATTTTAGGAAGTGTTACATAAATAATGGCTTTTTCATGAATTTAGATAAATTACAGAGTGTTGTTTGTGGTGAAATTGCAACATGTATTGATAAATTACATGCAAACAACTTTAGTAAGTTTTCGTTTGTTGACAAAACAATTAGATGTTTGTGGAGGTAAATAAAAGTCCAAGTGCCGATAAATTTGCCTAAAAATGTCAAGAGGAGATTCGTGGAATTAAAATTATGTGAGTAAATAACTGAATTAAACGTTTTTCGACGAATAGGTAGGTGCCTTAGTTTTGTTTACGTAAACAACGTCTTCACGAGCCTACGAACGTACTTATATCAAAATTATCAATTACGATAAGCCTATTTCCTTTTAAAACACTGTCTTTTATTCATTGTGTCGTAATCGAAATCTCAAAATCACTTTTTAAATACTGAATGTGTAAGTAGGTATAAGCTTTAAGCCCATTGAGGTATTCACGATCGCGTACAGTAATTACTTAGTATAAAATCAAATCTATTGTGTTACATAAATACAATAAAATTACTATCTTGTATATTTCAAGATAGTGTAAGCACAATTGCGAGCTATATTGACCGTCGCATAGGCCAATTGCCTCTAGCCAGACACTCATACATTCTCTATTTACACGTTACCTTCAGAGTGATAAAACAACTTATTTGTAAAGTTATTTAACTAACGCGGAGGTCAGAACATGCCGAACGTAGGTATAAAAAAACAATAATATAGTTAGGCACCTATAAAATCGTTATTTTTGTTATTGAAGAGGGTATACCTATATATCTTTTTATGGATTCGGGAAGATAATTATGTGTCAATTATGGTAAAGAATCGCGTTTTACGTAAAAAAAAACTCCCATTTGTGTAATGCCTACCTAGTCCGAAAACCAAGCACGCCACTGATTTGGTAGATAACAAGGGCAGACATCTTGAGATCTGTAACATAATTTTCTTGTTGTTAGTAATAATGTTTACGAGCTACAACAATTATTGTTGTTTAAGTAGGTACTTATTAGAATTGAGGCACAATATTGTTATGATTAGGCTCCAATTAATAATCCGTTGGTTTTGGAGCCGCTGACGCGAAAGCCAGGTAGAGTTTTGGTTTTAAATAAAAATGTATGTAGTCTCATTCGTCTTCATGTCACGCGTATATGTGACTTTGAAACCGCGCACCTACATTTGACGTTTTAAAAGTGCTCTTTGCCGTTTGGTAGCCACGTTTTTACTTAGGTTCTTTCACCTTAAAAACACATTTGGAACGTCCAGCTCGGGCGCGGCGCACAACGAGCGCGTGCTGAGCCAGGGCGGCACGTGGCGCACGCTGGGCGTGGTGGGAGGCGGCGCGCGTCACCCGCAGTACTCGTCGCTGAGCGAGCGCCTCGCCAGCTTCCAGCGCTGGCCCGCCGACCGCCAGCAGGGCCCGCAGGCGCTCGCGGAGGCTGGCTTCTTCCACACCGGCACCGACGACCAGGTATTCACCCGCAGTACTCGTCGCTGAGCGAGCGCCTCGCCAGCTTCCAGCGCTGGCCCGCCGACCGCCAGCAGGGCCCGCAGGCGCTCGCGGAGGCTGGCTTCTTCCACACCGGCACCGACGACCAGGTATTCACCCGCAGTACTCGTCGCTGAGCGAGCGCCTCGCCAGCTTCCAGCGCTGGCCCGCCGACCGCCAGCAGGGCCCGCAGGCGCTCGCGGAGGCTGGCTTCTTCCACACCGGCACCGACGACCAGGTATTCACCCGCAGTACTCGTCGCTGAGCGAGCGCCTCGCCAGCTTCCAGCGCTGGCCCGCCGACCGCCAGCAGGGCCCGCAGGCGCTCGCGGAGGCTGGCTTCTTCCACACCGGCACCGACGACCAGGTATTCACCCGCAGTACTCGTCGCTGAGCGAGCGCCTCGCCAGCTTCCAGCGCTGGCCCGCCGACCGCCAGCAGGGCCCGCAGGCGCTCGCGGAGGCTGGCTTCTTCCACACCGGCACCGACGACCAGGTATTCACCTGCACGGGAAAAAATTGTGTGATTCGCAAATGTTTGTCCTAAGTGTTGGCGTTTGTGTATGTAATATTTAAGTTTGTGAAACGCACCCACGATACAGGAGAAATTCTTAGCTTCTCTAGCTTCCTAACTTATGAATAAGGGCCCCGATTCAACCTGAAACTAGTCGGGATTCCTGAATAAACATATGAGTACAATAAAAGAGTTGCAAATAATTTAATAAACACTCACGAAAGCTACAATTGTAAAAGAGAGATTATAAAATTATACGAAGGAATCGTCGCATATCATCATCTAAACAAGCTTACATAATTTAATGTAGTGAATGTTTATTTTTATCACATTTTAGGTATAATGATCATGTGAATTTGGTCGTTATTTCACATTTCGTCAACAAAAATGTAAATTTGTGAATGATGTTGTAGGTGCGTTGTTTCTACTGCGACGGCGGGCTGGGCAAGTGGGAGGCGGGCGACACGCCGTGGTCGGAGCATGCGCACTGGTTCCCTCACTGCGGGTACGTCATCCTCGTGAAGGGCCAGGACTTCATCGACAGCTGCCGCAACCGCCGCTCCGAGCAGCGCACTGTCAGCGTACGTACTGATCCAACACGCCTGCGCGTTCATCTGAATTTGCATTATATACTAGCCACTTTTTTTGGTCCCTTTTAAGAATTGTAGGCGCTACCAGCTTAGCAGGAATTCGTTAGGTGACAATTATAAGAGCCAGACTTGAAACATGTACATTAAAATTTTAACAATTACAGTTTTCTGCAGAACGTGCCAGACAGCAGCATGCTGGCAACATTCCCGTAACAGAAAGACAGGTAAAAAATATTCAGAGAAGGTGATCATAATTTGACATACTCAATTTTTTTCTTGTCATTAAGTATTAACGAAAGCTTACATTTAGTTAAGTAATAAATAATGGAGGTACCTAGGTTGTTTTCTAATTAATATTTATTTGACATCTTTGTGAAGTAAATAAATTCATAAATTCGTCGTGGTGGCCTAGTGGTTGACATACCGGATTTCTATGCACGAGGTTGCAGGTTCAAACCCTGGCAAGTATCAATGTGACTTTTTCAATGTCATAAATACTTTCTTAGATATTCTAAGACACCACTGACTGACGGTGACGGAAAACATCGTAAGGAAACCTGGATTTAATTATCTGAAATCGCCAACCCGCAGTGAGCTAGCGTGGTGATCAATGCTCAATCCTTCTCTATACGAGAAGAGGCCTTTGCCCTGCAGTGGGACAGTTATAGGCTGTTTTTATTATTATTATTATTTGTGAAGGCGAAATCTAATCTAAACAGGAATCTCAATGTTTTAGTATGGAAAAATTAAGAGGTATTTTGTCTTTTTCACCAAATAAATTAATACAAAATCACATTGTATACATAGTTAACGTAAGCGTGTTGTTTCTGTACATGTGTCCAAACTATGTAAGCCTGAAGATGCCTTATTATTCAAGATATTTGATGATACCATTCGTTTAGATAGAGGAATGTATGGAGAGCCCTATTGCGGCGGCGGCATTGGGAGCCGGGCTGGACGCAGCGCGAGTGTGCAGAGCAATAACAAAAAGACTGCGAAGCACTGGTATGTTTACATGTATTTGATGTCATCTACCTATTAATTTATCCATTACAAAAAATTATCCAAGAATTTTAATTAATAATGAGTAATGTAATAGCGTGGGGTGAATGAATCTTCTACAAATAATTGGAACGTTCATATATATCAGTTTACAAACATACATTCACCGGCACGGAATGTGACCCAAATATCATATCAAAGTTTTTGACAATCAAGAACTGAGAGAGCTTTATTTTATTAATTTATGATTCACGTTTTCTATTATATTAATCGCGCAAACAACAGTTTTAGAAAAAAATATGTTGTAATCGTCCTTGTACATACAACTTTGATTAAAAACCAATAAAGGTAGTATATAGGTTATGGCTACATTCCTTTGGCTTAGTACTTGGGGATCTTTCTGAACAAATACAAACATACATAGCTAAAATCATAATCAATACCCTTCCTTTTGGCATTGCCGTAGTTGGGTAAAACAATCAAAAGCATTTGATCACATTCACACAATCTGCCTGACTGACTGTAGTTATTACATCAAAGGCCGATTTTCCCATCGTCAGATAAATTATATACGAAGGATGAATTGTTAATTTCACACTTAATGTATGGGCAATATGTCAAAACGTCAAATTTATTTTACTGCTAAAAAATTATGTGGCTATTGAAAAATCGGCCTTAAGTGAATCAATGTAGACAATTCAATTATAACGTAGATTTTGTTTAATCTGATTTTAAGGTACCCCATTCCCGTCGTCAGAGGCGTTGATAGACGCAGTGCTTGACGAACAACTGAATGAGGAGCCTTGGGCAATGACGCAACAAACTCGACTGGCACGGGACATACTCGCTGAAACCTTTGGAGAATTCCCAATACGAGCTGGGTAAGTTAACAGAATTATACGATGTCTCCAATATACCCCGTGAATTATTAGGGTTATGAAGGATATGTGATTCCATGAACTGGAAACCGTAACCGCAGTTTTAAATTACGTGGTAAGTCACGTAAATCTAATCCTGAAATAGTTAACTAATAAAATATTTGTCATGTAACATTTGATTCCAGAATTCAGCATCCTACAGTGGGTCAGATGTATGTGAGTGAAACTCAAAGTCCTGAAAGATCGATGTCACCAGATAGTGACGAAGAAGATGATTATCCTCAACCATCTTTCAACCGGATACCTGATCCTCAACCAGCTACAAATCCAAGCCCAGTTCGCGCCGCACCCATTACTGAACGGAAAAGTGAGACTGTGGATACCGCACCCGCGTCAGAAGAGAAAAAGTTAACGTTAGAAGAAGAAAACAGACAGTTGAAAGAGGCTAGATTATGTAAAGTGTGCATGGATTGTGAGGTTAGTGATACCTTCATCTTCCCAGTAAAAATATAGCTAAAGCAGTAAAGTGACTGCGTACAAATACTCGAAACGCCCTCAAGAGATGCACGCCTTAACAGCGTACTGCAACGTCTGCTTAGGCTTTTAAACTATATATTTACTGCTTATTATTGCTCGGGTTTCAACAACCAAAATTTCTTTGGAAAAGTACATTCCATTGCAAAACTATATATATAAGATGTCCCAGATTTAACGCAAAACTTTAGACTGTAGACACCTCAATAAGATTATTAAATTATATGCTTAAAATAATACATATCTATAATTTAATTTAGTTAAATCAAACGTAGTCGTTATTTATACAATAGATATTGATTATGTCTGTGCAGGTTGACTAAACTACAAATTCGGTCGTGCTTTTCAGTTAGGCTTTATTCTTTTGATTTAAAATTAATTTTCTCTAAATTAAAGATTGTATTGACTTATTATTAAGTGGTGTTTCTAATTCAAGTCACGTGAAAAATTATATCCTGAAAAAGGAAAATGTATATATTTCGATGGAATTCGATTCAGAAGCCATGTACGCGTGTTCTATTGTCGTGCAGGTGAGCGTGGTATTCCTGCCGTGCGGGCACATGGTGTCGTGCGGGCGGTGCGGCGCGGCGCTGGGCGCGTGCCCGCTGTGCCGCGCCGCCGTGCGCGCGCTCGTGCGGGCCTACCTGGCCTGACGCGCGGGCCTACCTGGCCTGACGCGCGGGCCTACCTGGCCTGACGCGCGGGCCTACCTGGCCTGACGCGCGGGCCCCAGCCTGCAGCTTAGCCTAGCTTCCAACCGACTGCCGACTATCTCTTGTAAACACATTAGGTGCATTATGTCATTTTTTTAAGGTCTGAATGTTGGGCATTCCACCCTCGCAATTCATGAATGGTTGATTAACTTACGAATTATTTGAAAGAAACTCGATTCGCTTGCTGGGCGAATGATAACTGTACCTAAGTTCTAATATTACGCTACATTAGATGTATGAGTTAATAAATAAATACAAAAAAAAAAACGGAATAGCAAAAACGAACATAAAAATACTAAATAAAAATCTTGTGATATTTCAAAAAAATAATGCTTAAACTTTACTTATATATATATAAGCATCTTAATTCAAAAACATAATTAAAAAAAATTATCAGTATAAAATACAAAATGTTAAAAGTTTATTTTTTGTATTTCATTTGAAATTTCGTTTGAGCTGTGTGTTCTATTATAATGGCTTTAACGACGCTTTTTATTATCGAAAATCAACTGATCATAGATCTTAAATCAAGTAATGTTATCCTGTAATTATTTTAAAAATTACTTTGATATTCCAAGATATCTAATATGACTGTGGCAGTAAACCAATTGTATATTTTTGACCGTATATTTGCCGGTTGTAAGTGTGCGTAAGCGGTATGTAATATACGTTAGCCAACACGCATACAAGAACAGTAATAATATTTAAAACAGATTTCCCGGATAATAGGGAAAATGACACATTGACAATGTTATTTGATTATGCCCAAAAACATGTGGAGTACGTTCTCTTATTTTGAATGAATTTATATTTAAATTATGTTTGCTATTAATAGCAGTTGTTTTGAAAACAATTTGAATATCCAGTGTAGGGTCCGTAGTTCAACTACCGTACTTATATATTAATCTTAAATAAACAAAACTAAAACGAAATCAAAATAAGTTAGGTAGTTATATTTCGGTATGAAAATATAAAATGATAATTTAAGTATAAAATATTCGTACATGCTATTAATAAATAATCATTTCGCTGGCAGTTCCCGGCTCTTATTATATTTCGCTTCTACTTTTAGTAGATTTCTCGTAGCTAACCACTCTGTCAAGTCTCAGCCTACTGCCTGTCGTTCCATCGAGCCGCTCTAAGGCCCTTGTCACAACGAGAGAGAATTACTTTAGGTGGCCTTGACCAAGGTATTACTACGCGGTCATCCAAAGTATCAACCGACATAAGTCTGCCCCAATTTGATTGTGATTACCAGGTACTTTTAATAGTATATTAATCGATTTGTAGTTGTCAGCTATGTGTAGTAACGTGAATGATTTTGTATTGGTAGAATGTAATTGTAGAATAATAAAATGTTTTCCTCCATTGCGTATATGGAGGCAATGAAATACATAAATATGTTACTCGCGTATAGATTTTATTTAATAATTTATTTCCATGTTTTTAGTACTTAGGTAGGCTGTGGTACAAAGAAGGCTGATGTCATTATGTAACTAACATTTTGCCTTCTTGATGTAAAATATACTGTCGTAACGTAGTGACTAGTGGTATATCACATTGATCTGTTAATACAATATTGCAACGGTGGTGAATTGCTTCATACGAAAAACTGTGAAATGTACAGTTAGCAACAAAAGTAGCTTACAATTTTTAGTTTTTGAAACAATTGAGACACAATTTGATGCATAGAATGATAGAAGTCATTATATTCTTAGAAATACATTTGAATTACGTTATAATTTTAAAGTTGAATTTTAATAGGTGTACATTTAAAAAAAAAACTTGTCTTGTTAACCTGCTTATGTTACTGACTGTACGTGCATGTAGGTAACTGTACCTATTTTGTAAGATATTTGGTACAGCGAGTAAATATTGTTTAACATACCTGTTCACAGCTTTAGCAAAGGGATATGACTTATTATCTAGTGAGGTTTTTAACTTTTGTACAATAAATACAAATTTTAATGCCTTTAAATGTCAACACTAGTTTACATTATTATTAATTATTCTGCTAAGATTCGGTGTATCCAAATTCTCCTAATGAGACACAGATATTTACAAGCTGTACTATGTATGAAACAACCCACAGTAATGGTGCCTACACAACGTAACCGTGTATGTACTCTAGGTACCGGGTAAAGTAAAGACGGCCTTTGTACAAACTGCCTATTGCAGGTATTAATGTGTAAGCGCCATTTATGATGATGATAGTTTACGTCAATATAACAATAATTTGTAGTGGATATTGTTACATTGTATGTAGGTTAGTTTGTAATGCAGTTTCAATTTTTAATATCATGGTACTCAAATACAGTGGTTTGAAACCTTACCGTTGGTATTACTTGTTTTTGTTTTCTTTTTGTAAGTTTTGCCTAAACATAGACATTACAGAATACACATTACACAATATAGCGGTATTACTAAATTGTCAGTGGCAAAAAAGCTCCTCAATAGCCAATACGAAAACTTTTCTAGTAAAAAATTATAATTATTGAACAGCTCTTATATTATGTGAATTATAAAAACTACGCTTGGTATTCAATACAAATAATTCGTATAAACGAACATTCCAAACGTAAGTACCAGATGCACGCAATCAGAGCGGACACGCTTCGAACCGGATTAGTCTTTGTTTTGTTAGATCAAAGGCTGTTTTTTTTGGAATAAAGGTGAAGTGCGTGTTAAGAAGTTCGCTATGCATGATCCGGCGCCGCGGCGGGCGTCTGGCCGGGAATAGCGCGCCGCGGCCGGCGTTACAGAAATAGCGCAGACGACGCCAACCGACGACACGACGCATTTGGAACAATATTAATATGCGAAAGTCGCGCACCTTCACAACGAAGCGCTGGGCGCGGTGATTCACGGGAGAGCTATCCGATAAGCCGGATCCTGTTGGTTCATACTTTTGACGCTGGTATGCCTGTTCCAGTGCTTTTTCTTCTTGTTTGATAAGCCTGAAAATATGAACTTTACATAGGTATAATATCGTATTAACGTTTAAAAAGTCTAATGATCTTTAGGTATCACGGTTATGTAGAAAGTTACTTATGAGTTATGCAGACCTGACGATCGTATGATACTAGTAGTCCACTGCAGCATTGTGTTCTCGCGGTGTCTTTCCTCAGAGTTTTATTTAAACCTATTTGGATCAGACACCTGTATCCTCTCCTGACCCTAAAAACCTTTTCTTTCTTCAAAACGGTCAATTTGCCCACTTCTGCCTCAAATTGACAGTTTTGAGAGATTATCGGGAAACAGCGAAAAGTAGCCTCGAAGCCACTTTCTTTGTTTCCTAGGCTAATGTTTCGGTCAAGGCTCATTGATTAAATACCAACACGAACATTTATTCGTATAGCACGGATAACAAAATGTGACATTCAGAGACTAAACCGAAGTGCGGTTACCGGTTAGTGGAATTGGCCCTGCTGGTAAGACTGAAGCCGAGCAAACATAATGCTTCGAGAAAAGGATGGTACGGCCGTACCGCTTTTTTGCTCGACTTAACGGGGGCACTGCCGTGCCCCCAGATTCACATATAGGTATAAGCTTAGACGACCATGAAGGTCTAGATGGTGCAAACTGGTACAATTTCTTTTATGTAATATTAACAATTTTGAGCCTAATGTTATGACGCCAATATTAACGAATGTTGTTGGTAGTGTTTCAACCTCTTCGTAATCGGAAGACAGGTAGAAGTTATGCATGTTTGTGGTTTGAGGTGATGATAAAATCTAGTCGTATTTTTAGTTATGTAATATTACAAACAAGTTTCGTAACGTTTTTATTTTAAGGGTTTTGATGATAAGTTATCAAGATATTTAATTATTTATGAATCAACGTGAACGATGGTGAATATACATACCTAATAATAATAAATGCAAATAGAAATCCGTGGTATCTAGCTACCCCTCTGGGATCTATGCATGACTTTATGTATGTATAATATATTTATTGAACACACGAAGCACTGATAGCCGAGTGGTATGACCGTTGGACTGCCAAGACAAAGGTCGCAAGTTCAAATCCCGGCACGCACCAATGTCTTTTCGAATTCATGTGCGTACTATAAATTAGTTATCAGTTGCTAAAAACGGTGAAGGAAAACATCGTGAGGAAACCAGCACACCTGAGAGATTTTTCAACGGTGTGTAAAGCCATGTCAGAGGCCTACAGGCGGTTTAAACTCTGACACCAGGTTGTTTCATCAACCATACGATAAGAAGAAGATTTAACACAAACTTGTCTAACTTAAAATAATACATAATTTTGTTTTTGTACATACCTACAATGTTTTGAAAGACATCAATTTATTTATTTACGGATCTCCAACAAAGGATAGACACCCAGATACATGGCATTAGGTTACCTATGTTTATTTGTTTATATATTGTGCACCTATCGTCGTCCTAAAAAAAGTAGAATAGGAGGTGGTAGAGCTAGGTTTATTGAAATCAGATAAATATGGTTATATCTACCAACCACTACCTTCTATTGGTTATTAGGTACAATTTACAAGGAATGTAGTGAACATTTGTATGCTGTATGCATCTAAGGATACCTACTATTCATCATTTCCATTTATAAGATCTTCTTACCAAACCCTTTGGCGTTGACAGGTGTCGATGATGTAATGCTCATACGCAACAACTTAAGCAAATGTAACGTGCATTTTTATACTCGTCTTATCATAATAAACAATGACATTCAATGTCTTAGAAATAAACTGAAGTAGCATGTAGAATACTAAAGAGATTGAGTAACTAGAGTTGCATAGCAATTGGTAAGTACTGAGTTGACTCAGCATTTCGCAGAAGCCCTGTATGTGAGTGCCTTTGAAGTTCCAACCAGGAAAACGTTATCGTCGTCTGGCCCCGTTATACGTCCATATTAACTTATCGATACGTTTTAGTATATAAATAAACTATAATTGAGTGTATTTTTAATCATAATAATTATGTTAAGTATTACTTTTTATAAATCAAAAGCTTTGAGGTAATGTTATTGTTGGTTGAACCCGAACGACATAGAATGCCTCCATATGGACAGTTTGGAAAACCCGAACGCTGCGTGTCTGTTTCATTTCTCGGAAGTCAAAGCGAATCCAAGCTCAAGTCTCAGTATGAGACAGATGCGATATTATTCCCAAATAATTTAAACACAGATGTCGCTACTATAGGTTGTTTCATGTCTCAACAGTATAGGCTTTAAACTTAACTATAATATAAGTACTTGGTGATGCTAGCGAGTGAGTCAGCGTGAAGGTGGAATTAATTAACGATAGTTGCCGGTGCATAGACGCAACGTCCTTGCAAGGCTGCTGCGCTGGCGATCACGTGCCGTGCGCCTGCGCGCCTCGCCCGTCGCTGTGCACCGTCGCCTCTCGCCCTCTTGTGCGTATAACCTGAATTAATATTTTGAACAAGGCATTTAATTGTTCTCGTGTGTTTTAAATTAATATACCCGCCAAGAGCGTTTTGGTCACGCATAAAATTGGGTTCCTTGTAACATAATTCTCAATTTAGAATCATTATCCGGGTAAACAATGCGCTGCACTATCTTGGGTAGCTTTAGACTTCCACTAGTTATGTCTGTCGTGATATTTATTTCCGTATTACGCACATTCGGAATGTCCTCAGTACTGTCCCTGTAGAAAGAATTACATATTTTCGGTAGATAGGTTTAGTAGGTACCCAGTTGCTACGGAGCTATGTGCTAGATGAAATGCATTAAATATATACTTAGGGGTCTCATTTATAAAAGGAAACACAATTTTTATACTTCGTCTAAGATACCTATTTCTATTGTAGTTATCTCATGTGCATTTGCATTTATCAGTATAATAATAATAATTAGTAGGTAATCGATCGGTACATCCAAGTTCATAGTTCAGCGGAGTTACTATGAACATCATAATTATGGTCATTTTCCGCTGTGGAAGTGAGACGCCGCACTACACTGCACATAACAGCGTCTCGCTTCCACAGTGGAATATGACCTGCAATGCAATGGACATAATTATTATCTTTTATCTACCTTTTGCAGCTAGCCCCTACGTTCCCTTATTTAGCATTCTATTCTATTCTAAAAAACTAAATCATATACTTTTGGATATAGACAGTTGTCGAGACAAGGTTGTCGTTCGTTCACTCGATCTTGGCTTACAATTATAGAGGAGATGTGGGCGCGTAGCGAATCGCCGGCGCCGGCGCAACCATAACCGTCTTTGAATTAAGAATGGAAACTTATACACACGGTTTATGAGGATGACTTGTAAGGGCTAGTATGAATTAGCGTGACATCGCTATAACTTGCAATCATAACTCGCTTTACAAGTCTTAGAAAATACTAGTTTTAATAGAGCTCGCTTCATATCTGAGGGATCATTGCGAGGACCTCGTAGTTAAAACAAATTGAAAGGAAAAACTAATAAGATACCCACTAGTGAATCTAATTAATAACGGAACTTTTATGGAATCATTTCTAAATAACATTAGTCTTGAAAGATCTACATGGACAATCAATTGCGATAATGCAGCAATACACTGAAGTTAATACGGCTCCATCTGTCTTGTAGAATTTAAGTTTAAAAGGCGTGGGCGCCACTGGCTGTGAGTCATAGGCACTCCTTCCTTGGCCCACCCGCCTTAAGTCGCGACTTGACTGGCGACCCACTCGCATTGTATGCGCTGCGCCCTTCCTTACCACCAAATTAAACTTTATTCACAAAACAAACTGACACTTAAGTATGAAAAGTTGATTCAACCTCAATCGTCAAATACATACGGTATCTAACACATGGGCGGATCACAAAACGTTCTCATTTTTTTATCTGTTGTTTAAGTTATTTAATCTTTATGTATTTAAAACGTTGTTTCTATTATATATTTGAAAACATCAACTTGTTTTTAATATCTATCTTGTTTTAAATTTAATTAATTTAGGCTACTAACGTTGCAATAAAATGGAACAAAAGAAACGTATTTAGGCCAAAGCAATTGACCTCAGGTTGCCCTGACCTGGATGAGACTATTACTTGCGCCGGATGACGTGAACTAATACTTAATAGGTATGACGGCTTTTCCAGTTTGATCTCAACCTATTGCTAAATGTGTCCCACGACACATGTGACCCGTGTGACACTGATACTATCATTAATTGCAATAAACATAGCTTCAAAGTATGAATTATAGAAACGACTGGCCGTAAAGGAATGATGGCTCTCAATATCAAGTTATTGTGAGATGATCATAATTTTTATGAAAGGTAATTACTACTACCTACTGGTCGGTAATCCGGTAATTTATCCTGGTAAACTGGGTACTTACCTACGTCCCCAATGTGACATATAATACTGAATAAGTATGGGGTAACACCACTACCTAGAACCTCTACCTACCCAGGTAGTGGTAGATTAACCTACCTACCTACCTATACCTAGGTAGGTAGTGGTGTTTTATTCTACTACCCCTTAAGTCACACGCAATGTATGTCGTCATTTTCCTTGACAAAAGCATTTGTAGTTAATAAAACAATAGATACAAGAAGACAAGTGTTAAAGGAGTGAGTGATACTTGTATACAGTACAGTGACAATCTAATCAACGCTGTTGAGATGATGCTATCAACACCACCACTTAAAAGGAGTGCTTGTTTATGTGATATCGTTAAAGGCAAAAATATAGTTACTTAGGTAGTTCAATATGTCCATCAAGTTTTATTATTATTGCCTGCAGAAAATTATAACCGTTGCGACTGTCAACCCTGAAATTATAGTCAGCTAGAATCGATCAACACATTTCTCCATATTCTCCCCGACTGGGTCCAATACGATGGTGTACAATAAACATGTGTCTTTCATACTCATTTGCCCTATGTCGGAACAAATATGTTATATCACCATTGACCACACATAATACAAAAGAGAACTTACATACTAGTCGTCAACTATGTGAGCATGGGCCCTGCAACCTTCTGAGCAACTAAGCTTCTCGAGTCCATGGTAAGTGGTAACAATTTCTCCAAATGTGAATCTACCATAATGATGCTTGTCAAAACTAAACCAAGGGAGAATCCGCAGGGAAACTTAAAAAATAAAACAACAATATTTTTTATTGTTAAAAGTATCTGGGCGATTATCTCAATTACTATTAATGATTCTTGGAAAGGACTCGATATTGAGGTTGCGATAATTCGGGTATATATCGTTATCAAACAATAATATTGTGATAATTAGGTGTTATGACAGAACTTGAAGATAATGTGCTAATTTTTCCACCACGTATTTTTAATTTTCGACATTACGTATCAATATTTTCTGCAATATTGGCGCGTTGATCTCATTTACAAAATAGGTATGTTCTCGTGCAAAATCTAACCCAATATGGCAATGGATCGTCAATATTGCACAAGTTACATTTCGGAGCCCGCATGTTCACAGTATGTAGCTAAAGCTAGTAGTGATGGGTAAGCCCCGAATGCCAGGAGACACCTGTGACCGCAGCATTCCCGTAAAACTTATTGCTTCAATAACTTAGTGAATATTTTAAATCGACGATATGTGTTAATGCCAGATACTGCCTGCCCCTATGCGATAGGTACCTACCTACCTGTGCACCACAATTTTACGTCTTAAGCGAGGTCGTAAACTTATTTTTTTATTGAATAACAATTAGCGAACACGCCTTGTATAATAAATAAAGAATTTGAAATATGCTGTTGAAGTGTCATCAATTGATACGATAGATGATAAAACAAAATTTAAAATTTAAAAAATCCCCAACGCAAAAGAGAAAAGCGGTCATTTATAAAGTCAAAAATAACACCTATCATTGAGCCATTTAATCCGATCCGAGTAACACGTATTTAAGACAATGTCGCAGCTGGGTCCTCTTCAATCACTCTATCTATAAAAAAAACCGCATCAAAATCCGTTGCGTAGTTTTAAAGATTTAAGCATACATAGGGATTATAGGGACAGAGAAAGCGACTTTGTTATAAATTATTTAGTGATTATACCTACTTTGCCTCAGTACTTTTTATTTTACTTTAGCCCGTGCTTTAGCTAAAGAGGATCAGACATTCTTTATTAAACCCTTGATGCAAAAAGGGTGTTTAAGTTTAACGTGTCTGTGGCATCGTGGCTCCCAAACGGATAAACCATTTGAATTTCGTAGTTTTTGTTTCGTAGTTTTGGTCTAAGTTTTTTTTTAAATCTTCGCCCCACATTTGGAATTTCTCCTGTATCGTGGGTGCATTTGACAAACATGTAATATCACATACACAAACACCCAGACTCGGGACAAATATCTGCGGATCGCACAAAGTTTTGTCCCGTGCGGGAATCGAACACGCAACCCTTAGCGCAGCAGTCTAATCGCTTAGCCACTGCGCCAATCGGGTCGTCAAAGGTCGTCTTAGTATTCTTGGTTATGATTTAAGAAAATCTATTTAATCGTTTGAAGATAAGTCTAGTCTAGTTGAATAATGATCGGAAGTCGGATGGAATGGTATCTTGTAACTACAATGATACTGCAAGAACATGGTAATCTTGAGATTAATAACCTTGCTTGTCTTTTTAAATTTTCGTTCCTAAATCAACATCAAGGTAAGCTTATTTTAGACTGCCACGCTTAAACCTTCAGTAATCCAACTTATAATATAGATACTCACTTGGGTACCAAGAAGTCCCTTATTCGTTTCGACTTAAAGACGATTCCGTTGTGTTTACAAGACTATTGTTATGAGGGTACGTTTGCATTCTGAGGCTATCGCCGAGTCACAGTGGGTCACTCGATAACCGCGCTATCAAATGAATACATACAAGTTCCATTAGCTACATGTCATACATAACTTGCTCATAGGTAATGGTAAAGTCCGTTGCGGTTATACTTTGTGGCATTTAATAATTTACTTTGTTTTAAACTTGTAACTACCTTGGTGGCAGTCGTTATTTATCAGACATGGAATTTGAATTTTGTCAAAATCTTTACCGCGAAGCAGATATATCAGGTATAATAGGGTGGTTTGTTCATTGCCAAATACTTGGCGGTACCCACATTTGTCATATAAATACCAATGTGGTCCGGAAAATGTTCATAATCAATCACTTTGTTTTCAATATTTATTTGTAACCAATTCAAATTTATCAGTTTGTAGGCGAAGTTGATTATAACAAAGAAGGGTTTCTTTGTGATCACACCAGGCGTTTGGATTAAATATTATGAAATTGACCAATTTTTCTTTGAGACGTCCACGACTTAGTCCAAGAAGGAAAAAAAGATACACTGTTTGTATGCCCTTAAAACGTATCACGTTATTGTATGACATCAGCCATTGTATTTTAGTTGGAACAATGTGTTGTGTTCGGCGCACACGCAGCGCTAGGGCAGTCACGCGCTGATTCACAGACACGTACCTACCAACAAGGGATGTACCAAGTCCAGCCACTTATGGACTCGACCCGACATATTACTAGTCACGACCCGCTTAACTTCGTTATCATTACTTTCAATGCGTTTGTGTAGGTAACAAGATCACATTTTTACCTTGGTGACTGGTTTCTGTGATATTAAATGAAGTGGATACCTTTCTAGACCGTTGCATTTTTATGGTCAAACGCGACATATATTTGACGTTATCTTTTGCAAACATTATATTATCAACGCGGATGTACATTACATATATATACCAGTACAGTTAACCAGCTGTGTTTATAATGGGCGTTTCATTCATACACGATAGCTAGTCATGTCGTTTTGATTCGTCTGTCATGTAAAATTCTATCAACAGACGTGGGTACTTACACAAGAGTATATCGAATTACTTTACTGTATGTATAGAAAGTAGGTACATACACCGAGTCGGGATTCCCCGAAAGAAGTAATCTAAACATAGAAGGGAAGCTGGGAATTTCTGGGACGCAGTTGCAACACGAATCGATTATGTTGAAATGTTCTCTTTGTCCGAGTTAACTAGAATAGAGACGCTCAGATGAAATCGTTGCGATATTTTGATTACTGGCTGCTAAATTAAGAGTCGTTGCCCGATGATCAAAATAAGAAGCTTTTCATGAACAAGTACTCAGATTCTAAATTGGAACGAATGGCGCCAGCCTGCCAACAGTGACGTAATCGGTGTACGTGGCTACTGGGCACATTTAATCGAAGTGAGCATTTGGCAAGCATCGAGGCAAGTCGGTCGGCATTGCTTCCGCGACCGGCAACACTGGTGTTGCAAGCGGTCGCCACAATGTGTGGCTTTCACTGTGAATAAGTACAAACAATATGTACCTCTACCTATACAATCTATACATGAACTACAATATTGCCTTTTAGGTACTGGCATATAATTAACTCTTTGGGATAAAAATAAATATGCAATGACTCTCACGGATATTTGGATGTCTTCTTAAATAGATTTACAAAAATTATAATAAGGGACCATAATGACCACCTATGGATCACCTGCATTTAGATTACCTATGTGGGACATTCCTTTGGTTTCGAGGTGACAAAAGCTACTGCCAAACAGTTATATTCTGTGGTGTAACGAAATTTTCCCCAGTCGGGAAAAGTACAAGTGATTGGTATTTCTATTGGTCTTTTCGGCAGTCATATCTCTAGTGTTCTCCTTATCCTCAGAAAGCATGCTAAGACTACGGCTCTGCGATTTTTTCTGTGGACTACATATAGGTTGCGCGGAATAAAAAGTTTGCAGGCCGGAGATAAAAAGCAATATCGCAATATCCTCTATAAGTAATAAAAAATACACAGCTGACTATATCAGTACTGTACTGTATGTCCATAATAACTTGCTTTATACTCACGTTCGTTGAGTAATTCCAAAGGAATTTTAAAGCTATGTATAGGTACAATATTGTCTATGACGTTGGATGTACTGGCTGGCGCCAATGACACGACATACAGGGTTATCAAAACAATTTTTATAAACATTTTATAGACTAAATGGGGTGCAGGCAAAGGAAACACGCAATAGGCACAAATTTTTTTTGCCTTTTCCTGATATTAGCAAATAAAGAAGTACAGCTATGTTCCATAAATTAAGTGGGTGGCAATAATAATCTTTAAAACATCGTATAATATCAAATGCTTTATTTCCTGGCGTAGTTAGTGACAAGTGAGGAAATGAGTAAGTCAATTTGCTTACAGTCTATGGCTAACATCCTGTACCCCTGTCCCTACCTGCGGCATAAATTGTCATAGCAATGCGACCTTTACACTTCATATGATTGCCTTACTTTGTATATCGTGATTCGTATTATAAGTAAAACCAGCTTCGTACTTAGCCGATACAAAATTGTGTTCTTGGCATTATTAGGTACTGCTGCAGTTGCAATTCAACACTAAAGAAACATAAAGATACTTTATGCAGTTTGTTTACTCGAGCATACGTTCAGTAGAGAAATACGACCATGATTCAATGTTATTTGCTCAAGAACTCATTTCTTGACATCTTTTCTATAACCTTATTTTTATTAAATTAGAAAGAAAGCTGCACCTATGTAATCTGCTCACATTGCTTCCCGCCGTCAAAACGAGTGAAGCGCTTGGTAATCGTATTAAAATAGGCTACATCGGAACTGGAACTATGAATCAGATACGTGGTCTAAGTATAGTAAAATTGACATCATACTCGCTTGTTACAAAGACTTAGGCTGTCATACATTCACACATTGCTTATTAGTCAGCCACAGGAAGCTTTCAATTAAATTGTAAGAGAAATAAGTCTTAATTATTCGCAGCCATATCAGCAAAACAATTTAGTGAGGGCTGTTACATTGTAGGCTCAAGTGGTAGACATTGATGAATGCCTAATGGTTACCATCTTCATTGCGTTAAAAAAGGTCATAAAAGGCTGGCAAAACCCAACAGCGCAAATCTTCTTTTTCTATCGTAACGACACAAGCTTTACTAAAGCAATGCAAGCTTATACCTTGAAAAAGTTTGACAAACTGACCAGAACCGGTCAATTCATCATTTAAATTCGTCGTTCTATCAATTCTCTTGGAGTATCTTTTAGAGCCAAACTTTTCTGACTTCAGCATACGGTTAAGAAGTTTTAATACTCACCAAAGCAATTCGTAATAGACTTCTTTTCTATTTCTAAGCAGGTCTATGTAGCTTGGGAGCCAATCTTCTTACCCTCGCGACATTGTGACGTTAGGATCTCGTTAGTATCATAATACCATGGCGTGCAGATGCTGTTGATATTTGTAGTAACTAGACGTGCGCTTTCCTACGTGCTTAAGATATTGCAGATAAATTGATTATCGGGATAATGCACTGTTCTCTACCTGATGGCATCATGATAGCTACGTGTACCGAATACGTGCTGGGTGTTGAGATCATTGGTACTTACAATAAATACTCCTTGCTAATCAACTACTCGTTTCGTGATTATTTATTTAGGACAAAAATCAAACCCCTTCAAATAGTAAAGGCAATTTTACTTTTGTACGTTGTTCACATAATGTTCTAAGTCAAATTCGTGCCAACTTTGAATTGTTTCTTTTTATTTTATAATACTTTGTACATACATTTACTTACTGACCTTCTGTTGGCCCTTCGCTTTAGAACAAGAGTGCCTTGAGACGGACCACGCGGAAATGCGAGTGTGAGATAAAGACTTGCAATAACAATTCACTTTTGTCTTCGTTTGGTATCCTGGAGCACAATGCTGATATTATCTTTAAACGAGCCCAACTGACTCAGAAGTTGATTACAACTACAACATTCAAATGTAGAGACGTTAAAATATTTAACGATATGAATATCTTTTGTCAGGTCTGTGCTGAATGTTGGCTTTCAATGAGGACCGTCTGAATCATCACCTTATCCTTTCATGGAAATAATTGCATTTCTATAAAAGTCATTGCTATAAACTAGGATTGATTTCTATCGTGGGTAGAACCAGGATATTAGCCACACCTAATCCGTTAGGCATACAAATATGGCTGATAGAAGACTGTCAATTACTTAGCAATATTTCAGGAAATCGTATTTCAGTTGCCTAATGAATCGTAAAGCAATCGCATTCACAATCAGAGAGTATCTTCATACAATGAACGATATAAATCTGTAAGACTTCCTATCTGTCGCCGTGGCACTGGTTAGCACAAAGACTAAGCCGAGTGTGATGACAGGGATGAATGATTCCCGCAGGACCATGAATGGCCCGGTACATAGTCAATGGCGGCGGGCCCGGCTAATTGGTACCGCCTCGCGTCGTGGACTCGTGGCGGCGTAATTATCACCGGCCTGCGCTCGCCACTAAATGCCATCTCACGTGATACACGACTGCCTTATACTGGTATAAAATATTGTCTGTTACAGATAACCAATATGTTAGGTGACTACAGGCAATCTTTATGACCTTCTTAAGATGATGATATGCCAGGTAATTTTCCTAAATTGTGAGAAGTAGGTAATCCTTCATGTATTGTTCATAGGTTTTATGACATTACGTAAGGCCCGTAAACTTTCAGCAAACTAACTTCATCTCTTTAAAAATTGGGATGCTCTAATGCTCTATAAAATGGGGATATAACTTTTACATGAACCCTCCTAAGCAGTCCTAGCCAGCCTCACCTATACCCTATTAACGTAATTCTAAGTCATGCTTTGTAAAGTTTATAAAAGGTACTATTATAGGGTTTGAATTACGTATTTTAAATTTTCACATGCATTTTACTTACACAAATGGCCACACAAGTGACTTAATGAGCTGGAAAAATCATTCTAAAGACTTGCTTCTTGATAAATGATTGAATATAGGTTCCTGTGAATATTGAGTTTATTAAGTAGGTGCAGATTCACATTGTCTGGGTAAACACTAGGTTTCTTATCTCGTAGAGCAAGCTGAGAGTAACAGTGTTTAAGGAGTAAACAATAAAGTAGCGTACAAATACTCAGTAGTTAGAGGTAACGGAGTGTTTGTTCATCACAGTCGTGGGTGGTTGATCCTTTGCCTCAGGTGGCCACCACTTAAATGATATGTAGTTAACGTTAGATCAGTACTGTTAGCTGTTTAATCTGTAGTTGAAATATAGGTTTATTACATTCTAAGAATATTAAATGTGATCTGTTCTGACACTTCATAAAACTGGGTTTAAGTAAAAAATGCTCTAGTAGTTCCTATGTTGCAATTTTAAATTTAGTAACATTGATGACATTTGTCAAGAGTGTTGCCAGGCTCTAATTTATAGTTCACAGCATCGTGGACAGTGTAAGTCGACTAAGAACGATTCTGTGCCCTATCTGAGACACATAAAGCTTAAAGCACATAATTGCAAGATTCTGGTTGATATGGCTCAATAAAATGGAAATGTACTAGAATGGCAAAACAAGTGAATTTATATTGTATAAGTATGTCACGTTAGTCTGATGAAGCATAAAAAATCCCCAAGACGTCAAGTGGAATAAAAAAGGAGGTTAACTTAGTCGTAGGTTATAGGTACATTGAACGTAGTTTAAGGTATTAGTATAAAAAACACGGTTAGTATTGAAGTAGGTAAGTACTACATGACATTAAATATCGTTATAATGCGTTAACAGTGGCTTGTGGGCTTGTGGCCCATCACTTGTGTTATGGATAAGTACCTACTGGTATATTTTCTTTGGCAACATTAATTTTCTGCGTCTTTGGAACTACAGGAAATTATTATAAATTATCCTGCACATAGTGTGTCTCCCTTTCTTCTAAATTTATGCATAAGATTTCAGAACCCGAAGCGATGATAGAATTGGGCCAATGAAGCAATACACTATTATAGACAATTGCCAGATTTTGAAACTAATAAAAAAATAGTACCTAACAGGATAATCAAACTGGCGTACATAAATTGCAATACATTACGTCTTGTAACTGTAAAGGTAGTTGTAAACTGCACTGTTTGAGCTGCGTTAGTTTAGTATCGTTCGATATTTGGGTCGTGACGAACTACACGTTGACATTAACATAAAATGTTTGCCTAGGGCTGTCACCTCTCTATAAACATCACACCATCTTGTGACTTATAACGTGTTTTGTAAATAGAAATAGTCGAAGACTCATAACTGCAAGTTGAAAATTAATAACAGGATATCAAGACGATAAACAGCTTATAAGAAAATACTGCAGTAAGTGGCATAAATTAAGACTTGTAGCTGCGTATTAACCTATCGATAAGTGTGTATTAATTGGAAGCTATCATTTTCATCAGTACCTACGTAATGTGGCTTGGCCAAACTTATTATTTTTATTATTTTACGATCAAATACACTTCACACTGTGGCCTATTTTCAAAAAGAATACATTTCGTTGTTCGCAATTCTCTCTCTTGCTCGATTCTATAAAAGTTGCGGTCAGATTAGTTTCAAAGCCAGCATATAAAATAAAGGGAACCAACCATCCGAGTACGTAGATATTGATTGAACGCCAACCCTATATGCTACTAGCAGCCCTGCAAGTGCAGTCATTGATGCACGCTGACGACGCATTTCCGTCAGCAACACTGCATATCCGGCTTCGCTGCGCCCGCGCCGCTCCGCTGCTGATAAACAAAGGGTCAAAGGAGCTTCCGCTCCAAGCAATAAACACTGGTCGTTGCTCTGTATGTGCCGTTTTTAAATTAGAAAATAGTGTTACCTTGTAGATATCATTTACTCAAATAAATGTCGATCTAGATATTCAAATACGTGTATTATCACGACGTACTATCTATATCTACAAATGTAGAGCAAATTCCGGATTTTATTTAAATATCTTTTTGTTAATATTGTAGATTATTGTAAGTTTTTATCGTTTCTTCTTAGGATTTTTATTGATAGTAGTTAAAATCTCATATATTTTGATTTTAGATTTAAATCGACTACCAGACCATGCAGGGTGTACTTGCTTTGCTTGCCATCATTGAATGAAGTTTTTCAACTTATCAGATACCTGCGCACTCATTTATTAGAGCCAATGTTTTTGTTCAATTTCTGTACTCGCATGTACTTAAGTGAAATTGTTGAGTACCTAAGTACCTAGTGTAATTGGTTTGTGTCGTTCCATTCAAACAAATTAATTGTATTTGGTATTTCATTTCTCTATGAGGCAATTTCAAGTCATCTTCGTCAATATTTAACTGATATTTATTAGTAAACATTAGCTTCAAATAGGATTCCATGTGTTAGCATTGACGTCAGTAACCGACATTGCATCACGCAAACGCGAACAATTAATGTAACAGAAACGTCAGGTCGACGAACTGAAACAATGCCTTCGTATTATTGTTTTGTTAGTACCTTAAGAAGACCTAATTTTGTCTGTATTTAGTATACGATCATGCTTGACGCACGGGAGTAGGCCGAAGTCTATTCCAGAGTAGTGCACGCCCTCCTTTCCCTAGAGTATAGGTTCAACGTTCGATGTAATAAAGCTTATAGGGATTATTTGTTAGTTACAATTTCAACCTACAGTGTTACAAGGATAAAAGTACAAATGGCATTGAAAAAATCCTGACTGTACTTGCATGGGTTTTAACACTTTTAACAATACAGACTTAATCTTGTCTATTTTAAATATATTCCAAAACGTGTTTCGGTCCAATCTTGGTCCATAATCTACGAACGCTTTAACAATCAGAATCTGACTATGTTCAAAAGCACTAAAGAGCTCACATAAAACCGTGTGTTCCATCAGCATTTTTGAGTTAGAAACTTTGATCAGCCGCCCATTGTTACGTATGAGAACCGACCTTTTTACTGACAAAGGGATCAGCCGATAATCGTTCATATGTCCATCAGGTCATCAGTCAGAGGCGGGATGAAAGCTTCTCCGGCCAGCGGTGAACAGATAATGAAAGACGAAGCATGTGTGACAAATGAGCCTCTACTCATTGTTGTATCAGCTTTGTATTAATTAAACAGATCATGCGCAGCCCGACCATGCGCTAGTTATTCCTCTGACCAGTTACAATTAGAAAAAATGGTAAGAAGATTGTTTACGCAAGTTTTTTGTTTCGTTTTTGTTGTTTATTAGCAAAAAATAAAAACAAACAGTCGTAGTAAAGAAAAATTTTGGATTAGGTAGATAAAGGGCGAGGGGTTTTTTATGTATTCTGAGGACATGGGGTCATAACCTCGGCTTTCATGATATGATAATCATCTGTTGTTTTGTTTTTAAAATCAATCCTTCCCCTTTTGTTGTTTGAGGTGTATCAATTTGAATTCGTAAAACCCAACAATAATGAAAATTTATTATTTCAACGATTTTGTACTTTTAAACAACATTTCTAAAAAGATCAATTTAAAAAGTGTCATGGACTTTATGGTCCATAGAAAATTATTAGTGACAAATTGCATAAAAATAAAAGCATTGCATTTTTTTTTATTATTATTTGAAACACACTGTAAAGAATTCAAGAATGTCGGTACTTTATCGATCATCTGGTGCATCTTGGGAAATCAAGCCGCGCTACCAAGCTGCTGAGTTGTTAATAATTTATCTAAAACACTTGTTTTTATTGTTCTTACCTCAAGGCCATAGTCATAGAACACATAAATGTAGGTATATCTATGAGTGAAGAGCGAAGTTCTATGAGTGATGATGAGCTTAGGAGCCATTTCTAAGTCTTCGCCCGAACGTTTATAGACTGAAAAAAAAACCGTAGGAAGACTGTAATGCTGAGTAATTTCTGGCTAAACTGATTCTATATAAATTTACCACAGATTTCAGATGAATAGACATAAACATGTTCTAGTCTATTGATATGATAATAGAAAATGTGCATACATTGTGTAGATAACACACAGACGCATATGATAATTAACTTTAAGTAAGTATCGCGATAATACGCCACATGTGCCCCAGATAGTTTAAGGTAAAACTAACATTAATACAAACACCGCCCGCACATAAACTCGTTTAGTTTCTGTGTCACGGAGACCAAACTCATTACTTTTATTAATTCCTCTGATAGTAAGTATAAATTGCTGTGCAAATATTGTAAGTCAACGTTAAAGGTCTACGTAGGTACCTACCTACTTATAAACAAAACCTAGCAATTTTTTATGTCATCATCATCATCCGCAGCCCGACTCCACCCACTGCTGGGTATAGGCCTCTCTTTTAGTGTGCCAGACTCCATGCCTCTTTTAATGGGGGTATTGTGACACAAATATACATACAGAGCTAAGATAATTATGATGATGAAGTTGTAAGCGTGATGTAGATGACTTCTGTTCAAGTGCTGTAGCGGGGCAGTTACAGGTGATACCATAAATCATAAGAGGAAATTAGGAATAGGATACAAGAACACACGTGGTGTGCACAAGTCCAACTTAGTCTTTCAGGATGACCATCATGTAAGAAGCAGCCAGTGTAAACAGCAATAGCCTTTTGTGAAAGCTTTCGGAGTTATGTAATGCTTTGAAGATCATCGCTTTTGTCTTATGATAATGCAAAGGCACAAACGCATAATTATCTAAGGAGTGTAGCCAGTAACGAGCCTTTTATGCGCCCGTTGCGAGCTTCTTTAACAGCGCCATTTTTTTATTATCTCTGATTCTGGTCTGATCATTTTTGCGCCCCTCTAGGGTCTGCGCCCTGTGCCTGGGCACCGCTGTCACCACAACATTTTCTGCACTGTGTGTAGCTAACTTATGTACGTCTGTACGCATGTCCCTTAGCGTGGGCCTTTCATAGGAAATGTCGAAGTGGTACCCTTAATGACTCCCCTTAGTTTTGTTCTTCGCCTGTTTACTTGAACCCTGAACCTAATTACCAACTATCTTCTAGTGTTGATTAAAACTTCCAGTCGCTATCGTATGTTAGTAATCAATTAGTGTGTGGAAAATCTTGGGTCCCTTTATACTAGAAATGTTACATTGATATTCTGTTTAATTCTATGTGTCCAGTGTGTAGGTTTTGCAGGCTTGTTCCGTTATTGCCGGTTCTTTTTTATAACATTTTGGGACTGTGCAACAGATTTATAGATGACATCTTGTAAGTGCTCTTGTTGCATATGAAGGAATGACAATTTCAATTTTAATTTTTTTCATAGTAACAAAACGCTTTTCTATACAATTTTTGCGATGTATTTTAAGAACACATCTGTTCTTCGTATATGATAACAAGGTCCTGCGGTTTACCGTCCTTGCCCTCGAGACTTTGTTCTAGCCGGACCTTGTAGTTCTCAAGTGGTGAGGTAAACCTACTTCAATAACTAACTTTATTACTGAGCTGATAGCCAATCACATCTCTTGGGTGATTTAAATAATTGAATTCAGAATCTAGTGATGTCATCGGCGACACAAAATGATAAAGTAAGAAGCACGTGGGAGGGAGTATGTACCAATGTGATTAATTCATCATATTATTGTTGTATTGCAGTCTAGTGTCAGGCAAAATCTTAGACTTATATCTGCGTCACAAAATAACAAATACATACGATAAGTATATTTTTGTAAGCATGCAGTATAAGTTCTAATGCATATACATAGGTGTAGGTACGTAGATCAGAGAAGGAGACAAGATATAATTGTGCTCCTAGTTTAGGTCCTACATAATATTTGCAACTTCTATTTTTATGGCAAAACTTATATCTTATTGCACTATAATTTCACCAGTCAACACTTGTTTGCAACGTAAATGCTTATCTTACTAAACTTAAGTGTCATAAAAGTCATTTGTTGCGATATCATTTATGCAAACAACCATTAATTATTGCTGCAGCAAAAACAAAACAGTAAATAAATCGAGATTCCAAGAAATAGACGACAAAATTACCTAACCCTATAATTAAGCGTATGGAACTAAGACGTCCATTTCCCATATAAATAATGTTATTTTAGTTTATAAGAAGTAATTAATATCTCATTCGTAATTACTGCCCAATTAAAGAATTTTCGTCATGTCTTTAAATTGTTTATTTCGAATGAAAGAATGAAATATGTAGATAAAAAGCCGTTGTAGGTATATGGTATACGGTACGGCGTATATCGTGGGACTTAAAACTGTGGAATGCACTACACGTTAAGTGCGCCTACACGCAAAATTACGCAGTAGACTTGTGTTTATCAGCCAAGAACATCTTATTTTCCACGATACTAAGACACTTAAAGATTTTCCTCTAATTACAAACACTGACGTAAGATATATTCGTGTCTGCTTTGAGTCACATTGGCTTTATTGCAAAACCAATATGTAGTAATAAAATTATTGTTATGATGATTAGGAGTATGATTGTCGCAGTCGAAGTTTTTGTGATATTAACCGACTTTACATCACTTGCTGTTCTCTGTCCTCGTTCTACAGGACAAATCACATTTGAAAACCCAAAAGGGAATGCAATTACATTTCCTTCTGGTTTTCACAGCCACACACAATTCGTTATGCAGATTCAGTTAAATAAAGTCAGTGAAAAGCCACGTAATGACTGTAGAACAGCGTTCCCGAACGTTTAAAACACAACTTTGCTTTAGTATGACCAAATTTCGGTCACGGCGGCGCCCTGTCTCAGCTGGGACTAGCCAACTACGCAGGAGATAATAATGTTATAGTGAACAAGTATGCGCACAGTCATAGCCTTATAGATGCACTCTATATTCCTACACTCATAGTCCGATGGGACGGTAGACCGAAATTGCCAGAGAGATTAGGCGCAGGACCAACGGCGAATAAGTATTCAAACTTTATATTATGCGTATGGAAATATGGTCAAATATGAGTTGACACACACGACGACGACTGAAAATTTGTGGTTGAATGTATTAATGATAAGTAAGTGCAATTTTTTACACCTAACAGCTTTTAAGGACATAAAACTATTTGTAATTCGCAGAAATCCCATTTCCTTTTAGTCCTAATAGAAGATTCCTACCGTTGTTAGCGGACTCACCAATAAGGTCAAGCAAGCCTAAATCATGTGTCATGGGTTTGTAAATCTTCGGAAACGTGATCACGTTGTCACTATAGATAACACACGTGTGTTACAAGTCTTCAGAAGTGGCAAAATATTCGGAGAAATTATGTGGCAGAAATAAACAAAAAAAAAAAACATTATCACAAATATTTTGTTAGTAATATTTTAATTTGTTTTGACAATTTATCACAGTAAGACGCTATTGGATTAGTATCTAATGAATTTGTTACCTTTTCACGCCTAAACCACTAAACTAATCATCGTGAAATTTAGCACATACCTACGTAGTCAGTAATACAGAAAAGGACGTAGGGTAGGTACCTTTATTCTAAAAAAAGGTAGCTACTGTTCCCGGGGGGATTAATGAGGGAGAGAATGAACATAACAATAATTATCAATTTCGATTGATAGTTATTTACCTTCGGATCACAATTGCTTTCGGTCGCTAGATGGCGCTACTTGTCTCTCGAACCATGATTCAATGCAAGTGCAATTTTAACGCGGGTAAATGCGCGGTATCATAACCAGTGAATAATCGGAATTTGCTGCAGTACACCGTATACCAAAGCATATTCTATAAATAAGGTACACCTGTTCAACACTCTTTATCGAAAGTGATGTTGCCCAAAAACGAAGCACATGGCGTCCTAAATTTAGTTAATCGTTTCCTGTTTAATCCAGTCGTAAACTGAGAAGTAAGCTTTTGAATGCTTTCAGGATTTAACGGTTTTGAGAAATTGAAATTATGCAAATCATCTTTAGGAGCTTATTAACAGACTTTAAATACAATTAGGCAAACTAATTGAATTTAATAATAATTTTATAAATTAATGCCAGCAGAATGAGTTAAAAAGTTATGTATGTAATTAGTTTTCAAATACCGATTCTAATAGAGGTTGAAACTGACACCATGTATCTACGTGTTCCAGTTTTAATAACCCTGGGATCTAGATAATATACATCAATTCTAAGTAGTTGTTATTGTAACACAGGCGCTTATAACCAACGTAGCAGACAGTTAAAACCCGCAATCGACTTATCTTGATAGTATATTCGTTATCACTAGCACATGTCAACAACTCACTGATAGGCAAATGTTTTATGTGTTCAAGAGCACCCGATACACGTGAGTGCTATTTTTAAGTTTCCTACTAGAAATCTAGACCCTGATGTAACCTATATTTGATATTGACCAAAACTTTGAAATACTGAAATTGACGCCCAACGTGGGACCATGTTGTTTTGTAGACTCATTGAATGACGAAACGAATAACAATTTTAGATTATAGAATTTTCTCGCAATTGCAACTCTTGTATGAGTCTGGGAATTGTTATCTCAGTTGCACATTGTAGGGACTTTACAATGATTACTCATATAACATTGTGAAATCGTTGCGTAGATTTTCATGGTGTTAGACCTTATCTATGAACGTTTAATAGATACTCATGAATGGCGTAAACTTTCCCTCTCGTACTAATTGTTTCTACTGTTATTACCTATTCGCCTGGCATTAATGTAATAGCAGCATTATTAATAAATTACTTGTTTATCGCAATAACCTAATAGGTACCTACTTACCTTAGACTTATTAGTAGATATTAAAAAATAAGCCAAACATTGATACAAATGAAAGCGGCGTGATGAATTATGATAAACAAAACCTTTTCAATCGATAACATTGAGGATAAAAGGACAATCAATAAACGTCATTCTATTTTGACATTCATACTCAAATTAAATTCTTGTTTTATTCAAATTAACGAGAAAACAACCTTATTTTATCAATAAAACCGAGAATTGATTGATAAACATAGTTTAAGACGGAAACAAACAATCATGGCGTGATGTCACGCCGTTGGCCCGCGGGCAGCTCGGCGCCAGGCGTCGGTACTCAGTCGGTATGTTCGATAGCTGGGCCAACCCTTATCTTCATGCATTTTATGCGTGATAAACACGATAAAAATATGGCCGTTTCGCTGATACCAATCCCCCACCATACTGTAGTACTTAGTAGTTTCAACTATGACCAAACTTTTACTGACCAATGAATAATTAATATATCAATTTCGTTTTTTTTTTAAACATTCTCAGAATATTCCCTGAAGGTACGCGTCGTCACGACTGTTTCCCAGAGAGAAAGTCTTATTATTATTACAAAAATCCTGGATCCCCTTTCGCCTCATCCGCACCCAAAACATGATTATGAACACTGATTTATGTATCGCTACGAAATGACGTCATATAGTAGGCGTATGTTTTACGTGACTGAACAAATCATTTAGCATGTTGTCGCCTCTTTATTAGTTTCTTGTTTAGTTTAGAGAATTTACCAAATAAGTGGCATAGGTACCTACAATATCAGAGAACTCAAGGAGTCATGGTTAATGTCGAAATGCCAAGGACTAAATATTATGTATAACCTTTCCTGTAGATGGCAAATGTATTAACAGGAAAAATATAAAAAAAAAACTCATTAAAATACCACCTACTGCTATTACCTATGTATAGGTTTCCCTTTCTGCTACTTCTGTCTCCCGCCAGAGCCATCCTCTACGCACCACCGTTTGTGCATAAACACTCAGTAAGAAATATATTTGAGACTAGCTCACGACTTCGTCCGCGTGAATTTCAGGTACTTACACCAGTAGACTAATTTTTTTTACTTCTTTTAAATGTAGGTACTTATCAACAGGAATTTCAATACATGGTATTAAATGACACAATATCAAAGGTATTTAGAATAAAACAAATCCATCTCGTTCTGATATCTTAGTCAACATAATTATTTCTAATACTACATGTTCTAAGAAGTACGCATACTCAGCTACAAATTGTTGTTATTGATGTCGGCATTCATATTAAATGTTGGAAAACTTGTCTCGGGTATAAATAGCCAGTGACAACGACTGCTGCTCGCAGGTCAGCTGCCATCAATAATGCAATCTTCATTCAAGGTGTGTCGAAGATTAGGTATCATCACTCTACCATCCATCATAAATGCGTTATCTTGACGCATCTTCACGACAATTCTGCGGGATTTATTTTTGAACTGTATGCATCAGGAATACGAGTGTGGGAGAAATAATGCCAAGGACTCCTATTCTGAATATGACGATGAATTTATACCCGCTACGAAACGTAAGTGACCCAAGAAATTTGTAATGAACTCTTTGCTATTTGAGGTCCTCAAACAACTTCAGGGGTGTCATTTTAGCACTGACTCCAAGTAAGCAATAATAATTTTATATATTTAACATTTAGACATGCTAATTTATTTATGAAAACAGAGAAGGAATGAAATAAAGAAACGGTAATCGATAGAAATTACTCAGGCAAATAAACTGTACTAAGGCTTGTCTTTTGCTTAAAGCTCTAGGCAATTGAACTTCAACGCTCCAAGATATGCCATTAAGCATATGTAATTATCTACCATGTAGGTAAGATAAGGCTGACTATGCAGTTAGTCTCCCGAGACCCGATGTACTTTTCGTCATGCATACGATTTAATTTGTGGTCTTCTGCATCGTCAACGTGAAGCGATTGAGCAATTGTAAATTAATTTGGTTATCTACCTCAATTGGGGAAACACATATTGGAAAAGCAGGTGTATGTTGGTTTCCATACCCTGGAGTTATGACAGTGATTGTACAAAATTTAAGGGTCCACGCATCTGTTTCACAAAGGTAGTGTTTTCACACAATGTTCTGCCTGCAGCGACGCCCACCGTATGCCAATCAACATACGATACCATACTTACTCTAACTGCATAGCTGCAGTAGCTACACAGTACTTTTGAATAATGGTACCTCTTGAGAAAAACATCGCCAGTTAAATCCTAGCAACAGCTGCTCTTGAAGATTCAGTCGACTCAGACAATGGGATAACAAGAAACCAATCTAAGATTTTTTGCAGTAATTCCTCAGATCAGTGCGACTTTGCCGCCGAGTGCCAATCGCATATCCTGCCATCTGTTCAGAACCGGTCAGTGGCAGGACGCAGTGGGAGCACCTGTAAACTTGATGTTTGTCAAGCTGAATATGACGCTGTTAAAACGTCAAGTTTCGCATAATAATTAGTAAACAGAAAACTTCATTAAGGCGTTTACACAGTATTGTCGTGTGGTGTTGTATGACGTTTCTCTTTGATCTTATTAAGGCGAAGTATTTTACTTAAAAGGAATATCGACGAAAACAGTACCAACAAGGTGAAATTGTAATTCCCGTAAAGCAATGATGTTAATTCCTGATGTGGCTGTCAAAGTAACACGAGTTTCTAGCATTAACAAGTAACTTGTGTTGGCAACACCATGAGATAAATTTGCTGAAGCGTGACTGTTACGATGAATAATTAATCATTTGAAGAATTACTTACAGTTGTTTGAAAAGGCACAGCATCCTATTTTGGTGATAAATACATTTGTATCATAAATAAGACATAAATGATTACCTACATCTTGTTCCAGTGGCATATAGGTTTATGAGAGGGTTTAAAATCTTGTACCTACAGATGTGATTACTTTAATAGCATAATACTTAAGAAGATATAAAAACACTTTAAAAGTTTGAAATCACTAAAACCTAAAGCCCAGTGAGGCGAGACAGCTTTTGGACTGAAATGTTTAGATACATAATTTATACATAAAAATAATTGATTACGTGATTTACGATGCAAGAGTAAGAAACCAAGTGTTGACGTTGGATGATTTTTACAGCTACTCAAACAACTAGACAAACAAATTCAGTGTTTCTCGCATGTTTTTTTACTTCTAGTCTTGATCTAAAAAAATATGACCCGTTTTACAAGTCTTCGCTTTATAGATCGTCAACAATATTTTCTCGACGATTTTGATTTTGGTGATTATGTTAGTTTTTCCTTATCTTTCGAGATATAGTGGTTGCAACTGGTTGCGATGGTATTGCATATGAAAGATCAACAACATGTCTTTATGATGATTAAGATGTAATCATCATCAAGAAATACCAAAGTGTACAAATATTATAAGCGCTTGTTGCATCCCAATTCTCAAGTTGCCGAAACATCTCAGTGCGGTAGCGTCATTAGCATAATCTGCTTTTAAATTATAGCATCATTACACGAATTAATTACACCGATACTACTTTGCTGTATCAAAAATGTGCACTTAGAAATGATTATAAAATTTAACTTTTTACTGAACACATACTGTTCATATAAGTCACTAACGATCTAATGCTTCAGTGGTTTTGCAAAGGAACTTATGGAGCTACGGTTAAAATAGCAGTACACGAATGTTTTAACCCTCCTCTGGTATTATTTATAAAAGTACGATGTGAAATGTGGCCTTGTCCTACAGGGATAAAAGGCGCGTCGCATGTAATGTATGTCATATCAAGAAGTACAAACAAACAACTTCCTTTTTTTGTATGTAAATATAAATTCCTGCCTGTAAGTATAACGGAATCACAAAAGCAAACATTCATCAACAATTCACATTGCCAGTTCACTTCAATTAAGATTCATGCTCATTGAGCATGAGTTAAATAGCTCTTGGGCCAGTCATTGAGAGCAGTCATGGAATAAGGCCGCGGGTGCACGGACGGCGAACGCAAGCAGCAAGTTATTCCATGCAAATTGTCGTTATTTCATTAAACTAATGCCTCACGTCCGGCGAGACCCGTGTCGCCTTCGCGTGCCGACGCCGTCATTGTAAATAATGTAAATTGATACTGTTTGTTTATAGATATGCAAGTCTTTATTGCATTTTTCCTCAAAGCCAAGCCTTAAATAGTGCTAAACGATTCTTATTTTCCCTTTTCTTCCAGTTTAAAAAATCTCCATTCTTCTTCGGCAACAAGTACAGAATTTCCGTCGCCATAATAAATGGAAATTAATTTTTTGAGTTTATGTTTGACATAGTTCAGAACAAGCTGTTTTAAGTAGTGTAAACGCCCCGAGTATAATTTATTCGACCTTTGTTCAATTTGGGTAAAATGCTGAGGATTATAATCATGTCCTTGTTGTTTTTGTGATTTGACAGTAATTTATTTTCCTGTGAAAAGGTTATTCCTCCTTCCAAACAAAGCCGAGTTTGAGTCAGCAGTGGCTGCGTAAATATTTTTATTTCGGCCGCGTTCTGCGTTCTTTGTTTTGCAAATGACTTGCAGTACATTCAGTGTTTACAGTGCTGGAGTGTCTTGAGCCGATCCATATGCTCCTCTGCTTTGACACACTGCATGTCATAAGCGCACGAGTCACGACTACAACACCAGCCATTGTTTTGAATGTAGCGAAAGATGCATATGGATATCCTTGCTAATAAGATGCGCACTTACCTATTACAAACCTGAAGATCACGTTTTACACGTATCATTTTGCATAATTCTTGAATAAGAAGCGCTTTTGTTTTAAAAATAACCTAACCGTTCAAAAATAAAAGTGTTACCTGTACAAAGACTAATGCTGTGGCCAACGATACTATCGGTTTAATTTATTAATATTAGTACAAAATGTAGATAAGACTTTCGACTTATGTGAAATGTTCTGGAAGAGACCACATGTTTATTTATTTGTAGATCAGAGACCACTGGGGATGACGCACGGATGTTTACCACCAGGGAGAGCAGAAATAAAGCAACACAGACAAAGCAGGGTTATCGCAACAAGTGTTACTCAGCGGTCAACGCTCGGATCGACATTTCACTTTGCAATAGTGTTGATAACATCCCTATTGTTCTAGCAATGTTATCGATTGTACTGAAATGCCCGTATTGTTTGTTACTGTTAACAATGAGAAATCATTATCAGAAATAATATTAGTCTTTGATAAGATTTATGTATGCCGATTACAGGTATGCGGAATAATAACGAGGAAAACTTAATAGAAACTGAAGCTGGAAAGGTAATGAAAATAGCACGGGCAGAACGTAAACAATGTGATTGTTTACGCTACGCCCATGGGTCCATAGAGATTTATCGAACTATGTACATAGTTTTATTTTATCACAAAATGGGGCTAGATATAACGCGCATTACCTACATTATGTATCTACTTTTACAGAAGATTTTAAGTCACAATTTATTGGTTTTCAGGGAAAAGGTTTATGCAGAGAATTGAAAGATGCGTCCATAATGGATGATGTATCTACGAAAACTTAATTCGTTTTGAAGTTGTTTAAAGTTATTTACCTATAATCAAACTAAGAACCATTTGACAACTAATCTAGCGGTGATACAGCAGAGAGAAAATCGATACAAAATGCCTTCAAAATCTAAAATGTTTATTCAGTATATTTTTATATAAATGTCTACTCGATTCTATAATTTTTAAAAGTTCTTTTATACATTATTTCTATACTTAGACTATATACGTAGGTATTAGTAGATATGTAGTATTATTCAGTATTCGTTATGAACTACCGTTGTTCACAAAGCTTAGAGAAATCCGAAATGGCAATAAGCTCGCTTGATCAGGGTTATGAGTACCAGCGGAAAATTTTGGAATGTGTAGACACCTAAAAATAAAGAACAACCAAAAAAGTGTTTTGGTTCTAGGAATATCTGTAATTGAAAATATTTCGAAGACAATGTCCAAAATACAGAATACGAAAACGTAAAATGGAGTAGCACTACTTGCTTGTATTGAAACTAAGAACATTTTACGCTTAGAGAGACAATAAATTCTAAGGAATACAGACTTCAGAAATATGGTTATATTTGCAGAATAAGTACAACATTGAAAGTGGTGCGACATAAACTAAATATTTAGCAAAGAGCAAAACATATTGAGCATGATGCATGAGTGTACAATGAATGTGTCGCTCGCAGACCTCCGGAGTGCGACGCTTGGACGCTTGAGACGGGAAATAAATTGCTGTCATTTACACATACAATAACAAGTGCAGTCTATTCAATAAAAGATTGATACCACGATGCTGCAACGTGACTGACGCTTCTTAGAACGAGGCAAAGAGACGCCTTTATTAGGAGTTAATACTGAGCATTTTTAGATAAATGCTTTAAGAAATGCGAGAACAGAGGCGATAGGAATTTTTGTCAAAATCAGTAGTGCAGTACCTACAAATTAAATTTTTGACTAAGTTTAAACTCTGCGTGGACGAATTGACACTTAATTACGCAATCATTGTTAAAGTTTTATAGACACATGTATTTTTTCTTAATAACCTAGTTTGTGTCCCACGGCTGGGCAAATACCTCCTACCTGAGGTCTTTCGCTGTTTCTACCATTAATTTAAAATATATTTAAAAGTATTTTCGAAACTCATTAGGTAAGACGTGGGTGGGGTTTATTGCTCTGTTCAAACACTGGTGACAAATTCGCATGACGTTATGATGAAGTCATTACACAAACGCCTTCATACATACATGCATATTCACCTCATAAACACCTAGGCAGCTGTACCTATATAGGTAGTTACTTCCTTATGATTATGACAACAAACATAATACAAGGAAGTGACTATCCGGTTCAATAATATTACCAAGTAATTACGATTATGTCAGCATAAGTAGATAAAATTGAAAACAAATATGAATAGGATGCTTACAAAGCCTCGAATAGAATTGATTGTTCATCTTGTTAGAGTTTCAGCACAGTTTCGATCCTCACGAGTAGGAACTTAACCTAAGTTCCTGCCATGTATGTACCCTCATCTTCGGGCTTCAAGGCTCGGTTTTTTTTCATGCATCTCTTCTTCTGCATTCCTCTGCTCATAGATATGCCCATGCACTATTCAATTCATCATTGTACAGTTACTTGACTCTCATCCCTTCTAACATATTCTGCCACGAAAAACGGTAGCTTCAATGTTTCTTTTCTTTGTGGTTGTTTCTCTTCTAGACCACTACAAAGCTATTTAGTTGCCTGCAGTCATCTCTCATCTGTTTTTTGCCCAAAGTAACAAGAGGGAATAATGGATTGGTTTGAGACCTTTTTTACGTTCTTTGGTTTGGTTTTCGAGAGTTATGTGCCACGGTAGTTTTTTAGTGTTAATACATACCTCAAACACCCAAATAGAATATATAAGTAGGTACCTAAGTCATACAAGTAATGTCTCAACCTGCAATAAGGTGATTCGAATGCCAAGCACTTAACCACTTCTTCAATTACTAGTAGCCGCTCATTGACCCGATTGTAAATATCAACTTAGTCAATAGAATTACGATGGCCGCGATGATTTGCTGATAGATTTATTAAATCTCTTTTGGAATGGCTCGATGATTCAACAAATCTCAACGTCGGTGGATCAGCAATTATTTCTGTCGAGATTGCGTAGGATTGCCTCTCCGCCTCTAATGCTCTAGCTGTTTGTGTGTGTTTGTTCGCGCTAAATTTGTTTTCAATCGATTGGCCGCATTTTAGCACGCGCCGTTCAATCTGAAACCGTTACTACTTAACACAATACGTAAACAACCACGTAACAGTGTTTAAGAGGTGGAAAAGTTATTACTTGCGAAGTTTGTTTGATGAATACATGGACGTTGCAAACCGCAAGATTGTGGAGAGCTGGTTTATGATAAACGGGTAGATTTATTGAAGTGGGTCCACATATCGTATCAACGTTTCAATCTACAGGGCTCGACGTTCCCCGCATCAGTTGTCCACATTGTACAAGCCCACGAACAGACTTCGCATGCACTTACTTCTTTGAGCTTGTCCCAAACGCCGCAACCGGCCGCAACTGGCCACACGGCTGTCACTTAGCAACCTAAATAAGTAAATCTTTGGAGAATATCACGTCTTATGTACATAATATTTACATGTTCTTAAGTTTATAGGAACAACTATTACATCCATTATTCACAGTTAGGTGACTAGACTCATGCTCAGTGTAATGGTAAAATATTTGAGCGTGACACCGTTAGCCGGCGGCGGGCACTGTGTGGGCCTGATACACTCTTAGATGGTCGTTCGTCGGCACCTTTGTGTATTGACCCGTACAAGGCTTGGTACACCAAAGAACTTCCTTGTTCAATGCACTTGTTAATAGTACAGTTTATATTTATGGTTTATTGGGAGCATATTAAAATTGTTGCAAGAAGTCTCTCCAATAAAGCTGGGCTGTTGTATTTAGTAATTATTGTAAAGGCCCAAGTCTTAACAAGCATTTAAGACAAATAAGTTTGAGTGTCATTTAGGTATGTAGTTGGCAAACATGCATTCTCGCGGTTGTCGAGTCATTTTGTAATTTGGCGTAAGTGACGAGAGATTGAGATGGCCCCGAAAATATTTATCTTAGTCCTAAAATAATAATTTAAGTTATTGTTAGAAATATGGAATTTCAAAGGACTCTAACTGGGTATTAATGATGGGTACAAGCAAGATTATAACGATGGAGCGATATTTATACGTAAGTTCGCAAAATATATATGGGCCAAATAACGAAGGTCCCTAACTTATTCATTTTTTACATCCTATAACAATAAGTATTAAAATTTTGTGAACTGTTATCACTTAACCACACCACATGTATGTCAAACGTGGTTTGACAAGGGGTGACCTAAATATGTCACGTTATAATCCGAACATTTTCATGATCAGTGTCCTTTTTTACCTAGTGAAGTATAAAAAGCCTGGAAACGAAATCGGACAAAATGTATAGATAGTCAACAAACAAGATAAAATATAAAATATGATTGTGGCTAAAAGTTGCTGGTCTCGCCAAAATAGGCATGACCATGGAAATAATGTTTCCCTAAGATGCCTACTTTTTCTACCATAGATTTTTTATACCGAGCTTTCTACAGTTCTTTTAGACGACTTTTCTGTTTGCCGTCACCTGTTCTGTCATATTGTATTCGATTTAGAAATCGTTTCAGCTATTTTGTCTCTATTTATCCGCCACTCTCTCAACTCCTCACATGTGTCACACCAGCCGAAGAGCAGGCCACATTCCTTCGCGATCGTCCTCGCCATAAACGGCCGTCTGTCGCCGATCGCCACAAGTGGCATCGTTTGAGCACTGGGAATGTTGCGGTCGCACGTTTCGCACACACCGTTTACGGCCACGTCGGCTTTTTAAACTAAATTCTACTTACTTCAGCTGTTTAGCAGTTAGAGATCACAATTAACTATGGGATGACAGCAGAGGAATATTAATAGTTTGGCGATCTAAACCCTTATGGAAACGATTACTGCCCTTACCGTAAACTTTATCCTCGGTAATGATCATCTGGAATATAAAAAATACAGTTACTTCAGTGATCTTGCCTTCAACGAGCCGAATGACAGAATTCAACTGGCCAAAATTTTAACGTTTCAAAACCAAGCTTGTTATCGAAGTAAATTGAGTTGTCACAGGAGAACGCATGACAAATATGATATAAAGTAAAATAATAATACCAAAACACTGGCTAGTGATTTTTATTATCTACATGAGTTTTTGCGTAAACCTACGAATTAGCATACAAGACAGTTAGATATTACATTAATGCAGTCATTCATAAATGAAATATGTAAATAGTACGAATAATAAATACATAAATTGATCACCGGAACTTAGCAGTAGGTCCATACCATAGTTATTTGCCAGCGCGGCGGTTGGTACCGTTATCATTCTGTGGAATGGGACCATCCGTTCTATCGGTACACCACGCTGCAGCTAATGCCTTTCCTATCATTTCGGACATACATCATACAAAATGACATTCACCAGTTTTGCAATTCGCTATACGATAAATAACTCTGCGAGGTATTGCAAAAGGCGTAAATGTCTATGTGAGGTGACTGTACTTTAGTGTTATGTTGACAAGGTTTGTTTTGAAGATTTTACTTTGTATACACGTTAATATGAAAAGAAAAACAAAATTGACAATGCAATAAAATAATTGTAATTTCTACTTTTTAGGACAAAAATCGTCGGTCAATCAGTCCTTTCTATTTTTCACGTACTTATTCTTATTATGAGGTAACAAACATAATAAAAAAATATACAACCGAATTGAGAGCCTCCTCCTTTTTTGTGAAGTCGGTTAAAAATAGCTGTAATAGTTTTGCCAACAAGACAATTTTTCTCGTACAACTACTAATGAACAATTGAACAATGCATTCATACCTTAGGTACATCTAATGATGGTGCTTAAAATAAATAGTCTTTTATATAAAGCGTCACCCATTAGGCTATTTCAGGCTAAACTGATTTAAAGTAAGCAAGCTAAATCTAAGTAAGTATAATCATAATTAAATAATAGTCCTCTAAATTATACTTGGCATTCTCTTGCAATGGGTAGTCGCACAAATGTTCGAAATTCTTCGTGCGATTCTTTATACGCTATATTTTCTTTACGATACCTAGAAAATATAGAATTATTAAATAACTCGGTTGACATAAGTAGTCATAGTTGCTTTTGCGCGTAACTAATTAGTATTTTACTAAGCTATTTGTGAAGTCACGGAACAGGGAACAATAGTGAGCGATGTGATTGACAATAGTTAGGTCGTGTGCACGCGCGCATAACCAGCCTTTATTATGTCCGAGCAAGACTCATTAAATCATGTTTAATTTATACCATTATCATTTTGTCACGCTGTAACCAAAAAAAATGGGATATACAAAGATTCATGCCACGATCATGTATTACCATGAAGAAGAAGTAAAATAAGTAAGTTTAGCTCGAAGGATGATGTTTTCCGTTATGAAGATTGTGTTTGTTGTTTGAGTCTAGATCTTTCCTGCTACTTGCCTAAATAAGCATCTATCGTGTAACGTCAGGTATATTTTTGGATTTATCCACTTTCTCAACCGCTCTAATAAATCCAATCCCGTAGCCAATGCATTGTTATTACTAACTTATTCATGGATTATATATTTGAAAAGATCACACCAGGTTTTTATTTAAATTTCTCAATCCAGCGCCCATCTGCGACCCAGTTCTTGCTCTAAAAAGCTTATAAAAACATTGAATTACATATGAATAGAAACTGGATTGAATACATTAATACGTAATTTGGTACGGGCCCAGTATTAGGGAGAGGAATAATGGATGGCGAAAATGTTAAATAATATCCGATATTATTTGTGTGACCCCCTCTAATTGCACGTGTGTTGAACATGTTTCGACATGATTGTAGCCAGATGCTGCCTTGTAGATATCTCGACTCTTAGTTGTCTGGCTACCCAGATGCAAAATACGTGCGAGTAAAAAAACTAGTTCTCATGCTTTGGTAGCAGTTACAAGGAAATAAATCTACATAAAAAGTGGTACCTATCCTCTCAGATAATTATATACGCATGAACTGTAGGTTATAATATATATCATAGTTTCTGATCTCCCCAATATACAAATGAGTTTTTCGTTAGTTACTCAGTCACACGTTCACGAATGATTGGTAAAGTTTTCTCCATAATTATACTTTAAAATTAAAATTGTTTCCGACCATTGCCAAGATTATCTATTCTAATCTACCATCAACCCTTTTACGAGAATACGCGTACACTTACATTTTAATTTTAAATGTAACGTTATGCTCGCGGTGGTCCGTTTTTATAATCTGTGGGGGAATACATACAGTCTCAACTTAGAAAATGTTGTTACTAATTATGGTCATAACGCGTTTTTATGAAACGCGTGTTTAAAAATACAATACCAAAAACTCAATCACGTGATAATTTTTAAATGTTTAGATTTAGAACGCTTTAAAAAAAGTTAAGTGATATGTCGGATCGTTTGGAGATTGTTTTTTTATAAGCTCCGCTGCTCCGTTGGTCGATAATGAGTACTGGTGATCTCATACTGGTGCTCCGTCATGCCTTCGCGAGTCATACGACCGAAATAAACAGCCGCAGTCCTGATGCAACTCCCGAATTGGACCTGTCGATCCCGTGTGGGTGTAATATAGGCTATTATTTCATTTGCGGCTGCTAATATGCATTACCATCAATCGTTTTGATTAAAACCTTGCCTTACAAGTTGCAGACAAACCTTGTTAGGACTTTGCATGTTTTGTCTGTTCTGTGTTCTTTTACAAATTGTTTGTTATTCACCCTGATACATTGCCAAAACAGTGATCTTTATTATTGTCAATTCTCTAGGCCTTAATCAGAGTTGTCAATACCTATGCACTTTCATGACTGTAACCGAATGACATTAATATTATGTTACTTAGAAACTACCTGATTCGGTTGATACCTGCACACAAATTTCTAGAGAAACATTCGAAGTCGGTCAACTTGTGGTCAGAAAGTCGCTGAGACTGTTTGCAGAGTTACCCAAGGCTTATAAGGAAAATAATTTGTTAAGGTCATTTTTTATTAACGACATTATATGGATAAAATTTCCCATTAGTGTGAATCACTGATTCCCAGATACAGTAACTATTTGAAGGTTAACGACCGTCAGCTAGACTTTTGGCTAGTTTTTGGCAGTGGCTATTGTACCACAATGAGGTCAGTCCGTTACTTTCGGAACTCTAAGGAGGCACTTCTAAGTTTATTTTTCGGCAGACGATAATCGAATTAGGATGTGCTAATAAAGAAATTGTTCTAGTTCTAGTGTGTTTGACCGTTGTAAATATTTTAAGTTAAAATGATTTTCTGATCTTAGGTTAGTTCTTTATAGAAACAACGAAGTGGTAGACATTTTAGAATAAAGTTAAAAATGTTATGATCGCTTTAGCCATGGTAACTAGATAATTGTGTGATTTAAAGGCTTAGTGTGCTACACAAATGAAAGAAATACATACGTGAATGTCCAATATAATTCGCAATTGTCGCAATGTGCTACCATTCATTCGAAGTATGTATTGCATAGGTAAAAATATTTACATTTAGGTATACCGACTAACGACGGTAACTGACTGCAAAGACTTGATCTAGGTCGTGAGCATAGCTTGTGCCTGATACCGCAGCGGTGACCGTTGGCTGGTCACGATAATACACAGCATTAATGATAAGAAAATATATTAAAATATTTGAATAAAACTGATGTACACTGCGAGGTAAGCAAAGCAATCTGCAAGTAACGATAAATTTAGCCCGATAAATGGTTTGCAGAAATCTTTTAAATGCATAGAAAAACGTAGAATTGTACATTTGACGTTTTGAATGGGCGCGAGGGGGTAGCGGAGGGTTACTAAACGCGGGAGGCAGGAACTAACAACAGGATTTAGTATCATGGCGTCGTTCAATGGAGAGCAACGCGCGTTTTGCGTGCGCGAGTACTACCTTAATAATGATTCAGCGACGGTAGCTAAACATAAATTTTGCAGTCATTACAATACGCAGAGTTCTCAAGCTCCAACTATTCAAATGATTGAAAACTGGGTACGGGACTTTGAGGAGACTGGTTCAACTGAAACTCAGCCAAAACCCGGCCTGAGACATCGTGCGAAGCCGCAATAGAGTGCGTACAAAGAAACACTTGAACTTTCTACTGGAAAACACGATAGATTGCAGTTTCATACTTTTGGTTTTGAGTTGACAAGACTGGGGTCATTTAAAGGTCATGACGGAGCGACATGTCACACCTCCAAAGAAAAATGGAGTAAGTAGAATAATTGGCTATATTCAAAATAGATAAACAATTAAGTGGCCTCAGAGCCTTAAATTTTCCTCCAACGAGGGTTTTAGTGGATATCCCTACAGATAAGTTTCTAGCAGCAATCTAGCGAAGAATTTAAGGAAAATATATGTAAAACATCGTCAAAGGTCGTTATAGTTTCCGGTCCCGATTACAGACTGAAAAAAAAACATATTCGAATAGGAATAAAGCTCATTAGTCATTTTACATGTTTTAATAATAAAAAACTTTTATTTCTAATCCTGGTTTTTATTTGTAGTAATTATTTAAAATCTTAACAGACCGTTAGACTTGTAAAATAAGAATTAAGTATTAAAGAGATGTATTTTTCTATAGTAGGTATATTGTCATGACATTTTTACTTCTTACCCACTCTAAGAAATTCGTGAGTCTAATAATTTATGATTACCAAAACATATTCAAGTAGTCGATAAGTACAGCGGCTTTAATTACATCAATACGTTTATGAACAAATTCCCTCAACAAGGTCCCTTATTTATTAACAACACGTGGAAGAAAATAAGTACAACTAGGTATAATATCAAAAATGCAAGGACACAGGAAAAAACCTGTTATTGTTATCTGAAACCAATATTTGGGTGTGGCAAGAGAGAAAAGTGTTCCAAGGAAAACAACAAGCAAACCAAGTAAATAAGATACGATTATCTAATAAAGAACTAGAGCGAAGCGTCACCTTTCATTTCAGCATATCAACCGAAAATCTAAGGCAAGCGCATTTAAAAAATAATCTTATCGATATTATACGATATCGAGTAGGTATATTTGTATAGATGTTAAAAGCAAGTGTCGACGCGTGGGCGCCCATCAGCTCTGACTCATAGTCCCATAACATTATTCTAATGTTCCAAAGGTCCGCAGCCTTCAATTAACTTATTGCGTATCAGAAGTTTATGGCATTCCATTGCTCAATACGTTCCATTATTTCTATATTTAGTCGAAATTGTGAAAAGTTTTAATTAAACATTTGACAATGAACTAGAACTGTTGATTAGTTTTAATGTAACTGAACTGTAATGGCGCCTAATTAACGCACATTTTCTCGTGTTATACATACATACATAACATCACGCCTGTATTCCCCGAAGGGGTAGGCAGAGGTGAACATAAAGTACACCCACATTTCGCCAGTTATGTTGTAAGTCCCAATGTAATAGGGGGCGAGCCTATTGCCATCAACCGGGCACAAATCCAGACTCCGTGCTGCTACTGAGAATTACCTAATGGAAAACTCAGTAACACTTTGCCCGACCCGGGATTTGAACCCAGGACCTCTTGCTCAGCAGTCGCGGTTAGCGACCACTAGACCAACGAGGCAGTCTATAGTCAGTCTCTCAGTCAACTAGACTGAGAGACTGACTATAGACTGCCTCGTGTTATAGTAGTTGTCATATATTTTGGAATTTGTACATTTACTATGTTTTTGTACATTTCATTTGTACATTTACTTCATTAATTACTTAATAATATTATAACTCTTTAATTTTTACGAAACAGATTTTGGTAAATTATCTTAGCAGTAGATTAATCCTGCAGAATTTAACAACATCGCACTTTGTTCAGAGCCCAAGGTTGTCCAAAAAGATGTATTGTCCCAAAAAATGTAAAAACTTGATTCTCATAAAACTGCGTAGTGATACCATTGCGCAGCTTCATTCACTGTGACAGACAATTATGTGATTCATGGTTGGAAACCTTAAGATTCTTATATAAGTACTTAACTGGTTTTTTAGGTTCAATATGCAAGTCCTTGAACTTCCCCTACTCCCCTAGCAGCCGTGGATACTTGAGGAGTGGGGGAACGCAGCATCGCTTCTTGCATTTAGATTGCTTGATGTTTGATATCGTGGGCAGGAGTAAGGTGCAGTCCATTCTGCAACAACTGACCAGTGACCAGCTCCATGAAAGTTGCCCGACTCTCTGTACTGATGTACAGAGATGAGGGAAAGGGAGTCAACCGGCCTATTCCGATGAATAAGCTGCGCACACGGCGGGTTGACCTTGGTCTTGCTGTGACCGAAGGACTGGCGCTATGGGCTTCGGCTAGCGGACTCACCATCTAACCAGAGTTCCTAGACGGTGCGGCGCGCCTATCAGGACAATCAGGGATCTAAGAGTAATTCCCACGCTACAGAAAGGTGTACGTGGTATGTATAGTAGACCCTATGATAATATTGTAGTTTTATCGTCTCAACATACAATTTAGCTTGTAGACTTGTTGGCAACAGATAGGTAGGTACCATTTGGATAGTTTGTAATAAAAATGACTAAAATCAATTCTATTTATGCAGGCTGTAGAGGTACATGTTTATCATTCTTTCTTACCTACATCGAAATTAGTTATTTTTATTTTGATATGTTGGTAGATTATAGTAAAGTTTATTAGTAAACCTGTATCAGATCTTCGATAGTACATTATTATACTCAATTTTACTAACTGATCTGTAAAGCAAATAATATTTGTGTTACCTTATTATTCTTACATTTCAAACATAATTTTTAAAAGTATCTAGCCAGTTTCTTTTACATCCGCACAACTAGCTTTGAAGTTTCTCTGTAGCTCTTTTGTAACCTAGATGGAATAAAAACTTGATACTTAGTAGGTAGAAATTTACAAGGAACATAAAAGTTAATATTGTTGCAGCATTACCCATCTAAGCAACAATTTAACATTACCAACTAACTGGCCAGTCTAACTGAGTGGTACTTACAGACCTCGTATCATTACCGCTGGCTTTCTGCCTATCCAGTAACGGAAGATCTCAGCGTGGGAAGATTTATACTTAACAATTTCACTTATTTGGTTACAATTTATAGTACATAATCTGTGAAAAAGTTTTGACAAGATTTCTTGTAAAACGGATGGCGTGTACACTATGTATAAAACAAAATCAAAATCACTATGTATACCCTTGTTGGTATTACAGTGTGTTCCAGTAAAGTATCTTGTGTAAAAATCCATTATATTTAAAATATACATCACGATTACAAACATGTAATTTTAACCTCTAAATGCAAGGTTAAAGACAATTGACAATATCGATCTGGCATTTAGCACACCCTGTAGTAATTTATAGAATCCAAAACGGGTACCAAAAGGTACTTAGAAAATAACAGTTAACGTAATCTAAGGTCCTTGTTTCCAATTGAGTTAACACTGGGCTGATAAAAACTTGATCTTCCCGTGCGCGAGAGCAGTTGCGCGAGCGCAGACCAAAAAGTCGACGCATTCCATTGTTGATTGGAAACAAGTCGCGGTCGCGCGCTCCAATGGGAAAAGTCGCACAGCACTGAATTTATGAAGTGATGAATGCTCTATATGGACCTGGTACCTTGGAATTTATTTATATTATACATTTTATAATTGAACATACTAAACATGACTTCATAGATCATATTATACTGTACAAGCAGTATCGTCAATGAGCATCACCAACGTCAATTCCAAAAATTTATGGTTAAGACTAGAGTAGAATTTTCCTACACAAAAATACGTAATCTTATTTTGAAAGCAGATAAATACAGCTATTTATGTCATATGCGGATAATTTTAGGCGCCATCGGTAATAGTAACAACAACATCAGTCATAACAATGAGTCATTGTTGCATCAGGTAACTATTTAGGAAGTACCCCAGTGCCTGGTGCTAACATCCGATAAAAAGGTAATCCAGTTATCTGTAGGCATTTAAACATACGTCACTACACTCACTACGTTTCGTCCTCCTTACTACAACGTAGGTATCTACTACGACTTTTACGCAAATACTACGAGTTGCGTAGTATTTGACGTAGTATTGGTAGTACTACTTATGCGTAGTCGGTACATTTTAACACATTTGCCGGTATGAGTTTTTAATGTCGTATGTTGGCAGTCCTGGTGAATTTTATCGTCTTCTTTTGTGCCTAAACTGTAAAGTTAAAATACGAACTTTAATCTATATTTTTACACACTATTTATATAGTAATTCTAACATTTTGATTATTATAATTTTCTTATCGGGTAAGTTATTTGTTATATTAATAAGTGCCAATTATTTGATGTCAGTATTTTTAGTGAAGGTTTCGGTTTATGAACTTTTTTGCGTAGAAGCTACAACGCTACGCTACGTTCGCGCTCTAGGTCGTGGGTTTGGTTTCCACGCCATCTTTGTTTAATTAGTTTGTGCATTCATATGTAAATCATGTCTTTAAACGTAATTACAACATACAATAAAGTCCTGTGTGGAGCGAAGTTTCATAAAATTAATATTCTTGGAAATTGTAGACATTAACAGGTACTGTGTTCCATCAGTTTTATCTTGAGATCTCATTTGAGAGTAAAAGAGGTCCATACTAATTACTCCTCATCTTACAGTAATCTTAATCAAAATGACTACTACTAAGTGCCATCTACTTACTGATTAAATAAGTCAGCATCCATGATCCCAATTCTTGTATTTGCTTTGAATAGACTTTTAGATACACTACATTGGTGAAAAAATAAAAGTATTTTGAACAAAATAAAGGCTTATCCGATGTCGGGTGGCTGTATGTGGCGGCGGTCGTGGCGACCCAGTGCAGGGCGTAATGCGGTGCAATCACCGCGCGTTCCCGTGAGAACGCGACCGAGCCTGCGCCCGCGCACCTCGGCTCGCATGCCGCGCCAACCGAAAGGTCAAATGGAATTCGCGAAAATTTGCTTTTCATACTTAACATAAATTGGTTTTACTAATTACATGTTATAGAAGTACTGTAGCGATTACAATTTAAAAGATCTTCGCATATATGTAGGTACCTATTTTCTTTATCAACTACCTACGTTATTTATGTAGGTAATTATACGAACTAAAAGAAAGTTAAAAATCTCATCACACGACATCATCTTTACAAATAAACAAGTGGTTGTGTTATCAGAAAATAATAAATAATTTGAAAAGCAATAAAATGAATTGTCTTGATAGATAGTTGATTGTTTTTCTCGATTTTAATGACTTTATACATTTCTTATGATGTATAACTGACTAATGACCGTACAGTGTACTTTTCGATATCTGTCAATCAGCCCGGTTTTCCAAAACAATTAACTAATTTTGTTTTAATGACTTTGAACGTGTTATGGTAATTTAGGCCGAGTCGTCGTCCCATAATCGCTTGAAGGACGGACGGTCCGACATTCCACAGCAAAGGGAAAGGGTTCGCTTCGTTACGGACTTTTTATTTTATATCTATTATATAATAGTCCCTAAAGGCACTGTAATATCAAGTATTACGGAGCTGACTGTCGATAATCCTTTAGGTAAACTCAATGTAAATCATTATAAAAGATAAACTAATAATTCCATGAATCTCACGTCTACGTCACTGAGTAGGTATATGCCATGGGAAATAGTGATATTTCCTAGTTTCCTACCACTTGCACAATTCTTGGTAACAAGTCTATGTGAAAACATCAAACAATGCAATGAAAGAGAGACGGTTCTCAAAGAAACAGCTCATTGAAGAGGCTTAACATAGCACCGACGAAGAAAGACCTTCCCCGGCCCGCTGGGATGATGTAAACACCCGTCGTATGAGGGTAGCACACGTATTATCATAGATCTTTTGTAAATGGGCGTCCCGTTCACATGCATCCATTGAGGTCCCTTCACACGGTCAAAGGCGACAAAAAATAATACAAAAACCGTTACGCTCCCGAAAAAATGTTCCCATAACTTGTGAATGTCTGTCATTGAGATATCTGTATAAAGAGACCATATGTGAGGCGGGAAACGGTTAAGTAGAACATTTTGTTACCAATTGATATAAAATGCAGATATAGTCGGCCAGATTTTTTACCTTTGGTTACAATATGAATATTTTTAACTTAAATAATATGATATTTGTAGCAGATGGGATATATCAATAGCAAGATAAATAAGTAATTATCAATTATTCACGAAAATACCACACATATTTAGAAAAAATACATAAGTAGGTAGTTACTTAAAAAAAAATTTGATGGTAAAGATGTTCCAGATACGCGTTTTCATTTTAAAAACGATACTGCCAAAGCTATGATGCACGGCAAGCAACGTTTGTAGTCACACATGGATCACAAATGTGCGTGGGACCGAGTATTAAACGCACCATGAATGGACCAAAGACATGGGACCGCAGCCCATAATCATTCTCACGGTTTGTACAAGTAAATAAAAACTTTATGACGTGACCTAGCAGAAAATACTGATAATTTGTTAGATAATAACACAAATTCAATATATCACTGAACAACTGGTGTTTTCAGGGAATTAGAATGTGTATTGTGTACTCACAAATAAGACTGGAACTATTTGATTGTTTTGCGTGGAATGCTGTCTAGGGCCGCGTAGTTCGAGGGAACATTAAGCTATCACGCCATCAGCGCGTCCCCGTCTGGTCAGCATTCTTAAGCAGGGTCCGGTGTCCGCCTCAGGAATGTCTGCAACCAGCAACCCGAGACGGAAGGAGCAGCGGCGGAAGCGGTTCATAGAACTGCACTGCAACGTTCTAGAACGACTCTCGTACCATCGCGAAGTTAAACAAATGTAAACCGTCTGTGGTGATGATAAGTCCCAGTATTACAGTTGTAACATTCTCGAAGCTGGTGGCTACGAAATTTCATCTCTGCTAGCGGGGTAAATGCGTTAAGTTCCGAAGAATTGACATTCAACATTAAGTCTTTAGTAAATGCATTTAAAGTTTAAAATGTTATTACTTAAAATCGTTACATAATGTAAAGGTTCACGAACATTCTGTGCCGCAGCGCGCAACCGTTTCGCTCCACTGTACCGTGCATCCTGCCTCATACAAGTTATAATTTTCCAAGTATTTTTACTTTACCAAAGCCTTTTCGCACTAGACTATAATTTTTATATAAATGACCCATCTACGAATTCTTAAATCATATCTATTTTCTAGGCAACAGGCCAAATGGATAGCTTCAGCCTTTTGTAAATATCTAACAATCGTCTGTGTCCAAACCGTAATAATCTTATTTGTTACGGTTGTAGCAAACAAATATTTAACTCTGATATTCCCAGAGTTTGTGTTTTGACTGGCACGTCAATGGCCGTAAATTTTCGTAGAGTGTGGAGTCAAGACTCGTGCGAAATTTTCCTGCTTTGATGTCAGGTTTGGGACCTCCCGCTGTGGCCGCGTCACGGCGTTCGTAAAGGTTTACGTTTCACATGGCATTTTATTTTATAAACTTATAATGGCGTCACAAATTGCTGTAGTCGATTGTTGATTAAACAATTGAGCGGGCCCCGCATGCGTCGTCTGTCTCAATTGTAAACTGTTATTGGAAATCAATTGACACGAAGTAAATTGACTCAACGAGCTGGATAAGTGACATCCATGCTGACCGTCACGTTCGTGGTATGTTTTAAATTATTTCTCAGTAATTATTTAAGTTTAATACATCTTGACACGTAGAGGTGGTAACGAGTCTTCTATAATTTCAATACCTACACCTTCACCATGTTACGAGAGCTTATCCAAGTGAACAATGGTAGAATAAAGAATCAATTTTTGTAAAATATAATCTAATTTTTTATATATTGTAGGTACACGAATATAAAATGACTTGGTAATTTAAGCATTAGTAAATATAGGTAGTTTTTAAGAATTTTATGATGTTAGATAAGAGGCCCGTACAAAATATAACGAGTAACACGCATTTCCGTCCTTAACCTAAAACTTCGGGAATATTATTCTAATTTCATCATACGTGACAAGTTGAATGAACCCAACCTCAATAAATTAAGAAGTGTGGTATAGGGTGACGCTGACGTTATTCATTCTCTGGTATTGCTAGTGCAGTGAAAGTGAGGTCGCGACGCTTTCTATCCGCAACACCGCGCGGCGAGCTCGCCAGCGACGCACCGACTTGCGAAAGCCAACCAAACACCTAGCCAGTTCCTTTCAAATAGAAAGCTGGAGTGAGCAATCTGCAGATATACTTATAACAGAATATAATAATGCTCTTACACACAATATTTAGGCGATACCTAAGTATATTGTGGATTTGCTTGCTCGTTGGATTTATCCGACGAATCGGCAAAAAGCAAAGCACTCTCTCACTAATCTTGCTGTAAAATCTATGCGCCCACGATAAATATGTCAGTCATTGAGAATGACAAATTTTTCTCGGTCGTATTACCGCTACAAGAGTAACTTGTTGTACCTTGCGTTTTTCACGTTTTTATGTTTTGCATCAATCATTCCTCCAATATATGTAACGTTTTATACAAATGAAACATGCGAAGAGAACACGCTGTCACATTTTTATTCGAATTTATCAAACTATTCTTACTTTACTAAGAAGCATCTTCTGAGGCCTCCCTCTAGTTAAGCAAAAGGTATGAATGCATCAATTAGCTTGTTATTTCACCGATCAATATATTCTTCATTATCTTTTTATGCATTCTTCAATGTGTCCTTTGTGTTCGAAGCTGCTCGGTGCCATTTAAGTCTTTGTTTTTCGTAGCATAATTAAGCCGGCATTGACCATCCTGCCTTTAAATAAAAATCTATACGCAGTGACTAGTTACATATATATAACAACATAGTCTTTGAAAATTAAATATTTTTTGCGGTTGCATCCCACAGTTGTTATAAATACATCTCCCTGTTCCATGAACATGTAAGGCATTTCGCAAGCACAATGCAGCAATGCAGTGTATCATAATATGTGAGCGTGAAGCATTCTTCTTTGAATACGGTGAACAATGTGCATTGTGCTAGATCCAAAGCGAAACATGAAATAGGATCCTTGCACGCTAATGCCTGTCTGAAGACGGTGTCTTGGCCTGATTTGTACTATTCGCTCCTGTATTGCAAAACTGGATTATCAGTAGGCAAAACTCATAATAATATAACTATATACCTACATAGAAAAAATAGATTGTGCATTCGAGTCGGAAATCCTTAGCACTGTTACGGGTTGACTAAAACAAGAAGACGCAAACTTATATAACTGATATGAGTAATCTTGAAAAAAGAGACCTTATTATGTAATACAGAAAGTAGGTCCTATTCAGTATCCGCTTAATTTAGTCGGTTTACAAGTCTTTCAAATTGAGTATGAAAGGAAATAGCGTAGCCATTACATTTTCTAAAAGTAGTCCAAAATGCAGAAACTGACGCATGTTCGGCAGATAACGTTTACCAGTCGTTGGGTTACAACGATTATAAATTTAAATGTTATTTTACTTTCAGATCTCGAAGATGCTAACATACAGAGCGAAACACGCATTTCAGGCACGAATTACAGCTCAAACAGAATGTAATATCGGTGTGTGTTTACGCTTAACTGAAAAACACGTAACTGCCTTAATTGTATAAATAAGATATGCAAATAAACAGTAACAATATGCTTCGTCCGCGAGTGTGGTGGAATAAGATATCTACTAATTGCCTACCTACTTAAAGACGCTGGGTAACTTGAGGACCTCTTTATATTTCCCAAGGAGACATGGACCGTCGAGTGACAAAAGAAACGTGACCGTCTTAACATCGAATTACACTAGTACAACTTATTGTTTATTTTTATGCATAAAATTCGTTCGAATGTTTTCTCGATATTTTCAATACATTACTTGTTCAAGATGAATGATAGTATACGATAGTCTTATTTAACGGTCGTGGAACGATCTCCACAGCAATACGGATGGAACGCTCAAAGTACCTAATCCGAAGATGACGTCACTCGTACAAATTTGGCAATGCCAGGCGGTCGACCTCCAATGTGTAGTAATAATATAAATGTAAGCGTCGTGGCTTCTCTAAACTGCGCAGCAGACGCGCATGTTAATAACATGGACGAAATCAGCTTAACCAAATTCTTATTTTTTGTGTTAAATGACGTCACTAAACTGACTACACTGTAAACAGTTAGAAATATATGGAATTCAAGTTTTTAATCAACAGATACGACTACGAAAATATTTAGTCAATTGCTGCGTAATTAATATTTTGTAGAATTAACTACTAATTATAGGTATGAGCTGAAATTAAGATTAGGGATAGGCTGCTAGGCCCTAAAATATTTGACACAAAATGAATAAAAAATATACTATTACTAAGTCCTATGAACGAAGTCTTTTAAAGCGGCCCCTTTGGTTAAATTCAAATTATACCTACCGATGTATCATTTAAAAGTACTTACCGTAAATTACTAGGTAGGCATTGCAAAACTCAGATCAATCTATAAGCAGGAGTAATTAAGTAGGTACCTACCTTCATAATTAATTATGTATGACGATTCATGGGAAACCCATTGTTGTATTGACTGAGCAACAAGGTCATCAAATAATTACAGATAAATGATAATTGATAAGCTACGTAGGTATATATATAGTTATAAACAGAATTATATATTTTTTGCATTGTTCATAAGAAAAACAATATTGTTTATTTGGCCACGCAAAAAATTGTGTTTGGTTTACCAAATTTTACGTCTAGGTATATTGTGCCAGATTTAGGAGAGGCCTACGTCCAGCAGTGGACTGAGATAGGCTGATGATGATTCCAGTTTAATTTGAGTTTTATCTATCAGACAAACATTAGGTACATATCTATAAATAAGATAAACAGTGTTATTTGGAAACGTCTCTGGATAAATTTGCGGTCATACATGCGGGCGAGTGGCAAAAGTATCAAAGTTCATTAACTGTAAATATTTTGTTTGAGTCGACAGTAATCTGTCACAAACAAAATTAATCAAACAAAGCTTGTCATAGAAACTGCCTAATGAATATTTGTTCTGCAATTATTTATTTATGGTTAATGGCTTTAAGATTTATGTATGGGAACAATAATAAGACCGGAGTCGTTACATGTAATAAACAAAAGCGAACAACATTACTCGTACAGACAATAACAAAAGAAATGAGACCAGTCCCTCGAGTCTGGATGCGGGCTCTGTGGTGAGAAACTACCAACATTAATATTTTCTTACGTTAATTGTTAAATTACTGTGCTAGTTTATCTTCTATGTGTCGGATCGTATATCGATAGTATATTTTAAGACTTTATAGTATCACAACACACCGCACACCACATTTTGTGGTGATAAAATCAAAACTCTTGTTCCTAAAACAGGCGAATTTTTAGAAGTGAGTTTTCAAAAGCGGCCTTTGCAAACTGTAGATGTAAAGAAGGAACCGAGTGTCATTATACTTAAGTACTGCCAATCAGTAACTTCTAGATGTAAATATTGAATGACACAGAACCTATGATACATTTTGGTCCAGACGTAAACAAATCGTGACGTATGGTAAGTACGTAATTGTTTGGCCCTAGACCCCTCTTAAGCTTTATTTATATGAGTCATCACATCGAACATGTGAGACACTATTTCCATTATGACATAAGAGGTTTACCGAATTATGGAAATTTACCATGCGGCGTAAATAAACGCATAATGTTTCCTGTATATGTTTTTTGTTCCTTCGTATAAAAAAGGACGCACTCAAGTATGAAGCAAAACCAAAAAAATACACAGGTATTATTTAGGTACATGTTATCAATATGCTGAAATTTAAACATTTAGTAACTAACATCTTTATGTTACAAAATGACTTTAAAAAAATTATTGAAGGAAGGGATGACCTTGTAGTTTACACGTGGCTTTTTTGATGCGAGAAACAATAGCATCAGTTCACAATCATATTTTTTGACAAAACGCGTTTAAGGACACAAGAAATGGCTTTGTTCCACCAAGTTTTAGTTATTCACTGTTAAACACTTGGCGCTGGTTTACGCCATCTATCCATGCCACAATTATATTACCATCATGTCAGTTTCCCACGATGTTTTCCTTCATAGCTAAATAAATTCTGCAGATGTGGGAAACGTTGTAAGCTACTTATTACGTATTTATGTAACTAATTTTTTACTACGAAACTGCTGCGAAGTCTTTATCTGTCAAAACCAATAGAAAATTCTTGGTATGCGTTATGTGCTTATGTGTAGCTTTAAGTATTGATTTAAGCGGTAGTCTGTGAAAAAAATCAATTTGTAACAACCAAACTCCATTTTAGAATTTCTATATAATAAAGATGAAAGTAAATAATTGGAAGTCTCCCTTATTGGATAAGTTAATTAAAGCTACGTTAAATTTAACTGGAATCGGAAAGCAGCTAACTGTTCACATCCGTGCCGTTTAACTTTACTAAGATTACCTTCGCGATAGAGACGGGACTAGATCGTTGAGTCAGCTCTGTGCCCCAAATTCCAAAGCACACCATCCGTAATACCGCGTCAATAGAATATAAACCAGACAACTTAAGTCATAGAATTTAGTTTGCAGTGCAGCAAAGCCTGAGAGATCATTGTTTCGTAGATCTACCAAGACACGATATAACATAGAATTAGTGTCTAGCAAATGCTTTATGGCTTTAGTATTGGTTCAAGAAACTGTCGAAGCAGTTTTCTTCTTTCATCGAGATTACATAGATCAATAATATTACAAAGAAGGTATATGATTGTAAATCTAATCTTGTATGGCATATAAACGTACTAAAACTTAGATTATGCTTTAGGAAAACTAAATGTAAAGGCAGTATAACTAACTCTACGCTTGGACAACAGGCAATGTGGTACTCGTCGTCGTCGTTTATGCTTTCGTGAGATATTCAACAGCATCTGATAAATTTAACAAGGCTTTAATTTAATTATAATTTCAATGGGAACGGGCTTAAAAGGAGCCGGTTGCGAATCGAAAAGAACGACCATGTTGCCATGCAAAACAGGATCGATAAAATTTCTTTCCCAAATGAGGCATAGACGTATTGTAAGACTGAGTTTATGTTGGGCGCCATTTAACAATAGCTGTTATTATTAGAGGACGACCTTCAGGGCTGCTTGGTCTCAAGAATTTCTTCGGTTGTTCCAACAGTGCTATCTTCTTAGAAACGAGCTGCACGCGTGTACCACGCACATTTTTTACACGGTATTATGTAGTACATTAAAGCCCGATGGGAAGAGTTTTGATACTTTATCGATTTTTTTAGTATAATTATTTTTATGTTTCCACTTGTTGACTTTCCACATATTAAAACTATACAAGTGCTATTGAAAATCGTAGAAAAAAATACTATTCTCGATCTAATTTAAAATTAACATTGTTCATCGGTAAGCAATGTTTTTTATCAGACTAGTTTAAACTTGCAAGTGTTGCCTGTCTGTGAAATATTAATAAATCTAAAATATGATAATTTGACATCAAGTGTCAAATTGGATGGTCCCACTATAAATTCCTTCGACGTCTTAGCGCCAGCCTACCTGTGGTGTAAAAAAAGCATTCTGGCTGCAGGGCCGCGTCGGCGCTTTTGAGATAATTTATAAGGCTCTGCCTTTCTTGGAATTTCGAAATCTCGTCGAGATAGCTCCGTGCCCAACCCGCGGCTCCGGGGAATGGAATGTAACGGATTTGGATAGGAAAAAATAGTGTATTGTAAAGACATCCATTGTGATACGTTTTCGTAACGTTTTCTCATTTAAAATGTAGTCTTATATACTTTACAAAGTTGGGTTACGTCAATTTCTTGTACACAAAATGTAATTAAATATAAGTCCATCAACAGCATCGTACAAGGAATTAATGCTGTCCAATGTGGACATTTCACAAATGCATTTTTTGGATGTTAGTAATAATATTACTACCAAAATAGTTACGTACTTGGGTAGGTATTTTTTTGTCGCAGTTCCTGTTGAATGACTTAAATACGATTAAAACAGCTTGGTACTTACACACCGAATCAGTAGCCTTGGTGTGAAATTATAATATTTCAGATCTAAGGTAGGTAGGTACTTGTACTGCATTAAGCGGTTTAAGTATTCTGAATGAGATCAACGCAATCAAAGCAGCCGTGTTAGTAGTCTAGTTCCTACATGAACAACCAACACTCAAAGCCCAATTAGATGTAGGAAACAATTAAACCTGGTAGATATGTTCGTATAACCGTGGTAGTTTGTCATATCAGCACACAATACTAACGAGTATTGTGTGTATTCGGCGGGCTTGCTTGGTACTTCGTGCAACTGATCCCGTCCCGCGGGCTGCGGCATGGAGCGAAGAGTTCTGGGAAAAGCAGGCCGCATACCGCGCCGCGAGCCGCTATTGGACCGCCTTGCCTTGTAACCGCCCGCACGCAAAGACAACATTTCAGAAGCGGCACTTAATGTCCCTATACGTAATACCTACTTGGTTATTGAACCTGTAGCCTCAGAATACAGAACAAACCCTGTAGCTAACCAATTAGACAACAATTTTACAGAATATAAACGTACGTCACGGTATCCAGATCTACCCATCCTTTTTCCACTTAATCAATTTTGTATAAGTACCTATTTTTCAAATCAAATTCCTACGAAAGAATATTAATAAGGTACTAGATCAATTATCTAATTAATGGGAGGTAGGTAGGTACTTGGTTACATAATATTTAACAGATTTCTGGCCAGAGTAATCTCAGAACAATCCAAGTAATAAGTTCTGTTGTTTATGATATTTATGAATCATGTAAGAACGATAAGTACTTATAATAACTTATTGCTACATCGCTTAATTTTATAGTGTATTAGGTATCACATTCATGATTTTCTCATATTAGGACCCCGTTCTATTATGTTTAACGAGCTTTAGTAACACTAGTGTGCATCTGTAAAACTTTACTCTATGGTCATTGTAAAGTCACGAAGTGAACGCTGCAGGCACCACTCTCGTCGGCCCGGGTTCATTCATTAAAATATGCATTTATTATTACTAACATGCGTCTGTTGTGCATTAAATTGCCGATGCCAGACAGAACTTTAGTGACTTGAACCCTAACCTAACCTATTTTAATGATGAATTATTAAAGTCTACTAAGGGTTTATCAGATTAAAGTTTCATCTTCTTTTGTGTATAGTCTACTCATTCTCTGGTCTTGGTTTGCTTTGGACTCAAACAGAGCCTTTACATGAGTTGGTGACGCGGCGAAGACTACACTTACGAAATCTATAATAATTTAATCTTCCTATACATAAGTACCTACTCAGTCAAATGACGCTGGTCCAAGCCAGAATACTTCGTATAAAAACAAGTAACCAACTACATAAGTTAATAATAAAGACAAACCCTTAAGTTATCTACTCATATAGATAAGTATCTCTCTGTATCAAACAAATAGAATTGGGATGTGGATGAAGTAATTTGGGTCGGTTTTTTTTATTCATTTCAGGAATGAATTAAGGGGGTGCGGTCTAGGCGAGGAGTAAGGGATGAGGGCGACAGCTGCGCAGCACGTGGAGCGGCAGCTGTGGCAAGCTCATGCCGCTGCGCCGCCCGCGCAGGCGCAAGCTGCGCTCGCACCTGCCAACGTCAAATATTACCAATTTTTTATACTACCTACACAATGCGATGTTCTGCTGACATCTGCTCTTGTATAACTTAGTACTGTATACAAATTAAGAAAAAAAAATAATTCTATATATCCAATAGATATCAATTTTATTATCGTCCACGCCTTCTGTTTGAAATTTCAAATCAAATAATTAACCTGACGTGCAGTTTGACTTCAAGATTCATGAACAGCTTCTAGAGTCTAGACACGACGTTAAACTATAACTAGATATGGTAATAGTATCTAAGTATCTAGTACCCACGGTTCCGCCCTCGTAAAAAGCTGCCACTTTTCCATTTCCTTACGTGAAACCTACAGCTACGATGTCTGCACCGAGTAGAGCCGCCGCCGCTTAGCTGCAGGTGCAGGTACCTATTTGTCTAAATGACATCACTGTGTCTTTTTGATGATGTCACATTAGGTATACTTTAATTTAATTTGGTTGCAATTGTACTAATGCCTATAAGTACTATTATTGGACTGGTCAGGGAATATGAATCAGGAACAGAGCCGCGTGTTCCCAACGTAGTTATGATTTCACATTGCACCAGAGCGATCAGAGACTGATTGAACAATTCCGTGCAATACTTACGTATGAGCTAATCATTGGACACGTTTTGTTACGTTTTATTTACGTAGGAACAATGTTTATCGCCGTATCTCAGCTTAGTTTAGCCGTAGCATTGAAGCGACAACTGCAGTGCTCGCTAGTTCTCGTTTACAGGTAAATTACCTCCTTGGTCATCGTCTATTTGTTTTTGCTTCTTATCTCTGGTGATAATGAGTGATAAATGTCGAAAATAAATTTACAAAATTTTTGCATATTGAAATATTTATAATTTGGAACACGAAGCTAAAATGTCCGTTGATATAGTGAAAGGTGAATTTTAAAAATTATAAATACATTTCAGTGTCATCTGTAAACATGGAAGAAGACGTATCGGAAGAGGATGTGGAAAATATAGCACCTAGTACATCAGTTCAAGGTATTTTTATCTATAGAAGATATTAAATATAATTATTGCGTGAAAGATAAGTGCATTCAGAAAAATAAGCGTTTTAATCCTTACCTTCATTAATCATTCTTATTACCTAGTTATAATACAGTTGCATTGGATTCCCTAAAATTTAAATATATATTTATTCCTCAGCTCTATAAAAAAAAGCTCGTTTTCACTACTGTTGATGATAATTAAAATCTAGAAATAGTTACAAATTAAATAACAATAGATAGATATTATAAAGAGCAGTGGAAATTAATGTTACGCTAGTATTTAAGCCTTGGTATATTTAAAAATTATTATTTTCTGACCAGACATTTTTTTTTCATTTTTACCGTTGTAAGTATTTCGCAAGTATGCAACGACTTAATCAAAATTCCAAGATATGATAATTAATATTACGTGACGATAAACGTTTGGCATGTGAAGATTTTATATCACTACCTAGATTAGTATTTTTATCTAAAACAACAAGCCTTAGTATTTTTTAATAAATTAGAGCTGTAGGTTAGCTTACATTTTTTTCACGACCATTATATTATTTTACAATAAAATTATTATCTATTGAACACAAAAACGAGCTAGCTCGCTGCTTACGCTTAGCGATATAGGGCCTGGAGGGTTGCCATGTACCTTATCGATTTCGTAAAAATATCAATAATAAAAATCCCATACGTTTTAGATTTGTAATTACTATTTAAATTATTTGTGAAAAAGAATACCGCGATTAGTAGAAATAAAAAAAGTTGTATAATTAATAAACTGTAAATCGATTTAGGTTCTTAAACCAAAAGTATTTGAAAATGTATGTCTGCAATATTAGGTTCTATTAAACAAAATATTATTATCGAGTTAGCATAAAATAATGACTGTTATCTCATAACAGATAAAACGTAGAGATACGAACTTTGGTTCTTCTTCTGGCAACACTGATTACAAAGTCCGCTGTAGCGTGCGATGAATAGTTTCCGAACGACGACGAGTGACGCATGTTCTCCTCACTACTCTGGCCGGGACACGATCGATTGCGAACGTCACTTCGTTTCGTTCGTTAGTCGCGAGTTTCGCACTCATGTTGGAGAGTTGTGTTGTTTGTTTATCCGTTAAAGTTTGACAAGTGAGAGTGTGGGACCGCTAGTAGGTACCTAGTCAAAAACAATCAATTTGATGTGGTCGTGTTTAATGCCTTGTGTAAATACTAAAAATTCTGGATTACAAATGGATATAACCAAAGGTAATTGTGATTTTCTTACATAACCTTTTATAACCATATGTTTTTAGATTTGGACTGAGGGCGACGTCACTTATCCTCATTATTGATGCGGCCGTTTTATTTTAAGTTATTGCTTTTAAGACTATAAATAGAGCGACGATATAAAATAATTTAAAACAGTGCTTTGACAAATAAAAAAAAATGGTTGTTAAACATATTATAAACAATATTTTTAAAATATGAAATACCTTTTGTCATATCATTTATTTGATACTGTTATGCATTGTAGTTAATATTATGGAAATTAGGGAATACATAAAAATAATTACACACTCCAATTCTAACGGAAATATAAACCATGTCTTATTAACTTATCAATTCTTCTGCTTTCTTCTATTTAACTATGCTGATTCTAAAGAATAAGAATCGTTAATTTTAGTGTGAATTAATAATAATGTTATTTTTTATTCAAATACATAATAAGTTTAGGTATCTACTTAAGTAAGTACACAAAGTGTGTTCTTTGTTCCTTTAAAACAAATTGTAAGCATGTATTGTAATTTTCAGTTATCCTTTCTATTTATAAAACTGCTACCTAAACATCATTTTATTATTTATTTTACAATAATCACTTAACTTATACAAAAGTACCTAATTCAGTTTATAGATTGTATTCATCTACCTATAACGCCATCTATACTATATAGGTGTAAACTTAAATAATGCTGATGTCACAAAAGAGAACACTGATTAGCAGAGTGGAAGGTATTTACTAAATGCCACTTTCAATTAATACCAATATGGAATTTTCCAAGAACCTGCTAAACATCAAGATATTATGTTTGACATTTCCTTAGAACCATTAAACATAGATAAGATATATAATCACAAGGAAGATTGATATTTTTGTTTCTGTTTTTCCTCAAAGGCATTACATCTTTTAGGCAAAAAATTGCTACTAGGCTACTTTCTTTAAATTTATTAAATAATTTTAAATAGGCAAGAAAATAAATAATTACTGGCTTCTGATAATAACTGCCGGTCATTGGATTTTTTGTTGCTCAGTTGTTCAATGGATTTGTTTGCGGCCTTGCCATTTGATTATACTATACCCTGTGGGGCCTCTTGGTGTTTTGGGCTGCTATTACCAAACTTGTAAGTGTTAATGCAAGATGGCCACTGTCAATATTTGTAGGTATTATATTAGTAAATTGTTTGAATTGGATATTGCTATACATATTCCTTCAGCCTTATATCATAAAATTATTAATGTTAAATACAATAATAATGTTTCCCCAGTAAAACTAAGGATTTTTAAATTTGCTATTTGCTGACTAAGTGTTTTTATTAGTCATTATGAAAAACCATTATTATCCTTATTAGTTTCCTTTACATTTGTACTATTTTAACTACACAAACTGCTCTTTTCCTCTTGCTCTGTGTGGCTTGAAAGTCATGTATATGCTACTAGTAGCGCCATCTGTTAACAACACAGGGTAACTTGTTACTGTATTTATTATTACTTTTTATATTAATTAACAGTTTACCCCCTTGATGGTTCCCAAAATATTTTCCGACAGTCATTATATTGTAACAAACCAATAAAAGTGTCTTACAAAGATTATTTGTTCACTTGTTTATAAGCATGAATTTGTCTTATTATTATATACAACAAAAAAAATGACAAAATCTAGTGGTTATTAGCATGCTCTTCATAATTATGTCACAATTTAAAACAAATACCTACCAGAAAAATAAATTGTGAAAATTGAAAAAAAAAAATTAAAATTATTTCAGTGTTGATGTTCAGACTGATACCTTTACATTATGATTACCTTTACTATAAAGGCATAGGTACATCGGAAATTGTTATCAATCCCTATTACATTTTGAGCATAATACTAACTTACTCACCTGCAATCATTGGACAAAATATTAAATGTTGAATATGGTAACTCTAAAACTTCCTTTGCGTTAATTTAGCCAACATTTCGTAAAAAATGACATAGTTGTAAAAAAAGAAGCATCCGAAACGTATTCCGTGTTTTATCTTATCGCTATAATATGGATTTTAATAGTGGGTACTTCAGTTTTTGTATGTATAGACCAAATTTTTTACATAGTACCTACATTTTATATTCAATGCCGTGTTCTTTGATATGTATGTGCCCCATCTGGCGGATGTTCTCTTCCGCTGACACCAATTCCGGGCTATCCTTTAGTTTATTTTTCCCACTTTTATGATGAGAGAAGCTATAGTTTGTTTGAACTACGTTAAAGCAACAAGCATAAAATTCATTCATACGTTCACATTTGAACAGGGTTCCATGTTTAGAAATCGTCTGCCGCTGTCTCAAATACCTACAAACCAAAGTATTTAAGAGAAAATTGCTTTGATTCAATTGTACTGAAACTAGGTAGACGTATGTAGCTAAATAGATAGCAGTCTAGCGCGTAGGCGCTACAGGCGAGGCATTGGAATTCGAAAGCCGAGCGCCGACCACCCATAGGCATGAGAACATGGCCCCGTCCCCTTCCCCACGCTTGCTCTCCCGGCGCCGCCTCTCGCCGCTCTCTTAAGGCACAATGCTGAATTTCATTTGCTTTTTGCGGCGACTGACGTGAACTTTGCACATGTTATCAGTCCATCTTGAGCTAACCAAGAAAAAACTCCAGCAGTTACTAAGAAGTCTAATTCAACACATTTTTACGTTTACATTGGATCAATTAATAACTTAAGTACTTAAGTATTACTCTAAGGTAAAATTTAACTGTTGTGTATATTTGTACTCTTTCAAACCAAACGTATGTAAGTTCTGTCCGCATTCCAACCATCCACTATTGTCTACTATTTATTTGGTGTTGTGTTAGACCCGCCCATCAGTAAACTACTGCCACATTCCACAGGCCCTTTTTTACGCTGTGTGGTCGCGGTTTCCGCTGAAGACGGCAACGTCGCGTCTCAAATATGAATGAAATCCGGTCGGCTGTGAACGGCACGGCAACGTCGCACCAGACGCTAGCCTGATTGAGAACTTACTACTAGTGTTGCCAGATGAAAATTGAAAGAAAAGTACTTGTAAAATATTTTTCCAACAAATCGGGGAAAAATATTTTTTATTGGAAATTCCTTTACAAATTTTAGTAGTTGAAAAATATGCTAAACTTGAATCTAAATTGATAAATGAAATTAGAAATTGATCGATGATTGATAGATGCTGCTGTTACACAACAGCTGCATGTTTAAAAGTAGGTGACTACCTACTTAAAATGTTAGGTCGAAGGTTGATGTCCTATGTTGAATTCCTATAAAGCTAGTTTCGATTTGCTATTTCAAGTAAAAACATCTGGTCGTAAGATAGGTTTCTTCGATTGAAATTATCAAAGAATTTGTCTGGTAAATAGTAGCTGACAAAGCTGCAGTTTCTCTACGAAATGTAACAGCTGTGCCTGTTGGAATAATATTAAATGGCAAAATACCAAATTGCAGCTCGCACCCCATGTGAACGACAATGGCCTATAGCAAGGAGGGTTGTAGTCCCGACTATTTAAACCCTATTTTGATGTGAGTACGCTTGCGCAGTGGGGTGGTCGTTGTGCCACAATATCACCACTAGGCGGCACAGTGTACGTAGCTACTAGCCAACGATGTCCGTACTCACTCGTACGATATCACACTATCAATTATATTTAACAATAACACCTATAATATTTCAAGCTTATAGTTTTCTTGTAATGAGTGTATGCAGTGTTACGTGAAGAGTGTTTGGTATATTGTCTCCGCCACAATGCCGCTTCTTATCGACGCCAAAAGCAGAAATGGTAAATATCGATCCGTGTGCGTCTGACGGCCATTAGCTATTATGAAAGCCTATTGGGTTTTTGTAACGAGAGCAGCTGGCTCTTTCACTTATTCAATAAACTAGGTAGGTACGCGAATTATTAAAAAATCTACGGGAATTTTAAGTGGTTAGGTTTAGTTAATGCATTGTTTTGTGCAATTTATAGAGATGCCTTATATAATACAATATACTAAACCAACTATAAATAATTACCAGACTGAACATACTTAATTACACTAAGTTTTGTTTGAACTGAATAATTTTAATGTCCTACATTTGTTTACTCCACGACAACTGGAAAATGTTTTATTTATATAATAATCTTCGAATTTAAAAAATCGAATTATTTAGGCAATTGATGCTTTGTAATGTTTAAGAAAATCGTTTTCATAATTCTGTTGAACTACTCAGACCTGTTTTTAGCTAAAATCATCTGTTTTAAGGTTGGCTTACTAGGGTTAGAAAACTAATTGTGGTCATTCGGTGCATGCGTACTGAGTGCACGTAGGGAGGGGTGTGGGAGAGACGGGGGGCGGCAGCAGTGAGCAGGCATTGGAATGTCGATGACGCAGCCAGCCGGGCCGGCCCCGGCGGCGGCCGCGAACTTGTTGTTATGTGAAACTGTTTTTAAACACACACTTGCGCACCGCTATCTTTCACATATGAATGCATCTTGTATATTTAAGTTTAGTAAATTTGCCTCCAGCTCATTTACCCAACTGCGCTACAGTGAAGACATTGTTACCTTGTGTCCTGTGCGTTATAATACAGACATAGGTATAATTCATTTCTATGTGCCGGTTGGATGGATTTTTATCATATGGTGTCCATTAAGAAATATGGCTGCTAAGGGCTATGCTACCTATAATATTGTTTTACTTTGTTATTACATGTAAAACTTTCTAAGCACGTAATAAATATAGGTAACTTTATATAATTATGTATGTAATTAACATAAACTATTCTTTATTTGCAGTGGCATCCAATGGCCCCGCCTCACCACTAACGCTATTCAAGAGCGCGCCGCGCGAGGCTAAGATACGACCTCTGGTCGGGCCGCTAGTGCTGCCGACGCAGAGCTACGACTCAAACGCCGGCTCTCCGGCCTCGTCGCCCTCCACACCCTCGTCTTCTTCCTCGTTCTCCATAGACAAGACCGATAACCACGATACTTTTGGTTTTAATCGGGATGCGGTTGATATGCGCCGTGAAGACGAACGAATAAAAACGTTCGAAAAATGGCCCGTCACTTTCCTAACAGGGGAACAACTCGCTCGAAATGGTTTTTACTACCTTGGCCGAGGAGATGAGGTTCGTTGTGCCTTCTGCAAGGTGGAGATCATGAAATGGGTCCAAGGTGATGACCCCGCTAAGGATCATGAGCGCTGGGCGCCCCAGTGTCCCTTTGTGCGAAATTTGGGTGGCCCCGGTGTTAACACGAACTCGAGCACTACCGGACGCGACGAGTGCGGCGCAAGAGCGGCCCCAACCACCGCACCCTCACGCATGCCTGGCCCCGTTCACCCGCGTTACAACTCCGAAGCCGCGCGCTTACGTAGTTTCAAAGACTGGCCGCGATGTATGAGACAGAAACCCGAGGAGCTTGCCGAAGCCGGTTTCTTTTACACCGGGCAGGGAGACAAGACCAAGTGCTTTTACTGCGATGGTGGCCTTAAGGATTGGGAGAACGATGACGTGCCCTGGGAGCAACACGCACGGTGGTTCGACCGCTGCGCCTACGTGCAACTCGTTAAAGGACGGGAGTACGTGCAGAAGGTGATGACGGAAGCGTGTGTGATTCCCGGGCCGGCAGCGGAGCGCGACGAAGCTCCCGCGAGGCCTGCCCCCGAGCCCAGCGCGCCCTCTGAATCGATGGAGATCTCTTTGGACGACTCCAAGCTGTGTAAAATTTGTTTCGCTGAGGAGCGCAACGTGTGCTTCGTACCGTGTGGACACGTGGTGGCGTGTGCCAAGTGCGCGCTGGCGGCTGACAAATGCCCAATGTGCCGCAGGACGTTTCAGAATGCAGTGCGATTATATTTCTCGTGAGAAGAGCCGCCGAATCGAAGGCTCGATTCTAGTCTTAAGGGACGGTCCGACAGAGCTGCGTGCTGAAACCACGCTCTCACATGTCACGTTTCCACAGGCGAGAAACCTATTGAAGCTGATAGTTAAGTAGGAACTCGCTAGTGTAACTAAAGGCGAAAACGCTTACAGTTTTTGATAGTCGAATAGTTATTGGGAGCATGACAGTTTATTATAGTTAAATGCCAATAGGTAGATTTTGACAAATAGATTGAGACACCATCTGTGTGCACAATTATTATTGGCGTGATAGAGAAAAAATTATATTATTTAATTTGTATACAACTTTAAAATAGTAAAGGTAGCCCGCGTGTTAGAATATTTATGACAGAAATTAGGTTACATTTAAGATTTGCGTTAGACAGGTACATTATTCTGTAATGGATTTTTTTTTTGCTAATAAGCGTCATTATTGTTATATTATATTACGATTGATTGGCAGTAATAATATTATTGGCATTTATTCCTCTAGATTTCTGACTGTGGAAGCGTGGCCAAACAGGGGCCGCCTCTGTGATTTATTAAATTAATAGCGGTGGGGCAAGTTTTAAACTCCGCATTCAATAATAATTTATAAGACAATATAATTTTTTGATGTTAAAATTATTTTAAATTATTTATACAGGACGTCCACCTTTTGGAAAGATATGTCAATGTAGATGCAATAGTAAACTTAAATTAAGAAATGTACGTTTACTAAATTGCTATAGGACTAAACTTGATTTTACATAAAAGACTAGTCTGAAATTAAGTATTAGATACAAATGCAAAAAGTGATAATTTTGCAATTTTAAACACCAAGATAAATAATAATTATTTGGTTTATATAAAGACTTCCAAAAATGTGTGTAGCCTGTTGTGACATATTATAATGTAAATAATTTAATGTAAATATTCTAGCTTATCATTTTGTCCCACCGACAAAAGTGTACATAATGTTGAAAGTTTAGGCAGTGCAATTTACAAAGACATTACAAATAATTATGCATCTATGACAACATCAATCCATTGTTTGCTGTTTATTGTGCTGGCCAAATGTTAAACAAAATAAATATCTTAATAATGTAAATTGAAGTTAGAAAAAAATTAAATGACTGTTTCACAATATAAATGATATAGCAATGGCATTTCTACAAGGTATATTGCCATTTGTACATGCAATGCTTAAAGAGGATTTATCAAACAAGTCAGAATAATTAAATTGTTTTGCTTAGGTTATTTTGTCAACTATTGTTATGTAACACAAACATTTCAATTTTGTGATTTAAATAAGACCTGTAAGACATTAAATTGCTATATGTAGGTAAGTCCTATTCTAATTACTCATGCATGTCATGCAGTCTCACAAATGTTTACTATTTCATATCAGCAACATAACAGAGTTAATTCTATCGTTTTGACATACAATAAAAATAATGAATAAAAGAGTTCTTTTTAAAGTCGCATTAAATTTGTTTTTCATATAAATAATTACTATTTCATTATTAATAAAAACTTGTTAAATCATCGTATTGTTTTAATGCCACCCAACGTAATCCCGCTTTGCCAATCTACTTCAATCCCAAACTTACCTTATAGTTACACCAACTGCCCCCTTACCATGTACTCTTAAAACAGGAAGGTTTACGATGTGGAACCGAGCCGCCACATTAAGACTGCTCGTAGCGGCGTCTCGCTTCCTCATCGTAAACTGTCCTGCTTTAAGAGTTCATGGTAAGGGGGCCGTAGAGAGAATTAAAGACATAAGGGGCTTACACTAGTGACAAAATGCTAGACGAATATAAATAAATTGAGAAGAATTTAGACAATTTTATTATATACGTTGCTACTTTCAGACTCATCACTGTTGCTATGGCTAATAGGCCTCAGTGCCGCAGACTTAAATACTTTGTTCTTACACAGATCAGCGCAGTTTAGTAACAACGCGATATTCAGAACTAGTGTCGGGGAGTTTTAAGAGGACAACATATCAATTAATTAAATCTATGAATATTATTACAATTAATTTTAGTACTTTTTAAAGATGCGAAATATATTTGCGACGTAATGTTGCGTTGTGTATCGCAGTTTAATGTACGGTAGTAAAAAATAAATAGACAACTTACAGTGAGTCACACACTTAATAATTATTCAGTTGAGTAAATTATAAGCAACATGTCATATAAATATAAAGGCACATAATGTATGAAAAGGAATGTATATTGGTCACAAAAGACAATCAGGCCATGAGAGATTCTACATATTTGTTGTTTGACTGCAACAATTCTTGTTTAAGTATGGAAATTTTCTTCATCATAGTTTCATCGGAATTTGTTTCTTCTTGTATTTTCTTACATTTACGTAAGAAATCTACAATTATTTCATGACCCTCCCTCGATTCTTTGGTTTCAACGGCTGTCTCCACATCGAACAAGTTGATTTCAAGTTGCGCTTGCTTCGCTTCGGCGTACTGTAAAAATTTATTATATAAAGTATCAAAATAACGATTGGAATGAGGTACACAATTTGCGTCTGCATAGTTATTTTGAAATAAGGTCAGTCTGTATTAAAATACAAGATTCACCACCCTTTATTTCTCAAAGGGGTAGGCACAGATTTTTATTACACATACAATTTTCCATTTAGGTTATAGGTCCTAATGTAATGGAGCCTGTCGCCATTAGGTGAGCACAAATACAGACTCAGTATTGCTACTGAGATTTACTCGATGGGAAAATCTATAACACTGCCTATAAAGAAAATAAATGTAAATGAGCAAAGTTCAAAATTTGAATTCTTTCAATAAGGCTGGTTTCGCAGCTGTACGGGTCGCGTCCGCAGTGAAACGAGATACGGTTGCTAGGACGCGGGTATGGACCAATCCACGTCGCTGTGAAACAATGTTTTACGTGTGTCTCCGTTCCGGGAGCTCATACGCATCTCTCGGAAAACTGTGAATCCAGCCTAATATGTAGAATGGACCTTCAAGGTGGAAATTGGACTCGGGGCTATTTAAATCCGGGAACGCCAGGAAATAAAGCGCGTGGGTGTATTATTCACTCTGTTTACTCTTAGGATATTATGATGATGTGTTATTTCAGTTAAAAAGTGTCTGTACCTCAATAATGGAGTCGGGCAGGTCGGCCAGCCGGGCCACGTGCAGGCCCAGCGAGCGCGGCGCGGGCCCGGGCCGCAGGCGGCGCGGCAGCAGCAGGCGGCCCGCGCGCACCTCGCCCGCCGCGTGCGTGTTGCGCACCCGAACACCGCGGCCGAGGGCGCGGGCCAGGCGCGTCAGCTCCTGGTAGTGCGTCGCGAACAGGCAGAAGCACTGGCTCTTCGTCGCCAGCTCTCTGCGACCGTGGGGACAGTTGTAGTTGAAGTTTAGATCTAATAGGACTCAATTGACGAGATGCTGGATCGGGATTAGAATCTATGCATTTGTGATAAAAACCTTTTTTTTTTTAACAAATTTTCAACAGGTATAATATAAAAAAATGTAAAACAAATAAAAACCGCCTTCAAATAACACGAACTCAAAAAGTGAAAAACAAAATTTTATTCACTTTACTTTAAGCAAAGTTGAAATCAGCGCCAAATCCCATGCGTTCGCTTTGTTAATAGTTTTAACATTAAAACTACATATTAACGATGCACTTAAGAGAGCATTCTCGTAACTCTTCTGCCTGAATTAATTAATTCATGTTGGGATTTGATTCCGACTTTTACTTCGCTTAAAGTGAAGTAAACAAAATATTATTTTTCACGTATGAATTCGTGTTTTTTGAAGGTGGTTTTAATTTTTTTACTTTTTATTTCACGATTTGTAGTGGTCCCTAGGATTTATCCGCCCCACACTTTTATAAGACTAGTATTTGAAATCTCTACAAAAAGCCCTTTCAAATGATACCTTACACGATATATTTAATCTAGGAAAGTGGTAGGAGGGTGGTCAACGCACCCCCTCCCCCGCTTCCTTGTTAGTGGTTAGTCATCGACTACTACCGAAGCAATATTACTTGTTACGACAGTTCTGCTATGATCTTATAAGGAGTTCCGTTGTCTGTCTCCGAAACTCATCATCAGATCTATGTGGAATTTAAATAGGATCATTACGAAATAAATCATCAGATGATTTATACAAAAATTGTATATTTTTATGAAAGGAAGAGATTCTCTTCCTTTTTGAAGTCGGTTGAAAAAGGGTGTCCAATGTGCGTAATCCATCGGTGAATACAGCTGTGACGATACTTTAAAATTATCTTAATTCTTATATGATGTTCAATCTCAACTGAAAGCATATAAATAATGATTTAGTCACTTACTCGGCTATAGCCCACGCTATTCCACAACCCTCGTAGGTTGAAGTTCCTCTTCCCAGCTCGTCGATAAGAACAAGAGAGTCAGGCGTTGCTGTCTGAAAATGACGAGCGTTACTTTTAGAGCTGAAATCTCATTTTTTTTCCTATTAGCAGCATAGCAGGCACGAGTACGGCGGGCTAGCGTCCGGTCTTCCTCCACTCACCCTGAGTATGGCGGCGGTGTCGATCATCTCCCGCATGAAGGTGCTGTGGCCCACGCGCTCCGCGTCGCCCGCCCCGAGCCGCGCGGCCACGGCGCGCAGGCGCGGCAGGCGCGCGACGCCCGCGGGCACGGGCGAGCCGGCCTGCGCCATCACACACGCCACCCCGCACGACCTCATCCACGTCGACTTGCCGCCCATGTTGGCGCCCGTCACTATGTGCATCAGGCCCGTGCCTGATAAGCCATATGAGACGCTAAAGTCTTGAACGTGTCATTTTATTCACCATGGACACAAAATACCTTGTATAGGTAACTCCAGAATGCCGGATGCCTACGTCGACCGATATCAGGCTTATACCACAGTTTAGATGCTCGTGCAGTTGGTTATCGGAAACGTCGATAGGGAGCTATGCCGCGCTCAACTCATTTTATATATTTTATTCAGCCGTTTTTTCAATTTTATTTATTTCCAATTTCGATGGGGATGAATATTATGATGATTTTTAAACATATTTGCATTTATTGCTTTTCAGATTTGTGTTAGATTTAAGTTGGAAATGTTGTAAAATATCTCTTGTATTAGAACATCTTCGTAATGGACGCTAAGCTACATCGATCTTAAAATCTACTGTTTGAAGGTTCTTAGAATTTTTGAATTCAAAATGCCGGCCACGACTTTTATCAAATTTTTACATATGGGTATCATTTAAGGGGTTTTTACGTGTGCTGAGTACGATACTGATATTATTTTCGGAATTCAAAATGGCGGCCACGACTTTTGTCAAATTTTTAGTTATGGGTTTCATTTGTGGGCTTTTTATGTGTGCTGAATACGATTTCCATGTTATTTTTGGAATTAAAAATGGCGGCCACGTGTTATGCCAAATTGTTCCATAAACCGTTGTATATTTGTCTGAGGGCCGATTTTTAAAACATACAAGTAGGCGAATAATATATTTCCTAAATTGAATAATAATAAGTACTTAATTAATAGAACATGCATATTAACTTAATGCAAAAAAAAATCCTACCTTTAACGCATGACAACCCTTGCGTCGCGACAACTATCTAAACGTTGTCGGCATTTTTCCCAAGATCAAAACACGATGACATACTGTATGAGTATTTATACTGTGCTTATACAGACCCGTATACACGGAGACGGTTTATTTCGTGCCAAGGATTTTGTATCATTTATTTAAGTTTGTGTAAACATTTGTGTAAGTATACTTGTTTCAAAAATTATAACAGTAGTGAAAGATATTTAAGATTATAAATGCAAAAACATACCTCTTCGAAACTCAACATCATTAGGTATATAGGACACGCCCTCGGCTAGCTCGAGACAGGGGTGTCGTAGATCCTTCAGCACCAGTTCATCCAGCTCTTCTGTGAGTAGTGGACGGACGTACGGCAAGGGCGCGCTCGCCGCTGCCACCGCGAACGATACCAGCACATCCAAGCGGGACAGGATGTGCGAGAGACAGAATAGACATTCCGAATATCCCGCTGGACAACAAAATAAAATAATATTGTTCAATTGAATACACTTGACAAAGCGGACAACCTGGCATATTATGACGTCACTCCTATGTTCCGCAAATTACGAAACAATAACGCAAAACAGTATGATGATTGTTTTTAATTTCTACACCACAGCCTGGTTTGATTCCTCCTAAAATAATTAAGACAACAAGCAATATCCTTAGCACCTTGTTTATTTTGATTCTCCATTGAATTATTAACCCAGGAACCTTTCAATAATAGGCCAGCTTACAAGAGAAGGCACTGTACTTATCATGCTAAGAATTTTTGATTCCTTATTACTAAGATAGATTTAGTATTACCCTCCTATGCAAAAAAAGAGATGTTATAAGTTTGACAAGTGTTTCTGTAAGGGCAATCGTAGCTCCAAAACGCCTGAAAAAATTAGTAGGGGATGATTAATTTGTTTTACTTTTGATAAAAAATTCCAATAGCAATTTTACAGCTCGTAATTTAATTACCCCATGTTTTTTTTGGGAGTACATAGTCAATCAGTCACAGAACTCCTTTGGTTAATAATTGTTTTTTGTGTTCATGATTATTTGTTGTTCATGTTCATAATATTTACCTGCTATACCAACTATTTCGGCAACCACTTTATCTTGCTCTTTCTCATACGTTGACTTTGTTGAAGTGTATTCTTCTGTTATGTCGTCCAATGCGTTAGTTTTAAATCTAACGCCTCCTTTCACAGCGTCTATTATGTTGTATTTTTTGTTTCCACGCAGAGATTGCTCTTCTTTCATTGTAACTCTATAAAATGCATAATGCAATGTAATCATAACGATTGATTATAGTTTTACATAATCGTAATGTTATGTAAGGGGTAGGCAAAAGGGGTGAGCCTATTGCCATTACCCGGGCTCAAATTCAGACTCCGTGCTGTTACTGAGAATTACCTAACGGATTGACCGGACCTAGGATTGAACCCAGAACCTCATGCTCAGATGTCGCGCTGAGCGACCACCAGACCAACAAGCAGTCTTAGAACTATAACATCATCGTCATTAGGCTCTGTATCTATTTTTGACGATTTATGCACTTTATAGTAAAAACGTGCGAAATATTAAAGAATAGGTAATACAGAACCCTGAAATTATTTTAATATTTTAAGGATGAATATAAGGCGATGATAAAAAGTGTTTACCAGTTACTAATAACTGTTTAATACTAATCCAAAGAGAGAATTGGCAGAGAAAAAGGGAGGCCTATACCCGGCAGTGGGTGATACCAGGCTGAAATAATGATGATGATGACTAATCAAAATACATAACATAACATCACGCCTGTATTCCCCGAAGGGGTAGGCAGAGGTGAACATATAGTACACCCACATTGCGCCAGTTATGTTATAAGTCCCAATGTAATAGGGGGCGAGCCTATTGCCATCAACCGGGCACAATTCAGACTCCGTGCTGCTACTGAGAATTACCTAATGGAAAACTCAGGAACACTGCCCGACCCAGGATTTGAACCCTGGACCTCTTGCTCAGCAGTCGCGCTTAGCGACCACTAGACCAACGAGGCAGTCAATATAATCAAAATATCTTGTATCGTATTTATCTTCCTTATAGCTGCTCCTAAAATGTACATATTTAAAATATTATTAACCTGAAAAAGAATCCGTTTTGTGGATTACAATCCAACTTGATAGTCTTCCCGGCATCCAGACCTAGATCCCGTGCCGCCTTGTTAAGTTCCTTCTCAGCCGAAGACTGAAGTTTTTCCAATTGTTCACCCAGGTTTTGTAGCTGGTCGTCAAAGGACGGTTTCACGAGATAATCACCTAAAAATATTGTTTGATGTGAAAATAATAATTATTACTCTTTAAGTACATATGATAGTAAATTTTCTGTCTATTTGTCCCGATGACTGGACGGATTTTTACAGGACCTTCACTGGCAAATAGCTGATGTTATTAGGAGTAACGTAGCCTACTTTTAATTTACAAAATATTAAAGGTTCCGCGAAAAAAAAAAAAAACCCAACAAAATTGTTAACAAAATCAGATTCAATCTAAACGTTTAATATTATCTATTGTGTATAGATTCGTGGTGTTTAACTATTTTAAAGAAAATTATTGTAATAGGAATACTTTGTCAAATTAATATACGTTAGATACTTAGTTACCATACAAATATAGTTTAATGTTACCTCTTTCAACAGCATCCATATCGACGGTAGTTTCAATCATTTCCAGGAACTTTCCGAGGTCCTCATTGAGTTCTGATATTGGTTCAGTAATTGATGAATGTACTGTTACATTCTCTGACTCTCCTAGACACCGTAACAAAGCTGGCAGCCTCTGAATAGCCTGAAATGTCGATAACGACAAAGAGAGTTAATCGTATACATTTGAATAAATTTTGGTACGTAGTGTTCCACATATCATATTTGTGTTAATTGATACAATCATGCGTACTGTTATCGACGTGGCGACTTACCGAGCACAAAGAATATAAGAGTACTATCGACTCGAAAAGAAAAGGCTATGTAATTGGTAACAAGTCTATTGCCATTTGCCATGCATCGCAGACAACGACTTGCATTGCCGGAGGAGTTCGAAATATAATGAGGACTAATTATTTTATTAACAGTGTTTTTATGGAGTCACAATTAATCGCCTCGTTAGTCTAGTGTTTGCTAAGCGCGACTGCTGAGCACGAGGTCCTGGTTTCATATCCTGGGTTGGGCAATATGTTATTGAGTTTTTCCATAAGGTAATTCTTAGTAGCAGCATGGAGTCAGCAATAGGCTTGCCCCCTATAACATAACTGGCGAAATCTGTGTGTAAGAGTACTATATGTGTACTTCTGCCTACCCCTTAGGGGAATACAGGCGTGATGTTTTGTTATGTTACAGTTAACAATCAAATCAATTACAATTTAATCGATACAATTAACTGCAGTTAGTGTTATTTCCGTTGTTTACCTGATATATTTTGTAGCAGTCATGCAAGTTGGCTTTCTTTCTGGTTAGCCTCCTTGCCAAGGCTTGCAGGTCGGGTATCCGCCTCAGATGGTCTTCGTGCAGTTGCAACCTGAGCTGTGAATTCGTCAGCAACAGTTCCACAATGTCCAGTCGTTCGTTGATCAGGTTTATGTCACGGAGTGGCTGCCGAAGCCATTGTGCTAACAGACTGTAAAATTATCAAAATTATAATAGCTGAAGGTAACTTTTAGAGTTGATTGCACATTACTTGACGTTTACATAGTCAGAGGTATAATCACGTAATTTAAAATAATGTTTCGATTTATTCTCTCGTCCAAATGTCACTTTTGTACATTGTAATATTAGCACCGAAATCTTTTAAAATACCCGCATATTGTCCGTCGTAATCGCTAATATAAATTTAAAGACCTACTTATTAAACTACTAAGTAAACTCTATCGAGTAGTAAGTAGGTACTAACCTGTCTCTCAAAATTCTTAATTGGCCTTTGGTTTAACTTAGCAGGTTTTCGACGAAAAGGTAACGGGTATTCCCAAAGAAAAAAATAACGATTAGACCATAAAGGTGCAAATTTGCGAATGCGGTGCGTCTGCGGTGAGTGGTAATGCATACTTACTATTAATCCGCTAAACTTTTGTTTATTTACATTATAAGGATAAAGGATCTTTAACATTTCATAAGATTAATTGAACACATAAATTGGGAATTTAAATAATACGGTAGGTATCTACATCTTAATACTAGTGACATTCTGAACTTGCATGATGTCAGAATGACGGAACTAACTTGTAGCTATAATGAATCATACTAAGTTTTTATAAATGAATCATAACTAACAACAACTTTTTGTTTTTTAAATTAATTACTGTGGTATATTTATACTAGATATATAATAATTTACGTTACAGTGAGACCAAGTCAATGTTAATACAACACAACTTTAATATTTTTAATTAGGGTAGTTTATGGTACCCACCGTTTACCCTGCTGAGTGCGACATCTATCGAGCAAGCCGTACAAACTTCTTGAGGGCGCGTGTGACGTATCTCCTAGTTCAGGAAAAATGTTCAGGGCAGAGAGTGCGGCAGAATCCAAGTGGAGGAAGCAGTCAGCTTGAATGGTTCCTAAACGGAATCTGAAAATAATCCCGATTATTTAGATGACACACCTTTTAAAATAACATAAAAAACTTTTTTAATTTGTTTAATCAATGTTGACTTTGATGGCATTGGTGACATGGCAAATAGGAGCTGCAGTAAGCAAAACCGAACATTATGCCTAAGGAATATATGTCAAAATCGCTTGAATAAATATGTTTATTTTTCTAATGATATTTGTACAAACCTTCCGAAATTAGTACTGTCTGACAACAGCGCTGTGTATTTGATAGCTGCAGCCAAGCTTGTCATCGCCATATCTTTCCTAGTTTCCGGGAAGGCATTGGCGTCCTGTTGCTGATTCTCTTTGAACTTAAGCAATCTGTTTAAATCTTGAATGAGACCTTCGGTTGAAAACTCGTTCTTTTTTAATTTGGTCAAAGTGACGTTTGTGCGTTCCATAACTTTTTTAAGAGCTTTGTACTGCAATAAAAAATATATGTGTTTAGCTCTAAAACTTGTGTACTTTCTTGGTCAACTTATATGACTGATCCATTATTTCGTGTTTAAAATAATAAGGTTGAGCTTCTAAAAAACTCATTTACTTTTCCTCATCTGTTATCACTTTATAAACAATAACTACAATAATACATAAACTTACATCATCATGGTCACTGGTTGGTACGAGACACTCGGAAGGTGCCATCTGCACTGTAATAGTCTCTAACTCTGTAAGTAAATCGTCGTCAGTGAACTCTATAACAGACATCTGGTAGTCTCCAGCTGTGACGCATGCTACGCCAAGAAGGCGACCCTGGAAAATAGGGGGAATATTTTCATTACAGATACTTTGGAACAACGAACTAGCCTTAAAGTTGTTCAAATGCTGTTATTTGTAGCCTGAGTATATGAAATAATAATCTTTTGACTGTGGCTATGTATGTAAACGAAATGTTTAGCCAGGTAATGTAATAAAAAGCATTTTGAGGATGGACGTCGAGTGTCGTCGAGTCTAATTAAAAGTTCAGACATCGGCTGCAGCGGTCATTAATTTGTAGATCTTTTACTAACGGACATCAAATTTCCTGTAGCTGGGCTGTAGTCATGTACGCTGTAGAATACTGGTATTCAGAACATCTAGTCAGACTGGCTGCCAGTCTCAGAAAAGAAAATCTCAGAAAATTGGAAATCCTGTGCCGTGGTAGCTTAGAATTGATAATAATTTGCTTGAGAACAATTAAAATAATCAATGATCATGAACAATCAAATTACCTTTGTGGCTGCATCAGTCTTAATTTGAACAGCCATCAGACAAGGCGTGGTTTCGTCCGAAGCTCCTAGCCCCTCCCCAAGGATCTCTTCCAGTTGCGACAAGTAGCCAGGCGAGCCTTTGTACTTGAGCGACCAATCGCTGCCCTTCACTGAACCTTCTGCCACGTATATCTCCACTCTATAACGTCTTACCTGTAAAATTTATTAAATAAAATGTAATTCCAACTCACTTGCTAAAACAAAATTTTAGGTACTACATAATTATAATACCACGCCAAAATTACCTACTAACTTTAATGTTTACTGCCAAAACCATTATAATGATTATAACGCAGTAAACATTACATGAGTCCTAATTACCGTGTGAAATGAGATGAGATTATCAATTCAATCAAAGCAATTTTTATATTTCGAACAGTTCCTGAGGTCAAAAACATCTAGAAACCTAAATTTATATTAAACCTTAGTAGATAGGCAGGCCCATGCTTCAGCCAACCACTATGCGATTAAAATAACAAAAACGTAAGAATGCAACTAAGCTGATGTGTTTTTAAAATTGGCTTCCTGTCGTTTTTTAAGTTGATTATACTAAATAATATTAAAGTAAATCGTCACATAAATATATGTATAAACCTACCCTACCTATGTATCGCGCATGCCTTCTGTAAGTGTACTCTTGATTACATAGTGTGATGTGAAACAGTTCGAGTCGGTATAATAATTGATACAATTATTACAAATATACATATCTATACGTATAATTAGATACTCCGAACGTGTTTAAGATGATCCATGCTCATTTATAACGAGAATGCGACTGATAAATAAGATAGCCCTGATACAGTTTAAGGTCACGTGTTTATACGCGTTTTACTATAACTCGTGTTTTGATACATCTAACATACATAATTAATTATCTATTACTCAAGATATAATATAGGTACTTCATGAAATAATAACTCGCATTTGGCCGAACAAACGTGACTAAACGCGTTTATTCTCAACGTTTATCCTAAATCTAAACTGAGGTTCGTCTCCGTATTTAGGTATAAGTACTACTGAGGACTTAAATGGTTGCTTTTTTTAAATATTGCCCTCTAATTTATAACACCTTTTAGTTTTAATAAACGCCAAGTCTTTTAATAAGTCATAACAATTATATACTTGGTTGTAAATGTTTTGTTGTAAATAATGTTTAATAGCAGGCACATCTAGGCGTTATAATATCTATGTATATAACATTGACCTTATCTTTATAAATTGTCAAGTCCGTCACGCAGGTCAATGTTCTATAGTATCTGTAACCGTTTGGTGCAGAACATTATAAGCGCAATCCAAGAAAATTACCTATGCATTTACACAATTAAGAATATGTAGACTTTCCACTTACCAACAAAAGCTTTTTTATGAGAATTTCAAAGTTGCCTTTTGATAATACAAGATAGTCGAGGCGATTTGGTTCAAGGCCCATCTTCTTAATGTTCGCCACTGAGGAAAACACCTCCTTCGCAGCAGTTGTTGCGTCAGATCCATGAACACTGTAGTAGTCATTGCGGTCAAAAATCCTTACCGTCGTAGCCGGTTTCTGGAAATGTTGCAATTATTGGTCCTTAACAACTACCAACTCATAGTTGCCCGATACACTTAAAGTGAGATAAAAATGTGTGTTATTATTGTGTATTCAAAACGTTTGAGATTTATTATACCAATTAGTACTGCCGTTGGTACAATATGTATATACATATACAATAAACAGTCGAATTAGATAAAAGCAAATGAAAGATATAATTGAATTCTTTAGAACTGTGTAAACAACAAAGTAAATTCAAGAATAAATAAATCAAAAAACAGGGTCAAGAATCAAGCGTGTATAAAAATGATTTACAATAATAATTTATCAAATTATCAATACTTTTCCTCGACATGTTGATGTCCTATTTTTAAATAAGAGCAATGTCATATAGTACGAGTATCTGTGTATTGTTTTTTAATTACAAAGAATTATGTATCCTTGGCTTTGTCTACTCGTTACTATAATGTATTTATGTCCTGGGTTGTCGTAATGTTAATTAACTTCTCTGCTGGACTCCCTCAACACACAGTATATGAATAAATACTCAGAATAGTTGTTATTTCACGATGTTGTGTATTTGGTAATTTGAAGAGAGATAAGGAAATGCAAAAGGTCATCAAACGAATCAGAATAATACGATTTAATGCCTCAGACACAGAATAATTTATTGCAATGTAAACATACTTTCTTAAGCATAGTTTATAATATATAGGAATTGTTTAGATGAATTTATATTATTCTGACACACCTAAACGCTGCATAGCAAAGCTAAGCACCTGATGAATCGATTCATTCATAAGTAATGAAGTCACAGTTACTGAATCATTAAGTCTACAAGCTATACTTTGACAATCACCAATATAAATAACAATGATCAACTCAAGGTTTTGGATTCAAGATTTAGTTTATTTGCAAGTCCGTTCTGAGAATAAAAGATCACTCATGCTACGGTCGTGGGGTTATCGCGCGAGAGATAGAAAACTAAAGCTCAATAAATTGGCGTGTTCTGGTCGACCAATGTCAGTATGCGACGCGGCAACCGTGGTGATAAGTTTTAATTGTGTTTGTGCTAATATATTAAAATAGGTGAGTAAAATACTTAGTTGTTTTTAATAATTACAACTTAATAATTATTCATTTATATATTTTAATTTAATATTATACTATTGTAATACATATTAAAAGATACGTTTCTAATTATATTAATAAGTATATACTTAATTGTAAAAATGTATAAATATATTAACGAAAAAAAAAGAATAAGTTTATTCTCTTATTTTTAACTGGCTTCAAAAAAAGGAGGAGGTTCTCAATTCGTCGGAATCTTTTATTAAATATAATATAGATCATGATAGAATCATTGAATCAATAAATAAACTAAAAGAAATGTGGATTATACAGCGAACAACATAATAGTATCAAATAATATTTTTATTTTTCATTGGTTTCAGAGTTGGCAATATCTTAAATATGAAGCGTTTTACTATATTGGCTGCGATTACGGCACTAGCCGTGGCTAGGCCTGAGCTTTATAAAGAAAAGGAAGATTTCCAATTTTCAAGAAGCTCATCCGATGATGGGACTAAAGCTGGATTTTACGGTGCCCAGAGAGGTAATATGGGTGGAAATTATGAACGAGCTCATAACATGGATTTATTGGCACAAAATCAAATGAGTGGCCTCGTAAGACAAGTCGAAGGAGAATTAGGTGACGGAGCTAAGATGAAGACTGGAAGTGTCTACACGGCGGCTAACTCTCGGGGCACGTTTGGATCAAGACATTTTGACCTCAGCAACCTTGAAGGTCGCAACTTTCAAGAAGGGGTTTCACACGATTCCTCGGATCTGCGATCATCGGCTGTGTACAATAATGCAGGTTATACGAATAGCAGGTCACAAACTTCGAGGCAAGGCGGATACCAAACAGCAGAACACACAGGGATGAATCTGCAATCAGATAATCTGCAAACATTGGATAATGCCCAAGCATCTAGTCAATATGACTACAGCAGACAAGCTAGCCGTAGTGCAGGGTATGCAGGGTATGATAGTAGTAGCGATTTACACTCCGGCAGCTATGGATCAAATGTCCAAACCAGATTAATAAGTGCCACTCCAGTAAGAATAATCGTACGACCGGGAACAAAAGTAGCAATACCAGTTTCTGCTCAAACTTACGATGTTGGACACGGATCTCTGATAAATCAAAATTCCATCAACAGTGAAGCTGAACTACTTAGTAATGACAACCAACGTACTGTTTACAGACCTACTAACGCTAAGCATTATGAAGCCTCTTACAACTACAGAAAAGCATGGGAAAAACACGATACCATACCCTCAACCATTTCCCTGCCTGCGTCTACAGAAAGCCCTTTTCCCAGACACAGTGAATTATATGAAGATAGTCAAGCACGTTTAACTAATGGAAGATACGACGCCAGCAGAGTCGATGCTCAAAGAGCCCACTCAAGTAACATATATGGTGGTTATAATACCAATGTTAAATCTGCATCCAGTCAATCTGGATTAAACTACAATACACAACATCTTCGGGCTTCATCCGACTCAAATTCAAATGCATATACTTTAGCAGGATCTACGCAACAAAAAGCTTCATCAGACAGTGGCTTAAATAGCTTCCTTCAAACCCAATACAATGGAGGTGCAAGATATCATGGAGCTGCGGATTCGAGCTCCTTGGCTCAAGCAGGATATAACGCCGGACTAAATACTGATTTAAACAGTCAAGTAGAGAATTTGGCTACTAAACCAAAAAGTTATCAATCTTCTTATTCCTACCATAAATCATGGGAGCGTCAGGGAGACCCTTATGTTATAAAACCAGCATCCGGTGCTTATTACGATGATCAATCATCACAAAGATTAACTAATGCTGCTAGTGCAACAAAAAATCAAGGATTCGCGGTGTCCGGGTCACATTACCGGCATTCACACCAAAGTAGTGCTGATTGTGATGAAAGTGGCCATCTTCGTGTTGCTCGCTCTTATAATTCTGATCCATACCAAGACATGCAGCAACAAAGTCAAAATTTGGAAGAATTCGGGCAACAAGCGGAAGATTTGGGGCAGCATGTGGAAGATTTAGGGCAACAAGTACAAAGCAGTTGGGATCAACAGTCTCAAAACACGTGGGATAAGTCTGAAAACTTAGGGCAACAAACACAGAACCAATGGGATAGGATAGAGGACTTAGGACAGCAAACACAGAATAAATGGGATAGGATAGAGGACTTAGGACAACAAACACAAAACAAATGGGATAGGATAGAGGACTTAGGACAACAGACACAGAACACTAATTTTGAAGATTTAAAACAACACACCCAGGACACAAATGGCAAATTAGAGACTCTAGAACAACATACTCAAAGTAAGTGGTAAAGATTTATGAACAAAGAAAATAAAATTATTCGTACATACCTAAAATATACTTTCATCGCGTGATTGGCATTGACCCTTTACAAGCTTATATTATAATCAAATTAACTGTTTAAACAATTGTAGAGTTTGTTCAGTAAGTCAAAGTTTCTTAGGAATTTTATGGTTTTAAACATTGTATTGTGAGTTTCACAAAAAATTTAGGCATTTTTCTTTCTAAATTCATTATTTATGTAAATACTTGCTTACTGAACAGGCTTTATCATAAAGGAAATTAAACCGTAATTAAATATTTGTTAATAATTTAATAACTATTTTGTCATTAATCATAACATAACTTATAAATAATATAATATATTAGTTATTTATATGTGTTACTACTCCAGTGTAAAAAAACAATATAACATTTAAATAAACCTTATTTGTGTTAAAGAGAGTAGGGAAATTTTTGTATGAAGCATATTACTATCTAAAATTTCTGGGTTACCAAATACCCGGCTCAGTGACATACATAATACTAGAGATATATAACCTATATTGATCTATGTTCATTGCTTGAATTTTACACTTAACTGGTAACAAATATAATATCATATTATATTATTAATTTTGTTCACTTAAAATGTGTTTTGTTACATTAATTTTAGTTAAGGTACTATATATTTCTTCATGTGGTTGATAAAAATAACAGGAACTACTAATATGGTTGATTGGCTATAGTTTCTTGGAGTTAGCTATTACTTCTACATTATTATTACATACAAAGCTTGAATTACTTACTATGGAACTCATTGTGTATAAAATACATATAATTTAATCATAACACTCACTGCACTTACAAAACATTTTTAAAATAAGACAGAAAAAAATATAACTGTATCTCCTTGATTTAGATGATTTGGGACAACATATTCAAGATTTCGCTATGGAACACCAACCCCAGAACCCCAACATAATGCAAGAATCACAACATAAATGGGATTTCGGCAATACAGGACACCAAGATCAAGGGTCAGTTTATGAACCTCAAGCCAATTCTCAACAAACACAAGAAGGCCAATTTCAAGTTAACATACCTGAGCCACCACCATATATCCAACATTTTCAGAAAGAAAATGACAAAGATAATTTACATCAAATAAATGTATGGAATAAATTTGACCATGTTGGATCTCAGCAAAGTGAAAGTCAAAATTTTGAATCACAGAGTGGCAATGTAGCTTTTAATGACAATAGTTTTAATCGGCATTCAGTTCCTGAACATCAGCAGTCTCATAAAGTATGGAGCAATTCACAACAAACTTGGCATAGTAGCAATAATTTGAATACATACGCAAGTAGTCACTACCAAACTGCAAATACGAACAGTCAGTCATTTGGTAACACTTTTGGAACAATCCCATCGAACACGGCACCTCTATCAAGTTTGTGGGACAAATTAAATAATATTGAGCTACTATCAACAGCATCAACTAATAAAAAAAATGAAAAAGATTTTTTGCACACAGGTACACAGAACTCATTTCAAAGTCCAAGACAAGAACCAACTGTCCACTCTACAAACATCTTAACACAAACTCAAATCAATACAGAAGATATCAACAATATGAATAAATCAAAGGACATACAGTTTACAAGAAGTAAAGATATTGAGAGACCCCAAGATGTAGGTCGTGGAGACATTGGCCCAGAAGATTTACCTGTTCCTGAAGTAAATAAGCAGAACCTTAACTCATTTGGCACAACAGATAGCAAAACAAGTCTCGAAGGGAAAGAAATCAAGGAACTTAATAAACAAAACAGTGGTATGAACATAGGAAAAGAGTTGTCTTCCTCTGAATTGAGTGTTTTGAGTTTGCAACAGCAAAACTCGCAGGATAAAATAAATCAAACAAATTTTAGTGCCATAAATAACACAAACACACAAGAGTATTTTGAACAACTAAATAAACACGATTTAGGTAGGCAAGAAATTCATGAAGATCAAGTCTCTCATGATATTTTACAGCAAAATTTTTATGAAAATTTAGGTCATCATAGTCACCATGAGCAGCATAATTTGGAAGGTTTCGAGCAGCAAGAAAATGTTGAGCAACACAATTTACAAGACTTTGGACAGCAAGAAAACCTTGTACAACAAAATTTGCAAGATTTTGGAAATCAGGAAAATCTAGAACAACAGAATTTGCAAGATTTTGGACAGCAAGAAAACCTTGCACAGCAAAATTTGCAAGTCTTTGGACAGCAAGAAAACCTACAGCAGCAGAACTTGAAAGATTTTAGACGCCAAGAAAATGTAGATCGTCAAAACACTCACAGTATTGGTCAGCAGACCCTACACCAAGAAAAATTACAGGATTTTGAAAATCAAGAGGTCCAAAAGCAACAAAACTTGCAAAATGTTAGACAACACGCGAACTTAGATCAACAAAATGTACAACACTTTAGCCAACAAGAAAATCTAGAGCAACAAAATTTACAAGACTTTGGACAGCAAGAAAACCTTGAACAACAAAATTTACAAGATTTTGGACAGCAAGTAAACCGTGAACAACAAAATTTACAAGACTTTGGACAGCAAGAAAACCTTGAACAACAAAATTTACAAGATTTTGGACAGCAAGTAAACCGTGAACAACAAGATTTGCAAGAATTTCCAGAACACTATGAATCTTTAGATAAATTAGATCCGCAATCAACATACTCTAGTAACCATAAAAACCCACAAGATTTGCCCCAGCCAGCAGAAGTTGAAGAGCCAATATTTGTACACAAACACAATACTGATTCACTTTCCATTTCTTCACAAAGCTCCACCCCTAAAGTAGAGTCTCCAATGGAAACAGATAATGAAAAGCCGGGATTTTGGAAATCTGTTGGAAATAAATTTTCATCAGCTAAAAGCAAAATAGCTTCATGGTTTAAAAGCTAAAAATATGGACTAAGTTTAGATATTGTTATTTAAAATATTTCATATTCCTAGTCATAATGATAAAATTGAATAAATAATATTAAATATAGTTATAAATGACAATAAATATGTGTTAATAAATGAAAATTGTGAAATAATCATAGGGAAAGCCAGTCAGGTAAAGTATTTAAAAATAATATTATATGAAGCAGTTTACCTCAGGTAGAGACTGAAAAAATTTCACAAACGCCTGCTGTTGGACAGAATCTGAAAAAAAAAAAACATATTTATGAATGTAATGTAATGATTTTATAGAATGTGCTGATTACACTGTTTGTAAATAAAATTAATTATAAAAAAATCTATTTATTTCGTTTCCAACACTAATATCATTTGTAGAAAACTTAATTTATGGGCTATGAAGAACAAGCATGAAGCTTAAAGCTCTGTAACTGAATAATAATATAATTTGCAAGAAAAATAGAAAATTGTTTTTAATGTTCATGTAAATATTTATGTCATCACGATCATGAAGGATTAGGCAGAAATGTAGTTAATGTAGGTACACCTACATTTTGCCCAAACAGTAAGTACCAAAGACTACAATAGTATACTGGACAGTAAGTACCAGTTGTGATATAAGCAGCAGAAAGTAATGTAAAGAAGAACTAATGGAATAAGAATAGTCACTTGAGTTACAATGCTACCCTAACACATGGAAAAGGTTTTTTTACATTTTCTATGATAAGATTATTGCATAACTGGCATATTGAAGGGTCTTAATATGGTAAAAAAAAAGACTTGCACACATTGACTCAGACAGCTAAGACCACCAGCATTGACTGTTAATTTTAAAGAATTAAGTCCTGAATATGCCTCTTGCTAACTATAAAGGAGGACTCTCAAGTTAATCGTATGTCAACAGCCCTATCTATGTCAAAAGTAAAAAAAACTGAGGTGTCTGTATAAATTTTGTGAAGATCTATTATAGACCTTTCGAGATAGACAGTTCATAGTTAGATAGACATTTGTCTGCACATTTACCCAACCTAATTAACTAAGGATGATTACCATAATCATTACAAAGCTAGCTATGCAGTGATCGTTCGTAGTTAATAACATCGTGTAAATATTTAAGGAGCATGTATACACTTGTAGAGCCGAATAGGACTTGATCTCGTTTGCACACAGAGCTGATACCTATAAAGTCAAATTAAAGTACAATTATAGGTGAGTAATGTGAGTATCATAATTACTATGTTCGAATCGCTCTGTTGTATTAATATTATAATTAAAAATTATAAAAGCAAAATACAAAACGGTTGGTGCAAAGGCTAAATTCATGAGATATTATAATATACTAATGACTTACCTAAGCTCAACGCTTGAATGGGTTGCAACGAAGACATAGTTTACTAACGTTATAACTTAAACTTTAAACATAAAATCACAACTCCGAAAGCCCCAAACAACATCAATTTGACAGTAAACAAATCCCGCCATCAGGACTTGGTCAAAAAGAACTAAACGTAATGTTGTAGACTTAGCTTTTTTTTAAATAATTTTATTATTTGAGAATCTTTTTCTAAGTGTTTCGAAATGGTACAATATATGATTTGTAAGATCCGCAGTTATTAGTACAATCATGTACAATTAATAGTGCTTCTGGGTGCCTCAGAGCCTCAGACACCGTATGACCATAGACAAATAAATTTGTTTAAAAGGCTTGGTTTCTAGTTCAGGTAATTATTTAAAACTCAATCGAATGTGATCTATGCTAATGTGGTGAGATGTTTAGCCAACGTCAAGTTTAAAATGTCAGATTGCCTTTGTAAATTAGACGAATTGCTGTAGTGATTATTAACTTTGTTATAATTTATTTTGTTAGCATAATATGTTGATATTTAAGTGTGGGCTGATCATACTAACATCCACATACATTTTATCGTAAGTACTATTTCGTTTTAGTATATAATAGATGTGTTTATTGGGAACACTTTTTGTGTTTGTGTATTTTATGTGTTCCCAAATAACGAATAAGTTCACATAGCACCTGCTAAACAAAGTGTTTTAATTAAATAATACGTTTCCATGAATTAATTGATAAGTAACTAATTGGTATAACTAATAATTTACTATTCGTTAACTTCTACTTTCACTTTCGTTTGGAATGTATTGTTTTTTTTTGTAAGTAATTTTTTTTTTCTTTTCAGTCTTTGTTTCCAAGTTTCGCAAGAGAAAAATTCTTTAGATACTGGCCTTGCTTTTTTGTACATAGCCAGCGGAGCAATAGGTGAGAGGGATTTATGTTATATAAAGTCAGTGTTGAAATATTTTACTTACTGAAGCAATGTTAGAAAATGTAATGTGATGTGTTTGAGCTGTCATTGTTTAATATTATAATATAGGTGTTCTACTAAATTTGGATGTTTTTGACATTTGATTAAAATGTATCTGGTTTGTTTATTGTGTTAAATCATCATTTGGAGGGTTTTAGTATTACATAAACATACTTTGCCACTTTGTTGAATGCTTTAAGTGAAACAAATGGTGTATGAATCTCATTGTGGCAAATATGTCTGTGTGATAATGAATCTGAACTTTGAAAAGTAACAAAATCATGGAAATTAAAATTGTTGTAATATTTAGTTCCATTATGGTCACAATAACACTTGAATTAGGTACTAGGTAATTTTTTTTATTGTATCTAGGATTCACATCATTCTGAATTTTATTTTAGTAGAGATAATGGCTCTAAATATCTATATATAATTTTTTGTTTTAAAATGCTGTTTATAAAAAATCTCGGATTTTGTCTCTTATACTTTTTGAGTGTTGTTGTGCTCATAACTATGTCATGGGTTTATGATTTTCAATATCAAAACAAGGATCTGGATAAATATTTATAAATTATGTATAAATATATTTTGTTAGTACACTTGTAACTAAAGCAGTAATTAAGAAGATCTTGTAGCATATTCTTAATTTGAAGAAAGTTAAATAGAAAGTATAGTATTTCTACTTTTAATTGTAGTTTCAACACCAATTATTACAATAATAAAATAAAATAAAATACAATATATACCATTAGTTAAATACTTTATAAAATTACACATATGTATAAATATGTATATCCAGACTCTTATCATTACTAATAATTTTGTGCTAACAATGTGTCTTTTTGCAGCTGGCAAAATATTATATGACAGATACCAGCAAATACATATACTTGGCTCATTAACTCCGAATCCAAATGTTACTTCCTTTGCAAATAGGATAGCTTCCTTTTCAGCCTCATTCCTCTCTCTGGGCTTCCTGGTATATTTTTTCCTTTTCCTGTTTAAGGTAAGTTCATTTTTTGTTAAAATATATACAGTTATACTGGTTGAGTAAAGAAAAAACATTCGACTATGTGCATAATCATTTAATGAGACTAACATAATAATTTATTTCATAACACACTAACAACCATTGCATTGTTATAATAGGTTTCATAATATACCATACTAATGTGAGTCTTGCAAATTCATGAGCATGAAGTGATTTCATTAACAGTTACAGTAACTTACACATAAATTATGTAATTGTTTGCAGGTGGATAATCTATGCCTAACGGCATTGAATATTTTTATATGTGGATTTGGCACTTTATACATTTGGATGCAGGTATGTACAGTTATTTATAAAACTGAATAATTATGATCATGTGTGTACTGATACAGTCAATGTTTGGTAAGTTTAATTTTATATATTCATTCAACTAGGCTTGAAACCCATTTTTTGAAACCCCCAATTTTACTTTCACTGACCCTGGAATCCAACTTGTCCTGCGTTCAATTTTTGATATACACACATGCTTGCATGCAGGCTTATAACAGGTATGACCAAAGAGGCAGTTTATATTTTTATGTATGTAACACATATTTTTTTGTTTCAGTGCATCATCACAACTTACATCTCAACTCTGTTTTATGATAAGAAATTAACAGTGTTCCGGCAATGGCTTGCCAACTTGAGCTTCCTTATCTTGGTTGTAATGGCAATATTTGGGACTGTGACATCATTTTTGCCAATGAGTAAGTTGAAATATTTTCAGACTTAAAGAATCATTCTGGGGAGGGTTATAATGACAGTTAGTCTTATTACACAAACAAATAAACAAGACAAACAACAACAATATATATATTTCATTAAATTTATGTAAATTATCTTATTCTTATTATTATATATTATCCTTATTTGAATTTTGCTGACTGTGCTACTATTCAAACTTTAGAAGAAATCGATTCCAGTTTACCATCCATGAATAAATTGGTGTTCAAATAAGTAAGAGCATACTCAATGACCCAATTAAGTCTTTGGGCGCCACGCGGGTCATATTTGACCCGCGAACAATAAAAAATCAATTGGGTCTGCGGCATGGCAGCCAAAGTGTTAAAGTAAAGAAGGAAAGATAATATTTATTTGTAAAACTATATAATTATCGTTTCAGGTGGTTCTAGCGGAGTTTACATCTGTTTCGTCGTAACTTCTCTATGTAACAACTTATTAGCAGCGATATTTTGTGTGTTTATACTGTCGTTTGAAAAAGAGTACGAGTATTTTGCAGAGGTATTAAAATCAATTTTACATAACCTCTTGACTGGCGAGCGACCCGAATTGGGTCGCGACATCAAAATGTGCTTGACTGGCGAGCGACCCATTCTGGGACGCTGACCTTGACTCACATTTCATAACAAAAATCAACCGACAATGTTATCGCTGTGTTACTCGAACCTATTTTAATGTTTACGTAATATAACAGGCTAGCAAACAAGCCAATAATATTATGGGATTACAAGGAAGGATATTTATAAACTGTGGTCAGTGCCGAGTGGCGCGAATTTTGAATTGTAGTAGTAATACTATTTGAAGTGTATTTTGTGCGTTTATCGGGGAATTACGCGTGTTTGTGAACTAAAAATGATGCGTGGGTAACTAATCTACCGTCTAATTACAATTGTAGATGGAATTGTTAAAAAAAATTGTATTAATTTTACAAAAAAAAAAAAAAGTCGGAAAATTTTCATTTTCCATTTTCATTTCCAAAAATTTTCACAGCATGTTTTTAGATTTTACAATATATACATACTAATCAGTAAGAAAAATTAACAGAGAATCCAAATATATATATATATTCGTACGTATTCTTACAAAATCATCGAGAAAACTGCAAAAGAATGCACCTAATCCCCTCCAGGGGGGCCTCCCGTGCGGGGGGGGCGCCAGACGCGGGGGGTTGTGAATCGTCCCATTTTTGGTCGCTTGCCAGTCGAGAGGATAACATACTTTGAATTATGACAAATATTTTTAATGTACAAAATTAGTATTGTATACTGAAAATCAATTGCAGGGTCTACGTTCAGAGCTACTGCTTGACGATGGCTGTTCGTTGGACAATGCATCATTGTCAGACGTAGATAGCATATTTGGGGCCCAAGAATCAACTTCTAGTACAATGGTCATAAAGGGCAGCATTACCTGTGCCAAGATCTCCTGACCCGAGGCCGTGCCCGACACGGGCACGGTACTACGTCAATCGACTGCCGGAACTCCTATTTCGCTTTCGTACGGCAGCTTCGGTAATACAAAAGTTAATGTTGTTACTATAAAAGAAAATCATGTAAACGAGGATCAAGAGGACGGTGACGTCCTTGATGATAATGACAGTGGTATGTCTTCTGAGGAAACCGACGACTCCCTCAAACTTAACATAAGCCCTATCAATAATGATAACGTAAGTAAAAATGTAAGTTCAATTGTAGACGATAAACAAGAAGTAATAACAAAGTGCCTAACTGTTGAACCTCAATGTGCTGAGCACAGGAATGAGATTCCAAGTTGTTCGAGCACTGTTAATCATGTAAGTGTTTATATTGACGATGAGCCTAGGTCTTACCAGGCCGACTCAAAAGATCTGATTATTGATAACAATGTTTCGGATTATATTGTGATAGATCTGACATGTGATGTCGATAAAGTTCGTACATTGTCTAAAGGGAAAAAAAAGGTGGTCGGTACAAAAAAATATAACCGTGATTGTGATTATTCAAGTATACCTAGTGTAGAATCGAGCCAAAGTTTAGTTCCTGTTGCGAACAACGAAATAGTTAATACCGAGAATCAAAAGTTGCTCAGCTTATCCCTTTCAATACTTCTCGCTGCCTTGCTGCAAGCGATGCGCTGTTTCGCCCAGTTCATAGAAGATATTGTGATTCCACAACGGTATTAATATATATTGTGTTCCTTTGTATTTTTGGTGCAGTATTCATTATTATATAACGAATTATCAATGAAATTATATTTAATTACATTGTACTAATTGTTTTATTTTTACGATACCTCCATACTTGAATATTAACTTACTTACATACCATGCATACGGGTGTATGGTACTCAAAAATACCACTGAAGATGTTGAGCGCTATGTTAATGGACGTAGGGTTAATGGAATTCTGTAGTCGGTCCAATAGATAATGGTAGAGATAGAAATCGAAATAGTCAACTACAAGCCAATTCAAATTCTGGCTTCCCTCTAAAATTCTGAAGGCCCTCCGAAGGCTTTTGATACGAGTTCCGGCGATCTTTAGGCATATAATATGTACAAAAGCTAATGAGTTAAGGACTCCCAACTTCATCGATTCCAAAGGACCGTGTTGTACGATATCATTCTGTACGAGTAGTCAATCATGGCAGTAATTAACTTTCTCTAACTTTTGGAGTGCCACGGGGCAGTATCCTTGGACCGACTCGAATTTCATCCATGCATTAATTTAGGCAGCACTAAAACTTATATGTTACTTCAGTGTTAAGTTGAAGAAATTATCTTAGTGTTATAGTGTATGTTCGTATATTACTGTTACCTCAGCTGTTGTTTTTGTTCCAATTCAGATGTTTAAAGTGACTTCTGTCTGATACATTCTAGTGTTATTATTTAGCGCCGTTTTGTTTGCTAATGACTCATGTTGATATGATGTAAAGTAGGTATTTGTTTGTTATAGAATGTTTAGCGGTCAATTCGCTGAGTTGAATACTCTTAAGAGAATCCTAATTATTACCGTTTAGCAGCACAAAGATCATGGAAGTAGTAGAACACTTAGGATAGAATAGTACTGTTACTGAAGTAGCTTAGCTTCAGGGTAAAATAAATATAATGCCATTGTAATAATAATTTAATAAATTATTTAGAACAATACACAATCGCTACTATTCGCACACATCAAATAAATTAATGAGGTTATAGGTCGTACACAAACCGATTTACTTTCTATTTATTGTCTGAATATTATTTCACTAGTGGTTTAAAGTGACGCCTCGTTGATCACTGTAATCAGTCTATTATTTGAGTTATGGCACTTTTTCTTCCACTTGATAGAGTTTTTGGCGTGGATTTCTGGTGAGTTTGGGCGATCAGGGATTGTGGAGGCTTGCGGCGAGGAGTTGGCGACCACGACGGACCAGCGCCGACCACGCCGCTCATTCAGGTTGGGTAGTTCAGCTATCAAATTATTTTCGTATTCACTTAACATTAAATAGTTTTCCACCTGAAACAGTGAGCATAAATCAATACGGTTCCTTCCTAAGTAGTACATGAAAGTGTTAAAGGCGAGTTAAGGAGCTACTACTACAGCTAAGGAGAGTTGATTTACCTAATACCTAGTGTCGTACCTAAATATAGCTTTTATCAACCAATGATCTTAACAACACCTAAACTGTAATCTTGACTCCATGGGTGCTGCTCTTACAAACAGGTAAGGCTTATGAATTAACTAGGCTGTACAAGACAGCTTTATCCCACAGGTAGCGCTACTGTGCTTAATATTTCGTTTAGGATCATTGATAAAAAAACAAATAGGTATTTTGGAAACCACAGAGCATTACCTTATTACAACTAGTGATACAATCACCCCCACAGTCTAAGTCCTCGAGTAGGTGTTCGGGTATATCCAGGTCGAGATCAAGGTCCAGCCCGCCTTCCTCGCTGATGCAGGTCAATTCGGGCGGCACGTTCGGCGGTGGCGAGCCAAGCGTGCCGGGCCGAATACTCTCAAGCAACAGGTCGCGCCCCGTACGACCTGGTGCTACTAATTCTGCTCCTAGAACTAAACAGGGTTGATTAAATGTCAGACCTTATGTAAGGTATCTACTGATTATACTTACTAAACGAAAATAGATCGTACGTTTAATATGGTAAAGTACAATAATATTATTCTTTTCGAAATGTTTTACTGTTGTAGTAAGTAAGGCACTTGAATAAACAGAATATTTGTATACATAAAGCGTGAAAATGTTACCTAATGCGGTGGCTGCGCCTGCGGCGGTGCGAGGTTCACGATCGCGACTGCGACTGCTACGCGACGGCTCGCACGTCGACTCGCAATTTACGGTACCCCCGTTTTCTCTGCGATAAGGAAATAGGTAGATCATATAGGTAAATACAAAATATATATATTTAATGTAACTATCTATCCACCTACAAAGTTATCAATTAGGCCGTTAGATGATAATTTGTAAACTTATTCGTACTTGGTGTGTTTGTGCGCTACACTGCGCCTATGAAGATCAATGCAGAAGAGAGATAGAGATCCAATGAGAGAACAAGTCGAGCTGAAGTAGTAGCCCGCCTTGCCGCCGCACCCCACGTTTATGTACCCTGTAATAAAAAAGCGATTTACACACACTAGATTATTCTCTAGAAAGTATTATTTTTTAATATAAGCCTCCTATCGGTAGAACAATCGCCACCGAAATAGAAAGTAGAAATTAGGATGCATGAATTATTGATTAGCATGTTTTTCATTTAAGACTCCATAAAACTAAAGTTATTTTCCAGCATCTTCAAGTACGTAGGTAACAGGTAGAGCACCTGATTCAGTTTGAATCATCATACCTGATAACGGCACCCCGATGGCTATGGGAACGGCCTGTGAGCACTGCACGAAGCCCCAGGTACGCGCGAAGTTGCGCGAACGTACTCGCTCATACGTATACATTTTCAGCGAATAGTGGTATCCGCCGCAAAATATACCTAAAAATAATTACACTAGATGAGTGCCTATTATTCAACTCAGCTGAGAACGCACCAATCACGGCTATATCTATATATATATAATCAATATATAGGTATATTTAATCAATCAATATACGGCTAATTTTGACAAGGAGAGTTTAAAACTTTTCGAAACTAACTCGATAACTAATTGTAGTGTGGCAGTTATAGGTCATAGAAATTAGGTTCCTGTTTGTTAACACCAGTAAGTAGTGTTAACGGAATACCACGCCCTTTTGTTAAAATTTTATCACCCTTTGACAATGATAGGTATTTATATATAAATTATTGGCCTCTGTTAATAATCATAATATTTAGACGAACTTGGTCCCACTACAATCAAATAGGTATTCGCATGTACTTCTAGACACCTAGTTACATTTGTAGTATCTAAATACCTAATTTTTAGGTATGTGTCAGAATTACCGTAGACCCATGTGAACAAGACGTATCCCCTGTACGAGCCTTCGACGGCTGTAAGCGCCATAGTCGCGAGCCCACACACGAACACAGCGGCTTGAGTGAGGTACTGACGAGCTATCCGGCACTCAGCCGAGTTCTGCCGCACCAGTAATCCGAACGCGGCGCATCCCAACGCCCAGGCCAAACCAAGGTACGCCTGCAGGAGTTCCACTGTGTCACCGAGACCTGGAATATTTACGATAGGTATCTAAATATTTAGAATATTTGGTTTGCGCAAAAGGGAAGGGTCAGGATCATTTTTTTTTCGACGTAATAGAATATCTACTTAAGTACGTAAAAAACTTAGGTAATATTTCTTGCAATTAAAAGAAGTTCTTGGTACTTAAGTAGGTATATATTTTTTTAAGAACAAAGTATCTAAGGTTTCAAAAGTGGGTATTACTTACCTTCTTCTTCGGCATGGTAAGCTAAATAAAATATAGGCGTATTGATTCCAAACGCTGATATCCCCGTTGACATGAGTAGAATCCTCACTGTTTTAGACTTCAACGTCGAGAAATCAAAAAAAGGCTGGCGGTCATCGGTCTTGTTCCTGTCTTTCATCTTGCGTTTGATCTTATTCTGATTTTTAAGGTGCAATATCGCTCTCCTCTGTGGGTGATACAGAGACGCTGATCGATAAAACGTGCCCAATATAAACGTTGCGAATACAACTCCAGTTACAGCCTGCAGTCCTAGTCGCCAGCCAATCGCTCTGAAATTACATAAAAGATCCGTTTGGATAGGGTAAACGTTTCATGGTGCTATAGGTAGGTACCTACTTGACTAGGTGTCACTAAGATATTATGTTTACCTTATGGCGCCTTTGATAAAAGTGGACATTACGGCGATGCCAAGTCCGCTTCCGCTTACGATAAATATTTCGACGAGCTCCCGTCTTCGTTTGAAGTATTGCGCCACCATCAGAGTAGAACAGTCTCTTGTCAGGCCCACGCCCACACCTACCACCGTCCCTGAGAATAATAAAGACCTACACTAAGACGAGGGTTTATACAAATGCTTACATTAAATGGTTTGTTAAATGAGTAGATTTCATGGAAAACCATCATACGTCTGGGCGTAGAATGTCATTGTGCTCGTAGAATGTTTTAGTTAACGAAAAAATCTAGAAGTTAGTTGGTTAAAAAACAGCTAAAGTAATCATTTAAATTGAGAAATCGGTCTATAAATATGCTGCTAAGTAGTCCTATGCCTATGTCCAATCATTTATCGCATACCTAGACTATGAAAAGGCTCTATTGATACTTGACTTTGCCAAACGAAAATGCAGCAGGTAACATCTCTAAAGCGATTATCTATATCTAGCAATGTCATGCACATTGCACGTTTGCAAAGTGCATGACATTGCTATAGATATTCCCGCTGGAAGCGGTTGGTATCCCGTGCGTTCAGGATATCATCGCTAGTTAAATTTCCCAAGGGGAGCAGTTATATGACGAGCAATAAATCATCTTTTTGATTCTCAGAAAACCGCGACTGCTCTATATACAATCCAAGCATGGATAATTTATACTATGGAATACTGGTGATCAATCAATGATACCTAAATAGATTGTAGGTTAATAGGTTTTATTAAAGATTCATGATTGATTCATATGCAAATAAATTAAAAGATAAGTAACCTATACCTTCTACAATTAATTAATTGTGCGAATGTTAAACGAGCTTCAATAAATTAACGATATTTGCAAGCTAAATTATGTTGGCAGACATGAGGCTCTGAAATGTCACGTCCTATTCGTGATTAAAGTTACCCCGTTACATCTCATCATTTAGATTTTTTCACATAGTCGCTAGCTAAAATGCTTCAGTTGAAAAACAAAATGTTAGCAACGGGATTTATTATAAGTATTTTGTGTCCAAAGTAACAAGATCTGAGTAATTCATCCGAATTCTTCATTATTCATCAAATGTTCCACATAATTAAAGTTAGGGTACGTTCTGATGAGTCAAACTGTGTTGAACTGGATTTAATCAGATGAAATAAAATACGCGCGTTTTTGTAATGTGTTCAATAGCATGAGACATTGCAATCATGTTTATTCAGTAAGCGCTCTTTGTTCAGATAGAGCTGCATCAGATTGCGGCATCTAGACGCTCTCTATTTTATTTTCATGAAACGGCTTCTGCTAAATCTATCGTTGGTATTGAATACAAATCGATAAATCTTATATATTTGTGCCGATGATATTTTTATATCTTTAAGTTAAAGCCCTTTGAAAAATTGGCTTTTAATTTATTGATTTATGATCATGAGTTATGGTTTAAAATTTTAAATATACCCACATGCATTAAATGGCAAGAATAATTTTGCAGAGATGCGTTTTTTTAAGTTTTTATGAAATGTTTGTATTTTCTTTCTTTCTTTTCCTGGCTATAACTTAAAAGTGGTTTGAAATCCAGCCTAGTATAGAATATCCGTGGTGATCAACTAATTCACTGACTCGTGATCACGGCACGGTTCAGTTCCTACTGCTGATATTATTTTATTAGACCTATAATATAATATAGTAGGTACAGTCGCTTTTTATCGAGGAACTTGTTTTTTGCTGTAAATTACGCTCAAAGGTGGATTTGTAGTTTGATAGATTCGCTAATTTAAATTCTTAAAGTTCCAAAAACATTAAACCATCATATTATTAAAATGAACATAAAATCACGCCTGTATTCCCCGAAGGGGTAGGCAGAGGTATACACTGTACATATAGTACACCCACATTTCGCCAGTTATGTTCTAAGTCCCAATGTAGTAGGGGGCGAGCCTATTGCCATTAACCGGGCACATCATATAAAATACTGTATAAATTTCTTAGTTACACTAAACATTTTACATCGTCTACTAGGGGTACTTTGACACTAGGATAATAAAAATAGAAGTCAACATAAACCCAGGTTATTTAACTAATTCCCAGATATCAGCACTAGTTGACTAACCTACTTAGACAGGGATTTTATTTCGTGTTACGTACAAGTAAGTAACCTACATAGACATTCCGTGTCCTTATCCACATAATACCGTTGTGATTTAGCCTCGGTATAGTTGGGGTCATGTCCATTACCGCAGCAATATCAGTTGGTCTGAGGTTATAATGTTATTGTCGATGTAACAGTTCACGTGAAGTGCTGTCGTTATTCGCACATTCATTGCTCGTTGCGTTTGCAGCGGAGCGCCATTTCGATGTCAATAGGATCATCTGTTTAATATTGATATTGGTTGTATAGGATTGTCGCAGCACGATAATGTACAGAAAATTACTTCGTTCGGCCGACGGCGACGATGCCTTTTGATGTTTAATTTTGTACTGGCATTCATGAACAGACTCATAATTTGTTATTAGGTATGCCTGAATTCCCAAATGGTTTACTAAATGACTACTATGTAAGGGGATGGATTAAGAGCATAATTCTGTTCAATCTCCAGAAAAGTAAGTCACGAACCGGTGGGCTTGATCAATGACAATACCACCATGCTTCCACCATCCGTCTCAAGGGTTTTTACCCTTTGAGCGTTACAGTTGTGATTGAATTTATAAGTTTCAGTATTATTTGTAAATAATAATGTAAGTTTTGATTAGGGATGCACATCGGCTCAAGTTAGTCAAACATAGCATAGAAGTACTCTACTATACGGGGCGGTAGCGTCCCAATTTAAATGCTAATGCCTCGTTCTGCCGGGCGCCAACGCGTTATCCTTGAAGATAGAACTAGCTTACTGTGTGCAGCCACGCAGTACAGTTAGCTTAGAGTTATTTTTATGAAACGCTTTTAGCTCTCATGATGCGACGTATTTTCACTCTTGATATCTACTTTATAAAAAAGAAAAGGAGAATGTCCTAATAAATATAAAATGAACAATATATTCATTTGATCAACAGCATCTTCTGATACATAGAATGGTTTACCAACCAATCCATAACGTAATGTGTTTTGTTGAATTATTTAACTGGACAAAATCCTAAATCAAACTCATTGAAACGAGACATCAATAATTCATTTAATTGTTGAAATGAATTATTACCATTTGGTCATTTAATAAAATTATATTTTCAATTTCGGCAAGAGAGCTATTATCTGTTTAGCAGTGTATTAGTTATGAAATATTTTGATTCGTTCTATTTTTATGCTTTGGTTACAAGAATATCTTTTTATTTATACACCAACCAAATCAGTTTCAAGGCATCCTTTTGAAGTCCACTAAAACGGGTTTCGGATATGAATCTGTTGAAATAAATTGAGTTGTCAGAAACTGCGTGCGTTGCGTTTTCAGGTGCATTAAGGTTCCAATTATTTATTCTGTGTTAATGCATGTGTACCAGCACGCCTTGTACTGGATTCCTTTCGACATTTTAGTGTTGTTATGTTCATCGTTAATTAAATCCAGCATTGTGTTACTGGATAATGGTAGCTTTTGCCCTGCAGTGGGAGAAGTAAAATAACAAAATAAAACAGTAGTTGTTAGGCAATGTTTATGAAAATTCTAGATTAGGCAAACTTGGGTTGCGTTTCGTAATTGTAGAATTGTTTTGATTATATTTTTCAAATTAATTCCAAGATAAACTATTATTTATAACTAAGTACAATAAAATATAAAAATTAAGATCTCTTTTTGTTAAAAACATCAGAACATATAGTATTTATTTTCTTATATATATTCCTAATTACTAAATAAATGGAGACGCTTGGCCCATATGCGTCATGACATGAAATAAAGTTAAATGGGAAGCAAGCTAAGCCAGAGGGCTGGACAAGGAAACTTTATGTAAAATTACTTGTAAGGAAATTTTGCAATTTGACTTACAAAACTGCACAACGCAGCTTGAATACGTATTAGTTTGTGTTCTACGGTCATCGTAAACGAAACTTGATAGATTTACGAAAACGACTTTATGCAGACTTATTTTTATCAAAAGCGACGGAAAAAATGTATTATTCTATGTACCTACACTCCCAATCCAAATGTTTATATATTGTTGTAGGCATAGGACTAGGAATCCTTAAAAATAGAATTGGATAGGCTCCAGTGATGATACCAAGGTACTTCCAGACGTCTGGCGAGCCCTGAAGGGGCTATCGACTACGCTACCTCCTCCTTAACTAGCCATTTTCTACACCAGAGTATGAACCTGTTGCTATAGGATAATGATCTTATGCCGATACGAAGATGAAAAAGAAGTAATTGCGTTTGTAACGTACTAACCATAGCTGAAGAAGAGCTGGTGGAACTGCGTGGCGAACGAAGTAAAGAGGCACCCGAGGGCCGCGACGAGGCCGCCCACCACAGCTGTGACGCGCGTCGACTTGCGCACGCACAGTGCCACCGTCACCGGCGACAGCGCGAGCGACACCCCCGCCGACAGCGCACCCAGGCATCCTGCAAAATAACAAGAGAATATTCAATATTTTTTAAGTATACGGAGTATGGAACCATTTTTAGTAGATACACACATAGACCAGAAACGTAAATTAAAATATTTCTCTCTCACAATTCCCTTTATACTTCGTCTGAGTCTGGTTAATTGTGTATTGAGAAGCATGCTGGTAAACTGTAAACGATACTGGATTTAGCCGTCTTTTATCGTTCTTAAGAAAATAAGTGACCTAAATCCCAATAAACAACCTGAAATAGACTATAGAAATAATTTTCGAAAATATTTATAAAAATGGATGTAGATAGCTAGATAGACTCATCATTTTCGAGAAAACATTATTGAAAGAAATCTCAATTCAAAGCTTTGAATCAAAGTATACGTTTTCATGATTTTCTCTACAAACACAATAGTCAAACTTTAGTGCTTAAGCTGTCTACGCCACGTTTTTGCTTACCACGTAGCGGGCGGCTACAAAAAGCTCGTGATGTTTATTGTTATCCGCCGACGGCGTCGTAAAGATTCGCGTGCAGGCATTCCGTCTGCCTTCTACGGACGTGTGGCTGCGGCAGGGCTGTCACGTCAAACCAGACGGATTCGCGATTTATATCAAAAATATTTATGACCACACCTTTTGCGTTAAGCGACAGATTCAATAATTTGACATCACTTTACAACAGTCTTTCGTCTGCGTTATGCATGAAGTACATCCAAATAAATGTTTGTTTCGGGTTCATGAATTATCCAACTCTGTGATTTATTTGGTTGCTGAAATGAATTTCGTGCTGCTGCTCTTTTGATATGTGTAAGATGATTTGCTTGAAAGCCAAGTCAAGCTAGTTGGCACTTTACGTGGTTTAATTTAGTCGGTGGGATGGCCATTTTTTATTTCAACGATCAGCAAATCGGGCCAAATCTTAGGAATTAAATAATAATAATTTATTGACTCAAAAGCCAAACAGTCCAAAGTATTTAAATGTGCTACATTGCCGCATTCACAAGACTAGTAGTAGAGCATCTGCAGCCGAACTAGGTGATAACCTGTTTTTCAGCTTGCAGCCACAAAAAGTTATAATACAGTATATTTAGGTTTAACTAGAACAATTTCCGAATAGTTCTTTAATTACTATAGCCACAAAAAGGACTACATTGTGACGCATATTGACAACCCTAAGCATTGCTACGACAATGGCTACACTTTATATGAAACTTGACACGTTAGTTAAATGGAAATTATTAACATAAAAGGCCTTTTATTATTTAAATAGTCGATTAAGCTGAATGATTGTCGGTCAGAGAGATTCATTATCGAGCTTGGCAGCCATCTGCTATAATATATTTTTAAAGTCATAAGTGGGAAAGTATGAATGAGTTGGTGCATTCGATTTAAATCGATTCAAACAGGTAATACTCGTATTGAATCAAAACATTTTGAACATGAACTTCTTGTTCTTCATATCAGCATCAGTTACTCTACTGATGCCGTAGTGCACATGAACTTAGCTAACATAATTGTATTATGAAACAAAAGTTTTCAACGGCAGTACAGTAATAGTGCATGCTATGTCGTCAACGTTAGCGTTGGGCCCCACCTTATTTATGATGGGAATTCAATAAATATGATTAGAGCTAAGATCGAAGGCCATATCAGTATTTATTTTAGAAAACGAATAAAATATATGAATTATTGTAAGGGATCTTGTGAATCTCACTCCCAGATTACTATTCAGACGCGAGACGTAGATAATGCGGTGTGATTGAATCTATGATTTACATAAACAAACTCATGAAATATAGATTTGATTAAAATAAATTGAACTATAAGTAGAAACAAACTTCTTTATACATAATACACATAACATCACGCCTGTATTCCCCGAAGGGGTAGGCAGAGGTGAACATGTAGTACACCCACATTTCGCCAGTTATGTTGTAAGTCCCAATGTAATAGGGGGCGAGCCTATTGCCATCAACCGGGCACAAATCCAGACTCCGTGCTGCTACTGAGAATTACCTAATGGAAAACTCAGTAACACTTTGCCCGACCCGGGATTTGAACCCAGGACCTCTTGCTCAGCAGTCGCGCTTAGCGACCACTAGACCAACGAGAGCAGTTATACATAATATTCGTACAATTAATGTGTACAATATAAATTATAATTATCTTACCTACCTAAAATATAAAACTTAGATACATGATTCGATGACGATGTAAAACTTTATTACGCTTACACTTAGAATTCTTGGTGTAAAGATTTCAATTCATGCAATTCAATATCGTATGTACGAGTCGACACTTTGTTGAATAGACTTATTCAGAACTTTGTGCCCTCTGCTCCTACCACGTCACGAAGTCTGTTTCTGATCAAGTTTACAACATTTTACTCTGGTTGAACATCGTTACATTTTTCAGTACTCTCGAAGTTTCAAATACGAGAAACCTATAGTAATTGTTCAAATAACAGATTTTGCGGCAATAATTATCATTTTCAGTTCGTAAGTAAGCGATACTGACGTTTAGAAAATATTTGCCTCGAAAGTGAAATTGTTTAGGTAGACAACCGACTCTCTTTTGAACAATTTAAATCAATTTATGTAATCAATTTCGGCAAGATAGTAGTAGCTAGTAAAGTCAGATTGTCTCCAAAGTACGTACAATGCAATGCTATCAAGTGAAACCTTAGAGCTATTCTAGTGAAATAATACAAACGTTGAGTGTACACTTGTAAAGTAGTGATTTTGTGCGGGCTTTGTCTTATGTCTAACAAAGATACCTACTGAAAACTTTACGGACGACCAAGACGTTTTGTGAAGTTCGTCGACATGTTAACAAGGAGCCGTCACCCATCGGCCACACATCTGACGAATAAATCTACGAGACGTTGTTTAGTCTAGGTCTTCGGATTGATGAGCGATTCGTGATTCTCATCTGTCGCTTTGTTTCAAACTTTGGTGTTGTTTTCGTTGCTCATGTGTAAGTAAATGGCTTCCAATCTCAGTAAGATCTGTTTAAAAAACTGTCGCCAAGTATGGGTAAAAGAAAAATAAGGCACTTGAGTTTCCATTCAAAATTTATTTCAGTTGGTTCTATCTCTTTTGTAAGAAACGGAGTTGGTTTTGTTAAAAATGAAACTTTATCTAAAAGGGGAGCTGTAAAGGCAAAATATAACGCTATAAATAAGAGCTGGGCTTATTCTTTCAGTCGACAACAAATGCACTGAAACATATAAAGTAAGATTTTGGTAGCTCGTCTCAATCTAATCGAAATAAAAGAAATTGTGCTGTCGCATCGTCTTGTAAATAACTGGCACATTGTCTGTTTTTAACTTATTTCGACTCATATCGGACACTATCAGCTAATATGTGATGGCACATCCAATAAAATGAAATCGAAAAAGTATCTCAATTACATACTTCTATAATATTTTCTTTTGCCACTTAAGTTTTTCGTTGGCTGCGATTTGCACGAAACAATTAATGACGTACTAAGTTTATTTTGTTGTCAGGGATTTTATGTGAGATTGTTTGTAAGAGTAGAATATATGTACTTATAGTTTTATTTAACTTTTATTAGAAGCTACAGCAGTTGACAGCAATGTGAGAGCCTGTGACTTTATGATAGTACACACGTGCCGGCTGCCATCTGCCTGCATTTTACGGACAGTTTAATATTTGCCGTCTCTAAAGTTACGGCTAGAACTAACATTGTGAATCTCGGGTGTACTTTTATATTTTGATGGCTCACTGTTTATTGACATAGCAAACCTGTAAACACCGATTTGTTTCCTAAATGCAGGCAAATGATTTTATTAGGGTTGGTGAGCAAAGTCTTTTGATATAAGGCTTACAATGGATTAGTATAAAACAAATAGCGGCCAGTAAAATAATCTTAGGTATTTAGATCTATAAATTAACTTCTCTTTTTTATAAAGGTAGATAGGCCCCTTCCTGGTAGGTACTTAATGTTAGAAATGAGCCATTTTTAAATAATGATGAAGCCAAACTCTTTAACGTAAAGACCTAAATAGAACATTTTTGAAAGTTAAATTTATTTCTCCATCCTAGCCAGCCATACATTTGGACTGGACATAGTCGGGCAGCTTGTTAAGTTTACAACAACAAAATAAACACAAATGCAAAAACTTTTACGACGCTACAATAAAATTATACAAAGTAGGTAATTATATAATAAAAGTCTGAAACTTAGCGCTCTTTCACAGACGTAACTATATTTTTATTTCCTTTAGTTGCAGTAATAATCATTTAATTATTTATTTATACTTGCGAAAAAATAAAAAATATTTTTAGAGTTGTTTTATATTGTGCATAATAAATACATTAGGCCTAAAGGTCATAAGTTTTGGGGTTTATTTGAATTAAGTAATGTTGTACAAGGGCGGACTCATAGCCAAAGGCATGCTTTACTAGTGTAAATCGATCTTACGGTGATAAAGGGACAAACCGAGCCAGGGGTTTAAATCATATCCTAGCAAATTACATTAAAATAAATTTTTAGGATAAATAAATGTCTAATTTAAGCGCAATTACTACTTACTATTTCCTTAAAAATGGCCGTATTTATTTGTTAGTGATACCTATTGCGACTTTAAGACGCATTTATCCTTATTGCCGTAGTAAGGCAGTTGGGCGTAATAAGATAACAAATAAGTAAAGTTTCGTAATACAACTATTAGTAGGATCGTGTTGTGACCTGAAGATGACTTTGCGTTACCTTTTGTATGTTATCGGCCTAATAAATTATGAACTACTGACAAACATTGAAGTTTTGTTTTTCAAAGTTTTGAATACAATTTGAATAAAACTAGAAGCAACATGAATACATCTTGTAAACAATATTTTTATATGAGTCGTAGTAGATTAGTTAGTTCTGCCAGCGTATAAAAATACCATTCATTTTATGTTTTGATTCACTCTTTAACTTACTAAATTGGAATTCGAGAGAATTATACCTACGTATCTCTACGTGCAAAATATGCAATAATTTATTAATTACATTACTGTATACTTCATCATCATCATCATCAGCCTGAAACCGTCCACTGTTGAACGAAGGCCTCCCCCTTTTAGAAGGGGGGAAGTTGCCATAATCCCCACGCTTGGCAAGCGGCTTGGGGATCGCAGTGTTGGTGGTCATGTCACAGAAGACGCTGCTGCCCATCTTCTGGATTTTCCCTTAGTCGCCTCTTACGACACCCACGGGAGGAAAGGGGGTGGTCAATTCTAGGCCGGATACCACACGGCCATGTGCACTGTATACTTACAAAAACATTATTAACTTATATTTTCGTTAAAATATTCTATTATGTAAACATTGCTAATCAGAATTGCTCGCAATAAATTACGCTAAACTTGTAATAAATCTAGCGACAGGCAATCAAAAAAATTATGTCAGCAAAAAATGTGGAAATTATAATCGCTCGTCACCGTCAAAGCTTCACACGTTTTATCGTAGTGCCTGACAACCGGCTGAAACATATTAAACATCCTTTAGGATGATAAATGTACGATGAGGTCGCACACACGTATTCGGCTGTCAGGCGCTTCGCCTCGATCCTAATAAACGATTGCCAATGATTGACATTCAGGGCGCCCACCCTACAGTATCAGTTCTCAGATATGCTGAAAAATCATTTTTCGGTGTTGCCTGTTTGCGGATTATACCTACCTAAGTCGCGTAAGGTTTTTCAGAATAGCTCTACATTTTTGTATAGATTGGATTTAATCTTAGATTTCGATAGCGTTCGTAAAAGGTTCTTGTTTACGTCGCATTATATTTCTATACAGCGCTAATTGGAGAATATGTCGAGACTAATAACCTTATACGGATAACACTTTTTTACATCATCACTTATAAACTTGCCTAGAATTTCAACCATACTTTTTTGAGTCCATTCAATTAAAATGTTTGTTCTAATTGTTATTAACAATTGTACATTTTAATCATGGTTATAAATGATAGAAAGCTAGCTGTCTCTAATTTGTATACTACAAGTTTTAAAGCTGAAAGTTGTTATTTACAAAGATAATAAAAATACTCATGTTGCACATTTACTAATGTAAGCATGAATATAGAGCAACAACGATGTTTCAACACGAATTTATAGAGAAACACCACAATGTGTACCATCTGCTCCGATAGAAAGACAACTAACAACTCCATCTCATCGGTAATCGGTTCTTGACGATCACGCACGCACATTATCTGTATTTATCGACTATTATTTTTACGACACACTTATGTTACTAAGAAGCTCCTTATACGGGAAATGGTAATGTTACTATCTCGTTCCTTTAAAGGCTCGGTAACATCATATAGCAATACGTTTTCTTCGGCTCTTAGCTTTTGATTGAATTTGGATAAAATATAAGCAATCAATGATGTAGTCCCCTCCTAAGGGGGAGGCCTTTGTTCAACAGTGGACGTCTTCCGGCTGATGATGATGATGAATTAATAGTGTATTATATAAATAGACTTTCTATTTTTTTGTCAGTTACCATTTCAATTATCTTCTGATGTTTTAACTAAGTATGTATGGATTTACCTATGCAGGGTTCAGATAAGTGTATGAATAAAAAAAAGAAGTAACCAATATACAATTGCATAATCAGTAATATTTCTTAGTATGGGTATTATTATATTTTAATCAAAAAAGACAAAGGTTATAGGCATGAGTTAACACATTCCGCATTTACTTTACCAATTTAACATGAAGACAAAGCAAAGAGCAAGAACCTTTTTAAATATTTGCGCTTTGAATGAAAGTGTAAAAGTAACTTCGTGTTATGTATGAGAAAAGTGAACCTCTATGTCCTAGACTGTGTATGATGCATTCATTCTGCGAAGATCGCAAATTTTCTGCATGACTGAAGTCTCCTAAAGAAAGTTCGACTGTTTTTGATTTTATATAAATCCACTACTACACTTCTCACAAAACTTCATTAGGTGAATTTGCTCGTATTATCGTATAAACTGAATTAGAAAACGTGTCACATCTGCATTTTTATATTCTATGTAACAAGGTTCAATCTCTTTGTGACAGCACCTTGTTATGGGTACCTTGCAGATGACAAATAACTATAACAAAGCCAATGCTTATGAAAAATGTTGTCATTTCTCTCCCAAGTAAAGTGATCTGCGTGTTGTCAAAGTTTGAGAGGCCTCGACATTCACTCGAGTGTATTTACATGCGTAGAGAAAAATATTTGAACGTGGGAAATGGTAAAGGCCTACGAACGAGAGCATTGAACTATGCTGTGTCAATTGGTTGTAATCACTGCTGACATTCGAACAAGTATCATTCCAACTTTCCTACTCTGATTTGAAACTTTTTAATAGTATAAATACGCCTTAGATGTCTCGGATACTTTCCGTATGCAAACTTATCTTCGCTTAACGAGCTTAACGTTCTGTCATACATTTTATGAATTGGCGGCTAACAAATTAATACGTTAAAGTATCTTAATGATGATCATAGGATATAGAAACAATATTAAGTAAGGTTGTCAATTTCTCGATCTGAGTAACTATTATTTAATTAAACAATGTTATTTACTTATTTTTATACACTTTTAAGAAGTATAGAATAGCACTTTATGGGGATATGATAAAAGGAAAAACGATCGGCCTATTTATTTTTTGCCAAAGCCGTCGTTACCACTTTGACCTTCGTAATAGTTCATTGTTTCTGAAATATGTCTCTTCACAATGATTTATTGGGTATGTGATTTATCGATGTAAAAGGTTCAAGTGGACGTTTTTTTATTTGGGTTGATCATAACACCTGGTTAAATTATTTTATGTGCGCATAGTTGCAACATATCAATAATGTGTTTTTAAAATAAAAGATCTTACGACATCGTTGACTTTTTAAGATTGTAATTTCTATGTTTAAACATAGAAAATCTTATAACCTTGAGTTATTTTTATTCTCTCAGGCAATTGAACTGTAAGTGTATTCCAGCTGATTTATTACACAATTAACGAGCTATCTTTTCTAATTTGTTTCTAGTTCTGTTTAGTTTTTTATGTTTCTAGTTCTGTTTGGTATGTACGTAGTTGTAAATGTTGATGTCCATATGACCAGATCGTACTGGGCAGGCAGCTTGTTCCAGAACCTGTGGATTTTGGTATTAAGATTAAGCCCAAGTCAAAGATCAGGGAGGTGTTTGATACAACCAATGTTATACCTGCTTGCATGCGGGTCTCCGGACCAAAACGTCTGACGGTCTCGACTGCGAGGACAGCTGCGGCTTGATGCAGGCCGTGCGCCAGGATTTGCGCAAGAGTTGCGGCCGCGGCCACGCCCCACCCCCAGCCCCCCTCCGGGTAGTAATGCCGGGTGAGAGTCAGCAGCTGGCGCGGGTCGAGCTTGGTCTGTCTCGTGGGCACACCGCCGCTCGCCGCCTCTAGCACCAGCGGTAACGACCGCGTGCGCAGCAGCGGCGCGCCGCCCGACGACCATGACTCTTCCATCAATGCGCGAGCGCATCATGCGCCGCACGCATTACCGCCGCTCCGCACTGACACCTTCGCGCTCTCTCATGTCCGTTCACACATTACTTTTCGACACTTTTGTATTTAAAGATGGATGTATTTTTATTATTTTACTAAACAATACCTACGTTAATCATTTATTATATTAGTACGTTCCTACCTAGTGCCTATGATATGTCTGGAGGATCACTATTTTGTGGAGATATGAGATTTTGAATGTTATATTTATGAGTTTAGATGCTGCTTGCGATTTGATGTGTAGGTTTAGTTTTGTCTGAAACTCTCATAAAATAAATCATTGAAGAAGATGCTATAAAAGTCGCCGGGATGAAAAGTAGCCTATCGCATCGAATGCTGAAATATGTATGTCGGTAGCGTGTTGTATGTAGAGGAATAGTTTCAGATACAATCGTCGTCAGGAGCGTCTGTCTGGCTAGACTAACATAAATCTTCTCTAAATCGAGCATCAGTGCTCTGAACACACTAAATCTTTACCGACTATCCCCCGTATTAGTGAGATTATTCATACTATAACTCAATTGAAGGCTACCACTAACTAAAATACTGTGTTGTGAAAAGTCGTCTAGCGATGTTTTAAGAGTAACGCCCATTCAATGCTCATGACGATTTTTATTTTCACATAAATAAAATGCGACTTGGTCAGCTTCATATCAAATATTTTGCTGACAATTTACGAGCGCTGTATCGTACGAATCAACCGAATACATAAAAGTTTAAACGATATGTTAACAGCTAAGGGTGTACGAATCAGTTGCGTACAATTTACAGTCCTGATCACGTAATATATTTAAACTAAAGCAGAAACGTCCTTATCAGAACCGTCCACAAGGTTTAATTGAAAAATCTATTTACAAATGAGAAAAGTCAATAATAATTATGTAAAATAATAATTGATGTATGACGTTAACGAAAACCTTAATTAAATGGACACTCGTTTTGAATTGAATATAATATTGTTTGTGCCAATTGTTTCCATTAATGGAATCTGTTAATTTTGATGTTTCGATGAATAAATTTACTGCTGTGATATAGCAGACTAGAACTATCTTCTATGTGTTTTATTGCATGTGCACTTTACCAACAGTTTTTAAATAAAATAGAGCTTTTTCTAAGTTGGATTCTTTGTTGGTTTGCACGACATAGATTACGACCGCAAAATAAACACTCGCGATATAATTAAATGCGTGTTCGTCATTCCGGAATGCCCTTTAAGTATACATGGGGCAATTAATACATTTATGAAGATGATGATCATTAAGTTGCCAAAAATCATTTTGATTTATGTCTGCGCCTCGATGAGAAAATTGACCCACTGTTTTTATATCATAATTATGGCGCACACTTGTTGTAAGGCTGTTTGGCGTATCTTTCTTATTTAATTCCTACAAACGAGTCGCTAATCAATCTTTGGTATAATCAGTAGTTGACAGCGATAATAAAAGTCAGTTCGATCAATGGAAGACAAACACGCCTATTGTGTGGCTTATTTATTACACACTAAATAAACCACGAAGATAATGTTCTGTGTAATAACATGACATGTTACAGTTTTTGTCGATTAAATGGTGTGGAAGCTATGAAAACATAGTTGATAGGCCTAGGCTGCGACCAAGATTCCCACCACCGCACCGGTACGGATTAGATAAGGTTGTTTGTTCTTCGTAATTTATTGCCAAACATTACGGAGACATAGCGAAACTAAGTATTTGTTCCTACACCGTTGTTTTTGATCATTTGCTTGATGTTTTGGAACACTTATTCTGAGATATGAGTGTCAGATACTCTTATTTTTCGCGGCGCGCGCCATGTAGAGCTGAAGTCCCGCAGAGCAACGAATTCCACAGATACCAGTGTTGGGTGTCTGTGTGACACTGACCTATTGATATATTACATATAGATGACAAGTAATGTATATAGGAATTCGGATAAACAAGCTCGTAAAACAAGATCTCGTTATATTTCCTGACGAGGGTGCGACTGTTTCGTACAGAAGACCTTCAGGCCCTTAATGTTTCCTTTAGCTTTTTTGTACTGTACCATGATGACTACATGTTTTTAATTTCACGCTTCCGATTCTGTAAATGATTACATAGTTACGTTACGATATATCTAATATTAAACGAGGAATATTATATTTACCTGTGAAAGTGAAACATAATAAATAACTGCAAAAATATTTTTACTATTTTGTCACGATCGATTCCAAGCTGATTTAACAAATCTGAATATGGGTACTACCTAGTATCTATACCAGCTTCACTATCTGCAATGACACTAATTTATTGTATATATTATATATAATTGTATAAATGTTGGTAGTTTATAGCAGACAAGCCTCGTTGTTCGCATTTAATGAAGTGATGGCCCATCTGGGGTTTGCATAATTGTATTGGTTGCTGTCCGACATACTACACAGCTTCCTATGTAGTATGTATCACCACAAACAACAGCAATATAATGGGCCAACTTTCCTTTTTTGTTCCCATTAGAAAATCGTTTTAATTGCGTGATAATTTTTCCCAACTGTCATGAAATTGGTACGGTTTTTAAATAAATTCTCAATAAAATTTCCATGATAAATCTTCAGGGACAGCTTTATCAGCAGGCATCCGACTGAGACGCATAATAAATTAGAAAGAATTTTAAATCCCGTTTATGCAGATTGATCAGAGGGTTTATCAGTCGACAAATAAGATAAATTGAAATGCAATAAAGCTTTTTTAAATTAAACTTTCTGTAATACAGTAGGATTTGAAGCCAAAAATCTCAAGCATTCATTATTTATTTGCAATGGAAATTGTTTGAGTAAACAAATAATTAAACTTTGTATAAATATTTCATGTAACGTTTTATCTAAACAAACGAAATGTATCATAATATTTTGATATTGCAACAGATGAAATCTGAATAACTTTTTGAAATGGAAGCAATTGTGAAATTTTTGGCCTTTAAGCGGATATCAGTTATGAAACCTGGGACAGTTTAAAAAGCTTTTTATGAGCACTAACAACACTTCACTTGTTATTGATTACTCCCTGTTTCGTTACGGGCCCTTATTAAGCGATCTGTCCAGACATTTCCAGTGCCGCTTTTTCGTTTTGGAATTTAAAATTTAATTTTTATAAGAACTGGTTTTTAATTTAATCAATTTTAGTACCTACCTACATCGTAGCATCTTTATTTAATAATCACCTCGTAAAATTACATGCAAGAATAATAGCTGTGCTGAACTGAAATATTATCTTACAAACAAAACTTGACGCGTATAATTCATGACAAAATTATTATGCAATATTGGATTTTGCTTTAATTTAATTTTAAGATTATTCATCTCCCCTGTAATCTGCGTAACGTTAATTATGAAGATGGTGCGTTTATAAATAATAAACAGGCCATTAATGTCTCATGGTGTGATTGTTACAAATCTGTACCTCGTCCTAACGACGTATAAATGAACTATTTAGTTAATTAACGCCACTATTCGAGCGCGCATAAATGTCACTTTTACATCCACATAATTCTTTCCGAACCATTTCAGACTTATAAAATATATTTGGAACAAAAGAAGGGAAGCTTGGTTTTCATTAATACAAAGTAGATGATTTATGTCGTGCTCGTTTGTATGTTATTAATTTATGAAAATGAAAACGTGGAATATAACAAGCCGAAAATTAACTGTGACCAAGCATTTTAAAATTAGACGCATTTTATAAAATAAATTTAAACTAGACCATGCCTTTTGAAGAAATCAATGTAAACAATTACAAACGGTTACACATTCGATCGTCATTTAATCGAGGTGAATAAAGGTTTCCATAGATTTAAACTTCAAAGCTTTCCGCTGCAGTATCGAAACAGTGAAATCAAAGCAAAGACTTGAGCAATAAGTAGACAGAATCGTGTGGGCAGCGTATCTTTACGTACCGAGAAAGGACGATTTATGACGTCTACCTACTCAAGTAGATGTACAGCTTCATATCAAGCTGTGATGAAAGATAAAATAAATTAAACGCTGCTACAAACCGTTTAGTGTATGTTTGGGAATACAATGTTTATTACAGACGTTTTTAGGGTAACATGATGAGGTACTCGTACTTAATAAACAATTAGTTCTTTGAGTAGGTGATGGTTGGATATCATTTTTGTTGATATTATAATGACATCGTATCAGCTGTTAGTTGACTAATTTATTTATATCAAGACATGCCCGAATGCCCATGCATCGAATTAATCACACATTCATAAAACAGGTATCAGTAGGAGCTTCACTGTCTTCAGTTAATTACCTAATCCTACGAGTACGAGTAAAGTTGTATTGCGAACAATCTTTGATAAACTTTACTGCCACATAAATGTAGAATTATCTATTGCAGTGTTTGTCTCAAACTTTAGCGGGTTTCAGGAGACTAGCCTATTGGGGCTCGTTTATGTAGAGATTATTTGTACACATATATTATTTAGGTACTTATTTTATTTTTATTATTTTGTATAACGTTCGTTCCTTCCGTAGAAGAGATTATTGCTGTGTAGTTGGTCAGTAATTATAGACTGGTATTTTATTTACTAAACATCCTTTAATAATTATACATTCAAAGTAAAACCATAACTCTACCGAATTACAACGTGTAGAGGATAAAGTAAATAGAAAACTATCCCGAATCGATTTGTGCAAACCTTTGGTACGAATTCTTTATCGTAAGGTAGGTAGATGTATGGACGAAAGGACAAATAAAATTGTGGTCGACGCTTGTTTTGTTCCATGTTGGTGACAGCATGAATATGAATGTTGATAGAGTTAGCGAGACATGTGTCACGCGAGGGGAGCTGATTGCGAACGACAGGAATTGTGCAGAGATACTGGGAGTAACACATGCAACTAGGTCAGCCATGTCATTTGATACGGCACTCCATAGGGTTAGTATCCACTTAATTGTTACTTAGAGGTGTTCAATGTTGCTGTGTTTTGGCATTTTTGGAACAGGACCAGGTGTAAGGGGATCGTAGCGAATGGGAATCCGTGGTATCTGCTTTAAACCTCTAGGAATAAAGCTGTGTTTATGTATGTCTCTCTAAACTCAGTCAATATGACTAGTCTTTACGAGATATCAGCCTTACCAAAAAAATCAAGTAGGTTGTCAAAAACATGGTGTGCGCCGGACGTACTAGGGTATCATCACTCGTGGAGGTAAGGAATAAAAAATGAATTAGTAAGGAAATGAGGATGCATCCTGCTACATTATGACTGCAATCGATTTTATACATACTGGAAAAAGATTTCACACTTTAAATTGGGAATCTGTAGGTTAGTAAGTACTTTTTGGTAGAAAATAAATATTCACATTTTTTATAGGCATTTAAGAGTTTGAATTAATGTTGTGTTGTATCGCTATGTTATAATAAACCACATAATTATGCTTATTTTAATAATTAATTAATAATTAGTTTAACACTTCTTCGCGCGCTCGTGCGATCTGTGAGTACTCGCGGACAAGTTTTAAAACAATCCTCATGACTCCATCAATCACAAAGCTCTTAAACGTCCAAACTTTGACGCTGCTACATTATTCACCTTCTAGACATACGATTAATGCTATGTTATTACCAGCATTGTGCGACCAAATTCAGCTATACGTTATTTTCGAAACGTTACGCGTATTTATTACGACTTCATAATCTGCCTGATAAAATTGCACATTCGGACAATTTATTTGGCGAAAGCTAGCCGTTAAAGGAAGGCCGGGTCTCGCCTGGCGACGTCCTACGGTGCAAGACAACCAGGGATGATCAAATCATACATATTTTATTATCATGTTTTTGTGTCAATGCGACGACGAACAACGATTCGTGGGATACGATTATAAAAATATCGTAAATAATTGCGACATTGTCATCGATACTTTTATAAGATAAGAAAATCCTTCGGAAATCAGACTCGTCTCCCTGGCAGAAATAATAAACGTATAAACTGCAAACATACATAAAACGCGAGAAATTGGGCGAGATATAGTGAAGTTCAAAATTATGGCTCGGTAGTAAAGTTTTAGTCGCAACTAAGACTACGATATATCTGTCAGTTAGTGATTGGTTCAACGACTGTATCATTTAACATTATTTACTTTTATATCAGGCTATCGATCACAACCAAAGACATGTTACGGTACATCACAACGAGAGCAAAAAGCGATGGAATAAGTCGCAACTACAATGGAACATTTATAACATACCACTACGATCATCGTTATTAGTGTTTCTTTATCGCTTTGAAGGCGTCTATCGACAGTATATCACGTAGGTACTGTGGACGGAACTGGATTGTAAACCAACGAACAATACCCTACATAGCCTGACTGAGCGCTTTTTTGCAAAGATTTCTATGAAATTGGTCTTAACAAAAATAAATCCATGTTGTAATGTAGTAAGTACCTACTTGTTGGCAGACACAGTGACAAAAATTTATAATCAAAACACTGATCTTGGAAATTTCTATAGGAATAATAAAATGTGTTCTCTCAGCTGCTTTCTTGAAAGGGCTAGGCGCAGGTGTACTGTAGGTCATAAACCAGTACTATGCCAAAGACGGTTCCCATAAAATAAGGAATGAGCACATCGTCATCTACCGGGCCTGTCTAAAGGCAATATAGGTTTGCAGGGCCTGAGAATCGCCATCGACGCACTTCTGTAACTAGAGTTTACTAGACGAATAAATCGGTTTCTCTTACCGTTGTTATTTCTGGAAATGGAAAAGAAAAGGACAAATATTTTTGGTATTCGGATTCCTTTCGAAATGGCGTCGTCGGCATCCACAACAAATTAAGCAAAGGTTTAGTTTAAAAGCTGCACATGAATAGCAAGATTAAATCAATCAAGTAGGTAAGTGGTTTGGATTTGAAATTAGTGTCATTCTATTATGGACATAATCTTCATCGGCGAATTTTTGGGGGAAAGCAATCACTAAGTACTAGTTTGTTTAGGGCAAGAGCACCGCTAGGTACATACTATTTTCTGGCAAATAGGCGTCATGGTGTGTTATCTGTTAAATATACGTTCCAATATTGCAACAAACGGCCAAATTGCTTCAAATGGCAACCACCTAAAAGTTACAACGGTCGACTATGTACGCTTTTTACTGAGTAATTTTCAAGCTAACACAAAGTTGACTGAAACGTAGTGGCGAAGTACCGAATCGAAATTATTGGGGACGTTTGGCCAGGACCCAAAGTCGGGGCAATACGTGATCGGAAATATTCAGAATTGCCTATTCATGACTATCGCGCATATGGAAAACTTTTGCAGTGTCGCGCTGAAGTTCACGAAAAGTAATCGGGACTTTCCGAGACACAGTGTTTTCGTGGAAGGGACCGAATAAACTCCGAATGTTATGAAAATAATAAGACTCAACAGAAACTAAAGCTACGTAGCACATAGCGGGACAAACTTGTAAGACTGACTCTAACATTATACAGCATTGGATGCATAGTTGTTTACAAAACGTACACGCCCTAAACTGCAGTACTGTAGAAAGCAGCTATTTTTAAATAAAATATATGCCCAGTATGAAGCACTACATCTTGTACTTTCAACTACTTTTTAATAAATATAATAGTGTCATAAATAACGATAAGTAATAATTAACCAGCGCTTAATAATTATAGATACGAATCACCAATTATAGAAACCGATCATGTTAAAAAAATTATTTATGATCATTGTAAGACTAATTGTATTTAGATCTCATTGAATGTAATTGAGGATCTACAAAAACTGTAATTATAACAAAAATATGTAGGTATGTATCCGGTGTTAACTAAGTTATCGTACTTATGTTTATGATTCAATTAAATTACAGCGGCCTTCCTAGAGTATTGAGTCAAATAAATCAGTCTTTAGAGTGGTCGGGCTTTAATTGTAATTTATAAATGAAGTAAATACTATTAATAAGGTCTTACATCGACTGTGTATCATTAAGTCGATGGCCAATATTTTTGGGTTGAGGAAGTTATTGGAAGCTTGTTTAGAGGTGACTAATTACGTAAAACCCCTTTGTAGTGGCCGGAGGGCTCCAAACTTCGTCTACTAATTATGTTCTCCTGAACACTCAGTCCTAAGACGTCACGACTATCTTTCATCTCTGTGTTCTGCTTTCGACTTTTACTCTACTGTGTTTTGTTTTATTTTTATTCAAATCTCCGATTTCGTAATGTTACGTAGTAAACAAGACAAGTTTGTCTTTTAAACATGTAAATAACGAAGTAAGTGCGCGTCATAATGATGAGAACGGAAATTAATTGACCTAGTAATATTTAATCAATGTTAAGTAACTAGAATATATACACATGCAAAACTAGTTTAAGCTTCGCTTTTAGATTTATGTATGGAACATTGAGGTAATGTACATTTATATTTGTACAAATATTGAACCGTAAAGTCGAAAAAGTATTTTTCAAAAACTTCCATTAAATTAACTTTCATACGTTTTTGTTTTTAAAGTTAAAGCAAGAAGTATAAATCTGTAATTCAGCATCAATAACGGAATACCATTAAAACTTGTATAATGTCACGTAAAACCGTCGCTCTTAATAGATGGATTCCTTGAAAATAATGGAAATGAGTTGTTTAGGAGGAAAAGTTTCCGCTTTACTGACACTACAAGCGGCAATAAAATTCTAAGGGAATCTAAGATGAAAACAGAAAAGGTTAAAGTTCACTCTTCAAGTCTGAAAGCAATCAATTAAATTAAAGTGAGTTCGGAAAAAGCGGACTAAGTTTCAGGAGTACCCAAAAAAGGTTAATTTTGATTTTGTCCCCTAGAGAGTAAGTAAGTACACAATTATTCTTGTTTGGTAGTTCAGGACTACGCTGAAGTAAACGTTTTATATACTTACAAATAAGGTTTGAATAAGTTATCATATATGATCGCTCTCCTTTCGTCGCTCGATAGAGGCGGACAAGATAATCTTTGCCAAATATTTGCCTTCATTGTAATTGAGCTTTATGATGTTACTCAATAGTATTTTGTTTTGAAACTATCAGTATCAACTATCCAGACCATTTAATCAATCTTCATAGAAAAAACAAACATGTAAAGCTTGTGAGAAATTCTCAATAAATTTATGTATTAATTATCAGTTATGACTCACAAGGTCCATAACAAAGTGAAATCATGTCTATGGCTTGTATTTATTGCTGCTCGTTTACGTTCAATTCAAGTTTGTTAGATTCCTAATTAGGCACGGTACTAATGTAGTTTATATCGATACTTTCGAAAATAAAAACATTTCAATGTAAGTGTGAGATGACAAAATAGGTGAAGTGAATGGTGAGCCTCCAGACGCAATAGGCACACACGTGCTCGATCGTGATTCTATCGGCGAGGCGGCACGACCGATCGCAGCCTAACGACCGGACCTCGGGCCACGGCCATATGTTGTTAACTTACACACCAACTAACAATATGACACTTTTCACTTTAGATTACCACTGGAGTACTTAGTCAACGAGGGAAATGGTCCAGGATCAGGAGGTTGGGTCGCCGAATACGTTCAAAAGTTGCGAGTAAGTTTGGCGGAACGTGTAAGTTCGTGCGGTGTTAGGTCAGGCACGCGGGCGATTGGTGGCGGCGGGAGCGAGCGCGCGACCGCAGCGCCTTGGTGTACAGCTTACACTGATTTTTTGTCGGAGGCATCGCCGCTGGCCCGCCGCCTGCTCCACATTCGACGACCGGTGTGATACGCGGTACAGTGCACCACTAGGGTTGGCACTTACACATATGTATGTACTGCATGCTCTAAAGATCGTTGAAGACATTAGGACGTCTTCGAAGACCGGAACGCTTGATGAAAAGTACTAAGAATAGGTCAAGTCATTCAGTAATCAGGAGTTTTTAGAAAAAAATCTTCTATGACTGCATGAACACGTAATTTTGGAACTTATTGCTGATTATAACATTATTATTCGCAGCGCTTAAATTGCGTACAGGTGTGAACCCTATCACAGATTCACAACTATTACGCGGCCGGGCGCGACTGCCACAATAACACTTGGCAACTTAGCAGTCCGCTAACTTCTGCCTGTAGTTGGATTACCTCGCTTACCTGCTACGTGTCCGACAATTACGTACTAATACAACGTACACACACTCGATATTCTCTCTTATTAGCTTCATTAATAAAGTAATTGGCGCTGTATATGGAGATTAGACGCTCTAACCGTTCCGTGTGGGCAAACTTGTGTGAGAGTAAAGAGCTTTTAAAGCAATCGAGCTTATTGATGTATATATGTTGACAATGCTTCCTATGTAGTTCTGGTGTACCTATAGGTAATAGGTATAAGGTATTCACTAGCGCGTTTATAGTGTCGTAAAGCTTGTTTATAGGCTTCTAAAAAGTGTTATAATTTGGAGAATCACCATTAGGTACTGTACTTACCACATAGTTATTGAATGACAGTAGGCTTATTATTTCTGAACGTTTTTTACTATATATTGCTATATTTATCGCGCAATTTAAATATAATAATAAATTTTAATTTTATTTGCTAATTTTTAATTTTATTACGAAATTTTCATAAAAAAATATATTTACCTTTACCGGAATGTCGAATTACCCCGTAGTTTAGCGTGCTTTAAATGCAATAAAAAATCGAATGACCTATTGAATGTTTATTTAAATTATAATTGTCTGATTTGCAAAAAAAACTGACCCAGCTATTATCTACTAGATAAATAATAGATGCGCCGCTGAAGGCGGGTCAGTGACAGAGTGAAAAAAATAAAATAAAATTACATGGCTCAGTTTTATGACCTATGGTACTGTAAAATCGTTTTTTAGATTAACAGTTTAAGGCGGAAAAATTAAGAAAAACAAGATCGCAAAATGTAACTTTATGATTAAACTAATTGTTACTTATTACAGCTAAGGTAAACTTTACGCATTCCTAACAATTATTTAAATTGATAATTAGCTAATGTGTATTGCATTTAACTTTAACGGCCAATTAAGTAGATGTAACATGGTGCAACTGTGCGATAGCCGTTGCTTTTTAAATAGTCCAATTAATACCGTTATTTTGTTAATTAACTAAATAGAAGTTTGGCCCGCCCCTTGACAATAGCGCTAAGTAATTTGGTATAAGCAAGTCGGCTAGGAGTGGTAATCCCAAAGGCGCACTTTCAAATTCATACAGTTTTCCAAACATTAACCTTAGGTATACAACAAGTGTTTAGCTTCTCTACTCATGTAATTCTGCAGCTGCACCCAAATATAAACTACCTAGTTATAAGGTGCTTTATATATTTAAGAACATCGCACATGGCACAACAAACAATTAAGTGTTCTGTCTATAATAAGAGGGCGCCGAAATACATACATTTATTCTTGTTTGTACACCATTTAATGTGATTCATATCGTGTCAAAATATAAATTAAAAAATCGATCGTCGTTAGTCATACGACTGAGAGTTATAATTAAGTTGCACGTTATAAAGTAGTCATTTCCGTCGTGAAATAAGATTAAGATAATTTAATTTTGAAAGTATTTATTTATAGTTTGTACCTACTGTGTAGGTATGCTTCAGATTCAAAGTTGCGTCCCAGCGGGGAAGCTCTGTAAATGCAAATCAATGATATTATTTTGTGTTTAGTTTGATGATTCTTGGAACGTGACATCTTGAAACGGATGAAGCAATCCCGGCGACCCGTCAAGAATGAGAAGAATATTTATACGTATAATTGAAATAATCGACCTATATTTTTCGTGATGGAGTAATGACGAGTTCCGAGTGTAAATACGTAGAGGTAGGTACTATATGCCCCGTAGGCACTCCTGCCCCTCAAAATGGGTCAATCCCCATGATTAGTCCCATGTATCTAGCCTATTGTCGGTAGGTATCTGATTACACATGGAGGGACTACACTATTGAAACGCAAACTAAATATAGCTAGGGTTGTTTCGTCGAAATGCAGATTACCCAAAGATTTTGTTTTCATTGGATAGCCAAACAAGTTGAAGCTTGTGACAATATGTCAAACAAACAGTTCGCTTACAAAAAGACTAATCGCTGAGTATTTTGTATCTGTCTCATGATTCATTCGTGTGTCGTAAAGTTCAAAGTCCGAAATATATCCAAAGAGTTATTTAGATTAATCAAATGTTCAGCGGATTTCATTGTGAATGCTCCGTATGCATAGTCACGTTCTTCACTTTAGTTTTCCGGGCTATGGATATCTAGATTTCTAAAGTTTCAACAGTTATATTTACACGCACATGAATCTTTGTTAAAATAATGTTTAACCTGCCAACATTTTAAAGTGAGTTTAACTGTAAATAGATCTATTTTAACTGCAAGCTCTACTAGTTTAATTGTGTAGTACAGTCAAAGTAAAAAACTTATAAAGTGGCGTTTAGTTTATATTACCCACCTGCATTAGTTCCAGAAAAAAAATACCACCTTATATCTGAACCACAATAAATAAATACTGCTAGTGAAATATTTCGTAGAAGTAAATATTAATTGTACGAGAAATCCCACGTCCATTAAAACATTAATTCCAAGGCATTTTTCCAAATATGACGAATAGTTTTAAAGTTTCTTGTCTTATAACAATGTGAATGAATAGGTATCACTGTGGAGATTCTTAAATCGGTATTTTTCAACAGACATACTTATGATTTAAGTTTACCACCCCTTTATCCCAAGGGGTTGTAAAACGAATTTATTTTTTAAGTCCCTGGAAAGTATTTTCCCTCAGTAGTAATAAAATAGTATCTACGATAATCAAAATGATATGCAATAAAACCTTTTTATATTAAAATGTTAACCAATTTTAAAATTTCTAAAATAAACAACACATACATAGACTTGCAAAGCTGCTATCGCGAGGGATTATATGTCGGTAATTAAAAAGTTCCTTTGTCTATCTCCTTTATCTCTTTTCTCAACAGATCTTCAACGAAATCTTATAAAAATAATATAATTAAAATCAAGTTGCAATTAATTTGTATTTATGGTAAATATTTACAGGTTTACAATTAAGTTTTGCTTTATAAGAGCGCTTGCGCAAGCTAGTGACAGATGATGTTTTATATATAAAACATGATGAAAAAGAATCATGTGACAGTCAAATAACATCCGGTTCTAACCGGACATTGGGTGCTATAAAAAAGGTTGTTCGTTCATATTTTTGGATTACTATATTTGTCCTTTTTATAACAAAATATTTATATAGAGCAAAAGGAGGACTAACATTCAATTAAACAGTGTGTTAAGTATTACTCAACTCTTGAAAATAATAAACGCTTAAAGCTTAATTCCAGTCATTATAAATATACGTACAATTAATTGTACATTCACGGGTACTTTTAGGTGAATATCATGATAACAAAAATACTACTGACCTTCAACAACGTTGGAAAGATAAATATTTGCAACTAAACCTATAAAGACTACATTCAACCACAGGCCCCGCGTTCAGCCATTTTTCCTTTAGGTGCACTGTGTCCATCAACATAACGTACGCTCCCCCCTGCCACCACTTCACACCCGCCTAATGTTGCTAGGTTAGGGGTGGCAGTTACTACTTCTGGGGTAAATGACGATGTTTTGGGTATTGTTATTTTAAGATTTCTATAAAAGGTTTTAAACATATTTTATTAAAAAAGATATATTATAATGTAATAGTTTTTATTTCTACTAATAAACATGATATGACATTACGCCTGTATTTTTCTCGAATGGGTATTCATATAAACTGTATTTCTAAAAGGCATTAGGTATATAGTATACCCTCATTTCGTAATTATGTGATAGGTCCTGGGACCAATAATATTAATAGCTTAATACATACACGAAGTACAGTCGTGTAATAGGGGGCGAACCTATTGGCATTGACTAGTTACAAATCTAGACTCCGTATTTCTACCCAATGACACTGCTCAAACTGGTAATCAAACTCAACACCTAACGCACACAAAAACATAGTTCGTTCTCCTTTTAGACATTTGTGCAAAAGTGAGAATAAAGAATCGTGGTAAAATCTTAACCAAACACTTGCAACACTGACAAAATGGACGCTTGGTTGTATTTGACAATCACTACAATTAAAATGATTCAATATTCAAATAAATTGACATATTTATGTGAAATGTACATATTAAATAGAAACCTAACATATTTTTGTATAGTTCCGTCCGCAGCTTTGTACATTTGCATTACGCAGCTAATTGAATTAAATGTGCGGCGTGTGAAACGTTCTGGGATGCGCGCGATCTTTGTGAACTAATTGTCAAATCGTTCAACTACGCTCCTTCAGCGTAGTTGGTGTGGTGTCATTTTTGTGTGCGTTCACGGCTTCTGGTTTGTTCTGTATTCTGAGCATTCAACCTATCTTTTTGCATACAATATTGTCCTAATTGTTATTTATGAAACTACATTATTTTAAAATTTCCTACATAACCAGTCAAAATTTGACGATCACGGCACTCTGTGGTTTATTGAAAAAATAAACGGCGTCTGATATCTAACCGTATTCAGAATGTGACTCTACTCGTGTGTCTTATTAAGAATATTTTACAAGTCGCTAATATAACCTGCGACTTCACGTTATTGTCTCATTTTAAGATAAGCTTGAAAACAAAATACAGCAATAACCACGTACTAACAGCGAATTTAATTTTCCATCTAATGAAATATACTATAATATCTTTTGTGTTACCCATTTTTATTAAAGTAAGCTTTAGGAGAGGTAATTTTGTACTACATTTTTCTTATAGACTGAAAGCAAACAATAAAGTTTCTGTTATCCGAAAATATTTTTTCTTGAAAACTTCAAACATAAAAGGGGAGTAAAACTATATAAATAGACTTCGTAATTTTAATGCTGTCACCGATTGTCGTAAACGGGGGAAATTTACTTGCAAAACTTTGAAATGGATTTGAATCGAGTGGCTTTCACTATAAATAGCAAGTTGAAGTGGTATTATTTCGAAGATACCTATCTTATTTTAGCATTGGAATAAATATGGTTTTAACAAAACATAGTTATCCAGTTAATTAAGAAGCATTATAAAGCAGAAGCCTAGGGGATCGCAGTATTTATGGTGAAGTTACAGACGACGCTACTGCCCATCTTCAAGATTTTCCCTTAGTCGCCTCTTATGACACCCACGGGAGAAAAAGGGTGTTGGAAATTTTTGGCTCACTCGGCTAAGGGGGAGGCCTTTGTTCATCAGCGAACATCTTTCGGCTGATGATAATAATGCTAAAGCAGAATAGGTTGCGGAAGTTTATACCCTTAAGTATAAACATTGTACAGCACTGAACTTTTTTTGGAAATTACAATCAACGTTTTATATTTCGTAAACCGTCCCTTATATATTTGCTTTATAGATATGATGGCCATTCTTGGATTATAACATTTCGAACTACTTATGCATCTTTGTGAATATTAAAACTAATTCTGAAATAGCATAATAATGTAGGTAGGTACGTAACATTGCGTCTTTCACACAATTTATTTGCCGACTTTTGAGAAAAAGGTGGCTACAAAACTAAATTGCATTGTTAAGCTGAACAAACATCGGCAAGGGACAAAGACATTTGTTGAAACAAATAACAACAGTTTCATTAGCAAAGAAATGTGCGGTTACTGAAAATTGGACGCCATTTTTCGTATACTATTTAATTTGTGGACTAAGTTGAAGTAATAGTCGCGCGTGACGACCCATTCGTTTAGTTCAATAAAATTATTCACGTTTGTCAAAACTTTAGAATACAAATAAAAAAATGAATTGTACAAGATATGAATTGCGATCCCGACTTAAATGAATTAGTGTTGATATTTCTGAAATGCAAAATAGCTCTTTACAGAATATATTTTGGAATCCCTAGGGTTTTTACTCGCTTAAAACCTTTGGGTCCGATTTCCAAGAAGGGTGAAGTTGTTTATTTTTCAGAACATTCCGAGTAGGTAGCAGCCCGAAGCTTAGAATTTTACTGTATGACAATAACTTAATTATTAATAAGATGACCGTTACCGATAAAATCTTATGGATAAGTAACTACTTATTTTATTACTCGATATCACTGGGTGGTCCAAATAAAATGAAATTACGCACATATAGTTTACATTTGTAAAATATTAATTCACGATTTTATTGCAAACAACCTTAATTGCTTTGGAAAATTGATGACGAATTGTGAGATTCTGGTTAACTAATTGGTATGTTAAAATGATTTTAAATGGCCAACACCGGCAATTTTTATGTTATTTACGAGACAAAATGGTACTTGGCGAATTTATCGGCGATTACAAATCATGGTCGGAGGCGTACGGAGGGTGTGACGTCACCAACGCCCGAGGGCTGCCAGCCGCCACCGGTCGGCGATAGCATTGTGATACACTACAGATTTATATTTTGTGACATTATTATTTGAAACGACTTGAGATTATTTTGTAAACGAAACTTAAATGCATAATACATATTTTATTTTGTTGAAGATGGCCGTAAGTGTTAATATATCCTTAGGGACCCAAAATAACTTAATGTAATAAGAACTTCAAGTGCCTCAATAATTCCGTTTAACTCAAATACCACATTACTTTGAAGACAGACGCCTTGCCAAAGAAAACTGGCTAAGTCGCACTTACGTAGTAATTTTATTTAACGGACTGTTACGCCCCGTGTCGGGATCAAAGCATTTCAATAACATTTAAGTATAGTAATAACATCGCAAGTACGATCCACGAAATCACTGACTATAATAATAAAGCTAAATTTGTCGCACGCGCGTGTGGAATTTAAAAAAGAGATTTAGACAGAAAGGACTACGTGAGTTCTGCCGCTTTCATTAAATTTTGGACGCTCGGAACGCGCGTGAAACCCGTCACACGCTTTAAAGGATTGGGTCCATATAAACAAGGCTGTTCGTGTTATTTGCAGTGGATAAGGCAATGGCAAGTAGGTTTTGTGAAATTCCCTGTGAAAAAGAGTTGTTGCAGCTCTACGGGTAAAGAAAGGTTTGCCTACGTTTTTTCATATCACGCAAAAGTCTATAAATAAAAGAATTACTATAAATTGAGATTTCGGATACGCATGGTAAAGAAATTTGATTAACTTATCGTTTTGCCTGGCATTCTGCATCAGCTGCATGTATCATGGAATATGAAGCGATCCAAAGAACATGAATTTTAAGCGAAGTATATAAATTATGAAAATGCATAATTTTACTCCTACATGCGTCCAATTTCAATAAAGATCGTGTAAGTTGTGTTTTAGCTGAACGCGCGATGGTTCCACCGCGCGACGCAGCTACGGTTTACGAGGAGCGGGGACGATCCACTTCCCCGATTTATGTTCTTCTTGATTTGTGTCTGTGCACCACTCAATACAATTACTAGAGTCAATACTGATATAAGTCACAGATCCTAGGTTTATGTTGACTATATATTCAAGTTTTACGTAGGTGGGGGCTGACTGTGCATCAATGGATTAGTCTGGGCTATGACTATGGATATTACCTTTTATATTAATGCATTAAAGTTTTAATGATACATAGAATGTCTAATAGACTGCTTATAAGAAGGTTAGTGAGAGTATATTGACCATTAAATTGCTCAACAGGATACTGCTGCTAATACTGGTCATAAAATGGTTACGAAATCCATAAAAGGTTAATACCGAGGTACTTTAAGGGACGGAAGCAATACTAAGGTTAATTAGTAGTATTCTTGCTTGTAAATATGAAGATTTAATAAATGCCAACTGCGTGAACTGTACAATTTGGAATACACGCTTCAACAATAATGACATATCTTTTGGTCATTTCACCGAACAAATTGTTTCACATTTTACCAGTTTTGCTTTCGCCCCTTTACAGCGGTCTTGGTTTGATTATAATTTGAGATAGTATACTTTCTAAAGACTTTTCGTGACATGCAAACAGACTGCGTTAAGTTAAGATAAAGAAACTAATTTGGAGAGCTGTTTAAGCGAGTCCGCAAGTATCTTCTTCAGCAACGTTAATTAATGAGTGGGATTTAAAATTCTGTGCAGTAGCAAGAAAACGGAAGAGTGCAATTAATATGAAGAAACTCTTGGACATTTGGTATGGGTGCAATGCACTATTGTTGCCAGAAATCTCGTTACTGTGAATTGGTTGATCTAGAATTATTCCAAGAAATCCCTTTTTAGCTTCCATTTAAATTTACGTTTTATGTATGCTATTCAGTAAAAAACTTGCAAACGATTACTGCAAGGCAATATATAAACTGCTTGATCGGAAATATACGAATCCAAGTTTTCATGAAGGTAGAATTCGTGTAAGGTCCACTGAAACTTAAACCTACGTGTGTGTTTCAATATCATCGGAATCTTTTATCGGATCTTAGTTTATCATTAACGAAAGTAATACCTACCAATTTAGGTTGTTTATTTTAAAACTAGGCTTCGCCGTGTATTTCTGGCTGCGTAAGAAGTATTGGTAAACAGAGGTTGGCGTCGAAGTGTCTATATTTGCCAAGCGTTCCGCACCGCAGCCTTTTCTATGACTTTACACTGATTTGTTGGTTATTTTATTTAATAGTACCTTTTCGCTTTTGGTGAACAAATCTTGTGTTCACTATCGTGTCATTATTTGTTTGGACGGTCCGAACCGCTTTTTTGCTTAATGAAAACCTAACAAATAGAAATATATACTTTATTAGGTATTTCTTAGTACCGTAGTTACCTCTTCTATCGACTAATAGTAGGTACATCGATATTGAATTCTTGGTTGGAGACCTTTATTTATAAGAATTTGCAAATTATTTATAGATATTATTTATGATTCTTATTCGTGGAAATACAAAATGATTTATTAGCATTTGCCTTGTTTTTCATTTACCGGAACTCGAACAGAACAACAACCTCTCAATGTTCTCAATTTAGAAGGCTACGCGTTCGAAATGTATCGCGATCTAAATTACTGTAGTTTAATTAAATTACTATTTATAATTCTTTCAAGACGATTGATAACGATAACGTAAAGTGGACCCTTTAAGGAATACTTAAAGATAAGGAGGTGCACCGGTGGTATCTAACCGAATTGTAATCTGAATTTGAAAATACATAACCCCTCTTATTCATAAACGAGGATAATACCGGCGTTAACTCAACCCCGTATTAGTTCTATTGACACCCCTATCTTTGATATGCAAACTACAGTGACAGGCTCAGAATACATGGTGACAGGTATAATGTAATTGTTGGTTTGAAATTGAAACTTTTTATGAATAGGGAGAAATAAGTATATTCCAAATCCCATCAATAATAAATATGTACCTTATGAAAAAAATAACAACCGACTTTAATAGTAAGTCATTTTCTCCGTTGTCCGCGTCTTTCTTAGCAAAATATTACATCTGAAATCTGAAAATAATTTTTTCATACAAAAAAATGGTTTGCATCGAATTTGCATAAACATACGGTTAAATTGAAAACCTCTTTCCTTTTTGAAAGGCGGTTATAAATAACCCACGTAGTTTTGTAGGTTAAAAGAAATTCTGCGGCAAATATTACAGTTTTCAACACGCACGTAAATTAATCTTGTTTCTGGATTGCAGTCCAAATTTCGCGATAATAATTGAGCGACACGCTCAATAATTATCGCGAAATTTGGACTTCGCCAATAAGTCGTTTGGGGGAAATTGATTCCGTAGCTCGATTCGTAACATTATTACTTTCATAACTTTACCATAAACTACTTATTAAATTAATGCGTGACTACAGCCGTACAAACTTTTAAAATAATTATATTGTTTATTGACGTTAAACATCAGTAAAAACTGTTTTTTTATAGTGAGAAATTTAACAAATTAAATAACATTATTTGTAAAGCTATATATAAGTTTCGTGAATGATTATTTAAAATACATATAAATTAATTAATGATAGGTGAATAGACTTACAGTAGAGCGTATTTGTTTTAGTAAGCTTAAACCATACAAAAAGCCAGGTTACAAAAAGCTATTTATTTTGTTTATATTAAGCATATTAGTAACGAAAATATATGGCTCCATATTTAGAAGACGGCAAGGTTGGGTACAAAATATTGTTTATGCAGCCTTATCATAACTCACCGAAGGGGCATCTTCAATGTATACAGGAAAAACAATTAATCTTATTGCCAAACACACGCGTGTTCGATGGCGAACACAATCGACACATTGTGTGTTTTTGAATTTATTAGTATCTCGTGTTTTGCATTATAAAATTGACAGAATATGCAATTAGGCAGAGGTAATCCAACAAACTGATCATTTTCGGGCTTATAAAACGTTGGGTGATGTTACGATGTCATTGGAGAAGATTAGGCACCAGTTGTTCTACAATTCCCAGATGTATGTTAACCTAGCAATCAACCGGTAAATTAAACACTTTAGGTACTTTAAAAAGGTTATAAGGTTGCAAAAATCCCTATAGTCCCTAGCTGCATTATCACCAGACATACATACATCTGTATAAATATAAATGTGTAGGTTAAAATCATCAATAAATCTGGTAAAGTGAATAACAATAGTTTCAATTTAAATCTTCGAGATCTGAAAAGGAAGGAACTGTATACTTACAAATGTAGGGAAATAAATAATCTGCTGTTTATACAACCGTACTTGCGAAGCACTAAACAAAACATTTTATTTATTTCCAATACAAATAGGTAACGCTCAGATTAGCGAAACAAACAAGAGGGATTAGGTCAAATTTAAGAGGCTGGGAGCGGCAGCTACCGGAGAAGTACGGTTATTTATTATTTATTTTTTCGCTGACTCAGTTCTTATCGACGTCAGGGTATGTTGTGTAAAGATACGTTGATTATAACACAAATAGCTATCACGTTGTCGCATCACGAGCGATGTGCGACGTGTTCACTCGGAAAGATTGATGGTACGTAATGAAGCGAAACGCCGGTGTCAAAAGTTCAAAGCCGTGTAAAGTGGCGTCAACATCACTGGTCTGTGACTTCCATAACGGCTCGCGGCTGCTCTCCGTTAATAGAATTTTTGACGGAATATTTACCTTTTACTTGAAATATGGTTCGGTCTGTTTTCTGATGGTCCGTGTAAGGCCATTAAATCCAGACTAATTATTTTAATTGCTTAAGTTTTCGGTTGCTGTTGTATTTTTTCGGAGATATAGACCCAAATTGAGCATTCGATTAATGAGTACAAATTAAGATGAAAACTTATAGTTTTAATATTTAAACCGAAAATTCTAATCCGATATAAAATTATTTATTAACGGCTGAATGTTGCTACATTTTAGGGATACACATAGATGCCTTTATACATAATGTGTAAATCATTGCTGAATTAGTAGTTTGCTGTTATGATTTGTGTGGCAGGGGTTCGACCCCTGCACTAAAGACTTTGCACTTTTTTCTTCGTGGGTAGTTTAACAGTGTACAGCCTAAAAAATAAGCTCCAACAAAATAAAATAAATAAATAGTATCCATTGTTATATATATACATTTAATGATTAATAATAAAAGTTAAACCTAAGTACCTGCTGGATAAGAGTTATTCCTTACAAAATCTATACACAGTATTCACAACAATCATGGACACAATCAAAAACTCCTTAAATGAGATGATGGAGTTGTTCAACACCAGGATGACCGAATTTGAGTCTCAGTTGCAGAGCAACCCATCAGCGCCCGCAAGTATTACAAGCCTATCTTCGGAGTTTGCTACATTCCAGGCTTTCATCTTCAAATCATTGGGCAGCCTGCAGCAACAGGTAGAGATCTTGGCATGTAGCGTTGACAGCCTGGAGATGCAGGGTCGCAGAAAGATCCTGTTGCTTCATGGTGTTGCTGAAGAAGCAAAGGAAGATACAGCCGAAGTTGTGGCAAATGTTATTGTGGACAACTTAAAGTTCAGTGATTTCTGTATCAGTGATATTAGACGGTGTCACAGGATGGGCCGATCTTCATCTAACAAGACCCGCCCTATCTTGGTTAAATTTCAGTGCATGGCAACCCGGGACAAACTATGGTTCTCCAAGACTAAGCTCAAAGGCACGGGTATCATAATGTCAGAGTTCCTGACTAAGAGGCGACATGATGTCTTCCTTGCTGCTAGAGAGAAGTATGGCGTATCCAAATGTTGGACAAAGGCGGGATATGTCTACGTTCTGGGCCCGAACGGCACGCGACATCGAGTCTCAAGTTTCGCCGATTTAAATCGCATTGAGCCGGAACTAGTTGTAGCTGAGCATGTAGAACTGAGCCCCATTAAGCCTGCGCCTGCTGCAAAGCCGATTGGAACCAAAGCGAGGCGTGCCGCCACATTAAGGAAGTAAATCCGAGTACTTGCTTCATTCTGGTTAGGCCGGGTAACTCTTTGTTTGTGTTTTTGCATTAATATACCTTCAATATTAACACGTTTCTTTCGCAACATAATGCAGGTTATCGAACAATATTTTGTTACAGACGACTGCTGTCAATTCTATGAATTATTTTGTTGACTTTCGCGCCTGACAGCTGTCAGTGTCAAACTGTCAAATTGCGTTCGGTTACTGCTTTATTGTTCTATTTTATTTATGTATCTTATTAGTTACCCGGTTACTGTTGTGAACTAACATATAATTTATATATTAATTTATATATTATACTTTTTTTCTTTTATGAATTAATGCTCTTACCGGCAGGTGGTTACAATGTACTCATTGTAGTTTGTGTTATATTTACAGAGTAAATTAGTGATTAATTTTGTTTTTATGTATTCTGATGCTGATAGTGATTGTTACTTATCTATTTCTAGCGATGAGGATAGTTTTGTAAGTGTTCCTTCTCTCTCTGACACCCTTGTAGCACACTTCTCTGATGTTTCTGGAAATTTTAACGTTGTTCACATAAATGCTCAAAGTATTCCGGCCCACTTCCCCGATTTGCTGGCAAATTTTGATTGTAAGAACCTTCACGCTATTCTCATTTCTGAATCATGGCTTAAGCCATGTCTTCCTACTTCTGCCTACTCTCTTCCCGGCTTTCAGCTCATCAGAAACGATCGATCGGTTGGTGGTGGCGGTGGTGTTGCCATTTATCTACGTACACATTTCTCATATGCAGTTGTTCATATGTCATCACAGCCGCCACCATCAAGCGCCGGCGAGCATCTGTTTGTTGAGGTCGAATTACACAACTCTAAAATTCTCCTTGGTGTATATTACAGTCCTTCCTTACGTATTAACTACTTCTCGTCTTTTGAAAATATTTTGGAATCACTTATACCCACTTACAATCACAGCATAATCATGGGTGACTTCAACACGTGCCTCTTAAAGAATGACTCGCGTACTTCCTCTCTCTACTCTATCGTAAATTCTAATAATTTAACAGTTCTTCCCTTAAACGCTACTCATCACTGTCCAAATTCAACACCTTCACTTCTTGACCTTATCTTTGTTTCTTCCTCAAATCATGTCGCTAAGCATGGACAATGCCCAGCTGACAGCTTTTCCTATCATGATCTCATTTTCCTATCGTATAAAGTCCGTCCGCCAAAGATTAAACCTAAAATCCTTATGCAACGCAATTTTAGTGGCATAAACCTTGACAAACTCCATGCTGACGCTAACACTGTTGATTGGGCTCCTGTCATGAATTCCTCAACAGTTGATGACAAAGTCAACATGTTTGCTGAGACTGTTTTGAATCTTTTTGACCGTCATGCACCACTCCGGCCTATCAAAATTAAGCATTTACCAGCACCTTGGCTTACTAAAGAAATTAAAACACTCTTAGAGAAAAAATCTGCAGCAAAGTTTAAATTTAAGTGTAGACCTACTGACGGTAACAGAGAAAAGTATGTTTTAATCAGAAATCACTGCAATAAGGCGTGTAGGAACGCTCAACGCCAACATGTCCATAAATACGTTCAAAGTGAGGACCCAGCTAAAGTTTGGAAATTTCTTAAAACTATGGGAGTCGGGAAACCTCGCCATGAACCAGCTCCTAAAGATTTGGATATTAATTCGCTCAACCGCTATTTTACTGCTTCGTCCAACTTTGATAGGATAACAAAATTGAAAACATTAAACTATCTTTCATCAATCCCGACACCCAATTATTCTTCATTTGTTTTTAATCATTTTACCGCATGTGATGTTAAGAAGAGTATCATATCAATTACCTCTAACGCTGTTGGAAGTGACTGTGTAAGCCGTAATATGATTCTCCCTATCCTAGATATTATCCTTCCTGTTATAACACATATCCTCAATTTTTCTATCTCCAACGGCAACTTCCCGTGCGCATGGAAAGAAGCCCAAATTATTCCTTTACCTAAAAAACCGAAACCTACATCATTTTCCGAATATAGACCTATATCCATTTTACCATTCCTTTCCAAAGTCCTTGAACGCTTAATTTACAATCAACTTAGTAATTTCCTCTCCAAAAACAATCTCCTAAATACCTTTCAATCTGGTTTCCGTGCGGGACACAGTACAACAACAGCTTTAGTCAACATTACCGACGACATCAGGTCAGGCATGGAAGCCGGTAACTTAACGGTCCTGGCATTATTAGATTTCAGCAATGCATTTAACACTGTTGATTTCGACATTCTGCTTGGCATATTGCACTCTATTAACATATCTCCATCGGCAATTGATTGGTTTCGAAGTTACCTGTTTGGTCGCCGACAACGTATTAACATTGACGACACTATATCTTCTTGGTGTAATACTACTGCCGGCGTCCCACAGGGTGGCGTTTTATCTCCGTTACTTTTTGCTATTTTTATAAATTCTATCTCCAAAGAACTAATTTCTTCCTATCACCTTTATGCAGATGATCTTCAGATTTACCATCACTCTTCTCCAGCAAAGTTATCTGAAGCGATTGACTTGGTTAACTCTGATTTAACTCGTATATGTGCCTGGAGTAAGAGGCATGGACTAATGGTAAACCCTTCAAAAACGCAGGTCATTGTTGTCGGAAGTTCTAGGATGACATCAAAAATCGACTGGATGAGACTTCCACAAGTTTCTTTTGATGGGACTCACATTGCCTTGAGTGAAACTGTTAGGAACTTAGGGTTAATCATTGATAAAAATCTTTCTTGGCATGCTCATCTGCAAGAAGTAAGTCGTAGAATGTTTGCTTCAGCTGGGTCGTTGAGGCGACTTCGCAACTTCCTTCCGATTGTCACTAAAACTGCGCTTGCACAATCCCTCCTTCTTCCCATTCTTGACTATGCTGATGCCAGCTATCTTGATCTTACCGAGGACCAACTAGACAGGCTTGAGCGTCTCCAAAATTTTTGTATAAGGTTTATATTTGGTTTACGTAAATATGACCATGTTTCAGAATTTCGCACAAGGCTCAAGTGGTTACCAATTCGCCTTCGCCGGAATGCTCACATTCTTTCGCTGCTTTACAGTGTGCTGTTTATACCGTCCACTCCCTTATACCTTAAAAACCGATTCGAGTTTCTCAATGACAGCCACACCCGTTCTCTCAGATCATCAGAGAACTTAAAACTAAAGATGCCAATGCATTCCACAAAATTCATCGACAAATCCTTTACGGTTCAGGCCGCTCGCTTGTGGAATGCACTGCCGGTCTCCATAAGACGTGCTCAATCACTGCCTGTTTTTAAAAGATTAGTGAAGGAACACTATTTAGAATCCTGATCGACTATGCTCTGTAATTATCTGTATTTATGTATTTAAATGTATTTGTTATATCGTATTTTTCATTTATTTTTTTTTAATTGTAGGTAAATATGTACACCAGTGACTGCCACCAATTTTACATTGTTATTTTTTATATACCAAGGTTGCCTGGAAGAGATCGCCGTGTGCGATAAGGCCGCCCATTGTGCATTATTTAGTATTTACCATAACTTTGATTATGTTGTCTACTTGTATTTTTGGTGTACAATAAAGAGTTTAATAAATAAATAAATAAATAAAGAGGATATAACAATGAAAATATTATTTGAAGCCTAAACCTAGATATTTTTATTTGTTGGTATAGTTATTATACAGTGCTTGTTTTTCAAAACTCTAGAAAAGTTTTTTTCAGGGCCTGATTCAGGTATTTAATTTCCTCCCTGAGCATACGTTATTGTTGATACATTATAAGCTGCGTAGTAAACAACAAGTTGAATCTTTTCACCAGTGTTATAATCAATTAAGACACTGCAAAAAGTGCCTTGTTCGTCTTCTTCTTATATTGTGCCTTTATATGTATAATAGTGCTTAGTGCCTTATTATGCAGAGACAAAGCCCAAAAGTAAGGTATAAAAAAATTGTAGACAGTTTTCCAAAACCACCTTTATCAACTCTAAATTCTATAATTATCGTTGCCTATAAAAATATTACTGATACTACGTTTCGTTAATTCTATACAACTTCTGTATAACTGTAACATTACAAGCAAAGATGACTTGCTGATTAATTTCCTTCCCATCACTCGGAAGGAAATTATTTGTATTTGCGTCCTATTGTTTGAATTAATCCGGCAAATATGATTAATGAGACGATTTCAATGTTGCTCAATCACGCTGAACGACAGAAAGGATTAATAAAAAAATATACATTGTATAGGCGTTGATAAAAGGTTAATAAATTGTTAAATTTTACAAGATGAATAAAGAAAAATGTAGTCTCTAGACTGCCTTTTTCTGAATTGTTTATTTTTAACTGGACATTAGAAGTAGATGTAAGTTACATCATGTAACTCTACTTAGAACAAATAGCTCAATATCTTTGTACGTAAAAGTACGATAATCTCCCTGCTATATTTGTGCACTTTGGATTACTTTTCATTTAGGACCTTCAGAGACCGTAATCAGATCTGAGAGAGACAAATTCATATTAATGCGGTAGATTCTGGTCACTAATAGCGTGATAATTACGCTATATCAACAAAACCGATTACAAATATGTTTGAGAGATGTTAAAAATATAGTTAAACTATATTTGAATGTGTAGTAATGTAATGTACTAATGTAATTGTATCAATTGTGCCATTTTGACGCCACCGCATCCATGTCAAGGATCCTTAATGATGTATAAATCACAATCCTCTTGTGAAATATACTGTTTATGTTTCTTATTATCCTCGGTGGCCATATTTGTATAAGATTACTGCTGTAATGCGGGATGATTAATCGATTTGTCGTCACCGTGGCTTCTCGAGGATATTCCTCAATTGATTTTAGTATCACTTTATAACATAACACGTCATAATTATTTACCTTATCAACTTTTTAAACATCTTACTTTTTATTACTTCTTTTGACTCCGCTTGCCAACGATTTTTGTAATAAAATTCTGTACTGCACAAATAGAAAACAAAGTGTAAAATTATATAAATTAATATTTCATTTGAATCAACAATGAGATAACTTTGTTCTTATGCCTGATTATCTCAATGAATTATACAACTCTAACCGCATCTCTTATAAGTAAATTATCAAAAGTAAAATGGTAGGATTTTATTAAACTCTTTAGCCGTTATCAGATCGCCAGCATTTCTTTTTTATTTGTTCGCTATAAACCGACAGCTTCGAGTTTGTGATAATTTGTGGTGCTCAGACGGTCCATAGTTACGAGGGCGCCGGGAACCGTAAACTCTATCTGAACACGAGCTGTTGGTTTTAAAGCCGGACACTTAAATTCAAGTGATATTAAACGTCATTTTACCCTACAATCTGTGATCGGGCCATTCGAATAGAGATTTAGGGTTTAATAAGAATTTAGGGTTGAATAAGTTAGTGTATAAGTTGAGTTGTTTTAGTGTACATACTCTTATTTGTCAAGAAAGATTGTACATTTTTTTACTTTTAGGTTTATAAAATACTTTTTTTAACGTTTTGCTAAAGTCTAGCGTTGGTGATATAAATTTAATTGTTGAATAAAAAGATCACTTTGAATTATACTAAGCAGACACTCATCTGTTAAACTCTGATCTGGAATACCTACTGGGTGATAACACAATGAGGTATACCATAGTAGGATTCTACTAAGGTTTAGACGTCATCGGAATGTTCTGATATGGATTATGTTAGGCTGTGTGTACTTGTAATCTTGTCTATATAGGATTTACGATTACAATATTAAAAAGATCATGAAATGTTTTATTTTTATTTTAGTGACAATAACTAAATGTAATTATTATCTGACATATAGTGTCAATAATGACACGCAAAGCTTAACTCAAAAGAGCGTAGCCGGTTTCTGTTTTGAACACTTTTACACATTCACTTTCGAAAACCTTTCCAGATTGTAGAGCAGTATCATATATTATGTGTGAAGTATGCAAACAATCAAGATCGTAACTCCGCGACAGAAATTGTAAGACACACCTCGGATGCTGCGTGGATGAGATCAGTTAGGATTTTCAGTATATTTAAATTTAGTTTTTCATGTTTTTCTCGAAAAATTGTAGGATTGCAACGAGTGTAAGTTTTTAAAGCTGGCTGCTCCAGCTTTAAAAACTTACACTCGTTGCAATCCTACAATTTTTCGAGAAAAACATGGAAAACTAAATTTCTAACTGATCTCAACTTTGAAATAAAAAATGATTAAATAAAATGTTAGAACCCCCCGACAAAAAAGAGGAAAGTAACCGAATCAAATCCGACGAGTACTGCAATTCACTGCCCTAAAAAGACTAGAAGGTCTTACTCCGAAAATTTGAAGTGTACCTACAACATATTGGTGCAATTAAACATTGCCAATTTTCGGACCACATATTTCCACCACATAACTCGTAATGTGTGGAAGAACCTTATCAGATATCACGTGACATGGCCTTTTACCCTCTAGCTGCGTGTTTAATCCGTCTGTCAAGTAGTCGTAGTCCATTAAGACGTTATCGTCTCGTTATCTGTATCTAATATTCGAGCACGCCTCAATGCTTTTAATGTTACGGTTTGTTCTTGTTTTTTATTGTTCAGTGTTAATTCGGACAGCTGTTAGTTACATGTACATTTTATACACCTCGTTTAATAGACTGATTGATTGACCTGTTACTTGATAAGCGGTCACAAAACTGTAAACACGCATTTTTATTAAGACCCGTTTGTTATTCGCTTATTGTTATTTACTACTTTGCTCTAGTGTACAATGTAGGTACATAGTTGTTGAATATTACAAACTCAGTAGTCTGTCTTTGCATTTACTATGTGTGAGACTATTCAGTCTGATTAATAATTTCTCCATTTTATTTTTCTGTTCAATGATCTGAAAATACTTAATCACTTAGATTAACTTATGTAACCTTACTTAATATAATTATCACACGGTTCATTCATCCGTAAACATAAAAGTCCTTAATAAACCTTCGTACTTTCTTGAAACTTGTTATATCCGATATGATTTCCTTTGTGTAACAGCTCTACAAAACGAGGTAAATAATGAGAGCGCAGCGTCAGGAAATATACTCATAATCTTATTTCACTGCAACTTTTCTTATTAGAAGTTTGTTTGAAAATCGAGAGTAGGAGTTGCACGGGAGCATTCCTCCGATTTCACCGTCGGATGGTCTCTAGCATTGCTATTTTATTTGTAGCGAGTTGTTCCACCCTGCGCTGCGTCTCGACCGTTTCAAGTTTCAAAGCGTTACCTCACTTCGGGTCGGTATCTCTATTAACACGGAACTAGATAAATTTTGCATTTGTCCCCCATTTGAATTTAAAGGTGGATATTTCCATTTCGTCGTACTCGGTGAAAATAAAATATCTATGCAGGTAGGTATCCATCTATCTATGATAAAAGCTTACCAGCAATTTTGCCTGAATCGTCTGCTTGTAAAGTAGTATAATTATTTTATTTGGCAGGATTATGTACATGTTAATAACAGACTTTAATGCTTATAGCTTTATATTGCTATCTATTATATTGTTCCTACGATTTGAATATAAAACCGTTTTGTTAACAATCCTGAATGGGATTTGGTCCGATTCGCCACTACTATACTGAAACTAGTCCATTGCCTATTTTTTAGCAATTGGCTGGGAAATGTCGATAATCCGTATTCCATACATTGGACGTTAGCCACGTTGTAAATATGTAGTCTGAGGTTAATCGAGGGCCGATGTACTGTGCAATTCGCCAACATCTCAATTTCTCTCCAAATCGCATTATTAGGCGCAGCGTTATACAGTTTCTTGCAAAATTGACAACTCTCTCTATAGGTTACAATTTGCACAATGTCTATAAAACATTTATAATGAAGGTCTATAAAATATAAATTTATGCAAACATCGACCAACGGCCAACGTCTCAAAATATGCCTACATCTATGTGTACTCCATAGTGGCACATAGATGGCTGCAACACATACTACAAAGTCTGAGGCAGCATTATTTTTACTTAACTTATTACAGATACAGGCATGTTGACGTGGCCTGAAGTTTGTAGGTACATTACGTACGCATAAAATGATATTTACGACAGCAACGTAACCGACACTGATGTGCGAAAAGATCTTTATCATTGACAGCTCACTCATTCGTTGCATTGTACAAAAACATTCGTTAACTTTCATAGCTTATTCAAAAGCACGTAAAACGAATAATTTTTTTTTTACTTTCTAAGAATTTTGTTTCTTAACGTAAGAGAATGTAGAGATATTTTATTTTGTTTCGTTCAATTACATTTGTTATTCATTTTATTGATTGTCCATCTTAATTTTGTTTTTTTAAGCATTACTTCACTTGCCAAATAGGGTTGTTTATAGTACAATTTCAACGTTATATTAATTAAATGTTTCTTTCGGTTTCGCACCATGACACCATCATTTGTTTGTTGATTAATTTAATAAGAGATGGTTGGTTAGAAGACTTTCAAGGTGACAAGATATTGAGCACCTTTTAAATAAAAGTGACTGTCATATTCATAAATTATAGGTTATTAAATTGCTATTACTCACTGATAGTAATCTTGCGACCAAGTTTGACCACATATGAACGTTAGATAAATAGTGATAATCCGCATGAAAATTTGACAGGTAGTAAATTTTAGTTTCACATTTGTCGCAAACAAGTTTTTAAAACTGGACCTAATTGGCACACCCCTGCTTATCTTGTTTTTTGAAATCAGGTCTCCAAAAACCGAAACCAAAGAGCTCAATTACTTGCTTCATTACATTTTTTATAGTATTTATATAATATGAAATTTTAAAATAATGGAAATAGTTATATGCATGCAACTCAAACAAGTTTTTATGATATCATAAAAGAGAGGATTTCATAAACTCGTGTTACAGGAACCAAATATACCCACACTCCTTACGATCATGACTGTATCCAAACGAAAACGGATAAAAAATCCTTCGAAATAGGCTCAAATGTCGTAACCCTCTTTATTCGTTCGAGGAGATTTGGCAATAGTGCCATTAGGCCGAACTAAACGCATAACAAATATCTTTAACGGTATCCAGTAACGGAGGGAATGTAAGGATAACTGATAGCTCCGGGAGGGTTCGTTGAACTCGTCATTATGCCCGCGGGACGCAGTTTATTATAGACACGCCTAATAAAGTTTGAATAACAGGCGCTAGGAATCAATTAAACTATACAATGATTTATGTCGGCAGCAGTCATCTTATTTAATCTCCAGAGAATGAATTGTTACCTATAGTGTTGCGAATTTGTGATTGACACTTTCTCCGAGTTGAATGACTTGCGGACTAAGTTAAGGTAGGCAATTTATTTTATTTGAAGAATACTTGCAATATTGCCGTTAGCCGAAGCGACGTAAGCGTAAAAGCCTACTCTGTAGGCTTGTAATTTTCAGTACCATTACTCCCTAGCTAGCAGCTATGAAGCGCAAATGAAAATTTCATAGTACCTACTCGTATCTAACAGTCAAGTAAGTATATATATAAACTACAGTAATATTTCCAGGTCATTTATTTCATTTTAGTGTAAGTATGCGAAAGTATTCTGTCTGCGCGCTATGCAATACTGCAAAAAAAAATATTAGGTACTTATTCATGACGTCCTATGGCTACGACGAAATCACAATTTGATTTTAATTTAAATTCAATTTGATTTTTAGTAGGTACTTACCTTGTTTTTAGTACGCATTAAGTGGCATAAAGTATCGTTAGTATAAAAAGTGTGAAACGTTAAGTACGAAGCAACATAGCGCAGTTTCATTCTGATATATTATATTGTGTACTATATGGGCTCATATAAATGTCAGAAATCATTGTACATTCGCACTTATTTGGTTTCCTTTGGGTTAATAAGAAGCTATAAAAATATTGCACGTTGAACAAGCATACAGGGTTATTTTTACGACAAATAATTTCCTTGTTTACGATCGTGTGATAGTGACATAAATTACCCATTCCGTAACATGATGCCAATGTTAGTAAAGTTGTGGAACGCTTTGTGAATAGACTAATGTGTGAGGGGAGAGTCTTAGCACTCTTCAGAAAACTTGTTTACATGGTATTTGATTAATTTCAGTCTGTTTATGAAATCAATAGATCAAACAATATATTAGTTTATTACATTGCACATTATTTAAAACATTTTAAGAACAGAATTATTTAGTCACTACTTTAATATTCTTGAATAATTAATAATTATTACTGTATACATTTAGACTTTAGAATCTTTTAGAATCCACACATGAATAATAATGGATCCTATAAACAGTAAGGCTGATCGTAAAAAGCTATTAATGAATTTATGTGTTCATACGTATTATAAGCTTATGTATTTAACTTGATAAAATATTCTAAACATAATTAACTTTAAAACGAACCGAAATGTGCGTTGGCCGGAAATATAACCCGGATCAACTGCTTGGAAGGCAACTATGCTGACCATTACACCACCAACGCCGCTGAGTCAACACATTATTTGGCCGTCTAGTCAAGTTAGATAGATGCACCTACTTGATGCTTCATTGGCTAATACATCTTACATTTCGTACTGAACAAGTAAACAAACAATTTTAAACATTACTGTCTAAATAATAGAGTTTTCAATACCAATCACGTTTGGCTTCAACATTCCGTACCTACAGGTAATATCAAGCCACTGCCAAAGTACCTGATAATCAGCTATTGCCTATTTCATTTATATGCCAAAATCATCTTTACGGTTAATCTTTATATAATTATATAAAATCTCTCCTCCTCGACTCACCTCACACATCCATAAAATACTTTTATTAGCTATAAGCGGAAACCGGTTCAAATTTTCAGCGTGATATTAAAGTAATGTAAAAGACATAGTATTTTAATGACTTCTGGTGCCACACTGATGAGTTCTTTAAGGTGTTTAACAAAGCCTCTTAAATCCAGCCTTATAACAAAGTCTCTACAGAATTTTCTAGTTAGACGTTCATGGCGTGCTTACGTAAGGAGTGTATTTTAGAGATTGCACAGTCAGCAACATAAGTAGATGAACATTTAACTTTTTAAATATTCTATTAATTAAAGAACTACTTCTTACATAGTAAAAAGACTTAAATATCCTCAGATCATCATTTGGACGCTCCTTAATGAAACAATAACTTGAATTGATGTCTATTTCTTTCAATTATTTGACATAAGGTTCCTTAAATGTTAAGTTACTTATGTTGCTAACTGTACAATGTACGACCGCTAATAGTAAAAGCCCGAAAAATCCCAACATTTATCAATTAGTAATGTTACTAAATCTGCAGATTTACTAGTTAAACCTAGGTTTTACTAATATACAGGCTTATACAGTAACATTAACAATAAGACTATACCAAGTCCATATGTAAAATAAGGAATAGGTACATATTTACAAAAAGTTTAGTTAAAATAAAAATAAAAAATGTTCCATAGTTTCCTTTCAAAGTTTAAGTAAAGATTTATATATTATATAGTAAAGATTATTAATACCATTAATTTTAATTATTTAGGGAATTTAACTTTTAAATTTTTAGGTAACTAATATACCTGGCTGGATGGATGAACTAATAAAAATTGAAATGGAATGAAAATTGGCTTATGAAAATGGCCAATGATAAATCGGCGGTATTTGGGTGAATAGTGAATATCCGTCTAGTACCTACGTCTAGTATCCGGGATTTTATGTATGAAATAGTATACGCAGATATCGTTTAATTATTTAAATACCAGCAACCTTTATACAGTACAATTGTACATAAATACTGTACAACGAATGTAATTATATAATTTATACTACCGTTTACTTGCAATCAGTGAGCACCTGCATTATCTTACTGGTATACGGATAATATTTTTATTTTAAACAGGCTCCAATTAATTTTATACAGCCAAACCCAATCTTATTAAAGTAATGAGTTTATCAGTTCATTTGTATGCGAGCTGTTACCGTCCCTACGTAGGTAGGTACCTACTTACTTAATTTTAATTATGGTTGTCGGATATTTCAAGATGTTATTTATATTTGCAGATAAAAAATGCAATTTATATGGGACATTATTTACAATTATCTGCTTTCACTTATTATATTTTGTGTATTGAATTTTAAGAATGAATACTTATTGCTTGGTTTCATCTTACCGGGAGTTGGTAAAGACTTGTGTTCGGCTGTAAATTACGGTAAGCTGTTGATATTAAATCAATTATAAATATTATTGATAAATATTTAATTGTCATGATCTGCTCATTAAATGTAGGTATAATATTATCCATAATATTAGTTAGGTAGGTTCTTTTAATGAGCACAAAAACGTGTTACTGATTGTCGCTATATATCAAAATAGCAACAATCATTAACACCTTTTTCTAACATTCGTTTTGCGTTCTTATTAAAAATACCATAACGTCAACCTCTTAGCTCTAACTATTTACAGTAATTTAACAGAATCAAAACTACCAACCGACTGCACAGTCCACTTGCAGTTTGCAGTGGACATGTAGTTTTAATGAGTGCATACTGACTGTAGATTGAGCTCGATTGCAATACAGTTCCCATTCACTATTCGGTTTTTACTATTGATTCTAGCAGTAGGAGAGGAGACTCAATATAATCGTAATTTTTAAACTACGTTTTAAACGTTTAAACGCCTGTAACAGTCAGAACATTAGTCCAAAGCCACATTTCACTCAGAGGCCCGATAAGTAATAACAAATATATGAGCGTTTATTAAAAGTGTACTTTCGAGCGTAAAAACCTCTCAGCGGTTATAATTGTGGTCATTATTTGTAATGGGCACCGACGCGATGGCTTAACTAAAGAAGAAAGGCGTTGGCACAAAAATATTTCGCAGAAGTCTTAATCTAGAAGAAACTGAGATAACCGCATACACGAATTATTGACGAAAATTATTTGTGTAATGAGCCTACATAAAATGTTTCAGTCAAAAATTTTCCCAGAAAATTACGGACGTACAAACATACCTACATGATTAAACACCCACATGCTTATAATATATAAATACGGGTCGAATACCTCTTTTTTCGAGGCGGTCAAAGATGTTTAGGACTTACACCTAATATTGATCTATACTCTAGATATTATCACGTGGTGCGAAGACACGTAGGTTACTACTTACCTACTTGCAAAAAAAAACAAAACATTCAACCACCCACACCCGCAGTTGTTGAACGAAATGGTATACGATACACTAATTGATATATAGTTAATACTAGGTACTACGATAAAACGTAGATAACAAATCAACGGGCGCGGAAAATATAAGTATCACATTTTGTTATTAAAACTTGAAGGACGATATTTACGCAAAAGATAAATAATATTCTGCAGAAAAAATAAATGAGATTAATTAGTCTTGTAGCAAGAAACTGCGAAGTTAGTAGACAGATATCTACCCACGCGGTACTCTCTGGCTTCTTCCGTCTAGATTAAACGTCGGCGGCGCGCGGCGGAACTTCAAATACCTACTTAGAGGTAATTTTAATGTAATGTGGAAATAATTTGCTTTTCTGCGTAACCCGCTACGGCCACATGGTTTTAATGACTATCCATACGAAGTAAATTAAGTTATTGATTGATATATTTAGGTTTGAGTCTACATTTACCAAATTTACGCAAGATTGACTTATGGCCGCGCCTAAATTCGTCGTTATCCAGCCACTTAGTATAATATAGACCTAAATATTTAGGGTTAATTTAAACATTTTAGATCATAATTATTATGACTATAGTAAATAGATTGCCCGTAATCATAGTTAAGATTAAGAGAACCCACCTCGTCAGGAACTAATTGTAAGTGAAAACATGGTAGCTTAACTGATTTTTTGCTGTATTTGTGAGTGTTACCTATACTTAATTATAACATTTAAAAAAAATCTAAGATTCCTATTCTAATATTGCAGGGTAAATAATTCTACTGAAAAAGCTAGCTAAATAGAATTACAACGATCTGGATTTATTATTATTTATGAAATAAAAATATATTAATATTTTTCACACGTAGGTACTCGTAGGTATATGGTTTTTTTGAATATTTGTCTTTGCAACATGGAAGTGATAAGTGGCACTATCTGTCATTCTGATATATTATTGCTACGCGAACAATACTCACATACAAGTGTAGTACACTAGCATAAGAAATGTAAACAACAACAAAAACAAGATAACAAACTTAATCATTGACCAACAATGCAGGTTCCGTGTGTATAACATTTGCTGAAAAAACAACACTTACAACACTTATCTTTGTTCGTCGAAAGCAATATTTGGTAACTCCAAAACTCAAAATACAGAATCCGTAAACGCGCACAAAAGTGAGGCAACACTAATGACTGTCAAACAGAGTAATTGTCTAATTGGACAATTTGACATTTAGTTTACAAAAATGTCTGAACGCGGGGCCTGTGCTAGAAAACTAGAAATAGTATTGCCATTTTTCGTGATTTATCTGCACCTGTACCGTTAGCCAATTTCACACATGTTTTTATTTGTTTTTGAAACTGGTCACGTGACACTCGGGACAAAATGACAGACAGTAGAGCTTTGTTATTGAACAGTAATGTTAGTGTAGGCCCTGCTTTTTCATTCGACAGCTGTAGGTACATATCTTTTATATAGTTTTACCTCCTTAGTGGATGAGTTAAGTTATATAAAATGATCCAATATGAAGTAGGTACGTTCATAGAGGTTTATAAACTGGAATTGAAGATTTGGTTTTAAATTATCACTCATCTATTAGTTGTCGAAAATAACATTTGGGTAGGTTTGAACCTACCTATGTAAAATTTGGCACAGTAATATTTATTTGTAAAAATAAAGAGAACCAAGCTTTTCCTGTCTCAATAACTGTTATTTGATAGCCTTACACCCCCTTGTATAACTTACATGCTTCTGTACATACGTAAATATTTTTATGGGCAACAACATTTGCGTTACGGCCATAACACGTAGTGTGGGTAATAGTAACATTATAATATACGCCCTCAAGCTGTTTTCACCGCACAATGGGTAAGACACGCCATTTTATTGTCATACATTGCTCACAATGGTTTGTTTATGCAAATAGTATTGTGTTACACCTCCTTTATGTTATAACAACGTGTTACACCTATGTTGAATGAATCAAACGGTTACAGAGGTAGCTAATTGTTTTCCCACATGTGCAGCTGTTTAAAGTGTGTTCTTAGAATATCAATACTACAAGAAAACATTAACATGTACGTACTACATGCATTAAGTTATGCCTGTTTTTCATAGGGGTAGACAAAGGCCAAGGATTTCTGCTTGTTTTCTCTCATTTACCTCATACCAGTCGGAGAGATTTAGATTTTGGTCATGCAGTAAGCTTGATTAGTAGTATTAAAACAGAGTCTCAAGATACATGATTAAAAAAAAAAAAAACGAACTAAACAACCATTAACGAACTTCAAAAAAAAATTGCTTATTTCCATACAAATTTTACATTATCAGCTGGACCTATAACAATAAAGTGAGAAACGATAAAGTACGCGATACCCACACTATCTTCCAAACATTACTACGAAAAGAAACGCTGAATACAGCAGCTTTCGCGATATCTTCAACAGAATATTTTTATATGACGTCATACGCAAATAACGACAAAAAGAACAATTTCGGGAGCGTGCGTTAAAATGTGAGCAAATTATTGTAAGCAGGGGTGTAACACCTTACAAAGTGTGATTGAACTTAAATGGCGGTGAAGCATAACTGCGTACATCTCTCGACATTAATTAGGTTAATTATAATGATGAATGTACATATTTACGACGAGCTTTTATGGCGAATGTAATTTATGAAGTGATGTGAAGTGAATTAGTCAGAATGGGAATGTCAAAACAAAGAAAATATTAATCACTACGTTTATGTCAAATACGTAGCCCATGAAAATCTATAATCTCTGGCTACCCGACTATTATATCAAGTACTATGCGATGCGACTTTATTTATAACAACAAAATATTGATCAGATGCAGCATAGATAATCAGTTGGGATTAAACCGCTGCATCGTGAGTTGCAAGTTTAAAATTCGCATAGGACAAATTAAATTAATTTGTGTGAATTAATAATAAAACCCAAGAAAAGTTGTGGGAAACAGCTGAAGTAAGAAGTTGGTGTTGCAGGCTTCAAGATATTAGACTACTAGATTTAACTATGTAACACCATGTACTTGTACATTTACTCATGTTTTCACAAAATAAAACATCTTTATCTCATCTTTAACTTCGTGTCATAGTCAGTCAGTCATCTTAATAATGTGCGTTACCACGGGTTACTAACACTTACTTGAAACTTTAAACCAACTTTCCACAAGTGAAAACAAAGAACCAACAAAGTATACATTAAACATATAAAAATAAAGGATAATTATATTAATTATGTACAACCTAATACTCCAAAAAAGTATCTATACAGTTTTGCAGATTTTTCCTCATCAGACTCTCTGTCCTATGTGGTTTTGTCGTGATCTTTCTGAAAGTTCTCCAACGAACTACAAAGTTACATCCCTAGTTTAAAGAAGCGCATGATAATATACTCTTATATCCAAACGGCTCGTTATCTCGCTGACGACACAAAAACTCGGAAAATGAACGCGAAGGGCGCGGTCGTCGCCCCACGCGTATCGCCCGCCTCGCTTATTTGATAAATAACCGCTCAAACAATAAATCACCGTGCGAAAGGACTGGTTTATTTTGACCCGTATTAAAATGTATCCCAGTTCGAATGACCAAGTGGGGTACGTCGCGACAGGAAACCTAAACGCTAGTTGTTGTCGTCTTTTTATTGCTTTTTGTTTCCTTGTTTGCGTTTTTCAGTGGGTTTATATATCACCCGCGATTCGTAATAGGGTAAGTAAATATAGTTGAGATTCAGGAGACAACATAAAATGTTTGCTCTTTTATTTGTAAGTAGTTTGAACTTTAAATGAGTTGTTTGTTTAGTATAGTACTCAACGTTTACTGGTTAATTTCCTTAATGAGAGCTACTTTTTATTATGATATTCCGCTAGTTTCCAGAAATGTAGACCTTCTCTTAACGTGATTTAAGTAAAAGAAGAATTATATTTTTTTTTTTTTGAAAAACGTCGCCCCACACTAGGAATTTCTCCTGTATCGTGGGTGCGTTTCACAAACATGTAATATCACATAGACAAACACCCAGACTCGGGACAAATATCTGTGGATCGCACAAATTTTTGTCCCGTGTGGGAATCGAACCCGCAACCCTTAGCGCAGCAGTCCAATCGCTTAGCCACTGCGCCAATCGGGTCGTCTAATTAAAGTGCAACATCTTTATGTAGGTACATTGAATATTATTCGTAGCCAAAGGTTGATAGCCATCTAACACGGCAACAACGTACCTATATTACAGACATTTGAGAAACCAAATACCTATGCTTCAGTGAACATCTTCATAAATAGTGTTTGTCACAGCTGATTGGGGCTACTTAAGACAATATTTTCGAACATGAATTGTCTCTATTCTTGCATTGAGTCAACTCGTAAATCAGCTCGCTTCAAGTCTGACGGGATGTAGATGTCTGCGTTTTATTCGAAGCGAGTTCCAAATGGCCTCTACAATTACTGTAATTGAAGGATCCTTAGGGTCCAAGTTGTTGAACTTAGGTTGCTGACGGCCCGTAACTGTCTTAAGTACGGGAGGTCTCCCGCATCTGTGGTACGGATGTTGTACTATAATAAGTATCCATTCATCCTTATTTTATGATAAAATTATGTGAGTTTATTTATGTGTTGTTTAGTCTACGGAGTTCGGTGAAATCGCTATCTAATGAAAATAAATGTGAATGATGGCGGTAGTTGTGAATACTTTAGATTTATGTTGCCACTGATATCCTGGTTGGTTTCATATGGGTAGAGAATTAGAGATAGGTCCTTCGTGTGTAATACTTTTTATGTTCAACTACGCTTGTTGACGATTTATTGTCCAATAATAAATTAGAAGTTAAATGCGGTGATTTTTTGCTACAAACTAGTGTTTATAGCAAAAAAAATACGCATTTACCGCATGCCCACTAGGATAGGTAAAAGATTATGAAAAAAGGTAGGTAGGTACGCTCAGCTTCCTGATTCAAGAAAGCAGGTAAGTTAATGGGGGTTTGATAAGCATTGTATACTACTAAGCAAAGAGTAGTGCACTCTCCTTACTCTGCCATGCTCTGGGTAAAAAAAAAATTAAAGACATTCATGAAAAAAATGAAAAGATGTTAAAACATAATGCCAGTTTAACAGCCTGACTTAAGAGGTTTGCTCTTGGAAGAGTATGTATAATCTTATTTTCTTTATGGTATAATCTACTAATCAACAGATTTTAAAGTACTAGTAGTAGACTCTTCAAATGTATACAGTAACTATACTTCCAACTGAATGAACCCAAAAACTGAAGACAGTACTGCGCTGCCATCTAAAAAGAATTTAAGAAAATTATGAAACGTAGAGTTTTTTATGACACTGCCATCTCTGATTTTTCACCAACACTACTAAGTCAACATCTTTACGACGAAGCTTACTTGGTGCTTAAACTTGGTATTAACAGATAGATGGCGCTTTACTTAATTATTATTATAAAGAATTAAACAATACATTTTAGTGAAATAATAATAAAAAATACGACCGATCTACTATCATACAAATATATTTTAATTGCAATACAGATTTTAGGTTCCGTTTATAAGTTTACACATAGTACCTAGTGTCTGAGATAGGCGGATGCCACAAATATATTTTTGCTATGATCTTGACATTCACCTCATTAAATCATAATATTCATTTTTATAAGTTAATGATTCTTGGTATATTTATTTATGTAGTACCAATGCTTATTGTGCCATGGGATAATATGAGGTGTCACGTGGGTGGAGTAAACCGCTGAACCTGATGGCTACATTATTAGGCAGAATGTTCTACAACGTATACATTCAAACATTATTGCTTCCGATGCAAGGCATCTCATGGGATCTAGTGGTTTCTGCTGAAGGTATAGTAGCATAGCAAATATATTAGTTTAATGCAAGTTGGTTTTCAGTTTCTCTATTCTGTACAATCTAACCGTTAAATTACATGCTAATTTAATTGGATGTGAAGATTTCTAGGAAATAAGTAGCGTAAATGTTTCAATTAAGCTTAGCAATAGGAAGCCAAAAGTTTCCTCGTACGGTGCAACTTAGGTAGCTACGTAACAAACCTGTTGAATAGAATTTTTTTTCCACAGCACGGATGGGTTTGACGCAATTTGAAGTAAAACCAAAAAGTCAAATGTTCAAGTTACACAGTGTTCTATAAAGCTCACTACCAAGGAGTTACCTAATAATAAAATAATAGAATGATTATTTCAGGATCGTAGCAAATGGAAAACCGTGGTCTTTTTCTAACCCTCTGGAAAACTGAGATTATTTTATTGATGTTAGTATGTGACTTTATGCCCAAATATGGCAATAGGCTTCCCTTTACGCATGTATAGACTAATAACTGTAATAGTGGCAGTCTTGACATTCAAGCTATTTTCACTTCCATAAAAACATTGCTTCAGCACCAGTCGTAAAAGCGTAACAAAAACAAACAGAGAGAGTGGGATACACTTATTTTGGCATTTTTAATATAGTAAGGTAAGTATCGAGGTTGCAGGTTCAAACCCAGGCAAGTATCAATGTGACTTTTTCAATGTCATAAATACTTTCTTAGATATTCTAAGACACCACTGACTGACGGTGACGGAAAACATCGTAAGGAAACCTGGATTTAATTATCTGAAATCGCCAACCCGCAGTGAGCTAGCGTGGTGATCAATGCTCAATCCTTCTCTATACGAGAAGAGGCCTTTGCCCTGCAGTGGGACAGTTATAGGCTGTTATTATAAGGTAAGTATAAACCTTACGAGAGTTCCTTATTATGGTACAAGCCCAATTCGAAGGACGAGGCTATGTTTTTTAACTAATTTGTATCGGAATTTAGTGTCTATCATTTTACAATCATTGTTGTTATTCAGAGCAAGCAGTTAAATAGACATAGTGTAGTCTAGTCTTCACCTTCAAAGGAGAACTAGTAGCACTTAGTATGTCAGAAATACAATAACACTGATAAAGTACCATGGGTGAGGTAAGTGATGCCATATTTTAAGCGCAAGAGGAAATTTATTAAAGTATTTCATACTGTTCCCATTGCTACCGTAACATTTCTCTTATACCATTATTTTTTCAAGTCATTGCCGCCAGGTACCGTCGCCAGTGAAATATTAGGTGATTTTCGAACAAATTAGGGTTTGGTTAGGTTAAACTGTTTATCCTTCTCGCACTTAAGTTAAGCTGCTAAGAAGAGTAAAAAGGTTAAGTGAAAAGTTATGCTTTGATTTATTTATTGAAATGGAAAATACGCATTTATTTCGTGAGAAACGTACGTATAAAGGTAAGTTGAGTTCAAGATATCGACGAAGGACGAGAAAAAGACATTATATTATAATACAGGACTTTTATCGCGTCTTGCGTAAACCGATAAGTACACAGCCCAGAAATTGTGCTTCCTAGAAGCTCTGGCTATTAGAATATTTGTTTACATAGAGATACGAAATTTTTTGGTAAAGCAGAGACCAGTATAATATAATTCATACATTAATTTGAAAAGAAAAAGACTCAAAGGATAAAAGAATTTTAAACTCAAATCTCGGAAAATGAAACGTTATCAACGTCACTTCAAATGTAGTAGAAAGCTCAGAGTGAAGGTTACCCTTTTAGTGGAAGCTCTGGTAGAAATAGTGTCATAATTTGCAGTGCCGTCCTGCAACGATTATCAAGGAGACTGCATTTTGTAATTGTCACTTGCTTTCATAAATACTGCTTAACTTTACAATGTTCTTGGAAGTCTATCTTCTAACAGCTTGTATTTGTATGAAATTGTGTACATTATCAATTTTTACATTAAATTAGGTATTTATTTTATTCGCATTGTCGACGAAATTGAATCTCTTAATTTTAAAGTGGTAGGTATGTTATTCTTTTCTAAAGTTTATATAATAATATCATGGATCTTCCTAACGGAATAAACCAGGAGGCAACTTCCAAACTGAATTAGATTAATCTTCGCATCACGTTTCTACGTTGTTTTTCAATCGAATTCGTGTCTATTAAGGGTAAAGTTGTATCAATTGTTTACTCTAAAGATAGTATAAGAAAGATAAATAGTTGTTAAAGGTCACGTATGTTTTGTTAGATTAGGTACATTTATACTTAAACTACGTCCCTTTCTTGGTCAAAATTAAGTACGCTTAAGAAAGACACGAAAAGATTTTGAGGAGAACAGAGAACTTTATTATGCTGGAAGATACGGGTGTTACTGGTCACTAGCCGGAATGATGACACTTTTTACTTGTTTTTTTTACTAACTACAGAACAGGGAAAATAGTAGGTTCGGAAACAGAAAGATCTTTGTGACTAAAGCGACTCAGAACTTCGGTTTTGTTGGAATCATGACCAGGTGAAATGGCTAAGTCCTAATTATTACTCCGGCACTTTGCCGACTGATCATAAAGTACGAAGAAACCGCTTTATGAAGCTCACAATTAGTGCGGACGAATATTCCGTGTTTGCGATCTTCGTATTATTCCAACCTCCGAGATCTATAATCCTTTTATTTTAACCGTAGATTCATTCTAAGTTAATATTTAAACAGGATAATTATTCGAATAAAAAAGGTTAGTAAAATTGTGATTTAGTTTTCTAAGAAAGTTTTCATGTCTAATGAAACGTACTACACAAGATGTCAAGTGTTTCCGTAAAAAAATACTCTGTCTTAGTTTCTTATCAAGACAAAGCGGAACCTACTACTATGAATACATGATGTCGGAAGTGTTTGGTGCGACTGGTAGGTATTGATCAATAGCAATTTCTGGGAAGGCTCGCTATAGAGACTGAACGTTACAGGCGGTTCAACTTGAGCTTATTAATTGGACAGTTTGAGCGAGACGTGATTCACTAGCTAGATACTTGGATACTCAATTCATTTGAGGGCCATTTAGTTCTAACGGAAATTTATTTAAGGCCAGTATTCACATTTTTGTTTATTTATTTTTATTATCCTACATTCAACTCATGTCTTTTTTGCATAGGCTTATCAAATTGATAGATTTAAATATTATTAATTGAAATCAAACTTTATCTTTCATAATAATTTCAAGTTCAATTTTGCTTCTTTTACTGACTGTCGGTTTGATGAGCTTGTTATTTTTGTATGATGTATTTGTTCCCATCAAGACATGATTCGACATTTATCGTCTACCATAAACTCTAGCAAATACGTATTTCGTTGCTTCGCGTCATCAACGGGTCTCTCTATGATGTTTTATGACGTAACACAAGTTCTGAAGAGAGTATAAATCTGTCCCTTGTCGTTCTGTGCATTCTTGTAGGTCTTTATTTTACTGGATCTATAATATAATGTATAATGCCGATATATCGCCGATCCAATCAGACGCTAAAATATTGTTTACTTACTCGTAGTGTGATATTATAACGGGACCTTAAGGATTGCATTATGCCTAAACATAATAATCTTATGTGGCACCAATGATTATGAATCTTCAAGATACTTTTATTGTTATATAATCCGGAGAAAAATTAATAATTTTCTTTATTTTATTTTAACATCGAGGAAAGTAAAGTAAAGAAGGGCGACTTTATTCGTAATGAAAAACCAGTTTTATGTATTTCTCGCTGGTTTTCTAGTTTTGTTTATATTACTGCAATTGTAGTCTTGTAAACAGTGCTTAGGTCGTTATCCAATCTAGGGCACTCTCTACTGCTGTAGTTAGCTTGACTTAAATCCGTTCACATCTTATGGAGTGATTGAGACAACTAACTTTCAAATATCTGATGTTTCTTGTTTTATTTATACCAGTACCTACTTAAGCTACTAGGTTTTTGACTTTTGATGTTATGAGACTTGAATTTAATGAAAAGTTGCTACGTTCAAAGTTTTGCAGCTTCGCATAAATAACTTTATCACTTCGGAACCGCAAAAATATTTTTTATTAAAAATGTGACGCTACACTGCCGGGGAGTTATCGGAAAATCATAGAACACCCCTCTCCACTTTAGTGAGTTAAAACCTATATTGCGTCAAGAGGTTAGAAAAAAGCATCATAATTATATCGTTATACCTAGCCTGCCAACAACGGCGGTAATAATAAACACTTTCTTAGAATGTGATTGGATATAATATATGACGTATAAATGTATTACGATATCTTTAGTAATGTAATGTGCTAAAAATGTCTCATAAGTGGGGTCATAATATCAAGGTATGCAATTTCAAATTTTTCCTGTATAGTAAACAAGCTGATTTTGAAGAGCAGCAAGCACTTTAGAAGACGTTTTAACTGTATGAGTAAAAACTTATTCGTCGCGAGGTAACTTGCTAAGTTCTTGCGTTCCTTTAGTTTGCACCATGAGTTTTGTTTTATGCGAGCAAAGGCGAATCGGAGCGATATCGACGAAAACCTGTACTTTGTCACAGAATGTTGGATTTTTCATTCATTTAAACGAATTAACTTATTGGAAGACAAACATAAGGAAAGTGTCTTGTAATTTATCCTGTCATGTTGAAAACCAGTAGACAGATCTTAGGAATAAAAAATGCTGCATTCTAACACAACTATTTAAGTAACTAAAAACTTGATTGTATTTTTGTTGAGGCCTCATCTTATTTACCGTAAATTTTCAAATATCTTACGTGTACTATAATTACCAAGATTCTATTTAAGATATCAGTGTTTGTGGTCGTTAGATTTGGAGTAAAAGTAGGAACTAGTAACGTTGAAGTAAGATGCGTGTTTACAAGATCTGTTTCAACTCTCGGTACATCTAACAATATTTACTAACAGTAAATTCTTGACGGCCCTGGAGACGTTGCGTGACTCTGATTCCCCGGGGATATGCTCCAAGGTATTCCGCCCTAGCCTGGAGGAGAATAATATCGTGTCTAAGCTACGTGGTAGGCATGATTATTACAGAGGGCAAGAAAAAAAATAATTATTATTTAGTTCATAAATACTTAAATTGACTGCCTCGTTGGCCTAGTAGTCCCTAAGCGTGGCTGCTGAACATGAGGTCCTGGGTTCGAATCCCGGGTCGGGCAAAGTGTTATTGGGTTTTTCTATTAGGCAATTCCCAGAAGCAGCACGGAGTCTGGAATTGTTCCCGTTTGATGACAATAGGTTCGCCCCCTATTATATACAAGTTTTAAAATTAATTCGGTCATTTATCACACGCAGAAAAAGAAATCATCGTTAATAAACCCGGATCTTATGTTCTGTATTCGCTGCCTTCTAAGCATTGAGATTATTTCTTGTTCCTTTTCCCCATAAAAAGGATAATTATCGCCTAATGTCATAATGTGTTTGGTTTATAGCTAGTTTTCGCAACTGCGTTAACCATAGTCACAGGCTCACAGCGCTATATGGCCGAATAAAATTTTTACGAGTTAAGTAATATGTAATTTAATTTACTTGTAGACATTACATAACGTTAGTACGTAATGCACATGGGTATAACGTTTACAGTAGGGCTCGTAAAGGTCTGTATGAAATTGACAAAGGTTAGGCTCATAATTTATAGGGGACTTAAGATCTTCACGGTCACCATATATGTATATAGTTAACAGCGGCCCGCAGTTTTTGGGGACACACCGACATTATTTTTACATTTCTTTTGATAGATTCAATTCACAGGGAACCGATATTTCCAATTTACATAGCCCTTGTCTTTTGCAGGAGAAAAACTAAAATCCTTTTTCCATTGGCGATATATTCTCTAAGTTATTGAGAGTACCTATAATTTCAGACTTGCTGCGTGGCTTATGCTTAGGATATACCGCTTCTTTTCGACTATCGGGTGTAGTAAAAATTGATATAGAGGGTTGCTTAAATATGAATGTATGAAAAATTTCAAAAAAACGGTTAAAATCGTATAGCGATCACCAATCTTGCCAGATATCTATGATAGTTGTTGGTCGGTCAATTAATGAAGATTTACATGTTCGTGTGACGCAAGTCATAGGGACTGTTAACCCTACTATTAATATTCTCTTTAATAGCAGCTATGGTTTTAATGAATATAGATATGGATTAAAGAAAACTTATATTATTTCTCATTTACAATAGTTCTAGGTTGGCCCAATTTAGCAGCAATCTGTGTATATGTATACGACCACGAGTGCGAAGCTTTTATAGTTATTATTGTATGTAAGACATTTAATCCTAACCAAATTGTTTAGCGAATAAAGCGCTGTAACCAATTTGCGTGGAAGTGTTTTATATGCTGTCAGTTTACTTATATCGATTTCGCATGACCTACGTCCAAAGCTTAAAAAATGTCCAATGAAGCGCAACATGGATTTTTCAGCAAACTGCGTTGACTACAGCTAAGTCAGGTAATTAATCAAGATGAATTACCATAATTATAATGTATACTTTTTACCGGTTTACGATTATGTCGAAGAACTTTACCTTTTGAGCATCTATCTACGTGAATTTAAAGTATCTAATATATAAATATATATGTATTAGGTTTAAATATTATTAATTTTTGACAGCTCACAGACGAAAGGTTAAAAGAAAGTGTACCTAGCTTTCTTTACCATAATCATAGGTTTAGTGCGTTCATTTCCCTACACTATACCACTCATGTAGTTAGTATAACTTCTGTCCGTTATAGAGGTATAATTTGCATTATGAATACATACATACCTTCATTGAAATTTTTGTTTGATTGTGCTGCTATATAATAATCAAACTCAAGATCAACTCCTCTGAAAATGCTTAAGACATGTTCATCTTGATACCTATGTGTGTTGTGGTACATGTGCATGCATTGTATATGTGCAAAGGGTGTATTTAAAGGGTTAAAATGGTATACTTTAATACCATAATAAGCTTAATAAAGTAAACTTAGGGTTTCTTTCAACAGTGCTACGGATTACTACAAACTCGCTAATGCCGACGCCTTATAAATTAGTTTGCTTAGAAACGGAGTTAATTAAATTAATTTCGTAATTAATTAAAATTTTTGAAACGTTTAAATGAATAAAAAAATGAAATAATATTACATAATTATTCTTCTATCGTGTCGATAGAATTTATTTAATGATGCACTAATGAGAAATTTGGCCTCTTTGTGAAATTGTAACCGACTTTTCAGGGCAAGGGCCTTTCGAAGGCGTTTTCGGTGCTACCGTCGTAATTACCAAATTAAATTAATATCTCTTTGTTTGTTTTAAGTTTGTATTCTGTATTTCTTGGTGTGCAAAAATAATATTATCTTTTTATCTCTGGAAACTAAATTGTTAATCGAGTAACTACAATTTTATTAAAGCTCTTACTACCTATCAAAACTTTAAATTTTGCTTTATTTTTACTTTTACTACTGGTACTTAATTCAATTAAAATCCGTCTAAAACAAAATGATTTATTATTTTAACGTCAAAACACGGCATCAATTTGTAAACACGTAGCCGTGATGCAATGATGGACAGATAGGTAAATAGGCATTAATACTTGCCGCGTCACGCCGCTATTCCTCACATTAGAGGAGCGAGTTAATCGGGAGCTGAACCATCCATCACTGTGGGCCAGTCATCGGGGCCGACGATTACACAACTCCTATCTACTTGATAGCAAACTAAATTATTTAATGACAGATGTATTTATTGGTTGATCGTCGGGAATTTAAATTGAGAATCGTTTATTTTTATTAATTTTGTTTTGGTATTTGTGGTGTTGTTTTTTATGAACTTTTCTAATGAGAAAATACATTGTATCAACGAGACTATAAAATATTTAAACTTTAATAAATTATTTATAGTACGGCTCTATAGACCTAGTATACAATACACATTTCCTACATGCTTGGAAAAACAAACAAATTTTGAGATGAATTCACAAACACAGCGGTTAAAACTCCACGCTTGCATAATTTAATGATAATTTACTTGTTGTATTTGTGTCCGTGTACGAGAGAAAATATTTTGACAACGAGTGTTCAGACTGTTTTATTTAGTTATGTTTTGTTTATTATGTCTACTTATATTTGGTTTCTCGACTTTTGTACGATAATGTTCTCACTGGAAATTAAGGTGACTGCCTACGCACTGTCAGTAGTCTGCTATGTAACAAGAAAGTCATTAGAATCGTGGGTAAAACTTACTTGCGTGTAGTACCCGAAAGGGTAGGGTCGATTACTGATAAAGGTTAACATCTCTTTGTTCTCCTTTATCAGAAATCTATTCTCCACGTTTTACAGGTCGTCATAGGTTCTATGGAACACATCGGGTTCGACGACGACATTAGCGGATGGGAATTGATACAAATAATCATGGTTGTAATTCCCTATTTCATGAAAATCATGGGAAAAGATATAAATATAATAGGAATAAATTTTTCATGGGTGTGGTTGCCAGTGATAGAGCTTAAGATTACAATACAGACTTTAACTGAGAATTTCTTCACAAGAAATTCTCAGTTGAAGCCCGGAGTTTGGAATTGGAAATGTTATGTTATGGCAATATACATTTTTTGCGAAAAACAACACGAATAAATCGCAATTTGAATAAAAGTAAAAATAAAGAACTGTTGAATTCATTCCATTTATCTTTGGAACACTCACGTATTCTGTTCACAGGCGCGAGGAATTAGTTTGAATTCAATTCGATTCATTGTGAAATTTTCAAAGGTGCTTCATTGTTTTTAGAAAAACTTCGTACATGTGTAAGGACGAAATACCTTTGTATTTTCTTTTTATCCTTCAGTCAGTAAAGCGTCGTTCCCAATTTCCAGGAAGATTGCACCATCTTTTCTCTCTTTTCCTCACAAGGAGGTTTCGTTAAATTTTTTTTTTAGTTTCTTCAAGTATTTTGACTGCCCTCTATGCCTATGAATCATTCGGAATATTTATCTGAAAACTATCATAAGTTTTCAAATAAATATTCCTAATGATTATTAATATTATTTTTGAATGATAATCAAACCAGGTTCAGTCTAGAAGGTAATTTGCTCAGTTACTGTATTCATCGTATCTTCAAATGACGTAAACACAAAGCAACGCATTAAGTACCTAAATTTACTTTATGTAGCTGAAATGTTATGCATTTAGGCGGCCTCGAGAGCAGCTTGTTTTACAAAGCTCCATTAACCTTAAACTGATTATGATTCAACCCAAGAAATATTACCCTTTATTATGTGCTCGAGAAGTATTACTGACTGTTTATAAAATATTCAGAATATATGTTGGTTACAAGATTATTTATTTCTGAATTTGCTACAAAAGTATTCTATACACGAATACCTACGACTAACTCAAAAAACTTTTTATAAGTGACATTAAAGTTGCTAAACATAACAAAAAGTACAGGCCCAGTGTAAATTACATTCTTGTCAAAGAGGGCAAACCAAAACAGAGCCGATAGTTTGTTTCATTACTACCGCATCTGCGAATTTCTTTTATTTATCTATAATTAAAAAAAAAGACAAACGTAAATGCAGTAAGTAATTAAAAAGCAATTAACGAATTCACACTAGAGGATTTATTTGCACATAAATGACTAACTTTAAACGTGATCGATCAGGTAATCGCTCGCACTAGGCATACAAATTCACTATCAACCAAGGTTAGTCTGTCAATATGGTAGGCTAAATTTCAGGCACGTATGCAGCCGTTGAAATGTATTGTATCTACAAGTCAATTATATGAAATCTCGACACCTCTAGTTGGTAGAAACTAATATCTACTCCTAGGTATAGAAAGTAACTTGTTGGATGTAAACCATGTGTCTCTTGGGCATTCAGTCCAAAAAGCTCGATTTGTCTACTAGCTTTAAGATTTGTATCTTCGATTTACTTGATAATAAAGATAAAATATTATTTCCAGGAAGTTAAGATAAAAAAAAGGTTTTCAGTCAGTTCCTATTTCAGGTGTTGCAAAAATTGTTAAGTGAATATCAGTATACAGATCTGATAAAACTGGGGCTGACCCAAATACATAGAAGACATTCCTACGGAACGTTTTAGTGACCGCAATTGATACTTGCAACCTTTTGATTACCACTCGCTAACCACGTATTCACCAGAATTTGCGAGTGGAAATCATTTCCCAGAATCAGACATATTTTTATATTTATCAATTTCTGAGAACATTCGATGGTAAGAATGATTTGCACACTACCTGCCAGTGTGGTGACTAAAGGGTGCAGTTGCAAAGGTAAATCCGGTATAGGTATTTATAAAAACCATTGAAATACTGCTTACTAAAAATTTGCACATTTTATGATATTCAGTTTAATAAAAAACAGATCCATCGAAGCTCTTAAACTATTTCAGAAATACCGACCTAAAACATACTAAAAGCTTTTTGTTTAAAATCATCCTTATAACGCGACTACATGCAAAGTGAGTAAGCCAAGACTCGGGTCTCGCTCACGTATCATAAGAAGCGAATAGAATTTTCTTGTGAAATGTGCGGTCTCTTTAACTAAGTAAAGCAACAGGGGAACATAATTACACTGCACATCTGGCAAGTATTTTAGAAGGTTTGTCGCTTAGGTGTTTGTTTAAAACTTGTTCTAAACGCTTAGTAATGTGCTAATGTTTTGTTTGATCTTCAGCAGCACTTAGATACTCAAACATTGGCCCTTGTTTCTTGCCAAATATAAAGCGAAAAGTCTATGTGGGACAGATTATTAAAAATATCATAATCGTTTATTACAAAAGCATTGAAAACATTCACATATTTTTCAAGGTTGTTAGTAAAAGTTCGTCGATGTACGTTGGCCTCCGCCATCAATCTTAGGGGATAAAGCCATAATCACTATGTTTGGCATGCGGATTACATGTTGGTGTTAGTAGGTCGCAATTAGTACTGAAGTTTATATATCCTGTGTAATATCTCTTTAGGCGAATTAACGGTGGTTGACATATATCTGGACTAAGTAAAAAGAATGGGTGCATTCCTAATTGTAAATTGAAATAAAAGAATGGAACTAATAAAAACAATTACAAACGCTTAACATTTTTCATGCTTGAACTGTTTAAACCTTGGATTAGCACATGGTGCATGCCTAGGATTAAAGATTTAGATATACAGCGTAAAACTACGAAGCGTGGTATTGATAACAATTTGGAGTATTATTACAAAGCAGGATAAACATAGCAGTAGTGTCCATCAACCTAAGGTGACCCCAAGGATGCTAAAAGGCCGTAGACAATAACAATGTAAATTTTTCGAACACATACTAGAAAAAGATACAAATGGTGTATAAAAGACACAGCTGTAGGCACTCAGTTTCATGTAGTAGACTACAATTCACTCGTGTCTCAGGAGACATCGCCCGTTGAACTCGCACGAGTATTCAAAGGTTGTAATTTTTCGTCGTAGCAGTTGCTTTCAATTTAAAGTAGCAAATATTTACGTTAACAATGGCCGTTTAAATATTGTTTTCTTTGTTTAAATTAGAATTGTATTTAGCTTTTCGAGTTAGCCCTTCGAGTATAATGAAAATTAATTTGGTAAATTTCAAGACAAACTATAAGTGGCAAAGGCTAATATTGAATTTTACACCCGAGACTCCCGAGAGTTATTTCTCTGACTATAATGTTCGCTCTGTAACATTAAATTAGCTTATTTAGCTTTGTATATTTGAATGAAATATGACTTTACATCTCGTAAAGCAATATTTGCTGCCTGCTATCGTTAGTTAGATTATATATATCATTGCGCCTATGGTAAATTGCCGAATAACTATTGTATTTCAATATATCTCTAAATGAGCTCTCTTTGACCTAATTTTATACGAAAATAACAGTTGAAGCGTATAATTTATTACAAAACAGTTTCAAATTCTACTAAACAATGTTAATTTAAACGTGGCGGAATAATGATTTGAATAGCGTAGTTCCGCGTTTCCGCATTTAATCATAATAGAGAGGTTGAAGATTGAAGTGTAAATCAAGATCTTTTTAACAAAAATGTTGATTTACCAAAAATATACCTATTCATTATTTGCATTATGTATACTCATGTATTACGACGCAAATAAGCTAATCAACAAGAATTATATAATTTTTCGCTAACAAAGTTTTGTTGTTTTATTTATGAAACATGAATCTCACGAATGAAATTTCTTCGAACACGAATGAATTAAAATTCCCCGTACCTTAGTAGCTTGCCTGTAGTTTTATAAACGAATCTAATTCGCCTTTTAACTCTAAGACTTGCTACACATTTCGAGGAATCATCAAATGGATAAATTTAATATAGACGGCATATCAATGGCCATTCAGGTATAATTTAAAAGTTGTGTTATTGTTGTTATCTCGGCGTTTCTGCAATAGAATAGACAAAGTCGAGAGCGACCTTGTAATTTTTGGCAAACTCTAATATTAAGTTACCCTAACGATTACCCTAAAATCTAGCCCAGAGGTTTGCGATCAAGAATCAAAAAGTTATAAATCCCAGTTTTATTCGAATTCCCGTAATATCCTATTCCTCTTAGACATTATATTTCATGACGTTAAACAATTTTATTTGTTTGTAGTTACCGTTCTCTAAAGCATTATCTAGACTCACAACACTATTTTTACTGGGAACTATAAAATTGGTTTCCTCCTTCGCATTGAGAAGTACTTTATATCTTAGTTCATGGACATTGAATATTATTTTTAAATTTTATTACGAAAACATTTTGATCTTGTTTGTGTGTGATGAATAACTACGTGTCTGTAAATATTTTTTAGGTGTCTTTATGTACCACAACTAATAACTGTCAGAAAAAAAGAAATTCATGGCTAACATGACGATGAATTTACCAAAAGAGTTCAATTTCAATCAGCAACTTTAATTACAGCTCTCCAACTAAATATTAGATAACTAGTAGATCCCCCGAAGTCAAAAGTTTCTATAGGAGACTCATCGATCATGGAAATGTTGCAAAATCATTGTTTAAAACTTCGATATTCGCGCTTTATTTAGGCAAAGTTTTGTTTTGGATTGCGATAAATCAACAGACTAAAATATACAGCTGAGTTATAATAACAATTTATAAAGAGGCAAATAATGGCTTGTTATATCCGTCTTAATGTATAAAGGCTTTGTCGTGAACGGCCTAAGAGGAGTGAAGGCATGTAACACTGAAATATGTTCATCATGTAGGTACATACTTACCCTCGTTTCTATTTACAGATTCCGAACTTATGTTTCTTCTTCCATGAAAATACAACGCCTCATCTGTATTTTCTACAAATATTTACCTCTATAAATATTTGAGCACCTAACTTGTTCTCATTTTGCTTTTCTTCTTTATTTATAGAGCATAGTTTTACTAAGATTAGCTTTCAAATATATTGTCAAGAACTATACTATTATTTCCATGTAGCAGATTATTTATTTGGTTGGCTTTTGTTTCACTGCCACCATTGTACTGCTTTAGTTTATGAAGCATAGCTTTGTTGGTACTAATGTTTAGCATAATATATTATTTGATGACATATTTATATCCAGTGCTTTTACTATTTTAGTATTTATAGTAGATAGATACACAAAAATGTGTAATTCAGTGTAAACCTATCTGCAAACCTATAACTTTACTTTAATTCTGTACTCCTTTCTGAGAACTACTGGTTTTATACTATTTTCAGTTGTTTTGCTAATGTAAGTTGTAGCTCTACATTCATGAAGATATTCCTCCGCATCTTATTTAACTAAATTCGTTATTTTGTGTTACGAACATCTAAACAAGGACAACATCTCTAATAATAATGAAAATGGGAAGTGGTTTTGATGTTCTTGTTTGGATGTTGTAAAATAATGAAAAGTGCAAGGTAATCATGAAATTACAGCAACAGACGTATGACTTGGGAGAGGCATATGTCCAGCAGTGGACCGCGATAGGCTCAGAGAGAGAAAGACGTATAACACAGTATTTAATTTATCTACTGATTATATAATAAAACAATCAAAGATGGCACAATCAGATATTTTTATGACGATAATAATAATAATTTAATCTTGGATTAATTTGCAAAAAAGTAATCTTCTAAAAATAATGAATGAGCTCCGTAATCCGAGCTTACGGACCATTGGGTGACGTCGACGAAGAATGTATTTTAAGGTTCTCACTTTATAGGTAAATAATTGTGTTTTTTTAATACCTGTACAAGTGTGACGTCAGCAAACAAATAATGTTTCACACCAAATAAAATGTAACTGTAAATCTCATTAAACTATTTTTCAGACGTGTGATTTGTGTCAATTCAAGTTCCGTGATACAAGAAAGATTCAATATATACGTTTAGGGATTGCAGCATTAATGAACTGTACCTGTATTTGTAAATTATACGTGTGTTCATTAGTAGACGTCTGGCTGATGATTATGATAATTTAAGTTAATATTATATTGATCTCACAGTCAAATAGTCTGTACTGTTTTGTGAGACACTGTTTTAGTTCATAAGTTTACCATATAATAAATAAATAATTAAGGGATAAACGTGACACGATTAATGTGGTGCATATTCTTAAAAAATATAAGAAATTCATATTGTAAGAGATGGCTATAAGGCTTTATGTTAGAATAAGCCATAGATTACCGCGGCTAATGTTACTGAGCCCTTTGGATTGGAGGACGCTGCGTGACCTTACTGCCCCGTTTTGTCTTTGACTTACAATGAAATATAAGTATCTACGTAATCATCTGCTGGAATTAAAGTATCTTGCTTCTAAGTATTTGGCGTATTCTCTCCGCTATTTTATTACTTTATATTGATTACTAATATTATCTTTGCCAATTATTAATTAGTTGATCTTAATTATTATTTTTCTTTTGTTTTTGAGTATTTTTCCGAAGTTTGTATGTGCAATTTTGGTCATGATGACATTGAAATACTGTTGAAGTCTGTTGTTACGTTTATCAAATAGGTATAACTACATCAATTGTTTATTTTTATACGTGTCCCACATAAGATTTAAGCTTATGCTGTATTACGTGCACAAGAACCCGAGACTGCGCGTAACACAAAATATTTCTACTGTACAGAGATCGACTTGAAAATATTTCATAATCGCTCAACATGATTTGAAATAACTTAGTCGTAATACGAGATGTCATTGAACGTATTTTAATTTCAACATAGTATTGGTACACACTCCGTCTTACTTATAAACGATAATAAAATATCTTTTAAGTTTTCCTCGTGTATAGCGTATTGACATCTCTGTATTTTCTTATTTTAAATTAAAATAAGTGTTGCTACTACACCCTTTCAGGGTCTGCTGTTTGCTGTGATAGCATGTATTTGTTTTCTGTTATACTACATACTGCAATAAATAAATAAAGCACTTTTCTCCCTTCCCTCTTTCTTTGACATGCAAGCGATAGTGGTATAATTTAATCAATGGTTCAACATTGCCAATTTTCTAAGTAAGGGGGAGCATTTGTTTATTTCAATATAAACAAAACATTAACCATTAATTAAACACCATTTCATTTCTTAAAGGCAAGAGTTACATGTATATTGCATATACCTACTCTTTAATCTCAATATCAAGGTGATGTTAATATTTCTGTTAACGCTCTAAGTTTAAATAAAACACTAGATTCGGCATTTCTTTTGAAACGTCATTTTCAATCAAACATCTTTAACATCCATATTTTATCGTCCATTTTCTATGTTCTCCCAGTTCCCGTCGGAGACGGCACAAAGAGCGACAGCATTACTCAAAGTCACGAGTAGCAGACCAAGTAAGTGATATACTAAATCCCTCTATCCAACACTGAAGATGTTGAGATAATGGTTAGTGTACACAGTGAACCATTGGTATCACGTTGAAATCATTAATCGACTTGATAAGGATGAATTTTATGTTTTCAAATGTTATAAGAAACATGTGCTTTTAATGGTCACGACCAACAGTTAGCTATGATTTTTTAGGGATGTCTTTGCTAGATTTATGAATTTGTATTTTATAAAGACTATTATTTCGTAACGGTGCCATGTAAATATAAACAAAGAAGGGCTCTAGACTAATTAATTTATAGACAGTAACCAGAATTTCCATATTAACGTTGACCATAAATTGAAAAGAATCTAGACAATTTTGTTATATTTTTGTGACACTTTGTATTTGATTGGAATATTCTCAATAAGACATATTGAAAAAATTCTAGATCTACGCTACATACGAATGTCATAGCTTATCATCTACAAGGGCCAATAACTCAGTCCTCTATATTGTTATTTGATTCCCAGACCAGATATAATCTTACAAAAAAATCCACATACGCGACCAAATGTGATTTCAATTTTGATAGTTTCTCGTAGATCCGTAGATCAAAGCTATTCGAACGAATCCCGTTAGGATCGGTTTAGCCAAGGTATCCTAACGCAATTTCTTCGAAGCCTAATCTACTAAGAGATGGTTGTAGGTAAAATAAATTTAAAACTTGCGAATTATTTTGTAATAATAAGTTTTTTTTGTAAATTATTATAGATATGAAAAAGAGCGCAACAAGTCTGCAATAGGTAAAATATGTGTTTAGGTGATATTTCGTTTAAAAATATCTAAATTATAAGAATTTGTATGTGTAATTTTGTATGGTAGTTAAATTATTTGTTATAATGCTTAAGTACAATATAAATTAAAAAGGCCGCCATTACAAATTTTTGAACAGAATACCTACTGCCTAAGTAACTGTTTTCACACTTGCGAATCAATTCCAGGACCTAACCGTTCAGTATTCGCGTTCGCGTCAGAACTACAGAAGCATTACCTAAATGCAAATGTAAGCATCATATACCAGGAAAGAATGAAACACCATGTATATTATTTTACACACAGGGCCAAAGTATTCGTAGCGTACGCGTAATGAATAAATCAAACTTATTATGAATTCGGCAATAAAATCGCGGTCAATAGTACTGTTCCAGCTATCAAACGATTACTGGTGAGTAGTTTTGGCACGTTACGTTACAGGTAAACGACCGTTGTACGTGAAAGAATTCTAGAACTAAACATGAAGTTACACATTATGCCTCAATCTTTTGGCAAACTTTTTGTTGATGCTGTTTATTTGAATTAAGAATTGATTGTGTTTACAAAGATGATTGGTTTGTTTAAATTTCGAATTATTTTGAGTTTACTTTATAAAAGCTCGTGTTCTAAAAAGGTCAGGAATTTTAAATATGATCTTTTACCACTAGCCTTTTTTTGTTGACATGTGTACGTTTATGAAGTTCGTAAAAAAAATTGAGGGCTTTGTGGAGATTCTTTCAGGTATTCATATATTATATTATCAAACCCTAAGTTGTACCACCTACCTATTAGTTTTATTTTATAATAGAAATAATTATATACATATACACATTTAAATTCTACCTCCTTTAAAAACTATTTACAACTTAAATATAAAATTAAAATTAAAAAGCATCGAAGTATTCTTCCTCATCGTTGTCAAAAGGAAACGTGCCCAGAAGACTGGCAGCATTGCCACGTTGAATGGCAATACTGATTCTTTGACCTAAAAACAAACCAGCCCTCTGATCACGCGAAGCATCGACTAAACGTTTTGAAAGATCTTTAAATAAGGCTCGGGCGCTCGGACCCCATGGCCCAAATGTTTCGACCCCAAACGGCTCAAAAATACAATTCCCAATCAGATTATTGTATTTACAAACCTACCTATTAAATTTACAAGGAATTCTAAATAACTTCGTACATTTTATAGTACCTACTTTTAAAAAAATATTCTTTTGACGGTTACACTAAGGTAAAAATTAAGCAGCGGCAAAGCAAATTACTGTAAGTGTACTGTTGTTGTGACAGTCTAGCAGACTTTGTGTCTGTAATTTTACCTTTGTAGTAAAAAATAAAGTGATTAATTTGAAACAGTGCGTTTGCATTAATTATGTTTTTTTTCTTTTTCCATTTTTATATGTTGCAACTTGGCTAGATACTATAAACACTTGGTTTGTTACTATACTAAAAATCCGTTAGAACTGATAACTATTATTAGATTTTTAATTATTAAAGGAAATTAAGAGCTGAAAACTTAGAGCGAAGCCTAGGTATGGTTATGGTAATAAAAAATAATATGAGTAGACCCAAATGTATATAAACAACAAGTTGAAGAAAATAGTAATTCAAGTCTGCTTAGTATTGAATGATCACAAGAATAAAATATGATACGAACGCCGAGTTCCTTCAACAACTGGAACATGTTTAGCCAAACATTTGGCGCAATAAATAAAAAACTCTCGAATCACGTTCTTAATATCGGGAACCAAATAATGCCTCAATATTGAGATTTTGATTTATTGTATTCGACACACAAACCACGAGTGGATATTGTTACCGCGTAAATGACATAATACTGACGTCGGCTAGTGACGTAATTACTGTTCGATATAATTCACAATTTACCGCGTAATTAAACGCTTGTCACGTCGTTATCGTATGGTAAGTGACACTGTGTATAAAATAAATATAATGCAAGCATGTAAAAAGTTTTAAGTTTCGTAATATTAAAAAGTCATATAGGTTCGCGTAATAACATTACAACTGTATTGCACGGCTTCAAATTGACGATGGGCTTTTTGTTGGTTTGGCTGATCTTGCTTGTTTCGTTTAAGCTTTTAACCTACTTTTTTAAGTTTAAATAATAATGTCGTTATATTATTATAACATGATTATTAATAAATTATATTTAAAAAAAAATTCGACGACCTGATTGGCGCTGTGGCGATTGGATTGCTGCGCTAGGGGTTCGATTCCCGCACGGGACCAAAATTTGTGCGATCCGTAGATGTTTGTCCCGAGTCTGGGTGTTTGTGTATGTGATATTTCATGTTTGTGAAACTCACCCACGGTACAGGAGAAATTCCTAGTGTGGGGCAACGTTTCAAAAAAAAAAACAAACCATACAATTCAATTAACTACCATACCATAACAGGCAGATTTTCACACATACATTGTTGTATAAATATTATTTTTATTATAATTATGTTAATAGTTCTAACAAAATAAATACAGGCATGGATAATTTCAGTTCTGTGAATTTCTTGTACAATATATTATTTACAAGGGCTGGGCTGGCCGCATGATTTGCATGAATATGCTATTTTAACAGGCGCTGAGTGAGACAATTATGACGTAACACGATTGTATCGCGTCTGCCTAACTGTATTAAAGCATAGTAGTAGTTGCATACTAACTCTGTATGCTAATTGCTAAGTTATACTTAATGACCTATTTACAACAGAAGTACAATTAAATGTAAGTGTTTTGGTCGTATGTACTGTGAACTTATATTATAATTTTAATAAATAAATAAATATGTCCAAGGATTTTCTGGCAGAAAAATCATATAAGTCTCAATAAAGTTCGTAAATGGGTGATTAAGTTTTGTTAAAACTAATAATTTTTCAGGTTTTATTCATTACTTTTTGGTACCTAACCGTATTCTCTGGAGACATAATCTGTTCAAGTCTGAAACTACATCTACCATAATTATTATACTATTTATAATAGAAAAAAGGACCTTTGTAGGTATTTTTAGATAATATGGTTATTTTAGCGGCAGCTAAGATTAAAAGCGTTAATTTTTTTTATCAAGTCCTCATAAAGTCAAATCTGATTGTATTGAAGTGGAAAGCAATGTTATGCAAAGTTTAAACCGTAACTGTCAACTACAGCACATAAAATATAACTTAAGCCATAAACTAGAGTTTTAGTGTTCTATTTCTTATGAGTACATGAATAGTTTCGTAGTAAGTGATCGAAGCACGATTTTTGAAAAGTTTCATTGTTATCATAAACCGTTTTCGTCATGAAACTGAGATTAACTGAATGAAAATTTTAAATATAAGCTTGCAGTTTAAACTGTCTAGTAGTAACTTTGTAGTTTCTTCAGTAAATAATTATAAAAACCTACTCTTCTGATCGGTTAAGAAAAACGCATGAAAAATCCTGAACTTCTTGCCACCAACGTGCTGTAAGCTATCGAGGTAATCAATGCTCGTTCCTTTTGTTAGAGAAACGTCTTTTGTTCTCTCTCAGGGACAGTTACCGAACGATGACACATTATTATATTATTATCTATTAGAATCTGTCGCACTTCATCTGCAAGCACTTTTTTTGTCTTTTTACGGATAAAATGAATGGTAACAAAATTTTTGGAAATCGGACGGATAGATAGTCTGATGATAGATAATCTGTTTATAATATTAGTATACGATTACGATTTATAATAATTCAGTACATACTCGTTATACTATGATTATGTTTCTTAGTAAGTGACGGACAAAAGATGTTTTTTGTGTCATCAAGTCAAAGTAGAGCAGATTGATCCGGAAGGCGTCTCCGACAAAAGCTGGGATTTATATTGCTGGACATAAAAAATATCCTATTTCCGTCACAAGTTGTTACTGTTCACTCCAATTACCAGACTTAATAGGTCTATAGGGCTTTCAACGGCCTATCTAAGTGGCGTTGTTTGATTTTGAAAACAGTATTATCTATGACACAAAACTGAACTTTATCGAAGAATAATGCCTAGTTAAAACTTTTTAAGGTAGACATTCGTTTTAATGCATTTGATTAGTTGCCATAGGTACTTAATTGGATCAAACAAAACAATTGCACACAATATTGGTTCACTTTAAGATGTCATGAGACAAAATTGCGTCCAGTTTAGGTCCTAAAATGGATCGCAATAAAAGATGGTAGGCCTCCTGAGAACAACAATGAATATTTTTTACATAATAGAGTCACTCAAGCCCAATAAAAATGTATTCAGCTACTTTCTACCATTCTTCCTAGCCCATTGTTATAGAGGAACACTGAAATATCCCTAAAGCATTGTGGTCCAAAACGAAGGGAAAATGTATATTAATGGTCATTCACCTGGAATACTCTACCTTCCGATCGACACAATCGTTGCGTCTCTTGCTCTTTGCACTAACGGTCGGGATAGAGAGGTTGATGTCAAACTGATGTTTGATACAACTTAGAGGTTTTTAATTTGCCTGTCATTGATTTCTTTAAGCTGAATGTAAGGCATTCTGGTAGAGACCACGAGGAGGAGATAAACCGAAAGCAGTTGAAATAAACCTTAAAATAAAATCAGAAGAAAATGATCTAAGGCATGGCGCGATCATCCGAGATGAAAATATTAAAAACATATTTAAACGTAAACTAAAAAAACATTTACTAGATACCTTACCATAAATATAATATTTTTAATCAACCTAAAATAAATAATTATTTCATTTGTATTATATAAGCACATAATATGACTTTTGTATGTTTAAACTTGTTTATACAAAATTGATCTCACAGACAAACAGTTTGTACTGTTTTGTGGGACACCGTTAGCTCATAAGATTACCATGTACCGTTTTAAAAACAAAATAAATAAATAAATAATAAATGTAGTCCAGATTCTTCGTAATAAATGTCAAGACTCTATTTTAAATAATACACATCTTTCACTCAAGATGTTAATATTTTGTATTATAAGTCGTAATCTCTCTCTCAAATTAAATATCAAAAGAAGTCTGAGTTCTGAGTGATTTTCTGCATGACTAGCTAATAAACAATATTTTTCTTTCATCCTGATTCAAACCGTCTCGTATACTACTGAGCCATAAAAATGAAATGCCAATGTCCATTTGGTACTGTTGTTATTTTAATACTATTTATTCCCAAGCTTGTGTCAAGATAGAAATAGACTTCGATATACACCGCCCACTCTGCTTGCGTCGAGTTTTGCTGTGTGAATGCAATTGTGATTAGAGGAACTTGTTATAAACTTTGGGTAGGTGTAGTAGTGTCTATGGAGAATAATGTTGGCCCAGGCTAGGATTCCTTCTATATCACATACGTTTTATATTTTATTTACTATATTGATACTGGATGCTTTACTATGTATTAGTGGTATACTGTTGTAGATACGATACTACTTTGCTGACAGAACAAATATGCCTGTAAGGCGTAAGCCCCAAGTCGTATACTTAAAAAGCTTTGGTACTGTATAGAAAACATGGGTGTTTTCAATTATGTTCCCTGTTAAAATATTCTTAAGATACGTTACGAAAACACTTTATGGATAGAATTGCCATACTATCTCGTGATCTGCAGTGTCAGATGGGATCAAGCGGACGACGCTGGCGCGATCCTGACCAACTTCTGTAAAGCCCGTTAAGAAACGTTAAATGATAAATTAGCGCCCACTTCATAAATTTTTTCTCACGGTTTTTTGGGTAACGTTCAGCTCTTTTATTTCCTTTCCGCGTGTTAAGTTTTAAATCTATTAAAGAATATTCCACATTTTGAAGCAATCGATTAGGTTTTCATAAACTTTGTCAGTTTAATCAAAGTACAAACTTATAGTATGTTCTTTGTTGCTTGTGTGAATGCAATGCTTACTCCTTGTACGTATTGTATGTACTGTACTGTTGCTGGTTAGAAAATTATTACTTTAATAAATTACTACAAGTTATAAAAAGTAAAATAAAGGTTCTGTTTATGAATTCTCAGAAGAAGCACTGGGCTTGAATATAACAAAGATTAAAAGGCTGCCGCTGCACTGAATTCCATGTAATTTGAAATTGGATTAAGGTAACCTATTTACCCATGTGCAGTTCTAAGTATTTTTTTTGTGGAATCAGAAATGTTAGTACCTCTTTCGTAAATAGAGGCAGGGTCCATGGTATTATTAAATTAGCCATATCATTTTGTAAACATTTTTTAAGATATATAAATAATGGCCAGCAATAAAAAGGTGCCTTGAAAAGGGTGTTTTGTAAATAGGGTAACCCGGAGGCTCACCTATTTCACGCAAAATGTCGTTAAAACGTTTTGTGCTTGTGTTGACAGAGGCCTGCCTTATGCGGCTTATTTCTTGGTGTAATATCGTACAAATGTACAAAGGTTTTCAATTTAAAGGTTGTAGGTTTTAAAGGTTTTACGAGGCTAAGTACATATATAAGATACGTGTAAATATTACTTAGTCTTTTCAGTTATTAATAAGAGTCTACATATGATATTAATGTCAGAAATATATATCCATTGTTGTATATTTCAATGGAAAAGTAACTAACATTGCTATGATGGTACAACGTAAAATATTGAATGTCGTTGAGATGGGTTAGTAGCAGCTATTGAAAGTGTTAGTCATCACTGTGAGTACCGCATCCGTTACGATGACTGACATACATCAATCTCTATATTTCCACATATTTTTCACATCGTATAAGAAATTTGGATATTACTATGTTAAGGTAACGATACAATTTATGTTTCCTATTACATTCCAGCTAGTGATTTACAACCACTAACTTACTCTACACGATATGGTTGTAAAACCTAAAAGCTTACATTTATTTTAAAAACAAAACACGCGTAATATTTTACGCCCCACTTTTTGCAAGCAGTTGTTAAAAGCAGTTCTATCGATATACAAGCAATATCGATCAATATTATGCAATAATTTTCGAGTAAAAAATTGAACGTAATAAGAAACTAACACTTACCATAGGTATACAATGGTGAAACATGATACTTGATAGCGGCCGTGCAAGCTATAGGTCCCGCACCGCCACCAAGTTGCAGACCGTGGGCGAGTACTTGCACGATAGTGCCGACTACGGTAATGGTCCATCCCCAACCACCTTCAGGGTAGTAGCGGCGCGCTAACGTGAGGGCCGCGCGCGCTCGCAGAGCCGCCGCTGTCTCCGCACCCACAGTCGCGCCAGCACTCGCACACCTACCGCACCAAAACACTTTAAACACCAATAACAGAACACAACTACTGATACCCGACCAGCAGGCAAGCCCTTAGAAACCATATACTATACACTGCACTAACCGACGAAACTGAGCCACTTCACGCGCCGCTTCATATCCTACACTTTTAGAACGACCCCGCTCCGGGTTTTTGCACTTGATTGGTTTATTGAATCGATTGCCACTAACCCCACAGGTGCATAACAAGTCTGCAGAACGTAATCGCTGTGCCGATTGAAATTTCGGTACATATCTTTCACGACAGTCGCATTCTGGAGTTCTCCAGGACAACAGACGCTGCAGTAGAGAGCGCCGTCGATGCACCGAGTTGTTCGCGCATTCAATTGTACCTGTTTGACCCGTGTCCAGGATGAATGAAGGACAACGATTAGTATTACGAGGTCCGATTTTGACCTGTCGGTTATCATAAGTAATTTTTTTTCTTTCCTCTCCACTATGGCAAGCAAGAGGGATAAAACTTTGTGTAACGTAATCGTTTTTATCCTCATCGCAGATCGGTGCCTCGTTTGGAGGTGTGAATCCATTTTTTATCTTCTTGACATCCGTATGTAAAGATTTCCACGTAGCGATAACGTCTTCGCGTGCGGGTATGTCACTAAAATTTGGGACAGTGTTGGAATCGGGTATTTTTTCCACAGGTCGTGTGTTGCCGGGGTCTGACGGAACAGGCGCCGCCCGTAGTCGCGTGGGCAAGCTGTCAGACCGGCGAAGCGTCATTGTCATTTAGATTTAGTGGTCTCATTTTTGAAGCACAGCTAGCAGCACAGTATTTATCCTCTCACAATATATTTACTGTTGTTATCTGTAACAAAGAAAATATATAATAGCCAGCAAATGTGCCAAAAATATTAGTTAGATAAGAAAGTATGAACTTTATGAGAGATCTGAACTTTGGCGACAGTGACATGGACTACGATAACGACTCTGTATCCTTATTTTGGAAACAAATTATATGAATAGGAAAAATAAGCATTTTCTTCCGTGGGGTATATTATGATGTAAATTGCCCGCTAGTAAGATATAATAATATTTAGCTATTCAGACAAAATATTCATAAATTCACTAAATGTTATGTAAATAAGGGGATTTAGGAAATTGAAGGCCGATATCTAAAAGAGATTTGGTAATGTTAAACATTTTCGTATCCAATATAATCCTATGATGATTAATGATGCTTATCGGTTTGTTAAGGAGGCGAATGTATAATTACGAAAATCATGCATCGTGATATGACTTGATGTTCTTATGGAAATCATTCAAAACCTTTCCAACTTTTCCAAAGACGATATTTGAATATCTATCTTGTATTCAACTCAACGCTTAGGGTAATATTTTACAAACAAGATTATCTCCTATCTTTTTCCACACAATTAAAGCAGTAATTTGTGAGCGATAGTGATCCTTTGATATTAATAGCTATCTAAAGAAAAACGTTGATTCAACATCGTAGAGTGTTAAATCTTTAACTTTATTGCTGATTCACTTTGATGTAGTCATGAATTCATCGGTAAATAAATGTTCTTTAAATACTAAGTACCTACTTCGTTTTGTCAGTGTAATGTTCTTAAATGGAACGAAAAATATCAAACTCGTATTTCTAAGTTGTTCCTTTGAAAGTTACTGGATGGAACAGCGTTTGTAGTGGTTTTTAAGCCTTCAACAGTGTCTGGCAAATTTTTAATAAATCTAAGGTCGTCTGTGGCAAAAAGGTTTGAAGCTAAAAATAAATTGGTTTTGAATTAATAAATTGTTTTATCTATAAAAACATTGACAAAATATATTTTCGTTTACTCTGTTAGTTTTATGGCTAAAACAAAATTTAAAATTCTGTTATACAAAATGAATATTCCAATATGATCAAAACGTTTACGAAGCAGTTTAAAACAAACTTAGAAAAACTGAAAATTGAACGTGAACTATAACATAAGATGGAAGGTTGGAAGTGCCGAACTTTTCAGACGTCATTTCATTCTGTTACCCATTCATAGTCAGTAATTACATGCACGGATTCTTTTGTTGCCCCCGCTTTGGCAGACAATTGAATTTCAAATCTATTCTTTTTGGTATAGTTGGATGATCCCTAGACGCGTTTCTATTGGTGGCTTCACATTATTACTCGAATGCTCGTTGGTGTATGGTAATGTGTCTAGGCTATAAATTAGGGGCAGAATTATTGTGCATCGATCTAGAAATTTAAGTTTAGATAATGTGTTGATACTTATCACTTTGATAAATTCGTTTTCTTATTTATTCTAGTATCCTAGTAGTAGTACCTACATAATTTAAATAGCTAAGAGTGTCAAGAGGCAAAAAAAAATAAGGCACTCGATGTAGAGCGTAATATTCCTTTATTATGGATACCTATGGATACATTTTAAAACTTGAAAAATCTAAATTTTAAACATGAAAACAATTTGTAGGGGCTTTTACACAAAACTTTTTAAAATATTGAAGCACATGGAAAAGTTTTATCTAATTTAACAGACTTAGAACTTAAAATAAACTTAGGGTTAAAATATTTCTATTTATGTTAGTATTTCGTAAATGCTTAGACATTTTTTAGTTCAATAACTTTTTCAATAAAATGCATTTTGAACGGTTTCGTATAAAACCGGATCATAGCGGTATACAAAAATTTTATCGTTGGAAAAATGTTATCGCGTAACTTTTAAATAGAGTTAGCGATTCCTTATTATTTTAGAGCCAAATTAATCCTTCGTTATTTGTGTCGTTACCACGACGTTGGATTGAAATGTGGTCCTCATTAAAGTTAACTGCTTTTACGAGACCATGTTAGAATGGAACAGAGCTATTTATATTAACATTGATTTTTTGTTCCCAACGATAAATAAAATCATTAATTGAGGGGTAAATGAAGTGAAACAACAATAACAGTGGAATCGCTGCTAATTCGTTCAGATTTAAATATTTATTATTTTGGATAACCGAGCTGTTTTTCGCAGTAGCGTAGCGCTCTGACTTTGATTAATTCTAATATTTAAATTACAATTTAGGACAACTGTCGACCTCTTCAAGAATTCTTTCATTTTGTGATTCATGACTTTCTAAATATTCGAGGTTTAATTTGATCATAGTAAGTATTTTATGTATTGTATTTTAGTAAGGACTTGTCCTGCATCATTATTTTTGGAGTTTGCTTTTATGACGCCATGCAATCAGCGCTCAATTCCAAAACCTAGCTTTTAATTTACGTTTTGTTCATCCAAAATTCTTAATCAACGGCGCGCGTGTTCGTGTTATTTTTAAATTTTCTCAGTTTTGAACTCTTTACAATATCAAACACAACTAGGTATAGTAATATTTCACGTTTATACCGCGCGAAAATAGTTTCAGACTGCGATAAATTACTATTTATTACACAATTTACACTTCTAAATCGGTTTTAAATTATAATAAATTCTTTCACGAAGCAACGTGACTTCTGGCTGGGAAAAGGGACAAGACAAACCTGCATGTGGACTGAGAAAAAATCTATTCGTAAACAAAAAATCAAGAGTGAAAAATAATTTGGTTTGACGAGCTTTGTGCACTGTACGGGATTCCCAAACACGTGATTAGAACTGAAATTACAGTTCGAGAAGTTACCGCAAGTTTCTTGCTAATATTTGATGAAGTTTTGTAGGCGTTTGCGTGGGTAAGAAATATGTCGGTTGTAATTTTCACGAGCTCTCCCCACGCGGCCTGCGAATAAAGTACGAGATACTGATCGTATAAATATTGGCATTGACATCTTCTATATTCCAACATTAAATGGTACAAAAGTGGAGCATTACAACCACATAATTCGTTATCTGCCTGACCGACCATTAGTTTAAGTCGCAATAGAAACACATCAATGAACCGCTTACATTGATTAATGCTAGACACAAACCAGAAATAGACTAGAACTTAGTCGGAATTGTTAATATTCTCTGTAACGTCAAATGATTACTGAAATCTACAACTGTGCACTAGGAGAATAGAGTCTTGCTAAACATTAAAGTAACAATAGTCGATTGTTCGTTTGGCGCATTCTGGTCAGTCTGCTACCAATCTACTTCTTGTTCTTAGCGAGTCAATGGCAAATTTAAATTTGCCATTTGCAAATTAAAAACTGTCAGTAGTAGACAGTCAGTCAGTAATAGTAATCGCGCAGCGGAGTTTCGGGCCGCTAAAATTTTAGTAACGCTTTTGTATCTCAAGACAATACAATACAAGAAGTCTTGAAACTATTAACTTATATTTTTAGCTCATCTTTAGCAACTAACATTAATCTCTTTTTTTTGTATTGTAATATATTGTCAACAAGATCCTCATTACAAGCCGCGGGTGAAGTTCAAGGCTGGTGGGGGAGCCATTTATCTCAGCTCTCGACTTGTATTATGTCTATAAATTATTTATAGCTACTTAGCCAAAACCGAAACAAGTAATTCTATACTGATCGTCTGTAAAGGTTACACAAATTCGTCTTTCCAAACTTCAGAATTTACGCATTTGGTGCAAAGCAATATTTTGTTGGCTCGTGTTAAGTTTGGAGTTGGATTTAGTTTTTACTATGTAAATGTGCCCATTTCCACTGCTGTAAGCAGAACCAAACAATCAATTGTAAAAATTACGAATCTAATCATTAAGAGATCAAACCATACTGGCATTTCTTTACGTTTATTTCTGGACATTTTCCTAAACATGCCTGAACGACGTCATTACTTGAAAACATGTTACTGTAGTATAAGAAACGAGTTAACAGACACCCCTTCCTCTAAGCTGTAAAATCTTGTTAAGACTCAGCCCGTTTATATGGAAGGAGCAGATCTTATTAACATCAAGGTGACGTGAATACACGATTTTCCTACAGAATAACAGAACTGAATTATTTGTACTTATGTACAGGTGAACTGTATTATTTATCAAGACGTGGGAATGGATGTCAGAGGCATTCTCTGGCAGTCTATGCTAGAAAGTGTGATTGTTTTTCAACCTGTGTTTACAAAGTTTATATTCGATTGTACCTTTCGACGCAATAAAATTAAAAACAATTTTAATCTTACAAAAAAATATATAAAAATGAATGTCCGATAAATGAATTAAGTGGCGTTCTAATTAGCTGCAGTCGAGTCTTAAACACTTATACCCAGCTAGAGGACGCTTTTGATTCACTTCATGTACTACTGCTCTATTAAAGTATTTTAGAATACAATTCTGACGGCGCTCTTGACATTTTTATTGATTTCCAATGAACTAATCGTGAGAGTTGAATACAGATTGGAGTCTTATAACAGTTGTATTGTTTTTGAAAACAATACAATTGTTACAGACACGAAACTAAACTTTCGGTTTGAAAACAATTCTATATTGTTTATTGGCTCATGCTGTAAACAAGGTATGATACATGTGTACATAGTACGTACGTTGTACCTACACAGTGCAATATGAACTTTGAAGTATAAAGGTGCAACAAAACGTATTGGGAATTGTATGATGAAACAAAACAAATTATTGGGAAACCAACGCAATCATTTGAAGGCGTGGTTAACGATTAGAAGCTTACATAACAATACTTAATAATGGAAGCTTTGTCATATTTTTGGGTATGTAACTACCAGCTAAAATATTTGTTTAGACTTAAACTTTAAACTCTTAACTTAAAAGAAAAGTGAGTCCAATATTCGATTAAAACCAAAATGAAGGCTTTTGTCTGATTTTTCGTTGTAGGTTTGCTGCGGCATAGACATAATCTTTTGCCTACGATATTGGACATTGTTTTGAGGCGGTTACGTCTATCCAACGGACGACACAAAGCAATGCCAGTAGAAGATTAGCAGAAACACTTAAATCCTCTACTAAGATTTCTATCGAATAAACTCACAAAATTCTAGAATAAACTCCCACTTTGTTAGCTAAAATCACGATAGCTAACTCGTTCTAAGTGAGTTATGCTCCTAGTGGATGCTTCAGCTGTGCAATTAACGTAAGTCTGATTTATTCGCCGCGGTTTGAGTCCAGGTTTATTAAATTTTTAATTCATGTTAATTAGTGGTCTTTCAGTATTAAATTGATGATTTCAAAATCTATCTATGGAACATAGTTTTATTTACTCAGTACTGTTTGTTTGTTGTGATGATGAAGGGCTGATGAAGTGCTTAACTCATAACTGTTATTTGTCAGTTTTTTTTAACAGCATCTCAGTTTGTATAGAGACATCATCAAACTTCGCCTCTTTCAGTTAGTTTACCCCTCCTCACGTGTCAGTTAATAGAGCTCATAAGCGATTTACTGGCGAACTCACTCACGTTATTACTTTTTATGATCATGTATAACTATGACAGCTGCAACTACTAAGAGAACACATTCAAGCAGTTCATATTAATCCCGCAGTGTATTATGGTAAAGTTTAATTTGAATTGGATGGGCGTATCTGATATTAAAATACTTCATCATATGAAGCCGTTTAAAACTGGAGTAAATGGGGTTTTGTAGGACAATATGTGGGCAGGCTGCCACTTGATTGTGTGCTGTGAACTAGATTCACGTATATGTATAACACATGTACACGGAGTCACTATCAAAAGCCACAATAACATAGATATCGTTTTTAATAAACGTATTCTATAATCCTGACCTATTTTCCGAGTGATGGCTGATATCGTAGCGAATAATTACACGATTGTTTTGTATGTTAGTATGGTTTTTACCTCCACATAAGTTAACCTCTTTAGTATACTGTTTGTGTGGTACAAATCAAAAATTTTGATGGAAAAATTAAAATGAATTTGTTTATTTTCAAAATCGTAAATGTGATACCAAATTAAGCCTGAGAGTATAGCAAATGGAAATCTGTGGTCTCAGTATAGCCTTTCTGAGAAACAGGCGTGACTTTCTGAATGTGTGTTGATAATATATGGTTTATCGAGGTTCCATCCGTGAAACTAACTCTTATCTGGCCTGAATCCTAGCGGTCAATGGCCTAAATCAATGTTTGTAAGGTACATTTATTTTAGTCTTCCTGCAGTGATGGTTCCCAAACGCGTGTAAACAATGCTGCTTGTGTCCACATTACATTTTAAATCATATACCTAATATAGAACTAGATAACTGTTGAAACCCACATAGAGATTACAGGCACCTCAATGTATTGACAAGGTGTCATCAATTAATGCCATTTGCCAGCTCTACGAAATCGCTACGTCTCTAAATATAAAAGCTTACATATTCAAATAAACACACGCTACAAGCATTCATAACTGAGGGCTTAGACAAGTGTCAAACGCTCGGTATCGTTTCTATTTCGTGAAACGTATACGCTTAGTCGAAAGCGATAGGTAATTGGTAGCCAAGTGTCAAATCAGTTGGCGAACGCTCAGTCGATTCGATCGATAGAAAAAAATATGGATATTGTCTTTGGATCGCTCAGTAAGCGTTAACAAACGTCAGTTTGATATGAATGCTAGTGTAATGTGTATATGTGTTCTATGGACACAGTCACACACACAAACGCCGGCCAGTGTTGCAAAAGTGTAAAATTAAAAATCGTTAAATTTGCCAACTACAAATCGGGAGAAAAAGTTAGATTTTTATTTGAAATAAAACAATAGTATTTTATTGAAATAAAACTATTTTTACGGATTTTATCGCGGTTTTAATTTTGTTTTTTGGTCCCGACGTTTCGAATCCTTTACAGCATTCATGGTCACGGGCAGACTGAGGTGTTAAACGTCTAATTTGAACAATTACTATCAACTACCTTACATTTTTAGTTATTATTTACAATCCGATTCACGCAAAATGAGCTCACTGTGTCATTCGGTCTTGCAGTTTTACGCTTGGAATTAACTTTAATAGAATCTATGATGGGATTCCAAGCAGGTGGTATGTCCCAGCCATCTTCTCTATTGAAATTGGGGTGTTTCTTAATTTCAATAGCCTCGCGTATCATCCTAGGAAGGAATCGATTTTCTTTGGCAAGGATCTGTGGTTTATCAAATCTGATGTAATGGTTGGCTTGGTCAAGCGTATGGTCACAAATTGCAGACTTCCTGGCACGGCGGTGTTTAATATCGGCGATATGTTCTTTTACGCGGGTCCATCGCGGGTCCAGGATATTAAACACCGCCGTGCCAGGAAGTCTGCAATTTGTGACCATACGCTTGACCAAGCCAACCATTACATCAGATTTGATAAACCACAGATCCTTGCCAAAGAAAATCGATTCCTTCCTAGGATGATACGCGAGGCTATTGAAATTAAGAAACACCCCAATTTCAATAGAGAAGATGGCTGGGACATACCACCTGCTTGGAATCCCATCATAGATTCTATTAAAGTTAATTCCAAGCGTAAAACTGCAAGACCGAATGACACAGTGAGCTCATTTTGCGTGAATCGGATTGTAAATAATAACTAAAAATGTAAGGTAGTTGATAGTAATTGTTCAAATTAGACGTTTAACACCTCAGTCTGCCCGTGACCATGAATGCTGTAAAGGATTCGAAACGTCGGGACCAAAAAACAAAATTAAAACCGCGATAAAATCCGTAAAAATAGTTTTATTTCAATGACTAATATTCGCGTAAGTGATAGAAATCATTATAATAGTATTTTATGTTAATAATAGGATCATATATTCAATCACGATTATTTGTTCAATCACAATTAATTATTGTATTACATTAATCATTCATTTTCGTTTTCATACCACCTCTTACTAGCTATTTTTGTGTACAATCTCTCATCTTTATTAAAATTTATATTATTAAATACAAAGGAACAAACATTTTCGACACTGCTTACGGCTGATCAAAACAAAAAATACTAGCAATAGTAGGATAGTAATCGCAAAGTTCGCTAACTTTAGCGTTTTCTCCAAGGTTCTGGCGTTCGCTAATCTATCGAAAATTTCGAACGCTCGTATTAGATCGTCAAAGCTGCCGCTTGACTACGATTTTGTATAGAGGATATTAATTGACGCTGACGTTTCATTTCATCGAATAGAATTTGTTACCACTTGTCTACTAGTTGAACGTTCGTTACGAGAGATCAAAATTTCTTAGCGAAAGCTTATGTCAATCTCATACATTTGACTATCTATTCTACTAGCGTTCATGCCACTTGTCTAAGCCCTGTAAGTTATACAAGTAATATTGCACTTCTTTCATATTATTTTTCGGAAGAGCTGACATTTAAATAGGTATAACGAATAGTTCATGTTAAGTCACTTGAAAATACCGAATTCATAAGTGATTTCACGTTATTATTATGCGAGAAATTTGAATATGGAGCTTCGTGTATTGTTGTTTATTGAGGTAAAACAAACGAACCACGAATATTCGATGCTGTTATATTTTTTAGTGCGTCCTATACAATGTTGTGTGTTATATAATGTGGCACTGTTCACGTTGCAACGCTAGTGCAGGGGAGAGCCGCAAATTACATGCCGCTGAACACTCGCCACGGACGCGTATGGACGCGCTTCTCGTTGAAAAGGACAATGTGCAATTTGTATGGACTATTGTATCCACTAACCACACATATAACAATATAGAATGTGGCATTAGAAATGAATTTGGTGTGTATATGTATAGTGATGACGTCATTTATCACGAATCATTAAACTTTTTATATGTTGTCATTATCTTCTTTGAGCGTTGATAAACCTTCAAGGAGATTTTAAGAAGTCATGGTAGGATACTTTATGAAAACCTTATTTCCAGAGTGTTGTAATTATAGTCAGATAAGTACCTTTATTTGAATAAATAAACATTATACCTAAGTCGATCAATATTGAATAAATCAATGAATTGCCATTGCTTTATAAAAATGGTACTTAACAAAAGTTATAAAGCTTGAGGGTAATTAAAAATACCTACTTGTCTCTTGCATCAAAACTTACATACAAGTATTACGCATGTCAAAAGTTCATAACCGCCTGACTTCATTCTCGTTTCAGATGCATATTAGGTCTATTGTTGCATAATGATATCACGCTTCGCTTTGGAAAAACGAAAGCTACCGCTGAAATTGTATTCCTGCCGCAGCGGCTTAATTGGAAACCTATGTAATAACAACGATAATAATAGAAAACTATACTTTAAAATCATTTAAATAAAGACTGATTTCGTATTTTAGAGTAGGTCGATTTATATTTTTTGTTTCTGTCACAGAATTGTTTTGTAGTGTGTCACAACAAAAGATTTACAAGATCATTTAACGCAAGATGTTAGCAGGAAAAACTTTTTATTTTGAACAGTTTTCTCTTAAATATTCTCTGGAGCTTATTTATGTTTAAAGTTAATTACTAAAATTATTTTAAGGTCGGGCTAAAATGTAATTAATTATTTATCAAACTTTTACTAAAAGTGGTAATTGTTTAAACTTTTTTTGTTTACTTTTTTAGGCATCAGACTAATTACTTACTGTTTTATTTATGTACCCTTTTTTACACTTGCTTTAAAGAATGATATATTGTGTAACAGATTTATTTTTTAGAAATAACTAATAAATACATTCAATATATTTTAGTGGTAAACCATGAGTCATGTATAATTATGTAACATAATAAGAAACCAAGCAAAATAGGAACATTACCTATTATTCTATCACGAAAAATAAGAATGGTACCAGATCAGATAATTACATTAATGGAATCAACGGAGACATAAAAGAAATGACTATAGTTAGAAACGTCGTACCTGTATAAAGTACCTATAAATCGTTAGGAACTTCTAGTAATTATGTAAGTAGACAAATTAACGAAGAAGGCAACGTGTACGTCGAACATAATAAATGCTTACAATTAACAGAAGTTGGGTTATAGCTGATGCCCTAGTGTCTGCTTCTTCTTCTTCTTATCGTATAGTTGATGAACAACCTGGTGTCAGAGTTTTAAACCGCCTGTAGGCCTCTGACATGGCTTTACACACCGTTGAAAAATCTCGCAGGTGTGCCGGTTTCCTCACGATGTTTTCCTTCACCGTTTATAGCAACTGATAATTCATTTATAATACGCACATGAATTCGAAAAGACATTGGTGCGTGCCGGGGTTTGAACTTGCGACCTTTGACTTGGCAGTCCAATGGTCATACCACTCGGCTATCAGTGCTGTTAAGTGTCTGCTAATTCTGCTATATGTTGCGTGATAACAAATTAATCAACGACACTGGACGTTACACGTACACCTTTGACGTTTACAAACGACTAAATCATATAACTGAAACTGGACTGTTCCCGAACGCTTCAATAAAAGAGTTTTGTTGATTTACCAGCGTCTTAAGTAGGAATATGAATAAATATATGAATGGTTTGTTTACAACTAACTAGTTTTCCAATGACTCATAAATTAACTAGTTCGTTTACAAAAGTCTAAATCGTAACTAGCCTGTTTATAATATGAAATTAAATTCTTATAGGTACCCAGGGATAGCATTTGTAAAGCCACTTCACAGTCACCTAAACATTTAACTCCTAAACAATGTTAATGCTTACGAGGTCTGGGTATGACGCGTATATTTTTAGCACTTGTTAACGACAACCTTTTAGCAGTATCAGTCATACATTCTGAAATTATGTTGTTTTACTACAGATAATATTTTACACGTTTGTCTTGGTCAGGCTATAATAACGAGACCGATTTTTGGCGGGGCGGTAAACCCTAATTATGTAAGCTTTTTATTGTTGTGTTACAAGTTTAAACTTTCCTCGTTTGTAATCGTCCTTGAAATACAATAGCAGAAGTCTGCACCTATATGTGAAGTCTATATACACCCATAACTATGTCACTCATCATGCCTAGGCAGCCTGCCTATATAATAAGTTGCTAGCCTATTTGCCATTCACAGGGCCCACACATGCAATCATGTAATGAGTTGTGGAATAATATGTAATGTAGCTAATACTTTCGCATAAATGAATAAATGATTTATTTCTGTAATTAGGTTTTCACAAACACTTTTACATGTCAGATATAAAGAAACTACATAGATGGCGAATAGTGCTTTAAAATATGAAATTCATGTAACTATCTATAAGTACCATCTGTTCACACTGTAAACTCTAAACAATTTTGGTCAGAGTGCGGCGAACTATGACAGATGGCGCCATCGGGAGCCGGGCTAAACTCGTTTTATTTTGCCTTAATTACTTATCTATGATACCTTAATATTTTAGGTAAAGTTCTAGACTCATTTAGTTTTTGTTTTATCCTCCATTCGAATCCCAAACCTTGTTTTAATTAATTTAATGGCATTTGATTTATAGCCGTTCTTGTAAAGTGGTTGGTTGTTTGTTGAGTTTTTGTAAAGTTTATTTTTAAAGCGAGAGCTGTGAAAATATACACTCACAATGAATTCAATCGGAAGGTATGCTTATCTATTTATTCTACTAACACAAAGTAATAAAGTAGACTTATCGAATCGTTTGCTAAACAATGTCTCATTGTGACACTTTTAATTAATACAATGTGCATAAAAAGAAATGACGTCACTTGAGTTAAGAACTAACCTAGCGTCAAGTAATAGAACTCTACCTAACTGTGCGTAAAGATAATTAAAAAAGTATTTAATAGGGCTCAATATGTTGTGTTATTCCTAATAGGGATCTTTTATCAGTAATAAATCGAGAATATTCATTATTATTAGCCGTTCAGCCACTGCTAAGTATTAAAATTTCTGTTTTATGCAACTTATTAGTCAGCGGAATTCACAATATTTATTTTAATAGTTTTATCAAAAACAGCTCGAGAGATTAGAGAATTGATTAAGCTGATTAATTGTGAAATTAAATATTACATCGCATTCATTGTATGGATTATTGAAAATGTAATTTTCACTTGTATTTTTGCGAGTGTGTGAGTAGGTACCATACTTTCATTGTAACGTCTATAGTTTAACAAGTAGTTACTGAAAAGTGGTAAGTCGTTCCTGTATATCTATCCAAGAGTACCTGCCTAAGTGTTATTCCAGTACTTAGTTGTAACTCGGAACTCAGCGCGACGCCGACACTATTTCGAACCCACTAGAGGATCCTGGCATCAGAGGGTTAAGTAAGAGACAGTTTTAACACTTCAATGCTTGGTTGCGTACTACTGGCAATACCAGCTATACATTAGGAGTTCGCAGGTGAAATTGGCTTGCAAATGTTTCAGTTGGAATAGTTTGCCATTACCAAAACTACATTGGTAAAACAATTCTGTTCTGTATATAGATACCGGACACTAGAAATGCAGTTATTCTATACTCCAGTGATAACATTTTATTGTAGTCATAACTTTTTTTGTTATATAAGAAGTGAAACTAAACTAGAACTGAACTTTCATTGATCGCTATCCATTTGCATGCGCAAATTTTGTAAAACTTTCTCATGCACTAACTTTTATTTTATCAACGCGAGCGGTAGCGTACCTAACTTTATTATTGTTTTATTTTTACTGAGCGCAACGTTCCGGAATTTTATAACTTTCGGACTTGACCAAAAAATTATTCGCCCGTTAAATGTAGGCATGACTGTTATGTTCGGACACTGGTTTTCGTTAACATACGTAAACTACAAACTACGTTCATTCCAACTTTATAGTGTCAACATTTTAACTCGCTTAATCTTTGCACATAAAAACTATTTTATAGTCAGTTGTAAAACCCTTATAACCCTTTCAACGTTTCAATTTGTTCTGATTGTTAACTCGAAGACTGAATGGGAAAATAATTCTAGAAAAATGAACCTACGCATACTTCTTCTCATCGTATGGTTGAAAAACAACCTGCCCCTTAGACAAGTGGTAAAACACTTGACGAATAGAAATAGAATAGAATGATAAATGTATGGGGATGATATCATGTTTTGACCATGTTATCGATGACATGATTGTGTCATCCCCATAAGTTTTTCTTTCTATTCAACTGGCATCAGAGTTTAAACCGCCTGTAGGTCTCTGACATGGCTTCACACACCGTTGAAAAATCGCTCAGGTGTGCCGGTTTACTCACGATGTTTTCCTTCACCGTTTGTAGCAACTGATAACTAATTTATCGCACGCGAATTCTAAAAAAACATTGGTGCGTGCCGGGGTTTGAACTTGCGACCTTTTACTTGGCAGTCCAACGGTCATACCACATACGCATACTAAGTAAATGTAAATTATATTCAAAGGAAAAGAAGCGGAAATAGTACGTCAAGTGAAACATGATAGAAAAATATATGATGTGTATCGGATATGTGGCTGTGAATGAGTCAGTAATACGGTGCCTAGTGGCGGTATTCCACAGACTCGTTCACTCGCCGGAATGCGGTCAGGCATTCCACTCATTTCTCAACCCCCTACTTACATTGTGAAAAAATACTAACGCTGGAATTGCGGCTTATATGGCGACCTTTTTCGTGTAAGAAAACTTATTTTGTTCTTTACGGCGAAAAATAGTACGGCTTTATTTCCGGGCGTACTTTTCACTCGAGCGTTGAATGGCCTGAAGAAGCTTCCTTGGAATGTTATTAAGAAGTACTTACTTGGAGTACAATATAAATATTTAAAAAAATACTTACAAGAACTTTCGTTCATTATGTAGTAGGTATATTAATTTAATGTCTCGTTAAACTGTTAAATTACAGTAGGTACTTTAATTTAATGTGATATGAAAACTTTTAGGTATTATAAAATTAAGTAAGATTAAAGAACTTGAACGTCGGGAAACTAGTGAAAAAGGGACATTAAAAAAAAAAAAAGTTAATACATTAAAGTGATACCGTAATTAGTTATATTTAACTAAAGCTAAGCGAATTACGGTCTTTTATTTTAATTTAATCATAAAGCAAATTGAAATGGTTTAGCGTGAATAACTTAGTTTAAAAGATTTAAGGAATGTATCTATTTTAATTCCACTTGAGCTTTAAATAAAATCGTTTAATACTGTCTGCATAGCAAAAATACAAATTCAAGTTTAATTAATCCTCCTTATTGCCAATTTAAAACTTGGTATGAACATAAGAAGTTTTTAGGTATTTTGAATTAAATTATGTAATTCTCAGCACGGAGTCTGGATTTGGGGTCGGTTAATATTAATAGACTCGGTCGAGTATACGGGCCACTTATAACATAACTGGCGAAGTGTAGGTACTAGACCCTTAGAAGGTCCACCTCTACTTTATGGGCTAAATAAAGGCTTATGATCACTAATCTTATTTAGTCAGGTGAGATATCCAAGCTTCTTAAAAAAAAAATTAAAAGCAATAGTTTTAATAAAATGATTGGCCTTTACGATGTCTACTTTCATACAAAAGAGAAAAAGACAAAACAATTTCAATTATTTTTTAAGAATGTAAGTCATCAATCTTATGCTTTATATCCTTAAGATGAACCAAGGCGTAACGCTGATTTTTTTTGTGAAACGAAGCTGTTCTTAATTGTATTCATAATGGGAAATTAATAAAATTATGGAGAACATTATTTTAATTGGAAGGTAATTGTCATTTTCTTAGTAATTGCCATCATTCTGTAAGAACTAATGTTGTATTTGAGAATGATAATATTATAATGTTTTTTTATTGTGTTTTGAAATCACTTACCTCAATTCAATCAAAACTAATGCAAATGATAACATTAACCATTATCATGGTGATTATTTGTATTGCAGTCTAAGTTCGGCTGATAATATGATTCTGCAATACTTTTAATTGATATCAAATCGTGGTAAAGTAATAACCATCATTTCTCCAATTCGAAATAGTCTCGGGATATCAGGATAATACCACCTCGTTGTTATTTATTTTGACATAGTTCAAAAAACAACTCCAAAATTCATGGACTGTAGATGCACTAAATATATTACTCTTAGGAGTAGCAGGTATAAACAAAACGAAATAAGTTCACGTTACTTACCGAAATATAAACTTTGAGTCGCGATCGCGTTTACGTAAATCGCGGCAGGCGTAAGGTCGCGGCGCGTCGGTCCGCGCGTGTGTCCCGTGCCACAGACAGCCTCGCACTGGCCGGCTCTGATAAACACTACTGATAGCATCCACCTATATGTATATACACCTAACTTTATCTCTTTGCATATCATTACGGGAATAAACCTCTGGGAAGCACTGTGCTTTATAATCTTCACATATTGGCGTTTCGATTTCAGCGAATTGGATTGCTTTTAGTAATTAATATGTTTGTGGGAACTTCTGATACCTATTACGATTTACTTTAGGTTGTGTTTATTATATTTTCTGTGTATAAAAAATAAAAGATTTTTGTATCTACGTAATTAACAAATTAAGTTACCTATGGGTAAAAAAAGCAGAGCGTACCAATAAGATATCAAATGAAATCTAGGTGTCATGACTAAAAGTATTATACATTAATATTAATGAAAAGCCTGATGTGAACAATAAAGAGACCCTGATAATGAATGTAGAGAAATATGGCATCAGACGATGAGGCTGTGCAGCTGGGCGCCATTAAAGAACGTATCGTTGTGTTTTTCCTTCATTTGTTACAATTACTTTCGACAACTACCAGCTAATTAATTCCTGAAAGTAGGTACTTAAAGCATGGATTCCTAATAAGATACAATTAAATTGTAGGGTGAACTGCAAGATCCGTATAATAATAATAAGTAAAAAATATTAGACACACTTATACATACATACACTAAATAATAGGGAATAGGATAATAAAAAATTCTTCTTTAAACAATATAGACCTATATTTATTCGAGATACGAATAAAACAGACCTGGCAATAGATACATTTTGTCATACATATGTAGGTAGGTTCAGCTTGTAATTTTTAATTACATTTCCAGCATACAAACAATATTTGTCTGTGGATCAATTCGGTTAATGGTTTATAATTGTATACAGGGATTTGCATAAAAAAATTGTTTGTTCAAATGAAATTAATTATTAGGTAGCTTCTTGGAAAAAAATCTCATCACTACACCGTGAGAGAAATAATACAGAAAATACGTTTATTTTATCGACGTTTTTAGATTGGCGAATTGGCAATATCGTAGTAGTGACGTCTGCCTTTGGTGCGCCGGACTTACAATTAGGTGCTGTCGCTCGAAAAGTCACTCTTGGAGGTTAAAACGATACATGCAGCTGATGGTTAGGTTACATGGCAATAGCAATGGGTAGAAACTAGTTGGAAACTGGAGAAAGGAACATTGGAAATACAGTTAAGCATGAATTGTATAGACAGGAAAATTGGATTGTATTAGATTGGTTTTTAAAAGGAGTTTTGTAATTTATATTTATAAAACTAATCGTCTTTCTTGTTAAGCTTATTATTAACATTTTTCTGTAGTGAGAGATTTTCAAACATAAAGGCATAGGCAGGCGCTATGTTCAGAACTTGACGGGATGTTAATGTTACAATCAAGCACATCACGCACCTTTGATTTACTGTTGACATCACTCATGGTCCATTCACTCAAACAAACAAGATGCTTATAGGATGAATTCGTCATGTCAACAACTTGATAGGAGATCAGAGCTTACAGCTTAGAAATTACCTAAGTGTGATTCAAGTAGAGAGTAGTGTAGATGTTAGGAATAACTAACTGAAGCTTTTTCTTTTAACACAAATCCTTATGGATCAAGATTAGGACAAAATCAAAAAGTTTTTGTCAGGTTCTTTAGCGTAAATTGGTGAAAGATTAAGTGGAGTCGGACTTAGCATAAAATTGGACCAGATTTAAAACAGTGTAATTTATGTTAAGTCAATGGCACCAATCAAAGCTCTACAAAAATAAGCCTGCCCAGTAAAGAAAGTATCCAACCGAAAATAACTTTTGAGTAGGCTTCGCCAAACTTCGTTGAGTTTTTTTTTCCCTACAAAACTTTTCCATCAGTCTGCGGTATCAACTGTCGGAATAATGACGTTGAGTGACTATTTATCAAGTTAATGACAACGCAATTGGCGTAAAGCGTGAGTACTAAGGCATCTTCACAGATTCCAAATCAAAATACACTAAAATAAATTTTAGTTATGTAGAGCAACCAATCCTTAGCAACGTAATAGCCAATTCCGAGTGCAATTGAGTGCCGTAGCAATACTTACAATTCCAAATCGCTATTGAAGATCATTGACAGATTGGAACTAGTCCAGTATATTTTGTATAAAGCATATAAATAAGAAATCAGTTTATAACGCTTGACGCTCAATTGCCACCGTAAAAGGGCTTAATTAGTATAGACAGGTTACTCGACCATTTCCAACAATTAAGGTCTTCAAGTATAGTAAAAGGCATTTAAATTCCCAAGGTCTGTTGTTCTAAAATCAGCATAGATATGGATTAAAGTTTTCCAGATGTGGTGTAAATGTCACCTTGTATTCAACCAACAACATAATTTGGACTTAGTCCAAAGTTTGTCAGTCGTGTCTGGTATAAGTGGTCATTAAAATGTTACCTTAATGATGCAATCGGAGGTAATCAATTAATTCACAAATGGACATGCACTCTCTAGTATTAACCTAATTAGTTTAATCTGCTTGTTTATGTGCATGTAGAATTAGGGATATAATTTAATATTATGCATAGAATGTGATTTACTTCAAAGAGAGACCCTCGGACTATTTTTGAGTTGAGTTGTTGGTGTTCAGTTACCGATTTAAACCTTAGAACTTATGTCCTCTGATTCACTTTAATGCTTTTATTCCAATATTTTGTTGTTCTGCTAATGTGTATAATCAAATTCAGTTGGTAAAGTATGGATTGAGATGAATTATTGCTACATACAACGCGAAAATAATAACATTTTATATAATAAAGCTTTGGTAGAAAATCTCTCCTAATTCAAAATAGATGTAGTGAACATGATCGAATCATTTGCTGGCGAGAAGAGTAATACGCCGTGAACTAAACCGAATGGTGCGTTATAATCGGTATTTCATGAATCATTTACGGTATTGTCCTAATTTGAAAGGGGTTAGACACGTAAAAAACCATCTCGAAAAAATGAAATTTATTTCCGATCACAAAAGGATTTATGTCCATTTAGTTTGAAGCGATGAATACATATTTGAACGCCCGTAATCCCCGAGGGAGTAGGCAGAGGTGATTTCCATTGTCAGGATTCTAGACACCCATTTTGTTCATCCTACGCAAATGGCGATCATATTGCCATTTGCGGATTTGTCTCCACAAGGAAACATTTTAAAAAGGCCTTTTTGCCTACTATTTCAAATAAAGTCAACCTAGTATACGTGTATTTTGAATTAGTCGCCATAAAAGGCATGTTATAATAGAAGGTACCCTGACTAGAAGAAGCTGTGTGGATAGACACATATAAAACTACTCGATCACTCTACATGTTATCACCAGAAGGGACAACTAATGGATAATAAAGAAGGATAAGCTCCGTCATTCGACTGTTTTTATGTAATAACTTACATAGACTACAAGTTTTTGGAATTAGCGTGGAAGGAAGCGAGCTAATTGTAATTTATCAGGCAAGTTAGAACCAGACCTTGACCTAGGTTCATTCTAAAACTCTTGTTATTTTTACTAACCTAGGTCCCATAACAGTGGAAACCCTGTTAATTTTATTAACGATTTAATTGCATTGTGACGGAAAACAATAATCAATGAATGGAGTCTGCAAATTCTCTTCAATTAGTTCCTTAGTAAATGGGTTCTAGTAAATGATTAATGGCATTGTATTGTTAGATTCTATTTTCGCAACGAGTTCTCATCTAAATTGCTCGGTACTAAAATCACTTTTCCAGTATTTGTATGACGTATTCAAGTGTCATAATCTCGCGTTTATTATCAATCATATAGGCGAATATGGCCAAAGCCATTAATAAAACCGTTCGTTATGGCTCGTAGTCCCAGGATTAATGCAGGCAGTTTCCGTAAAAGTTAATAAACAAACAAGCCAGTGTTCTGAAACGGCTAAGGCATTGATTGGTGATCGAGTAAATGTGAATAAACCGATCCGATCCTTTACAATAAACTACTTACTAGCCTAGGTTACCAACTCTAGTACAAGTAAATTGACCAAGTTGGGTATATTGACTAAGTTAGATGACAGGAGCATAATGATTCTGGTGCACGATTACATATTCCGTTTGCAACGATTGGAGCACTACGAATGACAGTAGTGGACTTTGATGTACAAAAACAGCATTGGATATTGAAGTTTGATTTATATCATTGCTATATTTATCAGTTAACTTTAGCCTATAACTGATATATAGAAATGATAAATTGTTTGCTATGTAATTGTCACGCTCTTTTAAGTAGGTCAGTCCAATAGTAACTTATGGAGCAAAAACGATTTTGCGAAACATGGGATTGTAACCTAAAAAGTCTTGCTCGACAGTCGCCTTCTGCATGCTTGAGTTTAACGAGAAGTCTTATTATATTGTTTAGTTAAACTTATTATTTTCGATTATATTTTACGAAAACTCTGACATAGGCCAAAAATCTGGGAAGCACATAAATAGTTTTTACCAAAATATAGAATTTGGTTTTTATTTACAGGAAATGTCTGAATTGTAGAAAAGTTAATATTTTTCTAATACCACGTTCAAATCTATTTACAATTTCTAGAAAGTGGTGAAAAGTCGAAAGTCATCTGTGATCTCCTTATTGATTGACAGATTGTGCACAATAGGATAATATAATATACGCTTATGATAATTGTAAGTGGATCCTGTTAGTATATTTATAGATTCACTGTATATACATACACTGTGCGTGTTCTTTTTAATTGATTTTTTTCCTGTCAATTTACAATGCATAATTCTAGTGAACATCGACGAAAATATGTAAATTGCAATACATTTGATTGCTTTACGCAATACTTATGTTGTAACACGTAATAAAATTCGTAGCAGCTAGTCTTTAAGGATGCTAGTCATGTTGCTCTGTGGTTTATATTCTGCACCACTGTCGCACCTACTTACTCACTTATTTATCGGAATCAGGTCAAACGCATCATTTTCAGTTGTATTTTAAATTCACACCGCAATTATCAGACGAGTACTATTGACAGATTAATATGCGTTACAAATATGAACTCTTACTCTATGTCTAATTTAAATTTGTAAGTGTCGAAAAATCCAATTAACGTTATTGTTTTGAAGCTTATTATGCGATAAGAGTTGCCAGTTTAAGAAGGTACTTTAAATATTTATAAAACTAAGAGAATAGAAAACATTGGCTAAGAAAATAAGTATCTATACAACATATTAAGTACGTAAGTGTAAAATTTTTGAAACTTCGCCAATTTCTACGAAGGCTGGTTATTGCATAGATACCGGGTTATCGTTCTACATACTGTCAGTGACAGTACGATTTAACGTACACATTGGCTCAGTGACAGTCTGTCACTGAGCCAATGTGTACGTTAAATCGTACATGTTGTGTTGAGTACACGTGTCTAAGGACTATAAGCTTGTAGCGAAGCCACTGAGTAGTGCGCGAATGGAGTGATATACATATGATAGAATTTCTTTAAGGACTTACTTTAGCACAACCAAACGTAAATGACAAAATCGTTTAATGTGTGCAAAAATCGTTCCTAAAATGTGTGTGTGCAATCGGTTTAGAAAACAAAGTCGGCTTTTTATAATAATACATAATAATATCAGTGTCGGCAAGATAAAGTTTTATTACACTATCGACATGAGTACAGAAGTTACAATCAAATATAACGATAAGAGATTTATGGCCATTTTTTTAAATCGTATATTATGTAGAAATGTCGGAATATTGATAAATTTAAAATAAATGGCAATCGACAAACAAATATGTTGTCGTTTTAAACTATAAATTATATAAATGTTAAGTTATGATGCGTTCCATGTGTTTATTAATCATTGGAGCGTACCTACATACACTGGGCTGCGTAGTGCAAGCTACACAAACGATCGTTCATGTATATTACATTCAGTCACTCTATCCCGGATCAATAGTTTTGTATGAAAACGATTTTGGCTCAAGTTCCGTACACTGAGATACTTCCTTCTTGTCGGAGTGTCTGTTTTAAATTAGGTTAATTTATTTAAAAGGAATGTGTGGAAGTTTGCAACGGGGTATACATGAACATCGGAAAGAGCAATTATTTCGTTGCAACGAAAGTGCATCGCCGGTATTGAACTGGCAATCTGTGTTGTGGGTTAAGTTAGATTGATTTATGATAGCGTAGTGTTGACATTGCTCGCACAGCGCTACACTTTACGACTACAGTAGGGATCACCAAATGGCAGCGATTTATTACTTTTTGTTACGTAGCGTATCAAATTTAGCTGTTAATGAGCTAGTGACAAACAATACTTATCGTATTTTTATTCCTCTATTAGAGAGAGTATTCCATTTACAAAATTATATTTGTGTAGTTAATTGTTTTCTGCAGTACTTACAAAGTTAATGTATTGTATAACCACCTTTTAGGTGTCAATCAACACGAGATACCTATAGTTGATCCGATTATACCGCCATTCCACTTGATGAAATATTTATAGAGCTGCAGAATAACGATGCCGGACATACTTCAACGTCCATTAATTAATTACTCATTACTTTAATTGACCTATCGAAAGCAAATGAATGTTGAAAATTAAAGTAAACTTTCACGTCGCTATCAATATTAATACGAAAGTAAGTTTTATTTGTCCTTATTTTTTATCGAAATGAGCAACGAAAGGACTTGGTTCCTTGTTTGAATATAGTTTGCGAGACAGAGAAAAATACCGGTACTTTTTATTGCGGAAACTATGAAGGACCTATTCACTCGAACGGAGCTTACGTTTTATAAAATGTAGGGAGAGTATCGAAACTAGTCGTAAACTAGTCGCTTACTCGAAACACGCTGCTAGAATAGATGATGATTGTTTTATGAATCCCTGTTATCTATGGAAACATAATTATATTTTGCAAAAACTTACTTTTTTTTACTTTAAACTCGTTTAATGCTCCATTTAGGTTTAAACCGTGCTCTCCTTTATTATGCAAGTTAGGGTTGTGATAACAGAGAGTTATCGTTAAAATTAATTTTATTATTACGTTGAATTATTTTTAATGCGGTATCGTAAGGATTTTTTATCGAGTGCTGTTCAAAATTAATCAGTAGGTACTCATTGACTCGCAAGTCTCGCAACCAATACACTCACAATTCAGATGGTATTTATTTTATAATGCTCATAAAATACCTAACAAACTATTAAAATTAAATATTTCAGCCAACTATCAACACCTAATTGTAGATATAACAATGCATCACACTGAACAGGTCAGACATAAAAAGGATTTTAATGCTCGCTTTTGTCTCTCGTCGACAGATTTGTCCTCATGCAAAAAATTCAATATTTTATTATAATTCGTGCATTGTCCCGACACGTTGTGGCTGGCATGTTTCAGTCTCTTCACATTCGATTTTATTGAATAATTTAGATATATGGAGATCGCTTTTTATTTGCTATAAAAATGACGTCTCGTTAGAATCGCGTTTGACACCTAGCTTGACAGTAATTGGTCGACCTAACTCACGTGATGACTTGTTGATTGCAATTGCACTGTTCATTTGAATTTAAAATTAATGTACCTAAGAATAAAACTTCTTGAATCCTAAAAGCACGTAAAATCTATTTTTAACTGAAGTCTCTATCTGTTTGAACCTATTCAGATTGGTATTTCAAAAAATCTGGTTACATTGCGGGAATTTTGTTCGGAGCATAGAGACACGGATGAACAGGGAATTTAGGCCAAGAGTCTCCATACAGCCGCTATGAGAATTTTAATATGCGTACCATGCAGTGAAGGTAGTTTGCGCTAAACAAAATGTTGCAACATGATAACCGCTAAGTCTCGGGGCAGCAAACTTGCAGTATGTATCTTTCAGAATAAAAACTAGTCCCTTGGTTTAGAATTGTGTAAAATATGACTGTATCGTAGTACAAATCTCGTTTTAGGCAAAGTATGCGAGTTACAGGCTTAAAGCACACCACTACTCTTTCGGAAAGCCGGTTGGAAAAGAAAAATACAAAAACAATACAACATATTAATTGTGGATACCTACTATAAATATTTAATTTATAGTTGGTATTTACTATCAATTTGGATTACGATTAGAGATTTCAGTTTAATAGAACTGGTTTGATGAAACAATATATATATCGCAAATCGGGCTTGCTTTGTTTTCATGATGCTCTTAAATTTAATAGAGTTTGAAGTGGATTGACGTGTCTTACAAACTGAAATCATAAACTAAGCTGTAGATTTCAAGGGGTTTTCAGAAAGATAAGACTCATAGAGCGGTGAAGCGGTCCATCAATCTCTTAGAGGTATACATTACTAGATAGAAAACAAATCAAACGCTGGTAAATGTCCTGTCTGCTGGTGCACACTCACTCCTCATTAAAACTGTTTACTCCGAAAAAGTCATTCAAACTAAAATCTTTTCGGTCGGGTATTAGACAATATTAGTTCTAGATCGATAGCGAAGCTTCAAGCTGTCCCAAGTTTGGTGAACTTCTATACAATGTGAAAGGATCAATTCTTGCAATTACGTCACTAAACGAATTTTGTTTTACAGCTGTAGCACTAAGCGTATTTCATTGATAGCAAAAGACGATGTCTGTTATGAAGACTTGCGGCAATGTCTAGACACAAACATTAATGGCGTACAGAGGATCAAGATACGTTATGACGACGTACCTTAAAGGTACTTTTGATCTACCCCAACCTACCTGTACTATATTTTACAAACATAAAGGTACGTAAAGTACTAGGTACTGACTCAAGTTTTCGAGAAAGAGCCACACGGGGACATGTGTTATTTGAATATTGTTTGGAGCCTAAGGGGCATAGCGATTTCAGAAGCAGTTAATACATCAGTTCAGTTCAGTTTTAGTAACTGTCTACCATAGGTACATGATATCTGACTTACAGTCTCCACTACTAAAGATTCTACAATACATTCATTATTCTGAGTACAATCTTATTTTCTAAAGCGGTTTCTAGATTTCTAGGTTTTCCATTAATTTGTTAAAAGCTATTGCAACTGCTCTCACCTTGCACACACTCACATTCATTCACATGGCACCTTGTTTACAATGCAGTCCTTTCTTTCTTTCAGGGTCATTATTTTAATTGTATGGAAGCTTTAATCACATTCACAACCGAATAGGGGCAGAGAAGATATTTAGATCCTAAGGATAAAATGTTAAGCGGATAATTACTTTACCCATGGGCAAGAAAAAGCTTTTATTTCATATTTGACCGCATTTGACTTTACAATTCAGGGGTATTTAACATTTCACGTATTTTGCCTCACTGTTCGGGTACGTACCTTGATTGATTGATCCATCTACAGTTTATTTACATTTAGATATCACAGACTTTGAAAGGTATCTTGTGAATCATGATTCAAATTTATACAAAATGCTATAACTTTGTTGAGTATCTAATACCAAATATTTACATAAATAGTATTGTGATTTATGTTTATTGAGACCTAAGACGAAGGTCAAAGACTTTTATGATCAATTTATTTCTATCTTTCGTAGACTAGGATTTGCATGATCGTATAGTAAAGTGGATTATCCTTCTTGATGCACTATTGATATTTGCAAGCTCTTCATAAAGTTTATGCCTTCATCGGGAATCTCGTTTCGTTACGCATTTTCATATTCATCGCGTGTCTACCAACTGTTCGGAAAGTATAATAGCAATAAAACAACATCTGTGTTATTAAAATTTACTTTATTTTTATACTGACCTGTAGCTCATAGAGGCTGGGAAAATAAGACTTGTTTATACTACGTTGAGTGTATATAATATGATAGTAAGTTTATGGAAAGATGTAGACCCGAGGAGACTTTCTTTAGAGTTATCCTCCGGTTAGTACACCTACGGGTTGCTTGATAGTCCTAAGGATTTATTGTATGTTAGTGCTAGTATTACATATTATACCTACCTATCCTAGTGGTATTAAAAAGTACCTTATTTCTTCGGTTTAAGTTTATAATCTGTAAACTTACTTGTACGCGTGCGTGTGTGTGTGCGTATTATAAATAAGTTATCAGTTGCTAAAAACGGTGAAAGAAAACATCTTGAGGAAACCGGCACACCTGAGAGATTTTTCAACGGTTTGTAAAGCCATGGCAGAGGCCTAGAGGCGATTTTAACTCTGACACTAGGTTGTTCACTAACCATACGATAAGAAGAAAAAGAACTTGTGTTTTATTTGGTACAAGAATTGAAATTAAATTTTATTATAATTAAATCTTATAAAAGAAAAAGATAAAGAGCTCTCTGAAAAGTGGTGGATAATGGGCAAAGTTTAATTAACGATCTTGTACTGAAGCTTAAAATAAACTGTTGTTGGAGTGGTCCATAGTGGATTGTGAGCGACTCGAGCATGCGAGACCTGGACGCCATATTAAATCCACTTACTGTCAGAATTGCAAGCGGTAATACGAAGGGTAATACTGTCTACTGGAGTGCGAAACAAATTGGTGGAATTAGTGACTACTAATAAAGTACCTGACTGCAATGTTTCATGTCGATGATACGTAGGTTTAATTTCGATGATGAAAATGTATGTGTCTATTTATTTCATTTTAAACAGTGCCACTTCTGCAGCTTTTTCTGCGGCTGAAGCTGAAGGCGTTTATGTTGCAGGTGTGAGTGTGACGGCCTAACATCATTTACCTAATACAACGTATGAAATGTGGTCCGCTTATATTTTTACATTACTTGTGTGACATTGTGTGTTCTTATAATAAATATTATAGCTTATATGCCTAATATTCTACTAAAATCTTTAGTAGGATATGATTCAGTCAAAAGTCGTGTTTTGACTGAATCATAACCTTAAATTCTCTCAACACCTTTCAATGTTGTAATAATATGGATAAAGAGCTTGCTAAACTAAGGCTCCGTAAGTCCGTGTTTGTCGTCTGTTACAGGAATGGCTTAATTACAACGGTACCGCTACCAATAGATGACCCGTGTGCTGGTAACGTGGTGTGCAGCGCGGGTGTTGGCGTAATGATGTCATTCCGACTACTTGACCTTCTTTGTTGTTTTAAGTCCTTTTATAGTGCCGTTTTGTTTTTAATCAAACACATTATCTTTATGCCTGAATTCTTGGTATAAACCGGTATGCTTTAGAAGTTGACTGTACTCTGTCAAGTTGTTGGACGTGTTTCAAATTAGGAATGTTCTTCTCGTACCGTTAGTTTTGCTAGCTTTCTCAACGTTTCACTTTTGGACTGAGCTTCAATTTTTTCATTTTTGAGGTTCATAGTATCCAGTAATTTTGTTGCATGAGGAGTTGGTTACGCCAGACGATCCTAAATCAAACGTTGCTCAAAGTAGGTATATACACGTAGAAGAAGTTCTAAAAATCTCCTTGCTACAAACTACTTACATTAAAACCTACACAGTGAAGAAAGCACTGAATTATAGCACTTCTTTCGCTAGGTATTTGATGCAATTAGTGATCGAGGGTGGAGAAGCCTGCTTGTAGCGTTGTTGTTTTTAATCGACGTTGGTATCAAATAAAACAGGTCCGAGAATCCAACTGAAGGTAAATACTTTTGTGTAGCTCGTAATAGAACTCAAAAACTAAAAGCTAAAGGTATTTGTGCATACAAAAAAAAATACAAGAGGTCTATATTCTAAAATATCACAACTGTACTTCCTGTAGTGGAGGGGTAGTAGTGTGCTCACCTTTTCTGCCTTTTTGTTAATAAATATATAAGTCTTGTGTGAACAACGTGAATTATTTACTTACGAGTCCTTTCCAATCTGCTACTGAAGCTGAATTAAACTAACTAGATATCGACTCAAAGACATGAAACAACAGACAAACCAATGAGGCAGAATAGTCTTTTTATAAACCACGCACAAGTTGGAAATGCTTACATTTATATCAAATCTAAAGCATTCTTTATATAAACAGACTAAATAATTGAAATCTACTATTGCAATAATTCCCATCACTATGTAACACGACGGTTTTAAATAAAGACTAAGGAAAATCCATAGCTTACTTCAAAAACCACCTGACCGTTAATACAAATTACTTTTCAATTTTCTTTTTTCCTGCTTATGCTAACGGTGACATTATTACTTCGATATCTATGACGACGAATAATAATTAAGATTTATTTTTCAGAACCGCAGATAATGGAATTTCATACATTTTCATTCTATCCACAAATAAGTCATAAGACATTAACATATGTTTATAATAAAATCATAAAAACATTACATACTAAAAACTTATAGCAATGATTTAACTTTTTATCTTTAAGCTTAGATCTATAATCAATTAGATTTTTACACGCTTAGCTTACAAGAAGCTAAGCGTGTAAAAATCTAATGGCTAAAGCTTGGCTAAAGTGTTGATACGGTTAAAAAGTAATAATAATTATGTAATATTTAAACCCTGTACCGACTATTTTAGTTTTAAGAAAAGGAAAACAGAAGAGGTCTTCAGATAAAAATTAATGTTAGTAAAACGATCTTCTAACCTCTTCGCTTTTAAGTCGGAGCGCGCTTCTCGGGAAATTGAATTGAATGGTTTCACGCTAGACGTTCACTCAGCGGTCTTACGTACTTTAATACACTAATGTGCTGCCCAACCGGTGTTACAATAACGTTTTCATTTTTCATTGGTTTATAGCGCTATAGAGTTGCGGGCAACCGGTGGATGCAAACGGCAAGTTGTCGTTCATTATGGCGTTCTAAGGGGGAGGCCTTTGTCCAGCAGTGGACGTCTTCCGGCTGATGATGATAGCGCTATACTCACTATTACTTAAAAACGTTTTCGTAACCTATAGCTATATTTAACTTTCTGTTCTGGTCCTACGGTGGTAAGTCATGCTACCTCCAATAACCTATGAAATTCTCCTTGAAGAAGAACATAATTATCATATGTTGTATTAATATTTGTTTCAATACGCCACTTCTTGTATCGCAAGCAAGAACCAAAATATTAAATATGTCTATCATCATCATCATCAGCCCGTTGCAGTCCGTTGCTGGACATAGGCCTCTCCCAATGTACGCCACAAAGCACGGTCCATATACACACCTAAAGCGAGAATAACGTTGTTCTTTGAATTTCGAATCTTCTATACTAAGGATTCCTATGCAGGTAAATTCGCTATCGTAGCTAGTACAACAAACTGTAATTGCTTCATTCAATCACTGTTGATTTACGTACTGAAGAAATTTCTAATCATAACAAACGAAATTCACAGTATTTTACCAACAAATTGATTTTACTTCCAAATGTTCAATCGTTATAAAAATAATAACAAACGCAAGTGAAGAGGCAAACGTCCAAACACTTTTCAGACGATTGCCTATCTTGTTTATATTTGAAATTGGGCGTTGATATGGAAGGTATCGTTTTCTGATTTCCTTTAAAACACTTCAGTATTATGCATATGTAATATGTCAAGACTCCTAGGTATGTATATGCAAATAAATGGGTTTGTTGACAGGTGTGTCGATCCAATAACATTTGCTGCAAGGTTTTCGATAAATTGGAACAAAATACTAATGAAATATGTATTTGTTGTTTAAATTTTAGAGCATGCAAATATCAGAACTATTTGTAACTTGAACGACGCAAATTGTTATTAGTCCTTGCTACAGTGTACACAGTAAGGTGGTACGCAGACGACCGACAATCGCAAGCCAATTTGTCAGAGAATCGTACATTGGATTGTACGTATAGCGTCAGAAATATGGAACACTTTAAATATCTGTTCTGTCTGTCGAAACCAATGTATAATTATGTGTTCCTCAAGCCTGGTACTGGGGCTAATAGGCCTGTTTTTCGAAAAATATAATTATGGGATACAAAAACACAAACAAAAGATTACTGCTTATAATACCCGTACACCTACTTTTATTTTATTAAAGATTCTTTATCATTTTACCAGTAACCGCAAATAGCCACTAGCGTCAACTTTTCACTATAAATGTGCACTCTGTAAATGGTTTGAAAATTTTTATGGAGTGCAGCATGAAGTTAACCGCATTGTATTTTTAACGGGTTGACGCAATTTCTTTTACATATTTTGACTGGGTTTATAAAGTATAGTATCCAATCCAAAATCTGTAATATACACGTTCGTTTGTTATATTATTTAATCATCGTTAAATCGTTGCGTGATTTGTCTGACACATTGTAGGAATAGGCACAAAAAGTATTGGATTAATTTGTTCCAAATTACAACAAAATATCCTTATATTCTATATTGTATCCAGACTGTATTAGGCAATGGGATCTCACTCATAAACAGAAGTTTCGACATCATGCTCGTAAACATTTTATTGGGCTTCATCGATCGAACCATTGTAACTTTCCATTTGGTGTTTGTTTAGGATCAATCCACGCGAACGACTTTCAGCGTCGTACGACTAAATTCGATACGTATAGTGAATAATAAATAGATTTTATATTTTGATTTGTACTCCTTTAACTACTTTTTCATCGCAAATCACACTTTATCTGTACTGCTATACTAAGTAGACAACAGGTTTCAACGCTACAGCAATCTGATCGAAGAACTTACGTTTCTAACAGGATTGTGTATCCGATCAATCTAAATAAATTATATGACGAAAAAGGTTTCTATATTAGCATTTTATTCTGTAAAAACACCGCTTTTAGTTCTTTCTTTAAATGCCAAGTAAAATGCAAGCACATCATTTCCATATTTTCTAATTATCTGTGACTTTTTTTATCAGCAAAAGCGAGTTTGCATTCTTCCTAAAGCAAATACGGCACGTATGTTTGTACGCTCGGCTACTCTCTTGCATACTAAGTAATATTACCGAAATGTAGAACAATTGGATTCGAGGGTTTGCCTTAATGGAACTACTTTTTAAATATAAGCGTGTTCTGACGACCGAGTTTTTACAGAGTGCAAACCTTCCGTCACTGTTTACCTGTCCAAAATTTGATGGAAAGTTTACATAGGGTACAATTACTCGATGGTTTTTTTCTTCATTATCTAATTTAACCTTTTCAAACATTTAATTTATGTACCAAACACCGGCAGTCTCACAAAAATAAATACCATAGGCACAGCACATATTAGATGGTGATTGTATAATATTCTAGATGATTGAACATCCATATTTTCGTAGATACTTAATTTCGTAACAAATTTGCTCTCAATCTGAAGTGTCGTGTGGATGCACATTGTGTGTGATTGGTCAATTTCATGATCGGTCCTGTCGTTTCATGCATGCATGCACTCGAACCTCGATGAATGTACATATTTGTTATTTAACGATGAAATGTGGACATAATCAACTGTTATTGTGCACTTTAATTTTACCAATCAAATCTCCGTTTTATTATTAAATTGAAAATGAATCACAACAAATGAATTGGTATTTTTTTTTAAAGTTTGCTAGACATTAATTTAATTTTGTTTTTATACGTGTGTAAGGAAACTTTAAGGAATGTAACTAGATGGTAGAAAGACGAATCAAGCCAAAAAACTACAGAACTATGTTATTTCTAAATCAGTTTTCGCTCTGTTGTCTCCAGACTGAGACAGACGGCATCGATATAAAGTATGTCGTTTTGTGGAAAACCCGTCCTAAATATAGGCGCGGGATTATTTCTGACGCATCGTGTCGCGCGCGCCGTGCGCTCCCGTCCAATACCAATCCAAACACATTACGGACACACCGCCTAAACTTCCAACGTTTATTACGCCAATGTTTTATAACTTTCATTAAGTGAACTTCAGTGCAATTACAATGTTAGTGACGTAATCTTATTATGAATAATTATGTACAGTGATGTCTGAGCTTCGAAATGACATACGATGGAGTGCAGTGTTGTGATTCCGTTGGCTGTGTTTATTTTAAAATGATGTGGTTGTGACATATTGTGTAGAAACATGTATGCTTTGGTTGCGGTTGTGTTAGTGCTGTCATCGCAATGTGTTTTATCACAAGATTCACAAGAGGGTCCTATACTTGGTTAGTTGTTTACACATATAATTTTAGCTAAATTCTTCTCGTGAGCCAGTTCCCTACTGTTAACGAGATTTGTGACTCTCACCCTAACCTGTATACACATATAGTCGGGATTTCAATATTGTCTTATATTTATGTATGTATATAATTATGTACATTTGCATCTTTGTGTATTCCAGGAGGTATTTTTTACAAAGACTCCGAGGACTTGAAGGTGGCTTTAGAAGTGAGCGCGAAACTGTTTAATTTTAGAACTTCTATAAAAGAAGTTTCCAGAAGAGGAGAGGTTTTGGAGATTAGTCAATATGTGTGCAGTCTAGCGGAGGTTAATATGTGATTTTTTATTGAATGATTATCCTAACATTACCTACTAATATTTTTCTTATGCTACATATAAAGGCATGGTTAGGTACTAGGTACAAATATTCAACGTAATATGTTTTTTATTGAAAAAAAAATAAAAATTCTGAGAAGTTTCTAACACTAAAAGAATTCAAGCAATACTATTGAGAATTGAAATGAATGAATGTAAAAAAGATTAATACAAAGTATGGAAATTCGTAAAAATTACTTCGTTTGCCAATTCAATTCAAATTTATTCATGTGGAAGTATAATGTGATCCTGCGATTGATATCTACCTAAACCTATTTCAATTTTCTTTGCGTCTATCGCCTTCAATTGTTTCATTGATCTGACTGTACTGAGACGCAACTTTTTTAAGACTTTCTTTCAATTGTTCTTTTCTTTTTCATTGCCCGCCAATTTCGCATGGTTCAGACTTCAGAATAATCTTAAAAGCAGAAATCCAGTGTCTTAGTCGTTGTTCTGAATTCAATTTGAAATTCATCTTTCAGAAAAATATTTTGTCTTTTAAAATGTTTTGTTTGCTGAAAAGAGTTTTGACTTTAGGTATTAATTCGGTAATTGGACTGCCAAGTCAAAGGTCACAAGTTCAAATCCCGGCACGCACCAATGTCTTTTCGAATTCATGTGCGTATTATAAATTAATTATCAGTAGCTAAAAACGGTGAAGGAAAACATCTTGATGAAACCGGCATACCTGAGAGACTTTTCAACGATGTCTAAAGCCAAGTCAGAGGCCTACAGGCGGTTTAAACTCTGTTTTAACCGCATTTAACTAGGTTGTTCATCAACCTTACGATAAGAAGTATTCGGTACCAAAATAACTGAAAATAATCATTATTTTGATTAGGACTTGCGTGCTGCATATTATAATCTTAGCATATAATGATTCAAACAGCTGTGCATACGTCATTCTTACTGTAGAGACGTCTACAATTAGATATCTACTATATATTACTTTATTATACCTCATTACCTTAAGTTAAAATGGGATGGCTGTGGTCAGATTAAAAAAATAAACACGATATTATAATATAATACTTAGATGACAAGACTAAGTAAATTCCTTGACAATTTAACGTCCATTCAAGTTTTATTGACTTTCCTTATTTCCAGGAAGGTGTGATTGGCATCATCGATGGAACGGGCGGTCGAGCCACAGAGAACATTCAGGCTTTATGCGACACGCTGGAGCTGCCCCACGTGATAGTCAGCGAGCATAACGACTTGTATACCAGCAACTGGTCTGTTCTGAACATGTACCCTAGCCCTGCTGCTTATAATAAGGTAAGTGACTCAACTAAATTCCATATTGCGAGATTAATTTCGTGATAATAGACTATTGTACTTAGTAGGTAACAAGTATTTTAGACATTATTTCATATATATACAATCAACTGCGTTACTAAAAAATAAAATGATGAATTGTTTGTGATAACTAATAATATAAATACCATTAGTTGTAACAAACAGTGTTTGTAATTAATACCTGTTGGTCAAAATCCTATAAATGCTCATGAAACAGAAATAAATATAATTAAAAAGAAACAAATGGCTAAACGGTGCTCGTATGTTTGTAAAAATCTGAAAACCTAAAAATAATGTTATTACCTATCTGTATTATGTTTTTCGGTTACAATTATTACTCACGTTGCTTCACGCAACATGCATTGTAATTAATGTCATTGGATCATTCCGTCCAATTTTATAAATCAACAACCTTTCTTCTACGAATATTTTAATAAGAACATGTAACACATTTCATAATATTAAATCTTCCTTTTATACCAAAATAAGAAAAAAGTATGTTGTGTTCCGTCAATTACGGGGAGTCGTAATATTGTCGTACTTTATACGTGTCTTGTCACTCAGTTTATGTCGCTGGTTATTAAACCGTAAAGTGATTTGATTTTCGTGTTAGTTCCCTAACAATGTTTTTCTTCGCAGCATTAAAATCTTGAGCGAATGAATTCTTCGCGAACGTAGCTTATTTGGTGTGTGAATGTTATTACCGTGTTTAAAAAGCACTTCATTTGTGATTTTAAATAAAACTAATGGTTATAATTAAATTAAATATCCAGACACAAAAATAGATTTCGCCTTGCAACAACCTGATAATGGCTAACCATTAAAGTTTCATCGTAATGCGCTTCACTGTCAAACAGGGGTGTCTTATTAAGAAGTTACTAATTATACATAGGATTTTTATTACTAAAGTTACATTAATATAAATTCAACGCAATATAAGTAGAAGAAGGATACAATAGAAAATATCGTGAAGGAAGATTAACTCATACGCCGGTTCGAAGAAGAAGAACACAATACTAAGTATTTCTTGTTTAGATTGATCATACAGCAGATTACGTAGCTGCGAATTCGATTGAGGAATTTCGTTATATCAATAACCAATTCCCTGCACTAGTATGTATTTATACTATATTTATATTACGCGTGAAACCATCGAAAACAGATGGTTCATGTTTTTTACAGATTTTTACTAGTAACGATTCGTTTATGTTTGTAAATTTGTATTGTAACTTACACTTAGCAATAAAAAAAATAGTACTGAGTAAAATTTACAAATCCATCAACCTAGGAAGTGTGTTGGAAATAAATGAGATTTTGGAGATTCATGTAAAAAGTCGCGTAATTTGTATATTGTCATTTCATATTCTATATAATTTCATATCCCTTTATGATAGTTTCTATGTAATAAGATACAAGCTGCTACAGTATACTTTACACGCGGCGTTATTTAATTGGGTAAAGGCGCAATGTAGGTTCATAATTTAAAAAAAAAGGTAGATAAAAACATAAATTATATCTATAATCTTATAAATAAATAGTACAATCTTTAAAGTAAGTTTCAATCCAAACTGCCGAGACCCATTAATATTTCTTAGCATCAGAAAGTGCGGAAGTTTGCTAGCTAAGTTCTTTCCCACTTAGGTGCTAACTTTGAGGACTATCCACCTTTCCGTTTTCATAAGTCGTTATGTTCTTGATATTTACGTTGGCAACACCTTTAAACTAAGATTTTATAGACATTAAGCATATAATAAATTGGGAGGTTTTAAGGATAAACTTCTATTTTTAGATTTGTCTCCCAGAAGGGTTTTACCCACTTATCAGTAGTATTATAAGGTATATTTTGAGTAACAGAAGAAAAGAAGAAGTTAAGAGCTTGTTCCGGTCACGCGAATATAAATCTGGCGAAATATCTGGACAAGCTATAAGCCTCCATAATTCGTCTGAGCTTGTGTTACTATAATTGTTATTCCTAAAAACCACATTCAATTGTTTCAGGCATTAGAAAATTTAATAATTCTGAAGGACTGGAGGTCGTTTACCGTGTTGTACTTAAAAGGGTACAGTTTGCTGCATGTAAGTGACTTGCTGCAGATGGGCAACAAGACATACCCGTATATTGTCACGATGAGGGAACTCAGTGGAAGCGACTACAGGTACCTACATCTATCGTATGTTTAGGTACTGCTAGATTCTTTCAAGAATAGCTGCTTTAGTTGATTGATAAATAATGGGTCAGTGCGTCATCTAAGGGGCGGAAGCTTCTTCAAATTTTGACACTAGTAATAATATAATTACTTACTAAACACAACTTGAAAGTATACATTATGGCTTATCTTCTGAGTTGTTTAGTTGTAATATACTATACGTATTTGCTTAATATTAATATCAACCAATTGACTGTTATGGGTCAATTGAGAATTTTATTTTAAGATATCCAAACGTAAATGTAATATTTTTTATTTAGCAGAACCTAGTGTTCTGTACCAATAAACACGTACAACGTACATCTGCGATACAATTTTATGTTTAAACTGTGACTAGACGTAATGCTACTCTATTTCAAAAGCATGAACTAATCTCTTTGTAGTTGTCAAGTGTGGGCGGTACTATTCACCAACTGGCGGCTTGGAAGAGCGTTTATTTTTCTTATATGGGCGTTGCTTTGTACTCAAACTCACGAAAGTGTAAAGAAATATTGTTAGGTTGTTCAAATTCTGCACTTTATTGTTGTATGAAATCCTGTCTGTCTAGTCAAAGATGAAATAGACAAATGGGAAAAAAATACTTTGGAGGTATACCTACCTACTTAAGTAAAGCTTTATACTGCTAAATACTTGGTAAAGATCACAAGCATTAATATAATAGTTACTTAATATGCCGTGTAGTATCCGGCCTAGAATTGACCACCCCCTTTCCTCCTGTGGGTGTCGTAAGAGGCGACCAAGGGAAAATCCAGAAGATGGGCAGCAGCGTCTTCTGTAACTTGGCCACCAATACTGCGACCCCCCTTCTAAAAGGGGGAGGCCTTTGTTCAACAGTGGACGTCTTTCGGCTGATGATGATGATGAATATGCGCATATGAGAACCAGTGTTGAATTGTAATCCATGTAAGATCAAGATTTTGGTGCTTGACACTAGTTGATACTCACAGAATTCTCATAGGTGCACTGCTATAGGTATCTATGTGAGAAATATATTCTTCATATAATGGAAATTTTATCTTGTTATGCTTCAGAGAGGTATTAATAGACGCTAAACACAACGGCTATACAAACTTCGTGGTGAACTGTCCGTCCCGAAACCTGGAACAAGTGTTACTCCACGCGCAGCAAGTCGGCATGATGGCTGACGAACATTCATACATATTCGTGTCACCGGATCTGTTTACTCTAGATATGAGTCGGTTCAGATATGGTGGAGTTAATATGACTGGTAACTTTATTTTGTATTTCCTTGATATTTTTGAAGTTCTGTGTGATGACTAGCACTAAAAATTCTGATATCCATGACATGGACTGATACTCAAAGGTATAAAATATCTAAGTGTTTGTCTTGGGATAAAACCCTAATTTGGCCCATTGTGCATATAGATTATAGTTTCTCGTAGACAGTTATAGGTTTTTTGTACTTTTTAATACAATTACCATCACCGGTATACCGCACCTACACCTCAAGATACGAAAGTTTAAATTATTCAACTTTACGCACTAGTTAATGAACTAAACACAAATAACTAGCTTTGATCACACACCAATCCACCTAAACAAAATATTTAGACAAACATAGCTACATTGCAAAAATGTTGTAAACTGTTTAAATGCAATTTAAACTCGTAAGCACCAAATAACATTTTACTACTTTCAGGATTTCGTCTGGTAGACCTGCAAGATATAGACAATCAAAAACTGTGGAACTTCACATTTTTGTTTAACCAAGAAACAGGAAAATCCTTAGAGCCGGAGGAGTTGAAAACTAGTTGTCTCCTCATATACGATGCTGTGGAAGTATTCGCGGCCGCCATAAAAAAAGTTAACGTGGAAGCGAAGCAGCTAAGTTGCAATAACTATGATGCCTGGATATATGGGTCGTCTCTACTTAATTTTATGAAAACTGTAAGAAAGAGATTCATTTTTAATGATTTAATGAAATAGCATACTAGTACCACTGCGGTACATCATTGATTACACACGACTTACTCTGTGCAGTCAGACTGCTAACCTGCTGATCTACATATTATTCGGTTAGGTACTCAATATCAGTTTTAAACTTCATTGTATTGCAAACATACATAAAGTGAAGTCTGTGTATCATCGGGGATTTGGCGCCGACTTCCACTTCGCTTATGTAAAGTGATGTGATAAAATATTATTTTTCGCTTTTGAGTTTTTTGAAGGAGGTTATAATTTTTTATTTAATTTTTTTTATTTCACGATTTTTCTTGGTGTATGGAATTCTTCCACCCCAGACTTTTGTGAGACTAGTATTTGAAATACACACAAAACATAAAGCCCTTTTAAACGATACCTCACACGATATATTTAATCCAGGAAAGTGATAGGAGGGAGGTCAACGCACCCCCACTCCCTCGTGGGCGTAGTAGTCGATAACTAACCACTAACAATAACAAGGAAGACCTTGTTAGTGGTCAGTTATCGACTACTACTTAAGCAATATCATTATCATATCATCAAGATACGGGCTTTTTGTTGTGACCCTATGAGGAGTTCCGTTCCATATCTTCGAAGTTCATCATCAGGTAATGACAAAATTTCTAGGGGACTAATCGGAAAGTAAACCCAATGATATGAAAAAAATAATTCAAATCGGTTCATAAATGACTGAGTTACGAGGGCACATACATTAAAAAAAAAAGATCCCGACGAATTGAGAACCTCCTCCTTTTTTTTGAAGTCGGTTATAATGTTAATAACTTGAAGTTTTTAAAAACGCGGGACATTTGACAGGAAAACTGATAAAGAACGTTGCGTTTTTGCATACTACAAATTACAGTTTATCGCGGCTAGTTTCCGTGGAAATAACAATCGTTTTCGATGGTAAGTTAAAAACGCATTGAAACGCAACGGGTCGTGGTAGACACACTGTGACGTTGTATGTTCAGAGAGGAGATTATGCGGAAACAACGAGTTTCTATTTACTGCAAATCCTGTCTATTAAAAAAATATTTTCCCAAGAATCTATTAGGTACTTATTTGATTGGATGAATTTATAACTTGATTAGAATCAAATACACAAATCCTATAATATTAATTGTTGAAAATTATTTTACTTACTTAATAATATGTGACCGTGGGTATACTCTAACCTTTTCACGAGTATAAATTAATATCAGTGATTTTCCGCAGAATAAGGTAGAAGGATTAACAAGAACATTAATATTTGACGGCGTAGGTCAACGAACTGACGTCACGTTTGATATATTAGAATTAACTTCTGCTGGCAATCAAACAGTAAGTACCATTTCAAATATTACAATTTATGAAAAAATACGACCAGAAGCTTCTGAATTGAGTAACTTTTTAAATAACAAAATTTTCAGTCATGTTCCGATATTAACCTACTTTGAAATGCTCATTTTATATTTCAGATAGGGTCATGGAAAAAAAGCGAAATGGTGTTAGACAGACCTTTAGTAGCTGATGCAGAAATAACACAGGAATCAGCACTCAAAAATAAAACTTTGAGGGTATTAATTTCAACGGTAAGCAATGATAATTCTCGTTGAGATTTTCCCTTGTTACATAAGGTCGTAAAAGTGTTACAAATTTTATTAAATATCAAGTACGTCTTAGTTGCATACCAAGTTCATATTTCACCGGTTTAATATTAATCATCATCATCATCAGCCGGAAGACATCCACTGCTGGAAAAAGGCTTTCAACTTAGAATGTTAAGGGTAATTATTAAATATAATAATGTTAAGGGTAATTATTAAATATAATAATGTTAAGGGTAATTATTAAATATATAATATTATTTATTTAACACATTCGCAGTGTACAATCTACATGTCACCAGGCTCACTGAATTGGGATTTATATTATTTTTTTGTTGTAAATCTGCATGCTAATGTTGTTTATTTATTTGATTATTTTTAAATTAGTATAACATTCAATATTTGTATACCGAAATGGTAAAATGTGCAGAACTAAAAATAATTACTGTAACAACTGAACATGTCCAACATTTCGTACAAATAAACGTTACTTTACTTTACCAAAGATTACTTAAGATCAAAGAGTTTGAGTTAAAGTTGTTTTGCTAACCTTTACCTTTATACACAACAAAACAGGTCAGGCAGGACTAAAATAACTATGATTGCGATAAGCTAGTGTTGCGATAGGCAGTATAAAAATGTAAACAAAGTACCGATTTGTTTTGTGAAGTTTTGTATTACTTAAACTCCTTCATTTTTACTCGGGCTATCCACCATGCGGAAGATACCCGGTCTTTTAAAAGGCTTACGTGGGGACACAGGTCCAACAAGTAGAGGCCCGTTGAAAACTTTCATCTTAAAGAGAATGGGACTCCAGCTCGGAAAAACACACAACTTCTCTATAAAAGAACTTAATTTTTAGATTAATTCGGTCTATTTGGTATTGGGATGTTTCGTGGATTCATTTAACAGTTTTCTATTGAATAAAAACGGCAACACTATTATGTGTATTAATAGACTTAAACTTATTATTAAGTTAATTAATGATAATGTGTATATTGTCATTATTTTCATATGTTTCGTAGTTGGTACCGTTTGCTGATAATGCACATAATAAGAAAGACTACGTTCTAAGCATACATGGTTCCCTACCAGCAAATCTTCACTTATTTATTAATAATTTTACTTTCAGACTCCACCATACGGATACCTCAAAGACTCCCATGAAAAACTAGAAGGTAACGATCGTTACGAAGGCTTCACCATTGATTTAATTGAAAAGCTTAGTGAAATCTTGGGGTTCAACTACGAGTTTGCTGTTGAGAATAACTACGGGAGCAAAAAAGCCAATGGTCTTTGGAATGGAATGGCTTTACAACTAATGGAAGATGTACGTAAATGCTTTAGTGGTTTAGTATAATAGTAATCCCTGACTGCAGTTTACTAATAGCTTTATTAACGTTATTCGTGTATGCATAACCTTAAACACCCTTTAGATTATAATTTATGAAATTTAAAACCTTAAGAGAGACTGTGGGACGCGAACATTGTACATCAAAGATAAACGCTCCCGACATCTTTAGTCATTAGACCAAAATATGTATGTTCTAACTGCATTTGTCGGAATTCCTATGAATTTAAATTTTTACAACTTAGCAATATCTTAAACTAATATAATGCTATTATTAATCAAGAGATTTGCCTGTCTCGTAAGTTAGTTACACAAAAAGAGCAAAGAATTGAAATGTTCTTTTATATGTTTTTTGCAGAAAGCAGAGCTTGCTATATGCGACTTGACTATGACTGCGGAGAGACAAAGTGGAATAGATTTTTCAACACCGTTCATGACGCTTGGAATTGGAATCCTATACAAGGAGCCCAGTAAACAGCCCCCTGAGATGTTCTCATTCATGGCTGTCTTCTCCAAAGAGGTATAACTAGAAAGTATGGACTATCATAATAATGACATAGTTTATGAAATGTAATGCGAGTGAATGAGGTGCTAGAAGTATGCCAGAATCATAGCAAATGGAAATCCGTGGTCTGTGCCGACCCCTCTAGGAAACAGGCGTGACACCTAATATGTCATAGTGGGAGCCCAAAAGACGTATGGATCTATTGATGATGAATTTGGTTGGTTCAACAGTCATGATTTTTTATACCATCTCTTATTGGCATCGAAAGTAAAATAAGAGATAATATTTTCTAACATTAAACTAAAATATTGGTACTTGTTAGTATTTGCACCGAGGTCAAAAATTGAGTCTGTTGTTATATGGATCTAAACAATATACACAATGCAAGAATTGGCTTACCTAATAACCATCACTCCATTACTCTCCATCTCTGTCTTCCATTGCACACTTTGCCTATATGAGGACAGTATATGTATTTGTATGGTTATACATTATTTGTTTCTAGGTTTGGTATTACATGATGCTAATCCAATTAGCATTAGGAGTAACAATGATCTTCGTGGGCAGGATCTCGCACAAAGAATGGCAGAACCCAGTCCCCTGTATAGAATCTCCTGAAGAATTGAGCAACCAGTTCAGTTTCGCTAACTCCGTGTGGCTTATCATTGGTTCTGTTATGCAGCAAGGATCGGAAATTGCACCCATGTAAGTATTTATAAAATAGTGTTTAGCATTCGGTAATTTTACCATCAATTATTCAATATGAAAATTCTTGATTAGGTAACCTTATTTAACATGGATTATAATGTTATGTTACAGCATGTTTCAGACTTGATAACACTGTTACTGTTGAAATGTTGCTATCGAGTATAAATATTAGGACTTGTCCAATAATTTACCGATAATACCTACTTTCGTGCAAAATGGTTTTTGTAATGGAGATTCATAGTTATTATGTACCGTTGCCCCAGCAAAGCATCATTATAATGAATTTAATGCTAATGGCGATAGAATTTACAAGCTTGAAACTTTAGTTTAATCTGGCCTTTGTTTTCAGCGCTTTGGCTCCGCGTATGATTACCAGTGTTTGGTGGTTTTTCACCATGGTCATGGTGGCATCATACGTCGGTACTTTGGTCGCTTTCCTAACTGTAGAGAAAAACGTGTTACCCTTCAATACAGTCGAAGAACTTTATAATCATAAATCCATTTCTTATGGAGCGAAAGAGCAAGGTTCTACTATCAAGTTCTTTCAGGTAAAAAGAATATCATTGAGATCTGTGCGAATTTAACAGTGTAATTTGTGTAATCATTAAAAAAATATGGTAAATATTTTCATAATTCATTTCTTTCAGGATTCGGAAAATCATATTTATCAGGAAATGTATAAGAAAATGGTGGCAAAATCTTGGCTCGTTAAAGATAATGATATAGGAGTCCAAAGGTATGAATATCTATGGTTTCTTAAAACTTAAATAAAAAATTAACTAACACTCCTTGTAATTTATTTGTCTTTGTTTTGTGAACAGTAAAACTAAAGGCTGTAATTTAGTATGTAGGTAACATTTGCTATCCTAATACTCGAATTATGTTAATTAGAACGCTTGAGAGTTGCATAGCTTTATTTATTCAATATGTATCTTCCAATGTTTCAGGGCTGAAAACCAACAGTACGCCTTTTTCATGGAATCAACTTCCATAGAATATTACAAGGAGAGGCATTGCGACTTACTCCAAATCGGAATGTTGCTGGACTCTAAAAGTTACGGGATCGGCATGAAAAAAAGTAAGAATACTTTTCATGTTATGTAGCTTTAAGAAATTAAATGTCATAATATTACTTGCGTATAGTGTAAACATAATTATCTTAACGAATGTTGTTCCCTTATTTAACTGGAAAATAGGTGTGGACCCTAAATGTATTTTGAGAGTAATCATTTGTCGCTGTATAATAGGCTCGTATAATATTCGTATTGCAGAATCACCATTTAAACCGTATATAGATGATGCGTTACTCAAATTGAAAGAGAGCGGTGAAATAGACAAATTAAAAAATATTTGGTGGAAGGAGAAACGGGGCGGTGGAAAGTGTGGGGTAGGTACCGAGTTTTATTCTAATATTTCTTGGTCTTTTAGCATTGAGCACGTCCGTATTCCTCGAAGAAATGAATCAGAAGTGTGCTCTTGCCAACCTCCAATTCAGATAAACTCCACTCAACCATAAACGAGGAAACATCAACATAACTTAAAACTCTCACTATATAATCAAGCATACCTAATAATAATTTAATCATTGTATTTATAACAGGAAAAACGAGACGAAGAACAAAAACAGTTGGGTATGAAGAACATGTTGGGAGCATTTGTGGTGCTCGGAGTCGGCTGCCTCATAGGACTCTTCATATCCATCATCGACATGCTGTGGGGGGTATTCAAGCGATCCGTCAAATATAGTGTAAGACCTTATTCTTTGTTCTATAGTACCAATACTGTACCTACCTATTTAGTACTTCTTTAGGCTTACCCTGCACGAGAATTTTCTCTCTGTAGTGGTCGTAGTGCGTTTCACAGACATGAATACAGAATTGTACCGCACATAATTAGTGTGAGACATGGCTTTATATTATGCTATACCTAATATTAATATCATAATACCCGCACTGATAGCCGAGTGGTATGACCGATGGACTGCCAAGTCAAAGGTCGCAAGTTCAAACCCCGGCACGCACCAATGTCTTTTCGAATTCATGTGCGTACTATAAATTAGTTATCAGTTGCTAAAAAAAACGGTGAAGGAAAACATCGTGAGGAAACCGGCACACCTGAGAGATTATTTTTTCAACGGTGTGTAAAGCCATGTCAGAGGCCTACAGGCGGTTTAAACTCTGACACCAGGTTGTTCATCAACCATACGATAAGAAGAAAAAGAAGAATATCATAATATACTTAAGCCAAGTAGGCAGCTGCTTAATTATTCACCTCCTAATTGACTATTACTAAGGACATTAATTAACTGGCCCTTCCAAGTGACATGAAATGAGAATATCTGACAAGGCATCATTTAGTAAAAACTATTGGACAAGATAAGACTTTTAATGGGTGAACGCACCTACTTATGTGTAGGCTAGATATAACATTTGTAAGGTAATGCTTATTAAGTAGGTAGGTAGTAGTAAAAAACAATACTTATATCAACGTAGTTTAAGGTATGTGGCGGATTAAGTACTATTGTGCACAAGTACAGGCCTTGTAACGTCTAGTTACCGCATTATCCACAGAGTTTCTCCACAAGTGTTTGTTTCAGTACTTGATTAAACTCCAGTGTCTCTGACAAAACCGGAGAACACTTGACACACTGTATGTTAATTGTTGAAGTCTCGCAAATTGCTGCACTGCGGGTATCTGTCACAATAATAAAATAATGTTAGAACTTTTGGCTTAAATAGAATACGAATTTAGTAAAATTTAGTTCTATTTCTCGCTAATCTGAGTTTCACTGTACTACGTGATACTTATAATATCAGCATGACCGTAACAGTTACAATAAACTGCCAATGCTATAATAAAGTTCTCTGTTTTTTTTGTTTTATAAAATATATTTTTTTTACAGACAACCTTCAAATATGAGTTGGTAGAAGAGTTAAAATTCGCCCTCAAGTTCAGCGGTAACGTTAAGCCTGTCAAACGGCCGACGAAGGCTGTCGACAGTAGCTTCGAAGCGCTCGCGAAGGCCGAAGGAAAGGACGAGATCCGCTCTCTGCGCTCCATTCGGTCTACAGACACCCACAGAACACATCACTCGCACAGTTCTAGACATTCGTCACGCAGTCTCAGTGTCGCATTTGCTAAAAGACGATCATACAGCTAAAGTATTGGTAGTGTTTATTCGTACTCTCCCACACAGAATACTATTCTTAGGGCCTGTTTCACCATCGACAAGTAAAGTGTTGAATAGTTGCTTCTTGATTAACGCTAATCGGCAAGAAAATTACGAATATCTTCTATCGTATCTTAGTTACAGGCCAGTTCATCCCCTGATTAATGATGCCATTATATTAGATGATATTCGGATATTATGAAATTCGTATGAGTAGTTACGGGTGACTTTAAGTGGCGGTTAGTCTATTTGATATTTTACTTGTCGATAGTGAAACAGGCCCATAATGTTTTCTTTAACAATATTGCTCTCTCAAATTATTTATTTTCATTGTTGATTAAAACTAAGAGGAATTTCGTCAGATACCTTTGTAGTTAATTTATTCTATATTAAGTTAATTTGTAAACAGTTGTTGAAATACTTTATATAGTTTTATATTAAACGTTAATCTGAATTTTCTGTTGCCTTTTGTTACCCATGTCAAATCTAAAAAAGTTTTGGCAAGGTATTTCTGCTTACTAAAAGCTAACCACTTATTTACCCTTAAAATGTCCTTGCCATAAGATATAATTTATGATTAATATCAAGAAAGATAAAAGTAGGTGTGAGACCTACTTTTTATCTCCCTAATGCGCCTATTTTTTAGAAGGCCAACATTCTGTGACCTCAATCTTGAGAACAGACTGTTTATACGAATTCCATTATTTTTCGTTTTTCATACAACTTTCCTGTAGCCTAGTTACGGTTACCATCTCACTAACTTTTGGATATGTGGTTTCACCTCGTTTACCTGATGGTCGAAGATGTCCAAACATGACAAATAGATTTTTAGATAGGTATACTACGACATTTTTACAGGACAAATAGTAAATAGGTAATAGTAATAAATATTTGATTTCAAAATTATATTGATTAAAAATACAACGCTATTTATAAACTTTTCCTAGCAATTGAGTATTTACCTACATTGACACTCTTAATAGTCAATCGCTAAATACAATGAATAATAAGCGAAAACCCAAAACAATAATGCAAAAGGAAACTCAAATTGACAATAAACGTGATTATTTGATTAGTATAGGATAGGCCAAATGCTACCGGTTGGTGTGTTCATTCAAGTGTGATACTTGTTAACGGTTTTCCCAAAAAAGTCCCTACAATAAACCTCGATTAAATTGCCTTAGGGCTATTTCCATAAACAGATGAGTACCTACGTAAGAAATACCACGTGACTTGGATTTGAAAAAAAATAGAGCTTATATTATAGTTTCTTTCCTATATTTACTAGGCTCATACCAACGGAAGAATTCTTTGTAACAGTATCTATGGTTCTAAGTACATAGTTTTGATACATACGACCATTATTTAAGTGTCCGGCATGAAATGGATACCGACCTTTGCGACCACGATCTTTCAGTGTGGTTCCATTAGCTTAACAAATTGGTCGACACCGACTTATAACTTTATATGTAGTTGTCGTGGTTAGTGCGCAAAGTTATTGCGCGACATCCAAGACTTAATTTACTTCTTGTAAATGCTTTGTTTTTTAGTAAAACATATTATCACAAGTTATGTAACACGCTTGTCTTATATTGTAAGCATTTATAATGATTGCTAAACAAAGCTGTGTATTAGTATGTCTGAGACGTCGCAGTGCGAATATTATAATCCCTAATATCATAGCAATAACACCTAGACCGTATTACCATTCGGCGACCGATTACAGACGGTTAAATACAATAATATCGTAAATATTGAAATATATAATTACATATGTAACCACTAAGTTTATATTCAATAAATATTTTATTGAGAATAGACCAAAAAGGTTAGAAAGGTTCCTTCCGAATTTGAAATATTTCATACTTAACTATAGATCATAATTTTTTTGTATAAGTTATAAAACAAAACAACAACGGGAGGATACAAAAAAGTCCAAAACATAGAACTGTGTCCTTCTTACCCTTAGCCTAGTTGTCAACAATTCTGAATTATAAGGAATGACCTCAAGGAGAGGTGGCTCCTCAATCAAGCGGCTTTCATTACCGTACCCTCTTCACGCTCGACACATTACAAGGACGGACAGCCCCGCATTTCTCAAAGCATGTACTAATTAACAACTTGACGTACACTATGAACTGGTTTATGGAGTGAATTTGAGACTCGTTAGTGCTTTTCTAGGATGTACTCGTAGGTACGCGTTCGTTAGGTTTTACTTAGTTTAGTATAATTATATTTCTATCATGTGTAGTCAAATCATCTGTTACTTTTAGCACTTTTAACTATTTTTTATTTACAAAGGACACATTGTGCATATCCTTCTTCGATAAATATCAAAGATTTCAAGACATTCTTGAAAGTATGATTAAGTTTTTTTTAAAGGATAGTAGCTGAAATATGAAGGCAAATAAGTCAGTAAATAAATAGTTTATCAAACATGTAGTTCTATTTATTTAAAACATCAATCAAATAACATAATTTATAACAAGTATTGTGCTTCCCATTTATTCTTTACAAGCCATAATTAGTGTAAAGTGGCATTGTAGATAATTAGATACGTTGCGGTTTCATTATCTATTCGTACCATGTCCGCATTGAACAATATTGAAAACACTGGCTCTAAATTTTCATTTGTAGTCAATCGTTTATATCAATTTCAATGTCGAATAATGTTTTATGCAATGACGTACTCTAGATAATACAATTTTTTTTAAGCCAAAAACTAATAATTGCCATTCGAAAGGGAAGCGGTACATTTTGTAAGTATAATTTCTTATCATATTCCACTTCTTACGCTATACTTGCGTTGTCTAGCCATTTGTATAGCATTACTCTGCCTCCTGCTATGCAAGATGTGATGAGAATGGGACGACCTTTCAGACCGTGGCGTTGGTGCGGGGTCCAGTCTGTCTTCATCCTCTGCACATTCGGGGTCCCCCTCCTCTTTTTCTTCCAATTTTTTGGACCCTCCTGAACCACTGCCAGTAGACTCACGGTGGCGAACGGGCTTCGTATCTCCGCTAAAACTTAGGATGAATTTCAACTCAGCTATCAATTCTTCTCTGAATGATACCTGTAATAGTGTGTAAGGTAAAAAATAATTAAAGGGCTACAGTTTTTTCCAACCAGTACAGTATAGCATGACGCACTGAAACCTTAAATAGAATCACAGCTTTTGTCATAAAATGTCAAGTAGTTACTTGATTAATTAGGTCGTTAAACCAAGAGGCCTTTGCCCAGGTGAGGGTCACCCCAGAAGACAAGTAAAAAAGCTGAACCATGTTAGTAAAATGATCAAATTGTAAATGGAAAATTAAACCTCTTATAAAACAACTGGAATGAAACCCTAAGCTGAGGAAAATACAATACTTACCGATAAAAATTTCTAGGTAGGATGACTTCAAACTAAAATTTGATGGGAGGCAGGGGTCACACTGGATCATGCAATTCTGGTAAAACAAAAAATACACAATTCAAAAACAAATGTTCATTATTTACAATGTTTAAAGTTGACGTTTATATGTCGACGTCAATAGTATCCTCACACTTCACATCTGAATCGTGGATAAGGGAGAAAAAGGGACAAAAACTACGCTCATTGTGTATGGCTTTTACAAAACAGCGAATGATTACTCTGTACGGTAACTATAGTGCGAAAGCTGCCCGGCCGTGGCGTAGGTAAATCACTTTTCAACGGATGAGCATATATGAATAATGTAATAAGAGCGAATGTGGATAAAGGGGTCGGTCAAGGTTGTAGCAAATAGGAGTCAGTAGTATTCGCTAAATTACTAGGATACAGGTATTTAAATAGATTTTATAAACCACACAAAAAATCCTTTGCCTTTGCTTGAAATACCGCAAAAAGTTATGATGGCAAAAAAGAAATGCATAGAAACTGTGTCGTTAACCTTCATCTTGTGCGATATCATCCAAACGTCGAACAGCATTTCAATAAACGCGCAGACAACAGCCATGCCGGAGCCAGCGGCGAGCACAATGAACACGCCACCCACGTTCGCCAAGACAAGAGGCTGAGCCTCACCGCCTCCCGCGTCATCATCCTAATTAAGAAAATGTTGTAAAAGGATAATTTTATTTGTGTCAATCATAGATATTTGTTTAGTCTGGAGAGATTTGACTCGAATTATGTTTATGAAACCCATCCATGGTACAGGAGAGTTTTCTAGTTTGGGAGAAACCTAACTATAACTATCGATGTATAAAACACAAAATAGGTTTATGCAAATAAATATAAGTATTATGTAGGTAACTATCGACCAATTGTGTGTATTGCAATAACCTGCCGATTTTCACGGTTTTTATTTAATCACATGTCGTGCAGAAATACACATTGATAAAGCATACCGTGCAAGCACCTCCTCCTCTTTTTTCTTTCCACCACTTGTCCTTCATTCTTGTTAGCTTGCCTTCTTCTTGCAGCTGTAGTATAGACTCGCTCATTGGTTGTCGATAAGGTGAATCTAAATGAAATAACTATTTCAATGAAAAGTCATTTTTTAAATTTTAATTAACAAACTAAGCAAACGGTTAACTTGAATGGTAATGGATATATTCCTATTATTTTTTGACAGAAGTATATGTACAACAACACGTGTTTTCTGCTGTTAAAATAAATTGTTCCTTGAATTTTATTTCACTCCGTGGTCTCTCTCGTAGCATGGTGTCAGGTGTACAATAAATCACTTTAAAGGACGAACGGACGGAACAATTCCTTACTTTTTTTCATAGCAATGCCGTACCCCTTACTGTCCAACAACCCTCCCACTTGTGCAACATCACAGTTTCTTTCAACCATATACTCGATGGAGGTAGATTCCATAAGAAAAGCGTAGTTTTCACTATCTGATTTTACCCTGAAAAAAGAAAATTTGAATGTTGGGTAAAGTTTGACATGATTGGCAATTGGCATCGATATCTAAAGAGAGCATAAAATAGTACCTTTCAAGTCCTTCATCATTAGTAGCTGTTTGGTATTCTGGATGATCCTCCATATATTGGTACATCTTTTGATAGAGTAAGTTATCCGATTCCTAAAAACATGAATTGAAAATGAAGTGTACTGTAACTACTTACTACTGTATTTCAATTTTTAAATCCTTGGGGTATATTTTTCACGATATTCAACTTATTATTCATAGAACACTTGCCTTACCTTAAAGAAACTAAAGGTGGCGCCTCCCTTCTTAGCTCCGTAAGTTATTCCGTACGGGTTATTTGCGAGATCGTTTACGCTTTTAATAGCGTAAAACTTAGATTCAACCGTCAGAAATGCGGCAAGATTAGCAGTGTATGATGATACCATAATTAAAGTAAAGAACCACCACATACTGCCAGCCATACGGGTTGATACAGCACTGAAATACAAACAAAAATTAGTGTAACACGGAAAAGTCTTTAAAACATGGCAATAAAATGAATACTTCATCATCAACAGGAAGACGTCCACTGCTGAACAAAGGCCTCCCCCTTATAGGGATTACTTACATGGGTGCAATTTCTGAGCCTTGAGTAAGCACACTACCCAGTGTAAACCAAAATGAATTTGCTAAGGTAAACTGATTGTCCAATGTCTCAGGTTCTTCAATACATGGGTATGGGTTTTGCCATTCTTCTGGTGCTAATCTTCCCAAAATAAATAGAAGAACAGACACACCAACAAACGCTCCGGCGAGCCATCCCCAAACCTAAAAAGTACACAAGGTATAGAAAAGAAGTTATAAAAATTTATGTTTTAAATTATTATCATCTTAATAATTTAAAAAGTTTACTTACTCCCATTGAAAACGGTGAAATGAAAGAGAAAAGATCTGGCGGTTCTTTCGTCGGTTTCTTATATAATATAGTTATGCCTAAGTTCATAAAAGGACTAGTGAAATCAACTGCTTTTTGACGAGCTGCTGTTATTGTCAAGTCCGTTATAGCGAAATCTGCTCTCTGCAATATAAAACAATTTTGGCAACATATTTCAGTCAATGAGTTACTATTTTAATTTTAATACATTTGACTACTTAATACCAGATAAAAGCTTGTCACAAATATCGTGAAATTGGTCCATAATAAGGCAAATGATAGTTACACCATCCATAATTTTCTCCATCATGCCATTCCATTTGCCGGTCTTTGAATTGTATGAGCCGTATACACCATCTTCTTGTATATCAAACGTGTAATTAAATTCATTCATTTTTGCCAAATCTTCGATAACTTCTATGCCGAAGCCTTCGTAACGATCATTACCCTCAAGCTTTTTTGAAGATTCTTTCAGCATGCCGTAAGGCGCGCTCTGAAAAATGAATATTTTTATAGGTGTATAATAATTAAATTACATATATTTATTATCTTTATTTGCACATTACCAATGCAGTAAGGACAATGAAATGTTTTCCTTTCATTGATTCGCTTCCTTCTTGTTCGGCTTCGGAAACTTCAACTTTTGTTTCAACAAAACCATCTTCTAATGACCATTTTCCAACCTAGAATACAAATACAAATACTGCTTATTATATAATTATGTTTCACATTAACGTGTCGTTCGTGGATTGTAAATCGTACCTTTTCTAAACCATAGCTCATGACTTCAAGTACATCTATCTCAACTTCAGAACGAAATCCATCCTCATCAAATTTTACGATACCCGTCAATCCATCAATTTCCATCTAAAATATTGATTAATGTATTAAATTGATTGATAACGTTTTTACACTCGTTTTTATAAACACACTTACTTACAGTTCTAATATAATTTACGACACTAGAACCAAAATTCCAGCTATCTCCACCTTCACAAGTTACATTAGAACCCTCCTCTAGTTCCATCGTATTTAAAGTTGAAACAAATAAAGTGACAGCATCGTATACCAACGCTAAATCAAGAGTTAAAGCATTTTCTGCTATCGCGTTTTCGATGTTGTTCTCAGATAGTTCGGCCACTTTTGCATTTAAAGATGTGATAAAGTTTTGAATTGGCTCTAAGCTGGGATCGAACATGCGAATTCCTGGTCAGGAGAAACAATGTATTTATTGTAAGAAGTCAACATGTTTACGTATCTCAAATGTTATCCACAGAAAATATGTTCATTAATAAAAAGAGGAATAAATTTAATATTACCCGTTATACTTGATCCACCGTGTTTGTAAGGATCTATGTCTATTGTTTGGAAATCAGGATTCATTATGATGTAATTATGATCATCAGACATTATTCCAACTTGTTGAGCTTGTTGCAATACTAGTGGCAACGTATCTCTACCACAGTTTATTAAATAGTTTACGGATCCCGATAGCTTTATGAATTTTAACTGTGACCTAAAAATTATAATCAATTAATGTTTTTAAATAAACGGAATAATATATTTTCATATTTTAATACCTGCCTGTAATCGTCACCATCAGGTAGTTGAACAATATTCATCAAAATGTTCGGACCCGCATCTAAATCTTGCATTGAAAGGATGTTATCCAAAAATGGTAAAAGTTCAGCGCCTTCGTATATTATTGTAAACTCTGTCCAACCTTTCAATACTATTAAATCGGCAAAAATCTGAATAAAATAATACCTTGACTTATGAAATATTTTTACTAAATAGGTATGCAAACTTATACAACTAATAAAAAAGGTACCTGTGAGTAAGCAATATGATGTGGATACAGATTAACAACAGACCAATTTCTATTTTGTGTTTCAACTGGTTCTGTAATTATATGAGGTATTTCAAGAAAATCTGCTATAGACTGAATATGCTGTAGCGAGCCTTTTCTAGTTGGACCTATTACACCAAAAACATTGCTCTGAAAAAGAAAATTACAATCAAACGAGCTGTGACTTCTACTGTTTATCTTACTTAGTTACTACAAAGCATAAACTTTACCTCTAAAAGCGTGCACATAGCATTTTCAGCTTCTAATATATCACCAGGAGATGTCCGTACGACACTTGCAACAAATGGATTTTCTGCATCATCGGATGCCGCAGTAAGTGCAATGTTGAATGCGGCTTCTAATAAAAATGTGCCGTCGTCGAAAATGGCTCCTAAGTTGGTAATAAAACATTTTATATTCATAAGTGCAGACAGCATGTGTAAGAAAACAGAAAACTTAGAACTGATGATAAAAGGGAGTAAGTAATGGAAGGTGATATTGTACTCTGTTGCCTCGAAATGAAGAATAAGAAAAAACTAAACATACCAAGATTTCTATCTCCATGAGCCTGAAGTAAACAAAAAGTTGTTGAAATCCATTTTAATAAAAACTTTGTTGCATGCATCATTAACCACTTAACAACACAACATTTGAGTCTTCCTGTTATCAGCTTGTAGAAAAACCCACTTTAGTTTTACTGAATCTGTTCGAGAAACGATGCTACTTGACCTAAATGTCTCTGCGGTAACGGATGCCCTAACTATAATTGTTTCGAATGCTATTCTACTGGCTCTAATAACTAACTGCACGGCTAAAATTAGCGCCGCTCTCAATTTGAACGTATAACACGTTATAATAACCCACGTAGGGCGCGTAGCATGTATTCATCTGTTTAAACTTTAATTGATAGTTTAAATTATTGATTTCTTGTTATTCTTCTTTACATAAGCAATACAAAAATTATAACTCGTGCAATAGTAGCGTAGCAGTCAGGAGTTGCCGAACTAACCAGAATGCGCCATATGAATGCGAGATCGTTTAAATATACCTTATTACGTTCAATATTTACAAAATACTTTTCGTAATAATCAATCAACATTTAGTAATATATAGGGTTCGGCAATTCTGCATAAAATACGAGCCAAAAACATATTGCAATCGACAATAATAAAAGCACGACAAAAATAAGTTCCAAGCTCGTAAATGCGACATCTGTCATCAGTTTAGTTTATCCTGCAGGATTCCTTTTACTTCATTACTTCGAGTCTAAACGGTGCTGGCTTATTCCCAAACTATATCAGGGACGCGCTTCGCTGCGGCTTTCACGGTTAGATACTAGATGGCGCTGGACCGAGGTTGCGACATTGTAAATTGATACACCAGGCTAAGCAATTAGACTGCTGCGCCAGGGGTTGCGGGCTTGATTCCCGCAAGGGACAAACATGTATTAGATCCGCAGATGTTTGTCCCGAATTTGGGTGTTTGTTTATGTGATTGCATGTTTGTAAAACGCACCTACTATACAGGAGAAATTACTAGTGTAGGGCGATGTTTAAAAAAAAAAACTTTTACACATACCTATCTCTCAATATGTAACTGGAACGTACGTATACCTATACCAGATACCAGGATACTAGTAATTAGTGTGGTGTCACAGTATTTCAGGCGAACCAAAAGCTCTCTTGGCACCGCGCCGCCGAATCGCAATCGTATCGTAAACTTAGATAGAATGGCTTTTGTTGCTACCCAACAAACCACGCTTGTAGTAAGCCTAAAATTGACAAACTCGGAGATACCCTTTACTAGTGAATGTTCGTAAGACAAATTTAGTTATTTGTAAATGGTAAGTACCTATAACAAAGCTTTTTGTTTCGTTTTGTTTTGTTATTTTGTGTGAACCTTTATCGTCACAAATTGGAAATAGGTACTGACCACAGAAACGTATTCAAAATAAAAATATATTAAAATGGCAGCATAATATTTTCCTTACATGAGTCTGCTAAATGCTCATAATTTACAGAATAATAAAATTATTGACTTACTGCTACTATAGCACCTACTTATATATTAATAACTTAAACTGAAATAGTGTTTGACTAGAATTTATATTGCTATCTATTATATTTGTTCAATTCCTTACAAAGTATAAACCAATTACATACATAAAATACCAGCAACAATTTGTTTCAGATACGGGACGATAAAAACTACGATCAAATAAATTGTAAAAGCTTACAATCTACAGTCAGTTTGACTTTTATTAATGATTTAATAATAAGTACAGAATCTGCTCCGTAAAAGCACTTAATTCCAAGCCTTCCGAATCCTGGATTAAGGAATTATAAAAGAAAAGAGAGAAATTATATTAAGTTTCATTTTTGTAGAAAGTCTACGATTAGTGTTCCGAAACCAAACAAGAACCAAGTAATTAATTCATGATGCACTATAAAACAAACTTTATAATGATTACTAGTACCACCTAAGATAAATCCATGATACCGTACGTTAAATCAAAGTTTACTATAAATATATTATATTTCAAATCTTTAATTTAAAAATACATGTTTTTCATCTCGCTTTACTCAAAAGTTTTTGAGTTAGTTTTAAGTACTGGAAAATGTTACTGATTTGTAATGTTAACTCCAGTGTTTTTATATATGTACCTTAATTGTTACCTTAGTGAACATAAAATGTGAATATTATCATCAATCTTCAATAATGTACCTAGTTATATTCAACTAGTCCGATTTTACTTACCGTCACGTTATTTATCAGCCAGAAGCAAATTAGTAAGGCACCTTGAACTAAAGTTATTTTAATATACAGGGTAAACTTAAGCTTTGCAATTAATTTCACTAAACGCAACAAGTTTGTAGTGTCTACAAAATTACTCTCTATAAAACAATGCATTCATAACTTTGCTACGCTGTTTGTTATGAATTGCATAGTAAAAAGACACAACAACAACCTTCTTAATAAAGTGCTTTATTAAATTGTTTTCGTCATGTTTCAACCGGAGCTTGAGATGAAATAAAACTATTTCTTCAAATGTAATCGCGGTCTATGTATTATTTCATTACAGCATAAACTTACCTTGTATTTCTTACAATTATCAAAATAGATTTTAACGTAGGCCCAGTGATTCTACGACTACAGACTGAGCTTACGAGTCCTCCGCTACGCTCGGAATAAAAAACTTAAAACAATGTAATCCAAAACCTTTATGTAGAAATCAAAAGGGTAAGTAAGGTCAACTGAAAGTCACGACAGATGTTGTCCTAGTTTACATACAAATGCCTCTGGGCGGATCGTTTGAACCCAAATATATCAGATGTTTAGCATAAATTGTGATGGAAATAAAAACAAGAGGTTTCAACAGATGCGAACAACCTACATGTCAAGTGATTCCATTCTAACCGGGGTGAAAATGTTCGCAATATCCATTTAGCTTGTACCTACAACACAGAATAGTTCGCACGTAGGTACTATATATTTGTTAGATATTGAGCCTATTTATCTAGTAGATATCACCGAACTACACCGAGACTCAATACTAGAGCCCAGTTTGGCAACGCTCATTCATTCAGCCCTACCTGAGGTGTGTAATCCTTTTAAAATTGCTAGTATCACTCATAAGTACACAACACGACACACTGACTTACACAAATACGAGACGATGCTAAGAATTTTCAATTTATACAAACTTACCAACCAACCAATAAGTCTATTCATAAGTTAAGCTTATGTCTGGGACGCTACGTGATTTATTCGCTCATACTTGGATTTAAACAACCCGGTTGCACAGTAGCTTAGTATTTTGCTTTCTATGCAAAGGATTGGGCATTTAATTCCCGCAAACCAAACATATTTGAGTGATTTATTAAGGTATTGGTTACTTATCTAGGGAATGTATGTTTCAGAGATCATTGTTGTAAACTGTACTTGTAGTGCTGGTACAGAACTTAATTGTACATTAAAGTAAGGATGTCTTTTAGATCATTATGTATAATATTATTAAATGTATGTGGTTAATATGGGCGCTTAAGTATGACATATTTAATCGCGTAGCTTAGGGCTCCCACACAAAACTGCGAATGCGCAACGCATCGCAAATATCTGCGAGCAGCAGCGAGCATATTTCTTATACGAATGTATGTGTAGAATATGAAACAATAATGTGACATTAGGGCACTGCAGGAGAGTGCAGTTACAGAGTTTGCTCGCTGCAGCTCGCAGATATTTGCGGTGCGTTGCGAATTCGCAGTTATGTGTGGGAGGCCTTAATCAGGCTACAGCAATTTTCATACAACCAATTTAAATTTCCCCGCTCATATAAACCAAAGTTAACGAAGGGTTCGATTTTGATATACTTTAAATATCGGTATTGAGGTAAATTATAAAAGCAATCATTCACCGTCTGTTATCTGTTTGTAGGAAGAAAGAATTATGTATATTTTAATGGTCTGACTGTCTTCCTCACATTGTCTTCGGACTATACGTATATAAAAAAAACTGTTTTCTGAAGCTATAATTGTTAATGATTATTAACTCCAGTATCCCTACACTGTGAAAATAATAGAATTAATATTGATTGTCCCCTTTCAAGTGAACTCTTTGTTTACAATACTAATATTTTTGAATGCCGCTAGGTAATACTACTACCCATCGAATTCAATTCCAAACCCAATAACACTTTGTCTGAACGAAACGCAAACAAACGACACACGTTCAAAATTAACTTCAGTGAACTTACGAGATAATAGAAAATTAGTAAAATATTTACCAATCTCTTATTGGAAAGGCTATCGCCGCTTGATAGAATGCAAATAAGACAAATGAACGCACGCCCTTAATCGATAGTCCAATCAGGCTGGTTGTACCGGCCGCCGTTAACGCTCCGGTCAACATAATGTGACCGCGACATTGTTTGCCGACTCGTAGCCGTAACTCCCGAACAACACGCAGATAAGCACATTTGATTAGCTGAGAGCTGATTAAGTAAACAAACATTTCGTTATAAAGGATTTGTAGGTATAAGAGCTGATAGCCGAGTTGTATGACCGTTGACTGCCAAGTAAAAGGTCTTTGGATTTCATGTGCGTGTTATAAATAAACTCTATGTTAAAATACTGATACATAGCTTGTTTAAAAAAATATTGAAAAACTATTTAATTATACCGGACATGCATAAAGGCTTTCAGTAAAATCTGAATCAACTGTCAGGAGCGTCGTGATTGTGATGTTTTTCATGTTCGTTCTTAACGATCACACTTATTTACCTATTTTCAAATGGTAAAAGTCATCAGAGATCATTATTAATAATTTTGTATTATACTTGGAAAATTATTTGCTCCATGTGTATTTCTCCATTTCTTATAAAGGTATGGCGAAACAGAAGTACTTTTAGCGTTTGAATACTAAAGGATAAAATATTTAGCTCTACGACGTATATCTCTCCCACTATCCTCGAGGTGGCCATTAAAAATGAATTATTCGAATACGTGTCTGAGCTATACCTATGTAACTGTTTAATGTACCATGCACCAGGTCCCATCTACGCGACTGGGAGTTTGGTTTTTAAGTTTTAATGTTTTATCGCACTTCCGTTCTTAATGTTTAATTTAAATGGAAAATGGTATTTTTTTAAATGCGTGCTACAAATATCCACAATTTTTTTACGCAATATTCTTACGAAACCGAGTAAAATTGTATGTAATCAAAATTATAACATTTCACAAACAGAGCAATTACAATGAATTCGTTTTCGAATACTTGTATCATAATCTTAGCATGTTTTTCTGGAACCGCATCCAATGTAAATACAACAATTCTTTATTCGTCGTAATCTTGGCCCAAAATGTATCTACCTTTATACGACGTTGATGTTTAACACAATGACTGGATAATGGATTTCCTTTGCCTCCTTTTGATTTTTATATTATTTTACTCATTGTCATGATCATACTTGCTTTGTGTCGTTATATCACAGGTTCACCAAAATTCTTATAATATGGAAAACCTGAAGCTCACCGATCAAATAAATTATTACTACGCCGACTGTGTTGTATGGACATGAATTATCGCTTTGCTATAATTTATACAAACAATCACCTATTTAATAAAAGTAAACACTTATAAACTATATACACTAGTTAGTAAAACAATATCGTTTTAGCTTGACATAGGTCATGTTCAGTTGATTAAAATTACTTATGAGGAACTTTCATAAATTTCCGCAAAAGAGTTCAACATTGTGGTTTGAGTCTCCTAACCCAAGCTGTAAACACTGTTTATGTATGTATGTGTGCAACGAAAAATCTAAAATAATATTTATAAAATTATAGCGTACAAAGTTTTGAATATCTAATGAAATGTGTAAACTCTGATTCTTAACTTAAAACTCTTTTTGTAACAAGAGCTGTACATTTCCAGTCACTATAAATTACACCGTCTTTTGTTTCCAGCTGTGTTGAGAATTTCCCCGGTTATTCAAGTTAAATTATTTAAATTTTCTCGGAAGTTCCTCAGGGTACCATTGCACAAATATGCGGAGGCAGCTGTGATCTGGGCCGCTATTCCTACAAGTACGATTGCAAGATTCGTTTACTTACAGTCTTGCATCTATGTGAGTTCTGGAGCTTTTACGCTTTAAATATACATCCGGACGAGGATATTAGAGGATATAACTGGCTGTCAGTAAATCCAAATGCCATAAACAAGGCTAGTTTTTTGGTGACTTCTGCCGAATAATCTATAATAATAGACTAAAAGGATTTAATACATTTTTATACTAGGTACTACAGTTTATTTATGGAAAAACTTAAATATAGCATAAGCTTTGCTTTTCACAACGGAAGAGGGTTTCAATGATCGATTTTACCAGGAAAAAAGAGAGCATCACTAAATTTTGCATAAGAATGGTCCAACCAATGGGTGGATTCATGCTGATTGATGGCTTTTTGTCGGACAGTAAAAAGGAGCTCAGAAAATCACTCAGGGACTAACGAGAAAACTTTGCTATTATTAATCAAGACAAGACAAAACACATTACAAAGTAATCCTTTTGTGAATACCTATCTCGTAACTTTAAAACATTGAAAGACCATTAAGCGAGGACTTATAAGACGTCCGTTCATCTTACTTTGTGTGCTAATAGATTGTTAAGGAGAAAAGTTCTTTCAGTGTTTAAATACAATTAAGACACTATCTACACCGATCTGCCTTGTTAGCATCGCATAGAAATACCACTTAGTTGGCTCACTAATTCTTTGCCGGTCAGTGTTGGCTACGGTATCGTAAAATGCTTTGGCTTTCACATTAGTTTTACCAATCTCGTAGATGGGGCTTTAAACTGATTCGGTGTTAAACTGGCGACCGGTCCTGTAGATACTCATCAGGTAAATAAACTTAGTACATGCATATTTGACCAAACTTGTGACTGAAATACAACATGTATTTTTGAATAGGTTTTTTGTGTGTATTTAGGTTTCTGCATAAGCAATGCTCTTCAAAATTAACCAATAATATTAAAACAAATATTATCTTTTACAAGGTTTCTTAGCTCTTCGTATATTACTAACAAGATCATCACTGTTTAATTTATTTTTAACCTGTAACTAAAATTGCAGTTCCTGCCATGTTTTAAAATGCTTTCCATACTTTTCACTTGCCGCCCTATCGAGAATTACTGTAAGCTTAGCGTTACAAATTTCATTACATTAAAATATTCGAAATGCAAATGTTTACGTCGACTTTTAAAGCACAAATGCTGACTTTTAATTGCCACATAACAGGGGTATGTTTTACAAATGTGAGAGCTTTATTTACTTTGTACAATTCAAAGAAAAAAGCTGTTTATGCAGGCTCGAGGGAGATCGAGCGGTGTAGACGTACAAGCGTGTTATTTATTCATTAGCGCCAAGCCCAACGCACCGTTGTTTCCGCTGTATGATATGAAATCTCATATTAACTTGTCTACTTTCAGAGACTCGACGAATTTATGTAACAAGGAAAATTGTCGCGACGCTGACTTGATGTACGACTTGACGACGTTTCGTATGCATAAACTTTGTTTACTGTTACTGAGCGAGGCTCATCAACTCATATGCATTTATATGAATATTCATAATTGAGCTGCTAGGTGTTTGAAATTCACGAACATAAGCTTACGTTACGTTTTAAATCTAAAGACAACATTTACCAGCATCAAATATTACCGGACCATTTGAATCCCAAATATCGTGTTGTGAATTAAGTTTAACCAAAGTACCTACTAACCGACATAAAAAACAATGAAACTATTTCAACCCTACGAACATAACGGTCTCTTAAATACAGGCTGAGAAAGTTAGACGGGGGTCAAGCCTCCATTAATTAAACAGAAGGGCGGATGCCTAATACCCTCATCTTACAAGCCACCAGGGCGACCTCAGCGGAAGTTTGAAAAGGTCAACGTTACGCTCACTTCCATCGAACATTATACATTATTGATCTCATTGCTTTACTAACCTAATAAGCCTTTCAAGAAGAAAGCGAGGGTTCTTAGGCCTTTCGTAAGCATACCTTAGGAGACCGGTAATAAGTTTTTGTTGCCTCAATCTGTATAACAGTTCGCGTACTTACTTTGTAGAATAATGTTTAGTTTGGCGAAACTTAACCGGTATAATGTTGTTACAAAGTTGTAAATAAAAATATTCTCATGCTATTATCAAATGTAAAAGCTCAACTCTTGAATTGCGCATCGCTGAGTCTTGCCTATTTTATATTCAGTTCTCTTGCAACTGCTGGGCAAAATAAATTAGGTCATTATTTTTCTGTCATTGTTCCGTGACGGGCTCGTTTTATAAATTCAAATTGATTGAGCTGTTATGCTGTGTTTATATTTAACTATAAATACTGTTACCATAGCCCTCTAAAAATGATGCCTAGCTTCTTTAGTCTCTACATTAATCAAACTCTTCCCTGGCATGATTTACGTGTATTTATTTTGTTTCTTTATTTTCACCACTGGCTAAATCTCCATTCAATTCATGTACGAACAAGTACAACGCAAACGTACGAGGCAATCAAATGCAATTACAGACCTCCAAACAAAGAGCTTTCTGATTTAATATTGAGCTATCAGCTAATGGTAGCACAAATTCTGGGAATTATTAAAGCATGTTCCAGTAGCAGTCACTCTGCTTTGATTTAAATTAAAATAAAACTAATTATTGAATCCAGGATTTTATGTAAGTATTTTCCTTCTTTCGTGTTGACCAGGTCTTTCCGTAGGTATGGGTTGTATTATCATGTTGATTATCTTGGTGATCTATGCTCGTTCCGTTTCTTTCTTCAAGAAATGGCAGTAGCCCTGCTGCTGCTTTTTTTATTAAGGTATCATAGACCCAATTAAAAAGTAATACAAAATGTTAATTAAATGACATAGACGAAAACATTTAAATTAAAAAATATATACTCTGAACTTCTACGATCTTATTACGCTTATATTTGCCCGCAATACTTATATATAATCATAAATGAAAATTAAGCTTTGGTTTCATGAAAAGAAGAATTATAATTATTTAATACGATACGATATCTCGTAAGAATAATTAATTTTCAACGTAAGTAATCTCTTGATTTAAGGTCTAAACCGACATCTTTCTTAGAACAATAGACCCTCATTTACGTTTTACATGATACGTACGAATAAATGGGTTTTAGATAATAGAATGAAATATTTCTTCAGCTTGGTGGAATTACTCCAACTTCTATGAAATTCGAAAATAATCTTTGTTTGGAGTTGGTTAAAAGTCGTCAGGTTGCCTCCTGATGGCTAACTAACAAATTACAACTTTGTCTTGACTTGTTATTAAAAACAACATACGTACCCAATACAAAAATGTAGTTACTTAGGTAATACCTGCTTACTCAGGTCACACATTCGGATTCCGCCAAAAAATTTAAAGATCAGTAAGTCGTGAGACATTGTAGAGTCCTTACTCCTCAAAATCCTTCAAGCATGCCTAGCACGTAAACGTAACAGTTGCTAGATGCGACCACAGCATTTGTGGCTCTTCAACAATAAATTACAAACAGAGATACATTGAAAGCGTAACGACCAAAGACGGCATCCAAGGCGCAGTCGCAATTCGTCCTTTGTTCCAGAACGCCGCGCGCTAGAGCTACTCAGTTATACAAACATTTTTGTTATCTCGTCAACTATTGAACTTTATAAATAGTTTTTAAAAGATATAAATTATGATAACTAATATAGATAAAGTAACTACAATCTAAAATTTTTACAATGTTTAAAACACATCACTATAAAAATATGCACACGCTTAAGTCACTTAAATATAACATAAATACCCTAAATAAAGTAACCTTTACCCACTTAATGATGGTAGTTAGATGGAGACGTATCCACATAACAGTTAGGTACATAATTGAATTCCTTACCGAACTAGATTATCTCTTCTAATGGTTCATTTCCATTTTCGATGCCAATAACAGTCGAAAATGCCTCCCAAGGCTACATCGTTCAAGAGATTAAAGAACTTGAGTATTGTTATTTTATTTTATTTGGGGGCAACGCGTTTTGTTACGACAATGTTCTCTTTTGTTTTGCGAAACAATTTATTTACATTATGTGGTGTGCAATATCATTAGTCTATGACGCCGATGATTTTTGCTTTGATTTGTGGCGCCTTGACTATTTAATTTTTTTAAGCAGTTTTAATGGAACTTTGTTTGCAGCCTTTAAACTTTACTTCTAAGAAAACTTGTTTAGATTTCACTAATAGTAATTAGGTACCCTAATTACTTTTATTGGAATCTAAACAAGTTTTTACATCCGCTTTTAAACTAGCATGTACCTTAATACACTTAATGTAAAAATAGAGTATCTACCTAAAGATGTTGTAGGTCTTTCACTATTTTTAAAATCCCTAAAATTTCTGCCAAGCAGTTACACCATGCTGTTTGAAGTTTTTGATAAAGTTCATCTAAACCTAAACAAAAACTCATCTAATCTAGTTACGTACTACCACTGCATGGACACCATTTTTAGCAACCATAATTTAAATGCTAAAGCAAATATTAACACTATACAAGGCGGGTGCACTGCGCGATCGTAACTTCTGTGCTGAGACAAGGCAAACCACAGTGCACTGTAACTGTTTCTGTATACGAGTTAGCACGTTATTAGATATGCTTCACGGAGATAATCTCTTGAAATTAACTATATGTGTGCGCTTTGCAGGCTCGTACGTGCATACAAGATTAAAGTAATGCAATAAGAAGTTACGCCAACGTAATAAAAAAGTTTTAATACGTGTTCGCTGGCAAATTCCCTTGAGGCTTTGATTGTTAGGTAACGACATCGTCAACAGCTTATAATATTTCTTTTGATATAATGACGTGAATCATGCTACTGTAAAATGTTTAAGAATCACTTATTTTCGTGAATCTTATACGCATTATAATATGTAGGGTCCCTATTATCGTTAAATTACACGAACACTATCTAATATAGGAACCTATTTATCGACACACTTTGTACTGTTTTTCGTTGTTTATCAGGCTATTTCGACCATCTTCAAGTATATTATAAAACAACAGTAATGTTGCCGTAGGGAGGGCTATCAGGCGGCTCATAGATAATGTTTGAAGTTATCTAACCAGGCTATGTACCTACATTGAAATGATAAAGAACAACAAGGAACTTAAGTAATACCTCTTTGAAAAAATTTCGCTTATTACCAAATACGTATCTCATAGTGCGGCTTAGAACATTTCGTTTCACTACTTAATTGGTAAGCTTGAACATGAAACAAGGTTAAGATTTACTTCGCGTATCTTTTTACTTTGATATACATTTTGGTCTCGTTAGTGCGCCTCTCAAAATATGATTCCTATACTCTCTCCACGCCTTTGTGATGTTTAAAGGCTTGAAACTTTTGCTACTCAAACTTTAGTTGGGATATGAAAGAAAAATAAACAAATCTAAAACTTCTGCGGTATGAGAGCGAGTTTCAAACAATTTGAACTGTTATTTATTATACGTACACTGTCTACCTGGGAGTTTTTGGCACTTACACATCTTATATACACAATAAAAAGAAGTAAAGTTATCTTTTAAAAAGTCAAATTAATACCTATCATTGAGCCATCAATTCCGATCGAGTAACACCTATTTAAGACAATGTCGCGGCGGGGTACAACTTTAGTAAGTCATACTCTTCATTTGATGGAGTTTGAGATCAAATTTTTGTTGCAAATCTGGCTGTTGAATTGTTAAGTCTGTGAGTGTTATGATGTATGCAATGTACCTATTTTAACTATTAAATATTTAGTTATTGCTCTAAACTAAGCGGTACCCCGCCGCAACATTGTCTTAAATAGGTGTTACTCGATCGGATTTGATGGCTCAATGCTAGATATTATTTTTGACTTTTTAAATGATCCCTTTACATGTTTGCGTTGGGGGTTTTAAAAAAATTTAATCGTATTTTATTTCGTCGGGGGTTACAAATAAATATAATGTTCAAATTTGCTTTAGGCTAGCTTTTTGTATCCAACACTGCAAGTAGATTACTGTGCATAACTCTGATATAGATAGCTATGAAACTGATTCTCAAACATGCAAGAAAAGCCCTCTTTTTCCAGCTGTCCAAGGCTTGCATACATCTTTGCCAACATAGATACTGAAGACTTAGTTGTTCTCCTATAAGACAAACTATACACCCACATTGCACCGCTCATCAGTCATATAATAAATAGCTAGTCTACTTCTAGTGGGCCTAAATTAATCTTCACCAAAACTCCAGAAATTCCCAGCAATAAGTTGGGTTTTGTCCAAATATAGTTTAACTAGACAGCTTGACTGAACAATAAATCTTTCCTTTTCTTTCTGTTACAGAGCAGGTAATCTACGCATGATTCATGCCAAGCGTGTGCAGGAAATTGATAAAATGCTATGCTGTGTACGTTTGGTGCGGTTGAATTTACTTTTATCTTTTGGGTGAGAGCCAGAGGCGGATTGGTACTCAAGTTGTCGGGCAAGTTTAGTACCCTTGCGGTGCTATTGAAAAGTCTCACTAAAAGCATACTTCTACGCTTTCCTATTAGGTAGCCATTTAGATACGGTACCGAAAGTAAGACTAATTGGTAGTGGAGTTAAATTTATTTTAATTATGAATCCAAAACATCTCATGCAAGGCAAATGCTTCTGTAGTCTTTTTTCGCTTCTCTCTTTTAAAGGCTTTCAAGGAATTGAAGTTTGGTAGTAAAAAATTGTAACTGACAAAAGACATTTAAAAAAATCTATCAACATTATAGTATTATGTCGTTGACGCCTTGTGGTTGGCAATTTTGATTAGCTAAAATACCAGCTTATAACCACCCGTAATAAAAGCCTTGTCTTGGTAATTATAAGTTAATTATAGTAATATTTGCTGCAAATCAGGGCGTTTGTGATTAGGATATTAAATGTCTGCAAAACGGGCTCAAGGAACAGGATAAAGTTTAAAAACCGGCGACTTTCTAAAATGAAAAATAAATTGAAAAGCTATCATAAAAGCGGTGAAAGTCAACATTGTTACCCGATTATTCTCTGACATCATAACCTTCCGACCTTCCCCTAAAAAATGTTCTGCAGAAGAACATCGTCAAGTTTTCGCTTTTATCAGAAAATCTAATAATAAAACCCTTATAAATTCGTCACGTCGTAACCGTGTAATCTGTTTTTGTCTCCTAATAAACTTTGGAAGCTTTGTCCACTCTAAGGTTTTTTTATTATATTTTTAGTGCAAAAGTCGTAGGTAATGTTATCGGCATTGGCTGGAGTCCAACATGGAAATGACAGCGACACGACCTGTGTCCATCGCATTTTATAAATCCCTGCTTCTTGATATCCATTCTAATGGTTCTTTGCTGAAAAAATATTTTTCCTGATCGATAAAAGATATTATTCTGCTGATTATGAGAACAACAAGTTCATTCGATATGTTTCTTTTAATATTGAAATCTAAATCTATTGGAGTAAAATTCTCTCTGGCTCCAGCTCTTGTTAATAGTTTTTCTCGCGAGAATAGTAAATAATACTTACAAACTGTAATAATTGTCAATTGGCTTCGACTAATGACTAATACATAAACCGCTAATACCACTCGATAATGTATTTGCTGTACAGTGCTTGTAGTTTCAAGAGCGTAGCCTAGCTACTTCTCTACGTAACAGGCACTTAATTTAACCTAGTTCAATGTCTGTAGAGAAAATAATGAGGTCGTAAAATGCTATTGAGCATCGTTATGCCATGCTCTCTATTTAATACGACTAAAGTTAACTGACTAATAAAATCAATACCAATTAAAACTTTCTGACATAATATAACATTAAGTTAATTTTACATCTAAATATTAATTCGATACTTTTATAACTTAAGTGAAAGACTCATTTGATTCTAAATGCGGAAAGCTTCATTTGTTTGTTAACTTAGCAAAATGAAATAACGAAATTGTATTTGTTCCGCCTCACTTCGTTCTCTGCAGACATTAGATTTTTGAGGTCTCTGCGATAGCAAACCGCTTTTATTCTTGTGCACAAACTTTTATTGTCTACTGTCAAAGGGCGAAATAATCGCGGTGTGAATAATGAAAAGACAATTTGCGTTGACGATGCGAATCCTCGACGCAAGTTCAACGGACGGTGGCGGGTTGCGTACGGAGCAAGCGGACTAGTCTGCCTCGGACTTGCATCTAGTGTTATGGTAAACAGTGATTTACTTTTATATATAATCTGGGTCCCAAATACCAAATATTTTAATAATTTTTGCTTTATTGTCATGAACTTCTTTAAGAGTAAGGTAGCCTAGACATAATCATGTCAAATATAGGAATAGTAATTTCATGAATTTATTTTAATATCTTGTCTATTTATGTCCAATAAGCATTAACCATTGCAATTTAAATTAATCGTTTATCTATATACAAATAAATTGTAACATTTTCACTTCAGTATTTTATCCTCGTGGATGTAAGACTAGAAGCAGGGTGTCGGCACGCAGGCGCGGTGAGGCTTCTGCGCTCCTGCCCGCGGCCGTCAGCTCGACGACGCCACGGGCGCGGGCGGACGCCGGACGCTCTACCGGTTTATATACACACATGACTCGATTCTCCTCTCGAATACAAATCGATACCTATTCGATTATTAAAGCCAAATAACGTGCTAAACGAATAATTTACGTAAAACGCTACAATTACCAGTGTTTATACTGCCGCAATAATTGCAACGTGAAAATGTATTCTGTGATTGGTGTTAGTGAATGGTTAGTGTGTATTTGTGTAGTAGTAAATTAATTGGTGACGATGTGTACATAAGACAGGTGTTACGAGTGTAATTAGCATTGAGTAGCTTACAGGTATGTATCTTACTAAAATTGACATTACACACCGATTACTTTCAAACAACAAAAATAATTTCATTCATAAATCTGCTTCTCAAGTCTATCATGATTTCCATTGGTTCTCAATATTCGTAATATTTATATCAAAATCATACGTCTCGATTATGCGATTTTCTTTTATTATAACACACTGTTTCGTTTTCATTCTTACTTTCCTGTGAGAGTCCTGAATTTGGAACATACTTACCTACCTACTTGAAATATATGATATTATTTGTTGTGCGAAAATGGCACGTTTCCGTATACACGTCACTGCCATACAATACATCTACAATAGTACCTTAAATTCCCCGAAATCTGATAAAGCCTATTTTCGTGTAAGGACGAGACAACTCTGACGTCACGCATTAGCAAATGATACTGTAGGAAGAATTGAAGCTAAATATGAACGATCCTTTGTGTTGATTGTTCTTTACATAATAGAAGAATTAAAATTGCGTAGGTACATTTATATTTTTTTTAGATTAAAATAAATATTGTTGCCTACACTTTTAATACATTGTTATTTATTCGTTTATATTTTGCTTACGACAGAAGGTTTTTTTCCTCATGATGTAATTGAAAAATTAAATATTACTGCTGCCCGCAGTATAATTTCATTATGAGGTCAGTGTAATGTTCTGTAAGAGGTGGAGATTAGTATGAGTAAAGCCCATTTTCGGTCTCATAATAAATGATAATTACCACAGTAATTATCTATTCAGTTTTTCAGTTGTAAATATTGTAAATGCGGGTAGATTGTTTATGCGTAAGGGGTATTCACGAATCCTTGATACGTTAGCTTTTCATAGCGAAGGAAGAGTTAATTTATGTAATGAAAAGGGATAATTCCTATCCTATTGTTGAGTTATTATACATGGCCTAATGTGAAGGACCTTTTTGTATAACAGGCTCTAGGATAAGCAATGAATACTTACTGTTATATTCTAGATAATGGTTCTGCTTATAACTATTATCCGGAATTTAACATTATGTTTAATTGTTTATACATATTACATTCGGTACAACAACAGAAAAGAAAAGTAAGATTTCAGGCAATATTTTATCCGTACCTGACACATGTAACATCAGCCCACAACAGCCCTAATACAAATCAAGGCCTCATGTCGTACAGAGGAGAATCGAGACTAGATCTCCGGCAGTGATATTCGAGTAGTATGACTGTTCGACTGCCAAGACAAATGTCGCAAGTTCAAACCCCGGCACTCACCACTGTATTTTTGAATTCATGTGCGTATTATGAATTAGTTATCAGTTGCTAAAAACGGTGAAGGAAAACATCGTGAGAAAGCCTGTACCTCGAGAGATTTTTCAATGGTGTGTAAGGCCATGTCAGAGGCCTACAGGCGATTTTAACTCTGACACCAGGTTGTTCATCATCCATACGATGAGAAGAAGAAGACTAGATCTCTATCCTCGCTCACTTTGGGCTATTAAATCCCTAGTATCGATGTTATCTTTTACCTAGTCCAAATGACCTAAAACAGTTCACATTGACAGAGTGACGAATATGTGTCCTTTGTGAAAAGTAGAACATTGAAACACTTGTATGCGATTGAATAAATAAGTAGTGCCAGCATACAGTGTTGTCCTATCGTTAAAAATAATTAGTATAATCGAACAAGGATTCGAAACGTCGCGACCAAAAAACAAAATTAAAACCGCGATAAAATCCGTAAAAATAGTTTTATTTCAATGACTAATATTCGCGTAAGTGATAGAAATCATTATATAATCGAACAAATTCGATTGCCTGGAATAGACGAGTTGCCTAAGCAAAACTGGTGCCCGGGTCACTTTCAAATAAGGTGGCAATATGGATCCGTTAAAAACTAAACACTGTGGGAGGTACTCTTTATATTTCTGACATCTCTAGACTTGTATAGATGATATGCACTTTGTTTTTTTTTTTTTTTTTTTTTTTTTTTCTCTTTATTTATATTTAGAGACTTTGAGCCTTACAAGACCATGTCAGTCTCATCGTAACCTAAGTATAGATATGTTGAGAGAAATACTACGTTCTATTCAAATTGCACGTGAAGTTATAAATTTTAATAGCATCTTTACTGTATGGTTTAGATAGTATAGATTGAAATGTACCTACTTCTAAAATGTTAATATTTAATTCAGCCATTAATATTTCTCTCTCTCTTTTGTACCTGACACATTCCATTAACAAGTGGTAGACATCTTCAACAATTCCACATACTTCACAATTAGGACTGTTTGTTTTTTTCATCAAAAACCCAAACTTGTTAAGTGGAATGTGTCCAGACCTTAATCTATGCGCAGTGACTACATTTTTTTTAGTAATCCTAATATTCGCAAACCAGGGAATACGAGGAGGTTCACTCTGCATTGTTCTGTACCAGATCCCTTTCTCTAATGAGGTATTATCAAAATATTCCTTCCAAATTTTGAAACTATTAATTTTGAATTTTGGTAGTACTTCAAAATAACAGGATCTAGTGTCAAAGGAAGAGCCCGTAATAGTTGCATTTTTTGCTAATGTGTCAACCTGCTCGTTTCCCTGTAAGCCAATATGTGACGGAACCCACTGCAACTTTAAAATAGTATTATTGCATTGAAACTCATACATGAGATTTAAAATAGCATAGGCTGTCGATGCACCTATGTGTCCAGAGGCGCATCGAGCCAAATGTTGCAACGCACTTTTGCTGTCAGTTATAATGACTACCCTATTATTTATTCTTCTATTTTTAACATACACCATGGCTTCTAATATTGCAATGAGTTCCGCCGTCATTATACATATGTTCTTATTGTTAATCTTAAAACTACCATTAGTCCCGTAGTACAGATCCAGAAATGCAGCACCTACTCCAGTAGCACTCTTTGAACCATCCGTAAATATTTTATGCCACCCATTGTATTTGTTCGATAACTCTTCCAGTATATTATTTTTCAATGAATCGTGGAGGTAATTATTTTTGTTAGATTGAATACAGTCTAAATTAAAATTTAATATTTGTAAAGTCCGGATGTTTGTGACCCAAGTATCAAGGGTAAACATTTTTAAAGGATAGCTGTTGTTTATATTCTCGTCTTTCGATTCATTGTATGCTGTTACTAACAAGGGCTTCTTTTTATTGCGCCAATACCTGTTGGTACAAAGAGTGCTAAGTTCATCTAATAAACTAATTGTTACATTATTAGACCATGATTTTGCTTTCAGTACATATTTCATAGCTAGATAGTATCTACGGATAAATAGGGGCGGAATACTCAGCTCGCACTCCATAACATGTACAGGCGTGCTTCTTATAAAACCTCCAATTATCCTCAAGGCCTGATTTTGGATAATATTTAACTTATGGATATGTATTTTAGCGCTATTATCATACATGAAACTACAGTAATCAATTCTACTTCTAATCAATGATATGTATAGTCTACGTAAGTGGCATGGGTGAATGCCCCAAGCAGGCCCAGATAATAGTTTGAGCAGATTCAGGAATTTATGAGTCTTTTGAGCTATTTCATTCACATGTTTACCCCAACGCAATGACCTATCAAGCCACACTCCCAAATATTTGATATTTTCGGTTGTTTGCAACGTTATGTTACTAATTTGAAGTTGAATTTGTTGCCTCCTATGTCCCCTACTAAAAATAAAATATTTCGATTTGCCACCAGATAACTGCAGACCAATGTCTTGTAAACTAGAAACGATTGAACTCAACGCATTTTGTAAAATAGCTGAACTTTCATGAACTCTATTACCGCTAATGTACAGAACGAAGTCATCTGCATACTGCGATATTAAAACGTTTGTGAAGGTTTTACAAATTCTATGTGTGACAATATTGAATAATAAAGGTGATAGAGGATCACCTTGAGCAATACCTTTATTTGTCCATCGGCATAGAACTGTGGGATTGCCTCTATCATTAATTTTGACTAATAATCGTCTCTCACTTAGGTACGACCATATATATCTCGATAACTTAGAACCAACATTTAATTCCTCCAATGTGTCCGTAACTTTATCAATTAAAATATTATTGTATGCGTTATCAATATCTAGAAAGCATGCAACCGTAGACAAATTTCTTGAAAAACCTACTTGAACATGGGATACTAATCGCACCAATGAATCTGTAGTTGACTGTGCACGTCTAAAGCCCGTGGTTTTATGTGATAATAATTTATTATTTTCCACCCACCATTCAAGCCGTTTAGTGATCATTGCATGAAATACTTTACACACACACGACATAAGTGCAATAGGTCTCAATTGGGGTGTAAGATTTGCCGAGCCTTTCGTCTTGGGGATCGGGAAAATTTGAATATATCTCCACTGCATAGGAACAAAGCCTTGACTAAGTATACAGTTATAAATGTGTAATAAGTACAATTTAGCAGGCTCTGGTAGGTTGTATAACATCGAATACGCTATTAGATCATTGCCAGGAGCAGTATCTCTCTTCTTCATACATTTGATCATTTCTTCCATATTGAAGTTGGTCTCTAGGGATGTGTTCATCGAATGAAAGGATGGTCTTTGTGGAACAACGAAATCAGGCGCCAAGTTGCATAAAAGTTCCTCTTTTTGTTCGGTAGAGGCCTGGAATTGCTCTTTCTTATAACCTTTTATCCATCTCATTCGACGCCACATCTCAGAGATTGATACCGACTCATCAATACTATCACAGAATTGATTCCAACATCGAGATTTGTATTTTCTTAATAACCTTTTAGTTTCACAAATGCTTTGCTCTAGTTTAGTAAGGTTATCAGGGGTTGGGTTTTGTCTAAATCGTTTTAATTGTAACCGCCGCTGAGCTACCGACTTAGAGAGTACGGGATTCCAATAGTATTTAGGTTTAAATTTTGACGTAGGATCTGTACACAGTTTTATCATAGGAATACTTTGATCAGCTACAATATTAATTTTTTCAATAAAATAGTTGTATTTTTCTTGGACATTATTTAACGATACTGGGTTGATAAAAATAGTATTAAGTGAGTCTGTGTATAATTTCCAATTAGCTAATTTGTAGTTACGTTTACTTATATTGCAACCGTACCTGCGATAATCTAACACTATTTTAATAATCAGATGGTCACTGCCGAGATTTTCATTGGTCACATTCCATTTAAAATTAACAGCAATGTCAGTAGAAATAAATGATATATCAGGGGAAGATTCTTGAAGTACGCCATTGACAAGTTTTATACGTGTTGGGCTGCCATCATTTAAAGGTATGTAACTGTTATCAATTACCGAGTTCATTATTTGTGTGCCTCTTGTATCATTTCTGTTTGACCAATTGGTATGATGCGCATTAAAATCGCCGGCGATTAATGATTTTTTTGAATATAAACCAAATAACCTATCCCAGTCTAGCTGGGTGGTACGTACACTCGAAGGACAATATACAGAAATAATATTCTCTAAATTAGAACAATTAAGTATTCGAATATGTACAATTTCTAAACCTACATTACCCATTCTATGCGATGATGTTTGTACCTTCAGTGATTTATGAATCACAAACGCCACACCACCATATGAGTCTTCCCTGTCATTTCTGTACGTAAAATAGCCGCTAAAATTAAGCTCAATCTCTTCATTTAACCATGTTTCGCTTAATATGGCCACGTGAATTTTTTCTTGTTGCAGTAGGCATTCAAATTCTAAACGTTTTGGTTTTATACTCTGGGCATTCCATTGTAGTATGTTGAGCTTGCTATTACTTGACGAATTATCCATAATTCGAGGTAGTAATTAAATTTTTAAACCACTCAGCCTTTGTAAATATCTCTAAGACATATTTTTTAATTTCCTCGATTATTAATTTCACCACTGTTAAAACTTTGTCTTTGAATGTCCTATTTGAAAAGCAAGCTTCTTTTATTTTATTTAGAATAATTTTCCGCTTTGTTTGACTCTCTTCTTCCTTTTCTTGTAATTGTTCACTCTGTATTTCAACACATATTTCTGCATCATGTTCTAATAAGTTTTTGTAAGTATTCTTGTCAATTTTCCTCTTACTGATCTTGTCTTTTTTTCTCTTCGTACTTAAATTACTGTTCATATATTCCTCAGAATTATCCATTTGTACTTCTTCATTTAACGAACTATTGACAACTATATCTCTATATGTAGTGGATTTCTGCGTATCCAATGTCTGGTTATTAGTGACGATGTTATTTTGACATTCATTAATATCCAATAAATTTCTATCAATTTTATTTTTGTTTAAATATTCATCTAATGCCATTCTATATGTGCAATTATTTTGTGACATAATTAGGCGGACTTTTTTTTCTTTTATAAACATGGGACAGTTTTTATTGAGTGCCATATGTGCTCCTTTACAGTTAACACATGTATATTGTGTGACTTCACAATTAGGGTGTAGATCTCCGCATTTGGGACACACAATTTTGTTTGTAGGACATTGCTTAATCAAATGTCCATACTTCCAGCACCCAGAGCACTGGGTGACTGGAAATACATAGGGCTCCACCTTGAATCTACACCCGTATCCATATACATACGGGGGCAAGACAGGGCCCTTGAAACACACTCGTATTGTTTCGCTATCAAGCCACTTATCTTCAGAGAACCGTTTTAGACGGTTGATCGAGACTAATTCATATTCACAAGAGAACGATTTATGTATTTCTAATAGATCTATATCTAAATCTATATTCTTGATGATACCGTAGGATAAATTAATTTCTTGCGTATATTGACATCTATAGTCTAACTGTTTTAACTTTGTACTAGACATTAGCTTTTCAGCATCTTCACGTTTCGTAAACTGTACAAACACTCTATATGGGTTTTTATATTTTATTTTAGTTATACCTTGAATATTTTCTCCTCTAAGTAGTTTAGCTAACCCAATTTGTTTTGGTAATATTTGTTTTGAAGAAATGCATATTTCATTTGTCTTTGTGTCATTTGTCTTTGTGCCATTTGTGCTTGTACCCTCATTAGTATTGTGTCCACACTCTATTGAAGTACTTCTAATAAAGCGTTTTGAATTTTTTCTCACCGTAATAAATTCTCCATCTTCCTCGATAACTTCTCCGTCTTCACTTTCTGATCTCAGTCGTTTTTCTACTAAACGTCGATACGAACCACTTTCACTACTTTCTACTTGTTGCTCCATCACTTCTTCGTCACTATTTAAACTCAATATACTATCTTCTTTCTCCTTTTCATTCATTTCTTTATTATATACTTTAAGGCGGGTAGATGTAAAATTTCGTTGACATCGAGATAATAAAGTATACGTGCACTCAGTACCGCGCACCGCACGCAACTATGCACTTTGTTGTTACTTGTAATTCATATGTGTTACACGTTTAGATGGATGTTGGGTACCTAAGCTAGATGATACGGGAAATCAAAAGTCCGAAATTCTGAAAACTGACAAAGCGTTTGTCGGTTATCAGAATTTAGTCAAAGTCATGTCCATTTAATACATTTGATATTTGATCAGCTCTATTTTTTTGTACTTATAGACTAGCCTTACACAATGAAGTGAACAGTTTAAGTGGTTGCAGTTCTGAAGACTTTAAAAAAAGTTTTTCCTATATCGTTTTCATAATAGTTACATAAGCGTATGAATGAATGAAAAAACTCACATATTTTATTTACACTCTTGATTTTAGGATTAAAAGCAATTTCATTTATTATTTATGTCATTGTTTTTGGTGGCTTACACAGACTGAATAAAAATTGATGAAAGTAACATTAATATTCGATACTATTTCATAGGGTTGATCCAGTTGGCTAACTGAAAAGCTTTTTTAACTGTTTCAAAAATGGGAATAACGTTGTGCGTTAATTAATGTTATTTAGCGGGTATAATATATTATTCTCGTGTTTCAGCTACTCTGAAACCTAACTCTCATCATCTCATCTATTAAATATTTTCCACGCATTTTGTTAAATCGTCTAATATACTTTTTATCCCTGAGGTTACATGCATCAAATTAAAATGAAAAGCAATGTAGGTATTATAATATTATTCTTAAAATTAGATATTTTTTCTAATAAACGACTACTATATTGTGATCGGACTGCTGCGCTACGGGTCGCGGGTTTACTTCCCGCATGGGCTAAATATTTGTGAGATGCACAAATATTAATTCCGAGTATGGGTGTGTGATATTTATGAAAAACTAAACAAATAAAATGCATTTTTATGCTGACATTCGCGATTCCCAGCCTAAAGGTTACAATAAGCTACGTAAGGTGACTCAAACTATTAGCAAGAAATACCTGAACTCATTTATAATCACTTAAACACAACACACCTCAACAATTACCATTCCACTGTCATCAGTGGGACTAATTAAAATAGCGCCAAGCGGTAATATGTTTAATGTAGTTCGCAGTTCGTTTGCTTACCGTGTATGAAGCTCGCTACAGCAATTTTGCTTCATTGAGAGACGTGACTCTAATTACATTACTAACTTCGCAAACTGCTATGACCTTTGTACTGCGACAACCCTGTAATGACTTCTAGGGTTAGCATATTAACGACAGTTAATAACCTGATGATAATTCTATTACATTTCTTTCGTTTTTTTTCGCTGTATCGTTACTAGTCGTAAAATGTTGGCTCACCTAAGGAGCTTTACTTGCTTGATGATATACCTAAGGATTACTTAAATAATTATTGTAGACAGTCAAATTATTGTTTACTTTTTTGGCATTTATCAAGTACTATAATCCACTCTAGACTTAAGTTTTCTACCTATATCACGTTGGTCGACCCTGTCGTTAGGCAGTTGTGATTGACTATTAAAAAACATCACCTCAAAGATTTACAGAACAAAGGGATGTTCACTAAATCTCTCTCAAGGATTTCTTGTGTGGACTTAACCTTAGGTACTTAAGTAACACTTCAATCTTTCGGTCCATTCATAATCAAATTAAAGCTAGACGTAGACGCAAAACAACAATATTATAATACGTTTTCAAGTCATTAAGCGAGAAATGACGGTCTGTATTTATATTTACTATTAAATTTTCTGTTGTAGGTACCTAAATGTTTCTTTAAATTTGCATATTTATTAGAATACCTAAGTATTACACTAACTTACACACACGATGACATTTTGGATTGAATGTTGTAAACTGAGATAAGATAGCAAAACAAACTAGGCAATTACCATAAATTAACTGAAAACAATATAGACATATAGACTAAGATCAAATAAAATTAATTCGTAAATCTGTGTCTTGATATGCAAATTGATTTAAAGTAAGTGTTCTTTTAAAGTCTTAATGAATTGTCTGAACGCCCTGTTGATTTGTAGACCGTATCGTCAATAATTTAACCAGCTGCTTACCGAAATGTACTGAATATATAGCAAAAATTTTTTTAATAAAAAATTAAAACCTCCTTCAAAAAACTCAAAGTGAAAAATAATATTTTATCACATCACTTTACATAAGCGAAGTGGAAGTCGGCGCCAAATCCTATGCGTTCGCTTAGTTTATAGTTTTAGCTTTGAAACTATGAACTAAGCACTTATGACAGCATTCTCATAAGTACTTTTTTTCTGAATTGCTTAATGGATGTTGGGATTTGGCCTGACTTCCACTTCGCTTATGTAAAGTGATGTGATAAAATTATTTCGATTTTTAGTGGTGTATAGAATTCATCCGCCCCAGACTTTAGTGAGACTAGTATTTGAAATCCTTTCACACTCAACACAAATAACCCTTTTAAACGATACCTCACACGATATATTTAATCCAGGAAAGTGATACGTGGAAGGTCAACGCACCCCCACTCCCTCATGGGAGTAGTAGTTAACTAACCACTTACGACAACAAGGAAGACCTTGTTAGTGGTCAGTTATCGCCTACTACTTAAGCAATATCATCATCATATCATCAAGATACGGGCGTTTCGCTGTGACCCTATGAGGAGTTCCGTTCCATATCTCCGAAGTTCATCATCAGGTATTGACAAAATTTGTAGGGGACCAAGCGGAAAGTAAACACAATCTAAGAAAAAAAAATTCAAATCGGTTCATAAATGACTGAGTTATGAGGGCACATACATTAAAAAAAATGATCCTGACGAATTGAGAAACTCCTCCTTTTTTTTGAAGTCGGTTAAAAAATAATTAAAAACTTTATAGCTGTTAAAAACTACGACACGTTTCTAATCAAAGGATAGGCCCTCTAACCACGCCCACGAATCAAACTGTACAACTAGGGAGTCATGTGGGCAGAAAATGCTGAAAAAGGGTCATTCACCAACACGACTGTCAAATATTACAATATTTTTTACAAATAAATTAACTATTATCTCTCCCCCTCTAATAACTCTGCCTCTCTTTTATGATAATTTTCCGTTTCCCATTAATTGCATCGCGACAATTGACTGACCAAAATAAATGGCTACTTATACAGCGTTCCGCCCCCGGACATTTCCCGATGTGGAACCGAATGTAATGCGGCGTCTCTCTTCTACAACGTCACCTGTCCTGCTTTAAGATTTCATGGTAAGGGGACAGTATACGTTTAAATGATGATAAAAGAAAAAAGGAGAGCATACAAACATTCAATGTTTCCTGACGTTGAACCTCAATAAACCATAATCGGTCATTCCCTGATCCACCTTTATATCGCCGTGTCAATAAAAATAACGTTATTATCTCTTTGTTGCAGGATGAGAGGGGCGAAAGCGATATTTCTTATTTTATTCTTCGGCCATCTATCAGCGCTGCCCGACACTATCCGGATAGGTAAGGATTGAATAAATAAATTATTATAATTAGCAATAAATTACGGTAAAGGCTGTCTTTAACAAAAGGTTACCTACTTTAATACGGGGAACATTTATAATAATGTGTATTTAAGTAGATACCTAATGATCTGAATAAAATTGAACCCTTTTTACAACTTACTGCTTCAATTGGCTAAAACCATTTTTATTCTGCAATTCTTTAAAACGCGTATAAAGTATCCACCTATTTCGTTATTTACGTTTAATATGGAGCGTCCATATTTAGCAATGATTTAATACATTCTGTTATCTGAATAAAGACAAAGTTCGCACATAACAATGTCTGCGTGTTAGCTAACTTCGCTCTGAAATCTCGATAACTGCTTGCACATCTGATTCACAAGTTAGTTAAGTAGGAGGATAAGCCCAGGTTTCTCTTATAGGGATATACCTGATTAAATATTCTACCATGTCTATATAGAAATACTAGCTGACTCGGTGAAATTCGTACCGCCTAACAGTCATTTTCTATACTATCTATACAAATATTATAAAACCAAAATTTGGCAAATCAGTCAAGTTGTTCTCAAGTTATGGCGTGACCTAGAAAAACAGGGATTCAGTATTATATAAATAGATTAATATAGTAGTTTATAGACGACCTGATTGGCGCAGCGGATTGGCTAAGCGATTAGATTGTTGCGCTAAGGGTTGCGGGCTCGGTTCCCGCACGGGGCAAAAGTTTCTGCGATCCACATTTGATTGTCCCGAGTCTGGGTGTTTGTGTATGTGATATTTCATGTTTGTGAAACGCACCTACGATACAGGAGGAATTCATAGTGTGGGGCGACGTTTTAAAAAAAAAAGTTTAGTGTGATATATTCGCCTCCTAGGTATAATAGGTTTACTGCCATTGCTTGCAAAAGATGTCTAATTTTCCAAAAAGATTTGTACCGAGTCTGGATGTTTGTGTATGTGATATTTCATGTTTGTGAAACACCTAACTCTATTCCAAGGCAATTTTTTTTTTTTTTTTTTCTCTATATTTATTAAAGGACTTTTATACATTTGTACATGCCAGTCCTATCATACCCTATATATAAAATTTAACAAAGAAAACGTAACAAAATAAACTTAAATACACTGTATGCAGCGTCTGAGTTAGGGGTTGACAATATATAGTGAAACATACCCGTGTCATATACATTTATGTGTAGCTCCCTTAGTAAGACTTCTCTAGCAGACTGAAGTCTGACACACTCCGTCAATAAGTGTATTACGTCTTCAAGTGTTCCACACACTTCACAGTTAGGTGAATTCGTTTTTTTCATTAAAAATCCAAACTTATTGAGCGGCATGTGTCCAGACCTCAGTCTGTGAGCTATCACTATCAGTCTTCTATGAAGTTTAGTGTTACAAAACCATGGTACATGAGGAGGTTCTGATACTATTGACTTGTACCATATTCCTTTATCTCGTGATCTTTCGTTAAAATAATCTTTCCAAAGTTCGTAACATCTATTTTTGTATTTCGGCAACAGCTCTGTATAATAAGTCCCCCTACTTATTTCCTTTCCCTCCAAGATACCCAACTTAGCCAACCGATCAGCCTCCTCATTACCCTTTAAACCTATGTGTGAAGGAACCCATTGCAATTTCAGATCAATGCCACTATTAGTTAAGGTTTTTATTTTACTAAGGATTTCATAACCTATCGCTGCTCCTCTGTCACCGGAGGCGCAGCGAGCTATATGTTGGAGGGCGCTTTTACTGTCTACACAGATTAATACTTTTCTATTATGCGATATGGTTTGAATATAAGTAAGTGCTTCTGAAATTGCAAAGAGCTCCAAAGACATTACCGACATATAGCTGTTTATTTTAAAGTAGTTATTATTACAATCTGGTTTTAATGGATCATAATAAGCAGCACCTCTACCCTCAGCACTTTTAGACCCATCGGTATAAATTGTATAATAGTCATTATAATTATCCTGTAGTTCCCTTAAAGTTACTGCTTTCATTAAATTTAAATCATATGCTTTTTTTGGTTTTCTTATTGTTTCTAAATTTACTTTAATTATATTTTGAATGTCAATATTAGTGACCCATACATCTAATGAGAACATATTTAACATTAATGTTGACTGTATATTTTCTTCCTTAACTTCTTCTAGAGCACTGACAAGTAAAGGAAGCTTCTTATTTGACCAATAGCTTAAGTATCTGTTATCTGCTAGTTCTGACAGCAGTTTTATTGTAACATTATTAGACAATGATTGAGACTTAAGACAATATTTAAACGCTAACCATCTTCGTCTCACATGCAGTGGAGGAACACAGAGCTCACAAAGAGTTAAAGTAACTGCAAATGATACTTTGACATTTGTCGCCGTCAGTTTATTGAATTTTAGACTTTGGGTGGTTGTAATAAGAATTGGTATACCATATAAAATGCCATACTGAGGGGTAGGTAGAACCATTGCTCTCACTTGGCACAAGATGGTACAAAGTCCTTTCTAATAAGGAGCGAAGCTATTACTATTTATCGGGCACAATTCCAAAGGCCCATTACAGGCTGCTACTAGAAATGTTATTACTTTTCCTAATTTTGTTAAATAATTATTTCACTATTGTGACATGTTCGGAAATTAGATAAAGAATTATACGTAAAAATAGTTTATTCGTATAAGACTACTGAAATAAAATCAAAATGGTTTCGTTTGAAAGTCAACATTAGGTACATAAGTCCCTTAAACTTCTACGCTTCGAAAATGTTCCAGCTGCGAAAAAGAAACGATAAAATAAACTTCCTCGCAACGTGCGGTCTTTATACGAATAATTATATTAAGCAAAAGTATTTTACAAATTCAAAGTATAATGAAAATATATATTTATGTCTAAAACATGACAGCTCGCATACACAAATCCACAAAGCTTGCAGTATTGCTAAAAAGCATACTTACGGGCAAATCACGTTATGATTTATTTTAACCTAAATACAGTTTTAATGTAGTTTACAAACTTAATAAAGTAAAATTACATCAGTTATTTAATTAATAGTTTATACTTACTACTACTATTACGGATTTAAATGGTATTACGGTCGTATTCTGTGCGTTTTTAATAGATACGATTGAGCCAAATGACTTGTATATAGTATTAGAAAGTTGCAGCCCAGTCGATGTCCGTCTTCAATATAGGGAAATGTCAACGTTATTACCAAGTTCCTAACTTTGTCAGTTTGGTGTAGCATACTACTTACCCGAGGAAACTTGTTAGCATCGTTTGATATGTTATCATAGAGACTGAGAATTACTTATCATCGAAAGTTTTAGTCACGTTATATTGAGAACCACTTATATGTAACTACATTATTCTAGATACCTAGATATTGAGTTATCGTTTAACTAGTTTCATTATTATATACAAACTGCTCCAATTATAAATCAATATGGAAAATTTATTTCTCCATGAACTGTAAAAATTCTGTATGAACATCACGTGTCGTTCAGTTCGAAGAGTTAAACGCTCAGGTTATTTTGATTTTCATCTATTTTCTAGTATACAAGGTAAAATTTCTAAGCCAATATCTCAATTATCAGAAATAGGGAAAAGTTTACAAAGTATCGGGTCCAATTTTGATGAAAAGTATTACTCATGTTTCCATAGTATCGATTCCATATCCAAGCATTAATAATAACAGCCTATAACTGTCCCACTGCAGGGCAAAGGCCTCTTCTCGTATAGAGAAGGATTGAGCACTGATCACCACGCTAGCTCACTGCGGGTTGGCGATTTCAGATAATTAAATCCAGGTTTCCTTACGATGTTTTCCGTCACCGTCAGTCAGTGGTGTCTTAGAATATCTAAGAAAGTATTTATGACATTGAAAAAGTCACATTGATACTTGCCTGGGTTTGAACCTGCAACCTCGTGCATAGAAATCCGGTATGTCAACCACTAGGCCACCACGACTTACCATCAAGCATTAGTAATGTAAAAAAACGTGTACGTCCTGTTTAGGAAATAACTTTCAATACTGTAATGTAATGTATCCCCAAACGTGAAGGCAGACCTGCCCCCTTACCACGAACTCTTAAAACACGACCTTTTTTGTTGTGGAAGCGACACGCCGCTACACCAGAGCAGCGTGGCATTTCGCTTCCATGACGGAAAATGTCCTACTTAAAGAGTTCATGGTAAGAAGGCTGAAATGCTTTTACACATCAGCAAGTCAGCCAGATAGAACTAGTCTCAAGTAATAGGGGGCAAGCTTATTTATTTTTATCTCAATTCTTAGCTTATATTTCTTCGTAATAGGTGGCCTGTTTCACCCGGAGGACGACAAACAAGAAGTGGCGTTTCGGTACGCGGTCGAGCGAGTGAACGCCGACAGGGCAGTGCTGCCTAGAGCCAAACTGCTCGCCCAAGTGGAGACCATCTCGCCCCAAGACAGCTTCCATGCGTCTAAAAGAGGTACGGTATCATGCTAACTTTTATGCATACCACTATTAGGTACTAGTGTCAGTTGTTGTGATTATATCATGCACATTATGTACGTGTTTCGGTGTAGGCATTTGACTTCTTTTTTACCGATTTTAAAAAAGGAGATTCTATGTTTGTTTGTGTTTCTTTTTTTTATTGTATTAAAGTGTACCTTTTATTTATGTGCTTTTGTTGTGCTCTTTCTTCTCTTTGTTTTCTTAAACATTTTTAGGTAAACATTGATGGGTCGATTTTGTCTAAGTGTTTAGGTACAGTTCTAACAGAGCGCTAATATTTATTTGATATGTAAAATTTATTTCGAGTGCAGATGATCTTGCAGGTTTTATCCGAGTCCTAAACCGCACAAAATCCGATTTACCTGACATGATACCGATACTACATTTTATTAAATACCTGACACATTGTATTAACGTATCAATGACATACAAAAACATTTGGAACACTATAAAGTATAGAACTAAATTAGAATACCTAATGCCGACGGTTGTAATAATAGAAAAAGTTTCAGTAAAAGTAAATTTTAGCCACTGCACCCATACAAACGTCTATTATTATAATAACAAGAAAAAACTTAAAATAAAGTCAAACTTAGTAAAATAGCAAGAACTTGGTGTTTAAAATATAACTTTAAAACAAATCAGTAGTTGGAAAACAATCCTCATTTAACTTCATCGCGCTGCCAACCCACGTAACAATATAAAACTTGCCATCCATAAGTATCCATAACTAAAGTTAGTAGTTGTTAAGAAAAGCAAATTTCAAAGTCGGGTGTGGCTAACGCGACAACGCTATCGCCCCGTCACCGGCTTCAAAGCCATAATCTTTCCACCATAATATATCACCCGAAGTTTCTTTATACCCCTCTCACCCTTTATATAATGAAGATAGATGGATGATCATCTGTATAGCACTTTTCAGAGGGAAGTGACCACGTTGACGTTGTTATTAATAAGTAATACAACATAGATATATTTCTAGGCTTATGGCTAAAGTCTATGGTTAAACTTAGAAAAGATTAATATTATGATAATGTGATGTCAAATTTACATAGCTAATGCTATTGAAACAAAAAATAAATTATTGGTGTAATTAAATTACCTTGTATTGTATTTGTCTTCTTCTTATCAAGTGGCAGTTAAATTTTGTCGGCCCACAAATTCGCGACGAGTATTGCATTGTTAGTAGCGTTCATTCTATCAACCTTGTATATTGAAATTTTGATATAATTATTAAGAAGAGTTAAATATAAAAATCTATACAAAATGCTTTACGTAAAAACTAATATTTAATAATAATGTCCATTTTTACACCAATGTCACCATCACTAGCGCCTGTCAGAGCTAGCACGGATACAATCTGATTTGAAATGGTTATATGCGGTTATAGTTTTTCCTTAACGGTTACGTTCAACACAGTGCCATGACAACGCGACTGTACGTGATACTTTTTCAATTTATGTCTTTTTTCAAGTACATATTATTATATCAGCGTTAGCACTTTTGGCTACGAAGCTACGAGTCTTATATGCTACGCAGTTGCATCAAAAAGTGAACTCATTTTATTTGTACTACCTACGGAGAATTTAATAAATAACATAATTTTTCCTTTAATCTGTTGGTGAACTAATAAATATAGCTACCAATACCTTTAAAATCTACAGTTACACCGTCACAACGACAGCGTGTCCTAAAAAATCGAAAACGACGTTGAGCACAATTTGTTACTAGACGGTTATTTACAGAGTACCTATGTGTTGACAGAAAGAATTCATAGTCTCTTCTGTCCTGAGCTTGGCTCTCACCTAGATAATCGATTTAGCAGATTGTCTTCTGATTAAGTTAGGTTATCCCCCACTCGCCCTGTTGACAATCGACTTCTACTACCTATACGGACTTCACTACACCGTTGTTTATTCTAGAGTTAATTTAAGTCCGACAGGTGGCACTTAAGATCTCGCTACTTGTATGTCACAAGCTCCCAAGCTCCGTTGCCCGAAATAAGGACGAAAAACAAAGACCTGTCCCACCCCATTCTCATTGTTACCTCATTCTATACATTGTAACAATACTTATATCCACTTTTCTGTGTAACAACTGGTTTGTTATGGCTTGTATAGTTGTATTACTTCAGATCATGTACCATGATGAAACGATTGATTGATACAATTACTACTATTGTAGGTAGGTATATTAAATGACGTCATTTGATCTTACAATTTTTTTTCTAACGGGAGATTTTGTCTACTTGCCTAAAATCAACTTAGTTTTATCGCGATAAAAAAATCCCCTCATTTTTGTACTTGTAATGGCATAGTTTAATTTAATAATTTGTATTGTATCAATTCAGGTTGTAAGCACAAGAACATCGATAAACCAGCACTAGAAGATCATTATCACCAACAGTCTTCAATACCATCTTCATCATCTCAACTACGCCATACTTACAGATACCAAAAATAATTATGATATTCGGCCTACAAATTGCGGCCTAATAATACAATATTAATTGGCCGCTAGAGGATGTTATTGCCTACGAGAGAATTCTCTTGACATAACCCGCCATACACAATACCCGCAGGAACAAAGGGGAGTAAGCAAATACATACAATCAAATGCAACCGAACTATACCACTACACCACTTGTGGGATCAAATTGCTTTTATAGGAGTCAAGTCAATGACACGAACAAGTACACATTTCCACATCGCAAACATATAAAAACAAACATTATGAGGATTTCACTGCGTTTATGAATTTATTTCATGCCAAACAAGTTGACAAGTAAAATAAACGTTCAGTCTAATCAATAGTATAAAAACCCGACTGTAACTGCTGGGAGGTGATTGAACTTTTGTTGGATTGCATACATTAGGGTCGCAGTTTCGATCTCTGAACGAGATAAATATTTATTAGTTAAATAAGCTCGCGACACAGGATAAATTTTGTTTGAGGCAACGTCTGAAAAATTCATAGTAAACTTAAGTTCACTGGTAACTTTTTAGACAATAGTATTTTTTCACAGTATGTCATTTACTACGAAGCGGGGTAGCGGCCATCTTTGGGCCCCAGTCCGCCCCAGCTGCGGCCCACGTCCAGTCCATATGCGACACTATGGAGCTGCCACATCTTGAAACACGGTGGGACTACCGGACACGCCGGGAATCCTGCCTTGTCAACCTTTATCCACACCCGGCTGCCTTGAGTCGAGTAAGTTTGTTTTCCTCATATAATTTATTGAAAGTGTGTGAGAAAGAATATAATTATTTTAATTTACGAAATTTCTTTTTGTGATTTCCACACATATCTTCATACATCAGTGTAATCAGTTTACGAAGATTATTTAATTACTTACAGTAGGTACTACGTAATCAGATCATAACTGTTTTAATGCGGACTGAGATTAATTTATGATATCTAAATGAATTTTGGAATAATATTTGCTATATCGAAAAACTCAAAAATCACAGTTATCTTTGTTTATCGACTTGCTCTTCGAAAGTCCGTGTAGCACACATGATAAAACAAAGACTTTTAATAACTTTAAAATAAAAGTAATGTAAATGATGGAACATTGTAATGTTTTGAAATGGTTCAGAAAACTTAGCCAATTAATTTTCTTAATTGCGGAAAGTGTTGTTGGATTGCACAACTTGTCGACCCTATCGGGGGGATGTAGGCGTACACATTGAAAATGTTTTCCTTGTGGAGACGACAATACTCCCGGGAGAGGAGCCTCCATTTGTGGTTACGACGATACTATGAAATTGTCATAACATTCAATTTATAGTTAGCTGAATACATTTATCCGCACTATTAACATGGGTTGTAACGTTACATAAACGTTGTATGAGACACGCTAGAAATTAATGTCAGCATAAGTGAATTATTTATTATAATAATAAGAATTTAATCATGTGGTCTAAAATGCATTCGAACGTTCTAGTTATATTTAGAATAGAATAGAATAGAATGGCATTTATTTCTCCGTGTACCGTTCCTTATAAAAGAAAAGTGTATATATATGACATGATGCAGAATTTCATATCATAAAATTTTAACAATAATTGGCTGAAAACGTAAAAAACACCCGAAACGATATAGCAACTAAAGGAACTGAAATTGTCCACTCACTCGGACGATTGGACATCTGCAGTTAGTTCGATCGACCATTTGTACAGCACTGGAAAACAGGCACAAAAAGGAAGCAAACATAATGGAAATATGAAATATAAAGAAGCCATGAAATAAATGTAAAACGAACATAATAATATCCACTCCTAAACGAGTTTCTATCACAGACAAAGTCATGCTTCAAAAGCGTGATTTGATACCATATTATTGCAGTCAGTGTATATTTTTATCCTGACAAAATAAATATTAATCCAATGCGAATTCAAAACCTAATAACATTTATTTCCGAGCATTCTCTTAATGTCCACGTCTATTTAAAGGAATGTTGTTTCCGAGTTGCCCAAAAAAATGTTGATACTACTCGTATATTGCAATTAAGTGTTTCCATGTAATTGAAAAATAAATCACAGGTTTTCAATTGGCTACTTCATAATATATTATGTACATGCATATAACACAGAGTTTATGTATAGAAAAATATATATTTTTATAGATAACGTTAACACAATTCCAATACTTTGGCCAATGAAATAAGCACATGAACAATAACATTTATGTATGGTTTTTAGGCTTACGTGGATTTAGTGCGAGCATGGGGATGGAAATCGTTTACGATAGTTTACGAAAATAGCGACGGTTTGGTTCGCCTTCAAGAGCTGCTCAAAGCTCACGGGCCGTCGGAACTGCCTGTTGCAGTGCGACAACTGCCAGATTCTCATGATTACAGGTATGTTCTGTTTTAAAGCCCAATCTTCAATTGTTGTCTCTCTTAAGTGTATAATACTAAAGTTTAGTTTCCATTGCAGGCCACTTTTAAAACAGATAAAGAACTCCGCTGAGTCACACATTGTATTGGATTGTGCCACAGAAAGGATTAGGGATGTGCTTCAACAAGCGCAGCAAATAGGAATGATGTCCGACTACCATAGCTATTTAATCACTTCTCTGGTAAGTGTTTAACCAAATTGTGAGATGCACCATACCAAAATACTTTTACACAGAAAATAGGTAAAGGAATACCATTTTACCAATGTTTTAAATTGTTAACAGGACCTTCATAGCGTAGATTTAGAAGAGTTCAAATACGGCGGCACAAATATTACAGCAATAAGATTACTTGACCCCGAACGTGCTGATGTCCAAAGAGTAGTGCGGGATTGGGTTTACGACGAAGCCCGAAAAGGACGTAAACTACAACTGGGACACACGACGGCCAAGGTAATCACCCATTTGTATGTATGCCAATGATAAACATATTTGTGCAGAAAAACAAAAAACACTGCTATATTGATATTGATTATTTGTTTGCAGGAAAACATGACTTTTATTAAGGTAAGAAATCCCGTACATGTAACCAAATAACTCGTAAGACTAGACTTTTGTTTATAATGTTTTCTACTTCTGTATCTATGAAAGCACTTACCCATAAAACCTCCTTAAACCAACTTGCTTTAACTTCAAAGAATTTTCTTGTACCTCGTCATAAACATTTTTTTATGAATCCTTTAAATCTACACAGACGGAAACGGCTCTAATGTACGACGCGGTACACTTGTTTGCTAAAGCTTTACATGACCTCGATACGTCACAACAAATAGACGTGAGACCTCTCTCCTGCGAAGCTGAAGACACATGGCCCCACGGGTACAGCCTTATCAACTACATGAAAATCGTAAGTATTACTATTTTAATCCATAATTTACGCAGAAAACGTAAGAAATATTTAAATCCGATTCGAAATCTGACATTTTATTCAGCCAATCTGACTGACTCACATTTTTAACGTTCTTACTAGTGTATGCCCTAGAGACGACAAATCGTCTAGGTATATCAATAAATATTTTGTTCCATAGTTTGTATATAAATAGAGGCTTAAAGTCCGTATATTAAACGCACTACGGCTTTCGTTTAAAACGCGCTAAAGTTTCGTAAATAAAAAGAAGTTTAGTGGTCATTGAACAAAGCTGCGACCAACATAGTGGGATTAAGTGCTGGAACGTGAGCGTTGACGGATTAACTGCTACAGCTGTGTAGCTTCAGAACCACTGGATTTCTCGTTTTATGAGAATTAGTAGGGATCTTTGTACTGTAAACAATGGACTTGCTCTTCTTATTATGAGCTATTAGACAATTAAAGTTCATTAATCATGTTAAATGAAAGCAATCGTAAACATCAAATGGATATTCTATGCTCATAAGACTTTGCATCCTTTCCCAATTAACTATAATGTCGTTTTACTTTCCGTTCCCCGAGAGAACGTTCTCTGCCTTTTTTCAATCATTTCCATACAGGCCTAAACTATGCATTAATATTAACATTGTTACATATCCCAAAACATTATAACCAAATAAATGACTCAATACTTAACTCGTTAATTCAATAAACAGGTTGAAATGAAAGGCTTAACTGGAGTAATAAAGTTCGACCATCAAGGATTCAGAAGCGATTTCACTTTAGATATAATTGAATTAACAAGGGACGGTCTGCAAAAAGCCGGTACATGGAACTCTTCTGAGGGAGTTAACTACACCAGGTCCTACGGCGAGAACCAGAAACAGATAGTAGAAATATTGCAGAATAAAACGCTCATTGTAACAACCATTTTGGTAAGTAATAAATTACACTGAAGATATAGGCATTAATCTACCGGAAACATTTTACTGCTCTCTCGTGGCCCACAAAAGTAAAATTAGCGTATCGCACATATATATGACTGTTCTCTCGAGAAACGAAGAGGATTTATGTAAACTGGCATACTGTAAAAATATATTCCCAGAGAGAAAACCATCATACGAGACATATCCGTATTCATGACTTGATACATGCAAAGCTCTAAACAGAAACACAAAAGACAGACAAACCTGTGTATAAATAAAAAAATCACTCCCATTTCTCCGAGCTCGCTGTTTAAGAATTCATTTTACGTGTATTCCCCAAGTATGTAAACTCAGTTTACTGATATAGTAATTCTTTTTCAACACGTTTACATATGTAATCTGTTCTGTTAATTCCCTAGAGTTCGCCGTATTGTATGAGGAGAGAGGCCAGTGAGAAGCTTACGGGTAACGCTCAATTCGAGGGCTACGCCATTGATCTAATTCATGAGATATCTAAAATTCTGGGCTTCAATTATACATTCAAGCTGGCGCCTGACGGTCGATACGGGTCCTACAACCGTGAGACTAAAGAGTGGGACGGAATGATAAGGGAATTGTTGGAACAACGAGCCGACCTCGCCATCGCTGATCTCACCATTACGTACGACAGGTACTCACGAAAATATATACGAATATTATACAAACACGTGTTCAATATATTTCAGTTCTCTTTGTAGGGAGTAAAACAATGCCGCTTGTATTTATTTGCAGTATTGTTTTCTTCTCGCTTAGTGTCTGGCCAGCAACCTTTTGTGGAACGTTAAATTGCATTGTATTTATGCATTTGTTTTGTGTTGAAACAGGGAGCAAGTGGTAGACTTTACGATGCCGTTCATGAATCTCGGCATCTCTGTGCTTTACCGCAAACCCATTAAGCAACCACCGAACTTGTTCTCGTTCCTGTCGCCGCTTTCTCTCGATGTGTGGATTTATATGGCCACCGCATACCTTGGCGTGTCCGTGCTGCTCTTCATACTTGCCAGGTTCGTAGCCGTAGACACATCGAACACATATAGTTTGCAGTCAATTACCACATTGCACCAAGACAATTAAGGCCTATAGATTATTCTGTCACTTCTAAAGTGTTTATAGATCGCACGAGATTTACGTGGTCTGCATTTTTTGTCATCTATTTAAGATAATCTGTGATTGTTCGTAACTTTACATAGTTCTTAATTAAAACGGTTTATACCATACAGAACTACGAAGGCTACCTTTGAGAAGAAGTTGATTTGAAATCAACATATAATTTTAAGATTGCGAAGTGCCGAGTGTCACTAGGTTGCTAAATGTATTTATCCAATAGGTTTACTCCATACGAATGGCATCCTACGCACTCTCCTGACGGAGAAAAAATGGAGAATATTTTCTCACTAGCAAACTGTTTATGGTTTGCCATCGGATCTCTCATGCAGCAAAGCTGTGATTTTTTGCCCAAGTAAGATAATGTAGAGGTGCCCCTATTATTAACTTTTATAAGCAGTTTCTAACCGGAAATGAAATTAAGCAAGTTTTCGATTAAAGCCTTAGTAAAGCGAGAAACTAATAAAAACTTGATTCGGATTCAAAACACGCGTTTCATTTCCGGTAATAAAAAAATAGTGAACTCAGCGAAGTCCACAAGAAGAACATAAAAGAGGGGTTGTTCAATCATTCGCCAACTTACTGCGAAGTGAATTTCAATCGTTGAACTCGTTTGTTAGAAATGTGTAACTTTAGTCCCATATCAAATGAATTACACTCTAGTTATCTCTAAAGATAACGTAAGCAGAGTTGTTAGAAAAAGCTGCCAAACACGAGGTCACAGTGCGCGCATAACATTTTATTCGCATTATAGAATGCGAAGACACGGCAGCATTATGCGTTGCTCTCTTGACTTTTATGTTTTCGCTAAACTGACATTGTTGGCTACGACTCCGGGTGTTAAAGATTCGCTTAAATAAGTTGGCAAACGATCAACAGAGACATTGTAAATGAATGACCGGCAGTATTTGGGCGCAGGTTCAGCCCGTACGAGTGGGACTCCCCCAGGAACTGCCTAGACGAGCCGCCGGTGCTGGAGAATCAGTTCACTCTGTTGAACTCGCTGTGGTTCACTATCGGATCCTTGATGCAGCAAGGTTCGGATATCGCGCCGAAGTAAGTCCCTAATGCCTCTGAGGGTTACAATTCCGCTTCAGTCTTCAAAATGGCACGGCAACTTACAAAACAATTCTAACGAAGACCAAACAAAGGTCGCCAGTTAACGAAATCACAAATAATAAAAATAGGTAAAATTGTCTCGAAGAGCAATCTCTCGGTAATTACAAAACGGAAATGTAGCCTTCAGTTGCAAAGCTTGGATGAAGAACTCCCTTTTACTAATTAGTTTCAAAGCGACCACAGCCCTTTGTGAATTTCAAGCATCGGTAGTCGCCTAGAGCGTCCAATTTAAATAGAGACGTGCCGGCAATTCGACTAGCCTTGGTTTCCATTTCACAGTACTTAGCTAAATACGTACGGTTGATTTAGTAGCTAAATAAACAACTAGTTTCGGCAACTTAACTGATATCGCACCCGACATTACTTCTGTGCTTGTGCAGTATCCACAGCTTGCTGCATCAAAGTTTGTTAGATACTTATAAAATACTTAGATATTGATTTTACATTCACGTATCGATTTGTTGGGACACGACGAATGTGAAATGAATATTTATTTTAATTAATTAGATATTAAACACACAAACTGCATTATGTACACTGAACACCTTAAATAGAGGTTGGAACTGCATTGTAACTCACATTTTAAGCTCGCCTTAATTTCACTTTCAACGTTGTATATTTAATTTCAATATTAAATACTTAGTTCCAGTGTGGTTCCATAATAATATAGATTTTATTGCTCGTTCCCACGTGTGATGTTGATTGTAGTTATTAACACAATATTGTTTGCACCAGAGCGGTTTCAACCCGCATGGTAGCGGGAATGTGGTGGTTCTTCACCCTGATCATGATATCCTCGTACACGGCCAACCTCGCTGCCTTCCTAACTGTGGAAAGAATGGACTCGCCCATCGAGAGCGCAGAAGATCTTGCAAAACAGACCAAAATTAAGTATGGAGCGTTGAAGGGTGGCTCTACTGCTGCATTCTTTAGAGTAAGTCAATCTAGATTTATTGGTAAAAATATTATGTAGGTACAATTCGTTTTTTCGTTAGTGTGTCAATACTTTGAGCACTTATCAACATAATTCAATTCAAATAAAATCAATAGGTACTCACTGTAAATAAATCAATACAGATAAAGATCCAGATAAAACACATAATTGTTCTAGGGTTTTCCAACCACGATTGGCTTCTGTAGCCTTACTAGAATCAACTGAACAGAAGTATTTTACACGTAGCAGCTACAGTCTGACCTAATTAAATAATTACATTATCAGCTGCAAAGACACGAGTACTTTTTACGACAAGATTAAAGTAATAGATTTCAATTATACCAATGGTTTTAAAGAAAGTAAAGCAAGTGAGAACAAACGATTCAACCAATTAGCAACGTAAGCCTATTATTCTCCTCGATTTCTATCAGACAGCGGTTACAGCTCACCGAACAAATCTCATTACAGTAATTTGCGTTTGGTAGATTTTCAAACCACAAAGTAACCAAAATACTTTTAAACGTTTAATCTAGATTATGTAACTCTTGAACATTCCTCGAAGACTTCTCAGAACAGATTGAACCACCGTAAATGTTATGTTTTTTGTTTCATTCAAAAATGTCTTACGTTGAAGACTGAATGCCTTATGAATTTAGGCACGGCTCAAGTGCCTCATAAATATGAAACGTTTTGTTATTTTGTTGTAAAGTGGTGATGTTAAGGTTTTATGGTAAGTTGTCTGAACAAGATAAAATTGACGTATAGACTTTATAAAATCATTGAACAGTGTATTTATTCATTAATTACATAATTAATCCTTTTAGTGCTGATTCTAAATTGAAAGTATGTTGAGTATTGGACTTTAGGAGAGTATATTGTTTGCGCGTATCAATTCCTATACAACATTTTTGTGTACACAGATATTACACGGATATTTTTCTAAATAAGTGACTTACGGTATTTGTTTTAGTAGGTTTTTCAAATACGTCTAGCCTTGGTAAAGACACATTGATTGTTTAGCTTCTAACTCAAATTTGGATCCGTATGAACCAGAGATGCTTAATTTTAAAGCCTCTATTATAATGTAACCTATGTCTACTAAACAGGATTCAAACTTCTCCACATACCAACGGATGTGGTCCTTCATGGAATCAGCTCGGCCTTCAGTTTTCGCGACTAGCAATAAGGAGGGAGAAGAGAGAGTTGTGAGAGGCAAAGGCGCCTATGCGTACCTCATGGAGTCTACTACTATTGAATACGTGGTAGAGAGAAACTGCGACCTAACTCAAGTCGGAGGCATGCTTGATTCTAAGGGATACGGAATCGCTATGCCACCCAGTAAGTACTACACATCCATACCTATTATAATAATTTCAAACTTTTGACGATTTCAAATTTTTGACGACCCGATTGGCGCAGTGGCTAAGCGATTGGACTGCTGCGCAAAGGGTTGCGGGTTCGATTCCCGCACGGGACAAAAATTTGTGCGATCCGCAGATATTTGTCCCGAGTCTGGGTGTTTGTGTATGTGATATTTCATGTTTGTTAAACGCACCCACGACACAGGAGAAATTCCTAGTGTGGGGCGACGTTTTTTTTTTTTAAAAAATAATAATAATAATGTTTAAAAATAGGTTTATTTGAATATTTTTGTCAGTGTTTTTTAACATACGCCTGTTAAATATATTAAAACGGTAGGTACTAATTAAATTATTACGGCCTACACAATACTCTATGAAATAAAAAAGTGATATTATTTTGACTTTGTTATACCTAATTCATTTGCACAAACACCGAGATTTTTCTTGTTTAGCTGGGCAATCTAAACATGAAAAAATCGGAAATTCAGAGATAACAAACAATACTAAACTTATACGTAGAATAAATGAGAAAACTTTTACAACTGTATCGACAAAAAATACGTAGTTTTGTACGAATATAAACTTTTAGGAACTTGGTTTTTCGGCAAGGGCATAAGTATTTTTATACAGGGTCTGAAGTATTTCGCCATTTTATGAAAGTACTTACATCGTTACTATATTAACCGTCCGAATTATATTTAGACTCACCGTACCGCACGGCCATAAGCGGAGCTGTTTTGAAACTGCAAGAGGAAGGAAAATTGCACATTCTAAAAACAAAATGGTGGAAGGAGAAACGTGGCGGAGGGTCTTGTAGGGTAAGTAAAAGGAAAACGACGTCGTTAGCTACTCGCTGTGATGTGCTTTGAAATTTAAGTGTTATAAGAGTTTCCGAAGTATTTCCTTTACGATGATATTTAACATGTAGCCTTAATGTTTTCTAACAAAACAAGTAACTTTAAATATTTTAATAGAAATATTTTTTAATTAGCTCAATTTTCGCAAGTTATAGCATATTGAAAAAACTGTAAAGGAAACCCTAAGGGAAGAATTTTTATTAAAAGCTCACCGTATTAATCTGCGGCATCTAAAGAACTCGATTGATTTTCCTTGAGCCATCTCACATTTTTGTTCTCGAAACGTCGAAGCCATCACTCAACGCTTATATGGCACTAGATTTTGCCCGCGACTACGTCCGCGCCGAAAATATCAACACGTTTTTTCTGAGTAAAAAGTAGCTAAGGTAATGTTCTTTCTTGGGATCCAAACTTACTCCTTACCAAATTTCATCAGAATCGGTTTAGTGGTTCTGCCGAGAAAGCGCTACAGACAGACCCAGGTATAAGTATATCAAAATCTTCATATTTATTGGTATGTATATAAAAGCTTGTGTATATAAAAAATATTAACAACACAGGACGAAACATCGAAGTCGTCGTCAACGGCGAATGAGTTGGGGCTGGCGAACGTCGGCGGCGTGTTTGTGGTACTAATGGGCGGAATGGGCGTCGCCTGCGTTATCGCAGTCTGCGAGTTTGTTTGGAAATCGCGCAAAGTTGCCGTCGACGAACGAGTGAGTCCATTCATATCATTGTACTCTTACATACAGACCTCATTTCTACTTTTGACTTCATCTTTAGTTCAGTATGAGCTGCTTTCTTACTCAAGTCATTCAGACTAAGCAACATGTGAATGAATTCTTTGTCTAACATACAAAATACAAAAGGCGAGGTACCTTATTCTGTAATCAATATGCATGAACGCGTTAGTGGCCATAATAATTATGTGATGATACACTCGATTTTTTGTTTAAAATAAAATTAGTCACTAGAGGCTCATAGCAACGTTATCCATTTATTCCTAGTACCTATTTAGTATTTGCAGATCCCGGAAATTTCAGTTAGCGCATTAACGAGGATGGTATGACCATCGCCGTTGATTAAACTAATTTCCGTGCGACAATAATGCTGATTAATGTGATTTTGGTTGCTGATGCATGCTGGTTATGTTCATTTCGTAAATACTGATAACTAACTACTATTTATTTTGTTCTAGGTTTATTTTTAAAGTTATTGGTGATATTATTTTCTGTGAGTAGTAGAGCAGTTTATTTTTTTATAAATTTATAGATGCTAACAAGTTTGTTATCTGTGTGTTTTAGTTTTTTTCATTAGCTAAGTCTTACTTAGATTAACAAGAAAGAGTTGTACCATGTTTTTTTTTATAACCACAAAAATATACACACCACGTAATGAGCTAACATAACATGAATATGTTTACTACTTACTTAACTCGTATTTTTCTTTACTGCTGCTCGGAAAACAGAAGGAGGAGGTACGAATTTTCTAAACATGTGTTTGGTATGTGCATGCGGGCGTGCTGTACGGCGTGAGTTATATGTCCAGGCATCGCTGTGCTCGGAGATGGCGTCGGAGCTGCGGTCGGCGCTCAAGTGTCCGGGCGGCGGCGCGGGTGGCGGCGGCGGCGGACCGGGCGGCGCGCGCGACGGCGCCGGCTCGCCCTACCTGCACTACGGGTTCAGCACCAAGAGCCAGCTGCACTAGCGGCCGGAGCCCGCCGCCTCGCCCCCCAGTGACGTGTAGGCAACCCGCGGCGGACGCTCCACTAACCCCCACGCCGCTACCACTCTGGTAGACACCAGACGCGGCCTGCTGTGAATGTTCAAACTAGCTGAAGGTTCGTTTGTCGACTCAAAGTAGCGTAGATGTTTACGATATATTATTGTAAATAAATTCATATCTTATTTGTGTAGACTAAGTGCTGTTGTAACGTAATGCGACCCGATATAAAGATTTCATATTATTTAGATGGAGTTCCTTTGATAATATGAATCGTGATATGTAGTAACCCTACGCCAAATAATCGTGTGCCAAATTTAACGATTTACATTCCTGCCAGTGTTGTCTCAACAAGTGGCAAGTCAGATTAATTTCTAATCCATGAATTTTAACTCTTGTATACATTTATATCGATTTGACATATACATTACGAAATTAGTAGGTATATGAATGTTTTATATCTATAAATCAAGTAGATTAAATTGACATTTCATTAAAATAGATTTAAGAAATGTTAATATTTCCAGTTAAATTAATCTGTAAATAAATCGATTATATGGTACTGCCGAAGTAGAAATATTAACTAGGCGAATATACTATAGATAAGTAAATTCATTTGTTTTTTGCTGTAACGTAACGAGGAATCGATTAAAACGGACTATTGTGACATTTTTTAATTATATACTGTACCTTTACTAGATAATTGAATATAACTTAGTGTATAAAGTAACAACTGAAACTAAACGAAGATTTATGTGTTACATTAATACTGTATTTCATTGATATCGGGACTTTCGATATGGCTCAAGATGTGCCAAATATCCTGTTCACTGTCTGTACCATATTTTGTAAGTTTACATTGCCGAGTTTAAATAAATACATTGTTTTATTAATATTCTTGTTGTTTTATTTAATGATTTTGTTTCCTGGGTATTTACAAATACCTCCTTCCAATTCAGATTTAAAATAAATCCATGTTTATATTTTATCGTACCAATAAATACCTACTTTTACAAAATACCTACTAGATACACTTTTCAGACAATAGGTACAACAAATTCAAATGCCATTAAAGAAGTCTAAAACTTTCAAAATTAAAATTGTTAAGTGCCCAGTATTCAGCCCTTGTTTTTGCAACCTCGGACTAAAGGATAATAATAGACTGTCACTAATACGTTGTAAAACAGACAAGTACAAAGATAAACGTAATACAAACCTCCAGGCTACGTTTAATCAATACCCAACAGTAGGATCGTATATTTATAAAAGATACCAAAACCAATCATACAGACGTGGGACGGAAAACTATAAATAAAATTAATAGTAAAGGAGACAGACACATTTTCCACACATTGTGGAAGTGAGACACCGCTCTACAGTGTACGAGTGTACGTAGCTGCGTCTCGTTTCCACAAAGCAAAGTTTCCTGCTTGAAGAGTTCTTGGTAAGGTGGCAGGTACATGACGGCTACCTTCTACACGACCGTTTTACAGCTTTTATACGAGCTATACCTTTTACCCTCGCCTGTAGTAAATCAAAACACCTATCAAATATTGCTTTGTCAAAGGCGAAGAGTGTTTCTTTATATTTTATTACGCCAAGTGTATATTATTGTATTTCCTATATTGTAACGGTTGTCGTAAAGTTACCGTCATGTTACGTTTTATGTGACAATCTATTTCCCATGTTCACTTTAAGGACTGTTTCCCTTATGCCATAAAACTACTTACAAACTTTGGTAACAAAAACGTCTTCTAAGCATCATTTAAATAGAATGTATAGGTTTACTGTAGTTATGTTTTTTCGAAAATATTTTCGTAGGAGTAACCGTAGGTACCAGAACACAATCTGCTGCAATTATTACATTTATACATAACTGGCTATTGCCCGCGGCTTCGCCCGCGTTAACCCCTATCTAAACCCCTTAGAGGGTAGAATTTAAAAAAGTAGCTTATGTCCTTTCTCGGGTCTTAAACTTTTTACACGCCAAATTTCATCAAAATCCGTCCAGGGGTTTAGCCGTGAAGGTGTAACAGACAGACAGTTACTTTCACATTTATAATATTAGTATGGATATCATTTTGACAAAGTGCAATGTGTATGCTAAATGGTGTAGAAATTATGTAGTGTTCTTCTTATCTCGCCCTTGTGTAAACTAATGGCGCCCACCGTGGGGCTACGTCAGGAAGTTATACATGACGGATTTTGACACAAAAAGGGTTTAGGATGAACCAGAGTCAAGATATCACATAAGGACGGCAGTTTTTTTTGTATTAAAATAAAAGAGCAGATGTATTCTTTTTTAATTAAGCATTGAGCTAATTACATTATATGTACCTACCTACAGTCCTACGTAGATAAAGTAGAAAAAAACGTAAGCTTCAATTCTAACGCAATAAACATTAAAGAACCAAAACTAACATAAAATATTTTTTGCTACGTATTTTTCTTGTATAGTTAATCGACCATTTTTAACGGCACACAGCTAAATGTAAGCAATTTTTTACATACTGTGACAGCTGCTGTATAAAGTACACATAACCCAACCACTCCTAACCCTAAAATGGCCATGGATATTGTGTACACTTATCGTTCAATGTTAAGTTATAAGCAGAAAGTGGGGATACTTTACATACATCTTAGACTTTTTAGTGTTAAAGGAATGATTTATAACGTCGTATATCAGGCTTAGAGATTATTTAGCAAGAGTAAAAGTATATTACTGTGATCACGTTTTGTGATAAAAGGGAAAAAATGTTTTACAGTCACACTGAAATTTGTTAAGGCATAAATCTTTGGCCCTAGACAAGTATCGTATTTCTTTAGTATCAAGAGTGATGCAGTTAAAGATTTACTTAGGTATATATTGACGTGGTTGAAAGTTAAGTGGTTTTGATAATGTTTTAGATTAGTACCATATTATGTGTGAAGTAACTTGTAAACTACTAAGAGCATAACGATTAGCGACTAGCAAGTACCGAAATGGTTCGTTATCATAATATACTTAAATAATAAAAAAATATTTTGCATTCTCTATTTTACGGTTATTATCGGATTCTAATATGAAATATATCAACTATATGAAGTGTTAGTATTTCATTCTATTATACTTGTACCTATATAAATATATTACATAGCATCACGCCTATATTCTCCGTAGGGGTAGGCAGAATGGTACACCCACATTTATAAATTGTTTGTATATTTTATAAAGCATTACACAAAATCTTGCCTTATACACCTATGCACCCATGCTATGTCAAAAGGCACGCTACAACATATATTAGGTGGGTGTGCCTGTCTGGGTGTAGCAACAGAGAGTCTGGATGTTTTTCCCGGTTGCTGTCAAGTAACCGAGAAAACAAAAAAAAAAACACGACACCCTGTTGCTCCTAAGTAGCACAAAATGGGAAATCCAAATAACACTGCCCAACTCAGAAATTAAACCCTGAACTGCTGAGCATGTGGCTGAAGAAGACTAATTAGGCTGTTAGTAGGTAGTTAATTTTATACTTCTTAAAATCTTATTTAAGGCGAAACAACGCTTGAAGCAAGTAAAAGCTTCACGCCAGAGTTAGGTATGTTAGTAACAAAAACAAATTAGTTTATAGCGATGTTTAACTGACCTTTTACTTTATAAAGGTTACATAAAGGCTCTGTTGAAATAATTGGTTTCTTTTGTGAGAGGAAGCCTGAAAGTCAAAGCAAACTTACAAATAAAAAACAAGAAACAATCATTATTTTTTATTACAGTATAACGCACCCTACGCATCCAATACAATAATGGATCCAGAATGCTATTAGTTCCACCTCATTTATATTTTTGCTATCGTGTACAACTGTTATTTTTCACGGGTAGCCTTGTATTTGGGCTTAGATTTGAGGCATGATTAACAGCTTCCTGAATATTCGGAATTCCTCTATATTCGGAAAGCTGTTAATGTTGCCTCTAATCTCCTCAGTTCTAACTGAGCCATCGTTTATCACTTGCATAACTACTAACTATAACATAATATTACTATCAGCATAATATAATTATGCTCTATGACAAAACTGAACTACATTTTAAATAACCCCTAACATATAAAGTAAAATATATATATGCATGTAAAATATAAAAATGTAACCGAGTACACTTTCGCTCGTACAAAAACATAGGTACATTAACAAGGTCCCAAGGGGGTTGTGACAATTCAACGTTAATTAGCCAAAACAAAATGGCGCGGTGTTTGGCGCGGGCGAGGCGTGCATGCCTCGGATAGCGAGTATATTTAACGTTGTTTACTCTTTGTAACGAACGTCCCACGCTAGCTCACTACTAACGGTATGTCAGTTATATTAACATTTTGTATTCTTGGCCAGACATGTGAACGTGGACATGTCCAAATTGTTTTCTTTACATTATTACATCTTGTGACAAGATGTACACTGAAATAAATTACATTTTAACCTTTGTTCGACCTTTTTAGTAGCGAGGACGAATCTTTATTGATTGAATGTCCATTGCAGGATCACGCTCCGTCCCCCAGGACAATAAACGAGACTTCAATGCAATTCGTCTTTGATCGTATTTAATCTCAAAAGCACTTGGGCGATGAAATATAAAATACGAGGTGTAAAGCTCACGCTTTCCAAATCACAATTTCCAACGATAACCCATTGAGTACCTACGGGCTTTCCGGTTTCCGGTTAGACGGTAAAGAGGATAAGGGTTTTTGGGACGGAACCCACGCGCTGATAATAACCAGTGTTCACGCTCCGTAGCACCTGCTACGAGTGCTACGCAATTTATGTTTTATAGGTTATGTTTTTATTATCTCCGATATTGCCCGCTTACTATGAAAGTCTTCATTTTGATTCACGAAGGAATGTTATAAGCTAAAATCTTCTAGCCCTTCGTAAATTGTTATTGTGATATTCACGTTCCGAAAATATCTTTGCATACTGAATAATGTTGGGTTTCGATAAGATAGCTTTTTAAGCAACTATTTTGATATAAAATGATTGGGAATAGTTTGTATCTTTCACTATAGAAAAGCAAATTTCGGATCGAATAAAACAACATCCGCGTAATAATCACGTACGAGTGTGCGAAACTGTTGGTCGTCGCCGAAGGGCCCTTGTTCTGTAGTTCGAGGACAATGCAAACTCATTTGACGATGCAAACGTGCCAAACGTACGAGCCTGAACGGTCGCAACGTTTCGAATGTTTCGAGCTACCGTAAATCTTACTCACATCGGTACGTAATTTGAACGCACGTTGTGCGTGATTTAATCATTCCAAAAAACTAACTTATGCAAATCGAGATAGAGGTGATTTTCGATTACTGTTTGTTAATTCATATTAACGACTCGGCTATCGCAGTTCTCAAATGTCCTTCGAAGTTGAGGGTTTCGGAATTTCAATTTCTGCTGCAGGACAAATATTTGTAAGATATAAATATTATAACAATTTTTTCTTCTGACTCTGGCGTTTCTGTACTTGTGAATAATTAAGCACTACCGCTACCTCTTTCTAATCTATGTTCCTATTTAGCACTATAATTTAATATTCTTAGCCGTAGTTTCAATTATAATTTGCGTCCAATACTGACAATTTCAGTAAATGTGGGCAGAAGGAAAATCAACCCAAAAAATGCACATTGTTTATCTAAAAACTAGCTTCACAAAACAGATTAGATACCTAAGTATTGTTTGTTATAAATAGGAAAAATAGATTCGTAAATACTGATAGACACCAACAAAGTCAATACTAGCAACAAGGATAAGAAACACATTGAAGCAAATTTATAGATATTTGGCCGAAGAATTCTCGCCATTGATGCATTTTATCGCCTCAAGAGATCTATAAAACTGTGCTGTATCCTATTTTGAACTTTGTAGAACTGTATTTTTAAGTATAACACAATCATTGGTATAACATAAAAACAAAATACGTTAGTTGCGTGCGTTTCTTTCTACATTTTCATTTAACAGGAGGACAAATTACTAATCTCCTTCAACAAAGTAATATCAGACCCACCGTCATCGGCCTTACCCGCATAAACCAACATACCTAGTAGGTATTATCCGTCCTAGATTCATTCTGATATGATGCCTGAGAACTATATTGTTAACGTCTATATCGAAATTAGGATAATAATATGTCACCATAAAATCAGTTCACACTTTGTAGCCAAATTCCATAAACACTACATATTTTCTCTACAGTTTTTTCTCCATAACTTTTTAGTCTCGCATGAAAATTATACAGTTTCATGTTATCAGTCCACCAAAGGGACCTAACAATAAACATACGTTCCCTGTAACCACACAACTCTGCCTCCGACGCTTCATTCAAATTCGACCTTGAATCCCTGTAAATGTTGCCCAACCAAAAAAAGCGGCGCAAATGGGCAAAACGTAAAAATTTACATTTAAATTCTTTTCCTTAATGCATCTGGCGGCATTATGTTTACACGGGCGTCGGGTAATACCGGCCAGCATTTAGCATAAATTAATGGCCGCGCTGTAATCACATTACCCGTCGGGTCAGTCAACAGCAAAAAGTGTTGCCACAAGACTCCCGTTTTAATTAAACTACCGCTTGATGAATGTCTACTGAAACAAACCATTTTAATGATGCTCGTAAAATTATTTTTTTATTGCATGAACATTAACGAAGTCAGCTTCCTAAACAGAAATTAAGCAGTACTTTTGATATGTAATAAATAAGCAGTGATGTCGTGGTGACCTAGTGGATGATATACTGGATTTGTATGCACAAAGTTGCAGGTTAAAACCCAGGCAAGTATCAATGTGACTTTTTTAATGTCATAAATACTTTCTTACACTCATATTTTACTATAGGAACCATGACAAGACACCCACAATAAGTTGCAAGCTTATTGCATGACAAACTCACCTTCCGTGCTGCTGGGAATAACCTTATTATTATATAACACTTTTCCGATCCAGGAGTCGAATTAGGGTTATATGTTTGCCATATGTTTTTAGCAGTCAAGCTTGCGGCCTCTAGTTTAACGAAGCCGTCGAGGCTTACTATACTAAGAAGAAATTATAAGAAACAAAATATTGTACATGAAATGTAAAAGCTCTTGGTTTTTATTCAACATCCAAAGTGGGCAACCATTATTTTAATCTGTGAACATTTATTTTGCCTTGCTGCTAAAAGAAATTTGGCATTCTGATTTCCGGAAAAAATAGGCCACTCGCCCGCTGGGTATTCTAAATGGTTAGGGGTTCTTATGTCACGACGATTGTTACCAGCATTTACCATCAAGTAATGGTACATGTTCCTGGAATCAACTTTCTAGATCTAGACTGGACAGACTAAACACAAGGAATTCATAAATATTGGTACCTACTGACTACTGTATAAATATGGGTTCGTTGGCCAAGTTGATGTTAAAGTATGTGTAAAGAATGTACAGCACCAAACATACACACTTCGAATAAACGGGGATACACCAGTAAGAAATAAGTACACACAAGTAAGTACAGATTCTAACCTTATAAATGTAGCATTCGTACGGCTTCATGGCCTGGTCTAACCCACATAATCTAATGTCAAAGCTTCCGATCGAAACAACAGCATCAGACATAAACCCTACCACTAAATTGCTTCGATCGCGACTCGTACGGACAGCCTTCGTTTTCGGTTTTACGTCAATCAACTCGACGTTGAAGGGTTGACGAAATGTCTAATCGCGAGCATTGGATCGGGTCGGAGCCGATACTCTTTGGGAAACGTGCGATCCGTCAGCTGAATTTGTAATTTGTAGTAGTAACTAACTCTAATATACGTAGCGTGATTTAAAACAAAGTTAAACTGTCGTAATGTAATTTATATCTTCATGCGATCATAATCCTCAATGCACCGGTGTGTGCGCTGTCCACAAACTGCAGTCGCTGAAAGGTACTTTTTATGCAAATCACGTTGTGATTCCGACCGCAACGCTGCCACTCACTTATAAGTAAACAGATTATAATGTAATCAATATGTCTATAAACGAATAAAATGAATGAATATGAAAGCATCTTGAATAACACCATATTACAGTTATCTGGTAAGCAAGCTAGTGGCCAAACATTTACACAACACTTGGCCATTCTCCAGTAATTCCTCACTCTGAAGCACAATGATTTATTATGAAAAGTCAAATAATATACCATGTGTGATGTATGTCATTCATAATCATGTTCAAATGATCACACACGGTTTAATACATATTTCATGTCGCAAACGTTATCAAAGGATCCCGTCCTACGAGCTCACAAAGTTACACATATATGAATTCCATGAATTACAATCGTGATCATTTGACTGCGAAGCTCTTCTGAATAAAGTTTTCTGTGCCTAAGACGACATTAACACAATTTAAATAAAGATTATTTGAAACATTTAAGAGAATATAGGAGAAGCTTGATGGTAAGAAAAATATCAAAAGACCCAGATTTTCGCACTGAGAAAAATTACATAACTACTGTAATTTTTATTAATCAATGAATACAATTGATTCTTAGAGAACATTCTCAAAAGCCTTACAAAATATGATCAACTTATTTATAAAGAACGAAAATAACAGTAGATATAAAAGTATTGCCAGGAATATTGAAAAATGAATAGATTTAATAAACAAATTATTTACATTTTACCTCTAGGAGGTATATTTCATGCTATTGAGATAACTTTCAAGTAATATCTGATATAAATTATATCTAAAATTTGTTCTGGAGGCCAATATGCGAACTTGTGTTACCAACTTGTTTTACATCGAATAACAATAGTACTTTTTGGCTACAAGTTTTACAAGAGTAATTAGTACTTTGTTCCGCACAAGACCGATTACTTTACATTTAAAACAAAAGAGTGTCCTAAAACGTAACAGGTATATTCTATAAACATTTGTAGTACCTAAGTATGAAAGTTTCAGACGCGGTACTTCTAGACAATAGTGGCACAAAGTATGTCAAGCAGTACGTCACACCCCTAGGGATATGATTGCAGAGCGTTAGAAATACCAGCCAAGTTTGTACAATTTGACGAGCCGAGCCGGAGGGATGGGTTGAGATTGACGACGCACAGAATACGCCCCGGGGAAGGCATTCTACTCACAAATAAGTTTAGACATATTGTGATATCGAAACTGAAATATCGTTACCAAGCAATAACTTACGCAACACTTGTTCAGCACACAGAAACCGTTCAGGCGTTCGGATGTTTTTCATTTGACTAGAAGATACAGTACACAAAGAATACATACACCAAAATGTTCTCTGCAGCCGGATCTGCTGTGATCCGGATAAAAGATCCGCTTGTTTACTAATGGTTGTCCGGATCCGCCCAGGGGACTTGTTTTAAGAGTTAAATTGAGCTCGGCTTAAAATAATGACAGATTTATTTCTAAGAAAACATTGCAAAACGCTTTAAGCGATTCAACGTGGAGGTGTATTTGTCGCTTCTTTTCGAGCACTTTTGTCAGTGATATTAAAGAGTAGTTACACCTACTAACTCATGTAAATGTAGATAAAAAAAACCTAAATAAAACGTTATTTCATATTTGTTATTAAAAAACTCATGTAGATACTAATAAAGTAATATAATTATGTTTTATTTTACGGAATTTTACGATTTTTTTTTATTAGAATTTCGACGATATACTGATGAATGACTAACGTCACCTCATTAAATCAAAGAACAGACGCTTTAAAATGGCTATAAATTCCAACTTTCTGTGTCAAACTACCTTTGAAACAACAAAGAATACAAGAATCACACACTTCTGAACAGGCATACCTAACGGACTGACAGACAGAAACTAAGGCGATTACACACATGTTGCAATTTGAGACAAGGGTTGACTATATATGTATATCTAGTCTCTGACATTTTATTCTCTAACTTAACGAAATGTTTACCATCAATCCTAAAATTATGATTACTGAGATAATATTTTAGCTAGATAAATATTTTTTGTTCATTTGCTTTAATACCTCTTGGTTAAGTCTCAAAGAGGTCTAACATCTTATGCGGCCTTTAGACGAGAGCTTCTTACTAGACCCAAATAAGAACTGTCATTTAACCTGATTTAAGGTAACGCGTGCAAGCCAACAAAATGTTTTTAAGGGACTCATAAATTTATTATTTTGGAGTTTATGTAACATTTCAAGAGAAAGGATGAGAAACCTTTGTTGTTCGCGTTATTTTATGAATAAACTCTTACCTTTACACAAGGAATGGGTCATAAATGTTACAGAGCAGCATAAAGCATCTCAAAGAAACTTATTGTAGTACAAACATATTCCGTTTTCCTTTTCCATGTAAATGTTCCGTTAGCGAGTGTGAAGCAGTAAAGCGTACGTTATTTAACCGTCACAACATCGATGATACGAGGACGCCAGGAGTGACATATGCATAATTTATCAAAGGGTATGTCGTTCGTGTGATATTGGCTGTACGAGCCATAGACGCTCTGATATATAGTTTCTTAGGCGGTGAACCACGCTTCGCTCGCAAATGTGGACAGACCCGCTCGTTAGCGCCTCAGCCGCAACCTATTAGCAAGGCACACTAATTATTTAGAACGTGTTGTTACACGTATTTGCGTAGCTACAGCTCTGAGGCATAGTAACCGAGTAATATTGACGCTTCACATTAACTTATTACGTATTCATGATGTAGGTACTGCATAATGTGTGCTGTCTTTGAATTTAGAAACTTAGGTGTAACATGCTAAGTAAGAAACATTTCCAGGTTCGCTAATGAGTGATTCTTTTTTAATACTTTTCTGTTAAAGATCCTTTTAAAGTATCTACCTAATGTATCTATATTTACACGGCGTTACAAACATTTTTTTGCAATTCTGTCAGGAATGCCCATGACAATCAATCAACCGGATTAGTATTCTAGGCACGATCGTGTCCCGGTGCGTACAGAACACATATCACTGAAACCCGGTAAAACAATTAGTCAATTATCATACTCAAACCAGGACTGATTAGCCAGCTCGCACCTAGTTTAAATCACTTCAGTAGGTGGCATTGCCTGTAAAACCACCTACTCGGTGCCAACGTTAATAAATTACTTGTACGTATTAAATTGCTAAAAAGTCAACGGTTAGCGTTGATATTCTTGTGTAAAGCCTGTCGGACAGTCAGTACTGAAGCTCTGCCGGTACTAGCGGGCGTGCTACCCGTCGATCTCGAAGTGCAACGACGTGCCACGATGTACTTCTCTGCTCAAGAGGGTATGAGCACTGAGTTTCTAACACAACGGGACCGCGTTAAAATAATCAGGTTATTTAAACCCCAAACCGACGTCATTAACGAGCTATTGGACGATTGGCAATCTAGGTGGGATACTTCTGTTAAGGGCCGCCACCTTTACACAGTACTTTCCATCTGTTCGCGAGCGGCTGGAGAAGACATGGTTGGAGGTGGATCATTGCGTGGCTCAGTTCTTGACGGGTCATGGTAACTTTAAAGGTAAGCTTTTCTCTTTTAAGCTTGTTGCTTCACCGCTGTGCCACTGCTCAACGCCAGATTGTGAATACGAGCAAACTGCACATGTTATCCTGTGGGAGTGTGGTCTATGGCAGAATAAACGTAATACCTTGTTAGACAGCATATAGAATAGGTTTTAAAAAAACACTTTTACACGTCATTTTTTATAAACTAGTATGAATGATGGTGTCGGCATTTCCTAACTGACTACCTCTGAGAAGAAATGCCGAAACAAACTCAGGGGTCAATGTCTCTTTTAAAGTCCAAACAAACGTAAGTTTGTGTGAGAACAATGTAGGTCGTCCGAGATGGGTTTTTTTTTTAAGAAAAAAATCCAATGCCGGCTTGACTCGACCTGTCCTGACAGACGCCCCGTCTCGTACCATCTGTAGGACATTTGGGTAGGCCGTGAGACATAATCAAACCGTCAGACATAAAATATAGAGAAAAAGTTAAAAAAAAAAAATCCTACATTATTCTCACACTTACAAGTAAAGTTATAACATTAAATATAATTACATGTCAATATGTACAATGTAGGTAGCCCGAGATGGTTTTTTGATGAAATAACCAAAGCCGGATTGAGTCGACCTGTCCTGACAGACGCCCCGTCTCGTACCATCTGTAGGACATTTGGGTAGGCCGTAAAAAAATTACTCAAACCGCCAGTCCACCTATACTGTACAGTATGCTCACATTGAAAATTATTCATGTCAGTTTGTAAAAAAAAAAAAAAAAATAGATGTTTCTAGTTTTCTTGTGCTTTCAGACGTTTTTGCCATACCTACTATCACAATAACAGCTAGGACCCATTAGTTTTAACGTTTTTACCCGTGGTGCTTGGCGACTGGGCTTATCTCAGTTGTGGATCCCTTATTATGCTTTTGGCATACTTGTCTTTATGTCTCCCGCTTGCTATGGAGGGAAGTGGAAACAAAATTTTTATTCCTACTCCTCCTATATATTTTTTTATGATTAATTTCGTTGCGGGTTCCAAGATAGTCGAGTCATTTCTCTGGGATGCCTCGACCCTCATTGTCTCGATAGTTCTAATGGTTATCATTGTTGATCCTGGCTTACAGGAGTCACAATGATGGGCACGAGTGGTAGGCTAGTCCGGATATTACTAGTACATATATCAATGTTTCTAAAATAACCTCAGATTATTAATCAAAGTTAAGCTAACTTATGCTCATATAGAGCGAGAGCCTTGCTTTATGAACAAGGCTTATAAAATATCTTTATGGGCCGGTTAATATAATTAAAGCGGATATTTAAACAGTCCGACCCAAATAAATTTCCCCAAATTAAACAGCTATAAATAAACCTATGTTCATACCAATAAATTATTGGTACGAACATAGGCGCGTTCTGTAATTTAGACCCAAGATATTTATTACGAAGTGTTTAATTTTAGTAAAATCTCGTATCTGATGATGTTATTAATTATAAACCACGAAATGTATCCTTGTTGATTTTACACGCTGTAACCGATAATCCTCTCCGTTATAGGAACGATAAAACAGTATAATGATTACTTTTGATTTAGAATGTAGGTATTTATTAAATGTATTAATGTGGAAACACTATGCTTAAGACACGAAAAATATCAACATGTATTAGAACATTTTCGTAAAACTTTTAATTAAGGTGTACTTATAAACATAAGAACAACCCATTAAACTACGATTTACATGACTAAATCAACTATCTCTCGTTACTACAGGATAAGGTATCCTAGATAATGAAAGAACATTATTGTAATCGACAATAGATAAACGTAACACATCGTGTAGCCGACATGGCTGTAATAAACTTTTTGCTGAATCAACGCGTGAGTATTCGTGTTCTATCTTAGTACTGTCAAAATAGAGGGTGTGTGTTCGCTCGTCAAATGACATATATGTGGGCTTCCACGTTACAAACGTTTATGAAAATAAATATTTGGATGCTTAAAATATTTTTCATTACTCGGCATTTATTAATGTGAAGTTCCATGTCAGTTATGTAAACGCAGAAAAGGTATTAACAGAGATTCCTCATTGCCAAACAAAAATTATTCTGTGAATATGTATTATGATTCGTGTCGGTTTACACGAATAATAATACAAATTCAAAGTTCTTAGTAAACACACTATCTATATGTCGGATATTAAGTAATAATTAGCATATTATGATTTAAACCTTGAATGATTTTACCAACAGTAATCAGAAACAAGATTCTTAATTTATTTACTTTTACCTTTACATAAACTACGATGTAACAAAATTACTACATATGCTTTATCCTTCCATTTTCCAGATACCAAGGCAAGCCAGGTGGAATCCATTCCCAGCTTTCGACTATCGGTCTCCGCATGCAGCAGGCAATTCCACGGGACAGTACTCTCCGCGGCAACCATCAGGACAATCTCAATGCTTTTTTACAAAGCTTACGTCACAGGAATGGATCGTTGTAAACTACCCGTTTACGTATACTACCTAACAAAACTAATACTCAGAATTGATACTTCTTGATATCTTGATACTTATGGAATAGAAATTCGAATTTAGAATTAAGTTGGTATTTCTGTTTTATTGGGTTCTTTTTTAATAACCTGTCGTCATGTTTTGAGTAAATGTATGCCAACAATTCTCTTTGCCAGTGATAATTCAATAATTGAAAAAAAATGAAAAATATGTCAGTCTAACTGTAATAAAATGGTAATTTTATTTAGATAATTACCATTTTATTACCATAATTTCAATTAGAATGACATATTTTTGTCAATAATTTAAGGGAACTTATGTCTCTTCTTAAAAATCATAATATGAAAGGCCCGAGTTAAATATCCAATTCTATAGAAACAGTCAGAGCCATGTCAGAGCGGTCCAATCCACTACGTAAATCCTTTAAAATAATTCTCCGTAATAATCCACGTCATCGTTTAATATTATAACCTATCATGTAGACAACATTTAGAGTCATGTGGTGAAATTACAGGCCGAAACCGTTAACAATAAAATTATATTAGCGTGCGGCGTTCACCGAGGGTATCACAATGTTAACATGTAAATACCAGACCTTTAGATCGTAGATACGTTCTTATATTATATTATACGGACTAAATATTAGAGGTATAATTTATTTCTTCATTAAAGAATTTGAAATACGTCACCATAATCTCGAATATCAAGATTCCCACATAAAACCCACGAGCGAATTAGAGCGAGACGCAATTCATGTCTAACCACACCTACAAGAACAAATGAACGGATAAACGTTAAAACCGCAACTACCAAACCTAACATCAGAGGGGAAGTTCAACCAGCAATGCAGACCTCTCTGGCTGGTATTGTTTCATACAACATACCAAGGAAACAAACAACCCTAATGGGTCAGGAAGAACTAGTCTTAATCGCGTCGATAGTACGCTTCTGTTCCCTACTAATCAGGATATTTCGTGGCAGGATGTTGTTTATCCGGCGGCGAAGACAAAATCAATCAATTCATCACACTTTGGGTTCAAAGATTAACGCTCATAAGTAACCCTTGCCTTCATTGATAATTATTTGTGGTTCCATACACTACAGGAACTACACTTTACTTGATATGATTCGATAATTTAGATTATTATTAAATTAAATCGTATAGGTAACTATGGTGCAAAGATAATTATTACAATATTCTCTTTTTATATTGTGTCGTGTATGATTCGTGAAATGAATTGATAAAGATGGTTTGGTTTATCGAGATTCGATAGCAACGTAAGTTTTAATTCTAACAATTTCAACAAGATTCTTGTTTGTTAATAAAAAAAAATTGTTAAGATGGTTGCTACAATTTTCTTACTGTAACATCATAGTACGACTTCAGTTAAGTAATAGTTACTTACTTAGCTTCTTTTTGACTAGTGATACTGAAAACATAATGAGCCTCGTTGCAAAATATTTTTTCTTGTAAAATTGTTAGATGTAGATCTTTGATATACGGACAAAGGATATTCTTTGCATACATTCACAAAGTGGGTAATATGCGGAATACAGAGAATACGCTTGTTATCCCACGAGACGCGTCGAAAGAGCTATTGAAACGAGGAAGAAGACATACACATAGTATATTCACATACGACGTTCTTAGATCACTTCCCTTTATTTTATGCACCATTAGACTTATATTATAACATTCGAACACATTTTGAATTGCCTACTCATATGCCTCTTTCTTATAAACGATGATAAAACGTCTCTTAACTAAACACCAGTTATAGGCTCCCCCACACCGGTGCGTTATTGCCATAATGCGTCCCGGTTCCTTGCAAACCACTGCCTTTTTATCGTCCGGAAATTCTAGAATCGCAGTGTGCAAGAAATCGGGACGCACTATCGCTATAACGCTACTGTGTACGCCTTAAGTCTATTGACATGCAAACGGCATGTATAATGTCATTAACGGTTTGTTCAACATAGTCATTATAATAAGTAAGGGCGTAGTATACAACACTTTTCGCTGGCATGGATTTGTATTCTTAATTCTTATCATAAAAATGGTTCGCCCAGTTTAGATAAATCCCCTGAGTAAGAGCGTCATCAAACATGCTAGAAGTAGAACGCTCAAACCCTAAAATCAATCTGTAGATCCCACAAATATTTGTTTTCTAATCGCGAATCGAAACCGTAACCCACTGCTCCAAAGGCCTTTGCCATTTTGCAAATCTATTCGTCACTTTAAACTAAAATCTTTTCCCCACCACTGCCTTTATTAATAACACACCCACGACCAACAACCGCCAAACTAAACCCAAATTTAATTATATTACTACAGGAGTAATTAATATGATAACCGCGTAGTTTCTGTTTAATGGGAAAATTTAAACCAATAACTCTAGCTCTGGGTGATTGAAGTTCTTTGTGCAAGATTCCTTCTTGAAACTTTTACATATTTTTATTTTTAAAAAAGGTTTTTATCACCATGTATGTCTTAGGTACGTTTAAATATATTTTTTATAAATGCAAATCAGCCCTGCAAATTGTATATAGAAGTTGGGAGTACTAAGACGCGTAGCCTTGATTTGGTAAATGTATAATGTAGTTAACTTACACTCTGGTAAAGAACTATGCTACATTTACCCCGGAAAAGTCAAAAGAAAAGCATTCACGCAGGTAAAACGTTAAAATCCAGTTTGTTAACTCCAAAACCGATACCAAAAATAATAATATTGGAAGTGAGTTAAAAGCCAGAATGAAACTCAAACATCAAGTGGTGGAGCTACAGAGCTTCCTAAAAACCGCAAAAACTCGTCCATTCACGAAAGTCATATTTCAACCCTACAACTGGTGCGCTCGTAGATATAAAGTTGGCGCTCCAGTTATAGGCATGCGAGGGTTACACGCGCCACGAATCGTTCAAAAGTAGTGTAAAAATTGTTAAAATGGGAGCAATTTTCGTATCTCTGGCCGCAATCCAAGCGGTCAGCACCACTCGACTGTCAACTACAAAACTGTATTATTCCATTTTTGCTAAAACTTTTTAAGTGACGTTAAATAAAAATGCATGGTATGGGGCAAAATAAAATATAATATTCAATTATTTTAAAAATAAAACAACAGCAAACCCTCGCAAAAGAGACAACGAATATTAATAATATAAGACTGACTCCAAAAATAGAGGTTATGTATTTAATAGATACATACGTTACGTTCCACTACGATAAGAACCTTATTCCTTCTGTAGTTACGTTCTGAAGACGAGACTATGTTATCTTATGTGTTTTAACAAGCCATATTTAAAAGTAATAATGCGCCTCTGTCTTATGCAAAAAGTCTGAACCATTGAGTCAAACTTCAAAATTAATTCGTCAAAAGAGCAGTTTATGCCCAAAGTTTGGTTCGAAAACTCATTAAGAGAACAATTTAGCCTGCTTTCTCGTCAGGCATCTGCATATATTTAACTTCGTCTAGATAGACATATTATGCGAGTTTAATATGCTTGAAATACGCATAATAAAACTTACTAACTAGCTTTATAATATAGATATATTTATACGATTTTGACCTTCTCTTTAAAAATAAAATAATCGCATAGAGGCCACAAAATGCACCACCTTATCTAGAAATACAACTAGCTATAAATAGTTTCGATGCACAAATTGCTTTCCTGTATCAAACTTGAAAATTTATATGAATCAAGTTTTCTAGACAACTTGGCAGCCGCATATATTATTATGCGACTAGACAAAGACCCTAACAAGTAGGTAGATAAAATTCATTATTCCACATCCTTTAAACTGCGTATATATTATTCGACAGACAAATTCTCAAAGCGTTAATCGTTCGCTCCTTGCGCCAGTTACAATTACAAAGCAGTGTGTGGTTGAGTACGACAAGGGTGCAAGTAATATCTTCGAAGCGAATAATAAATGAACCGCGGGCATGTTTAATGGGAATACCTACATACCGTTGCAGCTTCTGACATCTGAATAAGATCTGTAAAATTTAGTTGTAGAATCTTCTTCTTGTATGGACGTATCTCTCATATGGTTAATGAACAACCTGGTGTCAGAGTTTAAACCGCCTGTAGATCTCTGACATGGCTTCACACACCGTTGAAAAATCTCTTAGGTGTGCCGGTTTCCTCACGATGTTTCCTTCACCGTTTTTAGCAACTGATAACTTATAATACGCACATGAATTCGAAAAGACATTGGTGCGTGCGGGGGTTTGAACTTGCGACCTTTGACTTGGCAGTTCTACGGTCATACCACTCAGCTATCAGTGCTTAGTTGTAGAGTAGTAGTTGTAGGGTATTAAGAGGTCCCATCAGCTGCAAGTAATAGGTGACTCAAAATGACTAGTTCATGGGTTATAGTATTTTTTTAATTACAACAAGACAAATAATATAATTCCTGATTTGAACCGAGTAATTCTTTGAAAGTTTTTCTTTATCATAATATTTTTATACAACGAAATAAATTACCTATCCAATCCACCTTCAACTGTTTTTATATCGAACGCAAAATAGACGAAATAGAAGCATTTTCGTGTTTATTTGTTTTTCCTTTGTGCTACGTTCGCCCTTGTACCTAAGTCCCAATCTCCCAATAGAAACTGTTGATATTAATTCTACAACATCTTATCGCAACTTTTATTTTGTTCAATCCACTGGCTCTAAACTGAGTCTCAAACGGTCTTGTTCTATTTCACTTGGCTTTACTTTTAAACCCAGATAATGGTAGGTCTCGGTGAAGATTTGAATAATTATCTACCAACCTTCAATCATAAAGTATTATCAGGGATTGTGAATCATTTATCATAAGTTATTGTTGTACTGACAGACTCTATTCTGGAATGAAAGATGTATTTCATATCAAATCGAAAGGACGTAACAATAACGAAGAGTCATTAATAAGTATTCGTATATTTTTGATTAAGAAATATCATTGTTATAAGGTTAATTATTGAATTACTATTTGGTCATAGTTTCACTTAAGGCAGGTGTATCGGGTATGCAAAACGAAGACTTTAATGTAAACGTTTAAACGAAGGACTCTTTATCAGAAAATGGTTGAAGCTTTGCGAGGCGCTAGAGGTGCCTCAACATCGCCCACAGCCAACAAACTCCACTATTATATATACGGACAAAGGATATTCTTTGCATACATTCACAAAGTGGGTAATATGCGGAATACAGAGAATACGCTTGTTATCCCACGAGACGCGTCGAAAGAGCTATTGAAACGAGGAAGAAGACATACACATAGTATATTCACATACGACGTTCTTAGATCACTTCCCTTTATTTTATGCACCATTAGACTTATATTATAACATTCGAACACATTTTGAATTGCCTACTCATATGCCTCTTTCTTATAAACGATGATAAAACGTCTCTTAACTAAACACCAGTTATAGGCTCCCCCACACCGGTGCGTTATTGCCATAATGCGTCCCGGTTCCTTGCAAACCACTGCCTTTTTATCGTCCGGAAATTCTAGAATCGCAGTGTGCAAGAAATCGGGACGCACTATCGCTATAACGCTACTGTGTACGCCTTAAGTCTATTGACATGCAAACGGCATGTATAATGTCATTAACGGTTTGTTCAACATAGTCATTATAATAAGTAAGGGCGTAGTATACAACACTTTTCGCTGGCATGGATTTGTATTCTTAATTCTTATCATAAAAATGGTTCGCCCAGTTTAGATAAATCCCCTGAGTAAGAGCGTCATCAAACATGCTAGAAGTAGAACGCTCAAACCCTAAAGTCAATCTGTAGATCCCACAAATATTTGTTTTCTAATCGCGAATCGAAACCGTAACCCACTGCTCCAAAGGCCTTTGCCATTTTGCAAATCTATTCGTCACTTTAAACTAAAATCTTTTCCCCACCACTGCCTTTATTAATAACACACCCACGACCAACAACCGCCAAACTAAACCCAAATTTAATTATATTACTACAGGAGTAATTAATATGATAACCGCGTAGTTTCTGTTTAATGGGAAAATTTAAACCAATAACTCTAGCTCTGGGTGATTGAAGTTCTTTGTGCAAGATTCCTTCTTGAAACTTTTACATATTTTTATTTTTTTAAAAGGTTTTTATCACCATGTATGTCTTAGGTACGTTTAAATATATTTTTTATAAATGCAAATCAGCCCTGCAAATTGTATATAGAAGTTGGGAGTACTAAGACGCGTAGCCTTGATTTGGTAAATGTATAATGTAGTTAACTTACACTCTGGTAAAGAACTATGCTACATTTACCCCGGAAAAGTCAAAAGAAAAGCATTCACGCAGGTAAAACGTTAAAATCCAGTTTGTTAACTCCAAAACCGATACCAAAAATAATAATGGAAGTGAGTTAAAAGCCAGAATGAAACTCAAACATCAAGTGGTGGAGCTACAGAGCTTCCTAAAAACCGCAAAAACTCGTCCATTCACGAAAGTCATATTTCAACCCTACAACTGGTGCGCTCGTAGATATAAAGTTGGCGCTCCAGTTATAGGCATGCGAGGGTTACACGCGCCACGAATCGTTCAAAAGTAGTGTAAAAATTGTAAAAATGGGAGCAATTTTCGTATCTCTGGCCGCAATCCAAGCGGTCAGCACCACTCGACTGTCAACTACAAAACTGTATTATTCCATTTTTGCTAAAACTTTTTAAGAGACGTTAAATAAAAATGCATCAGAAAAGAACTTGACACTGTCTTTTTATAGGTATGGGGCAAAATAAAATATAATATTCAATTATTTTAAAAATAAAACAACAGCAAACCCTCGCAAAAGAGACAACGAATATTAATAATATAAGACTGACTCCAAAAATAGAGGTTATGTATTTAATAGATACATATGTTACGTTCCACTACGATAAGAACCTTATTCCTTCTGTAGTTACGTTCTGAAGACGAGACTATGTTATCTTATGTGTTTTAACAAGCCATATTTAAAAGTAATAATGCGCCTCTGTCTTATGCAAAAAGTCTGAACCATTGAGTCAAACTTCAAAATTAATTCGTCAAAAGAGCAGTTTATGCCCAAAGTTTGGTTCGAAAACTCATTAAGAGAACAATTTAGCCTGCTTTCTCGTCAGGCATCTGCATGTATTTAACTTCGTCTAGATAGACATATTATGCGAGTTTAATATGCTTGAAATACGCATAATAAAACTTACTAACTAGCTTTATAATATAGATATATTTATACGATTTTGACCTTCTCTTTAAAAATAAAATAATCGCATAGAGGCCACAAAATGCACCACCTTATCTAGAAATACAACTAGCTATAAATAGTTTCGATGCACAAATTGCTTTCCTGTATCAAACTTGAAAATTTATATGAATCAAGTTTTCTAGACAACTTGGCAGCCGCATATATTATTATGCGACTAGACAAAGACCCTAACAAGTAGGTAGATAAAATTCATTATTCCACATCCTTTAAACTGCGTATATATTATTCGACAGACAAATTCTCAAAGCGTTAATCGTTCGCTCCTTGCGCCAGTTACAATTACAAAGCAGTGTGTGGTTGAGTACGACAAGGGTGCAAGTAATATCTTCGAAGCGGAATACCTACATACCGTTGCAGCTTCTGACATCTGAATAAGATCTGTAAAATTTAGTTGTAGAATCTTCTTCTTGTATGGACGTATCTCTCGTATGGTTAATGAACAACCTGGTGTCAGAGTTTAAACCGCCTGTAGATCTCTGACATGGCTTCACACACCGTTGAAAAATCTCTTAGGTGTGCCGGTTTCCTCACGATGTTTCCTTCACCGTTTTTAGCAACTGATAACTTATAATACGCACATGAATTCGAAAAGACATTGGTGCGTGCGGGGGTTTGAACTTGCGACCTTTGACTTGGCAGTTCTACGGTCATACCACTCAGCTATCAGTGCTTAGTTGTAGAGTAGTAGTTGTAGGGTATTAAGAGGTCCCATCAGCTGCAAGTAATAGGTGACTCAAAATGACTAGTTCATGGGTTATAGTATTTTTTTAATTACAACAAGACAAATAATATAATTCCTGATTTGAACCGAGTAATTCTTTGAAAGTTTTTCTTTATCATAATATTTTTATACAACGAAATAAATTACCTATCCAATCCACCTTCAACTGTTTTTATATCGAACGCAAAATAGACGAAATAGAAGCATTTTCGTGTTTATTTGTTTTTCCTTTGTGCTACGTTCGCCCTTGTACCTAAGTCCCAATCTCCCAATAGAAACTGTTGATATTAATTCTACAACATCTTATCGCAACTTTTATTTTGTTCAATCCACTGGCTCTAAACTGAGTCTCAAACGGTCTTGTTCTATTTCACTTGGCTTTACTTTTAAACCCAGATAATGGTAGGTCTCGGTGAAGATTTGAATAATTATCTACCAACCTTCAATCATAAAGTATTATCAGGGATTGTGAATCATTTATCATAAGTTATTGTTGTACTGACAGACTCTATTCTGGAATGAAAGATGTATTTCATATCAAATCGAAAGGACGTAACAATAACGAAGAGTCATTAATAAGTATTCGTATATTTTTGATTAAGAAATATCATTGTTATAAGGTTAATTATTGAATTACTATTTGGTCATAGTTTCACTTAAGGCAGGTGTATCGGGTATGCAAAACGAAGACTTTAATGTAAACGTTTAAACGAAGGACTCTTTATCAGAAAATGGTTGAAGCTTTGCGAGGCGCTAGAGGTGCCTCAACATCGCCCACAGCCAACAAACTCCACTATTAATACTTTTTTCTTTATTTCCGCACCGCCCGTTCCAGTCCTTCCTTCCAACTAAACTTTTAATTATTCCTTGAAATTAACTGCACTTTTTACAAGACTTTCTTTAGTAGTTGGATAATATTATTTTTATTTAATTAGTTGTGCTTTAATACCAATAATAAAGCAATATTAAGTTAACTTTTCAGAAATACCGAGGTATAAGCGATAAATTTCCAAATAGCGTCTAGACCTATAAAATAGGACTTATCATTAGTTTCAACTACATTTGTTGATGTGACCTACAGCTAATTTAAAACAGACGTTAAATAAAAAGCTAAGTAGGATCGTTAAAGGTTTTCACGACAGAGAATAAAAACATATTCCGGGAATGGGCGATCCGAACGATATATTATTTCTTTAGCATCGACGCCAGAGGTTGTTGACTAATGTCCTCGCTCGGTGACCTTATATTTAGGCGGGACCTTTGTCTTTAATATGTCGCAATTTATCTTACAATATGGAAGGGCCTGTCTACAGTAAAATTTAATTATTATATTGAACTTTTAGCCATCTGTGACATAAGAGATAAATGGCAATATTTGATATACTCGTACCTACCGATATATTTTTACATTTATGTATTCAAGTTACTATGAACGATGTGGTTAACCCGGTCTTGTGGTTGCCTCTGCTGAGCGCTCGGTAAGGTAGTGTGGTTTTAGGTACTGTTAAAACATGTTTAGTATGCGAAATAGTGATTTTAAGTGGAAATTCGCTCACCCCTATTTTCTGCATCTTGCCCATGCAAAATATTAACATGCTATCGCACAACTAGGCTTTACTTTTAAGTATGATTTCTAAAACACTCTCACCTTCTGAATCTTGTAATGAAACTATTTTATTTTTTAATCATATCGATGTGTATTTGATATTTTTACCTGCCCCGTTCTTACACAGAATTGATGATCTCGAGCAGACTGCATGATCAGAATTGTCAAATAAAACTTAAATCTACAAAGGAAAACGTCAACACATAAAAATCTTAAATGTCCATCGCTCTTCATTTATACTTGAGGCATGTCAAAAGGGTAAGTAATCCATCAATGAGTATAAGTGACGCCCACGCAGGCCATTGTCTACAAAAGCCATTATAGAGATAGAAGTGCCCGCGTCAAGTGACACTCTCCTCCTTTAGATGTTCTGTTTTTTTACCTACATGCCTAGTTACTTTTGTACATGAAACAATTTTTTATCTTTATTATATCATTGCGGTCAGCAAAGAATATATCACTTATAAACTCATCACATTGGTACAAAAATCAAACACATTTGGTAAAATGATTGTACTAAATGTGTCGAGGTCAGGTGAAGATATAGGTATATCCTCAAGGGAAAATTAGTAAGCGATGGATAAAATCAAAATATAAGAATAATTTCCATTAAATCGTACTAAAAGCTTACGTGTTTCATGGAAACTATTGAATTTCGTCCTAATTCCTTATCTTCTTACGTGAGCATAAGTAGTGCAAACACGTTATGCATGTAACAAGACATTGGTTTTTGTTATAAAAACATGATTAAATGGATGTGGTAAATAACTTAATGAAAATGTCAAGCAAATTTAATTTTAGGAGGTCCTGAACCTAGGGCACCCACACATATAAACGAACACAAATTTACTTGCGCACGCCTTAATTTTATAAACTTTATTTTATTTGTTAGCAGTTAAATGGCATCACACTCACCTGCAAGGTGGCTTAAACTCTATGTATGACCACAGTATTTTCTTAGAGCGGAGACCCAACTCGCCACGTCACCAAATATGTCTTCGATATTTATTTCGTTAGTTCACTCAGTATGTAACATAACTAACATACTTCTATTAGTCCTAGATTGCGGAATAACCCGCATTGAATAAAGAAGAAATAGACATGAATTATTGAACAGGTCCGATTAGATAAATCAGTACTGTCTAGACTAAATATTGTTGTTATTATATTAAATGTACATTGATTACATTGCAGATTTTATTAATTGACTACGGTGTCCTCTATTGCTACAATTTTGGGTTTCTTAAATTAATTCCACAATTATTCAGTTTTGATGTAGACGACATAAGAGCAGCTGCTGGTATTAAGCATCAGTTATAGACCTTTATATATACCAGCTGGGCTATAAGTAGATACTTATATAAGATAGCAGATTTATAAATGTTCTAATTCACAGAAAACATTCTCATAATTGAAGCCGCTCCACGCTTGCACAAGTTTCCGTTGATAGCCTTTTATTTAAAAAAAAACTTATTTCCTCAAGTGTTAACTTAAAAAGGGTACAAAATTGTGACAGACTCTTCTTAATCTCCCGTAATACCCGAGATTATTCCAGCGGAACGATTTGACAGTTGAGTTCGGCAGTTCAACTCAACTTAGGTACAAACTTTACATTACAAACTTTTAATTGATATAAATCAAAGTCGATATTTTCTTTCATAAATATTTTGAATAAACAATAATACACTCGTTTGCTCTGCTTTACTTGATAGATCATAAGGGAAAATATATTTTAAATGGTAACAATAAATGTTATATATATATTTAATTTAACTGCTTTTAGTCCAGCTGTGTGTTAGAAAGTGAACTTTATTAAACAAAACCAAGAAAATACTTCAGCTATAAAAGAAGCTTTCTACCTTTAATTTCATATCTGTGAAACTAGCATTCATTTTTCTAAATCCTATATTTTTCGATACTTATGAATATAAACTATGCTCCTGTACCTAATACATTCACGCTTCGTAAAATTCGTAAACAAAGCTTGTAGGTAAAATCAAAATAGTTTCAAGCATTTTTACGCTTATGACCTTTTGTGTAATCTTCTTTAAGAACAACGGCTCGCAGGATGAAATGTAAGCAACACAAAGTAAAATGTAAATAAGAAAAGAGCAAAACAAAATGGAACCGCCACCTCTATTACGGCACCATATTTTACTCGCTTGTAAATTGGAATAAGCATATTGCAACGACGGCTCGTGACTTCTGCATTTCAAATAATTATATTTATAATGACGTACTACAGAATCATTAGCAGTAATGTGAGTGTTATTACCTATTTGCGTGCTGTAAAGAGTAAACAAATTCACATAGCACAAGTGCTTTATGATACGGAAATGAGAATGCCCCCAGTCGCCTTCACCCCCTGCGACCGGGAAACCGTTTGAGTGCTAGGAAATTGAGTTGAGTCGAGTTACGTACGGCACCCAAGCGAAATGCAAATGTGTATGCGTGTAATGAACGCTTACGTATTCATACTTACGAGTTGTCACGTCTACTTGAGCACCCAGCTTTCCGTCCTGACACGTCGTTCCGTCTTGTATTACAGATAGAACAGTAAATGGCTCTTCATAAATGTGTATTATACGAAAACAGCTTAAAGATTCATTGTGACGTTCACCTACAATCCTATTCAAAGGTACAGAAAACTAGACCCTAAAACCAGCCACGGTAAAAACATAAACTTATCAGCTTCTTTTAATATTAAACAATATTCTTACAATGCTAAAACAAGTTGATACGTTTATTTATTTCAAAGATGTATTTACTTACAAGCACCTACCTAACACAAAGCTTTCTGTAAAACCGACTATTTTTTTCGTTCATTTTTTTCTTATGTTCGCTGAACATTATTTTAACAAAGGATATACCTACCGATTTTAATCTTCTAAAAGTTTCAAAACTAGCTTTGTAGATTATAAACACGAACGGACACAAAAAGATTACTTCCAAGTAATGGTAATTTTCAGAACCAATTTTGCTTTAAAAGTTTAGAACAATTTGTTAAGTATTTGTCTAAATCGTTTTTCATTTAACTTATTCCTTTGAAATATTGTCTTCTTTCTTGGTCAAAGAGTTCTGTAGCCTATATAGGCCTCTTAGATGAAAATCTTAAATAAGTATTGTTCAATATTAGTGCTGACTTGTATATAATTACACAAATTAACAGAGAGAGAAACGAGAAACGTACTTGCTGGTTTTAGCTATCTAAGCAACCTACTCTTTCTTACAGATAGAGTTAGTTGAAATGTAAGTAACGAGAAGTAAGTAAATGTAAACTACTGAGCAAATCCATAAGCAGACTTACATTGACCTACAATTATTTTAACTAGCTTTTGATGGCTTGAATATAAAGATTCAAGGTGAAAGCAACGACGATCGATCAGTATACAATTTTTCATATAAGTAGTAAGATTTTTCTTAAGAATTAACGTTACAGACATATGTTACGGAACACCCGCTTGAAACATTTGTAATCCTTCTGTATTTTAGGTCAGGCCATTAATCTAATCTACGTAATTTAACTAGTTAATGATACTTAAAATGATTTTAGGCAGGAAGCTTTGTTCGTTTTTACAATTCAGAAGCTCGGCAATAGGTACCTTTCACTGATTTTATGTTGAAGAAGCAGATGTGAAAAGAAGAAGAATAAAAAGACTCATAAAACTTAGTTCTTCTTTAGTGGTGGTAGCTGGCTCCAGGACTGAGAGACAGATTGACTACAGAGTACCATTTGGGGATGTTTCGGAGTTTTATAATGCAATCGTGTGCTTTCATAAGTTTATAAAAGTAAAAATGATTCTCATGTAAGTGAAATGTAAATTTCTTTATGTGAAAAATAAATTCTTTAGCCACAATTAGTATATGTGTTAGGTACCTATATTATACAATTTAAATGTGGACCCAATATTTGGAGATTCCTATTGCTCGGGACTTGTGATGTGTGGAGAAATTAACACTTCTTCTCTGCTAACCCTTCAGGCAGCCGTCATTATGTAGGTATATGTCATAATAAACATAATTTACTATCACATAAATTTAGGTCATTCCGCAAATTATCGGCCTACTTACAATAAACTACGGCTCATCTTCTAATATTACTACCTTTACTACCGGATAACTGAGTGTCCAGACTCTGATATTATACGACGTCGTAATATCTAGGTAAACTTCTATTGGGTTTTTATTACGGTAGGAAGCTAGTTACGACATTAATGTTTTACCTTTGTATTATAAAACAAACCTAAGCTAGCTTTTTGCAGATATATTACTTACGATTTTCATGCCTATCCCTACATGGGACATATGGGATCTACAGAGTGTAAGTTTAGAGCCTACCCAAGTGTCATACTTTGGCAAATTAGACGCCCCCTGACCAATCAGCCGTACTACGTATCTATCTTACTCACTAATATCTGCACATAACAGTATAGCCCGAGTCGTCGTTAAAAACAAATACATGATATATGGAAATATAAGTTCGACATCAAATACGATAGAAATAACTCTCCATTATATAACTAAAACAATCCATTACAACGTTTGGCCATCATTGTTTTGTTTTATACAACTATTGTCGTAAATATCGATAAATGCGATTCAAATCAGGAATAGGAGGACTAGCCTTAGGGGGGTATTGAGAGTAAGAATAAATACATTGGACCATACATTATTCAACAGGTAAGGGTTTATTGGTTGGTGTACATCGGAGATAGATTTCGATAGCTCTTGTGGTCCTACTGAGGACTGGCTGCATGCCAACGAAGACACGACGCGATTGCCATGCAGATGGTTCGCTCTTAGACATCTCTGAGATATACCTGCTTGATGAAATTTAAAATTACTTTCAGATAAGATAACAGAAAACCATAATAATCAATCAATATTATCAAATAACTTGTATTGAAACTATTTTATTAAAATCGTTTAGACATACACATGTAAAAGTGAAAGTAATAAAATTGGTGTGTAAAAGACACTGCAATGAGAGTTTAATCTAGTAATAAAGGAAGTCTAAAAGACATTCTTTATTTCTAGATACCTAAAAGAAGTTCTAAATAGCTTTAGAATTTCAGCGTTCAAAAGAATGAGAACACGTGAGCTTAATTGAACTAATACATTTTCCTTGGAACGTCTTTTCAGCTTTACATTTAGTAGCAATTTATATTATTAAACATCGCTTGTATGGTTCAAATACATTTAAACGTGGATGGCAACCTAAATTTACATACAAATAGTACTTGAGGTGGGTAGTACGTTCTCGTAATATTATCGACAAAAACACAAAGCGTCAATGTTCAATATAATCTGCAGATTACATTGATTCCCAGTTCTCTGGTAATAGGAAACCTTTCCAATATTGTTACATACAGTTCTTATATCCACTTATTGTTACTGCTATCTCTTTTATCGGAGCCATATTTTTATACGAATACAATCTTCTTGAGATAACATTCAACATCGGCTTTAAGTCCGTAGAGGTACCAAACTAAACAAAAGTAAACAGATAATTCACCTCGTTAAAATACGAGACAAAACTACTAAGTTTATAGACTCGGCTGCTTGTTACCAAAACTTCAGTTTACATAACATTAACGGAATATCTAGGGAGCGATAATAACAAATTGAAGTCGTTATATTAATAGTAATATTCAAAATAGTATATTTTGCTATAGCGCAAACTTGTTCCATTGTACACGGGCGTCATTTCAAAGACTGTGCCAGGCAGTCGGCAGGCCAGTTTTGCATCAGGTTTCTGCAGGAGTTAGAAGTTTCCCGATAGTTATGAAGCTGTTAAGAAACGCTCTAAGCCTCAACCAGCCGGCGCGCTGCTCCCTCCTCTGGTAGATCAAGTTAGCAAACCCACACAACTTAGTTAGCGAACACTTTGTAGCATGACAATTGAAAAACTGAGCTGGCGGTTCCGTGAATACATCAATAGGTACGTTAATACAATAAATCAATTATTAAAAGATGTTACGTAATATATGTAAACACATATATTACGTAACATCTTTTAATAATTGATTTCGTTGTTTAGGTGAAATTTCATGTATTTATTAAACTGTCAGTAGGAAATAAGGAAAGCTACAAAACGTATGACGGACTGTTAACTTTTTTTAAGACTTTTGGCCTAACCGTTTGAAAGAAGTAGGCTTTAGCAAATACACGTTTTACGAACGGGATCGCCTTAAACTTATTTAGAGAAGGAAGCTTTTTAGGTTTCAACAAACATATTTTCTTGTTTTCAATTTGTATTCCTTAAAGGGATCTCTGAAAACTCCGCGCGGTGCCATTACCACTTTTCCAACTTGCACAGGACCGAGTTTACACAAGTCTATAAAATTTTATGCCACAATAATATCTGGGTTAGGTATTGAAAGCAAGTAAGTGCCGGACTCGCGAATGTGAAAACGACCACTGGCGACTGCTGCTCTTAAACTATTTGCTTTAGACTAGCGCCTCATGTTTAAATCTTACATTTTATATAGAGATTCACAAAATTATTTTCTAATATATTAAATACCACCTACTACAATAGTTGTTGACAGCGATACCATCTTATAGAATCAAGCTTTTGATGTAGTGCCATATTTCTAAATACATATTAGATCCGTATAACATCGAGCATATAATATGAAGTCTTAAGAGTAACTTAGAAATTAAGTACTACATTTAGGCCATACCATAACACACTTAATGCTAGTTCACTGTTAAGCTAGTTAACTGGTTAAAAAGGAGTATTTTAAAGATTGGTGATAAAGCACACACGCAGTACCCTCGAGGTTTAAGTTATTTAAGCAAATAAATCCCAATTGTTAATGTAACAAACGACTTGTATTTATCTTTGTTAAGCAAAGAACGGAATGTTCCTTGATCCATATGTAACATACGACAAGCACGGAAGACGGTATAAATTCCTTTATATAAATTGAATTAAGATATTTGCAAAGTAAAGAGAAATCAAGATTTATTAGATCTAACTCGTAGAACGATCCCAGTATAAAACTGGGACTTAATACTTCCTGTTTGTAGAAGATAAAATTTTCAAAAGTTGTATCATTCGTTTGTTTAATATGTTTGTTATTCCATGTTTTCCTGTGTTTGATCCTATCAAGACTATCAACGAAGCAGTAAATTTCAATATCGATCCACATTTGTTCTGCTTTTAAACTAGGTACCAAGTATTGTTAATGAAGAAGAAAACATTTTATGAGTGAGGTTTAATACCTCACTCATAAAATCAATCCAGAAAATTGTGGAAATAAAAAGTGAAATAGGAGATCCCACAATTCAATTGCATGTCTTCGTGAGGTCGACGGCTAAGTTCCAGTCCAGTCGATGGCAGACCAGTACTAAGGTTCGATTTAAGTACCAAAGTACGCTTTATATTATTTGATATACTGGCCTTAACAATAATAGCCAAGAAATTTAATCTAAATTTACTTAGAAATTGTTAATTAGGCCTCCATCGCCCAAAATAACTTAGTAACTAAACGTGAGTGTGTAACAATACATCAGGCTACACAGATTTAGAAACTTCAAGACACTAACGAATTTAATTGGCTAAGCTTTAAATTCAATAAAAGTTTGGAAACTACTCTTGTTTGGGTCGGATGTAACTCGCGTTGCGTCGCACGTCGGGGTGTGAACAATTAGAGAAGTTTCGTGTGGTCGCCTTTTATTTCCACGCAAACAGTCAAGCGGCGTTTTCGAAGAAGGACTTTGCTAACCGTTATAATTAAGTACTTGACAAAAGCATCAAACCCACTTCAAGCTTTTCTCCTAAAAATGGTAATTGGTTTCAGTGTTCGACTACTTATAATATTTCGTCTGTGTTTTTTGTATGATAACCGTTTTCAAATGTTATCTGAAGGTATTAATTATAAAGGTTTGCGGAATAGATTGGTACTTATTTATTTTTATACTCATCACTAATTTTTTTGTAAATTATATAATAGGCCAACTTGTTGGTGCTTTTGGCTGAATATGCAGCGACTAAAGCCGACTAGAAATATGGCCGGATTGTCAGCTTCACCGACTAGTCGACATTTAGTCAGTGCATCTCTACTTTTAGCTACTACTAGCTAGAATGCTAGTAAAAGTTCGAAATCAATGATGATCGCAAAACATTTCGGAGTTTTACCGATATGTGTTGGTAAGGTAAATCTTAGTATTGACCTAAGTTCGTGCTTTAACAGTAAAATCAGGTATACATAATTATATTTATACCTGAGCTATATTTAATTTGGACTTGTTTTAAAACTTTTAATATAATTTCGTAAAACGAATTGAAGTTACAAACCCCTGTTTATCTTCGCCATCATTTTAATATTTTTGTAGGTACTAACCCTAAGGGGTTGTTGTTTTAGCTCAAAAAACTTTATGCACATAATACCTAGTTGTTAAAAATCTTCTCTTCGCGCAAGATCCCATTCAATTAATTTTAATGGTGGATCTCTACATTCGTTAGTTACAAGTTTTGACAAAAACTGTGAAATATCTACTGCTGAAATCATTACGGAGTGAATTTCAGATCTCGTTAAATAGAAAGGTTGTATTTAAGAACTTTTGATACCTTTTTTAAGCTACATATTTTAGGAAACTTTTTGAATTAAACAAAGTTTAAATAAAAAAGAAACAATATTAATAAGAGTTAACGTTATGCCTATAGCTTTCGGAAATACAAGGACAAGCTGTTTTTCAACAATACCCAATATGCATAAGTATGCATGCATGCATTTTCCTAATAACTCTAAAAAATACTGATAATCTGATTTGACATTTTCGTTTTATGTAGGTACATGGAACATCCAAGGCGTTGAAAAGCAAGTGCAAGAATCGGTTAAAATTTAACCTAAAATTCTGTCCTCAATACTCAAACTAGATACAAGGAACTACAGTTAGTCAGTTAATTTTGAAACTTCACAGTGATAATAACCAATAGTGACACTTGACAGTGTGACGGTATACTGGAGCACGGCCAACTAGTCTGACCATGGCGTATTCAGTTCACCTCATTCGCAGAGCACACTGCGAGACATCTAACGCAAACACATAGAAACTCCATAAGAATTAGTAGCAATATCTTTTGTGTCAACTGGCAAGGAGTTATCATGCGTGAGTTCTCCGAAAAGGAAGACCACAATTTTACCTGAGATGGTTTTAGGTTTCATATATTTATTATTGGACCCGGCAGACGTAGTCCTGCCCGGAAAAGCAGCGCCACCTACCGGGTCTAATTGTATTTTCGAACCATCCAGGAACCCATTGATGTATGCACACAAAATTTCAGCCAAATTGGTCCAGCCGTTTAGGAGTTAGATGACAAACACACGTACAGTAAAATATATAATTATATTAAGATTACCTGATTACGATGTAAAGTTCAGTATTTGAGCATTAAATATCAGAATCAATTCACGAGGCTGCAATTATATAAAACAAGAAAAACAGACTGTACGTCAAACTAAAGCCTACATTGCTTAAAGATCGCCCGTTTTGAGTTTCATAAAATTCATGTATGAATGGGAACCCTGGAAGACTTCAAGTTCTCTCAATTGTTTCACAACACCGGTAGGCTAAAAATTCTACGTTTCAATGCATTCGCATTAAATTACATGAAATTGAAAAGCAGCACCTAGTGTTTTGAATACATCTAATCGTAGTCACCTGTTAACCTGTATGTAGGACATTGCACTATTATACTAGTTAGCGATATCTAATAATAGTCGCCAAATTCAGTTGGCAAAACAGCTGTGATAATGTGTGCATTAAAGTATTGCGCTCGTTTAGCGAAGTGCATCCCGCGGCGCTGACACGGTACGCAAACGGTGTCTGATACAGTCATACTAGAAACGCGGTCCCCGAATCCCATGTGATGTTTGCCATGTGTCGAGTAAACACCTACGAACGACCGACAAACTTGTAATGCGACAGCTGCGCGCGCTGAATCTCATTGTTCCAATTCGCTACTTTTATTCCGGAAAATCTCATCTCTATAATGCTGCAGCGACGGGGCGAGTATACCAACTTTACTTATATATTCTCAACTTCGGTATATTGACCAAAAGTCAAGTTTTACAACTAAATACTTTGGTCACATCTAAAGTTGTCGGTATCAAAACAAATTTCGCTTCAACGATACTGCTCTTGCAGGAATGTACGTGACGGTTGTAATAATTATATTAATTCTTGGATATGCTGGAGCTGTACTTCGGAAATTCGAAACTCTAAAGACGACAGTTAACATCGGTGAGTGAGTTTACGACTAAGATATAACTAATTGCGAATGTTGGGAAATACAGATTTAAATTGTGAGGTATTGTGCAGGGGCAATATTTCCTCCGAACACGGTGACGGAGGTAGCATTTTCTTCAGCCTTAGCCCGAGCTTCGATGGAAAGTGAACATTACCATTTCGTTATGAAGGCAGTTTATGCTCCATTTGGTGATAGTTTTGCAGCTTCGAAAGCTGGTAAGCGCCTCAGATAATAAACACATTCTCAGTTTCATATACAAAAGCGTAACTTGAATACAATTCTCTTGATTAACTTAGATACTGATTGTTACAAACACATTTAGTAAATGTACCCTCATATTGAACTAATATTATGTATGGTAACAGTATTAGTAGCAACAAACTAGACACAAATAATTCTATACAATGAACGCTAAACAAACAGCATCGGTTGATCAATTTTGCATACACTGAACACAATACGTTTACCATAATAGTTTAAACTGTAGTGATTATTAATATACAATCATAATAATATTGATGCAAATTGCTTTTGTATTGATTTCCTGACAAAATGTACTGTAAAGTAAGTTCTCAACTGTAAATTTTTGCAATGGTTAATCTCGTGCAAGAAACAACGTCATTTTTTTAAGACTGATAAATTTGGTTCTGGTTTGCGCAAGCTTTAAGCGATTTGTTAAACGTTATAATTATAATACACAGAAAATAAAACTACGGTCTTGAGGAGCGCTATCACAGCGCTAACAGGCTTATAAAAAGAAAACTGTACCCAGTCGGTAAATTTTGACAGATAAGCTGTGATATAGATGGTAACAACTATTTATCTTGATTCGTATCACCTTTGCATAAATTTCGAGTATTCGCAGCATGTGAGTTGCTATCCACTGGCGTGATCGCGGTATTCGGGCCCACTGACCCGGTCTCCGCATCAGCCGTCGAAGCTCATTGCCGAGCCGCCAAAGTACCACACATACAAGTACGTGTGTATATATACCATATTTGAATATAATAACGTTGGGGATAAGTTCAGAAGCAAGGAAGTACACATATTGTTTGGAAGTTTAATTTTACCTAATACCCAAAATATTAATGTAATTTAAAAAAAAAATGTATGTTTGACCTGTGGCTCTCACTGCAATTAGGTAGGTAGAGGAATATAATCCCACTGCTATTAGCGTATCTTCTTTGTAAATTGCAAATATTATGTCGATTTTGAAATAAAACTAATAACCCCTTAGTCACCAATACCATCTTAAACCACTGTGAAGCTTTATAGAAAATATCCAGTCTGGACGTCGCAACGATCTATACTAAAAGAGCTATACTAATTAAATGTAAAACACGATCTCATAACTTTATAAAACTGAGACCGCTCTACAGTTTCGCAACTTCATTAAACTAGTATACTCGACAGTGCTATTCAATCGAACTCATAAATAACGAGGGGTGTCTCAGAGCTGCGAATCGTATTTCCAATTTCGAGAGACATAAATGACGTGTAAAAGACAAGTTTAATAACCAGGCGGTGTGGCGGCCGCCGCCTGTCCGCGGGCTGGAGCAGCCTAGCCCTCCAGGCATCAACCTGTATCCTGAAGCAGTGGCTCTCTCGAAGGCCATTGCAATGTTTATACTTGACAGCGATTGGAGATCCTACACTTTGCTGTATGATGATGATCATGGTAAGTCTATTTTTTTGGTTGTGCTCGCTGTGTACAATCCTAAGCGTGTAATAAGATAATTGAGCTTGAAAATTCAAATGTAAAAAATAATTGAATGTTATTCCTCGATATAGTTAGATGATTATGTTCCTAGTAGTTAAATAAATATTAACCCTTTCCCAATGTATTGACCCACATATGGGGCATAGCTATTGTTAAACAATTGTGTCTGCTTAGCGCTCAGTCAAAGTGTTAACTTCACTATTAAAACATGCTTGTTAGAGTTGGAAGATATTTTTGTAACCTGCCTATCAGAAATTAAAAAAACTAGAACCGATTTTAGAAAAATCAAAGCTTGAATTTCAACTCATCACCCAGATCAAGTATTTATAATTACCAAATAACGCATCCGTTATTTGTAATATAAACTCGTACATAAATGTGATGGAATGCTGCGTATTTTCCAATTACAATCCGCGGGGTCCCAAGGGATCGACGCATGTTATAATAAGCCTTTGACAGACGCAATACTAAACCCTCCGATAAATAAATAAAAAATAAAGCTCATTCGCCCACATACTTTAACTTATTTATTATACTTTCATACTAATACTACTTGGACTTTGCTATCATTTACCATCTTGTACCTATGCAACAGGGCAAAGTGTTTTTGGGGTTTTCCAATAGGTAATTCTCAGTAGTAGCACGGAGTATGGATTTGTGCCCGGTTGACGGCAATAAGAGGGCCCCCTATTACATTGGGACCTATAACGTAACTGGCGAAATGTGGGTGTACTATACATATCAACCTACCACTGCAGGCGTGATTTTCTGTTTTAAAATGTTTGGCTTCTGTAGAGTTTATTACTTTTGCAGGCCTAATACGACTTCAAGAGGTATTAAAACACGCCGATCCAGAGGTTAAGTGGCTGGTACGTAGATTGATTCCCGGTGAAGACAATCGACCCCTATTAAAATCGCTGAAAGGTACTGGAGAGACAAGAGTCATTCTCGACTGCCCAGCTGACAGAGTATTAGACTATTTAAGACAAGCAAACGAGGTTAAATTTTTTGAGGACTATATGGTAAGTGTTTCTTTAAAAAATGTTATTGCAAAAAGTACAACTAGCTATTCTAATGTGTACCCTAAACATTTATTCACAAGATAGATATTTTTTCTTAGTACAGCGCCGGTGTTTCCTGTTTGTTAAACACTGTATTGGCCACCTTATTTGCTCCCGCAACGAATAATTATGTACAAGGCAAAATATTTCCTAATAAGATCAATAAAGCCTCAAAATGAATTACTCAAACAAGACGTGTTTTTCCTATCACCTAATAACCTAAATAGGTTACGTTCTGCAGCATTAGTATACCTATCGGAGAAAGTCCATTGATATTACATTTTCAGAGTTATGTTCTGATGTCACTGGATGCTCACACTTTAGATCTGGAAGAACTACGCTACGGGTTGTCAAATGTAACATGTTTAAGAATATTTGACCACTCAGATTCTAGAGCTAGGTATTATTTATCAGAATGGAAAGTAAGAGGCTCACCTGATGTTAAAATACCTCGACAAACACATGAAATCACGGTATGTGTTATTGAACAATCTTTTTTCTATTGTGTGCAGTGTGGCTGTCAATTTGTTAGATTACTTTAGTGTTTATGCAATGCTTAGGAGCTAGTGAATTATTATAATAATGTTAAACTTGTAGGTAGAAGCAGCACTCGCCAGTGATGCCGCACAGCTGATAACAGACGCCGTAGAACGAGCTCCTGAAGAGTTTAAATTAGAAGCTCAAGAAATTGGGTGTGATACCGAAGATCAATGGGAAGTCGGTGAAGACTTTACTAACCATTTGTTAACGGTAATCTGTTATTAAATAGTAATTGTAATTATTAATTACTTGTTTAATTAAATCAATCAAGTATGATCCTTAAATTTTTCAGAACCCTATTGTTGGCATTACAAATCAAATCACATTGGATAATGTAACAGGCGAGCGAACGAATTTTAATGTGGAAATAATGGAATTATCGAACAGTGGATTTAATAGCATTGCTAAGTGGCACCCAACGACCGGTTTCGAATATGTTAGATCTGCAGACGAAACTTCAAATCGCCTGGCTGAGAAATGGCAAAACAAAACATTCAAAGTAGTTTCTCGAATCGGCGCACCATATTTAGTGGAAGTGACACCTGAGGAAGGCGAAACACTATCAGGGAACGATCGATATGAAGGGTATTCGAAGGATTTAATTCACGAAATACTAAAAGAAATATTACATTTAAATTATGAAATAGAAATAGTGCCTGGAAATGGTTATGGGTCATATAACAAGGATACAAAAAAATGGGATGGTCTAGTGGGACATCTCTTAGAAAGGGTTCGTGACTGGCATTACAATACAATCGTGAGTTAAGTGCACTGTAAGTAATACGTACAACACTATAAAGGTATTTTTTATTTCAGAAAGCTGATTTGGCCATTTGTGATCTGACCATAACGTATGAACGACGATCTTCTGTAGATTTTACGACACCTTTTATGACGTTGGGCATAAGTATTCTATATTTAAAGCCCACTCCGCCAGAGCCAGAACTATTTTCATTTCTCAAACCTTTTTCAGTAGATGTATGGATATATATGGCAGCTGCTTATTTAATGGTGTCATTGTTACTTCATATTTTAGCAAGGTACTGCTGTAACACGAAGCACATTGAATTTAATTTTCAATTTCAAGTGAATTAAAGTCATTATAATGACTTTTATTTTAGACTGGCGCCAAATGATTGGGAAAATCCACATCCGTGTGACAAATCACCTGAGGAGTTAGAGAATATTTGGCACATTAAGAATTCATGCTGGCTTACTATGGGCTCAATTATGACACAAGGTTCTGATATTTTACCGAAGTAAGTTCAAATCGAGGACTAAATACACCTGCTGTTTATTATTTTTCAAAAAAAAATCTGGAACACTGATTTTGTAGCTAATTCGTTTTATTCGGCAATTTTAATGATTTTGCCTGAAATGTGAAAATTGAAATAAAATAAGTAATTTAACAGTAATATTTGATTCATTTTTTTTTGTCGTTGTTCGCAACATGTGGTGTTTAGTTTAGATGGCAAATATTTAAAATGTGATGTAAATTATCTAAAAAAACTTTAAAAGAAAAGCGGTCTGATAAAGACTAGTGCGCCTTTGTGTACTGTTTTTCTACATTGCAGTTCTAAAATGTATGAAGTTACTAAATATTTTTGCTTTTAAATCTTAATTTACTCCAGAGGTTATTCAACGCGCTGGGTTTGCGGCATGTGGTGGTTCTTTGCTCTGATCATGTGTTCATCGTACACTGCAAACCTGGCTGCCTTCCTTACCAATGCTGCAATGGATGATTCTATCAAGAGTGCCGAAGACCTCGCTATGCAAACAAAAATCAAATATGGAACCTTAAAGGGTGGATCTACATACTCATTCTTCAAAGTATGACAATTACTTTAATGTATGTTATGTACTATGAACTGTTTAATTTCGTTAATCGTTATTTTTATTGTTTCCAGCGTTCTAATGTATCGATATATCAAAGAATGTACGGTGCAATGGAATCGGCTCGGCCTTCAGTTTTTGTAAAGAACAATGATGAGGGGTTAGAAAGAGTATTAAAAGGCAAAAGAGATTACGCTTACTTCATGGAATCTACGGCCATTGAATATCAATTGGAGAGACACTGCGACCTAATGCAAGTCGGTGGCCTACTTGACTCCAAAGGCTATGGAATTGCTATGCCATTTGGTAATTATACATACTTACTTCATGCAATAGTTTGAGTTTTGTACTAAGTATCACTTCTTCTTCTTATTGTATGGTTGATGAACAACCTGGTGTCAGAGTTTAAACCGCCTGTAGGCCTCTGACATGGCTTTACATACCGTTGAAAAGTAAGTACAACTTTGAAGTAATTTAGGTATTGTTAGAATTAAGCTTAGAGTAAGAACGCGTTTCGACAAAATTCTAATGACGAGTACATTTTGTACCCACATAGATTCATCATACCGGACCGCAGTGGACAATGCATTATTAAAATTGGCTGAAAGTGGCAAGTTAGTGGAGATTAAAAACCGTTGGTGGAAAGCTCCCGAGGAAAAAGCGTGTGTTGTGAGTCAACTTGTTTTCAATTTGGATTCCTAAACAATGTAGAGACCGAAAACCAGTAGTAATTACCCCTTTTCTTTGTTATAACTATGTTTTCATGTATACCACACATCACAACTGCACAAATTTCGTGCGTAAATGAATGAATTGGCCAATAGGGTCTTAGATTTTTTATAAGATAAGATTCCGTTGAATTCTTTCAGGAAGAAGAAGTAAGTGAAGAAGGCGCTGCAGCTGAACTAGGTGTGGAGAATGTTGGTGGTGTCTTCGTGGTACTGGGTATAGGTTGTGGCATGGCCGCAGCAATGGGTATATTTGAATTCTTATGGAATGTTAGAGAAGTCGCTATTGAACAAAAGGTAGGATATACTTTAAAATGGCATTTGTGTTCATTACACTTTAGTAGCGAGTTTTAAATAGTTAAAAGTTCTAAACTGTACTTGAAAAATCAATATTTGCCTATAATATTTTTGTAAATGATGATCTATCGGTCCAAAGAAATGCGGAGGTAACAGGGATTGTGCTTCGACATACATATATCGATTCAGGACCACCTGGTAATATTATGACATTTTCAGATGACTCAATCGGAAGCTCTTTGGGCAGAAATGGCGTTCGCGCTAAGTTTCTGGGAGACTGAAAAGCCTGTGAAGCATTCGCGTCCATCCTCGACTACTTCAGCGACCCGGAGCGCTTCCAGAGCATCCTCTGTGCTGCGCTCTGCTGCCGATTTGTTTCATCTAGATGTGTTTAAATAATTGAATATATAAAATAAACGAATGTTGTGTTTAATGCCAAATCAAGTTCAATGCCTAAGATTCAAAGTGCGACCATTCACCATGTCATGTTATGTTTGTCGGTTTTAATAACTTGGGTGTTTTAATTACTCGTACAAAGATACATACCTACGATTATTATTAAAAATAAACAAGAAACTTTAGACATAAATATTATTCAATTATTATCTTACAATATTAACCTAATTTAATGTTAAATACTTAACTTTTTCTTAACCTTTCAGTAGATAGAATTAATAAAACTTTCTGACAGAATTATAATTAAATATTACGTAATTAGGTACGTTAACATCATTATTTGCAACATAATTTATTCCGACGTTAATAAATTTCATCAAAGTTGATGAAGGATGAGGCTGCCCGGAGCACGGAGACTGCTCGCGACTCGTCGCGCTCACGCATCGGCGACGGGCTGGCCGTGGAGGGCGGCGCCGAGCGAGGGGGTGCGGCTAGCTTGTGCAACTGGCGAGGGTTCAGTGATGCATGCCATTCACTCGCTAGGGCTTCGCCAAACGTCACCTACAACACCAGAGCCACGATATGAAGTCGCACTAGTTTGTGTCTTCTGTCGTCGTACCAGTTTTTAGCACTAAGCACTACTGTGATCTATTTTTTATAAATAACGTATTAAAACTTTTATTTAAAATAGATCTTTGTTTTTTAAACTATTTCTAACTAGTGGCCGAGACATAAAATACTGGATGCACACAAAAACACAAATGAATCACTTAAAAACATAATCTTACCCTTTCTTTGACACTAATTTGTCGCGCATGGAACATGAAGTCTATAATTGCAACCACAAGGCCCAACAGGCCTCCTGAACCGAGTACTAAAAATATACCACTTGTGTTTTTCATTTGTAGAGAACCACTGTCATCCTCCTCCTTAGTAATTTTCTGAAATGAAAAAAAAAGAAACAGTTTATTTTCCCTCCTCGTTCTGCTAAATTCCAACAAAAACGTGATCAAACCTCGCAATGTTGAACGTTATCTTCATCTTCCCACCATTTTTTTTTCAGTTTCACAAGATCGCCTTTTTCCTGCAGTGATAAAATTGCGTTGTCGACCCAACCTTTGTGCGGATAATCTTTAAAACAAAAACAAGTATTTATTAAGTACCCCAATACAGATCTTAATAAATGTGTATTTTTTATAAAAATAATTAAATACGATACAAGATTCGTATTACAATCAAAGCTTTTGTTTTACTTCCGTATAAAAAAATATATCACAGTTAATTTATAAAAACGTCTATTTTTTAATTAATTTGGTTTTTCTTATTATAAAAGGTTGTTTAATGTTTTTTTTCTGACAACAACACACTTATTTATGGCGTTTATTTAATAATTACTTACTTTTTGCCATAGCAATGCCATATTCTTTAGAATCCAATTCAGATCCGAGCATTTTCAATTCACAGTTTCTCTTTACAAAATATTCAATAGAGGTGGATTCCATGAAAAACGCGTACTTTCCTTTACTTCTGATAACACGATCCATTCCTTCATCATTACTATACGTAAATACTGTAGGCTTTGCAGTGCTCATTACCGACCAAATTTTAGAGTATACCGAATCGTTTGAAGACTGCAAACAACCAATCAAGTTAAATCAATTTAGAGTCTGTATTTTTTAACATCCATTTAAATCCAAGTACCACATACTTCGAAAAACTTATATGTGGAGGCGTTGTATACTGCCCCATAGCTAATCTTGTTTTGTTCTGAAAGTTCCTTGACGTCTGTGATGGCATTACTTCGACGGCTGTTACTGAGAAAAGTAGACATGTTGGCGGTGTACGAGGCAGTCACGATAAGGGCGAAGAACCACCACATGCCCGTGATCCACCGCGAGCCAGCTGCCCTGTGAAGAAACAAAACGATGGTCACAATATGACATCACGTAAACAGAAGTAAGACAGGACATTTCATAGTTTTAGATATGACAAGATCAAAACAAGCAGAGCTGCCAGTAAATCATCTTATTTTTTTAAATTAAATAACTACATTTCGACGGAAAAAAAAATCTTCACTAATGAGGTAACAACAGATTGAAATAAAGAAAAGCTGCAAACCTGGGTAAAATGTCACATCCTTGAGTCATGATAGCACCCATAGTAAGCCACATGCAGTTGTACAGACTCCATATATTTTCAAGGTTTTCAGGATTTTGATTACATGGATGTGGGTTTACCCAATCATCTTGGCACATTCTGAAAAAAATATTGCTATAAAATAATGATGTAGTGTTGTCGTTAGAAAGGTATGAGACGAGGCAAGCTAGTAACCGCACGACTAAACATATTAAATATTTTACGACCCAATTGGCGCAGTGGCTAAGCGATTAGACTGCTGCGCTAACGGTTGCGATTGAGTTCGATTCCCGTACGGGATAAAAAATTGTGCGATCCATGCGGATATTTGTCCCGAGTCCGGGTGTTCGTGTATGTGATATTACATGTTTATGAGAAAATCCTAGTGTGGGTCGACGTTTCTATTAAATAAAGTTTGATGTTTAAAAAAATGTAACAAAAAACAATATCAAACTATGAAAACCAGCCATACAGTAGTGTAATTATTAACATATTATACTAACCTTGCGCAAAGGAGTAACACAAATGAGACGATTACATATGTAGTAGCCAGGTATAACCAAACGTCCAAGGACAATGGTTTAATGAATGAAAACCTGTCTGGTGCCTCAGGATCTTCTTCTCTAAACAGCATACTAATACCCAAAGTCATAAAAGGTATTGAAAAGTCTACCACTGCATTTCTTTCAGATGTAATCGTCAGATCGCATATTCCTAAATGAGCTTTCTAAAACAATTGTTATTATTAATTTCGGGTTATTCGACCTTATTGGCCTTATGGTCTTGAAACACACTTGGCTAGATTTTCAATTTTCAGCTGGTACTAATTGTTACATTATTTTTCCTTATATTGCTGGTTGGAATTACTGTCCCAAGTCCATCACCTACGGGCCGATAAATCAAGGAGGCTAGAATGATCGCGGGTGTTAAGCTTTTGAGTCAATGCTGCCTCTACCACCTAAAATAAAGGTAACCAAACGTTTTACTTACATGGTCCATTAGTTCTCCAATCAATCCGTCCCATTTCTTCGAACCCGCCACTGGATTTCCATAACCATTTCCAGGGACTATATAAAACTCATATTCTAAATCAACTTTATTGGCCACTTTGATGTATTCGAATATGGCATCAATTAAGTCAACGCAGTAACCTCGATATACTGTTCCATTTTCAGTTTCTACTTTATCAAAATATGGTTTTCCTATTCTTGTCACCACCTAAAAATCGTTTTGTAAAAGCAAATCATATATAAATGCCAATATTCACGTGTTTGAACTTCACAAGAACTAAAGCTTCTAACAAAAATTTGCAATTCATAACTATTTTAGAATTATGAAGAAAAACTTACCCGTATTTTCGAATTGGATTTCAAGGCAAGAGATCTATCGTCTACATCCTCCTTAGTTATAACATTCGTTTTAAAGTCCCAATCACCCGCATAAATAAATTGGCTGTCCTTATTCAATTTGGAGAAGTGTAACTTAAAATTTATTCTTCTTCCTTGATCATCAAACTCAATGTGTCCTGTAAAACCTTTTGTTTGTGTCTAAAAAACAAAAAAAAAATATTTTTAACTAAGTTTTAAAAAATTGCCTCACAAGTTACCTATAATTTTCTGTAGGTATATCTACGTATCTACGGGTCTCTCTCTACGGTCGAAACTAAGAACTAAAGCTTAGTTAGGATGAATACATATTATCGCACATAAAACAATATTACCTTACGCAGAGCTTCTCGAAGTTCGTATCCTAAAGGCCATGCAACCTCCTCGTACTCAGATTTACTACTCCTCAGACATAAAGCAGGGGGCTCCACCAAGTTTGATCTAACCTGCATGCTTCTTATTGCTTTTTCTATGTGACTCAATGCATCAACTGTCAAAGCTGTTTCGAGCTGAAATCAGTAAGAGAAACATTGGATCCAGAATTTAAAAACACAGATGGTTATAATTGCAAAATTTACCGACACATTTTCCCAGAGTAGGGTACAATAACATGACAATTAGTATCTTTGCAGTGATTTTTACTATCGTTAGCGTGCATTCAATACCCTTTGAAAAGGTTTTCAAGGACATAAATTAAATTTTAATATGCATTAAATACTTCGATAATAAATATTTGTGGATAATTTACCCCTAAAGCGCTTTCTTCTCCCATTCCTTTATCTTTCCACCTTACATCGTTGGCTTTGGTCAAATGTAGTGTAGAAACGTTAGCCATAAGAGCAGGGATATTTTTAAAGTCTAGGGTATATGCGTCAAGGTTTACTAAAATAAAACTCTGAAATTAAAATTAATATTACATAATACAACACAATCATCATTAAGGCTATATGTAAATCTATATCTTCTAAGCTTGTTTGAAGTGGAACTGGGCTGGTTACATCTGCCGCATGCCAGATGATATGTGGGCTAAAACCACCTCAGAGTGGATGCCATATAATATCAAAAGGCGAAAACGAACTTGACTCCTATAAGGACACATGAACATTGGTCATCTCACAACCGGGATGAATGGTGGAAAAAACCTTTTTTTTCCACCATTTTTTTTGCCCTGCAATAGGAAGACGATAGCTTTTTTTTTTTTTAGTCGTTGAGACTGTGTTGTCATACCAGTAATAATTACAGTAATTTTAGAGGTGAATGTAAATAATATTTAAAGCCTTTGAAATAATTAATTCCATAAAAGACGGAATACTTTCTGTTACGTTTTTGCTTTAGCAATTCTTGATGCCTAAAAATTTTGTTTGAGCACTACCTATACTTTGTACGTACTTGATATTCCGTCGAGTTCTCAACTTTCGTAATTTGTTCCATATATTTATGAATATTTGTCACATTACAATCTAGGACATGGTAGTTCATGTGCGCTACTTTGAATAAATACTTAAAAGTCTCTCGATTGTCCCCATTAGGGTCCAACTTTTTAAAAATAATAGGCTCTACAGTACTTGGCCAAGAATTTATAACTTCTTGAAGCCTTATAAAACCTGAAACGAAAAAAAATAATATTATCTTATATGTTCAAAAAAACTACTATTACGTTATCTATATCACAACACACACCCCCTTCATGCCAGATTTTGACTTCTAAATATATCGTTATAACCATTTTAAAATATTTGCCACCACATGATACTCGGCCAAGATGCGTCTTTGCGTATACTGTTTGGCAAGCAGAAAAATAATATTAATCATACTTACTCCCGTCGTCCTCGTACAGGATTGTAAATTTGTCCCACCCCAGGTCTTTAATGAGTGCTGCATAAGCCTTTGATATTACTTCTGGTGGTGGGTGATAAGAGAATGTGTAAAAATCCTCCTCCTGCGTCTCCATGGGCTCCCATGCCAAAGATAAATGGGTTATCTGAAGACATATGTAAACACTTCAACATCGTGTTACTCTTGACACTTCTTATTAATACCTAATGCTTCTATTTGTCTGCATTGTAAGCTAATTATTAGACAAAACTCCCATACACAACAAAGTTAGCAAAAAGAACATAATAATTTATTCCGAGCAACATTTTTATTCCCGCATAATTTTGTAATCTGCAGATATTTGTTTGTTTTACGTCTGCAGATTAATCTATGAGGGTAGAGAAATCAACGATTAACGAAAGTTTTGAATACTAGGTATCTCTCATATTTATTTATGTGTTCTAAACCTACTCTGAAGATTAAAACTTTTAATGACTTACATTCAATCTATTGCACAACAAACAAGTCGTGTCACATATGCCGTAAGTCGGACGAGCGTCTATCAAAGCTACGATTCTTCGGTTTTCTGAAGTAAATGGACACACTGAAACCACATACATAACCATAAGTTACACATATAAATTAATTTTCATAGTTTAAATCTTGAAATTGGATGTTATATATCATAGCAATTACTATTAATTAGATTATATAGGTTTCATTTTGTGTAAGTAACAATCCTATTAGACTACATTCTGCTATGATCACTTGATTAATGGAAGGCAAAGATAATAATAAATTTTAAGGTTAATTCAAAGCACAAAGAGCCTACTACGCGAATAATGCTCAGGTGATTCAAGGCTTCTCAATAAATAACGTGGGTAATAAGGCTAACAAGTGATTAGACAAGTGTACGTAGGTTTAAGGGCAAAAGCAAGTTCGCTTGCTTTTGCCCTTAAAGTCAATGCCTTAACAGTTTGACGAGGCATGGTACATCCGAGTTCAGTTGACTGCAGCGGGCTGCTTGTAGGGCTGTACAGTGTACACTCAGGAATCAATACGATGAATATCACTTACATTCTAATGACGTCGAATAGCTGTCAACTACCTTCGAGTCCAAGGAGCGACCATGATACGTGGTCATTCGGTTCATCTCAATCATGTTGTGGAAAGCCCGCAAGGAGCTCGGCAAAGTTTCGCGGTTGAACAGTCCCCCTGAAAACACACAACTCTATAGTTTATGTTGTTCTAATGTTTTCGACATGAATTGAATATATAACATACCGATAGGAAATGTGGCTGTGCGTAGTGCGTAAACATTTTGTATGTTTACAATGGCGCTAACAATTAACAAAGCTTTAAAGGTGACCATTGTAAATGTTGTTGTTTTATGAATCCAGTATGTTTGGGCGGCATGCGGCGCGCCGGCCGCCTCCTCACCGTCTGAAGTATTTTTGGAAAGCAGTTTTAGGTCACGTCGCGTGCGCATCTCGCGTTGTCGTAGCGCCCTCCACCGCGCCGTGACTTTACCTACGTCTCGTTTCGCGACTCCAGACTATAATTGATGTGAATATGCAAAGGAAATACTTTAACAATGAGTCAATGACTAATTAATTCTCAAACTGAAATAAGAAATAGATTGGAACGACACTTCCATAGCATTCATTAATCCATTTTACATGTTAAGCCAATAAATATACTGTAGTTAACTCGTAACATATTTACATTCGATAACTTGCCGCCTCCATTTTTTCATAACTCCGTAAGAAGTTAATTTTATTTGAGTGAACAGCTAGCTAGCCGTTCATTCGCTAAGCGGCGCGCCCACAACTTATAGTGTTATAGTTTTTATCAAATAAACTATGCATTTGCGTTAAAGTTCATCATGTGCTGGTATTTACTAATATTTCTGTTATGTATCCAAAAATGTACTCCACAAATTCAGTACACTGAAACCACTGAAATTTCGTATCAAATAGGTGAGTATATTTAATGTTATTGTAACCTTAACTGCCAGATATACTCTTTTTGATTTTATTCAGAACATAAATAAAACTTTTTAAATTTATTAGTTTTCTATTATTGTAAATAAATACATACTTAGGTAATATATTTTTCTAACAGATCCTGTCCATATTATTATAATGTTGTATATAAGTAGATAATAGTAAAATGTCTTTGTTTTAGAATAAGTTAGATTATAAGATACCTTAAATGATAAGCCCTCTCCACATACCTTACTTTTGCTGGGCCCGAAAGGGTCCATGATTGTGTCCTATTAAATGTTTACCACCTAAGCCTACATTGTGGAATGCAATAAAGAATTGAGAATTGAGAATTAATATTTAAATAGAGGAGAGGAGTGTTTTGGTAAAATTCGTTTATACTGATGTTTGATTGCATATTGTATACTCATACTCAGCGGGTATATTCGACCGGAACGCGTACACACGGCTGTCGGCTTTCAACGACAGTTTGAACCATGGACACCTAGGCGAGGTCCGAATCAAACCCGTCACGTTGCAGCCGCTCAGGACCGACAGCTACTCTGTTTGGAGGGAATGTGAGTATACAAATACATTCGATTACAAATATACCTACATTGGAGCGTGTTGCTATGTGTAAAGAATCACGTGTACTTCGGTACTGCCCTCCAGGTAGGTGCAGCAAAAAATTACAATTAACAATTTCGTCTGTCACAGATGTCGTTTTCTAACTCGCTTTTGTAAAGAGAATAAGATCTCTCTCATCAGTAAATTAGCTATCAGCACGGTAACACTTGTAGATATGTTTCACCACAAATAATATAGTACAGCCATATATACAAATGAATAAAATGTGATTTCTGTCACGAAACTGTTCAAATACTTGAAGGAGAATTGCCCTACCGGCCACTTAATATTTTACAGTGATACTTATAACTCAATATAAATGTGGAATACCTATCAAATGCACCACAATCCGTTATAATTTTAAGTAAGTAGAGCGTCACCATTCTAACAATTGCGAACCTCAAGGACTATCAATTCTGTGCGAGGGTCGGTAAGGGTCAGACGGTCAACTACTATTGATTTGATTCATTTGTCACTAAATCTCAGTCTAGCCTCTGAAAAATACTTCTATGTGACATTGTGAAATTGTAATAAGAATTTGAACAACTTTAAAAGTAGGAATAATATTCAGTTTTGTACAATGGGCTTACATGAATCATGCTGTTAGAAGATCACAATGTTTATAAATAATGCGTGTAGGCTTCATGCATTATCTGAAATAAATTATAATAATACTAATCGGTACATAACTACTCCAAACCCGAAAATATTCTTTATCAACATAAAGTTATCAGTTATTACAAAATCCAATAGCTTAGCCGCGCTTATACCACGGGTTCCTAAGCTACCGGGTTACTAACTACATAATATACGAAGCATTAACAATACGATATATTACTCTAACAACGTATTTCAATTGAGTTTATTTCCACAAGTAAAGACGTGCTCCTTGTTACACAATTTCAGTATGCTCAAACAATGCAATACAACCAGTGGCGATATTCGGTCCACAAAATCCAATATCAGATGGAGCGATTCGAGACCAGTGCGCTATAGCCAACATACCGCACATTCAAGCCACTTGGCAACCGATGGACCCCGACTTGGAACTAAATGAGGATATTGAGGAGGAAGAACCAGAAGACACCGAATCTACTTTCAAAAAAATCTCAATAAACTTTTATCCCGACTCCGAGGAAATTGCATTGGCGTATGGAAAACTCTTGAAGTATTATAAATGGACAGATTTTGCAGCGCTCTACGAAGATAACTTTGGTATGTTACTTTAATGATACTTATATAAGTAAATCTAAAAGTATTGGGTTTAATTATTTTTCTGTTTTAGGTTTGTTGAGAGTACAAAAGATTCTGGCTGAAGTCTCACTCAATTCACAAGTACTTGTGTTTAAACTTGACCAAAATGGTGACAATCGGCAGGTAATTCTTGTTATCATAGCATATAAACGTGTTCTGTAACAGGATTAGGTATGCAATAAATAAATATCACACATGTAGGTACATACCTATTTGCAACTACGCATGTGGGATTACAAATAAATAAACTTGTATATTTACAGATTTTCAAGGCATTATTAGAATCACAAATAAGCCGCTTCCTAGTGGATTGTCATTCTGAGCGTATTCTACAATACTTAAATGAAGCTGCTAACTCGAATTTGATAAATGAATATCAGGTACGTTTTTGCTTAAATATTTCTCTTTCATAGTGTTTTTTTAGCGATTTTTAAAGGCTAGCAAAATAAATTTCTATGAACGCACGTACGAACAAAATATAAACCAATTACAGTTCCCCATTTTGAATAAAACTTCATATTTTTAGCACTATATTCTAACATCGATGGACACATCGACAGTAGCTGAAAAGCTGGTGAAGCTGCCGTCGAATGTGACATGGCTCAGCATCACGGAATATGACAAACTCAAAGACGAAAGGCATTACTTAGCAACAAGAGTTGGCAATTGGAACTCCTCTGAGCAATCGTCATCCGTTGTAGAGTTTCAAGTAAGTAGAGACGTTACCATAGTATTGTTATCGAAATTACGAACATAGTTATAGTATAACATTGTAATAACCATATAAGGAGCCATCAAGACTTAATTTTTGATACATGAAAACAACATAAATATTTTATATGCAGTGCTTTACCTATATTTTATTCTTAAAATACGCAAGTGACCATGTTTTTAATAGCTCGAAGCCTTGATTCTGGATGACGTTGCTAATCACTTAGTAGAGGCGCTCGGTAAAGATGAATTAGGAGATCCAGGACAACCGCCGGTTTTCAGTTGTAGTGGTGAAGAAGAACCATGGGAGAACGGGGCTGCTTTCCAAAACCAAATATTAAAGGTGATTATGTTTCGTGATATTATAGAAATGTATAATTATTGCAGGATCTTTGTATGCATTTTAATCTATATTTCACAATTACATTTGATCTAGTAGTACTAATAGTCACAATGACTAATTATTTTAAATTTAACTTTGACCAATTTTAGACCAAGACCTATGGCATAACTGGAAATATAGAATTCGACCAACGAGGTAGAAGAATAAACTACGTTTTGTATGTAAATGAAATACACGTGAGATTAAGGAAAACTATAGGCATGTGGGATTCTGCTAATAGTACCGCCATTATTGAAACTCCTTCACATGCAGTTAGTATTGGGAACCAGCAATCTAGCAAACATTTCATAGTAAGTATTATTAATAAAACAGGACTGTAAAATTATCTAGATGACTGACCAAATTCACCAAATACATTTCTTGCTAAACAGGTAATTTCTCGTAAAGCCAAGCCCTACTTTTACCACAAGCAAAAATGTGAAGGTGATGATTGTGAAGAAGAAGAAGACGACGACCCGAATGAAGAGTTTGAGGGTTTCTCCGTGGACCTAGTTAAGAACATATTCCGTATTTTGAGAGAAGAAAAGTACAACTACACTTATAAATTCGTCTACTATGATGATATGGAATATGGAAAAATTGATCCGGTTACGAAAAAGTGGAATGGCTTGATTGGGCATTTATTGGATAAGGTTAGTGACGATTGGACGTAATCGGTTCTTGTTTAAAGGATATTTTGTTTCTTGTGTCAAAGGTATTTTAAGTCTACAGTTTGTCAGTTACATGCTCTATTCATTCAGCAGTCGAGATTAGATATAATTTGACATTTAACTTATTATTTTTTTCTTTCACAGAAAGCTGATTTAGCCGTATGCGATCTAACTATAACGGAAGAACGAAAAAAAGTAGTTGACTTCTCAGTACCTTTCATGACTCTAGGAATAAGTATTTTGTTTACTCAGGATCGTAAAGTAAAGCCTGGAATGTTTTCATTTCTTAATCCGTATACGTTCGAAGTTTGGATGCATACAGCGACTGCTTATTGTTTGGTGTCAATCGTTTTATTTGTTTGTGCCAGGTAACTTTCAATTTATTTATTTAGCTAGATATATAATAATTGAAATCTGAAAACAGTTCTATTTTATCAATGTTATTGTTTACCTTTTGTTCATTTATCAGTGACAAAATCTTTTATTATCTATTACTATAACATTACATCTATTACCTAATCATTCCAGGATATCACCAGCTGATTGGGAGAATCCAGAACCGTGCGAAAAGGATCCTGAAGAATTAGAAAATATATGGACGTTTAAAAACTGTGTCTGGCTTACAATGGGATCTATTATGACACAGGGTTGTGATATCTTGCCGAAGTAATTTTATTTCCAATTTCCTTCGATTTTTAAGACAATTTTGTCAAAGGACTGAATTATATTGTATATTTGCCTAAAGGGTTAGACCGGGTAAAGTATTACTTCTACTTATAGAAGTAGGTGGTTAGTTCACGACTCCGTCTCATTCTGGGCCAAATTTGTTACTAAATATAAAGAAAAACCTTTTATATCATTTTTTTTTTCTTAGGGCTATTGGCACGCGATGGGTATGTGGCATGTGGTGGTTCTTTGCAGTGATCGTATGTCAGACGTATATTGCTCAGTTGTCAGCCTCCATGACATCGGCTTTAGAAAACGAGCCAATCAACAGCGTCGATGATTTAGCCAAGCAGACCAAGATTTTGTATGGCGCGCTAGGTGGAGGATCGACCCTCGAATTTTTTAAGGTAGCTTCTTAGATAATTTGAATCATTCCGTCAATACTTTTTGTTTATGGCTCGTATGGAACGTAAAGTGCTGAACAAATGGTTGCGATTTCGATTCCAATACCGTATGGAGAAATGTGTATTTTCCGCAGACATTTGCCTCGAGATAGTAGATATTCCTAAGACGATGTAATTGTTACAAAACCCATACCTACAATACATGTTTGGATTTGAACAACAGTATAAACTAGGTACTGATGTATGAATCAAAATTATACTTTTCCAGTCCTCTAAAGATAAAACATATCGACACATGTACGAGAATATGGCGGCCAATCCTGTTGTCTTAGTTAAGAGCAATGACGAGGGAGAGAAAAGAGTTTTGAAAAGTAAAAACAAATACGCTTTCTTTATGGAATCCTGTACTATCGAATACAAATTAAAACGGAATTGTGCGTTGAAGAAAGTTGGAGGGGAATTGGATAGCAAAGATTATGGCATTGCGATGCCTGCCAGTAAGTACAATTATAACCTTTACTGCCTTATTAATAAGTAATAAAGTCCTTGTGTAACGTACCTGTACATTGTCTTGTATCTTTTGCATACACTTACAATTTTATACATATATATGTGTCACAGCAACAGCTGGAAATAACGACTACGCATACTCTATGAGAAAGATTTGTTTCCGCAGTCAAAGGTTAAGCGTCCGAAAAATAAATCTTGATCGTTATAACATTTAAACTTCGTTAACCTATTATTATCATATAAAACTTTACTTACACATTGACTAAGCTTAGCTGTTACTATTCCAACGAAATAAGGGGCAAACGACGACCTGATTGGCGCAGTGGCTAAGTGATTAAACTGCTGTGCTAGGGTTGCGGGTTCGATTCCCGCACGGGGCAAAAATTTGTGCTAACCGCAGATGTTTGTCCCGAATCTGGGTGTTTGTATATGTAATATTTCATGTTTGCGAAACGCACCCACGACACGGGAGAAATTCCTGATGTGGGGCGACGTTTTTATTAAAAAAAAACTAAACTCAAACCGATCATATTCCTCCTTTTTCCCAGTATTTATTGAGCAATCTCATTGCAGATTCACCGTTCAGAACTGACATAAACAGGGCAATTTTAAGACTGAAGGAATTAACAACCTTGGACAAAATTAAAAATAAATGGTGGCATAAAAAATACGGCGCTAAGAAATGCGAAGTAAGTATTATTAGATAAATCCATCTCAATGCTGGCCATTTGCGAGCGTCTATTCATGAGATATTTTCCTTTTCCGCTGTAAAAATGTATACTTTTCCGCCAGGAATCGGGTGAACCTTACCCTATTTGTAACATAAACTTTACTTAGCGTGTTCTTTATGCCAATAGATAAAAAATTAAATCCTATTAAATAATAAAAGAAAATTATTTATTTCTAGGAACTTGGCATCTAGGCTTATTACTAGGCCCTGTAGTAAACCTGTTTGATACGGCTTACCGTTAAGCCCATTCCTGGATTTAAATAATCTTGTTGCGAGCTCCAAGAAATTGAATCAATTTTCTGGAGCACACCAGTTTTACTTCATTGCCTTTTTCGCTACCGGTATTTTTTCACTGTAGATTTTGGTAATGAATGTGAAGATTTGTTAAAAAAATATGTCACATCTTTCAGGAAGCTACAGACGAAAGCGACATTGAAGGCGATCTTGAAATGGAGAATTTAATGGGCGCTTTCGTAGTCCTTGTCGTGGGTCTAGTGTTCTGTCTGTTTATGACGGCCATAGAGTTTATGAACGAAGTCCGTAACATAGTCGTACGTGAACAGGTTGGTTACATTTTACAACTTTAATCCCAAACTATTAAAATAAAAAATATAAACTTAACTGGGACCTTCTTCTAAAATAGAATAATAAAGAAGTTTGGATAATGACGTTTATTACAAACATCTATTTTAATTTTTTAGTAGACCTCCTGGACCTGTGATTAAGATAATACGGGAATCTTGATCATGACACTATTTTGACATAAAAATGATATTTGTAGGTAACGCACAAAGAAGTGTTCATCAAGGAGCTGAAGGCATCGCTGAACTTCTTTCAACTACAGAAGCCGGTCCTCCGCAATCCGAGTAGGGCGCCATCTCTCGCCTCCTCGGGCAGTGACGAGAGACGAGATAAACAAGTCAACGCTATTGAAAGCTTTTTAGAACTAGAAAAAGAAGTTAAATAGATGTAAAGATAATTATAATTGTTAAAACCAAAATTAAATATTAAAGTTTTGATTAGAATTTTGATATTTTATCGTTCTTACATTAGAGAATAAAATAGAAAGTATTGATTTAATAATATTGAACGTAGTTACAATTATTAATTTCATAGTGTTTTTGCGTGAAATAAATGCTATTTTTATTTTATTTGTTACGTTTGTCTAACTTTAGTGAAACAGCTAATTTTCAGGAAATAAATATGAATGAACGTTACTTATTTGAATTTTATTACCCTAAAGATAGCTAAAATGCAGAAGAAAAATTCTCGTACGTTCAAATCATATTTTCGGTCCAGCCTCAATGATTTAATATCAAAAATGTGACGCTCGGAACTGTGTAAACAACACGCTAGAAAAACAATTGATTGCTGACTTGGACAAAGTTCTAAAAATCGTACATAGGTAATGGTTCCAAAAAATATGATAGTAATTAGCATCGGGTGTACTTGCACACAGATTTATTAACGCTCATAATTTGCCTGTCATGTTCTAACCCCGCCCCTTAGTTTATCTCCCTTCAGTTTATTGCTTTTGTGATTATTTCCGCTCTACATTCCAAGTTACTATATCTAGGGTCAACATGATTACTCCAGCCTAATTACTAGATATATATACTCTAATCAAAAGTGTTTCATCCCACTGCTAGTTTCCGATAACTTGAATTATTTTATCGATGTTAAAGTACATTTAAAGGTAACTTTTAATATTAACGGTTATAACAGCTTTAGTGCGAGTTTTCCTTATCATTTACTTTTCTCCGGTTGTACTCAAGCGTTTATTTAGGAATACTAGAGTAGTTTCGGACTCAAACGGAGCCCTTATTCGTTCGCCGAGTCACCAGCTCAAGTATTCAGATATTGTAAAAGATAGAATTAGGCCAGCGGTGAAATACCACTTAAGTTACTTCATAAAATTCATGAATCAGAATGTAAAAAAGAAACCTTAAGGGGGTTTTTTAACAAAAAAATATCATCATATTGATAAATTCTATGTGTTTTATTGATACTTGTTATACCATTATCGGACAAGATCAATGTCACCTTAACCTGCGTGTGATTGCTAATTAATGTTATTTTGTTTATTGTCACTAATCTCTTGATAGCGTTATCTAGCGCAATCACGACATTAATTGATTTTGAATTAATTGACAACGACACCAGAAAAGATGATTACCATTGTTTATTGACTTACGTAACCAATACAATAAGCATAATTTAGTAATACCTAGTAACAAAAGTAAGTAGGTACCTACATGTCTCAGTATTTTCGTCACAGAACAGAAGAAAAATAATACCTATAAGTATATAGTCCAGACTCTAGAACAGTGGATGTTATAAACAAATTATTGTTTCCTTTTGAAGTCGTTAATCACCACTACAGCACTCCTATCTAAGTACTTACGAACTGTTACGTTAACAGATTGAGTTTCAATTTTCTCACTGAAGTTAGATGACTTCCGATTTCCTTAAGAAAGTTAAGTTCTTTTGTGTATTTCCCAAAGTGGGGGACAAATATTTTGTAATTTAATCAGTTTGCGCGAACAGGAAATTGTTTGGTGGTTCGGACCTTCTTTTGATAATGTCGTGAGATACGGGTACAATTTTTATTTGGATACCTTTTAGGTCAACGTAAATTAACTTTGCTACTATTGAATTTGATACCTACCTATAGATCATTAGAGTACCTACGCAATACCCAGAATTGTATTAATATCCAAATTATCCACGTTTACATACATACCCTAACTGTAGATGGACACGAAGTTACGTGATTCATCATCTTCCCTCCTGTACTCACCAAGAAGTAGGTACGTAAGGATCAACAACATTTTACTTGACGTGAGAACTGTGCTACCAGAGCCCGCTCTACATATGTATATCACATTTATATCTCTGTCCCCCACAATGATCGAACAAATACTGCACAGTTAATTCGATGCGTACGAAATCTAAAGAGGCTACAGAATTGCATTGGATCAATAAATCTTTGTGTTCTAAGCCATTTTGTGCGTTGATCAGCGACATCCGGTGGGCTGCACGTGCTCCTGAACGCAGCCTGTTGCGTCGGCGACGCACGCGACACCCAATCGGAAACGAGGGAACTGTCGGAAGCCCGCACTACCATTACCGTCTACCCACTTCATGGCATTTGGAACCCAACGACATTTTTCATTGAACGCCATCCATCGGCATGCGTGTGTGTGTTAAAGTATTTTGCGTACGCAGAAATGAGTCAGACTACAGTTTGCGATGACATTGTGTCGTGGACGGTGAAGTGCACGTCTCCTGCGCAGCAATCAATTGTAGCGAAAGAACGCCAAATCTGATCGTAGTTCAGTGGCGCGAGAGCCACATAGCGAGATGGCCGTGTCGTTGTACGCCGTTCTCGCACTCGCTGTCACCGCGCTAGGGGCGTCTATTACACGTGAGTTTTTTTATGTATCAGTAACAAATATAGCAGTGTTTGGTTATGTGCAAATACCGTCTCATGTTTCTACTGATAAAGAAACAATTTTATCGGAATACTAAAATGTAGGTATTTGGGTGTTCAAACATCAACTTCATCCTGTAATTTTCAATTGCATTATTATATTAGTGTTAATTATAATATTAAACTACAATTTATTGAAAATATAATTATGTATTTACATAACAAACTTATTTAAGAAACTAATAATTAACTTATTTTTTTGTACAAATATAGGACCAAAAAATAAGTTACTAAATCATCATTTAAATACGATTGCATTGCACTTAAAATATACGGTTGATAATTGATATTGAGGTTAATTCATGCGTTACCGGTTCTTCTCTATAACAATAACTTTTTAGATCATTGTAAACAGACTGAACCTAATGAGCACCTGAAAGAATTAATTAAATCGATAAAAACTTGAAATACGTAAATTGAAGATGTTGATTAACAGACACTGACCTGCTCTATAAATATGAAATGCACGATATACTCTTTAAAATCATCTCATAACACGATACCGTACGAGTCTAAACATTAGTAATATCACTGTAAACTGTGATGAAGTTGTTTGATATTAAATTATTTCCGTCTTATATTTACATAATAATAAAGATTAAATCGACGCAATTTTATTGTATTTATGTTCATCCGGAAGTCTAGACAGCACTCTTAACTGTACTACTTTTTAATAAGCAATTTTTTGTGTTATTTATTTACTTTATTTTAAGTAAGGTTAGGCAAGAGCTGAGTGTATAAGTAGGTCAATACTTGTTCGCTTACTGTTATATAATGTCCTTTCAAAATTCTTAAGGTTCAGCGAGTTAAAGTGGTGTGTGTGAAAAATGTAAATAAACAGACCATTTTTTATGCGACGTCTTTGTTTACATACCTAACATATTACTCTCACAATTCCACAAAAATGTTATTGTTTAAGTGCAGCGAACTAGCCTGTCTGTTTGACAGCAATAGATAGTTAGTACTGAACTAATTCTATTGGTAGGTACAACTGAGGTTTGTAGCGTCGCATCGGCCTTTTCTTAGGTCCCTTAATCTTCTCTTCTTCTACCATGAAAGTCAGTAAACATTGGTTTTGAAGGTGCTCCTTCAAATTAAGCAACTGTTTACTTTCTTTTGCGAAACATCCTAACTTTTTAAATAAGTACGTAATAGAAGTTAACGCTAAATGCCAATTTTTTTTATTAAAAACTTATTAAACGTCAATATATTAAAAACCTACTCAAAATATGTCAACTTTTCACCTGTTCGTAAGGTTTTAGTTGCTGAAAAAGAGATCCACAAACTTCGGCAACTCAGATTATATCAGGATGTTGTCATTTCATTTTTCACTAGTTCTCGAGTTTGTCGGAGGCTATAAAACCAATACCCGTTCCACATGATACACTCCTGCTACTGATCAACTTGGTAATTAAATTAGCTTACGATCAAATTGTCCTCCCAAATCTTTCCATTTTTCGTTTTTTGTATTAAACGTCGCCCCACACTAGGAATTTCTCCTGTGCCATGGGTGCGTTTTACAAATATGAAATATCACATATACAAACACCCAGACTCGGGACAAACATCTGCGGCTCGCACAAATTGTTGCTCCGTGTGGGATCAAACTCGCAACCCATAGCGCAGCAGTCCGAACGCTTAGCCGCTGCGCCAATCGGGTCGTCAAATTATTATTTGTGTAATTAGTATTGTTTGGAAGGGGTGTGAGTTTTATCAACAATGTGCTTTAATTTTACAAAATAAATAAAGTCGTAATTAACCGAGAGAAAGATAATGTTTATGATGACGTAAATATAACGTACAAGGAACGTTATATTTATTCAATTATCATGGAGGCATCCGATAAGGTTACCAGACTTCTGTGTAATTGACAGAAATTAAATGTTTATCACAATAAATGATCTCAGATTAACCTATTGTTTATCAGAGCCGAAAGTAATTTAATTTTAAATCTTAATTAATATTAATTATAATTATCGATGAATATTATATGACAGCATTGATTTCAATCTTCTCCTTCAATGATTAATAAAAAACATTACAGTGTTCGTTATTAAATCATATCCCAAACCGTCTTTAAAGTCTTTTCTTTGACCGCGTCAAAGCAAAAAATAAACAATATGTAATAACAGAAAAAGGGGCGTATTTATGATGCCAATAATGATGTCAAAGAGAGCAAGAAGTAAACATGTTCAAGGATATCTTTCAATACTATCCGATCGTATCCAGTTCGGCTACTTGGGCTCTTCGACCACAGAGTAAATAAACAACAATTCGACGTCGCAACACTCGTAGCAGTCCTTTGTAGACACAGGCTAAAGTAATGAAAAGTATTACATAAAGAGACATCCGTAGAAGGAGGACCATGCGGCTGATTTACTAAACACATAATTAAATATGCTCCGTTACACATGGGCTGTGCAATTGTGTAATTAGCATCGCATTACCTAACGATTGCAGGAACTTGTACCGTGCGACATACCGATTATTTTTTAATTATTTTCCGTGTGAGCTAGGATATGCATGCTGATTGATAATGATGCAGTTGCTTCGGTAATTATTCACAGTAGCCTCTCCCGCAGCAGTAGTGCTCTCTCATTCAATGGTGTGATAGATAGGTATATTTCAATTAAGTTTATCGGTATGCCAATGACTTAAACAATGGCAATCTAGGCAACAATGCTTTAAACTTTATACGTCATAAAATATTATCAATAAAAAATTAAATTAATAGAAGATAGAAATCATTAATTTGATTGATAACGAAATATTATTCAATCCTATTTGACTGATGCCACTTTTCACAACTCTGTATTTTTATTAATATTCAAAGTATTCATCATTTAGCATTTCATAATTCTCTCTCGTCCTTTTTCCAACATTACCATGGCATGCACACTCACGCATTCTGTGAATGAAGAACTTTATATTCAACAATTTTATAGTCATGTAACATTTTCAGTTTCACTAGCACCACACAAGGGGCCCCCGGTTCCCGAAACAACCGTAAAACCCAACCGCATAATACGGACTCTTAAACGTGTATGTACGTAAAATGTACGGTCCAGATAGACCACACATCTGGTGAATGGTGGCACTAACGTACTACAGAGAATTTAGCACTAAACGCACTAACATTTAAAGGCTATCAATAATTATCAATATTATCCACAGCATTAAACTCAGATTGGTGTAACTTTACCTCATCGATGTATATTATTAAACACAGAAAACAAAACATCCATGATATTATGTGAACAAACTAAACTAACATTCCGTCCATTGATTTAAGTTTTAACTAGATATAACCTCATTTAACTATGCTTTCAACAATCCCATTGTAAATAATTCTCAAAACTGATGTGTTCTATATTTGACAATGTAATGGGAATAAAGATAAACCTTTGATATTCCAGCATCAGAAAAACAGACAGTGCAAAAGTCGGTATGTGGACGAGTGTGGGTGACAGTACACTCGCCGCAGATCCGACTGGGCGCGTCCACAATTATCTTGGATGCCCTGGAACTCAACTGGGACTTTAATGGATGTTCTAATATACCTAGACAAGTAAGTTTTATGTCATTTTGATCACCGTTCTTTCATCACATATTTATGTGTATTTGTATCATAATATTCAGTGATCGCAGTAGGTACTTCGCTAAGGTTTCATGGAACCACATATGTATATTGTGCCTTCTTTCAAAGGAATCCTTAAGTACCTTATTTACAGTACCCTAATTAAATTCCTGAAAGGTTTTAAACCATTTCAAGCCCACCATCAACGTTAATGGACAAGTACATTCGAAGTAAACCTGTAACAAGATGATGAAAATCTACTATCTACATTTTAATTTCCAAATTATGAATGACACCTCTAAGGTTCAACCGAAGTCCATGAACTCGTGATCAACTTCCTCTGTATCACATCTGTTACTTTAATAACAATAAAACATATCTGTCTCGGTAAACTGATACTAATCAAACCGCGTTAGTCATAACACTGTTTTGTTGCTTACTGATGCGTAAACAATATGAACATGTAGTAATTTATCTGCTTCAGGGCAAGGCATCAGCATGAACAAACACCTAACATGCACACTTTACGAATATCGACCATCTATTAGATACCTAATTATACGATGCCTTCATTCGTTATCCTAGCCATAAAAGTATTGTCACATTACAAAACATTAGGTGCCAGTGCTGTAATCCTTTTCCTACATAACAAATCATATAATTACATAACTAACTGCTGTGACGGATATGATGGTTAGTCCAATAGCCACCAGTTCGTATTCATCGCCATTCATCGTTCGTTCAAATACTATAACATTACGAAATATAATAATAGTGGAAGTGTGTACGCTTACGTGGTGTCGCTTGCTCATGAATGATCATATCAAATACAGTTGCGTGTGAATGCAAACGCAGCAAATCAACGCTCATGTATCACGTTTAAGACATGTAGAGCAAAGGCGGAATGCAAATACTTATCTCGTTATAAAATTTCTGGTTGATTGATATATTATTTTCTGTTGTTATAATTACGATATTGCCAGCGGCTATTATGTAATCGATCGGATAAAGAACAAGGGTATAATTTTAAATATCCGTCCACAACTTTACTTTAGCATTTTAATATTGTAAATAACCGTAATAGTGTATACGGAAAGGTAAACAATCTCAGTACTTTCACTATTTATCTCAATCCGCAGATCGGTTTGTTCGACGATAGACCGCAAACATGGATCGACGCTCTGTCGGTGTTTCACGTGACGTCGGTGGAGGGTCACGTGGTCACCAACATGTCTTTGGGCCGCGGGACCCTGCCCGCTGGCTGGGAAAACGGCATCGGCTCCAAAGGACCCCAGTGCCTCTGGCCGTGGGTGGCAGCAGGAAACACCAATGATATACTGGCTTATAATTGTTTGAAAATACAACCCACTTGGATGGAAGATAATGCGTGAGTTTTGCATTTTTATAGCCAGATCATGTTTGTCAGTTTTTACAACACAAGCGAATCACAATTATTTTGTCTCGTACAGAAATACATACATAGCTTACATACATATACACATAGCTTAGCGGAGCAGACTAATCACGTAGCCTTTGCGTCAGTAGTCATCACTATCCCTTAGAAAGATCGAAAATTATGTTTAACCTGTCTAACCTACATAACGTTAAAAAATACAGAAATACCTAATCATGTTGCATTATGTCCGCTTGACAACTTTGATCATCTTTTAAATACTACTTTATTCTTTAATCTCTAGGTCTAGAATCAACAACCTACGCATCGGTGATTTAGCGATCGCCGGCACCCACAACGCAGGTGCTTGGCGTTTCGACACTGAGATAAGCTCGGTTTCGCGAGACAGCTTCATACTGTGCCAAGACCGCTCCATCTGGGCCCAGCTCGTCCACGGCATCAGATACTTCGACTTCAGAGTCGCTTACTACGAATTTTACACGAAAGAGGAAGATAGGTACCTTTACTTTTGGTCTTACCTACTTATGATCTGATCGTGCGACTGATACATTTCCCCTGCTGAAATGAGCTTTATTTTAGCACTCCGTAGTAAGTGGTTGCGAAAAAATATTTTTATACTGTTTCCCGACTAGCCGTCGTTGCTAATTACTTGACAAATTCTCATAGCATTATTAAATCTGACTCATGCTTGCAATTTCTTCCAATTTACGGACACTTTATGGCATAACTCTAAAAAAATATTAGCTCACACCAATACTGGATGCGTACTGTAGGTCTCGCGATAGCACTTAAGACTAGCCACAACAAACTGGTTATCATTGCTGGGAACCAAATAATTTCCAAGGTTTTAATATTGAGTACAATATTCTATATTCGAATAAACTCGCGCCACAACTGACATTGTTCACGCTTTGATATGACAATTTGAGACGTAATTTGTGGTTACTTGGAAATGATGTAACGAGTTAATGAAGATATTACGGCCGGAAACCTTTTGTTCTAAATACCAACAGAACACTGAACGGTCAGGCGATCGAGTCTCGCATGGCTGCTTCAATTACCCACTTGTTTCACAAGTATACTTATAACTGTTTAATTGTTTAAAATATAGTCACCACCAGATATTATAAAAAAATCGATTCTAGATAAACGAAAAATCATAATTTATTGTAATATTTGTGTATAACATTATGTTTGTATGTTTCAGATATTGGCTGAATCACAACTTAATTCGCGTCCGTCCTTTAGTTCCTCTTTTAAGGGAAATAAGAGCGTTTCTTGACGCTACTAAAGAGGTGAGATACTTAGATCATTTAATGTTAGTCAAAATATCTAAAGTTAGCTAGCTAAACATCAAAACGCTATTGCGTAATTATGGTCCTCAAGAAGGTTTTTACAACTTAGGTTTTCTGTTTGTCATAGTGAGATGACACTATTCAACCAAAACACCAAGTCATATCCGCCGAATACATAACAAGAACTGTACGAAATGATGATGTGAAAGATTTAATTCTATAAATACGAGTGTAATTTGTATAAGGCACCTCATCGTTGACTTGTATATTCAATGAAATTATGTAATAGTTTTGGTCTTTGGAACTAGCAGCGCCCCGCGATGTAAAAAAAATTCTGGATAAAAAAAACCTATGTGTCTAACGGCTGGATCAATTTTGATAAAATTAAGTATTTACCTCCATACCAAATTTTATAAAAATTGGTCCGTTTGTTTGTTCGTTGGTTTGAGCGTGAAGAAGTAACAAACATATAAACACACTCACAAATTTTCGCCTTTATAATATAAGTGTGATCTGGGGGCACGGCTGTACCATCCTTTTCTCGAAGCAGTTCAGGCCATTTTCGACCCCCTATAACTTAGTTGTGGATAAAACTAGAAGCCTGAATTTCAGTAACCAAGCAGGCATTGTAATAAACACGGTATATATTTCAAATTTCATTCAATTTGAACCAGTATTTTAAGAATGATAACTTCAAATTTTTTTAATTTTGTCACTCACTGACTGACTGACTGACAGATCATCAAAACTCTAAGGCACTTTTGGCAGACATAGAAGCTTCAAATTTAGAATGCAATAGGGTTTAATGTATCAAGGAAGAACTATAATATTTTGTAATTTCGGTCCAGTTTTCTAGATACACCAACTGCATAAAAAATCTTATTTAATATAATATGTATCTATTGGACTGCCTCGTTGGTCTAGTGGTCGCTAAGTGCGACTGCTGAGCAAGAGGTCCTGGGTTCAAATCCCGGGTCGGGCAGTGTTACTGAGTTTTCCATTAAGTAATTCTCAGTAGCAGCACGGAGTCTGGATTTGTGCCCAGTTGATGGCAATAGGCTCGCCCCCTATTACATTGGGACTTACAACATAACTGGCGAAATGTGGGTGTTCTATATGTACACCTCTGCCTATCCCTAGTGATGTTATGTTATGTTATGTATCTATTACTTGTGAGGTACATTGTGTTTTCATGCGATGGCCAAGTCAATCCGTTTTATTTAAAACATATGTAAAAGATTTTTAATATTGATATGGTCACTATAAGATGTAGTTAGGTTAGCTAATTACGTAATAAATGAAGACAGAAGGTCCCTTAAGTATGGACTTAATAAAGTAACCGACTTGGTATTACATGCATCTCACAACTTCTTACGGTAGAAGAACTGAGTTGCGGGTCTTGTTTCTTTTTTTCGAGTTTTGTTTTTGATGACTACCATTTACTATTTTTAGGTAGTATTTCTGGATGCCCATCACTTCCCGGTTGGTTTCTACTCACCCGATGGAGCACCGATTCGCATCGTGCATGCAGGACTGCTAGAAATAATTCAAAACGAGCTGGGACCCCACTTGGCTTCAGCTCGGGACTTCGGCACAGGAGCGGGTACCAAGGGACCTACTGTGCAGACTCTGATCAATGCTGACAAACGATTGTTGTTCAGTTATGTCGATAACTCCATAGTCAATTGTAAGTACTTTGACCACATTAAAGTCAATGACTGTTCTTATTGATTGTATCAAATAACATAACATGTCCAATTGTCCATCGTAAAAAATATTATATAATATTTATGTCAATTGTCTTATCAGATTTTTGTATAGGTACATTGTTGGACTGATACAATAAAAGAGTTTTATGTGAATAAAAAAAATAAAAAAAAAGATTTATAATGGTTATAGCTTGGCGTTCATACTTGTTTCAGCAAACTCCTGGCTCTGGCCTATCCTACCTCACTTGTGGGCGAACACAAACAATCCAACAGAGCTGTTGCAGTACTTAGACGCGACGATCGCGTCGTCCCCGCAGCCGACTGCGCGATCGCCGCTGTTTTCTGCGATGGCGCAGACCACGCCTACGGTGCTTGACATCCTGTTTCTGCGTGGCTCCTTGCGTGAGAACGCCGATGCCGTCAATCGCAATGTAACCGCACGCTTTGCCTCGCGCTGGCGAACTCAAGCAAACATCATCTCCACTGATTTCTTCCTAGGAAGCGATGTTGTTGACTTATCCATAATAATCAGTGTGGAGCGCGCCTCTCGTTTATGACGTCACCAAAGACGCTTTCGAAGCGGGGGACTCCATGTGAGCGCATCTCGACGCGGCCGCATCACCGTCGCGGTTCGTCGCTCGCCGTGGCTCCCGCGAGCACGGAACCGCTCCGAACCGCCGCGCCGGCTATACTTACCCGACCAATTTATCTAGTTACCTGCTGGTCGTGTATATCCGCCTCATCACTGCCATGCATAGAGCGCCCAGCGGACAACAAGTGAGATAATTTAAGTTATTTTATTTTGTAGATAAACCAAAACTAGTCTACCGATCTTTTAAAAGGATCAGTATAAATTTGTACATAAAATACAAGTGTGCCAAAGATACTCTGGTTTTTATTCTTCAAAATCGAAGGATTTAATTAAAACACAAACTAAAGAGTTCCAGCCCTTTACTTATATATACATGAGTCCGACGAACAATAAATAATATCTAAACATCTATACGTAATATTACTTGTACTTGTGCAACAAAAAACGAGGTAGATTAGGCGTGCTAGAAAGCACAAAAGAAGTCCATTCTAAAAAACTAGCGTCACATATGAGGCGCCAATAGAGGCAGCAACTCGGCGCGACTCATGCGGGACAGAGCCCGCGCGTCCAACCCCATCGCGGCGGCAGCACCACGTACGTCTAATCCAAAGCTTTGCAGCAGCGACGCCAGCGCCACCTCTTCTCCCGTACGAGGGTCGCGAAGGCGAGGACAGGAGCCGTTACATTGAGGCCAAGTGCATCGTTCTACTAGCCGTCGAGGGGCACAGCCGCCGCGTGATTGCCGTTTGCTGCCTCCTAGTCTCTGCTCCCAACACGCTAACGCTCGCGGTAATGTTATACCCGAAACATTAATTGCCTGCCACTCAGGACGCGCGAGCGCCCCATGCGCCAAACATGCAGGAGCAAAAGCTGCCCGCACTGAACTAAGACTCGAACGCAACGCTGCGCCTGTTTGGTGCACAGCATCCCACTGTGATCTAGTGCGTGGAGCGCGAACACCCTCTGCAGCCAACTGTGCCGAATCGAATAAGTATTGAAACACGAACAGAGGTGTGCGAATGTGTGTGTAAAGTCGATAGCCAAAATAGCAGAGCCACGGCTCAGCAGCGTGGTCACGCACGCATGAGGTCGGAGGCTTGCCGCGCCACAGCGTGTGGCCGAGCCGCGCCACGGTGGCTGCTGGGGCACGTCGCGTTTTCACTGGACGGTCGAGGAACCAGCCGGAGTCGGCGATGGCAGCAACGCGGACCCCTCGTGAACGAAGTGCACGTCGAGCAGCGTCCGCATGTAGCATGACACCGGCGCCACCAGCACTTGAACCCACGAGTAACATACGTCCTGTGAGTCCATAGTGAAGCAAATCAGATAGGACACTCCGAACGATGAGTCTGCCGGCAAACACAAACCCCGTAGTGGGGTGACGAGTGTTTCTGGTGCCAGCCCACATGTCGCTCGAACAGTAGGGTAGGAGAACGTGGTTAGAGGTGTGCCACAAAGGATTAGCTGCCGGGTCAGCAGAAAGCAGGGCAGGTGCGCGGCGGGCTCGAGGCCAGCGCGTGGACGACATGAGTGCAGGCCGGCGTCGCCAGCGCGCGCTGCACGATGCCGCATCCCAGCAATACCCTCCACCTTCGAGGTACACCACCCAGTGGTCATTGTTGGTCCCGCGTCGGATGTAATACCTGAAATTATAAGTTAAGTAAGAATTAAAGTATGAGAGTAAGCCCTTCACTACTTAACAAACAAGCACAGGTTGTCAGATCCGTAAATCCATATAAAGTAAATACCTAGTGTACATAACTCTTCATCTGTCATGAAAGTCAACTCAACAACAAAAGACACGTGGAGAAAGGAGGTGAAACGTACCCGGCAGGCGAGCCATCATTGCAGGTGAGCGAGGTGTTAGCCAGCCACACGAGACGCAGGCTGTCGGGCGGCGTTGTACCTTTACAGGCTCCACACAGTATCACCTAAACCACAACAAACAATAAATGTAAAAATAAAATCTATTTACAACTACCCCACTGTAGGTCAAAGTCCTTTTCCTTTTCAATACTGACAATTTGTATATCATTGGTCCGTAAATTGCCTAAGACTACATATTATAATATATTTATAACAATGATCGAATTGAATCAATTTATATTTTAATTTTTGATTGATTACTTTTGAACGAGTCAATTTACAAACATACAATCACAATTTATGGTCTAAGCAATTTCGCAACACACACTTTATAAGTGTAGGTAATCATAAAGAACAGGGGAGTTTAATAAAGTGTTATAGGTGCTATAAGTGCTAAGGTATAACTTCAAGCGTAATAAGGATCTCTACCTCCGACGTAGCCAACCGTAAAGAATTCTTATTTAAGTTAATTCAAAATATAATTGAATACTTTATGGTTATAGGTACTAGGTAACCTTGCACGCTTAGCCAACGAGAATGCAGAATGCAGTGCGCTTATTTCTTGTTTGTAAATTATTATTTTAATGGTTTCTTTATGTCAGTCTAGAATATTGCAGTATCGAGGTTTATGGAATAACTAATGAAATAAACACCAGTTTCAATCGTTAACTTACTTTCAAACGGTTTGCCTTCATTTTGTATATTGCACAGGTACTGCTTTAGCTTGATAGACCTACATTTTGATTACGACTTTAATAAGGTAACTCCCAAATTGAAGCTTAATGCCTGCTATTACTTAAAGGGCGATAACTGAAATTGAGCTCTTAAAAATATCTATCATTTAAAAAATACACATGCGAACATAGAACGTCCTCCTATTTGATGTCGTTTAAAAAAAATCTATACTATACCCAGAGATAATATTTAAAAGGATTCACTTTTATACACAGCGCAAAAAATATATTTTTTAAATAAAATATTTAGATTTAAAAATTACATTCTAGATACAAGCACAGCCCATATCTGGTTTAATCTAGAAATTCATTGAAGTTTCTAATGGTCTGTGAATAATAGAAAACAGCTCTATCACAGTAAATGTGATGAGTTTGTTTTTGATGATACAAATATCTATATATAAATATCTATAAACATTACTTTTAAGGAATTGTACAGGAATATTTGCTTGCAAGCTTTTTTTGATGTCGGTTTAAACTATTTGTAGTAAAAAAAGTACATATTATATTTTGCCAAGTCAAAACGTATCCAATTCGGAGAGTATGAAAGAACCCTAAAGTTGAACTTAAGTCTCAAATATTTATAAAATGTAACCTACTATATAAATCAACAATATAATTTAAAATCAAATAATATTTCATTATTTGAGAGAATATTGTTTCCAACGTTTTTAAAATTAGTTAACTTTCAATGGTAATTCCGATACTGGGAACTGAGAATCCAATTACGGGCCACTATTAACTCTCACTGTAATCTACAGCCGGCAGCGGAAAATACACATGTCACAAAATAAAAAAGCAATGCGTACACAGAGTGTCCAAACAATCCAATAGTTGTAGCGGTGGCGGCGGAGCGAGCCGCGGTGGCGCGTCATCGCTCCCGGGCGTGGACAGCGGACGAGCGCGGGCGCAGACAGCGGGCCGGAGCACACCCCATACTGGCGGGCGCAGGGACACCACTGGCGAGCCCCGACTCACCGCGCACGGTAGCGTTCCCGCTGTTTACAAAATAAAGCCTCTATTTAGAGCGAGGGCGAAGGGCCGAGCGCTCACTGCCGCGCGCCGCCCGACCGAGTAGGCGAGCGGGCGGCTCGTTTGTGCGGCCGGGGCGGCGGGACCGGCTCCGGCGGCTACATCAAACGCGCCGCAGATCAAAGGAGCCGCCGCGCGATCGGCATCCGTCATTATTATTATGCAAGCATTACGAGGCGCGCGTGACTCAGGCGAGAGGGCCACGCGAGTTGCGCGGGCGCCGCACCGCGCCCCCCGCGGGCCCTGCGCACCCTCCACCTGTCAACGGCATCGACACCGAACAAAACGACCGCCCGCGCCCTCCGGCCGGCGGCCGGAGCCAGCGCCGCGCCGTGCACGCCGCCTCCTCCTCAGATTAGCCATACGTATTATGTTCTTTTTAGGCATAATTTTACACCTCATTATTTATTAAACTTTGCGAACATGCTTGTAAAGTAAAACCCGGAACAGTTGGCTCTACCACATGCTTACATGATGAAAATATTACGTTAACCTGCAATGTAATAATATATGACAAGTTATTGACAGTTAATTTCTAAAATTATTACTTTACGTAAGTTACAATACCAAACCACTCTGGTAAAATCTTTCAACTGACTAAGTATGTACTCTACTTGACTCTACATAGGTAAACTACCTCCCATGGAAATAATATTTTCAGTTTACATCTAATTTTCTAAAAGTAGTACAACAACGCAATGTAGCCAACCACAACCCTTTTGTCAAAAGAAATCATACTATTATAGAAGTTCCTTATCAGAATTTGGATCTGAAGAAGAAAAAAATATAATGCTCAATTTCGCCGTGAATTTTTTAGGGTAAAATGGAGCCTTGTGTCTCCCATATACTATCTTTAAGCAAAAAAATCACGTCTATACCTTTCTCCTTTGATGCGTAAAAAAGGGCAAACACTTTTGCTTTTATAACAAGTAGGATTGACCGTAATTTGTAATAAGTAATTACGTGCATAATACCTACCCCTGATTATATACTAAACAAATTATTCAACTTCCACTCATAGCTTTAAGTGAAGTCTTTTACACATTTACTAATTGAACATTATATTAACCACGTAACTGACGGCTATTTTGGAGCTAACTTATGCTTAATAAACTTTAAGGGCTTTTTGTAGAGTGACAATGATTTAGAATCGCTCTATAATTTTACGAGCAGACTTTAACAAGAAGTCGTAAAATAATGTATTTTCACGTAAACGATTTAAGTTTCCAAGTCAATAAAGATTTTATCGTATGATTTGACATGTGTATGGCCCGCAGGTGTTATTCGAAAGCAAATTATCCGGAGTGTATGAGACTCGACGTAGACACCGAGTTAAGTAGAATATAATTGGCGGTCGGCATGGCAGACGTTCAAAGCGTGTACCTGCCTGTAAAAATGCCATCATAAAGCCAAGCCGCCACAATGAGCCATTTGACAGTTGGTACCCACCTTTATGATGCCGACTCTGATATACGAGCCGAACCCATTTAAGCTTATTTTATCGACTCCCAATACAACAATCTAGCTATCCTGCACTGTAAATCAGACATCTTAGAATTACACGCGACTACCGCTCACAAACAGGGCGGAAAGAATAAACCATTTAGTTAGACCATTCAAAATCCTTATAGCTTATTATTCAATCCCATTAAAGACTTAGTGGGACGGCCTCTTTAAAAGAGCTTTTGATATAAAAGACCATTATACAGCCCATTTTCCATAACAATGAACATCATATTTTTTCATTCCATGCTCGTTATATTGCTTATTATTAAATCATTATAAGCAATAAAAAAAAGTTTATGGAACGCTTTATCATTTACCACAGCTTTTGTTGTTTACTACGCGTGTTTGTCGGTAAAAAGCAAAGGTTAAGTATTTATAAAGTTCCTTTTTCATATTATTTTAGTAATATTATTGACTTTTACATATAAAATAGTGTCAGTTCGTTGTGAAAAAAATAAAATTGGAGGTCAATTGTGTTAACCTGTAGCCCCTAATTGCAGCAGTTAAGGGTTGTGTGTACTTAATTGGTTAAATGGAGTGCCTATCAATCCAGTCCTGGCATCCATGAACAGTTTGCTTACTTAACGCTTCGTTTTATACGCTTTCTGTCAGGATAAGGTTCTCTGGTCAGTAGAAGTACCTTAACGACTTCTTGAGGTAGGCGATGCTATTAGGATATCGCTGCTTAAGTACTTAAAATACAAACATGCCCCGGAGCCCCCATGGCTCTGATTAAATAATATTTGACGAGGCTACTGTATTCACTTTAGCTTAAAAAAAATTGTACGAATACCAAAACTTAACGCTTTATCTCTATGATCTTTATTTCGACAGTGAAAATGTTTTAACAGCAGTTTTATCCAACTCTATTCAAGCACACTTACCTACTAACGAGGGCTCAACTACAATATTATTGTTGTGTAAAAGAAAGCACAAGGAATTATTTATCCTTGAAGCGCCTCTCCGACCTTCAGCTTGAATCCATTTTATATATATTTTGAGTTAAGAAACAAAATAATGTCCATTAGTAAGCAATTCGCGATAATGACGGTTTTTCACGGAGCGCCTCCCTCTGCCACTTTGTTAGTATTCTATATGAGTATTAGTTGATACTCTCATAATCACTTGATAACATGATAATAACATAATGGTTGGATAGTCACATTAATGTAGGTTTCGTATCGTTCATTTTCGAAAGACATCGACGGGGTGAAAATAACATCTCCGCGAACATTATAAGGATATGGTTGTTTTGTGATCTTACAGACCTATAGTATATTCTATAAATATACTCAGATATTGTTTACTTTGGAGTCATGTGAGTTTGTTCATATGACCATTCGTTGGAATAGCCCATCGATCAACCCATTTGTTATACCTACAGCTGTTCCAGAATTTTGCAATCTAGAATTCAGGGTTCCATAAAATATCTTGAAAACGAGGATGTAATTCAGAAGTGTCATGTGACCACACATGACACTTTAGCTTTCACTTGGCTTATATGTCATCGTCATCATTATCATAACACCTCGTTAGTTTTGTGGTCAAACCCGCTACAGAAGTGTTAGGCAAAAAAATGGTTCATATTTTCTTCATTATTTATGTAAACAACAACAAGACGAAAGATCAAATTGGTTCCGACATAGGTATGTATTAACTGCGAAGTTGTACAGTGTTACTTTGTTACTCAATCTTGACACAACGTGGTGTCGGATGGCTATAAAACTTTGTTAAGAGGTCACAAGCTACTTTGTATTCCGGCTAACTACCCGCAGACAGTACTTATATTTCTCTCTGAAGTCGAAACTATAAAGAATAACAATGTTCTGCTCTTTACGAACTCGGAGTAATAAGCGACAATGTTTCCGAACAGTATTGTGAATGCTGGGTGACTTGAGTTGCTGTTATTTGGGGTGTAAGCAACGCAACGCAGGAGGTAGCGACGTAATTGTGGCTCAAAAGGTTCGAAGTAGACCGATTTATATGCACAATTCTGCCGGTCTCAATAAGCTAGTTCTAATTTGACGTCCTCAGTTTGTGCCTATTAGGCAGCAAAATTTTGGTATGTGCTATTACCCACTACTGCCTACGCCTTCTGGAAATACTAAGTAGAGGATGATACGAATTTAGATTGTACAACCGTTAAGAGAAGTGATGATATTATTGGACAATGACCTTATGCCATTGCCTTAGGATAAATAATGACGAAGGTAAACTTTAAACAAAGCTTCTAATGCATGGAATCTCTTTCCTGGATTACTGTGAGTCTGAAATTTAACAATAGGTACTGATCAAAATATGTTATAAGCAAAAGCAACAGCTCGTTGCCTTTGCTTACTCTAGATAGTAAACGAGCTTACAATTTAGTTTAGAGAATTTCTGTTCTATATTCTTAGTTACTTAATAATTTCAAGCTTATTTTAGTTGTTTACCTATCGTGAACACGTTTTAAGTCTGTTTTGGAATGTTGAGCTCTCGCAAGCGTTAAATTGCGGCACATTAATTTTATAATACAACAACATCAGTCACATTTAGCTCGTTTCATGTTCAGATATAAACTCTTAGAAGTTTGCGATTCAAGTTATAAATAACTAAGTTTACTACATATTATTCTGACAGTAGATAAATATGCGAAATACTGTGTTCGAGTTACTTATCGCAGACTAGATATAATATAATGTACGCAGTGCTCTCCATTTTAATTGTTGTAAATAAAAGATAAGACGCTACTCACTTTGCAGACGAGGAGTTAATGATGAACTTTGTACAGTAGCCAGATGTCGCTACTGGGCCTTGCTCTGATGGAAGCAAAAAATATGGTATTCATTCTGTGACGCCAAAGATTGGTACAGTTGCAAACAAAATGCATCTATAGATACTTAATTAAACACATGACTGCATATAATTATATCTACGTAGGTCCCTACACTAACTACTACTGTTACCGTCGTTCTACGTGATCCCTAGGTCAAAACAAAGCTGTGTTCAGTAAATAGCAAAAGGCTTGCCGCCCATAGAGATAATCGTCGTCAGTGACCACAAAATAAATTACCTAGCTATTTCGTGGGTGAACTGAGTCAACGGTCAAAGGACTTATTTCAGTTTATGCCTTTGGGAACGACTTTTGGAAATCACAGTCGTGACAGTTATATTGCTAACATCTCTGAGCGCAAAGTTAAATCTGTTGACAACAATTTTAACTTCGTACGGTTTTCCTTTTAACGTTTCGACTGCCTCAATAGCTGTAATAAAAAATTGCATGGTGGGCTTCGGTTCGATTGCTATTTTATACAATTAGATTATATAACTTCTTGGTGAAATTTAGTGTACTGCAATGTTTATAGAAAGGAGCTTATTTAAATTAAGTGTAGAGTGCAGGCTTACGCATGTTATTTTACTAAAAATCAATCAACTAACCAATTTATTTACGATTATTATTCCAATTTTATACATAGGTAATAAAAACATTTTTTTTTTAATAAATGTTTTTATTAGTTTCATTTTTTTATAGCTTATGTTACTCGCGATGGTGCAAGGATTCTAACGACACTACATACGTCAAAATCGAACGCATTCAAAAGTTTTGATGGAATAAAGAGACTCACATACCTACATAATTATATGAACCCTGAAAATATTACATTTCTTTTAACGTTAAGTGAGCCCGACACGTTTTTGACTCGTTTTCATTTATTTTGAAAGCTTTTAACGAACATGTAGAGTATTGTAGAGCTTCTCATTTACGCGCACTCTAGACGCCTAAATAATAACAATAAAAAATAATACATATTATTATTAATATATGAATATTATTATTTTAAATTGTGCTCCTATTATGGTGATTAAAATATCACTATGGTAAGTAGGTAGGTAGGTAACTAGTCTTCATTTAGCTTCATCCACTGCAAATTGAAGCCCCAAATAACGACAAAGTTAATTATTGTATATTTGCCTAATCTCCAAATGGGTACAAATAGATTAATTGGAGTAATAATTCAACTGTCGTGGCAGACACCATGTCTATTGAAATTCAATCACACCCACAATAATTATTTTCATTCATTCAATTCATACCATAATGTTTTGATTATTGTTACAACCCCACCATAACTTTACCATAAGAGCCAAACAATTCCAATTTTCGTATCAAACTTAGCACTAGCGGTAGGTAAGTACTTAGTTAATTATTAAAAAGTTACTAGGTGCATTGAAAATTATTCCCTTATTGAGCTACAAAACGAGTGGTCTGGAATTATGCTTTTACGCGTCTGTTGCCGATGTTACAAAATGGCTATTCAAACGCCGCGCTTAAGTGCTAAATTAGCGGTCACTTCCTAACGGAAATAATAATTGTTAGTTGTCAACATCAACAATTAAGTACGGTCGAATGTAAACAATAGCAACACTTTTGTTTATCATATTACACACATGAATAAGCATTGTAACCGAAGTACGAATGGACGAGTAGAGCAGTAGCAAGCGCGCGACTCCCCGCGGCCCACAGCCTCCGAATCACAATAAATCTGAACCGATAAGTAGTCGAGCGGATTGTCGGCGCGGCGCGATCAAAGCGAGGGGAGGAACATGAAAGGCGCCGCCGCCGTCCGCTGAGATGTTTCATTCGAAGCCGCGTTTCCACCACCGCCCGTCACGTCAGCCCGGCCCTTTGTTATGTGACTTTTAATTAATTTGATTTTAATTTTGAATGACACGTTTACTGATTTAAATGACGAAGGCAATATGTTCGTACAATGTTGCAGTAATGAACTCGATGCGGGCACATGGTGAAATATAGGCCGGCTGACAGATTGACGAGCATGTTATAATTGCTAATTAATTTAAATATCTGTAAAATATTTTTCACTTTAATTATTACTTCCTATAGTGTATTGTGCTTTAATAATAATAATAATATATTCTTTATTTCAGACAACTATTACAGTCCATAGTAGAAAATAAAATTATTTTAAGTCAAATTTCGTGCTATAAGTAGACATGACATGTACCCCCCCCCCCCCCCCCCGTGCCCCTATTTTTTTGGTATTTTTTCAACCAAATGTTTTTGTGTTTGGCAGATATTGCCTTATGCAATAAAATAAATCCTTTAAACGTGCAGCGAAGGTAATTGATAAACTATTTGTAGATGATCCATTAAACTCTATTTGAATCTTAAAAAAATTAAGCTTCAAATAGAGTTTATTGGATGATTTAGAAATAGTTTATCAATTACCTTCGCTGCACGTTCTCCTTCTGATCACCCTATGGTGGTCGGTTCACGTTTTATTGTTCATCTTCTGCACTTCGCTCTATATATACGCCCGGATGTTGTTATAAGACCTAAATCCTTGACCGGGGATGCTCAGGTTCTTGTAATAATGCTGTTCCATTAATGTTATACATAATATTGTAGGACTTTTCTAGTAAAACTCCAAATTATTAGAAATTTCCTAAAAAAATTAGTACAAAAATGTCTGTCATGTTTACAAATTGTCTCCACAAGTTGTATCTGCGTGGATACCTCTCGCAGGTGCGGCGCAGCTACAATATCAATAATTCTAAACTAAAAATTCGTGCCGTCTTCTCCCGTGGAGCCCAACTAAATAGTACACAGAGATTGTAGCAGTTATTACTTTATATGCATGAAGCAATAACACCGTACCTTTGAGAGTAGCGTCTACTGGCGTCTTGTGTAATTAATTTGCCATAAACAACTCGCATTAGCTATACATTCCTGCTTCGCTTTATCATACTAACGACTTTAGTGCCCCGCTCACATTCACACATCACTGGACTTTAGTTGTTAATACTGGATAATTATTTATTATAGCCATCAGCGTAGATACAAAAGAATAGAGCCGTTTCATTGGTCGTAGCCTTAGACGACCATAGTAGTAGACGACCATTTCGATTTCAGGGTCCAAATATGACTGCCCTGTATTAGATTGGTTCCTAAGAATGACAGTGTTTAGTTAAATTATGTTTTGTTGATAAGACATTCTCAGTATTCGCACCAAGTTAGCATACCTCATAAATAGCAATAGCGTCATAGATATCCTACGACATAAATGTGTTTTAACGTTATAAAAAGCGCAAAAAATGTAGGAGTCAAATAAAATTCAAAATACAAGATTTTAAAATATCTAATACATTTATTTGCAAATAAATATTAACAGACATATAGGAATAGTTCTTTATCTCATCCTTGAAAATCTTCCACGATAATTAAAAAACTGTTTTGTTTAAGATCACCAATCAAAATTAAATGAGTTGAAACTTGGAAGTGTTGGCATAAAATGCGCTGAAATAAAATTTAGGTACAATTTGAGATGAATAAATATACTCGTTAAAAATAAGGCACTTCTCATTATCACAGAATACATCGTCTACTAAATTTCTAGTACAAAGTTTTATACAATTTATTCAACTCTACAAAAAGTACCTGTATACAATTTTAAGTTGTACTTCATAATGTACTTGTTTAAATAAGGAACAATTACTTACACCCATAGCTCTAGTATACTTTAACTTAATAACATAGATATCCATGGTTGTATGAATGTGTACATCATAATTCGGAATATTAAGTATTTTAAATATGCAAGCGTATATCATTGTGTATTGGAGTGAAATCGTAGATTAGTTTTAATAATAGATAATTAAAATTATTTTATTGCCGGCCAGTAAAAGATACGACTAGGCCATAAGTCGTACCTAGTCTCTGTAGAAACAATAAATTAAAATCCATGAATATAAAACTAGGATACTATTAAGATGTTGATGAGATGAGATCTAAATAATGGCAAGAGCACCTACCACTGATATAATGTATGATAATGATAATTTATTGTCCCTACGCGGTGTAGTAACCCTCGAGATTCTAAAGCGTGACTCACGACGTTACAACATTAAGGGCTAAGCAGTGGTGTCACGACGCATTGTACAAACAAGCTTTTTCTCTGAACACTCGTGTAATAATAAGTGCGACGGTTACCCTTTTGCCGCCATTCTCTTAGAATCTTTACCTTTATTATTATCAAAATTATAAAACACAAACCGTTCAAATTAAGATGGTTTAAATATTTTTAGAAGGGGTCGAAACACTGAACTGAAATATCCCTTTACGCCATGTTTAATCATTTGAAACATATTTTACAATAATAAGGTTCTGTAACTCGATATAATACAGTCCCTTATATGCAGTCAGGTTGTATATTCCTTTGCTTTAATTAAGATTCTCAATAACGAATGTTTACTCAAAATATATATTTATAATGAAATACAAATATTGCAAAGTAGTAAATAAGTTTTCAGCATACAATCCTTGAGTTTACTTAAAACAACATTTTCCGAATACGAAATATGAATACAAACGTTGAGTATAAAAATATTTTTTAAGCATAGATAATTATATGGTACATACGGTATATGACAGACTTATTTTTTATGTAGATTGATGCGGTTTAAGCTACCATTACGTGCACGACATTAACATCAATTTATAGAAAAAATTGTATCAAATGACTCACAATGATATTGTTCTTGTTAGAGATACTTTGACCTTGACTGGTTATGTTTATGACAAGAGTTAATGTATCATAGTAATTATTAATCAAGACCAGGTATTGCATTTTATTTTCCATCATATTGCTAACAAGAGCAATTGTATTCGTGTACCACACACTGAAACATTCAAACATTCCTCATATAACATAATGGCAGGTTTACATACTCTACGTTATTACATGGTTACACACAAATAAGAGTATTCTTATATAAACATTCGAAAGACACTGTAGAAACTACACGTTCCATTCACTTTCACAATTTTATTTATAAAATTGGAAATATATAACTTATTTACATTTTAAATATCACTTATGTATAAATAACGCTCTGACTCAGTATCGGAGCTTCATTACCACAGCCTAAAGCTTCTATTATGCGTTTTAAAAGCAAGTATTAATGTTATGTACAGTCTATGAGAATATACCTCAGATGTATTTAGCAACCTACATGTGATCAAGTGTTTGCATATAATGTGTAAGTCTTTACATGTCTAATACAATCATTAGATAAATAAATAGGCATATACTTACATATAAAAATATATAGGCAGCGCTTGAGTGTTTTGTTTTGTTTATTAAACATGACAGAACACCGTCTTTACACTTTTCATGAATATTTAGATTGACCAAATATAAACCACAGAATAACCAATTTAATCGACCCATAAAATGAAATCCAGCTAATATTAGCGCCGATAATTACTTGCTACGTTAATTTATTTATACTGTGACCTAGATCAATAAAAGTTCAATGGAGTAATTTCAAGTGCGTTAAATTAAAGATTGAATGAAAAGAGACCGGACCAAAACTGTCGATATTATATTGTTGGTAGGTACCGACCAGTCGATCGGCCATACATCTGAGGTACATGTATTCTCTGCTTATTTTAAGTAGGAAGAAGTTGATGTGCTCAACCGAGTGAGAACGAGAACTGCTTGCTGGGGAACTTAGCTCTCTGTTTCTTGATGAAGTCTCGAGCTTGCTTGTCGCCTTGCCGGGTTTCTAACGCCTTTATAGCTTCGCCGTCTGAAACAAACATTAAAATATGGTTTTTTTCTACTACAAATTGATATGATGAAAAAGCAATCAAGTACTTATTATTATTATTATAATCAAGTACTAAAATACAAAAAATAAATTTATAGTCTGTAACCTATCTAGATTCTAGTCCAGCTATAAAAAACAACAGTGATAGTAGTAGCAGTTAGGAAATGCCGCTTGCCAAGTAGATTGGAATATATCTAAACAAATATTTGCTATTGCAAATGCACAAAAAAGTACCTAGCATTCGACAAAACTAAATAGAGGAATAACACCTAGTTAGCAGGCGAGCCTCGTAAATTACAAACCAAGTAACCAAGCACACAAATCAACTCTGCCTACTTCCTACACGGTATAAGTATCAAAACCTAAACCATTCACATAGTGAACAAAAGACATGGGTCTATCCTATAACTTGCACAAAACATGTCACTACAGTCACTCGTAACTACAAACAGTCGTCAGCTTGGAATAGGTTAGGAAGTGACCTATAGTGGTGGGCCTGGACAGCGGCAGCAGCTGCTGCGGCAGGCTGGTGATGGGCGCGGGCGTGGCGGGCACCTCGCTGAAGTGCACGTAGGCCTCGCCCACGAACGTGTTGCTCACGCTGAACATGTCCTTGTCCTTCACCACCAGGTGGATCAGGCCCTCGGGCTGCCGCCGCTGCTCGGACGTCAAGGGACTGCAATATATAGACCACATTTCAACACATGACACCAACCCTATATTTGTAGACAGACGTCTGCTGGGCTCTGACGTCAGGGGACTGCAATACATAGAGACTATATCAACATTTAACATCATGCCTGTAGGCAGAGGTCACACCAACATAATGCCAGTTATGTAATAGGGGGCGAGCCTTCTACCATTAACCGGGCACAAATCCAGGCTCCGTGCTGCTACTGAGAATTACCCAATGTAACTGTTTGCAAACACTTGTTGTTGTACACTACAATAACTCATGGGCATGATTGAGTATATCTACATATATTGTTAAAAATTATTGAATGTGAAATCACCTAGCATATACAAAAGATTTTCAACGAAGTTTCTGTGAGCTTAAGTTCCAACATTAAGGTCAACAGATAACGTCATGGTTTCTTTCAATGCATCGTATGAACTTTAATTTCACGAATAAGTGACGTCATAATCGATGCGTTAAATTTATAGCGACATTGACAATCGCTATAAATGTAACATCACATGCTCGTGTTTACGCAAATACGCCTGAAATGGAATTGATTTTACGGGCGTTTCATGGTCAGTTCTACTTTTAGCGTTATATACCAAACCACTGCATGGCACGACATTACAAAACTTTCTAACAAGTAAAGTTAGATTCAATATTGCACCGGTTAATATAGTGATTATCAAAAGAAAAAAATATGATGCTTCACCGTAAACCGTAGTACATTTTTATAAGGATTTGCTATAAATATATGGTCAACTTTTTAATAATAATTTTAATATCATCATGCAACGCGATAGTTTAAAAGTTAGTATTTTTTATATACTATGTTATATTTTTTAAAATAACATATTCTAAAACTTATTATTTAAATCTAGCATCGAAGTACTTGATACTCGCGGCACTGTGCCAAATAATGCGTATCATTTGGCCTGCAGTGTCTATCATCTATTTTAAACCAATATAAGATGTATCGGAATTTTACTGTCTCAATGTCATTGTTTCATAGAGCAATATAAATAAAAACAAGTTTATTGAAACAACTAATTAAGTGGTAGCTAGACTATTACCGTTTAATAAAGTAGGAATAGGTGTTAGGTACTTAGGTACTTACATAAGAAACATTTCATCGTAGAGCGGGAACAAGTTCTTGTTGTGCGTCTGTGTCTTCGGCTTCGGTACGTTGACAAACGAGTCTTCTGGAAGAAGGGCCACTCGGACGTACGAATCGCATAGACCTAGAATATGAATATTACGCCTTTAGAAAGAGGAAAATAATTAATTTGCTCATTCACTTTTCAGAGACGTATGCTGCTATGACCCCTAAATAGAACTGCCCATGTCACTCCATTAGGAATGATCAATTGTTATTAAGTCATTAAAATGAACGCAAAAAGTGCCACACCCCACGAGCATTAAATTGGTATAGTAGATAGAGTCAGCATCAAATATGTAGGTATCAACCTAAGTATAACACTCGTCCTCTCCATTATATACACTATATACATATAATGAATGCTTACCAAAATGTAGATATCAAAATAGGTATGCTCACCATTAGAATCTGCGGGCATCAAATTCCTAGCGTTCATAACTTCTATCTTCAAATTATCATCTATGAACTGTGCTCTAACCGTCAACATTCCCATCTTGGGCTCCTGTATCGTCTGCTGTTCTTGCCACCTCTCTAAATGAAACTGATGGATCAGTTCCCTGGTCTCCATACCATGAAGCTTCAGCAGGTATTCCACGCGTTTCAACGTATCCGACGAGTAAGTCTCATTATGGTCTTGTCGGAACGACCTTATCATTATTTTAACGCATTCGTGGAGATTCGAGAAAAAGGCTGGAGGGCGTCGTTTCTGTAATTTTTATATTCACATTAATTACTAGACAAGTAATTTAGTTAAAAAACATGTTCCATAACCATGATGCTAACAAATATTAATTGAAACAATACAAAGCTCTCGGAGAAACCGTCACCTTCATGGCCATGCGTATGTAAAAGATAAGGCTTCAGGAAGGATCATATTGTGCGCATGATTTAATATCGGTACATGCAGATCGTGCAAATGAATACAAAATTTATATATTATTATTATCAACCAAGGATAGTTATTATCAACCACCTTAGAAATTCGGCAGTACTCAATAGATGTGTTTTTGTCAACACAGAGCCTATACTTTAGGTAAAGCAGATAATTTTTGTTCATTCTAACTAGCTTTATTAACAGTTTTCGAATAAAAACATAGGTTTTCTGGGATCTATGCTTTCGAGGCACAACCTGATATAACTGTCGTTACGTCGTATAAATAACGGTCACCTACCCGGCAGCCAGCTGTGACTGCCAAAGTTTTTCGGTTACCAAAGTTTAAGTGAAATCTTGAATAATTCCATCATACCTATGTAATCACAATTTTACTTTTCAGACACAAGACAAAGCGTATAAACATTCACGAAGACACTGCAGAATACATAACTATTCGAACCATTCACCACATGCTACATTCGGCGGGACGCATAACAAAGGTATGGACAAGTGTCCTATATACTATTAGCTGCGCCTCTCGGTGTTACTCGCGACATTTCTTCGGGACAAAAGTAGCCTATGTGTTAATCCAGGGTGTCAGCTGCCTCCATACCAAATTCTAACAAAATCGGTCCTGCCGCTTGAGCGTGAAGAGGTAACACACTCACAAACTTTCGCCTTTATAATATAAGTGTGAAGTGTGATATAGGTACGATAACAATTCAAATATTTTCCGTAGAATAAGCGACTTGAAGCGAACACATATTGTAGGTATATAAGAATACAAGGATCTGAACTCTAACATACATTTAAGGACAGTCAATGAAACTCATCAACTAGTGAGAATGTAGGCACCATACACGAAACAGAGAAGCCAATTCGGAAATTCACAAGGTATTTATATACATTGCGCACACTACTAAACACTGTTTCCATTTATTTAGTTTGCAGAACGCATTGTATATAAAATAGTGTGTAAACTTGGCGGGATAAGGCAACATAATACAGTAACATAAACAGGGTGCTTCTATATCTAGATGTTTACCGCGTCTAGGTTGGCGGCAGCCGATTTGCTCAAGCGTCTCGGGTCGATATAGCGAGTTATCTTTGCCCTTCGGTGCTATTAAAAACAACAACAAACCTTTAAAAAAAGTATTAAATTATACGCAGCGGTACATAATGTGTCACTTAGCTACAGAGAAAAATGCATAATAATTACCCAGGAACAAACCGTAACTGAAAGTATAAGCTCAATATTTTTGCATAGTCATTTGTTTCTGGTAATGTTATTCTAAATGAAAAACTAGTTTATAACAAATCAATAAAACTATTAATTTAGAGCAGACTTATTTGTTTACTGTTTAATAAGTGCATGGAACTAAGTACCAAAGTCCACTCTCAATAACAACACTAAATATCAATTAAGTAGCCACTTTAATACTTTGTGAAGTGCACACTCTTAATCATTTGCAATAGCGTGCAATACAAATGCAATATTATTTACCCTTAACAAAATAAAGTTGGGTGATACTTTGTTTTTTCCAAAATATCTACGCCTAAACAAGCGAATACGGGAGGCGAGTTTCTCTTTCTACAAATGAAAATTAATAATGGGTTAGTATTTTGGGAGGAAAATTATTCTGTATGTATGAATAAGAAAATTCTTAGGAACGGAAATGTACCACACGTTATCACTAATACTGGGCGACACGTAAATGTAATACCTACATTAAGGATTAACGTAGCGCTAAATAACAGTTCAACTAACCACCGGATAAAGACACAGGAGCTAAGGCACAACCATCAAATATTTTTTGCGCTCGGCAACTTCTTAATGTTTAGGAATCACATTTCACATAGAATATATCGTCTATTTTTAGTGAAAACAGGTATAAGTTATATGTGCAGGTATGTGTATGTAATTCGTTAATTGAAGTGATTATATGTATTAGTATGACATTTCTTCGTGTTAAAAATCAGCCATTAGGTAGTTAAGAAAAGATAATACTACGCAATATTACAGCTGTTAGCAGTAGTGTTAAAAATACTAGAAGCAAATTGAAATAACAAATCTTACTTCTAAGTTAGCCTGGATGAGTTCATAAAGCACTTCTCCAAGTTGTTCCCAGACGATATCAAGTGTCCTCGAGAAGTTTTCGTTGTTCAGATGTTGGTATAAAGTGTCAAGGTTGGCCTCTAAATAGCGCATGACGCGGTCCATGCTCGAACAGTCCTGATGTAACAGTTCAGCTCCTTCTATCAAGAAACGAGTGATGGACGGCATCATCTGGAATTGCACCATGAATTGATTTAGTTTTTTGTCACTTTGAAGTTGTGTAGTAATTTGGAAGTCATATAAACTGTAAAATGATCTCACCTTTTTAACCATAACTTCTAAAAGATCCACAATTTTATTCCTTACAGTATCTATTGCATTGGCGATGACGTTTTGCAGTGTTTCCTTACATCTGAAAAGTCAAGAAATTCTTGTAGCAACTATTTATTATTTTTACATATTCCCTAAATTACCCTACAAACAAATAATTATAATACTAACTAATCATCTGATAGCTAAAATGTTACATCTAAAAATAGGCTCCTTCCCATTCCATCCAACGCAAGAAGACTATGATGGCAGCTTGATAATCTTACATCCTTCACTTCGGAAGTTTATCATAGGATCATAAACATCTTCCTAACTGGCCGGTAACGATCATATCTGTAAGCAGGCTCCGCGCAGTCGTCCGTACCTCTGCGCCTCCATGGGCGAGCGCGCCTCGCACATGCAGCGGATGATGTCGTCCATGCCGAGCTCGGCCACGAAGGGCGCGAGGCTCTGGCGCACGTAGTCGATGTTGTTGATGGCCACGCACCAGTCGGTGGTGACCTCGAAGCGCTCCTCGAACACGCTGCTGACCACGCCCACGTTGTCCACGCGGCTCGCCATCTTGTCCGAGTAGAACACGCAGCAGCGGCAGATGTCCTGACGGTTGGAAAAACTGATTAGTCAGTATGTTCCTTTTTTTTTTTAAATTTCTGGTTTGGATCTAGCCGAATAAATCATTGTTTTATATTTACACAGGAAGCTATATTTTCGGTACTGCGTCATTTTATACGTCTCATAACCTTTAGTTGGTTAATTTGAAAGATTTACGAAAAACAGTATAGGAGCATGCCTCAAAAATGGCATGGTGTATCACTCAGAAAGATTAATTAGTAGGCAAGAGAGGATCTTGGTTATAGCGGGTATAATTCAAGTCGCCAATACCTAAGATGTCACTAGATAAATTGCGGAAAGTAATCAACCAACAAATATTACTTACATCAATAATTTTCGCCACAAAAGTGTAACAACCTTCAACATCGGGCCACGCCAACTGCTGCCAGAATATCTTGATCTGGTAGAATATAGCCAACGTGTCAACACCAGAACTGCTGTACTTGACATTAGTGTCGACTGGGACCAAGTTGTCAAGGTCCACAGCCTTCTCAATGCGCGTGAGTGCTTTGTATGCAGCTATGTCGAGCCACTGAGCCACGCCACCGAAGAACCATGCGTGGAATTTTGATATGGCATACGACTGCCAGTCCGTCTCGTTGAGACCTTGGCCCAACCTGGAACGACAATGATGTTATTTTTAAATGTTTTATAGAACTTCTGATTCAATGAAAATAGTATAATATAAATAGTTCTGCAAATTAAATTATTTGTATGCATTCGCACGTTTGTTATTTACTGTGGGTAGAATTACAAAAAGTCTCAAAAAGTTGAAGATAAACCTGCGTATCTATTTTCAAAGATCACGTGTTTACAAGTAACAACACTATTATTCTAACGAAACACTCTGTTGTGACTTAATTATCACTTGCAGTAATGAAAGCGAAAGACAAAGCCATTATATAAAACAAAATAAACAAAGAAAATCGCGAAATAATTGCATGTATGAATATTCATATTATAAGTCTTTGTGAATTTTCCCATGTAGGTATTCAAAAAGTAAATATATACTTAAACGCCATTCATTTAAATATTTAACAAGATAACAAGAGTATTTAATCAATTGTTTTTCATTAACTCCACGTTGCCGTATGTAAAGCACATTTAACACCAATATTTATCGAAACCAAATAAACAATAATAAAATCGATAATGTTAGAAATCGATTACTAATACTTTTATGTGCTTTGATAAGTTTTATCGACCAATATAGTAACAAGTAACAATTACATTGCTGTTGTTGTTTAATTATTTCAATGTAGAACAATAGTAATAAATTACATGTTATCGAAGTAATATAACATGATTCAATGCAGATGTATGACAAAAGATATATGTATAAATGACACAGCGACCTAAACTGCGCTAGATTTATGTAAACAGATCATAACAATATGAAATATTTATTTCATAAAATAGAAATAGATCTTGAAAAAAAAGTTATACGCGTGCGAATATGGACTACTATATTCGCGTGTTTACAATTTTATAAATATTGATAGATATATTTTATGTGTAAATGAAATAAGACACCGTGTTTTTGTCATCTTAGATAAACTGTTACTCACGTTAAGAACCTTTGTAGGGTGAGATATAGTTCAAACAACGTTGTCCCCATAGTAAGTGGTTCTGAGCCCACTGATGTAGAGCCAAGTCCCGTCTCTCCATTGATACCGCCAGCCAGGGTCGTGGTAGACCCCTCGCTGTACCGCAACCTCTTGAGACTCTTGCACACATCCACTATTTCCGACTCGACCAATGACGCAATCTTGCCTTCGTACAACCCGTATAACGTCTTCGAATAGGGGAAGCTCATAACCCTGCAAAACATTAGCGTTACCATTAAATATCATTATCATTTATACGATAATCAAAGCAGCAGGAAATTTACTAAAAATAGTTATGACTTCAGTGCCTGTATGAGCAAACGCTATAATTAAAAATTGTATTCAATCATTTAAGTACTTACTCAACAAACACTCGGTCGTAATATTCGACGGCTCTTTGCAAATCCGATCGGACCAACTGTATTACTCTGATTAAATGCTGTAGCCTGGTATCTTCTGTGTTGTCCTTACACTCATTATTGTCTAGTATGTGCACGAACCAATCGGAGGCTCCTTGTATCACCGCCTGGTTTAATACATCGAGAATGGTGTGCTTGCCCTCATCGTCTCGCAGCCAACCATAGAGATTCGTTGGAAATAGATCCATATTGCCCGGCGCATCCAAAGTTGACAACTTGTAAAGAATTTTCAGGACTTCTCTGAGCGCCTTCATGACTGTTTTATCTCCTGCTGTCTTCTTCCTGAGCTTCCTAACGTGACTGTAGCACGTTGGGAGCAGTTTTCTTGCACCATCCCAAAACAGCTTGACGTCCTCTTCATTTACAAGACCTGGAACAAACGAGGCATTACTATCAGAACAGCTGTTAACCTCTTTAACTGGTTCATAAAGTTATCCCCAACCTATGTGACAGTCGTGTTATGTATTTTTCGGGGGCGCAGAATATTTCAAATAGCCACTTTTAAACAGGAAAAATTAGACTGGTTGGCTTAGGAATATGGCAGAAATCTTACCAGATTGTAAAGGCTTGGTAATCTTGTCTAGCAGCGTGTTGAAGAGTGCGAAGCTGAGTGGGTGGTCGGCGGTGACAGCGCAGTACACAGCCCACTGCACGAGGCTGTTGTCGGCCTGGCTCAGCCCGCTCTGCGCCGCGTGCTGCGTGAGGATCGCGTCCGCCGCCGCGCTGAAGTTGCCGCACCACCAGTACGGCGCCACCTACGTTACAAGTATGGAGCTGTATACTGTGCAGTGACCCAAAGAAATGAACCAATAAGAGAACAGAGCGTAAGGTATCCGTACCAAGTCATATAACAATAATGGTATATCTAACTATCTCTTGACATCTATAATTTGCTTAGTAATACTATACCAATATTTTAGAACAATATGTACCTATACCTACACCACCATATACCTACACCACAATGCTTTAAACCAGGTGTGAATAAATGGATTAACATTTTTCATTTGAAATTAGGGACGAAGTTGAAATTTAAAATGTGATATTTTACCTTATTACGAAAAATGACAAGCATTGGTAATTATGTTTGACTCAGGTCTATAATTTGAGTTTCGTAGAATGACTCTAACGCAACATTGACTCACTTAAAAAATAAAAACACGTCATTCACGATCTTGATTATGCTGAAAAGGCGGATAGTTGCTTAGTGACCGCACGCATAATTATGTACACATCACGTTTCAATACACTTACACAGTAAAACAATGCTTATTTTTAAATACTGCACAGTCTGCATCAGAACTTAGTATAATGTTTATTCAATAAAATAAAAACTGTTTTACGATAAAAATATCTGCAATTTAAAATGCGGTATATCTGGTAAACTTCATCTGTCTGTTAAACATACCTACATAAAACATAATATTTCAACTATGACGAGAATCAATCAGATTGTAAATCGTAAAATGACGAAAGCTACCTCACGAGAAATTTACGACCGTTTTTTCGTATCACTGTCAGTCAATAAAATGATGCATCAAAACATACAAAAATAGATAAACAGCCTTCAAAGAACTATTTAGACAGTAAGTAAGCAGTCCGCACGGAAAAGCAGAACTTGCGTCAGACTGATTCTAACAATGACTTCCGTAAATATGAGACACCATCGCCAGGTGACCAGTTTTGCATTACAACGTACCTACTTTTACATAATGAGATCATTTAATATAAGGCATCCATAACATTACGTCATAAACTCATAGCATACATGAAATAACATTATCCTTTTATAGCTAACAGTCGAGATGGTTTAAGTACTACGTAGGTCAGTACTCGTAGGAAATTAGCAATCCGTATGCATACCACGCGGATATCATATAGGTACGCATACATATACAAGTCTTTGTGATTGACTACTAATCAATTTATTAGTTACCAATATACACAGTAAACTCACCTTAGAATTCTCGAGCTCATGAAGAAGAATTATTCTAAGAAGATGCCTGTGTTCCTGAGCAGCAACTTGTGAGTTCTTCTCTGATGAGAAATTAAGACGCACTTTGACCACGCCTTGCCGTTTCAGTTTACTTTTCTTGCTAAGACTGTACCACATCATCATCCCGCCTGCGGGTATGGACTGAGACAAGAAATTATCAAACATAAGAATAAGTTATAAAGTTATCATTACGAAACCAACAAAGTCCATTGTTTTAAATACTTAATGATTTTAAGTCCATAGTTAAAAAGCTGCTTACTTTCAGTGGTATATTGGAAGTTCCGATCAGTTCATTATCATGTTTTCCAGTTGAAGCAGTAATGGCTATCTCTTTCATAAGTTTCCGGAGTCCTTTTACGCCTTTTACTTCAAATATTTTCGTCATTTTCTCCTTAACTGTCTCCGCAGGATCAAAGTCCCTGAAAATGCACATCATTTAATTACATGGTCGGTTCGGAAGTACATAACATAAACAAAGTCATTGGCATTTGTTTCTACGATATAAAAACTTTAATCACTGTGGTTTTATGTCACCTTCTATAATTAAAACACGTAGTTAGTTATTTACAATATTGTTGCGTGTAGCATTGCTTAAACTCCATGAAACACGGAGGTGTGTAAGTTAGCTCAGTTTACTTCACTAATTACGACAATAAACGGTGTTAGACTTTAGAGGTCAACAACCCTTTGTTCACCTTTAAGATTTTTTAGTAACTAGGTGGGTTGTTTTGGTCACGCATATTTGATACATTTCATTCAATAAATAGGTTTATATTCAACAAATGGTCTTTGAAACTTACCATACTTCTAGTACAAGGGAATCTTCTTGAACACTGCCAGGCATAGGTCTGTAAAGAAAACATTAAATAAGTATTAGTCTAACAAATAATAGATAGGTAGAGCACATAAAAAACACAACTGGGTACATTTAAATCTTCTTTTAAGAAAATCACTAGTTGATTTAACTACTAATTGATTTATTTAAGTCACCAGATTTGGGTGGGATTGGATTTAGTAAGTCACGTGCATAGTGGAAGTGAAATCCAAAAAAAATTACACGAGGTTATCTGGCAATGCATTATGTCAGCTGTTTAGCATAGTTTGCATATTTATTTTACACATGACTTCATCGTTGCTCAACGTTTCTCCTTTCGTTGGTAGGTGTACGTACTGTATATATTATTTACATTTCTCTGAGATATTTTCTACATCTACTGTTTGCACAAGATAAGAGGCCGAGATGCATCATCAACTAATTATTATTTGTGTAATATCCATCACGATCTACATCCGTCTAATTGACTTGAACAAATGTGTCAGAATTTTCTTAAATTAGATTATTAGGCACGATTAGTCATACTCACAAAGAGAAGTGCTCCTCCCAAAGAGGGTTGAGAGTGCCGGACTTGACAGATGTGTTGTACCTATGTGTTGGGTTCGACATCAAGTATATAGTGACGAACGGGTCACTAAGACCGTTCGGGTCTTTAGGAACGAGGTCTTTAGCTTCTACTACTTCCACATTCAACATTAACTCCGGAGGTTCTTTGGCTTCGGCTTGTGTGAGCAGTTCTGTGTGCTTGTCGTTTGCTATCTTGAAAGCTTCCTGCACGTAGGACAGCATCGCTAGCTGCCCCACCTCACATCCTACGTCACATCCCCCGACATTGTGTAAGATTTCATAAAGTACTTCCAAGTAAAGTTCATCGACCTGAAAATTATCTTTTGTTTAGTCGCAGTAATTATTATTATGATAAGTATTCATGTACCATCACCATCTATATCACTGTAAACAGCTACTAATAGAAACATTAGTTGCATAACACCATTTTTACAGTAAACGCCTAACATAAAAAATGTAAGTAAGTAATTAATGTTCATTTATATTCTCCTGCAATTACATAAAAAACATCTACAACTAACCTTCTTGTAATCTATAGACCCCATTGTTCTCAAGTGTTAGATAATCCTAGGTTTTTCTTAATTACCTTAATAGGTTCTGATCATATTCTTTATATTGTACTTAATTTAGCTGTTTCTTTCGGAATTTACGTTAGAAAATCGGAAATTTATATGATCTATTGTGTAAACTCGACATTTTCATGTATTTTCCTGTAACTATGAAATCGATGTCCCGATGTGGCCAGTTACTACCACTTCGCGTTCGAGCTGTTCTTACCGTTCGCAGAAATTAGTGACGTACCATAGTGGACGTCATCATCATCATCAGCCAAAAGACGTCCACTGTTGGACAAAGGCCTCCACCTTAAATAGGGGGGTTGCCATAATCCCCACGCTTGGCAAGCGGCTTGGAGATCGCAGTGTTGGTGGTCAAGATACAGAGGACGCTGCTGCCCATCCTCTGGTTTTTTTCCTTAGTCGCCTCTTACGACACCCACGGGAGGAAAGGGGGTGGTCAATTCTAGGCCGGATACCACACGGCACGTACGATAGTGGACGTACAGTGACTATTTCCTGGCGTAATTGTTTAGTCTTCTTGTTTGTATAAATTTTATTTCTAGCCTCTAAAATAATGACATGCTGACCAGTGGTTGACGGATTGAATTTGAATGGATGAGATTGCAGGGTTAATCCTAGGCAAGCACTAAAGTTACTTAGTCAGTTAGTTATCCTAAGAACAGTGCCGTAACTAGGACGGTGCCAGCGGTGCCCAGGCACTGGGCGCAGCCCCTAGAGGGGCACAGAGACGACCAGACCTGGACCACAAACAATAAAAAAGGGTGCTGTTAAAGAAGCTAGCACCGGGCGCATAATAGGTTTGGTATGGCACTGCCTAAGACTCCACCGAATAACGGTAAAGGAATAACATAATAATAACGCACATGACAAACTTGTTTTTGTTGTAAAATGGAACAGTTATAGGCTGGTATTTTTTATAGCCCTTACAACGTATGTTAACACAGTAATTAATATGTTTATCCGTCCAAAAATGACCTCCAGCAAAAGTAAGCTAACACTTCGCAATGTATTCTGCCGAAGTCCGGGTCTTGTTGTGTAAGCTTATTAACTAATGTAAGTAAATTAATTCAGAAACCTGTGAATATTCAATCTTTATCACTTTTTGAACAAAATTTTCGATTTGCAAGAACACCACCATTGCATAATGTACTGTTAAAATAATAAAATATTTAGGTACACTAAATGAAAGTATTGATACAAATTAGATTACAACTTCTCTATTGTTAACAATACGATGTGTTAATTTGCAGAAAACCTGTAGGCTATTATATATTAAGTGTTTAGAGATAACATTTTCGATAGCGCACTACTTAATTTATGAGTTTCTGTTACATATCACAACCTACTTGAGTAGGAAGCCGCATCCTCTCGTTTAATTAAACTAATCTGCGTTAGAATGCATATGAAACGTGACTACAATAATGTTTTAAAATACTTAAGTACCTAAGTAATTTACTCTCTACCTACACGTAAAATAAATGTTATCTATCTACACTCTCTCATATTCTATGCATGCACCTCTCGAATTTAACGTAACACTCACCGAGGAATCATAATAATACCGCAATTTCATAAACCAGTCGACGGTTTCGAGAAATTAAACTGCACAATAACACCCTCTGCACTGCAGTTAAAACCACAACCGAATGAATCATCGACAGTTTTGAATGATGGGGTGTCCTGGTAACGACACCACTGGAACGGGCCGCCAGCACGACCGAACACGAGTGTTGCGACCTAAGGAGTTGACACCGTGTTTATACTGACCCTCTTAAAATAGCAGGGTTACTGCGCCGTCGGTCGGAAGACTATCGATCTGATAGCAAGGTGGTGGTGGTTTCGATTAGCCAGTTGGTTGACTACGAAAAACTAGGTTTGTATTTGTTTGGCTGAGCACAAGATTTATTACCTAGTGAACTTTATATTAAGGTCGTTATTCTCTAAGCTTGTGACTCATGCCTTAGTTCTTTAGAAATAAATATATTTAGCTACCCAGGTAAAATACCCAGAAGAGGTACCTTGCAAATAGATTTGACTAAAAAGAATTAGAGTTTATTTGGTCGAAGAATAAAATTACATATGTTGTTATTGTTTACCTATGTTCATTGTTCATAGCTTCGGATATAGCGTTAAATCTACTTAAGGATCAAATAATGGTCCAAATTACCAATACTGAAATAGTTAACTTGGGTTTTAATAGTTACCCAATATGAAAAACCCAAACTATACATATAAAACATATCGAGCAGCGTTCCAAAACAACGACAATACCGCGTTCTCAACGAACAGGTTAATCGGCAATAGAACGTAGTGAACGCGATAAAAAAATGATTTATTACACAACGTACTTGTATACCTATGTCTAGCTTTCTAAAAAAACAACTAGGCTTTAAGATTATAAGAGAACGATGGACTTTTTGCGTTATGTTTAAGCACCGTTTTAATGGAAATAATACCTCATTTCCTTCACAACTAACTTTTGGTAATTAAATAGGTTGATGCGTGACTTACATACACATAGATTAAAATATTTTAAGAATAATCACGTCAAACTCTAAAGGGTTATACAAAACTACTAAGATGTAGATGTACAAACTGTCATAGACTGGATCAGCATGCTCGTCTGTCTTTCTAACAATTCTTTCTTCATTCCTCTGAACTTAGTCCGCAGAGTCCCCATACCATTCATTCTTGCTAAGGTATCAGTCATTTCTGACTGTTACATATTCACAAAATTCATTCACTAAAACACAACTTTCGAAGCACTATGTTCATACAATTATCAACTAAAATAGTTCGTCATCTTCCTTGTAACATGGAGACACTTAGTTATCAATATTAATACGAAAAACTTAAGGAAAGTGAAGAGAAATGAATGTGGTGGAAGCTGGCGGTGCACTGGCGGAGTCCGGCCGACCGGGACTCGGGATTGAACCCGCACTGCCGCCAAATTCTATTTTTGCAAAGCGCCGCCAACGAAGACGAATGCGAGAGCACACCTAAATAATAAAAAAATCTCCAAAATATTTTCACGCCGCCACTAACGTCTCACTTGACCGACATTTTTGCTGGAATGGCAAAACTTTCGGTTCAGCGAGATCAATTTTGACTATAAACTAACTTAAAAATATGAATAGCTCTTATAATTTGCCAGCCGGATCATCTACACCGGTAATATTAAGAAACACATCACGTGGTTATTTCAACATACAAAAAATTACTTAACAGCAGTTAACCAGTGACGTAGTATTTTGAATTAGTTTAACTATATCAATTAGATAAGTCTAAGCGAATGTAGAGGAAGGTGATTGATGTTCCTCTCAAGTAAGGATATCGACCAAACACATTATCGAAAGTATAATGGAACTGTAAAGGCATTTGACTAACATAAAAAATTATTACCATCATAACACTTGAACTAAAACTATAAATGATTAGTTAGGCCATTATAGAGCATAATTATTATTATAATAGGAACGTATGATACACCTACACATTGATACAGTACAGTTCCAAACGTACACCTAGCCAACACAATCGGTTGGCAAATAAATGTGATAGTTTAGAAATTGAAAGTCATAAACGTACATATATGATCTTATATTTTGGGGTTCGCTAAAACCGGCAATGTTTATTATAAAACAAAGTCATGTTTAGCACACAATTAAAAGCCAAGGTTCCTAGTTAACAGGGCAACAGGCGCGCGTGCTGAACGATTTATTTATTTTATTAACCGCGTGCGTTTGGGCTGGCCGGGAACGGAAACTACTTCTCTCTTACATTATTGCCAATTTATTTACATAACTGAACTTCAGTAGGCACAAGTACGTAACTGTTTAAGTGTATTCACAACAAAATTAGAATTTAAGATCTTCTACTCTGCATACGCCAGATTGGTTAATAATATTTAAATCATTTCTGTAATTAAAAGAGCGTTAACAAGATTAACGCTCTTCATTTCTCATTCATTAAAACTGCTTTCTGTCGTGGTGGCCTAGTGGTTGACATACCGGATTTCTATGCACGAGGTTGCAGGTTCAAACCCAGGCAAGTATCAATGTGACTTTATTATGTCATAAATACTTTCTTAGATATTCTAAGACACCACTGACTGACGGTGATTGAAAACATCGTAAGGAAACCTGGATTTAATTATCTGAAATCGCCAACCCGCAGTGAGCTAGCGTAGCAGAAGAGGCCTTTGCCCTGCAGTGGGACAGTTATAGGCTGTTATTATTATTATATTAACAAGATTATATGTTGTCATTATTCATTGTATATGTCAAATGGAACCATCTATTTTTTGCATATTACACCAATATGCTAGGAGGCTCTAAACCGAAACAAAACGCATGAAACCTACATTTTTAGACACAATAACCAAAATATGTAAACCTGTTCCTAATCCTTCTTGAGCTACACACGTGTGCTATGGATGTTTATCATGTGTTTTAACAAACATTAAATTGCTACACAGATAAGCATGCACTACATAATTATTTAGCTACTACGTAGGTTACATTAGATACGAATAAAACAAAGCAGATTCTAAATGAAGACATGCTAGTTGTAGCTATGATTGTTGTTTCAATGCTTACCTATGTTTAACTCTATCCTCCACTTTGCGGATAAGTCTAGAACACTATCATGTAGGTATGCGATTACGTTAATGCATCTTGAAAATATCCAGGCAATAATACATCAAGCGCATTACTGTCTAGATCTAGATCAGTAGTTCCCAAACTTATTTTTCTCGTGCACCACTTTCAAAATTAAACTGGTGTCGGTGGACCCCCTGCTGCTACATTCCTACCACATTGTTAAAGTCGACAAAAAATAAAAATTGTGTCGCTTCTGAGTTCCGTCCCTATATTCTGATAGGTTAAAATTTTAAATTTTAAATAAAAACGAAAAATGGTACATTTTATAACATTTTATTAATTAAAAGAAAAGAATTACAAAAAAATAATAATAAGGTAATACTTATAGGTTGTGGACATAATTTTAATTAATGGGAAGGATGTATTTGATGGAGTGTCAGCAAACGATCAATGTTTGGCTTTATTTTTGTGAGCAATAACCGCAAATCCCCCCGCTCTGTGATGTTTAGTTTGCTCCTTTTTTTTGTTAAGAGGTTTGTAACGGCACTAAAACTTCTTTCGACAAGGTATGATGAGGGAAAAGCTATCAAAAATTTCCTTGCGATTTCCCACAGTCCAGGATATTTTTCGTGTATTTCTGCTTGCAGCCAAAATGTTTGGTAGCCTTTTCTAAATTTCACCTTCAGCTCCTCATTGGTGCTTAGCTCAAGCAGCTCCTCTTGTAATAATACATTGGCCACTTCAGTTTCATCAAATGGATTTACGATCCATGGTGGTATATCCATCGTCAGCATATCTTCAAACCTGGTTTTGAAGTCATCATGCAGGGCACTTAAATGTTGACTGTAGGTATGGATATCCTCATCAATAGTTTCTACCTGCGACAAGTTTGGAAATTGAGATAATTCGCGCCGACTAATGTTTTGCTTCATAAATTTCAATTTCCCAAGAAAAGCCGAAATTATCCCCTTTGTTTTTATTAAATTCAGGCTGTCCCCTTGTAACTGCAAGTTAATATCATTAAATTTTTTAAACAAATCTGTCAAATACGCAATGTCTCCTTTGAATTTGATCAAGTTTTCTTTTAAATCTGGATCTCTACTTTCTAAGAACTCTAATACGGAATCGAAAACAGAGTAAAATCTCGTTAAGCATGCACCTTTCGACAACCAGCGTACTTCAGTATGTAAGAGCAGTCGTTGGAAGTCTTCGTCATTTTCGTCGCACAATTGAGCAAATAAACGCGTATTCAATGCATTGCTTCTAATTTTGTTGACAGCGTTTATTATAAAATGAAGAGATTGGTTCAACCTGTCACTTAAATGTTTCGCCACAAGATGTTGTCGGTGGATTACGCAATGAATAGCTGTAAGTCCTGGTATAATTCTTTTGAGATGACTTATAAACCCACGATATCGCCCTACCATTGCAGGAGCTCCGTCTGTTGCCACTGAAATAATGTTTGTAAATGGAATCGATTTTTCCGTAAAAAAATTACTCAGGACATTAAATATTGATTCGCCTTTAGTGTCAGTCTCCAAAGTTCTGGCAAATAGCAATTCTTCGTGAATTTCTTCCTCCATGATAAATCGGACATATGCTAATAATAATGCTTCATTACCGGGTAACGTTGACTCGTCCAGTTGTATAGAAAAATGACTTTTTTGCAGATGATTGCACAAAAAACTTTCGATGTCAGAGCTCATTTCATCAATGCGTCTTTGTACAGTATTGTTACTTAATGGAATTCTTTTTAGTACGTCAAATGGAGATTTGTGCAAAACAGTTTTTAAAACCTCTTCAACAGCGGGTAAAATTAATTGTTCTCCGATAGTGTGCGGTTTTCCAGATTTTGCTATTAGTAATGAGATATTGTAAGATGCCCGCAAGCCATCATCGTTACTTTGAGATGTTGAAGCGAACATGCTGTGCATGGTGGGTCTCTTTTCATATTTTTCCTTCAATGTTTGAAAATATTTTAAATCTTTACCCATTTTATCAGTATGACACCTTTTTAGATGATCTTCGAGCTTTGATGGTTTCATAGAGTCATTGCTTAAAACTTTATTGCATATTAGGCACATGGGCAAGTGTTTATCTGCCTCTGATGGAACAAAACCATATTTCAAATAATCGACACTGTATTGTCGACATTTTTTCTTTGCTGTAGCCATGTTTTGTATCAGTTACCTTCCCTGTAAAAAAAAATGTTATAGTAACCAAGTTTTTATTTGAATATAGGTAGCACAACGCAGCCTTTGTCAGCTTTATATTATTATGATTATCATTATATTGAAAAAGTATTACGGCTTGTAAAGGGACCAACTAATAAACCGCTAAGACAAGTACAGACTTTTTCACGAAGCGATATCAATGTTAAATACCTAATTTACCACAATTTTTTAATAGTAGAAATAAAAATTAGTTTACTCAGTATCGAATATTGATCATATTTGTGTAGGAAAAAATAAAAGTCGAAATCCCAAATTGACCAAAAAAGTGACCATAAAAACAATAACTAAAATTTCATTAAATCAATGAGTTCACGCGCTAGTAGTTTTATAAAACAGTAATTGCTCTGCAATATTGATTTTTCGGCCTTTTTAGAGAGGCAGTCCTCTCGTGAAAAAACAATTGAATAAAACGTGCTGTGTTTGTCTTCAAATCGAAAGAGGACAATTAAAATATCTGTAAGTTACTAAGTTAGCTATATACAATGTGTCCGAGCGATAAGACCGCCCGGCGTTTTTTGAATATTTGTACGAAATCATTAATAATTATATTTACATTTGTGACTTAGCGGCCTTAGTGATTTTATATAAGTAATTTTTTTACTACATTTTAGTTTTGTCTAATGATTTTAATTGATAAATTATGATGTCGGCTAGTCAGTAAACAAAAATAATGGAAAAAGATGAACAAACTTAGGAAATATCGTAAAAAAACTGCAGCACGTCACGCGTCTTTACTTAATTTAATTTTGTACAAATATTCTAAATACGCCGGGCGGTCACTTATCCCTAGGACACATTGTATACAAGCATTTGTTATCAACCGACCAGTACACGAAACAAAATACTTAAGAACTAGGTACAACAAAAAAAAGGTACGTACTTACTTTTCTCCGGCACTAGGAACACTAATATAAATTTTCTCACACCTTCTTTTTCGAAATTCCGGAAACAAATAAATGAGCATGCCTTTGGCATCGAGTATTTATAGTCTTGATCAAGATCATGTCTAAACAAGCACTAAGCATTGTCGGACGGATTGCGCTTTGCAAGTCTGTACACGAAATTGTAATATCGAATACGCAAGTTTGGACAAGTAAGAGTCGCTTGCCAGATTAAAATGTTATCTGCTTAGTTAGGTACTTAAAACAATATAGGTAGGCCCTTATAAAAACTATATGCAGATAAATTTTCGTGGACCCCTATTAACATCTTATGGACCCCCATTTTTTATTGACGCCTACGTAGACCCCCAGCAAGGCTCCCGTGGACCCCTGGGGGTCCACCTGGACCACTTTGGGAATCACTGATCTAGATGAACAAAACCAAGTGGTTTGGTGCACTAAGTGAAGGTATTTATAATAATTGGTTGCTTTGAAATTGAATTTGCACATATTTGGATACAGATTATCATCCCATTATTGACAGAATAAAGCTTTTCTAATCTATATCGGATATTGAACATAAAATTAAAGATAATTTTATTGTGTAATACTCAGCGATTAACTTTGATATTTTATCATTTCCACTATGATAATTAAGTATTTTTCTTTTTCTACCAGAAAAATATAGTCTAGGCGAGCGCTAAAGGGGAATGACATTGGAAAACACGTATTTGTTACGACGACGGTCATTGAGACCAACCTTGGTGAGGAAGTTGACAAAATAAAATGAGAGAAGTAAAAATTCAGCTGGGAACGTGCCAGAACCACGGTCGAGTATTGTGAGCATTGTGCGTTCGTCTCTACACAATCATCTTGTGCCCTGAGAGAACGAACTGACAGAGAACGAAGAGATCACACAACGTAAAATCGGTTAAACCTGTACCTACAGAATAGGTATCCTCGATGTACCTAAACCTTTAGCCAACATAATTATGGAAGTGCGCAGTTTACAATCAAAGAAACACCTGTTAGTTTTATTTCATCGCAATAGAAAAATAAGAAAAGAGTAAACCAGCGACACAAACACGTTTCCGCTATACACAAAGTCTAACAAATCCTTCATGACACATAATAAGTACCTACGTTTATACAAGAACAATAACACGGTTTCAAAGCAAGCGCTGCAATCGTGACACCACCTTGGAATATTGCCCATGATAGCAAATACCTTAGGTTAATGTCACTGCATCGTACCGCCGGAGCCCAAAATTAACTGTGACACAATTTCCCAAGATACGTATAGCCCAATGTCTAGTTCAATTAGAATCTAGGCCTAGCTGGAGTTCAGTTGTAATGACCTAAAAATACAATAGATGTTGTAACCACGACACTTTAGTAGCCCGCGTGTTACGAGATCATTGATTTCCGCCACGATCACGATGAAACGTTTATTGTCTGTGCACTTTCCTGTATAGCCCTCATTGTAATATAGGTCGGTTAGAGTAAATATAACGCCTAAATCCAACCAGCAATACTGTTATGTTGCTTCAAAGAGCTACACTATTTTGAAATACTTTCATAGGTTACTTGGACTCCAAATATATCGACCCCGCTATTACTAAAAGTGCCTGAAGTAAGGAAATGTGAATTTAGAATTGTCTTACTGCTTACGTATGGATTTGGACCGGTTCTTGTTATAAACACGGGCAGTGCCCTCAAAAGTAATGACGCACAGTGAGGTGATGGTAGCTGTTAACTAGCGAAACTAGTATTATGTGGTTCTTATAGTGAAATATACTGGTTTTGCGATATTGGTGTATCGATCGCAGCTATAATTAAGAACTTCGCTCGTCAAACAAACTTATCCGATACTGGCCCAAGATAACACGCGACCTCATACTGGCCTACAATCTGTCGAAATGATACGCTAGAGCTTAAAATAAAACCTTCCAACGTTTTCCAAACTTGTTGCTATTTTACCACGCTATTTAATTTTCCTAATTAGGGATTATCAAACAGTAAATAACGTCATGGAAATTATATTCACGTGTTTTATATGGATGGGTTTCATGCTACTTTATCTTTATGATGTTTAGCAGACAGGGTCCTGATTATATTTCAATTAAATAAGAATTCTGATATGTGACGGCTGAACGGAACTATAGGTAGGTGTAACTTAACATCATGCCTGTATTCCCTGAAGGGTTAGGCAGAGGTGTAAATTACACACCCATCATGCCAGTTATGTTATACTTAGGTCCCGAATTCCCGATGTAATAGGGCCTAGGGTGCGAGCTTATTGACATCAACTGGGCCCAAATCTAGACCCCGTGCTGCTACTGAGAATTATCTAATGGAAAAACCCATTAATACTTTGCCCAACCCGGGATTTGAAGCCAGGACCTCATGCTAAGCAGGTAGGTATACATCGATACAGAATTTGATATTGCGTAATATATAGATGGTAGATACTTACGTTCCAGCCTATAGCCTCCGCATAACGGTCAATTTTATCGTGTTCATCGGGTTCAGAATCCGTGTCCAGTAAGGTCTCGTTCCCGCTGTCAGAATCCCGCAAGACACCCCTGCTCTCTGCTTGAAGATCTCCTTCAATTTTCTGCTCACCATCCTGCTCTTCAGTTTCTTTCAAGGGAGCTAACGGTGTGGATTCTTCCAACGCAGCTTTCAACGAGGCTTGTTTTAGTATAGAACCAAATTTTTCGAAGAAACTGTCGTCTACTTCTTGTATTCTGTAACAAGAAATAAAAAAAAAGGTTATGTAAGAATACCATCATTTTAGAGCCGCTAGACGCCTACATACCTATGTACAACTGTACCTACTGTTTGATATAAGCCTTCTCCAAACTTCGTAACAACCGGCTGTCCTGTGCTTACGTAAGTATAATTGCTATTTCGATTATTTGTTTTATGTTATCACGTAAAAGACTAACTATATATACAAAATGTAAGAAGGTATAGTATATCTGGTAGGTAGGCAACTGTATTGATCTGTGTAAGGTACAACCCTAAAAACAATAAGCGTCCCATCATTTAGGGTATCTACCTGCTTTTTCGTAATATTGTCATTAAACTATCGTAATAAGTACATGTTTTAATCCAAGTTAACAAGTGTTGATTAATAACCCGGTGACTACCGGTAATGCGGTTCCAAATGCAACTCTGGAGCAAAATATCTTAGGTTAGATTCCAATGTTGAACCAATAATAAGGTAATAATAATGCGTATGTAGTATTTTTACTATAATTTTCTCAGTGCGGGGCTTAAAATGGCCCCGATAAATAGCAGATGATACTTACTACTGTCTTTTTCAGAAGGGGGGAAGATAAAAAGAGCATAAACATTTAAGATCAATTTATTTATTTAATCCTAGGAACATTATTGTCTCATTTTAGTCCATTCTGGAATGATTGGCAAGACTTAAAGTCACAACACTTTACTGTAAACTAGTGACTACATTATACATTAGCATCATACGTATATTTTAACAAATAAAATAATTACGTTTTTAATTATACAAACAAATAAACAACTAATAAATAATAGAGTTTATTACTCCTATTGCACTTCTATTACTTGGCCTCATTGTTTTGGATACATACAGTCTTTTTACTGTAAACACAAGGGCATTTGATAACAACCCAATGAGCCCTAAAACAATACTTATAAATAGTTTTTTCGAGATTAAATGCAGCATTTATTACAAAAACCTTTAACATAAGCCTATGTTTTTCTATGTAAAATAGAGTTTTGAATATGTAGGGCTAGATATGTATAAATTTAACATTCTCATGCATTATAACAATTTTGGAAGAGTATTTTCAAATTCAATCCTCCAAGCCTGATATCAATGTATATTTCAACTCAGTGTACTCTTCAGCTCCATGCAAGCTACCCTCCCTGCCAATGCCAGACTCCTTAATACCTCCAAAAGCTGGTTCTGCAGCTGATAATATTCCATCATTTATTGCAACCATACCAAATTCAAGGTCTCTTGACATTCTAAAAGCTTGTCCTAGATCTTTAGTAAAAACATATGCAGCCAGCCCACTCGTAGTGCTGTTAGCAATTTTCAATGCTTCCTCTTCACTACTTATCTTAAGAACAGATGCAACGGGGCCAAATATTTCTTCATTGAATACTTTCATATCAGGTGTCACATCAACTAGTAATGTGGATTCAAAGAATTTGTTGCCAAGGTTTGGAGCAAATCTGCCACCAATCAAGGGGCAGGCTCCTTTTTTGATAGCATCCTCCACTAAACCGGAAACTTTCTTAGCTTGTGCCAAGTTCACAAGTGGGCCACAAGTAACTCCTGCCTTATTGCCAGGTCCTAACACACACCTAGATCCAATACGAACTCTAAATCCATCAATGAATTGGTTATATATTTTTTCATGTACAAGGAACCTGTTAGCACCAACACAAGCTTGCCCATTGTTTCTAAACTTTGCAAGCATGGCATGATCCAAAGCACGTTCAAGATTAGCACTGGGGAATACAATGAATGGAGCATTTCCTCCTAGTTCAAGAGCAACTCTTTTAACACCTTTTGCTGCCATCCCATATAATAATTTACCAACATATGTTGACCCCGTGAATGAAATGCACCCAACACTAGGATGTTCACACAATACTTTTCCTACTGCATCAGTATTAGTTCTGCTACATGTTATGACATTAATCACTCCTCTGGGCACACCTGCACGCTCTGCCAGCTCCACAGCAGCTAAAGCAGATAGAGGTGTATCTTCAGATGGTTTTATGACACATGTGCATCCAGCAGCCATCAAAGCTCCTACTTTCCTAGTAATCATAGCAAACGGAAAATTCCAGGGTGTAATGACTGATACAACACCAATAGGCTGTCGTGTTAGCATTATCTGTTTATTAGACCACGGGCTTGGTACAACTTCTCCATTGAGGTGACGAGCACAATCAGCAAACCAATCCAGAAAGGAATTACCATATGAAATTTCACCTTTAGCTTCACTTAATGGCTTCCCACTCTCAGCAGTTACTATTTCTGCTAGATCATCTATATGCGACTCACAAGTATCAAACCATTTCCTTATAATCTTTGATCGCTCTTTAGCTGAGATATTTCTCCAAGTCTTGAATGCCTCAGCAGCTACCTTGATAGCTCTATTAGCATCATGACCGTCCATATCTGGAACATCCTGAATAACTTGATCGTCAGCGGGGTTGTACACAGGGAACACTGCTCCACTTCTTGCCGGGACCCATTCACCGTTAATGTACGCTTGTTTTCTAAGCAGATGTGTTTGCCTGATTTGGGTAATTTCAGTCATGGCTTTTATTTTCCTAGATACGGCTCGGCCGGCTCGTACAATATTCATATTAATAATGAAACTGACACTTCGTCAGTGCGAATGTCGATTAAATCCGAGTTCTTATCTCACTGTCGATTTTACACTTTATCGCTAACCTTGGCGATGTACGTTATAGTCGACTGTACTTATAAGTAAAGAAAACACAGTTATCAAATAATTTGAATACAGCGAGAACGCGCATAACAATACAGTAAATTGAGTCAGGGCGTCGGACTAGGTTCTCGGTCGGCGGAGCTTGACATTTGACAATGACAACAAAGACAACTGATTTTGGCACTGACAGTTACGTTTCGTTACAAGATACAAGTTCTAGCGCCGTATTGAAGCATTTTTTAGGTGTTAAATCACTGTGCGTCTAGTTATTTAGATTACATAGGTACCTATATGAAAAATATATAAGCAAGTGCCTTAAAAGCATTGGTAGGCTACAGATAGGCATCTAGTAATACTACTTACTAGAAAATATAACAAGTAATTACAGAGATCCGAGAGCGTCAAATCCATCGAGATTCCTTTGTCTGAGGTAAAATCTTATTTATCTATGGTCAAATTAATCACTAGATGGCGTTACTTTAACGGAACGTATTACGTATACAACTGTATGAAATTCCGGTGGGTACTTTTAAGTTACCTATTGTTTAACTTAATATTTATGACTTTATAAAAAGGATGTTATTAAATAATAATTATACAATTAAAATTTATCTATTTTATAATTTTTTATAGCGCTCAGTTCATGTCAGTTCGACGGAATAATCGTCACTGTTATATATATATATATAAGCAGGAATTTAGGAGTTCCAAATAAAGTTACAGAGGTAAGTAAGTAATAATATTTCATAAATCATGCAAATATAGTGGTAAACTATAACTTATACCTAATTGTATTCAGCTATTATATCTAAATAAAGCGAGTACCTACTTATTTCTTAACGATAAGTGGTATACAAATGTAACCCCCATAACCTTTAGCCGGTTTTACTTGTCCAATTAAATAAAATCTGATAAAATAAAACTCCTAAATAACTACCTACCTAAATTTACTCTATCTGCATTGCAAATAAAAACCAAATACTGCTTACTGAGAACATTTGTAAATAATTATTACAAAGACACTACATATATAAAACATATTGACAAAAAAATCTACTCACTTGGTATCATGCGCTTGTTCTTCAACAGATTTTTGCTGCTGTAATTTTTCGTAAAAACCTTTCCACATCGATTCTTCATCCATGATAATATTATTATAATTGATTGATAGAACACTTGATTCAAAATATTAATCTGACTTAAAAAAATAAAGGAAACACAACTAGCCACTAACAGCGTCTAAAATAATATGTAGATACCCACGATCATCGATGTACACAATGAATCACAAATATAATCGAGTCATATGGTCTGGAAGAAAATGACGTAAACAGTACCAGTAAACTCGCGTCTTATAAGATTTGATACGGAAATAACGTTATTCACTGCGGTTCCGAGAGCAACTGGGTACAACTTCACTTAAGAGTTCAGTGACACTTTCACATTGAATTTTAGGTCGCCATTAGACGTTAAGGATATCTTGTCTCCCACATAATAGCCGTGTAAACGTGTCTTTAAGTTTGTTTTGGTTACTGCTACAACAACTGGGCTAGCTGACGTAATTCAAGACATTTCAAGGTGGTTAGTTGTGAGCGCGTCGAACGTTCTGCGCACACCGTGTCGCGGCAATGTGCAAACTAAATGGTCTGCATTAGCACACGTGCTTTTGTAAAGTAACACAATCAGACTGTAAACAATTTGACAATGGTCCTATCAGCATATCCTATTGTATTTTATCATCTGCATCTTAAAAGGAATGCACATAAAACTAGTTAAGTTACCTGCAGTATTTGATGATTGAAATGAACTTGAATGAATTAATCCAATTTGAAAAATCAATTCACTTGTATAAGGACTATGGAGGATTACGTAGTACACTTTGAAGTACTCAATACTCAATACTTTATTTGTATTTACTAACGATATTAAATAATTATCTGAATAAGTAATTAATTACTTTGGCGAAAAAGCGATTGACACAAATTGCTAATTTATGCAGAAATTATTTCTCAGTGGTAGGTATTATTTAACAATCGAATTGTTTGTCAGATGGGGTCTGCATCGAAGCTAAGCTAGTCAATACATGGGTAAACCTGCCGCAACTTATTACCTTGTAGCTTGTACCTACCTAGGTGGATACAAACATTACTTGGCGAGGAAATTTGTATATGACAATTATTTTGCGAAAATTAATTTCTCTAAAATTAATGTTCATAGAATGACGTCATTAGGTTTATCCGGCAATACATATTAATAATGATATTACGATGGATATTTATTACATAAATAAGTATCTACATTCATATATTTTGATATTCCAAAATATTCACACAAATTAGTAGTCGGCACGGAAATATGTTTAACATTGGCAACTTGTGCATAGGACTAGATTCTTATAAAGCAATTCAAAACTGAACCAATACGTAAGTTGGAATTAAAAAAAACTGCCAATGCATTGTTGGGTCCAGTTGCATTACCTTGTGGGCATAATGCATGCTATCAAACATGGGTCGTTTTAAATATGTATAGGTAGGTAATACGTTTCCGACCGTTCACTCCATTCATGTATGAATATTTTAATTAACAAACAAAAAATATTATCGCTCTAGTTGACACGTGATAGTGATATTGAACCTGTAAACTGAATGACGCAACAGAACGCTCAACCGAAATCTGAACCTTCAAGGTCGCGGGCCAAGCTCGAGGTTGAAGGGAGGCTCTACAACAGGCTTTACGGTCCACGAACATCTCAATTGTAAAACTGGTATCAATGTTGGTAAGTAGGTACTTACATAAACATTGCTTGAAATGTAATTAAACGTGAGTAACGTAGCGCCTTCAAACAGTATACACAGGGCTTATTGATTTGTTTATTCATTACATTCTATCGCTGTCTATTTACTTAAAGGAATTTCCCCAATTATTGGTGCGTTTAAAAACATGATTTACACTATATTACATGCACAACCCACTTGGAACAAATATAAGTGGATAACACATCTATATATATTTTGTCCCATACAAGGTAGTATTGAACCAACAACGCGCTCGCGGAAAGTCGCACGCACAGCCACTGCGCTAATCAGCCCCCTTCCATGAACTGAAGGACAGTTAACGATGAAGAGAGCGAGACGCCGCATTACACTGCACGTAGCGGCGTCTCACTTTCACACTGTCCTGTTTTAAGAGTTCAAGGTAAGGGGCCAGCCCCCTTACCATGAACTCTTAAAGCAGGACAGTTTACCATGTGGAAGCAAGATGCCGCTACGTGCTGTGTAATGCAGCGTCCCGCTTTCACATGGTAAACTGTCCTGCTTTAAGAGTTCATGGTAAGGGGCCAGATCGTCGATTAAATGTTAGGTAGGTACCCCAAATTAGTAAATGCTGATTTTGATGTTTTCTCTGTTAAAGGTATAATATATCTAATTAGCTGCGTAAGTTTACGATGCCTATGTTTGCTATGACTAATGGGAATTATAATTACTTCACTCAGTTTATTTAAACTGAAACGTAGCATTGAAAGGAAATCCTGTCCATGACGGCAACAACAAAATGCAGCGGCAATCATCACTTTGTCATACAATTCTACGTAAATCAAGGTTGCCGTCATAGGGATTTAATAAATTGTATTTTTAGCTACTTAGGGTAAAAGTCCCATCAGGTATCGACTGAAATTGTTTGCACCTAATGTTCTTTGTATTGCTATAAATTGAATAGTTTCTTATTTTTGTTTTCTGACAATTATATTACCTACAGTTTCGGAATATAAATAAGCACGAAAATTTTAAAATAATCATCAGTATTATTTTAAAATTTATTTTAAAACCTGTATAAATCCTGTATAAATACCTGTATAAAAATAAAACTTTAAACAAGTAACTAGAAGCAGGACAATACCACGCACATGACCTCATGTCTGGCTACCTACCTATGAGTACTCACTCACTAACCAGATCAATAATTATTGGCAAAAGGCTATTATCAAAATAAGATTTACTATGCAACATGGTCGACATTCAACCTAAGTAGGTACTCCTACTCTGAGACCCGTTCAATAAACAAAAACATTTAGGCAATTGATACTGTTTTGTTTCAGGCATAACGCTCTATAAGCATAATATGTTTGTATTAGGTTACTCATGGATGTAATCATCAAATCAGGTGGATTATAATACCTATGTGTATAATCCCTGTAGATAATAAAAATATGTTGCCTGTTTTTATATCACAATGCGAAACAGACGATCGATCTAACTCCAAAAGCTAGGCAATGAGCCAAATACCATCCCATAACTACGGTAAGGTTAAGGTCATGGTAAAATATAAATGCTAAATTCAATTAGTTTAGTAGTAATGAATCATTTTGCTAATGGATTTTTTAGATATGACTGTATGTAGAAGGGGGTTATGTTTTGGCCTCTGTATAGTAGACATGTTCTAAAAGTAAATTTTACAAAGGACATGTTTTTAAACATGCTTATTTGATACCTGTAGTATAATTTCTAATCTCATAAATTCCTCATAAACTAAAGGTACATACTTCCATATTACATAATTTATTATATAAAATATCCTCGCTTGTTACAATTATAAAATACTTTCTTATGGGACTTGTCTCTGTAGCAGTCGCAACTGTAAATGTACTATTTCGCATTTATGCAGAATATTACGGACACTAGCCATTAAACATATTCGCATCTTACATTTCAACAATAATAAATAATCATTTAGGGAAAGTTCTACTCCTTACAAGTTGCACATCAGGATTAGGACCCGCTAACATTTACTTCTATTGTTTCATATCCATTCCAATAAGAACATTAAAAGGTGAAACACCTAGAAATATATTAATATTTATTCTGATGACATAAAAATTAATCTGTTTTAATTATAACTGTAACAGGATAGATAAGCAAATAAATACATCAGTATTGTGAAAAAATATTCCTATATCAAGTGGCCATAATCGGCTAGATAGTGTCCTATTAGACAAATAAATAAAAAAAAACTCACTTAGTTCTGGAGATGACTTCCTTTTCTTGCAACTTCTTGTATACGAATTTCCACGGATCGTCAAGTTTTTTCGTATGCATTTTCACAAAAATAGCACTAATTTATTGTTACAATAATTTCTAAAAAAGTTCTTAAAAAAACTCTTGATCCCAACACAATTAAATATAAATATTTATTAAAACAAAAATATCATCACTTGATTTCTCGTATGTATAGCGGTATTTTTCAGGCTATACTGTTGTAGACAGCGCGAGGTGTCAGCGACTGCCCGACTGAATTGCACTGCCGCAAGCTTTGTTTGTTGGAAGTTTACCTACTCCAGTTTTTTAGAGTTCCAAGGTTCGTTATATGTAAACCATTTTTTGTGGGTTCAATTGTTAAATAACTAGTGTGTATGGCGTCTAATTCTCACGAAAACATTTTTGTTGCTCATAGTAAAAAAAGTACATTTAAGCAAAAAACCAGTTAGTGTAGGAAATTCTTAGGTACCCAATTATATTACTACTACTTCTTAACTTAACAAACTTTAGAGTTGTTGAATTATTGTAGATGCAAATATTTTATAAGACCACGAACGGTTCCGAACTGTTCAAAAAATACTTATAAAGCCATTAGGTGCACTTTAATGCAACTTGACAGAGGATTTCCTACAATCCAGTTTTTGCTGTATAATTATTGACTAAGAATAAACCCCTTTAAAACAATAGAATCATTAAAATAGTGTTAGGTAGGTACTTCTTGATTTTACACTAGTCTTATGACGATCTTGAAGATATTTAATTGGAGCATTAAGGAATATTATCTTTGAAAGAAATCCCGCATTACAAGAAGTAGAACTGCAGATGGTAAACATAGAGTAGTATCTACTGCATTTGTTTTTAGATTGCAGTGACGATTCATTCGTTGAACTAGAACCATAGCTGGCGCAGACAGTTGCATCTAGCTTCCAAAGAATTTTACTACGTTACAGTTCACTTCCTATTTACGGGCCCACAAACGTCGTCACCGTCTTCCTACGGTTACAACATCGATAGTGGAAAACCAGTATAGTTAGAACCAATGCAACCCCCTGCGGATCATATGATTTTACATAAACGAAGTAACATGACCGCTAGAAAAGCGGGGCGATGACCGAGAATTTCGACTGCTCGCACTGATACTCACACTGCAGCCCCGCTCATGTTTATTAAATTAAAACATTCTGAGGCATTACACCAATAAGAATCATATAGGTATATGTATTATGTGCAGGTTCCCTGTGCTTCGTTCAAGATTCTTAAGTTAGCAGTTTTAGTAATCAGAATTATAGACCAAACAAGAATATTTTGATGTTCTGCGCTAAAAAGAGTTTGTCGTTTTTCTTCTCCTTATCGTGGTTATGGACATATGTCAGAGTTTAAACCGCCTGTAGGCCTCTGACATGGCTCATGTTTGTCGTTAAACCTAATTTATAAAAATAAATAATTTACCCTTTAGATAATCCCGTTTTTATTAAAACCTACATCCTACTTTTCCAACCAACACAACATACTAAACCTTGGGTATATTTTGCCAAAAATAGCCAAGTATCGCTGACAATCGGGCTACAAACTTGAAATTTGGCAGCTGATGCTTTTTATGTTGTACCCACTGAGACAGGATTTTTGGATTTTTTACCCCTAAGGTGGTAAAATAAGGCTTGAACGGTTGTATGGAAGTTCGTCATGTTCAAAGTTAGCAGCACGAAATTTCCCCTAAGGGAGTAAATTAAGGTTTGTAAAAAAAAATCATTTTGCAGGAAGAGGCATAACATTTTATATTAAAGCTGCTTAAATATTTTAATTAGTTTCTTAATTTTTTGCACTTGAATTGATGGACCAAATCTAAATAAATGCGAGAGTAGCCCTGGACAAAAGCTAGTATTATATAAAATCCACTCCAGTTATATATTAGTTAAAAAGTTAAAGTGATATGCAGACTAAATTTTCTAATTGAAATACATTTGAAATCCAATCCTATAACGTTTTATAGTTGCACATATCGAATCAAATTACCGAAGCTATCAAATAAACAAAGATCACAATCGGTTGTTCACTGTGCTTAGTGATTAAGAATGAGATAGCAAGCTGTTACGCCCACATTTCACCAAAGATGGTTAAGATACTATGTGGCATTTTAAATAACATTTTATAATAACAACAGTTTGCCTTTATATCCCTAACACATTTATTTATGACCTATAGGCGGTTTAAACACTGACACCAGGGCCCCAAGTGTGCTATTACAATAGTGTCAGAATGGTCTATCATTGATTTCATAATTGTTGATTTTGAAAATTTGGTAATCTGCTAACATAATGGCGTCATTATGTCTTTCCAGTGGTCAACCACTGACACTCCATTGAAAGAAATGGCATAGAATGGTAATCTCGTAGATAATGAAAAATAAATGACTGACTTACATAAAACACTTGACTTGTATAAAACATTAATAAATAATATGTAAAAATAATGTAATGAAATCTGGCATAAGTAAAGTAGTGGTAGTTTTTCGAAAATCATTTCTACTAACGGGTTTTATAATGATGGCAATACGACAATGTCATTATGACACAATTATATTACGAGACCATTAATCGCTATTAAGAATTTAGCAGATTACGAACTTTTAGCAAAATGACTTGGGATAGGACTGGGATCGTGTTGGAATGACGAATTCATAAAAATAGCAGACTTGGGGCCCAGGTTGTTCATCAACCATACGATAAGAAGATTTAGATTTTCATAAAACGTCTGCGACTTTTTCACTCGCTATATTTAATTTTTAGTTTCTCTTATTAACAGCCTTTAATTTTTGGTTTTAAAGGTAACCTAAAAGTTAATAATAGACTTGTAATTAAATGAAATATCACGTTCTATTTTCATCACTCTTTCTCTACCTATATTTCCTAACATAATAGTGTGATGCGGGCTCAACGCTGGTTGACCTAAAAGGTTGCAATTAAAAACTAGAAGAATACCTAACCTAAACCAATAGCTAGGTAATGCTACTGTTATTACAGGTAGCTAGCCATAGCTACTAATGATTAAATAACTGCAAATAATAATGAATTCTAACAACAAGATTAAACCACAATAGATCTTTATGATAGCTATCACAGGTTGTAATTAAACATTGCCTTGGGCTAGATTTATGACAATCCCGTCCTGGATATTCGTGCTTTTGCAAATTTCCTTTTATCACTGCCTCACCTAAGATGTGTATTTTACGTAAGGCAGAAGCGATAACGATGACAAGACTTGGCGATGTGAGATCATGTATAGGTTTTTTAAATAAGCTAGCGTTCTTCAAGATGATGATATACCTATTAGTCTCCTGAAATAAGCAAAGAATAGAAGTAATGATACATAATGTATGTCAATGGCCTAACAATGGGGATGTACATCATCATTTAAACAGTTGTCGTTCTCGTAGTGCAGTCCGAGTAGGCAGATAATTTGCATTTGGCAGAATTGCTGGCATTGTTGTTCCGCGGTACATTCGTGCCTTGTTCTTAGAATTGATGTGTAACATATTAGGCTACACTACATGCCTGCGGTACGAAATCACTAAAGGCATTGGTTATATTAAATTCTAAGTAATGAATATAATGCAATGTCATTTAACTAATAGTGGAATTCCTGTAAAGAAATAATAACATTTGCGCGCTCATCATTTCTCACTTAATTGTTGTGTTATGCATAATCAGTCGTTTCAAACACTCAATTAAATATTCCATTAAGTTTTTTACTATATGTGGTATTTTATTAATCATAATAATATAGGAAGATTAGTTTTATATCTAGAGAACTCTGACAAGGCAAAAAATGTCTTATTGTCACCAAATAACAGGACCTATTATAACATAATAGTCTCACGTAAGGGCCAGTTAAGGGCTATGAAGGTGACGGAAACGGAATGAATAATGGACAGAAAAACATTATGCCTATGCAGGTAGCTAGAGGTACGACATAAAAGAGCTTGCACCTTGTTATCATTCCTTACGGTAAACATTTATCACGCACTCATAACTAGTTAGGTTCCCGCAGATTCCAAGTAATGGTCTATCCAGTTTTCAAAGGAAGTAGTCCGTTTATTTGAAGTAGTTATCTATATCTGCTTTAAACGATTAAGTATGTGTAGTGAACACAGACTTTATCATGATGGACAAAGAAGGCTATATTACACGTATAATGAGTCTCTCTTGATGAGAGATGTGATGTTTATCAGATGAGGCCAGTGCTGTGCGAGCGCGTTCTCGTGTACCTAATAGGAATTAGGATATAGCACTTGGTAATTTATTAGTATTTTATAAACCACAACATATACGATTCTTCTTTTAAATTAGTACCTAGTACTTTATTTCAGTTTTTTTTTATATGACGAAAATGTCTAGAGGTCAAATATGTACTTACAAAGACATATTATAAATATTTACATCTAGTTTGTGCAATCATCCTCAAAACAGTAATGGTACTTTAAAAAAAAATTGCTCCGCAAATAAACTATGGGTAGTAATTCCACATGAAAACTTTCCATGTGGAATTATTACCCATGATTTATTTTCTTCTTCCTTTTCATTAAAAAAGAAGCTAATTCAGGACTTAGGTAAACAGTGTATAGGAAGTAAACATTTCATATAAAGGTAGATAAGCCTCTTTTTACACGACTGCCCAAAAAAAGGAGTGTAATGTTTTCAGGGTTCATGTATGTAAGTAATAGCAGTCGTATTTTTTTAATTATTTTTATTTTATTTTAGAAACCAACTAGAGCAGCAATCAATGAGCAACTGATTGTACAATATTTTTTAGCCACGCACTTCTATAGTTCAATAACAAACATCATGAATAATTTTCAATGTTATCAGTACCTTTATATAAACGACATAGTAACATAGAAAATACTATAATAATAGTTGTTACTTGAGCGCACATTGATGTTACACAACCGCGCAGTAATGTAAACGAAGTACCTGTTCACTATTGTGTGGATGACCAAACCCAAGGTCGGGAGATTAGTCAGCGACTATGGCACACGTATTTGGTAAAATGTAAAGCTTTTGATAGTTACATTTGTCTTTCAATTGGTTCTGCAGGCCGTGTATCAAGCTAGAAAACTAAAATATCGTCATCCTTATAATAATAAAAATACCCAAAAAGAAAGAAACAAGTAATACAAAAATTTTGGGCTGTTTCGTACGGAAGGTAAACCCCAAAAGTACAAAGACAATTTTATCTTGAAAAAAAACCGTGGTTTTCCCCTCCTTTTTTAAATTCCTACGTCACGTTATTTCATTGTTTGGATTTATCATGACGTCTAATTCTATAGGTAACAGCACACAGCGCCATCTGTATGTCTTTGATAAACTAATAATTGAACCTATTCAACGTAGATTGAAACTATGGTTTACACCATTCCCCAACAGAGGCGCTAGTGAATAATAACATTGGATAGAACGTGAAGTCATTATTTAGATCAATTCTCATTTGTTAGGTTTGATTAAAATAGGTAATTTATGATTAACAGACGTTTAAATTATTATTTTTCCTACTGGGTACTATAATATGGTTTTGGGAGCCGGACATAGGCAAAAGCAACGTCATACCTTTGCTTAGCCTTAGTTTAGAAAGACCCCTTTTTTACAATCGTGGTCTACACTGACTGTTTCTAATACCAGATTCCAGATAAACTACTTAACTGTATAGAAGCCACAACCAGATGGTGTTGAAAGTAGTAGAATAGCAACAGTTTGATACGGACTGATTAATTAATGGGAACATTACTGACATCATGATACCTCGGCTATCAGCGTTCTTCTTAGCTGTACATCGAAGATTATGTTATTAACGTGATCCAAAATCCTACATACCAATCCCATCCCTGGATGACGATTTAACTAAACTAGGAATAGAATAGGAATATTTATTTTTAATAATATTCTGGTGTACCTATGAGCACTGATAGCCAAGTGGTATGATCGTTAGATTGCCAAGTTAAAGGTCGCAAGTTCAAAACCCGGCACGCACCAATGTCTTTTGGAATTCATGTGCGTACTATAGCTATACACTTGTTATCAGTTGCTAAAAACGGTGAAGAGAAACATCGTGAGGAAACCGGCACACCTGAGAGATTTTTCAACGGTGTGTAAAGCCATGTCAGAGGCCTACAGGCGGTTTAAACTCTGACACCAGGTAGTTCATCAACCATACGATAAAAAAAAGATGGTGTACCTAAGTTTATAGAGCTGAAAATGCGTTGTTTTGACATTTTAAGTAAGGATAGATTGTGCTTCGTTACATTGATCTAGTGGTCGCTGACGCGACTTCCGAGCATGAGGTCTTGGGTTCGAAACCTAGGTCAGGCAACGTGTTACTGGGTTTTCGACTAGGTAATTCTCTTAGGTTAGGGTAATTAGGTTGATGGCAATATGGCTCGCCCCCTATTAAATTGGGAACCTCCACCTCTGCCTACCCCTTCGGGGAATACAGGCGTGATGTTATGTTATGATAGATTTTCAGTTAGTTTTGCTAGGTACCTTAATTATGACGCGTAACTTTATTGTATACTTGTATTTAATCATAAAAATGTTCAGATTTGGTAAAAACGTGTTGTCCAAAAAAATGCAAACAATGCGAAACACTCACATGTTCGACTTACGACCTGCGCACTGAGATAAGCCGACGTAACGTTAAAATCAATTTTGTCGCTAGACCCGCAAATCTATAGTGAACTACCCAGATAACGAACATGTATATGTACATGATAATTGACATTTTATTTTTAAAATATCCATAAACCAAGCTTTACCGTGCTATGCTTTATGCTCTAATCTAGGCTCCGAAGAAGAAATTTATTTGTAGATTTACGCTTTTTTAAGCAAGTTGATTGGCATTGGACTTTTCAATAAAATTCAGTTACCCCGCTTCTTACAATCTACTTTTGTTATCCTTATTCATATATATCCTTATTCAAATACCAGCCAATAACAGTTCACTGCTAGACGCAGGCGTGAGGCTTTTTCATGACACGCCACAGAGCACAATCCTTAAGATTATTGAAAATCATTTCCTTTGATCGTAAAATGAATTCTGATATATAGAACCTACTTCTAGAACTCTGCTGACCGAAATTCCTTTCAATACCAAAATACTGTATTACAACCGCAATATACTCGATTTTACTGCAATTATTACGAATTAAATAAAGAGGAAGTTTGCCGCAATGCTAAGTATCTATATCCCTTTGTATCTATATGTAAATAATTGAACAATATACAAGATATTATTCTTTTTAATTAATACATATCATTAGATAATGTCTTAGCATTTATTATAATAAATAATAATAATAACAGCCTATAACTGTCCCACTGCAGGGCAAAGGCCTCTTCTCGTATAGAGAAGGATTGAGCACTGATCACCACGCTAGCTCACTGCGGGTTGGCGATTTCAGATAATTAAATCCAGGTTTCCTTACGATGTTTTCCGTCACCGTCAGTCAGTGGTGTCTTAGAATATCTAAGAAAGTATTTATGACATTGAAAAAGTCACATTGATACTTGCCTGGGTTTGAACCTGCAACCTCGTGCATAGAAATCCGGTATGTCAACCACTAGGCCACCACGACTTTTAGCATTTATTATCCTCAGTTAATTGCGGAATAAATTACACTGACCGAATTACTGAATTTTTAAAATATTGAGCAGCATAATAAGCTCCGAAACTAGCATGTAGGCAGTTGCTTGTCAGTTAATTCCTATATGTATTATGGGCACTTATATTTAATGCTCACAGGGTACCTCTATTAAGAGAACTATTTTTCGTCCAATCATTTGTTTTGTATAAGACAGAACGTTATGACTTTGTACTCATATGTCACGTTACAATAACAAACAATCTGCACATGTATTCGCGAACGACCGAGCAAAACGGTTATCTAGAAATTACTTTTGTCTTTATCGTATTAAAAGGAAACTAATGTAGTTCATCATTAAGTGCTTACTTAATGTTGAGTAAGTAACGCCTATGTAACACAAACAGAAGTTGTGATTGCTTGATAAAAAAATCATTAGTATTAATTATAAAACAAGATCAAATTGCATAGGTTATACTAGGTATCTAATCTATGTGTCTGGGCTTTCGCTGCAACATGTTCAAGTTTTAAGGTTTCTCAATTAATCAAATCATATTCCTCTGAAAAGGAAATATACAGAGACAGGATTTAAAAGACATCTAAGGTCAGCACTCTGTCCATCTAGGGTACATTTCCAGACTTGCATGTCGCCTCGCTCTTTCTTAGAGCCATGTTGAGCAACATGGCAACATGGTAGTACAGTACACTAATTTTATCGTTAACTTACTTAACCAGAGCAAAATAATTCCAAATAAAGTTTAGTGATATAAAAAGTTGTTACTAAAGTATGTTACGACATTATTTGCTAAGGTAATTTCCTATTATTTGATTACTCACAAACGTGGACTAAGAATTTTCCTAGTCGACTAAAAACACATTATATATGCCATAATAAGAAAAAAGTGGTGAACTTACTTCTGCTTAGGGCTCTCTGTCGTGTTTTGTTTCTTCCCACGCCACAACAGTAAACAATCGAAAGCACCTTTTTTAAACGGAGGTTTTAACATTTTCCACCGCTTTCTAAAATCGATCGTCTTTGTATTCACTGAACTTGCACTTCCACTAATGTCCGCACTAAGAATATTGGGTTCGGATATCCCTTTTCTAAGATCACTAACTCTGTTTGGGTTCATAGAAACTCTTTCAAAGTCTAATGTTGACGCAGATCCTCCCGGACATGTCTTTCTCTTTGACAAAGGGGTGGATGTAGTAAAAGATTTATCACTGTATTCTATACCACTGTCTGAGAACTCTGAACTGTCTGTAACACCTTCACAGATACTGTGAAGTTTAGGTCTTCTATGTTGTACGACTGTCTTTGAATTTAGTATACTGTTCTGTTCAAAATTTTTACTTTTTACGTTGTGGTGGATATCAACAAACGCTGTGACATCTTCGCAGCTTTTGGTATTATACTTGGATAAGGTGAAATATGGCCTGGCTTCTTGTTGTGGGTCTGTTTCTTGCTCCATGTCTCCAATGCTCGTTAAATTATCTTCACTTTTAGACAGCAATTTTAGATTAGAAGCTAGTTTTTTAGCTCTCGGTGGTCGCTTTGGGGTTGTTTCGGGCTTGTTGCGCACTACGGAATAGGGTTCGTCCGCTCTCTTAGTGGGCTTTGAGTACTTTGCGATAATTCTGTTTATTTCAGCGTTATTCTTGCGTCTATATGTGTGTCGTTTAAAGTTGAGTGGCTGTTGATAAGAGTCGGCTACGGTTACTCCGGCGACCCTTGCTGACCTTTCTCGCCATTCGGCCACTTTGTCCTCTATCAGCCTCTGCAGCTCGAGAGCGCGCATCATCGGTCCTATCTCTGGCATTTTGATGTCTTGATAATATCAATAAATATGTATATAGTATTTGGCGATTTCTTTGGTCAATATTTTTAACTATTGTAGTTATTCAGCAATCTGCATTGATTTCTGCAACAACGCAATAAAAAAATTAAAAAAAATAGTTTCCCATTATTCGTATATCTAAGGAAACATTTTTGCATTATGATGAACTTAGTCACGAAAGGCTTGAGCATTTCGACGTTCCTTTAATTAGTGCCCTACTTAACTAACAACTCTAATCAAATATGTAGAAGCCCTTCAAACTCAATAAATGACACAACACAACGTATGATTATGATTTGTCATGTATCATGTAGTGCAAAATGTTATGTATAAAAGTATAACCCTCACTGCAAAAATTTGAACAGACAAGAACAAGAGCCCATAGTTTTTCAAGTCTTCCATTAAGAAGAGTTGAAATTTAACTATGGACTCCTTTTTCATCAAATAAATAAATATATATGTACCTATAATCAGTCAAGGAAAATGGCTCAAACAACCCGTTAGGTCATAGAGGGCCAAGTATACATTGTAATAATAACCTATCAGAGAGGAAGTGCCAACCGCGATTTCCAACGTCCTTCCGAAAACGTACCTAGCTAACCTTTACATCCTATCACCGGTACACAGTTATTAACACAAGTACCGTACACAGGAACCGTGTCCGAACTATCGAAACTTAATCACTCCTATCTTGATAAGAAATAACCATTATATTTGTTTGGCAATCATTCAAGGTAGATCGATGTACCTTAGTTACACCTACAGTTTTCTGAACTATTTTATACTGTTTGGTCTAAAAATCTAAAATGATTCCATGAAATATAATGAATCATATATTTGCCTCCTATCAAAACACATTAAAAATGGTACTCACATACGCACAGGAATGCCTCTTTTTACGCACGTCACTATCTTTCAGCTTATGAAGTTTGTAATCAATCAAATTAGACTATAATATACACTTGTGATTTTTTAAATTAAATAAACTTGTTCTGCCATGAATAGAGTACCTACATCGTACATGTTTGACAATAACACAATATTTTACCAAACAATGCATGTAGAGGCAGTCTGATAACAGATAACATATATCGCATGAGAGAAGATAAATTCGTATTCGCACCTTTAGTAAATAACTTTGTAACAAGTTTAATATTGGGACCTACTGCCAGATTCAGAAATCGTTATTAGGTCGCGGACGTCGCGGTCGTCCTCCGTTGTAATCTCCCAACACAATGTATTGTGTAAAAGTAGACTGAATAACGTTATCCATTATTACGTAATTTTATTCTCGGCTACTCAGTGAACATGTAGGCCTTACTTACGCGTTTCGAAATTCTAATCGCCTTTTAACATAAACCTAACACCATAGACGCTATAGTTGAATAACGAAACGACATATCACTTCACAAGATATTAGATTATAGATTGTTTTGAACACTGAATACTTACTTAGCATGTTTACATTGGATCCTATTTTGGTATATGGGACAAAGAAGCAAAATACATAGAATACAACTGAAGATCGGATAATTATATCCCTTGGGATAACAAAGGAAAATATATCACACACAAAATTCACTTACATTTCATGCCTTTCTTGATTAATTAACTTTCAATTATCACAGAATATCGGCGCGTTTTACTGTTCATTAGCATCGTTATGGTGTACCTAAAGTGTCGCATACACTCACTGAATAAGTATACACAGTCCCGGCGATGTTATGGTGCGTCAAGGCACACGTGTGGCGAGGGCACGTGCAGATTCCACAGTGAGCCACCGAACCACACCGAGCGTTCCAGGCGAATGCTCCTGCACTTGACTCAGCCAGCAATATCCACGGACCGGTCCATCCTGCCACCACCGATAATGGACTAAATAGAGCATCCACACCGCACACAGCTTGTATCGAGGAGTATGTGTTTAGGTATTTATGTAGAGTACTTGGTGTCATTACATCACATAATTACCGCCGCTGTACCTACATGACATACGCTGAATGTTTTCTTAATTATTAAACCACTAGATTGTCCGCTAGTTGCTTCGTATGCGTGGAACTGATTCCAGGATAAGATTTTTCAAACATTTTCCTGCTTTCGCTTAAGGAGTTGAGGTTCAAAATTGATCCAACTATGTGTAAGTGTATTATTATAACAACATTTGGATCAAAATATTCTACGTACCTACCTACGTACCTATGTATGTATATTCCATAGTGGATAGAATCATTTTAGTGTGTAGTTTAATAAAACAGATGGCAAGAATAGTACGGTGCTAGATCCTGAACCTGTGCTGTTCTAATTTTTAACACCGTGAATAGTTAATTGCCATTATCTGTGTTCATGGGGCATTGTTCGCCGTTACGGGCGTGACTACTACTTCCGCCAAGTTCATTGTCGTTGTCGCATAGGCGTTGTTGCATTTGTGCCCTACTGTGACCCCGGCCTTATTAAAAAGCATATACTTAATTATAGCTGTTAAACAAATACATAGTATAGATCCTTAGATATTAATTAACAATCTGATTATCTTTTTACATAATGCCGGCTAGGAGACCAGTTATACTCGTAAAATGGTGCATGTATCGACAATCTTCTTTCATATAAATGATTTCAACCAGACTTAGCTATCTTCTAGTCCGTAACTAGTTTCACTGGATACTCAGCAGATATGTCCTTAGGTACAGAAAATATTATGTTCGCATCCACGAGAACGAGTTTTACTAACTCATATAAATAATTATAATTGTAGCACAGGTTATTAACAATATTACAGTTTAAATTAGGCCATACATAATGAGGATATTTTGGCGACGCCTTTATTATGTCAACGCTTGATTAATTGCAAGGTTGGTGGATGTTTTATACATATGAAACATTTTTTTTTGCGTGTCACTGTTATTAAATGGGCCAGTGGAAAATAAATACATTTTAATAACAAAGATAAATCTAGAGCACTTTGCAATCTGTTAAGATAAAGAATATAACAGTTCTTATACGAATACCTATAATCTATAATAGAATCGCCAAACAAAGTAATATCTAGAACATTTTAATGTCGGTATATAATAATATACTTACTATAGACATTTAAGACATGTATTTAAAGTAATTAATAACCTACTAGTAGAACTAGTTATTTGTTATTACTTAAAATGGTTGTGGTCACGGTTAACTCTCACAAGATCTATCAAATAATACATCACCTATAAGGCATTATGTTATTTAATACCTACCTACACAAACCTATTTTTTATTACAGGTAAAATAGCAATTGTGCCGTGTGGAATCCGGCTTAGAATTGACCACCCCCTTTCCTCACGTGGGTGTCGTAAGAGGCGAATAAGGGAAAATCCAGATGGGCAGCAGCGTCTTCTGTAACTTGACCACCAACACTACGATCCCCAAGCCGCTTGCCAAGCGTGGGGATTATGGCACCCCTCCCCTTATAAAAGAGGGAGGCCTTTTTTCAACAGTGGACTTAATTCGGCTGATGATGATGATGAAAATAGCAACAATCAATACAGAAATAGCATGAACCAATACTGTTAGATTTTCAATGTAACAGTTCCGCTATCTTGCACGCTTAGTGACACGTTACGTCGTTTTATCTTACTTCACCTTAAGCTCTGTAAAATAACTTTCCACTACAAGTGAAGAAAAGCTAAAATAATGGTCAATTTCTCCATACCTCCGTTTAATGGAGTGTCAGTATTACCTATAGCCTCGCGAGACAATGCATCCGCTATGGGACGCTGCGGGCACATTGTATCGATGGCCTTTGTAAAACAATAAACTGAAATAAATTATCAAAATGTATCTTACTCACCGACGGTGGTACGACCGTATTAAATAATTCAATGGCATGACGAATCATAGAAAGACTGTGTCCCTAAAATATCCCTAGTTCACAAATTTACTTTTAGGTAGGTACCTACTCTAACTACTCTAGAAGTTCTTGAGCCCAGCGTACTTTGAAAGTAGCTAAAAGATATGTATATTTGTTATCAGATTCTATTTAGTATTACAGATAGCGAGTACATTATACACCGACATCTGTTTATTATTCATTTATCTGTCTGAAAGATCTATGAATATTATAAAGACTTGACTTACAACTGAACACTGAACTCTTGTCAGACTGAGTAGTACATTAGCCCGACGATAAATCCCACATCCAAATCTCTCGCTCAGCGAACTGCCCTCACGACTCGTCAATTGCTTAAATTACCTTAAATTAACAGTGAACACAAAAATCTAAAGTTAGCTATCTCGGTTCAATTGAAATAAGGATAAAGTCTCGGACTTTAATGTTGATGTCAGAATAATAAAGATATTTTTCTAGGAACTATGAAGATTAACATTATTGGTAGGTGTCCCTTTTCCATTTTAGATTGAGACATCAGGAAATTCTGCAGATATCTTTAAAGTAGGTATTTCAGTAAATTGTAGAATATTTTTAGAGCTTGTTGTATTTTCTAGTTTAATTACAGCTTTTATATTGCTAACGAATAGGTACTCTTGTCACTTTATTAAAGAGCTTAATCAGGTAATTATAAGTTCTCAACAGCATTATGTAATACTAGATGTGCCCGCGACTCCGTCCGCGTGGAAATTCGGAAACAGCAAAAGTATTTTTAAATTGTTTTTAATATATTAGCTAAGTTTGAGCGAATTCGATTTAGTAGTTTTTAAGCCATGCCGTAATATTTTATTACATGTATAGCTGTTGCCCGCGACTTCGTCTGCGTGTATTTCGGATAAAAGACCAGTAGTAAATTGAACTTTTAACAGAAAAAAATATCTACCAGGCAGGCTTTTTTAAGTAGGTTAAAAATCTTTAAACCACTTATTTAACTAAGAATACTTTCCGGTATTAAAAAAAAAAACCGCAAAAATTGAACGGTAATTACGGAAGTTACAGAAAGTCTATTGAAAATAATATATAACTGAAGAAGAGAACATAAATAAATCCGTTTTGTGCCTTTCTGAGTTTCTGTACATTGAAACTGCTGTAGAAAAAAAAAATGCCAAGGATAAAAGACAACCGTGACGACCTGATTGGCGCAGTGTAGCCACTGCGCCAATCAGGTCGTCACGGTTGTCTTTTATCCTTGGCATTTTTTTTGATTGGTTGTGGGTTCGATTCCCGCAAAAAAAGTGTGATCCGTAGATGTTTGTCCAAAAAAACTAAACAAACTAATTATTATTATTATTTAATAATACCTACTTTAAACTTATATCTAAAAACTACGTATCTGTATTTTTAAAATCTAAAGTGCGCTTATTCCAAGGAACTTAATGCACTGATAGCCGAGTGGTATGACCGTTAGACTGTTAAGTCAGATGTCGCAAGTTCAAATCCCGGCACACACTAATGTCTTTTCGAAGTCATGTGCTTACTATAATATTACATATAGCGGGTGCAACCAATGTTGCTTATAGAAATCTTGTCAAACTACCCTCCATGCACGCTCCGGGTTGTCGTGTGTTGAGACACTTTGGAGAAATGCCTAACGATCAAACACGTTATTGTGGCTAATTTATAAAAGATAGATATATACTATTGAAGACTTTTTTGTAGATCTTTTGGAGACCATCATCTTTGTAATACATACTTTTGGTGTATGATCAACGAATGCGAGGATAAGAGCTCGAAAGCGCATTTTCATCCGACTTGCTTCAAATTTATCATTACTGCTCAGCTCCTATGTGTTTTAGCGTTATGTTATATAGCCTATAACCTGCCCAGGAGTATGGACTACAATCGTACCAAGTTTGGTTAAAATCCCTTCAGTAGTTTTTGACCCATGCGTGCACATACAGACAGACAGACAGACAGACAGACAGACAGACAGACGGACAGACAGACAGACAGACAAAAAATTTACTGATTGCATTTTTGGCATCAGTATCGATCACCAGTCATCCTCCAATATTAATTTTGAATATATATTCAATGTACAGAATTGACCTCTCTACAGTTTTATTATAAGTATAGATTAATAAGTAATGTAATATTATTTATGGACACTTTAAGCTTTAAACCTGTCACTACACTTAATTACCTAAATTCAGGTCAATAGGTTCCTACACTCAAATCTCGAAGCGGTGGGACAGTACCTACGGGTAACTCCCTTCGAAAGAGCCCTTGAAACCACAAAAAACAGGATTAAGAGACCTCTTTTATGTAGGTATATAATCCGAAGTCATTTCATTATCAAGCTGTGACGAATTATACTGGGACGTCCCGTTATAATTGCAATAACCTACGGTTACTTAATGCTTAGGTTATGATTATTCCCATAAGCGTACCTACCCAATTATTGTTTAAAAGTAGCAAATTTTATAACGTAAGTACTGTTAGTATTATTATTTGGAATATGATTTAGATATGCCTTCGATTCATTGGCGATTAGGCTTCCTACTCTTTAGATGTAGGAATAAGTATATATTGTACCTGATTGACTGCACGCTCATTATGGTACAGAAAGGAGGCCTAATGCACTGGGTTGGAAAAAACTCGCTAATTGCCGCTAATGACCATAGCATTCCAAAATTTTCAATATAACAAAAGATAATCGAAACATTAGCCATACAATAATACAGGTGAGTACCTACATAACTTTCATATCGCCACTTTCCCTATTCAGCAAATCGATCATCGGATCCTGCGCATACTAAACAATCGTCCGTCCAATGTCACCTAATTTTCTTTAATTGTCCCGAGGCAGCAAACAATGAAACATCGACGGTTGCATTACTATTCAGCACCGGTAAGTGTACGGCACCGTGCGTGGCATAGTTAATGCTAAGGCCTGCGAGGTCTCGGTCTTTGATCCCAAATACAGTACAGAGAAAGTAGAATTTTAAAATGGCAAATTGCACAATTTGACAGATAAATTGGTACGCGCTCGGAGTCCTTAAATTCTGCGTAACGCGTGCTGACGTTTTCACTTTTTAAAAGACTCGAAAAGAAAAAAATATATAAAGAGACGAGTCCTACTCCATAGAGAGATAGATAGGAACGAAGCACTATTTAAACTTGATATAGCAATAATTTTATATCTACAGTAATGAAAATTCCAAAAGCAAGACAGCCAGCTACATAATTTCAAAAAAACTACTTAGCTAAAAAATACACACGAGAATAAACACAATGTCTTTATTTGACTTATAATAATTAAATAAATAACTATCTAAAAATAATTTAAATAAATAGATCGTCGCAGACGAATTGACTTGAATCAGACTAATTGCAATGGCACCTGCTATAACAAACCAATATAACAATGTAGCAAACAGCGCTCATACATCTTAGGAAGCTGGTGACGTATTTCCCCTGAAAGAAAATATATGGTTGCTTAAACGGTTTTTATAACAAAGCAAAAATTTATACATTACATAGGAATTTGAATCAGTTGGTAGTTGTTTAAATTTATTCATGGAAATAGAAGTCCACCCTCCTGACCTTTAGACATTTTGTTATTTATTTAATCTATTTCGTACAGATCAAAAAAATAACAAAATATGTAGTGTAAAAAATATGACCTTTTCATCATATCAAATGTAACAATTGTACTAATAAATGGAGTGTTAATTGGTTTCACTTTGTTGTTATTGTGGTCTAGGTAAGTAATGTATTTTCAGCTTTATTTACCTATAATAAGGTTGAAATTCGTATATGTCGTCAATGACTCTGCGCACACGACATGTGACTCCACAGCCCGGCTGCTGTTGTCCGTATACAGACATTGCCCGCTCAAACATCTGATGCACTGTTGTTAGCTCCACCACTGTAGCGAAACAAAATACATGTTTTATTAAATATACACAACTACATTTAAATACACTAGCGATAATATTAATTTCGAACTAGGAATCAACACGCTCGTACTAGTATTTATTAGAATCGTATAAATGCGACCCGATTAGCGCAGTGGGCGATAGATTAGACTGCTGCGCTAGGGCTTGTGGGTACGGAGCTAATAAATCTGTGTATGATACGCAGTATTTGTACAGTCTAGGTGTTTGTGCAGTTGACGTATTGGCGTTGACGTAATAATTAATCGAAGACTAATAACAAATTGACAACAAGTAGCCGAAATAATTAAATTACGTTTAGTAGTCAAACTATTTAAATAGCAACATATCTTAGCAACGACAAATAAATATCCTTATTTATGAAGGCGCTGAAATATTGTTTCGTGGCTCTGAAGATCTCACATTATAACATTTAACTGAATTGATCTGACATTGATCTAGAGATATTATCCATTAATACCCAATCTTTTACGATATCCAAACGGAAAGATAAGAGTGATGTTACAATTTTGCTCCGATACCACTATTATACTGGTCGAGGTTGTTAAAATATAAATTAGAGCTACTTACAGTTTTTTCCACCAAAGTTTCGCTCGTCTTCATCTGCATTTCCACCACCGGTATCTTTCTTGAAACTAATTAGTTTAGGTATCACCAACAACATGCAAACAACGGCGAGCATAGTCACAAGCTTCTTGAATATCAGGAATTTCAGCAGCAATTTTGCTATAGTCAATATGTCAAGCTTCAACGAAAGTTTGTCTAAGAAACCTAATCCTGGTGCCGTAAAAGGAACTCCATACGATGGCTTCAGAGGTGGGCCATAAATAGACGGTGGCCTGTTAATAGGCGGCCCGTACGTTTGTGCTGGTGGTCCGTACGTCTGCGCCGGAGGTCCATACGTATGCGCCGGAGGCCCGTAAGTCTGAGCCGGTGGTCCATAACTCTGAGCTGGTGGGCCATAGTTTGTAGAAGGTGGACCGTATGTATTCGGAGGAGAGTTGTAAGTTATTTCTGGTTCGAATTTTACAGGCGATCCGTAACTTGACGACGGTGGCGAGTAGCTATTAGATGACGACGGTCCTGAGAAACTTGAGGATCCTGGTGAACTGAAACTACTGTCACTTGAGAACGGAGGCGAATAATCGTAACCAGATTGATAGCTGTCGTCTCGGTTTGAAATCTTGCTCTCGCCATCTTTCGCTGTTATTATCACAACACCTTGTTTTGACTTTTCAGCTTCTACACGCGATTTTGAATATGCGTCTAAATACGTATCAGTCTTTGATAAAGATGATTTCGTTGCATTTCCAGGTCCAACAATCGCAGCAACGCACGCGCTAAATGCTATTATTACAGCAAAATATTTTAACATTGCCATGATGCCGTTTATCCTCGGTCTACCGTCCGAAAGAAGTTGTCGCCATCGATCGCGACTAACGAATGACAAGCGACGTTGACTCCCATTCAGTTTTCACTTTTGAGTTACCGTAAAAGAACCTAAATATGATAATGGAACACAATTAAATTCTCCGAGTGAGCCCAGCGCGTTCCGCATTGCTCATTGTAAGTAGGTGCGCGCGTGTGATGGCCCGCATGCTAATGGACGTTAGAGACCGCGAGCGCCCCGGCGGCAAGCCTTGTTGGATGAGCCGTCATGAACCTCCCCAAACATCGGGACCTTTTATCGCATAAAGAAATCTTTAATAGGCCGCAGATGGTTTGTGAAAGTTTTATCGTCGTTTTTATCGGCCGTGATAATATCATCTGATGACATTTATCCGTTCAAGCCATTCTACGTCTATAGCTAAGATTTTTACTTTTAGGTACATAGGTATTATTTTAAAAAAGTGCTACAAAACTTGGCAGGACAACAACAACTGTTTTACTAACCCTTACTAATGAGAAATCGTAATTAAACAAGCCTAAAAATTAGGTAAACACACTTTCTTTCTTTGAAATACAGGAAAACGCTTAGAATAGTACCGACTTCTGTGGTTTAAATTAAATATTATCTAGACTTCATAATTGATCCAATCGCCAGATGATATTCAACTACTGACTCAAACAAAAGAATATAGGTACCTATTGCACGAAACATAGCCAAAAATGAACAATAAAATATTAAATTGATAAAGGAAATTTGAAAAATGATGGACATGAGCGGGATTCGAACCCGCGACCTTCGCCGATCCGTGGCGCTGCTCTAACCATATAAAATATTATTTGCAATAACTCTAATCTAAGAGATAAATTATAGACTAAGAACGAACCCAGCGAAAAATAACACATACGTCAATATTTCCCATTAAGTTCAAGCATATTAATAAGCACAGACAATCCGAAACTTAAAGTAAATGCTTTCACCGTTTCAGCGTATAAATAACAATCCAAGCTCATATAGTTTTCAAGGCACGAAACAATAATTTTGCAAACATTTCCGACATATGGACATTGGCAAAGACTCCGAAATGATAAAATACAAGTTGTATGGTAAAACATACGACAACCGTATAAATTGTATTTAAATTGTTGTCGATTTCTACTGATCAGCAATGCACAGCTGTGTCATTTTCACTTGCTAAGTTATACGAAACTAAATACCTTTTCAGCTTACTAAACTAAGAGAACTGCATTTTCATAATTGCGGTAACAATAGCAACGTATAATTTGTTACTTCAATAGTACTAACGAAACATTTAAATGCTAAAATTCACTTTTTCTGAAGTATAGCTACGTATTTCCTTAAAATGTATACCTATAATATGCGGCAGTTGTATATTTTATACGAAAACATTTTCAAAATTTATTATTATCGTGCCTTACATATATCAAAATAAGTGCAGTAACAGAATCTAAAGTAAATAGAGCAGCGTACCTTGACCTACCTTCTTAAGTAAATGCCTATTTCTAAACAGTTGCGATTGCGACCCAACGGAAATGTTTTAAATCTTATTTACAGTCATTGAATAACTATTCAACAGAAAGGTAAATAGGAAATTGATTACAATCTCATTCTATGAGTTTAAGCCCCGTCGCCAGTTTCATGTTAGGGTGGTAAGATAGGGTGATAAGGTAAGGTTGCTAGTTCACTGTTGTTCAACATTGAAAAACATAATAAACTGACTTCTGTTCAAAAACATTTTACGATAATTTAAATCTCTATATTTTACCATACTTATTGTAGAGTAAGGTTCTTCTCAATTTAACTCTAATTAGGGCCTCAAGAGCGTAGCCACGTTTTCACTAGGCGACATTTGTCCCGCGACTCTCGACACGAAATTTACGTGTCCCTCGCCATGTCGCTTGACGTTGCTTGCGACTCCAACCTCTAACCTCTTCACCGCTGGGCAGTGTGAACAAGGTAAATGTCGAGCGAAGCATTGTCCCACAAAGTCGCAAAGACATACCACGTGAATGTTGGGCGATGTCTCCACGACATGTCCATGTGACATGCTAGTAAATACGCGGCAGAAGGTGCTAGCTAACTTAACCACTACATGTGCGTTTTTCTTTTATTAAATGATCGAATGAAAAACGCTAACGCGGTAGTTAAGTTAGTAAGCATCTATCTTACACTTTTTTATTTGGTTACAAGGTGAAATCTTCAAAAGGCACCTGGCCACTAGGAGTAGTGACCGAGGAGTTTGCGATTTCGAACTTACTATAACTACCCCGGTGGTCACCATCTGCAAGAACAAGGAAGGTCCCAGGACCTCTAAAAAGTACAACTCCGAAACCCCCTCATACCTAGTTTTAATATATATTAAAACTCGGGAATGAGGAAAAAGAACCAAAAGAAGCTGCTTTAGTAATCTAATGCAGGCGCCTTTGCCGCTACGGGCACACATACAGATACACGTCTTTGACAGACAATTTATTATTTTCGTCCTGACAGCGACAATGTACCTTCACATTCAGTTTTCGCCTCAAGAATACTGATTGTGAGAAGAAATCTTCATAAATATTCGACCGGATTAACTTAAGGATGTGATTTTTAAGCCCTTACGGTTGTCACATAACTTTTTATTCTATGCAGTCCTAAATATTTGTTAAAAATTTATTAAATAGAAAGAATCAAATCTACCTATAACTTATATGGGTACATATGTGTTAGTATAAGTTGGTTAATAAATAAATAAATAAAAATAATTAAATAAAATCAACTCGGAAAGCTAGATGACCGAAAGGTTGGGTCTTATTATAGAGCTTGTTGCTGAACCATTGAAAAAATATCTAAATGTATAGTTACTTTGACAACTTTGGTAGTGGAAAACTGAATATTGAGGCAAGTTACCTATCTAACATACAAGCTTTAACTGAACTATTCAAATAAGAACTACATATGTCATAAACATTTACATTTATTCCTATGTATGAAAATATTACTCAAATGGGTTACTAACAGTCAGATATCTCTCTTCGAAAAACTTATGTCTTTTTCTTGATTTTCCCTCATCAGCCATTAGTGCGAAGAATGAGCTAATTGATTTATTGTTTGCTTTCTTAGTAGATCCTTGATCATCTACCTCTTCAAATGTACATGTTGCAGCTTTCTCTTGCAGCATCAACTCGGCAGTTGACCAGCTAAACCTGACTAGTATTGGATAACCAAACACATTGTCAATTTGTTCACGAATAAACTTTTTCGTGTAGGGATCTGAAATAAGAAACATGATATTTTTATAACTATGTATAGTCAAGGTTGAGGGGCTCGTAGCTACGTAGCTACCGCACGGATCATTCGATCGGCGAGGTTAAGCCCTGCTCGCCGCCGTCAGTCTTGTGATGGATGACTGTTTTCTCACGTCGAAACCCCTCCGTGCTTCGAAAGGCACGTTAAGCCGTTGGTCCTGTGCCTAATCTGTCCTGTCTTGTAGGTTTTCCGTCCTATCGGACTATGAGAGTGACGAAATAAAGAGTGCACTGTGTTTCCTGTGTTTACGCGCATACTTGTGCACTATAATATCTCCTGCCTAGTTGGCTTGTTTCGGATGAGAAAAGCGGCCGTGACCAACATTCGGTCAGGAGAACATTATAGTCATGGGGGGTCTAAAGTTCACCATCAGATTTATTATATTTATAGAAGCTAAACTCGACCTTGGTGGTCTAGTGGTTGCTAAACTCGACTTTTTATAGCGAGAGGTCCAGGATTCGATTCCTGAGTTTTGCAGTGTTATTGGGTTTTAAATAGGATAATCACAGTAGCAGCATTATGTCTGATTTTGTGCCTGGTCACTGGTGCACACAATGAATTTTAGAAAGCAATTGTGAATGATTCATTTTATCTCAATATGAGTTACCTCCAGGGTATCCACTTCCAAATTCAGTGTGAGTCATTTCTAATCCTTCATGGAATTGCCACACCTTTAGTGCATGATCCCTTGTCACCTTTGCTACTATACTTGCTGCTGATACTATAGGATATATTGAATCAGCTTTCTTCGAAACCTAAAAATATAGCCAGACTTACATGAGATTACAATGCCTTTACATTAAAATAATGAATTACGAATCTTAGAAATACTACTAGGATACTAATTAGTTATAAGAAAAAGAGCAATGTAGAATGTATGCTACACTACTCAAAAACCATGCTTACTGTTATTTTGTAGTTAGGGAATATTTCTGATAGCTTTGCTTGGTATTTTTCTGGTGGACCAACTGTGTCCACATACACCTCAGTTATGTTAGCACCACTTGCTGCTGCTTTCTTTATTAAACTTATGGCAGAATTCATAGAAACCTAAAATAGTAAAAAATACTTTGAATTAAAGATTTGAAGCTTTAAATATACATAATACTATTTGGGGGTAATTACAAGACCAGCACAGGGTAGTTGAATATATACTTGGACCCTCTTATTACTAATTTGTACTTAGAAAAACTGAATAATACAGAAAACAACTTAATTACTCAGCTCAGGAATCAAACCCAAGACTACATGATCATCATCATATTAAAATATGTGAACATGGTGTTTTATTGGATGTAATAAAGTAACTTATTAAATGATAATACCTCATTCAATGAATGTTTTGCCCTTCTATACATTGAGTTTGATATATAATTAGGAGAAATTACTTCAGCAACCCATCCTACAGTATTGAGTGAGTCCTTATCAAATAACATCTTTGTAAAAATATCATCTCGTTTTTCTTCAGTCAGTGCTTTTGAATCAGCACAGCCCAAATCATGGAGTATTTTAGTCTTATTCACTGGACAGTAAGCAACTCCATAAACCATTGGACCTGTAATTAAAATATTGAAAAAGTTTTATAAGCCAACTTTACCAGTACATAGATCCAACTTTAAATATTTAGGTGAACTTATGCTGATAAACCATTACAAAAGGAAAATAAAAAGCTATTGTAAGATCACAATTGCTTTCTTGTTTCATTAACATTTTATACAAACTCTCATCAAGGTTAAATAATATTTTTGCCTAATAAATACTAATATTCTTTATGTGCCACCGTTTGTTCTGTATTCTGAGATGCCTTTATAAGGCAAAAAATAGTAACAAAAAGTAATAAAAAATTACTGTACACAGTACAATTTATTAAGTCCCAAAACAGGTGATGGCTGGTATTTAGCGATTACTGCAATGAATTTATTCAAGGACAATACAATAAACCTTATATTACCAAGTACTGGTCCTCGTCCAGCTTCGTCAACACCGAGCATGCATGGTTCAGTTTTGCAGATGTCAGGCACATCTGAGCTATTGATGAAATTACGATAATTTTCTTTAGATTTAATCAACTCTTGTAATTCCTGTAATGAATTCACCATATTGACTACGCTACTATAAGACTACTTAACTGTAATGTATATAATGATTTCAAGACTGTGTTTACAACATTTGAATAACTTGTCTGTGTTGAACTGTTGACATTTTGACAATTTGTTTTGACATTTTTGGAGCAGTTTCGCGCCATTTATCAAAAACAACAACGAAGGGTTAAGAGTATTGCATGATGAAATAAATATAAATATTGTCCATCACAATAAAAAATCACATCATTATTAGATAGTCAGATACGGAAGGCGTTGAACCATTATTTTGTTTGAACATTCAACAAACGTGTATGTGTACAGTGATGTGTCATAAATTTATGGCACATCACTGTATGTGTTTCAGCATGTATCAGTCAGCAAATATAGTCAGATCAGTGATGTGTCACACATCACTGGGTCAGATAGTCTGAGCAGACAATCGGAAACAAAATCTGATGTGCGAACTCAGCCTAAATTTTTATAAACCTAATTTTGAAAATAACTTAGTTCAGTCAATATTAATAATTATGGCACCGTTATTAACAATTATTACAAGTAAACTGCTCCTAAAATCCAAAATCCCAAAATAAAACCACTTTTTCGTACCATAGATAGTTAAATAGGCAGAGACCAACTAAGCATAAAGCCCTAGAGTAGTGCATAGGCATAGCATAATATTTTTAGATGTAGAAATAAAGGTGTCATCTGAATAATTATTAGTAAAATAATTACTGATCGTGTACATTTAAGGTAAATATTATATTAATATGTTTTATAATTGTGTTATTCGTGAAAGTGTTACGATCCAGTAATTTATGTATACTCGTTTGTAGGTTAGAGTAGTGCGATCTAATATGCAGAACAACCCCCAGGAGCTTTCATGGCAGGCGATTCAGGCTATCGTCGGGGTTAAACTTCCACCTAATGTACTACGATTTGATGATATTGGATTCCATTTAGTCAACAATACAGTTTCAAGCGCAGAAGACTCAGATTCGGATGTAGAAATAGTTGAAAATGATTGGGAGTCTGATAATAATGTGTCCTCCAGACCCGATCATTCTGACAACGAAAAAACTACGTCGCCAGATAGGGAACAGAGCGAATCGCCCGTTTTACGTCTCGTAGAACCTGATAATAATAATTCAGGTAAAGAGTCATTAGATTACAGAGAATATATCGATAAAATTGATTCAAAAGATATTTCACCAAAGGATCGTATGTCTCAAATCCATATCGATGATGCAGACAGCTCCAACGGGAATGTTATGTCTATCGAGAACTATTTGGAGGTCACTTTGTCAACTGACTCTGAGGCTAGTCATACTTGCAATCAATGTAACCAAATATTTACTAATGAGAATTCACTTGCCTCACACAAATGCAGTGCTAAACCCACCGAAGAAAAGAAATACCCTTGTCATGTCTGCTCAGAAAAATTTCCAAGTTACTGGGACCTAAGAAAACACCTGAGTAGCCATTTTCCTGGAATGTTGGAATCTAAGTCAAGCTTTTGTCATCTTTGTCAAAAAGACTATACTAAAACAGGATTCATGAATCATTTGCGCAAACACACAGGTGAGCGACCGTTTGTCTGTGAACTTTGCCACAAGGCATTCTCACAATCAAGTTCACTGTCAATACATATGAAATTCCATCTCAATGTGCGTAAACATGCTTGTACAGTATGTGAAAAGAAATTTGTAACTAAAAGTGAATTGTCTCGTCACATGACTGTGCACACCAAGCAGAAGTCTTACTACTGTGGTGTGTGTGACAAAGCATTCACCCGCTCTGATAATATGAAGAAACATGAAAAAACTCATGGGTAAATGTTTTTTGACAGAACTGAATGAGAATATAGTACTGTGAACAATGTCATAATATAACATGCAATTCAATTGCATATTAATAACAAAATTGTCAAGTTAATTGTGTCTGGTCAAATCTGTTGCCTAAAACTGTGTAATATTGTATAATACTTTTCAACTAGCTATGATTTCTGATTCTCTTATTTGCCAAAAAATTAGTTGTAATATGTTTATTATGAATAGAACCTTTACATTAAATTTAAACCTATCATGATCTAGTTCATATTTTAGTCATTATGGTGTGTTTCTGTGTTTATAAGAGTGTTGACACACTCTATGTGTGCTGCTGTAATTGCTTTCTAGATTTTTTATTTATATGATTTCAACTGCATGTTTGGGTAATATTAGAATATTAGTAAAATGTATTTGCAGGTGCTCTACAATAAGGTCACACATATCTCAATCCAATGTTGCCTTTAGATATGATAAAATGATATTTAAATATTTATGTAGGTTGAATGTCCAAAGGTCCCGATAGCCTTATTGTAATGTTTATATTAGATAGAGGAAAGATGTCTGTCATTAAATATGGGGCCTTTTAAAAAAGTCACAAATATATTATAATATATATTTTTGTAAACCTATACTATGAGGTACTAAACTACCAGTTGAAATGAACTTTTGCCAAATTTTAGATAAGTATTTCAAGTGATTTTTATTACTGTACTGTGTTGTAACCAAAGCAATAACATTTTTAATGTGCCTATTCTTTATAATAAATAATATAATTACGAGTATGTATACCAAATAATTTAATTAATAATGTTAATAGATGTAATAAATTAAATCAGATGTAACTAGTAAGTTACTACTTTTCCAAATGTGGATGAAATAGGAGAAAACCTTTCCTTTTAGATGGTCTCCTAAAATTTGTTAGATAAGACACTGAACAACTATAATTATGCATAAGTTAAGGTTTTATACAATGAGGTCTTGATTGAACATCACAAATGTTTAACAGTGCACATATTTATTTAAGAAACACTAGTAAATTAGTATAAACTATTTTGTATGCAAGGGTGTATCTCCCTGTGCTATAAGACTTTTAGAACCAAAATAAGTAACTAAAATCCCAAAGATAATGTATTGTCATATTTTAATATTGGCTATATAACCAAAGGCTAAAATTAATTAGTTTTGTGCCACTTGGATTTCATAATCTGGTTGTAATTAAAATGCCTTATATAATTGTCTAGATTTGTCAAATCTATGATAGACAATAATCATATTTTAATATATTTATAATATTTAATTTTTTAGATATTTAACTTTGCATGATATGTTTGTAGATTTAAGAAAATGATATTGAGCCAAATGAAATAAAAACGCAAAAATCTACAAGACTGACAATAATATTCAGAGTAGGTATTAACTCGTGCACAAAAACAATTATTTATTCATGCTGTTTATTGCAATTTAATAAAATGCACCTTGTTAAAAACTCATCATGACAATTAGAATAAGATCCGTTTGATTATAAAAATATTTTATGGAAATGTGTAATAATAATTGCGATTTTATTAAAGAGTTGTTTGTTGCAAAATATGTTTTATTTCTGAATGAAATAATTATTTTCCCTTTGTTCTAGGTTGCACTAACGATGTCTGCAAGATTGCGTAATCTTAATCCCTATGAATTGCATAAATACTTAGTTAATGTATATTGTCTCAATACAAAAGGCTCTACCACATCTTTAAAACGAGACAGCTCCAGAGATAGAACTGATCTTGACATCATAAGGGAGAACTACAAGTTTTTGTGGGAGGAGGATGACGTAGCAGACACATGGGAAAAGCAACTAGCAAAAAAATACTGCGATAAACTCTTCAAAGAATATTGTATTTGTGATCTAAGCAGATATAAAGAAAACAAAGTAAGTTTACGAGTGTTGAAAGACTAATTCCTTGCCCTGTAGAATTCAACATCGAAAATGTACCTACCCAAGTTTTAATATTACCTTCTAACCGGTACAAAGGTTATAATAGAAATAGCATTAAAGGTTCTCCCCTAATTTTAACACAGATGGGGCCGACCCCTTATGTAACTCAATTGCCTTTTTTGCCCGAGAGACCTTCCTTTGTGTGTGATATACTGGGGAGTGCAACAAAGGCCGTGCTGCCTTTCTGTAGGCTAAATATAGCTCTATACATTCACCCGCATTGATACACAGTAACGCACATCTGGCCATTCGTGCCGCAGCCGATCCCCATTTGTCTCACAAAATCAATGACAAAAAGAGGCACGCTTAGCTCTCACGCAGGAATATAATTATGTATCCCAATAATAATAGTACCTAGTAGTAGTAGAAACCTTACCATTGAGCGGCCTAGATTTTGTTTGATTGAAAACTTTTGAAAGTATGTAATCGTGTAAAACTTATTATTATGAATGTAGAAGTTAGCTATGTTTAGGTATTTACTAATACATAACTCCTTTACCTTTAACATAACTGGCGAAATGTGGGTGTACTATAGGTACATCTCTGCCTACCCCTTCGGGGAATACAGGCAGGCGTGATATAGGGATATTAATATCTTAAGAAAATCTAACATGTTTCTGACACGGCTCAACACTAGGTCTTATCTATTTTGTTATAATTAGATGAAAGCCCAGTAGATTGATAGTCGCTAACTTAGGTACCTACGTATCGTTATATTGTGGTATTACATATAGGTTTTTTTTTAAACAATTTATGTATGAAACACTAGGTAGCACTGAGATGGCGCATTGAGAAAGAAGTTGTGCTCGGAAAGGGTCAATTTATGTGTGGTAGTAAGACGTGCCACAATGATCATGACCTCAAGACCTGGGAAGTTAACTTCGCTTACTTAGAAGATGATGAGAAGAAAAATGCACTTGTGAAGCTTCGTAAGTTTCATATTTACCTACTTAAACCTTTCCGTAGGTATCTAGGTAACGGATAAATATCAAATAACTAAATAATTAGTTACCCGCTAAAACATTAACAAAATTCCAGAAATTTAGAATTTCTCGCATTCCTTGGTTGGCCTAAATTTAATCTAGACTCGCGGGTAGTAGGTACATATCTTTATAGTGTTACCCTTTTATCCGTTGTCGAGGTCATGTACCTATTAATATAATCAAGTCGTAGTCATCTGGCATACAGGCAGTAAAGGGATATAAATGGCTATATTTACTAAGTAGCTTGCATACGCGCATAAGGTAAAAATAGCTACCTAGGTACTCTCTGAGAGTCGCTTTCGGTAGTTTCGATAAAGTCAAAATCTTAAGGCCTAAGGCTAAGACCACGCGATTGTGACCATCGTTTCGCGCCAAAAATTTTGCTTTGATTTACGAATGGTACTGATCAGCCCAACTCTTAAAGCAGGACAGTGTACATTGTGGAAGTGAGACGCCGCATTACACTGCACCCTGAGACTGCACCTAGCGGCGTTCCGCTTCTACATCGTAAACTGTCCTGTTTTATGAGTTCATGGTAAGGGGGCCTTTAAATCTTGCGTTTATGCGTTTTCTAACTAACTGGTAACACTAAGTGAAAAAATATCAAGCCGTTAGCTACTCGCCGTTACGCGACAACCAATATCTGTGGTGTCTTGACGCCAAAAAAGTCAAAGGTCGCAAGTTCATACCCCGGCACGCACCAATATCTTTCCGAATTCATGTGCATATTATTTATTAGTTATCAGTTGCTAAAAACGGTGAGGAAAAACATCATGAGGAAACCGGCACACCTGAGAGATTTTTCAACGGTGTGTCAAGCCATGTCAGAGGCCTAAATTAAAGAGGTTTAAACTTTGACTCCAGGTTGTTCATCAACCATACGATAATAAAAAGAAGTTACAATTAAAACGAAATTTAGTTACTATTTATTAGTAGTTATGTACCTACCTAGTTATATCCTACATCTATGGAATCAGCAGTCTTATTATTTCAAACAACAACCCTTGCAAATAACGTTGTATTGTGAATTTGTGATTCATCGCAAACACGATAAGGCGGATGTAAGGTAATTACGTCAATTGTGTCTCATTGTACCCGTTATGCCAGGGGAAGGCTTGCGTCGCATTACAGGGACAAGGTCGCATTGTTACTGCCTTACTTGTGTTGTAGTAAAAGTACGTGGGGCTCGTAGCTCCCCGGCTAGCCGGCAGATCAGGTCGATCTGCGAGGTTAAGCCGTGCTCGCCGCGGTCAGTCTTGTGATGGGTGACCGTTGTCACATGTCGAGACCCCACCGTGCTTCGGAAGGCACGTTAAGCCGTTGGTCCTGCGCCTAATCTCTCTCCGGTCGTGTCGGTCTACCGTCCCATCGGATTATGAGAGTGAGGGAATAGGGAGTGCACCTGTGTCTGCGCGCTTACTTGTGCACTATAATATCTCCTGCGCAGATGGCTAGTCTCAGCTGAGACAGGCCGCCGTGACCGAAATTCGGTCAGGAGGACATTAGTAAAACCCACACTCATACCGTACCCTATAGGCTCTCTGTACATACCTATTTATATGTAACATTGCCATATAAAATAGCATTACATTTATTTTACCAGGTTTATGTCCACAATGTTCGGATATGTTAAATTATAGATCAAAAAAGCGCGAAATTAAAAGACTAAAGAAGAGTCACAAGAAAAATAAAAAATCAAAGAAACAAGTTGAGGAAGAGAACGAGGAAGAGCTTGAACCTGATGTGGAGCCTCCTATAGATCTCGTAGAACCTTCCACATCGGCAGCTGTAGCATCGGAGGCCGTTGATGAGTCTTTATGGAAAAAAGGTTCGTAATTGTGATATTAGTAAGTACTAAGTAATCATAAGAGTAAACTATTCTAATCGCAACGCACTTTTGTAGGTACTTTCATGAATTGTATTTTGGCTAGGTCACGGGCTCTAGTTGTATTTCTCTATAAATGCTCTCTAGACGATATTATTGCAGTGTATCTGTATGCCTTTTATTACCCAATGTTCAAATGTGTTCAATAATTAAGAATAGCTACTTACGCTAATCATATTATTCATTCTGTTTCTCGCTTCGGTTCTTGAGCCAAAGTTCGAATATTATCAGCCTTCTAATAATAATTATGTTTGTATTAGGTACCTATCTCTATAGTTGTCGAATACAGATAATGACTAGGTCCCTACTATTAAGAATTTGCAAATGGTGATTGATAGGTATATTTATTAATATGTACTTAGTATCTAACTTAATTATAATTACTTAAACTACATTCAACTCGATTTCACGGGGACTCCGGGGACATTTTTTTCCTGTAAACGACGCCTAGCGCCATGTAGCGTCCTATAGCAATTGTGACCGTTCGACGGTCACAATCTACAAAGTATAGTATAGTTCTTTCCCTCGGGAACAGAACTTTCTGGATAAGAGGATATTATATAATATCCTATTTCCTTTTCTGTATCCCTTACAACGTATACCTATGGAAAATTTCATGATGATCCGTTCAGTGACTTCAGTGGTTTAGGCGTAAAAAGGTATTCTATCTCACGATTGACGTTTGACTATGAATGTTGTCATGCGTGCACATGCACATTGCTTTAGTGTGTCTTACTTGTAGAGCGGTCAGTCCCGGTTGCGACGCGGCGACGCACAAGCGCGCTTATCAGTAACCGTTACAACTACAGCGAGAGCTAAACGGCCTTCGTGAAATAGAACAATCAACAACTTTAACAAACAAACATACTTTCGCACTCATAATATTAAGCTGTTAAGTAGGTATTCAATACAGTAGGTGCAGTATAGTAAATAATAGGCTCTCAGTTTGAGCTACTGACTACAATGCGTCAGTAGCGTTGCGGGCAATTTAGATCGTTTTAAAGTTCAACAGCGCGTGGGGTAAGGAACAACGGATGGCTTGAAAGCTTAGGTTGTACTATTGACATAAGATAGCTTGCGTCAGTAGGCAGTGCAGCGCGATATTATTATTACCTACTTACAATAATAATTGTATTGTGCAACGCACTGCACAAGTCGTAAATAACAAATAGTTATCTTGAATTGAATGGGTACCTAGGTCATATGTTGAGTTAGGCAAAAATGCGTCTGAGGCACTGCTAGACCGAGCAATGTTTGGCTTTGTGTGAAGCAGCGAAAGTGATAATTCGAAATAGGTATATAACAACTCTAGGTACCTATGCTAATAAATTACATTCAAGTTTTAAAAGCATAAGAGTTGCGTGTCGAAGTTAGGTGACAATGCGAAAAGCGTACTTACCTACGTCAGAAGACTGCTTAGATCGCATTTACATACCTAGCCGATATCCCCTGAGCACATATTTTTCTAGAACAGTAATTCTGTATAAGAACCCTACTTAATCTTCAGGACAACCTGACGACCACTGAGTTAATTAGGGCGACGATGTAAATTAATAGAACAAAATAATATTAGCTTAGCCCTTTGGGTCAGCTTCCATTCTTATCTTATTACGTATTGAATTATTTTGTTTACAATACATCAATAAACGGGTATATATTAAATATCCAGTTTTGTATCCGAATCTTAATAAGTAGGTACTAATACTATTTTTACACACAGGTTTGCAAGAAACTGAGGAAAAGTCTCGAGAGGAAGAATTTGAAGAATATTTAGAGGACTTATTGCTGTAAACAAGTTGAAATAATAATGCACACAAATATATTAAATCGTTTTATTGCATTCTATTACACAACATTATAACTGTTTAATATGTAAAAATGGAATAACCGCTATTACAAAAACGACTTGCTCGTAATATTATAAGTATGTATGTAGCAAAAACGAGCAATGTATATTCATTGTAATGCTAACGACTACGCGCACATATGACAGTCTGAATTAATAATTGCTCATACAGTTTACATAATAATTATATCAACTCATTCAGACCTGACAATTATACCAGTATTCAAAATTATAACAAAACCATGTTACTTATGGTTGCTGTAACCAACTCTGCGAACAAGTAACTAAATAATTAAGTTTAAAACAAACTATAATTAAAAGCCAACCAATATTATTGTATATTAATCACATTTATTATAAAGTAATATAAAACATCTGAAATAATAAACGAATATTCAACATAAACATATATAAAATTCATATTTGTCTACATAATAATCGAAGCCTCTTTTAATCATATAACTTGGAACTGTATTATAATTATGTATAAATTAATTAATTGAATAATCTTTTTGTATGAAATATTATAATGCGCCCATACTTCAATATGTTTACGCTATGGTCCGTATCTCAACATTCGAATCTCTATAATACAGTAACGGGGTCGAGAGCTGACCGTGCCGTACACGGGAGGCCCCGCCTCCGTATGTATAAATAAATTCCCGCGTCCTGTCGGAGGAGAGAGTGGCGAGTGTGGCGCGGTCACGTGGTGCGCGCGGCCCGGACCACGTGACCGGCCGGCGGCGTGACGTCACCGCGGGAAGAGCGCGGCGCGGTGCGGAGGGGTTTACTTGACATGCGCGGTCTTGCCGACGTCCTCGTCGTCCGAGCAGTCCTCGTCGTGCGTGTGCGTCAGCCGGCGCGGCGTCTCGGGCCGCACGTGCGGGACGGATGCCTGGCCGCTCTGGAAACATATTGTGATCATTGTGATGGTTTTATAAAACCATTCCAAAAAGGGTTCCTGTTAAAGACTAATGCTATTGTGAATTTGATTTTCTGCATTAGTGTACCCTTTAGAACAACCATCATAATAAATCATTATAAAAACAAACGAGGGAGCGAAACTGACAACAATAATAGAGATAATAGAGTAGAAGAGTATTTTTTTTTAATAGCCTATATTGTTTCCCACAGCTGGGCAAAGGCCTCTCCCCTGATTTTCCAATTCCCCCTATCCTTGGCCAGCTCTGGCCAGCCGCATTGAAAGGCGTCCAAATCGTCCCGCCATCTCCGTCTAACCTAATAATATGATATTTATAAAGAAAACACATAATAATTGAACTATGCTGTAGGCAGGGTTTTACCTTATTTTCAGCCGATTCCGTTGCAGCGTTGACGCTCGCCTCATCAGAACTATCTTCGCAAATGCCAAGCACGCTGTAGCTACGCGATGCGCTCGTTTGTCTGGTTCTGAAATATATTGTAATAGGTATCATATTATGTAATTTCATAATTTGTATATCCATAGGCACAGCTCTTATAGTTTAGACCTGAAGTTGAAATAAGCCAGAGGCGAAAAGCAGAAGAGACGCTCATCCGGAGTTTGTTAATACATTTCACCGCTCATTCTATATTTATGTGATAGGTGGGAAACCTATCGCCATTTAGGGTCCACACCCGGTTCGTCGCTTCTTACCTACAACTCAAATTTCCTGGTAACGGAAGGAATTATATTCACAATACGTCACTACTCGTTAATTTAAAATTATCGAAACAAGTGTACTTTCGTACTGTAATTTTTTGACATTATTGCCACACAATTACATGTCATCTTTATAACATCGAAACTAGATTGTTCCTTAAGAATCATTCACAAATTAGGAGAACTGACTATTCAGTATTAGGAGACAAAAACAAGTACATACACTTATTAAAATAGAAAAGATACAATTGGGAAGTTGACACCACTAATCATTTGAAACACTTTTTATGAACTGTCAAAACGTTATTTGCCTATAGTATTTCTATGGCAATGGCAAGGAACCTGTGACAGCACTAGTTCGCAACCAAATAATTACCGAAGCAAATAAAAATCTAATTTTACAGGTAACTAGTAATTTAAAATGTAATAAGTAATTTAAAATGTTTAGGGTGTTTAAGTTTTAGGGTTAAAATAAAGCATCTTTTAGAGAAGTAATATAATAATTCCCAGATAATTATCGGTTAATGGTGTCAACTACCCAATTTCAGACCTTTTTCAAGATACGAACCCACATCTTTCATACTTGACTGTTTTATACAGGCTCACGTGTAAACTGTACCGTCTGTGGTCTGTACCCATACTGACCGGTCTATGGTGGGCGCGTCGACTGTGAACCGCTGCTCGTGCGCCACCGTGGACTCGTGCGGCATGAGCATCGCCGGCGCGCGGAACATGTAGCAGAACGGGTAGTACATCAGGTTCAGGAACGACGCCGCGTACAAGTCCGCATACCTCACCACCTACAGCAGATAGAATACTTTACAGTACACGTAACTTGGAATTATGATATTAACTACCTGCGCCCCGCTGTGTTACCCACTGCATTTATTTCAGGATAAAAAGTAGCCTATGTGTTAATGCAAGTTGTGAGCGACCTCCATACCAATTTTTTGCAAAATCGGTCCAGCCATTTGAGCGTGAAGAGGTAACAAACATACAAACACACTCAAAAACTTTCGCATTTATAATATTAGTGTGATGCGTGAAGCGAAATGTGCATAGGTGTTTCAGATTTGATTTAGGTACAACTTTATTTGGTGAAAAAGTATATACAATTTAATAAAAACAAATAAGTTCCCATGTAAAAGAAGAACCAATGTTCAGAAATTGAAAGCAAAAGACAAGTGTAATCTACTGTGTAACTATAGAGATTTATCAGGTACAATGCTGGGAGCGCATGTTCGCACTTTCCCGATTCATTTTAAGACAATGACAAGTTTCTTGAGACAATCAAAGGGCACTAAGCGCGAAGAGACTTGTTCAATGCAATGAAGATCAATGAAAGTGAGAACGTTAATTTATTAAAAATTTTGCGTTGCAACAAAACATGAAAAGTGCGTAATTGTATTCAGTTTATTGTTTAACATTTCCCTAAAAGAGCACTTAAATATCTACTCCTAAAATGTTTACTCTTAAGTTAGGATGAAGATCCTACGTCTATAATATAAACTTCAAAATATGAAGGATCTAAAACTTAGATTTGGTTTTGGAAGCAGGCCTCTGGTTGTAGCGAATTCGCTTATCTTTCGTACTCCTACTCATTTACCAGATAAAAATAATTTACCCAACGCCACGGTTGATATCGTCAAAAATACAAAAACTCAATGTTATGTAGGTACTAACGTGCTTACATTGACAGTAGAATAAACCTAGATTAGAAAATACCAGTACCTAGAATATATTTAACCTCTGCATTCACAATCAAAACTAAGCAAGACGTAATCATAATAACTAATAAATACTTAACTTTTTTTCGAATTTGTCTCATTTAACCTTAAGAGAGTTATGGTTGCTTCATCGGAGTCTTAGTGATACCTAACAAAATACCTCCATCCAAGAAGAACGTAACTATGCCAAGGATAAATATCAGACATAACATATGTTTTTGTATAGTAAATAGGGAAGTTAACGTACTAACTAAATGTTCCTATTAGGAGTAAGTATCCCATTCCATTTAAAAATACTGAGCGTGACGATACAAACCAATCGTTAGGTAGGTACTACTCAACTCGATACCTATTAACTGACACTGTTGTCCTTATACAGTGAGAAAGTTAAGTCACGATTGGTGTCTACTTCCTGTCTCATGCGTGTTTTTATCAATAAAAAGATAACTGTAAACTCATAACTGCGATGTGAACCGTAACGAATAATTCACTTGAATGTACATAATTGATATGGTGATGTGACTAATTTAAAGACAAAGAGACTATTCTTGCTAGATAATATGAACACGCAGCCCATTGTCTATTGTTTTAAACAGACTTCTAAAAAGGAGGTTCTAAATTTGACCATGTATTTTTGTATTTAAGTTCAGTAATATCTTCGCCAATAGCACAAAATAAAAAAGAGATTCAAATAGTCCGTTTTTGTAACAGAGTTCTTCTGAAATGGTCCCATGTAGATTTTTATTTAGAAGTGCCGAAGATTTTTGGAGTTAGACATAAAGATAAAAGACATATTTCCAAATATGTTGAGAGATGGTTGTTACTTTTTTTGTTCAAAAAATGTTTTTTTTTTATTAGCCTACCCTATATTGTATCCCACAGCTCGGCAAAGGCCTCTCCTTTCTTCTTCCAAACCAGTCTATCCTTCTCAGTTTCTGACCACGTGCTTCCCGCGTATGTAACAATGTTCTTGCTTGTAAATATATATTTTGTTATTTTCTGTAACTCCATCACTAACTACTTAAGACAAAGTCATAATGGCAGGTAAAAAATTTATACACCTACTTAAGCCTTCATGAGACCTCGACCACAGATTAGATAATAGTTTACAACCTCGACATAGTATCGGAGCCAGTTTCATACCTCTGTTTCCTTCGATTGATGCAAATATTTCATGCTAAGATAATTATAAATATGAGGAAAATAGAATTGTACAAAAACGCTTAGGTCAACAATTGTGTTTTTCCCTTAATTAAGGTAGTTAAGAATTAGTAATCGCTGCAGAAATCCAATCAAAATCAAACGTTTGATTTTGCATAATAGTAGTAAAAATAAATTAAACAAGCGTCGAGCGCTCGATCTTTACAGACAAATATTTTATTTCATATGGTAGTGATTTCATCATGATTGTTATTGCATCATAATGTTCCATAAAACGAAAACCTGAACTGTGTGTAACAAATATTGCGTTTAATTATTACTTTAAGAGTATAAATTGTTTTACAACATTTTTTACAGCTAGCCTTATAACATAAGCGTTCTTATGTTTTAAAACAACAGTAGGTTTATATCGATCTTTTACCTGTATTAACCCGCATACATCAGATGCATATTTGGAGGTCATGCATTGTTTGCATTTAGATTATAAAGCTAGTGAATTGATTATAAGGCAAGACCACTTGGCCCGTATACAAATTAAAGTATCCACGTTTTATATCTGTAAAGAACCAGTATTGAAAATAAAAACATTCGACATCGGGAGAAAAATAAACTTTGTAGTGTACGTCAGAAACAATACATACAAAAACGGTTGACCATAAGCATAGCATATCTTCATATAAGAATAAGCTAATGCTAAATAAGAATCTCTACCATTTTATAAATCAATTTGCTGTTTTGTTTAAAAAATATATGTTGAAGAATGTCTCTTATAGCTTAGAATAGGTACTTCGTTTAGAAAGGAAACGATCTCTTATAAAATTGTTAATAAGTGTAAAATGACGAACCTGTGATGAGAAGAAGGTCTGTCTAGATCCGGAGCGGAACAGGGAGCCCAGCATGCCGTACGCTAGGTCCATCTTGTGCGTCACATCACGGATCGACACGCGGAGCTTCGAGATGTCAGGCTTCTCCTTCGTACTTGAATCTAAGTCTCTGTAAAGTGCGGAATGCATTTGAAAAGGGCATACTCTATTCAAACAATCGATTATATTCATTATATAAAACCAAAACTGTTAGGCTTTAGTTGGTAGGTAAGTACTTTTACAGATTTTGTCTCAAGGATCTAGCTTTTATGTCATATTTAAACGCAGAATGCACAATATTTGGTTTAATTATGTCTATTTAAAGTATCTCCTATTTTCCAAAAAGACGAGAAAATACATATCGTCGGATTCAGTGGTTATTTTTAACAGTTTTCGAATGGGCAACAGTCCCATATTTTTTTGTATTCTTTAAAAAAACGTCGTCCCACACTAAGATTTTTTCTGTATCGTAGGTGCGTTCCACAAAAATGAAATATCACATACTCAAACACCCAGACTTGAGACAAGCATCTGCGGATCAAACAAATTTTTGTACCGTGCGAATCGAACCCGCAACCCATAGCGTAACAGTCCAATTGCTAAGCCACTGCGCCAATCAGGTCCCCTTTTTTAAAGATCTTGATTTGTTACAGGGTCCTTACTATTATTACTTTGATTGGTACAAGGTTAATAAATATAAATATCTGACTGACAGTTGCTAAACATATACCCAGTTAGCCTTCAAGCCGGCGCCAAGCAAAGCCTTATCGTAGACTGTACTTACTTGTACATATCACCCAGTTGCACGTCAAGGTTCTGTAGCTGTGCGAACAGTTGACATTTGTCGGTCCACACGTGCAGCTCTTGAACTAATTCAGGTACAATAAGGAAAGTGCGCCAGCCGCCGATCTTCTTAGACTTGAGGATGTCGCCGAATATGTGATCGCCAATGTACAACACGTCCTTACCCTTCGCACTGATCAACTCGGTGAATACGTCGCATGAGCCTGTAACAATTATTTTTTGCGTTTTGTTAATAAATCAACTCAAATCTCCTATCAAGCTCCAATCAAAGGCATCTTATCTGAAATAATTTGTTTTTATACAAAACAACAAACAGACTACAAAACTGTCCATAATTTCAGGAAATACAAGTGATACGGTAACATGGATACCCTGTTACTAATTTAAAGGTTTGATATTGATATTATGTTAAGGGTGTCAATAGAAAACAAGCTTTAATTTGATGTGACTGCAGTGGTCTATCGACGAGAGCGTTATCGCTAGTTATACTGCCCCGTGTCTCATATATAAGACTTGGGAGGGACATAGGTAGGTAGGTAGGTGAATTAAAAAAAAATGTTACATTATGTAACTGTGATAATTATTATTTAAAATACTTTATAGTAATATTGTACGTCTTAGCACGTGTCAGTAATAATAACAATAAATTAATAAGGAAAATACTATCATAAACTCCTAGACTGCTGCACCTGTACTTCAAGTCGTAGTGTAATTACAATACTTTTCCTTACAATTAACGATACATTTTGAATGTTTAATTACAATCGTATGTAATAAAGGAAGGCTAGGTAAGTATATAAATAGAACAGCATTTTGAAGAATAATCTATGAGTCCGATCTTAGTAAGTCCGATATTAAAATGCCAGATAGATATTTTTCTGCAATTATTCTGGGTAAAGAAATCGCAGTCCGACAGCACGGCTTATTTATTTTCTTTGTAACTTCCAAAAGTTCAAATTATTATGTCCGTTATATAATCAAAACGAGAGAGTTTATATAATTTTAACTAACTGAAATTTTAACTTAAAAAAATCCGACGAGTATTTGTCAATAAAGGCATGGCAATAAATCTCCATTCAGTTTAAATCTGAAAGACTGATGATCAAAGAATCGTCAAACGTGACAAAGTATAATTCCAAGGCAAGTTTATTTTAGTAATAGTATCTTGTATGTAATCTTATATTATGATAACACATCTATGTTGATCTCATACTTGCAATTAAATTAGATAATGTATATCATTATTTGTGTTTTGATAATTTCCATGGGGTAACGATGCCACCCGCGATAAATTAATTATTATAACTATAATTAAATATATTTGTGCATTGATAGCCGAGTGGTATGACCGTTGGAATGCCAAGTCAAAGGTCGGAAGTTCAAACCCCGGCACGCACCAATGTCTTTTCGAATTCATGTGCGTACTATAAATTAGTTATCAGTTGCTAAAAACGGTGAAGGAAAACATCGTGAGGAAACCGGCACACCTGAGAGATTTTTCAACGGTGTGTAAAGCCATGTCAGAGGCCTACAGGCGGTTTAAACTCTGACACTATATTCTTGTTATCGTATGGTTGATGAACAACCTGTTCATCAACCATACGATAACAAGAATATATTTGTGAAAGGACGCAGTTTTGTGTTTTGACGCAGTACATGAGGTAGCCAGTATGTCTGGCGCATGGCGAACCGCGTGATCAGCCAGTGATGACGAGCCATCGTATGTTTTAAGTAATGTTATCGCATTACTTCACCGCGTTGAAGATTTCAATGAAGTCACAGCGGTAAGCATGCGGATGTGTGGCGAATACATACTTTTTAATCATCTTATTAATTCTCGCAACAGATTTATTTATTTATTTATACTCATACCGATATGTTACCATCGATGTTTATATATTATAAGGACACTGTCACACTGACACAGAGGCATGTGCGTCTATCGTGCGTAAGTGCCGCGCTGAGTGCAAGCCGGCAGAGCGTAACAAAAGGCTAACAATAGATATTGAAGAAACGCCGGCATCGCCTGTGCAATGCCGTCGCAGCGATTAACCGATACGTTTGACTAACGGTGAGGCCCGCAATACGAGTATGACAGGGCTTTAAAATTCATACATACAAGCGACCTTGTGCGGAAGCTGTTAAAATCTCTACCAATAACTATTTTACGACTTCAAATAATTTTAAACATAAAGAAAACACTGTTGATTATAGTTAGACAAAATTATTTACTGATTCGTACTATCGTTTTACCAGGTATGATAACAATCAATAGAAATACTAGGAATAACGATATGGCTCGAGTAAGCCTTTAAAGTTGGACTTATCTATGAATATCATCGTTCTTCGAGTATTATTAAACTGCTAGGGTGAAATGTGTGTCAGGAAATATGCAGGCTAGTCAAATGTTTTGATCTTGATGGCGAAATATTTTCAAGACACTATACTTTTACTTCGTGCGACATTACGTAACAGGTTTTCAGTCCATAGCCATTGATTAAAAGGTACACTGGCAAGCGCGCAAGATTATAACATAAGCAAAATTTAAATAATAGACAGAGTAGTTATTGGGATCTTTTCATTGCTTACGTATTGGCGTTCCAACAATCAGAACCGTAGCAAAATTGCTGAATAACTAAAGCAAATTTTCTAGCAAATACTAGCCTAATTAATATAATAATAATATGTATTTATTTCTCTACTACAATATACAGACAATACAATAATAGTTACATAATTCAGGTAAACATATATTGTAGGAGACTGGTGCCTAAACTAGTGTAGTAAGATGCCCAATTAAGGTAAAATGTAGTTAGACATGTAGGTTTATTCAACAGTAAATAAACGTGTGGTTAGTAAATGTGAAGAGTATTTACGTATATGTGTGTGTGTGTGTGTGTGTATGTGTGTGCGCGCGTGTGTGTGTGTAAGCGTTCGTGTGTGTGTGAGTGAGAGCGGGGTTACATACATAGGGGGGATACATGTTTATTATAAATCATAACAATAAATAGAAGTGTGTCTAAGCTATATTAGTAATAATTTTTTTCAGTACTATCATAATTTAATTGAAACAGCCAATCTGTAAGCCTCTTTTTGCATATATGTATGTTTTGTGAGGTTAAATATATTCAACGACTTATTAGTTTTATTGTATAAGTAACCACCCAAATAATAAAAGAAACGTTTTGCAAATGCTGTTTTATAACATAGGTGATGCCGTGCCACTGGGATACAACGTCTTTTACCATTCACCATGGATGGATAGTATACTAACAATGTATGCTGTTTTAAGAGAGTATGCAGTATAAACAGTTGGCGTACTGTTAAGACTTTACTATCCTTGTAAAGCTGTTCAGTGGGATAGCGAAATGGTCGGAAAGACGAGACTTTCAGGATGGCCCTTTGTGTTCTCTCTAGTTCTAATAAAACAGTTTTCGGAGCACCCCCCCAGGAAGTGATGCAGTAACTTATTATTGACTGAGCAAGAGCATAGTAAACTGACTTCAGGACATCTTTATCGGCTACATGTCTTAGCGTTTTAAAAACATATATCATCTTACGCAAATCAGCCATTGACATTTTAATACGAATATTTTCATGATCCTTAATATTACAAGCGTGAAAGTACTACGACTAAATCACTGAACCGATCGTTATGATTGACGTTGAGATATTTAAAACCGTAGAGAACAGATTTCATTATCCCGACAAAGTCATCATTTTCTGACAACGACACGATCAAAGCTACCATTAGATGAAGATGAAACACCATAATGTGAACTAGTCCCTGTTTATATTTACCTCCTGAGTACACGAGTCCCTCATGCAGCGGGCCCACGTGGTGTCCCATCTTCAGTGCGCCAGTTCTAGTGTCGACCTGCCGTAGAGTAGTACCTTCGCCGAAGAACAACGGCTTCTTCGCGTCTACTACAATCCAGTCAAAGTACGTTCTCCAGTTCCTGTGAGGCTCGCCGGGCTTAAATAATACGTAAAAGATTACCATCCATATATAATCGGTAACGCTTAACACTATAGGAAAGCTTTTTTTTAAAAAAAATCTTAAAAATTGATCTACAAAAAAAAAGTTTTTTACTACATTTTAGCAGCTCGCGAATCGCGATAACAGTTTCAACGCCAGCTGCTTTGAGCCTCGAATCGTCATCAATCATTTCATTGTTCATCAGTGACGTAATGTAGTCAGTCTGCAAAAATAGCGACAAATACAAAATACGCTCAATTTATATGTACCTTTGCGCCGTATGGAAAATCAAATAGGTAATTCATTATCTGATCTGTGAAGTTGTAGTCACTATTCGTTAAAATAAAGATTTTAGCCCCACTGTCCCTTATCCTCGACAAGAACATGGGCAGTCTGTCATCTTTCTTCAAGTATAATTCCATATTTTCTATAGTCTTGCCCTTTAAGTCTCCGTGTATGTGGACGTAGTCGACCGCATTTCTTACGTCTTGGAAGATTGATTTGAATGACATTGCAAGATCCCCGCATCGTACGCCAGTCTTTGTTCTGTAAGAAAAATATCTTGGTAAAATCTGTATTTAGTTCATCATAAAATGTTGTTTTGAAATAATGACCGAGAATGAATGTATGGAGATTTTTCCCTTCTATAATTAAGAGCCATTTCACAAAATTTTGACGTTCGAATTCTGTCAAATTTGTCATGTGTGCGTAGCACACCCACACAAAAACAATGCAAACAGTGTAGCGAGAATTTTGAGACGGACATAAAAATCTTGATCGTTACGACAATGTTTCTTATTCGAGATTTATGAAAATATTTTTGTTTCATTACTAATTTATTTAGACAAATTATAATTTCTACAATAATAATATAATCACCAAATATAAATATATCATGTTTTGTAAAATTTATTTTAATAATAAATGTATTATATTGTATTTTTGGAGGATTATTACTCAATTACGCAAAAACGGTTAAAAGGCTATAGAAAAAAAATGCACATAGATAGTTTATAACCCGGATTAACATAATAAAGGCTACAAACTACTTTTCATGCGTAGAAAAAATTCAAGTGGACCAAGTCGCGGACAAAAATAGTACAGTCAAGATTAAAGTAGCTGAATGTTAATCTAATAAAATATCTTAAACTAATAAAATAATATACTTTACTTGATAAGAAACAAAACCGAATGAAAATAATATATAGAAAATGAAAACGTTGTGGTCGTAGTATAAACATGCGTTTGCAATACGAATTTTCGTAATTTAAAATGAGAAAAAAGTGACACAGATCCCACCTCTTTGGGCGCTCGGGCCCGACTGATCTTTCAACGTTTGTGCATCGTAATTTATTGTGATTTGGAGTAATATTGAACAAGATATAATTTTTAATTAAATAAAAGAATTTTTGAAATCTCTTTATTATTAAATTTCTTAAAGAGCAAAGTTTATTATGACATGATTTTAAAATTAAAATATACCTTTATTCAAAACAAAAAGTCGCGTTAAAATTACAGTATAAACCGTGAAAATAGGTTTCAGTTTTATTTATTTTTATCAATTAAAAGTGTTATTAATCGAAAATGTGGCACCGTAAGTTTCAATAAAAATATATGCCTAATACTTACTGTATTTTTATCATTTAAATTTGTGAATGTAAATGATAGAATTTGAAGCCCGAAATTGACTCTGCGATGATTTTTCAGAAAACGTGTTGCGGGAGATTGATCACCATATAGCAATTAAGTTATTTTTTGTAAATCTAATAGCTTATGTGTCAATGCGAAAGATTGGTCTACATTTTACATTTATATATAAATTCCTAAATACTACCTAAGATGGTAAATTAGGCGTCCGAAATCTTAGAAATCTGCGTAAAAATGTAAAATGGCTCTTAACTAAGCCTGCCATACCGTGTAGTGCGTTTGTAGGTCGACGATTGAAGTACAAATTGCGTAATGCATAACTTCGCGTAACGTGTGAACGACTATTGCCCATTCACTTTCAAAAGAAGCACTATTCCCGATTTATGACCTCATTAGTTCAAAATAGAGCACATTACAATTTATGGTATCCACTAGACCAACCTGTCACAGTCTTTGAGAAGTCAATTATTTAGTTAAGTGGTCTAATTTTGAACCTGCCTAATTTACGAGTAAATATATTAAGAGTAATATGTGTATTGTGATTTGTGTAGCAAGGTGGCTGATATCTAAAGTACCAGCAAAGTGCAATTAACCGCAACTTACCTTGTGTATTGTGGAGAATTAGTGAAGAAGTCTATCAAACAAGCTATGAGATACGTTTCTGGCAAGTTGAATAACGTATTCAACACATACACTCTAGACTCGTCTAATGTTAAGAATTTATTCGGATACAATTCGTATACTTGTGAGCTGAAACAAATGTGTAAATGATTAGTTTTTTACACCCACCACCCGGATGTGATACATTATTTACCAAGATTGTCATTTTTTGCGTCTTATGACTTACAAACAGATGCAAACATATTTTTGTCTGTTTTAACAAATGCCGTAGATCTATGTATACTGTAGATGGATGTTTTACGTGTATCAACCGCGATATTGTACATGCATTAAAGTTACGATCATTTGTTTTATAAGGCAAATAACGATAATAGATATATAAACTTATAACAACCCATTTGTTATAAGAGAAAACTTACTGTTTAAGAAATTCAAATCCATGCACGCATACTAAGATATTACCATAGGCGTCTACTTTCAATAAGTTACCGTATAACGTGTCAAACCACAGACCTCTGAAAATAAAGTAAATAATTGTTTAGTGACGTGATATAATTAGATTAGTGATTCGTTTTTAATGTCGTCATAAACTTACCTTACTGGGAATGAGGGATCGTATTCAAATTCTAATATTTCTTGTGGATACCCTTTAGATATCAATCTCTCTTTGGTTAAATTAAATCCTAAGTTTTCATATTGCGGCGATTTGTACTCTGGAATGAAAATGTTATTATAAAACAAAATTAATATTATTCAATACTTATTACATTAAATTTAACAATGAAAACATACCAGCCAGAGTGTAGTCCATATCAAAGCCATAAAATTTGACATTTTCTAAATGTAGAGATCTGTTTACAAAGATTCTGTAACAATGCAAGAGGTCAACATTATCTCTTTGTATCAATGTGTAAACAATAAAGAGATATTTAAGAATATTTACATAACACCCACTGGACTGATAAAACATACGACACAATTTCTTATTTAATTTAATGCTGCTGTTCTCCTAACCAGACTAGGGGTTCAGTAGACCCCAAATGAGTGCCCAATGACTCTAATGAGAACAACCTAATCACACGTCAGAAAAAATGAGTTCCGGAGAAAAACAAAACATACGTTCTATTCATAATGTTTTATTCATGTAAACCATTTATCTAGAGGCGCTTACGAAATCAAGGTTATAGTTAAACTCTCCAAAAGTCATGAATTTATATTTCTTTCAGTCAGTACTTTTCCATTAGTCTGTAAGCAGAAATTTTAGCTACCTATCGCTGTGACTATAACGTTATCGAGTTCTTTCCTACTAAGCAATTTGATTTAAGTGTAAATAGGGCAGCTAAATAGTGCTAACACGCAACCCTCACATCCGCTGCTTTGTTTCTCGAGTCTCAAGTACTAAGATAATAATGACATCAGACTGAAGACGAGAGTCTTTGATAAGCATTAATACATCCTACCTATAGGTACGTGTCAATTATCTATATTTAAAATGAGTGACTTAAACATACGCTTTTATCAAGTAGGTATCCATGGAAAAGTGAGATCACATCAAAGATAGATGTAATTCGTTAAGATTAATCTGTCACTACTGATTCAAATACTGTCGCTCTTAAACCGTAAAATCTTTGTACCTATGCGAAAACGTACTTACATAAAAAAGGAAGACGTCAGATGCGGCGCGAATGGCAAATAAAAGTATACATTGAATCATCTTATATGTCTGACCTCTCTAACCGAAATGTTTTATTATTTTGTTATTATTTCTCAAATAATAAAAATACACAGATTACTTATAAAACCTGTTAAGATATAAAATAGAAATTAGGTATTTCTCAGATTCTTTTTCATATAAGTGGCTGAATAATAATCATAAACTTGTGTAGTTACAGCTAAATCGTGTAATGGGTTGTCATAACAGCAATCTGTTTTAAAATATTTTTTTTGGACCATGTGACGGGCAGAACTTCATGTAAGTCAGGCGATAATCCAAAACGATACATTGCCGTTGGCTCCAGTTTGATGTCAAATTCAATGATGATTAAAACGTATACATGGTTTAGATTTGTGACAAGCATGACTACAGCAAGCACGTACGCCTTGCGAGGCATTCCAGCGACATGCCAACAACGCGTTTATAACGTAAGATAATTCCAGAGACATCAATATGTCTCCAAACTTATTTTAGCGTGACCACGCGTAATTACAAAGTATCATTCGAGAAGTACTACACAAAATACGTATATGAAATTATGTCCGATAAAATAAATGGATCGTATCGTCAGGGAGCAGTAGGTACACATAACACCTAATATACCTCAGTCCTCATGTCGCTTAACCAAAATCTGAGTCAAGGCAGGAACACGATAAACAACAACAAAGAGAAAGAAAACGATTATATTCTTAATAACAAAAAATACCTTCATCCAAATATACAATGTATATGCGTGCGTTTGTTCTGTATTCTGAAATGCGTGCAATGCAGCGTCACGTTTAATGTATAAAACAAAAGCATACCGACTCGAAAACATCTTTTTAAACAAGTTCAAGAATGCTATTTCACGTCACACTTTCATCGATTAATAAAAGACTTCTGTTTAAACTGAGTTATGAATTGGCTTCAGTTTTAAATCTAGTAAACAACTCACTCATTTGGTGCTGCCGTGTATCTGTCCCCTTTTCCGTAGGAGGATCCGTTGGCGGTAGGCTGATCAACAAACTCACTAACAGATCCGTTTGCTATAGCTCGTTGAATCCTCATGGTAAATCACTCACAAAAATCACCAATATTACACCACCCACAACACACGGTGCGACAAAAACACGACAAAACCGAATCGGCACTGATAATGTATAAATTCTGAACGGTAATTCAATTTTACTAAAAACAAAACATTTATTTCACGATTCACACGTCGCTCATGATTCACTGCAATCGTTTTAGTGAAACGCAGGAAGCATTTGAGTGGATATCCTTGACAGTGACAAGGTTAAAAAGACCGGTCCAACTACACATTCAAGTCGGCGGTGTTAGGTTAAACATGATATGGACTACACTACATTAGAACTGCACATTTTCTATTTTGCTGTACAGGCTTTGTTAGCTCATTAACATAATTTATGCATAGAGGATAAATCAAGTAAACTACCCAATGCCCATGTTCTTTACCACTAATGTACTCTTTTCTCTAACGCTTATCTCGAATTAAAATGTCGTCGAGACGAATATAAAATAAGCTACTTCTACTTCAATTAACAAATATACTTAAGTGCATTGCTCTTCATTCCTTACTATTCCCGTGTCATTAAATACTTACAGCAAAGATAAAACAGAACAAAGACAAAACATGTACAGAATAAGTAGTCCTAAACACGAAACGTACTTAATAACAAAGATTTAAATTCAAGGTATTGATAGATTCGTAGATCACCGAGGCCAACGACATGCAATACCATCGACTTCTACTTTCGGGAATAAAAATTATGATGCACTGAGAGAAGATCCCATAGTAACGGTTTGGGTTCACTTTTTCTTTGCATAATTCCTACGGTTTCCCAGAAAGGATCCCGAAAGAACAAAAATTTAATGCCTGTTTCATAGACCATGTTTAATTTTGTATTTGGCCTAAAAATAAGTTTTATTCTTGACTTCAGATCTTTAATAGTTTCCCAAGAATGTAAAGTAGGCTATTCATATTTAATATGCAGTAAGAAAGTTGTTTGCAAAGGAAAGGACATTGTTTGCAAACAATTAAGGACCATTATTTTTACTTAAGAATGTTTTACTTCCAGAACTATAGTTGTTACACAGAAGAAAATTTATCTGAAAATATTTAGGTAGGTATGCAGTGAAAGTTTATATATTATGTATAACCGGTTCAGAACCTTTGGCACAAAATAAACAAGTAGCTTTCTCACATACGGATTAGCCGTTTGTACAAAGTTTTAAGTACTTAGTTAGGTACTAGGAGGAAAGTATTGTGTATTGAAAAAAAAGCATTACGTATTGTTTTATCCACAGAAATACCGTAATATTATAAGTTTAAAATGATAAAAGAGAGGAAGACTCGAATATTTAAACCCTTGGCCCTTAAACGGCTCGCTATTTTGTCTGAGGTGAATGCAGTGCTGGGCGCATGGGAGAGAGGCTGCCAGGAAACACAAATCGATATTACCATTATCCCGCCTATAGAATATAACAATAACTACCCACGTATCGCATACTATTTGTCGTTACCTATTTTCCTGTATAACACGACTGGTTTATATTACACAGTAAGCCACTACCTAATATTTAAAGAATATTTATGTACCTAACAAATAAAATTTGGGTATAATTTTCATTTACTAATTCATTTTACCGAAAAATATGAATCTTACCAACGTTTGAATTATTAACCTTTAAATCAGTAGTTCCCAAACTTATTTTTCTCGTGCACCACTTTCAAAATTAAACTGGTGTCGGTGGACCCCCTGCTGCTACATTCCTACCACATTGTTAAAGTCGACAAAAAATAAAAATTGTGTCGCTTCTGAGTTCCGTCCCTATATTCTGATAGGTTAAAATTTTAAATTTTAAATAAAAACGAAAAATGGTACATTTTATAACATTTTATTAATTAAAAGAAAAGAATTACAAAAAAATAATAATAAGGTAATACTTATAGGTTGTGGACATAATTTTAATTAATGGGAAGGATGTATTTGATGGAGTGTCAGCAAACGATCAATGTTTGGCTTTATTTTTGTGAGCAATAACCGCAAATCCCCCCGCTCTGTGATGTTTAGTTTGCTCCTTTTTTTTGTTAAGAGGTTTGTAACGGCACTAAAACTTCTTTCGACAAGGTATGATGAGGGAAAAGCTATCAAAAATTTCCTTGCGATTTCCCACAGTCCAGGATATTTTTCGTGTATTTCTGCTTGCAGCCAAAATGTTTGGTAGCCTTTTCTAAATTTCACCTTCAGCTCCTCATTGGTGCTTAGCTCAAGCAGCTCCTCTTGTAATAATACATTGGCCACTTCAGTTTCATCAAATGGATTTACGATCCATGGTGGTATATCCATCGTCAGCATATCTTCAAACCTGGTTTTGAAGTCATCATGCAGGGCACTTAAATGTTGACTGTAGGTATGGATATCCTCATCAATAGTTTCTACCTGCGACAAGTTTGGAAATTGAGATAATTCGCGCCGACTAATGTTTTGCTTCATAAATTTCAATTTCCCAAGAAAAGCCGAAATTATCCCCTTTGTTTTTATTAAATTCAGGCTGTCCCCTTGTAACTGCAAGTTAATATCATTAAATTTTTTAAACAAATCTGTCAAATACGCAATGTCTCCTTTGAATTTGATCAAGTTTTCTTTTAAATCTGGATCTCTACTTTCTAAGAACTCTAATACGGAATCGAAAACAGAGTAAAATCTCGTTAAGCATGCACCTTTCGACAACCAGCGTACTTCAGTATGTAAGAGCAGTCGTTGGAAGTCTTCGTCATTTTCGTCGCACAATTGAGCAAATAAACGCGTATTCAATGCATTGCTTCTAATTTTGTTGACAGCGTTTATTATAAAATGAAGAGATTGGTTCAACCTGTCACTTAAATGTTTCGCCACAAGATGTTGTCGGTGGATTACGCAATGAATAGCTGTAAGTCCTGGTATAATTCTTTTGAGATGACTTATAAACCCACGATATCGCCCTACCATTGCAGGAGCTCCGTCTGTTGCCACTGAAATAATGTTTGTAAATGGAATCGATTTTTCCGTAAAAAAATTACTCAGGACATTAAATATTGATTCGCCTTTAGTGTCAGTCTCCAAAGTTCTGGCAAATAGCAATTCTTCGTGAATTTCTTCCTCCATGATAAATCGGACATATGCTAATAATAATGCTTCATTACCGGGTAACGTTGACTCGTCCAGTTGTATAGAAAAATGACTTTTTTGCAGATGATTGCACAAAAAACTTTCGATGTCAGAGCTCATTTCATCAATGCGTCTTTGTACAGTATTGTTACTTAATGGAATTCTTTTTAGTACGTCAAATGGAGATTTGTGCAAAACAGTTTTTAAAACCTCTTCAACAGCGGGTAAAATTAATTGTTCTCCGATAGTGTGCGGTTTTCCAGATTTTGCTATTAGTAATGAGATATTGTAAGATGCCCGCAAGCCATCATCGTTACTTTGAGATGTTGAAGCGAACATGCTGTGCATGGTGGGTCTCTTTTCATATTTTTCCTTCAATGTTTGAAAATATTTTAAATCTTTACCCATTTTATCAGTATGACACCTTTTTAGATGATCTTCGAGCTTTGATGGTTTCATAGAGTCATTGCTTAAAACTTTATTGCATATTAGGCACATGGGCAAGTGTTTATCTGCCTCTGATGGAACAAAACCATATTTCAAATAATCGACACTGTATTGTCGACATTTTTTCTTTGCTGTAGCCATGTTTTGTATCAGTTACCTTCCCTGTAAAAAAAAATGTTATAGTAACCAAGTTTTTATTTGAATATAGGTAGCACAACGCAGCCTTTGTCAGCTTTATATTATTATGATTATCATTATATTGAAAAAGTATTACGGCTTGTAAAGGGACCAACTAATAAACCGCTAAGACAAGTACAGACTTTTTCACGAAGCGATATCAATGTTAAATACCTAATTTACCACAATTTTTTAATAGTAGAAATAAAAATTAGTTTACTCAGTATCGAATATTGATCATATTTGTGTAGGAAAAAATAAAAGTCGAAATCCCAAATTGACCAAAAAAGTGACCATAAAAACAATAACTAAAATTTCATTAAATCAATGAGTTCACGCGCTAGTAGTTTTATAAAACAGTAATTGCTCTGCAATATTGATTTTTCGGCCTTTTTAGAGAGGCAGTCCTCTCGTGAAAAAACAATTGAATAAAACGTGCTGTGTTTGTCTTCAAATCGAAAGAGGACAATTAAAATATCTGTAAGTTACTAAGTTAGCTATATACAATGTGTCCGAGCGATAAGACCGCCCGGCGTTTTTTGAATATTTGTACGAAATCATTAATAATTATATTTACATTTGTGACTTAGCGGCCTTAGTGATTTTATATAAGTAATTTTTTTACTACATTTTAGTTTTGTCTAATGATTTTAATTGATAAATTATGATGTCGGCTAGTCAGTAAACAAAAATAATGGAAAAAGATGAACAAACTTAGGAAATATCGTAAAAAAACTGCAGCACGTCACGCGTCTTTACTTAATTTAATTTTGTACAAATATTCTAAATACGCCGGGCGGTCACTTATCCCTAGGACACATTGTATACAAGCATTTGTTATCAACCGACCAGTACACGAAACAAAATACTTAAGAACTAGGTACAACAAAAAAAAGGTACGTACTTACTTTTCTCCGGCACTAGGAACACTAATATAAATTTTCTCACACCTTCTTTTTCGAAATTCCGGAAACAAATAAATGAGCATGCCTTTGGCATCGAGTATTTATAGTCTTGATCAAGATCATGTCTAAACAAGCACTAAGCATTGTCGGACGGATTGCGCTTTGCAAGTCTGTACACGAAATTGTAATATCGAATACGCAAGTTTGGACAAGTAAGAGTCGCTTGCCAGATTAAAATGTTATCTGCTTAGTTAGGTACTTAAAACAATATAGGTAGGCCCTTATAAAAACTATATGCAGATAAATTTTCGTGGACCCCTATTAACATCTTATGGACCCCCATTTTTTATTGACGCCTACGTAGACCCCCAGCAAGGCTCCCGTGGACCCCTGGGGGTCCACCTGGACCACTTTGGGAATCACTGCTTTAAATTATGATAAGAGAAATTCACGCCTGAGTCACACTCATGGAACAGCCACAAATACAGTATGTACAATTGTCATGTGTTTACAATACTAGAATAACATAATAAATCATCTGGGCCACGCAATAAACAAGTTAAACTGGAAATCATAGCTTGCACAACTAATACAGACTATGAATTAATGTTATGCGCAATATAGTGTGACTAGCACCTACGCGTTAAAATAACAACCTTGTTACTGTCAGAGTAAGCGTACACATCAAATTTTATAGAAAGCACAATGCATAACGGTACGAAAATATAAGCGAGCAATCTTTTCTTGTCGGTATATGTCTGAGATGATTACACACTGTACACAATAGATTCACGTTTGGTATCAAACTCGCGGCGATAACTAAATTCTATAAATTAATTATAGTTTATGTGCGTGCGATATGGATCGACGAGAGCGTCGCGTATACTGACGTTGTATCGGGTCGACGGTCGCCTATACCTAAGGCCCCCACAGTACAATCACTTCCCCCGCAGTCGTAGCGAACAGCTGATTCGCTGACTTCGGTAGACTATAAAGACCATAGTCGGTCAGCATTAGGCTAACACGAATTTGCCGAGCTATTGTTATTCTTAGAGGAATATAAATATTATGCATTTATCAGTTTTATTTGATAAATTGAATATAATCCTAATATATTTGTATCAATATATTTCCGAAAAACTACAAAAATGAGCTTCAAAACTTCAATATTTGTAGATACTTTACTTCGACTATGTTTATACGAAAATATTATGTGATAATGATACGTTATCTATCTGGTATCATCATGGTAGACATGATGATTTTATGAGATTCAAGTTTATTAATGTGTAAAGAAAATTTAGACTCATTAATTTGAACTTGACTAGGGGTCCAGTGGTTGTCCACAAAATATCATCTTTTTCTCCACAGTCTCTACAGTTTTTATATGCAAAGATGCACTCACCAGTTTTCGGATATTAAAATAATATCCGTAAATAATAGTCTACCTTTTGACAATACAAAATCTAGTTAATAGATAATAAACTATTTCTATCTATACTACAAAATTATCGTAAATGCTTTTAACTTACAGTTGTCTTCTCATGACACCTTATCATTCACTATCACAACACATAATTAAATCGTTATAGTAAATACCTGCTACCAGCAATGTGTAGTTAGATTATAGGAAATTTGACAGAAGCCTAAGTAATAAGATTTTAACACTGAGTTTTAAACTGAACGCTATAATGGCACTCGCTGCCGTTCTATGGCAACTCCCGGCAGAAGCAGATACTCTCGAAGCAAGACTGCTTTGAGACGTATAAATATCTACTGTCTTAAAAAATGAGAGCAGAACCTTAATTTCCATTGCGAAAGCCACAGTAAGGTTTAGGCAGCGTACACGGAAACCATGCCTAGCTTAGGAAGAGCGGCGCCATTATCTCGTTGTGGCTGTCGATAACCACTTGTTTCTGAGGAGAGGTATAGTGAGCCAATGACCCTCTGCGCTTGGACGCCGTTAGCGATCTCTTGGTAGCCATGCGCCATGATTTGCCGGCGTATAGAACTTTATATATATATATCCGACCGATTTCGGCCATGGCGACCGCTTCAACTCCTATTCGGTATTTTGGCGCTCATGCGCCCGAATATGGCTAATGTACCCTATCTTTGCGAAGAAAGTCCGAGCACATTGAGGGCAGGTGAGTTTGCCGTCTTGAAAATGGTACAAGATAGCAGCAGGTGGACGGGCCTTTACCCGATCGCGTTTTGCGTCAAGGTCAACTTTACGTTGATCCTCGAAATCGCGTACATGGTTGTTAACCACTCTGCGCCATTCTGTCCGCTGTGCTGCCAAATTCTCCCACTGTGAAGGCTCTATATTGCATCTCTTCATATGTCGCTTTTGGACATCTTTGTACCGGAGGAGTTGTCCGCCCTGCTTACGCTTGCCCTCCTCCAGCTCAGAATATAACAGGTGTTTTCTTATAATCACAAAATGTTCTGTACCTTCGACCACGATTTAAACTGATGCGATGGCAGCCGCGGTTACTACCACCTATCGAGATGGGACGAACATTTTTTTAGGGCACCTTTTCTAGCCCCCTCCCTGGCTGAGCAGGGAAAGCAGTGTCTCCCTAAATAGGGCTGCTTTGTCATCTCGGGTGCTGCCGAATCCACGCTGTCGTTCCCAAAGTGCAGCGCAGAAGCGACCACGGCATGTACTCACACCCCCGAGACCGCCTATGTGCAGGTATCAGGCAAAGCCTAGTTGCATCTGTCTAAGCCTCTCTACTTCTACCCATCGCCACAGGACTTAACTCAGTCGGAGTCCATTAACGGAAGCGGTCAAATACGCAGGATATATTAAGGTGCGCAAACGTTCGCGCATACGCAGGCGCACACACTCGTCCTTGCCCTCCTTGGATCAGTGGAACGGAAAACCGCTACGACTGAAGGAGGGCTTGGATGCTGTGTCTGGCCGACAGTGACTATACGCCCTCCACTGTCGCCCTAGGCCATCCACCTTGCCTTGCTGAGTCGCCGAGTCCGCCACGTCACATTGCATATCTGCGTTGTGTTGCCTTCCTCACCGAGCCAGACTTTGTGGGTTGAGCAGGAGGGTACCGCATGTAGAAAGAATGGGTTTAGGATTAGGAAGGAAATACGGAGTAGGAGAGGTGGGATACCATAGCCACGGATAATCGGAATGTGGACTATGGTAGCTCAGGGAAGGCGGGATCGCGTGCCCGTACACTCAGTTACCCAAGTGCCCCTTGCCTTAATAGAACTTTATCAACCGATGGGCGCAAAATATTTACGGTCTTCTCTAAGAGTAAGCTATAGCGCTAAAATTAAAAACAAGGCTAGGTACAGATTGGTCGGCCCCGCCGTGACTGGCTAACTCGGACTCGATAGCATCGTAAGAACCTGATCGACAGAAGTGAGACAAGGCAAAATTTAAGCCGACGAAGTCCCGACAAGGAGACGAGCGAAATTTTTTACCTACAAAAAAATAGGTCCTACTTTACACATTACTGGTAACAAGAAGATTCAATTTTAATTAAAGACTTGGTCAATTTAGAAAGAGACCATGTTTATCTAAATACTTAAGCTTATAATCAACGAACCACAAGGAAATCTTTTAACAATCTACGCACTTTAAAAACCAAATCTATTTTGCCCGTAAACAACAAAGAACTGCCTCACGATGACATAAATATAATAGCTTTTTTGTAGATGTTAGTAACGGTATGACAGCAGTAACACTCCTGTAAACGATGTAAATAGTATTTAATACAAAGATATCGAAAATTTAAGTTTGGTCGAAAAAGGCTGTTTAGTAGAAAACTTTTTTATCGTTTAGTAGGTTATGTTAACATTACATAACATAACGCCTGTATTTCCCGAAGGAGCAGAGATGTACCTATAGTACATTCACATTTTGCCAGTTACGTTATAGATTCCAATGTAATAAGAGGCGAGCCTATTGCCAGTATGCGGCACAAATTCAGACTCCGTGCTAAATGGAAAAACCAATTAACACATTGCCCGACTTGGGAATTGAACCCAACCACAGAATTTTTAATTTTAATCTGTTAAAGCGCGAGTTTTGCAGGAATTGTTTCGGTAGTTTTTGAATACTTAATCATTATTTGATTGATTTCTTTCATTTTCCTTATCGCACTGGACGGTCAAACAAGCATTCTAACTTGAATATGTGTTAGGCTTTCAGCCGGTTATAAAGAATTAGACACACTCTACACTACTCTATAGCTTTGATAATTAATTGATACATCGGTATGATATCCCTAATCCTTGCTTCTCTTATGCTTGGATTAGAGATTTTTGGGATCCCTTGCATATCTAAAGGAATACCTGCCCAATATAAAAATGATAGTCAGTTTTCTCAATACTGAAAAAACCGTATAACAGAAAAACTTATTCGCAAAAGATTTATTCAATTACGTAACTTATTTTATTTGTATAGGGTACATACATAGTTAAATACATAATTTACACTACCTACAGGTAGTTTGGACCACGTTTTATTAACAACACAAACAAGACACACAAGCGATAACTATCTACTATAAGTTGATCACTTCATCAGGATTTTGGAGAATAATTTAAATTTTTGAAATATATAATACAGACCTGTGTTCGAGAACTCTTTTATCAAGCCAGGTTGAATGCATTGTTGAGTATGACACTGCGATACTATCAAGTTCAACTTCTCCTTTGCCAAATGGCTTGTCAGCGCCGACCTCTGATTTGTCAGGTATCTCTACGGTTTCATCGCCGGCAAGAAAAGTAACTATTGGTCGTTTTTTCTTAGTGGATGAGTTAGCGCGTGCGCGTATGTCTTGCGGACTCACTGATGGCGATAAAGGATACGCACTCTCAAACGCGTCTGGCATTTTATTTTTTCAAAAACAAGTCTAGTTGTCTCAGATGCTTAAATACAACTGCCGTCACCAGCACAACACTTCAAAAAACAAGTGGACGATAAAGATAACCTCACGCGATGATAACTCCTGACCGGGTCAACAAGTGATGTAAATATTAAATTAGAATTACGAGCTATATGCTGGCGTCAATTATTATTGGTACTTGAAAACAGAGGCTAAAGTAATCAGAGCGTCATACAACACGGTACCTAATAATTTCGTGATAAGTACATTTCCAAACGAATCATGATTATTAATATTAACACGTTTTAAATTCAAATTATAAAAATAACTATATAATCCAGCTTTTACATTATAATAATATTATTATTTCCTTTATTTAAAACATTTTTCTTATAAATTACATTTTTAAATATCTATATAAAAATACAATATTTAAAAATATAAAAAATAGAGGCCAGCCAGCTGCAGCGGAAACAGGGTCCAAGCTACCGGTGGTTAGGGCTCCAGAGAGCGGAACCTCCTCACAATGCGTGCCGTGTCGAGGAGTACCGCTTTCTGCATCAAGCCCTTGACCCAACCGCCTAACGTGAGTGTCTTCAGGTGTTGGTCGAGACTCTTGGCCATGAGACCATTGGCCGAAACGACTATCGGTACAATCTTTTCGGCTTTCACGGGGGATCGTGACATCAACAATCATTGCGCGGCGTTCTAATCGATCTATCACCACTATATCAGGCTTATTGGCAACAATAGTCCTGTCAGTGATGAAAGATCGATCCCAGTACAATGTGATATGATCAATTTTTAGAACTGGGTCGCGGACATATGTACCTATAGTATGGCATCTCAGAATCCACCAGTTTGTATTTTAAAGCAAGTTGCTGGTGAATAATCCTGGCCACTTGGTTATGTCTGTTCAAGTATTCGCCGTTAGCAAGACGAGAACAACCAGGCATAATATGTCTTAAGGATTCACCCGGGCGGTGACATGCCCGATATATGTCAACCGTGCCATCTTTTAAAATATATTTCCGGTAATTGTTCGTCATGATAACTTCATCCATAATTGCACAGACAAACCCCTCGGTTTTTCCAAAGAGATCACCGAAGCGTAGCCAGGAGACGGACGATAGGAGGTCTACATTGGGCCCATGAAGAGCCTTGTAGAACCGTCCGTGTAGCTCCCTGCTTTGCCATACATCCCTGCGGTCGTTAACACTCAATATCACAGGTTTGCACCAGTTCTCTTTAGCCAAGAAGAGCGGAATATTTATTATTATTATTATTTTTTATATATTTAAATATATTTTATTTTTATTTTGCTCTTTTTGTACATAATATATATTTAAAAATGTAATTTATGAGTAAAAGTTTTAAATAAAGGATAATAATATTTATTTATTAACAAGAATATTGCTACAAAAGGTGTTACAAAACATGTCTATTAAATTCTGCTGTTTCTAGCGCACAAATATTTAAAGACAACCTTTCAAAATTTGTTACACATAAAGTCGTCAATTGAGTTAGAACACTTTTCATTTAGGAGTTAGATAGTTTTTTTTAAATATTGTATATTTTAAAGATTTATAGGAATCAGGCTCAGGAATCAGGTAGCTTATTGTAAATACGGATGGCCATACAATAGACAATATTTTTTTTTAATTCAAAACATTAATTCAACCTAGTAAAATAATTTGTCTCGCAAAAAGAATAGCGAGAAAAGATGAATTTAAACTTATAAAAGGAGTTTTCTGACCGCGGACGCCTTAGAAGCACTTACTATAACCTAATTGATAGTGTCCTTTAAAAAGATCAAGTTCGTAATAAGAGAATTCATTTTATACCTTTTATTTTTGATTATGTCCGGTACTTCTTCCCCGTGGTATTCGATTAATTACCTGTACGTGTACGTGAGTAGATTTACCTATCTGAATCGGATTTCGTTAACAATTTTATGGGTTTTTACTGTTTTTCTGCGAAACCCTATTTTTAAAATAAACAGTAGCCTAAGTTAGTTACTCCTAATAATATCAGCTAGCTACCAGTGAAAGTCCCATCAAAATCAGCCGTTACGGAATATAGCCAGAACAAACAAAAAAGACAGACAACAAAATGAAAATTGCATTTGTGTTATATGTATCGTGTATACCATTTTATGCATTGACTAGATGTGCCCGCGACTCCGTCCGCGTGGAAATTCGGAAACAGCAAAAGTATTTTTAAATTGTTTTTAATATATTAGCTAAGTTTGAGCGAATTCGATTTAGTAGTTTTTACGCCATGCCGTACTATTTTATTACATGTATAGCTGTTGCCCGCGACTTCGTCCGCGTGTATTTCGGATAAAACACCAGTAGTAAATTGAACTTTTAACAGAAAAAAATACCTACCAGGCTTTTTTAAGTAGGTTAAAAATCTTTAAACCACTTATTTAACTAAGAATACGTTCCGGTATTTAAAAAAAACCGCAAAAATTGAACGGTAATTACGGAAGTTACAGAAAGTCTATTGAAAATAATATATAACTGAAGAAGAGAACATAAATAAATCCGTTTTGTTCGTTTCTGAGTTCCTGTACATTGAAACTACTGTAGAAAAAAAAATGCCAAGGATAAAAGACAACCGTGACGACCTGATTGGCGCAGTGGCTAAGCGATTGGTTGTGGGTTCGATTCCCGCAAAAAAAGTGTGATCCGTAGATGTTTGTCCCGAGTCTGGGTGTTTGTGTAAGTGAAATTTCAAGTTTGTGAAACGCACCCACGATACAGGAGAAATTCCTAGTGTGGGGCGACGTTTTAGAAACCTATACAATACAATCCATTTCTATTATTTTGGATATTTTGTCTGTTTGTCGGTTTATTCGTATTTAAGTTAAAATAGGGAATTATTGCAGTTGACTCTTATAAAAAATATTGTTATAAAACATACGACAACGACACGCTTGTATTCCGCGAAGGCGTAGGCAGAGGTGCACATATTGTACCTACTCCCACAATTTCGCTAGGTTTGGTGTAGATCCCAATGTATCAGACAAAATTTATAGAGAACTCGTGACCTAAGAGTAAGCGTCGTACGATTGTGTGTGCGTGTAAGAAGCAGCTAAGTATTCGTAAGATTAAAGGCTACTTTAAGACTGCGTGAGACAATGGTAATGGTTGACGTTGATGGTCATGGCGAAGCATAAGGCTGTACACTCAGCCGAAATCGTTATACACAGGATAGAAAATCTATCTTGCTGCTAGAATGTGCGCCTCAATGATGTTATAGCTGAAGGATGCCTTTGAGCTAGAAGTCGTTAAATTACTTTGACAGAAATATATTCCGGAGAACCGTATGTGTTACTTGCTGCGAGAATTACAATTGTCTATGAGGTAATGAGAAAAAATCTATAATTATACATATAATAAAATCGTAAACGACCCGTGTCTGTACATTCAATTTTAAAAAAGAAAAACAATTTATACGCTCTGTATTTATGTCACCGACGCCAAGAATATAGTTTTTAAAATTTTTGTCTGTTTGTCGGTGCGTTTGAACGCTAGTGCGTTCTCAGAAACGACTGAACCGATTTGAATGCAGTTTTCATTGATGTGTTGTGGCAGCTTCCCATAATATTTAGTACTTGTTTCATTTTAATCGGTTCATAAAAAAAAGTTACGTCAATCTTTACATATGTACATATAAATTGTCTTTACATACATGTCAATCTTTACATAGTAGTACGACTGTCAAGTCAGATGTCGCAAGTTCAACTCCCGGCACGCACCAATGTCTTTTCGAATTCATGTGCGTACTATAAATTAGTTATCAGTTGCTAAAAACGGTGAAGGAAAACATCGTGAGGAAACCGGCACACCTGAGAGATGTTTCAACGGTGTGTAAAGCCATGTAAAGTCCTACAGGCGGTTTAAACTCTGACACCAGGTTATTCATCAACCATACGATAAGAAGAAGATTCCAAAGAGTCAATAAGAACCACGTCTGTTCGCATTAACAGTGACAATGTGAGCGAAGGTGGCGCGTTTTCTTTTTTTCGAAAATGTCTCTCGCAGTTAGCTCTGAGGGAGCTGTTACTGCTTAACCGGACAATAAGGTAGCGCGTGAATGCCTTCGCCTTTTTATAAATGCAGCGGATGGCCGTGTCGCGCGTTAAACTAAAATCAACCGTGTAGCCGTACCCATACTGGCGCGGCGAGATTTGGAAGTTTTATTTCATCTATATCTTATATACCGATTTCTTTTTTTTTTATAAAATAGATATTAAAGTGTACTTTTTGAATATTGGAGTTTGATAACGATAATATCTATGTGAAATACAATATATTTATATATTTTATTAATACACTTGAAGAAGTGCCTAACGATTAAACACGTTATTGTGGCTAATTTATAAAAGATAGATATGTACTATTGAGGACTTTTTTGTAGATCTTTTAGAGACCATCATTTTTGTAATACATACTTTTGGTGTATGATCGACGTATGCGAGGATAAGAGCTCGAAAGCGCATTTTCATCCGACTTGCTTCAAATTTATCGTTACTGCTCAGCTCCTATGTGTTTTAGCGTTATGTTATATAGCCTATAACCTGCCCAGGCGTATGGACTACAATCGTACCAAGTTTGGTTAAAATCCCTTCAGTAGTTTTTGACCCATGCGTGCACATACAGACAGACAGACAGACAGACAGACAGACAGACCGACAGACAGACAGACCGACAAAAAATTTACTAATTGCATTTTTGGCATCGGTATCGATCACCAGTTATCCTCCAATAATAATTTTGAATATATATTCAATATGACTTTTGGTGCCATTTTAGCATGTTGCCCATGCTAAGCTTGAATCTAAATTGATAAAGGAAATTTGAAAAATGATGGACACGAGCGGGATTCGAACCCGCGACCTTCGCCGATCCGTGGCGCTGCTCTAACCAACTCAGCCACCGTGTCGCTGCTCGCATCCATCGAATTTCAAGTTCCCTTTTAGTATTTACGTCTTAAGGGTGACGTCAGGTATTGTCTGTTGGAATCTATGATTACCAACTCAGTGTTATACCTTTACAGCTATAAATCACTGAAACGACAATACCAACCCAAATTTATATGACTTTTGGTGCCATTTTAGCATGTTGCCCATGTTTTGCCCATTCAAATTTCCTTTATCAATTTAGATTCAAGCTTAGCATGGGCAACATGCTAAAATGGCACCAAAAGTCATATAAATTTGGGTTGGTATTGTCGTTTCAGTGATTTATAGCTGTAAAGGTATAACACTGAGTTGGTAATCATAGATTCCAACAGACAATACCTGACGTCACCCTTAAGACGTAAATACTAAAAGGGAACTTGAAATTCGATGGATGCGAGCAGCGACACGGTGGCTGAGTTGGTTAGAGCAGCGCCACGGATCGGCGAAGGTCGCGGGTTCGAATCCCGCTCGTGTCCATCATTTTTCAAATTTCCTTTATCAATTTAGATTCAAGCTTAGCATGGGCAACATGCTAAAATGGCACCAAAAGTCATATAAATTTGGGTTGGTATTGTCGTTTCAGTGATTTATAGCTGTAAAGGTATAACACTGAGTTGGTAATCATAGATTCCAACAGACAATACCTGACGTCACCCTTAAGACGTAAATACTAAAAGGGAACTTGAAATTCGATGGATGCGAGCAGCGACACGGTGGCTGAGTTGGTTAGAGCAGCGCCACGGATCGGCGAAGGTCGCGGGTTCGAATCCCGCTCGTGTCCATCATTTTTCAAATTTCCTTTATCAATTTAGATTCAAGCTTAGCATGGGCAACATGCTAAAATGGCACCAAAAGTCATATAAATTTGGGTTGGTATTGTCGTTTCAGTGATTTATAGCTGTAAAGGTATAACACTGAGTTGGTAATCATAGATTCCAACAGACAATACCTGACGTCACCCTTAAGACGTAAATACTAAAAGGGAACTTGAAATTCGATGGATGCGAGCAGCGACACGGTGGCTGAGTTGGTTAGAGCAGCGCCACGGATCGGCGAAGGTCGCGGGTTCGAATCCCGCTCGTGTCCATCATTTTTCAAATTTCCTTTATCAATTTAGATTCAAGCTTAGCATGGGCAACATGCTAAAATGGCACCAAGAGTCATATAAATTTGGGTTGGTATTGTCGTTTCAGTGATTTATAGCTGTAAAGGTATAACACTGAGTTGGTAATCATAGATTCCAACAGACAATACCTGACGTCACCCTTAAGACGTAAATACTAAAAGGGAACTTGAAATTCGATGGATGCGAGCAGCGACACGGTGGCTGAGTTGGTTAGAGCAGCGCCACGGATCGGCGAAGGTCGCGGGTTCGAATCCCGCTCGTGTCCATCATTTTTCAAATTTCCTTTATCAATTTAGATTCAAGCTTAGCATGGGCAACATGCTAAAATGGCACCAAAAGTCATATAAATTTGGGTTGGTATTGTCGTTTCAGTGATTTATAGCTGTAAAGGTATAACACTGAGTTGGTAATCATAGATTCCAACAGACAATACCTGACGTCACCCTTAAGACGTAAATACTAAAAGGGAACTTGAAATTCGATGGATGCGAGCAGCGACACGGTGGCTGAGTTGGTTAGAGCAGCGCCACGGATCGGCGAAGGTCGCGGGTTCGAAACCCGCTCGTGTCCATCATTTTTCAAATTTCCTTTATCAATTTAGATATATATTCAATGTACAGAATTGACCTCTCTACAGTTTTATTATAAGTATAGATTAAAAAGCTGTTATTTTGATGTTACAAACAGACACTACATTTTTATAAGTTATGTATATGTATAGATAACGAGAATCTAAAGGCACGTACCTATGTATATCAAAAAATAAAAAAATCGCGTGAAAACAGAAAAAGCCCGAACCGTCTCGTCTGTAGTTTCTGTTCAAGTCCTTATTAAATAGTCGTGAAGTTAGGTTTTGAGTAAAGTACCACAATTTCTAATAGAGAAACGATTAGGTATACCTACATTAGATCGAGATGACATTGAAATGTTATTAGTTCTTACGCTATAATGGTAGACAGCACAGGTTTTATTTAGTAGGTATGTTTGTTCTTACCTGTGTTCTGCACGTCGATAGTACTTCTTTGACATCAGTTTTTTATTTTCTTGATACATAACACAGTCCTTGCTAATACAACCATCCATGTTGGTATTCTTCTTTGTAGTCTTGTTATATAATAAAAAGTTCAAGCTGTAATATCTTTGGTTTCGTTGTTTACTTACAATTAATCTTGGTAACTTGAACATGCACAGGCAATTTTACCTGTTTGATATATTACCTAAAAAGAAAGAATCATGTTAAGATTACATGTTTCTATCAATGGCTGACATTTTACAAGAGAAAGGACATTAGAATGAATTGTATTTGAAGAAAGTGGTTTTGTGCATGTTTTGGCATGCGAAACCAGAGGTTTATAGTTTTAGGTTTGCGAAGGAGATGGAACGTCCATGAGACATTCAGATACCCAATAACCCAATGCTTCTATTTTATTACTCGTGCAAAAAGGCATCTTTATCTGATAATCGGCCAGTAAAAAGCCTGGGTTGTGTAAAATATTTTGGCTTCCATAATAAGCCATTGAACCCTAAAAATACAGGTACCTTAGTACTTATTTATCATGTTTTTGTTTTTATCTTGGCTAACTCTTTATTGGTTGGTACTTGTGTCATATATCCTAAGGATAACGACAATCTTACAAAAATACTAGCCTTTCGATAAGGAAGTCATACCAAATAATAATTATTTTTATGTTGCTAAGCTATCCCTCATACATTACATACCCCTTATACTATATTGAATTTCTTACAGGGGGAGATTATGTTTGTCGTATGTTCTGTATTCTGAGTGGAATTCTATGAATAACATAAGATACATAACATAATATCACACCTGTGTTCCCCAAAGGGGTAGGCAAATTATAGTACACCCACATTTCCCCAGTTATATTATAACTCCCAATGAAATAGGTGGCGAGCCTATTGCCATCAACCGGGCACAAATCCAGACTCCATGCTTCTAAGAATTACCCAATGGAAATATCTAGTAACACTTTGCCTGAAACTCAGCAGTCTATATATAAACTATTATTAGACATGGATGACTGATGATAGCTTATTTCAACTGTCAGTGCAGTGTTTTTGTTGACTGGCTTATCACTAAAACAGAGCATAACCAATTTCATAAGACAATTGGCTAACACAGATGAAAATAAGAAGAATCTTAAAAAATACAATAACTGACCTAACATTAATTACATAGATTTTGTAGGGTAGCATGAAGTAATACGATTTTTTGAGCTCACATGTTTAAAACCCAAATAAGTATAACAAGTCATACAGTCAAAGATAAGTCTCACAGATAAGGATCTCATAGTTTAAAAATAATATTATTCAAAAATGTCAATAATGATGCAGAGTTTACTTGTACAGTTGAAGCAGATCCCAACATCAAATTTAAAATTGCTACAGTAGTAATTACAGTAATATAATTACATGAATTCCCACCCCTGCACAATAAAACTGCAACTTAAGTGTTCTTGTTATACCAGTCTGTTTGTAACAAAAGCTTCAACTAATTACTTAAAAATAAATTTAGAAGTACTATCATCTATCAGGAAATTCTTGCCTTAATGTCCGATGATAAATTTGAAATGGGCAAAGACAAGCATATTAGTTTTACTAGAGCAAAACATCATAAGGTCATTGCAATTACAGAATCAAGTAAATATAGAAGTATTATCTCTATGAAGAGAGGTCATGCTAGATATAGATTTGATTAAACATCACATAACACATTAGCAGTACTGTCCTCAAATATAACTTTATTATTCTGTAATACTAACAACAAATAATTAAAGCATAGTATTTGACACTTTTTGGATCTGGCCTCTGGCCTTGCCAAGACTATTACATTTTTAGAAACTCTAACAAATAAGCTGAACAGGAGTAACCAAAGAAAAACATCATACATTTTTTGGAGTATTGTTATTTTATGATCATTATTGTTTCAAGCAATATTATTATGACGAATTTAACCACAGGCCTAGTTCAACAATGCATATTCTCAGATAATTATATATATTACCTATTATAAAATAATGGTTGACAATGCTATAATTGATATTCTTTCAAGACTAACTTAAAACCAATTATTTATCTTAATATTATCAGTAGGTAAGCTATGCTTACAACAAAAAATGTTATGGTGTTTACTTGAGGCCTGTCTGTTTGTGTAGTTGACAGATGATAGTTACGATTATAAAAATATCGTAATGAATGAAATTTAGAATTATTTTATATTTAACTCATACACGTAACTATGTCCCTATTTTTATGAGAACAAACAATGAAATGCTTACAGTAATTGAATAAAAACAACAATTTATTAGTTGTTAGATAACCACTTGATAATAACAAAACCAGCAAGGTGTCCATTACACTCCACCTCATTAAAAACATCTCGGATTCAGTTACCAAACTAATATTATACCTTTATATAGTGCTAAACCCTAATTTTAGCTAAGAAATATTATAAACCTTCGAGTCATCGTCATAATACTATAAAATAAACTCACCAGTCAACGTATCCAGATATTTATTATTGTTATATAAATTTAGCAATAAAGTTATTTATTTAATTTCTCGAAACGTAGCGACTAGCGAGAAATTTAAAACTTGCTCATAGATGACAATTAGAACCAGTGGCTGAAACTATGAGTATGAAGTGCTGCTGCTGACTGAACGGCTAAAATCGGCTGAGAGCTGACTCGCGGTTATAGATAGACAGAAACATCATAAAGCCCCTTCCATACGACACATATTTTCGCCCAATTTGACTAGATTGACAATCAAATCGGGTTGTTTGGACGGAAATATGAAATTCAAGGTCATTGGGTAGTCGGTATCGCATGATTTGAGATTGCCCAATCAAATTGGGTGATGTGGACGCTAATTGGCCAATTCTTTGACGTACCTAGGGGAAGCGGCGTGCCAAGCGGATGTATGCGACGCTAAATACTTGAGTGTAACTATTAAACGCTCCTCAGAAGTAACAGCTTCTCGCATTATAGTGTTTTGCTTAGCCCGTGAAACGTGTCATGATCCATCCTCATAAAATTTCTAAAATCGTCACTGTCCAGCTCTCTTACTATATTTATGTGACTCAGTTGGTTTCTTTTTAGCAACCATTCTTTGCTCCATATCCTTCTTTTTCATTTTTTTTTCATCTACATTTGTAGTTAGAGCCAAAATCAATCCAAGTTTTTGCTTCTTGGTAAGAGGCATCTTGATAATAAAGAAGTCCGGTCAGTAGAGGCAGCGGCACAGAACTAAAATTGGCGATTTAATTGTGTACGTGTGGATGGACGATCAGATTGTGCCTGATTCGGTCGGCAATCAAATCGGCTGATTAAATTGTGTCGTCTGGAAGGGGCTTTATGCATGCAGGCAAAATGCAGATTAATGATTATAAACTATTATAAAGGGAAGTACAGACGGACGTTAACACAACAATTGCATTTTACTTGTTTCTTCACGTCGTCATTCGCGAATTCAAGACTTTTTACAATATTGTGGATATTGTAAAAAGTTGAAATGATTTAATAATTTTGGGTTGTTGTGAAAACAAATACGCATTACCAGCATTACGCCCACCCAAATAAAATATCTGTAGCTATTTAAATAAGAAATCGGGTCAATACTGTTAATAGTCCATAATAAGAGTCGGTCAATCAATAGTTAGACTACCTAATATATTAAAATTTTAGCCTCCTGCTATGATATTATATATAAAAATGCTAAATCTCTACTGTTATATAAAAACTAAGCAAAATCTCACACCACTGGGTGCGCAAAATGCAAAATGAAAATGAACTAAACGCATTGGACTATTAACTTGAGCCTAAAAGACATGTTATTATGATTTCAAAGAACAAAGTTTTGTAATCTGAACGTCACATAATATCATTATCAGTCATCGTCACGTCAATTCGGTAACTGTGCAACTACGAATAATTTGTATATATTATTAGTAAATCAGATGAAATATTATTCATTGTTCCTAATTGTATATTAGTATTCTAAACTGTTTGTGTAAAAACTGCAAATGTAGTGATGGCTTACACAGAAAAAGTGTTATTAAGTAGCACTGCTTTGTCGTTTTTGTTTTACGAATGTGTAAACTCAACCAATAGTCAGGTTAGTATATCAATAATTGCAATTCTTACAAATGCTTTTGACTATTATTTAATGAATAGTTTATCTTACTTAATATGTTAACATAAATGTAAACTTTCAGGAAGGTTTTCTCATCGGCGATGTGACTTCAGAAATAACCAATCACATATCTGATTCCCATAGTGATAATGCCCGTTTAGACACACAAATTGAAGTTAAAACTGTACTCCCGCTACCTTCGGTGTCACTGTTTTACTTTCCAACAGGTAGAATAAAGGAAGATGTACTGTCAGACTTGCTTTCCAGCACTGCCAATGAAATTGTTGGTTGGTACAAATATAGAAAGAATACCAACATCAAACCTACATTTCGAGATAAATTAATATCCAAAGGATTACAGAAGTATTTCGAAAAGTATCATGGAAAGAAAAACTTTGTTACATGTAATTTGTCGAACAAAACTTCTTCTGCGGGATCTACACATACATTTATGTACAGGTTTGGTAAAATTAATTGTTTTGATATGTATGAATACATAGAAGATGTAACAGCAAACTTAGGGGAGAAATATACTGGGTACAAAAAATCACATAGAATTTCACCACATAGCATTTTTAATAAGATTGTTAAAGAGAGTAATGTGCAAAGTAATAACACAACAGATGCAATATTACGCATTCAAGAAGCTGTAGATGTGCGACTTGTTAAGGAAGCTAAAATTGCTGTAAATAATGAGTGTACGATTAGAGAACTAGAAGCAGAAATCAAACAAATGGCTACAATACTATCTGACAAACACTCTGCTGATTTACAAATTTCATACAATAAGTATGTCGGGGAAAAATTAATGAATAGAGAAGCTGAAATGGCCCAAGCATGTTTGGAAGCAATGAGAACTCCTCTTAAAGTGGATATATTGAATGCAACAAATTTTCCCATTAATTGTAATAGTACTGACATTGAAAGCTCTGACACATTGATTGACAATGAAGTTATTAATAACAGTCCAAGTCCTCCTCTGGTATCAACAAGCTCTACAAAACAAGTATTGAATTATGCTGCTGCTTTAAAAAATAAGAATGAAGTAGCATCTACAAGTGTAAGTGTATTCTCGTCTTAAGTAACTTATTTAAACCCCTATTGTGGATCTGCGGTGTGAATGTTGCTAAATTAATTACTAATTTTTATAAGATTATTTGCATTTTTACAGAAAGGGAACAACTATGATGAAGATTTGATAACTTTTGATGTTGAGGAAAAACACTTGAAAAAGACATTGTTAGTAAATGAAGACAAGTGCGGTGATAGTTCACCAGAATATTGACAAGTGCCTTTTTAAGTGTTTAGTTATAAAATAAGTTACCATATAAGTAAAACTTTCAACTGTAATATAATTTGTTTCTTACTAATAATACTCATTCTCTATTACATTTTTCTAAAGATGATAATATAAATAATTTTCATCAGTACATATTGCTTGTGTTTGTTTCATACTTCACCTAGATGTTAAAATCTTCAAAATACATAATTTTATTGTGTTATTATAAACATTGTCTTAGCTGGACAGCATGGCATGAGACTAGTATAGGTTGCACATTGCTTGTACATTAAGTAACCACACCACAACTATGGTATTTATCCTATAGTTGTTATATCCTGCCTTACTATCCAGAAAAGTCAAGGCATCCATCATATTTAGTTATAAGTATATTACGTTTTATGAAGTCTGATAATAATAAAAAAAAACTAACATTTCTTTTTCAGCAAAGTAATAATGTTGTGTAAATAGACAAGTAAATGTTTTTTTTTCCGTCTTAATCAATGTAGTAAAACAAAAGTTTTTAGATCCTGAACATCATGAAAAGCCAGGTAACATTGGCAGCAAAATATTTATATTATAATTGAATAACAGATGATGACACTGAGATGAGGATTATATAAGTGAGAAGAGTGCAAGCTTTGATATGGCAGAGTACAGAGGAAGAAATATAATGGGAAACTAGTAGGTATACCAAATAAAAATTACAAATTGTATCTTATACAATAAAAAAAATATTTATTAACCGATTAACAAATATATAAAATATGGCACACTAAAACAAAATAATATTCCTAAATACTATGAGTACATTTGATTAGATTTAGCTAATATTACAGTATACGCGGGTGATCAACGGGATCAATGATGTAAATTATTTATAAAAAGCCAGTTAGTAACCGTAGATAGGCGAATTCAACCTCCTACTATAATAAATGTTGTAGTAATATCGAAATAGCCTTATTTTTTTTAGCGGAAAGATAATAATTAATACCTACAAATTATTTTCTAAATTGGAGAAATTAATAGGAATAGCTAATGGAATGTAAACTTAATTATTTCTTCAGTCCTCATTTAAACCTTATTTAATCGCTTTATATACCTTTGTAAATTACCTATTAGGTACATAATATAATAAAAACATGAAATATGCTGATTAAGAAATAACTTTTTAGCGTATCTACTTGTTTATAACCTACTAATACAGTCAAAATATCACTCTAAATTCATTAATATAGATTTACCTTTTTTTTAAACTACGCAAAGGTATTTATGACACGATGCTGACAATCTAATATGCTTGGTTATTAGGGCATAACAATATAATGTTTGAAATATTGTTTTGTATCGTAAATAGTTGAATTACAATAGGTCAGCGGCGCCAGTGGAAACTTCCCCAGCTAGCTCGTGTACCGAGTGCGCTAGCCGACGCGCCTGTTGCACAGCCGTTGACGCAGGCAAGAGACCCAGGTGAATACAGATCAGTTCCTTGACAGCTACTCCACGAGTGTCACCCGGGAACGCCAACTCAAGTAGCTGCCTGCAAAACATAATCTTAGTTTAGTTACCATGACTCCGATCAGTACCGGATGGAATAACCGCCAATGAAAAAAACAGATGTAGGTAAGTCATATACATACGTAGAAAAAATGTAAGGTTTGGTCTTTGGATCTAGGCTTGCCAACGTTTATCATTAACGATGCTAAGAAGCTACGCGAGCCCAAAACAACTGGTTTTAACATGTCAAAATGAAAAAACTAGAAATTAAGGCATCATTTATAATAGTAACGAACACATATTACAATAAGTACATAATGAATGAATGTTAAAATTAAACCGCCTGTAGGCCTCTGACATGGCTTTACACACAAAACTACTATCCACGTTATTCTATATGACATAAGCATAATATATCTTTTTGAATTATCCAAATCGGACCATTAATTACGAAGATATTAAATAATAAACATAAGCCGTTCCTGCTGCTAAAAGTCAATAATCGCGGATGTGTGTGACGTCACAGTGCCGGTTCCGAGCGTAGCGGGCACTATTACGTACTTTAGTGCGGCGACGCGGTCGGTTGCTTATATTTGGCAATTTATATACCTACATAAAGTGTTGTTTATTTTGTGATTTTTAAATATGAAACTACCTACTAATAAAATAGAAGATGGTTTTGTGCAAGCCCAATCAGAAAACCAAAAAGTGGATACTTTTATGGTATTTGATGACCTAGGTAATCATTCTAAGTTCACCAGTGCTGAAATCCGTGGTTGGAAACTACAAAGGTAGGGGTGTTGCTTATTAATCTACGTAGGTAGTTACTAGTAATCTTAGGTCTAGGCTGTAAGTGGTTGGTAAAATGAATGTAAAGTATAGGTACAGGGAAGTATTCAGTAGCAGAACTGATGAATAGTGTTTATAATATCTTTATTAATGAATGTGGGTTTCGTTCAAGGAAACGTATAGTATAGGTTCAAGAAAGTATCCAGAACTAATGAATAAAGTGTTTATAATATCTTGATGAACGAATGTATATATTATATACATACATAATGTATATATATATAATATATTTATATGTACAGTAGCCGGCACGTAACTTGGCAAGAGTCATTAGATGCGCAGAAGTCGTTTTTTAGGTATCCGCGCGGGGCTCGGGGAATGAGGTAACGGGATCTGAGCGCGCCATTGGTCGGTCAGTTGACAGCTATCTCTCGATTGGTGTCTACGTTCCGTTCGCTCCCGATTACACTCACTAAAATTTATAAGTTTTTGTTATCGTTTTTGTTAAGTTTTTGTTATTTGTTTTTACGAGGGCTTGTTACTGTTCTTGTTTAGTTTTTTAAAGTTATTTTAATGCCACGTACTAATACCGTTTTACATAGACAAGCAAGAAAAATGATTTACGATGTGTACCATTACATGCAAAAGCGGACATGACTCCGCGGACAGTGAAAGTGACGAGAGTCATTTTGGAGATGAGGAGTCAACTCCTTCCACCAGCTCAACAGCTACTGCCACTTCATGCCAGGATTGACGCTTTTACCAAGCGATAGTGACGACGACAGCATATAACACATTTTAAATAATAGTTTTAAATAAATAAGATTCTTAACTTTTGACGGTATTATATGTTTTATTTATCACAAATAATATACTTCGCGTAATTTCTCAAACTTTTTTTAATTGCACTAAGTACACACAATAACCCATTTTTTTGCACTAAGTGTACGATGCGCAAACTTACCCCCACCACGCCAAAACCTTGCCAAGTTACGTGCCGGCAACTGTAATAGCTTTGACAGAAACCTTAATATAGCCTTAATTAACCTTAAGAGTATGTCCCCGGGCGGCGGCAGCGCGCGCACGGCGGCGGGGTGCGGCGCGCGCGCGGGCCGCACGGGCTGGCCGCGCCGCTCCCACCACACCAGCGCGCAGGCGTGTTACCTGTAGAAGGTGCCGAGTATGTCCCCGGGCGGCGGCAGCGCGCGCACGGCGGCGGGGTGCGGCGCGCGCGCGGGCCGCACGGGCTGGCCGCGCCGCTCCCACCACACCAGCGCGCAGGCGTGTTACCTGTAGAAGGTGCCGAGTATGTCCCCGGGCGGCGGCAGCGCGCGCACGGCGGCGGGGTGCGGCGCGCGCGCGGGCCGCACGGGCTGGCCGCGCCGCTCCCACCACACCAGCGCGCAGGCGTGTTACCTGTAGAAGGTGCCGAGTATGTCCCCGGGCGGCGGCAGCGCGCGCACGGCGGCGGGGTGCGGCGCGCGCGCGGGCCGCACGGGCTGGCCGCGCCGCTCCCACCACACCAGCGCGCAGGCGTGTTACCTGTAGAGGTGCCGAGTATGTTCCCGGGCGGCGGCAGCGCGCGCACGGCGGCGGGGTGCGGCGCGCGCGCGGGCCGCACGGGCTGGCCGCGCCGCTCCCACCACACCAGCGCGCAGCCGTGTTACCTGTAGAAGGTGCCGAGTATGTCCCCGGGCGGCGGCAGCGCGCGCACGGCGGCGGGGTGCGGCGCGCGCGCGGGCCGCACGGGCTGGCCGCGCCGCTCCCACCACACCAGCGCGCAGGCGTGTTACCCGTAGAAGGTGCCGAGTATGTCCCCGGGCGGCGGCAGCGCGCGCACGGCGGCGGGGTGCGGCGCGCGCGCGGGCCGCACGGGCTGGCCGCGCCGCTCCCACCACACCAGCGCGCAGGCGTGTTACCTGTAGAAGGTGCCGAGTATGTCCCCGGGCGGCGGCAGCGCGCGCACGGCGGCGGGGTGCGGCGCGCGCGCGGGCCGCACGGGCTGGCCGCGCCGCTCCCACCACACCAGCGCGCAGGCGTGTTACCTGTAGAAGGTGCCGAGTATGTCCCCGGGCGGCGGCAGCGCGCGCACGGCGGCGGGGTGCGGCGCGCGCGCGGGCCGCACGGGCTGGCCGCGCCGCTCCCACCACACCAGCGCGCAGGCGTGTTACCTGTAGAAGGTGCCGAGTATGTCCCCGGGCGGCGGCAGCGCGCGCACGGCGGCGGGGTGCGGCGCGCGCGCGGGCCGCACGGGCTGGCCGCGCCGCTCCCACCACACCAGCGCGCAGGCGTGTTACCTGTAGAAGGTGCCGAGTATGTCCCCGGGCGGCGGCAGCGCGCGCACGGCGGCGGGGTGCGGCGCGCGCGCGGGCCGCACGGGCTGGCCGCGCCGCTCCCACCACACCAGCGCGCAGCCGTGCAACGCCCCGCGCCGCCACGTGGCCGCGCAGTAGCCTTCGCGAACCACGGCGAAGCTGCGGCACACGGCGCGCCGCACCTACACAACCAACCGAAGAGCTTTTGAAGCAGGTCCTACAGTAGAGCCAAAAAATTATTAATTGAGATCTTAGGAGTATGCCAGAGTCGCCTGCCATTAGACACGTTTGGTCCAGTTCAATTTATTCGCGATTTCTGTTAAAATGGCGATAAATACTGAAGTGTTAATAAGTAAAATTCAATCAAAACCAAATACATCTACACTACAGTAATCAACACAATAAAACGAAAATTACTACAATTCATACAATTTAATACGTATACCATTTATTTATCTGTTTTTATTGATATCATGCACACCATCTCTTGTGTGCAACACCTTCCATCTCAAGGGTGGTGGATGAATCGAAGGTAGATGGAAAATCATTTACTGTATAAATACGGGGACATGCATGATACCGCAGCCTCTGCTTGTGACTTCGGCCGATGCAACTCGTTCGAAACGACAAGCCAAAATTAAAAACTTGTGTTCGCGTTAATTCCCGTGTTGTAATTTAATTTTAATGGTGTCCTAAGGTTATGATTAAAAAAAAAACATATCTGAATAAATTCTTCGTAGTTCATAAGAGCCATTTCACAACATTTTGACGTTCGAATTCTGTCAGAATTGTCATGTGTGCGTAGCACACCCACACAAAAACAATGCAAACAGTGTAGCGCGAGTTTTGAGACGGACATAATAATTTTGATCGTTATGACAATGTTTCTCATTCGAGATTTATGAAAATATTGTTATTCATTAGTAATTTATTAAGACAAATTATAATTTCTACAATAATAATATAATCACCAAATATGAATATATTATGTTTTGTAAAATTTATTTTAATAATAAATGTAAGCGATTGTATTTTAGGAGGATTATTACTCAATTACGCAAAAACGGTTAAACGGATATAGAAAAAAAAATTGCACATAGATATTTTATAACCTGGATTAACATAATAAAGGCTACAATCTACTTTTCATCCCGGAATAGATGCGTAGAAAAAATCCAAGTATACCATGTCACGGACAAAAATAGTACAGTCAAGATTAAAGTACCTGAATATTAATCTAATAAAATATCATAAACTGATAAAATAATATACTTGATAATAAACAAAACCGAATGAAAATAATACACAGAAAATGAAAACTTTGTGGTCGTAGTACAAACATGCGTTTGCAATACGAATTTTCGTAATTGGAAATGAGAAAAAAAGTGACAAATCCTACCTCTTTGGGCGCTCGGGCCCGACTGATCATTCTACGTTTGTGCATTGTAATTTATTGTCATTTGGAGTGATATTGAAAATGATATGATGTGTAATTAAATAAAGGAATTTTAAAAATCACTGTATTACTGAATTTCTCTAAGAGTACAGTTTGTTATGACATGATTTTAAAATTAAAATATACCTTTATTCAAACCAAAAAGTCGCGATAAAATTACAGTATAAACCGTGAAAATAGGTTTCAGTTTTTTTTTATCAATTAAAAGTGTTAATCGAAAAGGGGAATGCCCACGGATGGTATCGCTAAAATTTGAATTGTGTCATTAGCTAAATATATTGAAAATTCCTGTTTTTATTTATAATAATTTTTTAACTTGTTATTACCCTTCTACTTCTCCGGATAAATTCTGATAAAGTAAAAAGCATAATAAATGACTAAATCCTAGAAAAGAGGAAAGCAGTGTTGCCATTTCTTAAGTAATTAATTTGAATAAGAGATAATTCCTTGATAATCGATAAAACATAACGATTCCAGGAAAATATCTTTTGTTTTTAAGGAAAAAACACTCATGTGGTATTTTAATAATTAAAATAGGTTTAATGTGTAATATGAAGGTAATGCGGAAAAACTCGACGTAACCAAGCAATAACTGTGTGTATGCTAGCTCATTCTTTCATATTAAGCATAAATAATGTTGGTATGTTTAGTAAAAAAAATTGAATTATAAGCGAAATACGTGAACTGCGTTGTACTGCGGTTCCATACCAGGACCCGGTATGCGCACAGTCAGCGGTTTGACAGGTCATACCGGGAGCCGGTATAGCCCACAGACTAGGTGATAAAAAACAGATTGACCATAGGTTAAGAACGTTTCACAGTGTATTTCATGATAGTAATCATGCGACTAGTAGGGGATTTACCTCACAGACCAGGTATTTACTGCCTTACTCGATTATTTTGTCTTTAGCTGTTGTTATAGCTCACAATGAGCTATTGAATCGTTTTCCATTAAGGGAGCAAGACTGCGTGTTTAAATTATTTATTTCAATAATAAAATACTAAAACTAAGAAAACTAGGTTTCTTTTCGAATGCTCGAAAGTATCGATTACATTTGGATTAATCAATCAAAACGCCTGGCAACACTGATGACTGCTTCTGTCATTATTTACTTTGATTATTTATTCACGACTTCACGTTGCACTTTTGTTGTTTTGAATGTTTATTTGTGTGGTTGTGATTAGTTACAATCAACAAAAATAAGGAAAAGTGATAGTGAGACAGAGACTGTATTAGTTAACATGGAAAACCCACGGTCTGTTAATTGTTCACTTCGACAACGTCATATTATACGTTGGCAGTCGTCGGCAAAGTTAATGATTCTGTCTACAATCTTGGATTGCACCCACACCAGTAAGTCGTGATGATTGTTACCTTATTCGTAGGACAGTTAACGTGGCATACCATCATTCAATAAAAATCAAGTATCGAATGGATTGCTTCTAAAAATGAAACATGCAAACTATTTTATCGCCAATATTAAAAAGATGTAATTATTTGACGTTACAGGTTTCACGTGAGGGCGTGATTTGCATTGAATGTTCAGTAGCTTTGCCAGAGGCTATAAGAACCTGCAACAATTCCTGAGTTTGGACATACTAGTGTATGTTTTGCATGTGGAGTATCTATAATGCATACACATACATCAAGAGTGCCTATATATTGTGACGAAAGGAATATTATAATTCAATGGATATCTCCTCATTTGGTAGGTACCTTTGTAAAATAATGTCTATCAAAGGATTTTTGCGTCCTGGCCAAATCAAATGCAGCCTGCACTTTGTGTGAACATCATTGCACTATTCCACTAATACCTACATTCTATACACCTACTAATTTATTGATGCTACATAAAGCTTCATTCCTTTAATGCAAATGTGTTGTGGAGTGGTGTTCTCACCAGATACTAGAGAACGCACCATGGAGGAAAAGTCATAGATGGACTGGAGGCTAGCGGCATAGTTGACTTATATTCTCACATAGTGCCGGCTGCATTCTATTTGACTGAACTGCAGAACATAGCTAGTCTGTCTGTGATAAATCTTTTCTTTCCCAGTTAATAGTTAGTACATTTAGTTATGTAACAAAACCCACATGACCCTAAGATACAGAAATGTCTTATTTTTAGGTTCCACATCTAGAAAGAGTGTGTCAAGCCTATTGGATGGCAGCTAGAAGAAATGTGCAACAACATTTGCAACAGGATGCAAATAGAGATACTTCTGGTGCTGAAATAGAGAATGTACAGGCTCCTGAGCTACCACCGCTTCCACAGGAATCATTGTTTCAACCACAAAGAAGGCAACAAGAACCAACTATTACCTACACTTAGTAGATACAAGCGTGCTACTGCTAAAACAAGACATTTTATATTTCCAGGTTGTGAAAATGTAATATGCTTAATAGTTCCTATGATTTTAAAATAAATTATACTCTTTCATGTCATTTATTTAAATAAATTATATGCTACACTCAGTTTTAATTTCAATTTCCTATATTATATATTTTAGGTAAGATTTTAGGTTAGTAGAAAGGTATATTTCGATTCATTCTATTAAATAGTGGTTTTCTAAAGAATAGAATTTCTGGCGAAGTCATAGACGTTACGTTACGTCGATTCCAGTTTTTTCCTAGAAATGAATAACGCAGCGATATTCCTTAGATACTTTACGCGTTAGTTTTAAAGAAGTGAGTTTAGAGAGTAAGTGCGAATTGATTTGGCGTGATTTAGAGATGTAAGGAATATACTCTTAATAGGTACAGGTATTATAATACAAGCCACTCGTATTCATATTAGGATAAGCGAATGTAAATATTACGAATACGCCGTATTCGTCAAATATTAGTCAGCAAAGATTTACGATTGGCAGGCGGTTACCGCGCTGGCGATCACTGGCCTAATCCGTGTAACGTCGCGTCACGCGAAATACAACCGAATAGGTAGCAACGTTTAATATTAATATTAAAAGCGAGTAGCGAATTTTGAATCGTTGACTAATACCCAGTAATAGGTATGGTATCCTAATACGAGTTAACTAATATATTCAATATTATGAATACCTAAATATCATCCTAATATAACATCTCTAGCGTGATTGCGCGACGTAGCGTTAGGTACCTACTTACAACTGCGCGCGCAGCGTTAGGTACAATTGCGCGCGCAGCATTATTTAGTCATTTCTTGTTATTCATCACAAAATTGCCGTTGATTCCGGAGAGTTATCAAAATAATAATAACTGTATTTGAAAGTGCTGGAATCAAGCTATAAATTAAGCTTCATTAGATTAAGACACAAAAGATTTTATAGCGATACTAAGTGTCATAGTCACTTGGGCATTCTCCTTTGGGACCGGAAGTTTTAATAAAAATATATGCCTAATGCTTACTGTATTTTTATCGTTTAAATTTGTGAATGTAAATGATAGAATTTGGAGCCCGAAATTGTCTCTGCGATGATTTTTCAGAAAATGTGTTGGGGGAGATTGATCACCATATAGCAATTAAGTTATTTTTTGTAAATCTATTAGCTTATGTGTCAATGCGAAAGATTGGTTTACATTTATATATAAATTCCTAAGTACTACCTAAGATGGTAAATTAGGCGTCCAAAATCTTAGAAAACTACGTAAAAATGTAAAATGGCTCTTAAGATCACGTCGATAACGATTAAATTATTTAAGATAAATCAATAAAAAGCGTAGGTATCTACAATTAATAACTTACTGTAGTTGGTGCTAACATATCAGCGCAATCCGCCATGTCGGGAGCCAGGAATCTTCCCACAGTACGGTCCACGTAGATGAAGTGGATAAGTCCGGGAAACTCTTCCACATACTTGTGCAGCGTTAGGGAACAACTCGCATCTGTCTCTCCCGTGCTCTTCCAGACAAGCCACATTAAGCGAAATAATCAATTAAACCATGAGACACGAACCTTAATCATTTTGTGACCTTAAATAATTAATTTAATTATGAGATGATGATTCAAAATAGGAGCACTCAGCTCCAACAAATTGAGTGTGAGTCACAAAATAATTAGGTAACTGAATGATGCAGTATAGTATATATAACAAATTAATAATATGAAAATGTGTGTAAGCGAAATCACACAACAGAATACGATTTAGAGAACATAAATACTACTTATTTATTGATGATATTGAACTCTTTTTTTGAGTCCCGCAGCTATAGACAGCGATTTTTGGGTTGGGCATGTTAAAGGCCCGGCAAATCAAGCTAAGCATCGATTTTTAAATTGAAGTACAATGTTTGTATTAAGCTTTCCTCATAAAACTAAAAAATATTATAAAAAGGATATGATCCCAAACAGAAGAATCTCTTGGCTTTTACGCAAAGGAACTCGACGTACGGCGATAGTATTCCTCTAAGGTCTCTTAAAGGTTGTTCCATCTTGAGGCTTGGGATATCTGGTTTGAGCTGCTCTACGACGGCTTCCAGTGCCGTATGCATGGCTGTGGCGGTTGTCTCAGGAGTTAAAGGCGTCGTTGTCGTGCAAGACTTCCGTAGTTCCAGCATACGACTTGTTAAGCGCGCGCACAGGTTGGAATATGCTTTATTCTTCCGCAGCGCATCTGTCGTCTAGAATTAAAATATAATATTATGATTACAAAAGATTTTCGGCAGTTAGTATTGACAGTAATCCTATATAATATTTATTTAGGGTAAATGCAATGTAATTATTTTGTTTTAACATTACCTTTTTTATAGAAGTTTCCAAAGCATCTAGGGTATTAGGTAGCAACTCTAAATTCCTCTGCAACAACAGTCTCCTTAAATTAGCGAGTATTTGGTTTGACATATATGTAGAAATGCCAACTTCCCTGTAACATAGTAAAATTGTGCTTGCAAGGATAATGGTAACTCCACGGCTTTGCCGGAATATTAATTGATCTAAAGTGTTAAGAAACGTAAATAAACACTGTATTAAAATTGCCGACGCGATTTATCCATAAAAAGATCGTAACAGAAAGAACGGGAGTAATTTACCTCAAATCCATATCAACGACAACAACGAAAGTTATGCGCGGAGCAACTTCAGCCAGATGTATGGAGTGTGGAGCGCATGGGGTGGCTGCGGAACCCGCACATAAATTCACTATGGCACTATTTTCTGTTGACAACCCTGAAGTACATAAAAAAGATTATTAATTTATATTTGTATGTAAAGTGGCTTGACAAATTATTGTGCACCATTATGATTAGTTCAGAATCTAGGTATTTGAACATGATATTTAATTTTTGCTAAATGCAGCCATAAAATAATTTCTAGATACCAGGTTATTTGATGAGGCAGCACCATATTAATAACATCTAACTTGAGAAATATAATTCAATACTCACAAGGTAATCTAGTATTTTCTTGATCTTCATTAGAATCTTCATTTCCAAGTTCTTCCCAATATTCCTGAGCGGCAATACATTGTATACTTAATAATATCAAATCTGGAGGGGACAAGTCTTCACTTCCGCGACTAAAAGAGAGAGTCAAGTAGTATAAAGTTTCTTTATAAAAACAATGCAATACTTTGATGAAATGTGGCAAGTACTGTGTCTATAGGTAGCTTATTAAACACTAACAAGTTGCTTATTCTCAGCAATACCTTTTATATTTAATAAAATAAAGCTATGCTCTGGATTAATTACCTGGAATATAAGGCCAACAACTTGTCTCCAACAAACAACATTAGATGACTATGCTGGTAGGGTACTTTGATGTCTTTTGAAGTTGTCTTGAGGGCATTGAGTGCTGCCATAGTGGCACCACTTTCACCTATGACACCATTGGCACCTGGTATTGTATCACCTTTGGTGCGACTGTCCAATAACACTGACAGCCAGTCTTGATAAATAGATGAATGAAGACTGAAATATACAAGACATTGAACAATTAATGATAGTGCCTTTTAAACACAGGCAACATTAATAATAAGAATGTCAATAGATTTCATATTTATTTATATAATAACAGAAATAGGTTTTTAACTTACAAATTAATGTTCTGACCACAGATGTGCTGGACAAATGTTTTGAAGTCTAACAGTTCTCTGTGGGCATCATCCACATACTCTTCACTGATGATCATAAACACATGATCAAGCCACTGTGAAGAGAAAGAAGAGATTGATTGCATGATGATTGCAATAAGAAATTTTATATAAAATTTAATAATCTGCACTTATGCTTTTCAAAATCAACAATTAAAGGAGAATGCCAGATCCTGCTCAGAGTTTACAGAAAATGTAAATCAATGAAAATAATTGTAAGAAATTAAGATGTTTTTTAAATAATTTGTTTTTCTTTTGAAGTTGCAGATTACAAATCAATGTTAAAAGGAATTTATTCCCTGGAAATCCCTTTTTGCCATTTCCCATACTCAAATGACTATCTGCATTACTTGTTACGCATGAACACCACTAAAAAAGTTTTATTTAAATACCTCTTTATGAAAAAATATATTACATAAAATATTATTAAGAGCCATTTCACAAAATTTTGACGTTCGAATTCAAATTTGTCATGTGTCGTAGCACACCCACACAAAAACAATGCAAACAGTGTAGCGCGAGTTTTGAGACGGACATAAAAATCTTGATCGTTACGACAATGTTTCTTATTCGAGATTTATGAAAATATTTTTGTTTCATTACTAATTTATTTTGACAAATTATAATTTCTACAATAATAATATAATCACCAAATATAAATATATCATGTTTTGTAAAATTTATTTTAATAATAAATGTATTAGATTGTATTTTTGGAGGATTATTACTCAATTACGCAAAAACGGTTAAAAGGATATAGAAAAAAAATTGCACATAGATAGTTTATAACCCGGATTAACATAATAAAGGCTACAAGCTACTTTTCATGCGTAGAAAAAATTCAAGTGGACCAAGTCGCAGACAAAAATAGTACAGTCAAGATTAAAGTAGCTGAATATTAATCTAATAAAATATCTTAAACTAATAAAATAATATACTTTACTTGATAAGAAACAAAACCGAATGAAAATAATATATAGAAAATGAAAACGTTGTGTTCGTAGTATAAACACATGCGTTTGCAATACGAATTTTCGTAATTTAAAATGTGAAAAAAGTGACACAGACCCCACCTCTTTGGGCGCTCGGGCCCGACTCACAGAGTACGTTATAATATACTGATCTTTCAACGTTTGTGCTTATTTATTGTGATTTGGAGTGATATTGAAAAAGATATAATTTTTAATTAAATAAAAGAATTTTAAAAATCTCTTTATTATTAGATTTCTTAAAGAGCATAGTTTATTATGACATGATTTTAAAATTAAAATAAACCTTTTTTCAAAACAAAAAGTCGCGTTAAAATTACAGTATAAACCGTGAAAATAGGTTTCAGTTTTTTTTATCAATTAAAAGTGTTATTAATCGAAAATGTTGCACCGTAAGTTTCAATAAAAATATATGCCTAATGCTAACTGTATTTTTATCATTTAAATTTGTGAATGTAAATGATAGAATTTGGAGCCCGAAATTGACTCTGCGATGATTTTTCAGAAAACGTGTTGCGGGAGATTGATTACCATATAGCAATTAAGTTATTTTTTGTAAATCTATTAGCTTATGTGTCAATGCGAAAGATTGGTCTACATTTTACATTTATATATAAATTCCTAAATACTACCTAAGATGGTAAATTAGGCGTCCGAAATCTTAGAAAACTGCGTAAAAATATAAAATGGCTCTTAATTAAAGATTACAATAATGCGTACCACATAATACTTTTTAGGTATATATCGTTAAAGATTATGCAAATAGTTATAAAAAAAATGTTGTATTACAATCATAGTTTATTCGTATTTTATTTTGCATTCATGGATTTTGTGTAACAAAACGTTATTGAAGCGCATGCGCGCATGAGTCTTATTTCAAACTGAAAAGTATGTTCTGAAGACATTTAAAAAAGTATAGACATGTAACTAACACATATCATTTTGAAGACTCGAAAAGGGTACAATTGTAGTCTTGGGTAGTACAATTGTTGTTGGGTTTGATATAAGACTAGTACAGTTGGAATTCAGAGTTCAAAAGACTTTTCTCATTCATTTTGCTAGCATATGACATATCTATACTTTTTAACATATCATTGTTTTGCTCTGTATTTGTTTCTTGTTCTTAGATTTAAACAAGAACCGCAACTTTCACAGGAATTAAGTCAAGTGTTTAGTTATCAGTTATAAATGTGCAATAAGATGCTGCATATTGCATGCTTGTACATGACTTTTACTGAGTGGGGCAAAGTTCTATAGAGCTTCTGGCATTGTCCTTTCTACAACAGTATCAACAGGTTGAAAAATCACTAACCTGAGTGTTTGTTTATACATATTATATAATCTGTATGTACATTAAAAATAACTAGGATTAAAAAAAAACCTAAAAAATACTATTATTATCATGATATAAACACTGGCTGAAAATACATATAACATGTTTCATTAACAATTAATTATTATCAGAGCTTTTATCATCACATTATAAATAAAATAACAATGATTACCTCATCAAACACTATTGTTGTCTTGTCCTTACACTGAATTGAAGAGTATGTATTACCAAACTGTGCAGCCATCACCCGTTGGGAAGTTATAATAGGAGCCAACAGTTGAGATACACTGTTGTTGTCTGTTACATCAGTTTGATTCTCCTAAAAATGTTATTATGTTTCATCATACCAGGCATTCAAGTACTAAGTAGTAAATATGTAAAGCAATATGGTGTCTGCATCTAAAGAATCATAACTGTGATAGGACCTTTAGGTAACCTGACACAGTTGGGAGTGATGAGTCTGATAGATCATCTTAAATATTAGGGAATGAAGAGGTAAATTAGAGATTGAAATAAATAAATCGAATACCTGCCGAAAACAGTAATACAAATTACAAATTTAATTGCTTAAGTCCTTACCTGAACACTACATGTCTTCATTCGGTCTATAAAAGCCGCATCCCATTTTCCAAATACCAAATCATTGACACTATCGAAAATCAAAGCAGCCTTCATTTTAATTATTGTGTGATTGTGATCGAGTAAAGAATTGAGTAAAGTGTAAATACTTGTGGGTTACTGGCTACAATGTTTGCATGTACGTTGTAACAGAAAATATAGCACTATGTACGATGCTCAAACACTTGAGAAAATGAAGCTCAACTATTGATTTAACAACATTAAGAATAGAATATTATTCTCATTTCAATACATATGCATTAAACTATTGTTTAATCTATTCTGAGTCCAAGTTGTTTACTTTTGACATTGACAATTGACATAAGTATAAGAATAAAGAACCACAGACTAAGTATTAAGTTGTAAGGAACCACAGACTAAGTATTAAGTTGTAAGTAACCACAGAGTAAGTCAGTTTACTTAAGATAGAAACAAACTGGTCTCACGAACGCAACGTTACGCAACGCATTATGATATCTGGACGCTTGATTTTGCATGAAAATGCATTCAATAGAGACACACTTGTCCGATGCAACGTTGCATATAGCAAAGATTGCAAAGATTTTCATACAAAATTAGGCAATTATTATTATTATTTAAATTGGCAGAAAATTTCTTAGTAAAATTCTTTGTAAATATTATAAAGACTTCTTATGAGACAGGCTACGCCTAGTTCGTACTCTTTACCATCTTCCTAAGTTTAGATTTCAATAAGAAGTAAGCTTTGCTTAGACGAAGGACTAGAGAAGTGAGTATCATCAGTATCATCATAGAGAAAATAAGTATTCATCATGTATCATCATGGACCAAAAAGAATGTATCATAGAGAAAATTAGGTATCTAACTCAAATCATAGACTAACGAGAATAATTTTCTTTATGCTCAAATTATACTATTTGCATGCCCGTAATGAGGGTGAAACATGTCCTGTGCTATAACCTATAACATAAAATAACATCTTGTGTACCCACCATGTTTCAGGCAAATAAATGATTTATTATTATTATTATATTATTTTTCTCTATGATGAAAATTTTATGCCACACGTTTTACCATACGCTATGATACGGCAAAAAAATATCTGTTAAGCTTGATTCAATATTAACAATAAAATCTAATCGTAGAGAATCTAGTCTAACTAGATAAAAGTTACGTAAAGAGTACCTTTTATCTTTACCTGTCAGTTCATTTATTTTGTAATCTGTGGTCTAGCAAGATGCCCATTTCATCAGACGCCCACCGCCCACCTAAGTGTCAAGTGTGGCATAAGACCATATCACAGGACCATAATATGTACAACTACAAGACGCGGATCTGGCACGTAACTTGCAACTTGTCTCAACAAGCCTAATTTATTGGACATTGACATTGTAATTGCTACTATGTGTTAAGTGCTTTTACTACTTCGTGATGAATTTAAGAATATCATAAATAGTAACCATTAGCAACCAGTTTAGTATGAAGGATGACGCAGATTTTAATGTAAAATTTATTGAATATGTTCATGAAAGACCTTGTCTTTATGACTTTAACAGATTGGATTATTGTAATAAGAACGTGCAAGATGCCGCTTGGCAAGAAATTGCGAAAAATGTAAATGAGTCGGGTGAGTAACTACAGTAATTTCTTGATATTAGTAACAATACGCTACTTTTAGAGTAAAGTAGTGGCTTAGTGGTTAAGGGGCCGGATTTGTATGCACACGGTCGCAGATATAAATCCAGATAAGTTAGCTACCTGGATTAAATTAACCGAAATCACCAATCTACAGTGTGCAAGCATGATTACCAGATCAACACTTGTACATTCTCTGCATGTCAAAAGGCCCTGCAGTAGGACAGCTATTATAATGATAATAATTATATTTTGGGGGAATAAAATATATTATTATAAATAAAAAACATTTTTATATGCCTTAGTTACAATTTATCATACACAATTTAATTGTTGCCTTGGTATTATAGTACATTCAGTAATGTATTTTGTTAGATGGTCTCTAACCAGGTCAGCTGTATTTAGCTGGGTAGATTCAGGAGCAGTTCTTCTTATGATTATGTTGCCCAAAGTTGGGGAAGATTTTATACCATCATGTACGTGGATGAAGTTATGAAGTACACAAACAGCTTGAATTATTACGTCAATCTTATTAAAATTACAGTGTATGGGTCTCTGCAGTAACTCGAATTTATTGTTCAACATTTCAAATGCACATCCCACTGATTTGCAACTACGAGAAAGACGATCATTGAATATTTTTCTTTCGTTTGTAAGTTGATTACAAGCATAGGGTTTCATAAAGTTATTTGTTAAAGCATAAGCTTCGCCTCCTATAAAATAAAAGGGAAAGTTTATTTCTTCACCAGGTAAAGGTGATGGTTCAGGTATATTTAGATGACTTTGTGAAAGTGCATTTCCAAAACTGCTTTCTTTTAGTCTCCCACCATCATAAGTTTGCTCTAATTCTCCAATATCAATACATGTATATAACCCATCAGCGTCCACGATCCCTTGTAAAAGTTTAGAACTATATCTTTCAAAGTGGTAGTCAAGCCTTGATGTTGGAGGACATTGTATACCAATGCGTTTTTCACCAACTGCTCCAATGCAATTAGGAAGCTTCCACAGGTTATAAAAGCCACTTGCTATTTCTAACCATTTATCAGTAGTCGGAGTTGGCATGTAATCTGGTTGTAATAGTTTCCAAATCACTTGCGATGTTTCATGAACAATTCTGCGAATACTTGTTGGACTTATAATAAAATAATCTGAGAGAGCTTTGAATGAACTGCCTGATGCAAAATACCTGTAAACATAATATTATTAACTTTCAGTTGCTGACTGTAAAGAAAAATGGAGAAACTTACGAGGTTCTTATGCCAGGCATGTAAAAAAAACCAACTTACTATCTGGTTCTTCGGTAAAATATGTGAAGTATTATTTAGCGGATCACCTTCAGTTCTTAGAGAGCTTTACTAAATGTAAACCGCCGAAAAGTATGTCTACGAAAGAAGATCATAAAACAAACGACGCAGATGAGAGTACACCATATAGAATGAAGGATCTAGAAGAATCCTGCCACTCTGAATCAGATTTTTTTTCAGAACCTGACAATTTTTCAAAGCAGATACCAATTAAATCAAAATCAAAAAAAGTCTCATTAAGTGATGTGAACGCTACAGCCTTAGAATATTTTCAGTCAAGGAAAAAGATGGCACACCGTAATGAAAATAAAGATCCAGATTTTGCATTTTTGTACAGCTTATTACCAGATATTAAAGATATGAATCAGGACCAAAAAAGACGATTTAAAATAGGAGTCCTTACATTAGTGACTCACATACTGCAAGAAAATATACCAGCTTTAACCACTATACAAAACACAGACTCTTTCTCACCAAGACTTTCAACAGATATCGCAATGTGTGATCCCAATGCGGATTCTGATATTCCACAAGCATTATCCACAAGTTGTAAGTCACCTGAGGATTTAATAAATTCAACACCAGTTCATCAAATGCATCTATTTGATGACAGATCTGTGGCTTCCAATCCTGAAGATGGCAATCACATATATATCCTAAATAATGATGGTACCTTATCTATTAAGTAATTAACTATTTATGTAAGACTAACAGTTTGTCTCATCGGTCTATGAGAGTGAGAAGATAAATAGTGCACCTGTGTTTATGCGCACACTTGTGCACTATATCTCGTGCGTAGTTGGCTAGTTCCAACTGAGATAGGTCACCGTAACTGAAATTCGGTCGGGTGAACATTATTATTACTATCACTGCATTAATAATCATAATATCACACCTGTATTTCCCAAAGGGGTAGGCTGAGGTGTATAGTTTCTTGTATTAATAATACCTACATTATAAATAACTTGATTTGTAATAGATGAAGTTTTATTTTCCTCCATAATTATTAATATAGATGCGAAAGTAACATAACTGTTCGGTTTTTGCCTCATCTGACTAAAACACTAATCCTTATAAAAAAATATAAATGAAATACATCTGGAGAAATCTTGAAGTTAAAAATAACATATCTATCGTTTTTCATTAATCTTGTTCTTTACCTTCAGAGGTTTATGCAATAAATGTAAAGGACAAGCTATATTTTATTACGAAAGACGGTAAGAAGGTTTAACTGACAGGTACATCTGCTGGAGTTAGTTAGTAATTACTACTCTCTTACCTTAAAGTTATAAGTAATCGTTCTTCTGGGCTTATTGGCTCTCTAAACCTGGTCCACCGTTTAGTTACACCAGGTCTAATTTTTTCCAGTAGAATGTAGTATGTTTCTATTTTCATTCTATATAATTTCTGAAACTTATCAGGGTGCAATTTTAATTCTTCCATACCACCATTTTTCAATTTATTTTTCCACATTGGATGCACCCAAAATTGTCTTTGATTTTGAAGGTTAATAATTTGCAACAAAGCAAGAGTATCTTCATCCTCATCAGAAGACATTTTGACTTTCAATAGGGTTTGCTTGAGACTTTAACCAATGTTTTACACAAAATGCGGGCTGTGACACATTAAGAATTGTCATTAGGCATTAGGTTAAGATGCTAAAAGAATAAGCTATATAAGCCATGCCGAAGTAACGTAATATATATTAGGAAACTTGTCCACTAATAAACAACAACTTTATATCATAAGACAAACAATAATAGCTATTTACAGTTAACTGAAGTAACCAATTTTAATTAGATTCTGAAGACTAATGAGATTAAGCAAAAAGGCATTTACAATACATACAATTACAAAGCATTTTGGTAGGTACTATAAAAAAATGCCAGTTTCTTGATGGTGTAGGCAAAGATCAATTTACATCAGATACTCTTATCACGTAGAGGTCTAGCGCACTTTTAACTTTATGAGCGCTACGGACATAGATAGAAAACAAAGTTTTCGTGCCCTCCACGCTACGATTTTATTCAAAGATAATATCTAATCGTAACATTTATTACGATTAATTATTGTTTGCTATTACATTATACAAATCTTACGATTAGATATTGTCTTATAATAAAGTTATGGCGTGGAGAGCACGGAAACGTTTGTCTTCTATACAAGACGTGGCGCTCTAAAGGTTAATCGAACAACTATTTAGTTGTAGGTTAAAGTCTATGGGAATGTTTATAGATGCGCATACTTCAACTCTTTTGACATAAAACTTTATTATTACCAACATAGGCTTTTTGACATAGAACTAAATAGTTGTTCGATTAAAAGTTGTATGTTTGCGCTAGACCTTACCTTTAAATTCAGAGGCCAAATAGTATAAAACCACTACGTTGGCTTCGTAAAATGCACAGATTCTTTGCCTAACTATGCATAATGTCACTTGGGCAGTTGGGCTGGACATATAAGGGCCAGCTACAGTCCACACACAGACACACAACTTAAGCACAGAACCAGTGATGTGGAACCTGAGTGTGGAACACTATGATTAACATGACAACCACAGACTACTTAGTACAGTTAGTAAGTACTTAATAGCAATAGTTCAGTGACACGTCTCCACTCTATTATCAATAAGGTACAAAAGAAAAGTAGGTACATATTTTGTACCATTACCACAGAACATTTATAAACCCTGACGGGACCATTTACAAAGTGTGCATGGTGCTAGCCATGATCTCCTGACTTGGAGAAAAAAAAGTATTTAAACGTCATTCTTCTTATGTCATGTTTTCTAACCTCTAACGACAGTCGTATTATTAATTTTACTTTATTAAATTCCATATTGCACAATTTAAATGGGTGGTAGAGACCAAGCTATAGTAAGTTTTGGGATTGTAAATACTATCCTATATATCACAAACACTTTTAAGTTATAATTTGAATTGTTTCAGAAAAAACTTAAATCATTATGTTATTTAACAATTGGCGGTTCTGTAGCTTATCAGTTCATATACTACAAAAAAGATTTCAACGGTTACTATGCTAATGTATTACAACCACTTAGTCAATATCTCAGCCCTGAGGTGGCACACAAGTTTGGAGTGGCAGCTATCAAGTATGGTTTATTCCCTCCTGAAAAAACTGACGATCCCTTAATATTGGTGAGTTATCACTTGATTTATTCAATATCAATATACTATTACAAACAAATATATAAATATATATTTTTTGTACCTACTTACATAAATTATTATTCGTTTTAATGTAGGCATTTTATGAAAATGTAGCATATTATATCCTGTAGATTGATAAAAAAAATAAAACATTTATTATTACAGAAAACGAAATTCCTCAATTATGATTTAAAAAACCCAATTGGAATCGCGGCAGGTTTTGATAAACATGGTGATGCCATTATAGGCTTGAGAAAATTAGGTTTTTCTATTGTGGAAATTGGTTCTATTACTCCTGAAGCCCAGCCTGGAAACCCCAGACCAAGAGTATTCAGATTACCTGAAGATAAAGCTGTTATTAACAGATATGGTTTCAATAGTGAAGGCCATGAGAAAGTGTACCAGAAAATAGATACTCTAGAAAAGACTCTACTGGACAAAGGATTATTGGGTATTAATTTAGGAAAAAATAAATTATCTGCAAATCCCATAGAGGATTATGTTTTAGGAATAAAAAAATTCTCTAATGTAGCAGATTATTTTGTTATAAACATAAGCAGGTATAACCATGTTAGTTTATTAATGATGTATTACTTGTTTAATTATCTCATATTAATTTCTGTCATATATTTATTTCAGCCCTAACACTCCAGGTCTGCGGTCATTACAGAAAAAAGATGAATTGTGTCACCTCCTAACAGAAATCAACAAGGCAAGAGATGCATGTCAGACTAAAAATAAACCTCCATTACTCCTCAAACTAGCACCAGACCTTAGTTCTGATGAAATGGAAGAAGTTGTATCTGTCATCTTAAAAAAAGAGTGCCAGGTTGATGGTTTAATAATCTCAAATACAACAATAGACAGACCAGAGCTCCTTAATACAGAGTTTACTAAGGAAGAAGGTGGTCTAAGTGGAAAACCTCTCACTAACAAATCCACGGAAATGATAAGAGAGATGTATAAAATGACTAAAGGTTGGTACATACAATTTATTCATAGTAAGTACTCAAAATTGTTACTCACAACATGAATAATATATACATATTTATTAGTTTGAATGGTCGCAGGCCAATAACACTAACTAAACAAAATAGCATCTACTATAAAAATAAAACATTTTATAAAATAACAGAAAAACAATAGTAAGATTCTGGTAATATTATTTACCCTTCCAGATAATGACAGCCTAAGATAAGTTACTTACATAGTTTTATACTTACGAGTAATTAGACTAATAGCCTAATACTTCTATGGTTTTACATATTTTTTTCTCTAGCGATTGAAATTAAATAAATCCAAAAAAATAACAACTGTATGTATAGCCAAACAGTAGTGGTACAAGATAACTAATCTGTCTAGTTAAATGTGTATATTTCACATGAATTAACCAGAGTTGTATGTTCTAAGGGGGAGGCCTTTGTCCAGCAGTGGACGTCTTCCGGCTGATGATGATGGTGATGAACCAGAGTGTTTGATTGTTTTAGGTAAAGTCCCAATTGTTGGAGTAGGAGGAGTGTTCACAGGACAGGATGCCTATGAAAAAATTTTAGCGGGTGCAAGTGCTGTTCAAATATACACAGCCTTAATTTACCATGGACCACCAGTTGTATCAAAAATAAAAACTGAATTAGCTGAACTTCTTCAACGAGATGGATATAGTAATGTAAATGAAGCCATTGGTAAAGGAATTTAGTGTATATAATTATATATATTACATGTTTTGTTTGTTGTTACATAAATAAAGATCTGGCAAGCTTTTTGGAATGTTTACTGTAAAAACTTAGATAATCTTGTATTTATAATAGAATGAGATTTATCTGAACTGATTGCAAGGAAAGGAGTAACTGAGGCAGTATAATTATGAATATATTAAAGTACGTATGTACATAGTATTTTACATAACTGGGAAAATAAAGGTGTACTATACACCTATGTCTACATAGGTAGGCAATTTTATATTATGTTGCTTTAATTGAATTAATAATATAGGCATGTGCTTGGTTAACAATTGTTTAAAAACAAAACAAATAATTTCGTAGTAAAAATATTTATAATGCAGTTAGCAATTAGTTAGCAGTTTTTAGAGCCTTTGAATAGCTCCGAGATACGCGTCGTAAAATTCGAGTATAATAATATTAATTACGTAACCTCATTTGTTAATGGCTTGTCACATGGTGAAGGGTACGTTGCGTTACCGTGTTGCGCTAATCTAGTCAAACCCAGTATGACATCAAAAGAGCGCGACGCTGTAACGCTATAACGCGGCGCTAAGTACGCGTTCTGTTTGGCAAAGCTTTAACAATAGTACTACTTTTACAATCACTGAAATGGCTAGCATGTTGTTCATCAACCATATGAGAAGAAGCAGAATAGCCTTTTACATTCTAATTTTTATAATAGAAAGGTTTAAAATTTGATAAACATGATAATGCCACATAGCATTTGCTCTTCTTCCTCATCATCCACAGCCTTTAATATCCCACAGCTGGGTATAGCCCTCACTTAAGCATTGCCTTCTGCTGCGGTCCTGTGCCATCTTAGCCCAGTGCGCCCTGCATTCTTTGGGATATAGTCGACCTATCTCGCTGCTGAACGACCTATGCTTCGCTTGCCCATTCTTGGTCACCATTCTCTCAACACCTTACTCCTCCTGTCGTCATCTCACCTAGCTAAGTATCCTGACCAACTCCATTTCAGTTCCGTAATGCACTTTCCAACATCTTGAACCTTTATTCTATGTCAGATAACAACATTAGCTCTTTGATCTTGATAGAGAGCATAGTATGCTCCATCACTCTTGGCACGGCACTACTCTTTTTTGCAAAAAGCACAAGATCATTTATTATTTAATAGATTATTCTTTGTTTTAGCTTAGCTAGATTGATTATACATTTAAACATATTATTTTTCCACTTGTAGGGTTAGGTCCATGTTTATCTAAGTACCTATCCACTTAAGTTGTAACCTAATAATGCTTGTCCTTTATATTGTCACCACCTGAAAAAAGATTGATGTAATGAACAAAAAAACATGTTGGAATGAATAATAAATCTAATTTAATACTGCCAATGAATACTATTTATTTCCTACCTTGGATTTTGCATTTAGGTAAATTCATTTGAAGAGTTTGCTTGCATTCTTCAAGATTTGTAACACTTATTAAATTAAATAGAACTAAAGTTTCTAGCTTATCAAGAACTTTCAGTTCTTTTAAACCAGCATCTGTGACATTGACACACTTTGATACTTGAACATGAGTCAAACTGCTTTTTCCATATGAGAGACCTTTTAGTGCTCTGTCATCTATGTAGTTATTATTGTGAAGAATAACTTTGTTCAACATAGCACATCCAACTAAAATGAAAATGCATCAATAAGTATACTTACATATTATACAGGCACAATTTTATTTAGCAATCAATACATGAAAAACTAATAAGGCTCGGTTTCGTACGCTTTTTATTAGGCTCTACCTACTTAGGTGAGGAAAGCCATAATGCGATATTGAGGAATCCGATCCATCAATTTCTATTAATTTTGGCACAGCTTGCTTTTCTGGCGGCAATAAGTTATAATCAGATAATTTGACTCCACCGGCCCAAACGACCTTGCCACCATTTCGCAGTACCCATTCAGCACAGGCACGGTCTGGACCAAACTGTTTAATACGATCAGTGTCCGGCTTATTGAACATCATATTTACATATTCCCAAAAAGATCGGACTTGGTTATTTCTTGGATTAAAAGTCTTGGGAGCGACTGATGAAATTTTCTGTAAACAAAAATTAAACGTTACGACATTTTAAAATAAAGTTAAATTATAAGTAACAAATATTTAACATACATAACGCAGTGTGTGCAACATCGTTGTATTAAATTTTAAGTTAAATTACAACCACCGCTACATTAATTTTACTAATGCGTATAAAACCTGATCACTGTTTATTTTTACACAACTGTGACTTGACCATGGGACTTGCCTTGTTATTAGTGTTGCAATATATCGATAATATCAAAGAAACTTTTTTGATATTTAATACAATACCCATGTGATTCTCGATATGACCGAGAAGATTATTAAGTTAAATAATTACCTGTATCAGTATTCACCCTTCAGAGATATAATATAAGTGATGATCGACGTATTTAATAGTAGACTTTACAAACTCATATCACAGAATGTAGAACTATGTATTGTAGAGATATAGATTTCGCTTGAATGATAGCGAATACTCAATCTAACCATTATAAGAGATACCTTTGTAAGATAGGGAAAATGACTACCAACTCAATTGCCCACCAACCAACTCATTACAAATACCAACTACATTCTGCTGATCTACGAACGAGGCTCTGGCAACGAACAAATGGCGGTATAACCATTTCGAATCCCATAGACCGGTGAGGGGCAGGGGCAGCAGCGTAACCAGTGTGTGTAACCGCATACTGCGATCGCCAACCCACCTGCTCAGCGTGGCGATTATGGGTGTTACCTTCTAAGGTCAATACACCCACGCAACAGCTCCCAGTTATCGGTCGCCTCGCTGTTCCTGGCCAAGGCGGCGGCCACGTATCCGGCGGGACAGGGGGGGGCTAAGAATCCCCGGGCTACTCTAGGCCGCCAACACCGATTGACTCTGGTGACGTATAACGGACGTACGCTACGTCTCGACGAACATCTGGTACAAATGAAGAGGAACTGAAAAACAGAAGATGGCACATTCCGGGGTTGTGTAAAATCTGAAGAGAGGGGCAAAATACCGTTATCTTGGAGTCGGGCGATCTTTTGTATTTAATTTTCTGATAACGTTATAGAAGTCTCCAGTCGACAAGGGTGCCGTGACGTGGCGACTTTGTAATCAAGCTAACGGGAACGTACAGCCTCAAAGTAATCCAAGTACGTAAAGTATACGCGCCCACTTCAACATACTCGGATTATGAAGTGGTTGCCCTGGAAACCACAATTGACATTGAACAGGAACTCGAACAAGTGGTGGGTATACTCCGAGGAGATAAGAGGAGATGATGTTCTGTGAGATGCAAGGTACCGGTAAGAGGTCAAAACTTTCTGCGGAATCACTGCAGCTAATGTGACAGTGATGTGAAGATCCCACTGACACATCGTCAGACCAGCGGGCTTTGAACAAAAAGATTTAAAAGCTGGTAAGGCGTGACCTCCGAAGCTCCAACACTCGCGCTATTAGGGAAGCAATCGTGAAAAATCAGGGATCCAAAGTCTTTATTTAGCCGCTAGGCCGAAGCCATCTGACGAAGCTCAGCAAATCTAGTGAAGAAATCGTTGATACCAAACCGGAGAATCTCGCGGAAATTCAGGACTTTTACGGTCAATTATATGCCACTCATGCATCGCGTCCTCAACCCGACAGCGAAGACCCGGGAGCCGCTTTACCTCGCCACTATACCGAATAGCTGCCAGAAGTCAGCCTATACGAGATCGAGATATCTCTTTAACAGCTTAAGAATTATTTATTTGTTATTTATTTATAAATTACATGCACAACATAACAGTTCACACTAAATCGTTGCACAGTAGAGGTACAAGTATAATATAAAGAAACAAAATATATAAAAGAGAGTAACAAAGTTTTACAAAAAATAAAAAGCACATAACAACTAGAAAATAAATAATAGAATAATATAATAGAATGGAATAAGCCCCGGAGAGGATGGGATTACATGGAGCTCTTGAAAGCCAGTGGAACTACTACGTTGAGAGAACTCCAGCGTACATTTAATTTGGGATTCATCTTAATGGGAGAGCTCCTAAGGCATGAATCAAGTCCATGGGCTTGTTGTTTTTTGCTTTTTGAAGAGTATAATCAGCCCCTGTGTCTCGCCATCTCATTTGTTGAGTATGAAAAGACCTACTACTCTAACGAGTCTAGTCTGTTATGGAGTCTTTGCAACAGTGTCACGTCGATTGGCATCCAGGTGCTCATAATCACACTAATATTCTAAAGCCGAAAGTTTGTGAGGGTGTTTGTGCGTTTGTATGTTTGTTACCTCTTCACGGTCAAACGGCTGGACCAATTTTGCTAAAATTTGTATGGAGTTAGCTGACACCTTGGATTAACACATAGGCTTTTATCCCGAAAAAATGACACTGCGGGGCGCAGCTAGTTGTTTATTAATGCATTGGAAGATATCTTTATGACTCTTGACTAGAAATAATGTGGTAAAAATAAAAACGGCAAGTACATCGTCATTATGGCCGAAACCGTTCAAGACTTTCAACAAATGCTGCTTAATCTGCATCTAGCAAAAAAGCGGCAAGGCCGTACCATCCTTTTCAAATTTCATTCAATTTGAACCAGTAGTTTAAGAATTATAACTAGTCAAAGTTCTTAATTTTGTCACTCAGTGACTGACTGACCGATCATCAAAAGTCTAAGGCACTTCTAGCAGACATAGAAGCTTGAAATTTGGAATACAATTAGTGTTTACTGTATAAACCAAGGAAAAACTAGAATATTTTGTAATTTCAGTCTAGTTTTCTAGATAAACGCAAACTGCCTAAATAACTTTGTAATCCCATATAAATTTATAGGATTACAAAGTAACATTTGCAGTTCATGAATCAGTTTACCTGTTTATGTATAATATAATTGAATATAGCTCGTAGGAACGTGGCTACCGCGCAGATCAGTCGATTTGCGAGGTTAAGCCGTGCTCGCCGCGGTCAGTCTTGTGATGGGTGACCGTTTTCACATGTCGAGACCCCTCCGTGCTTCGGAAGGCACGTTAAGCCGTTGGTCCGCGCCTGATCTCTCTCCAGTCATGTCGGTCTACCGTCACATCGGACTTTGAGATAGAGGGAATAGGGAGTGCACCTGTGTTTGCGCGCATACTTGTGCACTATAATATCTCCTGGGTAGTTGGCTAGTCTCAGATGAGATCGGCTGCCGTGACCGAAATTCGGTCAGGAGAACATTATTATTATTAATGAAATAATAGGTGTAGATACAGGATTACAAAGTTACTTTTGCAGTTAATGAATCATTGTACCTGTATATCTATATCTATATCTATACTTATAATAAAACTGTAGAGAGGTCAATTCTGTACATTGAATATATATTCAAAATTATTATTGGAGGATAACTGGTGATCGATACTGATGCCAAAAATGCGATTAGTAAATTTTTTGTCGGTCTGTCTGTCTGTCTGTCTGTCTGTCTGTATGTGCACGCATGGGTCAAAAACTACTGAAGGGATTTTAACCAAACTTGGTACGATTGTAGTCCATACTCCTGGGCAGGTTATAGGCTATATAACATAACGCTAAAGCACATAGGAGCTGAGCAGTGACGATAAATTTGAAGCAAGTCGGATAAAAATGCGCTTTCGAGCTCTTATCCTCGCATACGTCGATCATACACCAAAAGTATGTATTACAAAAATGATGGTCTCTAAAAGATCTACAAAAAAGTCCTCAATAGTATATATCTATCTTTTATAAATTAGCCACAATAACGTGTTTAATCGTTAGGCACTTCTTCAAGTGTATTAATCAAATAAAATATATAAATATATTGTATTTCACATAGATATATCGTTATCAAACCCCAATATTCAAAAAGTACACTTTAATAACTATTTTATAAAAAAAAAAGAAATCGGTATATAAGATATAGATGAAATACAACTTCCAAATCTCGCCGCGCCAGTATGGGTACGGCTATACGGTTGATTTTAGTTTAACGCGCGACACGGCCATCCGCTGCATTTATAAAAAGGCGGGGGCATTCACGCGCCACCTTATTGTCCGGTTAAGCAGTAACAGCTCCCTCAGAGCTAACTGCGAGAGACATTTTCGAAAAAAAGAAAACGCGCCACCTTCGCTCACATTGTCACTGTTAATGCGAACAGACGTGGTTCTTATTGACTCTTTGGAATCTTCTTCTTATCGTATGGTCGATGAATAACCTGGCGTCAGAGTTTAAACCGCCTGTAGGACTTTACTTTGTCTGATACATTGGGATCTACAACAAACCTAGCGAAATTGTGGGAGTAGGTACAATATGTGCACCTCTGCCTACGCCCTCGCGGAATACAAGCGTGTCGTTGTCTTATGTTTTATAACAATATTTTTTATAAGAGTCAACTGCAATGATTCCCTATTTTAACTTAATTACGAATAAACCGACAAACAGACAAAATATCCAAAATAATAGAAATGGGTTGTATTGTATAGGTTTCTAAAACGTCGCTCCACACTAGGAATTTCTCTTGTATCGTGGGTGCGTTTCACAAACTTGAAATTTCACTTACACAAACACCCAGACTCGGGACAAACATCTACGGATCACACTTTTTTTGCGGGAATCGAACCCACAACCAATCGCTTCCACTGCGCCAATCAGGTCGTCACGGTTGTCTTTTATCCTTGGCATTTTTTTTTCTACAGTAGTTTCAATGTACAGGAACTCAGAAACGCACAAAACGGATTTATTTATGTTCTCTTCTTCAGTATATTATTTTCAATAGACTTTCTGTAACTTCCGTAATTACCGTTCAATTTTTGCGGTTTTTTTAATACCAGAAAGTATTCTTAGTTAAATAAGTGGTTTAAAGATTTTTAACCTACTTAAAACAGCCTGCCTGGTAGGTATTTTTTTCTGTTAAAAGTTCAATTTACTACTGGTGTTTTATCCGAAATACACGCGGACGAAGTCGCGGGCAACAGCTATACATGTAATAAAATAGTACGGCATGGCGTAAAAACGACTAAATCGAATTCGCTCAAACTTAGCTAATATATTAAAAACAATTTAAAAATACTTTTGCTGTTTCCGAATTTCCACGCGGACGGAGTCGCGGGCACATCTAGTGTATAATATAGTGGAATAATAGGTGTAGATAGGTATCTAGATATAATTATGTTCAAAGGTAACTTGTAAAATGGTCATCGGAATGAAAAAGCGAGAATGGGCCATATTTTATGAAGTTGTAGGTACCAAAATTTCGCAAAGTATTAAGTGGACTAAATCACCATGAAATGAAAGTGAGAACAATAATAATTATAACCGCGGAGGCGGAGGTCGCTGCCCGCGCCGCGGTTTCACGCTTCCCGTCCGTCACGGAAAGGCAGCTTCTTTCTTCCAGGCAACCTTTGGGTCCCGCATGATTTATCTAACGCACATTGCATCAGTCAGTATGAGTATACAAATTTAAATAATCTCTATATAACTCTTCAGAGAAATAATGGGTTAAGTAATTCATTAATTTAAAAAAAACTTTGTGTACGACAGTGAGTGCCGTACATTAGTTCAAGTTAATCCTCTGTTAAGCTTGATGCTGTAATTTTCTGGTACATTGACAGTATTTATAGTGAATGAGAGATAATAATTTTGCATAAGGATTAACTTTGAACTTACGTTTGCCGAATGCGGCCCTAAATACTACTAACTAATGCAAAAATAATAAACTTTCTACAAAAAGGAATGAAATCCCGTCAAAAACATAACTGTAAAAAAACCAAGTCTCGCGACTCAGTTTTTCTACCGTAAAAAGTTGTAAGATCCATATAATACCATGTCGATTGCTTTATTAAGTCCCTACTTCAGGGACCTTCTGTCTTAAGTTATTACGTAAAAAGCTAACCGAACAACAACTTATATTAACCATATTAATATTAAAAATCTTTTATGTTTTAAATAAAATAGATTGACTTGGCAATCGCACTAAACAATTTTATTGTTTAGTGCGATTGATATTATTTTATTTAGACATTAAGACAGAAAATAACATTGAAAAAGAAAATCCTTATAACAATACTTGTATCTATCTAACATTACATTTTATTTATCATTTAATTATACAATACCTATAAAAAACATTAATCGATTCCGTACATAGGTATTATTACTTTACTATATTTTATGAGTTTCATTTTATTATGTTTAATTACCAATATTTCAGAGTCTAATGATTGAATTAAATCTGTTACTTTAGTGACTCAGCAGTTAGTGTTGCATGTCGTCATTCGGAAAATCTCTAATATTATAATAGGCTTTACTTGCAAGGAAATCATGTTTTTTTTTTAATATGTTACTATTTTGTTCTTTTCACAGTTTTGGAATATTATTATATATTTTAAGGCCCATGCAAAATATGCTGTTATTCATTAAAGTGGTTTTTTACTTATGTGGCGAAGTTTACTATTATCTCGTCTATTACGAACGACCGCATCAGACAAAAGCTAAGTTGGGCATCATTTATGAAACTGCGTCTTTTCGTCGCCGATACCACAATGCCTTAATTTTTTATGATTATTATCATCCCAGATAGGCGATGACGTGCAAGCAGGAAGCGTGCTGTTACCAGCTTAACGTAGAGGAAAAACGAAAGTCTTCAACGAGCGCGTCCTACCTGTTATGACATACGGAGCTGAGACGTGAAGGTCGCTCTGCGAGCTATGGAAAGTTCTGGAGTAGGGACGACAGCCTGACAAGCGTTGTGTTGGACACCCTCAAGCTAGGTGGGGCGACGATATACGCGAAATGGCTGGCAGCGGTTGGAAGCGGAAGCCGAAGATCAACTTTAGGAGCGAACCATAGGAGAGGCAGCTGATGTGCAGCACTCAGCAATGGAGAGTGGTGGTAAAAAATCTTATTCATTTTAATTTAATACGATACAGTTTTTTATTATTTAGAAAGTAAGTGTAGCGACATCTACCCGTCGAATGACGAATGACGATGACATTCCTGCATCGCGCTAGCGAAGTAATCACACGCGCTAGCTATAAATACAGCCGCCCCGAGTTGAAAAGTGTGGCGCCGCGGCCCACCAGGCAGGAAGATTTTCCTTTTCGTTGGAGGAACTCCACATCCCTTCCTCCACATAAGAATAAATATTTTCTCAAAATAGGTATCGATTTTAACTATAAAAATGCGCGCTTTAGATTTAAATATCGATATGTTAAAATAAATTACATCTCAACAGGTTATTGATGATTAGTAAGTGACAGTAAGAAAAATGTGATAGAGTAAAGATAGACATGTGTTTCAAAGCTATTTAGTTTCTGGGCTTAGTCTAATTGTGGCACCTTCCTCTTATATAAATAATATCGCTACGTTAGTGTTCGTATTCATGAATTATTTGGTAAAATAATTACAAATGACTATATTTATCACTATATACTCAAATACTGTGGCCATTAAGTAATATTAGTTACATTTAGCTTGAATTTCGGTTTCTTTGGTTCTACTCTATGGTTCTACTAATACCTACTGTTTGTTGACATGTTAATACGTAAACAAACAATAGTGACGCGAGTCCCACTTATGATATTGTCACTGGTACACAGGATCAGAGATCACACTCATACCTCAACATGGTTGCATCTCACGGTTTATTGCCAGCCGATATAATCCCTACTCACAGTCGCACTTGCCTGGACCATTTTATACTAAAAACAAGATTACCTGCGCATTGTTTTGTTGCACGCACATCCGTAACAGATCATGATAGTGTCCTATTTTATTTAGAAACTAAACATAAATATCAGCTTCAGAAAATTAATAAAAACAGTGTAGATAAGGATGGATTGAAGATTAGTATGGAAACGATCGATTTTACTCCCCTATATAGCATGACAGATGTTAATGTGGCTACAGATTTCCTTTGACATCACTATCCCAGGCTATAAATCAAAATACTAAAACGCTTACTGTACCAAGACGTAAAAAAATCTTAAAGCCATGGATAACACCGGGCATCTTAAGATGTATGAAAAACCGTGACAAGTTGTATATAAAATCTAAAAAGCATCCTGATTGGGAAATAACTCAGTGCTATACAGATTGTTCTGTAACAACCTTTTGAAAAAACTTAAAATTAATTATGAAATGATTTAATAAATACCGCAGGGAAGAATAGTAAACAATTATGGGAAGTAATCAAAAGCATAACAAATACAAAAAAAACCAAAGAACATTTATCGCATTTAATTAATAATAATAATCCAACTCTCTCCATTAATAAAATAAATTCGTATTTGCAAATATAGGTAAAAAATTTGCTGAGCGTAATGTATTACATAAAAGCATTCCACAGGCTATAAATGCATCATTTCATAGATCAATAGTTCTTCTACCTACAACTGAAAGAGAAGTCAAATCACTAATAATGAACTTAAAAAATAACTGTGCCGTTGGTGTAGACAAAATATCAGTACCATTCTTAAAACAGTATGTTAAAGTGATTACCCCACCTCTAACCTTTATCTGCAATCTCTTATTTACAACGGGAACTTTTCCATATGCGTTTAAAAAGTCTCGTATAACTCCTATATTTAAGAATGGGGACAGATGTTGTGTCAATAACTATCGACCAATTTCAATACTTCCCATTCTCCCTAAAATTCTAGAGCGTCTAATGAATTCCAGGCTCACAGAATTTTTGGAGAAAAATAATTTACTTTCTGGATCGCAATTCGGTTTTCGATCTGGCAGATCAACCTCAGACGCTGTCCATCTACTCACTGACTTTGTAATCTCAAATATAGATAAAAAAAGAAGATTTTGGCGATATATCTAGACTTAGCCAAAGCATTTGATATAGTATCTGTCCCTATCCTGATAAGTAAATTAGAACATTAGGAATCAGAGGTTTACCACTACAACTTTTCACAGATTATCTTAAAGAGCGAAAACAGGTGGTAAAAATCGATAATTGGGTGAGGGATGAGCTTCCTAACGAATATGGTGTTCCGCAGGGTAGTATCCTCGGCCCGACATTGTTCCTAGTTTACATCAATGATTTATGTCAAATGAACCTAACAAATGGAAAAATCATTACTTACGCTGACGATACTGCACTGCTTTTCTATGCTGATTCTTGGAGGGAGACATCATTTTGCTCAAAATGGATTTAACCTAATTACTAAATGGCTTTATAAAAATATATTGACACTTAATGTAGACAAGACAAAGCTTGTGTCATATTATAGCTGCAGGAAACAAGAGCATAACGACCTGCACATAATTGCCCACTCCTGCGATATGAAAACTACTCAACATTGCAATTGCCCAAAACTATCAAAAACAAGTTCAATAAAGTATTTGGGTGTGACCATTGATGAAAGACTTACATTTCAACCCCATATTGATGCCCTTGTTAGCAGAACGCGTAAATTAAGTAAGTAAGTCTATTTCTTCCTATCCGCTTCCCTACATTTGACCTATATAAACGCTCAAAAGTGCTGACAGTACGTCAAACGTTTATCCTAGCAACTATCCTCAAAATGCATTCAGAATTAAAATTTGATCCAAAAACACTCACAGATAGAAGAAGGAACACTGCGGTATGTAACAAAATTCGATGTAACTATAGCCTATCTCAACATTTCCTTGTTTTCCTTGGTCCCTATTTATATAATTTAATTAACAAAAAACTTTTAATTTATGCTATAACTAAAGTAAAATGTAAAAAAGAAGTTAGTTTATGGCTTCAAGGCCTTGACTATAATACCACGGAATGTTTACATACTAAAACCACCGAACTAGATCATAGTGTTTTACGTATCCACACACACAACACACACACACATACTTACACACACACACACACACACACAATTTACACAACACTTCTTAATTTACAACTAATATTAATCACTTAACAGTAGTAGCTATGTCCTACTACATTTTTATTATTTTATATTATTTTACATATTAAAATTTGATTTATTTCATTAATTACTACAATTTAATTCCTATGTTAGAGAATGATTTTGATTAATCCTTCTGTTACTCTAATTTTTATTTTGAATTTGGTATCTGAACTATTTTAACTTTATAAATTTTTGATCTCTTACTTCATAAGTTACTTTAAGTTTTTGAATAATTTACTTTTAACTATTTATGATCTCATGCTATGCTATATATTGGATTTTAAAATAGATATTTTGAATCTTTTCGGTGGGCAGCCTGGTGATCTGTAACACAGGTTTACCTATAACAGACACCAGTCTCTATTTAAGTTGTTATTTTTTGTACGTGTACACAGTGTGATGATGAGAAAAATAAACATTTTTATTATTATTATTATATTATTATTACTTTGCTTGTATCGATATTGTTGGTCAATAGAATTTTAAAATGCTGTTGATCTGTATAAAAACCCTTAGGAAACTATATTCAAATGTAAAACGCCTTCATCGACCCTTGCAATGCCATAAAATTAATAAGGAACCATAATATTAACATGGAACATCCTTTTTAAAAGTTAAATCATAACATAAAATCGTTAAAAAAAAATATCGATATCGATGACTTTTGACCATTCTATCTAGAGCATCCCTTATGATATCCGCCATGTTATGCGACATTTGCGACGGTAAGTAGGCAGCCGTTTTTCGTAGGTATAACCGGTCCATATATATTCCTTTGTCTGAGAATAAAAACATTATGACTATGACTATATTATACAGAGGCATTTTGGGAATTCAAGCCTTGACTTCAAAAAGAAGCTTATACTCAGCACTTATTAAATTTAATGAAAGTCACTAAAGATACGATATCGCGATCACTTGACAGCCATTATACCAGTCAGTATATATAATGTACTCTGTGATACCAGTACTCTGTTACCACAGTATATAAAAGTACTCTGTGTATAACACAAATGGTACGCAAAAGATGGCGGCATCGATGACGTCACCCAAATACATTATCTTGACGTCACCTCTCAAATGCCAAAATTTCCAAAAACAAAATACATGTAAAAACAATATATTTTTATAGTGTTAAAGATTTTTAACTCACACCTAACACTCTGCTAACACTAACAATATTATATATTTTTTAAATATACCTATTTTACAAATATTTACATTTTAAAACTAACATAAATTAAAAATAATACCTACACACAAAAACATAAACATTTAAAAAGCATCATAATATTGATCCCCATCGAGGCATCGATGTCAACTGGTAACGTGCCCAAAAGACTGGCAGCATTGCCACGTTGAATAGCAATGCTTATTCTTTGGCCAAAAAATGCACCAGCCCTTTGGTCACGTGTAGACTCAACTAAGCGTTTCGCTATGTCTCTAAACAGTGCGTGAGCGCTCGGCCCCATGGTCCAAATGTTTCGACCCCAATGGCTTAAAAATATAATTACCAATTAGGTTATTGTATTTGCGCCGCTTAAAGGTCTCCGAAGCAGCAGCAGCAGTGCCAGTGCAAATTGCTGAGCCAGAAACATGAGAAGGTGCAAGGGTATCGACGTTGCGTCCCTCACCAAAGGCCTTCCTAATTTCCAAGGTAACAACGACATACCATCAGGTCGAGTCAATCGCATCTGAAAGTAGCGAGCAAGGGATCTCTCGCAGAGCCAGGCAGAGTAGCTTAGAGAAGCTATCGACGATAGCATCGTACAAGCTGTCCTGTCTCCTGTGTCTCCGAGCGTGCAGGCTCCATCTTTCCGCGGGCGGCCCTTCCTTAAGGATGGGGTACTAGCGATGTGGTGTGAGGACGCAAACGCTCTAGGCTGGCTGGAGAAGGCGGTAACCACTATCTCATCACCAATACCGGCACCAGCCTGGCTGTCATAAAGCAGTCAGAGCTGAAGAAGCGCGTCAAGGCGGGACTGCTACTGCACACCCGCATCACCGACGCCGGAACACTGCAGAAAATACTTTGTGCCCAAAACCCCTGGTACAAGGTAGACTCCTGGCAGTGTTACGTCATGACGGTGGACGACAAGGCCGGGGAGGAGACATCAAAGGAAAAGGTTGTCCACCTGGTCCTAGGAATTCCCGAGGACCAGAAGCAGGGCATCATGGACAGAGACCGCCGTGTAGCCCACATATCTGGGAGCGGATACATCCGCTTCTTCGATGTGGAGGAGGAAACGGCGGATGACAACAAACCAGCAGAGACGGGTGAGACCACGGCAAAGGAGACATCCACCCCGAAGCCGTCCACCTCAGCTCCCCAACAGGGTCCGAGCGAGGTTGCGTCGAACCCGCCGCTGGTAATGGGAGAGGAGACCAGCGACGAGGACAAACAACGTCATACAAACCAACCTCCAGCACAAACAAATAGCGGCGGCACCATTACGCAAAGTGCTGGAGGGAAACAACAAGACCGTCGCTCTAATCCAAGAGCCCTGGATCAGGAATAACAGGATCTGCGGTCTGAACAACCTTAGAGGTAAGCTACTGTTAGACACCTCCATAGAAAAACCAAGAACTTGCATCTTCATGCCTAAAACCATAACAACCGATGAACCATATCAACAGAATTGGTTAAGCAAGGTGCTTAACCAATTCTGTTCTAGAGACCTCACGGCAGTGAAAATCATTACAGATACACAAACAGCCCTTGTGTTAGCATCAGTGTACATGCCAACCGAAGGTGAAGTTCCTCCCAAGGAACTCGCAGAGCTGGTGCAACACTGTGACATCCACGCCTGGGAGCTGACCATCTCCGCAGTCTGCTATGCACATCACCCGCTGTGGGGAAGTAAGGATACAAATAAAAGGGGTGAGTTACTAACCGAATACCTTTTTCAAACAAACCTTACCATCATAAACAGAGGTACGGACTACGGAGGCTACTTTCGTTAGCTCCAGATACCAAACGATCATCGACATAACATTGGCAACGAGCGCGGCGGCGGAACTAATAAAGGGATGGCACGTATCCAACGAACAATCCTTCGCGGACCACCGCCGAGTATGTTTCCAAATACAACACAAACAGACAAACCCGGTTTCATATCGCAACCCCCGCAAAACCGATATAACTAGGTACACAAACCAACTCACCAAAACACTAAGCGACATACAGTTGACAGACACAACACTTAGTACAAGCAACATAGAAACAAACGTACAAAATATAACCACCGCTCTTGTAAACTGTTACGAACTGGCATGTCCGACTGTAACACCTAAAGATCCGGGCAAAAGTTCCTGGTGGGGGCCAGAACTGGAACGCTTACGGAGGAAATTAAGGGCGCTGTTCAATCGAGCGAAAAACACCAGAGCCGAGGAAGACTGGGACAACTATAAAATGGCACAAAAACACTACAAGAAACGTATCAGATTCCGCAGCAGCGAAAGCTGGCACAATTTCTGTAGCAGCATTAACTCAACGAACCAAGCCGCGAGAATAAAGAAAATTCTCGGTAAGGGAAACCTTGACCTTATGGGCTCCCTTAAAAAGGCTGACGGCACCTACACAAACACAGAAGCCGAAACCAATGAATTGCTGCTCGAAACACACTTTCCCGGATGCCGAATCACGATAGAATCCGGATGGCCAGACGAGCACCACAGCAAACCCACACCCCAGGAATAGGAAATAGCGGCTAAGGTAGTAACTGCAGATAGAGTGACATGGGCCCTGAAAAGCTTCAAGCCCTTTAAATCTGCACGACTGGATGGAATTTTCCCAGGACTACTACAATGGCAGATAAATCAGACAACAAAGTACCTTACACCAATATACAGGGCATGCATAGCCTTCAAATATATATCTAAAATATGGAGGGAAGCGAAAGTAGTATTCCTACCAAAACCTGGTAAGGATGACTACACACAAGCAAAATCCTTCAGACCTATCAGCCTAACGTCTTTTCTACTAAAAACACTGGAAAGACTTGTGGATCGACACTTACGGGATGGAGCCCTAAAAACCGAACCACTGCATCCCCAACAACACGCCTATAGGAAAGGTAGATCAACAGAATCGGCCCTGCACTTAGTGGTGCACAAGATAGAATCCGCCGTTACGTTAACAATAAATCATCAACTCTCGCAGCGTTCATAGACATAGAGGGAGCTTTTGATAAAACCACACACAACAGCATCAACCATGCCCTACAAAGATACAAAGTAGAACCAGTAATAGCAAACTGGATCACCGAACTGGTCAGCAAGAGGGCTGTCCAAATAGAAGTGAACACCACAACAAGGGCTAAAGTGGCCAGAGGATGCCCACAAGGGGGCGTCCTATCACCACTTCTATGGAATATGGTACCGGACAGCCTTTTGAGAAGACTAAACGATCAAGGCTATACCACCATTGGGTACGCAGACGACCTAACTATACTGATAAGTGGGAACGCAGAGAAAATCCTATGCGAAGTGATGCGTTCCGCTCTTCGCATTGTAGAAGACTGGTGTGACGAACACCAGCTGTCAGTTAACCCAAGGAAAACAGAACTTATCCTTTTCACCAACAAAAGGAAGTTACCAGAACTCCAACTACCAAAGTTATTTAATACCAAACTCTCCCTATCAACTCAAGTAAAATATCTGGGCGTTATACTTGATAGTAGACTAAACTGGGCGAGTCACATCATTGAAAAAACAAAGAAGGCCTGCATAACTTTCTACCAGTGTAAGAGACTAGTTGGTAAAAGATGGGGTCTCAACCCGAAGATAACTCTTTGGCTGTACACTGCAGTTATCAGACCCTCTCTGACCTACGGGTCGGTTGTATGGTGGCCCAGAACACAACTTACCACAGTAAAAATGAAACTCCAAAGCATGCAACGCCTTGCAAGTATTGCAGTGACAGGATGCATGAGAACCACTCCATCAGCCGCTCTAGAGTACCTGCTAAACCTGAAACCTCTACACCTTGTCATAGGAGGCACAGGCGGCAGCACTCAGACTGAGAGCCAACGGACTATGGAAACAAAACTTATCAACAACGCACTCAACTGTCTTGAGGGACATCCTCAAGGAGGCCACTCCTTGAGGCGCCCATAGACAGAACAATGTGTCATCATATTTTCGATAGAAGATATAATATCCAACTTACAGCAGAAATGCAGGATAACTTTGGCACAAATGAAGTTAGGATATATTCAGATGGCTCCAAAACCTCACAGGGGACCGGAGCGGGAGTCTTCTCGAACGACCTTAACATTAAAATCTCGACCACCCTAGATAAACTTAATACTATATTTCAAGCAGAATGTATAGGCATCACCAAAGCAGCACAGGCGGTTGCAGCCAGAGATGTCAGAGGCTACAATATCAAAATTGTGTCAGACAGTGCATCCGTCCTTCAAGCTCTACAAAACAATACCATAACCTCTGTCCTAGTACTTGAATGTCACAACGCACTCCAGTCCATCGCAGACACAAACAACGTAACCCTGCAATGGATTAAAGGACATAGCAACTCAATAGGTAATGACGCAGCCGATGAACTGGCTAAAAGGGGATCAAGGACCGGAACCACTACTGCCGATACTCCTGGCACAAGTCAGATCTTGGTTGCGTCTGAAAACAGAACAAAACCACCAAACAGAATGGAGGAACGGTGTAGGTTGCAGGCAGACAAAGAATGCAATTCCGGTGCTTTCGAAAAAGTTTGCCCGCAATCTCACCAGACTAAACAGGGACAAAATCCGTATAATACTAGGTACAATAACCGGACACTGCCCTCTAAACAAACACCTTTTCACCATAGGTGTGACGAACAGCCCTCTATGCAGAGGCTGCATGGAGGCAGAAGAAACGCCACAGCACGTACTCATGGAGTGCGGAAGTGTGGACGATCAACGGGCACGCATTCTCCAGCGTCCAGCATCACTACCGGAAGCTTGCAGCAACCTGAAAAGGCTGCTCGCTTTCTGGAGCGAGCTGGGATGGCTGGAGTAGAAGATAGAAACTCATCACGCACAATGGCCCTTTCAAGCGGCTAAGTGCGGACAATGCCCAGCCAAACCAAACCAAACCAAACCAAAACCATCAGGTCTTTTTCCATCGTCACGTACCAAGCCATTTGGTTCTAGTCCGGCTGGTACGCCGGCGGTGACAAGAGCAAGGCGAATTATATCATTTATGTTACCGTGTCGCGGTATGCGACCTGCACTCTTACTGCATGATAGACCATGTCGTCCGAGGCCGTCAACAGCTCCACAGCTTAGACCAATTTTCTCTATGACCACAGTGACATCGATGAGGAGTGACGCATGGAGTCCCTAAACGTAAACTAATAGCAATGCGGAAACTGTTGTCATCCAACATTGTCCCAATATTGGATGACGGAGGTGCCGGCAACCAAAGGCTCGACTCCCATTCTCCCACAGCTAGCAGACGAGCGCACTCGGCAGTATTGATTGACGTATTTATCAATTTATTCCGTATCAAACTGACGAGGAAGTTGAGAGAAGACTGTTTGGGAAGTTCGGTATTTGGGCAAGCCATTTTCCAAGCGCCTCAGTTAAACACGATACTTCGAAATTAACCAAGGAAGACGCTAGAATTCTTCTAGTTAATTTTTCAGTACTGTCGACTGAAGATAGAAAAGCCGGTAAACCTAAACTAGAAACAGTGCGGATACCTAAGCCACCCGTACGGACTGGAAGCATAGCTTAAGACCAAGGTCTTCAAGGTATTTGACCTCGATCGTCTAAAGCTACGTTTAAAATGGATGTTAGGGTGGTACGGATAATTTGGTCATTTTTTTCTAATAATTGTGCATGTTTCCACAATGCGCTTAAACGAAGGGTGTAAATGAATTTTGGACCGAAACAACAATACCGGATTAAAGTTATGGCCGAATGTATGTCAATTTTGAAAAGTCTTTCCGAAATCATACTAAAATTTTGAATTTTTTCGTCTATGAAATCTGCATAAGATACTTCAAAAATAGGAGACCCTACGAGACGTAGCGAAAATTCATCCACCACTTTAATCTGAGGAGCTACAGCATTAAATTTCGATAAAATGTCTTGTCTGCCAGTAGTGTCCGGGATATAAATTTCCCATTTTGAAAGATTGAGGACCAAACCAATAGAATTTAAATTGTCCTTAAGAAATTCCAGATCTTTTCAAACGGTTACCACGTCACCTCCTAGGGTTCCATCATCCAAATACCATATGTTAAATTTGGAATTTAATTGTGATATAATGGGGTGGATAGCCAAACTGAAAATGACTGGCCAACTGGCCCTTGTTGACAGCCAACTGCAGATTCCAAAAGGTTGTCTTTGTAGACTAATTTCGAAGGGTTTCTATAGCATTTCTGCCAAAGGTAACTATACATTTTGGGGGTTTCCTTTTTAACTTCTGCCAACAAGGAAATCACAATAGTATAATATTAATATAAAAAAAATAACAATAATAAAAAGTATAGATTTTATACACATCACTGGATTTTATGTATTAACTCATGTCAGTGCAGCTCTAATTTATGTTAGTTTAAAAAAAAACCTACTACCTCTGGTGAAACCTATAACCTCAGACAAAGGAAATTAGCCATAACTTTAGTGTGTTTTTAAAATAATTATTTATTTAAATGTTATTTTCGATTTGCGCTCCATATTATTGGATGAGCTTGGTAAAGTCCAAATAATATTTGTATTTGGCCATACGACCGTACGATTTTATGAATGACATTTAAGATCGACGTCTTATTCGATGCGTGTTTGCAAATAAAAAAAATAAAAAAGTAAATAATTATGTTCTTTCGAATACTTTGTACATTGTACAGTTTCAAATGAAAGATTACTTTGTCCGGTTTAGTCGACTTGTATTTTACTGTTTAGATGTTTAGTAATTATTTTAAGTTATCTTTACTCTAGTTTGTGACAGATACAGATATCAACACGAAATATAATAAATACCCTGACGGGGATATCAATGTATGTATCAACTTTTACAAAGTATGTCGTAAAATTCGAGCTGTACTTATGTATAATTATAATGAAACTCCGCAGTTATTACAGTTTTTACAATTTGGATAGTTAAGTGTTTCAAATTCTAATATTAAGAAGGCTGGAATTATTGAGTATTATTAATTATTGCCATTGAATTTTAAAAAGATGTCCGAGTCCTATGGTATATTGTTTATTATGTTAATAATTGTTTTTAATTGTTCCAATATAGGTAGTTTATATATCATGTATGTTTAATTCTTTCAGAGTATCTATTTAAATTTCTAGTGATTGGAAGTGCTGGCACAGGAAAGTCAAGTCTCCTCAATAACTTTATTGGAAACAAATGTAAGTAACCACCATGATACATCTACATTCTACACAATCATTAGTTCCCAGTTACATACTCGTTGAGGTTTACAAGTACAGTAGAAAGTGCTTGAATTTGAACTAACCATTCTCTATATTGGCAGATCTACCAGTTTTTATATTACAATACTTAATTAGTCTTCGTATGTATTATATTGGAAATCATAGCATAGCGTCAAACCCGTATTCCCTAAAGTGATAGGCAGAGGTGTATGGTGCACATTACACCAGTTGTTATATAGTAGAAGATGTGTAAATTTGTAATTTCAGACTATTAATAATGGTATAATGGGTGTGATTTTTTCATATTATAAATACTAAACAGGCCTTGTCTAAAATCAATAATATAATTGTTGCGGTTGCTATGAGCTCATATAAATTACAACAGGAAACTTAGCCGTACAACAATTTATTGTATAGGCATTTTAACCTACTATATCTGTTTTTAAAGGCTGACAAAATGTTAGTTTAATTATTTTGGTGATTAACAATTGTTTTTATTATATTATACTTACTGCTAACTGCATGAAGCTTATTGTATAGTGTTGATGTTTATCAACTTCCACTACAATAACTACTGCCAGCATGGTAAATTATACTTTGGAAAGAATTAAGCTTGTTAAAAGTTGCATCATGCTATTATATAATTAACTGATAAGAATGTCTGGTTTAAGTAACTTCTAAGATAAGGTAAATATAATAAGTGTTAAAATTAATATAATAACTAGGTTTTGGTAATAACCATTTTTACCTCAAATCATATTGATATAATTTAATATACCACAGTAAGTTCCATTAAGTTTTTTTTGTAGTGGTAGTTATTGAACAATTATTATACCTAAGGATATTCTGCTATAAACTATAGTAGATAGGTAGGTACATTAATCTTAACATTTTACCAATGTTACGTCAAACTATCAATATTTATTGCATGCCCTGCTTTCTGTGAGTTACTTAGTTAATATCATAACTGGTCTAAGCCTGTTTACCTAAATTAAATTTACTTTGGATTAAATTTGCAAATATTTCTTACTGTTACAGTCAAAGAAGATCGATGTCACACTATTGGAGTAGAATTTGGGTCTAAAATTGTCAACATAGGAGGAAAGTCAACAAAATTGCAAATATGGGACACAGCTGGACAGGAAAGATTTCGTTCAGTCACTCGCTCATATTACCGAGGGGCGGCAGGGGCACTGCTAGTGTATGATATTACATCTCGTGACTCATTTAATGCACTCACAAATTGGCTTAGAGATGCAAAAATGCTAGCCAGCCCTCAAATTGTAATTTTACTTGTCGGGAACAAGAAGGATATGGAGGAAGCAAGAGAAGTCACATTTACAGAAGCTAGCCAATTTGCGCAAGAAAATGGTAAGAATATCTTCTTTTCATCCAATTTAAGCGTAGAAATTGTGCATAAGAGACTCCCATTCCTGTTGTATATTGTTCAAATTTTATATGCTTTGCCATCATTCTTATTTTAATTGATGTTCCTTAACCCAATATTTATTTTGTATTTCATATGCTTGGTTTAATCTATAGTGAAATGATATGTAATTTTATGTTTTTTTCAGAACTAATGTTTCTAGAAACAAGTGCTAAAACAGGAGAAAATGTAGAAGAAGCATTCCTAAAATGTTCTAAGACCATTTTGGCAAAAATAGAAACAGGAGAATTAGACCCTGATCGAATAGGGACAGGGATTCAGTATGGTACTGGCACATCAAAGAGGCTCACGGCACCCAAGAGACCTGCAAGGACTCCATCTGACTGTGCCTGTCATGTATAAAAGAACTGTTGTTGGTTACATAAGATGCTAATCTTCATATGTGGAATTTAATTAAGAATCTTATTTTGTTGTCTCACTTTTTAGTATCTAATTCTTTTTAAATAAGTATCAAAAATTGGGCAATTGAATTGTCCTTAATAGATCTGATTGTATGATCCCTTTGGATATTATAAATTTATGTATAGCAATCCAATTCTCAATGTGCTGTAATTATATATTATGTCACTGCACTTATCTTGTGGTCCTGTCTGGCAGGTTGTGAGATAAACTAGTTATAATCTAATTTTTGTTTTACTAGAAATCCCTAATACTATATGACATAGCATCCGCCCTCAATTTCGTCCGCGTGATTTTAAATTTCATGAGTTTACATTTTTTTGTCCGGAAACTTTAAACTTTTGCTATTAAAATTAAAATAATCGCCGACACCATAAAACCGTCGAAAAAAAGGTACAGTTTGTTCAAACCGTGACATTTTTTTTCTTGAAGAATTTTAATATACATACGTCACAACTTCTTAACGAAAAGTCCGATCCGAATAGTTTGAAGTGGAATTTATATGGAATGGAATAATCAACCTTTATTATTATTATCGGACATGGATTCATATCATATTATCACTATTCGATTCCACCCGTTTTTGAACTTCATAATATAAATTACTAGCGGCCCGCTCCGGCTTCGCACGGGAATAAAATATATATTATAAGTACTTCTCCACTATTTAATGGATGTTATTATACATATAAACCTTTCCCTTCAATCACTCTATCTATTAAAAAAAACCGCATCAAAATCCGTTGCGTAGTTTTAAAGATTTAAGCATACATAGGGACAGAGAAAGCGACTTTGTTTTATACTATGTAGTGATAAACAAAAACTTAAGAGCCATTTCACAAAATTTTGACGTTCGAATTCTGTCAAATTTGTCATGTGTGCGTAGCACACCCACAAAAACAATGCAAACAGTACAGCGCGAGTTTTGAGACGGACATAAAAATCTTGATCGTTACGACAATGTTTCTTATTCGAGATTTAAGAAAATATTTTTGTTCCATTAAGTACTAATTTATTTAGACAAATTATAATTCCTACAATAATAATATAATCACCAAATATAAATACAAATACCTATATCATGTTTTGTAAAATTTATTTTAATAATAAATGTATTAGATTGTATTTTTGGAGGATTATTACTTAATTACCCAAAAACGGTTAAAAGGATATAGAAAAAAAATTGCACATAGATAGTTTATAACCCGGATTAACATAATAAAGGCTACAAGCTACTTTTCATGCGTAGATAATATACTTTACTTGATAAGAAACAAAACCGAATGAAAATAATATAAAGAAAATGAAAACGTTGTGGTCGTAGTATAAACATGCGTTTGCAATACGAATTTTCGTAATTTAAAATGAGAAAAAAGTGACACAGACCCCACCTCTTTGGGCGCTCGGGCCCGACTGATCTTTCAACGTTTGTGCTTATTTATTGTGATTTGGAGTGATATTGAAAAAGATATAATTTTTAATTAAATTAAAGAATTTTAAAAATCTCTTTATTATTAGATTTCTTAAAGAGCATAGTTTATTATGACATGATTTTAAAATTAAAATAAACGCGTTAAAATTACAGTATAAACCGTGAAAATAGGTTTCAGTTTTTTTTATCAATTAAAAGTGTTAGGTATTAATCGAAAATGTGGCACCGTAAGTTTCAATAAAAATATATGCCTAATGCTTACTGTATTTTTATCATTTAAATTTGTGAATGTAAATGATAGAATTTGGAGCCCGAAATTGACTTTGCCATGATTTTTCAGAAAACGTGTTGCGGGAGATTGATCACCTTATAGCAATTAAGTTATTTTTTGTAAATCTATTAGCTTATGTGTCAATGCGAAAGATTGGTCTACATTTTACATTTATACATTCTGTGTACTAAATATCGGGAATTTGCCAATAAAACAACAAATACAAATTATTCATCTAAATTTATTTTATCGCCTTCAAAGTAGGCCCCATCGCTTGCAATACAACATCTCCAACGCTTCACCCAGTCTTCCATACATTTTTCATAGGCTATTTGCGGTATGGCCTTTAGCTCATAAAGCGAATTTTCTTTTATGGCTTCTATCGACTCAAAACGTTTTCCTCGAATTGGTAATTTTAACTTGGGAAATAAAAAAAAGTCAGACGGAGCCATATCAGGTGAATACGGTGCTTGGTCGAGAACTTTTGTTGAATTTTTCGCTAAAAACTCTTTCACTATAATGGCTGTGTGTGATGGTGCATTATCATGGTGCAGCATCCATGAGTTGTGTTGCCACAAATCTGGACGTTTTCGGCGGATACTCTCACGCAAACGCTTCATGACGCCTAAATAATATTCTTTATTCACTGTTTCTCCCTCTGGAAGGAATTCGGAGTGAACCACACCACGGTAGTCAAAAAAAAAACTGTCAGCATCACCTTGATTTTGGAGCGACTTTGCCGCGGCTTTTTGGGTTTCGGCTCGTTTTCGAGACGCCATTCTGAAGACTGTTGGCTTGTTTGCATGTCGTACTCATAAACCCATGTCTCGTCGCCAGTTATTATAAGTTTCATAAAGGTCGGATCCGTAGAAGCTCGGGAAACCATGTCTTCAGCGACATGCTTTCGCTGCGCTTTTTGGACAAAATTGAGCTCTTTTGGAACTAGTCAAGCGGCGACGCGTTTCATGCCTAAAATGTCAATGAGAATGTTGTGGACGGACTTAAAAGATATGTTCACCTCACTAGCCAACTCTCTTAGACTCATACGTCGATTTTCGAGCACTAGCTTCTTGATTCTGTCGATGTTTTCTTTGGTCGTAGCGGTTGAAGGTCTACCAGAACGAGGCAAGTCTACTACTACTTCTCGGCCTTCTTTAAAAGCCTTATACCTTAGATTATCTACATGGAGTCTGGCGCTACATTGAAACAAAAAAGAACGTGCCAATTGTTTTTTTTTTTTGCATGAATGCGTGCGTAATGATACCAGTTGATAAACATTACAACTAAAATGGGGTAAATTGCCCAACGTGGTACAGTCTATCTTTTAACTCGAAATAAAAATTATTTTTATATAATAGGTACATAATTATTGTGTTTGGTACTAATTATATATTATGAAGATAATGTTTTTTTTTATTACAAGCAAAAATTGGCTATGGCACTTTCTTTTTCTTACGGAGCTAAAATTTTTCACATTGGTTCAGTTCCAAAGACAATACATTTTCATGATAAGCGTGACCGAATTGTAACCCAGGGTTGGCTCCAGACGAAGGAACTCCTCAATGGTTAACAGTACAGACTCAACATTTTGTACACACATTTAACCATGATAGCTCTTCCTAAAATTCACCATGATCTTAACACTACCCTCACGGTTGCCTCCAGACGAGGGAACTCATCAACGGTCAACAGTAGTGACTCAACATTTTATATGCACATTTAACTATAATATCTCGTTCTAAAGTTCACCATGATTTAAACACTATCCCCATGGTTAACCTCAGACGAAGGAACTCCTCAAATTTCCACGGCGCAGGCACGTAATTAAGTATACAGTCATGCTGGCGCTCATGTCGAATTTTGCAAGAGTCAATAGGCCCGCCATCTTGAAATTCAAAATGGGTGGAATATTCGAAAAAAAAAATCAAGCTTATTTCAATGTACTACAATACACTTCGATTCGTAGAAAACTGAAGATCCATTATCCACCATAACATTAATAATATCGCCCTACCAGCATACCGGTCTCATGTGTAAATGTGGGAAATTTGGTTTTCACAAACTTGCCACACTTGCAAAATGGCGAATTTTATTTTTTTATATTCCAATATTTGCAATAATTCATTATTCCAGAACTAATGATAATTTATTAAACATACGGGTGATAGGATACATATTTATTAATATTCAATCGGCCTCTGTAATTTCTACACACCTTAATAGCCCATTTCGCCATTTTTATTACGTTATTTTATGATAGAAAAACAAGCGTCTCCATTGACAACACAATTGACACTGTTGGCTTTTGGCGCCAATTGTGAGGAATAGGCGCTAAAAAATACCGACGCTGTCAGGGTCTTGACACTCCATCTAGACATATATATCTGTGGCCTGGTGCTAATAGGGCCAATATCAATAATGATTATTTTCAGTAATGAGCATTATAACAATGAATCAGCATTAATAGTTATTACTTAGGTGTTATATTGTAGTATAGCAAAAATATTTTACTTTTATTTGATTTATGTTTTTAAGTAGATTTATGAATTAAATTCTAATTTAAGAAAAAAATGTTATTTTGGAAAATATTAACAACTTAAGCCCCTTTAGCACTGATGATAATTATTATGTTAGTTTCCAATAAAATAATGTCTATGATTAAAAAGGCCAATGTTGTTTTTCTAAGAAATTTTATTATGTAGAGATTACAACAATATTTTTAATTTTCTTCATCAGAACATGACACAATATCCTCCATTTCGGGGCCAGTCTCCAAAGACTCATAAAATGGACGGCTAGATGGTTGGAGGTACTCCAGAAATGATTGTAGGTCTCTGACTTTTGGTGCAGGGAGTTTAATAGGTCTCTGATTTAGGGGCATGAGAGGTGCTACTGGTGCAGTATCTTCTGATTGTGAACGTGTCATATTTCGGTTTCTTTTTAAACTTAGCAGTTTGAAAACTTCTTCACTATCAAATGAGTATTTGTAGTATAATACCCCTGGATCTACTTTTCTACACTGTATCCATTTTAGAGCAGCAAACTAAAATTATATCACAAAAAGGGCTAATGTTAACTTTGATCGTTTTAGTTCTTACTCTAATAACAGGAAAGTGAAAAATAATAATTTCTTATCGGCTTAAGTATACTGCAGCCCTTTTAACATTTATTTTTGTTTACTTAACTGTATGAAAGCGCACACTACATTGGCCTTTTTTACATAGTAACTTTTGAAAGATTGTTAATACACTAACGCCCTTTTAGCACAAAAAAATATCATACTTTTACAATAAACTGGCATTACGATCTCGTTTCATACAAAAACGTACTTTGGCCCTTTTAGCACCAGGCCACAGATATAATCAAAGCCTTATACCATTCATAAGCCCTTGTTTTCGATATACACGATTCGCCGTAGGTATTTCGCAACATTTTTAGTGATTCACCACATGAAATATCATTCGAAACACAAAATTTAAGGCACACTCTTTGTTCAACAATATTTTCCATTGTAAAAATCGCCGAGAACTCAAAACTATGACCAACAAAAAGTGTAGTTTAAAACAAATTAAATGACAGATCCCGCTCAAACTTTGCGCGCTAAATCAGTACAGTGCTACCAACATGCAGTAAAGAAATTAGAACGACCTCTTTTACGCGGGTCTTTTTATTTACATATTCCCGATACTTTTTACACAGAGTAGTATATAAATTCCTAAATACTTCCTAAGATGGTAAATTAGGTGTCCGAAATCTTAGAAAACTGCGTAAAAATGTAAAATGGCTCCTAACTATATCTAATAATTAGGCATATACCAGCGCGGACTTTTTTGTGAGCAATCATAAGAACTATTAATGTATAGAACACTATTTTATATATCGTCAATAGTTTTCGCAGCGCACGCAAAATAATAACTTATATATGCAATATTTTGATACCTTCGGCCCTTGGGTTACATTGTACAGTCAGCATCATAAGTAGCTAAACATTTAATTTTATAAACATACCATTAATTGAAGAACAACTAATTACACACTAAAAAGTCTTAAATATTTTAAGATCATCCATTGGACGCTCCTATAATTTGAAACAAAAACTTGAATTGGTTTTTGTTTCTTTCCATTATTTGACATAAGGTTTCGTAATATGTTAATCTATTTATGATGCTGACCGTACCTACCGTTGTAGGTAGGGATCTCAATTTTTTATTTTTATTAAAGCCCATGTTACTCGGTAAAGATGTAGCATTCTAATGGTGAAAGAATTGTTAAAAATCGGTCGAGTAGTTGTTGAGTTAAATCGTAACAAACAAACAAAAATCCAATGTTTCCCTTTTTATAATATTAGTTTAGACAAAAAATACTCTTGCTTGGTTTATTATAGCATTTTATAGCTCATCAGTGCAGAACGTCAACGTTTGCTGCGGTCTCCCTATCACATGAAGAATGGTCCTTCACCCAATAAGAAGGCAGTGCAGGTACAGACGCTAATATCCACTATAATTGAGTATGGTGATGTGTGCTAATATAACGTAAATGCAGACCTATTCAACAAACTCGCCTTTCAAATTACTGCATCATATTCGTTTCTCCGACTTCCGCACTTCCATCGAGTCGGCAAATATGACCACGTCTCCAATCACCAAATATTGATCCCTCTTAAAATGGCTGCCTATTCGCCAGCGGAAAAAGCTAACGGTGTTGCCACTCTGTTCTCTTTTCTTGATGCTCCCACTTCTCTTTCTTATCTTAACTTTCACTTTCTTTATAAAATATGCTCTAATCATAATCTTCGCTCGTTCCTCCGTCTTATACAATGTCCCTCGCATCTTTCTGACCTTTCTGACTTAATGAATTCGTTCTTCTTTCCTCGTTCAGTCCATTCTCCTGTGGAATACCCTCCCTCTCGAAATCAGGATGGCCTCTAGCGTTACACTTTTAGAGTTAAGTTATGCAAAAACTTATACAACGCAATTACACAACGTATTTTTTTTGGCTCTCTAAAATTTTTTTTTAATATGTTCTCGCCTCTCTTACTCGGGCTCGTCTCTGCATTATCCTGAGGTCGATTATAGAGGATGAAGGTTCTATGTAGATTATTAAAAAAGGGACTTAGCTTTTAACATAGTAATATAATGGAAAACACTTAATAGGTTTTATACAAATTTATTTCTGAAATAAAACATTTCTAGTGGCTCCTATGCATTTAGAGCTTGCACATAACGAATCTGATTTCTACCATTAACTGGCCCAAACATAATTTGATTTATACAATCATTATCTACAAAGCATTATGTAGAATATACAAAAAAAAACTTAATAAAAAAGACATTGAAATGTATTCCATGATTTAAACAACATTATCGACTGCTCAGGATGGGACAAATTTGTTATCAACATTTTATGAATAAATTAATACAATCATAAATTAGCCTTTTTGATTTTGAGGCTTATTGAAATTGATAGGTACGTTTTCTGCGGGTAGTAATAAAATCAACACACATTTATGACCCTCCAGATTCATATGGAATGTGGTATTTAGATTGATGCAGAAAGTTTCCATATCATTAATAATGCATGTAATTGCAGTTTATTTAATATATCAGGAATTCATCAAGGTCACATATTAAATTCATAAGTACCTACCACTTATTTAATTTTACACGTTTTTATAAATATTCGTTTGTAATACAATTTACCATTTGAGCAAATAATTAATAATCATCAAATAGTTGTATTTATCTGTAATTTTATTATCATTCTTATTATAAGTACCATATTATATTTCCTATCTACAGAATTATCTGAAAACTGAATAAGGTATTGCAAACTTTACCTCTATTTTACTTTTTATTTCCGTGTTTAGGATTTTTAAATTATAGAATTATAAAAAGGGTCTGTTGTACTTTTCTACTAGGTATATAATTTAATACTAACTGTTGATATGAAAACAAAAGGCCTGAAACATACAAGCTCCACTTGGTTATCGCAACCGTATTAGTTTCAACTAAATAATTAAATGTACTTACATAGATTCTAACACTGTACACTTATTCCACCATGATGACTTACAAATAATTCTAATAGTGTTTGTAACAGCGTGCAGCACACATAATTGTAACGAAACATATCGCATACATAAATTAAAATGCACCTAATAAATAATGAAACTAGGAACTATAATTGGGTGTGATGTATGCTGTTAAACCATGAACCCGATTATAATTAATAAGTGTATTATTATTGCTTTAATTCATCGTTTAAAAAAATGGCATTTATACTATTGCAGGTAAATGGATACTATTTAAACAAGTCAAAATATAGGCACACGAACAGTATTAATTGCTGAATAGAGTCAACAAATTTAGCAAAGAAAATAATATAGTTGAACTGGTCCTAGTTCTATCACAGTAAAATATCAAAACACTTATGCAACTTCTTTGATTTTATTGATACACTCCACATTAGAAAAAAACATTTGTATGTAGATATTATATTTTTACCAAATACTTTTGTATGTAATTTATATACTTACTTACCTATAGTTATATCTTACTTAATGAGTTCTTTTCGATAATCAGCATTTTAATGGAATGATTAAGATAACGTAAAAGAATCTACATGTACTGTATAAGTAGTAAGTAAGTAATTTAATGAGATTCATACCGAGAATGCACTACCCATGTATACCTCGGTCTAATCTGATTGCAGGATCAACTAGGTAGATTTCATACCTCTGTTTAGTAAGTATGTCTCTACGTTTTAGTGTGTCAACGACAGAAAACAAGATTATTTTCAACATAAAGAAATTAAAATAATCTGATCAAAATTATGCATAATATTCATTCTTATGTGGAGTTATTTTTTTATAGAGCTTACTCATTATAAACCAAGTATGTACCTAGATAATTTATTTGAAACAATGCACTCAACAATAGGTACTTGTTATATACATATATAAACAATTAATTTGAAGAAGTACTTTGCATTAAGTGTTTAGTTATTAAGTAATTTATAATATCATTCTAATTAAAATTTTCAACAGTTGCTATTAATATATAAAATTACATACCTACTTAACAATATAAGAGCTTTCTCTCCGATAAAATATACAATACTATAAAACTACTTATTGCTAATATAACACAAGTCACTGAAGAGAATTCTAAGTCTTATAACTGTGTGCTGGCAAGGAAATGCTTAATTTTATTGCTGTACATACCGATTGACACTAAGATCAATTTAAAAAATCTTGACTATTTACGTCGATGTTTCGCATCTAAATCAGTCTTATTCTGTTCAAAAACAAAATGTGAAAAGATCAAAATTACAAAAAATAAAGATTTGAAAGAGCCCACTCCTTATACTTGACTAGACAAGTCGTAATAAGTACAAATAAATCGCGTTATAAAATTAAGTAAACATGTTGGCCAAAATATTGAATCTTAGTGTCTAACATGCCACACATTTATAGAGACAGATGATTTCGATTCTTTTTAAGCAGCGACAAAGCTATTTTATATTCCAACAAAGAGCGAATGCATGCAAGCCGTCAAATCCTAGCACACAGTGGCTAGTTATTTTTTGTATCTATACTACCTACGTTATTAATTTATTAAATGTGCTTACCAGCCGCGAGCTTAAGGCCATAATAATATTATCATTTTCGTCTGCTTATTTATTGCTTCATTTTTATACGGATGTGTAAACTAAAGAATTAATGTTAACGATCAAAACTTAACAAAAGTAAAACAGTATGATCCGGCTAAAAAGTTTTATCTTTAGCGATTTACACTTACAGTGGCATATTTGATAGTTTTTTTGATATCAAACGATATTACAAATATTGTATTTGTAAATAATTTTTAAAATAGATTGCTATTTGTTTACATAACAATCACTGCAGTGTCTGTTGTGTTGCGGCTTACATGCGAAGGCTCAGAGTTACACAGCCGCGGGGCGTCGCGCGTGGGCGGAGAGATCGCTGAGGGAGGCTGTCGGTAGGGCCTACGCAACCGTACTGCTCTGGCGGCAAGCCACGGCAGCTACGAGCGCAGCGCCGCGGCCACTGCCGTCCTCTGATAGCATTAGGTCAAACTGAAAAAGCAAAAATAGATTATTATTTTATCCTAAGTTTACGTTAGGTCCATTGTTATAGATGATAATTCATAGCAGGTACATTTCAAACTAAAAGAAATAAACTTTACTTTATCTTTTTTGCGAAACGGAAACTTAAAACCTCTTTTTTAATGACAACATAACAATTGATAGTCAATGAAGCCGAGTCACACCGTGACTAGATATTAATTATAAATTATATTGTCTAAATGTCTATTTAACAAGTGATTTGATTATGTCGAGTGGAAGTGATCTGTAAGTGTCGATTGTTAAAAACGTAGATGATGTAAACTATTATTATTATAGTGAGTTATCATATTTCATAGATAATAATATACTAGATTTAATCGCTGGTGTATTTTTTTGGGTTTTTATCCGATTTATTAACTTCTGGAAAAATATATTTCCTAATTTGACGGTATAAAATAAATATATAATTTATTTGTTAGTTAATTACGGTCGTCTAATCGGTTACCGCCAAAATTAGAATCGTCTTATGCAATGGTTAATGTTCAGAGTCCATTAAGCGTTTAGAACCTACCACCTACCTAAAAATACGTTACGGTGATTACAGGTCATGATTTTTAAAGAAGGACAAAGAAGTACGTGTGAATTTTATCGCAAATACTTGAGTATTGAGTAGGCTCAATTTTCATATTCCAATACAAGTGACCACAATATAAAATATAAGGCACCCTAGAAACTCAGTATCTATAATTAGTACCTAGGTAGTAGGTACCTACTGCTGTAGCGGCTCAACTGAGATACAAGCCTTTTTTGCTAAGGTTCGATTTAAAGACTGTACAGATAGGTATAATATTTTCTCAATAAAGAACAAATAACAGTTTACTTAGTTACCTATGTAAAAAGAAAATATATCACTATGTAAAATTAAATGCAGTTACAATTCTATGAGACCTTAGTATACATAGGAAAAGAAAGAACGAACATAAATATACTTATGTAGATTATATGCGTATAATCTACATAAGCATATCAATATATGAGATATAAGTATACTTATGTTCCTTTAATATAATATGTATAGACGTTTTTTGAAAGTTTTCAAAAAATTGCAGTTTGCGAGTTGCAGTTTTATGAGAGAGGTCCTAAGTTTTCTTGATACTATATTTTAGCTCTAATATTAATAATTATTTTATATCTCATGTGCAGCAATGTTATAAAAATAAACGTATGTATTGCGTTCATAATGTGTCTTAGTATTTTTGATTGGGATATACCTCATTCATAACATTGAAACTAATGGATGTTATACGTAATTGTATTTAGCAATTGCGATAAATTGACCAAGTGACCGCAAACTATTAAGATGGGTGTGTCGTTTGTAAGTAGATTATAAGTCAATGCCCCGCTCTACATAAGTAGGTACCTACGTAACTAACAATAATATTTTACAATAATAAAATTTATCAGATTGGACTTTGTACTATGTAAGAAAATAACATTATCTAAAGTAGGTAAACTTAACTTATACAAAAAAGTATGCGTCATGTCTATCTACATCAATATAGTATGTACTACAAAAAGCAAAAAAGAAGATATCTACAGAGCTATAGGTATTTGCGCAGATTTCATTCATAGCTGACCAGGATTTTTTTCGATAACGTTTAACGCATCGTACGTGTACATAGCATTACATTTTTTATTAGATTGATTTTAATAAAACTGAACAAAATATCACTTATAAACACGTGTTAACCCCTTTCGTAGCCTGATGACGGCTACGAACCGCTACGATGCGTACGCCGAAGTTATGTTAGAAGGCGCCAAATCTTTGCTTGTAACAAAGCTTTCGCGCCGTCTAACATTAGTCTCCACGTCTTATTACGACTTGTTTTTGGCCATCGAACCATAAATTCTATAAATCAATAGGTATAGTTAGGTAGTTTAGACTAACCTGTAGGCCAGGTCGCACCAGATGCGCGATTTTTTCGCACATGAGTGTGTGGAAATGTGGGTGGAAACGGTAAACGGAGCCGTCGATGCCGACGGTGACGCGGGGCTCGTTCATCTTGTTCAGCAAGCACGCGATGCCTGCTGACACGAGGTGGGCAGCGCGCCTCGACACGGATTCACAGACATGCCGTACTGCTGCCATGTCCGCCTCGCTCGCGTGTGAAAGACCTGTAAATGAGAATTTCAAATAAATTACAAATAAAAAAAAAATACATATGTACCTGAGGTTGTGTTCTGTTATTCAAATGTCCCACGATCATTAATATATAAAATACTTTAAAATAACGTGCATTTGTGTAAATGAGCTGATTACATAATCCGCAGGTGATAGGAGTAACATAATAATACTATCGCCCGTTGGCAATGTCATGTCAATAGGTACTGTTATATAAAATCAATTAACATGGTAATGCTTCAGACAATAGTGTTTGCGCAGATGTAGGCGATACATAAAGTATTTTATGATGTTTATCGCAAGGAAACCTCAAACACGTGTTACCTGTATCTACCTGTCGTTATTACTTTTTAAAGATTGGATCATTAATAGAATTATCCGTGTGTTTCTTTAAAATTAGTTATAACTATTGCATCACGAGTTCTAAGAAAAATACGTAGTACTTAAATTGTTATTTCATATTATCGTAATTTTACCTTAATTACTGCGCTCTACGACATTAAAAACACAAGTTGTATTTCAAGTTTTATTCAAATGAAACATGTTATACATTTTAATGAGGCTATTAACAATAATAGTGGTATTTCATCTTTATTCCGCCGTTGGTACACACAAATTGCTTTGATAAGTGATTTTAACGTTTCTGTCTTTTAATGGCTTGATGTCCTTACATGTTTGGCGAATTGCACTGTTCCTGATGGTTAATGGATTTTAGTATAAAGGTAAGTATCTAAGTAGTTTTAATTAATTTGCGCTTCTGCGTCGGTTATGTAACTGGGTACTTAAATCTTATTTACTTTACAGTTTATCTTAAAGTTTGTGATACCTTGGATCGTCTCATTATTGTTGTTTACTTAAGCTTTTATCAGTTGTAGGTTCCTAAAACTTGTATTGATATCAAATCCGGTACTCTAATACGTATAAATAAGGTCATCATATATCAAATTAAGTACAAGGCTTTGTTAACCCTTAACTATTATTTAATTGTAAGTAAGTAAATAATTATTTTGCTTGAACAACACTTGTTACGTTTTAATTACTCGTTAATTAAAATATCCATACTACAGATTAATTGCATATCCTTTTAATAATAAGTACCGATCTATAAATCAACGTTTAAAAAAACAAGGAACACACAATTAACTTTAAATAACCTTTCATATTCGTCAAAAATAAAATATTTATAGATATTGTTACCATACTAAATTAGAACGTGGATAATTTTAATTTGGGTTTCCTCAACTCTCAATCGAGGTTGAAATATTGTACGTTCATAATATAACCTGTTGCCAGATTAAATAATATCTAGTTTTAAATAATCTAATGTCAGCATACCAGTTTTGCGATGTGATAAAAAGCAAGGAAATATCTATCTGTGTGTTTAGGGTCATGTCACATTCTTGAAGTCCGGTTTTGTTCCGTCCGGGTTTTTTTCCCGATAAACACAGGCTAGAATTGTGTGCATAATATTGTATGTATATTATCAGATTCGTGCAGAATTACAATTTTGACTTATTTTAACAATATAAATGCTCCTTCCATTAGTTCTCTCAGAGCTATTTTCGAAGAAAAAGCCTAAGTATGATAGTCCGGAGTGCGGAATAGGTAAACTAAACTTTAACAATTAATGGTCTAGAATTGCATACTTAATCAAGTTGTTTGATTTCGAGTTTTCCTCTAAATTATATAAATAGTCATTGTTGTGCTAGTGCAATGATTGTTATTTTATGGCCCGCGCCTACATTGGACTTCAACCTATAGGTATATACTTAGCTTTGAATGTATGTATCAAGCATTATGTAATTTATTGCCAACAGAGTTGTGCAACATGTATACATTCTCGTTATACTGCTTTGATTAGCAGAATTTACATAACATTTAGTAATTGTATTATTGTGTAGAGAAGGTATTAACCAAAGCGTTTATAATGTCAAGAATAAAATAAACGTCGGGACAGTTAACTGGCTTCGTTGAAACGCGTAGTTTAGTAAAGTCATATCGGGAAATTAAGTGTTGGCACTTACCGAGTTCTTCAAGCACTTCCATGCAGCTAGTGAAATCTCCAGCTTTATCAGACTCAATTTCTGATACGTATTTGGTATAAAAGCTGCCTCGCTGGAACAACAGATCTGAGCCGCTGCCTCCAAACAGTAGTCCCATCTTCGTGAACTTTACAAGCGCCAGACGTACTAGCTCTCCCATGTACATGCCAGATATCATCTTCTCTTGACTGTAATTTAATTTGAATATTTGTTTTAATATGCAATGCAATTTAGTATTTTTTTACTTGAGGAAAAAGACCCGTGACTAACGTATAGCGAATCTGAATGTGCAAAAGTATTCTCGCGTATTTTTACGTTACGTAAATATTGTCGTAAATTCTAATCTTAGTTTTCCTTTAAATATAAAACAGCCAGACGTGCGCGTGCGTCACAGCTTGCGCCTTTTTCTACTTAAAACGAAAGATAATAAGGTATCAACTATTGATAAATTTGTTATTTGAAATCTGAAGTTTAAGGAAAATAAGTGAGTGCATAATTAAATGTGGCTTACATTTGTTTTCCGGGGTTGATGGAGTTGTTGTCGACCTCGCGGTCAAACTCCGTGCGAACAAAATCGAGTGCTCCGTCGTCTCCGAACGCGCCCCATTCCGTGTTTATGAGTAGTTCGGGTTTTCCAGGCTCACCATCAAACAGTTCGCAGTTCTCCGTCTTTTCTACATAGCAAGCGTTGCTGCCCGTACCTAGATCATATTATCTAATATAAACATTGAATGCTACATGTAGGTACACAAAAATCGGTCAATTTTCTTTAGGATATTGTTATTTAATTTTTACAAGTACACATATATGGCTTACAAATAAATGATTATATTATTATTGCTCCGTCAACCGTGACTTCAAATCACGATCTGTGACAGTGACCAAAATAACCTCATACCCGTCAGCCACACAAATTTTATGAATATTAATGAAAATGTCGTTTAAGAAATCACATTACCTTTATGGTTAGGTATAAACTGAATGTGTTATTAGTGTAGAAGTTATGATTGTTATGTGTTATGATAAATTATTTCAGAACACCATGACCAGATTACAATACCCCAGTCTAATGCATAGAAAACTTTATGAATAATTTTGAGCACGGAAGCGTATCGTATATACGAGGCGTGTGTAAAGCCAATTTATTACCAATAGGTACAGTGTACACAGATTGGAATAGTAGATAGGGTTATTGTGTGCAAGGTACAATTTCACGAGCTAAAGCGACGTAATGTTCACTATAAACAAGGTAAACCTACCAACGATGAGTCCTATTTTGCAGTTATGGTTTTTCCACGCGCATGACATCAATGTGCCCGTTGTATCATTCAGAATAGCGCATATGTCAATCTGTACGTCCTACAAGAGTGAGAAAACATGCGTTTTAGATGTAAGAAAGTAATTATCATTCCAGATCCAGATATAATGACAGATTATGATTGAGTAACCTGCTTTAGGTAGAAGATGATTGATCTGGTAGAGGCTTTCAGCGGCGGTGTATCAACTCGTTAGATAACGTCTACATCTACAATACCTTAAAAATTCGCTGATTATGGTTAACTAATCATATTTAGGTAATCAACAATTAGATACTGCCAGGTTTTTAAAAGGTAACATTATTTCGTTACCCTTATATTAAAAACCTGATAGTTTCAGCTTCCATATCATGCAATGGTCCTAATTCGGCACAACATTTTGACGGTAAATTTAGTGCAAAAAAGAGTCCAAAGTTAGTGACCCATTTATTTACATTAAACTATTGAAGGGCGCTTCAGTGTCTTTGATAATTTTCTCCATGTAAATCTACTGAATTGTATAATTCCATGCATACGACTCCATTTTAAGGCATCTCAATACGAAACCAGTAAGAATATGATATCGAAATAATACATACATAATGGAAATATGAAACATTTTGCCCGTCTTTATATTTTGTTATACATATTATAGTCCGAATATGATCAGATAAACCGTGAAACAATTGTAATGGACAATTCGTGTAGGTCAAACAGAGTCTGAAGGCAACAGCGCACGTTTCTATAACAATGGCATTGTAGGTATACCTACAATGTGTTGATAAAATATCTTTGCATAGCCGTTTGTTAAACACGATGAGTGGCAAAATATTTTGTCCAATTAACTATACTTTGGACTAAACCTTAATTGTCGGAGCGTGACATGTTTACTTTTCGGCGCATGTTTGCATTATTGCGTTTAATACGTATTTCGTATCTTGATATTATTAAAAGCTTAAGGCTATTCAAATTTTAAGAAATATATTTACAATCATTTAAATAAAAAAAATACTGTTTAGTTGTTATTCGGCAAAATACGACGACGATGATTTCGATTTGATTTATACAAAGATAAAAATGACGTGTAAACAATAAATACTTTTATTTCATCCCGAAATAAATAAAAAAAATACTGTTATACCTAATTCGGAAGAAATGTTTATCAAAATCTAATTATTAATGTTCGTTCGTGGATTTAATAAATGATATTTCGGACAACACAATGTATCCACCGAGTTGTTACTCATTCTGAAAGCCCTACTCGGCTCTCTTATTTTGAATCCAATATCATGCCTTACGTTTCTAAAAGAGAGCTGTTATCATCATCAACTCACCAATTATAATCCCTATTCGGCAATTTGAGTTCTTATGTGCACAAGTCATGAGAGTGCCGGTCGCATCATTAAGAATGCCCATCACATTTATGGAAAGGTCCTGTAAAATTTCTTTTTTTCCATAATTTGGACCACTAATCATGCGTACAAGGATTTAGAAAGATTTGTTCATGCTTATATCCTTTATCAATTGCAACATAAGAAATTTGTTTTAGGGCTTAGAGAGAAGCATATCGTCAAAGTATATTAAGTCATTCATAATTTATATTCCTATTTAACGTCTACCAACTTACCCCTCGTCTAGCAATGGCGTCTCTTAGTCCCTGAACGACGTCTTCTCCTACTACTCCTGAACAAGAGAACCCTTTGGTCCAACGTTGCAGGATTCCTTTTGTTAGTCCCAACTGTTTCAGGGGAAAGCTGAACGTAAAACCAAGTGACAATCTTTCTTCATAAACATCGTGCTCCTAGTTCAGATAAAAAAATATAATATTAAGCATACAACTAAAAGAAAATCACAACAGCTGTTAAATTTTCAAAAATTATATCTGCTGTAACCCACCTTCATAAAGTTTGCTAAACATTCAGCTATATGATCAAATAGAGCAACCCCTGTACCAGTCATAATGTGATTTGGAATAGCATAAATTTTGGACTGCATGTCAAAGTGATTTGCTCCTAGGTTTATTATTAAAACTCTGAAATTTGTTCCTCCTAAATCCAACGCAAGGAATTTACCGCGTTCTGCAAGAAAAATATACGATTTGCTGTATATATTAAAAGTTTGGTGTATCTCTTTAAATAATTTGTCGCAGTTTTTTGTAAAAGCTTAAGTGTTTCTGACTATTACCTTTTCCATTGGGTAAATCTTGAATGTAAGTGTTCCAGCACTTGACAATAGAATTAGCATGCGTGTCTTTACCAAGCCCTTTGATTACATCATTGTGGAGCCTGCTCATAATCTCCTTTATTTGTTTGTCTGACAAATGTAGAACTTCGCATTCTTCGCGAATCTGTAAAAAAAAAATGTTATCAATAAATGTTAATAGTCAAAAGTTTGACGTTAGAGAAACGAAGCAGGTGCTAATTTTAGATGTACTGGTAACCGGTTGTATTGAGTGGCTGTAGAGGTTTAGGAGATAGATACCTTTAGTGCATTCATCGATGAACCAATATATTTAGGAAATTTGTTTTATGGCATCAAATTTGTTTATTTTTTTAAAACTGAAATATCTAAATCAATATAAAATACGTATTTGTAATGTGCATACTTGTTTGTTGATTACGTATAAAATACAGAATTTCCTAATTTCTGCATAAGTAGGAGTAATACTGCGGACGCACTATGATGTTATGACAGGAGCAAAATTTCTGGTATTTAATTTTTTTTAAATATTCTAAAATGCAATTCTTACAGACGTATAGTGTGTACAGCAAGTTGTTCATTATCGCGAGCGAGTTTCACAAGGTCAAAGCGGTCATTACAACACTACCGTTGCTTTCCAATTCAAAGCCGGCTTTGAAATAATGTATTTAAATACATAGCACTCACCTTTGGTAAATTATTTACAACTATACCCATTTTCAAACACTTGTACTGACAGTTTATTGGAAAATAAAACACTGCGCGGTTTAAACAGTTAAATACGACAACACGTCTTGCCGGATCCGCAAGAAAATGAGGAATACGACTAGCTACTAATACTAACGGACGTTGCCGTCAGCCCTGCGTCGAACGCGCTCACATACAGACGCGGTCTTTTTCATTCATGATATTAAACTATTGTTATCTCGCTTTAGTGAGTCCGTATTCTGTCTGCCAGAACGGTTGAGAAGATCAATAAAACATACAGTTTTTTAAGGTTTAAAATTTCCCGGTATTAGAACGACAGATTTTACAAATACATATAGCTGTACTTATTTGTTAGCCTTTAGGTCCATCATATTTTACTCATTTGAAAGCGCATATTATCGTATTTCCCAAGGCGTGCCCCTGAGTGTACGAATCTGATTGGCTAGCGCGTGGGCTCGCTCTTGACGTCATGGCATTCCTCGATGTTCATATTATGCATTAGTAGTGGTGACTTGTTCCTTTTAAATGTGTGTAAATGCTGATTATAATGAATGCACGCATGTTAAAATGAAGTAGATTACAGGATAAGTAATAGTGGTAAAATAAAATTGCTGAATACGTCCGGCAGGTTAGTGTGAAAACTTTAGTTAACTTTACCTTAAATTAATTTTACAGATTGTATTTAGGTAATTACATTTTTTTATGGTAAATTTCTTATGATCTCAAAAAATATAGTTACATGGATTTTTTGTATTTTTAGAACTTATATTTGTTAACATTTTTATTTTTCTGAAGAAAAATGTAAATGTGTGAATTTATTTTGCGTCGCCTCATGAAAAACACACGCACTTACTTTCTTGGCATAGTGTGTCTGTTTATTTTTGATACTTGGGTAGTTGTGTACAATGACGATGACGACGGCAACGCAACACCTACTTAATTACACCACGTTTGACGCAACTAAACATTGACTATATGGCAATAAGCTTAGCAAACAATCAATCCAGTGGAAAATTTCTATACTGACATTAAAAAACATCACTACATATTATGATGAAATCTAGACTTATTATTTCTAGATTAATAACTTTTTAACAATAAACAAATTTAGGAGTGCCAGTCGTCTAGACGGTATTATCATACAACTTCAGTCCGAGTATTCTGATAAAAGCCTCGCATCATTTAGATAGCAAGTCATAGTAATGAATTTATCTTTTGCGATCATATATTTTATTATCTCTTCTTAATTGTTACTCATATTATACCGCTATCGAAAAGCGATGAAGTTCTAATTGTTATTGCGACCAGCGTCTAAATTTTATTATAATGACTTGTGCTAAACTATTATTCATTGTAATTAATCTAGCTGGTAGGTACATTGTTCAACTTTGCTGTGTATGAGGACGTTAAAACACCGGCTTTGATTGTTTTCCTTTCTCATTTTACAATCTGAAGATGGAAATTAGAAAATCATCTATAAAAAAGCCATTATAGTCACATTTCCATCCACTACGGTCGTTGTGATGATTGTCATTACATTTATCTAATACGAAAATATTTTTATAACCTTTATCGTATTATGAATTCATGAGAAGCGTAATAATGTTAGATTTATCATTTAAGTCGCAATCCACCGGCCCATACTAGATAAATCCGGACAAAAACTTGCTAATGGAATGTGTGAATTAGTTTGTTCCACAAATAATCCTGGAGGTAAATTTTTCACGACTGATGGTGATTTTGCGATTCATTACGATAACTATATCGATGATCGACTATTTAGATTTCATTTATATGTTAAGTCATGGTCCTACCATAAGGCGAAACAAAAATAACGTTTTATGACGACGCAATTATTATTGCAGGAAATATTCTGCATGTATTTTCAGTAAACATTTTGTAACAAGCTTATAAGCATGGGCAACATGCAAAAATGACACAAAAAGTCATTTATACATTTTTAATTCAACTATTTGCCATTTCATATTTTGTGTAGTTGTCCTAAACGTGGTTATATTTCTCTAATTCTTTACCTACGAAACATAATTATCGTCAATTCAAAAATGGCTTTAACACAACATTTTATTAAAGTAATAGAGTTTTTATTACTATTTTCCATCTAAAAGTGCCGTGAACGATGCTGTTTTACACTTTGGATTAACAGTGCTATACCTATTGTTATGATAGAATTGCAATCACTACAAATAGGCATTAATCTTATATATTCATTGTTAGCAAATAAGCATTGGGTACATATTTCGATCAGCTGTGAGTCCGGCTATAAAATCTTACAGGACGGGTTATAATAAAATATTTGTATGAACCTTACGCAAATTCTGACACTATTGCACGATTTAAGCTTTAAACTAACATTTTAAAACAAAAGGAGGAAAGGTAATCGTGGGATAAACAACAGTATTTAAACATATAAAGGAAAAAGTGTGTGAAAATTGTATCAGTAATAGTTATTGTTTTATCGTATTTGAAAAAACTTGCTTATGTTTGAATCATAACCTTCTTAACTGTTGTGATGCGTTGACTGAAGGGGAATCCCACCGTTGCTTAAGATTCCCAAGGATGAGGAAATTGTGAGTTTTAAAGATAATATAACAGTACATATTATCTAATTAGATATCGTGGATTATGAACTAAAAATGATACAAGTAAATTCCCGGCCGGCATGATCATTGGTCAATGTTATTGTAAATGATGTCTTGAAAATAATTTAAGAGATGAAATTATAAATAAATTATGCAAAAGACCACCTCTGTTTTTTGGTGGACGTACTGGAAAATATTTAATATACATTTTAACTACGTTGGTACTTACGACATCTCGTGCTTGACGCATATCGATTTGTCTTGTCAGTCGCGACGACTGCGACAATAGGTGATGAACGAGTAACGTTGGAGTCCACAGGGTGCTGTCATAAATTTAACTGGGCACAAGATAAAAATTGTATCCGCGTTCTGGCGAATACTGGTAAGTATCGGTGACCGCTAGAAGTCGTTCAGAAGTGAAAGGAACGGAGTACAGTGTCGTGAGCCACGCAGAACACTTGCTTGGCGAGGCGAGGGTCACCTTGAGACGACGCGAGCTGCGGCGCATGTGCACCACACCCTCGGCCTCGCCGCTGCCCCGCGCCTCGTGCCCTGCCCTCCGCCAAACGCCGCTCGCCGCGCCGACGTGACGTCAGCGTCACTCCACGTACGCCCCCCTCCTACCCCGAATCCGCGCTTACTATTATAGCTAGAATACATTGCTCACGTGATGTCCTTCATTTATTATTGCGTTAGTGTTTTTATAATCATTAGATAGGTACCTACATAATTGCATTTTACTGGCATTCTACTTATCCTTTACAGGGCAATAGTTTAAAAGATTTTTGTAATAGGTCTTTTTATTATAGATAGGTTGCAAAGGTTCAGGAATGGTAATCTGTTGTAGGTAAGCACCTACCTAATGTCAGAAATCTGGTTTAGCATGAATTCGACGTACCAAAGTGCCATTATGATTTTTAATCTATACTACTAAAATTTATAATATGTATTTAATTCATGTTCAACCCTTACCTATTTCTCGAATAAAAATAATAAAGACCCGAAAAAAGAAAACGAACAAAGAACCTTTAAAATGAAAGTATTAACCAAATATGGTAGCAAGCAAGTATGGAGTAAATAAGTAATATCTTTGAATTTTTATCATCTAACATGAATATTGAATATGTTTAATAAAATATCCACCCACAGTACCTACCCACCTATAAAAAGTGAAAAGTTTTAGTACTAAAATAACCTGAAACTATGTACATGTATTATATTACGTTGTGCATGTGAACGATGTGGATAGAGAGAACAAGATACCTATGAGTGCCTCCCCAGATCAAGGACGTACAGTATATGAAGTTTAGGAGCAGTGACTTTATGTTTAACGTTTAAAATTTAAATACATTGATACTAAATAGGTGTAAGTTAAATTAAGCGTTACTCATAGAACCTAGCAAAATGTTCCAACTCGATGTTATTAGTTTTAAAGTTCCATAATACCGGTACATTGATAAGCACCCACGGGTGTGTCAGCGGCGCCGACGCGCGACGTTGTGACGTGCCCCCCAACATAGGTATGTATTTGTTTTCGTAACACACTCGCAGCAGGCCACATCTACACAAAGCACTGCGACTGCGTGCCACAGTGCACGAGCCACGAGCTACGCGCATCTCGGCTACACAAATGAAAAGTATTTCGAAATGTTAAATGATGTTGCATTCGTTGCACCAATCATTGCAAGAGCAGCTAAATGAATTATTTCCTCGCGCTTGTATTTAAATCGAATGCCGATGTATTTCATTTAGATTTTAAACTCATACTCCATCTCTAGCGTACATTAAATAGTAGTTGTCTCTATATCTAGCTGCTACTGCTTTAATTAGATTGTGAACTTTGGCTGATCTAGCGTACTATAATACTACGTCATCAGAATAGTTTCCCTACGTCATAATATAACAATTTAAATAAAAAGCACGTGTGTTTCCTAAAATGGAGTGCGGAAAATTATTATGATAAGTTAACAAATAATAAAACTGTCTTCATAAGAACGATAGGTATCATAATAACAAACAGGGACTATTCCTATTAATCTACTAAAGCTTATCTAATAAATAACAAAGCATTTATTTGTCTTATTATCTTTGAACAACATCCCTTGTCAGATAAAGAACTTGATAATGAAAACTTACCTACATACTTGACAAAACATGCAATCAGCAAGTTAGTCAGCAATTTTCTATAATTGTTAACTTACTTTTAATTTATATTTTGATTTAATCAAGTATGTAGAATAAGCAACACTCATTTATATGATATTAGTCTTTTTGAATATAATGGGAATTGAAATTCTAGATTTTCTAATAATATTTTTACTATCATCAGCTCTTCATCAACGGTACTGCTCAACAGGACGTCGATAGATTTTTCATGTTCAGTCATTAGTAAAAGAAGTACCGAGCCATTTTCTATAATATCTATTGACAAGTAAAATATTACTTACAAAGGGTCACAGAGCCTCGCTGATACTATAATACCACTTTGATTTATTATTATTGGGTCTCTAGCGATTAATACTTATTGATTGACCTATGGACCCTGTACCGCTTGAACTAAGATATCTCTTATTAGTTATACCTAGTGAGTATATTCCAAAGACGATATATTTGTTAGTTACGTCAATATTTTTGTCTATTAATTAAATAGCTTCATTTCCGGTAGCCAGTTCCTATATTGTGAAATCCCAGAAACAAAAATGCATCTTCCTATAAAACATTGTTTGCATACATGTAGATATTTCGCACCAGAAGTGAATTAAATGGCTTAACTCAAAATGTTGAGTTAAGCCACTTCAATTTTAAAAGTGCGATTTGTTTATAGGACACCAATTATGATCTTAAGAGGCATCGGATCAAGAGTAGCTACCGGAGTCCCAGAAAAGCGAGTCGTAAGAGGCGATGTACCTGGTGTGGGTCCAATGGATGGCATAGGTCCGCCACCAATCATTTAAGGGTTTTATGATGGACACCGAAATGCGGGTTCGACTTCAGGTAGAAGAAAACCACTCTGTCTACTTTTTGGGATCTTACGGGCGTGATTTCATTCATCGGGCACCTAACTACGTATGTATGTGTCTGAACATGAAAAAACTGTTCTTTGGACTGTGAATGTATGATGTAAACATGAACGTGAGCAGAATACAGAAAGGTAAAAGGTTGCCACTAGTTTAGATTAGATACATTACATTATATAAGATTGTTTGTTATAAAGCCGGTAAACTGTAGATGCCAGTTTGTATAGGTATCAATATTTTGCTTCATCAAATTATACTCCATAATCCAATGGTTCAGCACTTGCGTCATCAAGAAACATCGTTTGTAGAGTTGTTTTCCTCATAATGTGTGGGGATTACCCGTGAACAAACGAGAAAATATAATTATGTAGTCCAACGGCTGACATCAGTTTTAAGCGGGGATAATTATTTGCGCATTTGCTTTTAGGTAAGACGCTTTACACATAAGGTTCATAAAAGGAGATATTCTAGCTCCGCTTGCTCTTTACGTGTCATTGAAAACCATCTGAGATGGTGCATAGCTTAGTCATATGTACTTGTATTTAAGTTTTAAGTACGTACGTATGTAATATTTGACAACGTCTATTCTTTTTGTAAGGACGTTACGGGCGGCGCTAAATTCTGGATCTTTGTCATGTAGCCAAATGTGTAGGATCGTTGATCTGTCGTACCTACTAAACAGCGTCCTATCAATACGCTCTTAATATTACGTCTATTTATTATTCTATATTATATTAAACTAAATAGGAGACAATTTGAAATTCAATGGTATTAAATAATATAAAAATATTATTGCATTTGCAAACATATTTAGAACCTAAATATTTTACTAAAATTATATATGGCTGTTTTTTCTCTACCCAGCCGTCTTAAAAGTCACCTTTGTGGTGTAACAAATCTTAATTAACATGTCTTTAAGCAATTATTTCAAGCAAATGCAAACTGAGGGTTACGTAATATAATTTAAGCAAATCTCGTTAGTATGTATAAAATAATAAGTTTATGTGCTAATACAGGTAAAATAAATGAATTTACCTTGTAATCAACTAAGTCCGCAGCCATGTTTCCGGTCTTGATGTTTTGATATTCACCGACACACTCTGTATCACAGTTATTATAGAAATAAGGCGATTATTTCTTCAACACGTCTTTTCTATGAAGCTCTACAATAAAATCCTTTATCTTGACATTTACCACTGTATAATCTTTATCTAAATTGCGTCCAATGAATTGCGGCAGAAATACATATGTATTACATACTCATGTACCTATCATAAAACTCGGTTATTAAACGCGCTGGGGATCTTGAAAGAACAATAAATAATTCACATTTACGTATTGATAAGGTTTTGTTTAGTCGTGGTGGTCCTCCAGAACTAAATAAAATGCGAGAATTATGGTTAGGTAACAGTCACCGGTCTGATCGTTCTTTGGCACTAAAATAACGAAACTTGGAGCTCTCCCAAACTAGATGTGGAAAGACGAGACTGAAAACACGACAGACGCATAGGACAGAGTTTGAATGCTTGGTACTCCTAACTTCCTACTTAAGAGAATATAATTAAAATTATGAACTAAACTAATTTGAATATATAATTCTGCTGTTTCAATGCCACACGTCGATTGGAGTGATTAAACAACAAGCATACTGACTTCGCCACTCAATAAATCATCAATATTATAATTACGGTGCGACACGGTTGGAAGAAAGCATATGAGGCTACGTTTAACCCGTAGATAGAGTTAGTTCTATGAAGTAATTGCAATTGAATCTAGTTATCGTTTTCGCCGTTATGCCACAAGATGGACCGTTGTTTTATTTAATTGAATTATTATCTCTCGCATAAATTTGCGGCTGCTTTTCTTGAACTTGGATAATAACAGGACTTAGTGAAATTATTCGATTTCGAAATGGCTTCAGTTATTTGTATATGATGCCTTAACAGTAGCCATTTAATGTCCCTATTTGTGGCTAGTTGCAGATATTCTTTTCTTTTTTGGGTAAAATTTTCAAACAAATGTCTCCACCAAATATTGCTCAGTGGTTTAACACGATTCCTACCGGCTTTCCTTGGAAACATGGCAATTTATTTTTATAGTATTGTCATATTTAATTATATAGACATTTTTTGTTCCTTTCCTTTTTGTAACTTACTTCTAGTCTGAAATACTGATGACAAATTGACTAGCTTCATATTTTATAATATTCACAAAGTTTGCCTGTCACAATATTACTTCCTTAGATTCCTTCCTTATTATTTTCCTTCCTAAATTACCAAATGATGACGTAATAAAACATTCTCATTCTTATATTTTTGATGAAATGTAGGTTAGGTTAAAATTGAGGAAACATGTAGTCTTGCGCCGTAAGTTTATATTTTTCCTTCCCAGATTGTACATCCCAATTTCCCCGTTTGTGTCATGTTTGGTCCGTCAGAATATAGTTGGGTAATATTTCCACTACGATTTTCAGTGCAGGTAATTATTGTTTTACCATTCTATTGTTTTCCATCTTATAATCTAGTTTAACACACGATTAATGTTTGGATAACACAATTACTGTTGTTATTTGACACAAGATACTTTAACATATACCTATCTTTTTGTTGTAAATTATATTGATACTTTTGGTCTTACTAGTAGGTACTAATCGTTTTATAATGGCTTTAAATGTAGATAACACCTTTTCAATGAGCTTATTTTTCTTTAGAAACAGATATAAAGTGAGATTATGAACAGCAGTTATTGTAGGGACTTCAAAAATGTTAACCAAGACATTTAATATATTTTTACTTGCTGTGTAGGTACTATTATAGTTTCTTTTCGGGATTTTTTCAATCCAATACTTTAAATACATCATAGTTCACGTTTGTCGTATTGTAAACATGGAAAATATACCTAGCTTCTCTCTTTATTTTATAAGTAATTTTATTTAAAGTTTATTATGTTATATTCTCCTTTGCTTACCTATTAACCTATTTTGCAACAAATATTATTGTGGTAGGTATAATATTATTTGCGGCAAAAATCCGTCATTAAGAATTTTTTTTAAACCTATAAAAAGTGACCATTCTAACTGTCAAAATCCATCCAGCCGTTTAGAAGATACGAGGTAATGTATTTACACATAATTATACAAGATACGCGCGAAAAACATAACCCTTCCTTAGCAGCCAAGTTAAAATATCACAAATATTAACATGTTAAGTACTAAAAATTTTCTTCAAGAGAAACGAAAGAATAATAATTAATTGGTTCCAGAAAAGATCTAACTTATTAATTGGCCATTTTGATAAACAAATTGTTTCAATCAAAGTCGTTATCAGCATTTAGCTTCGTTAAAATACCTGCCATTATCAAAAAATAAAAAATCATTAAAATTTTGAGGCAATGTCAAGTTGTAGGTTTGATTATGATTGGTAATTTTTAACGACGAGAATGATTGTATAACTCGTTCAGTACCGATCCATTGTCATTTAAATAACAGTAGAGTTCTCTTTATTGTACAAGACATCAGGTACAATACAAGAAGACAATGCATTGACTGTCGTTGTCAGAGATCATATACAAACTTTAAACCTATGTATGATGTCCGCTGACCTTCGAAGTACCTAACCCCTAGTAAATATAGTACCACTCCCAAAGAAGGTTTTTGATAAAGCAGAAATCGTGACTATCTTATCTATACTTTTCATTAAGAAAGAAATCGTCGTATAGATTTACGTTTACACACGATGATACTTATGTTCCCAACTTCTAACTAAATAATTATTTATGATTTTCTCAAGATTTAATATCATATTAATTAATATTTGATCTACCCATAACATACGCTCGCAAGAAAAGTTCGATACGTTAGGTTAGGTAATTTCAAGATGACGACGATTATACTATACCTGCAAGTAACGATGACGGTGTTGTTAATGTGGTAATATTAAAATGATTGTATGTTTTGTATATCTTTATTAAATAGGTAGATCCATATTATAAGTAAGCATAAATAATTAACATAATTATGTTTCAAATCCAACTACCAACAATCAAAAATTGATCATAAAGTGTTTTTTATAGTGAACATGCGGTGACCAAGCGTATGCAACTTATAATTTATTAAATGTAGAATACAATAGTCTCATTCCATTTGGTTTATTACGGTCCTTCAATGAAAACCAAAGACTTTATTGTTTCAGTTTTAATTTATTTCCACATTATCGCCAAAATATAATTTGTAATAGTATATGATCTAAGCCATGCAGTGTTTGTTTTAAGAGGAGTACCTAAAGGTAAAATCCTTGGGCCCGTATTGTTGCATTTACTAAAGACGAAAGATTACATGTCTAGATTATTTTAGTTGTTTTCTTTATATATCAATTTATAAATCATTACCTGACACGACGCAGATAGAGTACCTACCTACTAATATCTTCGTAAAGACCGGAAGAAAATGTCAGTCCGTCTTAGCCGATCATTACAGAAAAATATGGTATAGGTAGGTACTTGTAGAATGTGACCTTGACGGTGGCCTAGGTGCCTAGGTCGTATTCTGTGCTGACGTAGAGTAAAATAAGACTCAATTACGCGAAGACTGTCTAAAATGGAATAACTACTGCCTAATTTCTGATTAGCAAGAACAATAAAGAAGCTATATGAAGCAGCAGCAGATCCATCAATACTAAAATAACTCATTGGAGCTTTGGATCATTGTAAAGGTAAAAAATACTATCCAGGTATAATATTTAGTTTTACCCATCGCTGTATGACGTGGTGGGGGCTTACGTACTTTATTAATCTTTGGAGCTATGAAGTGGCCGGCAGAGTGGATATTGAGGATATAAAAGGCATATGCGCCTATTATTATGATTACGTCTGCTAGCCGAAGCCTACGTACGATAAATAGGTAAATGTTATTATGCCCCGAAATCATACAAATTACAATTTCATTGGCACTAAAAACTTATTTGACCAATGTATTACATAAACATAGAAATGTGGTCTTAATTGTTAGTATATGAGTAATTTGCTATATTATTCAGTACCTAACTCTTGGAATTAGTTATCATGAAAAATCAACCGTTTTTGCTTGTTAGATGGCAGCTGGTAGAACAGGCTAAGGTACTGCATACGATAATTTACATTTATTCATGCATGTAATCCAAGAAGTAACTGGAGGAAAGGCTATGTCATATATATAATTATAAAACTCTAAATATTATTATTTATGTATGTATGTATAAAAAATCACAAGTTTTAGTTTCATTAGTGGAGTGTTTGTTGCTATTTATCGGCCCTCAAGATATAAATTTATCGCAACATTTTACACAATATTTATAATGTGCACGAATGACGTAGTTTTTTTTGGTCGATTAACGTCACTATAGTAATTTATTTAATGTATACTGTAAAGTAGCGCCATCTATTTCAATTCATGTAAAACTTAGTTTTCCGCATGCAGCGACATCTGTGTTAATTTGTTGTTTTTTTTTTACATGTGATACCATGCGGTTATCCATATGTTGCCTAAGTTACAGTAAGAGGCTTAATGTTTTCTTATTCATATCAGAGATGGCATTAACGCCCCACACGAAGATCATGGAGGATAGAAACAAAACTTGGAGACTTGACTCAAACGGCCATTCTTTTCTAGGATGCAGGTAAATAATTTCGGTTTAAAAACGACATATTCAGAACCTACAATGTTCCAAGTAATTTAATATACCTACTTTTAATTAAATAAACTCTTCATCTCATAATTTTATAGTTTCTCATTAGTGACGTGTCCAAGCGTGAGTGCCTCAAGGGACAATTCTAGGACCCCTACTGATGACGCAAAGAAACTAATTTAATTACCTATTTATTTGATATTTAAATGCATTTGCTAACGTTAGTTCTTGCTGAGACTTAAGGATTGCTGTGGTCGATGCTTTTAAATCAGTAATTCTTTTTTTTAATAAAACTAGCAATAGTGTAAACAATACCTAATTACTAATTTGGCATTTCTTTTTACATATGTGTCCGAGAGGCCGATCCCCTCGCATTACACTAGGTGTGCATATCGTAACAGACCCTAAAAAGATGGTTACTCTTACTATAACAACGTCATATTATGACCGTGACCATAGACTCCATGACACACATTTACAAAAGTGAATAAATCAAAACAATAAGAGATTAGGTCCAGCGATGACAATTAAGATAAAATTATCTATGTCTGCCTCGTTGGTCTGACTTCGACCTGAGGAGGTGAGGACTTTGGTTTAATTTTGACTCAGGCAAAGCAAAGTGTTATTGGCTTTTCGTTTGAATGTGCTAAGCTACTTAGACAAGACTCCTAGGACTCCCTCTAGGGCGGATCTTTTGATAAAGATTTTTCTGCTACGAATTCTTACTCTTACGGCGAGCTAACACGTGATAAAAATAGAATAATACATTAATAAAATACGGTCCACTAACCAGATATGATGGCAGCCTGTTATTATAATTCTTAGTCTAGAGAACCATCTAATGTCATAGAATATAACAAACTACAGCAGATCGCTGCTGCACTGGTGGACATATTATGCCCTATACGAATATGCGCTATAAGACAAGGATCTATATATATATGTATATATATAGATTTTCTCGGTGGTGTAACAGCAGCTAAATTCCTAGACATGTAAAATACGCGTTTATAAAGATATGTTTAAACGATTCGCGCTATAGGTCCATTCTTAGCACCACACAAATTGCATGACTCCACTTTAAAAAACAAAGACAGTTATAAGCAATGAAGAAAAGATAAGCTTTTGTTTCTTTTAAAAAATGAAATCATCTTACGAATGGAATGTTGCTAAGCGTGGGAAGTCATACATGGAGAGTACGTAGTTAAATTAATTGAACTCTTCGTGTAATGGCGCGTTAGAGTTCTCGTATCATCACGGCCTTGCTCCTTACTCTGATATACGACGTTATAACACATACTTTACTTTAAGATCAACAAGGTCAACTGCACAAGCTTCTTCAAAGCTTATCCAATAAACTTCAATTAATACAAAACAATTAAATTAAAATTATTAGTACCTAGGTAACTGTTATGTTGCATACGTATAGTACCTATAGGTACCTAAGTTATAATATGCCATTTTCAAATTAGGTTTACCTTGTTTACAAATTAGGTAATTATTATTACTATTGATCATCATTAAATTATAATCTATACTTATAATAAAACTGTAGAGAGGTCAATTCTGTACATTGAATATATATTCAAAATTAATATTGGAGGATGACTGGTGATCGATACTGATGCCAAAAATGCAATCAGTAAATTTTTTGTCTGTCTGTCTGTCTGTCCGTCTGTCTGTCTGTCTGTCTGTCTGTCTGTCTGTATGTGCACGCATGGGTCAAAAACTACTGAAGGGATTTTAACCAAACTTGGTACGATTGTAGTCCATACTCCTGGGCAGGTTATAGGCTATATAACATAACGCTAAAACACATAGGAGCTGAGCAGTAATGATAAATTTGAAGCAAGTCGGATGAAAATGCGCTATCGAGCTCTTATCCTCGCATTCGTTGATCATACACCAAAAGTATGTATTACAAAGATGATGGTCTCCAAAAGATCTACAAAAAAGTCTTCAATGGTATATATCTATCTTTTATAAATTAGCCACAATGACGTGTTTGATCGTTAGGAATTTCTTTAAAGTGTCTCAACACACGACCACCCGGAGCGTGCATGGAGGGTAGTTTGACAAGATTTCTATAAGCAGCATTGGTTGCACCCGCTATATGTAATATTATAGTAAGCACATGACTTCGAAAAGACATTAGTGTGTGCCGGGATTTGAACTTGCGACATCTGACTTAACAGTCTAACGGTCATACCACTCGGCTATCAGTGCATTAAGTTCCTTGGAATAAGCGCACTTTAGATTTTAAAAATACAGATACGTAGTTTTTAGATATAAGTTTAAAGTAGGTATTATTAAATAATAATAATAATTAGTTTGTTTAGTTTTTTTTGGACAAACATCTACGGATCACACTTTTTTTGCGGGAATCGAACCCACAACCAATCGCTCGCGCTCAAAAAAAATGCCAAGGATAAAAGACAACCGTGACGACCTGATTGGCGCAGTGTAGCCACTGCGCCAATGAGGTCGTCACGGTTGTCTTTTATCCTTGGCATTTTTTTTTTCTACAGCAGTTTCAATGTACAGAAACTCAGAAAGGCACAAAACGGATTTATTTATGTTCTCTTCTTCAGTTATATATTATTTTCAATAGACTTTCTGTAACTTCCGTAATTACCGTTCAATTTTTGCGGTTTTTTTTAAATACCGGAAAGTATTCTTAGTTAAATAAGTGGTTTAAAGATTTTTAACCTACTTAAAAAAGTCTACTCAAAAAATTTTTAACCTACTTAGAAAAAAAAAATGCCAAGGATAAAAGACAACCGTGACGACCTGATTGGCGCAGTGGCTACACTGCGCCAATCAGGTCGTCACGGTTGTCTTTTATCCTTGGCATTTTTTTTTTCTACAGCAGTTTCAATGTACAGAAACTCAAAAAGGCACAAAACGGATTTATTTATGTTCTCTTCTTCAGTTATATATTATTTTCAATAGACTTTCTGTAACTTCCGTAATTACCGTTAAATTTTTGCGGTTTTTTTTAAATACCGGAAAGTATTCTTAGTTAAATAAGTGGTTTAAAGATTTTTAACCTACTTAAAAAAGCCTGCCTGGTAGGTATTTTTTTCTGTTAAAAGTTCAATGTACTACTGGTCTTTTATCCGAAATACACGCGGACGAAGTCGCGGGCAACAGCTATACATGTAATAAAATATTACGGCATGGCGTAAAAACTACTAAATCGAATTCGCTCAAACTTAGCTAATATATTAAAAACAATTTAAAAATACTTTTGCTGTTTCCGAATTTCCACGCGGACGGAGTCGCGGGCACATCTAGTGTACAATAAATCAGTTTAAAAAACATAGTTGTATTTCTCTGTAAAGGAAAATAAATATACAAAAAAATATTGTTACACTCATAGCACACAGTATGATTTAACCGAATATAAGTGATAGCCTGATAGGTACATTAAAATACTTTGGACATTTAGGACATCGAATAATAGGTGCGACAAGTGTGTTTGTGGACAGGTAGGGGCTACAGTTATAATGGTTGTAGCGCCCAAACGAACCGTCCTCGTCCTCGTAGCGCGTGCGCCGGCGGGCGGATACGCGCGCCTCAGTTCATGAGTAGCTTTAGCTGCGTACGCGCACCAAACGTTCCCTTGCCGCGCTTTACGAATTCAGAGTATTATGTTGACTCGTCGCGTAGACGATATCGCTCAACAACTGTTTTTTATAGTATACCTGTAAACTGTAGGTTACGTATAAGTGTTGCACAGACTGATTTTCTATATTATATTGTATGATAAATACAGTGATTTTTAAAAAGAATTATGCTATATTGCGGAAGAGATGTGTGACCCGTGTGAAGGTGCGCAAGAGTGAATTCAGCGACGGTGGCGGTGGTCCACGGGTACAATGACTGCGCCGCTGAATTGGCACAAATGGCTAGTGTTGTCGCTGCTCGGATTGGCTTTGTCCGCTCGGACAATTGGCTGCGATTACAGTTCCATCACCGAGAAATTTGGAGCGGAAGCCGTAGCTCGATGCAATGAAAAATGCCCGTTCCAGGTTCGCTAAGCCAATTAATATTTGCCTAACAATAACGGTATACGTTAACAAATATTATTCAATGATCAATAGTTACTTTGTATACGTCGATGACACAAGTCGAAGTGTATCATGTACGACATTCCACTTTGTGCGTTCATTGATAAAGATTGCAATTAACAGTTTATTGGTCGAGGATAAAACGATGATCTTAATTCATTATGTAGTTTATTTGCGGCGACAATCGTGCAGGTTCAACGCACATCTAAGTAATTGTCGACAATTAGCGATCCAATATAATCAACGCAAACACGCTAAATATAGAGCAGCGTGCCTAAACGTCAAGCGAGATGGTCCTGGAAGGATAATCCTTACAATAAGGATAATAATATATAATAACAATTGTCTTTTATATTTGATACGACTACACATATTAGATATTACACTCTACATTATTGTTGTTTATTATTATATACTAGCGGCCCGCTCCGGCTTCGCACGGGTATAAAATATATATTATAAGAATTTCTCCACTATTTAATGGATGTTATTATACATATAAACCTTCCTCTTTAATCACTCTATCTATTAAAAAAAACCGCATCAAAATCCGTTGCGTAGTTTTAAAGATTTAAGCATACATAGGGATATAGGGACAGAGAAAGCGACTTTGTTTTATACTATGTAGAGAAGTAGAGATATAGTTTCTAATACTCGACTTGTAATTTAGCCAGGAAGAGCGCTCTGTATGACACAGATATCTCTGTACAGATAAATTACTTATCTTGTTCAGACACAGATTTTATTATAACACTAGATGTGCCCGCGACTCCGTCCGCGTGGAAATTCGGAAACAGCAAAAGTATTTTTAAATTGTTTTCAATATATTAGCTAAGTTTGAGCGAATTCGATTTAGTAGTTTTTACGCCATGCCGTAATATTTTATTACATGTATAGCTGTTGCCCGCGACTTCGTCCGCGTGTATTTCGGATAAAAGACCAGTAGTAAATTGAACTTTTAACAGAAAAAAATACCTACCAGGCAGGCTTTCATAAGTAGGTTAAAAATCTTGAAACCACTTATTTAACTAAGAATACTTTCCGGTATTAAAAAAAACCGCAAAAATTGAACGGTAATTATGGAAGTTACAGAAAGTCTATTGAAAATAATATATAACTGAAGAAGAGAACATAAATAAATCCGTTTTGTGCGTTTCTGAGTTTCTGTACATTGAAACTATTGTAAAAAAAAATGCCAAGGATTGAGCGCGAGCGATTGGTTGTGGGTTCGATTCCCGCAAAAAAAGTGTGATCCGTAGATGTTTGTCCAAAAAAAACTAAACAAACTAATTATTATTATTATTTAATAATACCTACTTTAAACTTATATCTAAAAAACTACGTATCTGTATTTTTAAAATCTAAAGTGCGCTTATTCCAAGGAACTTAATGCACTGATAGCCGAGTGGTATGACCGTTAGACTGTTAAGTCAGATGTCGCAAGTTCAAATCCCGGCACACACTAATGTCTTTTCGAAGTCATGTGCTTACTATAATATTACATATAGCGGGTGCAACCAATGCTGCTTATAGAAATCTTGTCAAACTACCCTCCATGCACGCTCCGGGTTGTCGTGTGTTGAGACACTTTGAAGAAATGCCTAACGATCAAACACGTTATTGTGGCTAATTTATAAAAGATAGATATATACTATTGAAGACGTTTTTGTAGATCTTTTGGAGACCATCATCTTTGTAATACATACTTTTGGTGTATGATCAACGAATGCGAGGATAAGAGCTCGAAAGCGCATTTTCATCCGACTTGCTTCAAATTTATCATTACTGCTCAGCTCCTATGTGTTTTAGCGTTATGTTATATAGCCTATAACCTGCCCAGGAGTATGGACTACAATCGTACCAAGTTTGGTTAAAATCCCTTCAGTAGTTTTTGACCCATGCGTGCACATACAGACAGACAGACAGACAGACAGACAGACAGACGGACAGACAGACAGACAGACAGACAAAAAATTTACTGATTGCATTTTTGGCATCAGTATCGATCACCAGTCATCCTCCAATAATAATTTTGAATATATATTCAATGTACAGAATTGACCTCTCTACAGTTTTATTATAAGTATAGATAATTAGAAAAAAAATAAAGTCATTAAGTAGGTATCATTGTTATAAATATGTCACCTGTATTTTGAGCCAAATAAATTATTATTGTTATAATATTTAACAACAGAGTTTTGGAAATTATCAAATCAATCGAATCAAAATTTTAATTACAATACCTAAGTAGTATAAAAATATCGTACGTTGTAAATAAAATACAAATGTGAACCCGAAATAGATATCCACACTATAGACCGCATAATAAGAGATTTATAGTATATGGTACCCATGTGAATCAGAAACGTTAAAACCGCGGATGGATCACATTTCGGGGAGAAGCCTTTGAGCTGCCACCCTGCGGATTCCGGTCTCACGATCGCAAAAACACACAAAATATAAAAAGAGAAAAAGCTGCTTCACTAGCATGACAGGGTAATCGCAACATTGCCAGTGCAACTTAGGACTTAGGAATAGTTTTTGCATTAGGTACATAGAGAGGAAGGTAACGTTTGCCTGCGTCGGGTCGGTCCGCGTACATTTTGGATAAAAATAACACTTTCGCCTATAACATAATCGTAAACTACGGGGTTCAAATGGAAGGTTAGACAAACTACACATAAAAATAATTGTTTATTTTTAAGGCTTAATTTGAATCTTATACAGAGTGTTTAGATATACGTTACTTTCCTTGCAAGGGGTTAATAATATATAATTATGCAGGTAATTTTGTATGTTATTTAATACTTAGTATGTTTAAATAATTAAATATTCAGCTACTTATGTTGCTGACTGTACCTACCTACTACTTTGTCTTCTCACTAGTTGCATCCAGCGGTGTTACCCGCTACATTTCCATAAAAATAGCCTATATGTTAATCTAGGGTGTCAGCTACCTCCATACCAAATTTTTTAGCAAAATCGGTCCAGCCGTTTGAGTCTGAAGAGGTAACAAATATACAAACACAAACACACTCATAAATTTTCGCCTTTATAAAAATAGTGTGATAAAAAAACAAGTTTAGGACATGGACATGATTTCATATGTCCAAATTTGCTGCAAATGTGCTATACGTTAACCCCTTGCAAGGAATATGTATCGTATTTCCAAACACTGTATAAAGTTAGATTAAAATAAAATAAACAATACATACTTAGTGGTGGTGAGACGGGTGCCATAAATTTTAGCCGGCCTTGCTTGACTTCAGTTAAAACATAGACAGAAGTCTAACATCATAAGCAACTAGTAAACGTACATCGTTTGAATTCACATAGCTACCTACTTTATGCGGCTGATTATATACTTTCCTCTATCATTGCAACCAACACAGCCTGCTACTCTGCTACATGGCTAGACCGTGGCCTCTATATGTCATACAGAACCTATTTAGATACATCTTAGCCACTTAAGAAACTACTAGTTCATTATTTGTACATAACATAAAACACTCCGTAACGCAGTTGGTCTCCTGACTTTTCCTTCCATCAACATTATTTGGTGATGGATTTTTTTGTTATCATTTTACATCTTCTATCAATACTAATTTTTTCCAGCCAATTAAAATTTGTTCTATATTTTTAAGACAACCTAATACTTTTAAATGTAGCATCAAAATACGAATCAATCAAACCGAAATTGTAGGCACAGGTAGGCCTAATGACGTATCACGCTTCGTTGCGCTTGCGCCGACCGTGTCGTAGCGGAAGTTATCAGGACTGTGACTTCGTATCGTAGAACATCCCGTGATGACCCTATTATATAGAATACCCATTTTATTTTTTGTCCGCAGAATCGAACCGGTGACGTGCACTTCGATGTCAGTTGTGGATCCGATTGCAGCGTGCAACAGGTGAGTATTTTTATATCATGAACTACCACTGAGTCCAACAAAATTTTTAGCTTTGCCTTATGCAGAAAAAGCAGCTCAAATAAAACATAATTAGGATTTATTGAAATACGAAACAAGCATTACCTACCAATCTAACTAAATCCTGCAGGGCTTACCAAAACAAACGTTTACTAGTCTGTGTCATAATTATTTTTCCTGTAGTTAGTGCCTTTAAAGCTTTAGCTAAAGCATAAAAATAACATAGCTGAATTATCTTAAGTTCCCTATAGTAAAAAATCTGTTATCTTGAGTAATTATGTCAGTATGTACCTACTGTATTTAACTACACACTTATTTAATTATTTTACAAATACACATTGTAACGCGTCAATAGTGATCCGCCATAACTACGCAAGCGGTCGTAAAATACAATGGTCCGATAAGTTTGTTTATAGTATATTTATGATGTTCAAAATTGGGTAACCCAATTTTAACGACTTTGTAACGGAAATTATTATAATAGGCATTGATCTACAATATTTTTAATAGGGGTACTTTTGGGTGAACTTATAGATACAGCCAAAATATTAAAATAATTTACAATAAGTTTATAATTTATTGTGCGATAACTAAATCATAGCGTTTCACCTATAACCTCGTAAAAGATATAAGGTATTTAATGAATACTGTTTCCAAAACATGAGATAAGTTGCACATTAAGATTACGAATATCTACAAGCTGCCAAGTATTGTTATTCGCTGTTGTTCGGGAGGCATGTCGCAACACTCGTAACTGAAACAGACGAGAGCATAAACTCACAAAAGAACGTTTGTAACTAAAACTAAATACTATTGAAATTAGCTAGACCGTGCAGATGCATGAACAAAACAGGCTCATGGTCTCATGGACACTATCCTAGTTCTGTTGTTGTCAAACAACTAAGTTTATACATTTATAGCACGACACAAAATAATATGCGTTACCTATTCCACAAAAACAAAATTTAAGTAATTCATAATAATGCCCTTTTCTTCACAATGCTATTTCTACTGTTCACTTTGGGCTTTCAACCCTATTCATTTTCTTATCCATCATAACTTATCGTTAGTAGCGGAATAGACATAAAACGGTATTCCATCTAAACCGTGACAGTTACTACTGGTTTATGTCAAAATTATCAGTTGTCTTCAATTTACGCCCCTGCACAGCGCAAAAAAGGCTCAAGTGGCGGCGCGGCGGGTAGGACGCGCAGTGCGCACCCCTCGCGCGGTAAACGAAGTCAATTGACTTGCTTCCATTTTATTATTATTTGCTTCCATTTCCATAACAATACTGCAGCAACAAATACATAAGTTGCGATCGTTTATTTTTATTATACTATTATTTACATTATTTATCTGTTGATAACTTAATACTTAGGTATGTTTATTTAGATTTTAGCGTATCTTTATTTTAAGACACGTTACAATAAATACAAAGTAAGCTAACGTTACAAGTAAATTGTTTACGGTTAAATGTTTTACACCTCCGGTGTTAAAGTATGCATGGGAATGTATTTATCTTCGTGAGTTGCATCTGCAAGGCTTTGCTCAACATCTTTCGTCGGGTCGTAAGGTGTGGCGAACAGAAAGCATCGAATGTATCGCCCTGCACTCTGGTCGCGCTTATACAAACTTGTTTCTTATGCTATACACAAGATATTTGTTTACTTAATTTTTCCTGGGAAAATGTTCGTTGCAACTAATTGCTTTTATGAATCTGTCTAGCCAAGATAAGAGGTAAGATAACTTTGGATTGATAGGCTTTACTTTTCTCTTTTCGATACAATTTAATTACTTCCTATTGGTATCCTATTGAATCCTTAGGTCTTTTATAGATTCGTTTTATTTACTCATGCTTGAAGCGAAAATTACGGATCTTTCTAGGAATATTGCGTGCACGGCGTTGTGAGATTTAGTATACTAACGTATACTGACTAGTTAAAGTTTACATTATTACAGTCAAATTTCGACAATAGGACGGCCACTAGCTAACATAATTACTTGTCTTTTGTGGCTAAAGTTACGCTTTTGAGATGTTTGTCCAAAAATTAGAGAAACTATTTTTGGATTTGTCAAATGACTGTTGGACCACAAGAGATAGATTCGATGATTACTTATCTTCATCCTACGGGTGTAGATATGGATGTCGTTATGGAGTGTTAGGTGGTCAGTAACATGGTGCGGCTGCCGACCTGCGCGTGCGCAAGGGTCGCGTGAGACTCAACGCCGGATGGACGCAGGAAGGAAGCTTCTAGTTGGCAGGCTGCTCCCCTCGGATCTATTTTAGAGTTCATTCGTTTTATTCTATCATTTCACAGAACATACTTTTTAATATAAGCCTGCTTGCTTGTCGGTGGTCGCTCTTCAGACCACACTGAGCTTGGAAATGACCGGAACTGACTAAACTCGGAGCTTCTCTACTAAGTGGGTAGCGCCACCCTTGACATTTTACAATTTGACCCTTTAAGTAGGTACTTTGATTTGCAGATTTTTTTTACAGTTGATTCAACATTAAATATGTGCACTTGATCGATGCACACAACAATATTTTTTTGTGGAAATGTTAGATTTTTAACCTGCTTCACTAAAATGTAGAGTCAAGTGTACCGTAAAGTGACCAATGTATAATATTAAACATCATGTAAGGGAATTCATTCCCCCCTGTGCGCTTCGCTGCGCATGCGTCGCATTCGGAAATGAACAATCACCTATCGGAAGTAAAGGTACCTGCGATTAGTTCATAATTTATGTGTGAAACTGGACTGAATCCGTATATGTCGAAATCTGTTAGCATAATTATAGACAAGTTGGGGGAATAAGTTAAAATAACTATAGGTAACGTACATGAAAATGTTAAGATGACGAATGTCAGGTAAGCTTTTGGTATTCTAATTTTATCACGAAGATGAAAGGCGACGAATATGCATAAAGGACTGAGAGCATCATACAACAACCTCATTGGTTATTGTTATTGGTCCTTCAATAAGGTCATGCGCACTTGCCGTACTCCGAACTAGTCCGAACCGAAGCAAGAGCGTCGGTGAAATTATGAAGAAACGTAGCATGTTTAAGCAAAAGGAGTATTAAAAATTCAAAGAATGAAGTCTTAAGTTTTAGCCATCAATATGAAACGCTATAAATATAAGGAATACTTATTATTTTAGAATATGTCTTTTTGTTTGTTTCCTGAAAGGCTGTGATCCTTAAAAATAGCAAAAAATTGTTTCTTAGTTGTTTAGGTACTTAAGTCCTTGTTTCCGTCAATGCAAGTATTACAAAAATTAACTCAATAATACTTCTAATGTAGGTACTATGTTTATCAGTTTTAATTAAATAAATAAACATTTGTACCGATAAATGGTACGATTTTATGTAAACAATATAACATACGTTGCAGGTACGTAACTCGTAATAGCAGCGTATGAGTTTTCCTTTTGACGTCGAGACTGCATCACGCATCAATATAATCACTAAGTGCAAAGTCAACACATTATTATATACCATTACGATGTTTAATGTGATTCATTAATAATGTGTGAGGATCACTATTCACTAGCATTCCAATATCTAATACCTTATTGAAAATGAATTGTTATTTTTTTGTTTAACAAATAATCTGTAGAAAGCCTTAATTAAGTATCATCTTATCTATTAAATCGAACACCTACTAAAAAGGGATAGAGGTTTTAATTAGGTTTTTTTTTAATAAAATGCACTGTACCTAACTATAACAATTCTAAGCATAATGTAGTCAAATTCGTAGCGGAACATGTGACCGCATTTGGCGTCAGGTGCATTCATGAATATTCTGAATAATTTAAATTAAACTGTGTGAAAATGTGGGATTTTATGAGTTTTTAAAAACAAACTAAAGTCTTAGTCATGCGGTAAACAATTAAAAAGCCAGTGCAGATCATTTAATTTAAGCACCTTTGTTTGAAAATATTTATAACTATTTATTTATGCTACAGTTTGTATGTATACTATAAGGTTTTGTACCTTATCGTATACATACAAACTGTAGCAATGAGTTGTATTAAGAAACAGATAGGTAGTTGTCGACTCAGTCTTATAATGAACTCTCATATCGTGTAAGTAACAATTAAGCGATTAATTCTTAACTGCAATAAGTGCAATATGGAGTCGAGTCGGCTCTTCCATTAGCTAATAAACGCTGATTATGTTTGTCTATTACTGCTTTTGTCCTTTTAAATTTTGTTTAAAACTATCTATGTCCAAGCGTCATGCTCCCAAATTACTATAACAAAGTCCTTGTAAATTCCAAGTCACCATGAATGGAGCTAATTTTAGCAGCACTAATTGTTGTTCTTAATTCAATAGTTATTTTCACTATGCAACCTGCTCGGTGCTAATCTTTAGTAGCGTCTAGCGTTAATTGAAAGCCAGACAGCTTTAATGCCTGAAGCGCAGCTTGCAAACAAATAGGTATCACTGAGGCTCATCGTCAATGAAATTTACTAGCAATTATGTATTTTGCCTCTACGCTATATTTTTTATATCTTACATAGTCTCGATGTTACTCTGAATTACCTAGTAAACACTATTGCCTCACCGGTTTTCCTTTGATGATTCTTATGTAGTAAGACCATTGGTACGCATCGTTAGTGGTAACTTCATAGATATTACAACTACGATAATTAATCTATTTCTGGCAAACATCAATCGAAGTTAATATACCTACCCAGATACCTAAACTTCAAACTGATGTGGTTATTATTGATAAATAGAATGGTATGGAAGTTGACCGACCACCTAAAACCGTAAACCTACCCATAAAACGTTTGCGTCCACTCCTATAAAAAGAACCCAGGTATTCAAACACAATGAATACTTACTATAAATCCTAAAGAGACGCTCGCTTATGATAAAGAACTGCACTCGGCTTCGTCGTCGCCCGCTAATTCCTATTTCCTCATTAGGTGGACCGTTCCCCGCTTGCGAGTTGCGCTTGCGCCCATTCAACAAGTATCCTCCCCACTCTGCGCCATTATCCCCAGGCTGCCCCTTCAACACTCCACGATACCAATCCGTTGAGCGAAATTACGTAGAGTGCACTTATCTTCTACTAAGTGTTGTGATTTATTGTCCTTTTATTGGATGGTCAAATAAAACGTAGTAGAGATGGCTTATCATTGTGATCAGCACGATATTATTAGCAGTTTAACTCGTGAGTTGCTGCATGGAGACAACTATTTTTCATAAATCATGACAGTGTTTTATAAAGCAATGAAATTATGAAAATTATCTAGGAAAGTTTTATAACAATAATTATTATCTATTAGCAAGAAAATTTCGCCAGTGATAGTTCGAAGTCATATTATCATAGATCTGTCTTAACATCTATTTTTGTTTGTTCACCCACTCTTAATATCTAGGCGTTGTAAAGTCGACTGATAAAGGCTAGCAATAGGGCGGTAGATTGAGAGGAGAGCTCTCGAGGCTAGTGTAGCAGAGGCGGCGGGAAGCACGCCGGTGGGCCCCAATTTGCCTCAGCATTATCCAATTGCCAGAATAAAATGGTTGGCGTGGGCCAGCGCGTGACCTGCACTCAAATTTCCAGACCTACATACATCTACAGCACATATGGACAAGAAACATTTTAATATAATATTATGTCAATTATCCAATTCACCCAATTGTATTCATAGATAAAGAAATACTTAGTATAAAAATCACGACCTAAAATTGTAAAACTTGTAATCTGTGCACTTTAGACGTGAATTTTGAAATATCTTTAAGCTGGTAGAACTTGAATTGAAAACGTTCATAATATGATTGCACTATATAAAGAGTGCACGCTTCCTATAAAAATTCTTCCGTTAATAAAAATGCACTGTCCAATATGAAATGGCTGCGTATAGTCCTTCTAATTCTATCCACATTACAGATTAAAACCCATACATCATTTAGCTGAAAATTTCTCAAGAAAGTTAGCTTACATAGGCTTAGGCGCCATAGTAATGTGATAAGCCTAAACGCATATGCCGTGAAGATTTACATAATGTCTGGCAATATGTGACCTCAATGGTTGATAACAACTCCTCATGCCATAAACAGCTGATCAACTCGTGTTGGAAACATTAATCTAAGTTGCGAATAAACAATTTGTGAAATAAATACGGGTATTATCGTTAAGTTCATCTAAGGTCACTAACGTACGGAATTAGAAAAACGGAATTATCGCAAGTTAGCATCCAGTGGCGCCTATTTACGAATGGTCGCGATAACTCCATGTTCATTATTTAATTTATCAATTTATTATAAAGACTGCACTTGTTTTCACACGTCGTATCGCATTAATTTATGTATGTAATCGAAAAGATATATTTTATATGGTCATAGGTCAGACAACATGCAAGAGCAACACATTTTTAGAGTTTTTCAAATATTTCCTCTATTTTGGAAAATGGTTATTTTTAATATATTTCCTTATCATATACCGTTATAGACAAAATACGTGTTTTCCGACGCTTTTCGAGACTTCTAGAGTCGAGGTTAAACCATGCAAGTTAAATACTTCCTCATTATTAAGAAAATCCAATACTTTTGATGAAAGATTTTAAGATATAGAAATAATATTTTCTATATTGCACCAATCACACGTTTTTTACCGATATTACAAAATTTACAAATACTCAGTAGTCAGTAACTAATCTTATTTCTCATAATAAGATGAGATCACGACAAGAGCGGTTATGCATAAGATACAGTTCAAAAATATACAGTTTCGCTCGTTCCACCCACTTTACTAATCTTCTCTATTGGACACACAGTTCAGGTTTACAAAACAAAGATATAATAATAACTAGTACCAACCTACTCTTTTTATTTAGTGACTTCTCTTCTTCATATTTCCATAAGCTAAATTGTCCCATGGAGACAGAGGTCATGCCGCGAAGTGTAGGATACCACTCAACAAGTACGGTAGCAAGGTTCACTGTCCAGGGTGCGCCGAACGTACTACGTGGTGCTAGATACCTACTAGTGGAGGGTATAGTATTAGTTTAACTTTGCTATGAAGCAATTAACAAGTAAATGATCCATAAGTGCTTTCACAGCACCCTGCGTCCGGCGTGCTTCTGCGCTCCCAATTGGACTTCCGAGCGCGTTTCCGAAATCATTCCAACAATGAACTGACGCGACAATTTTAATGACTCTAAAGGGAGTAGTTATTGTTTTGTTATTATTATAGCACACGACAGGAAGCGTGGTAATTAGCCTTTAATTTACTTAGCTACTTCATTTTATTTAACTTTCTATTAAGCGCAATGAGCGTGCAGTTTTTTTTGTGTCTTCTTTTATATTAGTACGTGTTATGAATCAATTCGCAGTGCTTTATCTAATAGTACGCTGATACCTCATACATGAACATTTTCACTGTATTGTGTATGTCCGTTGAGATATGACAACAATGGAAATTTATTGTAATTGCTTGATCTATCCTTGGTTGACTGAATGAACGTGCATTTTATGTTTGAAACTGGTACCTTTAACATTACAACAGTAAGGGTACATGATGAGGTCCGTTATGGGTTTAATAACTAAGTTCAATTGCTTATCAGTTCTCTTTTTCATAAGTAAAGTATGTCTAAAGGAAGTCCAAGAAAAGGTATACAGATCCACCCAGTGCATAAATGACCAAAAAAGTAAAACGTGATGGGGTTTTCTCCACGTTGTCGACTATTTATTATGAATTTGTGACGCAGTATAAAAAAGTAAATTTTTAACAATAGACATTAACGGGTTACTTACCTATTCATGTATAGGTGGTACGGTCAGCATCATAAGTAGATTAACATATTACGAAACCTTATGTCAAATAATGGAATGAAACAAAAACCAATTCAAGTTTTTGTTTCAAATTATAGGAGCGTCCAATGGATGATCTTAAAATATTTAAGACTTTTTAGTTGTTCTTCAATTAATGGTATGTTTATAAAATTAAATGTTCAGCTACTTAAGATGCTGACTGTACCTATCCATCTCATCTAAATTCAAACGAATTGACTGTCTACCTTAATCTTCTGTGAGATCTCATTCATCCCGCTTCCAAATAACATTGTCGCTACTTTAATAAAAATTGACAATAACCAAGTATCTGATTAAATATACACAAAAACGAGTTCATCCGTCAGTCACAAATATTAATAAATTGGACATGGAGGGTGCGTCTGGGCGTGGTGTTGTGACAACTATGGCGGAAGAGACGCGTTAGCAAGGGATACCTTTGAACTGGATGCCATAACAAATTATCTCGATACAACATTATTTGTTTAGGGAAAAGGTTCTCATCAAACAGTATTGCTGAGACTCAATAAAAGGACAAAAAAGAAAAAGTGATAAAGGCACATCATCAAAATTCACACAATAGTTAGGTCAGAGAAATAGTTTAAACTTCGTTAATTTGCAAAAGGATCTAAGTCCTGATTTTGGTAAGATAAGATACATCGCATCCTATGTTATGTTCGGACCAAGCATTGTCCTACTGTATGATCTCGCTGACGGTTGTGCGTGCGCAGGCCACGACCCGCAATTATACACCCGAAACAAACAGCACAAATCGCGCGCTCGCCGCCCGCGCGCCGCGCCTGTCGGGCTGTCCTGCGCATCCGTTTTAATTGTTGCGCGCATTGTTCATCACACTGAATGGACATGACTCAAATAATCTCTGTTCTGTTGGCGTCACATCGTTTTGTTGGGGCCTATGTATTTAACCTGCTGAGATATCTAACAGAAATCAACATTCCAATTAATTGTAGAGAATTTTGTGCGAAGATAATTACTGCAACTTAAGTTGATAATTAGCTATCAAATTGATTATATGATGCATTGATAACATCGATTCTAGCGAAGGGCACCCGCATATATTATATAATTGAATTTAAACTTTATAAGTTAAACATGCTTAACAAATTAGAAGAGCTTAAATTGTTCTTTCGCGTTTGTGTCTGATGGGAATTTTTCATGCATAAGATTGTAAGAAAGGTACACCTGTGGCTTCCGGTCACTTGCCTTCCCGTAAAGGTCGTCACCAGACCGCGACAATCCGTTACAAACCCTACATTTATAATTTCTCATCCATGAGAACGAAAGTGTCCGTTACGAGAACCCTCCTTATCTCAGTAATTACTATACTATACACACTCCTTACTTTCGGTTTCTTTGCGCGGGTTTGTTATTATTAATGCAAAACAAAAAGCGGCAATAACAGGCCTTGTGTAACCTTGTACTACATCTCGAGCGTCTGCATTTCATGTCTGTTTAAAAACGACCGAACATGAATATGACTGTGTGAAGCGTAAACATACGCAAAATCCACTCTAAAAGAGACTAATAAAAGTTAGAGCTCTGAACCAATATCGAAAAAATAACTAATTGATTCTCTAAGGTGGCTCTAAGGCTCTATTAGCATTCACGACATCAATATTAACAGAAAGTTAATCGAACGTAAAATAAACAAAGAATTAGATAATGTAATCTAATTGGATTAAAACCCGCACCACTAATTATATGACAACACAAGTCATGTCCCTAATAAGGAAGTTCTTAGTTATTACCACTGCTATCCTGTTGATGCTTGAACATGTTTAATTATTTTATCTTATAAATAATTAACATAGTTAGGTTCCTACCCAAGGCATAACATAGTTTTTGGAAAAAATAATTTGTAGTTTGAAAAAAAAAACTACAAGGTTTTCTTTTTATAAACTTCCAAGTTACGAAAAGTACCTATTAAGAAGTGTATATTTACATAGTTATGTAGGTTTTTATTTATTTTTAATAATAATTACTAGATATACGATCTAACATTAAGGATTATTTTAAAAGCACCGGACCCATAATTTGGATATGGCCTTCGGCAGTAAGGAGGTACTTGTGCATTTTGATTTGTATTTTTTCCTCACGGCACGGCACGTATAAAAGTATAATTAATGAAATAACTCCCATTGATCAACTCTTTGCTTATTTGCTGTACCTATAAACGAGTAGTATTTAGTAGATACCAAAACATCTTTTTACTGTTTCAGTGCAAACTGGGGTGTAGCTTATGGCAAGAAGGATTGGAAAACTCATGTCCAATCGTATGCGTAAGTAACCTCTTCATAAATTAATCATTACCATTATCCTCGTCATCACGAGACTGTAAACGTATATTTTCTTTGCAGAATGTTACATCTGAAACTGTATTTTCGCGAGAACTATATTGTGTTATGGGATGCAATGAGGCTTTGAATACTTACTTTCAAAACTTAAGAGGTAAGATTAAATTCCTTATAAATATTAACATTCGTTTCAAGCCTTGCATACCACTACAGATACTTCATCTATTACGTTGTTTCCCAGAATTGATTGGGATACCAACTGCACCAGCGTTAGTAGCTGATAGTCTGACAGCCACTTCCCTGTCGTTGGTGTGGGAGGCACCCAATTTAGGCAACCTAAGCTACATGGTACAATGGCGTTACGAAGAACTGCCGGGCACGTGGCAGTATTACTCTAACACTAGTCATTCGGATCAATCCATTATACACGTGGATGGACTTCGACCTTACACAAAATATAGGGTATGAGAACATTTTGGTTATTATTATGACATGATTTTTAATGTATTTGATGATATTCTGGCACTTTGCTTTTATGAAGATACAAGAAAGCAGCTAATGGCGAAAAAAAATCTGCCTGAGATAATGTTTATGTTCTTTTAGAGATGAGCATAAAATGGTAGGTACTAAAAATCTAGTGTTATTCAGAATTTTATTCTTTAACAGTTCCGAGTAGCTATATTCCTATCGGGTCGCGGAGGCACCGGCGAGCCTGTTTACTCAGCGCCATCGGTCGTAATATCTACGCTAGAGAGTGGGAAACCTAGCTCAGCACCTTCATCCCTTCGCGCCGCAGCTCCAGATCCGAGCAGAGTCGCTATCTCCTGGGAACCTGGCCCTTTCCCCAATGGACAACTAATATCTTACGTGTTGCGACTTACGAACACACAGCCTAACACCAACGATGCTCTTGAGGTAAGTCGTATACAAAATATTTACTGCATATATTCATGAAATCAATTTTTCCTAAAGTATTAAGTAATTTTATGTTTTCAGGACATGCCTGCATCAAACAACACGTTGTTTTATATGTTTCAAAATTTAGCTCCCGCATGTGAGTATGAAGTGTCAGTGGCCATGCGTAATGCAGTGGGAGAAGGACCAAGAGCTTACGTTAGAATATCCACACCCCCTTTACCTACCTGTAAGTCTGGAAAAATTTGTACACTAATACCCACTTGTAATACTGAGTAGTGATATTGACTTTTTGATAATTTTTTTCAGCGGTTCCTAGTCAGCAGCCTATATTAATTTTAGGCGGAGAACAAAATATTTTGGCAGCTCCTGCTAATGATATGTTATCAGATCCTGTAGAGTTGTATAGTACAGAACACTCTATTTCTGGTATGTATTTTAATTCGATTATTGTATCATATGCGATCTATACATCTTTATCTGCACCTAGATATTTCAAATGAAAACATTGGTTTCAGGTGTTGGTCTTGATATATCAAGCGATTCACTTTTCGTATCAGTATCAAACGGATACGTACATCGCAGTTCACTTTCTAAAAAGAGTACTTCGGAACCAATTCTGACGCCCGACAATGTATCGTACAAGCCTCAAGACTTATCAGTAGATTGGCTGAATAGACACTTGTACGTTCTCGGAGAAGTTTATTATACTAAAGAAGGCTGGGCGAATTTAACCTTTTTCTCAAACTGGGAAATAATACGATGCGATTTCGATGGGAAGAATCAAATTGTTGCGCTGTCGGGATTTAACTCTCGTCCGATACATTTTGAGGTGGATGCTTATAATGGGTTAGTTTTAATTATTTTCCCTGAGGTCTAGTCGAAATAGCTGTTTTTATCGTAAATTACATTATATACAATTTTAGGTACTTATTCTGGGCTCAACAAGGCGGTGACCGCGGAGGACTTTATAGACTTGATTTAGCAAATATTTCTAACGGTGTTCACCACGATGCCTCACCAGAAGTTATAGTTCGCGATGCGCATCTAGGAGCTTTTACTGTTGACCATGCAGATTTCAGAATACTTGTGGCACATCTTAGAAGGAATACTGTTTTAGCTGTGTCTTTAGATGGGTAAGCATAAATTACCTAACAGCACCCTTATACATAAATACAGATATTTATTAAATAAATCTATGTTCTTTGCAGACGAGAAGTCACTGATTTTCGTGCTAACGCGCAAACTCCATTGTTTCTATCAACGCGTTCAATAGCCTACGCAAGTGGCCTCTTTTATTGGACAAATGGCAAAGAAATGTTGACAGAGGAATATCACGAACAAAGCGACAGCTATTTCCACAATGAATATCCTTTAGCATATAACACAAAGGCAATAGCAACACGACAGGTTCTAGTAGCATTACGGAGCTGTCAGCCGATCCCAGTGCCTGTAAATCCCCCGCTAGGCTTACAGAGTGTCATGGGAATAAGCCGGGCTAAGGTATCTTGGTCTCCACCTCATCTCTTAGGTCATCAGGGAAGTGGGGCGTGGCAACAGTGGACTTACCATCTTCAACTTACGCACGTCGGTACTGGGGAAGTTAAAGATATGTAAGTAGTTATAGAGATAAGGTCATGTTGATTACTCTACAGCATGACTATCAGTCCCAAAACTACTAAACTTACTTTTTTTATTACAGTAAAAACATAAACGAATCTATTTGCATTGTGGAAAACCTGAAACAGGACGCAGAGTATGTAATAAGAGTAGCTGCCGTAACTGAATCTGGCTCAGGTAAATATGATAAAGCAACCCTTTAGATATTGTTGTTTTTAATACACGCGTACCCATGTTTATTAACCATAAATCGTGAATAGGTCCATGGTCTTCGGAATTCGTTGGTAAAACGTTAGCATTGTCGCCGAACACTCTACATAGCACTTTGTTATGGTCAGGACCTGATGGACTCTTGCAAACTGATCTAACTGGGGACAATTTACAAATCCTAATTCATAGGTAAGAAAAAATTATCAAAACTCAAAGCAAAGATACATAAATTTACAAATATATAATTAGTAACCGATAAACTACATTATTTCAGAGGCCATCTAAAAAACTTTCACATTACCGATATTTCTTGGTATCGTGACAAGCTTTACTTGGTAACGAATGCGTCTACAGTTATGTGGTATAACATAACATCATATGAACAGGGATTTATGTCAAACATGGACAATGTCGGAAGTCTGGCTGTAGATTGGGTCGGCAAGAAAATTTACTGGTCCAATCCAAAACAACAATTGGTAAGGAATCCCTAAAAACTCAGCATGCTAAAATGTTGCTAAAATGATCTGTAAAAATAAAAGTCCACCTATGTACTATTATGGAATGTTATAAAGTATTGAGTATCTCCAATTAATGAATAACGTCAATTGAAAAAATTATTTCTTCAGATAACTCGAGGCAATTTAGACGGTGGTAATCGTGAGCCAGTACCAATTGTGACTGTGGCTAAAGAACTTACAATAGACTCGTTAGGCGCCTACATATACTGGAATACAGGCCACGCGGTGGAGGCGGCCCGACTCAACGGCGAGAATAAAATGGTGTACTACCCAGCGCAGTTGTTTAGTGGCAAACAAGGTAATATTACTCTATAATAGCTCTGAAGTCAGCAATTTAGTAGGATTTGTTTGTAATAGAAGTGTACTGACCTGTTCTAGTTATGGGTCTTACTGCGGACCTGGAGAAGAAATGGCTTTATTGGTTAGTTCGAAGTTATGATGGCTCTGAACTTCATCGCGCTCCTACTGCAGATCAAATTTCTCACGGAATTAATGAGGTGAGATTAAAAGTCAAGTTCCTGTTTACCTTCAATTGTTTTGTAGGCAATAAATGGATTGCGGCACAATATAAGGCCTAGTAACTTTATAAATCAATTGCCATATGCCTTATTAATTACCGAGAGACCACATTTTGTTTGGCGTCTTCCTGAAAACTAGATAGAATAAGTCGTATATTCTATCAAGTTTATCCTTACCTCCGACTATATGTTTTAAGGTATCCGGTTCGCTAGTGACCCGGTTATCAGGCTCGGCGACTCTCGGACCATTGTGCTACTTCAGCGGCAGACTGGTGTGGGTGCAAGATGCTTCTAGAGCAATTGTGTCGGATCTCGCTGGTCGATACACTGCGGAACTAGTACCTAGAGTCCATGTGATTGCAGTTCGTGACCCAACTCTACATGCTGACAGTGGTAATTTTACTTAAATACATTTATTTTTTGCAAATAATAGAATTAATTGAGTATATAAGCGCATACATCATTAGGATGTACAAGCAAATTTGAAAGAGATGAGGGTGTAGGATCTGCATTATTATCTAATACACGTACCATGTCCTTTCAAAATTGTATACATTTACTACTTTGGCGCAGTTTACATAGCTATATAACTACGACATAACTTGAATTCATGAAACATTATTCGTACAAATTTTATTGATTATTTCCTAACTTTGTTTTCAGAATCATTAATAGCTATTCCAGAGACCATAAACTCATCATCTATAGCAGTGGTCGGCGAGTGGAACAAGTTCAACGTGACTTGGGACCCAGCCACGCGCGTCAACGTTAACAACAGCAGGGTGTACTACGATGTCAACTTGGATTTCCCTGGACAATATAAAATTGAGGCAAGATAACTTTATGTTTTGTCTGACTAACATTCCCCGTTTGATATCGTGAAAGACATAGTAATTCCATATAAACTACGCTTGATAGATGTATTGAATTATCGATTGCTTCTGCATTTTTCTACGGACTCAGACCCTTTGACTGATTATTATCTCTTTAGGTATGAATTACTTACTTATTAAATATTATTAACAGAGGACGGTAGAAGTGTCTTGGGTGGAGGTCGTGTCGGTATCAGTGGCGCCGTACTCAGGGATGGAGGCGACCGTGCGCGCGCACACGCACTGGGGCGGCGGTGCTGCGGCGCGTGCGCGGCTACACTCTCCGCAAGCCCCGCCCTCTGCGCCGCGCGTGCCGCGGATCTACGTACAGCCGGCGCACAGGTAAACACCAATCAAACATAATTAATTGGTAATTTCGTAGAGATAGAGGTATCGTGGCAGTATTGTGCAACACTGGCACTCTTTATTATGTACTTTTAAATATACCAAAATGGCAACAAACATTCTTAAAATTATTTATTGGTTTCCATCAGTGGCGGCCCTCTATCGGCCATATTCCGCTGGGGCAGCCCGGCCCTCGCCAACGGAGTCATCCGCGGCTACGAGGCCAAGTGTTGGGTGGAGGGCACGGACCCCGCGTCCCCCAGCAAGCCGTCGGCCTGCGCCGACGCACACCTCTCGCCGTCGCACACGCAACTCATGTTGAGGGACCTAACGCCCGCTTCTAAGTACTCCTTTCGGGTGAGTAAATAAGATTTTTTTCAGAAATATCGACGTTTACGTTTCAATAAAATAAATAATATTTTTTGCTTTTAGCGATAAGACCGTTACTTGCACTGTTTCACTTTTGAGTTTATTCTGGATCAACTCGTCTTAAGGTGGGCAATAAAGTATATTCTATGTTTAGGAGAATTATCTTTCATTGTAGTACCTACTAGAAAGAATTTAAAACTGTCTTTATTATTAATTGCCTACTGACGAAAACTCAAAATCTTAACTTTATGTTCGTTAATAATCATGATAGATTGTCCGCAACATCCTGTTACAGGTTCGAGCTCACACGGATGCTGGTTTTGGAGAATATTCCGAAATAGTGTCCACATCGTCTGACGACGTGAACCCCATACCGAAAGTGATGGTATCTTCACAGGAGTCGATCAAAATTATAGATTTGGACTCCGGAGAAAGTGAAACGATCCCTAAAAGTACTGGGATCCCAGTCGACTTTGCCGTCTCCACTGAAGAAAACATTGTATACTGGGTCAATAATTTGGAAGAAATCTTTTCGTCCAGAATTAATAGCAGTGGGCATTTTAAGGTAGGTAAACAATTGATTCAAGATGAATCATTGCATTGTTTGATCGAAAACTTAGCATTATTATTTCTTTTAAATGTCTAGCTATCATCTATCAACGGTTCTGCAAGCAGTATGTGTGTGGATTGGGTGAGCAGGTCTGTTTACTGGACACAAATGGAAGTAACATCCATGGAGTATTACGTCACGTACCGAGCTGATCTTGGGATGCCTAATACACGGCCACACGTAACGAGGGTATTGTCTAGAAAACAACCAGTTTACAGCCTCCAGATAGCACCATTACATCGGTAAGTGTGATATTATGATAAGATATTCATACTGATTTAATATAATTCCAATGCAACAAATTTATGATTTTAAAATTATAGGTCATTGTTCTGGTATGAGGAAAGTGGACATCCTGGTCTGGGCACAATAATGACGTCATTCGTAAATGGTTCTGACGTAAGAACATTCTTTAGGAATTCTGAAGCTACTGGACGAAACTGTAACTGTCCCGAAAACCCACAAGTAGCGAGGGCGTTTGTTATTGACATGACAAAAGGAAGTAATTTTGATTTGTACTGGGTCGATCCTTGGGTGCACCAAATAATAGCTACAGATATGGACGCATGCAAATGTAGGATAGTGGTTGATGCTACTGAGAAGAAAAAGTATGGCTTTACACCTATGTCCATCACGGTCGACAGCCGATATGTTTACTGGTTCAATTCTACACAAAAGGAAATATTTTATACGACCAAACATCAGAAGACCAGAATAGAAGAGAGAAAGACTGCTTACGGCTATAAAATCATGGCTTTGGATCCAGGGAATCAACCGTACCCTCCAAGAAATTGTTTATTTCCTAAAATACAGCATTTGAGACCAAGGGTTATATCTAATTCAGCTAATAGCATAACCCTACATTTGCCTCCAGTAGAGAAGCCAAACCGATGCCACTACCTAGAGTATGAAATGTCGACAACAGAGTATACAATACTGTACCGAGCTCAAATGCGGAACGATACGTCTATTTGTGATAAAGAATCTTGTCCGTATGTCACTACTACAAACCCAAAAGTCATGATCAATGAGCTTAAACCGTTTACGAATTACACCGTGATGTTAGAAGCAACTAATTATTACGCGAAATTACATGAAGTCCATCCAATTGTTGGTTCACCGTTAATATTGCAAACTGCTGCTGAAGGTAACTATCTATGTTCTTTTTTATACCTTAATCGATATAATTTAATATCTTTTAAAGAATGGACTAACAATGCTTCGAATTTTCAGCACCAACAGCTCCTAAAGACGTTTCGGGAATAGTGTTAAGTCCAGTACTCGCCCATGTAGAATGGAAACCTGATCCAGGCCTCTCGTATGAAGTGCATTGGAGAACTGATGACTCGCCTTCACCAGCACACAAACTGAAAGGTATATAATATAATAATTGTGTGACGATAGTTTTGGTTTTTATGTTTAGGTTTCATTAAATCATGAAGTCTACCATAAAATATGATTACTAAATAACCGGCAATCAAATCGATCAACTATTGGTATAGATGTTTGTGCCTTCATCGATTTTGCGAAATATCACAGATCTGGTTTATAGTATTTAATAATACTCACAACACGCAATTTATCCATTACAAAAGAGCACAACACGTTCGAGGTGTCGGAAGGCCGCAGTGCCAACCTGACGCGGCTGTCCCCGAGCACGGCCTACACCGTGTGGGTGCGCGCGCGCTCCCGGCACAGCGCCGTGAGCGCCGACTCCGCGCCGCTACGCCTGCACACGTACCCGCTGCCCGCATCGCTGGCTCTCAACAATGTTACGCCGTATGAAATCCACGTGCTGTGGCCTCCTCCGACTACTTACCAGGTGCATCAGTAAGTTTCGTTTTGCCTTTCTTTTACATAACAAGGCCAGAAAAAGAAGGCGAAACTTATCTTGTTTTAAATATCATGAGCACAGCACAGTACCTATATTAATTATTTTCGAAACTCTCACTGTACGCTAATTAACTTTGGCAGATATGTAATAATTTTCGGTTTTATTAACCTACGTGCTGCCCGTAATGCTTGACAATGTGGGTTTTGGAAACCGAATAAATCCATCTTTTTTTACTATATAATGAACAGCGCAACTTTCTAGCGGCAATAAGTTGTCAATAGTAATTTCATAATATCTTGAAACAGGTTTAAAGTAGAGTACACGGAGGCGACGCCGTCCAGCGGGGCGTGGAAGTCGTGCGGCCGGAGGGAGCGGGACGAGTGGGCCGCCACCGAGCTGCGGCCGCGGGCCCGCTACCGCTTCCGGATTCGACTGCAGTACGTCGCCAACGCACCGCCCTACTACTGGCCTCACGACGATCGCTTCACTTTTGAAACTCTTGGTACGAAAAATCTTTCTCTATACCTAATAGCAAGCAGGACGACCCGATTGATGCAGTGGCTAAGCAATTGGACTGCTGCGCTTAGGGTTGCGGGTTCGATTCCCGCACGGGACAATATTTTGTGCGATCCGCAGATGTTTGTCCCGAGTCTGGGTGTTTGTGTATGTCATATTACATATTGCTACACAAAAAAAAAAGTGGACGTATGTACTCTTAAAGATAGCTTATAGTACTTTGAACGTGTACGTTACGTGTAAGGGTCAGTTTTACTAGTCAATAATATAATTCATGTGTTTGGTCGTAAACAAGTTGAAATGTACTAAGAAAAAATAAGAATGTCGTCGTCAATCACGATTATTTAGGTACTCTAGTCAATAGATATAATTAAATTTGAGTGTCTGTTTGTAACATCAAAATAACAGCTTTTTACTCAATGCTTATGACGATACATAAGGCAAAAATGCAAAAAAAAAAAAAACTGTCTGTCTGTTTGCTCCTGTTAATCTCCGAAACGGCTGGACCGATTTTGATGGGACTTTCAGTGGCAGATAGCTGATGTTATAAGGTCTACTAAACGCTACTTTAAATTACGAAAATGTTAAGGGTTCCGCGGAAAAATTATAAAAACGCGGGAAATTCGCGGGTTACAGCTTCTCCGCGACGGCTGTACGGATTTTGACGGGACTTTCACTAGAAAACAGCTGATGTTATAAGGAGTAATATAAGCTACTTTTAATTTTGAAAATATTTAGGGTTCCGTGGGAAAAAAAAGAAAACCCATAAAATTGTTAACAAAATCAGATTCAATTAAGTAAATCTGCTTACTGCTGCTGCGAACAGGTTTTTTAATCGAAATACGCGGGGACGAAGTCCCGCTAATAAGCTAGTACCTAATAAAAGGCATTACATTGACTCGGAGCGTTGTGTCCAGGCGACGTGCCAGGCGCGCCGGGCCCGCTGCGGGTGGAGGGCGTGGGGGACCGCGTGCTGCGCGTGTGGTGGACCGAGCCTGACCCGCGGGGCTCTCCTATCATCGCCTACCGCGTGTGGGGACGGCCGCAGCACAGGTACTCATTAAAATCCGTTTTTATTATTAACCGACTTTGATAAAAGGAGGTCCTGTATTCATCCTGATATGTGTGTATGTATGAAAACTACTGATTAAATGTGCCTTGGTCTCCTCCCTCCAGTAACAATTATTTTATGTGTGAGGTTTACTGCAATCTGTAATCGTTGGATTTGTTTTTGGGATACATCAAAATGTCTCTTTCATCTTCCCCTCTGTGTGTATTAATGTAGGCTTATTCTCAAACTAAATGTCCATTACGAGTTTGATCTTCTTCTCCTAGTTCGCGGGATGTTCAAATTGTTTATATTAATTGCCATCTCTAATTCGAATACAAGATGTCAACTAAACTTTAAATTATTTTGCCTAGGATTGCACACGGAAGTGACAATATTACTAATAACCTCAGTAAGTTGTTACCGGCCAACCTACCTTCCGATATCGACGACAAGATGAAGCTGCGCATCGCCAGAGAGGGTCTGGAGTTACTACATAATGGAACTGGTGAGTAACTCGCGACATTGCACATTAATAGACAACTTATTAATACCAATATGTTACCGGAACCTATGAAGACTTTTTGGGGTATGATACTGGCAAGTTGAATACTGCTATAGGTACTACTACTTGTGTGCTGCCAAAAGCCAAAAATTTGTTTTTACTACATCAAGCTACATTACTCTAAAATGTTCTCGTGGTGCAGAAACCTACTGGCTGCTAAGCGGCGGGACAGTGGAGACGGGCTGGGTGGCGCGCGTGCAGGCGCGCAACCAGCACGGCTGGGGCGCGCTGTCGGCGCCGGCCGAGCTGGACGCGGCCGCGCTGGCCGTGCAGCGCCCGCCCGCCGCCGCGCTCGCGCTCGCGCTGCTGGCCCTGCTGGCGCTGCTGCTAGCCGTCGCCGCAGCTGTGTTCTATGGTACGTATGGCAACACCGTACGTGCAGGCGCGCAACGCGCACGGCTGGGGCGCGCTGTTGGCGCCGGCCGAGCTGGACGCGGCCGCGCTGGCCGTGCAGCGCCCGCCCGCCGCCGCGCTCGCGCTCGCGCTGCTGGCCCTGCTGGCGCTGCTGCTAGCCGTCGCCGCAGCTGTGTTCTATGGTACGTATGGCAACACCGTACGTGCAGGCGCGCAACGCGCACGGCTGGGGCGCGCTGTTGGCGCCGGCCGAGCTGGACGCGGCCGCGCTGGCCGTGCAGCGCCCGCCCGCCGCCGCGCTCGCGCTCGCGCTGCTGGCCCTGCTGGCGCTGCTGCTAGCCGTCGCCGCAGCTGTGTTCTATGGTACGTATGGCAACACCGTACGTGCAGGCGCGCAACGCGCACGGCTGGGGCGCGCTGTTGGCGCCGGCCGAGCTGGACGCGGCCGCGCTGGCCGTGCAGCGCCCGCCCGCCGCCGCGCTCGCGCTCGCGCTGCTGGACCTGCTGACGCTGCTGCTAGCCGTCGCCGCAGCTGTGTTCTATGGTACTTATGGCAACACCAAACGTGTGACGTCATCTTCTTAACGCCAAGCTAGAAATGTCCTCCCTTGAAGACTCCCTTTTTTAGAAAATTTTCGATCTATCGTGAACGTTGTCTGCTATCTCCAAACGTGTCACTGATTTCTACATAATTATAGTACTGCCTGAAGACTTGAAGAATTTTGATTCATGTTGCGCAGTTTCCAAATAGCATGAATGTAACGATTTTATGACTCAACAGCTTACAACAGTCGGGCCCGAAAGAAGGCAGCTATCGAGAACCAGATACCCGTAAATCCTACAAGGAGGGGTCCTGACGTTGAACTTGCGACCTTACGACAGCTACCGACGAGGCATTCCACTAATATACTTTACAATCAGGCAAGTATACCACACCTCTACACGGTATTTCAACATTTACTCACGATTCAATATTTATAAGACTCCTTTTGTAATAATTCATTCATATTCTCATCAGGGAGTCCACTGCCCAACGGACGCAGAACTTGCCAGCCTACCACACATTCGCCGGGAACAGATAACGCTAAGCAAATTCCTCGGTTCGGGCGCGTTCGGCGAAGTATTCGAAGGTGTCGCCAGGCAAATCAATGGCAGCACTGCTGACACGAAAGTTGCCGTCAAAGTGAGTTGACGAACTTCACAAAGATTCATAATTGGAATTATGTTATCAAATCTTAGAAGTTAATTATCACCTACACTATATCGTCGTATCGAAATGAATCTTTATGTATCTATATTTGTATAGTTAGGATACCAATACAATAATTTGATATCATCGAGCTGATCTGATAATGGAGCAAGTGTCAGTGGAACTCTTTGGAAGCTACTAGTTAACCCCTAGAGTTTGGGCTCGTCAATCTTTGTGACGAGTCAAACATATTGAACTTGGTAGCAAAGACATCGAAGAGATCACGGAACTAGGACAGAGTATTTAATAGTTTTTTTTTTACTATCAATTTTTTCAGACATTACGAAAAAGCGCAACAGAACAAGAAAAGACAGAATTCTTGAAGGAAGCGGCGCTGATGTCTAACTTCAAGCACGAACATATCCTACGACTACTAGGAGTATGTCTCGATAACGATCCGAATTACATCATCATGGAGCTTATGGAGGGCGGCGATCTACTCAGCTATTTAAGAGCGAAAAGAGTTTCATTGGTATATAAAATTTTGATAAAACTTTAGTAATAATTTCACTGCGTTTACAAATTGTGAATAGATACCCTCAGGTTACCCCATTCACAATTTTTTTATGATGTATCTCAACATATTTAAGTATTCAAAAACAACTGTGACTGCCTCGATGGTATGGCATAGCGCGACTGCAAAGCGTGAGGTACTGGAATCGATTTTCGAGTCCGAAAAAATGTTATTAGGAGTAGCACGAAGTATGGAGTTGTGCCCGGTTAATGGCAATGGAGTCGTCCCTATTAAACGAAACTTATATATGCTTCGTATTTGTCCCCAGTACACTCCTGAGTCCCTAACTCTACTGGACTTGCTGAACATGTGTGTTGACGTCACGAAGGGCTGTCGTTACTTAGAAGAGATGCACTTCGTCCACCGGGACCTGGCCTGTCGCAACTGCCTCGTGGCGCATCGCGCTAACGGGAGGGTCGTGAAGATCGGCGACTTTGGCCTCGCTAGAGATATTTATAAGAACGATTACTATAGGAAAGAAGGAGAAGGTAACTTTCCAATAATTATACTTATATCTATTGCACTGATCTAGTTTCCGCAAATTTATAATAGGCATAACCCTTTTTAAATGGGACCAATAAAGAAAAAAATGTGTAGGTAACTACTATACCCCTTTAAGAAATATATAGAATGTAAATATATAGTTTTAATTATAAGTTTGTGGAACGAGATGGAACTGACCTTTGATGTTATATTTCTCTCTTTAGGATTGCTGCCAGTTCGGTGGATGGCAGTGGAGTGCCTTGTGGATGGGGTGTTTTCTTGCCAATCTGACGTGTGGGCGTGGGGAGTCTTATGTTGGGAGGTAAAGCAAACCGAATAACGAGTAGTAAAAAATATGAATATGATGATCTGAGAATATTAAATGACTGTTTTCTATTTAAGAAGTTGTTATGCAATTAATAGTACATTTAAAAATGTAAATGTTCAGCTACTTAAGTTGCTGACTGTACCTAATTAATAATAATTTTGAGTCTCACTGCAAGTTTTCATATTTTGTTCTCGACTGCAGTTGTCTCCGTAAACATTGTAAGTACAAGCAGCTGTGCTCCCCAGGTGTTGTCGCTGGGCCAGCAGCCGTACCCCGCGCGCACCAACCGCCAGGTGTTGTCCTACGTCCGCGCCGGGGGCTCGCCCGACCGGCCGCCCAACTGTCCTTCAGCATTGTGAGAACACTATAGTACCAGCCTATAACTGTCCCATTGCAGGGCAAAGGCCTCTTCCCATTCAGAAAAGGAATGACTATTCATCAAGATATCAGGTTTCATCAAGATGTTATTTTTACCGTTAATTAATGGTGTCTTAGAATATCTAAGAAAGTTTCTATAGAACTGAAGAAGTCACATTGATTGCCTAGGTTTGAACTTTGAACCAGCAACATCGTGCACATATGAAACTGGCTCGTCAAGCATTAGGCCAGAACGACATGACTGCACACTTCTGCTCTCTCTCCCTAGGCGTAGTTATGTTTATATGTACTCATAAAACCATTGGCCTACCTAAATATACATTACATATTAGGTATAGTGATAACGTGTTGAATTCGTTTCCAGCTACGACTTGCTGCAGAAGTGCTGGAGCTACTCCGCGGAGGCGCGGCCGTCGTTCCGGCAGTGCCTGGAGGTGGTGCGCGCGCTGCGGGACAAGACCTCGCCCAACATCACGCTCACGGCCACGCCCACGCCCGCGCCGCACTACCTCACGCTGCTCGGGGACGGTAACACTACCTACTTACATCTATGTTCATGCTCATCAGCCTATAATCATGCATGGCTGCTAATACATCATTTCTTATTCATGTTTTTCATTCATCTTTTGTCTTTTTTAACTCTTCTTTCGTTTACTTTTATCCGAACCAATCAATATTAGAACTACAAGTCTATCATCAAGTCAGACCTAACTACAAGTCAAGAATCAGTTACGATCAGAAACTAGCAGACTGACATTTTCTGCTGTCTTACCTATGTAAACATTTCATCAGATACTATGTTGTACTAATTTCAGACATTTAAGTTTAGGCCAAGCATTTTAATTAAGCAATAATGCAAAAATCCGTCAATCATTAGCATGCCACTTAAACAATAAAATCTGACTCATTTGCTTCAAAGTACAAGTATCGAAAAATAAATTCGTTATTTCAATTTAAAAAATTAACCAATGTTATTGTGCATGTGCTGCATGTTTAGATGCCGTCGACAACCGCACCTACCTATTGGACGAGAATGACAACGCCTGCTTAGGTTCGTGACTTCATTGAATGTTATCATTTAGTCAAGTTCGTTATGCGCGAACATCATACTAATGTCCAATGTATTCTTCAGACGAGGAGTTCCCAGAGCAGCACATGGAGCCGTCCCGACTGCTGCCCGAGCGCGCCCCGAAGTACTTGGAGCTCATGTACGACAGTGACTCTGCGCACGGCACGGTCTGCGACGGGTACGAGGTACCGAGGGCTCCGATCACGTACATGCCTCCATTTTCGAGACATAGCATCGTCGGTGTCGCACCAAATAGACTGATTAAACCACCGTTGTACAGAACACATTCCTTGCGAACTCAAACGCGGCCACCGAACGCCACAATCATTCCTTTACGGAACGGTATAGTGAAGCGAGCCTCGCTGTGTGAAGAAATTTGCTCTCGAGAACCGAGAGCGTGTTCGTCACGACAACAACCGCGTGTCGACTTAGAGTTCGATAAACACGTTTTTAAGACTCCATTTTAAACTGTGATATTAGAAAAAATAATGATGCAATGTGTAAATTTTTCCACCGAAAGAGGATGCCTTAGAATTTAAGTAAATATTTAATATTATTTATTTTCACTAGACTACAGTTGTAAATAGAGATGAATAAATTCGTTGTACATATTAGCATAAGGTGAGGTACTGCGATTGGAGTGACTTTAGGAGACATTAATACAAAATAACATATAAATGCATTTATTAAAAAACATTAATAAATATATTGCCCTAACGTCTTGGTTTTACTTTATATCCTTTTTAGTTTTGCGCCGATATTTAAGAGGCAAAAGACTACCTACTTACTACTTAGTTACGCACTGTGCTTGAATTAAGGAATGCTAAGAGACGTCAAGTACCTGAGCTATGTCTACCGCACAGATCAATAAATCTTCCGAGGTTGGCGTGCTCGCCGCGGTCAGTCTTGATGGGTGACCGTCTTTCTTCACATACCGAGACCCCTCCGTGCTTCGGAAGGCACGTTAAGCCGTTGGTCCTGCGTCTGATCTCTCTCCAGTCGTGTCGGTCTAGCGTCCCATCGGATGATGAAAGTGAGGGAATAGGGAGTGGTCTGTATTTGCGCGCACGCTTGTGCTTTATAATATATTATCTCCTGCGTAGTTGGCTAGTCAGTTCAGCTAAGATAAGCCGCCGTGACCTAAATTGGATCAAGAGAACATGGTAAATAGAAGGGAAAAAAACAGTCATCTAAATTAACGATAGTTAATTTAATAGATAATTTTATATTATACAGCAAAAAGTAAAGTGAAACTCCTTATGCAATATAAAAGGCTAATACGCCTTCAACAGCCTGTTTGCTGGCTTACTCTGATTTAGTATAGTAAAATGTACACATTGTATACAGTAATAATAAAAGAAATTCAAATCTAACAAATACGTACCCATTAATAACAACCTACAAGACTTTTTGTTTTCTATTTTTCTACAATTCATTTAACATTTTGGTTTACTTGAACTACAATTAATTAATTATGCTCCGCGTTGACCAATGGCTGTCAACACAAATTTTCGAATTCGTATAATGATGTGTTATCTTTATTTTGAATAAATATAGACTAACAATTTTTATTAAGACTTGTCAAACATTAAAAGTTATACACCAAGTATATTACAGAATGATTTGATGTTTTTCAATTTAAAACTAATTGCTGAAACGCTATTTAGTCGTCACACTTTTGTCATACTTCCAAAAATCAAGGTAAGTAAATACTAATTCGACGAGATACCACGTCCAAATGTTTAACAAAAAACGCGGATGTGTCGCGAATCTTACGCGCGGATGTGTCCGTAAAAGAAAGTTAATAATAAAAATAATATATATCTTGTTACACTAAATAAAAAACTCTTTATGGTAGTGTACTAGTATTATAAGTAGCTATTTAATCGCCGTCTTCGGCTATTTCTTGTTTGACCCTTTTCTCGATCTTCAACTGTTCAGTGGTGGTGACGTTGCCGCCGATGGCTGGCGGGTCCTGGTTGTCGTCGTCCTGTGCGTCGTCCTTGCTGTTCTCGTGAAGCAACACGTACTCCCGCTGAGAGAACCCGAACTTGACCACGTCACGCTCCAACAGTTCCACGTACCGACGCGGCTCCACTTTCTTGTTGTTAACGAATGTACCGTTCGCCGATTCTGTAGAATTATATCATCTTATGTTAGCTTCATGATAAGTGATGGGAACACTTTATTGATACTTAATAAATATCTATTCTGTATAGATTTACAAGTATTGTTTCCTATTATTGTTAGGTATAGTCGTGGTGGCCTAGTGGTTGACATACCGGATTTCTATGCACGAGGTTGCAGCTTCAAACCCAGGCAAGTATCAATGTGACTTTTTCAATGTCATAAATACTTTCTTAGATATTCTAAGACACCACTGACTAACGGTGACGGAAAACATCGTAAGGAAACCTGGATTTAATTATCTGAAATCGCCAACCCGCAGTGAGCTGGCGTGGTGATCAGTGCTCAATCCTTCTGTATACGAGAAGAGGCCTTTGCCCTGCAGTGGGACAGTTATAGGTTTTTATTATTATTTATATATTATTATATATTTGACGAGCCATTATCTCGAACCCTAATTTATGATGAATGATAAAAATAGTACCCACTACGACGAATTAATAACTAATAAATGGTTAGCTTTGCTCTAAGGTTCATACAAGTTTATTGTTACGTAACGTGTAATTAGAATGTACTTTTCTTACAAATTAGACTTACCGAGATCAATGATGTAGGGTCTGACTCGTCGTCCTTGCGAGCCGTCAGGTCTAGTGAAGGGCGTCGCTCGGTACTGCAGCGCTGAGTGCTGCTTACTTATAGATGGGTGCTCAAGCGCTATGTCCACTACTTTCTTATCGCGACCAATCAGGAACGCTGACTGACGGTGTATGTACAGGATTGGCAACGCTTTGTCACCTTTGAACGGATAAAATCTGCAATAAAATATAATTATGCTAAGTGAAGCTTTCGAACCAATAAGCAAATACAGATAAGTAAGGAGTTTAATCAGCTTTCTGAAGTTGGCCCTAATTCAAAACAGCTGAAATACACTAAAAGAATTTATCTCTCTATCTCTCTGTCATCAACTTATAAAACCTACAGCCCAACCCTTCGCGGCCAACTTACGATAGCAGATAAATATATGCGTGTATTATACCTCCATCTCCTTTTAGGCTGCTTAGCGTCTTCTGGTTCCGTATATTTGATGACCACTCCGTTGACGGTATTAGCATCGGCCGTCAGCTTACCAGACAAACCGAAATTAGGTTTCTCTTTATCGGCTGGAGTCTTGCCATCTTCTTTCTTGTCATCTTCTTTTCCCCAATTATATTCTTTGTTTTCATCTGCATCTGCAAATCTGTTCACAATATCTTCCATTATTAGAAATTCAAGTAGTTGTCAGGAGCATATAGATATTAAAAAAAAATCTTAATATAATATTAACAACTATCTTAGCTTTAAAGATTGGAATGCAGGTCGGACAAAATTGCTGCCGCTCTAAATAATATGTATCCGCGTCACATTTCAGTTGGTAGTGGAGCGTACCTGGTCTTGCGGTCCCTAGCCCGGGGCTCGGGCTTGCCGGGCGGGCGGGCGCGCTCCCCCCGCCCCCCGCGCTCCCCGCACCCCCCGCGCCCCTCCCTGGCCTCAGGTCTGTCTGGCCGCTCTGCTCTGCGTTTCTGCTCTTTGTAGCGCTCTTCTTGACTTCTCGATCTTGACCTTTCTCTAAAGAAGTCGAAGTTAATACCTAGTATTAGTTTGTGTAGGTAATTATATACGTACTAGATAGATTTATTATTACTTCGAATTATGTCTATTTGATTATCGCTGAAAATTTTTGGTTATCGCTGTAAAACTTAGATTTAAATTAAACGATCGTGAAAATGAATATTATTTTATGAATAAGTAATTTAATGAGAAAATATTGTACCTGTTGCTCGACGATGACGGCTTGTCGGGTCTACCAGATGTGTTCATGGGCTTCTCTCGACGAGCCTCGCGAGGTCTGTAATTGATAAACATCATAACTAACCAACCGTACCCACACTTCCTATAACGGACGATTTACAATGGCCATCGATTACAAACTGGGCTCCACCACAAATAATTAATTCAAGCTTAAACAAAAAATACAACCAAGGCAAATAATATATTGTGATAAGTAAAGTTTTTACCTAAAATCAAGCCCTACCAGAGATCCTTTTATCTAGGTCAATAGCACAAGTGTTCGTGAGCATATAACTACATTGTAAGGTACCGCGTAAACAAGTAAGAACAACGACACTGTTAGCAGACCTATAAATAAAAGAATTTATGCTAGAGTCAGTTATCATCAGCTAATAAGTGTTTCTGTGTAACAATATATTCATTATGTTATCTTCAACACGAAGAACCAATTATTTTGTCACTCCTTTAAATCGTACACTTACCATTACTTTTGAAATACATTGTTGATTTCGCGAGCATACCTACTACATTCAGCCATTTGTGAATCTCTCATACTTTCGACTAGTTCGACCATGTTATTAATCCTGTTCGTTAGCTTATATCTAAGCTTAAGGCCATAGGTAGAAAACATTTTTTTCTGTCAAAGTGCTATTCAAAGCGCTATGTCAAATTAAGTGATCTAGTGAGTGTCTTTCAAGTTGCATTATACAACATTTTCAGTTTTATTTTTGTATCTCCTTCATGGAATATTTAGGGCCTTACTTGTTTGTCCTTTTTTCTTTTGAAATCTTTATCTTGCATTGGTATCTTTTATCTATCTAGTTTCATTTTGCATCTGGTACCTTTCATCTATTTTCTTTACTTTGTATCCAGTGTTTTTCTCTTTAGTTGTGAAATATAACTAGGTTTAATCAAAAATGAGTTCTTCCATATATTGTGTAAGTCTTCAACATGGTGTGATAATTAACTGATATTATACATTACATACATAACTTATTTGTATGATAATATTGTTGACCAAGCCCAAGTAACACAATATAATAGGTATCAGTTATCAATATTGTGATAATAAATCACATTTCTGGTATCAGCACTTTAATCAATATCTATTATCACACCAAACAATCTTGACTCAGCCTTTTCAATGTAACAGCAGCTTTACTAAGCTTAATATGTTTCGCTAGAGGATATAACTTCAGAGCCAAAATATACAAAACAGTAAACGATAATTGATCCAGTATGTTGATTAAATATAAATTAATAATATAATCAAAACTTCAGTCTTCCGTAATCTATCTGTCTAAATTAATTCCATTGATGTTGTATCTTTCATTTTTACCATTCTTATAATATTATATAATCAATTATAATATTTTATACATTTGTAATGACAAAATAAGTCATCATATTTCTTGCCTTCCTTTGCTTCGACGTTTAGTTTCTGAATTCTTTTCAATATGAATGTTCCTTATTTTATGAAGTCTTTTGATAATATCAATTCATTATACATTTTTCATATTTCCCTTAGCTGTTGTATTATCATTTTATTTTAAAATATCAATATACAGCCTTTAGGATAAACTCTAAATCTATGTAAATTTTTGTGTATCATCTGACTAAATATAAGTAGAAGTTTTCTTCTAAGAGCAGGTTTAGTGCCTGCATAATCCAGAAAATAATTATCTGTTGCTAATAAGCATTCAAAATCTATAACAATTGTTGGTTTCACAAGTGCCTATAGCAAGTATCATTTAAGGTGCAAATATTACAATATTTTTGCAACACCGACATGTTCTGATCAATATATGTTTCTGTAGAGTAGTCACTGTAAAAATAAATATAGTTATTTAACGTCGCAGACTCACTGTTACTGACCAACTGTGGCCAGCATACATGCATGCAATATAATAGCACTCAGTTTAACATATTAACATGTTACATATTAACATATGTAAAAAATGTTTTGATGGATTAAAAAACAATCCCTTTCTGTCATACATTAACTATCTGACGTAATATAAGCTCTTATGAATGTAAAGTGCTTACATCTAATAGTAAAATAGTGAATATTAGAATTGACTTACCTATCAGAGGAGTTTTCATAGTATCTCTCCTTCCTGTCAGGATACTCTCTGTCGCGGAAGCGGTCGTTGTCCGGTGGACCACGTCTGTAAACAACGTTTTTTATGAATAATATAATGATGTTAGACGCAATAAAATACTACCACTTTGGGTATTATAATGTGATGTTGTCATATTTAAGACGAGAGATAAGAATTTTAAGTAGATTGTTACTATGCCAAGATAAATGCTCGACACTAATGTGTTTGTCACAAATTTTATTATCATATTTAATAGAAAAGGAGATGCAATACACCACATAAAGATGCGTCGTCCCCATTTGTGATGAATGTTTGTGAATGTGAATTGAAATGTTTTCAACTAACATTAAGGATATTAAGGAAATTGATGGTGTTTCAATTGATTTGCATGAACTTTTCAGCACCTACCTACACTCAAAAATCCTTTTATACCTGACATCAGCAAGGTAGGTGGGATAAGATTTTATCAGACCAAGTGTGCATTTATGAGGTTAAATTAGCGTGTACTACACACCTCCTACATACTGAACACAGGTGCAAGGTTATGTTGTTTGTTGATATTTATTGTTCTGCTCATAAATATTTTCTTTACAACTCAAGTATTCTAGCACTTATAGAAGCCTCATGTTGTTCCACAGGCTTTATAAAACCAGATAAAATCTAACCTAAGTTGTAAGGGTGACACACAAAGTATGACAAAATATGAGTGTGTAAAGGCATTATTATCAGAGCCCCTGATTACTCCTGAAATTAAGAATAAAATATATATGCACAAATACAAATTAATTGATAGTTGGACAAGTTACCTTTCACGAAAGTCCCTCCTGTCTTCAAACTCCCGTCTTTTAGGTCCTGTTCGTTCTTCATACTGGTTGAAACGGTTGAAACCTGTAACAATTCCATATAAATGCTTAGCATGGGCAACATGCTAAAATGACACCAAAAGTAATGTAAATTTGGGTTGGTATTATCATTTTAGTGATATACATTAATTAATTTTATAAATTAATTTCTCGTTTATATAAATGACCTGCCTTATCTTGTTAAGGATTCTCATGAGATTGTCCTGTTTGCAGATGATACTTCTCTTTTATTTAAACTTAAGCGTTCTAACCAAGTTACCGACGATGTAAATAGTGCTCTCTCTAAAGTGGTCCACTGGTTTAATGTTAATAATTTGCTTTTGAACGAGAAAAACACTAAATGTCTTAAATTTACAACACCTAATGTTAGACAAGTGAAAACCAGTGTACAAATGAATGACGAAGAGTTGGATCTTGTGGATACCACTGTATTTCTAGGCATAACCTTAGATGCTAAGTTACAATGGGGCCCACATATACATAAGTTGTCCAAAAAGCTAAGCTCTGCAGCATACGCTGTAATGAAAATAAGAAATTTAACCGATGTTGATACCGCTAGACTTGTTTATTTTAGCTATTTCCATAGTGTTATGTCGTATGGTATTCTTTTGTGGGGGAATGCTGCCGATATACAGACAATATTTGTATTGCAGAAGCGGGCTGTTCGGGCAATTTATAAACTAAGTCCCAGACATTCGCTAAGGGAAAAGTTTAAAGAGATTAGTATTATGACTGTCCCATCACATTATATTTATGAGAACTTGCTTTACGCTCATAAAAATATTAATCTTTTTATTAGAAACAGTGATGTTCACAACATTAACACTAGGAATAAACACAAATTTGTTGTACCAGCCACTAGGCTCCAGAAAATTAGTAACTCATTCAAATGTCAATGCATACGTTTTTATAATAAGATCCCAAACGACATTCAAAATATGAGCTTGAACAAATTTAAGTCGTTTATTAAGCACAAACTATGTAGAAAAGGTTACTATAAAGTGTCGGACTATCTGCTTGACAAAAATGCTTGGGCTTAAGCCTCTTCATGTACCTATTGTTTAATTTTGACATTTAATTTTTATTTATTTTTACCCTATTTTACATATTTGACGTAAAAACTGACATTGTTTGATCAATTGATCTGTTTTGTTTTTAATTATTTACTCTTTTTACAAACTGACGTAACAAAATTAAATTTATCTTTATTATTTATGATAATAATGTACAATGTAGGATTTATCCTTTTTATGTAGTTTCTTGTCTGGCGGTTTGAGTATCTTATACAGCCTACCCAAATGTCCTGCAGATGGTACGAGACGGGGCATCTGTCAGGACAGGTTGACTTAAATCTGCTTTGGCTCCTTCTTCAAAAGGCCATCACAGACGACCTGCATTGTACATATCGACATGAAATTATGTTATTTGTAAATGTGAGCGAGTGAGTGTGAGAGTTAAAAAAAAAAAAGGACCTACACAATAGGTCCTTTTTTTTTTTTCTTTATTTACAAATTCTTTTTTTTTTTACGTGTCTGACGGTTTGAGTATTTCATGCGGCCTACCCAAATGTCCTTCAGATGGTACGAGACGGGGCGTCTGTAAGGACAGGTCGACTCAAACTCGCCGTGGTTCTTTCCTAAAAAGACCTCTTTTCAGACCACCTACACTGTTCTCACATAAATTATTGAACTTGTCTGGACTTTAAAAGAGACCTTGACCCCTGAGTTTGTTTCGGTATTTCTTCTCAGAGGTAGTCAGTTAGGAAATGCCGACACCATCATTCTAACTATTTTATAAAAAAATGACGTGTAAAAGTGTTTTTTTGGAACCTATTTGCTGAAATAAAATCATTTATCATTTACAGCTGTAAAAGTATAACACTGAGTTGGTCTCTTTAAGATGTAATTTTTTTTTTTTCAATTCGATCACTCCACTTGGCGGATCACTGCTGTGCTCCCAGAAAGGGAACTTGAAATTCGATGGTTTCTATAAGCGACAGCTACATAGTTGCTGAGTTGGTAAGAGCTGCGCCACGGATCGACGAATGTTGCAGGTTGGAATTGCTTGTATGCATCATTTTATAAATTTCTTTATCGATTTTCATTTAAGCATAGCATAGGCAACATGCTATAATAACCTCATGTCATGTAATGCCATATATTGTATAAGAAATAGTTTCTTAATTATATATATGATCATCAAAAAGTTAGGCTTTTGTTTGGTGTCAAAGAGTGAGCAGGTTTCAAATATGTTGTAGAAATTAAGGTTTTGATGAATTAACTTTACAAACCTCTTGTATCTTCCCTCTGATGATACCGCTCATCTGGCTCCCTAGGTCTCCTTTGGAATTCTTCTTCCGGGGATCTGTGTTCTTCAAACCTTTGGTTCCTAAAGGTAATAAATAATTTATTGTTGTGTAGTTTATGCCATGGGAAACAAAGTCCACACCTACAAATTGACAGCACATTGTATCCTACAAGCAAACATTGAAGAGTACTTGTGATGTACCTTTTATACTCATAATCCCTCTGCCTTCTATTATATTCTTCATTATCATTATAATGAGAGCTTTGACCAAATTTCTCTCTATTCCTATCAATTTTTTCTTGGCGATATTGTGTATATCTGCAATGATTGAATTAAATAGTGTAATGGAGTATTACACAGTATTTAGATTCTGAGTGGTTTATATACCGCATTGACATTAAAGTACCTGTCATTACGCTCCCTGTCATATTGCTGGTATTGATCTCCATACTGGTGTCTTCTTTCTTTGCTAGATCCTCTGTAGAATCTCTGTACCTCACGTTCCCTTTCATAATCTTCTGGTGACACCGATCTTTGGTATTCTTTCCTACATGATGGATACTACTTAGTAACATACATTTATGTATACGATAGGTAAATATTTTTTGTAATTAAAAAAACTTACTGATTGTAGTATGTCCGAATAGGTTGGTTTCCTTCTTCAGATGAACCACGACGCTCTTTAACAACACTGTGAAGGCGACGTTGAATTTGCTCTTCATCTAGAAGTAATCAATAAAGTAATGATAAAGTAGAAATGGTAAGGATAGGATGACATCTTAATAACAGAATATTTAGGTAACTTACCTCTAACACTAATCGACGAACTACGAGCTCGCTTGTGTTTGTGCTTATGCTTGCGCTTTTTCTTTGAAGATATTTCACCCTCACTGACCGACGAGACATCCTCGGCACCCGAACCACTCGCTGCCACGGAATCTGAGCGCCTTTTCTTTTTGCTGTGCTTCTTCTTCTTTTTTTTGTGCTTACGTTTCTTTGAGCGCTTTTGATCGTTCGAATCGCTATCGGAATCCGAAGAATCAGCACGTTTTCTTTTCTTCTTATTATAGCGATGTTCAGAGACCGAAGAATCGTCACTCTCACTACCAGATGAACTGCTGTTCCCACTTCCATCAGAATCATCGGACTCTTCTGATGATGAATGGTGACGTTTCTTGGACTTCATAGTTCAAGTTTATGCGTAGATTTTGCAGTAAAATTCAGAAATGGCACGTAGAGAAAGCAAAAGTTATTGTAACACAAAAACAAAATGCAATGCAATGCGAATGCGAGTTGCGTAGTGATATGAATACATTCACTCTTACCACAGATTATACCGTCATACTTAGTTACTCATTCAGAAAAACGCATCTATTCTCGTTGGGCTCACAACGAGAATAGATGCGTTTTCACCTATGGTTTTTACAGATGTCTGTGCTCCATACATTGGGTTTCAAACAGTGATGTAACCAGGATGTAACAGAAATATAAATATTTTTGATTGACACATCACTGGTTTCAAATCAAATTACAAAACTATCAAAGTTAAACCATAGAGAAAATAACTACATATATTAATCTATGGTTAAACATAGGTAGTAGCATAGACCAAAAATAATTTATTTTCTCTATGGTAGTAGTTTTGGGTCTTAAATATAATGTTCTATGCAACCGTACCGTATTTGTACTGTGTTTTCACAGGTTCATACGTGCCTAACCATTACCATCTCTTTCATTTATGCCATTAAACCGAATTTATTAGGCATTAATTTATATAGGCTGTGCATCCTTAGTGTTGCTATTATAACATCTGACTGAATAAAGTAAATTCACACCATACACGGGAGGAAATGTCAATTTGACAATTATCTGGTGAGTGTCAAGTTAGTGACGAAAGTTTACATTCAATTTGTTGACTGTTCAGTTTTTTTAATATATTAAAATATTATATTCTATTTTATCGAAAGTTAACTCTATTGGACTAGGATCCCGTAAATAATACATGTGTTTCCAACAAAATTTAACTACTTATTATAAGCAAGTTTAGTGACATGTTAATTACTAAAAAAATATTAGAACATTAAAGAACGATAAGGCATTGTTAGCTAGCATACTATAGGCGATTTATAGCAAAAACGTGTATAATTCGTTGCTTTCTATATTATAACAGACATGGCTACACGTAAGAGAAGTGGATCAGGGTCTAAAAGACACCTTAAAGAGAAGGTGGTTCAGATTTACGAATCTTTTTTTCGAGGAGAAGATTTGACTACAGATAATACTACTTTCTGGGATGAATTTTTCTTATTGAAACCCAAAATTCCCCAGTTGGAGGCAGAGATCCACAAACTATCTGTAGAACAGTTAATGAACATGAAAGACAGTATAAATCTGCTTGTATCACAATGTATTGAAATGTTAGGCCAAGAACATCATATAAGGTAAACCAAGTTTAGATCAACTTACGAGATTTGTAATTTGGTCTATAAATAATATATATAAAAGATTTGCGTGAGGAAATCCAAATATCTTTTTTATCTGTTATAGTCTTGTGTAGAAGTTTACAAACTAAATAAGTAAATTTTATCTTCGCAATAGTCTAATTTTGGTATAAAATTTTTATTTTCATGAAACTAGTAGATTGAAATTTATGATATTTTTCAGATTGGTGTATGCTCTTCAAACACTAAGTGCACTTTTAATAACAATGTATCAAAGAGCTGGACAGGACCCTAACATAAATATTAAAACTGTTTCAATTGGGACTGATAATGCTGACAGCAAAATGCAAAAGCTATTTGAACATTGTAGTACCATTTTATCAGGTATCACTTATTGTATGTCAAGATTACTAATGTATGAGATAGGGAAGTGACCAACACTTATTGCTATACCTAGGTACTTTACAACCTAGCTCAAGATTATATTGCAATATTTAAAGAACTATGTAATATGTGAAGAAAATACACAATTCAAACAACTTTAAAACACTTTCAATCACTGCCTCGTTGGTCTAGTGGTCGCTAAGCGGGACTGCTGAGCAAGAGGTCCTGGGTTCAAATCCCAGGTTGGGCAACATGATACTGAGTTTTCCATTGGGTAATTCTCAGTAGCAGCACGGAGTCTGGATTTATGCCCGGTTGATGACAATAGGCTCGCCCCCTATTACATTGGGACTTACAAAATAACTGACGAAATGAGGGTGTATTATATGTTAACCTCTGCCTACCCCTTCGGGGAATACAGGCGTGATGTTATGTTAAAAACACTTTTGCAGGTGATGTACCAGACAGTTTGAAGTCAATGGTTCTGAAACTTCTTTTAGTAATAGCAACAGGTATAGACAACATTGATGATAATCCACTTGTTGAGTACTTCATGCAGAACTCATTATTTGAAGCACTTATACAACTCCTGTGCACCTCAACGGAGAGACAACACCATGGTAATTTATATTTAAATATGAATTCTAATAAGATACAGTTCAGCAAATAGTTAGTAATAACACAATAACATATTACATTAACCTACTTATGACAGTAAGGCCATAAATGTACTGATATGTACGGTGGCATTGGGTATTTAATGTTATATCTTGTATTACTGCCCCCTTAGACAAGTGGCAAAACGCTTGACGAAGAGTCGAAATATTATATCATCCCCATACATTTATCAAATGTATGGGGATGATATAATATTTCGACTATGTAATCAATGGCATATGTCAATCCCATACATTTATCATTCTATTTGATTTCTATTCGTCAAGCATTTGCCACTTGTCGAAGGGGTCTGCTGATATGTAATAGCATTAATTGTCTTGCTAACACACAAAAAATAGAATATTTATTATTAATAATATTATGAAGAGAAAGTTTGGATATTCAGTGTAGTCTCCGGTACTACTACTGATCTGATTTTGAAAATTAGTTTTGTATTGGATAGTCCATTTATTAGTAGGAAAGTTGAGAATAAATCAGTGAAATGCAATACATATCTAAAAATTACAGGTTTTAAAATGGTTTGTTGCACTAAAATAACCCTGTATCACAGGCAGTAATCTACAACATATGAAAACTTTACATTATTTTCATGTTTTTTCCCTTGTAGGATATGATGTGGTGATGCTGTTGATGTTCTTAGTAAATTACAAGAAACAGGAGTCAGCAAATCCTTATGTTGTAAAATTATCTATATTAGATGATGAATTAGCTTTAAACGGGTAAGTAACATGGATTTACACAAAAATCGGCAATATGAATTCTGCAATATTAATTGCACTTTCTATCGTTCTGTTGTATCAATTATGAACATGTTTTCTTTTTTAAATTGTATGTATACAAAACTGTAGTGTATCTCTTTGACTTAGATATGGGCAAGTAATAACAGCAGCTCTAAATGATTATGTGATGTCGACGTTTGGAGGGATGCAAGGAGGCGGCGGCGGCGGAGGTTGGCTGTCCTCTCTCACCAGTATGGTGGGTGGAATATTCCTGACCAGTGATGAAACACAACCAATTGTAAGAGGACAAAGAAACAGGTATACAACACCATAACCTACATACATTTATGTATAAAAAATTTAGAGCTAGTTTTAAAAGCCTCTTAATGAATAAGTTATGATCATCTTCAGTCAGATAGAAGCAGCTCAAATAAAAGGTTCTTTTGAATTTATCAGCATTTGCATCTTTAATGACATAAAATATCTTCCACTGCTATGTGACTTCATACAAAACTTAAAAAGAGAAAAAGCTAAATTAAAAATGCCAAGCAAAATTAGTATTGTTTACATAGTAATGTAAACAGCTGATGACTAACAGATTCAACAACAGCTGCTACTCGTTTATGATAATGTCAATTTATAGTTAGTAACTATTCCTTTAAAAATGCAACTACATTGTTTATTTTTCTGTAAGTATAACAAATGCGTGAAAAATATTCTTGATGGTTCATTATTATTTGTAGGAATAAGTACCTAATAAATAGTTGCTAAAGTACCTCATTTGATTATTCACACTGATTGCTTTAACGCATTAATATTTACGATGTTAAAACCACTGAGTTCCAGCACATGGCTGCGAATGAGTGGCGATTCAAAATATGTTTACCATCGTACTTGATATGTTCTCCTAACCGAATTTCGGTCACGGCGGCCTATCTCCTAGCGGAGACGAGCCAAATGCGCAGGAGATATTATAGTGCACAAGTATGCGCGCAAATACAGGTGCACTCCCTATTCCCTCACCCTCATAGTCCGATGGGACGATCGACTGACCTGCACGGTAGCCACTTATGGCCGCCATAGACGTTCAAGTAATTTGATCAAACAGTGAGCTAGTTCAAACAGTTTGGTCAAATTGGCATGACCTTTCAAGCGACCACACACCATCAGGCAGACTTGAAGCGGTGTCAGTTCAGTATCGAAGCGGGCGAAGAGTGGTAGGGCTTCTTTAAAATGTCTACAGATGATGCTTTAGCAATTGTTGGTTTAGTGTTTGCTTTGAAGGCCCACAAAAGGACAAAAAAATGTTCTGTACCTATGGTGTAAAAAGTGGCTCATGAAAACAGACGAATATAAACTTGTTAAATGAATTGAAACTTGCTCCTAAAGACTGGCATAATTATTTGCGAATGAATGAGGAAACATATTTAAAGCTTCTGTCGTTAGTCAGTCCATTAATTAAAAAAGAAGACACTATTATGCGAAAATCGAACAAGCTGGTTTTTTTTGTCACCAGGTCACAGTCTGCATTCGGTTCTATTTCTTTAAGTTTTTCTATTAGTTCACAATAAGCAGCATTCCGCTTATCTCTGTTATGGTAATCTTTATTCTTGATGTTCCATAAACAGGTTTCATTTCGATATATTTGTATGAATTCTTCTAGCACATCGCGGTTCGACATATTGCAATACAACACGTCCGCAAGGGAACACTTCCGTAGCAACAACTGAGCGCTCGCAACACACACACTCAAAATTTTAATCAAACAGTTTGAACAAACTGTTTGGTCAAATAAAAATACGAAAATTCATATTTCTGCCTTCCATTTGATTTCTCATTAAATTTGATCAAATTTTACCACAGACAGTCATGCCAATTTGACCAAACTGTTTGAACTAGCCTGTTTGATCAAATTACTTGAACGTCTATGGCGGCCATTAGCTACGAGCCCCTTGATATGATAAATAGAGACTATCTTAATCAAAAATGTCTCTCGCAGTGGTGGTGAAGAAGGCATGCTATTGGCGTTATATGAAGCAGCTCACTTGAACCGTAACTTTATGACGACGCTGGCGCATTCGTCGTCTGCCGCAGCTTCATCAGCTCCACCGTCGCCACCAGCGACACTACCCCCACATCAGGTATGCAGTTTGATTCCGGTCATATCTTTTTCTCTTATACCATGCGGGTTATCAACTATGCGGTAGATGTAAGGTCTTTTAATAGGCTTACGTGGGGACACATTAATATTAAAGGGAATGGGACACCAGCTAGGGACACCTCACAACTGCTGTACAAAAGAAGAGCACAATCATACTAAAGTCCAAAATAAAATACGCGCCGACTACATAACTTCCTCCTTTCTTGAAGACGGTTAAAAATCAAGCTTATCATTATTTAGAATACCTAAAATTGCAAGGGTTACACAGTAGGCTATATTTAAGTTAATTATGCTTTATGGGTTCGACCATTTTTAGTTTTTTAAGATAGACTTATGATAAGTTACTTATTTCCTATAAACCGGTTCCGGTTATACTCACGTGTGTATTCGGGTATGCATTCACGAAAGTTATTACAGTAAGATAAGTTACTTATTCATAATTTTAAAATATTTTTCAGACCCCGCCTAATTTAACCCAAATACAGGCGCTTGACAACGATCAGCCAACGAATTTACTAGTCACCTTCTTTCAATATTGGTAAGTACCTTTTTATTTATATAGGACAGCTTTGAACAGGCTATAAGAAACACGTTGTGTCTTATTTGTACTTCGGGATTTAAAAAATAATATTCTTTTCAGTTCTATTGTAATGGCAGACACCCGGATTGAATCCAGCATTAATAAGTGTAGCCTTTGTTTCATAATACTTACATGTATAGTTGAAGAACAGTTTGCGAATTCTATTATGCACGACCAAAATCTTACTTTTAAGGTAAGGATAGGCGTAAGACTAATTTGTTTATACAGTGGACCCCCGGTAATCCGGCCCCTGTCTAGTCCGGCACCCCCTGTAATCCGACATGGTCTATTATTTATTATGTATGTATTGACAATCTTCGTTAATGCATGATTGAACAAGTTATAACTTGTACACGCCACTATTATTGTGCTCGACGCGTAATTCATAATTTTTGATTATTTTAGTATGTACATTTGTTTGTACACAATTATTTTCTAACGTTAAGTTATTGCATATTTTTTGTAAGTTCTAATATTAAAGACATTAATTTTATAATAAAACGTAAGCTCTCTATTGTGTTGTTTAATTTACTAAATTTGACACACATAATGAAGTATGATTTGTACTTCAGAGTAAATATATACATACAATAACATATAGAATCTGATCATTGGATCTGTAATTTGTCGGATCATAAGGTATTCTTTTGAAAACATTTCCGGACTATAGGGGGTCTTAGGCAGTACTCTATAATCCGACAAATTCGATAGTCCGACACTGCCCTGCAAAATGTTTGTCCGATTACCGGGGGTCCACTGTATTTCTGTTTTATAAGAAAATAACTCTGTTGTCGGTGCGTCACATTGTCTCAAAATATAGTATTATATCACTAATCATATCGTGCTGCTTGCCTGCAGAAGAGACTGATCCATTTTAGCACACAACCAAATAAAGTGAAAGAATGAAAGGGAGGCCTTTGCCCTGCAGTGGGACAAAACAGGCTAACCGACTTTAGTTTTAGCAAGTTTTGTATTTATGTTGATTTATATATCTGTTTTAATATTTATTTTCGTTTATAGGTACAGTTGTATAGGCTTCCAATGCGCCACAGGAAAATAGTTCTTGAGGAACCACCGTCACAGCCCCTAGCATCTACACTGATAGGTAAGTTATTACAAAATAACAAAACACCTAAAATAACCATGAAATGTTAAATCCTATGAAATGTGACTTCAGAAAAAATGTGACTTCAATTGTTGTTACAGATCTCCTTGTCGAGTTCATTATGTGCCATTTATTGAAGAAATTCCCTGGTGAACTGTATCAGTTGTGTGTGGGAGTACTTTTACGTTTGCTAAGTTACCAAAAGCGATGTCGGGTAAGACTTGCAAGGGACTGGCGAACCCTCTGGGCCGCTCTCATTGCCCTCTTGAAGTTTTTAGTTACCAATGAGAGCACTTTGCTGAGAAGGCACAACATTTTCATCATGGCTCAACAGGTATGTTTCCTAATATTAATAAAATGATATATAAATAAAAATATTGTAAAATGTACTTATCATGTATTTGTAAAAGTTAAATATTATGTAGTGTTTAAAAGGTGTAACATTGTAAACAGCGGGAGTTGCATCTGCCAACAAACTGTAATGCAGTTTGGCAGAAGTACAATATCATGACAAATGTATTACTTTTGTGATTAAACACTTATTCTTTCTTTCTTGGTTTTTAAATATTTATTTAATAAATATTTATGATCTATTTTTAGGTGGTGAACATTTTCAATCTTTTCATTACATTTGGTGATACCTTTCTGCCCACCCCTGCGTCGTATGACCAATTGTATTACGAACTGATTCGAATGCATCAAGTTTTTGATAATCTTTTCTATATGGGTAAGAAAATATGAAATAAATATATTATTTATTACTTATTTCAAGCATACAGCGGCAATCTGACAAAACTCAACCTCTTTTAATAACGTTTTTTTACCATCAACAGCCTTACGCTATTCCACGAGTGACGGTGAATTTAAAGCTGAGGCGTTGAGACTGGCTAACTGTTTAGTGAATGTTCGCGCTATCATACAACACTTTTCACCGAAGATTGACGCCTGGCTGGCGTCGCAAAATCTCTCCACACCTACTGAGGATCAGGTCAGAATTAGTTACTAATTTGCTACGACTTAATGACCAAAATCACAAAAACTTTGAAGTAGTTGGTCATTTAAGACCACAAATATTTAACGGTTCAGAAAATTTATAACGCCAACTAGCATGGTTTAAAAGCTATAATTTACTGGTTATCATTCATTACAGATTTTAGAAGTTGTGCGTAAGAACTACGACAGTCTCATTTTGAAGTTACAAGAAGGCTTGGAGTCATACGAGCGATATTCAGAGAGGGACCACCGTCCCCTCCTGTCACGTTTAGTGTTAGCGGCACGACAACGCAGCGATTACTCGGCGTTACATCACCACACTGCAGCTGCCCTAGAACATTACACTAGCATTTCCTGAAATAAACGACTCAATGAGACTAACGCTTATGCACGATTAATCAACGAACCAATCTACGTGTCGCCCAAATGCAATAGTACAGATTATATTATTACTTCAGCGTAGTACTATGCAAAGAGAAAGAAAATTATTTATATTTAAACCAAGTTCTTTATCAAGCTCTTACTGTTAAGTTCTGATACTGTTCTTTTAGTTTAAGACAGCAAACTAATTTTATCCTATGCATTAAATCTAGTCGGAGTCTAGTATAAAAAATTGGATAATAAACTGCGAAAACATTGTACCTTTTTGGTGGTCATAACATTATATAGCAATTAATACAGCAATTGCAATACTAGCCTACCCCTCTGGGAAACAGGTGTGTGACTTTATGTATGAATGTATATATTAGTATACCATATCGTTAAATCTAGTGTGGATAATCCATGTCATTATAATTTAATTACCAGATAAGAAGTAATTTTGTTGATACGATCTAAATTTCATCAAAAGATCCTAGTGGGAACAAGAAAAGTTAATGGGTTCCTCGTGTAGTAGATACTTATCGCACTGATAACACACATTTAGATTACATCCACTTATATATTTTGTTTGTATTCTACTAATGTAAGGTATTTACTATTATTTACCTTATTCCCTATCGTTATCTAAGATTTTAGTATTTGGTTGTTACCTTATTGATATCTTAATTTAGAACTTGTATTTATCAACTATATAGTTTTATACGATGCAATTCTATTTATGTAAGCTTGCTCGTATTTATTTAGTTTTATTTACATTATTCAAAAAAAAGTTTTAATTTACGTTCTTATGATTTTTAAGATGCAGAATGTACATATACATATATTATTGGCCATGTATTTTTAGAAGTTATTATACATCATGACTTATTATAAAATAGTCCTGATGCATACTGTATATTGCTGGTACTTATACCTTGTAAACACCAATAAATATAAATGAACTGTAAAATGCAATGTGCAAAACATGAAAGACAATTATATTGATAGTTTTGATATGTGTATGTAATGAGATTATAAAGTGGAGTATATATGGTGGAATAGTATGTATAGTTATGTTAATTTAATAAATTATTTTTGAAAACCAATTAAATTGTGTTACTTAAAAAAAAGACTGCATTGATCATGATATTATTATATATTACACGACATAAAATACAATAACAATTAATTAAACATACATCAATAATAACATAGAGTAGATAATTGATTGCAATAGACTAGAACGATTTAAGGAATCTTTGGTACTGTGATTATCACAAATTACAAACTTAATAAATAGCTTTTCTTAGCTAGTAAATTTATCCTGAAGGTTTTAGTTCGGCTAGTGCTTCTCTGACTAATTCTTGTAAATCTTGAGGAAGCTCTGTTTTGGCTATGTTTCTACCATCTCCAGTCTCTTGGCAGTCATCATTACCGTCATAACTTTTCCTAAGATCTCCTGAAGATCCTTCACTGCTACCTTTAGCTATATCATCATCACTATCAGAATACTTGCTTCTGTGATTTTCCAAGCTGTCACTAGATTTTAGTCGCCTTTCTTTAGAGTCATTTGACTGTACAGATCCAGAATCTGTCAAGAATTCATCCAGTAACATTTGAGATGGAAATATTGGAATGTACTTTTGGCCATTGCACCAACTTTCTAAAGTTTTTTCAAGCTCTGTTATCCTGTTTGCTAAAATTCTGTAAATGTTCAATTTTTGTATGTTATATATTGAGCTATATCACATTATTATAATTCTTTACACCAAACAGTGTAATTGTGGATACAGGATGAGAGATAATACTATCTGTTTTAAATTCCATTCAATGCATTTTGTACTTACACCAGTTTTTTAAGAATATAATGTTTATGAATAAGAATAATTTAGGGTTACTGATATTAATTCAATATTACTTTTAAAGGATATTGAGTTAAAAGTTAAAAAAAATTGAATCAATTTTTTATCAATCTTATGATAATTGGTATTGGAACTTTTTATCAGGTGGTTATTGTGTTTTATAATTTGAATTAAAATGTTGTGTGTTATGTATGTATACATACTGATTAGTTTTTCTCTGATGCTGTAATGCCACAGACTTATCGTTTAGTGCTTCAAAAAGTCCCAGGCAGACTGATTTCAATTCAGCTGCTGAATTCTGTTTCAATCCAGTTTTGGAATTTATGTTGTCTAGAAACTCTCTCACTGCAAAGATAACCGAAATAAACATTCAATAAAATGTGTTTAACAATGGAAATAATATTCAAACAACTTATAATAAACAAAAAAAATATTACACCAGTTACCTTGTTTTTGTGTCATAACATCTGAAAAACCTTTCTTGATGTGCATAGAATAATTCTTATTTCTGTTGTTGAGCAGTGTCTGAAAACCCATAAAATGTACATGGTAATCAGAAGTTATTTCCTGTGCATGGTAATAAGTGAGCAACTGAATTCTAAAAACAAGTCACGTCACCTTATATTTTGTTAATGTTCTCTTAACAATTTCTTTTTCCACTTGAAGTTGTGTTATGCTTTCATGTAGGTATTTATTTTCAGTAACTAAAGCATCAATATCAACTATAGGCTTTGGGGGGTCAACATCCTCACTATCTTGCAGTTTGGCTCTATTAGATAATATGTAACTAATTTGATGACTTAGCCTTTGAACTTTGTCCTTATAGTAGTCTCTGTCAGATACCAATTCTTCTTTCTCATCTATTGTTGCTCTATAATCCAACTGGATTTGCTGATACTGTTATAAGTTATTTAAAAATAATTATAATATAAACATAATTGCAAAGTATAAAAACTGTGTACTATTTTATCTATAGTTACAAATAAATAAAATTGGAATTGTGTTTGTAATATCAAAATAACAGCATTTTATGAAATGCATGCGAAAGTATATACAATGCATATGACAAAAATACTATTGGCTGTCTGTTTGTTCTGACTAAACAGCTGGATCGATTTTGACAATACTTTCACTGGCAAATATCTGATGTCATAAGGAGTAATTTAGTATACTGTAAATGTTGAAAAATTCATTTTTTGATTTTGTCAACAAAATCATTCATCATTCAAACAGGTAAATCTGCTAACTGCTGCTACATACAAGTAAGTTAGTCTGGCATAAAAAAGCAACACAAACCTTTTTTTGAAACTTTTCAAGCTCTATCACCAACTGTTCATAATCTTTATGTGAATAGCTGAAAATAGTTGACAACTTTTTGTTTCCATTAATTTCCTCACTGGGAGTATCTCTCTTCTGTAACTGCTTTCTCAATGCTATTATATCTCCTGTGGTTTCTTCTAATTTACTTTTTAAAGCCTCCACCTAAGTAAAATATGTAACTTATACAGAACACTTCATCATACCTTTATCTAAATTATTTAATCAGGTAGTCATTGAATATTACAAGCAGATAATAGGTGAATAGATAAGAAAAACAACAGTTAATGCCAAGCACAGTAGGACTAGTTAACTACATAAAACTATTTACCTCTAATTTCAACATGTTGTTAAGTTCTTGTGTTTTAGCAAGCATTTCACCACCACTGATAGTGTTAGTTGGTGTTAGTCTGTATGCTATGTTATTAGAATCAGGACTGGATTTAATAGGAAATGTCTTCTTGCACATCAGTTGTTCCACCAATACTTTATACCTGTCTCTTTCCATGCTGCATTTGTCTAGTTCTCTGCTCATAATTGATAGTGCATCAATCTTACTCTGTAATTTACTCTTTAAGACTGAATTCTAAAAGAATATAGTACAGTTTACTAAATGACTAAGTTATTTTACAGGAATGTACAAAAATGGTATAACTTGTATTACCAAAGCGCAACAAATCAATTTAAATAAAATTGTATACATTATATTATGTATGTGTGTGTGTGTGTGTGTATTAGTATACATTTGATACAGAAAGTTAGTAGAGCTTATTTTAGTGCTCAAGATAAAACTGCAGTAGGTCAGTCGGGTTATGTTCTTAATCTCAAATCAATTTTAATGTTAGTTATTACTTCACGATATCATTTCACTAGTACCTATATAATTATTTTAATAGGTACCTCAAGAACATAGTCGTCCAGTTGGTGGTCTTGAAACTTGACTTTATTATATGGTTTATTGAACATGATTGCTGGTGTAAGTCGCTCTTTATCTATTTAATTGATCATTGTATGGTTAATTTTTTTGGTTTCGTTGTTGTAAACGCGCCTTTCATACAAGTTAAGTGGATTTTAAGAGGAATTAGAACATCGACTGACTGACAGCAGTGAACCTTAACTATGTGACACTGACATTTGACAGTGATTTGGGCCGCTAAAATGTAACGTATACTAGAATCTTTAAAATTTATAAAAGCTCACAATATTAAAAATTCAGTAATTTTTTCAGACTCGCGTAGTAGTCTTCAGGCATTGATGCAATGTCCACTGCATAGTCAAAATTTTAGTAATATTCTAATGGATACTAAAATTATGTTAAATTATTGTTATAAAAACAACTTTAATATAGAAATTGTTTGGATCCCTGGTCATTCGGGTATTGCAGGCAATGAATGTGCGGATTCGTTGGCTCGATTTGCCTCCTCGAACCAGGTTGAGCAAAAATACTATTTTATTCAGAATAATGACCTTAAAAATGACTCGAAGCCAAAGTTGTTTCTTTCCTGGTCAAAAATGTGGTTAGAAAGTTCGAAACACAAGGGGTTTTATTACGCAGGTGTGCAACCAGACATCCGGACTAAACCGTGGTTCAGCAAGTTTCCAACTGTTCCAAAAAAAATTGTCACAATCCTATGTAGACTGAGATTGGGGCACTGTTGCAGCCCGGTCTTTTTGAACAAAATCAATGTCAGAGACAACTCTCTCTGTGATTGTGGTCTTGACTATGGATCCCTTGATCATATATTTTTCGCCTGTCCATTAAATTGCAAGTCGTTTGACTTGTATTTAAAACTTACGCAAATTAAAATCCCTTTACCTATTAACTTTCGTTCCCTTTTATGTAACTTCTGTCCTTCTATTATTAAAACACTCTCTAAATTTATCAGACAAAATAATATTAAATTGTAGCTCTTTAGGTTTTAACATAGGTTTTAATAACGATTAAATAAAAATAGACCCACAAAAATGTCTAACTGCAAACGTTGCAGTCTTAACTCGAATCTGGCAGAATAGTTTGAAGTCCGACTCAATTGCCACAAGAAGAAAAAAAAAAATTTAACTTTGCCATTGACTCGCTAATTATGCTCGATTGCTCGCTAAGAAGAAGAAGAAGCGCTTTTTAGTCCATTCATTAGAATCACGATTAATATGAGTTTTGTGTGAATGTATGTAAAGATTGCATTATTAAGGCTTCAAAAAAAAGTAAATCGTCGAAATGCTGAGTATTTGAACACATTTAGTAATTACCAGTAATTACTCAATAAACTGAGAGGTTTTAGTATTTAAATCGTCTAAATAGTTTGCGTTGCTTATTTTAATCTGTGACTAACAACGAACGAACGTCAATGTAATGAACTAACAAATGTCAATTTTGTGAACAATTATTGTGGTACAAAGTAGTACAGATTTCTTTCACATTTGCTGCAGATGTTAAGTGAAATTTCTGCTTGTATTAATACTGAGCGCTGCTTCGATGCAATGCGTGCCGGGCAATCCCAGAGGAGTAGGTACCGTTCATCCTAACGCATGGCAAGGATGGCTGCGTCTGGTACCGAAATTGACGACTTCTTGAACGGGCCTCTAGTTTCGTGGGTGAGTGCACAACGATTCATACCTGTGTTTTTATTACTGTGCGCGTAAAAATGAAGCGTGAGATGGATTTAGATAGCCGTTCCGTATGAATGAATTTGGTGTTTAGTAATTTCTACAGTATTCCATTGTTTATTATTAGGATTTTATCAAAGGGTGAGAGATTAATATATTTGTAGTTTTCTCTGCTGTTTCACTCGAATGATTATGTTGTTTGGTAATGGATGATTGTTTGACTAAGCACTATCAATCACTTTTGATTTGTTTTTCATTTCTGTTATTGTGTTATTACATAAATATATCTCCCCAGCTGGTAGTACACATATTATAATGATTACATTCACTTCTCGAAATCAGATTAATCAATTTAATAAGTAATTTTAGCCATAATATTAATATTTTTCACACAATGTTCAAACTTATATTTTATGTTGTTTAAATTTTAATTTAAGCAACAATAATAATACCAAGAAAAGTTTACAAGATATTATTATTACTATACGGAGTTGTATTCAATATCTGTGTACTACTTATTACAAATTCCCACAGATGTTCATTGATACATTGTTGGTGTGTGATGCCATTGAATCCAGAGTACTCATATAAATTTCGAAGAGAAATTTTGTCTTAGCAGAACCTAAAGACAATGTTGTTCTGTAACAACTTTTCCATTATATGGTTTAAAACATTGAAATGATTAATGCAACAAATATTTGTCTGTTACCTTTGCAGCTTAAATCATGTCTACCAAATCCAGACATTATAGCAGAGTATTCATCTCTATTCAATGGAGACATATTGCATCAAGTTTACCTCCAGATAGACCCAGAGCCATCATGCCACATCACAAAGCTTGCAGGATTGGAAGACCAAGCCCTGATATTAGGTAGAGTGAAGAACTTTGATGCCATCATCAAAAATGTGAAGGGCTTGTATGAGGAGGAATTGGGTATGACACTCCTGGTTGTCCCAGAATGTATTTGCTTGGGAAAGTCACCAGAATCGAGAGAGGGACTGGAAACCATGAAGCTTTTGATACTGCTGCTTCTTGGCGCAGCTGTGCAATGCCCTAACAAGGAGCTGTTCATAACAAGAATTAAGGAACTTCATGTAGATCTCCAACATAATATTGTGGAGTGTATAAAACAGGTATGTAATTTAAAGTCCAACATAACATATACATCACTTTACCAGATGTGATCTAATCTTGTAGGTCCTATATTTATATATTCCTACCATATAGGAATAATATGGAGACTAGATGACAAAGGATTCACTCATCTATTTATTGAATAAGGAAGTGTTCACACTTACATAAGCAAGCATGTCTCACAACTGATAAATGAACCAGTCAAGCATGACTTGACTAACAATTGTCTTTAAAAAGTACATTATACACTGTGTTAAACTTATGTCATGCTGTCAATAGTTTATTTAATTATCTTGAAATATCTCAAAATGAATGCTTAGTTTAGAAAACCTTCAAAATATTGAATTTAAACTTTGTTTTCATTACCAAATATTATGCAAAGGTCACTTACAAAATGTGACAACAAACTGTGAAGCAGTATGCCCTTGATGAACCTTTGACATTAATTTAACAGCTTGACAAGTGTTGCAACCTGCAGCTATGATTGCTCAAGATTATAGTTTATATATATAGCTAGTTTCTAGTTAACTGCACTAAATTGCTGAATATTATTTTTTATGTAGTGTTTTTTTAATATGCAATATTTGGTATATAAAAGCTGCTTTCGTATCAGATGTGTATTTTTTTTGTTTTCACATATTTCTATATAAACTGTTACAAACATTATTCAGTATCAACATCTAATAATATCTATGACAACCTAATTGCTGCAGTGGCTAAATGATTGGGTCGTGTTTAATCTTGTGATAGATAACATGATGGCTAACAACACCAACCAACTATACAGGAGAAATTCTTAGTGAAGGGCACCTTATTTTTAATAAAATAAAAAAACTTAGCTGTAATTAAGAATTCCAAATAAAAAAGTATTTGTTTTGCAGGTAACAGACATGCAGACCGTTGTTTTGACGCCAGATGCTATAGATCTTTTCCAATCACCGACAATGTTCAATCATATGCGACGACTGGCCAAAGAACGCGATCACTATCTACAAAATTGGGCTTCTTTGGTTCTTCACGAAGGCTTATGTGAGAATGATAACGAAAATAAAAATGGAAAGAATCGCTCGACACAGAATGTTAATCAAAATAATGGTGACAGTCAACATCTCGCTGTGGAACTAGCTGACTGGAAAGCGCGCCTCAGGAAGCAAAGACAAGAACTGTATGTAATAAACACCTTCATTAATTGACTGTATTTTAGCTGCATCAGCACACCAATATTGCTGGCAAATTTAATTATTCAAATGCCACTTTTGTTTGCATTCACACAAAGGTTCGAAATATTGGACAATTAAAAAAAATTACAAGAAACAAATTTTTTATTTAACTATTGTCTTTTTAGGGAAGAAAAGTCAGAACAGTTATCAGAATGCCGTGAAGAACTCGAGCACACTAAGATAGTGCTAGCGAAGTTACGTTCTGAGAGCCAGGAGTGGTTTAATGAAGCTAGGAAATCTGCAGGTTATAGAGACGAAGTTGACGCTCTCCGAGAAAAAGCTGAACGCTGTGACAGGTATGGTAAACATTGATTTTAACATTTATATCAGGAATTTTTTAAATGACTAGTTTTATTCATAGCCTTTGACCTGAAATATAAGATATTATTAGGTTGAAGAAACATTATTTTTGTTGCTTATAGATTAGAACAAGAAATTCAGCGTTATCGTGATCGTCTCGCGGATGCGGAATACTATAAAACTCGAGTAGCAGAATTGCGTGAAGATAATAAAGCTTTAATGGAAACAAGAGACGCTTTAGAAGAACAATTACAAAGGGCCAGAAAACGCGCTGAACAGTGTCTTTCGTTAGAAGCAGCTATGATCAAGTTGAAGAGGGAGGCGAATGATATTGCATTGGTAAGTAGGACATAATTCTGTAAGAATAAAACAATGATAATATATAAAAAATAAATTATTTTTGTTTTCTAGGAAAGAGATGCAGACCAACAAAAGATCCAAGAGCTTATAGAAGAAAATAACCACCTTCAATATATTACAAAGTCAGTATTGAGTGAAAGTAATAATAGTAATTTAGATACCGATAATGAGGGTGAAAGCACACTCGAATCTGGCGAAAATAGCTTATCTGAACAATTAACTAGTAATGCTCAAGCAAGAGCTTTAAAGCTTGAATTAGAAAATAAGAGACTGTTATCAACTATAGATAGCTTACGAGAACAAACGTTATTAGAAAGCAGCGACAAGGTCCTTGAGTTAGAAAAAGAAAAGAAACGACTATCTTTAAAATGTGAACAACTGCAGGAAAATTCCAACAGGCTTATGCAACAAAACTCGGAGTTAGAAGAAGTGTTTAGAAATGCTTTGGAAGAAAATAGAAAGTTACAAGATTCCTTGGACAGCCAGAAGACATACATTGATCGTCAATCAATTGATAGAGATTCGGAAAAAAACAAATTGCAAGACTTTGAAAAACATTTAGAATCTTTAACAAAAGATAAACAAAGAATTCAATTGTTGTGTGACTCTATACAAAGAAGGGCTGATGATTTAGAAAAATCCTTAGATTCCAGAACTAAAGAACTTAATATTGTGAAGCCTGAAGCTGACAAAGTCACTGGGCTCATCATTCTGACAGAAGAATTAAAAACTAAATTAACATACAGTGAGAGAGATTCGCACAATTTGCAGAGAGAAGTAAACAAATTACGAGAAGCAGTTGAAGAAAAAGACGTTTTACTAGATAAATTAACAACTGAAATTGAACTTAAGAAAAAAGAACTTGAGAGATTGTCTAGGGAACTTGAAATAAGCAACACCATAACTAGTAAATTCCAAGATTTAGAACAAAAAACTCAAGAGCTTAAGTCACAGAAAAAAGTCGATTCTGAAACTATCCAAACCTTGCAAAAAGACTTGATATCAGAAAAGGTTAACTTCGATAAACTTCGTAATTGTGTGGATAAACTAGGCGTTAATGCGTCTGAAATACTCAATAAAGATGTAAACATAGAAGATTTGTTGGAGAAGATTATTACTAATGTAGATCATGAGGGATTAATATCTGAAATTGCTGCTAAAGCCAACTTAATACAATTAGTCCCATGTGATTGCACTCATGATAGTGAAAACACTAATAGTGTTGATAGTATTATGAACCCTCAAATTGAACAACTCACATCAGACCTAGCAACACTGCAAGCTTCTTTAGAAAATAGTCAAGCTGAAAATGCTAAATTACAAGTCAACATTGCAACCCTTAACTCTCAAAATGGCTCCTTAATATCCCAACAAATGACATTACAGCTTGCAAATAGTCAACTTGCTGCTGAAAAGGAGGAAATCATCAAACAATTAGAAGTTTTAAAAGATAAACAAGATAACCTCCTCAGGGATCAAGTTGCTTTACAAACACTCCATGAACAACTTAACACTGAATACGAAACATTGCTAAGTGAGAAAGAGCCTATAAAAGTAACTCTTAGAGACCTAAAACTTGAAAATCGAGAACTCAAAGAAAAATTGACACATTTTGAGAAAAAAGTGTCTGACTTGGAGATAGAGAGAGAAAATTTGAAAATCGAGTCTAGAAATCTAACAAATCTTAGGGCAGAGCATTCGAAATTAAAAGATGATTTTAGAAATCTCTTTACAGCTAGTGATAGACTGAAGAACGAATACAGAAATATGCAAGAAGAGTACAGAAATCTAAGAAGTGAGGTAACTCAACTAAAATTAAGGAATACAGAGATATCTGGTGAAATCAACACTAAAATTGAAATTATAACTAGCCTGGAGTTAGAGATTAATAAGACCAATCAACATTGTGAAATGTTAATACAAATGAATAAGAGCCTTGATGCAGATAGGCGCTCTCTGATGGACCATGTATCACAGCTTTTGACTCAGTATCATGAACTACTTGCTCATTCATTAAAAGACAAACAACATTATCATGAAGAAGAAAAAATGTTTGCTGATAAAGTAAACGCTTTGTGCCGTCAGAAAGAAAAACTAGAAGAGAAAATTATGGAGCATTATAAAAAGCTGGATAATTGCACAACAAAAAGACGTGGGTTTGGTGCGTCCTTTGTAAAAAGAGTTCGTAAAGCTGGTACTGATTTGATCAACAAGGTTCCAACTAGAAACAACAAAAGAATTGAAGACGCTGGTCGCTCAAAATCTCAGTTAACCTTGGCTGGATCAGAATCAGGAGAATCCGATCCTGGTAGCCAGGAAATGGAGAAATTATCAAAAAATTCTGACCAAGACCAAGGTTCTTCTATCCCAAGTGCAGAATCACCGAGGCATAGTATAGACTCCAGCTTCGTCAGACGGTTTGATGATAAGCTTCTTAAGAAATCAGATAATATTGACATGAGTGGCTCAATTCCAAGCCTGGATTCAACTAGACTGAACAGTGAAGGAAATTTTGTGCGAAGACTCTCTGGAACATCGATTCATAGCGGCGGAGGCGATGACGCCCTTATAAGAGCGTCGTTGAGAAGGCGACCACATAAGACAGTGCCACCAACACACAGAAATAGTTTTCAGGGGTTAGAAGGAGACACTGGACTTCCTGCAGGTAAATACATTACAAAAACATAAATATTGCTGAATAGAAACATAATTAAACCCTTTAAAACACATCACAGGCAATAACATTGTTAGCATAGGGTTAGTACAGGAAACTATTTACTTTTCTTCGGATTGCAGTATAATACTATTCAGCAGATGAAACTTTAGACAAGTAGCATTTTGCAGTTTCGAGTCAGATAATTATTATTTTCCTCATTTTAGCGTCAACACCAACACCATTTGGCACAGCTGGTACCCGCCGTACAGTGTACGTAGCTGACGACGACCCCAGTGCTAATCTCAACACAAAGCCACAGAGTACCCCCATAAAGGACAATCCGACTTATCTAGTATATAACCGAATATCGACCGTCATCGGTGATGGAGCTTGTCAAAGTATCAATGAGAGACCAATAGTTGATCAAAACCGATCCATGTCCGAACAACACTCTCGATCTGCCGTTGAAGAGAATTTGCAAGATAGAGACGACCTTAGAAATGACAGGAGATCATTAAATCGAAATGAAAAAACAGATAACTCAAAAGAATCTGCTATTTGGTATGAGTACGGTTGCGTATAATGTATTTTTTTAATGTTTTATTAATTGTATTGTATTAGATAGAATGAACGTGTGGAATGTAAGAATTACAGACTAATAAGATGCCTTGTATTTCGCGTGATTGGAGTTGGATTATTCAAACATTTATTACCTATGACAATTGGCAATGGTTTGATGATGTTGTGATAGTCTCTTTTTATTATTTTATGTTTAAACAGTATTAGTTGGCATTTAATTTGTTGATATGGACGACAATAAATTTCCTTTTAAGCTTTAAACCTGTAACGTAAACGATTGTGACGTGAATACCAGTGATGATTGTGGTGTGGATTGTAAGTAAACTAATGTCATAATAAGCAATGGCTATCATTGACTAGTTTCTTGTAGAACTTGGATGAGTAGGTAAGAATAACACTAACATTTCATGACAACCTATATTCATGTATTTTTTGTAGTTATTTGTCTTCTGATCTCTTCTTCATCAAGTACAAAATTTATAGTGTCAGCTGAATAATAGATAAACGTTTAGAAAACGTGATTGCCTTTAAACACGAATTATGTAAAGAAATATTTTACACCTGTGTTTTTTATTATATTTCAAAATATTAAATCATACATGCAGATCAAATAGTGACAGTGTAATTAAAAATGTACTCTAAAAGGATTCCTATATTATATATTTTATTGGAGGATCAATTGATTTGTTAGTGTATACCAATTTTATTTACTGTACAATTTGAGATTAATACTCTTATGGTGTTTTGAGGCTACACATATTATCAATTTATACATTTATTAATTAATGTACATAAATATAAGTTAAATAATTTAATCTGATCGACATAATTATACTTTGTGATGTTTCTTATAAGAATATTTCCTTGCCAGTGATACTGTGACTACTGATATTATTTCACTTTATTTTTCAAGGTAATTTAAATAATTTTTTAATGAACTAATAAGCATAATAATGTTAATATACATACATTAAATATTATTTAATATTGTGTATGATCTTTTCAGATTAAGATATTGTGTTGTACTATTTGTACATTATTTTGTTTGTAACCTCACTAATTTCAAATCAAGACATAATGAATATTGAAAATGGTTAAGGAATAAACTGCCGCGCACAAAAAATTAAATAAAACCATCACTTGTTTTTCTGTGCCTATACACATTCATGTTAGGCCATGTTTTCTTTTTTTATATGCTATGAAATACCACAGTTATATTTATAGCCATATTATGAGCTTTTCATCACATGATTACAAAGTTTTGCCTTAGTACAAATCAACGTAATAAATATTATGTCGTGTCGCATAACGATCATAACTAGAATAAGTTACTTTTAATTTACTTTAAAAACTGAAATTCCAACTGTTTAGGTAGTGCCGTACATCATTACAAAATGACACTAAAACCATAGGCTTGAACAGCAATATAAAATATTAAATCCTGTGATTGTAATATGTACTTGATCTGTATTATCATCAGAATATTTATGTTTTGTTTCAATTTATATAAATTTAATATTGTGTATATTAACAAGTACATAATAAGAATAGTGCCTTTACCCGCGATTTTGCTTGTCAATTATTTCCAGTGCAACTATTGTTGCCATATGGTTGACTTGATAATGACATCTTGTTGATATTGGTACTTCAAATATGGTGCTCTTCTTTATTGCAATGTTAAAAATGTTAACATTGCGAAATATGTTAAAAATTGTTTATTCAATGGTCAGTCATCTGATTGTAATTTATTAAATACCGTATTGCCTCAGAGCACTAAAATGTATCGCATATTACTCATATCCATAAACAAGAAATAGATATAATGTTAACTTCCATTTTTTTTATTATTGTAATATAATTTAATATAGGTACTTAATAAATGCCTCTCACCGAATTTATATTTTAGCACACATTTAACTTCTTGAATACATTTCTTTAATAAACTTTTTATAAAATAATATGTAGTTTGCCATTTTAATATACCCCTTCAGGCAGTTTTCATAACCATAAAAAACATTAGGTAGGTAATAGACTAAGATTACACAGATTGTTTTTTTTTTAATATGTTCTTAAATGAGGGACTATGAGGTTACATACAGTTACATACATGAAAAATAAGATTTCGACAAATTGGAGAATTTCACTTCAGTGCGAGTAGGACGCGTTTGTGTTTGCTCCGCAATTTTTTTTATTATGTCCATAGAAATAGTGCGTAATACGAACTAACTTTTATAAAAAACGAAAGTTTCATGTCTGCAAATAATGATATAAAGTGAATTGTGTTATAATTACCCGTATTACTAACAGAACAAACAAAAACATTTATCAACAGGCATAAAAGAATTAACAACTTTGAATTAACATTTTGAGTGAAACGCGTAAGTGACACATTCTACACGGCGCATACGACATTCTTCCCATCGGCGTGCCCAACGAACTGCACTGGGCATTTATTGCCGTGCAGTTTATTAGTGTGCAACAAATTTTTCGTTTACATCGGAACTTTACGTACCACACAAGATTTTTAATATAGTCTGGTAAGCTTCCTGATTGCTGATCATTTGTTTTGGTGAGTTTTACAACATGCCGATTAATAGATCCCCACCGCCTACACCTATTCTATCCAAGACGAAAGTTACCACACCATCGTCGTTAAGAAGTCCTCTACACCCTAGTACTTCTGAGCCTAACATTGTAATGTTAAATCAAGAGGAGTCGGCAAGCACTGACAATGATTTTACCAATATAACAACGTAGAAAAAGTAAACGTTCTGAAGGTAGAAACGAAAAGGACAATGTACTTTCCAAATTTATGACCGAAATTAAATCTATGTTCCTTGAATTTAAAGAACAGCAAAATAAAATCCAGAAAATCTACGAATCTGTTAAGGAAATTAAATTACAAAATTCACAAATTCAAATTCAATCTAGTGTCACATCTCTATCCGATTATTATGATACCCTAAAATCACAGATTGACGAAATGGAGATGCAGCTGGAAAATGAGAGAAAAAAAAACAATTTACTGTACTTAAAATCCCTTGAAGACAAGTTAGAAAAGCTAGAACAGGGTGCACGATCGAGTTGTGTAGAAATTAGAAATATACCTATCACGAAACCTGAAAGTAAAGATTGCTTAATAAAAACAGTGATCAAAGTTGGATCATTAATAGACGCACCCGTACAATTTCATGAAGTTAAAGACATTTATCGAATTGGACCAACTGACTCAAATAACAGGACAATAATTGTGGATTTTATTACTAATCTACAAAAGGAGAAGTTTATACGTATGTTCAAGGAATACAATAAAGCAAATAGTAAACTATCCACAGAGCATCTAAAACTAACTGGACCACCAAAACCAATATCTGTGTCTGAAAACTTAACACCAAAAATGAAAAGGCTACTCTTCCTGACTAAGGACTTTGCCAGCATCTATAACTATCGCTATTGCTGGGTGACCAATGGCAAAATATTCTTGCGTGACAAAGATGGTGCCCGACACATTCTAATTAACGAATCGGACATCCCCAAAACAAATACGCTGGAATGACTAGCCGACTATGTTTCTTCCTACTGTTATGTGTTTTTGTTGATTGTTCCTATTATTGTAGCTTTTAATAATTACTGTTACCTTGTTTTTTTAGATTATTGCAACTTGTTAATTCAAGATATTATTATGTTAATTTATGTATACTTTTATCGCACACACTTATTATTACACCATACACACATAATATATTACACTTATTTCACACACACATTACACACATACTTACTCACTAGTACACAAATATTTAAATGTCACAACAGAAGGAATCTTATATTCATATCGTCATATAGAATTGCTTCCTATGTGTTTTGTTTAGCTCACAAGTTACTTCTCTGTCTCGTTTTGACCCAGTCTTATAGAGATCTGTTATACCCATATCATTTAACTTTGGACACAATGTTAATTCAATGTAAAGAACATGGATAACGGATTGTCGTACATAACAGATGATATTGAAAATATCTCAGTTTCTAATTCGTATTTTTGTTCCCCTGAAGAATGTAGATCACATATAAATAATGTCAACGGAAGTTTAAAATGTTTTCACTTAAATATAAGAAGCCTAGGTAACAACTGTAATTTCGATAATCTTCTTATCTTGTTAAATAGAATTAAAATGCAGTTTGATGTCATTGTTTTGTCAGAGTGTTAAGCAAATGCCCTTTTCTTCCAATCATACCTGACTTTTAATCATTTAAATCCGACTATACTAACCAAAATGACGGCGTGGTAGTATACAATATACATTAGACTTGATATCCGATATACCTACTGTTGAAAAGCCAATCTTAACCGACGCCAATTGTTTAGTAATTAAATTTAAATCAGATGTAGCACTAATTGCAATATATCGCAGCCCGTCAATTCGTAATATCCAGAATTTTATAAATAGCTTGGATCTAACTTTAAATGCACTCAAAACTTTCAAGACAATTGTCATACTTGGAGATATTAATATAAATATTAACGACTTAAATTCAGACCAGCCCCCTTACCATAAACTCTTAAAGCAGGACAGTTTAAGATGAGGAAGCGAGACACCGCTACGTGCAGTGTAATGTGGCGTCTCGCTTCCACAACGTAAACTGTCCTGCTTTAACAGTTCATGGTAAGGGGGCTGTATTTAAATACGCTAGTTTTCCATGGAATGCTCCCTGGACATACTTTTCCTACTCGTAATAGCTGCATCTAGATCACTCAATTATTAAATCACACAAGCCAGCTGTGACATTAGTTGTAGAAATAGAAAATAGAAATCTTTATTTGCAAGAAACACGGTAATACAGGTTGTTAAAATGTTTTGTAAAGAGTACAGCATGTTTCACCGATAACTCGGTATGCAAAATTTACCATGTAAAAAATTACATAATAATAATTACATCTATCGTTGCGAGAACATTAAAAACATAAAAGTATGAAAAAAAAAAAAACAATATAGCTAAAATAATTAAACAATATAAACAACCTAAATACCCTTATATTCTAAATATTCTTTTATATTATAAAAACATTGCTTTGTTAACCACACGTATAATTTATTTTTAAAATGTCTTAGGGGAAGTTCTCTAAAGTTTTTAGGAATCTTATCATATACCATAATAGCCATAACTGCACAATTATTTTGATATAATGTTGTTGAGGGTCTAGGTACAACAAGTTTAGTTATGTCTCTAGACAGGTGTTTTTTATGATCGGAAGCTTTACTAAATAAATTGGGGTGTTTTTTTACAAACATAGCTATTTCAAAGATATATAGAGATGGTAAAGTTAAGATTTTAAGTTTTTTAAATAGTGGTCGGCATGTGTCTAGGGGGCTTGCCCCACAAATCGCTCGTACACACTTTTTTTGAGCAATAAAAGCATCATTAATATTTGTTGAATTACCCCATAGTATTAACCCATAACGGAGTACCGAGTTTATATATCCATGATAGGCGGTAAGTGCCGCTTTTTCTCCTGCTAGTTTTTTTAATTTTTTTAATGCGTACACAAATTTATTTATACGTTTACAAACATTATCAATGTGATTCTTCCAGTTGCAATGGTTATCTAATACAATACCTAGAAATTTTGTATCAGCTACCTAATCAATTTGAGTACCACGAGCTATGGTTAAGATACTATCGATTTTATTATTGTAGTTAGAAAATTGGAGTAGTTTTGTTTTGCTTAGGTTTGCTGTTAGATTATTTGCTTCTAGCCAGTTTAATACGGATTCTACAGTGGAGTTTATTTGGTCTTGGTGATTCGATTCTTTCCGTTCTCCTGTTACTAGTACTGAGATGTCATCTGCGAATAATACACATTTATGTTTTGTAATATTTGGCATGTCATTTATATATAAAAGAAACAAAAGTGGACCAAGGACGCTCCCTTGTGGTACACCGAAAAGATTTCGTTTAAACGATGACCTAAATTTTTGTTCTTCAATTTTATTATCTAAGTGTGTAATTTCGACGCATTGTTCTCGGTTGTTTAAATAACTAGTGATCCAATTTAGGGCTGTTCCTCTAATACCATATATGCTACATTTATGTAGTAGTATTTCATGTTTTACAACATCGAATGCTTTGCTCATATCAAAGAATATGGCTGTGGTTCGATGTCGTTCATCGATGTTTTTAGTAATCATTAATGAACTAGTGAGAATGCAGCTAATGTTGTTGACTTTTCTTTTTGGAAACCATTTTGTTCGTCACTTATTACATTATATTTATTTAAGAAATTAGTAATACGTGTAAACATTTTTTTCATTTTTTTTTGAGAATATGGGTATAAGTGTTATTGGTCTGTAGTTATTCAATTCTTGATCGCAGCCTTTTTTTTTTAATGGTTTTACTACTGAGATTTTGAGTTTGTCTGGAAAGACTCCTTGTTCAAATGAAAGGTTAACTAGGTAACTTAACGGTTCTGCAATAACATTACAACATCTTTTTATTACATAAGTTGTAGATTCTTTTATCACAGATGACGCTCCAGTTATTATTTTCTGCAACCTGCAACTTAAAACCCCAAGAACCCCTAACACATCTCGTCGAACTAATGTAAGTGATTGCGTAACAGAGCTCGAAAATACAGACTTTTCTTCAGTCCTTGAATATCACGATGACGCAAACGGGGCAGCTTTTAGATTGGTCAATATAATATCCAAAGTAGTTGATAACAATTCTTGCACATCTGTTTTACCAAGTAGTAAAAGAATAATTAAACCGTGGATAACGCCAGGACTCCTAAGGTGTATCCGAAACCGCGACAAAATGTATCGTAAAACAAAAAGAGATCCCAATAACTACATTCTTAATTTAACATACACGCGCTACAAGACATTTTGTAATAATTTATTAAAAAAGCTAAAACGGCAATATGAACGATCAGAATTTCAGAAACATCGTAAAAATCCAAAGGCCACTTGGAATCTTATTAAGGCCGTTTCTAATATTCCAAACAAAAAGTCTTCTTCTAACAATCTTTTATCCCTTACTACTGACCCGTCTACTTCACTTGATGCTGTAAACGTTTATTTCGCAAATATAGGAAAATCATTAGCTTCTAAAATCTCACCTCAGAATAGCTCTCAGACTCCACTCAACTTCGGAACACCGAATCCTATCTCAGACTCAATGGCCTTATTTAGTACTGACAATGATGAAATTGAACGAATCATTCTTGAACTTAAACTAAATAGCGCAGTGGGCTGGGATGATATATCTGCCGCTGTAATTAGGGCTGCTAGGCACATTCTTGTCCCAGTAATTTGCCATGTATATAATGTAGTTTTAACCACTGGGGTCTTCCCTACGGTCTTTCAACATGCTATCGTTCACCCCATATACAAAAGTGGAGACAGAGGCAGTGTCAGCAATTATAGACCAATTTCTGTTCTAACAATACTATCTAAGATATTGGAAAAGATCTGCAAAAGGCTACGTAATTATATTAAATCTAAAGATATTTTGGCAGAAAATCAGTTTGGTTTCAGAGCAGGAAAAAGTACTGAAGACGCTATTCTAGAGCTAACTAGCACAGTTGCAAGAAACTTAAACAAAAAACTTAAAACTGTTGCCGTGTTCCTAGATCTCTCTAAAGCGTTCGACACCGTCTCCATCCCACTCTTGCTAAATAAACTCCATAATATTGGCATACGAGGGCTATTACACAACTTATTTGAAAGTTACAAGCGATCGTTCTCAAACAGTTAAACTTGGAAATTATATGAGTAAAGTAGTATACATTAGTTATAGTGTCCCACAGGGTAGTGTCCTTGGCCCTACCCTTTTTCTTATTTATATTGATGAATTATGTAGATTACCTTTAGCTCATTCCAAGACTATAGTTTATGCAGATGACACAGCAATACTCGTTCATGGTAATGATTGGCTGGAAACCCGCTCACATGCTGAGGTTGCTTTGCAATCAGTTATGAGGTGGCTTGCAAACAACCTTCTCACTCTGAACGTGGAGAAAACCAAATTCATTCCATTTGCAATAAGACCAACTTCACAACCCAGTTTATCTTTCACCCTAACCGCGCATAAATGCCATCCAATAACCCATACGAATTGTGGATGTAATACAATTGCTCGTACCAATAGTATTAAATATCTTGGAGTATTTATAGACAGTGCAATGTCATTTCACGAACAAATCGGGTCACTGGTCTCACGAATAAGGAAACTAATTTACGTATTTAAGAAATTGCGATCTTCAGCAGATTTTCCTATATTAAAAACAGTCTACTTTGCTCTAGCTCACTCAGTCCTAAACTACTGTATTACTGCATGGGGAAATTCGGGTAAGACATTTATGCTTCGGCTCGAAAGGGCAAAAAGAGCGGTTCTAAAGGTTATGATGCACAAACCAATTATTTTTCTTACTAGTGATCTTTATTCTCTTTGCAAAGTACCGACCGTCAGACAAGCTTTTGTTATTAATACAATTTTGCGCAAACACTCGGAGCTTGTATTTGACCCCAACCTATGTAGGCAGAACCGTAGATCAGGTAGGGTATGTAACATTGAATTTTCTAACATTGTGACAGTAAGACGACAATACCATTTAATTAGCTGTATTTTGTACAATAAATTAAATAAAAATCCATTTATTCCCTATCTATTCGTGAATGTAAGACAGCAATTAATAACTGGCTCAGTACCCTTAATTATGAAGAACTAGAAAATCTCGTAAAAGTTTAATCTTATCAACTCCCACACGCACACACACACACTAACACATTCACACAAACACACATAAGTAATTGATCTCAATATTTTGTAATTTGCTTAATTAGGTATTGTTAGTAATTAATTTCCTTTTTAGAATATAATTATGTTGGAACACTGTCCCCATCTTGGAGGTGGGCGCTAACAGTTGCGACACAGTTTTCTTAACTAATGCAACTGTTAACACATAATTAATATTGTAAACTTGTTTCTGTTCCAATAAATGATTTTGATTTTTCTCCTTTTTTGAAGTTGGTTTAAAAGGTTTTATAAAACACTAAGATATTTCATCATCTTTATTCTTTCACCATCACATCACACACAGCATTATTGTTTACTATACCTAAATTTACAGAGATCCATTACAGCTGCCAACAGCCTTTATCTCCCAAGTTAATGATGGACAAGCCTGCATAGAAACTTTAAATGGCTGTCCAGACACTACTGCTTTCCTCCCAGGGTCAACTTTTTGTGGTAGATAGGATATGACACACTAAAAATAAAAATATATTTCAGTATCCAAAGAAATGTAAGAATTTAAAAAGTAATTAAAAAAGTTGGTAATCATAGATTCCAACAGATAATACCTGACGTCACCCTTAAGACGTAAATACTAAAAGGGAACTTGAAATTCGATGGATGCGAGCAGCGACACGGTGGCTCAGTTGGTTAGAGCAGCGCCACGGATCGGCGAAGGTCGCGGGTTCGAATCCCGCTCGTGTCCATCATTTTTCAAATTTCCTTTATCAATTTAGAAGTAATTAAAAAGTTACAAACCTTTGGTCTGTCACTTTCAGTAGACATGTATCCAATACACATAGTTTTAGTGGTGTGTCCCCAAAGTAACTCTCCCTCTCCATTTATAGAGTCAAACTTTAAAGCTAATGTACCACCTAGCCTATCAGGAACATCCCATAAGAATGGTGACTCTAAAAAATTGTCCTTTAAACATTTATCTAGTCCTAAAACAGGGGAAGACTCTAGCAAACTTTCAGCAGAGTTCTTGGCTAGCTGTGTCCTTATTAAATGTTCTCCACATCCTGATGTACATGCTGCTACGGAGGGCTTTGTGCCATCTCTGCTCATCACAGCCCATACACCACTCCCAAAAGAGGCAGCCTGGCCAACTCTTCCTTCATGTTTTAAAGAAACTCCGCCTGAACTTGCTCCAGAAGCCACAACACCATTTGAATCCACACAAATAGCCCCAACTGTATCTAAGGGACTAAATTTTACATCATTTTGTAAAGAATATCGCTTTAACTTCCGTTTACAATGTTTATAGTTTCGGAATGCACGTGCAGACACCATTTTATGATCATCTACTGTCTCTAAACCCATTCTTTCAGCCCATGATCTTGCACCATGACCTGTAAGTATGCATGGGGGAACTCTGCCCAATGATAAATTATCACACTGTTTTGTGCAAAGATTTTTAGCTAAAATAATAGGATTCCAAACATTTGATACAGCTCCACAAGCACCAAAGTGGAGTGTTTGACCATTCATGACAGAGGCATCACATTCTACAGATCCATTCCAACTTAAATTTGATCCATATCCAGCATTTGTCAACGGACTGTTCTCCAATTCTGAAATGTAACAGTATTAAAGTGTTATATTATAAATTAGGTTTTTTTAAATATTTAAGCTGTATAACATAACTGGCGAAAAGTGGGTTTACTATAATTATGTGCACCTCTGCCTACCCCTTTAGGGAATACAGGTGCGATGTTATGTAAAAAATTTGTAAACTTTATTGTACACCAAAATATATTCAGACCGATTATAGCTTTCTCCACAGCGTCCACGGCATTGCCACCTTGCTGAAGAGCTTCTGCTGCTTTTCTGCATGCTAAGAAGCAAGTCTTCTGGTACTCCTTCTTCAAAGTATCACTGTGGTAGCCCGCCCCTAAAAGTAATAAATTGTATATTAATTAATTTACCAAATGTAGTTTTTCTTTTCCGTTTGTGATAACTGTAAAAGTAAATATTTTGATTACCACAGTGTACGGCTATAAATCCATTCATTATTGTTGATAATAATCTCGAAATATCTCTTTTGACAATCACATCATATCCTTGATCATTAGATTGATGTAAATGTTATTCAACACAGAGTATTTATACATTATTTGCAAAGATTGTGAGTAGAAAAAAGCGTCCTCGAGAGGGGTATGCGATTATTCGACACTTCGACCAGAGAGTATGTAATTGTAATCACTACGTTACGTTTGACTTCGACAGTCGACACCAGCGATGACAGCGAATCCTAACCACAGAGAAAAAGCAAAATAAGGATGACTATTGTCTGTGGGGATGACTGGGAGGAATAGATAGAGCAAGAAACAAGAATAGAGTCTAAGGAGGACAATATAGTATGGAGGAACCATGTTAAATTCCATGGGAGGAACCACAGGATATTTGAAAGAAACAGAATACAGAATTGAACAGAATCTTGTATTTTTTTCATCCACGTGTGGGGTTTTAAAGAAACAGATCATTCCGTGAATATCACTACATAGGATAAAACAAAGTCGCTTTCTCTGTCCCTATATCCCTATGTATGCTTAAATCTTTAAAACTACGCAACGGATTTTAATGCGGTTTTTTTAATAGATAGAGTGATTGAAGAGGAAGGTTTATATGTATAATAACATCCATTAAATAGTGGAGAAATACTTACAATATATATTTTATACCCGTGCGAAGTCGGAGCGGGCCGCTAGTAGAATCATAATTCCCACGCTTGGCAAGCGGCTTGGGGATCGCAGTGATGGTGGTCAAGTGGCAGAAGACACTGCTGCTCATCTTCTGGATGTTCCCTTAGTCGCCTCTTACGACACCCACGGGAGGAAAGGGGGTGGTCAATTCTAGGCCGGATACCACTCGGCGAGATTACCTATGTATACATGACATTATATATTCATTATATATTGGCTTAGGGTTGGCCTAAGAACTACCCCAATGTTTAGGTATATGTAGTTGGCCTGTTTACCTCTACATGGTCAGTCTTGCACACAATCTAAGAGTGAAAGAAAGAATAGGCTTTTCACTAAAGTGGGCTACACAATATGACTATGTGATTAATATTTTGGAATGTAAGAAAGAAAGAAATAATTTATTTGTCAGAATATAGTACAATTTAGGTGTATATAATTTGTATAGTTTCATATATTCTACCATTTCTGGTGTACAAATATTTAAATCTAATATGTAGTAGTCATTGACGACCTGATTTCATTTTATTTATTTGCGTAGTGGCTAAGCGGTTGACTTGCGCTAGGGTTCGATTCCCGCACGGGACAAAAAATTGTGTGATATTTGTGCCAAGTCCAGGTGTTTAGGTATGTGATATTCCATGTTTGTGAAACACATTCACGATACATAAAAAATTGAAGAAAATGTGGGGCGAAGTTTTATAAAAAAGAAATGTCTTGTATATTAATTATACTTAATATTATAGCTGTTACCAAACTCTCTTTTGTTTGAAAATATATACTTATCTCCTAGGGATCTGTGGAAAGTATGGACTTCCCTCTGAGATGAGGCCTTCACTCAGCAGAGGATTATGGCACAGGAGAGCTGTGGCACAGGCTTGTATATAATATAATGCACATGATAAACCAATTAGATGATTCCAAAATGAATTATCAGAATCATCCTGTGCTGTACAGAAAAAAACAGAATGCCTAATTATAATGCTCTGTCTATGATTGATAATAACAATTTTATTATTGAAATAAAACTATTTTTACGGATTTTATCGCGGTTTTAATTTTGTTTTTTGGTCCCGACGTTTCGAATCCTTTACAGCATTCATGGTCACGGGCAGACTGAGGTGTTAAACGTCTAATTTGAACAATTACTATCAACTACCTTACATTTTTAGTTATTATTTACAATCCGATTCACGCAAAATGAGCTCACTGTGTCATTCGGTCTTGCAGTTTTACGCTTGGAATTAACTTTAATAGAATCTATGATGGGATTCCAAGCAGGTGGTATGTCCCAGCCATCTTCTCTATTGAAATTGGGGTGTTTCTTAATTTCAATAGCCTCGCGTATCATCCTAGGAAGGAATCGATTTTCTTTGGCAAGGATCTGTGGTTTATCAAATCTGATGTAATGGTTGGCTTGGTCAAGCGTATGGTCACAAATTGCAGACTTCCTGGCACGGCGGTGTTTAATATCGGCGATATGTTCTTTTACGCGGGTCCCTATGTTTCTTTTTGTTTGGCCTATGTAAGAGAGACCACAATCACAATCGAGCTTGTATACGTCTGCATCTTGTAAGGGTATGTGGCACTTGACCGGTGGTAGAAACCGCGATAAAATCCGTAAAAATAGTTTTATTTCAATGACTAATATTCGCGTAAGTGATAGAAATCATAACAATTTTATTGTATAAATTTATACGCATGAATGTTATCATTTTAAGCACCTTATAAAAGTATAGACATGGGGTTATTGAACAAAAAAATAAGCCATACATTTTTGAGATTTTTCTATATAATATAAATATCTACACAAACATGCATTATTTCTTAATAGAAAGATGCAAAATCAAAAACATTCATTGAGATACGTCTACTTTATGTGACTTTTTCCTGTCGTCATCATGACACCAACAACCAGAGCAGCAATTGTAAACCCTTGTGCAACAATTCTCAACCGCATCATTTGCTGGGATAATCTTTTATGACCAGTTCTAAAGCTCCACAAACCATATGATAATGCACCTGCTGTCGCTAAACAACCTGCAATAATATAAGTACATAGATTAGAGTATTATAGGTAATTGGAAATACATACTGCTATGGTCAAATTGAATGCCGAAAATAGAGAACAGTGGCGTTTGCTCCACTGATAAGAGCAAAGCTCCTTAATTTAAGAAGAATACTGCTATTGATACTCCTGTAATACATCCAACCTATTATACTATTGCATAATTATTTTGTGATATTACAATTTACAAATAAAGAATAAATTGCAAACAAGCACTCATTGTCTTTACTGCCACAAATTTTATGAAATAATTGGAAGAATTAATATTTATTTCATTAAAGATTTACTGGCATAGATACCTATAGGTACAAAAGGATTTTCGGCAAACTTTCTTCCAAATTTTTCACTTGTTGTTTCGACGTGTTGGTGCTCTCCCATTTCTTTACGGAGTTGCACCCAATCCAAATCAGTGGGTTCGTCACTAGACATCATTAAAATTGCTTAAATTTACTCGTGAGGTAGAATTTTATAAGTATTTAGTTTTTATGTTCTTTAGTGCATTGCCTATATTTTTATTATTGCTGACAGGAAACAGGAATCCGTCATAGATTGAATTTGTTTAATGTCAATGTCATAATTGTCACACAGATATCAGCTGATTATTTTTTTTTTCTTCTTGTGGCAATTGAGTCGGGCTTCCAACTATTCTGCCAGATTCGAGTTAAGACTGATTGTTCAGGCTGATTGACTGATCAAAAATATTCGATTCTTTTTACTCGTAAGAGTCATTCTTTTGCAAAAGACAAGAGTGAGTACTAAGTACAGTGATGTGTCAGCATCACTGACTAGGTACTAACAGCTGGACTACTTTAAACTTTTTTAAACGATTCGTTATCGTTTATTTCTGATACTTACTGTTATCGTTATGCCATCAAAAACATGACTGTAAAAAAACCAAGTCTCGCGACTCAGTTTTTCTACCATAAAAAGTTGTGCGATCCGTATAATACCAAGTCGATTGCTTTATTAAGTCCCTACTTCAGGGAACTTCTGTCTTAAGTTATTACGTAAATAGTTAACCAAACAACGTCTTATATTAACCATATTAATATTAAAAACTTTTATGTTTTAAATAAAATAGACTGACTGCAACTGCAAATGTAACTTTGTAATCCTATACATTTATATGGGATTACAAAGTTATTTAGCAGTTGGCGTATATAGAAAACTGGACCGAAATTACAAGATATTTTAGTTTTTCCTTAATTTATATACTAAACACTAATTGTATTCCAAATTTCAGATTAAGATTTCATTAGATTTTGCTGATAGTTTTGCTTAGAAATATTTTTCTAAATAAGATGTGGTCATGTGGATAACGTTGTGATTTGTGCATATATATTTGTAATATTGGTTATTAAGACATAATGTGTATCAGTTTGTTTTCCTGAAATAAATAAATAAATAGTTTCTCATTACTGTATTTACTTATACCATCTTATACAGATAATACGTTATTTAAAAAGGTTTACCGTTTTTATTTGTAAGTATATCTTCGGTTCGTCTTCAGTAGTTCAGTATCTTAGAGCATTCCTAATGGTAAAGTGGCTTGAGACCACGATCAGTCCTCGGGCGGGTTGCTTCAAACATTCTGTTGACGTTACATACGTACGTCAAAAAATAACAATAACAAAATATGTATAACCATAGATGTAAAATACGAAGCGTTGTTTCATGGCATAAATAACCTGATTATCGACGTTATTAGGGCTTCAAGTAGAACACAAAACATGTTCGTTGTTAAAACTGCTAGAAGAAAATAATATTGGTATCACCATTTTTAACATTTATGTGCGCATCAAGTCGACGACCTGATTGGCGCAGTGGCTAAGCGATTAGACTGCTGCGCTAAGGGTTGCGGGTTCGATTCCCGCACGGGACAAAAATTTGTGCGATCCACATTTGATTGTCCCGAGTCTGGGTGTTTGTGTATGTGATATTTCATGTTTGTGAAACGCACCTACGATACAGGAGAAATTCCTAGTGTGGGGCGACGTTTTTTTAAAAAAACAAAAACAAAAAACAAGTGAAGCTGAAGCAACCCCACCTAAGTCAAAAGCTCTATTTAGAATTGTAGTTGTGGTGTTCCGTATAATTTTGTAACTTTTTTTAGGAATAATTTTAACTACCAACTGTGATATTACTATGCCAGCAAAAGGCACTAAGTTATTAGTTCCACAACTTATAATAATGTAAGACCTAATACATGTACATTTAGTAAGCAATAAATATTTTAATTTGATTAATTAAAATAAACAAAATCGATAAAACATCGATTTGGATATGATACTTAACCCACAAAATCAAGCCTCATCTCTATTCTGCCATCTGCCAGCCATTAATTGTGTTGTCTTGGTCAGGCTTGTGCTTTGAGTTGAGTGTTGTATTTCAAATTCGTTATAATGCTGAATAAGTTTTGTGCTTCAGATATTATCCTTGAAACTGTAAGTGATTAACAAGTCTTGTTCTCCTAGATGTCTTAAATTAAGTTAACGCATTCGTAGATATGATTCATATTAACAATACGTAGGTCTTAGACTATAAAAACGTAGGTATCTACCGCATGTTTGCAAATGGTTAGTTTTGCAAATTGTATCGTGGGTTTTATCTAGTTTTTAAACAACAAAAGGCTTGCGTGTTTTAAAGTTATTCGTCAAAATTTATTGAACTAAAGTATTATTTGATACCTCCTTTGTCAGATTTGTTTTATTAATGTATTGACATCTGAAGTTTAGCTACGTATGTTGGTAGGTGTAATTAGATTGTATTTGTGATGGCATTGAAATTCATTCCGTACCTAGCTACATGTCTAGTGAATCCGCCTCGTGATTTATATTGTATCACTTAAAAACAATTGCATTTAATTAGTAATGAATGCATTCAGATACATGTAGTTTATTATAGCAGGAAAATAACACTTTAATATTTTGAAGTGGAATAGATGAATAACTTGGTAATTAGGTAATTTTATAAACTGCATGTGTTTTTATTCAAAATTCTTAACTGGGTCAAATGTTAGTATGTAGTTATAATGTTATGGCATACATTTGTTTGTGTGTAGCCACTTGGAAAGGTTTGCAAATTATGAGACATAATTTAAAAAAAAAAATGTATATGTTAAACAATATGTTCTTGTTTTGAATATGTAGGTACAGCATACCATACAGTACAGTATAGTAGTAGTATAGCTCTGTTTGGCACATTAGTCATAATCTGTTCGCTTTTGTTGAGTTTGCATGATAATTATAATTTGTTATGGAAATAACCCAAGTGGCCAACTTATAAATGAGGAAAACAAAATGTGCATCAACTTATTTTTTATAGTGGGTCATGGATGATTTTTCTTCAATTTGTTATGTTATGAATTTATTTAGTTTTGTAGTGCTTTTATAAGTGTTGATTTCAAAATTATTTCCTTTTTACTAAAGCTGTGATTATTAAATTGAATCATAAATTTATTTTTGCTTTTTAGTCCAATGCAGTTTGGTGGTGCTTGTTTGAACATGTGGTTGTAGGATTGTTATTTTATATAATGATTTGTTACAGATGGCTTCATCTTCGCTGTCAATGAAGTCTAGTGAATCCCAAAGTGTGTCTTGAGCACTACTTTAGTTAATTAATTAGATATAATTGCTTTAATCATTATACTCTTTATTTAAATTTTGCTTTCATGTTTTGTAACGTTGTCATACAGCATTGCCAACTTAAACAATCTTATCATTTCTGCTCAAGATAAGAACCACTCAGGTTTTATTGTACATTCAAGACAGTTGTCTTTTTATTCTCAGTATAATAATATATTATTTTATAAATCGCTTTTTAATCTACAAGAGAACATTATGGCTTCAAGTGACCCTGAAATTAAGGATGGATTGACTCTTCCTGCTTGGATGAAAACAAAGCCAGCCAAGTAAGTATCTGAGTCTTTATAAATTGTTTAGTACTAACAAAATAATTTGAATTACCTTAAAATCTATATTGAGGATCCACCATCTACAATTTACCACACCATTGTCTCAAATGTTACTGGATGTACTAAACAGTTTGTCCAACCAAACATTGTTTTGTTCCAATGTTATATTGACACTTTTAATATTTAAAGGATTCTGATCACACTGCCTCGTTGGTCTAGTGGTTGCTAAGCGCGACTGCTGAGCAAGAGATCCTGGGTTCAAATCCCGGGTCAGGCAATGTGTTACTGAGTTTTCCATTTGGTAATTCCCAGTAGCAGCACAGAGTCTGGATTTGTGCCTGGTTGATGGCAACTGGCTTGCCCCCTATTACATTGGGACTTACGACATAACTGGGAAATGTGGGTGTACTATATGTTCACCCCTGCCTACCCCTTCGGTTATGTTATGTCTGATCACACAGATATGCCTATTATTTATTTATCTTAGTTTATATTAGTATTGTTAGTAGTAGTTAGATGGTACTGACTTATTCCTGTTATAGGTTGAATTGCAATAGTAGGTCAGTATGCATTGACATATTTTTTATTATTTAAAATAAATGGTGCTGTATGCTATTGTATCACATCGTAAGTTTCTATATTTTCTTATATATTCTTAGTGCGCTATCAGCATTTAACTCACATGCATAAATATCTGTAGATTAGAGTGCAGCTGTCCGATGTATTGGTTGCCAGTATGATAGTGGTTTTGTTAAAATAATAGTCAAACCTTAATAGATTCTGAACAATTTCTAAAAATCAATGCACCAATACATGCATATCGCATAAATATAATGCATTTACGTTCTAATCCATTCTTGGCAAGTATTAAATAGTTTAGTTGAGCGATTGAAATTATGATCTAAAACCATAGAAATAAGGTCATAGTTTCTATGTTTATTAAGTACCAGCGTTCGTGCACGAGGCAAGTGTTCTTACATGATATATAAACATGAGTAGTATCTATCAATATTAATACTAACCGCACTGACATCGTAAATGGTAAATCACCCAAACCACCCACCCAACGAAACTTTTTTTGAACAATCAATAAAGAAAATTAAAAAAAAAAGAGCCGTGAAAGGCAGATGAGATCTCCGCTTCTGGAACTATTAATTAAAAAAAAAATAGTCCAAACATCCTCAAATTAATAGTCTTTTCATATCCACAACTAAACAAAGGTAATTTTCGTGAGACCATACGGACAAGCACACAGCACCTTGTATGTCCTTCTCATTATTGTATTGCCATTAAATATTGTTTGGTTTTCTTCTCACGGCTGTAATACAGCTTGGACAAAGCCGATAACGACAAGATAATTTGTTTACGAAACATTTATTTCTTGTTTGTAAAGTATATGGTGTTATGAAATTCAACGGCCAATATTATAAACCTGTGATTCGCACGCAAATTCTTTGATTGATGATTGATAAGATTTAAATTTTTCTGGCTTATAAAGAAACGTTTTATAATTTCATGTTATCATTAGTAACTTATCTGTATCCAAGCGCAAAAAGGTGGCTGTAGTGACGATAAGAGGTAACGGTCACGCTCTGTTATTACTTGTAACATACGGACTATACTAATACATAGCATATATTTTAAGTATGTACTTGAAATTATAAATAACACGGTAGAAACCGAGTCCGCTTGGTATTTATGTGACAGCTTGTTCACATTAGTTTAATCTTCTAATAGTACATACCTAATCTGTCTAAAAAGCCAAATTAAGTAGCCAAGGCGCAGATTTCGGATTAGATGTGTTTTCCTTAATCCGTAAGATTTACAAAAAAATGTTGTTCATGTAAATTGATGATACGTAGTTACGACTAGATATTGGTTATAACTTTGCCATTATTGCATTGATGGGATTCACTAAATAGCATGGATAGCGTTTAATAAATCAGTTTGCCAAAGCATAATTGATTTAGTTATAATTTCTACTTGTGAATGTTTATCTGACAAAACTTTACATGATATGTATCTATTCTTATAAATGCTAATTGCTACAAAAAAGGTCTTATGAAGTCGGTGCCGGAAAATGTAATAAGTAGGAACCTATTAGGAATATTTCCTGTGTAGTAAGTGCGTGTTACAGTCATAATATATTATCATATCTGGGAATCAGCAATTGGTATTGCTGATTGAAGCTTGAAGAAGCGCCCGCCCTTGGGCCCACCATCAGGGGCCCCGAGCCCTTGCGGCCATACTAAGACGGATGGAAGAGGGCGTTGTCTGTCCTACTCCTCCGCCTAACTCTCGATCTAACTCTTCTGGCACGGATCGGGAGAGTGGGTTCAAGCTCCCGCTCTCTTTCCGCTGCCTCTTTGAGCGCCATCCCCTCCCCACAAAACTCCGTGAAGGTAGCTGACATTCTGGATTAACACATAGGCTACTTTTTATTCCGAAAAAATGCAGCAGTTAACACCGCGGGGCGCAGCGTGTTTTAGACGTGCAAGGATTTCGATTTGCTGCATAATATTTACTCTGGTTTTAACGTCATGGATTACGTATCATGTCAATATGTAGTGGTCTAGATCACGTTGGCATTTGTTTTTATAAACAATATTCAAGTCAACACCGGTGAGGTATACTTACGAACGTATGACCACATAGCCGAATTAAAGTTTATCTACGTACACAAACACTGCGAAAAATAAACATGATTAAAATGTTGGTAATATTATTGTAATTGAAAAACTACAATTAAAGGTAGTGTTTTCAATCAATTGTTGAGTTAATACATACCAAATAGATGACGTCAGACAATCAATCTTTGATAATGTCACCATGTCGTAAGGTACATTCGATTTTAAAGTCTTTCTTGTCGTCTCTCTTTGGCATTATGTAGACACAAAGTTATTTAATGTATTAAAATAAGTTACTTTTTTATATGTACTAAGTCTTACTCACGACGTAGGTAATGTGTATAGAAAATCAGTGTCGATTAAAATAAGTATTTTTTTATATTTCTGTTAATTTCACAGGACAAACAATTAATTATTGTGTACTGGAGACAATGCCAATGAGTTTGTAAACAAGTTATGAACATGACTGTTTACAAATGTAATGATGACGGAAGTAATTTTAATTCGGTATCTATTGTGTATTACAGTGTTTTGGCGTCGTCATTGATATTTTAACCAAGTGTTCCGTGAAAACTAAATAAAAAATTCGGATTAATAAGATAGGACTGAAATTGTTGCTATTTTATAATCGAAACAAACAGAGTTAGCATGAAGGTAATTATGATTAGTGAATGAATTATACATTCACATGTTTTATCTTGATCATGTACTTTTGATGTTGACTGTACAAAATAATGTAAGACTTTTCTTTTGTCCTCGACTCTAACAATAACTTATCAGTATTTGTGCGGATTATTGAAAGAAAACAATGATTATGTATATTTCTATTTTAAAAATTGAATACTTAATTATTTTCTAGAAAATAATTATTAGTCTGAGTAAAAAGAAATCTGCGTCTCAGGGAAGAAGCGAAGTAAGTGTAAAATTCGTATTTCAACCTCTAAGTATACCAGCCAATCTCGGAAGCAGCTGTGTCTTGACAGACCAATATTTATGTGTAATAACTTAGGGTATTTGACAGCAAATTGCTTGCAAAGATTAATATAGAAATTCGTTTATAAAGGTTTTTGTTTCATATTATATCTATACATGTAATATATTCATCCGTCTAATATATCCATAGCTACAATACAATAATTAAAGAATAATAAATTGTTATACGTATAAAGTGTTATCGTTAGAGTATTGATAACTTTGTGTATGTTTTCAGCCTTATTATTATTTTAGTTGAAAAAAGAGATATTGACTGGAATAGTAGTGTTATCTTCGTCCTTATGCTACCTATTATTTGCGTTTCGTATTTGTTAGATGTGTTTATAAAAATATCTTTAATATTATCGTTACGCAAAAACTAGTGAATATTTTTTCGACGGAAGTACTGTAGACGATACGTCTTTAACTCTCTAGTCTCTACATTGTATCTTAGCCTTTATTGGCTAATTAATGACTTTGCGTTCTTTGGCCGAGACATATTTATGTCGATGGTTCATTGACATTTTTATTTAATAAACATTTCTCTCTCTAACTCATCAACTCAAAAAATTGTTACGTACATCACTTAAAGTTGAACTTTTCTCTGCAATTTTATGATGCCATGCTATTGATTCATAAGACTTCACCTTGAGAAATCATAACTAGTGCTTATTTCTTTAGGGATATGGGAAAAGTTGATGAGCTTGTATGTTTTTGCCGGATATTGGCTAGCGTGCCTGGCACGTCGCGGCCACTTCTATTTTGAGTAGTCTACCCAATGGTACGTAACACAATGGCGATTCTAATGTTAATGACATTATCATGGAATCTCGTTTCGTGGAAATCTAGTTGGAAATACTTTATTTATGAGTGCCAAGTTAATACGTGTATTTGCTGTGCTATTATAAGCGTCCGTTTTTAACCTCTACCAGTTACGTAGTTACGCATGCCTATCCTCGTGATATGTTCTTGTGAAAGAGGGAGTGCGCTAATGAGTCGCTCTCATTGGTCCGCGCTAACGTGACGTTGAAGTGCAGGCTTGTTAGTTGTTGTTGGGTTTATTTTCAAAATGACGTATTCATTGTATGTGTACTCTTATCATGAACCAGCGTGCCTATGTCTAAGTTGTATAAAAAGGAAAACACTAGAGTGTTATTTCAGTTATTTCGCACAGAGCGTATATGACACCACATCTTGTTCTATTTTCTAGATATATTCAAAATTTTATTAAAATAATAAAACATTGTGTGATACTTGATCGAGTACAGTATAGTAACTTCTACAATTTAACCTTAAATTAGAAATTAGTAAGAGCTGTAGCAATGTTCAGAAAAAGGAATATGATGGCGCAGTTCAACAACATCTTATCGTGAGTGTCGTTGATTGCCCTCGGATTGGCCTACAATAATGTTAAGCCCATTAACAATTAATATCAATTGTTGTCATCATCATCATCATCAGCCCGTTGCAGTCCACTGCTGGTCATAGGCCTCTCCCAATGTACGCCACAAAGCCCGGTCTGCTGCTTTATGCATCCAGTAATTGTTGTATTATATCATTAATGTTTTTAATTGTTATCTGATCTAATGAGTGTTATGTTTTGCTACCTATTTGTATTAATAGACATTTATTTGTTTTCAGGGAGTATGAGCCATTTGCGGGATCTCCACCTGCTCCTGAGGACTCATTCTTTTATATCCGATACCCTAAATCCGATGTTTTGTTTGGAAAACCTAAGTTTGACACGGAAGGACCAAAGCTTGTCTCTGACCAGTCAAACGAAGTTAAAGCTCCGTCAGCGTACAATATAGTCAAGGAGAAAGACTGGTCCAAACACACTAAACCGTGTCAAGACGTGCTCCACGGCATAGCACCAATCAACACATCTGGTAAGACCACTTTGAATATTTTTAAAAGGTTATCCAATGACATTGACTTTGGCCGGTACACACCTACATTTTTAAAAATGGAACCAATCATTTTTAAATGGGAGTTGAGTCGTTGATTTTGTTCACTGTTTTATTAGTAAAATTACTGGTATACAAATTAATTATACTTCATTGCATCTAATTTTTAAAGTAGTCCAAACAATGACACTTAGTACTTTTTTAAGGCTTGTTTAATTCCATAACGATGATTTACACATTTGTTAATATTGTGTACTTAATTGTCTAAACAAAGTGGCTATGACGCATGACGTGAACATGACGTAAAATGTTACTGTCGTAATATGCATTTATGGCATGTTGCAATATGCAATAAATGCCTACTACGACGTCGTGTTGTTTTGATTGCTTTTATTTATTTACAGTAAACGCTACTAGTTCAAAGCCGAAGCCAGCTGGGACTGACGACGGTTTTAAAGGCGAAGGCGCAGCTTGCGGCACCTCAATTGTCAAGGTGAGTGACTTGCCAACGTTTGACAGTTTCTTCACACCGAGATTAATAACACAAACGTTCGCTGCTTAACCTAGGGCTCCGAATAACCAGCTTCAGTGTACAGCCGAGTTGTATTTCTATAAATACTGCACTGCGCTTGGCAAACAATCTGTGATCGCGGTTTATTGTTATTAGCGTGATATATGATGCTTCTGCAGTACCACCCCGCGACGGTATAATGATCCGATCATCCTGTGTGAAGCCAGCCAGAATCAGTATGTCTACGTAGCTGTAATAAATAATCTTAAGATTTTTTTTTTAACCTTTTGCCTGAGACTTTGAATAGTCAATGACAGCTTTATTTAGAATTACAGTTTTATATAATATTATCATTAATTGGTATTGTAACTAGTATTAAATATGTATGAATTATATAATTATCAATACTACTTTTTTGCTATTATTAAGGTTAATTTATTTTATTACTTTTTAATACCCGTTTCGAACCCTTTTTCATGATTCATGGTTACGTGCAGGCAGGTATTCAACGTCTTATTTTACTATTTTAGTATGATAGGATTTTAAGCAGGTGGCATACCACCTGCAGAGTCATAACTCTGCCGTTATCTCAATTAAAATTCTCATATGAGCCTAGGATAAAACGAGAAAAAAATATTTTATCTCAATGTCTAAAAGTTATGCAAGTTTCGGAAGCAGTTACCTAAATACGTTATGCATATTCGCAGTTCCACATATTGTATGCTTTTGTCAAAAGAAAATACATTAAAGTTATTAGGTATAATCGTAAGTTTGCGTATCTCCCGCGTAGGTTGATAACTCGGTCTTGTGATCGGGCGCGGACATGTTTTTAATTAGCTCTTATCTACAACTCACTTGTTATTTAGTGTCCAGAAATATTTGCACTCGTTACATCACCCTCTAGGTGTTTGGAAAACAGCTATCTATATAAAAACAAGACCTTACTAGTGTTCTAGGAATGGATAGTAAACACTCCTAGGGAGTTCACTGTTGATATTGTAGTGATAACGATATCACTATCATGGAATCTCGAATACTTGCTTATTTAACTAACAGGTCTTTGTTATATATGTTTGTTCCATAATTATGGTTTTTCCATGTTGATTCAAACTTGACAATTTATTTATTTTTATTGTTTAAGTCAGTATACGTGACGTATAGGACGGTATCGAGCAGGACAATGACGTCTCGAAATAAAGATATCACATAATTATCTGATCGCGATCGATGATTATATTCATATTTATAGTTAGTTTTGAGTCATCGTCTTGCGCCCATTCAAATGTCAACACAATGCCTAAAAAAAGTGAAAACCCAGTGTTTATGTTAAAACTTTGTAACAATCGTGTATTATTATATTTACAAGTACATGTGTATGTTGCAGGTGGCACACCAAATAATATCGTCGAAGTCGTCCCGCGGCTTCACAGTAGCGTCGCCGGAGGACGAGGCGGCGGAGGCGCCCGACAGGCAGCCCTACAACCTGCTGCCCCGGCGCGGCAGCCGGAGCCTGCCCGCCTCGCCCGCGCACTCGCCGCCCGCCAGCCCCGCGCCGCGCAGGAGGGGGCCCGCGCCGCACGCCCACCGGTGAGGCTGAGGACTCACTATACATTCCTAAAGCAGGACGTTTTCTTTTGTGGAAGCGAGATGCCGCACTAAACTGCATGTAGCGGCGTCTCGTTTCTACAACGGATAATGTCCTGCTTTAAGAGCTTATAAAAAGAACCATGGCCTCTTTAGTAGAATCACATTAATTTTTATGGTCACCATTCATCACATAATATGAATTCAGGAAATGATACCTACACCTTTAGAGGAATTGCTGCCCAGCCCTTTGAGAAACAGCTTTGGGTTTATTTTTCATTAATCAGGTGAAATAGTAAACTTGTTGTTAATATTTTAATATATTATATCTAAAATCGAGAAATAAACTTGTTTTGTATACTAGTTAAATCTTGTTTGGTCTAGACAAAGACTACAAGTGACTGGACTGAGCATAAGCTTATAATGTAATGCATCTGTTAAAAAGTGGTTTTCTGGTTATGTTAATGATTTAGTAAATGTGTATGATTGTATACAGCCTGTTCAAACCGGTATTTGTAAGTCAACACAATTTTTACTATACATTTTCATATTTGTTATCAAAAGAATATTCGATCCGTGAACTCTTAACAACACAATTTGTTTATTTATTTATTCTTTTATTTATTCCAAGGTTATCCTACCTATCTACGCGTAAAAATAAGCATTCAGCTTCACTGGCAGAACATTTATAGATAAGATTATTACATACAGAAATTAAATACGTCTATAATTGTACTTATTTATTGTTAAAATTACATACAATTGCTCGATATTAATATGGAGAAATTGAATAAATATAATTGCTTACGACCGACCAATCCGGCCATAAATATAGTTAGTTTTTTTTGGGTTATCAAACTGGTATCTGCGTTGCTGTTGACCGACCTAACAGCTCGAATAGCATGTTTTGAAGTCACAAATCGTACATGAGTCAATTGGTAGGTAGGTACTAAAATATCTATAGGTTTTTTGTGAGGGTATGTTTTGTTACGAGCTGAGTACATTAAACCGCTGATGTCGACTATTGTGATACAGGTCAGAGACAAGGTGACCGACCTTGTCACTGGATTATCTATATATTAATATGTGAAGCGAAAACTTTGCACTCCTTTTTAGTTTTTTATGTTAATTAAAGTTTATATAGAAGAGGAGTACAGTAAGCTAAATTTTAATTTATATAATATGCATTATGATTAATAATCATCTAATTCTATAATAATATGTAAAGCAAAAACTTCGGATCCCTTTTTAAGAATATTGTGCTTACGGAGGAGTGTGAGATTTGGCATAGTTAAAGTTTATATGGAAAAAAAGTGCAGAAAGCTAAAAGGAGATGTTACATTTTTGTATGGGACTCCGTCCATATCATGTACCTTTTAGCGAAGGGAAACTAACCGCTGAATAGAGTAAAGTAACATATTTTTTATAACATTTTATGTTTTTGTGCAATTATTAAATTTGTCATTGAGTCATGAATGGTTGTAGAGATGACGTTTACATAACCTAGAAATGTTTGTTAATTAATTATCAGAACTTAGTTCAGTTTAGAAGTACACTTCAGGAAAGTAGATAATTATTTTATTTATTTATTTTTAATGATGAAATCGTCACACTTGCTTATAATTAAGTTATAATTAGTCAAAAATATGTACAAGAGAATGATTTAACAATTGTTAATAGTACAAGAACACACACCTACTATTTATATTTATCGTTTACGTGATATTGTGTTTTGATGTGATATGATTTCAAAACTAAAGAAGGTTATGCAAAATATGAGACGCCATGTTGAATAATATGGCAATAAGTGAAAAAATATTGCTATTTATACACAACAAATCAGGCCTAAATTCACGAAAGAATATCCTTCCTCAATTCCTGGTATTATTTCTTCTTTTTCGATAAATGTACAAGAGATGGCCGAAATGAAACATCTCCTTTGTGTTATAATTACGCTATTTTTTTTGCCGCCTAATTATTTTTGAATAGGACCAAGCCAGATTATATTGTTAACTCTAATTGAACCGTAGAAAACTTAGAATACGTGTAGGTGAGGTAGGGTTAGATGCATGACAAAGCAGAGTTAACATTTTGTCGGGATTGTATAGCAGCATTTTAGGTAGATGATAATGCTTTTTTTTATTTCTTTTTTGCCTCCCTTTTCTTGGCTGCCTCGTTGGTCTAGTGGTCGCTGAGTGCAACTGCTGAGCATGAGGTCCTGGGTCGGGCAAAGTGTTACTGGGTTTTTCCATTAGGTAATTCTCAGTAGCAGCACGGAGTCTAAATTTGTGCTCGGTTAATGGCAATAGGCTCGCCCGCCTATTGCATTGAGACCCATAACATAACTGGTGAAATATGGGAGTACTATACACCTCTTCCTACACCTTCGGGGAAACAGGCGCGATGTTATGTTATTTATTTTCTTAATGAATTACTATGAAACTGAGACTAAAGCGACTTGGAACAATTAATTTAGTCTATAAATCTAAGTTTTAATTTTTTGTTTTAGTTTCTTCACATCGCCGTACGAGCCGGTAGACGACCCCAACACCCCTCGATCTTGGTTGTCCATGGCTCTGCTCGGCCTGAAGAAAGAGCTTGCCACATCAACCTCTACACTGGCCGAGGAAGACACTTTTGACACTTTGACAGTTTCGCGTGGTAAGAATTACATACACTACATAGGTATTAAATAAATTATAGTACTGTAAGACATGGGATGCAATAGCACACTCATGTATCAATCAGTCGAGCAATATAATTATAGCTTTTCGATGTAAACAAAACGATATGTTATCAATGTGAACACGATGCTGGCAATGTTCGGCGGTCTTGACCCGACAACGTCAGCGGTCGTACATCGATGGATGACGTCTTGTTGACGAGAATCCTCAGCCTGGTAACTGTCTACGATGAGTGTAGAGTTCTGGCGACTGTTATTAACTAAAGCATGCGGTTGGCGACTGCAGGGCATTTATAATGTTGAAAGTTTCGGGTGATAAAAACCGTTTGTATATGTACCCGAAATCTGACTCATTCAGCTAAAACTGAACCTATCTATAAGTCATTAAAGTGTCAATTACCATGTTTGCCTAGTGATTCACTGGTATATTTTTTCAATTTACTTTACCACTCTAAATAAACTTTCTTTGTTATTGCTTCAGGTAATCTTGCAGAATCAGTAGAAAACCTCGGCCCTTCACCTAGGAGGAAGGAGATGCTCAACATGTCTCACGACCCATCTGCCCAGCCCGCCAAGCCCGCGAAGCCTCAGGCATACCGACCCAAGCCATCAGAACTGCGTGAAATGAACTTCTGGTCGCCCACCTCCATGTGAAACCACACGAGGGGTTACGCTTTAGTATATTATGACTACATTCACTGCGTAACTCTAAGCTATAAGGAATACATGACACACGTTCCTTTTTACGTGTTTATTGACGCACAATAGCGTACGCGCCCCGTTGGTGGGATAGATATGTTTACTGAACAATTTGATACCTAGACGTATGTTCTTGTGTCGTGAGTTTTATACAGGGTTTATTTGTGAAGCGAAGAAGCTGCGCGATGGGCAGTTACTGTGAAAGTGCCGTAGGAGCGAACTTGAAAGTTAAATATTGTAAACTTTATTTTCAATGGAACGTCGATTTTACATTATACCTACATTTCTAGATTACCCTCACCTTCATTTAGTTATTAATACAAAAATGTAAAATATCTTCCGCAGTTATATTCCATTATTAGTAGGCATATAATAATGTTAAGTTCATGTAATATAAGAACTCTTACGATAAGATTATTGGTTTTCTGTCCTAGTTTTCTCGAGTCCAATATTCTTAATTATTTTTTCATAAAAAGAATTATACAACGCACAAGTTTTTAATAACTACGTAATATTTAATATTATGCTGTCCTTGAATAACATTTATTAACGTATTTTGTGACTTATACTTCTTTATAATTTGTATATTAACTTGAATTATTTGGTTGAGTGCATGAAACAGTATGACACTTTCTGTTATGAAATATGTGATATTATTTATTTTAATGCGTGTTCTATTCTTTCAAGTTTCGGAATTGTATATGTGTATTCATATTTATAAGTATTAATGATTAAGACTTAATAAACATATTTTTGGAATTACTGTAAAAAGTCATAAGAACAGAAAATAACTTGTTAGCATAATATTTTATTATTGAGCAGAAGTTATAAGATTGTATTAAGAGGTAAAAAGTAAAAACAAATATTCTTTAATACTTAATATGCTAATAGTTTTAAGCACCGCTAAAATAATATTTAACCAATAAATATTGTTGATTTAAACTCTACCAGTTGTTTATAATTTAAGACCTATGTATACAATTCCAGGTACCTATTTGTGTATGTTTACGTTACATCCTCAGTAGGTACGTTGGTTTATTGAATCTAAATATGCGAGGTGCCTCACACTCTAACTAGTATTATTTGATGATGAAACTCTTAAGTACCGAGTCTCATCCGTATCCAATATATAAATCCAAGTAAGTAGACTGACAACGTGTATAAGTATATGTCACTGTAAAAGCTCGAACTGTGTTAAATACTAAGATTACCAGTAAATCCTTTACCAACCCATAATGCTAAAAGTCCATTAATCAATCATTATGTTGTAATCTCGGAAACATGGTCAATTAAAAAAAAAATTTTTTTCGTTCATTACTTACGTAAAAAGCCGTGAATAGTAGTAGATTAGTCGGTGACTAGTCGGCAAAAGCACTGACTAGTCGTCCCACTACTTTATTTACATTCTATGCTATTGTTACAAGGACCGGCTTCCGGTACCAACGCGTCGTATAAATAAGATGGGACCTGCCCCCTTACCATGAACTCTTAAAACAGGACAGTTTACGTTGTGGAAGCGTGACGACGCTATGTGCAGTGTAATGCGGCGTCTCGCTTTCTCAACGTAAACTGTCCTGTTTTAAGAGTTCATGGTAAGGGGGCTGTTATAACTAATTAATCTTTTATTTGTGTAATACATTTAAATATTCATTTTTAATTAATACTAAAGTAATTATTAATTATTCACAATGTTTTAGTATCAATTGTTACCATTATTTATTTAAGTTATTGGATAATATGGAACGTCACTTTTTGGGATGGACATAAAAAAGGGCGGGAATGAGATTAGGCGGGTTTCGGTGGAGAGATTTGATTATTTATAATAAATATTGTTTCTGCAAGTAGTAAGTTTTATTATATATGCTACATCACCGTTTCACTGCTTTTCCACGTGCTTTTACACCTCAGAAGTGGGATTAAGAACATCATGCTCGGCCCGTATTCTCACGGGTTAGGAAGAAGAAGAAAAAGTCTCAGCGACACGTCGACAGACGAAGATGTTCCCGAAAAATGTGACGATTTTTTTTCTCGCCATGGCGACACGAAATTACCAAAAAAAAGAAGAATTAACCACTTGGAGGCGGAAGTTATACCAAAATTTGATCCAGATAAGAAAACCACGAATGTCAAGGGCTGGCTTAACAAAATTGATCAGCTCGGCGATATGTATTCATGGGATGAGAGAGACCGCATTTTCGTCATGCAAATTCGCTTACGTGGCGCTGCTCGCGAATGGTACGATGATCTAGAAGATTACGCAGTCACATGGATACAGTGGAAAGAAAACTTAACACGTGCGTTTCCACGTTCTACAGATTACGTCGATCGACTGGAAGAAATGCTTGCTCGTACCAAAGATAACCGAGAAACTATGACCAGGTACTTTCACGAAAAAATGTCTCTCCTCAAGAAATGCGCGTTAGAAGGCGAGGCAGCCACTTCGTGTCTGATACGAGGTCTGCCGGTCGAATTGCGAGCTAATGCTAAGGCTTACAATTGTGAGTCGCCGGAAGAATTATATTATGGTTTTCTATCGTCCCTCGAAAACTACAAAAAGATCGAGCTTAAAGGTACGGAACAAAAGTCTACATGGCAGCGAGGTTCAAGTATGCCGAAAACGTGCTTCAACTGCCGCAAGACTGGCCATGAAGCGCGGGACTGTCGTCTCACACGCTGTCAAATCTGCCAACGCTTGGGTCACGCATCTGCTTCCTGCTGGTATGGTGCTGGTGCTGCGGGCGGCTCGAGCTCCCGTGAGGGACATACGTCACAAACTCAACGCAGTGTTACACAGGTACGACAACTTACTTTTACCACGTTTAATGTTTTATCTGATGTATATAGAAAACACGTTACTATTAACGGGTCAGTAATACTCGCTTATATCGACACAGGAAGTAAAGTTAATATTATTACATTAAAAACCGTCGATTACTTAAAGCTAAAAGTTTTACATTCAAACATATTGATGAAAGGTTTTGGTGGCTCACAAATAACTTCACTAGGCGAAGTATACTTTAATTTACGAATAGATGACATATCAATTCACAGTGACGCTGAAATAACTAACACAGACTTAAGAGAGTTAAATATGATAATAGGCCAACCAATTATAAACAATAATAATTTAACACTTATAGCCAATTCCAAAGCCGTCAAGTTAATAGAGAACAACGAGCAATATTTACAGTCTACTCACGACTTAACTAATATTAAATTAGGTGCAAATGATTTCATAGAAAAGGTTCCTTTATTTTTAACGAATAATTTAGAATTGCAACCAGGGAGTTCTTGTTTAATTTATGTACATATTACGAATGAGATAAACAACAATAGTATACTTGTAACGCGACCAATTATTTTTGATTTTGGTAATGAGTCGTATTTTATACCACAAACTATTTTAAAACATGACAATTATTGTTTACAAATAACCAATTTGGGTGAGTCCTATATACGTTGGGGTGTAGGTAGATTAGTGACTCGAGCCGATGTATTTGACCAAGCCGACGTTTTGATAACTTCGAGCAATCACTATTCTGAGTTTAATATAAACCCAAAGTACAGAAAAACAATCAACGATTCTGACGTTAGAATAGGGGACGTTGGGGAATATTATAATAGCAGGTTATTAAATTTGTTAAATAAGAATAGTGAGCTATTTGCCGAATGTAGTAACGAACTAGGTTGTACCAACTTGTTGAAGATGCACATAAACACAACAACTAATGTACCAGTGTATTGCAAACCCTATAGGCTATCATATAAAGAGACCGAAATCGTAGAACAAAAGGTAGATGAACTTATCTCAGCGGGCATCATAAGGGAGTCGGACTCGGAATATGCTAGTCCAGTTTTATTGGTTAAGAAAAAGGAGGGCGGCTACCGGTTATGTATAGACTATCGCGCGCTTAATAGTAGAACAGTTAAGGATCGATATCCGCTTCCACATATTGATGACCAGATCACCCGGCTTTCAGGGAAAATGTACTTTACCACGCTAGATTTAGCGCAAAGTTATTATCAGGTCAAATTATCAGAGGATTCGATACATAAGACGGCCTTCGTTACACCTACGGGGCAGTACGAGTTCCTTAAAATGCCATTTGGTCTGGCCAATGCTCCTGCGGTATTCTCTCGCCTCATACGCAAAGCCTTAGGGCCTCTCAATAATAAACTGGCAATATATCTCGATGACATAAATATACCTACAGTCACGATAGAGGAAGGCATTGATTTGCTTGAAGAAGTTTTCAACCTTCTCGAAAAAGCTAATTTAAAACTCAACCTACAGAAGTGTTCTTTTTTACAAACTAGCGTAAATTATTTAGGACATGAAGTAACTGCTGGCTCCGTACGTCCTGGGCTGGCAAAAATAGATTGCGTTTCACGATTTAGGCGTCCTCGTAATGTACACGAAATCAGGCAATTCATTGGACTTGCATCCTACTTTCGTAAATTTGTTCGTGGTTTTGCTGACATAGCACGTCCTCTAACTTATTTGACCAAGAAGGGAGTAGAATGGGTATGGGGAGTAGAACAAGAACAAGCTTTCGAAAGCCTAAAAACTGCATTAACTATGAGGCCAGTACTTGCTATTTATAACCCCCGCGCTAAAACTGAACTACACACTGATGCCAGTAAGCTAGGTTTGGGAGGAATTTTACTGCAGTACCAAGAGGATAATAATCTAAAGCCAATAGCTTATTTTAGCCGAGTAACTACCAAGGAAGAACAATGTTATCACAGCTATGAGCTGGAAACCTTGGCTGTAGTAGAATCTTTAAAAAGATTTCGTATATATCTTACTGGTATCTCAGTCAAGATTATCACTGATTGCGCAGCTTTACGTAGCACCCTAACAAAAAAAGATCTAATTCCCCGAATCGCCCGTTGGTGGCTCACCATCCAAGACTTTGACATTGAAATTGAATATCGTTCTGGAGACCGTATGCGTCATGTTGATGCCCTAAGTCGCAACCCTATCATAGACACAGCTCCTGTACTAAGCATAGATAAAGAGGATTGGCGCATAACCCTACAACTTCAAGATGATTATATTCAAAGTGTAATAAGACAGATAAGTGAGGGTACACAAAATGCAGATATTCATAACAATTACGGAGTAGTAGATGATTGCCTGTTCCGCAAAACAATTTATGGTAATAGATTCGTAATACCCAAAATATCAAAATGGAGTTTATTACAAAAATACCACGACCAAATAGGCCATCTAGGATTTGATAAATGTGAAAAGACAATCAAATGTCAATTCTGGTTTCCAGGTATGACTAGATTTATCAGAAAATATATTAACGCTTGTCTACAATGCGCTTATGCTAAGGGTAATTACGGTAAACAGGAGGGCGAGTTACACCCTATAGAAAAGCCACAAATCCCTATGCACACTCTCCATGCCGATCATTTGGGTCCGTTTCTTAAAACTCGCAGTGGTAATATTTATATACTCGTAGTCATTGATTCGTTTACAAAATTTGTGTTCGCTAAACCTGTCCGAAATGTTAGCTCTATAGAAACCATTAGAAATCTTAAGGAAATACTGTCGGTATTCGGAACTCCGTCTAGAATAATAACAGATCGTGGAGTGGCATTCACAAGTAGATATTTTAAAGAATTCGTAATGGAAAAACAAGTAAAACATGTCCTGAACGCGATTGCTTCCCCACGGTCAAATGGTCAGGTTGAGAGAGTAAATAGGAGTATTATTAACGGATTAAATACAACGGCAGAAAGCGAGTGTACTTGGGACGAGAAATTAACTGACGTCGTATGGGGTATTAACAATACCCCACATTCAGTAACTGGATATACACCATTCAATTTAATGTTTGCACACACTAACTCTCTTTTACCTGCTTACTCCACAACCAGTAGTGATCACCCAACTTCGGTTAAACAATTAGAAGAACGTAGACAGGAGGCTAAAGTACGTATTGATAGGCAAATGACGGTAATGAAAAACCGCTATGATAAAAAACATAAAAGTTGTAGAAAATATAAGGTAGGGGATTTAGTCTTATGGAAAGGCGGGTTATATTCTCATGACCATACAACAACTGGTGTTACTAAAAAGCTAGGTAGTTACTACACCGGACCATATAAAATATTAAAAGCTGATCATTCCATAGACCGTTATACTATAAATAGCATAAAGGGTATTAAAGGGTATAAAAAGTTTAGTGCGGTAGTTCCTGCTGAAGCCCTACGGCCGTATAAGTCATCTGTGTCTGATAGTTCCACTGAATCTGATAGAGAAGTCGACCGAGATGATTTAATAGATTTACTAGAGAGTTAAATTGTTTAAAAAAATGTTTATATTATTATTATATCCTCAAATTTAATTGTGTGCTTGTGCTTAATTGTGTTTAAGTGCATGTATTTAGAATAAATAAAACCAAATTTATCTTTTTAGTTACTTATGTAATAAATAAATAATTTGTTTAATGTATTAAAGACTTTTGATAAAACAAAATAATACAGAAATTAATTAACATTGACAAGAAAAATTAATTTAATGTTCTAGCAAGCAAGGTTAATTAAGTAAAATATCTAAATAAGATCTGTGTGATTTTAAAATCTAGCACTAAGCTTGACCTGTGTGGCCTAATCTACATCTAACAAAAATAAAATATCTAGCAACCTGAACTGGATCTGTGTGAATTTAAAATTTAGCATTAAGCTAAATCTGTGTGCCTGATAAAAATCTAGCAAACTGAACTGGATCTGTGTGAATTTAAAATTTTGCATTAAGCTAAATCTGTGTGCCTAATAAAAATCTAGCAACCTGAACTGGATCTGTGTGAATTTAAAATTTAGCATTAAGCTAAATCTGTGTGCCTAATAAACATCTAACAAAATTAAAATATCTAGAAGTGTTAACTAGATCTGTGTGATATTTGAAATTAAACATCTATTTAGTAGATCTGTGTGATAATATAAGAATAACTTGCTTAATATCTACCTGATCCAAAATAACCGGTAGATCTAGGGGACTATTATACAAATGTATTAGTATGGGCTTTGAGCCAAAATCCTTTATTATACTTATAAATCTCCAACAACAGTCTATACAAGATACAATCAATAGACAAAAGTGGTATGCTCCCTTAATAAATGAGATCACAGCATTCATACATAAAATCATTGGATGTGACAAATCGAAATTACAATGTACTTATTTATAGTATAGTATAATGAGATCTGAGTACTTTTACACAGCCAACTTTGATACAAAGAACATTTACTGTTTTCCTTTTTTTTTTCTATTTCTTCAGGGGCAGAAGAATTTTGAAAACATGCAAGATCGCCGTGGGACACGGCCCATGCAGGATGGCCGAGTGTTACAAGGACCGGCTTCCGGTACCAACGCGTCGTATAAATAAGATGGGACCTGTTATAACTAATTAATCTTTTATTTGTGTATGTAATACATTTAAATATTCATTTTTAATTAATACTAAAGTAATTATTAATTATTCACAATGTTTTAGTATCAATTGTTACCATTATTTATTTAAGTTATTATTGGATAATATGGAACGTCACTTTTTGGGATGGACATAAAAAAGGGCGGGAATGAGATTAGGCGGGTTTCGGTGGAGAGATTTGATTATTTATAATAAATATTGTTTCTGCAAGTAGTAAGTTTTATTATATATGCTACATCACCGTTTCACTGCTTTTCCACGTGCTTTTACACTATAATCTACGAATTTACTAGTAAAGCCTAGGGTTAACCAATATACAGGGTTTTACAGTAACAATAGAATTATTTACAGCATCTTTAATGAGTTTTTTACGATCGACACGACATTACGAGGTTCGTGACTTGGTGGATGTGTGTCTGTAAATGGTTATAGAACGATAATGCAATCGCTACACATATTAGATCAGAAATAATAAATCCAAATTTGTCTTTTATAAAACTGATCACGTGTAACAGTAGGTAACTTGTTTAATGTTTAGCGCCTAGGTAAATAAGAAGTACTTAACAATACAAAGTTATTTACTTACCTATATAATAGTATTGTGATAGGTACTTATATTTTAAGGGGCCCACTTCAGTTAATCGTAATAATTATGTTAGTGAGAGCTTTAAAAATATATAGGTATCTACCTAGAAAGTGCTTACACCGAAATACAAAATATCACAGTAGGTTTACACTATTTAGTGTAGGTTTAAAAACTTGTAGCTGTTAGGCTCTAGTTATATCTGGACTAAAATGTATGTAAATTTATGAATAAAGATCTTTAGCCGGACTTTTTCAGGCTGAAATTTCCATTCCATTCCGATTTTCTTCTTTTCATCAAGCAAAATTTCCTATCGCTAAACAAAACAATATATCAAGGAACCTTAACAAGTTTCAAAGCCTTCATGAGTAAGTACCTACCTACTGAAAAATATTGTGAGGTAATCGCTTTAAGTATTACCAATCAATCATTATTCCACGGTAATCATCAATCATTCCCTTTATAATGGCTTTTATTACTTTCAATTGCGGTACGGTAAGCCAGAAAATATTATTTCATTTTTATAAAATAAATCACCAGTCGTTAAATAAAAGTTCCTGTTGCGTGACATACCTTCGTGTACATTACCGCGATTACCGACCATTTTGGTTTTTTTGAAGCTTTACCTTTTTTGTGAGATTAGACTAATATTATACCTGTTTCGTTCGTATAAACAGGGTAATGACTAGTAATGTAAACGAATTATTATGGTGAAAAAATCGGTATAATGTTCAAGTTATTACCATAATAAATCATGGAACGTGTGGTTAATTACGCAATTACAGAAAATTAGGTTAGGTTACAGATGTCCCAGAAAAGATATGGGCGCCATCGGAACTTTTATAAAGGTGTGCCTACATAAATAATAATGACAGGATTCCTGTTACCAGCCCGTAAATAAAAAAGTCTTAGCTGTGGCGATTACTTGAACATAATCAAGACAGCTTGTTTCTTCACAATATTCCTGTGCATTTGAAAACAATTCAACTTGATGCACCGTGTTTGCATTTAATTTAACTGAAGTAAGATGAGTCAAGTAGCTAAAGACGCTTTATCCACGAAGGCTTTAGGTAAGTAACTATTTGGGAGGGTAAGTGTAAGCCGTTATTTATGCTTACCATACGTGATGTTAACGTTGAATTTGTTACATAAAATTTCACAGCAAAGAAAGACAGCTACAAACAGCATAGTTCTAATAGATAGATACTACTTAAAGGTCGATGTGAGTATTTAGTAAAGCGCCTTAATCTATTAATGCAGATAAACGGTTATCTACTGGCCAGTTCGTCGTCGTTATGTACGTTACTCAGCTACTGTGAGCCGGACTGCAGCATCTGTTTCATTTATACCACGTTGAGGTACTTAGGATTCTAGACTACATTGCCATTGCCTTATGTCGGATAGGTAACTTGCCCGGAATATTTTCAACTAATTATGAGAGTTTTAATATGTAAATACCTATGCAATAATATATGGGTAAGGCCGCCAAAATTGTCAAATACATCACAAAAGTTTTTGTGTTACCGTTACACTGAATTTATACCAATATTTGCATAATATATATTTAGTGGATGGAAATGGCAAGTTGGCGTTCTAAGCGGGAGGCCTTTGTCCAGCAGTGGACGTCTTCCAGCTGATGATGATGATTTGCATGATGTACCAAACTAGTGTAAATTAATACAGAATTAATAGTAGAACGACCTCATTCACGCTACCCTGGGTAAAAGTGGTATAAGTACCCGTACGCCCCATATTTCTCCATCAACCTACCGTCCACCTACCTACACGAACGCTACATTCTCGTATTTCAAAACAAAAAACTATCGCAGAAATAGTTACGAATTTGGGGGTTCATAGATTGGTAAGTAACTTGGCAAGATCGAAACAAGGTGAACAAGTTATATTGTTATAGGCGGCATTTACGTAAAGGCAGGGCTACACGCGATCTATCGCACGCACATTTCGTAGAGCGGCTTTGAAAGTTTATAGCTTCCTTGTTCAACTGTAATTCGTAGACGGGCCGTCGATTCAGTAAGGTCACGATATAAAATCACGCATGAGCACGACGCTTCTATGTTGGTTTACGTGCTGTTTTTAGCACGCTAGTTTCCTTAGGGGGTGATAAGAACTCTATTCGGAAATAACAGGTAATTCTACATGCTAGCGTTGATATTAAATTCAACGAAGACATTTTTTACTCATTGCATGGAGTGATTTTACGTGGGATGTCGACCTATAGTAGGTATATAGTAGGGAGTGACTAATAGAATATAAATATTTATTTGCTAGAATTTAAGTAATAGGCGGGATATAACTACTTGTATTTAATAGGCAGGTAGGAAGGCAGGAAACACTTTTTCCGAAAATGTGCTGTAGCATATACGTACCTTTAAAGTAACCATTTAAAGTAAATGCGATGTCCTTCCTTAACCTACCTACACAATCAATGGACTGCTCTACTATAAGTTCAAAATAATAAACACCTTTTGCCAACGGGCGACATCTAAGAATTTTCAAAAAATGACCCGCGATTGAGTAGGTGCTTACCCAAGCGTGGTGACTGGTGTCGATGACATCTAATTCAATTGGATTTTGTCCTAACCACTGTAAAATAATACTTTATTTAACGAAAAAACTAGGTACCAAAATCTCGTCTTATGACACTTACTTCTAAGGTATTATAAGTTGAAAAAAATTAAATAGCTTCACGAATAAAGTCTTGTTTTTGCATAAATTTTCTTCCGACTTTTTAATTAGTCTCGTTTCATTACTCAAATCGGATTTGCGTTCGCGCCCGTGGCTTTTAAGGGAAACCTAATTTTGTCGTTTGAAAAAGAAATAACTTGAGGTATGAATTATGGTGTCTTAGCTCAAATTGCAATGAGTTGGATTTTCAGTGTTCGTGGCATGTTTTAAGTTGTTACTGGAATATTTATTATGATTAGTTAGGTATAATCAAATCAGGTAAATATTACAGTAGGTTGGTAATATTTTAACTGCATAATACGTAGGATTTCGACTTTTCTATGACTATTAAATATAATCATTGGACTTTTCAGGATAGCAACTAAATATGTAAATGAAAAAATTATAAGAAAAAAACATAGGCTACATGTTAAATGCAACAGTGAATAACTCCGCAATAATATAATATTCGTCATACCTTCTGTCTTTACGCTGCCGAGTCTGCCTGGCCTGTCGCAAAGCCCCGTTTTATCTTCGCCTAGCTCAAGCCGGCTCCTGTTGAGCTTTAATTTAAATAACCATTGTAGCTACTGATAAACATTTGCGCTCACATACTTACTCTACTATATTATAGCTTTGATCTACTATACCAGTAGTTCCCAAACTTATTTTTCTCGTGCACCACTTTCAAAATTAAACTGGTGTCGGTGGACCCCCTGCTGCTACATTCCTACCACATTGTTAAAGTCGACAAAAAATAAAAATTGTGTCGCTTCTGAGTTCCGTCCCTATATTCTGATAGGTTAAAATTTTAAATTTTAAATAAAAACGAAAAATGGTACATTTTATAACATTTTATTAATTAAAAGAAAAGAATTACAAAAAAATAATAATAAGGTAATACTTATAGGTTGTGGACATAATTTTAATTAATGGGAAGGATGTATTTGATGGAGTGTCAGCAAACGATCAATGTTTGGCTTTATTTTTGTGAGCAATAACCGCAAATCCCCCCGCTCTGTGATGTTTAGTTTGCTCCTTTTTTTTGTTAAGAGGTTTGTAACGGCACTAAAACTTCTTTCGACAAGGTATGATGAGGGAAAAGCTATCAAAAATTTCCTTGCGATTTCCCACAGTCCAGGATATTTTTCGTGTATTTCTGCTTGCAGCCAAAATGTTTGGTAGCCTTTTCTAAATTTCACCTTCAGCTCCTCATTGGTGCTTAGCTCAAGCAGCTCCTCTTGTAATAATACATTGGCCACTTCAGTTTCATCAAATGGATTTACGATCCATGGTGGTATATCCATCGTCAGCATATCTTCAAACCTGGTTTTGAAGTCATCATGCAGGGCACTTAAATGTTGACTGTAGGTATGGATATCCTCATCAATAGTTTCTACCTGCGACAAGTTTGGAAATTGAGATAATTCGCGCCGACTAATGTTTTGCTTCATAAATTTCAATTTCCCAAGAAAAGCCGAAATTATCCCCTTTGTTTTTATTAAATTCAGGCTGTCCCCTTGTAACTGCAAGTTAATATCATTAAATTTTTTAAACAAATCTGTCAAATACGCAATGTCTCCTTTGAATTTGATCAAGTTTTCTTTTAAATCTGGATCTCTACTTTCTAAGAACTCTAATACGGAATCGAAAACAGAGTAAAATCTCGTTAAGCATGCACCTTTCGACAACCAGCGTACTTCAGTATGTAAGAGCAGTCGTTGGAAGTCTTCGTCATTTTCGTCGCACAATTGAGCAAATAAACGCGTATTCAATGCATTGCTTCTAATTTTGTTGACAGCGTTTATTATAAAATGAAGAGATTGGTTCAACCTGTCACTTAAATGTTTCGCCACAAGATGTTGTCGGTGGATTACGCAATGAATAGCTGTAAGTCCTGGTATAATTCTTTTGAGATGACTTATAAACCCACGATATCGCCCTACCATTGCAGGAGCTCCGTCTGTTGCCACTGAAATAATGTTTGTAAATGGAATCGATTTTTCCGTAAAAAAATTACTCAGGACATTAAATATTGATTCGCCTTTAGTGTCAGTCTCCAAAGTTCTGGCAAATAGCAATTCTTCGTGAATTTCTTCCTCCATGATAAATCGGACATATGCTAATAATAATGCTTCATTACCGGGTAACGTTGACTCGTCCAGTTGTATAGAAAAATGACTTTTTTGCAGATGATTGCACAAAAAACTTTCGATGTCAGAGCTCATTTCATCAATGCGTCTTTGTACAGTATTGTTACTTAATGGAATTCTTTTTAGTACGTCAAATGGAGATTTGTGCAAAACAGTTTTTAAAACCTCTTCAACAGCGGGTAAAATTAATTGTTCTCCGATAGTGTGCGGTTTTCCAGATTTTGCTATTAGTAATGAGATATTGTAAGATGCCCGCAAGCCATCATCGTTACTTTGAGATGTTGAAGCGAACATGCTGTGCATGGTGGGTCTCTTTTCATATTTTTCCTTCAATGTTTGAAAATATTTTAAATCTTTACCCATTTTATCAGTATGACACCTTTTTAGATGATCTTCGAGCTTTGATGGTTTCATAGTCATTGCTTAAAACTTTATTGCATATTAGGCACATGGGCAAGTGTTTATCTGCCTCTGATGGAACAAAACCATATTTCAAATAATCGACACTGTATTGTCGACATTTTTTCTTTGCTGTAGCCATGTTTTGTATCAGTTACCTTCCCTGTAAAAAAAAATGTTATAGTAACCAAGTTTTTATTTGAATATAGGTAGCACAACGCAGCCTTTGTCAGCTTTATATTATTATGATTATCATTATATTGAAAAAGTATTACGGCTTGTAAAGGGACCAACTAATAAACCGCTAAGACAAGTACAGACTTTTTCACGAAGCGATATCAATGTTAAATACCTAATTTACCACAATTTTTTAATAGTAGAAATAAAAATTAGTTTACTCAGTATCGAATATTGATCATATTTGTGTAGGAAAAAATAAAAGTCGAAATCCCAAATTGACCAAAAAAGTGACCATAAAAACAATAACTAAAATTTCATTAAATCAATGAGTTCACGCGCTAGTAGTTTTATAAAACAGTAATTGCTCTGCAATATTGATTTTTCGGCCTTTTTAGAGAGGCAGTCCTCTCGTGAAAAAACAATTGAATAAAACGTGCTGTGTTTGTCTTCAAATCGAAAGAGGACAATTAAAATATCTGTAAGTTACTAAGTTAGCTATATACAATGTGTCCGAGCGATAAGACCGCCCGGCGTTTTTTGAATATTTGTACGAAATCATTAATAATTATATTTACATTTGTGACTTAGCGGCCTTAGTGATTTTATATAAGTAATTTTTTTACTACATTTTAGTTTTGTCTAATGATTTTAATTGATAAATTATGATGTCGGCTAGTCAGTAAACAAAAATAATGGAAAAAGATGAACAAACTTAGGAAATATCGTAAAAAAACTGCAGCACGTCACGCGTCTTTACTTAATTTAATTTTGTACAAATATTCTAAATACGCCGGGCGGTCACTTATCCCTAGGACACATTGTATACAAGCATTTGTTATCAACCGACCAGTACACGAAACAAAATACTTAAGAACTAGGTACAACAAAAAAAAGGTACGTACTTACTTTTCTCCGGCACTAGGAACACTAATATAAATTTTCTCACACCTTCTTTTTCGAAATTCCGGAAACAAATAAATGAGCATGCCTTTGGCATCGAGTATTTATAGTCTTGATCAAGATCATGTCTAAACAAGCACTAAGCATTGTCGGACGGATTGCGCTTTGCAAGTCTGTACACGAAATTGTAATATCGAATACGCAAGTTTGGACAAGTAAGAGTCGCTTGCCAGATTAAAATGTTATCTGCTTAGTTAGGTACTTAAAACAATATAGGTAGGCCCTTATAAAAACTATATGCAGATAAATTTTCGTGGACCCCTATTAACATCTTATGGACCCCCATTTTTTATTGACGCCTACGTAGACCCCCAGCAAGGCTCCCGTGGACCCCTGGGGGTCCACCTGGACCACTTTGGGAATCACTGTACTATACGAACAGGAGTCACAAACGTCTGTATATAAATATTTTTATTGATCGGGTAATGGTGTTGAAATAGCTTGAATCAAGTTAAATATTAAATTCAGCAGTAACTAAATCATAGCCGAATGTGTAATACCTTAATGTAAATTATAAAAAAAAACGTATGTTTGACTAGATAGCTTTTCCCCATACCTAACTAACTACCTATGTAACACTAATTAAAATACTAAGTTCCTTATATTATCATATAATTACGCCATAATAATGCCAGTTTTGATTGGAACTTGGTCTTTGTAGTTAATATGAATGATTTAAATACAGTCCTTTCTCCTAGGGTTGGGCTTTATGAAAACCTAACTTTTGAACTTTATTTGAGTCAAAATGTAATTAATGATCTTTCATAAATACAAACCAAACTTGTACATGGCACCACACCTCTACTGGGTCTAGCGAGATGAAAATTAATTAAACAGTTATAGGGTTAATTTGACACAGCTGGTTCAGATATTATAATGGATATTGAAACCCTTTGTTCTTAAGTTGATATTGAAATGTCGACAACACGTCGACAAGCCAACTGTGTCGATGTCAAACAAACTGTAGGATTATTTTAATTAGAATTATAATAAACTGAAGCCAAGTTTGCTTACGTTCGTGCATTTTAATATCATGAAAATAAACATTTCCTACACAAATACGACTTGTTTATAGAACAAACAAATCTAATTCAGATTCGTTGCCAGTACGTATTCACTGTAAAGAAGGGTGGCCGTAGAAGGCAAAGACCACGTCATGTAGACGAATGTTAGTAAGTAGGTAGGTATATTTAGTACCAACCCAAATAAAAAATACTTAGAAAGGTAATGTAGATAGAATACATATGTAGACAATGCTTAAAGTTCAATACTGCTTTAATAGAGAGGTGGAATTGAAGTTTAAATCCTCTATGCTAAACACGACTATGTATTATTCCTACTTAACGCCGTATTCGGTGAGAGAACTGTACGTTCCCGGTCGAGTTAGTCCATTCAAGCTTTAGTCAACACTGGCTTCAGCTACACTTCACCGTAGAATAAATAAACGTCAGCAAGTATACAAACTAAAACATAGACCGAAGAAACTTAACACTAACAACAAAATGCTCATTAAATATGTAGGTGCCATAGACTGGCTTCTCAACCTTAATAGCTAAGTAATAATTAATTGTCTTTGGTACTATAATGTCAATGTTTTAGAAGCTGCGCGAGGTTTATTCATGTTATATTCTAAATACATGGCTTTCGGCGTTCTGAATACTCCAACTAATTTATAAATCAGATACAGCACATGTTCATTTTAAACTTAAATGTAGTATCGATTTCATGTGAAATTTAGATCTAATCTTAAATTGATTCGGGATGATCGTCCGGGGCAACCGCGCGAGCAATCGAATTTCTTCCAAGTCTAGTCACGTTTTGCTTCGTAGGTCCTGCCTGCTACATATGGCTACGGAACACAGTTTTAATATATCTCTATCTATTACATCTGTACGAGCTACTCGATAACATTAAATTGAATATAATAGAAAACCTTAATGGAATATAATATATTTAAATAAGTAATGTTGTAATTACTTAAACAAAAGGTATCTTATCACATTTCAGATGAGTTCGTCTAACCTAGTCGGTTCGTTTTTAACTCGCGACGTTTAATAAATGTACCGTTCCCAGTTTCGCAGCAGAACACATCAGTTGAACTGTCACTTGGCGCTATTTCTGACTCGAAACAATTCCAGAAATGAAATATTTTTAAAGCCATTTGCTAGAAAGCCTTCCACCTAGCGCTACATTGAAGTTATTTTTTATTTATCTGTTGTGTGAAGATAGCTCTCGTATAGAATACTCGTACCGAAATGGATTTTATTTACTTGAAGTACTTTAATGTTTGAATACAACTTTTATGGGCTTGTTGTGTGCGAAGTGAGTACAATGTCATTACTATAAAACTTTAACGAGCTAAAGTGGCGTATCTTTGAAAACTTTTGTGGTCGTCAGAGCTGATCCTCGCAATAGGCTGAGATTGCTGAGAATTACATAACCTATAATTAAATACTTTATACAATATTCTGTATTCAAAATATGCACATTAAATAAGAAACAAACGATATGAAAATCTTTGATTTATTTTTTATATCAAAACACTCTTTAGTTGTTTTAATATACCCACTGTTGTTTTTGTACTATAATAGTATTTATCATACCTAGATGCTTAAGTAGTTTGTACAGGATATTTAGTAATTTACTATCAAACAATAGTTATTTATATCGAAATGTATTACTGGATAGAAAATAAGCAATATGACAATACCAACGGCCAGTCACCTGTTGGTAATCATCGGATTAAATAAATTGGCACGTGATACAGTTTGGGTGGCATTTTGTCAATTTAATATTTCCCTATCCAATAATATCCATCTTTAAAACATAAAACCTAACCATTTGTAAACCAATAATCCGCAAAGTAAAATAATGGCGATATGGAATATCCTACTAAACCCTGGATATAAATGATGGGCGTAAAAGCTCGTTTAAAGTACCTATAAATAGAGGTAGAGAAAATATTGAATACCCATAATGTAAGAGCCTATAGGTATTTAGGAAAGAGTATGACGTATTTGTACCTACATGATTGTTTTACAATTTATATATTATGTTTAAGTAACAAAGGCTATATCATAATTATATTGTCATTGTCCGTGTAGATATTTGTCGTGTCTTTTGACGTGCGTTTTATTATCATAGGCGCAGAGTAAATGAAAAGACAAATGTGACTAAGGGTACCTACCGAATACCTATGTAGTAGATACCTAATTTAAAGAGAATACTGTAGTGAAAGTAAATTTAAGGATGGTCAATCATGTCCGGTGGACACCTACTGTCTACTGTCATTATCGTTATTGAATGGCAAATAAGGGTGAGTAGGTATACACAACGAAAGGGGTGCGGCGACGCCACCAAACCGGTCAATATGGCCGGATTACCCGGCTTTGTTCTACTGATGAATAATTGTGTCCAGTATCCGACCGGGATTAAAGCGCTTTCTACTGATTTAATTGACAATCCTAGTATGATTGTTAGCTATTAATTGAACAAACTCAGGATTTCAGTAATCCGATCACAATGACGGATGTAAGGCGAAGTTAAGATATGCGGAACTTTCTAATTGTGCGTAATCAAGTTGTCATTTATCCAAAATATGCACGTCAGTAACCTCTTGAAATTTGAGTAAATTAAATTGTCAGTTCAGTTTATCAAACAGTTTCAAAGCTCCCCGTCTATTGGCGACACGCGATTAGTGCCTGCGACTAGATACCTAGTGCAGGAGCTAGCTACAACGTTATATCCGGATAACATGGCGACGTCCTGGTTGAATTACCGGCTTTGTGTGACTGATGACTCATTGTGCCGAGTCCTCGTGAACTGTTATTGGAAATCCCTTCATCCACAGTTCACTGAAGTATTGGATGCGGTTATAAATGTTTCTTATACCTACAATCTATAAGTTCTGTTCAGTGTTCAGTTCTGCTTTAATAATATATAACACGGTTCCTTAAAGGTAAGATTTAGATCGTTAAATTTTCATTGAAAAGTCAGAGTAGCTTAATTAAACTTTTTAATGATGCCATTTTATTCACTATTATCAGAATAACGGCGCCATAAAGCATTAATAAAACGCTAAAGCTTATAATTAATGCGTAATATTAATTTTGTCTTTGTAATGTATATTATTATGACCTATCCGCCGATATATTTACCTTAGTAGATACTTATACAATTAGTCTTAAGAGTATGATGCAAATTAGAATTTGAGTAAATACGTAGGTATATCTTATCAAAATAAATTTAGGGATACTTTGTAATGGACAAATACACTTTAGGTATACACCCACTTTAGGCGCCACCATGTCGACATCGCAAGGGTAGACCATAGACGGACAGTGTGATGTCCATATAGGTAAGTAAGTCGATTTTGTACAACAGGTTTAATTATTATGGACACCACAGACGTGGACCATTATATTATACTTGGCAAAATACCATTTCGAAATGAAAAGAATACATTTAATATAACTCGCCCTTATTGTTGTATACATTATTTGTAGCCTGTATATTCTATTACTTATCTAAATTAACATCAAGTTGTGAAGCGAATTGAAATAAATACGAGTCGGTTTCACATTGACATGTGGGTCAGTTCATTCGTCGAGTAATGGTCGCGGTTGATGTGATAGAAGCGTTAATTACCCTCCACAAGCCAACAAGACCAAAACGGATCCCAATTTAAATTGACCCCTGACATTTGACTTGGTAGTTATGTAGGTACTTAACTTTACCCAGCCCAGCCCAACCATACCTACCGAATATACTTGTTTAAATATTTCGTCAAAGGAAATACTCGATTCTAGGTAGACGTCTATAATACTTCAAAAGGTTGAGTACCGTTACATTCCTGTATTAATATTGGATCTTAAAATCTTCATCTTAATAGAGTCAATAGACTATGACATCACTGGTTTTACTCTAAACATGTATTTTATTATTTTAGAAAACTATTTAAATTCGTTTTGCAAAACACATTTATGTGCTTTAATCAATAGCGTGAAGGTCGTGTACCCGTGTTTCGAATTTGAAAACGACGGTATTTCATTCAATCAAAGTTGACTGGAACTGTGTCCAAACAGTTCACATAAAGGGTCTCATTAGGGTAGAGTTATAACAATGCTATTACGCAACCCGAGCCTTGTCACTGTGCCCGCAGACTCCTAAAACGGATTCTTGGGCAATTCTCTGGTTCCACTTTGATTTGCTACCACAATTTATTGTACTTGCACGCACCGCTCTAAACAAAAGGGAAATCTCAATCTGAAGCAGCATTGTTAGCGTTTAATGGATTAGTATAGGCACGTCGTGTTAATTAATAAAGTGTCGATGTATAGACAATAAGTGGGTTTAATTATTATAAGAGAACAAACGTAGATGTGAGCTACGGATTTGTAAGCTCCTTTGTAAAGACTGCTAGTGTTGGTAATTTTCCAAAGAGGGTTGAGCGTCTTTTTTTAGTTCCAAATGATTGTGTGCTCACGGGTATCCGTATAGCATGTAGTTATTCTGTGTACGACTTGTATGTTATTACTTAGCATGATTTCAAAATATTTCAATAAAATATCATAATTTGCTCGATAGTAGCGCATAAGAATTGGGATAAGACTGGAATTAATTTTAGATATTCAGGATGCTTAAATATGTATAGGATAGTTTGGTAGCTATATTGTTAATGTCACAATGAAACAGAAAGCAACGTTATTACGTAAAAAAAAAATAAAGTATCCTCAAGTAACAAATAAACAAATCAAATAAAATGGTGGTCTTCCATCAGATGACATTTATACATTAGCGGACCATTTGGCCGCAGCATGGGCTCAAAGCGTGGCCGCAACATTCCACAAAGGGTCTGCATTCTATATTACGATTGTTCAATTTGGACTTTAAGGTCGGTATTGCAAGGGATTGTTTGAAGTTATTGAACTTGCTGATAAAGGATTTGCTGTCTGTAGTTAGTATTGTAGCTTTTACTTTGTTGTCAATTCTGAAGCTTAACGCTTTTTATTATCGCTAATAGGTAGTTTGTAGCAATGTAGAGTCATCTAGCAGTTAATATTGCTTTTGAAAAATGCCATTGGTTTAATACGCAGAACCAGATTAGCGTAGCGTAGGTATAGCTTTTTGTACTGCTTAAAGATCGTAGGCTCGCCACAATTACCATTTGCGTAATCTATAGATATTTGATTTGAGTACCCGGAAATCAAATTTATATAGTTGTGGGCGTTTGTGCATTTAAAATTCGTGCTTACACTTTTACATTTCTGATATTATAGAAATAAGCACTTTTGCGGGAAAAATAATAAGCTCTTACATCCAAATTTAGATTTTTTGACTTTTCAGAATTTTCTATTATTCGAAGCCTTAAGTTTTACTTATAATATAAACAGTTATGTTAAGTTAGTTAGTTGTTAATACGAGTACTGCACAAAAACTGAGTAGGCACCTATCTAACAAAAGTCTAAGTACGTTTAATTTAATGCCTAATAGGCTTCTGAGCGGTAACTTATACTGAATGGTATGCTGATAAATGTTTTTATTGAATTGTCATTGAAAGTGGAATATTAGTTGAAGCGGGCTCAAAGCGTTGCCGCAACATTCCTGAAAGAGTTTGCATTCCACACCACGATTGCTTACCTAATTTAGGCTTAAAGGCTGCAAAAGGGTTTGGTTATCGGGTCGTTACAAGTGCTCAGATGCCGGAAGTGTGTAATCGGTTTAAATTATGCTGATACTACATTAATTAACATATCACCGTACTCTGTCATGTTTATTTCTTTTCTTTTTGTGTGAATTTATATTTTCTGTAGTGTATTAATTATTTAGAGATAACTGGCACCATTGCAGGTTCTATTTCGAAAATGAGTGTTTTGTTCTAAAATTGCTCTATCAATCGGTTGTTTAAGAAGCTCGATAAATATCTGAGATATAATATTGACACTTTGCAAAATGTAGGGTTTACCAGCTCATTTTCGCTTTTCCGCGTTCCTTTTTGGTTCAGGTATATGGAATTTGTATGCCCATACACCTTTAAATAAAAATAACATTAAGGCTTATAATTATCGAATAATGCATCCGTTCTCCAATAATACCTATGTCCTATAATGTCGATTATATCGATATCCATTACAGACGTACACAACGGTTGCGTGCTTACGGTCTCTGCATGTCAGTTTGGCAACCGCAGCTAAGCTGCCTAGAGTCTAGAGAGCTAGATATACAATATTAGGTATACAAGATTTATAGGTACATTGTATGTTGTGATACAACGTACCGATAAAAGTAATGATAAATCACTTTTATTGTTTATCAATAAAATAGTTACGGTTGTTATCATAGCTGAAATACTTACTACCTACGTCTATTGTCTATTGAACCTACCAAAAAGTTTAAACAAAATGAGTTTATATTACTAAGGTATATAAACTCATTTTGTATATAGATACAATCTTTATGTAAACTACAGTACCTATCTGTAAAAACACTGAAGAACTCGATCGTCATCAGACTAGTACTAAACTACGTAGTGATTTAGCTTGTAGTAAAGTGAAGAGATAAAGAAAACTAGCTTTATTAAAAGAAATCACCCATTATCCAACTTCAGCGTACAAACGGAAACTGATGTTTGAAGCTGTATCTCGGCAAAAATATACATAACATTACAAAGCGCACGAAGTGGGAATAAAATAATATAAGAAATTATGTATCTATTACCTTTACTGATACGGGAGTCAATTGAAAATAAGGCAGATGTTGAACAGAATACTCAGAAAAAAGTAGCCATATTAAAGAATGATTTACATATTTGACAGTGATAAGTGGTCCAGATGACAAGATTGATAGCTAAACTGCAAAGTACAGTAACTACGACTTGTACAAATGTGCCGTTAGTTAGGTAACGTGTTTATGTCTTATTCGGTTTGCAGATTTAGTTAAGTATACGTTTATTTATAGGAAAACACCATAGCTGGCCTTGAATTCAGATAAGTTGAGTAAATAGACCCAAAGACCCAAATGTTATTACGGCTTTGAAATCACAAACGATTTATTTCTTGCTAAACTTTTGTTGTTCCAACTAAAACCTTTTAGGCTTCAACAAAACTTTAGATATGATAAACAAAAGCTGTAGAAATAATGTAGGTAAGTAAGCATCAAGTTTCCGATGCTTTTAAACCAATTGTCCTGGGAGGAGGAGAGCGGTGTAGAGTGTTTCGAGTCGCAGCGAAAACAATGTTTTTATTTTATGGCAACATTGAAAACTCGCTACAATCAAATCAATATGCTTCATTGAAAAAAATTAAATAAAATAACGTAAAGGATGCCTATTTTAGACCTATTATAAATAAGTAATTGACAGATATAAGATGGTCGGTAAAGTCAGACTAATAGAGATTCGCATCTTAAGAAGTATTGGTGGTCAAGTTACAGAAGCCGCTGCTGCGCATCTTCTGGTTCTTTTCCTTAGTCGCCTTTTACGACACCCACGGGGGAAAGGGGGTGGTCAATTTTTGGCTGGATACCACACGGCTTAATAAAACTTATTTACTTATAAATTTGATTTGCGAATAGAAAGTAATGGAATTCCGTCTATGAAACAACTACGTATCATCTCCACCCTACAGTGTTATTTTGTAGTTAGATTTGCCACCCTATATTAATATGTCTGTAAGTAATCCTAAGTTGAACGTTAATAATATCGCCAGGAATTCTGCTTGCCTCGTTTACATACGCGCTTAACGACCCATACATAGTTGGCAAAGCATTGCGTATTTAAAGCAATTAAAACGAGGTGACGTCGAGATCGTTTAGACGTAGGTACAAAGTTGAATTAGGCTTGGTTCGCATGTCGCTACAGCGCTGATTTCCCAACGGCCCTGTCAATTCCTCTGAGCTAGAATACCACTAGCTGCACTCCACTTGATTAAAAATTAATGTGTTTTCAGTTTGCAATAATATATAATTAAAATATACAACTCTATTAATTAAGGGTTTTTACTTTTAATAATAATAATAATAATCATTTATTTGCTTAGAAAGTAGGTACATAAAAAGTGGTATACATAAAATAATGGTTCTACTACAATCTACCTTAAATTAGGCATGCAAATATTATTACGTATGGCATAACTATTACACAAAATAAAATACATTTTTAATATAATTTTAATTTAGGGTTTGAACTAAAACGAGGGGTCATTTAGAAAATCATCAATCGAATAATAACATTTTTCGTGCAATAGGGCTAATAATTTCTTTTTAAAAGTTTGGATTGGGGCATCTTTTATGACTATAGGAATTTTATTGTATATATTTGGGGCCATCCCAAAGACACTTTTTTTAAGTAAAGTTGTATTGTATCGGTCCTTTTGTAACAGATTTTGATATTGAGTTCTAACAGGTCTGGTTCTATTTTCTGATATCGTTTTATACATATTAATATTCATTTTGACAAAAACAGCTATCTCAAAAATGTATAGTGCTGGAAAAGTTAAAACTTTAAGGGATTTGAATATCGGAGCACAGCTGTCAGTTACTTTTAAACCACACATTGCTCTTATGCAACGTTTTTGGGCTTTGAAAACCTGTTCTCTTAAACTACAGTTCCCCCAAAAGATGATTCCAAATCGTAAGATTGATGCCACTAAGCCATGGTAAGCTACTAGTGTAGTTTTTAAATTTACCTTTTTATTAAGATTAAAAAGCACATAGGCAGAAGTACTAAGTTTTTTACATACTTCATCCGCATGAGGTTTCCATGTTAACTGACTGTCTATTAGAATTCCTAGAAACTTTGTTACTGTTACTTTTTTAATATTTTGCCCATTATGTTCTATATTTAGCGGTTGTACAGATGTGCGTTGATAAAAATGCATTATATTTGTCTTTGAAAGATTGATTACCAAATTATTAACGTCTAGCCAATCTACAATGTTTTTAATTGTTTTATTTATTTCGTGTTCGTATTTATCATTGTCAGAACATTTTATTATTGTAGTGTTATCATCAGCAAATAAGACAGTCGGGTTATGCGTGTGACGTGGTAGGTCGTTTATATACAGTAAGAATAATAACGGCCCCAAAACACTGCCTTGTGGTACACCGTATCTGATAACTCTATTTTCCGATAAGTACTTAATTTCTCGTTTTGTTTTGGTACAAATTCTTATTATCTCCGTGTATTGTTTACGGTCACTTAGGTAAGATTTTATGAGATTAAGAACGTTTCCTCTGATGCCATAGACACTTAGTTTATTAATAAGTGTTTCGTGGTGGACGCAATCAAAGGCTTTCGTCATATCAGTATAAACTGCGCATATAGGGATTCTATTGTCTACGTTATTCATAATGTCCTTAAGTAATGTATAAACTGCTAAATTTATGTTTTTACTTTTCCTGAAACCCATTTGTTCGTCACATAGAATATTATGTTTTGTTAAAAACTTGTCAATGGATTCGTAAATTATCTTTTCTACGACTTTGGAAAAAACAGGAATTAAGGCTATCGGTCGGTAATTAGATACAGCTTCGGTGTTGTTTTTTTTAAAAAGTGGTTTTACTATCACCGTTTTTAAGGCATCTGGAAATACACCAGAGGAAATACACAAATTTATAATGTGACTTAGGTGTACTGCAATACAACTTGAAACATATTTTATAACTTTAGTGGCTATATTATCATACCCGACACTATTCTTATTTTTTAGGGATAATATAACTCTCATGACATCTTGGGGTAAGACCGGGCCCATAAACATTGAGTTAGGATTATTGATTAAGTTGTTAGTGTTAGGTTTTACCTTTGAGTTGCTTTTGATTTGGTCTATAAAGTAGTTGTTAAAACAGTTTGCAATTTGTATTGGGTCATTAATAATCTTGTCATGCATAGTAATTTGTGATATAGGTTCGGTAAAACGGGTTTTATTGTTAATAATCTGCCAAGACGCTTTTGATTTGTTTCTAGAAGAGTTAATAAAGTAATTATTTTGTGCTTTTTGAGTTAATTTAACAATTTTTCTGAAAGTTTGTGAGTAGTTTTTAAAATTATTTTTATTTTCGCATGTTGGATTATTTCTATATTTCCACAATAAATTACGCTGTTTTCTACTGCATAGACGTATTCCCCGTGATACCCATTTCACTTTTTTATTTAATTTTATAGTCAATAATTTGTGTGGAAAGCAAAGATCGTACAATAGACGGAAATACTCTAAAAAGTAGTCATATGCTTTATTGGCGTCATCAGTATCGTATATGTCGGAAAATGAAAGGCATTGAAGGTAGCTTTTGAACCTTGCTAAATTAATCTTAGAAAGATCGCGTTTTTGAACGCGCCAATATCTAATTTTATAACATCTATTTACCTTAACTTCTAATATCTGTGCAGTGTGATCGGATAAAGCTAGATCTATTACATCACATTTAGTTTTTAGTTGAGAGCTACAAGCAAAGTTATCTAAACAAGTATTACTACATAATCTGGTTGATTCTTTTAATTTTAGTTTGAGATTGTAGCTTAATAGAAAGCATTCAAAATCAAGAGCCATATTATTTCGTTTTAACGTGTCAATGTTAAAGTCTCCGCATATAATAATTTTCTTATTTAACTTAGGACACAATGTTTTTATAATAATTTCAAGCTTTTCATAAAAAATATTCAAATTGTTCATTTTTGGTGGCCTATATATACAAAGAATAATTAGCTGCTGATTGACTAATTCTATACCACAACATTCAATAGCATTTGTTATTGAGTAACTTGAAATGTTCAACAGTTCCTTATATTCTAGGTCGCTTTTTATCAGAATGCACGCTCCTCCGCGTTTCTTTTCTCTTCTCGCGTAACAGGCGGCGAGCTTGTAGTTAGGTATGTTCAGAAGCTTTTCGTGGCTGCGCATAATGAAGTGTTCTGTTATACAAATGATATCTATGTCTTTCTGGTTTTTAGACAATTCCTGAAGATGAACTGTTATCAAGTCCGACTTATTTAGAAGGCCAGCAATGTTCTGATGGATAATTTTTATGTTATTAAAGACGAAAAAAATCGGTGTTTCCTGTTTGGTTCGCTTCGCTGATATTCGGGGTTGTAGTTTGGTTGGTATGATAGTCGCTAGAGTATTCATCTACAAGCCATTTTAAGTTTTGGTATATATTGCTCATTCCTCTATTATTTAGTCGCCCAGTATATTTACAAAACATACTATAATCATAGGACAAATCTAAATTAGAGTCCAGAAGTTCGGCATAGCTGTGTATTTTATTGTCCAGATACAACATATTATTGAAGGTTTCGATTCTTGAATTAAATATTACTGCATTATATTTGAAAGTAGGGAGACACAATATTATGTTCGTATGTTGTATTTTACATAAAGTTTCTCTTATTTTCACAATTGTATTATAGTAATTGTTTGTTCTGAGGAAATCTTCTTCGCCGATGAATATGAAACAGAAATCTTCTTGAGTATAGTTTATCAGTTTGGTGTATATATTATCAATCAATTTTTCTACTCCACAGTTCGTCATGAGATAGTGGCATAATTCAAAATTACAGAAAAAGGTTTCTGATATTGGTAGAATTTTATTTGTTTTATTGCTGCTTAAAATGCATATTTTATTTCTTCGAATTTTTTTAACATGTTTCTTGTTGTTCGTTATTTTATCAGTAGTTAAACCTGTACTATTGTTCGGGGATAATAAAGTGGAAGTCGTATCAATTATTGAAGGGCTTTTATTTGAGCATGCTGCTAAAGACATATTTTCTGTTTTCTTCTTTGTATTGTTTTCTTTGTTCGATATTAATTTATTCGAGTCTTTTATTACAGTTTTGTTATTTTTTGTGTTTAGATGTATTATTTCTTGTTTTAGATCCAAGTTTTGAATCGATAAACTATTTATTTTTTCGTTAGCGGTGTTAAGTTGCAGTTGAAGTTTCTGAATTTCTTGTTTAAGCTCTGTTATTTGAATTTTTTCTTCATCTTCGTCATCCGATATTGCAGGTAAAGTACTGGTAGTGCCATCTAGTGGTGAATTCCCTGAGTTACTACAAGCGATCTCATCAATTGAGTCTTCAGAAGTAGGTAGGTTTTTGGACTTAAGACGGAAAGTTATGTTTTCTAAGAATTCCATATTATTTATTGTGATAAATCTTATAAAACATTCAAAAAGACCATCGGTTGTGGTCAGAATTTGAACTTACACCTGGTTAGTGAGTCGCACAAAAAAACCAGCGCTCACAACCGCTTAGCCAAACTGTATTGTAATTAAGATGTGAAATTGGTATTCTGTATGTAGATATTTACTTTTTGAATTTTAAATTGACGGTTATTTTTCTTGTTGTTGACATAACAATTTAACTTTTCAACACTTTGGAATTAAGTAAATTTTAGTCTATTGAGTATGTAGATAGCAATTGTACATAAATTTATACAAATCTCAGTCTTTTAAAAGTCACTTCACTGTGTTTTATCGATGTATTACGGTTGTTTACATTATAAAGTCACGTAAATGTTTTTACATGTAACTTAGTTGATAATGTCCAGAGTTCTTAAATAACACTGTCTCTTATTTATTAAAGTATATTATCACTTTTACACTACTTATTATCACTTAGAGTCTATTTATTATTTTTTTAAATACAATAATCACAGAGCCGATGTTATTGCGTTGTTTTGACAGCAAACGTCCATTTATTGCAACCATAGTAACTTTAAGAAGGTCGCTGGCAGTCGCACCCCTTTATTTAAGGACAATCCTTTGTTTAGACTTTTGCAGGTTACAATGCTGGAGATGGTGTACAGGCAGCGATGCACGCATCTGTTTCTGTAGAATTTAATTATATCACTCATACGTTTGTAATTCACTCTAAGTGCTGAATTTTTACTTTAATGAATATAGAAAGAAAAAAAGATGTTTTTTTTTTACATACTTACGCTTATCCAACTAACACTGAAAGGTTTTTATACAAGGTGTATTTGGCTAAATATTTATGTTACGATCATTGGTAAAAATAATAATAAATTAATTTAATAGTTTTGATAGTAGTAATAGCAGTGTGGCTGGATGTTTAAATATTAAGCTTAGACACAATACAGTTTAACATAATGTTCGCAGAAATTAATCTCTTCGCAGCAGTTCGCAGAAAAAAATATTATAAAAATTGTTCCTCTATAGGTATACATTTCGTCCCTATCTATATCAAGTATAGCATAGAGAGTGTAAAATACAATTTATCTAATAGCAAAAATCTAACGGTTTTCTCAGAAAATAAAAGAGGACGTTAGCAAAAGCTTCAGCTAATTTTGTAAAATTGTCTCCTTATTTCAAAGGTACTGCATAGCTTTTAGATTTAATTACTAATTCTTGTAATTGCTAATGGACTGTCTATTAGAGACGTTGAAGATTGAGCTAACTTTAAAACACTGAGCTGGCTCTTGCCGACGAATAAAAAAGTACAATTGTGAACACATTTCATTTATTTTGAATTTAATACATTGTTCAGGTTTTAGTGTAACAAAGGTACTTAAGCGTGGTTGGTTTAACAAATAGAGTTTACACTGTTATGAAAATCGGTTATAGCATTTACCTAAGTACCACAAGGGAGGCAACAGAGGTAAGATGGAACATCCAGTTAATTTTGTTACGATGTAGATAGAGCACGTTGCCATTTGCCTGAGACCCGTTTCCTCTCGCCACCTTTTAATTTCTGTGTAAATATGTTCACTGACAAAATACAACAACATTTTCTTAAATGACGTGAATTCATGCCTATTTTTTTTTAACTTATACATAATAAAACACGCAGTTAGAAATTCTTGTGAATGTTTTTTTTTTTGTTGAGTTATCTTTTTTTTCATGGTAACAACTTAGCCGGTGCTTTATGCTGGGCAAAAAAGGTTAGGTTCGATTTCCACGTCGGGCGAGATATTATTAGGGTGTTCTGCATGAAAATTATGAGTAGCAGCTTACGTCTATAAGTACCACTTCAAGAAAACAAGCTAAGTCGGTTCGAAACTTGTGTGTTTAGGAAGGTACTTAATATTGATTGAGTAAAAAAATCCTTCTTGACTTTATTGACTTACTGATAATGTACTAAATTATGTGTGGTCTTTGGTATAATTTTAATAAAAAACGTAGGTGTAAGATATATTAAGAAAATACGTTAAAGGGCTAGACAAAAAAAACATCTTCTGTCTGTGCTACAAGATAATATTTTCTAGACATAATTAAATTTGAGTTTGTTCTTATAAAACAAACTAAGTCTTTTGCTCCATACAATAATATCGTGCACCTACGCAAATACTAAATAATGATATTATTATGTTTTGTCTTTGTGTTTATCAAAGATCAACATTATTCAAGATCAATAATATTGTTATGTCTTTTGTACACAACAGTACCTACTCGACGTTTAAGCGTTTTTCCATCGTTATTGACACGCGGCTACGGGCACTTTTCTGCAGATCTCACAGAGATTGATCAATCGAACTTATATCGAACTTCTATCTTACCTGAATTAATTTGTCTTCTTTATAACGCCTTTATGAAAGGTAAATTTGTTATTCTTCCGAACGTTTTTTAGCTTGTGTATGATAACCAATTATAACAAAATTGGTTTTTGATATTTTTAGAATAAGATCCGGTGTAGATCTAGAAAGTAAGCCAGATGGTTTTTTGGGTATGGGAATTTGAAGACAATTCCAAATAATTCATAGGTAGGTAATTCATTAATAAACTTTTTAAAATTCTCATATGGAAAAAATCTTGAATGTATTTAATTTGATATAAACGATTTTAATGCGTTACGAACTTGGTGCCTTATAAAAACTGCGTTCACGTCTAGTTACTCAAATAACGTTACAAACAAACCAATGTTTTTCATTATTCAAAATCTACACTGCTTTTCCCTGCAACTAAATTATTTACTCCGACTATAAACAAGGTACAAGCTGCATCGTATAAATCAATCGTTCAGTAATCCAACTTGTGTTGCAGACGCTCTTCAAATTTCCTGTACACGTTCCCACCGACACTGCTAATCTATTCTGGTAGTAATTCAAAAACGTATTACCTAGATTCAATAGGGTATTGTGTGGCCCGAGTTTGGCTACGACGCTCCTGGGCATTATAACGGCAGCGACCAAGGCATTATAGAGCTGTAATTAATTATCTAACTTCACAGCCCCCCAAGCAAACCTCACATTGATCGTTTCAAGCCTTTAGACAATAGATTCCTAGCCAGTTGCCTTGTTAATGAACTAATGGTAGATTAGTTATTAAATTAATGGCCATCAAGTTTTGGTATATATCTAACAATACTTATTAGCTGCGGTACGTTAGGAGGCGCCGAATACAACGTCAATTAATGGAAGATAAATAGGCTATTATATCTAGTTAATATTAATATAATTGGTTTGGTTTGTTTTCCATTCAGTGTATAAATATCTAGTTTGCGTCAATAGCCATAGGTACCAATCGAATGCGTATAAGGTATAAATATGTACATATATGATACACGATATCAAAAGCAATATCATAAGTTAGTTGTGTATAATATAAATGTTGAAAACACGGATTAATATGAACATATGAAATCTTATTTCGTGTTCAGGCATACGTAAAACGAGTACAAAAGTCGGCGAGCACAAGATACAAATTGTAAAATGTATCGAGTATTCACTCGAGTCGTAGGCAACGGGGAAGTTTGGAAAGGCACGTCAGCCGCGGTGAAGTACAACAAACCAATGAAAACAAGACTTGTTCGTTGGAAGATCGTCCGCGCTGGTGAAGTTGTGAGAGCAGGAAACATTCAATGATTCCCGACCGCGTCCGCCGTCTCCCCCCGACACCCCACCTAAATATTTTGTCATTGCATCTTTACCAAGTCGAAACTTTGTCGGCGGAATCTGTCTCAACCTATGAGACATCAAGTAACTCTGTACCAAGAATTTTGGTTTGTTGGTTTGCTGGAATTTATATGTAACTCAATGTTTTAAATGGCATGCTTAAATCAAAATTAACTTAAATGTTACCGTATCTTATATAAAATTACTTACACTTATAAAGACCTAGTAATATGCAAAGGCTTTAACAGGTAGTACAAATATCCCTTGATTATTTTAATACATCTGAGTATCACTCTATTCAGAGATGTTTGAAAATTCTGGAAGTAGTAGGGTCATAATGTAAATAATAAATCCCCAATAGCTGACTTCGTATAAAAGGTTTTGATCTGTCATCTTCTAATAAATCATTTAATGGAGACGGAGTCACCGTATCGTAGTTATCGCTAAAATTCCTTAAGACAGGACATGAAGATTCAAAGAAGACCGCTCCTGGGATTATCTTGTTACGTTTGATTTTCATATCGTCGAGCAATATCTTCCCAGTAATATATTATCCGTTAGTTAGTTCTAAAATATGAAAATATTTACGTTACATAGTGTTAATTACACGAAAAACAATAACTGTCTTTGAATAGGTATCGGTGCGCCTAAAACGTTCAGTCGTTTTTCAGTTAAATCCACTACATCATAAAATAAAAATCTATTTTATTCCAGACAAAAGCTAGTACAAGAATAAACATGTCTGTCTTTCAATTATACCTTAAATTGAAACTGAATTCCAATCTAAAAGTACTCTTGCCAGCTAATGGAGGAGCAATATTTCAATTGTCATATTTTGAGGGCAGACAGGTAAACTCCGGAAATAGGCTTTGCATTATATAAGAGGCTTTCCGAACTTTAGTTCAGTTATAGAGCTATGTGTCAAAATCAATTTTCACATTTACAGGTCGCTATTTTCAGTTTAGTCTGGATTCATCCGCCGTAGTCCAGGAGTGTGAACCCAAGACTTGACTCTGGAATGACACAATATATCAGCATTACAATCAGAATGAGGTTAATATTATTAATTTATATATATAAGTAATTAAGTTTTTTAGCATATTGCCATAACGTGATATGATGGTGGAGGTGGTTTTGTTCCAATAATGTAATTAAACTAATTGACATATTTTATTACAAATCACAATGAAACCGGTTTATATGATTCATCAGTGCAGATGAAACCGATGTCACATTCTATTAACACGAGCTTAATATAATATGCACGATGTATTTGTGTCAGCTCCCGTGCTGGCGTCGCGAGTCGCGTCTATTTGAGGAGCAGACTAGGCATGTGTAAGTGCGCATAGCCTCGACCTGTCCAGTCGCGACAGGCTAAATGCAGCGGCGACTGCAGCGACACCGATTTGCACTTTGCCGTTTGAATCTTTAATAGCCCAGGTTATTTCCACCCGAAGTCACTAATTAACTTATGTGTCGCTTCGGCAATTTAAAAATGCATCATTGATTGTTATTTTGGGCTTTAAAAACTTTTAGTGCTTCATGACACGCGTGTATCGCATGTTACATAGTTTACAATTGTCGAAATTTATTAACGACTCTTTTTGATGTGCATTGCCGATTCAAACTTATGATATCTTTGGAATGGAATTTCATTCAGGTACCTACATCAAATTAGAATATAACTATTTTTGTAAATGGTGTTACATTAATGAAGTGTGGGTGCATTTATAATACTTGTGATCCATACATATGCAAAGATCGACCCCGCTAGGCCCTTAGCGTTGATAATTAGTCTTATCAACTACTGAGCTCAAATACCTATTTATCATAGGGTACATCTGCATTATGTTTTTATACATATACACTTCACTTAAAATAATATTTTTAAACGTCCTATTTTATACTTACTTGTAGAAGATAAAGGACACAGAATCAATCAAATTAGCCGGAGCACGAGTGAGTAAAAACAACCGAAATCTTCGCTAACAAGAACTGACAACCCTCTGTTTTACTTTACTTATGGGCTATACGACCTCTCGAAATAGCCTCAGACTCAAAGACAGAGAAAAGTTATAACAATACCAACGAGACAGAGTGAGAAGGTAAACGCTCCCATTACAAACTGCAAAGCCTCCCCATTGATCACAGTAACGCGTAAAGCCTTCAAAAAATCCAGCAATTTATTTACTGAGTAATTCCCCACTTTACCTACGTGGGATGGTTGCAGGCTATTTAGTCATTTTAAAACTAGATATAAATTCGTAAATATTGTAATGTCTTTTCAAATTGTTATACCAGAATAATGTTCGGGTTGGTCTCTATAATGAAGAAACCTTACCCAAAAGTTTCGAAGGAAATAATTTGAAGTGTTGAACTCGGCCCGCGCGACAGTTTCATCAATCTTACCAGTCAGTGAAACAACTAATTTAAATTGGCCTTTCTCACATTTAGCTGGGGAATAAAGCAGGAAATTAACGGAGTCTTCCAAGTTCTTTAATATACTGGTTGGGTTATATTGTATCGACATATTTTAGACGTCTTATTACCAAGTTTGCGGAATCAATGTCGTAGTTTTGCTTTAAATAATGCCGTTTAGGTAATTGGAAAAGGTTGTTATATAATTATAGTGAAATATTTTATTTCTTACTCTCTACAATAAAAGAGAATATTGTGATCTAATGATGAGATATCACAGTATCATTACTAATGTTTGGCAAACGTCATGATTGTAGCAATTTTCCCCTTACATACGTTGATTGTAGCGGGTTGCGTGTAGGTCCATGGTCAACGCCAATAAACACACACTAATGAAGGATTGAGGTTTATTTGGCTACATAAATCCCTACTAGGAAAATGTTGGCCCCTAAATTGTTTTAGTACTTGCGTAAAGAATTGAGTACGGGTAGTGAGAAGATAAATTAACAGAGTATAATTATTGTATCGGTGTTGAAGTAATCTAGATATATGGCAAAATAGATTATGTGCCTAAATAAACGTAACTTTAAAACTACCTTTGAACGTTTTGTTTTTGTAGTGGTCTGGGGTGCTTGGTCTAGCTAAGCCACTAGTTGGGAACTTTATTACGTGCGCATAAGATCTTTGTGTCTACAAAATGATGGTCACCAGAATGCGAAAGGACATAACAATACATTCTGTAGCAGCGTAAACATTTGTGTATATTCACACATGCATGATAATTGAGACGTAGACTAGACACAGAGTGGCAGTAAGCAGTTATAATAAGCTGGTGCAGCAGAAGTGCTAAATGAACACTGCAATACTGTTCGAGGATAAAGATTAGACTGTGGCGCCGAGTGCCGACTAAAGGGGGACATTTGCGCCTTCCGGACGGTTTTCCACTGATGTCGGATAGCGCGACAAGGAAACTGAAACGACAAACTAAGATTTATCCAAGAAAATGGTATGGATTATTATGTATTTAAAGAGAAATGTTTTGACGTGTTAGTAATATATCTACAATAATAAGTTTATATTTTTATTACCTTCGATTGTTGCCAGATAGTCAATATGTCTACTACATACATAACTGCGATGACAATCTAATTACCTTACTAATTAAGGGCTACCTCGAATGTTATTTGTTTTAAGTTAATGGTTCATATTGATATAAGTAGTAAGCAGTATTATTTATATTGTTATTGCATGTTGTTTCCTGGGACAGAATATTTATGTTGATATGATATGAGATTCTCAAGAGTCTTACATAATATGTCTTCTGAGATTGAATTTATTGAATCGTATGCTGAATTGGATTGTATCTTAGGTCTTGTTTGTAAATCCACTGTAAATAAAACTGATCTAGTATTATTCATGCGAAAGTGACTCTTTTTGACTTGATTCATGTCTGACATATTGACATGTTTGTACATGGGCTAAAGTATTTACAAAGCGGTTGTCATTATTTGATGTAGGTAAAAGAAGTGTCATGACTTTGTAATGACAAATGATCAAACACACTTTTATCCATTCGAATATTTAGTCTTGAAATTGTTATATTTTTATATAAATTAAAATATAATTTCATGATTTCTCGCAAATTGTTTCCAAATATTCAGTGGACGACTACATTTAGCTGAAGGCGACGCATTAATTCCTGGAAACTTGTTAGTTCTGCCTCGAAGCAGCTTCCCTGCTGCTTCCTTGCTGTTTAAATTTCAAATAAACATTATAAGGAATTGTGTGAACCCGACTAACTGTACATTTGATACGGCTGGGGTTTAGCCGCCCCTTAACTTAAGTAACTTTAATTACATAATTATTGTTGTGTTTCCGTTTATTTTGATTAAAATTTTATTATTTAGGTAATATGGAACATAGTGGTAGATGTACATATTGAATTAGTATAACCTACGTATGTATCTATTTGCATGGTAAGAAACTAAAAATATCTTGTGCTTAAAATCCGGCAAGAAAACTGCGGCTAATAGGTACAACATTTTTCAGAAATAACGATTTACATAAATTTTACTGCTCCTGTAATACCTAGCTACGCTAAAAAATGCTGATAAGATAATCAAATTAAAAAAGCAAGCCTTAAGTATTCCCTTTAGGTATTCATTAATTTTCTATTAAAATATGTAACTGAACTAAGAAAGATAGTAAGCACCCTAACAGTATAACGTTGACAAAAATATAATATCCAATTTCAGTACGACTGTTATGAAAAAATGAGTTGCTTACTCTGCGTTATCCGGGCAGCCATCAAAATTTAATTTTGTAGAAAGCGCACTCTCTTCGTAATGTATGCGGAATGCGCGGGGATGCTGCTAGTTGGTCCCGTCTCGTGCCAGTAACGAGAATTGTACATCTCCCTACACTTTCTTATTTAGAACGCCACGGAACTCCAACGGAAATTTAAATAACATAATTTATTAACTGACCTTATTTCAATATTTTACGTGTAAAGTAACGGATACTCTTGCTGAGATGCTTGATAAAAATAATTTATTTTTACGTGAGTCAAGGTAAGCCTGAGTTACGGTTTTATTCGAAAACGATGTTAATTATTTTGCGTAGAAACTTACTGTCTATGCCTACGGGTACAGTACGGTTGTTATTTTACACTGACTGAGCGCGAAGCTCATATAATTGTATAGGTAAACAATAGCATATAGTAAATAATGTAGGTATAGTTAAACAATAGCTATACCTACACTACGTGGGCGTCTGCATATACAGATTTTAACAATCGTGTCCCGAAGTAATTAATAATTTTTTGATATCAAAAAGTAGTACGCATTCAATTTTTATTATTGTTAAATTCTTTTACAAACTAAAATTATTTACAACTTTTTATCCTTAGGTAAGCAGTTATCGCATTATTTTGTACTAAGGTACTTTGATATATGAATGTCTGGAGGCCCTACACCAAAGAAAAAAAAGTTCTAATCTGACAAATTTATGTGCTCGACTTGTAAGAAAAATACGTTTTGTCGTTCAACTTAATATAAAAGCTCTGGCTCATTTCCGACACCTGAAACGTACTAAGCGCCGACGATAAAAATATACTCACATGGAAATTGTAGTTTATCGAATTTGCTCAGATTGAAATGCTCGGTTCCTAATCGATACTAATTCACGTTACATTTTCCTACTTATTGGAGCTTTAGGAGTGGGCCGAGGGGTCGGGATATGCGCACGAGAGGGGGAACGATTTATAGTGGCATTAGATTCGCATTTGTAGCGCAGCGCGGACCTCGCCACGGACGTGTTGAACGTTGCCCTCTTGCATAATATTAATGCGATAGACTACTTACTGAAATTATGCCTCCTTACTTCCTACTTAAAACTATTAACATAATATATTCGTTAATAAACTTAAGCCAATGTGATTTTGCTTCAAAGGGGCACAATTTCAGCAGATTATGTATTAGGTTCAATTATCTTTTCTTCCATACGTGTTCCTAATATATCTAGAATGCTTTAGAACACAGTTGATATTTTTATAAAGAGGTGATATTGTTTATAGCGATAGAAACCTCAACATAAGTATTAGACTTTGTGAAATGTTTGCTCCTGGTTACGAAACTGGTGTGAGAGTTGAGGTGTGAAAAATGATTTTATTAAAATTTAAAGTAGGAGCCACAGCTCTTGCAGAAAAGTTAATAAATGTTTATGAGATTTTGTAGTACTTACATAATATACAGAAATATGATATTGAAATGAATAAATAATTTGATAATTTTACAAGGAATTTTTTTATTAGTAGAAGACGTGATCGTTTTGGTAACTACTAAAAAGCTAGGTCTACAATAAAAAACTAAAAAAACCCGCCGAGGCAATAAAGCTCTGGGTGACGAAGAATTGATTTGACTGTCCCAAAACTCACCATAAAATGAATCAGAAAAGAATATAGGAGAAGAAGGAAGATCCAATCTTTAATAAAATAAATTTTCTATCTGGGCTGACCATGTTAAGAAAGCACTGGATCAATGAGAGATTGTGATTGGCAGTCTCGGCGGCGGCACAAATGCATTATCACAGTCTTACCGTACCTCAACCGTATTATAAAGAGCTCAACTCAGTAGAACCCGCATGATCAAGTCTAAACAAAGTTTAAGACAATCGTAGGTACCAGTTGAGATCGCATCAGAGTATAGTTTATATTATCAAGACTAATTTGTATTAAAATAATGAAAAGAATATTTTATGATTTCATCAGATTGATGATGAATGATTGATTTAATCTCTGCGATTTTAAAACTCTTCGTTTTTTACATGACATTAGATCTAGATTTTTTAAATCTTTGTAAATATAAACCTTGTTAAAACATACTAGCATCATTTTTAGACTATACTAAAAGAAAAACTAGTTTGAAGTTGTCAAAATATAAGGCTGAACGGTGTTAATTGCTCGGTTCTTTGAGAGACACAGTTACAACCAGGTATCAAAAATAATTACCTATAATAAAAGAAATGTAAAGGTAACAGTAAAATGCTTTTGATTATAACATAATTATTTGAGTTCCAAGATATAGTTTAACACGAAGGGGAGGGGCCGGAACATGGCGCGAGAGACCACTACATTGCGGTTTGCCATCGCATATCAGTGCCGAACAGGGACAATTATGTCCGTCACTGCGACCACATCCATTTCGCTGTGTAAGCTACAAAGGAGGCGGTTCACCGCAAGCGATATTAAACATAGTCGCCTTAAGTTCTTGAACTGAAAATATGAGGTTTTATGAAAATAAATGTACAGTGTTTGATACATATTTTCTTATAGCCTCTCCCATTACTTTTCCAAACGGCTTATCAATTATTTCAAACTTGTTCCTGTCTAGGGGAAATATTTAAGGAGCTTGCTCTTTCCATTTATATTCCTTTACTATTTCAGAGAAAGTTTGGTGTTTTAATACGCCTAACAAACATCTAAGCAGGACGTTTAATAAAAACAAAACATAAAAACATGCCGAGCACACATATAAGAAGAGGGCTGCGGGACATTGTGATGCACCTCGCCTTGCTTTTGTATTTACCGGAATTTATGATTTCATTTGGTGTCGCATATTTCAAGCGAGCGGCATTTTACATCGAAACAGGCCGCAATAACGTACCGGATTCGCTTTGTTGTTTCTTACAAGCTAAATAAATTCACTTGTATGGCTCCCGTTATTTTAATTTCATATGTTGCATGCTCATATTTGTCTTACGATTTGCCTTTCATAAATATATTCTACGTACCTATGCATCTGACTCGTTTATTGTAGCTGCAACAGTCGTAGACCCTGACGTGCTACGGTGCTACGCCGAATGTCTACGTCGAAGTAATGTCTCGAATAATGTGTTAACTTTGGATGCATCGTAACCTAATTTGTTAGATCCATAATTTATATCACGTTTAGTAGTTTTAATACGTTAGTATTTATATTAACTAATGTTTTTATGTAAATTAATAATACAAAAAATTAGCAGTAGACAAGAATTTTTAATGTTTGTTGGCTTGTAATTTTATAATACTCTTCATTCTTCATCCGAAAGTTAAAGTTGATCTAAGATACATACCACGTACCATTATTGGACTTACACCACTGTGCACTTAGTCTACTTGGGTATAAAAGTGGTTCCAAATTCGAAAAAATGACGGCTCTGTCTTTATGCCAGTACTAATCATAGATTTATTATACCAAATAGTTAATACCTGGTCTGAGGTACTAATGAACATTTGATAAAGATTAGAGCAAATATTTGCTGTATTATTCGTATGTGCTGTGGAAGTGCTGTATTTAACAGAAATGGTTGCAATAGTGTTCAATTTTCTTTAACAAAGCGTGAAGCAACCTGTTGTGAAGTTTTTAATTAAGTGTGGGGTCGCGTTGTTCCGTCATCCTTTTTGCTTCTTCCTGCGGCTGGAATTACTAGTTTTTACATGCATTTTATAGTACAATGAGGTTATTTCTCATATTTTGTGCTGTTTGGTGAACGTTTTGCTTAAATTCCTTTAGTGACTGTGGTTGATGTCTTTACTTGGTATATTCAAACTTAATAACATGAGTAATAAAGAAAACGTGTCGCAGCATTGTCAGTGATAGCTATAAAACAATACAATAAGTCAATTGTTTTGCCGAGTGTGTGTACCGTAGATCTAAAATATTAAGTATTTTATGTACGAATTTAATAATGACAGTCATTAAATTTACTAGAATACGAGTAAATCCACAGAGAGCTGACAAATACTTTCTATAAATCACAATCTTCTTCTTTGTATCGTATGGTTGATGAACAACCTTGTATCAGAGTCTAAACCGCCTGTAGGCCTCTGACATGACTTTACACACCGTAAAAAAATATCTTAGTTTTGCCGGTTTCCTCACGATGTTATCCTTCACCGTTTATTAATCATAAAACCCTAAAGTAAAATTAACATTAAAAGAAATCGCAATAAGCAAACTGTTAATAATTTAAATGCTAATAACTTTCCATGAAAGGTAACTGACAATACGTAATGGTGTTTTCCTAAAGTGACTGACACTTCCCGGTTTTGTGTTTTGCGGGTATTACAGGCGACAGTATTTGCTGCACAGCATTAACAAAAATGTACCGACCAAACAAATAGTACACAGTACGGCGTTTGAACACGTACATTTAAAACATTTCTATGAAAAAAAAACTGTGTTAATACTGTACGTAGAACTGTAATCTATTATTTACGAAGTAATTAGGTGTTTCCATAGGCTGCGTCCCCTACACATGCCGTGACCGACATTCGTGACGCCGTATCAATTCATTACGTTATTATGCTAAGTATACTTTTGTGGAAGTTTCCAAGAAACGTATCGAATGTTTAAAAAGTTTCTTTTATAAGGTGTATCGATCTTTATAACATGGATGTGTATGGACGAAGGTGCTCATGGCAACATCGCCACAAACCAGATTAAGAGGTAGGGACTGGGCACACTAAAGGAGACCCACGGTAGGCTTGCCGTCGGTTTGTTTTGGATTAATGTTGCAAAAAAACACACATTACATTTAAAAGAATTCGTTTTAAAAACATCCTGAATAGCGACAAATCATGACTAATACGGACTTTTGATACCCTCTTGATGTAGATGATGATTACCTCAGATGTAAGAAGGGACATTCACATATTCATTTGATACAAGATTCAAAACATGACATCATGTTTTAAATGTTTTTGTCCCTCTAGTATCTACAGTCAAACATAATCGAAGTGCCATTTTGTAATTTAAAAATAGTTCAGATAGCCGTGGGCTAAAGCTTTATTCGTCAGTCAAGAGAGTCTGAGATTTATAAAACAGAACAATCCAATTATATGTTTTACAGACAATCTTTTAAAAGTGAAGAATGAAATTCCCAGTAGTCTGTAATCTCGCAGAATCTCAAAATCAGTCGGAAAGCGGAATCTTACACAGGAATAAGTATTTACCAAAGAATAAAACACGAATAAATGTTTTGGAACCAGTTTTAAAACTTACTTTGCCGTAGTAAACTAATGATCGTACCTAAGAATAAACGTGCTTAGCTTTGTTGTGTCTACACGGACCCGCAGTTTTCCCTATTTTCTTTTCAAAGCTATCCTTGCTGTTTTACGTGCCTAAAAGGTATTACAATATTGTCATATTAGATTGACGTTAAGCCAGTTGACAAGTCTTACAAACCGAGTCAGAAAAGAAAATATACACGGCACGCTTTTATCAAGTAATACAAACGTAACACAAGTTTACAGACATCTTATTCAATTCATTCCATCATTAATAAATCTTAATTTAACACGGCAATAAGACATTTCCCATATTTTTTAATGTTCGCAAGCTAAGGAAATATTAAATTTATAACGTCCCTAGTCATTACAGCGATTTCATCAAAATTTAATTTGCTTGAATAGGAACGTGAGGGAACTCGTTTTGATGCGTCTCTTATGACAAAAGCGAGTAATGTTCTAATTTCTTACGTCGAGAACATTTTACGGCTCAGCGGGGTATTGTTCATATTTGAGGTATTGTTGTTAGTATGTATTTGTATTATGTGTTCATAACAAGTAATGTAACACGACGAAAGAACTGTACTAAAGAGGGCAAAGTGTTATGCATATAACTATTAACCCCTCAAACTGAGCTTACCCGCTGAGAGTGGATTTACGCCACATTCTTCCAACAAGGTTGGATTCGAACCTTTTTTAACGCCCGGGTACACCGTACTTGATGATCCGATGTCTAAATGTCCTGACACATATCTTACGTACTTTCATATGGAAATGTAATGTAACTGAGAACTAATGCGAGTTACCTAAGCTTAATATGGTATTACTTTTTATATTGATCTATAGATATGTAGCATGTGTCTTTATGCAACTTCCGAAAAATCGTTACTAAAAAAGAAGAGTAAATGAGTCCTAATTATGCTCTTATTATTGTCGCGTTATATTGATGATTGTTTTTTTTTAATATTGAGGAATTTTCATGTATTTTCCTTTTCTTTACATTCACTATATTTTTAGACATGTGGTGTTTGCCTGTAACGGATTATGCACTATGCGTGTATAATATTCTAGGATGTTATCTGTATTTCATACAAATGTAATAAATTTGGCAATCTAAATAAATAAATTAATGGAAATGAATAATGGATGAATTAATGAATTTTGTAAATCGTTAATTTAGTTCGGGATATATCAAATTAATTCACGACTTTTAACTCGGAACCAAATAATTTTATATAATTCACTTTCATAAATAATTTATACCCGGATAAATCAGATTCACATAAAATGTGAACATATCCATTTCATCATTCATTTTCACGTTCGTACCGGTACGTCTACATGTCATAAACATGTATGCCTAGGCTCTAGGCGGACATGTTTGTGTATCTGAAAATTAGTTGCGGTTCGCGTCAGCCAATCAGAAGCGTCAAGCCGGTGACAGGTACAGTGAGGGAAGGCGAGGTTGCTTGTTATCAATTGTGGAGATACACCAGCACTAATTTCGACGCAGTCACCTTATTTGTAAAAAATAGCTACCTGCTCTGCAAGCGTACCTCATTTCTTATTAAAGGCCTATAAAAATTTAAGAGGCGTGTTTCAATCGCAGCGGATACCAGAGGGCGAGCGCCACCGGAAGTGAGCCGGGGACCGCCATAACCGTAACTCACGTACCAGCATCCGACTGCGTTCAAAAGTGATGTTACATGTACACCTATTTATGTACCCCACTGGCCCGGCCCGATTGATTGCGATTAACTTTGGGTATATAGTTCGGATTAAACGTATTCGGGTCACAAGTTTGGAGTAGTTTATTGGGCATTGGCCATGGGTGTTTAGGCGATGTAGGTCGTCAATTACATTTCAGTGCCATGTGTTTTTTGTAGGCTTAAAAATTTTTTTTATTAATTTATTTAAATAATTATATACATATACACATTTAAATTCTACCTACTTTAAAACTATTTCCAACTTAAATATAAAATTAAAATTAAAAAGCATCGAAGAATTCTTCCTCATCGTTGTCAAAAGGTAACGTGCCCAGAAGACTGGCAGCATTGCTACGTTGAATGGCAATGCTGATTCATTGACCTAAAAACAAACCAGCCCTCTGATCACGCGAAGCAGCGACTAAACGTTTTGATAGATCTTTAAATAAGGCTCGGGCGCTTGGACCCCATGGCCCAAAAGTTTCGACTCCAAACGGCTCAAAAATACAATTCCCAATCAGATTATTGTATTTTCGCCGCTTAAGGGTCTCCGCAGCAGCAGCAGCAGTGCCAGCGCAAACTGCTGAGCCAGAAACATGAGAAGGTGCTAGGGTATCGACGCAAGTTGCGTCCCACACCAAAGGCCTTCCTAATTTTCATGGCAACAACCACATACCATCTGGTCTCTTTCCATCGTCACGTACCAAGCTATTTGGTTCTAATACAGCTGGTACGCCGGCGGTGACAAGAGCACGACGGATGATGTCATTCAAGATAGCGTGTCTTGGTATGCGACCAGCACTTCACTGCAGGACAGACCATGCCGTCCGAGGCTGTCGACTGCTACACCACAGTGACATCGATGAGGAGCAACACTAGGAGCCCCTAAGCGTAAACTAGTAGCTACGCGGAATGTGTTGTCGTCCAACATTGTTTCAATGTTGGGCGACGGAAGTGCCTGTAACCAAAGGCTCGACTCCCATTCACAGCCAGCAGACGAGCGCGCTCAGCAGTATTGATTGACGTATTAATCAATTCATTCCGTATCAATCTGCAGAGCGGCTCGTCCCACTGCCTTTAAGAGAAAAGCTGGTTCGGGAGATTAGTGTTTGGGCAAGCCATTTTCCAAGCTGACACTACCTCAGTTAAGCACGATACCTCAAAATTAACCAAGCAAGAAGCTAGAATTCTTCTGGTTAATTTTTCAGTACTGTGGACTGAGGAGAGAAATGCCTTTCTGGTAAACCTAAACTTGAAACTGTACGAACTCCTAAACCACCCAAACGGACTGGAAGCGTGGCTTGGGACCAAGCTCGGTCGTCCAAGGACATATTCAAAATCGACGTTAAAATTTATCTAATTATCCGGACCACCCGGATAATTAGATCAATTTTTTCCAAAAGCTGGGTATGCTTCCACAACGTGGTTGACCGTAGATTGTAAGTAAAATTTGGGCCGAAACAGCAATATCGAATCAAAGTAATGGCCGAATGCATGGTAATTTTGAAAAGTCTGTCCGAAATTATATTGAAAGTTTGAATTTTTTCTTCTATATAATAAAAAAATATTATCCTGCATTAAATCAGTCGATTTCTTAAGGTAACTGTGAGTCGTCTTCTTAGCGAGACGATAGCAATTTAAATTTTAGCGGCCCAATACTCCGCTGCGCGAACGGCGTTATCATCAGCTAACATTAGCTCCTCAGGCGTGCAGGTCACAGAGAACAAAACGGTGTTATACCTACGGGCACGGTGAGTATAATCTGTGTAAGCGAAGAACAATCCTGAAGGCCAACTCTAGTGTGATGACATTTATTTGTGTGGGGAAATAAATGAAGCACTCAAGGTTAGACAGGTCAGGTTACATGTTATGTAAGGCAAGGCACCCTTCGTCCTACAAAATGTGAATGCTTCCAAATAAACAACTAATTATGGATACAAAGTACTTACGTTTATGGATACTTTGATGTTATTGTAACGACCTTTTATATCTACTTACAATGTATTCGTGTGTTTTGACTTCTTACTTAGTGTTAGTAATTGTTAAGCTACAAAGTAATTACATAGGTATAATTTATGTGATGCAAAACGCATACATGTAGATATACCTACCTACTTCTCACTTACAAAATTAGCATTGCTATTCAACGTGGCAAATGCCGCCAGCCTTTTGTCCTCCCTACCAGTCGACAGCGATGAGTAGGGATACTTCGATGCATAATTTTTTGATTATTGTTTGTACTAAGATTTATATATTTGTTTTTAACATAGGTAGTATAAGTAAATGTAATGTTTTAAAAAATAATTGTATTTATTATACAGAATAAATACTTACAAAATGATCTACATAAAATTCTTTCATAGGTACTCAAGTCGAATACCACGATGACAAAACTGTTTACTAACTCGCTGGTTATAATCTGCATTGTTCACAATTATGAAATATTTCCCAAAATATATTAAGCGCGCTATGCGTAGGACAGTACAATATACACGGCACGTTTATTGATTTCTAATAAAGAATGATATTAGTGGGAAGGTTCCCGGTCGCGGGCCTTTCCCATGGGGCCCGTAAGGCCTACGGGATTGAGCCACGGGCAAAACAGCAGATGTACCAAGTACTCATTAAAATTTACCGGGACTTGCAAACTATGTGCTAAATTCAAATAACTTAGTTCCGTAGTATTGCCATTCCGCAAAAGCACATAGTTTAGTTCTGAGAAAACTTTTATTCATGCTTTGCTAGACAAAGGTCGCCTATGATTATTTAACACTGGTTGTCCGCATACCAGGCACAATAGGTAAACAATCAATATATATCATCGGACTGGGAAAGGGTAAGAAAAAGAAAAAAAAGTGGTTGGACAAACTTATGTCAGCGTTTTTATACATGAAATAATAATCTTCGTGCCATAAATTCATTCATACATCGGGAGTGCAAAAACGATAGTCATAGTCTTATGAATCGATTAATTATTCAATTAATTAAAAACGGGTACTTATCGATTTATCTACTTGGATTTAAACAAATGAAAAACAATCTTTCATTATTCAAAACAGTTTTTGTTTCTAAGTGTATTGATAAAAAAACATTGTCAGAATAAGCCGAGGGCGAAATTTCCGTGAGTTAAGACTTTTCTTCCGTTTCCTTGGCCGGGTAACGAACTGTGTGCGAATGTGATATTTATGGACTTTTTCGTTCTCACTTTTTGCACGAACATTATTGCTTAGAGAGGAGTAAAGCGTACATAGCTATAATAAACGGTTTTACTGTTATTACTCAGGGTCACGTAATCTTTACAAATAACTCTTACAAATTATATACCTGCGTCGTATTATTTTTTAATGGACTTCATGGCCGTAGAAGCTTTTGACTGCGGTATTTTATTATTGTGAAGAATTAAAGTAGCCAGTGCAGTGTAATCGATTTAATTTTTTTTTTTACAGTAACCTCATATTTTCACTCATTTTTTTATATGGAATAGATTAAAGTTAGGATTCTCATTTTTTAAATAGCATCTATCTATAACATTAGAAGTAAAAAAAAAGGCATTGATAGTGCAATTTTATCAAAAGTATGTACAGTGCAGATCCAACGAAAACGTAATACGATTAAATAAAATAACAACTTGTATTACAACCTTGCGTCATGTCTCTGTCAATCACTCTGCAATGAGTTGACGCATAGTCGAGCTGCCCAGCGCATTGCTTCCATCTAGTCGATGCCTCACGGTGGCGTACGCAATTGTTCGATAGAGCACGTATACGATTTCGATAATTAACATTATTAACGATTGTTATAAACGCTTATTAAAATAGACTAGCCTGAATATTATTTTATGTACTTGCGATGGTTAGTAAAATTTAATAACTCGACCACCATACCAATACTATACTTTTGGTCTGTCTTTTTTAGGTATCCACCACTGAAGGAATGAATCATTTCCCAAAAATACCTCACCTATGAAAAACGTGATGAAAGTCGTGGTGGCCTAGTGGTTGTCATACCGGATTTCTATGCACGAGGTTGCAGGTTCAAATCCAAGCAAGTATCAATGTGACTTTTTCAATGTCATAAATACTTTCTTAGATATTCTAAGACACCACTGACTAACGGTGACGGAAAACATCGTAAAGAAACCTGGATTTAATTATCTGAAATCGCCAACCCGCAGTGAGCTAGCGTGGTGATCAGTGCTCAATCCTTCTCTATACGAGAAGAGGCCTTTGCCCTGCAGTGGGACAGTTATAGGCTGTTATTATTATTATTATGAAAAACACACATTAAACATTATTGTAGTGGTAAATTACAGAAAATGTAGCCCTTTGTTAAAAGCATCGTGTTATTATGTCGTTAATTTTAATTACTGCTTAGATTAATATTGTTTGATATCAGACTTCAACCTTAGTTTAACGTTTCACGAGGTAAATAAATAAAAAAAGTTTATATTTAATATACATATAGTGGTTGACATACCGGATTTCTATGCACGAGGTTGCAGGTTCAAACCCAGGCAAGTATCAATGTGACTTTTTCAATGTCATAAATACTTTCTTAGATATTCTAAGACACCACTGACTAACGGTGACGGAAAAACATCGTAAGGAAACCTAGATTTAATTATCTGAAATCGCCAACCCGCAGTGAGCTAGCGTGGTGATCAGTGCTCAATCCTTCTCTATACGAGAAGAGGCCTTTGCCCTGCAGTGGGACAGTTATAGGCTGTTATTATATTTAATATACTTGCGAGAAATTAAAAGCAGTAATACAATTATAAAGTTTATGCCTAAATATCCAGCCCTTTGTCTGTGTAACCAAGTGATATGTCTAACGTACTTGTGTGCCGAGAACTTAATAGCATTAACGCAGAATTAGCTTTTACCCGAGACTTCGCTCGTTGGTTAAAATTGTGGACGTGATAAATATGTGTAGTAACTAGTAAGCACGCTTGGGAAACGAAATGATCATTCAAGTTTCAGCGTCTAGTAAAATATAAATCAGATAACTTCAAACAAAATAGGTACATTCTATCTCCAGTTATTTCTTAGGAGTTATAAAATGTAGATTGTAGGTGTCTTTAAACATCATATCGCCCTAGTCCAATATAAACAATACATACCGAGATTAATCTGTAAACTAATTACTCGATTAAAATAAGTATCTATCTGAAAACAACTTACATTATTATTTATTTTTATTATTTCGAAAATATAACTGAATTAAATGGAAATGAAATAATGGATCTCAATTGTTATATATGTATATATTTAGGTATACATAATGTATACCTAATTACCTATCTAATACATATTTTGACTTGAGCAACATAAAATGAAATATTTGTTGACAAATTTTATAATACGCAACTTTTCAATGTAGGAGGTTTCGCCTTCTGAAAGCATTTCAAGTTTCGAAGTCTTCGTAGAAGTTTGGTGTGCGATGCCTCGTGTCATGTGTGTGAAGTACCACGTGACCGACGCGGCCGGCCACCCTGCGACCGCCGCGCGACCTTCGTATAGCCGTTGCCAGGGTACGGCGGTGCCGATACAAAGCTTGGTATCCTTCAAAACGCTAACACGCAGCCGCCATGAGTTTGTAAGTCAGCCAGTCTTAAGGGTTACTTTTACAGGATTTTATTTCGAAACACATGAAAATACCTAAAAAAAAACTGGGCTAGCAACATTATTTTGAATTTTCGAAATGTTTTTAAATAATTCATTTCTTTTGATGTTTTTATTTCAGTTTTTTTTGTCAATGATAAACATATAGCGTTGTATACTATGTATGTATATGATAGAAGTTATAGCGTTGTGTAATGAGAAAATTTTGTTTGTATCAGTTCTGACTAATTGTGAACATACTCACTCATTATCTAATCCAACCTTCATCTAATAGTACACGCAAAGATGGCGGCGCGGCGTACCGATAAAATTAATAATTAGGTCTTTAGTAATTCAATGCTCCTGTCATGTTAGGCATACACTGTTCTCAAACGCGTTATTGTTTAGCTACCAATATATAATTATATCAAGTGTTCATGAAAACTAGCACAGTTGATTTACACTATATATAGATGTCGGAAATCATCAAAATGGATGCCAACTGTTGATCGCTGATGACCACACAGTCGGAGAAGGTCTCCTACACTTGATGTAAATTATAGAAATGACCATAAATAGGTTAACAGTCACAGTAGAGAAATAAACAGTCCTTTGCTTTGTTGTAGGTCAAAGAAGTGCAAATCGAATAAAAGACTAATATTAATATTTTATTACAAAATATACTAACATTTTTATGGGCTTAAAAACAGTTTCTTAATGAAATTGCAGGAAGTAAAATAAAAGATTTATCTAGGGAATGAAGAATACGAACTTGTCTAACTACATACATTTTGTGCCATAAAATTAGCAATTTAAATTGTATAAATAATAATTAGTTTGGATTAATTCAATTGAACAAGTTTTTATTTTACCTATTACCTAAATCTAGATTTTTCCTTCGAGTTCTCAAAGTAATATCGCTAGACAGTATCGCCTTCCTCCTAACATTTATACCGGGTACAATCCAACACATCTGGCGTACGTAATCTTGTTATGAAGAAAAACTTTCTTAATAAGAACGCTGTTTGGTTTGCTATTTCCCTCCATAGCCTTGAAGAGAAAACGATGAAATAATTACTTGTTTCTGTAGTGTTGGGTTCCAATTGATTTTATTTCGTGACTACTGTTGGAGAATAATGAAGTGCGATATTGAGTATCCAGATACAAAGAAACATATTTATTTCGTTCACTAAACATTTGGTAGGTATGTAGACCGACACGTCTTAGATAATAATATCGACTATATTTGTGCCTTTAGTCGTGATTTTCATTTATCGGGCTTAACTGATAATAATGTGTTTATTATATGTTTGTACTAGCGGCCCGCTCCGGCTTCGCACGGGTATAAAATATATATAATAAGTATTTCTCCACTATTTAATGGATGTTATTATACATATTAACCATCCTCTTCAATCATTCTATCTATTAAAAAAACTGCATCAAAATCCGTTGCGAAGTTTTAAAGAATTAAGCATACATAGGGATATAGGGACAGAGAAAGCGACTTTGTTTTATACTATGTAGTGATGATGATTATATTATAGCACTGGGACTGGGACGTAACTGCATACAATGCAAAAGTGGTCACATGGGCACGGCCCGTGACGTCTGTTTTTATCCAGCCGTGGCAGTTCTCTCCATAGTCGGCAGCGGAAGTGGGTAGGCAGCTGTACCTCATTTTGCGAAGTTTTAAAGGAAAACAGTCTGCTTTCATTGGCCATCTTCATCCGGTCCATTCGGTCTTAACGGGGTGTCGGGCTGTGGGTGACGGACTTGGGGCAGTTAGTCAACCGATCAGACAGGGCCACGGCATGGCGTGTTTTACATTGATATGAAGTGACTCATCATCATCAGCCGGAAGACGTCCACTACTGAACCAAGGCCTTTAAGAAGGGGGGGGGGGGGGGTTGCCATAATCCTCGCGCTTGGCAAGCGGCTTAGGTATCGCAGTGTTGGTGGTCAAGTTACAGAAGACGCTGCTGCTCATCTTTTGGATTTTCCCTTCGTCGCCTCTTACGACACCTACGGGAGGATAGGGAGTGGTCAATTCTAGGCCGGATACCACACGGCAAATATGAAGTGACTAGGTATAGTTTGTTAAAAATAAATAAAATAAACGTTATTTCACTTATATAATATTTTAATTTAGTGTTTTTATCCTGTGTATATAGGCACTTCAAATAACACACATATTTCAGTATTATCTTTAATGATAAGATAATATATCATAGAAACATAAGTACATTCAATATGCAGATCTTAATATTCCAAGAATTTGCGTGGTACAAAAGAAGTAATATATCCATCACAGTGCAGAGAGCGAGGCGGCTGGCAGTTGTTGCGACGTTGTTGTTGATGGGAGTTAGCTTGCGCAGCTTACATTTGTTTTGGCTACGAGTTACGTCAATATGTTCTACTGCATCTGATGACATTAGGAGTCGAGGCCCATCATCTCGGCTCTGGCTTTAATCTTTAATAAATTAGCGCAACATGGGGTCGGGGATGTGATGGGGTGGGTGACTGTAAGGTGGAGGTTGTGGCTGGTAATGATGAGGAGGTGGGTGATGATGATGAGGTGGCGGGTAATGATGATGGGGCGGTGGTGGGTGATGAGGGTGGTGTGGTGGTGGCGCAGGTGGGGAGTAGTATTGGGGTGGATGCGTGTGCACCACGACTCGTGCGCGATGGTAGCAGTGCGGCGCGCACTGGCCCGTGCCGCAGTGCGGCCCGCAAGGCAGAGCGTGCGGCGGTGGCATACCTGGTAATGTAACATATTATAATGTTTAATGGAAATTACAATACATAACACACATACAAATTGAAATGGGAAGTAGTGGCAATTCCAATGAATAGTAAGAAGTATAAAAACTGTGTACGTGACAAGTTGAAAGTTCACTGCATTAATTCCAAAGTTATGCTATTATTTATTTTAAATCCACAAAGTAACAAAATAAAAAGTCGGGGCTAGTGATGCACCATAAACAACTTCTCATAAGCATGAATGCAACCAACAAATTACATTTACGTGAAAACTACTTAAATATGGTTTCAATCGGCAGTTTTGTGTATTCCTTATTAGTTAATGTAGAGTGATTCACTGAATTACTAACTAACACAGTTCTTGGAAGTGTAATAAACATGGAAGCATGATATTAAACGGAATATGACAACACGAAACTGCAGTGAATTTCCAATTAATATTGGAATATCATGGACATCGTTTCTTTAATAGAACAAAAAGGCACAAGAAATATAATAACTAAAATGCATCGAACAATATCTCTTACCTTCAGTTCCCTTCTATCGCTCACAAAGAATAACAAAATATATGATCAACTGGCTTGTTTACAGCTTGTGAAATTAACAGTGAATGATAAGGGCCCGATCGCTGTACCTATTTATCGCTTTTTTCGTAAGCTGCCCACTTGTTTATCTGTCCAGCCTGATAAGCGATAAGGACACGTGAGGTAGATGATTAATGGTTCATATTGTACCGGAACTCAAGCTGTGACTAATGTCAGATATTGTCGGGAAAGTACAATAATAATACCCTTTTACTTCCCATACATCATGTTGCCTCGTTGGTCTAGTAGTCAGTAAGGGCGACTGCTGAGCACGAGGTCCTGGGTTCAAATCCCGAGTCGAGCAAGTGTTACTGGGTTTTCCCATTAGGTAATTCTCAGAAGCAGCACGGAGTCTGGATTTGTGCCCGGTTGATGGCAATAGGCTCGCCCCCTATTACATCGGAACATAACATAACTGGGGAAATGTGGGTGTACTATTCTGTAGGTACGCCTCTGCCTACCCCTTTGAGGAATACAGGCATAATGTTATATAATATCATCATCTTTAAAAACCTCTCAGTTCTTCAGTGCCATCGAAAAACCTGACTTCTAAAACAGTAAATAGGAGTACTTGGCCTGCTATGTCGTAGGTTACGTACGCGATATCCGAGCTAGACTCTATTCTGTAATCAACAGTGACCATAATGAAAAGTGGCTTATGACTGCAGTGGAACTGTTACAGGTTGACATAAATATGCACTTTATTTATTCGTATGAGATAAATGAAGATCGCTGTATTTTATATAAAATGACGATGTGCAAGAGAGATGTATCTTGTTCATCATTGATCAGTGAATGTTTTATATTGATAATAATGATTGATATTCAAAAGCTACATATCATGCAGCTATTCGAGTGCTGTGTGATATACGTCTATTCATATTGTTTGTTGTTATAATTACTTAAGTACAATTTAATTTATCTATTATCTATTTAGTTGAATATCTAAATATATTGTATACGTATGACTTTTGGTGCCATTTTAGCATGTTGCCCATGCTAAGCTTGAATCTAAATTGATCGGATCGGCGAAGGTCGCGGGTTCGAATCCCGCTCGTGTCCAGCATTTTTCAAGTTTCCTTTATCAATTTATATTGTATACGTTTATTCATTTATAGAGATTCATTATTTTACTAGAAATGACTTGTTGTTGAGTATTTGAAAATTCAGGTGATTTATTCAGCCCTATTTGTTTGAAGCCTTACTCAATAAACAATACTCACAACTAATAGGATTCCTGTGTAGTGTTGGTTTGCCTATTATATTTAGAAATAGAATTGTGACTACAATATTAATTGAACATGGCCAAGGCCCAACCACAATGTGACTTTCGTTGTAAACTGTAGGTATTATGATTTTGTCTAGTTCTTCGTATTGTATTTGCATGACGATTAGAATAAAAACATTGGCATAAACATTTCCATACAATTGTGTCATTCCGTTATCTTTTGTTTCAGATTAAAACGTATTAAAGGATTGTAGGTATACAGCAATATCAAATAGCATTTCCTTGTTTACATTTTAGCTTGCAAAAATGTCCTTAATAATGTTGTTAAATAACTAGTAATGGTGTTGTAAAACAGTGAGTTTTTCTTTAGTTATTAAGCCAAATAGTTAAACTTAAAGGTATAATAATATAGTAATAAAGACGACAAGCCGTTCTTTTTAATTTCTTTCATTCTGTATTGTAGTTTTAATATCAGACATCCAAGTATATGTCTGTAAACTAATTTAAGAGTACTTGACCTCTAGGGTTTGTAAGAATCTCTCTTGACCACAAACATATTCGTAACCAGCTTAACACCAAACTTGGTTAAATGCCGATCGCGTATTCCTATTGTAACTGCTCAATCCGTTAGACACCACAATATGGCTAATCAGTACTGATAAGGCATACATAAATTGCTAATTGAATAAGTCCATGTTGCCTGGCATGGGTTCGATTAATGCCTGCCGTGAGCTCTTTAGGCTCTAGACAGACGGACCGCATGTCAACTGCAATCCAACTGCAAATTGCAGTTCGGATGCAGTTTGAATGCAGTTGACACGACTGCAATAGAACTGCAAACCAAACGTTCACACTATTGCACGCCGACTGCAATTGAACTGCAATTGGACTGCACGTTTGGTATGCAGTTCTATTGCAGTCGTGTCAACTGCATTCAAACTGCACTTGAACTGCAATTTGCGGTTGGATTGCAGTTGAAATGCGGTCCGTCTGTCTAGAGCCTTAGACAATAATGTGATCAGTCACACTTTATAAGGGCCGATTCACACCGGAATGGCAGCGGCCGGCAGCGACGCGGCGAGCACTTTCAGTGTTAAATAATTTTAAACTTTAACTACATACTTAAAAGACCAGGGCCTCAAGTCTGCTATTACAATAGTGTCAGAATGGTCTATCATTGATTTCATAATTGTTGATTTTGACAAGTTTGGTAATCTACTAATACAAAAGCGTCACTATGACTTTCCAATGGTCAACCACTGACACTCCATTGAAAGAAATGGCATAGAATGGTAATCTCGTACATAATGACAAATCAATGACAGATGTAGACGGTAATCTGCTAAAATTTTGACAGTTAACTCACAGACTACAATTTAATATGGTAAGTTATGAAACACAATTACTAAACTGTTTAATATTATTAAACTGTTTGCAAAACACGGACCACAACAAATAAAAACAGATTAACGTCAGACGTCAGTGAGCAGTAATGTCACATTTGACAGCAAAACATAAAATATTATTGAATTTCATCATGATTTTGCTATTTACGAACAAGATTGCATATAACATTATTAAATAATATCATAGATAATATGTAAAATATTTAAAAAAGAAATCTGGCATAATTAAATGTTCAAATTTAGTAGTAGTTTTTCGAAAATCATTTTTACTCACAGGTTTTATAATAATGGCAATACGATAATGTCATTCTACCACCATTCTATTACGAGACCATTGACAGACCAATGATCGACCATTATGAATTTAGCAGATTACGAACTTTTAGCAAAATGACAATGGGATGGGAATTGGATCGTGTTGGAATGACGAATTTATAAAAATAGCAGACTAGGGGCCCAGTATCGCTTGTAAAGCTTGAAAAGGTCGCGAGGCCACCCGCGGTGACGCGAGCGGCCGCGCGCCTCGCGCGTCTTGTTAGTGTTTCCGCCCGCGGCTGCCAGCGGCGACGCGAGGCCGCTCGCGGCACCGCTAAAACTAATCTTGTCAAGAAGATACCAGGCGCGCGGGGTCTGGAGGTCGCGCGAGGCCGCTGCCGGCCGCTGCCATTTCGGTGTGACTCGGCCCTTAGTACCTACAGTCGTCACACTCTCAATCATATGGGACGACAAGGGCGCAATAACTTTGAATTCTCTATATAGCTACGTGCCTCGTCTGTACCGTGCCACTTACCTTAAAGGTGATATTATCATTTTTAGGCAGGTACTACACAATCTATAGGAACACACACTTATAACTATTCGTTTGTAAGTCGCGAAGTACTTGCTTGGTGAGGGAATACCTTCTGATACTTCGTCCGGGGAAATGTTTATGTAACACACGCTGCGGGGTAGATAGAAACACAATATCTTTCGATAGAAGTAACATCGTGTATAATTACTATAAAGTCTTTTGCCCGCAGCCCGATGAGGCTCTAATGAGGCTGTGTTAGGTATTCTACAGTATGAATGTTTATTGTTTAGAAAGGCACAGTGAGTCCTGTGACAATAACAGTACCACGATTCATAGCTAACATAGATCGCTTACTACAAATTTGATACAGAAAAAGTAAACAATCGCGATCGAATTTCTAAATCCCTAGTAATACCTAATATAATTAAGTATTTATCAACATTTCTGGGAAATGATAAGATTTTCACAATGGTTATGATAGTATTATCGACGATATTCATGCAAGCGTCCTTACCTTAGTATTACAATAATGTTTCAGTGCAAAAACCGATAGCGTATTGGTAACGCGTCTCAGTATTTGATAACAGCCTTTTACCCAAGGTGAGTTTATTTGTAGTTTTAACATTAAAAGCTTTATTGATCCGCTTTAGTTTGTACAACTGGCAACTAACCCTCCCCATTACTTATATAGCGAGAGAGTAGGTGCAAGATGTACTTAGTATTAACGATTAACAATATCGGAATGAGGAACAAAAGTAACCTTTAATGACTTCAATGCAACTCTTTTTATACGTGCATTAATGGTAGATCCATTAATGCACGTATAAAAAGAGTTGCATTGAAGTCATTATTTCTAATATTAATTTATTAACCGTTAAATATATTATGTAAACATCTGAAATAAAACATGACATGATTTGTTATAGGATGGTATCAAAACAAGGACTTATGTATAATTTAGAAAACGTTTTTACCAGTATTTACACACAGAATTTATTTTTGATTTATGTGTTATTTTATATTTTTCCAGATATGCCACCACCAACGAAAAAACATGGTCCCCTAAATGGTGAACCTGAAGGTTCCTCAAATGATGGCGCTCATAAACCTTCACACGCTGAATTAAATGGATCCCCACACGGTTCCTTCGAATCCGACGAATCTCCTCATAATCTCCTAGACCGGGCCACCCCATCATCATTACGACTTTTACAATTCTTGAAAGATTTAGATGAAGCGAGCACTAAACATGTATCTTCATTTTATTAGTTATTCGCTACCTACCTAATGTTTAAAAAATATTCTAAAAATAAAGATCATACGTATTAAGAATATACATTATAATGTTACTAATGTTGTTTAACGAAAAGAATGTGAAGCTCTACACTATTTTTAATAAAGTTAGTATTTTTTTATAAAAAGTAGGTTTTTCTCAAATTAAATTGGAACCATATTAATTATTTTTATAAGATCGGTTAATTATTTGGTTATTACTCCACATAATTTCCAAGTCTGAGGGAAAATGTTTACTTTTATTTTCTCGACGATCATCCTTACGAATTATTTTAAGTCACCAGTCACCGCGTATAATAAACAAATCGTATTTTAATAAAGCTTGATAAAACCTAAAATGCAAACGGTCCAATATACCAAGTAAGGAAAACTAGCAAGCCTCATTGGAATCAATAGACCACTAAATAATAATTTTACTTCGTCAGTGGGACGGCAATCCGTTAAAAGTTGTTTGGAGTTTTTCATAGCCCGTTTGTTTTGAAATTTCCTCAAAGCAGAAAATGCTATTTACTTATTGCGCCTCGTTTACTTACAAGGTATTTAGGTTTGTGTCGTCTGTTCTCAGTTTTGTATTTGGAAAATGGAATTTTCCTGTTGGGATATACAAGGGGCGGAATTCCCAATCGATTTTCAAAAAGGATGTTTGGTAATAGCTATTTCGTTTTTGTTTACATTTGTTCTTTTTGGGGTTTTGCCAGTTTTAATTCTCTTGCTGTGGTTTTTAATACTTGTTTTGAATAATTTGTCTTTTAATGGGTATTATAAGTAAAATTGATTATTGATGATGCCATCACGGTACTCTTGTTAGTACCGTGATGGCATCATCAATAATACTGGCTTTCTTTTCTGGAATATCAAGAGCAGAAAATTAATACGGATAAGAGCTAGTATTGTAAAAACAACCCTTTACTTTGTACGTATAAAATAAAATAAATCTTGATGAAGGACTTTAAATAAAATGCAGAAGTGCGTTAAAATGGTATAAAGGTGGTCTATTTAAGAAGTGTATAGATGTAATGTCTATATTTGCCGTAACACATATTTCAGGAGTTCGCGTCAATATTTGTATACCACTATACTATCACGGCATGTTCGTTTGTTGTTTGTACACATTTCAATGATAGACATTGTTAAGCGAGCTGGCGCTACAGCGTGCATTATCGAGTTCAGATGTCAATGATGGCTCTGGTTTTAGCCGTCCGAGTCTTATCAAAGATAAAAATGAAAATTCGCATTATAAAGAGTTCAGCCGTAATTACCTGAACCTTAAATAAAATAGATTGACTTGGCAATCGCATTAAACAATTTTATTAAATACTTTAATAAAATTGTTTATACTTGTGAGATGCATTGTGTTTTCATGCGATAGCAAAGTCAATCTATTTTATTTAAAACATAGAAGATTTTTAATATTAATATGGTTAATATAAGATGTTGTTCGTTTAGCTATTTACGTAATAACTTAAGACAGAAGGTCCCTGAAGTAGGGACTTAATAATGCAATCGACTTGGTAATATATGGATCTCACAACTTTTTACGGTAGAAAAACTGAGTTGCGCGACTTGGTTTTTTTACAAATATGTTTTTGATGGGATATTATAGACATCTAAAAAGTAAGAATTAGATACCGATAAATATTATATAAGTCGTATTTGAAGGGTTTGTTTATGCTCATTAGAATTGGGTTTAAAAGTAATTCTAATTTCAGATATTTTTCCTGGTTCGTATTAAAGTAAATCGCTTATTTAGGGCTTCATTTGTTTAAGACTTTGGTTTAATTAAAAGACGATGTAGAAATAAGAAATTTTTAACATAATTAAAAATCAATAGCAAACTAGCTTAGCTCTACATAATTTGCGTACAGTTGCAAACCGCACGTAAAGATTCAGGGCGTAGGTAATTATTTCGGAGTAACTTCCGTAAAAAATTTCGGCGCCTATTTTATTATTGCAATTATATTTGCAAGTCTGGGACTGTTATTATAAATTTTGGGAGAAAATAATTTCAGAAAAATCCACTTTGTTTGACCTAATCATCGAATTTGACCTCACGCTTGTAAGCCGCGTTTGCTACCCTGGAGAAAGTTTTCTCCCCATACATGAAACAGACTTTTAGCAATGTAACCAATATTGTTGGTTAGGCCTCGTAGCGCGCGCGTATTTACCACAAAGTCCTGCGTGAAACAGTGACGTCATGATATGTGTTTATACCACACTGAGATCTCCTTACTATTTTTGCTCGGTACTTAATATTTCATAGACTTAAATAATTAAAATCTGTATACTAAATTACAAGAGATAGGTATAAGTTCTCTTACATTTTTGTTTCTTGTGTCGCGCAAAAGAACTTTATAATTGTGATCGTTCTCAATTGTTTCGAAGCATGTGACGATAATCCGCATTAAAATAGCAGAGGGTTACAATATTATTAACATGATATTTATTTTCAGTGGTTGAAACATCGACTTAAAATCCCTTAGGGCGAGTTGCTTTAAACAGTCTATTAACGTTGCATACGTACGTCAAAAAATAAGATTACAGAAGATGTTTAACGTACGTAAAATATGAAGCGTTGTTTCATGGCATGAATAACCCGATTATCAACGTTATTAGGGGAGCAAATAGAAAACAAGATTGGTATCGCCATTTTTAACAGTTCCGTGTGCGTCAAGTGAAGCTGGCGCAAGCTTTAGACTGAAAAAACTAATGTAAGTTACGTATAAAAAAATACCGACTGCAATGTTAAGGCTAACAAACCGACTAACCTAGATGTTAAATACTGTGCGAAGTAAGAAAGACGTTTTGGCATCGAGCCGGAATGGCGACTGAAGAAAAATTTCCTTTGCATAACATTCGTAGGCATTCATTCTAATTGTTTAATATCAATATGTCCATCTCTCTCATTCATTTTACATGAATGCCTGTTGTATGTACAGCATCACTCCATATGTATCGTGTTTTTCTGGATATCCTCGAAACGGACACAAGACTATTTTACGGATCGTTGCCTTCGACCATTCCATGTTACTTTTTCCTTTCTGTGGGATATCCTATCCATCCCTCTTCTTTTTTGGGTATGCCTTTATTATAACGCATCCCCGCGGCGTGTAAGAATGGTTGTCACTATATATGAAGACATATAATATGTGCCACATTTATCTATAGAATCTTTATATTTTATTTAAAGCTTCTTTTTGTTTTAGAGACGTATAAACCGGTCGGTATAAAACCATATAATTTTAATGCTCTATTGGAAATACGTGTTCGAATGCTAGCTCTATACGAACACTAAATATATATACATTATACATGTCTAAGTCCCACCTGTTTCCCAGAGGGGTAGGTAGAGCCTCGATCGCTCGTATCACATTCTTTATACATGCTCGTCAGTTTAGGGCACTTAACAATTCATATTCAGTAGTACTTATATCATAAAACATATATTTAACATCACGCCTGTTTTCCCCTAAGGGGTAAGAGAGGTGTTAATTCTTTCAGCATTTTCAATTTAGGCAATTCTCCTATGCTGCTTATACGCTACGCTCCTATACATTGAAGCCCGCTATATCAAACACCCAAATTTCACCAATTTACCAAAACCAACCAACTATCAACCGGGCACATATCCAGACTCCTTGCTGCTATCGGTAGTTACGTAATGGGAAAACCCAGCAAATTTTTTCCCGACCTAGGATTCGAACCCAGGACCTCACGTTCAGCAGTTGCGCTTAGCGAGACCAACGAGGCAGTCCATATCGTCCACATATATGCAGATCTACTATCAAAAAATATTACAACCCTCACCGCAGATGACATACGGTATTACATAAGTAAGGAAAACATTGTAAAATTAAAAACATTTATTTTTATATTAAGACCCGTATTGTATGTTGTTGGAAATCGTGAGATTCACTGGTATTTAAGAATTCAGCGAAACGTAGCAGGATTTATTTAAACGCCGCCTCTACTCTTAAGCTCGAAAGGGGTGGAATAACTTAATCGAATAGTTCTGTGAAATATTTCACTTTGAAACTGACTGCGTCAACTAATTATAGCCGATACTTGAAAATGGAAGGTAAAAAGGTTCGTTTTTACAAACCTTTATTAAACCATCAAGAGCTAGTTAGTTAATTAGGAAAGAAGTCGTGAGCTGTGAGTGAGGAAATTAGGTGTACAGAAGAGCCATCTGGCGACCGAGAAGAGAATGCTATTGACCGGAACCTTTGAACAACTCTATCTTTACTTTTCATTAGCACCCCCGTTGTGTCGTTGATTCAACTTTCTTTTATTTCTTCGTGTTTTGACAATTAAATACAACTTGAGGTTCTGTCTAGCTTTGTAAGATAGCCTGTGATTGGATATGGCTGTGATTTGTATTCTACGGTTCCGTAGACAAAAGGGAAATTGGAAAAAGATTATACATAAAATGTTCGCTACAGCAGTTACTTAGTACATACATACACAGTTTATATTTCTGTAAAAGAAAATGCAATTTAGCAATTTTATAATAATTGAGACTAGTCTAATTGGTCTAGACACAAACAAAAGCAAAAAAAATCTTCTGTTAAAATTAAACGGAAAAGGATAACGTTCTCCGAGTGAATTTAAACGAGGACCTTTTTATTGAGTTTCATAGATTAGACATTATTTTATAAAATCTATACCCGATCGCGAAAATTGCAAGTTATCGCATGACGTCTTAAAGTAATTTATAACTAGGTTTAAGCACGTCGCTATCGCAGGCTTCCCGAGTGCTTGTAGTTTTAATTAGAGCGGTTAATTTTAAGCGTTGATCGCACCGCCGTTTAAATCTTAGGCGCCATTTTAATTAAAATATATTCGGAAGATGCCGCAGAGTTCTCCTTCATATTTCAGGTAAAATTTTATAGGCTCGAAACATAATCTGTACAATCTAAAACTTTTTCAATCACGTAATATGCTATATAATAATTATTACTGAAAACGAAACTGTATGCAGCAACCAATAAGCAAAACTTGTATAGAAAAACTACTTTCGTCGTAAAATATTTACATGGCATCAATATTTAAAGAACGGCGAAGAAAACACCAACTGTGCCGTATTTGTGTGAAACAAACAAAGAAGAAGTCTTTATTTAATGGCGACGTTTATGAACTTATAAAAGTTGAGTTTTTTCAAGAAAAATAAAAAAGTTACTTTTCAATAATTTTACGGAATTCTTGATCCGAATCTAAAGACTTGTCAAATTACGCGGCCGATTGGTCGGCGGAGTCATCCGAGTTCTTAATTTAAATTCACTCCACTAATTGGTCAGAGAAGCCGACTCTTATTAGCTTTTTGATGGATATTATTTTGATCAAATGAATCGTATGATTTAGTAATAAATTTTCCTAATTTTATCATTTCAAATAGGATTTCGTTTTAATGTAGGGAATGACTTTTAAGAATTCAAATCTGTACTGTCGGTAAAATCTGTACAGTAAATCTGTGAAGTTTCGCTGAAACTTTATTCATTGTTTTTTTTTGTATATTAAGGTTATTATTATATTATTATTATATAACAAGTAGTAATAATTATAAACCTATGATAGGCAATACCTACTTACCTTATACAGGGAATTTAGATTGCTATAAAACAAACATTTTACCTGATATAAGTCAAAACGCGGAATTAGTAGGATGTGCATATTGCTATTGAAAGCAATTTAAAATCTCAAAATTGTTTTGTGTATCTACATAAATAAACCAAGGATCTCCTTTCGTCAGTTTATTTTGCGTGACTGCAGAGTTAACCGTACCCTTAAACAACTTTATGGCTGTATTGCCAAAATTCATGATGTTTTCTCATATGCACACCGCACAGTCCAGCCGACATACGTATATCCCATTGTGTTTGAATAAACATTTCAATTGAGAGGGTTTTCATTCGCGGTGCCTATTCGACCGGACCTACACATTCAGCTCTTTTTCGCGCACCGCTGATTTCCGATGAATGAACTGTGGTTGGAATATTAGTGTTTGCCTATAACACCGGTAACCAATGTGGACTTTTAATTATTATTGCTCTAATTAATGTATTGGAAGATCGTTAAAGTACGCGTTGCGGGATAACCATTTCTATTTTAGTACTTTTTATAGTAGCTTTTCAAAAAGATTTATCTTTATTTAAATATAGGTCTCTTTAGCTCTCAATGTTACTAAGTTAAGGCGAATTTATTGCGAGTTACCTATACCTAGTTGAATAAAGTCTATTCTGTTGAAAATAAAAATAAGGACATACTGCTATGTTCGAAGACGAGCCTGCTACGGAAACAGTCTTCCCTAGAATCGCATAAGATCTTTATTAGAGTGATAACATTGTTAGGTATTTTCTATCTACGCCCCGATGATATCGAAGTTAAGGAAGGTGAAAGTTTAATCTGGCTGTCATTCAAAGAGGCGAAGTGCGTAGTCGATTTTATCTTGACAAGCGGCAGGTACAACGCGTGGAACTTGAGACGATTGTTTGACATTTAGACGTCGCTGCCCTTAGATATACTTCAAACTTGATCATGAAATATTTATGCGTTTGTGCGTCTGTTCCGTGAAAATTTAATGAGCAATTGAGACTTTCAAGGGTACCTACGAATGGGATTATAAAATGAATGCTATATAAAAGCTATAAAGGTACTGGTAGGAGTAGGGATCTGATTTGGGACTGACGGCAACGAGAACCGTGAAACTTTATATTTCAATTGTAAAATTTGCTTGAATAACATACATTTTATATTTAATCTTGTATATGTGTAGTCTTAAACAAATATTTATCCCACACATAGTTAATATCTATGTAAAATAACTGTAATATTACTTATCTAAATTGTTGTAAACCCAAAATACGAACCAGGAAATAAAACCTTTACAAAATGATTCAATACGTACATTTCTCCTGCGATGAATATGTTTTCCTAACGTAATGTCAACCCTGGGTTTTCAATGCGCTCCCCAAGAGGCCCTACATCTAAGTTAAGTTTAAGTTAGAGCTGGCTCGGTCGCACTCTATGTGTCTCTCGCGACATATCTAACAACGAATTTTTGGCCAACAAATCTACTGCTTTTCGACTAAACTACGTTTTTCAAAGGAACAAAATTGAAAAACTTCCTACTAACCTAAAAATAATAAAATAAAACGTCACCTAGACAAACACTGAAGCCTCAAAGAGATATTCAATTGAAATAGTAGAATGTCAAGCTGAAAATATTTTATGAAAAGAGACAAGAGCGACCCGGGCTCCGGTCGTATCACGTACCTTTCTCACTCGGAAATGCACAAAATAAAACACCAAACAAAGAATACGAAACTGGTCTGCAATCGTAAAGTAGCCGGTCACCAACGTATATGCAAATGCGGTGAATTTAAAATTCAATTGATTCATTTCGAAACGGAAATGTCTAGGAATAAACCTTTTCCATTAGTGTAGGAGTACGTGCGAGCAACACTAGAACTGTCAATTTGCGTTATTAATTAGTCAGACTCGCGCTAAAATAATCGCAATTAAATATTCAAATTTGGTAGTGCAGAGACGTGTCGCTGCAGTGGCGCTGTCAGGACTTGCATTCGGCTTGTCGGTGAAATGAACATGTCTGGGTCGTGGTATTCTAGGAATAGCGTCGAACGGGACAGGTCGAACGGAAATAAAGCAAGCTGCACTCAGCGAAGTTTGGACATGTCTGATAGCTTTACTGGCGGCTCGTGAATAAAATACATGCTATTTCTGTTTATCTTTTTCATACCACTATTTTACTCGTGCGAGATTGCAAAATTGCAATTGACTCTTGTAAATTTTGTGGCTCTTGCTTAAAGCGTCGGATTGTTGCTTTTAAATGTGCGATTCTATTAGACTTTAGACATTCTCGTAATATTACTTATTACGAGAATGTCTAAATTATAAAATTGTCTACCTTTAACTGAAATATACTGAAAACAACGTTATATACCTGAGCATGAGTATAACAAAGTTTCTTCTTTATTACTTCGGCTTGCAAGGAAACGAATGGCGCCCAACATGGGGCCGGCTGCGTTCGCCGAAATTGCGTTTTCTTAGCGTGCATTATCCTTCTGACACCACACGTGGTAAGGACTTGAATACTGAACCACTTCATCATTTTAGAGAGATAATATCATACGTTCCGCGGCAATATTATATTGTGTTATTTTGCGTTATTGTAACAGTAGGTTGGATGAATATGAGTACGAGTTTGTATCGGTGTAATAAATTATTAATCTTAAAAATGTCTTCAGAATTTCAAGAGTATTGTATATATAGAAGTTCGTAACCTCCACATGATGTGGAGTCATCTGATAACAATTGCAAAACCAATATACATTTCTTGGTAGAGGCGGCGGCTTATAAGAAAATGTATTATGAAAGCGCGCGGTTTTATTGTGTGGCAGTAAAACGGAAGAATTTGCATCGGGAATCGAACCAGACACTTGCAAATCGACGATCGTAAAACGATCCCGCATCGGTCACCGGCTTCATGAATAAAGCGTTATTCGGTAAAACCCGTTGAAAAAAATGTTGTAGAAAAATACGTGCGACTCACTGTGTTGTAGTCATACAATAGATGTATGGGAAAAAAGTATGCTGTAACCAGAGGGGCTTAGGATGTACCGTGAAAAAAAACGTAGAAGAACAATGTATAAAGAGAATACATACATAATTTTGGGCGCATGTGTGTGTTAGCACTGCAGAAGTCACGTTCAGGCAATATTTGCTGAATAAAATTCAGCAACTGAGTCGGCGTTCTGTGTGTAATGTATACGTACTCATCACATTTGCTGCTAGAGGATTTTTATATCCGCACAAACTAGGTACTTACTTGTTAAATAATTAGTACATTTAAGTTTTTTTTTAATTGTTGTTCTTGGCCTCCCATGTTACTAAAGACTGTAATATATATTGACACATTCTTTAATTATTTCATTTTTTTATATTATCAAATATTTAGTTTTCCTCTGCAGAGCGAAGGCTTTTTCTCATTTTAAATATTGTATAGGACGAAACTTTAGCAAAAAATATTATTAAGTTTCCAAATCATAGACGTAGGTATTTATTGTTAGTAATTAAAGTGTTTACTTTATGCAAAATATCAATTTGTTTAAGGATAAGCAACAATTTGAATGTTATTTTAGTTAAGCAAGCCACGGGCGACGCGTGCCGCTAACACGAGATTCAGAAAGTTATTATGAACTCGACACAATGGCCTGCTAATTCAGAACACACGTTGTTACAATATTTGAGCAGGAAAGTCGGACGCGAGTTTTAATAAATGCCTCATCTCCATTCACCGTAAAAACGTGTCGGCTTTTATTCGGCATTTTAAGGGGTGGAATTTTCACCACCATGAATGTCATTTTACCGAAACCTCGTAAATATAAAAACGTCACACATATTAAGCACGCAGAAAAAGACTTTTAAAGCGAACAATGTCTTCAGTGATGTCTTCAATTGAATCAAGTTCAGTGAAGCGCGCCGCGTCCCTAGTTATAGGATGTTCGGAGACGTAGAAGTGAATGGTACTGCCCCGTCACCTGGGACACAAACAAAAGAGATATATTTGTACATTTTGTTACGGACGTTCGGTCCACACGATTCCACTTTACGCATTACGCCAATTAATTGGATACATTAGGAAGTCCACAACATAGTTAGCCAGCAAACAGAGTGTCTAATTATAAAGTTTTTTCCCGGTAACGAGGATGGACGTGTTCGTAACGCCGGATTGATGTTTGATTGAGAGCAGTAAGTTTTGCACCTTATCTGCCTCACGTGAAGTTCGGTTCACAAGGACTTTGTTTCTAACTCCAAATTGCTTTCAATGGGTACGTGTTAAGTTATCGACTTGTAAAAGATGCTACACTACAAAGTAGGTTCCAAAACTAGGTCACAATCGTTTATAGCTGCAAACATTAGCTGGCACACCTTAACGATGCTTAGTATTGGGTACTGTTATATTTTTTTTGTTAATTCTATGAATTCATTGTAATATTAACCTGTTTGTATAGGTAAAAAAATTATTTCTGGAGGAGTTTCTATTGACTAAACGTAATAATACCCATCAAGTCGATATCCTAAGCTGCGTGGGAGGAACATCTTTAGTCAGTATAAAACCATGCCGTTTTTATAGGTATTTATGTATGACTGTATGTATACCTATTAAGTGTCATATGATATTATATCATATTATTACCTTTTAGACCTAATATTTATTTGTATGTTATTATGTTCAGATTAATATTGATCTTGTATTTGCACCTCGTAGTATCAACCAAAAAACCTCATGGCTTTTGATGTGGGCTTTCATAGGTAGTTAGAAATAAAACTCGGGTTTAGTATCTAAAACAACTACGCAACGAAAAACCACATCGCGTTGTACGCCGTATGCAAAAAAATGATCTCCGTTCTCTATGCACACTCGTTTGTTTCTATGACGTGTGTAATTAAGAACAGTACCTATAGCTGTTTTTTTTAGAACTGACACAGTTTCTTGTTATACAGTAATGAGTATTAATCAAAAGATAGTTTTCAGCGTAGTAATTGTAATGCATTTAAATATTATATCCGAGAAACACAAGGAGGTACCAATACCTTTAGATTTTTTAGTATTGTAATAAACTATTTACTATAGACTGTTTAGGTATTACTGATGATGAGATGAGACGTCTGATATCTTCTTATCTGAAACGAACATTAAACTGGCACATGCTGCAACTCCCTGTAATCATATAGTATATAGGTAATAAAACCAGAATATGCAAGCTACGTTAATATGATCGAAACACACATTAATATACCAACACAATATATTATGATTGTACGCACGACATGGCGGTTTTTACCCGCATTCATATTGTTTAATTACGTAATGCACTTCACTCGGCTTAAGAGATTATATATGGTGAATGTTTCAACATCACCATATTATGTAATCTGTTGAGCTCAGCTTACTTTGGTAGCGATGAGACCGAGTTTTAATTATATAGCAAGAAGGAAATGTGGTGTAATCAATAAGCTAAGTGCGGTGTGAATGCTAGTCTGCTTGTTATTGAAATAGATGCACATCACACACACCACAAAAGATTGGGAAGTCTATCGCGCTGCCTCAAGGAGCCTGGTGGCATCAAAATATTATGGTCTAATATGTTAAGTTCTACCATAAAACAGGCAAAGATATTTGTGCAGTAGGTGGTTTGGCCAGGAACGCCCACAGTTTTGGTCGAACGAGTGGAGATCGAGTCAAAAGAGTTTTAGGCAATTGACGTCTGAATTCCTTCTGATTTCTGTGCTGTAACGGCACAAAAAGATTTGATTTGCTTTGACAAAATCGAGGAAAATAAGGCGTCGAGGTTCTTTAAACTGTTTGATAGGAGCTTATTATATCTACTCACTTGCATGTTCGAGTCCAAGAAACTCCTGTATAAATCCATAGAATACAATTGTAACTCTCTCTATTACTCTTCTTGGCCTTAAATAAAACTGAAAAATGATGTTTGTCGGTTTATTATCGTAACGAGGGGTACCGAGCTTGAACTCTACCTGTTGCGGTGTAAAGTTAGCACGTATATATTTTGGTAGCCTCTCGTTAACAAGTATTGGATCTGTTATGTGTGATTCTGATAATATCAATAATATAAAATGTATTCTTAGTATATCTAGCGTAATTAGTTACAATAATTTTGCGCACGTCATTTGTTCAATTTGCGGCCCTAGGGAACTTAATAAAAGTATTTGTGGTTTCATTTAAACATGTTCACATATCTGTATTGAGGGTTCAAAGGGTTACGCGCGCGCTTTGAATTTATCCCACAAAATTTATTTTTACGAGTCGCTGTAAATAAGTAATTTGGCAGTAAGTCATGACTCGATATGGATTTCGCGTTATGTCGCTATCGTGTAGCTATGAGCGCCGACTTCGATAGTTTAGAAATTACTTCTAAACTATCGAAGTCGGCGCTCATAGCTGACAGTATTATGTTCTAGAATTTATTGCGGACGTTATAAATATCTATTTTTAGTTACGAAAGCACTGCATTGTTTTTCATGATATAACAGTATAATAAAAATGTTAAGGATTAGAACTTATCAGCATAGTGGAGATTTTGGGCTGTAGGGTGTACGTAAAATATATAATGGGTCTTTCAATTGATTGGTTCATTGCTGAATCGAGGGTGAATTCCGTAAACATGAAATACCACTCGCACAAATCTGAAACTCGGAAGAAATATCAGCTGAACCTACAAAACAAAAGAAATCGAACAGGCATAGTCTGCGGTCTGAGCAGTTTATCCGTTAGATATGTTAATAAAAAGTACAGCGAATCAATAGCTTTTCCGATAGTCTACACAAAGTCAAATTGATAATGTTAACAGTTCAAATAGCGACAAAATATTGCCACCTGCTATCAACATTGATGTCACATTGAGAGAGCTCAACGGTCTATACTCAAAGTAGGAGCTGGTCTCCCCTTTCGTTTCCCGACATATGAGTTATATAAGGAGTGGGATGTTCTTACGGTAAGGCAAACATTCATTCTACACATAGCCTTAATGCAACACTCCCAACTTCATTACGATCCTAACGTAGCTATTAATAAGCGTCGTAAAGATAAAATTTGTGCCCCAGTAAAGGTGCACTCCTCACATGCACAGCAATTCTTTTGTTTCCTTGGCTCACATCTTTACAATAAACTTAATTCACCCCTGAACATCTATCCTCTTACTAGTACACGCTGTAAGTTATCAGTCATGACATATCTTAAGACCCTAAATTACCAGGATACAGAAAATCTTTTATCTTATTTTACTTAGGAATTCACGAACTTACATCATTTGATTTCTACCTATTTCTCTAGCACGAATACGACCACATTCACACACACGAACACTTCTCTCATTCCTCACATACACACATACACATACAACACACACACACACTCGCCCTCATATATTAATAACATTTTCTAGTTATCTTTAATTACCTTCAAATTGTTACTTTACTTCATCTCATTGTAATATTAGATACAAGAATTGTCATGTTGATCTGAATGCTAGCACCAGGGGGAGACCTGGTGACCTGTAATACAGGTTTTATTATAAAACCTACCATGGGCACCAGTCTCTCACAATGTTACGTTTATTTCTGTCACTCTACATGTTTTGTATTAAGGTATTCATTGTGATGAGAAAATAAAGAAATTTATTATTATTATTATTTATTATTGAAAACCAATTGGTGTATCTACTGAATGTAGACGACGCGCTTAAAAATGTCATTGTTATTATTTTTCGTGTTTCCATTCCATGTTATTAATTTCATTCGAAGTTGTGTTTATTTTTTGTGGAATTGTAGATTACTTTTACTGAGAACTAGAAAACTAAACCCACTCATATGAAGGCCTGTCATTACAGTAGGTATGTTATTACGGAAAATTGCCATCAGAATAGTCAATATCAACAATAGATGGATATCAATGATATTAATATCTATACTACAGAAATATCGAATCATTAAGGAAGCAATCAATATATGTACATTACATATATCATTATCGGAAGTTAAATATGACTAACTACAGCCCTTAACGTATTAACTATCTATAGATCTCAAAATGAAAACATTAATTTGATTTTGATGTAACAATAAATTAAAAGGATAGGACCTATGCTTAATTTTACTTTCACTGTTAATCTAACTAATTTCTAAAGATTAGTTTAGAAATTAGCTAGATTAATAGTGAAAGTAATTAAGCATAGGTTATACTGGCCGTAACGTGACGCAGTATCACAATCATGAAATAAAATAAAAACCATTAATTAAATGTTCAACTGGATATGAAAACGGTGTGTAATTTATTACATGCTCTCACTGATTTAACGCTAACTGAATATACCTTAAAATAAGGTTTACGGATTTGTACGCATGCGAAAATAGGATTACATGAGTGATATATGATGTAGCTGCCGTAACGGGTATACTTACGTCATGCTTATAATTTCAAGAGGGATGAGCAAGTTCACAATTAGTAAAATAACAATACGTTGTAGGCCATTGTAATGCTCTTGTGCCTAACTTTTAAGCTCGGATTTGCATGTTTGTGTTTGATTGTTAAAGTGGCTAACTGTGTATTTAGTATAACATTTTTTTCTAACTAAATTATGTGCAGTTGCTACTGGTCTGCCTGCTAAGTAAAATTAGGCGTAGAAACCACTTTTCAGCTCGGAAAAATACCGCTTTGGGCTTTTCTCGAAAAGAAAGTCTTGGTCTGTTAGCTATTATTATTTGATAAATACCTTGGTCTACTTAAATTCGTTTGATGTAAGAGGTATATACTGCATACTTATATCTATTTATATTATATATTTTCTAAGCATCGCACCCCATGTCTTTAACCGCTCAACCATGCGTATGACTAGGAAAATGTACCCTTTACTCTATAAATACTTCGCTAATTCATCACTATTTATAATATCGGTCAAGTTATTTTTATACTTGTAAAATGAAAATCCTATACCTAAATAAAAATACGAGCTTTCAGTTTTATTAAATATCGATATTCAATATATATATAATTATGTAGTTATTCTTTTCAGAGTGTTTACAAAGTCTATCTAAAGTTGCTTAAAAAGGTAACAATTCAGCAGCTTAAATGTACTTTGGATTCATAGACAAATGCGACGTTTAATTTCTTTGTAATTATGTATAGACAGGGTAATAAAAACGAAATATATTATCACCAATTGGAACGCTTTATTAAAAATCATTTATTGAGACAACTGGCAAGCATACTTAACTTTATCCTCGTTGTATGTGAATACATTTATCTATTTATAAAAACCAGGTTAATATCAAAAGGAATGTTTAGAATGGACACAGCCTATAGCCGGGTAATTTAATTCCCAGGAACATTGTAAAACGTGGACAGGCTGTTACTCATAACCAGGTGTCAGGATTTATGTCCACACAATACGTTATAAAATTCCAGCCATTTTATTTTTACGGGTTCACATGATATGGGATTTTATTTTGTGCTAGAATTATTTTTCTTAACGCTTGTAAAGGTGACGGGTTATTTTGCCGATATCATCATAATATTGTTAAAGGTATTATGGTTACGAATTAATGTAACCAATATTTGCGTCGCATTAATGTCAAAGTGTGGGGATCCGGGTAGTTTTCAATAACCATCTAATTGCAAGCTGACTGACTCCTGTATTATTTATTTTATTTTGTGTTACAATAGTGAAAAATGAGTGGTTGCAGTGAAGAAACCTTGTATGTTGAATAGCGTTATAATCGATAAAATCATTGTTTTTTAAAATTATATCCTTCTTACTAAATTGACTTTGGATTAAAAGTAGTGGTAAACGAGGATCTACTGCAAAGCGAGAAATTATTTGAAGAAAATTACACTTTCGTATATTGTGAATTAAATTATTTGACTAGGACATTACTCATTGTAGCACTGAATTATATGGGTATTACAAACAGATCTGTTGTCTAAACTGGATAGATATGAGTATATTGCTACGTAAATATGCAAAACAGCAAGTTGGTAAACTAAGTGTTTATCTTGTTCGTGTACATAATACTAAGTTGAGATTCACTCGCTAAAAGTTGTCTGGTGTGGGTTACACTGCGAAGGTTAATGTGGAGGCTATCGCTAGGCTACACGCATGTCTGTGTGTGGACGTTACGGAGTGTAGATTAGATTATGCCTTAGAAAATAGACGTTTTTAATTATGCTCCCGACAAGTATGTATGTATTTTCTTCCATAATATGTCATCTGATTAGTCAGTCTCGGCAATGGTGTTGATTGGTACTTTTCAGCATAGTGTATCTGCCTCCTGCATTTTAGATAAACTAAATGTGGCCTACTGTCAGGTACATAACTCATCGCCAATTGTTTAATCTAACATACCTAACTCGTATTTTATTTTAAACTGGACTTCATTTCAAAAGATCATAGCTGTGCTTCACTACATAGTATAAAACAAAGTCGCTTTCTCTGTCCCTATATCCCTATGTTTGCTTACATCTTTAAAACTACGTAAAGGATTTTGATGCGGTTTTTTTTAATAGATAGAGTGATTGACGAGGAAGGTTTATATGTATAATAACATCCATTAAGTAGTGGAGAAATACTCATAATATATATTTTATACCCGTGCGAAGCCGGAGCGGGCCGCTAGTTCATTATAATTACAATTAGTTCAATACTATGAACATGCATTATTGAGTTGTGGTGGAACCTTAAATACATTTTTAAAACGTGGTTTTTATCATTCAGCCGCAGCTGGTATACAGATGATAAAACATAATCATAAGTAGCAATTTAAGTTTACCAATACGAAATGCAAAAGCACTACGACCAATACATTTTTGGCAGAGGGAATGATCAACAAAATGGCGTTTACGGTTTAATCACTCGTGGTAGATATATATCGCGGGGCCACCTGTTTTTAATTACAAATACAGCGGCACCTATGCCGTCCGCAGGATTACCCGGCTCGAATTAAATTAACTCAACACTGGACGTCAAATTTGTATATCCATGATACGCATTATATTTTTTAATAACATCGCGCCTATAGGCCCGCCAAAGGGTCCCCGAGGAGCGGGGTACACCTACTAGTGTAGGAGGAGGAGTAAACCTACAGTGTGTACTGTGTAGATGAAGATTGGTATATAAGCGAACTTATTTTTATTGAACACAATTAGAACATTTGTGAAAAAATTTATCGTAAGTAACATTATGTACAGTGGGGGGTACAACAGTGATTTACTATCTTTTTGTATCTTTAGACTAATGAATACGCGAGGCTTTACTTACGAAACATATGTTTCTCATATGTTTTCCGAGCTTGTGTTGATAAGAACAGACTCAAACCTTTAAGATCTTTTCCAATTAGGAGTTCCCGAGGTGCCTTATTGATCCAGTAATCGCAAAGCGCGACTGGTCGCGCGTGAGGTCCTGGGTTTGGTTCCCAGTAGCTGCACGTACTCTGGATGTGTGGCCGGTTAGTGATAAGCTCGCCCCCTATTACATGGGACCTAAACACAACTTGTGCAATGTGGATTTACTACACACCTCTGCCTACGCCTACGGGAATACAGGCGTAAGATTAGGTATCCTAGAGTTACATGATAAGAGTACAAAGTATGGAGCTCGCCTGCAATAGATCCAACTGTTTCGCAACATTTATAAAATATCATATTCGCTATCGGTAAAATAAATAATAGCGGGAATCTATCTAATCTGAGCAGTCTTTATCTTTGAAAAGAAAACATCGTAAGCTTCTTTATGTAAACATTTATAAGTATTCATTTGAGAAAATCCGTTTTTATGTGGTAACGTTCTTTGATGTTCCCTCTCAAAGCATTCACTCTGCGTGGGATTTTACTTACACAGATCGGAAACCTTAGGTGTGTAAAGAAAATAAAAAAAACTTTATTTTGTTGATATTCAGTTAAACGTTGTTTACCTCTAAAGATTCATAGAAAAGATCTACCTACCATTGCAGCTAAAAGTTGTGTAAATTTGCTTATAACTATGCTTTTAACTGTTAGCATATTTTTATGAAGTTTGTTTAACCACTTTAGAATACACTGTGTAGTGTAGAACTGGGTGCGCAAAGAGAAAACCATTTCAATATTAATAACAGCGGTTAAAAAGTGCTAGGTAAACACAATTAGTTTCAGTGGCTGTAAATAGTGCACTAGAGCTGCACTCTAATTGGCAAATCGTTTCACACAACGTGCCTTTATCGTTGGCCGCGGTTCATTATTCCATCAATTAACTCAACAGGAAAATCCCTTTGAAGTATTATGTGGCTAATTCTCGGAGTCCGCTTGTAAACAGTGCATTAATCACAATATTTGCGAATACGTTACACAGGGTGTAAGAGCGGTGGGGCGGCGCGCGGCGCTCAGTCGTTTGCAATTAGTTTTTACTGGCGGTAATTAGGGAGGGCCGATTGCGCACAACTCCGTGCCTGTGCCGTCGACCACCGCCTAACATAACAACTTTTAGAAGTGAACGAGGCACAGATAGGACCTTATCGAGTTTACTGGGTACCTATGTATGTGTTGTAAGTCGTAGCAACGTGGCTACCGCGCAGATCAGTCTATCTGCGAGGCTAAGCCGTGCTCGCCGCGGTCAGTCTTGTGATGGGTGACCGTTTTCACATGTCGAGACCCCTCCTTACTTCGGAAAGCACGTTACGCCGTTGGTCCTCTGCCTAATCTCTCTCCGGTCGTGTACAGTCTACCGTCTCATCGGACTATGAGAGCGAGGGTAAGTCGGCAGCCGAAAGTGGCGAGCGTACGCTAACTTTGTTCAGAGCCTCTGGGCGCTGGGTATTTTGATTACCGTGTATGGTAAGTCTTCATGCTTGTGCTTTTGGTATGTTTGCTGACATGACACACGACATTTCATTATGAAACCGACCAAGCTTGAAATCGTTAGCAGAGTCCATGGTAGCTTAATGTAATTGTCAGAAATCAATCTTTGGGGAATTACCTGAAATATAATCATCGGTGCAGCAATTTTTAGTTTTTGTGTGATTTTATACTAACTTACATTAAATAAATATAATATATATCAATCACCACAGTGTCTAACGAAATAATATATTATGTCGATTTTTCTTGCTTATTCACTTCTTTTTTATTTGTTTCCTCTAGCTAGCTGGATCTCGAAAGTTATAAATCCTTCGAAACGAAAGTTGGGAAGAAACTAAGGCAACAACTCTAAGCGTTCATAGTTCTACTATTCCAGTAGGAAAGTACCAAAAAATAAAAGTTGCCGTCATCGCCACATGCGAATTGGAATTAGCAAGAGCTCGTTGTACCGAAGAGTAAACTAAATTTACATTGAAAATTGCACCTTATTGTCCTTATCGAAGGTATATATTGGTTCATCAATACAAATCGATATCGACCTCGTGCCCGAAATGCAGAAGTTGAAATGGAACACGTTATATTCCAGCATGTCATTTGTTTACTTATCGAACATTGTTAATTGATCCTGATTCGTTCGTTAAATAACATTAATAAAATAATTAGGAATCCTTGTAGATAGCGTGTTATATATATAACGAGGATGATTTATTTTCAAATTTATAGCTTATTAAGTGAATATCCCCCCATATGTGAATGTTAAAATTATAACGTCTCATACCAAAATATAAATTCAGAGTATGTACTTATTATATTTAATATTCAGTTAGAGCCAGGACTTAACAAAATTGTTAGTAACCACTTCTATTGAAACTTTCAACATGGTATCTTTAAGAACACTTCAGATGTTCACATTAATAAGCCACCTTATTTTTCGTTCTGTCTTCAGATTTTACGCAACTCGGCTACAGTTTGACCTCTGAAACCCTTGACCCGTCGAACGTGACCGTATTTTTAGTATAACAAGCCTCACCCGAATAAAACAGTAGGGTTGAAAAAATACGATTTTAATATTTTTAGGTATTTGTAAGTATTGTCTAAGACCTACTACTGCGCATTTGAGTAACACTCATGGGGTGCAAGTGGCGAATTTCCCCGAGTGGTGATAACTTAATAGGTACCTGTTTAAGGCGCACCCTGGGCGGTCGATCTCGCGGCTATCCAGGCATGACCAGCTTTGATCTCACAATAAATTATAAGCAAAACGATCACGATTTTTCATGGATTAAGTAAACTAGTAATAAAGATAGACCAGATATATATAATGTGACTTAGTTGTAACTATTTTTATATGACTCACACTGTACTAGCTTTTCTAGAACTACCTACAGACAAATAAAAGATCGGTTATATTAACTTCGGTATATTGCTAACGTAAGCTACCATAATTGATTATCGTTTACTTTTAGCCTTTCCAGGTAATGTTCAATAATAAATAAATATTTCACAAGATAAGAACAATAGTCAAATTGTTTGTTGTTTTGTGTTAGGTACCTACCTACTTCTGTTATCACCAACTACGGTTTCCATCTTAGGTCGCGTTGTCGGAAAAATAATGCAGAGTGTATCGATTAAGATATCAACAGTGGGTGATATTGGTTTTATTTTACGTTCTTAAAATGTTGACTCAAACTAACCTTCGAAGAAAATACCACGACACTCAAATTATAAGAATGGGTGATATCACTTTCATTTCCTACAAATTCTCAAGAGTGACTAAATGTAGAAAATAAGTAAGTGGCTCGGCATTGTTTTTCGCTGAAACAGAGTCTTAAAGTGTCTGAAGTCTTAAAGAGACCCGAATGAATGAAGTGATGCCTAATTAAAGCTGTGTCAGACGTAATTCCAACATTGCACGAATGAATCATAATTTTAAATATCCTATTCAAATCGAATATTTTGTTTGGCCGTTTTACTGTTAATCTCCAATCACATTATAATTCCACCTTTTCTAAATACTTATTTAAAAGTAAACGTTGCAGACAGTCTTTGTTTTTTCCAAGCTTACCAAGTGTCAATAAATTGTTCGCGCGAGTGCGGCCGATGCAATTTTTACAAAACGAAAAAGTAAACTTGTTATTCCTGAATCTACCAATTGGTAGTGTATTCATTCTTTTGCGCTGTTCGCATGCAATTAACTAGGACCTAAAAACACACAGTTAGATAGATTGATTAGTTTGTATTGGTAATACTTTTATTATTTAATAAAAAAACAATGTTTACAGTTGTTAACAATAACATCACTACGAACGTCGCGGGTTCGAATCCCGCTCGTGTCCATCATTTTTCAAATTTCCTTTATCAATTTAGATTCAAGCTTAGCATGGGCAACATGCTAAAATGGCACCAAAAGTCATATAAATTTGGGTTGTTATTATCGTTTCAGTGATTTATAGCTGTAAAGGTATAACACTGAGTTGGTAATCATAGATTCCAACAAATAATACCTGACGTCACCCTTAAGACGTAAATACTAAAAGGGAACTTGAAATTCGATGCATGCGAGCAGCGACACGGTGGCTCAGTTGGTTAGAGCAGCGCCACGGATCGGCGAAGGTCGCGGGTTCAGATCCCGCTCGTGTCCATAATTTTTCAAATTTCCTTTATCAATTTAGATCACTACTACTATTTATAATTAACATTTGTGGTGTATTTTTCACAATTGGATTAAGAAGGTTTAAGAGTTCCTATTTGCTTTTAATTCTTTGAAGATGTGTCAGTAAAGTAAAAAACGTTTGTTCTGCGTTTATTATCTCATTTTACATAACAGTCGTAAATAAATAGATAGCGGACGTAGGTGACCGTATTAGCAAACTCAAGTGGAGTTGGGAAGGCCATCTGGCAAGATTTGGTGATGGCAGGTGGAGTAAGGCCTTAACAGAGTGGTAGCCCAGAGGATTTAGTAGATTTAAATATTGTATGTCACGAAACGTTTATCGTCCCAAAATGTAAATTTTGGAAATGTTTCCTCTTTGATGTATAAGCAAAGAACTGAGTTAGGTAGGTACTATGCAAGTCAGGGCCGTCGTATAACAGACAAACTCACACATCAGAGTCCACAGACAAACTGTTTAATACAGTTTTGTGGACCATAGTATACATTAAGTTTACTTGTAATGCTTTAATAATGATAAGGGGGCGTCCATATATTACGTGAGGTGTTTTTTTGAATTTTCTGTCTCTCCCTCCCCTCCTGGTGAGATGTCGTGAGATTTTATTCAACCCTCTCCCCCATCCCCCAATCTCACGTGAGATTTTTCAAAATGTGGGTTTCTTACGTAAACGCGTTGGATTGTTATTATAAAAAGATAAAATAAAAAATTGCTTCGTGCTTTTATTTACGACTAGTTAAGACTAGTAATCAATATTCCTGAGACTTATAAGTGTAATAAAAATTTAACAATAGAATACTTAAATCGTAACTACTGTGATTAAAAGAAGAATATCTACTCTAATTCAGTCCATGGAGAATCATGCGCGGTCTCAAGAGAGACTATTGGAACCAACATGTCTATAATATGATTTTCAGTAAAATCATCTGCTCCTTCAACTTCGTTCTGATCTAGCCACTCTAAGCCGTTGGCGCTTGCGCAAAGTAACTCATTAGCTCGTCTTGTGACAATCCGTGAGGGTCGCACTTTACGGAACATACGCGCTTGCTTAGCTGGTGCAATGTAGGCAACTCGCCTGTGCTCTGCAATGATAGATGCAATGTACAATCTGGATTAAATGGACCAAAATAGTATTTTTTTTTTGTTTCAATCAGAAAAAAAAATTACGTGATATTTGCCGAGACCTCTCTCCAACGTAAGATTAGATGAGATTTGACTCGACCCCCTCCCCCCCTTAAACATCTCACGTAATTTATGGACCCCCTAATAAAAAATAAAAAAAACAAACCAATATTTTCTCGTGTTCACTTGTACTAAGTTCATAATTCTACCACACGCCGCCAAACCGTTTTTGTCTTAACTTAACGCTTCAATATCATAACAATTTATTAATTTTACAAGCTTCTCATGAGGACGGAAACTTGTCCAATATAAAAGTTATGTACTAAGTAATTCACACTAGTGTTGCTCGCAGCCGGCAGATACAAAGAAATATTTTAAGAAGTTTGTAGTCTCGCACAAGTCCCAGTTGTTTACAGCCCCTTTGACGCACGTGCCTTAAAAATTCTTTACAGAAGCTTCTCCTGGGAACACTAAAAGGTTACAGAAATTATGGAAGCAAGGTGCCATACAAAATGTTTTTTTTTTAGGAATTAGGGGGCAATGTTCCACTTGTGCATGCCGTAGGTGGGTAATGTAATTCATGATACAGACTGAGACCGCGTTGTGCCGTATCCGGACGTGACGTCACGCCCGCCATTACACGTGCGGCTCTGTGTAGTTCTGTGCTCGGCGGGTAATGCCGCTCGCTACTTGATATTCGTGCGCGCACCCCACCACATTTCACCCCGGCACCGGCTGGTCTTAGGATCCTGAACTTTGTTATTTCCCATACATTTTTTCCTTGGCAACATTCCTCGGTTATGCAGTAGAGCTGGAGGCTGCCATTGGTTATTTATTACTAATAGCCAATATTACTTACCTAATTTTGATATAAGCTCGTATTTTCTCATATTAAAATGTAGCTACAAGGACAATAATAGGTACAGGGAAATGAAATATGAGGAATCATGTTTCATTTCACTGTAATATTGTCCTTGCGAAACGAATAATTGTTACTACACAAATTACAGTTTCTGTTGAATCCAGTAAGTTATTGGCTCATCAGGATAATATTTATATTTATTGTAAGGATATTAATAATGAACATTAAAATTCCATTCATAGTGCGCAAATTTAAATATGAAAACAAAATAAACGTCAAAATATTACCATAACAAAAACAGATATCTACACGAAATTACGGTTAATGAATTGTAAAACAAACGTCGGTAATTAAAACATCCCGATGCAGTGGTTCGCAATTCTCCAGTTTGAAACCGACCAAATATGTAAACAAAACGTTCCAGTTAACCCCGATTCCGCCAACCGCATCGCATCCTCGTGCTTTGTTTTTTTGTAGTTTCAGGTTGATTTGTATAGTTGTTGCTACCTAACCCCACCGCTACTCAGAATTTTAAATAATTTCTTACAGAAACCTACCTATGATTGGATTAAATGTAATTTTCTTAGGTTGGTGACATAAAATAGGTTTGCCTATACTTTTCTAGAAATAGAAAAGCCAATTAATTTTTTTCTTTTCATAGTAGAACATAAGCATAGTACCTACGTTTAAATATGACAAGAAATAGAATGACTTATAACTTTCAAGATTACATTTAAAAAATATGAGTATAAAGTGGCATGCAGCAATTTACAAACTTTTTCTTTTACGACCCCATACATATACTATACATAGGTATGTATATAAATTGTATTGAAGCGAAGAAAAGTTCTCGCCAACGCCAATAAATACGCGTCACCCTCCCAGGCAGATTCGCTGACAAAGTTTGATGTAATTAGTAAGTGTTATTAGGTCATGTCACTTCTACTTAGCTTTATGAGGTGTTGGCAGATTCTTTTGGAGCAGCTTGCTTTTGATGTAGTCACCATAACTGGTGTAATTTATTACTCGTTACCGACTGGGCTTTTGGAGACATCACAAACTATGTAGGTTAACTGAATTATGATTTTGCAAGAATATTTTGACTGTTAAAATGAAAAGTGACAGTGATAATTAGAAGACGCCTGGCCAAGTTATTCATAATTATGAGTTTACGAGTATTATGATGATTTCATTGAATGCTTAAATGAATTATTATCTAAGATTTATGAAGCATTTTAATATTTTTCATTCCAACCAAGCTTCCTACATATTGTGTTTCAAACTTTGTATGTCCATTCTTACAGTGATTTATGAAGAAAAAGGCCAACAAGTCTTCGAAGACTGAACATATTAACTGAAGGATAGACAACGGATACTCTTAAATCAGCAGCAAGGGCCGGATTGTTATTGTCTCAGCATGCAAATAAAGATTTACGGAGTCGAAACTGAACAAGTTAAACGCCTCTAAATTTAGTAGGAGCAATCTCCCTCGCGTACGATTCGTTATGTAAAGAGGCGAGACATCCCTATAACACTCGCTTTACAAGATAGAAGCTGCGATAAAAAATTCAACACGCTCTCGATTCCGTTTTTCAGTATCACCCTGACCTTTTTTACGACACGTCGACTATTACTGCGGTATTTTTTTTTTATAAGCAGCCGTACACATGAGCATGGTTCTTCACGACGAATACAACTTTAATTTCGTTGCGACGGATGCCGTGCGCTAAGCATGCTTGCTTTCAAAACTTTTATGCATAAACTTTGTAAATTACATCGAAAGCTCCTTTTAGATGCGTGTCGCTTTATAACCTCAGGAAAAGACAGAAATAAAGTATGTTTTTAATTGCTACATAACTTTTTACGCTTGCATTTTATATCTCATCTTTGTCTACGCTGACTCGGTGTGTAGTAAAATATAAATAATGGTGGCATTAGCGGCGGAATCGAAATAGCACGTAAACATACAACTATTATATTTTATTAGGTACTAATTTTGAACTGTAACGGGACATATCTTGAGAAAATAAATCGTATTACGACCACGACCAATTGGCACAGTTGCTTAACTTTTAGAGCTCAAGAACGGGAGTCCGAGTCACAGACTGGTTTATTATGTACCCAGGTACTTGAATGATCTGTAGATATTCCCAGTGTAAGAGGTGTTTATGTGAGATTATAATGTAAGCGCTAAACTTCAAATGTAGATATCTACATTTAGACACCAGAAACCATTCTATGGATTTCTATGGACCTAGGTTTCATAGAAAAATTACAAATTATAGCAATAAAAAGTGCTTTCATTTTAACATATTTATTGCAAAATCAAACAATAGTATTTGCCCTTTATGTTTGACAGGTAAATAAGGTTTGAAGGCAATACTTTACAAAAGTAGTATTAATAGCAGTTTACCTTTATTTACGGGACCTTGTCTTCACGGCATATTGTTAGCGCAGTATACTGCAGTAGAGCTTATATCTGAAAAGCCTTAGTTACATCTATCGGAAGAGAGGGAGTCGCATAGCATATTTAATATTTATATGCGACAAAATGCAAACGCCAATTTGGCGCAGTGGCTTTCGCAAGGAGTATTTAGCTTTGTGGTTTCTTGCTAGTCCCCATTGGGATGACAATTAGGAACGTGCAACCGCATTTATAAGTGACGGTAAAGGGGTGTGTGAATAAAAAATTAGACTTTAAATTTGAGTTGCGGTTTTGATAAAGGCCAAAAAAAAATTATACCAGTACCTACCTACAGTTGAAAGATATTTCTTGTTATTTAAGCACAATCTAGTGACATCTAGGTATCTTATTATTTATCATAATTTTAGTAATAAACTCATTACGATCCCCATCCATTATATAATTGCTTTCTATTCGTGAATTAATCTGATTGCAAATGATTAATCTTTTTTTCTAACCCATTTATTATATATATGTATACAAGAACAACAGTTGCAATATACAAATGTATATTAGTACATACTTTATAATACAAAACTTAAATAGCCAAACTGTGTAACAGTTTTTTTGGCGATAATGGCGCTCTTTTTTACATATACCACTATACACAAACCAGCCATCTACGTAGATATTTTTAGAGTTCCATACCTCAAAAAGGAAAACGGAACCCTTATAGGATCACTCCGTTGTCCGTCTGTCTGTCTGTCAACCCTTTTTTCTCAAGAACGCTTGAAGGTATAAAGTTGAAAATATGAAACCTCTAAATTATTACTTGTGGTTACAGTTAATACAAATTTAATACAAATAGTTATTACTTGTGGTCCAGATGGACAAAGTAAGCTTTCTGCTCTAAAACCAATCAAGCGAGGAGTCCCACAAGGCTCATTGCTAAGCCCCATTTTATTTCCCATATTTACAGCTGATCTGCCAAATTACATAGAATCTTGCAAATACCACCTATACGCTGACGACACTCAGTTATATTATTCTTTCGATAGCAAAAATTTAACATCGTCTATTAAAAAAATCAATAAAGACCTAAATAATATATTTAATTGGTCACGGAAAAACTCTCCAGTGCTTAACCCAGTCAAATCACAAGTGTTGGTGTTGGGAACGGCCAATCAAATTAAAAAAGTAGTAGACTGTGAGGAAAGTATAAAAATCAATGGTGTCGTCTTCCATCAAGTAACCTCAGCTCGGAACCTAGGACTTGTAATGGATGGAGAGCAAAAATATGTGGAACATGTCAATAATAAAATTAGGAACGCATTTTTTTAGGTTAAAATCACTATATAAAATAAGACCCTATATACATACCCTATATATATTCGATTGATGATTTTCTAAATGACCCCTCGTTTTAGTTCAAACCCTAAATTAAAATTATATTAAAAATGTATTTTATTTTGTGTAATAGTTATGCCATACGAAATAATATTTGCATGCCTAATTTAAGGTAGATTGTAGTAGAACCATTATTTTATGTATACCACTTTTTTATGTACCTACTTTCTAAGCAAATAAATGATTATTATTATTATTACAAGAAAAACTCCGTATACTTCTAACAGACCTACTTGTGCTCTCCCAATTTAACTACTGCAGTTCCGTCTTTGGTCCTAGATTAAAGACCAATACAGAGAGAGCAATCCAGAGAGTTCAGAATGCCTGTATTAGGTTTTGTTTCAATGTACCAAGACGAGAGTTCATAACACCCTACCTAAATAAAAAAGGGATCCTAAACATGAGTGCCAGAAGGGAGTTACATTATGCCTGTACAACGCATAGAGTCATGTGGAACAAAAAACCCGAATACTTGTTCGAAAAACTGACTTGGATGCATAAAAGCTATTTAAAGATCTGCGTTCTGAGCTATTTAAAGAATTCCACAGCACAAATCTACTCGATACAGGGGAACTTTTAGATTTACTGCAGCAAAAATATGGAATGATCTTCCTCCTCCAGTAAGAACTAAAATGTGATGAACCGGGTGTTTTAAATTTAAATTTAAAACAGCCTTGCTGAAACGCCAAATTGCTGCAGAAAATCTAAAACACGCCTACTGGAAACTACTGCCGCTAAAAAAATATTTTATCTTAACCACTCTAAAATAACCCTTAATACATCAACTTGAAACATAAATACACATGCACGCACACACACACATACTCACATTACCACGAAAACACAAATGACACACACACATAATCAACTCATACATCCATCGTTTCACATAGCAATAAGGTTTCTTTTAACTCTTTAATATTAACCGAAATGTCTAAGACTGTTATTTATTTTTATCTTTATTTAAGTCTAAGAAGTAACTTCATTGAAAATCAGCGCTGGACCTGGTCATGGTTGTCCCGGTACAGCATTCGCTGAGTCCACTTCCTTTTGCTACTGTTTGTGTAATTGTTTTTTTTTAATGTTTATTTTCGTGAGTGTCTCTTATGTAGCAATAAATGTCTTTTTATTTATTTATTTTTTAAATTAACGCAATCAAAAGATACGAGCAATTATGATTATTGAAACAATTTTTACACTCAAAATCTATGGGGTATTTCCCGTTGTCCTAGAATCATGGAATTTGGCAAGAAGCATTGTCTAGTAGCAGAAGTAAAGGATAAAATCTGAAAATTTTCAGTATCCCACATAAAAATAAGAATTAAGTTAATCTTATTTTTAATATGATTTTATTCTTATTTTTGCAGTTGATAAACTAACTGCTGCCTACTTCAATATATTGGGGTGACAGTTTTCCAACGGCAAAGTTAAGTTTGTCTGTGAATATAGTATAATATTATCTTTTCGTTAGAAAAATGTTATTGTTGTAAACATAATATAAAGTTTGCACGGAACCCTCGATGCGCGAGTCCCACTCGCACTTGACCTAGTTTTTACTTAACCCCTTTTACTTTTATTGATGAAACACCTCCACGTATTTTCGAACCCTGAAAGAAGATCTTAAAATAAAATATGTACATCGGTTGTGCAAACCACCAGTTAGAATGTATGTGTTCTGTAAAGCTTTGATCCGAAACTAATAAAAGTAGTTGAGCAGTGCACACGTGTGCTCTCTTCAGAGCAACTTTTTATCTGTTTAGTTAACTTGTTGTTGCTTGTTGAAGCTTCACTTCATGTATAATATTGTACACGGACGGAAACTATTATAAAGTAAGTGTTACACTTATTTGGTAGTGACTGAGTGGTACTTAATTTACTTTACTTTACGATTATAATACTTAATAAAATATTGGGTTAAGTCAGCTACAAAACATTCATCTGAAATTTGAATAGATGCTCACCGCCGCGTTGTATTGAAAAAGTTTCACAAATGTATTTGATTGTGTTTTTTACAAAACAACATTCGAAATAAGAAATCCCGAGAAACAAACCTGAAGACGACCACTTACATAAAGGACGTTTTATTAATAAAATGGCAACGTCAAAATTTCCAAGAGATCAGCCAAACTAAAAGAGGGCACTCCTTTCATGTGGCAGCATTTCAAGAAACATCTGGGAAATGTCTCTCACATGTCGAAGAGACTGAAATGATACGCGATTTATCGGATCAACGTTCTGTTTACAGCTCTTGTGAAAATATTCTTCGTGTATGTACGTATCTATATTTATATATATATATATATTATGTTGCTCCGTTGTGCTTTGATTTTTCATTCGCTTTTGCTTTATGAGGATTTGTTTTATGACCTAGGTTGTGGTCAGGAAATGCTTGGAAAATCTTTTAAGATAGACGTAGGACGATAACAGCTGAAAGTGGAAAATAATCTGCACTTGATTATGACTTTTGAGATTTTGATTCAAAGTAGTATCCCTACTTTGTTATTTATTCGTTTTTTATATTTTCCGAACGTACCTATTTTGAAACTAAATTGATAAAGGAAATTTGAAAAATGATGGACACGCGCAGGACTTGAACCTATTTTAAAAATTCATTAAACACAAAGTTTATAAAGTATGTAGTCAACACTTGATAATGGACGTCTTGTGAACGGAAAATTTCTTAAGACATCTTACTAGGAATCCTCGCAAAATTTCCCGTTTTCAAGTTTGTTAAAAGTTTATTTGAATCACCTGGTTGGTTGCGTCGTCGTTGTAAATGAAGCTAGTTGTTAAGACTAATTAGATGAACCTCCTTGCCCAGCGGACTTATTCTACAAAATTTGAAGTTTAATCTTAACACTGAATTATATAGGTACGTACCTTTTAATACTATACTTAATATTACCCTTAAAGCGTATTCTAGGAATAAAATATTAAATAAAAAATATTGATAGTAGCTGCCGTTTCTAAGATTATTTTAGAGCAACTTTTGCACGGATGCTACCCATCTGTACTGTATACCTATTAGCGCAATATGAAGCTTCTACTTCCTAAAAAAATTGAGTCAAAGAACTTCAGAAATTACTCAACATGTTCTGTTCATGTGATAAATTTTGGCTGTCCCACGATAACAACTCGAATAAACTAATTTCAAACATACATTGCTAACTGTTTTTAATGCTAAATTCTGCTATGTTAATTATCTATAGCAGACTGCTAGTTATTTATGAGAACAATTAAAGGCAGGATGTCATATAAGTTTGTAACGTTTAGAAAACATAAAATCTAATAGATATAAAAAGAAAGTTACGAAACCCATTCCTAATCGTAGAACATTTGTGAAGTCTACTGATAATGTTTTGTTTTAGGTAGTGCCTACATGATGTATTCTTCCTTCTACAATGAAAATAATATATTTGGGAATATGGGTATTATAAATGTCGCAGCGACAACACAGTGCTGCCCGAATTAAATGTTAAAATGCCATTTGTCGGATTAAGTGTTTACCTACTAATCGGAACGTCAAGTGATTGACTTATTTAGCGATGGAAACACTAGTGAAGCTGTCAGTTGATTGATTATATAAGCGGGGGTAGTGGACCGCAGTGATTGTCTGGCTGGAAGCTCACGAAGTCTCACTTTTTTCCGGTTACGCCCAATAAGACCCCATTCGGGGTCAACGGCATAAATATCCCGAAAAAAAACCCGCTGTGTTTCATTCTTTTTTCGGTTGTCAGTACGAACGGACCTATTTCGGGTTGCCATGCTGTGTGTTGTCGCGTTACCGATTATGCCCTTATCTGTGTGATCGTCGATTATTTTGTGCCAATTGGAAAATAGACGCCTGTGATTTCTAACGAGACTTTTATTTCGTGTCTGCCGCGACGTCTGACCCTTCTATAACGAAGCCTGTGACCTCTCTTCGTTATAAATATACTACTGCGTGTATTCGTTTTGTAATTAGTGCTCTTTTGAAGCCTCATGACTATGACTATTATTCATGCAGAAATATTACATGCCGGCTAGACTAAAGTGTCAGATAATAATTGCGGATACGAACCTCCATGAAAAGATTAGAAGATTTATTGATATTGATCCCGATTTAAGCGTGTTAGTGCACTTAAAATATTATCTTTTTGTTAAATACGACATGCAATAAAAATATTATTAAAAAATATTATATTAATACAAAAATTCACAGTTATTAAACTTTCCGCTGATTCAAATAATTTATATAGTAGTAGTTATAATAGTATTGTTGTAATAGTTTTGCTAAAGCTGTAAAATTTACTATTGTTACGACATAAATGCTAGTACTGAATATTTGGTACCTATAAATTTTACGACCTCAATGTTTGCAAACGACTACACATTAACATGTTTTGCTGTCATAAATTAGTCTTGATTTAATATTAGAATGTATTTGTTTATAACACGAAGCTTAGAAGATCTATGGCGCAAGAGAATTGAAAAAACAGCGATAAAATAACTTATTACCGACCATCAGGCTCATACCGGATACGACTTTCCCTTCAACGATTAGGAAGTGTATTCTTAATTCATACAAAGTTATTGTTCAAACTTTATAACATGAATCAGGGCCATACTCGTAGTTACACTCCTAAACTTTTGTGCACACACAACATGTACTCATTCAGAAAACATTACGATCCGTTGAATAACAGTTCTTTACGATAATTATAAACAGACAAGATAATTTGTGTTTGCGCCAATATTACTTCACTGAAACACAGCAGTAAAGTGCTATCTTAATATCATTACGTAGTCTATAATATAGACAATTTGTACATTTTGTACCTACTATCTACTGTGTTAGTAGAGACGGTAATGAAATGTAGATTGGCATTTAATTTCGGCATTTCTTAAAGCTTAGAATAAAGGTTTGTTATCATGACTATCACTCCGATTGTCAAAATATGCCATTATGGATTTAAAGACTTTAAATTAATAGTTTGAAGGGAAAGGCCTTTGTCCAGCAGTAGACGTCTTCCGGCTGATGATGATGATGAAGTTCATAGTATTGTTTAAAAATCTAAATTTTCAGAAATGTTTCCTCGTTGGTCTAATGATCGCTGAGCGGTCGGGCAAAGTGTAACTGGATTTTCCATTAGGCAATACTCAGTAGCAGCACGGAGTCTAGATTAGTGCCCGGTTGATGGCAGTAGGCCCGCCCCCTATAACATTGGGATTTGAGACCTGTAACATTCTCTGCCTACCGAAACCTAACGAAATACTTTGTATTTGTACTGAATCGAAAATTATATTTTGTTTTATCAACGGTTATTTTAACGTAGCTTAGAATATTCTTTTTGTGTCTGCTCTCTCGCATATTATCTATAGAGATAACTCTGCTAGATTATGCGAAAGTATTAAACAGTTTTCCTACAATTTAAATTTTACGTTGCAAATATTTCTGCACCTATAACTCTTAGAAAACCCTGCACACCCTATTTATTAAGTATCGATTTAAAAAGAATAAGGTAAATTTTAGACTGGCTAAGGTTCCTAGACAATTGTCAAAACGTTTTCCGAATGGATTGATAAATGTGGAGTTGACATAATGTTTCGACTTGGCCTGAGGTTTCGACAATGTAATCTAGGACATACCTATGTCAAAACCAAAAGTATCTATATTTTTCATTCTATTCGATTTCTATATTAACTATTCTAATATAGTCACGTGACTAGGGCACCAGATTAAAATATATCCAAAACAAAAGAGATGCAGTTCATTACGTAAAACGCATAACTATCAACAGCGTAATAAGTCAACAGCTACCAATTTCACCACAGACGCCCCGCGTGTCCGATCACCTGAACATTATGATCCTCTAGAGCTGAACCAGAGCAGTTGATATAGCGTGTGGTTGATGTGGTGTTTATTCGACGACCATAATGCTATTTATAAGGCCGCATTATAACGTACTGTATGACATATTGGTACATTATAACGTACCAGAGGTATACATAACAAGTGCTACATTACCTTGGTTCTTACTTACTTGCATTAGATTGGTATCCACAAGTACTAAAAGAGCGCGATTTCTTTATTGAAAATGTATTAACTGTCTACTAACAGTAACTATCAGTATGTTAGTAATGGTTTTTTTTAAATGATATACATTTCTTTGAGTTCTAATAATCGTAAACAAGTTACAGTTTCAGTCATACCTAAGTTTACAACGCTTTCGTGTTTATTTGACTGAAAAGTAGGTAGGTAGCTCTTTCGTATCAACCCGAACCTATTACAAAATAATGTTTTGCAATATTTACGTTAATCAATCGTATTGATGTGATATATAAATATAAAACGTGCCTTTTTATTGCCTGTTGCATTAAATACTGTCACAAAAATTGGAAAGTTAGGTAGGTACACATTTCTTCATTAAAAATTTGATTTCTAACATTTGTTTAAGTATATAGGTTTCACTTAAAGGTATTGTTAAACAAATTCGACTAAGGTCTTAGTGAATATCGTTATTTAAGTTTAAACAGACCGTGAAACAGTTGTAACGAATGAACAGAACCTAGGCAATGCAGAGAACAAATCCTTTTAAAGTTGATTCTCAAGAGGAACATAACCGCTAGAAAGTTTTTATTCACATTAGTAAACTAGAGGTTTTAAAAGCTTATTTAAAACTTTAGGAGATTTACTATTCCTCTATATAATGCGCAGATTTACAGAAGTTATCTTTATTTTTCAGTAATGTATTTTGTGTCAAGAAATGAATAAAAATAAAGTTCGGGTCCCGCTCGTGTCCATTATTTTTCCAATTTTCTTTAACAATTTAGATAAAAATAAAGGTTCAGTACTCTAAAGTTTGTGCTCTCCAGAGTACACTGGGTGTAGTGTGGATTTTGTCACTGAAAAGGTAGGTACAAAAGAAATAATATATGCTATCATCACATTTTATTCTGGAGTAAGGTATCAAGATAATGATACTTTAGATATTTCTATACTTACCAATTAGATCCACTTCCTTTATAAACAAACTGTTCTCTCGTTGGTTGAACTCCAGCTCTTCCCATCTTCCAGGAATCGTTGTGATTTCGTATTTGATATCAAAGGCTAACCTTCTTTAGTGTGTAGTTCTTATCAAGGTTGCCAAGGTTTTTGGAATCTAGTATAAAACCCTTAGAAGATTCTAGATTTATGTTTTCAAATTGTGAAATAAATATGATAATGCCTAAAGATATTTTAGTAACGAAACTTAGTATATATATACCTTCCGTGCTATTCTAAAGACATCACTTACGAATTCACTTCTAACTCCGCAGTAAAATTCGACACTAGCGATAATATTGTTTCAGTATAGCATAGCTGTTTCGGCACCATTACTACTTAGCATATTACTTATTATAATAGAAACCAAATAATATAATACAGGTGTTTTTAGAATCGGGAGTCGAACCCAGTCTTGTTTGTCAGTCTCCGTTCCTGTTGACAGCTTTGTTTGCTACAATACAAACAGGATGATCTCAATTTAACTTTGCTTCGTCTGTGCCATTGTAGCAGTCACCATAGAACTTACTATAAGAATAAGCGCTTACTATAATAATAATATACTATAATATAAGAATAAGCTATAGGTGTTCAATTTTCATTAATAACACACCATCTACTCTTTGTGTAGTACTATGTTCATATATGCTTGCTCAACATATACCACTTAATTCTTACGAAACATTCCTAGCTAAAAGGAAATCCGGTGCAAATCCATCCTGAAATTAACTGGTAACGCAATTTCAACGTACGTAGAGTTTGTTCGGAGCTAATGTGTTATTAATGATATTCATACTAATTTGGCCGAGGCCGCAGAACGAGGTCATACCAAGTTTCGACTGTCTAAATAATTACTAACTCCCCAATGACGCTGCGCACCTACTTTGTTGCTAGATTAAACAAGTTGGTTGACATTAAAAACTACTTTAATGCCGTAATTTCTGGCTGCACACATTATTAAGTATTAATGGTTCATGGTTCATCATTCGGGTATAGCAGGTTAGTCTACGAGCGTTACGCGACAAAGTACTCGTAGCTGAATTCTGGACTGAGACAATTTACATTTCTATCAACTCTCGTTGATGGAAGAAAAGGCGGGTAGAACCCTCGAGTATAGTGCCCTATTATTCGTCTGTGAATCTGTCAACAGCAATTATCTGTTTTTAATAATACTAATCACCATGATCTTATGCAGTTTTAATATAATGCATAAGAGGTAATTAATTCTAAGTATTCAAATTTGCTAAGGCTTGCAAACATTATCGACTTGTCATAAGTTCTGGAAGTTTCTCTCATACTTACCGTTCTCTGGACGATGTTGAGACTAAATAACAGTTTTCAACCTTAAACATTATCTAAATAGTTCTTGTAGAAGAGGTCTAAGACTTAAAACAAGTCATAGCCCAAACACTTAAGCCTTCTGTGTCCAGCCTACCTCCAATAACACCGTCAGGTCATCCACATCAAAAGAAACAAAAACATTAATTGTCACATAATGTTTATTCCCAATCTTTGGACCCTATAATGCTTTAAAACTAATAATAACATAAATACAACATTGCAATAATTATTATCGAAATAAAGAGATTTTATAGTTTTATCGATATAGTTCTACGTCCCTTCTGTAAACTAAATTAAAGAAAACATTGTATTTCATGACTTTTTCTGTAATTCATTTTACAGAATGACGCATAAAGCAGACAAGTCTACAAAGCAAAGTTTAAAAGCTCAACTGTCAATTTTATATCTAATTTCAGTTATCCTAAACTAGACACCTATAAAAGTACTATTTTTATTTACTATTAGACACATAATATTGAACATAAGTTCGTTCGAGAAAACAATGGTTATATAATTTCGTTAATAAAATGTTTCGTCACCTAGGGGCTAGTTTATAAAACATTGTATTATGAAATGTCAGGACACGTTAGTTGTTACGGTTGTTGTCGACTCATCGTTTGTTGTTGGAGACAGTCACCACACTCAGTAGCGGGCTACGCAGACAGGGTTTCAGATCAATAAAAACTTCGTTTGAGGATGAGCTCAAATTTATTTGAATTAACAATGACGTCTCCAATGCCACAATACTCCATGAAGTAAGAAAAGAAAAGTAATGAACATCTATAAAAGTTGTAATAATGATAATTAAGCTAACTTTATCACTATTTATACAATGTCATTATGTTTTTCTTAAACCACAATAACACTTTACCTCTGCTCTAAAAGCATTTAAATAATTCAAGTCACACAAATCTAACAATTAATTACTAACTATATAGTTTGTAGGGTTTATTTTGCTCGATATACAAATAAGTTTTCAGCAACGTACTAACACTTGTCACCGAAATTAAAATAAAATGTCATTTAATACTGAATACGAAGCGAACTGTTAAAGTAATTTGGTAATTAAGCCATGTTAATATAAATCTAAAGTAACAATAAAGTAACGTTCGACTCTACAGCGACAAACAAATGGAAACTTGCGCGACACTACTCGGGTACTACGCGTAATGGTTCACGTTTAAACACAATCTAATCGATATTATTAACGTACGAAAACAACACTTAGCAGGTATTTGATACTCCGATTATTTTGTCTTCTTTATTCTATCCATATTGTATCTCTTAGAATAGTATTTTAACTAAATTTATTAAGGGGCACAGAATTGATATGTTTCCGATGCACGGCGTTTGTGTGATACCGCTTCACTTAACCTAACTTGCAAGGCGACGCTACACCCCTACTCTACCCTATCACATGCGGGCCAATGTCACGCGTCTTTACATAAACGACGACGATCCGAATCCGAACACCATCTACTCGATTTCACAGTAAACTTTAAGAAAATATTATATTTTTATGGTTAATAATAATTTTTAGTGTTTTAATTTCATACAAATAAATGATTCTGAAGCGGAGATAATTCCGAGTAAAAGGATACAATGACAGCAAAGCGAACAATATTTATGTCGGAAACACAAAAGTGAGTTTAGCGTGACATATAGCCGATTGCATTATAAGTAGTAGACGAGAATACAGAATAAACGTCTCTATGAAACCGCTTTTTTATTTCCTAATTACACATTAAATATTACATGATGATATGTATCGAGTAGTCCCGCAAAAGGTGACGTAGCCGTGTCCGCAGCCACTGGACGTCTCTTACTCGCTATCTACGGTTGTTGGACGGAATCATGGCGGCGCCGGCGGCCTGCACGCACGCCCGCTCCTCCCGCCACTCTGCACCTCTCCGTTTTGTTACAATACATCGCACGTGGCCGGAGGAGCCGGGAGTCGCTAACCAAATCGGCGAATCTGTCGATGGCTCTAGGGTTAACATTAAAACTATGATAGAGATTTTAAAGAGTGATACACATATTTCTGAAGAGAGCTTATGACATTGATCGTCAATGAAGCGCTAAAGCCATCGTTAGGTTCACACAGAACAACTGAAAAGAAAAACTAACTTTTCGTTGTATTTTTAGTGTGCGATTAAGGACGCCGCACGCCGAAGGTATGGGAGATCACTACTACATTATTACACAATTACTTACACACGAATTAGCATTATATATCGAATTAAATAAGTGAACATTGACTTAGCTTAAATATTATAACCGACAATTAATAATTAATAATATATAAGAAATTCTGAATTGTCAGGAGATATTATGTGACACATTGTTGTACATAGAGATTGATTTCATTACAATTGTTTGGATATAAAACTGAATGTAAATGTATATAATTTTAATAAATTGATTGTTATTTTCTCTAACATTAGCAAAAGTAGGTAACAATTAAAATAGTATAATATGATGCCTAACCTAGGAGTCCTCATGTATCACCGTTGTGGCATAAGCCTTAACTTAGGTCCGTGACAAATGATGTCTGCACAAACTGCTGTGGCTTTAAATAATTTTCGTGTTCACTAAAACATTGCAGAACAATGCCTACAAAATACATGTTTGGTACGGTCTGAGGTTAGTATTAAAATTATGTATAATCCTTTATCTTTGGTCTATACGCCACGACGTTCGGTACATTGTGAAGTTATAGTTACTATAAACAATGTATAAAATTTTGCTAAGTCAAAAATTGACGAAATTTCTATTAAATATTGACTAAGAGATTTTCATAAGAATTCACATGCGGTATCTCTGGCCACCGACCGACAACGGTCGCGTGAGTACCTCAATAGATTTCTGTCGCAACAACATTGTAACCCAAATATCCGAAACCTTATATAATATAGCCTAAGCAGGGATTTTTTTTTACTTTTTTTTGTAAATTTTACTTGTTTACATCAGCAGAATACGTCACTAAATACCTATAATAATAACATTAATATTTCATTTTTGGTTTATTGCTATCTCGCACTGTTTGTGTACTTATGTCGTCACCGCTTCGTCGACGCGTAGGTAACTAAGTATTCATTCGGTATGCGATAGTCAACTAGCTAAAAATAAAAAATATATTAATCTTCATTTTGATTAATCCTAACATTTCAGTAAATTTAAACTTCATTACATCGTTTCATTATTATGTATGAATAACTTTCATTAAATAGTAATGTAACTATGCTGATTGTCTACAATAAATACCCTTATCTAATATTATATTATTCACCTAACGATTACACAATTAAAGTAACTACTAAATTTTAAATTAGATTATTACCAAAAAGCTCGTCAAAGCATGCAAATAGAATAATGTTTCACTATTCAGCGTCGGCGCGCACGTCGCCGGCTAATTTATAACTATATATTAATTAATATAATGATTACATTTAATTATTTAACTCTCATAAGGCCAAGGCTAAATTCTCGCAACAAGAGACAAGACTGAACCGATCTCGATTGTGTCGCATCGCACTAACCGCGAACATTGTGGGGACCTGCTGGTAGTGTACCAGTGTTGAACTTTCGACTAAACAATTGAAACTAGTGTTATTACAAAGTTTTGAAATAGTATCGAAATTCGATTTTAGGATTTTTTTTCGCAAGGCACAAGAAATTTTGGTTTGTCACCTAAATAGAGAGGGGACGTAACAAACGCAACAGTGATGTAAAAGTAGAAGAGGATGCGCGTGCACACTTCGCGAAACTGTTCAGCGGCACTGGTCTGTTGCACTCGACAAGCGGCACAGAGGGCCTCCCCGTCCTATCGCATCAAGTCCTAGACCAATATTTATAATTATTGCAATAATTCCATTTACAGATAGAAAGGATCGTAAGACCAACACTAGAGTGCCAGCGCTTTAACGAGTGATTGAACACTATAAAAATTACTAAGAAAGTATTAGGTAAATATAATTTGAAATAGTCATGAAATTCATTTAAATATGCTAACACTATCGAGGCTAAAACAAAAGTATCGTATTATTACATACAACTTCATTTAAATCATTCAACTTGAAATATTATTTAACAAAACGTAATCTTTCTATGAAGGGCACCTTTGGTTTTTAGCTTATTCGAATGAGATATATCCTTAAATGTTTAATTTCTGATAATACACTATATTCATAACAAATCCTCTCAGTTGTATACATCGGCCTTGTAAAACAAATATACAAACTTTTACCGTATAATAAGTTAGTTGTAAATAAATCTTATGTTACACGATAAAATGAATAATAATATTAAATAAACAGGCTACATTATAGGAAATTAATAGATTTAAATAATATTTTTATCATGAACAGTAAACAATAAACCTGGAATGTTAATAATAATACAATTAACACTTGCTAATTTTGGTATAAACGATATAACACCACACCTCTGACGCAGGGGGACGGTTAACATAACAAGGTAGGAGACAGAGCTGCTCTAGTGAGGACGTGAGGGTGGGGGATAGTCTGCCCAGTCTCCGGGTGCCGTAGGTCCGATGCGATGCAGAGGATCCAGATAGCGCGTCCCTCAGTTCGCTGGTTGTCAAGTGCCAAGAGCCACGAACGAACTAATGCTGTTCGCCCTCTTCTCCGCTTTTGGCTCCCTGCGTAATGCAACACATGTCAGTGATTAATCAAACATTCACAGCAATCCTCTCTAAGGCTTACGTGTTAGGCAGGCATTATTTAACGCTATATAGTGCGAGGTGCATGGTGAAACATTAGTACGTAGGTTTGACGATTCCGGAACACATAATACGTGATTCGATTATGAGATCCGGAGCATCATCATATATAACACACAGCACTTAAAAAATACTAATTTAAACTTCCAATTTATGATTACCATAAATTTTCAACAATCATGTCATTGCTCTGTGACATAGACATTTTAGCAACTGTTACAGAAACTTTGAAGGACAATTTGAACATATTTGTAAGGCTTGTTGTTGATGCAATATTAAGCCTGCTGTTGCATATGTCCAATGACATGCGTCATTATGTGACATATGTATGAGTATTAATTAAGATGGATTTATCTGAACTAAACATAGTGCACGTGCATACTTCATGTGCGAGAATCCAGCCGTTGTGTGCCATCTTATGCCTCGCGAATTCGAGGTGGATGGCGCCTTCAGAGCTGAGAAGCAGCGCGCCTTGCAGGCGAGCCAGCGCGGTGGCCGCGTCCGACGGGTTAGCGAAGTCGACGAAGGCCACCGGGCCAGAGCTGCCGCCGCCGCTGCCACCGCTCAGCAGTCGCAGCCGAGAGAACCCCGGGCAGCTGTACCATCATACTCTATTGTGCCCACTCGTACCCCCCTCAGTATGACTTTGTGTGTCTTTAAAATTGTTCTAATGTTGTTGAATCTTGTAGCTAAATCATTCAGAGAATGTCACAATTGTGAAGGATTTAAGGAAAATGGTTCTTTTTTAGAATCCAATCTCATTCGTTCTATGTGCCTAAATTATTTATAATATAAAAACTAAATAGTGCGACACAGTCATCCACTTTAATGTTGCGGAAATAAAATCGCGGTTGGTGTGTGCAGCACGATATAGGACACAAAAAGTAATTCACGGCTCTCATATTGTGTGGTGTTATAGTGCTAACGTACGACTAGTTGTGACAACTGTGGAGATATAGTGACGTTCGTCATGCTTAGGGTGGTACGGGTGCAGGCTTCAGGTCTCACACAAACTTAAAAAAAAAAACGCATTTGTTTATCTTATAAAATGATCCTGTTTAGGTAAATTTGTTTGTGTGAGACATAGAAGAACAAAATCGAAACATAAAAATATAACCTAACAATGTTTTATGTGGACGACATTGTGATATTCGGTGCAACATGCACTGTGGAAAAGTTATATTGTATTAACTTGAGACACATTTTTGAATGCTTTTATTTATGTTTTATTATCATACGTGTTGCGTGATCATGCACATAACATCGTGTTATTTCTCGACTGGAAATATTATTTCTACTGTCTCATTGAACAAACCACTTTATATCTTAATATTTTGTCACTATTTCCAGTCGAAAGCATAAAGCGTTTTGCACATTTACGATTGCATGTAAAGGGGTTTGATGACGTACCTGCTAAAAATTTCCTTAAGTTCATGTTCGGAGACGAACTGTCCGAGGTTGGCGACGAAGAGCGTCGAGCAGGGAGGTGCGGGATGCGCGGGGTGCGCGGCGGGGCCGGTCGCATGAGCCGGCACCGCCGCGCCCGGCGACCCTAGAGCGGGCGCTGGCAGCACGCACGCGCCCAGCGTCAGGGGGGTCTGGACATTATTACCATGATAATAAGGTCCAAACTCCTAGTAAGGTATAAACACATCAGTATCCGCGCTGCCAGAGAGCCACCGAACGTTTTGCGTTCAGTGTCATGCATGCAAATATAATTATTAAGCTCTGCGGTCAAGCTTTCTGTCTTGTGTGTTGTTTAGAAATTCCATGCGTTACACAAAACGCAAAATGTTTGTCTGCTCTGTGTATAACTTAATTACTTTATTATTATTACATATTAGAATCTATGTTTATTTATATTGGTGCAGTTCAAATCAAGCTTGGTGTAATAAAGATCAAATTCGGCACATTAATGGCGCTCTCTTGCGCAGTATGATCATCTAGCGACTGCCGTGTGAAGAATTAAGTAATTTTCAGATTTATGTAGAGAGATTCCAAGACTGAAATGACGTTGACAGAAGAATGTTACATACGTGGTGTGGCCTATCGGCGGCAGCTAGTCAGAGGTAGGACCGAACTGGCGCCATCTGCGGGTGGATGGCGGGGTGCACCAGCCCGTGCGACAGCGTCGGCAGCTCGCCGCCGTAGGCCAGCGGGTGGTGCCACAGCTCCGCACCGCCGCCCGGGAAGAACGGACTCGCTAGGTCTGTCCACCATAATATCAACGTCACCATGCCATACGTCACAAATAAATAAACTGTGTCAGTTTGTTATTGACTTTAATGTTCGGAGACAACGTAACTATGAATGTGATATTAGAATACTGCTATAGAAAATTATTATTTACAATGTGCTTATGACATGTTTTCACGTTATTAATATTTGATACTAACTCGCACTTTTGAAAGTATATACTTATTTGCGTCTTTTTTCAATAGATATTCTGATTGTTTATTATATTTTGTTGCTACACCATCGTAAGTGATGTGAATAAAATGTTTTGAAATTCCCTTGAATGTTTTATCATGAAAACATGTAAAAACTTGACAACAGTGGTAAGAACCCGACAGATCAATCAATAGCTTCGCGGAGCTAGGCCTTGCGTGGTACGTGTAAGCGGTCACAGATACTTGCCCTTAGCGATTGCTCGACGCCCCGATCGTAGTCATTACGTGCCTACTTGACCCTCTATAAGCCTAACGTTCGGGCAGCAGTTAGGATACGAGCATTATAGTGTAAGGATCGGCACAGACACAGGTCGTGCGACTTTATTAGTGTGTACGAGGTACAGAATGGGTTACAAAGGGGCTTCGAGCGAGCGCCAGGCGGTGTGTGCGTTCGGCGGTACTTACGTCCAGTGAGTGGGTGCATCAATGCGGGGTGTGCAGCTGGCGCGGCTGTGGCAACTGCCGGCTTCGGCTTGCTGACCTTCGTGTTGCTTTTAGCGAACTCCAGCCGAATCGTTTGCGGCATGTCGGGGTCGAACCGGACGCCCTGCTGTGAACAGCCGCGAGCGGTGCGGCGCTCCGATATAATGACGATGGAAGGGTCGGCCGCCGTGAGCTCCCAGGCGATGCCGAGTCGCGACCACTCGCCAGTACAAACAATAGCGCATGGTGGGAGGACGTCGGTAGGTGGACATTATTGGAAAACTATCGACATCTTTAACTATTTTGATCCTTAATAAACGTATCAAAGTTTTGTTAAAAATAACCTAATTAGGACAGTATAGTGTGTTGGGGTTCGGAAGTAACGACTTATCATTTTGGTTCATGATTTTTGGTATTGGGAAAATTCGATATATTCGAGAGGTCCGCGCCTGCGCCTGCTAAGGTGACGGAACACAGTGCTCGGGACGTGACATCAAAACCTGTCAAACAGTGACATGCATTGCGTATTTACACCATAATTAATCGATCACACTCCGGCGTCGGCCCTCAGAGCTCAATAACACCGACTTGATGACCCGACGTGGTCTATTTTGTATGTGCATGGGTTTAGCATAACTTACGATGCGGTTACTCGAGTCAGGAAAATGTTATTCCAAGTCTACAATGAGAATATTAACTATAGTGCTCATTGGCTGTGTTTGAGGCATGTGATGAGAAGAGGTTTAGTAACACCGTGCGATATACATGTTTTAGTATTTACAATAGCGTATTGAGCTTCGTATACCTAGTACATATCTCAGTCGTTCATTGAGATACTAAGGCCCTTGTGTTACCTATCTTACTGTGTTCTGAAGCCATTCAAATTGATTAGGCGTTGTAGTGTACGTGGTATTTATTATTGTTATGGTGTGATTTTCCGCATTGTAGGAAAAATAAAATCATTTTGGTAAGATTTCACAGAATTTCTATTTCTCTGTTATCTACGGATAAAATATTTTTTATTGAGTTCGCTCCAATATGTTCGGAAGACTTGTGTATTTATATTGGGTCGGACTCAATACTTAGTAATTTAGCGAAGTTGATTAGGTTCTATAGCTATAAGACTTTATTGTGACAATACCAACCTGAAGATCCTGTTTGGCCGCTTCCGCGCCAGCTCTGGTGTGGAACGTGACGAAACCAACCGGCTGTAAAAAAATATCCTTGTAGCACATAATACGTAACCACCGATAGTGTTTAATGGCGCTACTGAGATACCAATATCATGTAACATAACAGTTTCCGCATTTCTAATTCTATTACATTTTCTCTTTTTATACCAAATTGATATTAGAAGTTAAGTTTGTTAAAATATCATTTTATACATTAATTACATCGTTAAAGTATGGACTTATACCTACTGTAAATCATAATCTACATAATATGAATGTGCAAATGTTATTTGTACAAACTTACCGAGGCTGTTTTCCCATTCTTGCTGGTAACCTTTAGCAGGGAACCCTCATAGCCCTGTGTAAATAAAATTATTATTATTATTTTAACTTTGTTATCAAAGTAACCTCCCTCGAGCTTAATGTTTTCGAAACTTTTAGATGGGACCATAGAATAGAATACTTGAACAGTTGATGTCATTCATGTCGCAGTAAAACTCTATTCAGGCGTAATAATGTTTAATACCAAAAAAGTCGGTACATGGCAGTACCTGGCTCGGCGTAGTCACGCGATACCCACACTAAAACTAACCCCCGGTTTAACTTTAGGCACCTTTATGTTCGTGGTGCCATCCGTGCCAGCCGAGGATCGAGTGTAATCCCCCTTATCGGTAAACAGAATCGATTCAATCCGAATATTACGAATCGGAGCATGACATTTGATATTTACGGCACAGTAATCCGAATCGAGATCTAGTCGCGTGACGAAAACGATGGTGCTTTCCGTTTTTATTTTCTCTAGATAAATGTTTTGACATTTCTATTAGTTCGGATATTCCATAAGGATTGATTTACACTTGCTGACCTCATTTGCGTTTTGTGAGCAAGCAGCGTGCCATGTTTTTATGGTGACAAGTCCGACATAAGCAGGATTTAGGGTAGATGGTAAGTTAAATACGATCCACAATTGAAAACCTGATTGGCGCAGTGGCTAAGCGATTGGACTGCTGCGCTGAGGGTTGCGGTTCGATTCCCCCACGGGACAAAAATTTGTGCGATCCGCAGATGTTTGTCCCGAGTCTGAGTGTTTGTGTATGTGATATTTCATGTTTGTGAAACGCACCCACGCTATATGAGAAATTGCTGGTGGGGGGCGACGTTTAAAAACAATAGTATATAATACTGAACGGAGGGTGTGTCATGTTATACTGAAACGAATGTGGGACTTTAAAAGCGAACTCTTCGTTTTTTTATTTAACAAACTAGGTATATAATTTTCAACAATAAACCTGCTGTATAGTATTGATAAAGTATTTTATACTACATAATAGCACCGCTTCATACAATATAAGTATAATTAATAGCCGTACCTCGTACGCTCGAAACAGTAGATACAGCTCTCGCGGCTTTGCGTCCATGGGCAGACCGCTGACGAACAATGTTCGCACCTGCAACAATACACAACCAATATTGAGATATTTTATTACATTTTCCTCTTTATTGACGGGAAATTGCTCACACGTAGCTCATCCATTTAAAGGCTACGTACAAATGTTACATACTAACAAAATAAGTGTACCTACCTAACTACATAATAATAATTCTTTGCCAAACACCGTTATCATTCTGAAGTTAATAACCTAGATATACTTTAGCAATGATCAATTACAAAAATAAAAGCAAATCCATGTTTTATGAAATGTGTGTTAGCACTTGGTTTTAAACTCGACTAAGCACCTAATGACTTTGAGCTATACTTTCACATTTTAGTCGTGACTTTGTTTTCCTTAATTTCTGGCGAGATTGTGCGCAATCTGTTACCGTTTTCAACAAAATCAATGATCCACAATTCATTTACAATGTATAAAAAGAAAGTCTATGATATATTTTTAAGCCCAACTAAAACAATATTTTACCGGTAACCATTTTAGAACCAAAATCTGAATAGAATAAATATTCATACATGTCAAACTCTTCATACGTTCAAATAGATTCTGCAAATAACGCATAAATATATCAAAAGAGTCGCCGGAAGACTTAACAAGCTATTTTTCCTCAATAAACAAAGAAAATGTCGGCCAATTTTCCCAAACAGCCACAAAGGAGGCATAGGAAAACTTTCAATGCCGGTTTTTTCGATTCTTTCATCGGTTTTGTAAACGGTGCAGCGCATTAATTCGGCGGGTCCATTTAATGAAATAAAACAGAGCCAGTAATGGCGGCGCGATTTGGCGCGTGCGGGAAATGGAGATTAATTGCTGGCAACACGGACCGCCGCCGACGCTGACGCCATCTTGTTGCGCACTTTATTTATGCGTCTGAGTTGCGCTTCCTTTTACCTTACAATTTTAAAAGTTATTAGTTAGAGAATGAGGCGACATTTACTCTAGATAAATGGGAGCCTCGGCAATAAATAGGCAGTATCTTATTCGGTGGGCCGTCAAAGATGGCTCAATAACAAATGACATGGGTATGCGCAGCAATGAACACGGCCTAGTTTGCTATGTTTTAAAGATCTACGAATCAGTGAAGGTACGTTATAATTATTTTTTCAATTATCTACTTTAAAATTGGGGATTAAATTTAACTTTTACTCAATAAAATAGTTAAATATAGATAATGACGTCTTTGTAAATTTTAAGTGCCAGTAGGTTTCAAGAACTTTAATTTTATAAAATGTCATGAAAATCAGACCATCCGCGCAAAACTTAAGAAAGAATACGCCTTAATAAGTATAATTATTTAGTGGGCAGAGCTATAACTACCGCAGGCCATGAAGCTGGTTGGCGAGTGTTGATTTATCAGGTTTTATCAACATTAGGACACTTGCGGCGGGGAAGGTCCTCGTATATATTTTATCGGCGTCCGTGCCCCGGTCAAGCAAAATGTCGGACCTTTATGTCGGCTATTTTCCGGCCGAATGCACGGGAATTCCCCGTTTCGGCGATATGCGATATTTTTACAGCATCATTTTTTAATATTGCGGTAGGTATTCTAAAAGATTTTTTTACATATACTGTGGTTGTGTTCATGGCTAGTGAGGAATTTAAACCTCAATATATGTAGCTATTAATGTAAAAAGTACAATAAGAATTGGAAGTTAAATTGATTTACATTTAAAAAAAAATCCTTTCGTAAACTTTGGTGATAAAGATGCATGTTAAGCGTATTAAGAAATAACTATATGCCATCATTGAAGGTTCTTTGAAGCAAGTTTGTGTTGGTATAAACAACACTGATTTGCAATAGAGCTTTTGTGAAGTGAGTTTATTAATAGATGGCTGCTTGAACATTGAGTGTACGTACTTGTATCTAATTAATGGGGGTTCTTGCCCCGACCTTAAGTTTAAAATGATAAAAATGCTTGATCGTTTCTGTAGGTTTTACTTGTTAGAATTTCATTTTAACGTTGTAAGGTTCATCATCAATTGTATTTCATATACTTCATGAAAGTAAAACATAAGTATATAATACAATCTATAAGGTAGAAATAGCGTTAGATGAAATATATAATAGATTACGTTGGAAGGTACAGCAGCTTCGGTGTTGCTATCGCGGGAGTCGTAAGTTTGTGTCCCCAGAGACTAATAAATATCTGTTTCTGCTGTATGCAGTCACTTTGGATTTGCTACAGTGAGGGATAACTCATATCGAGTCAAATCAATTTAAGGATAAAACAACAAATATGTTTTTAAAACTAGGTTCTTCCGAGAGTTTGATTCCAAAAAAGTTAAAAAACGTATTTTATTTGAAACTTAGCAAAAAGCTTTTTAAGAAATGTTTATATTTATTTATGTTTATATACATACACATAAGGAGGTATACTTACTAATTTCTAAAAACTTATTATTGGTTTTTGCTTTATCTTGCTGGAGTTATAAGTTTTGCTGGCTAAACGTGTCAAAAATCTTTGGACACATTTCCCTAAATACCAGTGCCATGAAGTTCCAGGTATTTCGTCAAAGAATATCTCCAAAACTTGAATTCTAACACTTGTATTAATAGCGTCCGGTGTAGATATAAGAACGTCAAATACCGGCACACCTAACATATTTCAGGGAGGCGCAGGGTGGCCGGACTGTCCGGACCGGTCAGTTTGAAAATGCCCCTCCATGTCGACCATTTTACACTCGGTTGCCCCCGAATCCCTACGCTCACTATTGAGTTATGTTTCATACTCGGCCCGAGACAGAGGAGAAAGGGAATTTTGCCGAATAACGCATGCACTGAAAAGTTTGCTAGCTGTGATAAAGTTTTATTTTTGCCAAAGTCGTTGCAAAAACCCCTGGTGTATTAATGCTACCTGTTGTAGTCTTTTATTAATTACTTTGAGTCCGCTCAGTTAAATTAAAAATATTAAACTGTCCAGAATTGTTGAAGTTGGATTGCATTTTGAAACTAAACAACTTTACGCATGATTCAAACTAGTACCTATATATTAATTAACCCTCATACAATAAGAGACCGCATCTAATAACTTCTTTCATATAAATCGTTAGAACATTTTCTTTATTTCTTAAACAGAATGCGGTGTTGTAAGTGGTCTATTTAGAGCTTATCTCTATCTCAATTTTACGCCTTTACGGCTTTGAAAGCGAAACGAACATTTGATCTGTCTAGAGAGACCGATACTATCTAAAAGTCGACGTTAATACGACAAGCTGGAAAATATAATTTTCCTCTATTACATGATTATATACGTGTTAAACATAACAGATTACTGTTGTAGTATTGGTTTGAATTAATAATTGAAGAGGAATGTGCAGCGTTTGATGTTACCAGACAAAGCATAGTTAGGTACATACATGAAAGCCTTGGTACCTAATCAAGTGTAAATTAATGAGGCATGCATATGTTGTGGTGTACCTAATTCATTAGGTGATTATGTTTTTAGATTTCCAATTAAGATTCATCAATATTATAACAAGAACAAACTTGTAGCCATATAAATGGTTTTGGTTGTACGTTATACAAATAATAATAATTTAAAATTTCCCTATGTAATAGTAAGTACTGCAGGAATATAATGGGCATAATTTAAAAACTTTTAGCGTTGCCTTGCACTAAGATATCTGCCTGTATAAAATCACAATACAATATTTATTTATCCAATAATTTTCATTGAACCATTTTATTGAGTTGTGACACCTGCTGTCATAGTTATGTTGTTGATTGCGTGGAGGATGATCAGTCCAACGGGGTGTAATTGAACAGGCATGTTCAAGGGTCGGCAGGGTGATGCAATGGACGACCGATTGCACTCACACGTCTGAATAATAATTTAATACCAAACGACTGTTGGGCGATGTGATAATAGTAATTGTGCGTTCCAATTGGCAAGCAGATTCGATGGATCGACATTTTCAGAATAAAATTATTAATTTCTGCGACGTTTATTAAAACATTAAGCGCTTTTAACGTATATTGCTGATTGTGTTATTTTTAAATGATGTATGCCTGTTATAAATTTCTGGTATTCGGCACTTCCATTATTTTTAAGAATATAATTTATACGCATGCTTTAAAACTCAAGAGTGTTCTTGACTAATAATAATATACTTCACTCTAGTGTCTAAATCCCTATATTTTAATAAAGTACCCGGCCACCTGGAAAGTAAACGGGCCATGTTGACATTCAATAAACAGTGCCTATAAATAAATGAAAATAAAAATAAAATACGGATAAAGGTGTATTCACACGATCGATCGCACGGGCGTGCATCCGAAGCGATTGGAGCGGAAACACCCGGGGCACTGCACAGCGAATTTATCATACGTTAGTGTATACATACCTAACTTTCAACATGCAATCTCAAACAGTAGTGTGTTTACCGAGTGTGATTAATAACTATTACCTATCTGATCGAAGATGAATAGGTATAATAATCAACTGAGATTCGAGTTAACACGCTTGATACTAAACTAGAAGTCAAGATATTCGTAAAACCAAGGGAAGCCGATACAATTTAATCTAATTCAAATTGATTTAATAATAATGACGATTTAACTAGCCTTAAATGCAGCAAATTATCATAAAACAAAAATTTAACATTTATTTTATTCTGTTTTTACTATTTGTTGTTACAGCGGCAACAGAAATACATCATCTGAAAATTTTAACTGTCTAACTATCACGGTTCATGAACTAAAGCCTGGTGATAGACGGACAGACAGACGGATAGACGGACAGACAGTGGAGTCCTAGTAATAGTGTCCCGTTTTACCCTTTGGGTACGGAACCCTAAAAAAGGGCGGAAAACAAACAATTTAAAAATAATAAATGATAAAAGCCTCAAAAACAAAAGGGTAATCAATTCGACCCTGTAGAGGTAGCGGACGTATTGTTACGACTTCTATTAAAAAACAACAATAATGAATAACGTTGCCGCGATTCGAAACACAACGGGAAAAAGTACAAAGTGAAATAGAAATTAAACGTCAGGCGTTTGATGTCAATGAAGAAAAGAAATAATCATTCATTTAATATTTTTTACCTGTTGAAATTGGTTCTGCAGCACTAGTCTTTGTTCTTACATGCTTCTTCTGAAGCCATTACAGTGAGAAGTCAGTAAAGTGCAAGCAAAAAAAACTAAGTTTGATTGAAAAGTCAACTATACAACTTGTCGTTTAATATTTGATTCTTCTACACACAAACACCTAATTGCATGCTTAAATGAATAAAAGCAAAGAAATCAAAAGCAGTTTTAATAGCAAAACTTTCTAAAGTTTATTGCATACGCCTGTTTAACTTTTAGGTATTTGTTTGCACATGGTAACAGTAATTGAAAGTCATGTTGTTCGATTTCTATTCTCGTAGTTGATTGAAACAGCGGGTGCGCTGAATAGAAAATCGGTGGTTAACTTTTGTTTTATCCACTCTAACGAGAACTTTGGCAATTCATTTGTTTTCTCCTTTTACGGTCCGCAGAATGAAAAAGTAACCACTGCTGACGCATTGTTTGGTGCTCGCTATTTCATGTTGTATTTTGGATTAGTTGCCCTTTTAGCAATAGATCGAAGTTTTTCTTTACTTTTCATTCATTATCTACTTTTTCTATCATTTATAAACATTACAAGGAAAATGTGATAAATTTATTATCTACCTTTACACAAGTATCCTTAAAAATAAGCAAACATACCTACCTACACTACTAATAAATAAAATCTTAAATTCTCAAAAATCGACCTTTCTTATTTGTCGGGATAAAGCAGAAACAAAAAAAATACAATTTTCCAGATTGTACATTCACGCGTTGTCAAAACAAGTAATAAAGCTGTTTAAAAAACGTGAATCAATAACTGAAAGCGGAGCGATAACAGACCGTTGAGAAAGTTTGCAAAATGAAGTGGTGAAACTTTGCAGAGGCAATTTTTCTTCGTGCCGTCAATGTCAGAGGCAATATTTCACAAGTTTAACAGCAGCCGTGTAGATATCGATGACCGTTGGGACTTGAGAATCCCAGTCTGACTGTACGCCGGCGGTTCTTGAGAATTCCAACTAAACCAATTTGTGTGTAAATAGTTCAGTGTTATTATTTGGCTTATTAAATAACGATGAATTCAGTTTGATTATATTGTATAAATAGAATTTGGTTACTCGTCATACTTGTAAGATTCTAAATGTTTATTTTACACTATAACGCTTCATTAGTGTTTGAGGATTGTTTTGAGAATCATTTATTTTGCCAAAATGTAATTAGTTTTAGATACTAAATTTTAGATGCCCCATGTCTAAAACTTTGTCACCGAGTTAAGCATACAGATAACATACGAGTATAATCAACTTGGAACGTTTGACGTCATGTATTTCCGTCAAAATAAGTACTAAATCTATAAAAAGAACCACTTTAGTCAAATTGAACGATTGACTGAGACAGAGATATTTCTAATTTTTCGGTTGACCAGCGCCACCAAGATTGTAGCACTAAGAAAATGGATAAAGCCAACGCAAACAGACTGGAAAAGTAGAAAAAAACGGCGCTCCACCCGACGAACGAGACAAGTATACCGGCTAATTGAAATCATTGAATCCGCTTCGGATATCATTTAACTTACCAGTAACTTTCTTTTATTATTATTCCATCAATTTTGATTCAATCTTTTAACTTAGTTGCAAGCTGTAGAGAATAAAATACATAGTGAATACAATTGTGACATTTAATGAGCAACATAGGCTACGCTTTGTATGGTTGATTTTTATAGCTGTACTGTAAACTGATTTTGATATATTATTTAAATTAAAAGATACAAGAGACGAAGTTAATAAAAAGGCATAAGTTACAATGTGTAATTTAAAAATCTACCACTCTACGAACATGACCATAGACTACATACCATAGATTTTTGAATAATGATAACTAACCTATGTTAAAAAATTAACTGCATCGTTTAGACGCAACATAATATTATTGACTTTATCCGAGCCATTTTCTTTTCTTGAAAGTAACGATTCCTGAAGAATCCCTCCTTCGGGACCCAGAAACGTCTATTTAACCACTATCATTAATAACCCCAGCCACTTTTCGGAGATTACTTGCAAGAAATACGATCGAGGATATTGTACCTAACGTAAAGTTTCAATATGCTATACAAACCGTCTCCTACTACAAGTAAATGGATCCCAAAGTGTACTCTAATGGTTAGTCCATAAAGAAAAATATCTAAAAGACCTCATGCGTCGTCTTTATCTATATAAGTTTAGTGGTCTTTGTTGTGTCCTTGAAGACCTTAGGATACCAATAAATTTAAAGGTATTTGTTATGTAAAATTAAATAAATAAAACATAAATTGAAATATTGTTTTCATAATTTTAACGAAATTATGTTCAAGTGCGTGAAGTCATTATTGCATAAATATCCTAATAGTGTTGATAAATGAACAATCTAAATAAGATATTCAGAATACAGAAGTAGAAACGAAAGAAAAGAAAGACTTCCAACGGGGCAATATTGTCGACCACCTGCTTCGCTGAGATAGGGATCATAATGTTAATTTAATTAAAGGACTAATCTAAATTGCAGAGGACCCAACACTCCGCCGACCATTAAAAGGATATTTCGACGCCGACACTAAGTTGGGGAAAGTCGCTGATTATAAATATCTTGGAAAACAAGTCAGGGGAGACGATTTACAGTGAAAACATCGAGTAAATACCCAAGTTTGTGAAAGTTTTAATCTGTAGGGTATGTTTTATATTTAAATTAGCTAAGTATGTACAAGTATCATAACATTTTTAATGAGAACGGACCGTATTAACACGATTTATGATGGTACACAAAGAAAGAAATTTAAAAGTATAATGGGAAGAAGAAAATAAGGATACTCGGCTAGTAGAAGCATTATTGAATGTTATGTTTGGTAGGAAAGAACTTGTTCAACAGAATAGTCGTACTATCATAGTTGATGAACAGCTATATTTAATTAAAAGGCAAGTAGGATACTTATCTAAATTGCAGACGGCCGGTTTAAGTTTCATTAAAAGGGGTTCTCCGTCTCTACACGAGGAAGAAAAAGTTTTACAGCGATAAAGATGCCTTTCGCCTTGAAAGCAGACAAAACTTGTTGGGAGGTGGGTGGAAAACAATTTATTATTTCCTTTGATAGCTAAGAATCTCAAAGAATTTGCTAATTTAAAATGCTCAATGCACGATCATTCTTTGTTACTATTTATTTGTTGTAATATAGTTAGCGCGCTTTTTCTTATCCTCCTCAGTCGAATTTTAATGAAGAATTTTTATGTCAATATATTATTGGGATAAGCCATGTTTCTGCATAAATTAAATGGTATTAAAGGTTCATTTACCTTGACTGTTAACTTGGGTTTCGTTAATTCAATAATGGCTAAAGATAATATATAATGAAGAGACAACAGCCGATATCAATTCACATTGGAGGGAGCGGTCTGTTACAGCACTGGCCCGCTGGTCCGCCCAAATTATGTTCAATGGATAATTAATCGTCCCTGTTCACTTCAATAACAATGGAAGGCCTATCGAGATAGATCGATCATTATAAAGCTATATTGCACGGATAATATCATTTTAACGACCTTTAAACGACTAATGATGCGATATTTTTATACTCTTGACCTTTTAAATTACCTGACAAGTGAGACTTTATATGTTTTGCACTTTGTACCAGTGTGCCTTTTAGCTTTGTTTATATTCTACGACACAATAAGTACGCGGTATCTGTATTTTATTTATACGTTACATTGACATTTATTTTTCTTTAGTTATTGTTGGTATTATATTTTATTTTTGACTGAACTGAAACTCTATATCTCATTTTATTCATTCAAACAATTTATGAAGTTTATGTTATTCATATGCATATTACTAATAATTATGACACCTAGCGTTGCGAAAACTTTTGACTTTCTTGCGATTTTATCCTCAAGAGAAACATACTTGAGCTCCGTAGTATTATTTTAATGGAACCCCAAAGGGAGGGTCGCTAGCAATTAAAATTTTCCATTTTATTAAATTAACGAGCAGAGGAAAGTGCGTTGAGTAGGTACTTTACTAAGCTTTTTATTTGTGCAAATATAATGATATTTCATATTGACAAATTTTTATTTAGAATGTATACTTAACCTTATTCTAAATATCCTTCTAAAGCATATAAAGCAGAGGTTCCTTTTCTTTGATAACGTATTCTTTATTTGTTTTTTCAATCAAAGCAAAATAATCCCTTTGTAAGGCTCACAACAGACAAAACATCTTCGGGGTGTCTCTAACGAAAACTATTGGCAACGATAAACCTACAGGGTTACGAGGAAACTGGGTTTGTCTCATCCTATTTGAATTTCAAATCCGTGTGCAGGTGAGGATACGATTGGGCCAACTTCCTGTACGGTTTAGATTTACCAGCCTCAATTGAATCTAGCGCAGGAACTTGCACTGTTTATCTATGTGATAAAGTAGCTTATGATACACTATTTTAGAAATATAGAATTTGAATGTCGCACGCTATTGGTGCTACATGATTACCTGCGCTCAATTCTGAGAGGAAAGGAATCTGTAAATAGCATTCACACCGCATTTCATTTTGTCGTCTTGAGTTGTCGGGAACGTCATAGGGAAGTAAAAAGGAAATGTCAAGCATTGCTATCAGATACAGTTCGCTTATTTTAAGGTTTTATCAAGATTACATTCATAATAAAAAGTAATAATATTACGTTATGAGTTGAATAGAACGGCTTTCTTTGTGATTTTTATGACTGTAACACTTTTGTCTAGCTCAGCCTTGCTAACAAACAAGAGAAAATACCATATTTAACAAACGGGATTCTTCAATCATTCATAAGGCTGAAATCCAAGCTTCTATAAGGGTTGTAGAATCTAGTTAGGACTTTGGAGGTGCTTAAATTTCAAGAGTAAGATGAGTACACCTAGTTAGGTATAGTCATAGTCATAGTCATCATGTTTTTATTTCCTAAAGGCTACAAAAGAGCACTTACAAAACGTCAAACTAGTTGCACGGTTCCAAAAAGTCGTTTATACGTCATCGTTGTCTTAATCTATGCAAATAACGCCGCCTTCTTGGCCTTGTAGTTGGAAAACGTGCCGCTGTGCTGAATGTTGGTTTCAAATCCTAGTTTGGGGTTACAATTATAATGAGTTATCATAAAGAAATGATTGGCAAGTCTTTGCTAAAATGAGTTGCGTGCAAGATTACCTCCTCAGGCTATACAACCGTCTCAATACCTATTATTCTAAAGGATTTTTAAAAGATATCCTACTTGGTGTCTTTTTTAAAGAAGAAACAACAAAAGAAATCTCCAAAGCACATAATTGGTTGCTAAACTAGAAGCACAGAGTGAAATATGATTTTTATTACAGCATTCCAAAAAATAAAGCATTAAATCATTTATCGGATAAGGTATAATTTGTAGCGTATAAAGCTCTAAGCAGCGGTAGTAGAGGGCCACGATTAAATTCTTTATTCTGTAGGAGGAGGAGGGAAAATTCCTCCACTCGACGTCTACATCCACGGCAATTTTTCACAAGTGTATATCTGTGGACGCACGGTATTGTGCGCTGGTACAATATTTAAGTTAATGTACATCGATAAACCACGAAACGTACTATCATATTTTGTTTGAAACGTTTGTGTTTGGCAAGAAATAGTTATTGTAGGAATAAATATGACGTTATTGTATAAAAAATTTCGACAGATGAGGAAGATTATTCTCACGTATTTGTTGTTTGTTGAAGATTTTTTTTTGTGCTTAACAGACTGTTTATAAAGACAAACTTAATTATATTTAGCTAGGTAAGTATAATTAGTATCAATTACCTTGACTTTTAAAATCGATGCTTCCACCTAACATAAAAAAATCGAATCCATCAATTTGCAAAATTTAGTTTTATTAGAAATAACCATAATATTTTTTTTTTTTATAAAATCCCAGCCCCACTCTGGGAATTTCACCTGTATCGTGGCTGCGTTTCACAAACGTATAATATCACATACACAAACACCCATACTGGGGAAAAATATCTGCGAATTGCGCAAATTTTTGTCCCGTACGGGAATCAAACGTGCAACCCTTAGCGAAGCAGTCCAATCGCTTAGCCACTGCGCCAATTAGCCCGTAAAATATATTGATATTGTTATCTAGACATGATTTTTTTATGTTTTTAATAAATAAATCCAGTTTATAACTTGCACCAAACCAATAGCTGTATCTCAGCAACCGCTTCAGACCATCTGATTGATGGCGCTAATCTCCACAACTATAGAATTTGTACGAAGATAGATAACCTTTGTACACTGAGGGGTTTATACATTATGTTTGCAAAAGGAAGGAAGTCAAAATATTGAGGGGAAGAAAATGACGTCCCTCTTCCTAAATCAATATTATTTTGTGGATAAACAAACAAATGAATGAGAAAAATCAATTTTAAAATAAGAACAATGGAACACGGTCAAATTCTGTAATAAATTCAGAGTCACATCAGTTATATGAGTCAATTTAAAGAGCGAATTCAATCAGTCCAAACAAGCAGAAAATCGAACCCCAAATCATCCAATCGTAGTAAATCTCAAATTCCGAGTACGCAGCTAAGGAGCGGCCCGTCCCGCCAAGTCCCTGATTTAAATTGCAGATGCCCCTCGGGAACGAACGCCGACTCCCGCGATATGCTAATCATAGTCAAGCCAAGGATTATCCCTGTTTACACTTAGCAAACTCACTTAATTTCGCACCGACCGATGTCTTGCCATATTTGTTGTCCGAAACACTGAATAGTGGACGGCCGAAAGCTGACAGGCAAATTAAGGGGGCCACTCATTTATTATACAACGCTCGTCTCGGACCTTATTCATAGTTTTGTGGAAATCTGTGGTCTGTAAATCTAACTTTTATAATTTGGAATGAAAAGTCAAAGACGATGACTATTGTATTTAAACAAAAATAATGTAAGTAGGTATACATGATAGTTATTTTTCCGCAGAATATTCTTTAGTACCGTTTTTTATTTGTGTTATGTACATACAATTTTTTTTTTTAATTTTTATTATTTTGACTCATAAAACGTATTTATAATAGTAAATAAATAAGAGCTTGTATGTGAATGAATTAATGTAGATGTCTACTCGTAGTACTCGTATTGTCTAACTTTCATGCGTCACTATATATTATGGCCGAAGGCTCTATAATATAATTAATTTATCGATAACTGACAGTAAACCTGTAAGCGCATAACCTTCTGAATACAGACGAACACTTGGCCACTTTTTAAAATCACTACATTTAAGGGTTTACCCTCGATTTGCAGTACGATGTTCAGCCAACGTTTGCATGTGTAGTGGACACGACGGCGGTGCTGGCATTTTACTGTTTAACCGGGTTGTTTATCATAAAATGTAGACCACATAAAACAAGTTGTAGGTCAACGCTAACTATATTTACGTATACATACAAACAATCATAATATGAACAGTAGGGTGACTTACTAAGATTTTGTGTATGTCAAGGTTGTTATAAAGGTTAATATTGATGAGTCAAATAATAGATAGTTGCGGCTATTGTATAATAACATGCTGGGTTGTATTTTCGTTTGTTTACGTTACAAGCGATAGTTGAATATTATTGAAAATAACAGTTACTAGCCTCAGGTGAAGGTTATTTAACGTTAAAGGTCTATTATTTTCTTTAACTACCGCTAAGAGCTTCCAAGGGTCTTTAAATTGTATTTACAAAAATGAGAAATCGCTAAAAGTTGTTAACTCTTGACTGATTTTATACAATATTCAATTAGTATTATTCTGCGTTAGTCCAGGATCTTTATAAATTAAAGAAAACTTCCGGAAAACTTTAACGACGTCTTCTTCGCTTAAAAGTTCATCATTTGGGTTGGAGTAACTTCGAAGACACTAGCCGGGCGTTTTTCAAATACTTCTGAAAATTGTTTATCTTCTTTCAGCATTCATAAAAGTTTGTTTATGTTCGGTGCAATAACACAATATAAGAAATTTTAAAGAAGTCTGAAGTACACGTGGTTGGAAATTTGAAATTCCTTTAAGTCTACCATCCAACAAGCAAACATAAAATAACATTATTTTTATTTCCATTAAACATTTAACGTGCTGGGTAAATAACTAGACCAAGCAATAAGTACGCCTGAGGCGTCGTAAAGTCGATCTGAGGTGGCACTAATACGAATTTATGTCGATGGACCCACGGAGGCGCTCTGCTCGATATCGATTCGCCTAGAGCCTATAAATGTTTCAATTTTCAAACAACCCATTTTATGTTAACCATGATATACTTTATGATCTTCAACAAAACATTTCATTTATACGAAAACTTTTTGTATAAAATGGCATGGCATTTTTGTGCTTGGCTAGACCCAGTTTGGGCGTCAATAAGGTTATTAGGTTTTTCTGATAAAACTGTATTCTTGATAAGTTTAGTATTGTGATTTATGTGTAACTTGTTATATCTATGATCAATCAAGAAACAATACAAATTAGTAAAATTAACAAGATAGTGCTACAAATGTGTTAAAGTTTAAGTAATTTTGTTTTCCAGTCGCCCGATGTCAACAGGCACTTGCAAGTTTCATATTTCATTCATACACGTATGTAACCTCCTTTTGGCACATACACACTTACATAAGGCACTTATTGTCGTCTGACAACGATTAATTATGTTCCATTTTACGAACTCAATATAATGTTGGAGAAAATCTGACAAATGATCGCGTTGAAATATAGGGGGCAAGTGAGTTCGCCGGTACCGTTTAACTTATATATCGAATTTGGGGTAGAAATCTGCAAAATTTACATGAGAAAGCATCGTGGAAAGAGGGCTGCGTTCCTAGAGATGTGTCGGGCCTCGCAGTCTCCTAACAAGGGACGGGAATGTTTGAGGTATCCGACGCAAGCACGCGGAATACGACTGGAATATTAGATTGAAATCGTGAACGTGTTTAATATCGAATATTTTCTTGATTATATTTTTTTCGGGTCAAAATATGATCTGTACATTTATAGTTACTGTCGTGAGTATTAGACTGTAAGTGATTTAGTAAATGACTGTAAGTAACTTTATAATTGAAGCTCGATTTCAATTTATGTTATTAGAGTGGTTTTTTCCTTCTTTTTAATAGTCTTACAGATACACTATGAGTGTTTAGCTCGTTAGTTTCCATATTAATATTTTAATTATCTATACAAAACTAATTTGGTAATGAAATTAAAGTTTTTCTATGATCCCACATTGTTAACAAACAAGATTAAACAAGGCCCCCTCAGCTGACATTAAAAGATAAATACGGTGGCGGGGGCCCCACGTTGGGCGCCAAAGTTCGCGATATGTGGCCTGCCACATGAGTAGTAATTAACACCGCCTCGCGAGCACCCCCTCCACCACCCCGCCCCGCACGCACCCCTAGACCACCCCCCTCGCACCTCTCCTCCTGCCACCCTCCCAACACTCACTGGGGCACACCGATTGAATTAAACTTCGGCACGGTTGTTGTGGTTCGGATCCGAGGTTGGTTTTGTCGCCCACGTTTTGTGCAGCTGCGATTAAACTAGCAATACTTGTCCAGCATTTATTAGTTTTGCTGGTTTGTGACACAAAAAGTTTTATTAGTAGCTATTTGTTATAACTGACTGATAATATTTGTGAATTACTGTGCAGATTAACTGTTAAAGAAACAATAGTCTATTAATGATCATTAGTTATAATATGTATTTTCCTTAATAATAACAAAAAAGCTTTTCATCCTAAACAGGTATCATTGTAATTTGATAAAACATATATACAAATAAAAATAATTTAACGCCACTGAAATACTAAACACGTGAGATACCTACATGATCAGTAATGAGGTGACATCATCTAACAATAAAACACAATTAAAACATCGCACCGCGCGCATGACGTGGACGTTACATGAGCTCAATGTCAACAGTAGTAAAGTTTTTCTTTCCATACAATAAGTCTCCGAAACAAGAAGTGTAGAGCACTAGGCAGAGTGGGGAGGGCGCCCCACCTAGGAGCACAATTAGCGCGCGCGACTCAACACGACTTGAGTTTTAACAACGCGGCGTGGAGCACTCGGCATCATTCACATGAGATGGGCTGTGCCTTGCGGGATTCTTGTCCTACACGCGTTAAAGGAACTGTAACTGTATTTGTTTTAAGTGGGTTTTCAGGTAACGAATGTGTTTAGTGTTGCTCCTCGATTTGTTCTCGTTTTGGGTCGATGGGTGTAGTCGTGGTAGGTATGTGACTGTGAATGGAGCGTACAACTATTTTGTTTAGTCTGGTACTAAGTGACTATGATTTATAAACACCATTTCATTCTTGCCAAATGTAAATATAAACTTAGTTTTTGTCCAAAAAGATGATTTTAACACAAATAATATATAAAAAATCACTTTCATTCTTGTACTCGTCTGTATGTTTTTTTAGCAATCATGTCAAAGTGTGACATTGAATTTATAAATAAAGTGATAAAGGGAAAGTTAATTTTTATTAACGTAATTTAACCATTGACAAATCACTTGTTTACTTATACGAAGAAACAAAATGGGCAGAAAATATAAAACTCCAAGTTTTCTTTTACTAATTTTTCTCCATAATTTTATTTATACTTAGCATTTGTTCTTCTCAAACAGACCGCATGGTATTTAAAAGAACAAATATTTGTAGCACGTAATCACATTAAAACTGTAAGGCAATTAAGCAGATAACGCGAGATACATAACCTCCGCGAAAGCTCTAAATCTTACCGGGTAATTAACACTAGCTGTGCTAACAATGCTTGAAACTGTATTTTATTATCTTGTCCTTATACTAAGCACAATTTAATTAAAACAAAACTTTTACATACCACAACCCCAACATAATGCTCAGTGCGAACCAAAACATCTAAAAACAAATCCTTAATTAGATGTACGTTTTTGTTTTGAACTAAGTGGGTGCAGTAAAAAAATACGGAATATGCAGTTAAAGCCTCGCTATAAAACTCTCCAATGAAAATCTTTGTATATGCATGGAATAGGTACCTACATATTCGAAACCTCTACATAAGGGAAAAGTCTTTTAAAACTTTAATATAAACCGTATATACGCGTCCACTTAGGTAACAAGTTTTTATTGGACTTGCAGTATTTTTCTTAGCTCTTTTTATCGTTTTTTATTTTCTACTTTTGCAAAGTTATGGTTATTTACGGCCTTCACAAAATTGAAAATATTTTTAAAGTGCTTTGCATAATTTTAATGCATGCATTTAGAATGCGATATTAACATACATTTCATGTGCATATAAAAATCGTTGTCTAAGGAAATACACTACTTTGGCGTAACCAAAGTTCTCAGTTAGAGTGGCGTATAGATCATCGCAGCGGTAACAATAAGCCTTGATTAGCTGCAGAAGATATAGATAGTAACTAGTTCATGAACGATAGTATCGGCTGGCTATGTAGCCGACATACAAGTGCCGGTATACGAGTGTCGAACGCGTGTAGCGCTCTTCACCGCTCTCCGCGTCTCTGGAATATTGTGAACTCCTTTATAAGCCACTCTCATTGCCTACAACTTGCTCATTTCTACTTTAGTACCTATCATGGATAGGCACCTCCCTTTTCAACTCGACTTCACTTTGAACTTTATCCGTCTCGATGTCTCTATTGTTGGGATGTACTTTTTGTCTTGTCTAGAGCCACGTAAAAGATACTTCGTCCAGTTCTGCTCCTTGAGTTAATTACAATTTGGACTGCTATTACAATTGATTAAATCCATTTATTTTATAATGTATTTTAGAGTCTCAACTGAAACATAATACGTCTATTCATTTGCATATCACGCACCACTTGTACAATGCTTATTTATTCTGACGCACCCAGTAACACACTCGTAAAGCGTATGTAACGAGCTATTTAGATTTAAAAACGTGGGGTTTGAGAAACGTTCGTGTATTATAGTGAATCTCGTTTAGTATTAACGTCGGGATACGACGCAACGGCAATCCGCCCACCTTGTATAAAAGTTAATAGTAAATACTGGCAAACTGGTGAGGGTTTTCCCAAGATGTCCATACCAACTACTCTGAGATCTGCTCCGGTACGACTCGAGGCATTCAAATTGCTGCGTTAGCATACAATATTTGAGCAGGAGTTGGAAATCTTCATCGAGTGCGGGTGTATGTGCCCAGGCTGCCCTCGCAAATAGAATTTCGATAGCGAACTGTTCCCAAAAGGGTTTGTTTGCGAACGCCGATCACGCACTCCGATCTCTTGAATACGAGTGTTTACAATTAGTTGATATCGACATTCTTAACTTTGATTACGCATTTAATTCATATGTAAATTGGCACGTGATATTTGAGTTAAATCATTGTAAACATACTAGAAGAATGTATCAAGTAGATGTTAAAACCTAATTTTATTTTTATACAACGACAAAGGAAGTGTACAATTAACCAAAGCCACAAAAGACAATTATTTTCGTTTTTGTATTGTCAGGCCTCCCTTGGCAGGGGGTGACTTAGGCATACGTAACTACGTACCCCTTTCTCTCTAGCTTGCCTATTTAACTATTAAACCAGCCCGCTCCAACGAACTAACGTATTCATGACTTGGAGAATACCACCCCTTATTTTACGAGCGGTGGTCGCAGTGAATCGGAAAGGTTACCTATTCGGACCCCGGCCTATGTGAAATATCACGCTACCATATGCTACGCAATTTGAGGGATCCACGAAAGGTTAGTCCTTAAAGTCAACGCGATTGTGCGATTAACTTAAAGAGGAACTTGAACACATGGATTTTGGATCTTTATATCGAAAAAAGATTGAAGCGACACAATTGCAAAATACTTACTATTTTTATTTTAAGTATTTATGTTTATATTCAAACAAAGAGCAGCTTATTTTATGTGACGATGAATTGTTCACAATAAATAAAATTATACGTATTATAATTGTGTTTGTTTGTGAATAAAAGGCAAAGAGAGATCAGGACATTAAAACTCTGCGATTGTTTGCATGCGAAATGTTTGAGTTGACGCACGAGTAAACTCGGTGTGGAAAAATCGCACGCGTCTATCAGGCACTCTCGCTGCGACCCTTTCCCAACATCCCCGTCCACCTCGTTACGCGATATCCGTTTTCGACCTTTAATATTTATATTTGGAACGAGCTGTCGGCCAATTAGGCGGCTCCGAATTCAAATTGGCAGTTCATGTTGACAGTTGCCAGGTGGCGGTCGCAAACGGCGCACGTCTCGGAAATCGAAATTTATATGAGCGTACCTCGACATTTAATGACCTCCTTTGAAGTGTTAGAAAATGGCCATAAAGCTATTTTAGAAACCGACATGACGATTACTGCTGGTGTTTGTGTTGAGAATATTTCAGTAACAAACCGCAAACTACACACAATGAAAGTATTAATTGTGCGTGAAGTTTTATTATTATGTCGTGAAGATTGAGAAGTAGGTGCAATAACGAAATATGTTTGGCAGCATAAAATTGTGTTTATTATTACCTACTGCTGTAAAATAATAACGTTATTTAAAAGAAGCCTTGCATCAAATTAAAAGAAACAACAGCATAGTACAAAATAAAAAGCGAAAGGTCCGTACAGACGACATCTGTCTACGGCTGAATTTATCTCGGGACAAATTGCACAACGCCCGAGTCGGCACACTGGCGTTCTGCTATCCTTTGTACAAACGAGACACAACAGCGCAATAGTTTTGCTAAATTAATATGTTTGCACTAGGTAGGTATCTTAAATTCTGCAAATTGGATCTGATGTCACATGTATTTTAATACACTATATTTCGTACATGTTGTTTTAAACTTACGACCCGTTCATACAAACAGATGGATTCATAAAAATATGTGTATTCTTGAGATTCTGATTACGGTTTAGGACGATTTAGGATTTAAAAAAATATGACTACGTACCGGGCATAGTTATAATGGCGTGCCCTTATATTGTAACAGTTATGTAATTGTAAAGCATTGTAAACCAGCCTTACTATAGATAGGATTAATCTTGGAAATGCTATGAGAATAGAGTCAGACGTATTGGTCTTAATATATAGTAATAAACAATGGCTGAAAAACTACACCAAGTAAACAAACAACTTATTTGCAATATCCTGATCAAAGCATAATTTCTTATTAAAACATCAGAAGAGCACGCGGTAACTGCAAACAAGGTACAAAGTCACGAGACGACAACTTGACAAAATTTATCCCAACAACTCAGTTTGTTTAAACGTTAATTATCGTTCTATTTATGTTGGAAATATTCTAATTTACCCTGAGAGCTAATACCCGAGCTGTTCGCCGAGACGAGACAAGACGGCGCCCGTCCCGCCATCTGACAGGTGTCGTACGCGTGGTCGGATTTATCTTGAGATAAATTGCTACGAGCTCTGTTTTCTACTATCGTGTGGACCTTGCACGTCACGAGGATTACACCACGATTTAAATCTGTAAGTTATCGTGTTAGTTTAGTTTGTGGGAGCTCTGTTACTTTGACGGGTTATTTACTTGTACAAATATGTCTGGATCAGCGGGCGAATTAGTCTAAATGTGGAGTTGAAATGGATTATATTGTTAATCACATAATTGAAATTGTAAATGTAACTTTCATGGCTTTTTGCTTGTGTATTGTTTTTAACATTTCTTATGTGACTTAAAGATATTTATCGTACCTATAGATATATACCTATATCATTTATAACAGGGCTGTAAACCTTATTGTTGTAAGCAATTAAGATAATTTTTAATTTATGTGAAGGCTTCTTGCTCCATTTACACCTTATACGTATTGAGGGACACTGTGGGCTGGTCCCCCTCAACTCCTTTGTTTTAAATATGCATCGCGCCGTCTCTACTCTGGAAAGTGTCTCAAAAGTGCCCTGGCGCTTTTATTAATATTTAATAAAGGAACTCCAATCGAGACACAATTTCTTCCGAGCTTATGTTATTTTCAGACCTTTTTCACGACACACGCATTTTAGGTACGTATGAGTAAAAATAACTTAAAGTACAAAGCGTGAAGGATAGAAGCTAAGTCGTTTACCTTTATATGTAAGGTTTCTGTAGGTCCATAATTACTTGCCTGACATGCCTTAATGGAACCTGTCTGTGTACATACACATGACTAAGTCTGGTTTGATACCCCCACACGAGAATGACTGGGTATATTTCTAATATAACATGTATATATACGCTGCTACGTAGTCAAATGAACTATTCGCCGTTCTGACGTACTTTTCCTTTCCTAGCATTTATGACCATTTTATGAAAGGAAAGATTTAATGGAGAAACATGAAACTCACCTAACTTTGACGTTATCCATAGTAATAAGGTGTAAGTTAATTGAAATGTATCCAAGATATTTTAGCGGTAGAGCAAGACCTTTAAATAAAATATTTCAAAACTCGAAGTAATACCATAATAATATCCAACAAAGAAACAGTATTGAAGATAATTGTAAGAGATTGTTAAACGAGCACGCTGAAAATGCGAAAATACTCATTAGCTCGTCCTTTCATTTTCATAATGACATCGCATAAAAACATCGTCATAATTTTAATATGACATGCAAAGGTAATGTAATAAAGCGAACAAGATAAAAGTCAATTTAATCGATAGCTAGTCAATTAAAATCAAAAGCTGTGATTACCGCTGTCGGTGTCATTGTAAATTGTGTTTGTATTCCACTTGTTTGGGTGACGAGGATTTTAATATGAAATGTGACACTTTGTAGGTCTCCTGCTATTTGTATTATTGCCTTGTAAAATTTTGTTCGAGTTCGCAGAAAAATAATACTGCAATTCGTATTGTACAAGCGTTCATCCAAAACGTAACGAATACAATATGAGCACGTAGGTTAAACGTAGAAGACTACAATTAATGAGTGGGTACTGGAATAGTGGTGCTCCCTCTAGATAATGAAGGTTATTTACATGTGGAAGGTTTGATTATATGCATTCCTAACATCTTTGGGCTTTAAGGTTTTGTTCATAATTATGTATTGTCCATATTACATCACAGAAATAGTTTGGTGTAGTTACTGTATTGCATCCTGATCTCATCTTAGTCAAAAAGCTAAATGTAAATGTTCAAATACCAAGGTAAGCTAAGTATAATATTATAAATTGTCTTTAGAAAGCATGACTACATATTTTGCTCGCATCTCAAATAGGTACATTTCCATGCGCACTCAAATACACAATGTAGCATATAATTAGACAGGTGCAAAAAATACGTTCCGAGACAGCGTCGCCGTAATAGAGCATTAAACATAGTAAAGTTAATGCGGTAATGCAAGTAGTGTACAGAGTAGCTTCCCGCGCAACCTGCCCGTTAGTAGCGAAAGATGCAATCTGCATACATTAGCCTAACGTCCCTTAGTTTTGACACCTGCTCTCAGCCAGTATGAAAATACGGCTGCTAGATGGATGGTGCAAACATGTCAAGAGTAAAGGCAGTTGTTTCAAAGTTGCGAGCCGAGAGAGTCGCCTGAAGAAAATGTATTGTTTTACTCTCTCGTAAGTCTGACTGGGAAAGCTTTTAACTAAGTGTTAAATTGTTGTTCGCAAGTGTTGTTTGGGAATATCGCAACTGTACGTCACGGAACACAAAGATGCTTCAGAAGCACAATATTAACTTGCACAATATAAGCATGACCATCACATAATTTGAAACAATGTTGCATATAGAAAGTTATTATATTTATATCTATAGCTCAATGTATATTTTAATTAAGCGACCTCTCACAAAATAATAATTTTAAATAAGGTGCATTATTTTATTTATAGCCTAGAGTAGTTTAAACGATAAAAAAGCAAACAAAAGCTTTATACCTATGTTTATAAGCATCATAATCTAACAAAATATTCTCAGGTGAAAGTAGCTAGCCACCATATACATTAAAAGTTTTAACGACTGCTACAACATTGTGTACCACCCAACTTCGAGTGATGCGACGTTACGGGTGTTCTCCACTGACGAGTGACGGTGCACCAGTCCTATAAACTAGTACCCCACTGAAGCAAACGCCTTAAATACTTAACAGCTCAGTTACCGAGTCAAGTTTAAATGCTCGCTGAGGTCGAGAGGGTTGTCACGTCACGGCACATTTTAATAATGCACCCGCTCGTTTAGTATGAAAATTAGCTGGCGTGTGGCTGCCCTGCCCGCCTGTCGCCTGTTTTATTGATGGTGCAACTACGGTGTTAGTGCAGACACCTATATCGGACGCTTTGGTAATGAATGCAGCGTTCCACCTTCACTGTAAATGCAGTCGACGCTTAAATGCAATGCTTGAGCTTTGGCGTTTTTTAACTTGATTGCCAAATGGTCCGAGGCTCCGCGCAGGTTGCGTTTAAACATGGAGGTAGAGTAAAAATCTCTGTTAATGGTAATGAAGCAATGCAAATGATTGCGCTAATAGTTTCAGAATTAAATGGTAAACGAAACGAAAAGAAATACTTATAGGTTTTACTTTACATTTGGGAGTAAGAATGAATTAATGAAATAAATTCGACGTCATATTGTACCTGAGGCTTGCTTAGAATCGAATTGGGGCCGTTGTAACAATTGGTTTGCTGCAGCCTAATTGACAAAAGATTTTCTTATAATATTAACCTGTAAGCTCTGTTGTGAACGTATTTTATTAATCGAAATAAAAGGTCAACATTTTCAATGCATCATTATGGTGCTGTAAATGTATATATGTGAAAAATAAATGAGATATTTTAGATATAAATGGTGCAATGTTTAAAAATAATCACGAGGTCGTTGAAAGGCTGTAAAAGGCAATCTATTTCAATTTTTGTTTTCAATGTGTGTACCCCCCATATCTTGTCGATGAATCTGCACCTAATCTCAAAGAAGTACCTTCGCGCCTGCAAACCCGATACGTGACTCGATTCTCTGTAGGATAATCTTTGTAAAGTTGTTTTAGAGCGAAACTGTACGACTTACATGAAGTTTATTATATTACGTAAACACCTACAATTTACTATTATTAGGTGTATAATTTAGTTTACATATATTGTACATTTTGCATAACGACGTACCATATAAGCTCGATCCTTATGTTAAGTGATCACATATTATCATCATATCATACATATTCATCATCATAGTGAGTTACACTTTGTTATCCTGCCTAAAGACGACGGATTATAAAAAAAACAAACCCAACTGTTTAAATAATATCCGTTCCACGTTATACGTACATACGTACAAGTTCCACATTATACGTTTTAATTAATTGTTCAAAACTTTATGTAAAAGTAAAACCACATGTTTACATTGTAAATGTTATGTGCGGGCCGAGGGAACAATGTTTTAAAGTCAACAGTGGGGAGCCTGAAATATTCACATAACTCCAAATTCAATTTGAAGTTCCACCGTGAAAGTATTAAGGTAGTTTAGTGCTTCTCCATTATTATACGGGTACCGAGACCGGCCAACGATATTTTTAGTCAACTCTGTTATTAAGTTGACACTAACTGCGAACAAGTTGCTCGTTCGTCAACTTCCGCCTCGAAACTTTACGACCCTAACACAATTAATAAAAGAAATGACCAAAGAATCAGAACTTAAAAGACACCAGAAACTAGCAAGTTGTTTCATAAGTGTACGAGCTGGCGCAGACGACTGGCCAGACGCTTTGTTGTTCGCATTGACCACAAACAGTAATTTGTAGTTTCGTAGGCGACGTCCGACAACTGTGTTTACTGTAGCACTGAAACTTTTACATTTTTAACATCGGTTAAATATTAAGCATCATAGAATTTGTAGGTGTAACCTGTTTTCCTAATAATTTAACAGTGTTTTCAATTGGTATGTTTCAATGCTCCTTTATTAATCTTGCATCTTATTTGGCTAACCGACTTAACGCAGTCTAGTCCTCATAAATAATATAGTCTCCCATTTTCTCCAGTTTCCCATCAGGCAGGAGCGCCGAAGCGATTACTTCGCATAAATCAAACAGATTTGAATGCGGACCGCCGCGTCGTGCGGCTGTTACCGATGTAGTGCCCATTAAAGCTCATCCTTTTTATATTCTGTTCACCAGCTATGATTTTTGGTGTCGCCTTCTTAGTTGTATGTTCTAGTTATGTCGACAAGCCCACGGTGTAAAATAAACGAGACCATCACTTAAACGCAATGTTTCGTTAATTTTGTAGACACGCCACGCAAACATTAGCATAAATTAAACATTCATGAGCTCATTTACCTTCGACATGCATAGAGAAGTATGAAAGGAAGGAAAGCATGATTATACGTTGTAAAATTACCTTTTAATATAAAGTAAAGACAATATCGGGAACAAGACGTCAAGTGATCCCGTACCATGTCAAAACCGTTACGCGTGCCGTTAGAAATTTTCCGGGTTCTTTAACGGGATTCATTCATAACTCACGGTCGAGTGGAGCCTTCGAATATTTCAAGCTGTAGAGGCCCCACCCCTATAAATTCCGCGCGTCGGGTTGCCAAATTAGGCGCAAGGAACGTAGACTTATTCCCCCCATTACCCCAGGCCAGCCGAGTGAGACTTTTAAGGAAACTTTCCACGTCCTGTCGCAGGTGTTGTAGTAATAAATAATAATTCCCCTGTGCGATGAACGGAGCAAAGTTCTGATGAAAACTTGTAAATCATAAAACAGAAACGTTAAATCGCTTAAATCGGTGTTTGCTCTTGTGGAAAATTCAATTAAAGAAATGCCTTTGCGTTTAAATGGTCACAAGTGGCTTTAATTTAAATTGTTTAACATAATCATTTCTATCACTTACGCGAATATTAGACATTGAAATAAAACAATTTTTACGGATTTTATCGCGGTTTTAACAAACCTCGGGACCAAAAACTAATTAAAAACGCGATAGAATCCGTAAAAATTGTTTTAAATTGTTTAATTTAAATCAAAATATAAATCTAGTCTAAATACAATCGTATTAGACGAAAAATGAATTAGTTGATATTACCATTTATAGTATCTACGAATCTTTCTGATACATGTGCAATAAAAAAGTTCACAATCTTGTGTGATCACCTCTAAAGCAATTATGTGGGTCGCATACTGCTCCGATGTAGAACACATTTGTACTAACAATCGAATGAACTTCCACCCAATTTACTTTATGTGTAACCCATTATTATAATTGCTACACAGTTACAAAGTTGGGAACCGGTCTACAACCGACACGCCGATGTGAACCGGGGTGAACTGGCTCAAATACAAATTATATTCAAGTTTGTTCTTTTATGTTGAAATGACTTTAAGTTCAGCGTTATGAGAGAGCTTTTACTTTTCTTCCTAATGTAATTTAGTGGATTTTTATGGTCAGATGTTTTTAATCGGACTTTTGCTTTTGCGGCTCAGCATTATCAAAGTATTCAGAATACAACTTTAGGCAGCATTGTTTTAAAATCAATACCACCTACTCTACAAATATATTCGCATATTCATTTGTAATTTTGTACTGTACTCGGCTAGGCTATTATCTAAACAAGTGTCAGTTTTTAGAGAGTGTGTATAGATCGTACGTAACAGCCGCAGAGCCGCAGGACATATTCTAATCTACATTTTCAAATATGGAAATACACACGGAATAACATTTTGATAACAATACTATATTTAAAACATACAGCCAGCAGAGTGTATGAAATGTTGGCACTCAAAATATTTAGATTGTATTTTGTAGTGATGTAGAGCAGGGAGATTTAATATTCCAATGGAATGTTTGTTTTTAGGATGTGATGAAACGAAAACAAAAACCGAATTGGGGGCAAATTGAAGTGCAAATCAATATCAATATTTGGTGTGACGATCGTTATCGAGAATAATCGAGATAGCAACAACGGGTCGTTGCCGCAATGACCGGTAATTTAGCGAGTGTAATTCCGACGGACGAGCGTTTGGCGAATTTAATTTTATCTCGAACAAACCTTCCACTGTAATAATTTATGGAAACCAACGTGCGACCCTAACACGTCCTGAAATGGTGAGATTTTCAAAAAATGGATACACGCTACATTACACAATACACATACATTGAAAGTGCTGTTTAATTATTTTACTGACCGACCCTGTGAGTTAAGACTACGTTTCCACAAAATAAAATTTAAAACTGTTATGCAACAAGATAGAGAGGGCTACATAAATCCTTCTTAGGCACATTGTTTTAAGTAAGTAGTAGTCTGAATTCAACAGAAGAAAGTTTTCCCGATATTTTAGTGCTTGAATCTTTAAGTAAATAAGCCTACCGCCAATGTATTTCATGTTATAATAGTTATATTGTTTGATCCAATCGAGAAGCCTATAACATATTTGTTTGAAGGTATTGTTCGTCAAGGTTGCCAAACATAAGAAACTTGAAAACGTGTACAATGTTACACTGAACATTTGTTGCTCGAGATGAAACAGAGCAATTGAATTAATTCAATCGGAGCAACTTTGTATTCAACCTCAAAGACAATTGTTTCTGTTCGTGTTGCTGAAATAAAGGAAGCCTCAAAGGGTTTACCAATGATCCACAAAATGATTGGCATGGCTGATTAGAAGTTACCACTTACAATTACATTACGCATTTATTGTTTAAAAATTAATTTATTGGTTGGTTAAAATATAACCATAGTTCGGCTCGCGACTCTGCCGCGTAACCAGCTCATCAATAAGGGCTCAGTTCGAATTCAAAACTAGTCGGGCATTCCCGAATACTAAATAAAATATAACCAGTGTAAGAAAGGAAGTTTATTGAAGATTCATTAAACGACAATTCCATATATTGTACTCTATAAGTAAAAATTCACACAAAATTGTCGAATAAGATTTTAATGGTCATTTCAATCATGTAAGCGAATCTTGAAATATGTGTTTTCCCTCCAGGTAATCCCGCCATCATTCATGTGATCTTGGCATAATCTATGTAAATTAGGGTTCATGATGCATACAAATTGTCAACTGCGCAAAGATATCGGCATATCCATAAGTAGGTATATAGGTAGAAAATGTCGCAAAGAACCCGGCCGTTGTATATTGAGTCATATCTGGTCTAATTAACGTCTGTTTGTTTTGCATTTCCCTTGCATCTCGGAAGCAGTGAGGGCGTAATAAAACGGTCACAACAATGCGGATCACGTCACAGCGGAATTATCTCACAGCGCCAGAGACGATCAATTACACTGACAACGAGCACGTGGAAAAAGGGCGGACGCCACTCCAGGAGGCTTTTATTTAAAAATGTTTTTTTGAAATACAGACCTTACGGTTGCGTATTTTAAACAGCTTTTTGTTTAAAAATGTCTGGTGCGAGGGTAGTAATCGTAAGACCAATTAGGCGTAGTGGAGGCTGTTCAACGACAGTCGTTTCGTTCCCCGCTTAAAGACTCAACCTCTGCTTTTATTACTCGTATATTGTCATCATTATCGTTCTTAGTTTTTATATACTCAATACGTATATTTTCGTTAATAAGGGTGAGCGAGTGAGCAAACCTCATCTCTCTATCTAGTGTCGATCATTGTGTATCTAACGGTGCCTGCTAAATACGCAGTCACGCGAAGACTCCATTTCGTTCGCTACATACTGAGTGTTATGTATAAAGGCGTCTATATAAATCTTCACGTACAGAAGCAATATATTGTAGTAAGCACTCCCACTCGTCTTGTAATCTTCGCGCAGCTCCAAATGAAATACTAATTGTATTCTCTGAACATGTTAAATGGTACCCACATGTTGTTGTGTACTGTGAAGGGAGTCAATAGAGACTTCGGTTGATGACTGTGTATTTACCGCTTAGAGAACATACATAACAAGAAGTTAAAGTAGTGCTCTGAATACCGTTAATGTAAACCAGTAGTTCCCAAACTTATTTTTCTCGTGCACCACTTTCAAAATTAAACTGGTGTCGGTGGACCCCCTGCTGCTACATTCCTACCACATTGTTAAAGTCGACAAAAAATAAAAATTGTGTCGCTTCTGAGTTCCGTCCCTATATTCTGATAGGTTAAAATTTTAAATTTTAAATAAAAACGAAAAATGGTACATTTTATAACATTTTATTAATTAAAAGAAAAGAATTACAAAAAAATAATAATAAGGTAATACTTATAGGTTGTGGACATAATTTTAATTAATGGGAAGGATGTATTTGATGGAGTGTCAGCAAACGATCAATGTTTGGCTTTATTTTTGTGAGCAATAACCGCAAATCCCCCCGCTCTGTGATGTTTAGTTTGCTCCTTTTTTTTGTTAAGAGGTTTGTAACGGCACTAAAACTTCTTTCGACAAGGTATGATGAGGGAAAAGCTATCAAAAATTTCCTTGCGATTTCCCACAGTCCAGGATATTTTTCGTGTATTTCTGCTTGCAGCCAAAATGTTTGGTAGCCTTTTCTAAATTTCACCTTCAGCTCCTCATTGGTGCTTAGCTCAAGCAGCTCCTCTTGTAATAATACATTGGCCACTTCAGTTTCATCAAATGGATTTACGATCCATGGTGGTATATCCATCGTCAGCATATCTTCAAACCTGGTTTTGAAGTCATCATGCAGGGCACTTAAATGTTGACTGTAGGTATGGATATCCTCATCAATAGTTTCTACCTGCGACAAGTTTGGAAATTGAGATAATTCGCGCCGACTAATGTTTTGCTTCATAAATTTCAATTTCCCAAGAAAAGCCGAAATTATCCCCTTTGTTTTTATTAAATTCAGGCTGTCCCCTTGTAACTGCAAGTTAATATCATTAAATTTTTTAAACAAATCTGTCAAATACGCAATGTCTCCTTTGAATTTGATCAAGTTTTCTTTTAAATCTGGATCTCTACTTTCTAAGAACTCTAATACGGAATCGAAAACAGAGTAAAATCTCGTTAAGCATGCACCTTTCGACAACCAGCGTACTTCAGTATGTAAGAGCAGTCGTTGGAAGTCTTCGTCATTTTCGTCGCACAATTGAGCAAATAAACGCGTATTCAATGCATTGCTTCTAATTTTGTTGACAGCGTTTATTATAAAATGAAGAGATTGGTTCAACCTGTCACTTAAATGTTTCGCCACAAGATGTTGTCGGTGGATTACGCAATGAATAGCTGTAAGTCCTGGTATAATTCTTTTGAGATGACTTATAAACCCACGATATCGCCCTACCATTGCAGGAGCTCCGTCTGTTGCCACTGAAATAATGTTTGTAAATGGAATCGATTTTTCCGTAAAAAAATTACTCAGGACATTAAATATTGATTCGCCTTTAGTGTCAGTCTCCAAAGTTCTGGCAAATAGCAATTCTTCGTGAATTTCTTCCTCCATGATAAATCGGACATATGCTAATAATAATGCTTCATTACCGGGTAACGTTGACTCGTCCAGTTGTATAGAAAAATGACTTTTTTGCAGATGATTGCACAAAAAACTTTCGATGTCAGAGCTCATTTCATCAATGCGTCTTTGTACAGTATTGTTACTTAATGGAATTCTTTTTAGTACGTCAAATGGAGATTTGTGCAAAACAGTTTTTAAAACCTCTTCAACAGCGGGTAAAATTAATTGTTCTCCGATAGTGTGCGGTTTTCCAGATTTTGCTATTAGTAATGAGATATTGTAAGATGCCCGCAAGCCATCATCGTTACTTTGAGATGTTGAAGCGAACATGCTGTGCATGGTGGGTCTCTTTTCATATTTTTCCTTCAATGTTTGAAAATATTTTAAATCTTTACCCATTTTATCAGTATGACACCTTTTTAGATGATCTTCGAGCTTTGATGGTTTCATAGAGTCATTGCTTAAAACTTTATTGCATATTAGGCACATGGGCAAGTGTTTATCTGCCTCTGATGGAACAAAACCATATTTCAAATAATCGACACTGTATTGTCGACATTTTTTCTTTGCTGTAGCCATGTTTTGTATCAGTTACCTTCCCTGTAAAAAAAAATGTTATAGTAACCAAGTTTTTATTTGAATATAGGTAGCACAACGCAGCCTTTGTCAGCTTTATATTATTATGATTATCATTATATTGAAAAAGTATTACGGCTTGTAAAGGGACCAACTAATAAACCGCTAAGACAAGTACAGACTTTTTCACGAAGCGATATCAATGTTAAATACCTAATTTACCACAATTTTTTAATAGTAGAAATAAAAATTAGTTTACTCAGTATCGAATATTGATCATATTTGTGTAGGAAAAAATAAAAGTCGAAATCCCAAATTGACCAAAAAAGTGACCATAAAAACAATAACTAAAATTTCATTAAATCAATGAGTTCACGCGCTAGTAGTTTTATAAAACAGTAATTGCTCTGCAATATTGATTTTTCGGCCTTTTTAGAGAGGCAGTCCTCTCGTGAAAAAACAATTGAATAAAACGTGCTGTGTTTGTCTTCAAATCGAAAGAGGACAATTAAAATATCTGTAAGTTACTAAGTTAGCTATATACAATGTGTCCGAGCGATAAGACCGCCCGGCGTTTTTTGAATATTTGTACGAAATCATTAATAATTATATTTACATTTGTGACTTAGCGGCCTTAGTGATTTTATATAAGTAATTTTTTTACTACATTTTAGTTTTGTCTAATGATTTTAATTGATAAATTATGATGTCGGCTAGTCAGTAAACAAAAATAATGGAAAAAGATGAACAAACTTAGGAAATATCGTAAAAAAACTGCAGCACGTCACGCGTCTTTACTTAATTTAATTTTGTACAAATATTCTAAATACGCCGGGCGGTCACTTATCCCTAGGACACATTGTATACAAGCATTTGTTATCAACCGACCAGTACACGAAACAAAATACTTAAGAACTAGGTACAACAAAAAAAAGGTACGTACTTACTTTTCTCCGGCACTAGGAACACTAATATAAATTTTCTCACACCTTCTTTTTCGAAATTCCGGAAACAAATAAATGAGCATGCCTTTGGCATCGAGTATTTATAGTCTTGATCAAGATCATGTCTAAACAAGCACTAAGCATTGTCGGACGGATTGCGCTTTGCAAGTCTGTACACGAAATTGTAATATCGAATACGCAAGTTTGGACAAGTAAGAGTCGCTTGCCAGATTAAAATGTTATCTGCTTAGTTAGGTACTTAAAACAATATAGGTAGGCCCTTATAAAAACTATATGCAGATAAATTTTCGTGGACCCCTATTAACATCTTATGGACCCCCATTTTTTATTGACGCCTACGTAGACCCCCAGCAAGGCTCCCGTGGACCCCTGGGGGTCCACCTGGACCACTTTGGGAATCACTGATGTAAACCAACCTAGAACCTCAAATTGCCCCTCTGTTGTTGAAGTTACAGAGGCCATTGGAGACAAAGAAAAAGAGAAACATAAACCATGTTAACAAATTTTCAATAAAATTGAGCGCCGGACGCCCGTTTATAAAAATCTTAGCCAAAAATCTACACGTCATAATATAACGTCATAAAAATACCACAGTAAACGTAAGCCTACGAAAGCCTCATTAACTACGTTAACCGATTAAAGTATGTAATGCGACGACATTTCCGTGAGCAGCCCGCAATCCGCGCTCCGAGGGTAGGTAATAAAACAGTGACAAGCGATAGGACGGGATCGAGTCGGAACAAAATTATCTCGTAGAAACGATGTAGATCAATTATACTGGGTGCGTCGGGAATTAGAGCGGTCGGTAAACCGTAGAGTAGGTGAAGATTTATACGAGTTAATGTAACTTGTTTAAATACGTCCACTTTTTGTAGTGAAAGGGAAAGTAGCTCTGAAAACACTGTATAGCTTTTCTATTTACTGTAGGACTATGAGTTTTTTGTTTGAGTTCTAACCAGTCAAGGTTTAGTTAAATTATGTTTCAATACAAGGAATAATCAATTAATACCTACGAGAATTTTCAGTTATTATTAAGCTCTACACCGAAATCTATTCACTTTTAGGAACGTATTTCCTAAACGATTGTATGACATGTTTGCGTGTTATTCCCACTAAACAAATAATATTAATCAACGACAATAATCTGCAATTAAGCAGTGGATTATACCCATTTGAACTGCATCAAGCTGATATCACTTTTGTTATTCCAATACGAATATTTTCACAAATATGTAAGCTCGGGATTTAAATGTTTTGTAGCTATTCAGCGAATTTACTCATATTTTATTTACCGTTCAGGGAATAAGTTATTTGAGAGATATTTAATTTGTAATATTTATAATAAACTCAATAAATATTTAATGTAGGTAATCAATGGTTTGTATAGGTACTTGAATGTTTCATAATATCCAGGATATTCTGGGAATACGGAGCACGTAATGAATTCTCACAATCACGATAAAAAATATTATTACATTTCATATTCGGACGGAGATATCTTAATATTCATCATATACTGCTTTAAAATGTAGATTTACGTTTGGAGTGTTAGTTTGTAAATTGTTCAATAGTTCAGAGTACCCGAAAATGCAGGATCTATCAGGCACTTTTCAATAGATTTTTGATAAAAAAGCCAGCAAAAGCCAGTTTTTTTAAGAAAATCAATACTGGAGTCAGGATATAACATTTTCACGGATTTCCAAGTTTGCCAATTACAGAAAAACTTAATTAATTTAAATGGAATTAATAAAACGGTTCTCAATTAAATTCAAGTTATACGGGATGCACAGTTGGGCGCGCGGCAAAACGCGGATTAAATACTAAAGTGTCGCGATTACGTACCGAAGTCGACCCCAAGGCGCCATTAAGAATTCAGCAAACGAATTGGGGACATCGAATCGACAAAATTGAGCTCGCCTCATCTTTTCTTACATCGTGTGTATTCCCCTAAGTACAAATATTTTAATATTTTCTCTGACTCTAGGGAGGACACCGCTGTTTTGATCTACAACTTGCAAAATACACATTTTTTCTGTGCAAACATATAATATTCCTCTTCATTTCTTTATGGCGCATAACTTTGTGAGTGCGTTGCTGAATAATATGAAAATCTTTTATGAATGAGATTCTTGGGAGGGAGCTGCGAAGGGCCGGCTGGCTGGCGGGGCAACGAAGTGTTTAGGTGAAATATGTTTTGTAACTCACCGGTGCGTTGCCGTCTTAAAATAATAATCATTACCTGGAACACCGAAAACAAAACATTAATACCAAATATTTTAATTCGAAGATGCTACAAGAAAGTATACTAAAACAGAGCTGTTATAACAAAATTTACAATTGTATCGTTTCTTTGAAAATGTCATAAAGGGCCTACTAGTATCAGTTGAGTTATTAAGTACTACCAGCATATTTACTTAGGTATCAATAATATTGCTTAATTATATAGCTAATGAGTCATCAGCATTCTGTCAAGTAGATAATGAAGTTGAAACATTTGACCCCTGCTTCATTGACCCCGGGTTATAAGCGCGACGCATGCGACCGGGTCAAGTGCTTTAATTGTAGGGTCATGTACCACGAGGTGCAAGGACCAAATAATTATAACACGTGTAGCTATTAGCATTTTGCTTCGATAATTTGACCTAGATGTATACAAATTGAAAATTATTGAATCAACTAATAAGATAGGTTTAACCCAAAATCTCTATTTGGGGAAAACAATTTACATTTTACTGAAATAGTAATTACATAGGTATGACATTTGTATATGTTTTAACGTTTGACTGAATGAAACCGTCTTATAACCCCTATTGTGTGTAAGGGACCAAAAATGGTAGCGAGTATTATCACCTCGGCTCGGCACACAAAGGATGTTTGCAAATCTCTCACAGTAAACACTAAGCGATCGGATCAATGTAACCTTGTTCTTACAGTCGCCTGAGATTGCGCGGCACAATATAACGTTCAATACACGTGACATAACGTCCAATATTGAAAAATATTAGAATTTTCCAATCTCGCTTTGCTATTCCGTTGTAAATAGACACATAGAATTCTGCCACAAAACGTCAAAGGTCAAAGCGCAAAAATTGGATACAATCACGTTTTTCTGGAGGCAAACGTTTTGTGCGCGATTGAAGGGTCGCAGAATATAACATTTTTAACCGCACCGAAATCCTTTTACTTTACAAAAAGAAACACCATTTCCCGGGACTAAAGTTATTTTACAACAACAATGAGAAAATTGGCGACAAAAAACGACCTACATGATGCGGTGTCAACAAAGATAATATAATATATATCGTGGTATCAGGGTGCCTCCATCGCTATTGTTGTCCCTAAACGCGGCCATGATCCCGGGATCGCCAGCTCCGGACTCGTTTGTCCCGGGATATCCTTCGGCAAACATCGACGAAACCCGAGATTCACTAGACCTTTACACAAGTGCTTTGTTGAGTCGCTAGAGAATATAAATATATAAACGTCTTTTTTCGCACAACACATTTTCTTGTGTGTTATAGGTCACGAAGATTATTTATTGTTTTATCGTGGGATTACCCTATAATCTTGTGGAAGGTACTACATGGATCCTGACTCTGCGTCATTTGAATGGTATTCTTACCAAGAATTTTATTTCATTAGAGATGTTACATATTATATTATTTAAATATTCTCATATCAGTCCACTGCAGGACGTAGGCCCCCAGTCCCCCAGGGCCGCAAGGCTTGTTTCCCAGTTTTCGCCACCCAGTCACTACCAGTTACCTGGAATAGGCCTGGCCGGGAACTGGGGGCCGTTGCATTGGCTACTCTTCATGTGCAGTTTTTTTTCCATTGTCACCCAACACAACACGCTAGGCAGGCGGGTTGGCAACCGCAGTATGGTGAACGATACCTACACAGGGGAACGTTGCCCATTTTCCTGGAACAACTACCTGATTGGCGCAGTGGCTAAGCGATTGGACTGCTGCGCTAAGATCCGCACATGTTTGTCCCGAGTCCGGGTGTTTGTGTATGTGATATTTCATGTTTGTATATCGCACCCACGATACAGGATCAATTCCTAGTCCATTTATGTGCTAAAATGTGCATTAAGTATGTGACATGTAAGTGACATACAGATACACCTACTAATATATACAATATACGTAAAGAAAAGAATAGCGAAGAACAGTGGCGACTGAACCAAAAAAAAATAGAAGGAGTTTTCTAGAGCATGACAAATAGCGTGAGATTAATTGTCATCCTAAACCTGTTATAGTACAGATAACTCTTAAACTAGAACTAAAATACGGCCGTTCCTAAAACAAGTTTCAAAAATACTGTTTAAAGATCACGTCGATTCCTCAAGGAGTATAAAAAGACGACAGAGCTAACTTTGCACGGAAACATCCAATAAAACGAAGTGTGCCATAGTACGCCGGTGCACGTAAAAAGTTTGCCCGTGTACGACTAGTCGGGCATCCGGCCGCCAAAATCGCGCGACTTGTCGACACAACTTCGATATTAGTTCGCGCGTGATCGATTTAGCAGGCCAGTTTGACAGTTACGATAGTGACAGATGACGCAGACGCCATATCGCACGGGTGATTTGTCTTCAACTTTACCTAAAGACAGTTGTTTTCACTGTTTTCTGTGCAGATCATTCCCAAAGGCTAACTTTTTTCTATAAAGAGCAATGTATTCCGGCTATAGTTTATCTAGGTTATTGACACTTTGGCGCACATCGATTCCCGTTTACATCATAAGTGAACGACCTCGACCTATCTATCCGAAACGAAAATATGAAAATATACATAACAAAGTAAGCTAACGGGTTTCATATGAGTCTAGTCTATTTCATCTTGTGATCGAGATTATATATCGGCTGATTATTTTTTGATTGCGGAACTTAAGCAAAATATTCTTCTTAGTTATTATCACCTCCTTCATCATAATGGACGTTACCTCGCGTCGGCTGCGGTACTTTTCTCGGCTGTTTGGTGCTCAGGAAAGTGTTAAATGCCTTCACTGTCATTCCCGTGATTAATTTGTGTCGGCTCTGTCGTGCTAATGGGCTAAAATAATTTAGTAGGCGGCGCTGATTATTTATTGTCAAGCGTCGTGGTTAACGTTTGCTAAGCGATTTATCGTTAATCCGACAGCAGTTATAATATTATAATAGCATCTATTCTGCACGGCATATTAAATTGCCATTTGTGATTTATTGCAGTTTTCTTTTTAGTTTTCATAGTATCTCATTATTACCTATAAGAAACAAAATATTTTTTTTATGATAAATTAATATTACCTAAATCAATCACATCTCTGAAAAAAAACGGATCGCAGAATGCGTGTTCTGTTATTAGCGTAAGTATATTATATTATAGAAAAATTATTGTGTTTACCCAACAGGAAAGAAATTGATATTTCTGATATTTCGTATTTGCAATTTGTTTTGGTACTTAGCGATCATGGCTGATTCTACCAATTAATGTTAATTAGACATTAATCATTAATTAATACTAAATGGATAAAACTCGAATCAATTACAATAATATGTGCATAGACCGGTAATGATTAGTTACACATTCAATATATGTTTATGCAAATGATGCTGATTACACTTTGTTTGCTTAGGCCGCTATTACCGAACACCGGCGGACAATGGAGCCGGAGATTGTAAGCCAACAATCGACTACACAATATAAATTTAAGATTAAGCTACATAGATTAAGCTATGATGAATCGGTTGACAGTGCGTAATTGACTCGTGATATAATAGAGCATAATGCTCCAAGACGGAGATGGGAGCGCAATATCGTGTTATTTTGTGTAACGGACACAAAACATATTGCGACGATGACTCCCATATCGTTTTCGAATTCGACAAACATGTAAAAATACCGGAAGAAGGCTTTCCCATCACATAATGTATGGGTGGAGCCAAGGTGGGGCAAAAGGCAAACGGCACTTTTCATGATTGCGGAAAAACGACCGAGAACACGTGATTTTATTGTTTTTAAATAATAAGTTGTTAGGCTATTATACCTGTCAAAGCACGTGGAATTTATAAGGCTAGTAAATGTCTAACAAACACGTGGTCTTTACTGCTAAACGTAACTACATATAAAAATGTAATACGCAAACAAATATAATTTACCTATGAGCGTACAAAATTTAATACGTCACCATAAATCTCTCGTTAGCAGTCTCAAAAAGCATTTTGATTACCATCAAGTATAATTAAATTCTCAGTAGATAAAGAACAAACTTGGGTCGCATCAACGTCACGCAACAGCCAACTTGGAAGTGAAAAGCCGCCAGGAATACGATGTAACTTGTCTGATTTCAGCGAAACTTGCCTCAATCGGCCGACTTGGCTCCAACTTTTCACACAACAGATCGGGAGGCGAGCAACAATACTCCGCGAAACAAAAGAGCTCTTCGAAATACTTATACACTGCCGTTCAGATTAAAGGGTGGTTATATTTTTTCCTGGAGGCTTTGCGTTGAGTAGTTAGTGAGGTTTGTTGCTTGATATCATTTACCAGTTGTATTTCTTATTAGCCTGTATTTAAGTATGTTTAATTAGCTGGTTAATTTGGTATGATACTTAACTACTTGTTTATTAAGAAGTATGCATACAAAATGTCTATCTGTAACAAACCCATTGCCAGGAAAAACCTAGCTATTTAAGTGTGTATTTACGACACTGGGCCATAAACGTCCGGGGCTCAAAGACATTTTTAAATATTAAAATTTGCATAAAACTCAAAATTGTTTCATTATACACTTTCAAACAAAAGGTCCACTGTGTAATATTTCTATTCAAATTTCTCGTGAGTAAAAGCCGAAATTCTTGAGTGCTGTCATGATTCAAGATTAGTTTCGTATAAAGCAGATGCTATTAAAAGAGCATCAAGTTAAATTTTAATAGCATTAGGAGGGCGCGAAGGGCTTCAAGAGCGTAAAGTGTTTCATTTCGCGGCGATATATATTTGACTTTAGCGGCACACCTACACACGTTGCCGAGCATGTTAAGAACATCTGAGAAAACCCGGGGCTTAATGTCTCTACGTAATATGCAGTTATATGGAAATATACATAAATTGTTATAAGCGTAGCAAGTTTAATTCGAGTTTGTGGCCACAGGTGCTTTCATCTGTGTGTTTCTGTCAGTGGCAGGCCCTTCATCTTGGCCTCATTTGCTCTACTTCGGGTAATTTCTTACCGGGGCGCCTTTAGGGTGTCGTTACATTCCTTACGTGTGTGATTAACTGTATTTATATTGTTGGAATTTCCTTTGTAACAAAGAGTGCTAGTCTTGTTATTCTCACCCCTCGTACCTTTCGTCCCCTAAGAGTCACAAGAGCAGCTTACGTCGGATTTACGCGATCGATGATTGAGGAATTGTAAGTATTGCATCGGATTGTAATACAGTCTACCTTCAGTCTACCAGTTTTTTGAAGATGTCTTATTGTATGAAGTCGGAAAAAAAGTACAGATTAAGATGTTTGCTTAAAAGATTTTTCATGTATAAAAATACAGAGATAGAAATAGTAACTATGGTATATAGGTATAGAAATAAAATACTACAACAGTTAAATAACATAAACACCCTTATTCTTAAAAAAAAATAACCATGGATAAAATTATACCGGTCGCTGTCGTTTGCATGTCAAAGAAAAGAGATGTCAATAGATTTAAGACGGGTTTAAGCTAATACAGGGAATATCATCGTTCATGAATATAAGAGAGTATGTTTTTAGTAAATCATAATAATGTTAATGAAGTACCTACTTATTACGCATTAAGTAGGTACTCACGTAAACTAATACACAAATAATGCTAACATTTATTACAGAGAAATTTTAGAAAAGGTTTCATGAAATTAGCCCGCCTTTGTCCTTCCAATGAATATAAAGTATAAATAAATAATTCCTCACATTTCTTTGTAATCGAAAAACAAAATTGATCCGGAAAAAGGTGAAATAACATTTAATAAAAACAACCGCATTATTCTCTATTATTCCGTTCCAATACTTGCGAGCATAAAAATGGGTACAGCGTATTTGTTACGCTCGTTACAAAATATTCGAAGATTTTTCTCTCGACCCTTGTGGGGCTTAGAGGGACTTACGGAGATCGATGCGAATCTCCCACCTCGACGTACATCGGTTTGTAACAATTCGCTACAAAAAAGTACATACCAATAAGTTTGAGTTTAAAAAACTGTCCAAATAAAAAGTCTGAAAATGTAATAACGTAAGTGCAAGTAAGCACTTAGTTTGATTAATATGCGTCTAAACAAAATGTTCTTTTACCTTAATATGATTTGAGTTAATATTTACTGAACTGTAATATTTTAACTTTTATTACGATTAAGTAAATATTCAAATTGCAATGGAATATTAATATTATTTAAATAGGTATTCAGAAAATATTTCAGTGTTTTTAGAACGATAGCTAAATGTTTTTGTTCGCGTGTAGAGCGTGGAAGTAATGCCCTTGTTGGGCCGAATGAACTGTAACTATTGTTTTTATCCGTGAGCTAACAGTTCGAGGATAACAGATGGGGAGTCTTGTACATTTTACAGCTTTATACCTATGCTACATGTGTTTAGGTAAGGTCCCTTTTTAAGATTGAATAGGCTCTGTATTGAATGTGCGTATTCGTTTAAGGGAATTATTGATTTATTGAAAGTCTACAACACATTTTTTGTACAATCAAATTCTAATGGAAGCAATTTGTTTAGTACATACGATAACCTCGTGGTAAATTGATACACCTAGCTACAAAACATTATTTTGATTACAGCTATTAAAAGTGAATGTAAAAAGTAAGCTGATATCGATAGTAACTCTATCTAGGTACTTTGAATAATCATGAAATAACTAACGGTTAACTTAACTTAACAGTTGTCAAGCAAGAAAAAGTATTGTAAAAGAAAGAGTCGATTCAAGGACTACTTAAAATAAGCTGTACTTTGATTATAAAACAATCAAACGCGAACGATCATAGAAATAGCAGCGTCGTAGCACCGCCAGTTATAGTCGTACGTAAAATCGATATAATACGGGACATAAAACACCTGTCGGTATGTCACCTAGCGACCAGACGCAAACACAACCTACACTCAAATTATACCGCTTTTATCAACAATCGCTTTGAATAGAACATCACAAATTAACCACGTAATTCCTCATAAGACAATACGTTTCTTCATTTATGTTAATTATCTCTTTTAAGTCGTTTTTATACTCGTAGCCCGCATTATGTAGGTATTACCTTATAGCTACTTTTTCTTTTGTTATGTACAAAATGTACCTAAAAGTTATTGGGAAAGTTTAATGACGCGTTTACATAAATCGATATACTGTTACGCGGTGTCGTATTCAGGTAGATTAAAGTAAACATTTACTGTTTTAAATCAATTTTGATATTCAAACAAGGCACTATGTATTTTTAAGAAAATTTCGCTGGCTAAAGGAAAATCTTCGGTTAAAATTTACACTGAATATAATTTTTGCCGAATATTGTTATTTTGGTGAACGGTCTTTCTCAGTACGATATATTATAGACGTATATCGGTTATAATATTGTGGTTTCTCATAAGGAAAATGGATTACGTATTTATTAATAATAAAACTGACAATACGTTTTGTTAGTACCTATCTAATATATTTTGATTTATGAAAGAAGCTTTGACTTAAATTCCCCCAATAAAATCAGATCATAAAAATGATATTTCATGTTGTCAGCGAATAAGCCATTCCTTTGTTTATGTGCGTGTTGAAACTGGTGAGAATGGGATTATTCTAGAAGAAGGTGTCCAAGCACATATGTATCTGTGCGACAATAGCATTTGACTGCATCTACTGGGCATTACATGACATTGGTTATTTCGTCTGTAGTAGACACGTCTACTCATACACTGGGCTTTTATAAAGTGTGTTTGTGCCCCCACAGGATTGTTCTACATCAGAGTAGTCTACATCCACGTAAATAGATTAGATAGTTTACTTAAGTAAATTAAAGGGTTCGTTAGATTCGTCTAAGACCTGCTGCTTGGTGTGAATTGCTACAAAATCGTCATCAAACTTAGAAACGAAGCGCTGCATTTTATTCTTAAATTATATAGTAAAAATTAAGCATAACTACTAATACATGGTTTCACACTCATAACTTTGTATTTTACTGCAGTCCAATTAGCTTTTTGCGGGCATGAAGAACGTAAAGTTTCGCACCAGCATTATGGCGCTGCCACACATGCAGTCACTAAGCACTTATACCATGAATATTTCACCTCAAAATATTGTCATTCGCGAACGACATAAAAGCCATCAGCGTTTTACAACGTAAGAAGGCATTAGCGACATTAACGCAAACTTGCGCGTTTACTAGAACACAAAGTAATGGGTTACAGTTATTGCTCCCTGTTGTTTGGTTGATGTAACGTGATTACGTGGGGCGCGTATCACGCGATGTGTTGTGACGCATCGTCAGGAAAACCATTCCTACAGTCCTACACTAACCGTACCACACAAAAATATACCTCGGAATTACCGGAAATACATTAAAAGCCCAGAGCCACAGCTCAAAAAGCTGTCTAAAAATAAGTCCACTTGATTAATAACTCTGAAATCAGCTTTTAGAATTGTTTGAAACATTTAAAATGAAAGCTGTCAAGTAATTTAAATGGAATGTTAAACGCAGAATAATACATCAATGTTTAGGAAATGCGTAAACCATTTATCATAACAAGAGAGAATTAGATAGGAGCCCCCGGCGCCGGAAAGCCAGTGCTCTCTTATCTACACGAAGACTAATATAACAAGGCCGCGACAGTGGGGAGGAACCGTAACGTTTGTAATATTAATGAAATGTCTCTATTTCTTTTTTATGTATTTTAAGTAATTATTATTGTCACCCAAAGTAAAGTTATTCACAATTTACAAGATTGATGGGCGAAGGACATGAAAACATTTATGTTATCAAAAACGATCATGGATGGCGATGACGTAAATAAATGGAAACAGATAATTACCGTGAAACGTCTAATTTGTATCTCACAAGGTCAATGCCGAGAGCTTAGGATCGACTTTTATGTAAGTAAAAAGATGAAGTCATTCTAGATTTTACGTTAGGCAATTTTTAGTACTCCGGTGTTCGTTAATGTTAACTCGCCCGGTGACTTGGAGCTCTGGTGAAAAGTGAGTGAGTTACATTTTCTTAAAAATATAGTATCAGGGTTCATTTTTTTCAGTTTTTTATGTAAATGGAAATGGCAAAAATTTTGAATATCGACTGTGTGGGTCTAGTATGTTTTTCTTCTCGCATTATTTATCTACGTAGACATCCAATCAAATAAAATGTTTCGAAGAACTAGCTGCTCAATATTTGATATAAGTAGATATTTATTATATCTCCGTTAAATGAATGGCATTATTTTATCTGAATAAAATATTAAAAAGTAAGAGAGCGTGCGGAGGCAAATGTTTTCTAAAAAAGTAAAGGAGCCAATGTTGGCCGTAAAGAGCCCAATAGACACTGGAACGGCTCAAAGGCACAAAAAGCCAAGCCCATTACGGGACACACGTTGCCGGAAACCACAAAAGACCCAATTATTCTGCTGTGTGAAGCCAAAAAAGGGTTGGACCAAAACCAACTTGTCGAGTGTTCTGTTTCACTCTCCGAATGCAAGCCACGAATAAGTACGGTTATGAGGGTATTCGTTTTAATATAACTAAACTTCTAATCTTCAAAAACCACGATCACCTACCTAATTATACCATTGTCACTATAAGAAAGATTCTCTAGTTCAAAAACCAATATACAATTTTATTGAAAATATGCATTTAATGTGCTGTTACAAGTATGAAAATCTTAAAAATGAAACTTGAATATTCGGTAAATATTTAAAAATTAGAAAAAGATTTTTCACCTTCGTTAAAATTCACCTGTTTTACTCGGTGCTATGTATAGATCATTTATTTTATGGACTTAATGATGAGTGACAGTATTATTCAACTGAAATTATCTAAAAGATGTCGAATGACGGGTACGTGTCAAATTTATCACCTTTTTACCGGGAACGAGGTGGTACGTATGACTTTAGTTCAAAAATCAAATGGTAGATAAATTATATAAGGAATGCTATAATGGCTCGAAATAGGACTTGAGAATATGATTCAAACTTCAAATAAAATTAAAATAAATAAAAATGTTGCATCGATATTTATAAGGGACAGACTTCTTAAAATTATTAATAGATAGGTACCTACTTCTATATAATAATCTAAGCAATGCACTGGAAAACTGGTATATTATGCTTGACCGTATTTCAGCACAAAAATTCTGTATTTTATGTTGATTGTCTATAACATTAGTAAGTTTTAACAGCTAACTAATATTTATTAACTCTCACACAACTTTAACACTTTATGCTCTTATTTAATAAGACTATAAAACCTCTAGCTTTGGACGTAGATGCAGCGTGATGGCAATCCTCTTAATATTATCCCAGAAGCTTTTTGTAACACCTGCAGAGAGTTAGAACCTATATTCATGGTCGGTCGACTGGCAATGTCTTCTTCGTAAGTCATTCTATTAAATTCATATTATATAAATCAAGCATTTTTGTCGCTATAAAATATTTTATGGACGACAAACTTTTACGAAATTTCTGCAACACGGTGCGTGATTTAATAACGGTCACATGTGGGTACAAGTATTGAAGTTGCTTATAATAGTTTTGGTTCAACTAAAACTTGTACACTTTTAGATCAAGAGGGTCCAAAATTGATAAATAATTCCAACATTTAAGTTGTTTTCCTTGCAAAAATACTATTAGGTACATATATCCAATATTTGGGCTGAAGCTAACGCAGTAATACCTATATTTCTCTTTATTTTTATTAAAATTGTTTTTAAGGTGAAATTATAACTTTAAACAGCCCGTTTTCATATTTTTTCTAAAGAGGTTATCATTACCTTATTAATTATGAATAAAATTATCTTCTTCGCTATTTAATTTAAATTTTGAAGAGCAATAAAGTCAAAAATATAATATTTCGGCTTTTCGCTACATAAACTTTAATGGTGAATAAATCACGAAGAAACTTGCTCGACACTGGACTGCGGGTGGGAAAAATACGCCATTTTCATAAGGGGAAAAACAATAACTCGAGGCGCAGAGCAAGGGCCGCTTTTAAGGCACATAAATCAAAACAGACGATATTTTCGGTGTAACGCCGGGTGGGCACTTTCGGTACGGGATTTTTGGGGACACATCGGGATTAGTGTTGTTTTTACGATTCACTTCTACTCTCTGTTGTTTCTTTATTGGTTCGCCAGAGATGGTGCTGGCGTGTTTTGTTTGTCAATAAACTTTAAATTACTCTGTAAATTACATACACTACAATACTGTTTCTCACTAGTATGACAGACATCGTATTGTTGGAATTTACCCTTGCTTTACCTTGTATTCGCATTGCAATTTTCACGGCAGTATACCTGTACAGATATATGGTGTGTGGATTAAACTTAGTAATTCAATGCTGACGCCGAAGTAACGTAACTATACACTTCATTTGCTTTGTACAATTTCATTCATTCATACATTCAATATCCAACATCATTGCCGCTCCTAGAGCAATGCTTCAGGCACGAACGGAATGAGATTCTTCCTTTGTGCCTTCATATTTCATCCACCTTCTAGGGTTCCCTCACCTAGATCGTGAGGCAGTATTCGTTACTGCATTAAAACCATCCTTTACAAAACGGAACAGAGTTGAATTTCAATTGCGTTGATGTCAAACCAACTAATACAATGTTCTGTCACTGCACATAGCAAAATTTGCTTTTAGGAAATTCTGGTCAGAGTGCTGCGATATCAGAGCTGATAATTCAGTATAAACGGATTAGCTGGAAGCCCGAGATGCATATTGTTTAATACAACCGGTCTGGCAATGGTAATTTAAAAGCCTCTAGGATAGTTGCCGGGCTTATAAATGTTAGAATCATTAAAGTGGGTTTCCATACAAATTGATGTATACACCTACTAGGGTACGCTTTATTTTAATCGACTAAAGATAAAATGACTGAAAACCGAATATAGATTTGTTACATAATACCTATACGTATTTTTCTGTTGTACGTTTATATGAATATTATTTATACACATATAACCATTAAATCGCATGCAATCTGGAATAAAGCAATATCGCGTTCCTCACTTCAAAGAAAACATTACCTAAGAATCTACTGCTCGTTATAAAGTGACAAATTGACGACATTTTTTCCCGCAAAGCTTCGTGAATTAGCGTGATCAATTACGTTCTTCGGCAGTGCTTAAGTGACATCTCTTTTACTCCTAAGGGAAAAACGAATTTTCTCTTTCATGCTGGAATGAATGCAGATGGTCTAAATAGCTAGAAATTCGCACCTTACGCGAACTCAGTCTATCGAATAGAGTTGCAAACTTGCTGCGGTTTTAGGAACTGTGTGTGTACTTATTCGTGAACTGTATGACGATTTTAAGCTCACTTTAAGTAAATGTGTTGTTGCTATTTCTATTAGGTGTCAACAATTCAAACTGCTTACTGAACAAAGATATTAAGAGAAGAACTAACAAAATACGTGTTAAAATGACGAAAAATTAGCAAATTATATTAATTTCTCGTGCGTTTATTAATGACCTGAATGCTTAACTGGCTAGAACTTGTGTGGCTTAGGTACATATATTTTTAACTGGACTTGCCAACCTATTATATGTACTGCATGACTTCTGTTAGTAAACTGTGTTAAAGCTTTTGTTCAAACCTTTTGTTTTTGTACCTTGAACACAGTTTACTAATAGAAGTTAGATCTTTAGTCGCCCATAAGATAAATATATCATTATAGGTAATGTAAACGTATAATATTTTGGTTCACATGTAATTGACGATGGACGTGAGAAATAAAATTCATTCATGTATTTTAACAGGCTATTTGTTTTTTACGGAATTAATTATAATAGTTAATTACGAGCAATTAGAATCGGACATATTGGCATGTCGGCTATAACTCGGCACGGCGCGCGGCGTTAGTCTGTCGGTGACAATTATGAGAGTTCTCAGTTATGGATAGCAGAGGTTCACCCGCCCACTCGGTGCCTAGATAACGCAATTACGCCACCGTTATTAAGCGACACCCATTATTCATTGCTGAGACCCTACATTCATCAACGAGAGGACTTTAGGTGAATATTTTTATTTGAGGAATCATGAAAACAACATCTGTAATTGTGAAAAGGCGACGAAGCGTTGTTAATGTTGCTCTTTGCTGTCAAAGCTTGACGATAAATTAATTTTTGGCCTACTTTTGTCTCGATGGTATATTACTGTAGTCGTTGGATGCCCAATAAATATTTGTATAATAGAAGCCGTTCTTTACGTTGACCTTGAAACGTTGCCAACACTTATAGGTTCTGCGGTGGAGAAGAATATTTTAGCCCATTTGAAACTACTCAGCACACATTTAACCTTTTACCTATCTAGCGTGTTTCTCTAATGTAAATATGAACCTAAATTCAACGATAGATAAATCAAAATCATGTCAGAATTTTCGCATCAGCAAAATTTTGACTAGTTGAGCGTCAGCGTAACCTCAAATTAATCAACCACAGATTGACAGGGCATTTCGATCGATAATAATTAACGGTCAATTACCTAAATATTATTGGAGAACGCTTTGTGCATCGTTGGCTTGCTGAGCAGGCCACTCAACAAGTCATTAATTAAATATCATATACCTACATAGCTGTCAACCCAAAGCGCTTCATAAAGGGAGCTAAGTTAGTTGATGAATAAGCTTGCTTTTAAAACCTTCTAAATTTTATATTATTATATTAATCTACCTAGATAGGTATAAGTTAAAAATGTTCTTTACGCGTTATGAAAACGTTTATATTCAGGTAATTTAAGCAAGCAAAACGCAATAAATTTAATATCCAACATGTCATAAAATATATTACATAGTTCCAGTAGGTAAGTAACAAAATGATAAAGGAATATAAGTTCTAAGGTATGTAGAAAACTCCCGTGCGACATGGGATAACAGTGGTAGCTTTATATGAAGAGCGTTATATTTTTATCCGATAGATATTTCTAAGATATGACAGGGTAGTATTTTAATGTGAGGAAAAATGGACCATTGACCATACATAGTTTTCATAGGTTCGGTACAAAGAAAATCCTGACACATAAGGATGATTGACATTTAAAAGACCCTGTGTAACTCTTCGTGAAGGTAACCCAATGTTATGAGCTTATAAAGAATTCAATAGGGGAAGCAGATTGGGTATCGATGTTCAAAACGAAATGCGTTCTTAAACCATTTTTTTATTTAATGAACCTATTGTTATTGCCTTAATGGACTTTGAATACTCTGGTACCACTGCACTGCCCTATGAGGGTAGAAGATCAAAAAGAACTGTCTCGATTTGACTGCTCTGAGGAGCATATTTTTAATGAGGACAATAATTTTTTGTATTATACGGAATCCCGTTTTCATGAAATTACAAAACAAAACTACTTAAACTTTTGGCTAAACACCACTTATATCTGGAAAAGTTCAATTGAATCGATTGAATTGTCAAAATAGGTGCCAAACATTAACAAACTGGTAACAAAACATACCCAGGTCTAAAGAGGCAACTTAAGAGGAACTTCAGTCACTTAAAAGAATATTAACCACGTCGACTTAACAAGGTTGGTGAAAAGGTGAGAAAATATTGTATACCGCTCTTGTTATATGCATTATTGTATGAGCGAAATGTGTGGGTGACTATTCAGTCGTACGAGTACATATAGAATTATTCGCGGGAGCATGTTCCTTCCCAGCTATTTCTTTATTACACCATTTGTTCGGTTCGCCGACTTACTTCACATGTCTTTATTGTTCCCTTCAGGTTTAACAGACGTAAAGTGAAACATTAATGGTTACTCGTTACACGTTAGTATCTATTTTATAGATTAATTGGGGTAGTGCGCTTTGACCTTTTTATTGACTTTTGTTGGGTAGGTTAATGGTTAATCAAATTTATATGTGATCTAATAAATAAATTAAAAACATATACAAATACTATGTAAAGTAATGAAACTAATTCCTGTATACAATAATATGTATGTATCAATGAATCTTAAGCATTGTTCTAAGGCTAACACCGTTATTTTTCTTATCGTTTGCGGAGCGTAGTGACCCAACCAGCTGAATTTATTGCTATCGCCTTGTTAACTCACAAATGTATTGCACCTTGTTAGAGTCTAGAGTATTGATCCACGTTATACATTAATGAATACACTGAAAGTAGGTATAAACTGTATAAGTATTTTAACTTCTCAAGCGCGAGGGAAGTGGTTTATAATATTGTTTGTTGTTCTGCGGTTCTTGACTGAAGGTGCTGGTGGTATACTAACGATAACATTTATTTCTGGACTTTTCACGCTAGGTATATTTATATTTCTTTGTATTTTTAGTATTCTTAAGTTATTATGGAGCAATGTAACATGAAGTGTATATTTAGGGCTCAAGCAAACTAAGAAGCTGCTGTATGCAGCCCTCTTACTTATGGGAAATGTGGAGAGCCTAAGGAACCTGATAATTATAAGCAGTAAATTGTTGATTAAACAATGTAGAGGTGCTGGGTCCGAATAAAGGGTTTTCTTTCTTTCTGTGTACCTACAGTCAATTTGCCTGGTATATGTTTCTAATTGAAAACGAGATGAAAGACTTCAAGGTCACATGTCGTATGACCCACGTGTGATTATTATTTTAAAAATAGCAACTGACCACAAACTTTTCATTAACAACTCGAATGATTTTTTTGCACGAAAGAAGTTTTATTAGTTGCGAATAGTCGAATGGACGTCAGTTTACGCGTGGCACCACCTCAATCTGTCGGGCACAGTGTAATAGAATCGACAGAGGCGGCGGTTGACCGCCCGGCCCCGGATATGACCTGTCATCCGGACAACTGACAGAATTGTGTAAGGGGTGACATAGCTTGTTTACGCTCCTTATTGTGTATAAACAGTACTTGAAATTTATTTACGTGTCGAGATCGGATATCGGTGGATAATATTGGTTTTGGGTCGGTATGACATTTTCGTGAATTTGTTGTGTTCAAACATTCAAAGTGGAAATATAAAGCTATTAATATTCGCTAGTGTGTTTTCTTCTTGTTTATTTGGTACTATAGTCTATCGTTTATTTAGTAGTATTGTATTTTACCGTCAAGCATTCAAATAATCAACTCAATCAATCTGATATCTACTTTGAGTTCCAAGACAATCGTTACAACAAAAGACAGTCACCTATAAATAATTCTAAAATAATAAGTAGATCAAAAACCTAATCTTCATTGTACACCGAACCTGCTTCCGGATTTAATTCTTCAAAATTTCTATCAGTAGAGTACACTGTGTAGTGTGTAGGTAGTTGGGGGCCAGTTAATTGTTTGCGGGTCGCTCGGCCGCACCGAGGGACAGCTACACTCACTCGCTGTCACAACGATGGTGAGCCGGCCGCTATATGAGGACAACGCAGAACTATAAAGCTTGTGGTGAACCGCTGACAATATTACGTGATTTTTATGGCATTTTGTAGTGGTTATTTAGGTATAACGTTTTATTGGTAAGAAGGTAAATTTATTTTTAAATGCTATTTAAGTTTAATTATATTATAAGGTTCGTATTAGAAACTTCGGACTCCGCTTCCGAGTTAATCATTTGAACATACTTTTTGATAGGTATGTTACTGTTTAGTTACTCGTTTTTGCTTACCAATTGTTTCGTAATAGGCTTACAGGCTTACTGCTTAAGTCGATTTTAAAGATGTGTTCATAACACTTACCTGTAATCATAAGAAAATGCAATTTAGTATAAAGTTTAAAAATACATCGTTTTAGATATTAAAAAAGACATTACAACTATATGCATACAACTTTAGCATAGAAAAGTCGTATGCACTTGTAGTACGGCACTACATACGTCTGAAATAATTTAGATAAGACGTCAACATGTAATTAAGCGGCGACATTTATCAACGTCTCGAGGCGGCGCGGCGGACACGTGAAAAATAAAACCTTCTTTATCTTCGTACATCGTGGGTCGCACTCGCGCGCCCGTTGATCCCTAGTGAACAGTGTGTGTCAGTTGATTGGACAACGGACCTGACGTGAGTGGATTGATTCCGGCTACCCCACTGCCCGACCCCCCCCCCTAACCCCGCCACAAATTCCGCGACAAATGTTATTACAGAAACTATCTACCACGTTTATTGACCCACTTTGCTAATATTTCCCAGAAATTCGCCGATATAACTTTGCGGTTGTAATGATAGCTTGATAGAAGATACACATCGGCGCATGGTTACAAAAGCAAACTATTTAGGCAAATGTATAATACCAATGTGTTTGCTTTGACTAAATGTAGATTTCATTAATTCGTGTCAGTTAATTTGAGCATTTGTTACTATAAAGTGATTCGATTTGAATAATGCGAAATATAGTTGGAATTGGAGTAGAAATATAATAGATAAGTAAGTATATAGGTGCTATTTCTAAGCTATAAAGTTGGTCAATTTCATTAATGGTTCATGATTTTCCTTCCACATATATCATATAGTCTTTGGGGAATACGCTTTTCTTCTCGCCTTTCACCATTCGTGAGTTCGGCGCGACATTTTTTACATCATATTTTCAGTTCCACGCTGTTTACCAGACAACAAAGTGTAATCGAATAGAGCCTTATGAACATCAGTAGAACATTGTTACTGTCTTTTCGTATTTTCACAATTTGAATTCGTTGCAAATTATGAGGGTAGAAAGGGAGAAAAGAAACACAGTTGAGCACACAGGCGACAGTGTGTCGACGTATTTGGGCGTTATCCTCCCTTATTGTCACAAAGTAAAGATTTATTCACCCCTTTAGAGAAAAGAACATGATTTAAACAAGTCCATATTAGACGTGGTATATCGAACATGAGTGTGTCTTTTCCTGTTGTCCCCTCAGGAGCCCGCTCGGCCACGGCTCGCTGCGGTCGCGGGTATTAGCTACTTCGTCGCGTTTGTCCCTCCTTAGGGGAGGCTAGCACTGGGCCGGTGGTTGAACAGCGCTTGCACTTGTATGTTTTTATGGCATTCTAGTCGTATTTTTATTTTGTTTACAAACCCTCTGATTTTGTTAATTAGACTGCTTGGTGAAGAGCTCTGAGAACCTTGATTACGTAGAATGTTTTAAGGTTTAGTAAACCTCTTTGTGATTAGTAATTTCCAGTTGAAAATTCTTACAGTAAACTGTATTGTACATATGTTTAATAAATAGACTTTAATCTAGAAATAGAAAATAAAATATCTCTACAAAAGTGCGTAACATCAAAGAAATGTGACGAACATGTTTTGAAAGGTTTATTAAATTAGTAGGTACCTAACACACTTTCGATTCAATAATATAATGAGAGTTGTCGCAAAAACCACATTTATCCGTTGGCGTAGACATCAATAGAAATGATGTGAAAAATAGTTCAATATTTATATATAGACGTGGCATTCAATATGAGAACAACAATTCAATTGGAGACGAGTGTACAGGGCCCCGGCGCCTCGCGTCACCTGCGACGCAAATCTCGCTCATGTATCAAAAGCGAGGCGCGTAAATCACGAATCATTTTACGGAATGGCAATACTAGGACGTCCATATTTCACTCGGGCCGCGTTTCCTGCGTTTCGTCAGCGGCTTTATGGGAAATATTTGCGGAGTCAACGCTATGCTCACGGTTACGTAGATGTTTTTTGTACGTCGCTCGGCGTCAGACAGCTAACTTGCCTGACGGATAAGCAAATAGGATATTGTGTTCATTTTTCTCGCTACTAACGTCATATTTGACACGTATTTTTGAAAGAGAAATGAAGCTTCCAGATTACTTTCTTCTTTTCACGCTTTGTCATCAGTTCTGACTATGGCTAATTAAGCAAGGTAACTTTTAGTTTATAGTTAGAATAACTGACTGTATACTACTAAAACTACGCTTTCATTACATCATAACTGGTGGAGTTAATACTAAACCGTAAAAAAACATAGTGTTATAAAATAAAATTACGAACTTACTAACAAATTATACGCAGCGTTAATTAAATAATGAAGACAGCGCTACTGTCCCACTTCGCTGGTAAATTGTGTACGGCAGTCGTGACTGACATTACTGCGGTCGTAATAAAAATCAATAATAATGACCACTGTGTCCCACTGGGTGACGTAATAATTGGTCACCATGCGTTAGGCGGGCGCGGCGCCTTTGAACTCCGTATGAAAGACTCAGACTACGGCGCCACAGAGACACGCTGCGCACCACATTTTTCCTAAGGAATATTCAAAAATAGACGTCTCTCACGGAAGTAATGAAGCTTACTTTATAAACGCTTTCACTGAATTTCATACATCGCGGAATTTTATTGGAAACGTGGAGAGGTCATGCCCCCTCCCCCTACGACGCCGCTCCCCGTAACTGAAATATGAGGGTCTTTAAGTCTTTATTTTATTGTTCCCGTTTTTTGTGCTATTCGATGTCATTTCTCTCCTTGTCATTTGCGATGTTGCTCGTGTGAAGACATCCACTTTGGAGCTTCGTGTACGCACACGTAATGTCTTTAAATTTATACATTTTTTATACTTTATACACATTGGTGAAACAAAGTAAGAAGAACAATCTGGTCCAGTTATATTTTTGTGGTTCCTTATTGAGCCTAAAATAAAGGTTAGGGGTTATGTTTTTAAACAACGTGCAACGTCGTAATATCACCATGCATGGTAATGTTATTGGAAAGCACCACAACGAGATAGCATCATATCAACATACTATGCTCGAGTTAAACATAGTTCTGGCATCAATATCGTGGGTGTAATTGCATTGCCAACTAACTGCAGATTGTCGATCGTTTGCCCCACAACCTATAATAGTCCAGTAACATTTTACCGATCACAATTAATGTGATTATAAAATGCTTTAGATCTTACAGATCGACGTGGGACTTAAAATGTTTCACTTAAGTACTTATCAATTTTAATTGCTTTTCTATCAGCTTACAATCTCACGATAAGAAGCTGAAAAATATACGATGCTATGATTATTTATTATGAATATTGTTAGTTACATGCAAAATCAGGACTACGATCACATCTACTACGATTTGAATATTATTGATAATAGCAAAAACCAAATAAAGTTTTTGAGAAAAATATTTATATAATTCTGCAATAACCATGCCAACTCGATCTTCGTTGGGTATAGATGAAGCACCATAAAATAGAAGCAAGATGTTTCATAAAAGTACAGGATGGTCCGGATTCGGAAGGGACGGCGGCGTAAATGATATTAGTGTCCCTAGCCGAGGCAGATTGTATCTGTCAGTGTTGGCTTCTGCTTACTAAGTTCATATTACAATGTAATAACATTCAAATTTGATAACGTGAAACCAACGTCTCAGACTAGGTATAACTTGAACGCAGTTAGTGACAGACCAATCATCATCATCTGCCGCAGCCACCTAGTATAGTAGGGCTGCGGGTTGATAAGCTTTTATTTTTTTGTGCCAGATCAAATTGAGATGATTATTACAGTTTACTACTTTTCAGTGACAAATCAATGGATGTTTACATTTTAGGTTTAAAAAATATATTTTTGGTTTTAACTGACACACTGACGCTATACATCATTTTTTGTACCGTTCATTTGAGCTTAAACCTATTTGACCTACATTACCATGAATAATGTGATTGTTGTGACGTCTTTTTATTAAATGATTTTTTTACATAGGCTTATTAGTGTTAAGCAATTTCCCAGATCTAATTCCGATTGGTGATTTAGCTATTTGCTAGGTTTTTTTAATGGAAAAGCTATCAGCCGGTCCGAGAGGTAATATCGTCTAGCGACTAACCGTAGCTCTTACAATCGGCTGTAGAGACAATATTTTATCACTACTAGTTAATTAAATGCCGAGACTGCTACATATCCATGATTTATTTAATTTTGTTTTATGCCAAGTTAAATATTGGTACAAAATGCACCGAAATCTGTACGTCATCACATTAACCGCAGCAACACGTCACCGGATCGTGGACTCGTGTCGCTAGTTAATAAATTTACACACACATGGGGTTTTCTAATTACAAAATATAGATGGCGTAGCTACACTTATCTCTGTGGGCACACATGGCCCATGTTTACTTAGGACTGTTGTTCTAATGGACATCGATAACGTACTCCAACCCTAATTTCAAATCTGAGCCAATGAGTGTACGCCAATGTTACTGCAACTATTTGTCTGTCTGACTTTCATTTAGAAGTAGGTAGGTACCTACCTACCCGCAAAATATGTGCGGCTGACTTTATTATTGCTATTTTAGACCACCCTCTTATTGATAACCGTATTGATTTTGGAATTGAGCTCATCACAGATATGATATATTTGCGAATGTATAATAAAATTTAGTATCGGCTTGCTGAGGTTTTGTATTTGTTTGTGTAAACTTGTATAAATCGTTTGTATTTAGGATTTTCTATTTGAAGAGCCATGTCAAAAGATTTTCAACTAAGGCGGTTTAATTAAACCAATCAAAGAAGAGTGAAATAGAATTACGTCACTTTGTAGAAGAGTAGTTATAAAAACATTAAATACTTGGAGAACATAATCTTTGAAAGTCTGAGTGAAAGCATTATATCTGCATTTCGACTAATTTTCCGAATGGCTGGTATAATGACTTTAGAGTAAGATTCATTTTGTTAAACGCCAGTTTATATAGAAAAGTTATCGACCATATTCTTGCAATGAAATGTTGAACCTTAATTACAATTTTTAAATATTTCATAGGCATTTGTTTTTTCATAAGTATAATCAATTTTATATACAAAACTAGAAAGAAATAAAGTTTATTTATAGAACATAAACACCGTTATATTAAATACAAACTTAAATAATACATTTAAATCATAAGTACTAAATGGACTGACAACTCAGCATTAATGTCAAGTAGCAGTGTACCTAGTACTCAACGCTGATTTTCAGCTGCAGCCCAAGGTGCCATACGCTCGAAACTATGACTAGATTTTAAATATACATATGTTGTATTATGATTATATAATATTAAGAATAACAACAGAAAAACTAAACAGCTTACAAATAAATAATAATTAGAAGCTATTACCTAAGTAAATAATAGATAGGTACATATATTACAATATATGTATAGGTACCTCTGTAGGTAAAATAGAACTTTAATTTTACCTAAAACACCAAATACGCCTCGTTGATAGAATTAAGTACGAAAGATAAAATCTTTATTTGTGTTCGTTAAACAAAATAGTGAAAAAAGTCTCCTTAGAGCGGGCCGGAGCGTCAGCAATACATATTATCCGACAACACGAGGACACAAAACTGCTCGTATCAACACTTACGATACACCCCCAATCCCCAGAGACCGCCCTATTGCGTTATATTGCCTACTTCGTGTCGAACTTGAATCGTCTTGATCCCGTCACAACGATGGTTTGCGCTTTAGCATTTTAGATACACGGTTTCATGTAAGCCATGAGAAAATATGGGATGTTTTCTTTTCCATTAGGGATGGCTGAAGAGAAGATAAAAGTGGCAAAGCTTTGTGTGGTAGATTTTTAATGTTAAATTGTTAACACAATATCTACTAATAGTCAAAATACTATTTACTTTCTCAAGTACGGGTAAGCGGTATTAAACTTTAAAAAATCCATGTTTTGAACCTGACCACCATTGTAAAGGATGTTATAACATCAAGAAAACTTAATCAAATCGTATAAATATAACACTACCGCGCTCGATTGTTCGCGTATTCAGTTTCTGTAGTTCGGTTAATCTCCGGCTTCACTATCAAACTATACTGAGCGCCGTATACGAAAAACCGATAGATAAGAATCCACAAGTTCTAGAAACCGCAGACTACAACTTTCACACCCACACAAACAGAAAACTGTGTTAACGCACACAAGTACCCGTTTCCAAGGCAACCAGGCTGTAATCCCTCGGGAGTGAGCAATAACTTGCGCCTGGTTAATAGGGTGTCGCGAAAATTAGGGAAAGCACCCGGCCTCGAAGCACTAGCTGATTAGAAGCGTGGGGTGAGCCGGAAAATTACTTAAATACTTGATGACAGATGAGGCCGCGCCATAAATATTTACTTTCCTCCCATAAACCGACGCTTGTTGCTGTACAAAGTTTGGATTAACGACGTAAGAGTAAACACATGTTGCACTAAAAGCATTTTATAGACATTCATAAAACATTTTATTTAAAACTGTCCTTGCGCTATATAAATTGCTGGAACACAAGACGCGGTGTCGTCTAAACGCCTGCTCGACTTTATTGAGCAACTTGTTTGCATTTGTATGCAGCGAAGTGCCGCTGCAGGGGCTTACGTATGAATGACTATTTGATAAATGCATTTTATGAGGTTATACTTTTGGTATAATTGTATATATCTATTCAAATAGATATCACCATCATTCAGCATATTTCTGAAAAATATGATAATGAAATATACCTAATGGATTGTAGACTACTTACTTAGTCAAGTCTGATACGTTTAATAGTAATTATAGTATGTTATACAGTACTGTTCTTCTAACATTTGTTCATTGATTATTATTAATTATTTGGTCATTGAAAAACCTAATCGACTACACTAAAATGCTCTCTTTCCTATAAAACCATAATAATTACACTAGTTAGGAGTAAGTACGGAAGTATAACATCTCGTTCCCGACGCCGGCATTAATACATTTTCTCGTTGCTATTGAGAGCGAAGATGGATTAATTCCAGCGAGTCAAGATCCGTCTGTCGCGCCCGCTTTCAGGATTTCAGCCTTCACAAGAATACTACTTTAGTTGAGTCTCAGGCTAAGTTTGAATTGAAACTAGTCCCGAGATGGGATACAGTTTGACGACAGATTTGCGGTTGGATCCCGTTCGAGTGTAAAAACTATAGACCGAAATTTACCTGGCAAAAACATTATGTTAATAGCAATATATGTTTATTACTATGACATACAGTATATAGTTGCAAAAAGGTGTACAATTTAATAAACAAGACTAAATAAGAAAACTATGTGCTTATTTTCAGGTTGCTGCCTATCTATGATTGAATCAGGAGAGGGTTCTTCCCCGTCAACCCGTTATTTCGTAACATTTTATGATACCCACGGGAACACATAGGTTTGCCTTTCCGAAACTAAAGAACAGCCAAAATTATACCTACGTACATAAATTCGAAAGTGTATGCTTTTATAAGCAGTTCAAAGATAAAGCTTCGTCGAACTTTTCTCAATATTATCCACTGTAAAAACATTAAAGTTTATGAATAATATGAATAATTTCACCATTTTTCAATGAATCATCGGTTCAGTTAGCCTTCAAGTAAAAAAAGTGTTTTATGTCGTGTTCCCTTTTCGACCTTTACATTTGGGACAGGAAGGGCGTCTTCCTTTGATAAAGTGAAAAATAGCACCTTCAGAATGTAACCTGGTTTCACCCTTTAAAGGTGGTTTCACCCTTTATAGGGTGCGTAGCTAAGGGCATATACAGCTTTTGTGATGGAAGGGTTTTAGAAATCTTTAGTTTTGGGCGATTATATTATACCTACAGGTAAGGTACAGGAAAATATATACCTACACAATTTTTACTTAAAATATCTGGGCTTTGTTAGCCTACCGAACCGTTAATTTCCGTAAACATTTTTATTTAAAGAATAATTTATCTAATATTAAGTTTATTAACATTAATATTGTAAGTAGAAGAAACATTGATTACGGCCATATAATAAAGATTTAAATTTTCTTAGAATGGCCCTAACCAAGATTCTAAGAAATTCTCATTGTAATTTCCTCACTGCCGAAACTTTGTACCACTAATGCCGAAAACCTGTTGAAATACATTTTTTAGTTGTGGAGCGAGTGACGTGTAGGTACAAGGCAAGTGTCGTCATCAAAAGCCCTTCAGCGCGAGTCGCAAGTTAACAATGCGGCCGCCCTCACCCTTTGACCTGCCTGATGCTTTGTCGCCGCGGGCACAGATGAGATGACATCTCGTATACACGCCACCTCTATAACTATACAACTCTACACTACGTAGAGTTCACCTGTATCTATAAATAAATTTGGGGTGACAAGTTCAAGTGCTTTCTATCGTGATATAATAATGATGCAGATCTCTAAAAAAACTGTGTATGGAAAGGTTATTGAACTTTAAGTGGCAAATAACATGGTCATTTTTTTAAATTTATTTTATTTCATAAGAGAAGATAACATTTATTTGTAATATCCCTAGATATTCCGGAAAACTGCTTGGGACATCTGTAAATGAGAGTGATTTTTGTCTAATAGCCTTCTCATACCTTTGGGGAATACAGCAAGATGATATAATAACAAACACATCTGTATAACAATCAAAAGCTGAAAAATTCAAACATGAAGCCCTATACATTTCAGTAAATAATTTCAAAAGCTTACTGAATACAAATTCCTTAAGGGAATGACTGAAGTTTCATGTTTTCCTTGTTAACTTGCAAAATTTCGCATAGAAATAATTTTGCCGTCGGTTATGTTTCATTCTTCGCCACATTGTACGTTATTGTGAAGCAGGAAAGGCCAAAGTAACACAACTTTCTGTATACCGTGACGTCAATCTTTACCTTTGCCTCTCTTTACAGTCCTTCTGAATGCGTTCAAGCGAAAATATCCAGCAACTTCAAAAAATTGTTATCTGATGTTTTCGCGTGGATGTAAAGTTGAAATCTTGTGAGATTACATTTGTCTCGGTTTTCGAGTTCTGACGTGGAACACTTTTCATATTAAAACATAGATCGGTGGCCAATGTTGGGGTACAAGTTAACTCCGTTGAGCAATATTATAAGTAGGCACCTAACGTTGGCCGAAATATCGATTTCATCCCATAATAATTTCATGACAGTAAAGTGCTTAATAATTCAACACAAAGCGGCACTAGACGAAACAAAGTTCAACGAAATGGAAATTGATGTTATGCTTTGAATTGTTGTGCGTTATATTTGAAACGTTTCATAAAAATGTTGCTTAACACGAAAACAATGGAAGCAAAATGGAATAGCCAATGATTCAGCAAAGTTATTGGATTACACGGATCAATGTTACAAGTGTAGAGTTACAAGAGGGTTGGCTGATGCGATGTGACCTCAGAGAATAGGGGTACAGGTCTAACGATCGTGTGCATTTCAGTCACGAAATAAACGCAGATTTTGTCGCGTGCGACAGTTGCGTTCTACAGTCGCATCACGTAGGACGACTTGATGTCTAATATTTGGTGGCGACAAAAAAAAGGATTCTACAAGACTGAGAATACGCGTTTCGAATACGAGTTGGTACTAGATACACGTTGCATATGGATGTTTTATTGCAAATTTTGAATAATGCATATTATATATTATTTATGTAAGATTCAGCTTTCAACTACACAGTACAAACTTACCTACCAATTGTTACTTGCGCAACATTATGTTATTTGTTTAAGTGATAGTGTAATATTATAATACATGTTTTAATCCCCAAGTTAACTTTTCACTGACATACGGTCGATCACTACACGTCTGTGCAACTTCGTTGCATTACATCACTGTTTACATTACATGTTGCATCAGTCTAATACCCTGTTACGGTATGCATTTAAATAGAGCTCTTAGCCGTTCAACACATTTAACTTACGAATGGTCTACGTATAGCATTGTCCGATAAATAAATAGGTCTTTTTGTGTCGATGACATGTTTTAAATCGTGTCAGTTTTGCAAATTGTTTCGTTCTTTGACCATGACTTTCTGGAACAAAACTTCACCCTTTATCCAAGGCTTAAAGCGTAGTCTGGTAAAATACACATACCTACACACGTAGCTTAAATTAATAATTTGCAATTATTTTTGGAAATTCACATGAAAATTAGCACCCAATGTCGATAGTTAGCATGTATGTATGTACCTACAACGCAATTAATAAATAAAACTGCTAGCGTCTTGTGTTTACAATTATTTATTAGCTATAACTGTTCACCCGCAGTCACCTGGCATGAACTGAATGCTCGTGTAGCTATTTAATGGCTTTAAATTTTATAGCGGTTTATGATTTAAGTTTCATTTTTATGTCCCCTTTATCACCTGAACAACTGCACCGCTTTCAATGAAAAGCGCATATACCGTAAATTATATAAATCACAAATTGTAAACCTATGACTAAAATGAGCTCTTTTATTTTGAATATTCTATTGCAATATATTGGTGTTACAATTACATATTTCTGAGCGACAGATAGATACAATGATCTGCCAAGGTTTATGTAACATGTTCCAGTGAGCGAGTAAATAATATATACCTACAACATATATACCTACAAGTAAAAGCAACGCAAGTGACAAAACATACGACGAACGTTTGAATATTTTATTCAGCTAGGTTTCTCTCCAATTTGTACACACTAATTACGCAAATGCTAATGATGTAGCAATGTAAAAGCAAGACGTGCGTGACATATAACCTACGGACCTCATTTTTACTACGTCATTTTTCGTGTAACGTTACCGGTAAATAAAAAAATACACCAACTCCCCTACCTACTATAAACTAAAAAATGATTTTACTTCCTATCGTAAATGTTCGATACACACATAAATCAGCTAAACATGTGTGTGTAATATGTATTATACGGTATATTCAGTTTATTGTAAGTTCGGATCAAATTTCAATTTGTTAAAAGGCAAATATATGATCGACTGATAGGTAAATTAAAGTGGAGGCAAATACAAGCACATTCTTGTTTTTTCATGTCTGATTGTAGAATACTGGAAATTTTAATTTGCTTACGTTATCATCAAACTATATAAATAGGTTCCGTTTATTTTATCACCGGAATATTTAGCTAACACAATATAGTTTCCACATGTTGCTGTAGTCGCAAAAACCGACGGCCTGCGGTTTTGCTACGTATAGAAACCCGATTCGGCGATTCACATGCACACAACGCATAAACAGAAACAGTATATCTTAATGGCTGTAATAGCGGGTGGAGTTCTGAGTTCATTCATTGCATTCTCTTCCCGAAAACAACTTAATAGCCCGGCGTCGTTGCTAACAGTATCGTGTGTGCACAAAATAAAACTACATTCTTCTTTCTCTTGATTCTTTTTTCACCGAAAAACAACCATGTTTTTTTCTGGATTCACTCGTGCCGTGAAAAAAATGACCCTGTTAACAGGTTCCTCTCGGTATCGCCATTTGATAGCGAATTATAAAACATACATAGACAAGAAGAACTACATAGAAGATATAAGTATAACTAAATTCATTACTTGGTTCATCGGCTTATTAAAATCAATGCAGAATCGAGCAATTTACATTTATTTAATTTTACAATCTCCACTGCATACAATCTTAATTTTCTTAGAAACCAGTAGTAGTGCATAAATGCAGTTTGTATCGTAATATAGTGAGTAAGACTTTAATCAGCATTAAGGAATTCGATCGAGAACGGCTGGCAAAGAAACTTCTGACCAGTCGGTATCTACAGTTGGTATACGTCGAAGTTAGATCTCTACTGAATGGAGTCTACAATGTGCTGTGGTTTCAACATCACCATGTAAAACTTGATCGCATCTTAAGGAAATTAATTTAGTTATTGATATTGGATTAGGTAATTAGCTTCTATGACCCTTCTCCTCTTGTCAAGCTAAGAAGCATTACGGAAAGAGGATGACATTTATAGGTAGTCTATTACGTATGTCAATATTATTTTAACAAATCGAATTTCAAATCGTGAAATTCAGGGGCAGGGGCGTCGAGGAGTTATCTTTCGTAGATAGGTACTTAGCAACACTGCTTTCGTAGAGGCTTATTGGAAAATTCCCGATAATTCATTACAGCCATGATAAATGTTCCGTTCGTTCGTGAGCATTGAAACTGGGTCCTTTTTACTTTAACGGTGATACGCAAAAAGGGGTGAAAGGGGTGAAGTGGGAAAAGGGGATGATATAATCAATCTAGGGTTACCCTCGCGCCGCCAGAAGGATGTGTATTGAAGTGAGACTGACGTGTGCGGTGATTACACACCCATAATATTATTTCTGTCGGCGGCGGAACAGGAAGACATCTTTTTTTTTTCAATTTTTCTAATAATAATCCAACCTACACTTTCCCGTGTACATTTTGCACAAACTATTTCAATTTGACCACCACACTTATAAAGTTGCTTACAAAATCGAAACTAAGGGTCATAATAATTATTTGTAATATTTATCAGATGATAAATATTAGAAACTCTTGAGATCAATAGTATTTAAGATAATATTAAAAGAAAATTGAGTATACAATACAAGTACGTAAATTGAACTTAAAATCTCAATATAGCAGCAGAGCATGCCACAGTTATACCATCGACGATTTACCACCTTTATCGTCTGTAATGATCATAATTAATGTGCTAGTGCGTCTCATAACGGTAGTGTGAATCAGATTATCATCGTTACACATACAGCCACACAACGTTTATTTGTATTTAAATTTAACACTAGCATCAGTATTTAGATGGTATAGATAAACAGCATAAAATGCATGGTATATGAGATAAGATCCAGATTTTGAAAGACATGCAAAATCGGAGCGTTAGACTAAGATTTTCTTAGAATTTTCGTGAACTTACTGATAATACAGATCTTATACAACCAAGACTTTAAGGAGTGATGCTTAGTTGGGTATTTGGAATTTGAGGCGCTCCTATTTACAAAGTATTCCATTACTTCTAGGTTGCCCTCAAATGGATCTGAATGTATATTTTCCGATTCCACCGGCAGACAAAGATTTTTATTATTTTCTAGGTACCCATTTCATTTAAAAATTCCATCGTTTCAAAATTTGTTTTATTGGAAAATGATTAGTCTTTAGCAATGACATTCGTCACGGTCAACGTTTCGTTATGCCATCTTTTATAAAAATGTTGCCGTATTTTCCTGTTAAAATACGGCAACATTTTTATAAAAGATATCCAATAGTGATATTTTAACTGTAAACGTTGTTTGAATGGCGTAAATCGAGCGAAATGTAGGTATTGAAATAAAATATTTAAATGAGACTAGTCTATGCAGCTCGTCGATCGGTATGCGGGCGCAAATAAATCAGTGCGCAGTGCACAAAACTGCAGGAGCGTGTCCTATCGAGAACTTGTCACCCAAGTGTCGACACTTGTGCTTTTACACACCAACTGCGATACACGTGCTAGTGTGATGTGCTTTCAACGCAATATATAGGTAACAAAAGAGAGACATTTCAGATCTAAGATTTATGGTAAGAGATTATGATTGCCATGCAAATTATTATCTACTGCACATTTATGGTGTAACGAAATTAGGTAGGTACATATGTACATTGTCTTTTATTTGAAAATGAAAATTGTTTATAAGTCATACTTGTAGTTGGCTTAACTGCTAGTGTATGGCGTCTCCTTTTAAGCTATTAAAGCCTCCGCTCTTTCAAGATGAATTACAATTTATTCATTTGAATCCTAAACCTTCAATAATGTCTCTGTTTACAGGCCCCGTGTTCAGCTATTTTTCCTTTACGTGCACTGTGTCCATCAACAATACGTACACTCCCCTCTGCCGCCACTTTACACCCGCTTAATGTTGCTAGTTTAGGAATGGCAGTTACTACTTCTGGGGTAAATGACGATGTTTTGGGTATTGTTATTTGATGTTTTCTTAAGGAGGTTATATATATATTTAATTTAAAAAAGATATATTATAATGCACTAGTTTTAAATTCTACCAATAAACATGATATGACATTACGCCTGTATTTTTCTCGAATAGGTATTCTTATAAACTGTATTTCTAAAAGGCATTAGGTATATAGTATACCCTCATTTCGTAATTTATGTTATAGGTCCTGGGACCAATAGGACAAATAAATGTAGGTGAGGTCAATACATTAAATAATATTAATAGCTTAATGTACTAGATACAATTCTAGACTCCGTATTGCTACCCAATGACACTGCTCAAACTGGTAATCAAACTCAACACCCAACGCACACAAAAACATAGTTCGTACTCCTTTTAGACATTTTTGCAAAAATGAGTTAATAAAAAATCGTGGGGTAAAATCTCAACCAAATACTTGCAACACTGACAAAATGGACGCTTGGTTTTATTTGACAATCACTACAATTAAAATTATTCAATATTTAAATAAAATGACATATTTATGTGCAATGTACAAATTAAATATAATCCTAACATATTTTTGTATAATTCCGTCCGCAGTTTTGCACATTTGCATTACGCAGCTCGGCATAACTGAATTAAATGTGCAGCGTGTAAAACGTTCCAGCGATGCGCGCGATCTTTGTGAACTAAATGTCAAATCGTTCAAATACGCTACTTCAGCGTAATTGGTGTGGTGTCATTTCTGTGTGCGTTCACGGCTTCTGGTTTGTTCTGTATTCTGAGTCTCTGTTAATGTAAACACTTACGTTTCATTAATTGTAGTTGAGAGTTTTCGATAAACTGTATTTTATGTCGACAAAGTATTCCAGACTTACTTTTTGAACGGGACAAGAATGTCTCCTTACATCGACCAACCGCAAGCAAAATCAAGTATTAAGTACAAACGTTATAATTTACAGTATCTATTAAGAAACTTGAAAGTGTGTCACATTCGCGTGTTGGACGTAATAAAATCCGTTTCGATTACATACGTGGTATAGCGGGCGAGTGTTTGCAAATCGCGGCGCACATTGTCAAGCTGTGACCGGCGAGCGCGACTAACCCCCGGTAACTTGAATCCCGAATACCTTTTTCACATTTTCCACTATAAATTCTCGTACCTATAACATGTGCACAGTTATGTTCGGAGAATTGCCTGTGGACAGCCGAACAATACGACGGTATACAACGTAATCTGAAATGCCGCGTGCAATTGATAGATAATGTCATAACAACCCGCCCGACAGGAGTCATTGCGATCATTCGTGTATTCGACTTGCCGTCAAATTGTCAGCGTAAATTAAGTTTTATAAAAAAGAGCAATATGCATAGCTGATTTGCCGATTACCGTCCGAACAGTTGAATTTTTTTACTCCTAAATGAATATGAAAATCAAAACAAATAGTGACGTCCATGTCGATCCAATATTCTAATTTTATTTGTAATTAACATTATACAAAACATAACATACATAACATCACGCCTGTATTCCCCGAAGGGGTAGGCAGAGGTGAACATATAGTACACCCACATTTCGCCAGTTATGTTGTAAGTCCCAATGTAATAGGGGGCGAGCCTATTGCCCTCAACCGGGCACAAATCCAGACTCCGTGCTGCTACTGAGAATTACCTAATGGAAAACTCAGTAACACTTTGCCCGACCCGGGATTTGAACCCAGGACCTCTTGCTCAGCAGTCGCGCTTAGCGACCACTAGACCAACGAGGCAGGCATTAACATTATAAGCCGGCTAATTACCCACTATTATGAGGAAACATTTTAAAATCGGTACGACGTTTATTGCTTTATAAAATGTAGGACATAAAGTCACTGACATCATTGCCAACGGAGCCGCTTCGAGAATTGGCCAGCTCAGAGGAAATCTAAAACCAAGTTTTGACTTACCGCCTCTATCTGTCAACTAGTTTTACTCATAAATGTGTCACTCTTGAGTCAATCTCTGTCTCGTCAGTCTGTCAGTATTGAGAAACCTAATTAGTGTCCACAACAAGTACCTACCCAATGAATAGAAAGCAAGATAATACTTAACAAAAGAAACCAGAAGCAGAAAGTAGAGAAAATTGTCTCCAAAAAGAAAATATTACAGGAAAACAATCAAAAGCCGGATATTTCAATTATTTATTAGTAAAACTACAGGAAAAACCAGTCATCGTATTACATTACGCATAATATTTGGAAGCCCAAACGAACATCAAACGGCACATAAATCATATGAAACGGTTCCCAGATATCTGCAAACGGGCTCCGAGTAGGTAGGTGTGTATGGCCGATAAACGCCTTGTTTATAATATATCTGTCAGGACACACAGTAATGAGGATTCGACGCCAAATTAATTGGAATACCTACGTATTTTCTGGAAAGTAGGCCGACTAGATTATAACAGAACGCGCACCACACATGAATTCAAGATATTCAGAAACGCGACAATAACACATATTGTAGCACATAGTCTAGCTAATAAACACGTGGTAAAATTCAACTAAGTATCCAGAATATTCTATATTTTGACAAATTATATCGTGCCAACGTACTTGAATTTATTTTATAATGCTATTATAGAATTGGAAAAAGTCTCTTTACAGAAAGCTTCAACTTTTTGTTATTCTGCGCTAAAGACGGTCGTTGTGGTCGACTGAACGCAGAATTTTACATAACATTATGTTCCATTTTAGCATAAAATATTAATTAAGGCCGCAATTCCGAAAACAGATTCACAAAGAGTTAAATTATTTTAATATTATTATTTGTTTTCGTTTCAAACGATACGTAAACCTCAGAAAATACTTTTAAACGAAATGTTATTTCATGCGCATCGATGTGAGAAGAATTTCCAGAATGTGGTCCTGGTAAAACACTGCATAGGGTTGAATACTGATATTTGCGTTATTATTGCTTTTTGATACGTTTTAAATTAATTTTTGTCTAGTATTTTTTGATATTTCTGAATACAAGCCAGAATATCATTATGATTACATCAAATTCCTATAAATACGCGAATAGAAATCGCGTAAGATCTAGGTATATTATTGCCATCGACATAATTCTGTCAGCGGGTAGACAATTATACACTACAAGTTGCTCTCCTTCTACATACCTACCAACTGGATATATAACGGTTTTCATAAAACAATATTATTGAGGCTAAAACAAAAGTTAATGCCCCGATTTTGGACCCCGCACACGTAGGGTTAATTAAATAATTTTGGCACGGATAGTACTTACCTATTGTACAAAGCTAAACTAAAGGTTTTCTCGTTTAAAACAAAACAAATGAGCTTATGAGTTCCCAGCATTTACAGAAAAATAAACTCAAAAATACATCCAAATCTGCATAGTAAAAATATTTAATTTGATTTGACAAATATTTAGATATAATGTCCGGATTTTATGAATTAATTACTTTAGGGTTTAAACAAGGAGGAATATTCGCATCAGTGAGACCGTACTCTAAGGTGCGCGACTCGCGTAGAGTCGCATTTTATGACTTCCCGTGCCGTCGGGCCGCGATCAATTTTGTGCCGAAAACCCATCAAAATACTGTCTGAAACAAAATTTAAAAATATCCGGGACGATTATAAGCTGTCGCGGATGGAATGGAACATTAGAATTATAAAAAGACATTATATCAGCCAATTTTCAAGACAACCCTATTTCATTGCTTCAGCTGTTGGCATTTTTATTTGATGATACAATTTTTAAGGTACGTACAGACATACACGATTCTATTGTATAAGAATCAATCTAATTAAATATATGTATAAAACTTGAGCATTTTTCCCTACAAGGTAGGAGGATATCCGTCAAGTCAGTGACGATAGCACACGATAGTTAGTACGTGGCGTGACACTTAAAATCACCCGTAACTTTTCTAACAATAGCCAATTTAAAAAGTATAATAGAACCGGTACTTTGTTAACTGCTATCTCATCCATTCCTGTGAAAATTATTTTCTTTGTAACGGCATTAAATTAGAATTAAGGTAATATGCATGTAATGTTAATTTCCTACCTAACCTATTCGAAGACATCCTTATAGAATCAGAAGTAATCATCAGGTTGTTTTCCAATAAAATATTATGTCATACTGAATACTAATTACAAACTACACCCGCAATTGGTTACTAGATCCCGTCTAGACCAGAAACATGATCGCGTACACTGAACCATATTTACATCATTGTAGGTAGAGCGGCGCACGCGCGCGCGGCGACGTGCGCCGGTGAATCATGCACACTCCGTCATGTCACATTATTACGACCTCGAATTTAACACTAGTGACACACTACGCTGACCACTTTGTCCGTCGATAGACATTTTTATTAGCAATAAAGTTGTTTTTTATATATTTTGGCGTCTAATTGACGTGTTAGTTTACAATTTTTTAGTTAACGAGTCAAAGTAAGCGATCCTAAACAATTTTAAAAGATAATAATCTTTTATCACTGTAGTGGAATAAACAGATCTTTTGACGTTTAAATAAAGCATGATACTGAAAAAACAATAAGAAATATTAATGGTAAATTAAAGGAGCAAATTCATTTACAACAAAGTGTATTTAGGAAATACAGCAAGAGTCAATAAATTGCGTTCTCGGTACTTAGTTGAAACATTTGCATTGTGCTTTGCTATTAAATACATTGCTGCAATTGCATTACTTCCTGTAGACAATTTATTTGTAAAGTTTAACGTGCCAGGAAAATTTACCTAAACGTGCGATTTGATTGTAAAACATTAAATGTAGGTACGCTCTTTTTACATAACTAACCGAAATCAATAGGTTTAAAATTAACAACATCATATTTTTCAAGTGACATGGGTGTGACATTTTGCGTGTACAATAATCAAATTATAATAACAATGCAATAGAAAGAAAAGTATCGACCAGTTAGTCGCAGCACTATCGTTATGCTAATCTGTGGCTCGGATGTCATCTTGCGCAACAGGCGAGCGAACGAGACGAGTGTGTGCGCGGCTTAACGCCAGCTAATGCCCCACTTCGAGACTCAGGCTCAACCACTGTCATCAGCCTAAGTATACCGTAGGATCATTTTTCGAAATTACGCAGCTGGCAAATTACAGTCATTATGTGAACATATAGTCTCCACGAAACCACGATGCTGTGACAACAATCATCGCAGAATTATACTCGTAAATTATGGTGAAAAACATGGAAGCTGAGCTATCAAAATTGTAACCATAAATAAACTCGTATCTTAATCAGAGAGGCAACAGCTTTGTGTGTTTTACTCATAAATAGAAGGAATCTTTGACTTAATCACAGGACTGGATCTTGGGCTATTAATAAAGACATTATGACACTGATTAAACAAATATTCAAGGTATAAAAAACTCAAAAGGAATAAATAAATGATTAATACGAACCTAATAATCGAAAAAACCGAATACCTACTTTATATTTGCATCTAAACATACATCGTTGAAATTGATTGAGGCTTATTAAATTCACATAACAGTAGATGTATGAGTAATTTGTCTAACAGATGACTTGATATATTATTCATAGGCGATTGATAGTATAATGATGACGTTATCCTTCGCAATGTTGTGACTATAGACTTAAAGACGACCTTGATCTAACAATCAAGGCTAAGACGAGTTCTTACAGGCGCAAATTATTTTCTCATTCATTCATTATACATATATTGCCGACTAATAACTACTTTCCAAATGGGATGATATGTTTTTCTTTATTAGGAGTCTATTCTTTTCCAATGACATTCATCAGGACCACGATAGCTTCGTCGTCTCTGTCTTCCCGATGACTGGAGAAAATTGTATACCTACTTATAGTATTGTAAGGCCTTACTTTCTCAGAAGATTTATTGACTTTTAGTCATCAAAGAATTCAGGTTACTAATTGTCCATTCACAATAGATTAAGTACAATACCAACATCTACAGTCAGAGTTTGGTGACGACACAAAAATTCCAAGTCAGTTTTCCGCTCCAAATGGGAAGCTTTCAGGCCAGTAAAAGAGGTTATTAAAACTTGTAGGTATAGCACCTGACGACAGTAGATCGACGGTCGTGTAGCGCCGGAAGCGAGCAGTTTGGGGGCACGCCCCGCTTCCGGTGGTCGCGCGTCGCTGCATGCAAATAGTGAGCGTCGGTCTGTCCGTCCGGCAGACAGGTGACGAAAGTACGGGAGAATGGAACCTTCGTAATACATTATTATAAACGCTTTAGGTGTGGGCCCATTGAATCCATATCAGTGCTCACATTAATTCATGTTAGGAGGTGTGAACTCTTCAAAAGAGTGTTGTAAAGTGTTATTTCTTTGTCTAATCCTGAAAACTTAAATTAATATAGTTTTTGAGGAAACTCCTTCTTGCTTAAGTACTTATATTTCAACATACCTACATAATTTGAGTGCTGAATCTGTTTGGTTCCCAAAAACAAAGCTAGCTTTCTAATTAATCACGCGTCCATTAAAAGGTAACAAGTTAATTCTAAAAGCTGACCAACCTTGTAAATGTCCATTAGGCTTTACCCAATATTACATTGAAAACCGGCTGGAATCTGGATTATCCATGTGCATGTAAATACGTCGTGACATGTTCTCTATTAGACACTACCCTTGCTTATTGACTAAATCCTTCCTCTAAAGGGTTGTGACATTGAGATGGATTAGGAAACATACTGTAGGCCAAGTGTGTTATGTCTCCTTGCGTGTTGGAAAACAATGCGTTGTGAATTACGAGGATAGGTGCGTTTTTGGGCGTTAAGGTATTTGTATATCTAATAATAATAATATGATTTCAAGCACATCGAGGTAATTAATAACATTTTGTAGGTATGAGCTAATTATAAAAGCCTTTAAGGCCCTGTTCGAACCTAAAGAAAACTGATAATTTTATTTTTTATGTATAGATTGAACATTCCATTGCTTGTATTCAACATCAACCTCTTACTTAAAATAATGACCTAATACTTTTCTGTTCAAAACCTATATATAAAGATATGTGAAATTGTTTCAGCAGCCGAACTTTTTGATTAAGACACGTCATACAACTGCAGGGGTCTTTGACAAGTGGCAAAATGCTGAAGAATAGAAATCTAGGAGTATAAAAGAAAAAGAAAGAAAGAAATATAGATTGAAAAATCTATGGGATTCATGTGTGCTTGTCATAGACTAAATAGTCGAAACATTATTTCATTATATTCAATTTCTATTTTGCGAAGCGTTTTGTTAATTGTCTAGGGTCCCTGGTTAAGTAACACATTAAACAGCTAACTGCAAATTAATAGGTATGGATTACCCTCGCAACATAACCAGTTTGTTTAGCGCTCTAATATACAATTCCGTTAGCGTAACGCCGTCTTACCCGCACATTACACAAGGATAGACGCATCAAATATTCGTGCCGGATAAGCTCAACGTGGATAGTCGTGACGAATCCACTTCCGCACCACTACTGTCACAATACCGTTGGTCAGTGGCGCGGTGAATTTTTTATTCTCGATTATTCCCTAGCTGCTTATCCGGTCTATTTAATTCCATGGAAGAGTTGGTGAACAAACGCGGTTGGAAGTTATTACGACGTGACCTTATGGTATAAAATTTGCTTTGAAAGCTTAACACAGAACAAGTTTTAGAAATTAAGTTTTGAACCCTTTTTTCCTTATTCATAAAAATGATAACTTCAAACCATGGATGAAATTATACTTACAGAGTTAAGAAGGGTTTCAGTTAAGACAGGTATTAATTATCGTTTATGAACAAGAGGGTGAAGTATTACTAACGCGGACTTAATAAATTATGTATCTTCAATCAATAGTAAAATTATGTGAAAAACATTACTTTGCAACTGATCAAAGAATCACACTAGCATAAATAATAAAGTTAATATTTAAGGTTACCTCCTGTCCCGGTTCATAAATAACATTAAAAATATTTAAGGTAAGACAGAGTAAGGTAAAAACAGCTTCTTTAACAACAAGGTGTCACGTTTCCATTTGAAATTAAATTTTATGTATTTTACTTAAGTTGGCAGTTCTTTGAATTTTATAAGGACCTGCTTCCTAAGAATGGTTGGAATAATTTCTAAGAGTTTTAATATCGTATCACTTAAACACAAAAGAGATGAAAGCAGTACTTCATAACACAACAACTGGAAACTCAATAAAATTTAATATTGACTTAAATTTATCATCCCTTGTTATTAAAGAGATACGAAACACGACTTAATATTGAATCTTGAAAGTTTGTAAATTAATAAGGAAGTTACAAGGAAACTGACTTTGGCACTGTTGCGCTGTTTTCACACTTACATAATTCGTTTATTTATCTACAGAAAATATATTAAGTAGGCATCAACCAGCGCAAACAATTCAGCTTTATTTACCTAAATATCGTGGCCATTATCTCATAAATAAAACTAGGAACAAAATATGCTTTTCATGGAAATTTGCTTAAAATGCCACCAGTGGATTCCAAAGAAACTACGGTAAAAATTTGTATAATTTTATTACGACATTAACCTGCTATGAACACGGTTCATGTAAATGACATTTTGTTATAAAATCAAATTCTTAATAAAGGAGATCCTCCTGTTCTATCTCACCAGTCGGATGTCATATTAATTCACAAACATTACATTTTCCTTCTTAATAAAGCTGTAGGGCATGCTCTACATTTCCGTCTACAAATTAAACCTATGAGAGACGCTGGACAGCCTGCTGCTACCTCTGGTACTCGACTAACGAGGTGATTTTAATTTAACATTAAATAAGTCCGCTATCTAAATGACATATGTACATATGTATGTCTATTAGTGTCTCTACATTTACTATTTAAAGAGGTAACGAATCTAACGATGTAAAAAGGAAATCTTATAAAACACATTCCTATAACAAATATGAATGAACTTAAGCGACACCAACAAATCAACTGACCCAAGATAATGAATAGTTGCAAAAAACCAGCAACAACGACATGAGGATTACGTGCAAGAATTCAGCTTAGAACAATGGTCGGCCTTGGGGCAAGGCGCAGTAATCACTGCTCTCGGACGGACTACAATGGCGTAGATACAGATATCTATGTAGATGGCTGGCTTGTTTGTCCTTGTCACTGAGACATAACATGGCCGTTGTTGCTTACCTTTGGCATAGCCTTTAGTGACGTTACGACACTGGCTCTGGAGGCGATCAGTTTGTGAACGAAAGAGAATCGAGTAAGCTACAGATGTAGGCCTGCCTCGCTGACTGACCGGTCGAGGTCGGGAAGTCTTATCTTCTTTGTACGAAATTAGCTGTTATAGTTAAGATTGCTTGTAGGCGCTGTGTAGCCTGAGGACGAATTGTTAATTTGTGACAACAATTGAAGTGTATTTTGTTACTTAGTTATGTATTATGGATATCTATGGTACATCAAAGATCGAAATGACGAGCTAACTGAAGTCATAATATTAAGTTGAAGTCTAATACTAATTGAGTGTCACAGAGTGCTAGTTCGAAGTATTTCAAATTGTTGACATTAACACTAAGGTTCCCATCTAACATCTGCAAAACATACCAGTAAATAGTTACATGATGTAGTTAAAAATGCCACAAAGCGATGCCGCTCGTTAAACTAGTATTGTAAACTTGTTAGTCTTAATATACATAAACAACTCAATGCTAATATAAATTGTTACTGCCAACTATTTTTGCATTTGTTTGAATAACAGATGGATGTGTTTTAAAAGTTATTACAATACTAAATTAAAGTATAATTATTTCTGCCATTCTCACATTTATAGATCACTAAATAAATTAAACATGAATGAGTTCAGTCGTATGGAGAAATTCTCGTTAGTTTCTCACTAAGCTCTACACTCGTCGAATTTGATAAATGTGCTTTGAATACATTCGCAAACTTTCTCTACACATCTGGATATGTAAAGTTGCGCCAGTATCTAATGTATCCTGCAATTTACTACCGTCAATGTTGCCTTCAAACTAACTTGCTGACTTACCTACGAGGTATTATCGTCTCAGTAAACGTTTACGATCTCTTAAGTAGTTTGACAAACGTTACGGCGTATTGTCGCTTGTATGTATAGTATATTGTTATGATCGTGTATTTGTCTCGTGTTGAGCTGCGGCGGGAGCGCAGAGTGCGGCAAATAACAGTAATTTTATCCAATGTCGTGAGAACCGGCGTTGTGCAAGGAGCTAACCACTGAACTAGTTCACAGATTAATCTTAGGTTGATCTTAACAACTATCATTAAGATCTAGCGGTAAGACACGATCTCTGATAACAACATGTTTTACCTAAAATATAATGATTATGTGGGTTTAGTACAAACATTACATAGTGTTAGGTATAGTTCTAGTTGAATATTTTGTTTATACAAGACTGGTAAATTAGTACCTACATTTCTGCAATACAAGTATAGTAACCAAGTGAGTTACAACGCAATGCTAAGTTCTCAGACATTATTATATCCTACGACGTTTTGTCTTCCTGTCATGAAGCCGTAAATACGTGACGTAAGACACAGACCAACCTCACTCAATCATATTCATACGGTACAGTCAGCAACATAATATATTATACATACATAAATATTGTTGATATACAGAAAGGGAAATTAAAGTGTTAGTAGTCAACTTTTAGAATTATAGAGCATAAGCTGGACACGGTTCGAATTCGTAGAAGTCAAATGTTAAAAATACTATGAACTGGGAAACGTGTATAATGCGCCTGTTATTAAGTCTTTGAAAGTAGAAATCATAACACGTACTTATACTATATCCACGAATGTTGAAGTTTTTTGAAACATGCACCATATTGCCAAACCATGCACCTTTGCACTATTCTCTTTAGAACTCTTCAAAACTGCAATAAAATTTAAATTCGATACCAACGACTATCACTATCGCTACAGTGAGATCAAAAGAATGACACAACTGGTGTCCAAGAGTTTAATCTGAAACTCAATCAACGTGCTCACAAAACCGACACGGTCCAATCCACGCGGTGGTGAAATCGAGACCACGGCCCATGGTTACAGTAAGTGAAACTGTACACTATGCAACTTCCGTCCACATAATGTTGTCAGATATCCAATGACAGTCGGATAGGAGGTCCGCCCGGCCTGCGGTTGGTGCGTCCGTCCGACACACTCTTGTGTCATATTCAAATAAACGTATTCGATGCGAGCATTTTTAGGGCATATTCATTCAATTAGCTTTTCGTACGTTATGCAATCTCGGTTTCAGTATCAGCGCAGTAACATTATATTTGCATAACTTTGAAACAAAATACGTTATGAAAATATTGTTTTCGGTTACCGAACCACACAAAATAAGTTATTATGTACAAACGGTACACAATTGCTATCTCCCTTCATGTCAACGTTTTGGTAAAACAAAACAATACAAGAACACGACAAGGACAACGTTAGATAGCAAATAAACAGCTAAAATAAGAAACTAAAATATTTTTATTGTGAACGAAAGTTGATTCGACGAAAAGAGATTAATATCGTCGTAGACATACGAAACCGTAATAAAAAATACATAAGTAAGTGCCGCGGGCGAACGGACAGAAAGTCGCACGACGCCGTGCTCCTCCAGGGAGCGATAAAAATGATATAGGGCCTGCAGCTTTGTCGCAACGGGAAAATCAATAGGATAGAAATGTCAAAACAAGGTCGAGGAACTCCCCATGCAATAGCGACCTTTCAAAATTATAAACAACCACGAGACCTCGCGCCGCGCGCCGTGCCCGTGAGCATGCTCCACCCCACCCCACGCCCTCAGGGATCGAATTTCAGAAAATATTAATAGTAGGTACTTTTGTCATTAGTAGGAAGTGCGATAACGTTGCGGCCCTTTCTAATTTCATTACAGTTACTCACCGCGTTTCGTACTATTGACCTCTATTTTGTAAATCATAGTAAATGTTTTATTACCTGAAACAGAGAAAATAATATTGTCATTGAAAAATATAATAGTAATGTTTTTACAAATTGTAAAATCACGTACCTATGTTGATTACGTGGGCACGTAAGTCAACATGGTTGGTCCTAAAATATGAGCACACATTATAGTCCCAAACGTAACATTGTTGAAGGTGAAGGTGATACACTAATTACGCCAACTGGCTCCCAGTAAACACAACAATTTGTTACAAAAGAAAATTGAACGCTTTGATCATCTTTATTTATTTGGCAATCGGCAATGTCAGCAGCCTTGCGGACTATTTGTTTTGGATGCGCACCGGTGCGGCGATTATGCGATTGATACAATGTTAATACAGAACATATTTGATAAGTACCAATTGGCGTAACACCCGCGCACATACACACTTAAGCTCCGTAAATTAGGCGCACCTTACGCCAACGTTGACAGATTTATACGAACGTGTGGGCCGGAGTGGAACGGGTAATTTTATTGTGAACCAATTGATTATACACTATTTAGGTAACCTTTGATGATAATAAGACGTGCAATATGATAATACATTACGATCGCAATGACGTAACTATTATGAGACTGCAAACGGTTGCAACAATTTGAGTCGACGTTGCATGCCTAAACGACATGCGGGAATAGAGCAAGCCAATGACAGGTACGAAGTAGCAGTTACACCACGTGCGAAATATTTCGTATTGTATATTTATCATTTTATTTCATGAGTTGTAAACTTGTAACCACAAATCAAGTAAAGATGTATATGAAGTAGTGTGTATAATAAAATCTCTATACTTCAAAGAAGTTATTTGCATACCACCCAAACTGCAACACGCCCAAATGTTGTTTTGAAAACACTTTCATAATACTGCAATTCGTTCAGTGACAGGGAGTACCTAGATGTGTCTCGCCCGTCAATGAACCACACGCCCGAGCGCACGCTGTTTCGAATATACTTACTTCAATACGATTCCCGAACGAATGCAAGCAATCTAGACCCACATGTAACACACTTTAAAATACGAAAATTTGTTTTACCATCTCAGTTACTTGCAAATATAATATAAAATGAGAAATTAATGTAACTAAACCTATAGCCAACGAATAATTTCTCCTAAAATACAAAAGTACAGTATCCGGAGAATAAGAGGGAGATAATACGTTCTATAATTTCCTTTTACTTTAAGATTAGCGTTAAAAGAAGATGCTGAAATGCTAAAGGATTTTATAACAATATTTCGGAGTAACTTGGTTTGGTTAATAATCACTTAGTGAAAATACGTTGGCACTTGCCAGAAAATTAACTTTGTTATCCGATGTGGCAACGTTGCCAGCAGCTATCTAGACAGCTTGCCAATGAGGAGTGATACGGACAATTTGGAACCTCTTTTTGTTTAACACTCTCCTACACGAATAACTGGTTAAGCAATAGTCTATCGCGGCTACGACTATATTGGTTAATCACCTCTACGACTAACAAGCTGCGCCTGTGACTTCCGAGGGAAAAGTTATTTGTTTTCCGCGACATAAAGTTGGTAGAGCTTCTACGTCAGCACCTAATTTTACCCAAATTATGTAATATGTTACCAAATTTATAAACATCTGCAAGTTGGAATTAACAATAAAAATTGTTATGAGCTATGACATACGTCTACATATATTTGACAGTATGCCAATAATAATTTAAGCCGTAATATTCTCTATCAGAAAGATGTGCAGTCTGATCAGATTTCAGATTGATTGATTGGATTCCTTTATCTTGTTCTTATTCAGCAAAAAAGGGATAAACTAAATTAATAGTAGGTATTGTTAAATCATGATTTAATATCTGAAAACAGTTTCGAGTTAAATACTCTTACATTTAATTAAATAAGTCCACAATTACAGCCACTGACCTCGGCTCTCAATGATTGATTTTATCGCAGAGCGGTGCTAGATTATCGCACTGATACACAAAACGGATTGGCAATCGCAACCGCAATGAATCACTAATACTCTTAGTAAAGACATCCAATTTGTAATTTAATGAAATTGCTAAGAGCGTGCTGTCACGCTGTTAGGTCGAAACTGTAACAATAAGGAACAAATGAGTTTGTTCATACTTATTTTCGCCATCGGAATGCATTCGAAATGTCTGCGTGTATGTTACTGTCAGCTTGTTTCCAAAACACGTTGAATTTCTTTGATTAACTGCTCACATTAGAGAGCGTTTTCGAGTACAACAATAATAAGTAGTTCATTGCTTATTTTTAGTATTTTAAGGCCAAATCTTTTGATAAATCAATCATATTTATATCGTCCACTTTATTATTAGGATATTGTTGCTACGAGTTATTACCGAATACTATGCAGAGGTCCCTATTACTTACTGAGAATTTATTCTCTATCAGCAAAACCAACATAAGATGTATTAGAACTGCAGAATATATCAAAACACACATCATTCATCAAATAGGTAGAAAATAAATACTTAACAAAAATATTATATTTAATATTTTTAAAAGGGCTATTTTTCAGGTGGGAACATGTTACTTTGACCGAGTCCTGTCAAACATATTTTTTTTATGTGAGCAATACCCACACTATATCAATAAATATAAAAAGATATTAAAGTTTTAATAATTATTATCTAAAGACAGATATATCGAATTGTTGACACAAAAACAACTGAATTCATAACATTGATATATGTTCATCTAACAATCTCATAAACCCTTTCTCTATAAAGTTGCGTGACATAATTTATATAAACTCGATGTCTACGCATAAATATTATTCAGTTATAATCAGATCAGGGTTACTAAAATTGCTACGTTCGTCCGACTGTGTATCGAAACCAAAAAAGCTGCAGCAATCGAATCCAGCACAGATACACTTTATGCAGTGCACTCAAACTGATTAGATACATTTTTATTCGACTGAACAACTAAAACAAAGTAACAAGTCACGTTAACGCTTCACAGTACCATTCATTTATTTTTGCGTACATTTAAATGTAAATTTTGGTGTAATGACGCGACAATCTGTAAGCTCACTCCTCATTAATATTTATATGGAATGCATTCCCTAGTTTTTATGCATTGATATTATTTAGCTTAGCGTTGAACGGAGAGTAAAAAATAAGGAAACAGTGACTGTGAAATTTCAACGGTAGCTGTTTACGTCCGACCTTTTTTACGATGTTGTTAACTGTTGATTCTTTTTAAACATCTGCGACGTGAACTGTAAACTACATTGTTCGCGGTCTGAAAGCTACAATGGCGCTTGACGTGCTTACTGCTTAATTACTGGTTATTAACATTCTCTATAAATACCATTTGCAAAATATAATAAGAACCTACCTAATTTATGTTGAATGGATAACCTACTCGTTTATATTTACTTTTAAGAATGTGAAATTAGATTTCATGCTTAATTGCCTTATTTGTCAACTTAGGAAAATAAAGAAACAATTATTGTTGAAAAATACCTTGTTGCCTAGGATAAAATGTATTGTAATGCTACTTGTATTTTAGTAAATACTATACGATGACGGCGTTTTAAAAAAAGAAAGAATTCTTCAAACTCACAATACCCCATCTATCAAACCAATATCTAAACACACGTGAGCCGCGAAGTAACATTAACCATTCGGCGAGCAGCGTCATTTTAAAACTCCCTAAAACAGCTAGGAAGCCGCTTACAACCAGTGCCTCTCACTAAGTGTAGATTGACATATTGTTTAACTTTTGACGGAAGTGTACGACTTTATCTTAGGGGTGACGAGTGTGTGAAACACGTGAGAAAAAAGTGTTTTTTTTTTTTATGGCAACCTTAGCGGCTTAATTTAAGCAGTTTTGTTTATACGACTCCGCAACGCGATCCACCCAACGACTGTGAACGTACGTTTATAGTGACAGCCACACTTAACGATAGAATGCTTTGTTTTCACGTAAACTGTTTCAAGGCGATTACCGTGTTGAGATAATTGAAATGTCTTGCAGAAATTCGGATGTTCAACAAAGGAAGCATTGGCTTGTCTGAAATGTTACGTTAGGTAATTCTTTGGATTAATTTACTTATAGGTAATAACTACAATCTATTAACTTTAGGCATGAACTTTTACATTGTGAAACCTTTTATGACATGTGTACGAATACATTTCAATACATTCTGATCGTTTTTCAATACCAATTGAAATTCAATTCCGTTGTCCTTTCGTTTCGTAGGTACAATCGGTACCCGATGAAATCCCCAATATCACCGAATAAACGGCTGTAAATTTTTCATTTGTCGCCCGCAAAAGCCGAATTCATTTTCTGTTCGTCCAACTTCGTATTGACATGCTTCCAATGCAATGATATTTCAGAACATACCTACATATTGTGAAAATAGTAGACATGCGAATATTTAACTGGAATTTACTGAAATAGTAAATACGTTAGCCCGTTCCGATTCAGTCATGCCTAAATGCAAATATATATCATACTAGCTAGGCCCAGCGCAGCGGTGTTACCCGCTATATTCTCACGGGATAAAAAGTAGGCTATATGTTAATCCAGGATGTCAGCTGCCTCCATACCAATTTTTTTCAAAATCGGTCCAGCCGTTTGAGCGTGAAGAGGTAACAAACATACAAACACACTCACAAACTTTCGCCTTTATAATATGAGTGTGATACAGATTTAGTACACTCGTTAATGGTAACAACAAATTTTTCTTTTCTCACTGCATACACGAGTACAAGCACGGAAGCCTTAATCGCCTCTAGCATCGATACAATTTAAATCGGAATAAAACGAGCAAAGCGAATCGATCTCTATCCTATCGAGAGCAAATCGCACGACTAAAGACGCTCTCTCGGACGGAATGCTCCGAGCGATTGGAAATACTTGTGTCTGAAGTTCGAAAAGAAAAAAGTTAATTGGTACTGTTTTTGTCATTGCACAGTCCCGTTACTCCTTCAACTAATCTCTCTATTCTCATTCGAGACGTCTTTACCTACTTTTACACGGTTTTGGCTGCAAAATTGCGAGTGTCTTCGAAATAATTGGAGCGCTGTCTTTTTACAGGGTCTATTCTGATTTTTTGGCTTCTTTGTAATCAATTCGACATTAACTTGCAAAGTTTTAGAATTAAGTAGGTTTTATTTAGTCAACCAGCAAATGATTTAGGAATCTCTCCTTTGTGAAAGTGAAAGTGTATTGGCATTAAATTTATGTAGCACATTATTTGGCAATGTAATTTGTTACAAATTTTAAGTTAGGTTCACCGCTATTACGAAAATATTTTTTGCAAAAATAAACCGATTTCTAAAAAGCCCTAGACGCACTAAAAAGTTAAAAATAATACATTAAGCTACCTATATTATTAATCTAACCTAACCTACGATTAACCTATAAAAAAATTTTAAAAAAAATTGGAGTCGGTGCCAAGCCCAGTGCATAGTTTCCAATCCGGTCATACCTACATACTCCTTACTTATAATGTATTTGATTTATTCCTAATAATATCTAGAAGCTGTAAGATTTATGTTCTTTTTGTCTTAGTCTGTAAGTGTTTAGTATTTATTGTAAGTACATTGGTTGGCACCGACTCCAAAAAATTGTTAAATTTTATTATAGGTTAATCGTAGGTTAGGTTAGATTATTAATATAGCTAGCTTATTGTATTATTTTTAACTTTTTAGTGCGTCTAGGGTTTTTAAGAAGTCGGCTTTTTTTTTGCAAAAAAATATTTTATTTTTTTAATTTTTCAGTGGCACACTTTCAAAGTGCATACCGTTACAATGCCAACAAGCCCAAACACGGCTAGAATACAATGTCTTATTAGGGAGTTCCAGTGCCTGTGTCTTGGCTTCATCATCAGATCTGATGGCAAAATGTTTTTTTTTAAAGCAACGGCTTAACTTGTTGTATAAAAAAATAAAAAAACAATGTACGTTTTCCTATAAAATTTGAGGAGTTCCCTCGATTTCGGCAAGATACCATCATCAGATCCTGGTCCTGATGACAATAGGACCATTTGGAAAGTCTACCCTTTCAAACAAAAAATTGACAACAGAATTGTTCAAATCGGTTCGTAAACGACGGAGAAATGCGCGAACAAACATAAAAAAAAAAATACAAACATCCGATTGAGAACCTCCTCCTTTTTTTAGAAGTCGGTTAATAAAAATATACGTGCATTATAATATTAATAAAAAATAGAAGAGAACGTTTAGAATTAGAGTGGTAAATAATATTAGAAACAACGGTATAGGATCTTAAATTGAATGTTTCGTCGAGTTGTTGAATAATAAATCATAAGCTTCTCTACGAATATCAAAGGGATCTTCAAAGTGTTCATTAAACTGTGTTATTAAAGTGCCGTGTGAATGTTAAGTTTATAAAGCCAACCGCCATATTTTGGGAGTAAGAGTCCCACTCACGTCTACATAATCCCTTCTGAACACCTGTTGGCCAAATTTCAGACAAACACAATGGAATCATACTTTGCAAAAAATTGTAGCTAAATATTTCAGTTCAAACTAAGCAGAATATAAGTTCTTGTTAAGTAATTAAGATAAATATAATAATTTAAATGTTATGCCATTTTGATACATTCTGGAAAACTGTTAAAAACAGCATTAATAACTACGCATATTGTTAGCAAGATGCGCATATTTTGAAAGCACCAGCGCGCGCGCAAATTACGAAGCGTAAATAAAGCGACATGCACCGTAACTGTTATGCGCATGCGTATAAAATGAGTACGCATCACCAAATACCGTTCCTTTAATTAGCCTCTTCTTATACTAACTGTATGCCATACTGCTAACAATTGTAATTAAAATCCAGAACGCACATGTAGGTCCCTATCATACAATCATTATTAAAAAAAACATTCACCTGCAAACGACCTTTACAACGAACGCCCTAACTCGAGAACCCCATATTAATTTTGCCCAAGCAATAAACAGCTGTTGTTATATTAATTGCCTTGTCCTGTACATTTTTCATTGTTTACATCCGCAGCGGTTTTGGCCAGAATGTCGCACCATGATTACATTTTCACGTCACTGTCAACTACGAACAAAGACACGCAGAGAAAGTCATCAGCCATTATCAGGAGAAAGAACAATAAAATGACAAGTCATGATCGTTAACCGAATTCACCTTACAATAAGGGAACTCGTAGGGCACCGCCACCCTAAATACTTGTTTAAGGTTTGACGGAATGTTGGCAAATCTGAAGAGTCACGGCTGCCTCTCACGACGCAAGTAATTAGGTATTTAAATAAATTAGCTACTAAGTAAAAGTTGAATTCGTGTAATAGGCTTAAAAACCTTGACGACGCCGTGGTACACAATAATTTTACAAGCCTTTTCCTTGCTGCGGTTTATTTCAAAATTCTTCAAGTACTTTAAGGACCAAATAAAATACACTTCTTGTACTTTATTTTTTGTTTACTCCTCGCCTCTTTGGTCTAGTGGTCGCTAAGCGCGACTGCTGAGCAAGAGGTCCTGGGTTCAAATCCCGGGTCGGGCAAAGTGTTACTTAGTTTTCCATTAGGTAATTCTCAGTAGCAGCTCGGAGTCTGGATTTGTGCCCGGTAGATGGCAATAGGCTCGCCCCCCATTACCTTGGGACTTACAACATAACTGGCGAAATGTGGGTGTGCTATTTGTACACCTCTGCCTACCCCTTCGGGGAATGCAGGCGTGATGTTATGTTTATTTATGTTTTTTGTATTTTGTATTTATAAATAATATAGATACCTTTTATTTAATGTCTGCCAACTAACATCAACAGACTAAAGTTCATTTCTGCAAAGAGGTTTAGATGGTAAGAGAAATGGTATCACAATTCTAATCCGCTCTTCGTATTGGAAATACGGGTAAGTAAGGTGAGTCCCGGCGCAGCATAACTCTGATTCGGATCGACTCTTATATTAAAAGCCAAGATCTTGAGGACGTCGGATGAATAGCTAGTATCTCCCTTGTACCGGCAAGCAATCCATTAAAATACGAATTCCTTAAAGCATGTCAGCGTTTAGAAATTTGTCATGCTATTCATACATCAATAACAAGTAATTTATAACAAATATTAATTAGTGTAGAAACGTTTACAAGTATCGTATTTCAATCATCAAATACATCTAAGGCTATAAATTAATCTACAACCATTTATGAAAATAACTCCCTTTAGCAAAATTGAGTTAGTTTAATAAAGATTTATGTATGTCGCAGCGGCGCTGTTGAAAAGACGTAAATGATATTCAAATCTGAATAAGCTAAACAGTGCGTCGCAAGCCTTAACTTAGTTAAACTGGCGTACCTGCACGTACGTTCAACCACATAAGGTTGTAAATATTAAAATTTGTAACATGCTAAAGTATAGTGTAATATATTTGAATAAGGACGGGAATAGCATGTGTGGTTGTTGAAGATTTAGGACCTTTTCCATGCGTCACATGCGTCAGCCGAGACCATTAGAGCAAAATGACTGTACGAGGTGTAGAGTGTACAGAGCAACGTGCTGACACGGTCCGAGAATCTGAGCAACCGCTACGACATGTAACTAAGGTTTTCGTGACTAGATCGTGTATCGGGTAACTAATTCTAATATAAACTAACTACCATTATAAGTCGGGCCCTAATGTGATGATGTTAGTTCATAATATCAGACGTTACATTAAATTTACATATTTTGTGATAAAGGTACAATGTAGTATGAAATTACTACATAAACAACTATTTTCGTAGGTAAACCATTTTAAGGGTAAGGTTCTATGAACAGGTTAGATAAGTCTCGTACAGTAGTACTGGCCGAAACAATGAAGCATTCAACCCACCTACATAAGTATACATTTCTCCGGCTCACGTGCTTCTACATTTATGATAGCTGGTCCTACCAGTCACAATTACATGGCATTACTATCACTGCATCTCAATGATACGGCCAAGTATGTGAAGGTAGAGTAATGACTACCTCTAATCGTCACGCTTCAGGGCACACGCGTACGTCCAGACGATACAAAATGAAACAGCAAAAACTGGTTTCAACATCGTGCCATCTCAAAAAAAGAACACCACATCAATCATTACAGCACTTTCTAAACTGTTTATTGTTATCAGAATCTTTTATACAGACGTTGTAATAGTTCAATGTCCATTTATTTTATCACCTTCTGTTTATTAGGCAATCAATCGCTAAATTTAGCCTATTATAGAAATCGTCAATGCTTTGTTAGTCATTTTCTATTTGAAATGATTTCATAGCCATTATTTATATTCCTACAGCTATACTTGTACAGTTAAGAGAAATCTAATAAAAATCTTAACGTAATTTTAAACGGATTAAACGACACGATAGATTTTTTTTCTTCATTCTAATTCAATACCTAGACACGAAAGCTAAAAAACAATCTTGGTAAATCAAATACACTTTTATAGTGTTTTTTTTTTCAGTCGTAATGCATCAAATAGAGTTGAAAAAAAGAAAAAAGATGCGCGTAATCACGTCAACGACATAGCCTCGACAAGAACGAACAATGGCCGAGAAAGTTACAATGACCATTACCATTGTATGAAGTTGTACCTCTATACTCGTGGTAACTGATGCAGGACAGTAAACTACTCACAATGCGTTATATTAGTCAAAACTCTTTTGTAAGAAAGATCACCGAAGTAGTTCCTAACCAGGAAATCGTTAAGTAATTAAAGTATGCTTTATAACCTTTTATAAAATGTATTAGATTACGAATTGATGTAAGCCGGGCCTGAAAATAATCTTAAAAACAACAACGCAATATTCAAAGGTCACTGCATAATTACTATTTTACGAGCATCATAAAGAGCTCGCAAATAAAATTAAAACTAGCGCTTAAAGGCAAGCAGTAAACTGTCTGTTAAAATTTGATGGTTTCAAAGCTTCGTTTTTGTACCGCTCGAAAGGTTGACAAATCGGATTGTGAGCGAGTTTCTATAGTAAGAAGTAGGGTCGTTGTACCGCAGAGTTCTAGTTCAGGCGATAGTGGATAAGGAACAGTCAACATGGCCCGGCCAAACAAAGGACGCACTTGTTTTGCTTTATTTCGCAATGTGGTGCTTTTATGGCTGCTTTTCCGGTTGACATTTTTAAGGTATTTCTCAAACAATGCAATTTGTAACGGGCACAGCACAGAGTATCTTAAACGAAAAGATAGATGTTCTGCACTTAGAAAACACAACATGATGTGTTTTGGACGTAGGTTTTACGTGATTCAAGGTAGGGGTAAGATTATTTGATTGACCAGTATCTCCTCATGTTACGAGTAACACCACCAGCATGCGTGATTACACAGGCCAATTAATATTAAGTTCTAAAATCATTGTAACGATTGCTGTTTTTAAATCTCAAAGATTGACACTTAATTTATTTAACAAATGTAACATATAGACAAAGAGTACTTAAACAAGTGAGCTATTCGTACTCTTTGATGATAAAGAAAGGCCAGACATGGCGAGACAAATGAGAATCACGCCTAATTATCTATTTGACGATGGCGAATAGTTAGTTATTCAAAAAGCCTGTCCCCTCTCTCCTCCCTCACCTCTGTTACTCAACACAACACGGCTCATTAGAACCGGGCCGTGGGAAGCACCGGTCGACTAGTGTCGTATGCAACGCTGTCATCTATCGACAAGTACTATGTTTAGGTATAAAACTTGTCACGCAATGTAATTTCTGTAGTTAATTATCTAAACCTTAAAAGGGAATTTGAAAATTTCAAACTATTGAATTAGAGTTCATACTTGGTAACGTTTCATGACTACCTACTTTTAATCAAATGAATCCTTTGAACCTTAATTCTTTTGAATTTATAAAATGTCAAAGAAATTTTTCGGCAAAAAACTTACGTAGATATTTAATTAGTTGCGTGGATATTACAAAGATATTTAACTTTAAGCTTCTACATTCACGGCCAATGTAAAGACGACGAGCTTAACGGCAAAAATGTAAAACTTAGTACCTTTAATTTTATTTTAGAAACAAAAGATACTTTAAGAATTTATGTTACCAGAATGATGGACGCGTTTAATTACGTTTTTTATTGGAATAATATTTAACGTAACGGACAAACAAAAATTTAATTAAATTACCCTGATGGAAGAACTGTGTCAGTTTTTTACATCATTTTATTTTTACAAGATTTTTTGTAAACAACGATGATTGACTTACTATAAAAAACATAAAAAAGGTGATAAGAAGATAGAATTGGCTTAAATTGGCATGTTACTTAACGTTAATGATGGTTTGAACTTAAATGCTATAACTATTGCTTCTTCAATAGCAATGTGGGATAACAAATAAAAGATAAGGAATTCCATCGACATTGTTTACAGCTGAACCTCGATAGACAGCAACCACTAGTTAGTTTGCAGCGCAGCGTTTACAAACAACTGTGGCTGCGAACGACTGACTGCATACGAACACTATGTGAATATAACTTTCAGAGCATACGTGAGAATATAAATGTTATGTCGACCTTAAGAAGGACACAACTTTTCTAGATATATACCCTCAGTGACGACCAACACCCAAGTCGCCATAAAATTTACCAACAATTTGTGTAAAAACTTTATCATCAATGGCCCGTATCGCGTACCATTTAATGCTCAATTACCGCCGGATCTCTGTTAACAAAGCTTATATTTAATTACATATATAATGTAGAGCCATGTTTCCATAACTTTCATGAGTTGTCCAAATACTATAATTATCATAATTGATGTGAAAAACCTTAGCAAATATCTAACCAAATTTACTAACCCAGAAAAATTCTGGGCCGAAAAAACCTAAGTTGCAGTAAATACCTATGGACAAACCGTAATAATCCAATAAAAAATATTATTAAATACAGTTGTATTTACAATTAAGCACAAATAAAACAACATGTTTTATAATGAAGTACATTGTAGCAACGATTCCAAAGAATCTAATAACTTTTAATTTGCCGACTAATTATCTGAAATGCTGCAAGAAGATGTTGCATGCTGCATGTTTAGACTTGTTACATATGCATTCGCTAGTAATATAAGCTCTCGAATAGTTTAATCTCAATACAGTGGCCTGTGATCCGCAAACTCGACTAGCAGACGCGTATGCATATATAGACAAGACTTAGGAACAATTTCAACATTTATGCGTTCAAATTCTCCTTATAAATTCTCTGAAACCCCTAATTAGAGGTAAAACACGAAAGTACTTAATAACACGAGAAAAAAAAACAAATTCAGTAGCCATTAAAAAGTTGCCAACGTTATCTAAAAATCTGTCTTTCTTAAAACAAGTTGTGGGATGGGCTCTAGTTATATTAGCTTGTGACATTACAAGGAAAATTTCATCTTGTTTAACTTAAATCGTAACTTTTTATAGCCGTCGCGTCGCGTGAATTCACTCTGTTCCCGTTCTGAACAAGATGCAGATATAACGAGATAATATTTCTCTTCGTAAAGATATCCTCTGAAATATTTAAACTTTATATTTACAGTTAAGTCTAAATAATTTTGTCCTTTAAATAATTTCTTCCTGTTAAGCGCTGTAAGCCCAGCTCATTTCAACGGAGATCGAAATTGAAATTCAGATAAACGAAGTATTGTTTTTATTAAACATTGAACTTAAACAACCGGGATTACTTTTAAATTACATTTTCTGTAGCTCAGTAAACTTACAAAATATTCATGTTTTACAATGATTTCGCGCGATATTTTATTTATTGGCATTAACAAAATATATACGTCTAGCGTTCGTTTTTTATAGTAAGTACCTGAAATACTTATATAGAAATGTAGATATTAGATATTAGTCATTAATGCAAAAACTGAAAAAAGTATGCCATAATCTGCGCTGATAAAATAGATTGACTTGGCAATCGCACTAAACAATTTTATTTAATATAATATGCTATACTTGTGAGATACATTGTGTTTTCATGCGATGGCCAAGTCAATCTATTTTATTTAAAATATAAAAGATTTTTAATATTAATATGGTTAATATAAGATGTTGTTCGGTTAGCTGTTTACGTAATAACTTAAGACAGAAGGTCGCTGAAGTAGGGACTTAATAAAGCAATCGACTTGGTATTATATGGATCTCACAACTTTTTACGGTAGAAAAACTGAGTCGTGAGACTTGGTTTTTTTACAGTTATGTTTTTAATGGCATCAATACTTACTTCGTACATTGTAAGCTTTTATTAATATAAAATAAAAGCTTACAATGTACGAAGTAAGTATTGATGCCATTAAAAACATAACTGTAAAAAAACCAAGTCTCACGACTCAGTTTTTCTACCGTAAAAAGTTGTGAGATCCATATAATACCAAGTCGATTGCTTTATTAAGTCCCTACTTCAGCGACCTTCTGTCTTAAGTTATTACGTAAACAGCTAACCGAACAACATCTTATATTAACCATATTAATATTAAAAATCTTTTATATTTTAAATAAAATAGATTGACTTGGCCATCGCATGAAAACACAATGTATCTCACAAGTATAGCATATTATATTAAATAAAATTGTTTAGTGCGATTGCCAAGTCAATCTATTTTATCAGCGCAGATTATGGCATACTTTTTTCAGTTTTTGCATTAATGACTAATATCTAATATCTACATTTCTATATAAGTATTTCAGGTACTTACTATAAAAAACGAACGCTAGACGTATATATTTTGTTAATGCCAATAAATAAAATATCGCGCGAAATCATTGTAAAACATGAATATTTTGTAAGTTTACTGAGCTACAGAAAATGTAATTTAAAAGTAATCCCGGTTGTTTAAGTTCAATGTTTAATAAAAACAATACTTCGTTTATCTGAATTTCAATTTCGATCTCCGTTGAAATGAGCTGGGCTTACAGCGCTTAACAGGAAGAAATTATTTAAAGGACAAAATTATTTAGACTTAACTGTAAATATAAAGTTTAAATATTTCAGAGGATATCTTTACGAAGAGAAATATTATCTCGTTATATCTGCATCTTGTTCAGAACGGGAACAGAGTGAATTCACGCGACGCGACGGCTATAAAAAGTTACGATTTAAGTTAAACAAGATGAAATTTTCCTTGTAATGTCACAAGCTAATATAACTAGAGCCCATCCCACAACTTGTTTTAAGAAAGACAGATTTTTAGATAACGTTGGCAACTTTTTAATGGCTACTGAATTTGTTTTTTTTTCTCGTGTTATTAAGTACTTTCGTGTTTTACCTCTAATTAGGGGTTTCAGAGAATTTATAAGGAGAATTTGAACGCATAAATGTTGAAATTGTTCCTAAGTCTTGTCTATATATGCATACGCGTCTGCTAGTCGAGTTTGCGGATCACAGGCCACTGTATTGAGATTAAACTATTCGAGAGCTTATATTACTAGCGAATGCATATGTAACAAGTCTAAACATGCAGCATGCAACATCTTCTTGCAGCATTTCAGATAATTAGTCGGCAAATTAAAAGTTATTAGATTCTTTGGAATCGTTGCTACAATGTACTTCATTATAAAACATGTTGTTTTATTTGTGCTTAATTGTAAATACAACTGTATTTAATAATATTTTTTATTGGATTATTACGGTTTGTCCATAGGTATTTACTGCAACTTAGGTTTTTTCGGCCCAGAATTTTTCTGGGTTAGTAAATTTGGTTAGATATTTGCTAAGGTTTTTCACATCAATTATGATAATTATAGTATTTGGACAACTCATGAAAGTTATGGAAACATGGCTCTACATTATATATGTAATTAAATATAAGCTTTGTTAACAGAGATCCGGCGGTAATTGAGCATTAAATGGTACGCGATACGGGCCATTGATGATAAAGTTTTTACACAAATTGTTGGTAAATTTTATGGCGACTTGGGTGTTGGTCGTCACTGAGGGTATATATCTAGAAAAGTTGTGTCCTTCTTAAGGTCGACATAACATTTATATTCTCACGTATGCTCTGAAAGTTATATTCACATAGTGTTCGTATGCAGTCAGTCGTTCGCAGCCACAGTTGTTTGTAAACGCTGCGCTGCAAACTAACTAGTGGTTGCTGTCTATCGAGGTTCAGCTGTAAACAATGTCGATGGAATTCCTTATCTTTTATTTGTTATCCCACATTGCTATTGAAGAAGCAATAGTTATAGCATTTAAGTTCAAACCATCATTAACGTTAAGTAACATGCCAATTTAAGCCAATTCTATCTTCTTATCACCTTTTTTATGTTTTTTATAGTAAGTCAATCATCGTTGTTTACAAAAAATCTTGTAAAAATAAAATGATGTAAAAAACTGACACAGTTCTTCCATCAGGGTAATTTAATTAAATTTTTGTTTGTCCGTTACGTTAAATATTATTCCAATAAAAAACGTAATTAAACGCGTCCATCATTCTGGTAACATAAATTCTTAAAGTATCTTTTGTTTCTAAAATAAAATTAAAGGTACTAAGTTTTACATTTTTGCCGTTAAGCTCGTCGTCTTTACATTGGCCGTGAATGTAGAAGCTTAAAGTTAAATATCTTTGTAATATCCACGCAACTAATTAAATATCTACGTAAGTTTTACGTAAATACTTATATAGAAATGTAGATATTAGATATTAGTCATTAATGCAAAAACTGAAAAAAGTATGCCATAATCTGCGCTGATAAAATAGATTGACTTGGCAATCGCACTAAACAATTTTATTTAATATAATATGCTATACTTGTGAGATACATTGTGTTTTCATGCGATGGCCAAGTCAATCTATTTTATTTAAAATATAAAAGATTTTTAATATTAATATGGTTAATATAAGATGTTGTTCGGTTAGCTGTTTACGTAATAACTTAAGACAGAAGGTCGCTGAAGTAGGGACTTAATAAAGCAATCGACTTGGTATTATATGGATCTCACAACTTTTTACGGTAGAAAAACTGAGTCGTGAGACTTGGTTTTTTTACAGTTATGTTTTTAATGGCATCAATACTTACTTCGTACATTGTAAGCTTTTATTAATATAAAATAAAAGCTTACAATGTACGAAGTGATGTGACATTTTCATAAATTATCTACGAAAGCAATGACGAGTGATCGGTTAAACTCTCAGCAGATTTCAAATGAATTAAAACTGACCAGAATTTAATTATGTATCAAAAGTAGGCCAATTCTAAATTAAAATTACGTATCCAAGTGTTAACACCCGTGGATATTCTCAGACGAAGTGAAGGGATAAATTGTTTATCCGTATAAATTACCGTGTCAGTTGTTGCGCACAATATAATCCCTTGGCATTTGCCAATCACAGCGATGTTTACGTATTTTCATAAAAATAATATATTTGCATCGTGCATCTAAAAATGTCATAAATTATCCCAAATTTTACTCGAAATTGTTTTAAAAGGTGTAATAAATATCATTAAAATGTTTTTTCTCGCACCTGAATACAGTTGGACGTTGTCCAGATTTGAAACGTTACATTTTAGCTGCGAGCTGTATTTGCTGACCAATGCCGCGTATGTTATTTCTATTCTAGAGAATATTAATAAAACGGGTAATGTATGATGCATAACAATGATTTTTATAGCGTTTAGCAGTGATATTTCAAATTATAACATTTGCGGATCCTTATGATTTCATGGATATCGTAAAGTTTGAAAAGATCGTGACGGCGTAATGTGTATGATTGAGAGAGTTTACTTAAACTCTACTCATGATTCCATGCATTAAATATGATAGGATAGTTAATTGCTGCCTTACATTAGCTCTCGAAAACTAAACTATACGTACATGTTTATATTTAATAATCCAATGAAAAATGTGTGCTATTGCAGGAAGATAAAATTATGTAGAGAAAATTGCTTTAAAATGAAACAATTTCGCTTTAAGCCAATATCTCAATTTTAATGTTGTACAAACATCAGCCATTTACTGTGAAATACTGCTGCTGCAAATTACTCTGATATCTGCTTATTGCTATTGAGTCTGATATTAAGAGCTCGTCCAAAAGCTACAACTAGTATTTTGAAAACACAGAATATTTTTGAATGTAGGTCTTATAGAAATTATTTAATTGTATTATAATTTCAAAGTTGTTCTATCTCATATCTTAACTACCCGAGGAGCATACGGGTATAGTAAAGAAACATGTCCAGGTAACGGACAATTTAAACCGGCTCTATTTTCACATAAACGCAACGTCGACGTAACGCCACGAGTGCTGTATATGCGGAACTTGAACGCACCAGTTTCGTGCTACTCTCAAACGTATATCATTCGACGTGATTGCATTAACACGATGTATGAATAATCCCACGGTGCGCCGTGTCACCATTATTAACGCCGTAACTCTGGCGCCCGTTTTAGAACAATAGTTCGTAAAAATTATTTATGTCCTACTTATTATTCGCCAAAATAAAAGTTTTATCTTCGTTTTGAAATAGCAGGTATCTCAAAGATAAAAACAACACCACTTTTGACCTGAGAACTGAAGCCTGACTTTCGCATTTGTGACTGGTCGCGTGCGAGTCCTTTTTAAAGAACTCCATATTACGTCAGCTGCGAATAAATAATATGCACCTTATCAACGGAGGGTTCTAGTCCAAAATAAAAATGTCGAATCGAATCCGTCAATTTGGGAATCGCAAGCTAAAAAACGTCCGATAAAAACATGTGGCCGTCGGGGCACGCAGCAGATGTCCGACATCAAGACGTTATGGAGGGTAATCCGGCTCACATGTTGTACGGAAAACGATCGGGTGTGCAAGCCGCGTATCGATTCAACACTAGACCCCAATATTTCGAGAAACTTGGCCGATGTCACCCGCGCTTTTATAATATTAGAAATAGATCAGATGTAAGCAATAAAGGCAAGAGATTCAGCCATGTATATTGAGATGTGAAATAGAATTATTCAATACGTACCCGGCAAATTTATGCCATACGATTTGAGTCTTATTGCGATTATGACATCTAATGCCGTTCGCACTTTATAAATATCCGGCATTCTGTTTATTTATGAGCCGAAATGCTGAGAGAAATGTTCGCTTTAACTAAAACGTAATAAAAGTTGCACTTAGTGTAGAGTTATAATTAGGAAAATTGTACGCGCGAAAGTAGCTAGTTACCTGGACCGAATGTTAAACCTAAATACGTGCAGTGTTGCGTTCAGTTTACACAAACTTCTAAGAAACTCGACCGATTGACGCAATTCCGGTCATGGATCTCGAGTTGCCCGAACCGAATTCAACTGCTCTTCGAGCTAATTTCCGAGCGTCACTTTGTTCTTTATTCAATTTCCGATACTCCGCGTTCCAATTTTAATTTGTATTTTTAATTAATCAAGTTCTAAAAAATGGGATTCAGAGACAGACTATATTGAATTCTTGATAATTATAAATTACGGAAACAATTACAAAAAAAGAAAACATGTTTGACTGCCTAAATTAAATTCCTCATCGGGCAATAACGAAAATAACGCAATTAGGAAAAATAAATTACTATCAGGGATTCCAAGAAACGAGAGAGTGCCGTGCGAATCTGTACCTATCGCGAATGGAAACAAAGGGGATGCCAAAACAACAGGTTGTCGCATGGGCGTAACTAGGATTAGAGTTCGGGGGCTTACAATCGGTTTTTGATTTTTGCGTCGCCTAGTAAATTGGCCATTTTGACACAAAAAGGGGCTCATTCTTATTTGTATTTTACATTTCACAGGTCAATTGGTTACCGAATAAAAGTACAGGCATCTTCAACCTCATTGAAATTGTGTACAGTGCTCACACAAACACGTAACTTAGTAGCGGTTAGATAAATTTACCACTTCTAACAAGTTTTTCATTTCCATCTTAAGATTCTTGGGCCAAATTAAGTGGATTTAGGGGTCGCGTCTGTTTTTATGCGTAGTAAGTTAGGTACAGCAGGTGTAAAATGTAACAAAACGAGATGTAGATGGATAAAATGAAAAAGACAATGATTGATACACAGGGCCGTAAGAGAAAACCATTCTGCTCGGAAGCACGCCTTCCCCCCCTCCCCTCAGCCATCATAACAGCCGTTTCGGCCGAATATTAAATTTGCTTCATCAGTGAAAAGCGAGTAGATACATTTCGCAATATTGTGAATTTTGTTCGGAAAAATTTGACAAAAAAATATTTCTGTGGGCGACAAATGTAATTATTAAAATATCTGACTATAAATTTAGACGCGCTTGAAATGTCCGATACCGTCGTCTTGTTGGTTTATCTAAAATAATGGTTGGATATGATTAATATCTATCGTAGGTGGATATTTTTCGTGGATACGTGCTATAATATACTCACATCTACAACTGGGGTCAACTGATGCGGAATATTCCGAAAATAACTTACCTGAAACAGATAAAAGAAATAATATAAATATTATTTCGTAAACAAAAACACTAACCTAATATTGAAATAAACAAACCACGCGAGAGTAAAATACATTACACTGTACAAATTAAGATATTATTCTAAAATAATATAACAATTTATCTTCATAACATCTCTTTCATTTAATAAACGGCACTAATCACATAACAGTTACTAAAACACAGGCTTGACAGGTGTTCTTGTTTCTCTAATAAATACATTACCTAGACAAAACGACACTGGAAAATCTTACAAATTCAGAACTCAACAGAATACATCAATAAGGATTATTTCTATCTCATAAAATTCAATGCAAAATGTATTTTCACAAAGAATATTTTCTCTTTTCTTCGCAAATAAGATAATTAATCCGATCAAGATATTAGATAACGTCTTATGACAGTCAAACGTTCACGAAATAAATTTGACGTCGTAAAACATCGTTAAGTATTGTAATACAATAACTCTTGGAGTTCGGCTGTTGCTACGCAATTAGGCAAGGAGAAACAAGAAGGAAAAAAATAAGAAGTGCATGCCCTCGACAGATGCTGGCGCATCGGCGCTGAGCGGTCGAGACAGGTGCACGGTGCATACAGGGCTGGCGCACGCGACCAATCACTTTATAAATATGTTAATTCACACACCAACGACGATTTTATACGATCAGATGAGCATTATACGTTTTTAGCTGACATAATTCATTTTAATTATCTTATTTGTAGCCAATAACTTTATGAATGGCCGTGTTAAAAAGTTTATTAACAATATCCTATCGCATTCGTTTTTATAATAAGCTTATTAAAGAATATGAATAACAAATTAATTATTGTGGCACCAAAATATTTTTATTGTTTATATATTTTTATTTAATATTTTTATTTTTAATATTTTTATTGTTATTATTATTTTATATTGGTTTATAGTGGTTCATTTGTCAAGAAGAACAGTGGGGCTTTCCACTACTCAAAGGTCCATAGATCCAATGATTTGGCAAACCAAGCAATTAGCACTAATCGCTATAGTTTCCCAGCAATTTGCACAAATGACGCGTTACTGGCTCGACACAACTGCTCTTCGACTAATGAGCTATCGAAGCAATTATTACGCTATCGATTGTTACTTCTTGAATTGACAGTACATCTGTCTGATAGATTATGAACTTATTAATGAAGTGGAGCTGACTTTTATTAAATATATCTTCATTAAAATAATGTCGAATTTCAACATTAATTCCCTACAATTACTTGCAAGGCCTGCGTTTAAAAGCTTTCATTGAAAATAAGTAAAAAAAATCGAGGTCGCCTACACGCAAAAACTAGTAAAGGGCATCATAATATATAACGAAGAAATATAAAGAAGCACCATGGCAACGCCAGAAAAACTAAGATTAAGCCTTTAAAGAGGTTGTATGTAGGTAGATGGAGAAAGATCGTTAAACCTCACTAATGCTGGGGCTGTAAAAATAAAATTTAATTGATTGCTCCGTTTGCCATCCCTGCGTAAATAATCGAGTATCGACAGCGAAGCCGCTTCTTGGCCGCGTGCTAATCGACCTACTAATCTCCGGCCGCCGAGCAGTTAGCCTACCATCCACTGAAGTTAAATACGAACTTACGCATTTTATTACACCACGCAATAAAGCCCTCCAGCTAGCGAAATACTTAAAATCGATTTATTGTTACACATCGGATGCGTTGATCGAACACATTTCAGTATCTAATCGTCTCAATGTCTTGATATTTGGCAATTATGTATCGGTAATCGTTGCATGACCTGTAATTATATTTTATAGTTACTGTTATTATCCGATCTAAACAATGTATTAGTTATTCGGCAGACACTTAGGCTACAAGATCGTCATTGACATTTCTTTATAACGCTAAAAATATAATACTGTGGATTATGAAAGCCTCTTGTAATCGTCACAAGAAAAACAAAGAAAAAATTAAGTCGTGAGCCAAAATTATAATAAAGCAATCCCAACAAAGACATTCCACAAGTCCGGCTTACAGCATCGGCCGAGCCGCGGCGAAGCGCCCCCTTCTCCTCCCGACGTTGTTTAATTCCATTAAACCACCCCTTTTATCTTTTTCGCTTTTATCTTTTCCCCACTATTGGATTACTGAACAAAATGGCGTGCAAGAGACACACGCAATCTTTCGCCTTTGCTATTACTTCACCTCTATTAGTAATAGCCTTTTCCGTTTCTGTGGATGACTGCTTTTATCCATGCTTGCAGCGCGCGCGATTTAAATATAGAGTACCTACTTATGATTTTTTAACTAATATCTTGGCTATGAATTTTTCCTTTTCCATCGGGTAGTGCAGGAAAAACATTAATGCTTACTTTTTGTAGTAAAAGTTTATAGGTAATTCTGAGCCAGTAAATTCACTCAATATCCCAAAAATAGACAGAACAAATCCACCGAGATTGTCTCCTTCACTTCCTTTTCCTAACAAAAAATGATTTTGTAAAGGTACGAGACAGATGGCACATGAAGAGTAATTCTTGTTTATTTGGTTTATGCCTTATATAACTAACGCCCTTACCATCCTACACTACTTCCATCTATATCGCCTAACACGTAAACAATGAGTTCAATTCAATCTAACTCCTCGGTGGAGTGATGTCTGTGCAAACTGTCAAAGTAACACTAGTGTAGTTTAAATGACGTTCTCAAATTGAAATGCTTGCCGTTGCCGGCGCCAGTGACGCCGAATCGAGCAGTTCATTTAGCTAAGAACGCTAACTATACACGGATTTTCACTTAATTGCTGTGGATATTACATAAATGTAGAGTGTTGCCTCATGTTCTATCGTCTTAAAACATTGAATATCTAGTTTAAAAACTATTCAATGTTTTTATAACTATTCAATTTTAAAAGGCATGACGATTTACGATATCTTTTGAGAGCATTACTAAGTGATAACCAACTACATATAAAATGAAACGGAATTCACAAGTCGTAACAAACAAGCCGCAGGGTATTAAAACACCTATCAAGGAAATGACACGAACACGATTGCGTAGACTTGTGCGTAGACCGTGTTCCACGATGAAATGGTAATTCGCTTAACAAAACAAGTAACATCACCTGAACAATATCGTTTGTCTTCAAACTACGTCACTTAAAACAAACACGCATGTGGGACCAAGTTGTTGCGTACCATCAAAGTGATAGTGTAACTTCGCGCACGTCGATTAGGGTGAGTAACGCAACTAATTTCTAATATGTTTCGTTAACGGCACTTACATGAGTTCCCATCGCCGACCGACAAATGTTCACCGTAGGCAGCATAGTTTCTAACTAATTTACATGTTTCATGTCACCAATATATTCTTATACCTAATACTATCAGTTTTGTAAAGATACTAGAGGATTTAGTAAACAACTTGATTTTCAATGCGATCTTTCAGTTATGTTTGTGATAGATTCTTACGTTACAAGTTGTCGAAAAAGTCATATCAAGTCTTGACTGGTGTAATAACTCAGCAAAGCTTTCTGTGCTACGTGGCGAAATGATTCCTCATAATATAGGTACGCATAATATATAGGTAGAAGATCTACTTTTCCTCTTTAAGTATCTCGTCGTAGCTCTAGATTAATTTATAGCAAGGACATAAGTTAAGTTTTATAGTTGCAGTTGACATACAAAGAACAACTAATGGAAACATTCTTAGTACATCATTGGCAGTAGACTTACAAAAAGAGAATGCGCGTGCGACGTGGCGTGCGTTTCTTAGTTCTAGGGGTGTGACATACAGTACTATAATTTAAATAATTATTTATCTATTGCTCAAACAACTGAAATATAATCATTAGAACTCTGTTCTCCCTTTGCCAGAAGATTTTTTGTCACTCTATAGGTACCTACTATCATTTGAAAACTAAATAATAGGTAATACCTTCAAGTAAGTATAATAAGTAGACTGATACGAGTTCTATGATATTAGGACGACAAAACAGGTAAAATTTATATTAATTTTTGTGTCTCAAAACACATGAAATACCAACCTGTTTTTTTTAATGAACGTTTTTTAAATCAATTTATGAACGGTTCACAGGCTTTTATAAAATTGTAAGTGCAGCCCTATATCTAATACATAGCAGTTGCGTTCCATGTGCCATATTGATACTTGCCACTCACTTTCGTGCGCGCGCGCACCGAATTGCATTGACTTAATTACGCGTCAACGGTGCGCACTGCAAGTATGCAGAGTCAAACTGTTGCTGTCAATTGCAAGCGTGAAGCGACACGTAACCTATTAAATAAACAACTGGTATTTATCAAACATAATGTAGGTACATGTTTCTACAATTTATTAAACTGTTAATGATGCCTACTTAGCGCATGCAAAATTATCCGTTAGTCATGGTTTTTTACACATGTCACGAAAATTCGTTTTGGCTTAACGGAAACTCTCCAACGTAAATGCTTTTACAAAACTTTTTAATTAGTCTGACTCAACTTCACCGACTACTAAAACGTCATTTCCAAATACTTTCAACATTCAATCGAAATTTGTAGGAAGCGTTAAAGTTGTCTTGTTTATGTAGATGATTCAATTGTCGGAAATGACGTTCTGTGATTAGTGAGGCTGGTTTTGCCTACACGAGATATATTGCTAAAACATTATGCTCGTTGCAACTGAAAAATACAACCACAATACGTACCTATGAAAACATTGATTTGTTAATTAAAAGCCTATCGTGATCATTATAATGAATCATTTTAAGCGCACATTTGAATATTATTATAACAAAGCACCGCCACGCCTATTCAGTATTATTCCATCCGATAGAACGGCGAATTATTTAGACACAAACAATCGAACCACTAACGTATCGGAGGTACAATTAATCGGTAGGATGGCAACCCCTGCGACGGTGACGCCGGCGTTTTATAACCCTTTGTGATCGGAATCACTTTGATCGGAACACAATTGTGAACAGAGGAAGGTCGTAATCAGTGAGCGATTGTGACAGCGTCGTCGCATCGTGGCGCACTGTGAAATATCGCAGACGCATTAACTAATCATTTCTATATGGTTCCGGCAGTATCAGTGCGATCAAAGTGTTTCAAAGAAACACGAAATAAGACAACTTATGACGAATGCGGAATGAGGAACATAATATGAAACGGAATACTCTAACACATTTAGAACAGTGTGTATCAGAATTGAGCGCAATAACGAAAACACGACAGAAATTGCAAACTAAAAACGTTGTAAAACCAAACACACAGTACCCACGAATCTCGCCTAAGAAACTAGTTGCGAGACTTCAACGTATTTCCTTAATGCACCCCGTATGCAATACCACCAAATCCGTAAAGGATCTTACGCCAACTCGGAGTTGTAAGCAAATTGGAAATTAGATCGTGTTAAGTACCGAGTTAGCTTTCTGAGGACGGGAAGCAAGCAAGAACATGTGAATATTATACTAGTTATAACAATTCACAGATCTTAGTCATTCCGTTGGATAAGTTTAGATTGTGCGTAATGACGTTTATTGCAGCTAATCATCATAATTCATTCTACGTCGCATCCTTAAACAACATTCCGACGAATTGAATAATATTGAAATGATAACGTTTTGTCCAAATCCAAACATATGAAACTGCAAACATGTGAACGTAATTTAATCGAATTCACTGATTAACTTCTTAAGATAGGCAATGAGACTATTTGCTCGGATACAGCTTAAGAAATATTCAAACACTGTAATCTAATTCGGCTTAAGAAGATACACGGTTACGCCAGATGAGATAGAGACACCAAATAAGTCGACAAATTTAAATGTACTTAATGTCGAAAATTGCTTCAGTAGATCACCATTCCACCAATCACTTATAAAAACCGTCCCGAGTTCGTTCCCATTAAGCCACATCCAATTTCCATCTGTATGAAATGACGGCTCCGTCTAATGTTGCCGCGTCATGCATTCTATAATCCCCCCGGTTTGTGCCACTGTGTGCGGTGGGCCTCAATCTGCACTGATTGAAACGCGACTCTGCTTGCCGAGCGTTTCGCTTCTAGACGGACGTTTGGTGAACGGTTATGACTGCATACGTAATGCAATCGTTCTTTCATTCTTTACAGTCAACCCGTCATCGCTATGAATGTGATCAAACAAATATGAAATAGCGCAACAATATTATAACATGTGAATTACACAGTATGATGTAACATAACAAATTGCCGGAATATGTATGAGATACTGTGAATTTATAAGAGTTCTTGACTACTCGTGAAGGCAATGTTTGTATGTGAGTCCGGATTTGGCACAGACGACATTAAATTAAATTTTCTCTTGTAGAACAGTTACTCGTGTAATAAATGAAAACAGTTACTTTGCTGCTTTTACTTTAGCATTAAATTTTAAACTCGTTTACGGTACGTTGAGTAGGTATGTGTAATCTGCGAGATGGCGTTAAGTGGTAGATAATTTATTCCACATCCCAGGAAATAACGATAGACCGATCGGGATACCGGACAACCCTCCCCTTGCCTCACCGCATAATCCTTTGATGGATTCTACTCCGCAGACGCTCGAGAATACTGGAAAAGTGCACTCGAAGAAAAAATACAAAACTATATCCCTAAAGAATTTCTTATGAAAATAAATGGTTAAAGAGAATGTGTGTCAAATTGGCGAGTATTAGATTTAATACAATGGTACAGTTTTCGTAGAGAAAATCTTACACAAAATGTATAACTTATCTCTGATTACACAGAATTTATACCTAAGACTAACTGCGACTACAACAAACATAAAAAGTGACTGCAGCCCAATCAATACCTATCTTTCAATAGGATTATGTTTACAAACTTACGCCATATATTTTCAAAGTGAATTAAGCTCAATACTCAATACTTTTATTGCATTCCACAATGTGAACTTAGGTGTTAGGTACATAAGGATATACATACAATAGTTTTGGAGCATTGTGGGCCCTGTCGGGCATAACAAAAATAAAAATTTTAGGAGAAGGGCTATTATAAATATTTCTTCACAACTTCAATATTAATTTACTTTTTCGTTTTGTGTAGGTAGGTAGGTGGGCTTACAACTAATTTTATCATATAATTTTTACTACATACTTACCTATATATTAGATTTATACATTCATATTTATTTAAATTATTATATATGTATTATTATTATTGCGTTTTTTTGGTATTATTGTTTATTTATTAAATTTATCATTTAAATATTCATGTATATTATAATAACATTTACGGATTAGAAATTGTTTTAATTTATTTATAAAGATATTAATTTTTTGTTCATTTTTAATTTCATCTGGTAATTTATTATATATTTTAACTGACATTACTAAAGTGCTTGTGGAGTGTATTTTTAGCTTAGAACCTGCTACCACGAGCAAATATTAATCAACTTGCAGGGAAGCAATATCCGTTAATATCAGAATAAATAATTAACGAAGAAGACTTTATTAATTAAAATAAAGTGTAAATAACTGGCCGCACGCGCGGATTCCGCATTTTCTGTCATTTCAATGAGAACATCTGACCAATAGGAATGTTTCCCGCCGAGTCAACGACCGGGCGGGCAGCCAATCGCGACCGCTAACGCTACTACTCTAGTGTCCGTCATCCGAGACTAATCGATGTTATTTTGTTTTTTTTTTCAGTCACGACTATCACTTGTACTTACAATTATTTTGACGTTACAGAAAATCATGATGTTGAGTTTTTATCCAACAATTTGTGCTACTCAAGTTTAAGCTGCGTAGAACCATTCTTGGCAATCTAACACAGTATTCTATATGGTATAGGAGTATGTCTTGCTAACAAGTTATTCTCAAAGTATTATCGATCCAAAGTAATATAAAGTAATACCTACACAAATTGCTGTGAATTTTTGACAAAAATTACGAATAATATTCATGACCTGCCCTTAACTCAGTACATTACTACTAACCTAGAACATTTAGAGTGCAGGACTAATAATAAATTGTCTTCTTAATACACGTGATATATGAAAAATTATACAAAGATAGTATATTGGAGCACATACCAATAAATGTCATAATAATATACCGTGTACCGTTTTTTTTATCACTTTCATAGTTATATCGTTGCTTCTGACTGCTATAAACTTGTCAGCAAATAGTTTAACACTTCTAATACCTCATGACCACCTTCTTTGTTAGTTCTTACCTGAAGTTGTAACCATAACAGTACAGTGTTATTACGACAGAAATTATACTTCGTATGTGCACACAAAAGCTAACTGTGCAAGCCATAGCACGCGAGCAGACGTTCCGCTTCAAGTTCAGTGAGCAACTAGCGTGCAACCAGTATTTACCACTAAATAAGATCACACAGAAAGGCAACTTAACTTTAGACGTGATAATAAGCTCACGCCCTCAGAAATGCGCTCAGCAAGTGTTTAGAAACAGACTACAGTCGAGAAAGAACACTTTTGAAGTAGATACTGAGACCTGTCATAAGAGCTCAAACCGTGGCCTCGTATTTGAAATCGAAGTGTTAGACATGTAATTCCCAAACAACAGACGACGAAGAACTAATGGCGGAAAATATTAATTATATGCAATTCTTTCTCATTTATAAACTTAAGAAAATAAAACTGCTTTATAGTACGGTCCTATAACTTTTTAAGTAATCCTTCTGTCGTTTCGCACTGCATGTATGTGGCCACGATACATCGCCCCTATTATTCACAGCATAGCGGCACCTTACCGGAGATGATAATTGTGCATATCTGTACTTATTATAAAATGCGAGGTCTATCCCGCTTGTACAATTAAGAGTGCCCGACTAATTATAATTGCTGCAATTGTGGCTTGTAACCTTTATTGTTTGAGTAGTTAAGTAGACTTATCATAATACTCGTATTATTACGTTAAAAAAATGCTGGCTAGAAGATGTCATTGATCAGAAGGTGTTGATCTAACCAAACAGCTAAAGGATACGTTATTAAAAATATTATGTAGTTTTGAGACATACTTTTTCAATTGTATTTTTGGTAAAATGATCAATGTTAAACAAGATAAGAGGAAGGTATCTACAGTAAACATAATGGACTAACTCACATAAATCGTCAAATTCAATAAATTTGACAGTAAGTTAAACATTTTTGGCTCCACTCTTAATAACTATAGGAACCAAGTTCAAAGGATCACCATGGAATAGCGTTGGTACTATACATTACTAGTTTTTGAAGAGGAATATTATTTTAAAAACATGTAAAAAAAGGATACTAATCTGTATAAGAATAATTTGTCATCCGATAGTATTTTTTTTTATGAATGCTGTGTTTGCCGATTTATATTGTACACAACGGTTTTTTTTTTTACTGTTGCATGTAAACCTTAATATGAAAATGTGTAACAGTTGTAGGCGAATCAATAAATAAATAAACATTGCAAAAAATTTAAAACAGGAATATGCTAACAAAAAAAACATTCTTAAATCACGCTGCAGCGACACAAAGATCACAAGCGGACACAAATCCCATTTTCCATTAATTTACCAAGTACACAGAAAAACCTGAGAGAGCCGCTACAAGCCTATAAATAACAATGGATTAACAAAGCGAAGAACACGAGAGTCGGTGAGATTCATGTAGTGGACGGCAGCCAAGCTCCAGCCGAGCGCGTAATGCTCGGCGGATTAACAATTTGGTAAGCAGATAATTTGCGGCGAATATTTAATGAGATATTATATATTATTTACAATTGAGCAGATTAACAACGGCCAAGTAGGAGACCAAAGACTGATCATGCAAGATTCATGTCCTGTATATAATATTACTGTCTAAATACAGTCACTAATCCCGCTCGTGTCCATCATTTTTCAAATTTCCTTTATCAATTTAGATTCAAGCTTAGCATGGGCAACATGCTAAAATGGCACCAAAAGTCATATACAGTCACTAATTCAGAATGGTGTATGCAAATGTCCACATGCTTACTAGTCACACATATCCACTCATGCAAAAAGCTATTGAAGCTCACTAGTCACACATTTCCATCCTTAAGCCCAACAATTTTGGAAGACCAATTTATTAATATAGGTACAACCCCCAAAAACATAACTTACTAGATCGAAAATCCAAGTGAAAAAGAGAAACAGAAAGCAACTACATCATTTCTGCAGATCAGGATACTACAAGCATTATGAAAACGACAATACTATAGCAGTACTGTAACTTTTGTAACACTATGTTCAACTGAGGTTCATGTTTGTCGTTTGCACAATTATGTTTGACTGAATGAATAATGTAAGTCAAGTAATAAAGACCATTTTACGGAAGGTTATTGTTCATTATCGTTCCTTTCATTAGACTCGTAAGTTTTGCTCACCGAGTTCAAAGCTCGACCACATTTACGAGTCTTAATATGATATGAAGCTTATGTTGTCAGTGAAATGTTAATTAGAATAGAATAGAATCTTTATTTGCATAAAATGTAGGTACATAATGGTGGTAAAACATAGTCAAGGTGCCATATACATCTTGCCGCTTGGCGACATGCAAATCTTTATACAGTTCAAATATCATAATATTATCACAGAAATAGAACATTTATAACAATTCAACTTAATTTAATTTACAGTCTATATACCTCACAGATCGCTCACAATTGTAGAATTTACATGGGTTTTTTGCTAGAAATTCATTACTAAGCCACATTCGCAAAATTTAAAGTGGCAATGGTTAGTAGAACAATAACAATAATGTGCAGTTGCATAATTAGTTTGTTTAAATGAGAATGTTAGTGCCAGTGAATATTGTACACCACACCCGAAAATAACAAGTTAAAGAATATCGTTAAAAAAAAGAAAAGATCGCAATCACATTTACACATTTTCATCAAAACAAAATACCAAGCACATTTAGACACTCACAGCAAATATAACAGAATACGCAGAAAGAGAAACAACACGTTTCTTAGCCTACACTCGGAAAATTTGGTGTCTCAAGCATAAGTTCTCGGAGCAATCCAACCGCTGTACAAACACACACCGCCATCAAAGACAGACAGTGTGTTATGAAAACAAGCAACGGAGAATAAACACAAACAAACACGCGAAACAATTGATGAGAATGAGACGAGGGGAGCGGGGAAGGGGCCCAGTTACGTATTCATTGCTATGTAAAGGATTTTTCGTCCGTAAAACTGTCAAGATGCGTGTGTCTCTTTTTTGCGGAATTTCGGCGTAGATAACATCAAAAGCGCTCAACGTTGTCGCGACAAAATGAAAATTATTATCCCAAAAACAAAATTAAAATAAACAGTAAGGTGAACAGATAAATATTGAATAGGTAATACCTACCTATCTGTTTCGCCCAAATTAATTTAGTATGGAGTATAAAAATCAACATTTCTCATAAGCAAATTTTTTTTGTAGGAAATTAAAAGTAGAAACGATTACCAAAACATAATTTAGATCAACACTTACGCCAGGCAACGTCGCTTCTGACGATTGTAGACGTCTTATATCAGTGTTCCTTTTGCCACTCGATTGTTAGCTAGTAGATTTTATAATACATTTCTCATGATGATGATAGTAAGTACCTATGTAATATTTTATGCGTTAAAGTTCATCTTAAACGATACCCATTTTTTGTTTTCAATTTGATTTGGTTAAAGTTTGGTCTTTAAAAACCTTTTACTAAATCTAAGCTGAGTAAATAAAATAAGCTCTACCCAAAACTAATTTCAAATTTAGCAGCACTTGGCTTTCAAATTATGATTCAAGATAAATTTGATATTAGTTTTAGTGAAATGAGGCACTCTAGACAAAATCTTTAATTAAACTAGTTTTGTGAATATGGGACAGAATTTAATGAGCTATAATAGTTATGGGACTTTTACTCTCTTTATAAAGTAGACCAAGATAAAGAAAAGTAGGTACATTTAGTCATTCAGAAACTTGAAGGTAATTAGTAAAATCTAGACATAAAAAAATACATTTTGTAAACCTTATATTAAATTATTATTACCAGATGCCTGAAGCCTGTTTTAATATTGAATATTTATGTTGAAAATATTTTTATGATTACAAGGTTTAATTTGAAAAGCCTCATAGGCAAATGAATTTGTTCCTATAAATATACAAAGCTTATATACGTCAGTCATAAATAAAGTTGCAATATTCGTATAGATAGAATCATCATTATCTAACACGACAAATACGTTGAGACAACCTGTAACCTGTGTGGCGCGGATAGTGCGTTACAATAGTTGGAAAATGGTTATTACCTCCATTGAAATAAGACTTAGTTTGAGTGGCGCACCGATATCAAACAGTGCGGTGCCCGACGACGACGCCATTTATCGACAGAGGATGTTGCGCGACGAACGACGCGAAATTGCAAATTGTGTTTAACCTAACTCGATAACGATAAAACATTCTAGCGCAGCGCAATATTTTTATAAAACTGTTCTTTCTTTTCATTTACACTTGCCGCCTAAACGCTAATTGCCACCATTAAACGCTCAAGAGACTGGGCCTAGCGACTAAACTAATTTTAAGCAGCCATTTTGCAATTCGCTGGACATCATAACCTCAGTTTATCGAGTCCATTTGGCCGGTGATACTCTTTTTAATAACGTACTTTAATTTTATGTCTCTTTATCTCTGGGATTATAGCACTTAATTGAGGTTTTTCGTCCACATGTTTATGTAAATTCATATTTGTAACCAAATGCGAGGTATATTTTGAGGGTGATTATTACTTTTTATGAAAATCATTTTCATTATACTTAAACACACAATGCGTTGCTACGATCATTAGGTAAAAGCCCTTTGAATTTAATGACACAAAGTTAAAAATACTGCGGTATTTTCCTCTTTACATCGTCTGATACACATAAGAAGATATTGTGATTGATGGAAGCCTTTTAGGAGTAGCGATAAATACATGAAAGAATGTTGGCATAATTCTCTGTCGGATCCTAATTGTTAATTAATGCCTCTTAATTGAACAAACAACCCTAAACCGAGACAAATAAATGAGCTCACAAAAGCAGCCATAAAAATAACAGTGCATAAATCGGAATGAACGGCGATTCCAACGGCTTAAATGGGCGGTCTAATGAAAATATTTTAACTATTAAAGTCCATTTGATTGTTTTCCCTGGCAATAATCTGGCAATTAATGATCATTCGCTTAGTTGTCTATGGGTAATTTATTACTCTATTACGTATCTGATGTATTGACGCTATTGTAAGTCGGTAGTTGTTATACCTACTGTTGTTAGTTAAACAATTAAGTCACTAAACTAACACAAATGCCTTGCTGATAATAAGTAGTGGTTAAACTGCTCCTCAAACTGAATTAGCAAGCAAATGGAGAAGCAACTGATAAAATGAACATAATATCAGCGCAAAAATATTCAGTTCTTGCAACGACATTTACTAACCACGTCATTCTACATGTTAATGTTCATATTATGCGCAATAACCAAGATACTAAGAAAAAATAGTACAAAGCAAAAAGATGAATGCATATTCGGTGCAAACACGTAAAGCAGTTCAAAGGCAGGAGCGTCCCAAGCGTGGCGAATCTCCACGAAACGCTATAAATTTTTACTAAAACAAACAAACGCGAGAGAGCAAACAAACACAACGCGCATGCGCCGCGTCTAGTAACCGCGTAGCTTATGAAGCTGCTCGCTAAATATAATATAATATGTACCTACGCATATTAATAATTATGCAAACCGCTTGAAAGAGTGCAGTTATCGACATAGCCAGTAATCACTGTTCAACTTTCACGAAATAAACAAATTTAAAGGAGTGTCATATCCAAAAGCTTTTCAATGCTATTCACAATACCATGTTTATCAAACAAATCAGCGACACAGAGGCAAGAATGTTTAGTAATCACCTGTTGGGGACCCTAACTGATATAATAATGAAGCGACCCTCTCGGGCCATTTTCGCACGGGCCATCGCCACTCCATTTACTACGCTATAGACAGTTACTTTTAAATCTATGATTACGACACAACCCTCTGACCCATTGTTCGAATATCAAATGAACGACATTGAACGTAAATAAACCTAAAACTACGAACATTTCCGACAAGATAACAAACTTGCTACATGATCACTATTCAAACATACTCCATTATTTTCTCGTGTTCTGAGTATTTTAAAATGAAAGTTGAGTATTCTGTAGACCTCTCTCAAGCTTAAAGAGTTCGTGAAGAACCTTTTTACGAAGATTTTCTTAAACAAAATCCTAACAACATGCAGATGAAAGTTAAAGTCCTTTACTAACTTTGTACCTTACATGAAAGTTTTAACTAGTTACTGTAATATAACATTGGGAGAGCATCTTTGTTGTCAGAATTGAAGAACACTCTTAGGGAAGTATTATATAACTCAGTGGCGGTACCGAAGCCTTCATGAATAAATAATTTTATGTTTTGAAATAATATCTGTCTGTTAGAATACCCCCGCTTGCCTCATAACTTTAAGTCGATAAATCACAATATTAGACAGCTACTCGTCGTGGGTCGGAAGGAGCGAAAAAATATAATCGTCTTTCATCAATTACTAAGAGCAAAAGCTTTCTGTTCGGCTTATTTTTATTCAAAAATCGCAATATCGATGGCATTACAGCTGCCTTTGACAAATTATTGAAACAAAACAAAATTAAGTACACTTGACGGGGTGCCGTTTCAATTTCGAATGTTTTATATGATGAGGATAATGTTTTGTGGATAACGAGTACCTATTCTAACTAGCGACTGCTTCAGTAAACAAGATAGATTGATTTCTATAAAATTTAATATTAATCGTATGGATAGCTGAGCCAAGAAAATGGAATATGCAACGAAGACAGTTTGAGATTTTCTCAATATGGTAAAGACCGTCGTATCGATAGCGTTTGATAGCTTCAGTTAGATAACTGGATGATGTAGCCTTATGAAAATTGCCCCGATATTTTCCATCACACGATTTGTTACTTTTAATTTTACTAATATAGAGATACACTACATGTCCCCATTTAAGCTCGTAGTCATAGTCATATTCTTAATAAGCTATGTATTCTTAAAAGATCAACATAAAAATAATATTTTTTGTCTATCGGGTCCGGCGAACGCGATTACTTTATCAAAGAAAACCATACATTTGCCAAAGAAAAGAATTAGAAATCATTTGTTTGTCACAACCATGCTCTAACAGAAAAAGTTTCTGATATTCAATCACAGCTAAAATAGCTTGTAATTCAAAGCGATGACTGGTACTCCTATAGTTACAATCTCATTTCATTAACACTCAACAAATAATATGACGACGATCTTCGTTATAATCTCACCTCTCGCAACCTTAATTAACTTTGTTTATTTTTATATGACTCGTGAAGAGCTGAGTGGCGTGTAGTGTTGTAATGGAATATTATAGTAGACTGCAACGGGCTACGAAACATAACAATGTTTTGGAGCTAACGTACTTGCAACTGAGTTCTAACATCAAACAACAAAGTTTATGTAAAACCTTTGTTTGTATATGTTGCTTTATGCTAGCTGATGGGTAAATAAGAAATGACTTATACCAATTATCAAGCCTTCAAAACAAACTGACAGTTAATATTATTTTGGAATAAAATATGTGTGGCTAGACTATTTAATACAGTAACTATAGTGGTATAGTCATATTGGCATTATTGAAATACAAACTTTATTAGTGCAAATACAATTCATACGATTTAGTAGTAAATTGTTGTACAGGGTATATTATAAAAGATAATTATTATGAGACATTTATTGACTATAGTATTTATAGGCAACTACAATTATTGGTTTATAATACAAGTAGAACATATTATCTAATTATACTTAAGACATTTACCAAGAATGTTAATAAAACCCCATTTTCCTAAGCTTCCTATTTATTAAGATAATATTAACGGTATACTATACTTTACTTAAATGTTCAATATCTTAGCTGCGTTATATGTTAGACACACTGTTGTGGAATTCAATATTCTTCCTTCGGCGTCTATGATCAAAGAGTTTAGCTTAAACTTAGATGGTATAACTCCTGAAGTAGGTATTGAGTCGTTTACGTACTTGTCGACCTTGAAATGAACCTACTGATGGATCATTACCACAAGTAAATAAGCGCAGAAGGATCACTATATACGGAATACAAAAGAGTCGTCACGCGCACACAAAACGATCGAATATTACAAAAACACAAGGCTAGAAACCTGTTACTGTGTATGTATGTAATGTTTTAGCTACACTATAGCAATAGTCTCTACCGCTGCGTGAGTACTTCAGAGATCGTTCTGTGGGCCTTCTGTATCATTTAGTCTGTGGCAACGATGAGCATTATTATTCCGCTATGTGCGAACGCTCGCGAGCGTGTCTAGTTCCCATAACATTTTGCATCAGACATAACATTGTATCATTTGCTAGCATAAAATACCCCGACACGCATCTCCCTATCCGTTACTAGAAACACGAAATATTTTATGCGTTAGTAAGGTATTAGGATGTAACAAAAATAATGTAATGTTATAAAACTGTTTTAAGACTTCGTTTTAAAGAGAACACGGTAGTTGGTGATAGGCATAAATGTAGAACCTCACCATCGTTTCAAGGCAGCTAGCACTGATTTAGTAGCTTGAAACCTAACATAAAGTAACTAGAGCTTAACTCATCTGTCCCCAGCGATGCTTTAAAACTCATTTGTTATCGTCATATGATCTAGTCATGCCGGCCTCTCCTCAACTGGTTTTGTAAGACAAGTTAAAGAATTTATAATCCTCACTGTGTGATTCAACAGGACTTTACTGTAAGAAAAACTCTATTATCAAATCTAGGAAAGATTGAAAAGATTGTCATATTACTTTACGTTTTCTCTAAAGGATTATCCAATAGTTTGGTAAATCAAAAACAAATGAATAACGAAATATAAATTCGTAATGTACAAGTGTAACAAAAAACTCGACAATAAGTTGTACCATGTATTTTTTGCCACATACAATTTTGTTCTAATGACCAACATATTAGGACGACTCATGATTCTATTTTAAGCTTTATTTAAGTATTTAAAAATACTAGAACTCCATTTAAACGAAGTTCATCTCAATGTATTATGTGTAATGTGTATTCGATTCAACTGTGACTCATTATCGCTTGCAGCAAATCGTATTGTGGATATTATAAACCATTATCAGCATCCTACGTAATTGCATGTTATGTGATCACGAAATACAATAAGTTATTACTCGTGTTACGAACTTCTCATATTACCGAATGGAGAGCTACAATCTCCAATTACTTAATTAAATTATCGAGAGTCTAGAAGTTCATGTTATTATGTTCATGTAGCCTATTTTTCTGACAATGTGAAATTGAAATTGACATAGTTCCAATTTAAGAATGTATAATGTAGAAATCGATCATGAGTCTAAAATAACTTGTAAATAGGGGCTGGCTTCATAAATTTCAATTCATCGACACAAATGACGGTCTAAAAATCAATCGAGAGCCCGAACCAAAAACATCACATTCACAAATTTTCTCGCTGTTTTATCAATTCGTTTCGTATCAATGATCAAGTATTTACCGTTCCCCTAAATTAGGGTGCTGCAGTATTTTATTTGTAATTTTTACTTTAGCATTCCCTAAATTCGTTCGTGGGTAATTTTATCTATTCGATCAGCCAATGTCCACCGGCTGGTGCGACTTCCCTCTATTTAAGGGATCGTTAAAATTGAACCGAACCCGCCAGGTGTTATGCTTATTGCCTCGTACGATAACCAGTATCTACCATCCCTGATACCGAGCTGTTTCAATTACGCTGCATATCTGTATAGGGTTAGGTATTACTTCAACAAATGTGTGTATCTAGATATTGAATTACCTAACCCTAATTGCTACGTACAGTTACATAGAGGTCGAATATATATGCCATAACTAAGCATAACCGTTTATTAAATAGAATTTTACGAGTATTTAAGCGGGGACATAAAGTAAATTGCTTTTAAAGAATACGACAAAAATGAAAAAAGAACGCTATTGAAATAAGACGCTCAAAATCAAATTAGGCAGGGTTGTCAAAATAGGTGCTTCCACTTTGTGCACGATTAAGTAAAGTGCCAATAAACATTTTACCATTCCGCTCGCAGTTGGTAATCTAATATTCTAACGAGTATCACAATACTAATAAATTATACCCTTATTTACGACCACACGTTATCTCGTGTGTTCAGCACTTATGTGTTTTATGTCATGATGTCACCACCATGGCTGAAAATCTTACTACTTTTTGTTCTTTCTTTTATCCTTCAGCTAAACTGTCGCGACAACGAAATTTCTTCCTGTTTTTATCACAAAAATTATCTTTCGGGTTGAATAATTTCAGTTCTTTACGGCCACAGCGCCCAACGGACCTGACTTGTTTGCAGCTCGATTACAGTAACTTTACTTGGAAAGATATAATCTCAAATAAAAAAAATCCACTAGACATCCCCACATTCTAAGCGGAGGTGAACTGAACTGAACCCACATAAGTTACCAAACAAGTAACATTTAATATTTCCAAGTCGGGGGAGGGTATCGTTACGGCAGGGGTTTGCGAGCGGCAGGTGACTTCGCATATGCCTCCCCTGAATGCCAACGACCCCGCTTCTACATAAACATAGCCGCTTTATTGATACGGCAACAGCTGATCGTTTAAAATATTGAAATTATAGCCACCACTCCATAATAGACACGTATTACTGCCTGGTTAAGGTTTATTGTCTAATTTGTCTTTCGTTTTTTAGCGTAATAGTTTACTATCACTATTAATGATTCTCTGAATATTATTTTAAATCTAATATTATACATACCAGCTTTTGCTTAAAACTAAAAAGGCAGGGTAAGCATAAAAAGCAAATGCACTTCGTAGATTTAAAAGCCTGCACTTGTTGCTTTAAGTAAGGAGAAGAAAATGTAGGAATTACTAGAACTCTCATTGTAAATAAAATAATCTGTACTTTCATTAAACATTTTTGCTTAGTAATGTTAATACGAGGATTATAAAAAGTTGGCACATTTGATAGGAGCCGGATGCTCGCGGTCATTAATTAATAACTCAGTTAAGCCCTAGTACTAAAGCTTAACACATCAACCCGGGGGTAGCAAAACTTCCGGTCAAATCCCGCGCTTCCACCCGCAAGCACTTCCGGTCAACGAAACTCTGCCGGGAGTTTACAAATAACGGCCGGGAACGAATAATAATACATCCCATATTTTTGCCGATATAAGATGGTATATGTACCTACAGTATATACCTACTGAAACTTTTGGGCTTGTATTAAATAAAGTACTTGTGCTATGAAAAGCTGGGTTCAGGAGAGAGAATGGCGCCCCAAGGGTTTTTAAATTAGCCCTGACACAATCATGAGGAGAAATTCGCCAAGCACGGAATACTTATGTACTCTCAAGGCCTGTTGAATTAACCTTGGCACGGCGATAAGAAATTCACTTACATTACTTTCACGTCCCCGTTCTTCTCCTTAGCTTTTAATATACTCACTTCAACAAAGAAAATGGGAGATTCCTTTAATTTTAAATACATTCTCGGAATTTCTGTGTGTCAGTTTGATTACCGACTGTCAACTCAAATATATACACGTACATAATATTATATCAGGCACTCGGCGCGCTGATATCGCCGAAATTGAATTGCCGCCGATTGTTTGTACGTAATGAGTCACCACACACGAGATAATAGTTATATGACGTGTGACATTCAGTTAGCGTTCGGACTATATTAAAAAAGTACGACATTTTGGAACGAACCAAACGTTACGAGTACGTTTAACAAATTATACGCGCCATTAAACTGTCTTCAAGAATAAATTTGACTGTCTCTCGTGCTAAGGCTATTCTGAGTCGGAAAGAGGAAAAAATACAAAGGCTCTGGTTCAGTGACATTGAACCATAAAAAACCGGTAATGAAACTTCGTGAGGCTGCAACTGTACTTTTTCAACTAGGAGTCATTACCATCCTATGCCGACTGATTGAATCAAGAGACTTACTTCAAACGATAGGTCGTTAAAGTCTTCTAGTCAGCTAACACATTTAGATAGGTTTATACTTTATACCATTTAATTATTTATTTGAAAGCAGAAAAGCTATTACGCAGCACGTACATACATATAACATAAAGCAAAGCATTCATTTAATGTTGAAACAAGGTACACTTGCGACTTGATGAGTTGCGCAAAATCATCAAGACAAAATAATTTTAAATTAATGGTATCGAAAACATTTCTAAAGAAAAGTACACTCAAGTTATGTGACAACAGATACCAATATAAAGATTATTAGAAGGAAAGTAACATGACACACAACATGTGTGTAGGTAACCATTGTAGAAAAACATTTAGATTGGAATAAATTGCGAGACAAGGCGGGCGCCCGTATTTCACCGGCTTATCTTCAGTCAGCCGAAATGTGGTTCGCTGTTAACCTTAGATAGCACGTGGAAGGTGCGGCCTGCCGATGTAAAAACAAAAGGTATTTAAGCTAATTTCTGTGTAAGCTCTTTAAACCAATAATTTCTCAGCGCTCCAACTTGACAGTGGCCATGGCAAAAGTTGTGAGTCGGCGAGCAGCTGCGGTCAACCACCGACCCTCAGTCGGCTTGGATTACGGACATTTCAAACGACTAAATGAATACAGAGAAGTAATTCACGTTTTATTGTGTAAAGTAACAAATTACGTGCTTAGCAATGTTTGTGTCGTGTAAACACATTTCGTTGTTTCAATAAAAAGACCTGGAGAAGGGCGCATATATCCTCATTCTCTGTTTTGGGTTGCATTTTATTCAGTTCTGAAATAAAGTACAGGCACTGGCTGAATGCATTTTCGCTTGCTTACTCCGCAAGGGAAATAAGCGTAACGACAATTTAGTACCGTAATATCTGGTTATTTTATGAGAAGATAAAATAAGCGTTGTTTATTCGTTTTATAAATATCATACTAAGAACAATGGTTTATAAAATCTTTGAACAATAACTTATAACAGTGTCATAAATATTAAATAACCTTAATAAAAATTAGAGTTGCTATTTACGTAAATTTACAAAATTTGTATACGTTTATCTTACAATATTAACCAAAGTAATAGTCTGCTTGAAAAAGGTTACATTGAATTAGATATAATTTATCAATAAATATTCCTAGTTCAATTCATTAATTATTTAAATTAATCAATAAATAGTACCTAGTAAATGAATAAGTTCCAAGCTAGTCCAAATTATGCGACCTTTAAAGGTGAGCGGCATTCGATCGATAACAATAAACACGCAGAAATTTCACCGTAAGCTAATAAACAACAGGTTTAGAGCAAGGTCTAATTCTTATTCAACTGGTAGGACGTTTATGACTAACAAGTATATTCATAACAATTATTGCTTTACTATGCATTTTTAGACATACTGTGCTAATTAGTATGCGTCTATTTCGACAAAGCAATTAACAACTTGTTACATACTATACAAGTATACATACATATATAAATTTTGACAACAGTGCATAAGTTGCGCAACCGTTATTGTGAAAACGCTGTTTTAAATAATAGTTAGTTTTTTAATTCAATCATTTACCGTTCTAAAATACTTCTTCAAATAAATATGTCAGCATGACTGTTATGAATTTATTTAATTTCACGACATTGGACATTTGGATTGTGGACAGAGTTTTGTTTTAAAAATATCGCGCTCAAAATTCTAAACAATTCAATTCGCCACTCGCATTCATAGTTAGAGACTACAACCCCGAAAAAACCTAATCAAATATGGACGTAACCCCGCACCAGGTGACGACTGGCAGGTGTAGAACAATAGCTCTTCGTCTCTTTCAAACCAACGCGTTCCATATCTCTGTCCCATTCATACGTTGACATTAGTGTTTTTTCGTATTAGATTTTTAAGGGGGGTAGATACGCATCGAGTTGATATACAGCGGTGTTATGACTTTTCATCCGTCGCGTCATGCATTTCAAAAAATTGGCTTTTGAGTTAGTCGACGCTATTGTCGTTTTGCCTCGCTCCAGTTTCGCGTCACAGTTTCCGTGTGTTCAGAGAGCATTCGTACGGCAACTAGGTAGACTAAGTAGAAAAGTTTTTATGTTAATTAAATTCGGCTTGGCTCTATGATTTCTTATGTTTCTACAGGAAATTTTTATCTTTCCAATTCTTATCTTTCTGAGGAAAAAAGCTGAATTAGCATACCGACTAATACAAAACAATAGAGAATGAACACAAAGATAAGTACATAAAGCTTATACACGTACATATAAAAGTAACATACTAAAGAGTATTATTTCAATGCAACTCTACTTATCGGGGTAGAGATAAATGTAAGCGATAAGCTATCACAGGATCAATAAACCGTAATGTAACTTTTGTAACAGCTCTCTGTTCTCGGGTGGAAACAATACGTGGGCATCTAAACTCAAATAACTTTAGGTGTTGAAACTGCGTATTAGTAACACGGGATTAGTGTACGCACGCCGCAAATTAACTGAATAACACGATACTTAATCAAGAAGGTTAGATTATCGCTGGGAGATGTTTGTAAGATTTAGCAAACATCAAGGTTGTAGGAACTCGTGCACAACGTAAATGGTAGCGTTTTAGCGAGACTGAAACAAGCAGTGTTCGGAATCATCTGTCCTTGTCAGACGTCGAAGTTAGATGTGTCTCCTTGTTGGAGCTCCTGTTCACCTGATTTGTAACTGAAGTCATCAGTCACCGGCTTATCGGACTAACACACTGCGACTGCAATTCCATAGCAAAGAGAAATGATTGCATGAATGTTAATAAACATTCGGGGTAACAGACTTCTTCTGTTATATGGTCTAGTCATTATTGACTAAATCATTTTATTCAATTCAATACGACTTCAACAAAATCTTCATGTTAGGTAGGTATACAACACCAAGAAAACCTAATAATATCTATCATAAATTATAGTGGAATTTTGATTAACAATTCGCGATAATTATGTAGGTAGCATAGCAACCAACCGTAAATGAAGTATCCATGGCACAATCGATATCCTTTTAATAATTTAATCAAAATGTTTTAACGACTTTCCTAATTAATTTGGCCCTCAGACACGAGGAAAATGTCCGAGGGTGTGTAACGATTATCTTGTATGGACAGCCCTCGGCCAGCCCTATTTTCTACATCATTAACCTTTTATTAAGTTATCTCTTTGACCCTACATATTATTATTTTATCAACGATCTTTACTCCAAAGCATCCAAGAATTTGCCAGTATTTAGTTTACGTCATAGTTGAACTAAAAATAGTTTAATTAGTATAATTTATTTCGCATAAAAATCATGTCGTGACCGTAAATTCGTGAGGGTCGTCAACTATTTTCTAACACCCCATAACAGACATTCACGTGCCATTTACAAATTTCCATGCGACATAGAACATTAACAACAAAACTCTCGTATCGAACTCGGACATTTTTAAACTTTATACATATTATGCCTTTAAAATTAAATTATAGGACGTCATAAAAAGTATAAATACATGCAATGGGGCAGTAAATATTCCCCAAACTCAAAAAATATTCTAAACTGTTTTCTTTGCGACACGTTTCACACTAAATAATTCTGTCACGAAATGATATTTTTTTCTATGTCACCCAACAAAGTGTCATAAATGTGGACACGTCACTTACATATTATATGAGCGCGTATGAAATATCGTCGGAGGAGTTAATGACGTGTTCGCGTGTAGACGCGCCTTTACCCCGCATGTTCGCTTCTATGTGGCCGCACCTTTACATTACCATAACGCTGATAGTAAATTCGTAGTTAAACTAATGAATTATTTTTTTAATTAGTACGTAGTAGCGATTTTAAGATTTCATTTTGTTGATTAACTTTAGTAAGGCTTTTATAACCATACTGTTTTGTTACCACACTGGTGTATGACGTTCAAAGCTAAGTTAAGCAATAATTGCTACACAGTACCTGGGTATGTAAAATGTATTCAGCAACGTGTCATTATGTTGCTTGCCATAAAAAGTCTAACTATAATTTAGTGGTTTACAGTAACGTAACTTAGAACGGAGCCATGTGAAAAATCGTTGACATAAATCACCTTTGAGTTGGGTATTAGACAAAACGTCTCACGCGCAAGTACATGAAAATTATATCTTTTGTTGTAACAACATTGTTTTACAAATAGCGCTAATAACACTTCGAATAACTTAAGGTCGCTACAGATTGAAATCTAAATTGAATTACATAGTGTTTTTTTCTCACTATTGTGTCAATTCATTCATTGGACGGTGGCGATTTACAGTCGCTACACACGGCAGCTTAGATTGAAAACCAATCGCCGTAAAGAAATCTGAATATCACCTTTCATTTTGTTCTGATAAGTGAAACGTATTTTATCTATTTATGAGTGTTAAGTTACATATGTTACGTTATTTTATATGATTATATTATTTCTAGGTACTATTAATTGTTCGTATAGCTGTTCTACTTAATTTTGAAACAATTTAAATACATTATACTTCGATCAACAATAACAATTTGTTATTATTGATCGAAGACATTATATATCAGATTAATTAATTAATCATTTTTGCCTACAACTAGTAAAACAAATAACCCATTCTTTGCATAGTAATGTGCCAACTGTGCTGAGAAGCTTCCACATGATTATTTGTAACTCTTCACACCAACTGTCTTAGCCAGTGAGGACGAATACACGAACATATTAAAATATTACGGCTTATACTGTTCATACGTAACATGCGCGGCGAACGGAATGGTAATATTTCACGAGTGTTAGTCGAGATTCCCAGGGCATTGTTACAAGCACAATGTTGTTTTCTTGTGCAATATTGCTGAATTCGCAACGATTGCGAAACATTTGTGTAGACACGTCCGTCTGGCCGTATGTTTGTAGTTATACATTGTCATATGGAATTCGTAAACGGCGCATAATGCCAGTTCTTTCAACCGTCTAATAAAAGAATGTGGCCTAGCTACTTACTTAAATGTGATTCCGTAATTTGTTTTCGCTTTTCACTAAAATTGTTTTTTATTAATTCAGATACCTGTATGTTTTCTGTGCCTATAGGAAACTAATACCTATAGGTACAGAAAACTAATATTTATTCTAAAAACTACAAGGGCATTTTTTTTTGTATAGGAATTTGAGATACCATTGTCTTTATATTATTTATTTTAAATACCTGTACCTACCTACATAGGTACTATACGACCCGCAACTTATTCATAGTGATATTGCTGAGTAAGCAAGGATTTTACGTCATAAGTAAGTCTAATATTTCTAATTTACTCAATGTAAGGATTGCCCCTAAGCTGAATTAGCATGTTCATTCGCTTCAACGCTTAAACACATATTTCCTATAGAGTTTATAATTACGTCTGCCACAACCAAACATAGTAGGTACCGCAGCGCCGGAGGCACCGAGACCTTTCTACTAAATAATTTCTACATGAGAACCAGGCAACACTCTATGAAAAAAAACACATCAATTAAATGGTTGTAGAGATACAAGCCCAATGACAATCAGTTAGACGAAATAAAATTATAGTTTACCAGCTTTTAATTCTTTCTTACTTAGTAAGCTCATCGATGTACCTGAACAGATGGTATACTCGTAGCTATAACTACCTACCAAATTATACCTAGGTACGAGTATTTCTAAGCAAACACCGACGTCTCGCTAACTGATGAGTCAGTCCTAAAATCCATGTGTTGGTGTCATTACCACATATCTCATTATTCAGCGTGCTAATACATAATAAATAGCCATACAATTAATACGAAACCAAATGATTCCTGTCTAACCAAAGGTGGCAAGTTAATTAATACAAAACGAAGATCTAATAAGGCTTTGTACCTACATCGGTGTTCCAAATTACATTAGTATGCAAGGACCAGAGGAAGGGACATCGACGTCCCAATATTTCAAGTGATACGCAGCGCATACAAACCTTTTGTATCCCTTACGAAGTAGGTACATACATGTATGTCTACATACTGTATGTGCTAATCTCACATTTAGATTACCCCTAATACCACCAAGTGTATGGAATTTGCATATTCGAAGTATATAATGTATTATTTAAAATGTTATACTCAAGAATGTAATTGCCTTCGAGGGATATTGAACATAATTAACGATGTAATGCAAGTTTTGGAAAATTTACCTTAAGTAGATATAGTCAAGAGTAGTACGATTATGTATAAAGTATATAGTTTGCTTGCGACTCAGGTGGCCATATAAAACAAATATCAACAAATATCAGGTGGCAAATATCTACAGCGCTACAGAAGTCGAGAGAACAAAAAAGTCTCATCATCATCATTCGAACACCCTAAAACGGGTAAAGCTGTTGATTATAAAATAGAAAACAATTTATCGATATGCGAGGAACATCACCAATACAGACGTCTCATGAAATTAAAAAAAATTGCACATCCATGTAGGTAGACGTCTATACAAGAACATTGAGAAACAGGCTAAAAGGGCATGAGAGAATAAATTAAACATGTGAGAACAACGTGACAAAGCCATGTTGTCTATGCTGAATCAGTAACATACATACATAACATCACGCCTGTATTCCCCGGAGGGGTAGGCAGAGGTGAACATATAGTACACCCACATTTCGCCAGTTATGTTGTAAGTCCCAATGTAATAGGGGGCGAGCCTATTGCCATCAACCGGACACAAATCCAGACTCCGTGCTGCTACTGAGAATTACCTAATGGAAAACTCAGTAACACTTTGCCCGACCCGGGATTTGAACCCAGGACCTCTTGCTCAGCAGTCGCGCTTGGCGACCACTAGACCAACGAGGCAGTCAGTCTGAATCAGTCTTGTAATAATTATAAATAATTGATTGGTACCTAACTAGGTACCTATGCATTTTATTGTGATAGCTTGTGAGTGCTGTGTGACTTCAAAATTTGTCACCATATTTGATTATATTGCACAACACCCTTACCATGAACTATAAAACGGGACAGTTTCCGTTGTGGAAGTTAGATGCCACACTACACTGCACGTAACGGCGCGGCCGCGGCGTCTCGCTTTCACAACGGAAAATGACCTGCTTTAGGAGTTCATGGTAAGGGGGCAAGTATCGAATTTAAAACCCAATGCACAAATACCGATTTCTTCAAAAAAATATTCTGATGAGCCTAAAAATAACATCGATTTAGAATCTGACGTATACAAATAATATTTTTTCGTAAATAATATCCTGTAATGACCTAAGATTATTTATTTTACTTAAGAGCCAATAATATTATGATAGCCAGTAAGCAAACTATCATATTCAAGAACAAAGTTTGTTAATACATATTATCGTACACTGGGTAGTCTGACTACTTCAATCCTTGTACAGTTAAATTAATTAAAAATACATTCTTGTTATTCCACAGAGCTCTGAAGTATTCTTTTTTTTTTTAAAAAAAAACGTCGCCCCACACTAGGAATTTCTCCTGTATCGTGGGTGCGTTTCACAAACATGGAATATCACATACACAAACACCCAGACTTCGGGACAAACATCTGCGGATCGCACAAATTTTTGTCCCGTGCGGGAATCGAACCCGCAACCCTTAGCGCAGCAGTCCAATGGCTTAGCCACTGCGCCAATTGGGTCGAGCGCCAATTCTATGTTTCTAAACTTATAATATAAACAATGTTTCTGTTTGAGTCGCAAGACGTTGTGTAATCCATTTTGGCATTGTGCGGCCTCACCTTTCCAAGAAATGTTACGAGCTGGGAACGATAGTAATAGGAACCATTTCACTAAAGGATACGGAATTCAGGGGCCGTAAGAAGCGTGATTCTACAGCGTCATAATTGTGGAAAGACAACTAATCATCTTCAACCATAAAAAAACCAACAAAGCCTCGCCTGTGTGCATTGTTTGTACTAGTACTCGACCAAAGCTGACTGCCAATAAATCGGATAAACGCTACCAAATTCTCACGGAACAATTGTTTGTTCCCAAACTGTGCGAAACAGACTACACGAGTATGGCCTACGTGTGCGTCGTCCAATCAGCCCCTTTACCATGAACTCTTAAAGCAGGACAGTTTACCATGTGGAGGCGAGACGCCGCTACGTGCTGTGTAATGCAGCGTCTCGCTTCCACATGGTAAACTGTCCTGCTTTAAGAGTTCATGGTAAGGGGGCAGGTACCCACCGTCACGGAAATCGAACTCGAAAGCATTGTATGGACACAAGAACGACAAGACCGAACATTGTTTTGAATCGATTGACTATTTAGTTTTAGCCCAGTGCAAGGAACCTAAAAATGTTTGCTACGGCTTTTATAAAATCTGATTAGGCTGAAATAATAACTTACTCTTTTTGCTCTATATTCTATTAATACATTTCAGATCGATTCTGTACCTGCTTCGTTAGATCAGTCAGGCAACGGTGCCAGCATAAAATCTTAGTCTTGCAATCAATAAGAAATAAAAGCAATGACGTTCGCACAGAACTGGTCATCAATTTAACAGACGTTCCAAACATTCGAGCAAACAATCAATAAATTGATTCAAACGCAACATTCTAGTTATTTACTATGCGCTTGTTCTTCGCATGACTTCTATTAGCCATTACTTACGAGTCAAATACCTGCAAAACTGTTGATTGGTTAAGTGCTGAAATATGTCTGGCAACTCAACACTATTTTCTGTTATTCACAAAACAGAATTCATTCATTCAATTACTAATACATGCAACTGTACTCACGTATTCAGAACTAATGTATTATAATGTGTCTGCACCTACATCAGACTAGCGATTCCGAAGAAAAGTTTAACGATTCTTGAAAACGTATATTCACCAAATATTTACATAATTTTAAATATAGTATAAAATTGTTATTCTTTTCAGCGGGCTGTGCTATTATCATGCATGTTTGATAGTAATATAGACTACGCAAATAAGCATTAACGTTGTACATTTTAGAGTATGCTTAATCCAGCGTGCGCGTAATTACATCCCTTAATAAGCAAAAAACGTTTATGCTTTGAAATTGTGAACACAGAACGAGTTAGTGTTAAGAATACAAACAAAGGGTTGGCAGAGTATTGCAAACTGCACCGTCGGCTTTATGAACATTACCGAAATCCGCAAAAACAGCGCTTGTAATGAATTTCTCATTTGAGTAAGTGCCGGTTGGCCTGCCCGATGGACATACCTTTCACGTTACCGAGGGTTGAGTGTCAATGTTCTAATTGGATTGTATACTTTACCAGTTGAATAAATCTGTGCTTCAACATTGATGCTTACCTGAAACAATTTAAGTGTAAGGTTATTTATTTAGTAGTCGTGCAATTAGATTGTTCAATATAGGTAAGATAAAATAATATACATATAGATTATCTATATGTATATTATTTTATTTTATTTTATTTTAGTTGTCCAATGATTGTAAGAGTGTCTAGCTTTCTATGTATACAAAAAATGTAGTAGACCTATCTGTAGACCAGAATAAAACGTATTTGCGCATGTCTTCGTGCAACTCATCCCTTCGTAACTCTTTTACGAATGTATGTAATCCTACAAAGGGGTAACCTTTCCCTACATCATGGACAAAAGCGAATTTCACTCGTAACCCTATGTCCGTATTTACCCACACCACGTACTCCGGCCGCGAATGAATCCGAAATGAGGCAAATAAGCAATTATGCGCTCATATTCAGGTTCGATTACGCGATGTGGGAAATTTTAGATGCACCGTTGGACACATGAGATCGCAGGCCGCGCGATCCGCCCCGGCTGACAGTACTGGTAACGGATACCGATTTAATTAATGACTGGAATTCAAAGCAAATGGTGCGCTGCTGGGTCAATATACATGGCGATAGATATTGACGGTGCCCTCCGTATTTAAAGCAGGAAGTGAAATTGTAAAAAACTTTTCGGTCCATTTTCCATTAAATATTAAGTGTCGGATCGAAAGCAAACACTCGAGAAGTTTGCGAACCGTTTTGTGTAACGTCTGTCGTCTAAATGTCTGCGTGTGTGGAAAATTCATCCCAAACTACTTCTCCGCCGGTCAGCATGGATAAACTTCTATTACCTATATAGCTTATTTTTCCTATTTAGAGCATGTAGTCCGTAAGGCGCCTGCAATTTTATCAACAACATACATGAAGGGTCGCATTTACATAATAAGGCTTCGCCCGCATACGTAACATGCCCAATGCATTCAGATTTTCGTTATTATTTTACCTCATTCAATTCGCTCAAAATTATGTGGAGAGGTTTGAATCAAACATTGATAACTACGAGGTAAATTTAATATTCATCGCAGCGTTTGCGGGTTAACAGATATGAAAGATAATCTGGTTTGTACGATTTAGTTGCATTGATGTCACGTCACGATACGCTATTAAATAATATCCGCGGTAAACTAGTTTTAACTCTCGTTAGTGAAATAAAATGCCGTTTTGCGAGCGATAACGTGGTAATATGCTCGTATATTTTATCGCACTCTTTTAAAATTATACCTATACAGTTTCAATGAAAAAAAAACAATATCCATTTTTCCGTTTAAAAGGTATTATTATAACAGCAATTTACCGATAATAGTCTATTGACTTTTATAAATGTTACGATTTGATTTTCCGTACTAACGAAATGGAAAATTAACTTCTAAGGCAAGCTAACAAATATAATTACTTTAATGAGTGTTTACTTATCAAAGCAGTATCAATTTACAGATTAAACAAACACAATAAGAAAAGCTTAATTGTTTTGTGAAGGCACATGCTATCGAGAAAACAATTAGGCATCAACGTGATCGTGATTACATTATTATTAAAATACGTAGGCCATAGAAATCATTAGAGAGAATTAGGTGGTCGGTTCTCCCTCCTCCAATAACTTGCCCGATAAAGGTTCTGATGAGAACATAAAATAAAACCAAATGGTCAGTCCGCAGTCAACGACACAGCGTTGGTCGCTCGCCAACTGTCGCGCGATGTCGCGTAATATCGTACGGACGCGCGACACCGACGTTAATCGAACTCACCCACCAATTTATAATTACGCTTCAGTTAACAATTGACATGCCAACAAAAAAAAACAACTACAATTCAACGTTAATTTAGTTCTAAAATAAAGTCTCAGATCTCATTATAAAATACCGACTCAGTTTACCAATAAATTATAAAACGGATAATTCTACGTTATTTATTATATGACTTCTGTACGCTAAACTAGCAATCAATTTAACAATGCCAATCTAACTTTGATCTTATATATAAACAAGTAAAACATTAAATATTTTAAATCTAATAATTACTGTACCGTCTGGTATAAACTGTTCAACTTTATAACAGTTACTCTTATTTAGAACTTGAACTAAAATTCTACAATATTAGTATTTAATTTCAAGTTTAAACTCCGTTTAATTAAATGACATTCCGTTTTCAGATGTTAATATAATAAAATAAAGAAAACTTTGTGTTACATTAGTTTCGTGAAATCATCGTATGACCACGATTACATCCCAATAATGACTCAACTAGACCTTAAGTCGCAATATAAGGCAACAAACGCACTGACAGGCACACGGTACGAATGTTAATGGGCGCCCGCACTTCGTATTCCCGCCGCCATAAATCATAGTACCTTTTGCGGCGTGCGTCCCTGTCCACACATGACTACCGATCGTACGAGACACCTTCTATGTTGCCAAACTCGCTTAATCCATGACGGAATCATGACATTATTACCTACGCATTATATTTGGAAGAATAATGGTTTCTAAACGGCGTTCCTTTCGAAAATTGATTTATGTCTTGGTGATTTATTTCGTCTAAAAATTGAATTATTTAATCAAAACGAAACAATCAAGATGACGAAACATCCTTGTCTATTTTTGTTATAGTATTTTTCGGTTTATTTAAAGTTAATGTGCATACAAATGCGATTTCCTCGAATTGATTCAGGATAACTTCTTGCACGTGCAGGGAATAAAACAATTTCCTTGTGGAGATTACCGAGCGAAGTAATGTTTGCTTGGCACTGTCAAAAAGGATATTACAATTTTTCAATATTCAAGTGAAAAGTGAGGAAATAGATCGAATAAAGTGACTTGACAGTAACATTGTCTATTGAATTTGTAGAGGACAAGACATCTTGAAGTATAGAAAGAACTGCATCCAAATAATGTATTTACTGATTCTTGAATCATTATATTATGGGACAAATGCCTGACCCTATAAGTTAAACTAACGATTGGAGTTTGGTGACTGTAAAGAGCAATTCTAGTTACCATCTTAACAATTCGAGTGGTTCGTATAAACCTTTATACGTGATACCTACACAGTTTTAATGCAACACTATTTCACTATGAACAGAACTTTAGTCATCAAACTTGCTTATTAAAATATATCGCTAAACGTACTATGGCGTAGACTACCCCGCTTTTACTTCCCGTTAGCATAGCTCTTAGGAAACATTAAAGTTTAAATCGATCGAGTATACCAGTTGGGACAGGTAGACGGTACGTGAGGTGAGCGTCATGCGAAGGATTCCATGTCACTCGGAACACCCCAGCCATTACTATAGATTACAATTATTAATACCATACAGGGCACACGGCTATGCCAATTCGTTTTAGATGAGTTCTTATTATATCGACGAACTTTTGAAATTAATAGTATAGTTTTTATAGCAACCGACTTGTTTGTTGTAAAACATTCAAGCATTCTCTTATAAATGTACAAATAAAAGAATTCTATTCAATACTTTAGATAAAATGCAATATGAAAACATTACACTTCCCGGCGTATTTTTGCTTTAAAATATTCGCAATTCCTTACATACAGGAAAGTTCTATGAACAGTAATCTAAACAATAAACAAAGACAATAAGAAGTATGACCTCATTCCGATCATCACGAGTTGATCAAATGTCGCACACCGCGCATTTTAATTGTTGCGCTGCGTTGTTGCGTCAGTTACATTACGACTGGACCAGTATAATAAGCATCACTATTTATCATACAATAATTGAATATAGTCTTACGTAGTTAATAGACGATGTAATAAATCTGTTGCAATAATTACCGATTCGCATACCGATAGCGAATGTGCGTCGAAACTAAAGGATAGTGTTACATTCGTCCCACTCCCACGGCGACTAACCAAGTAGTGGTATTACATAACGCACAATAAATATATCTTCAAGGTAATAAATCCATGCATAAATATGTATAAACAAATTAATTACTTATATCAACCGTCCTAAGCATCGATCGAACGATGTATCGTATACAGTAATGATTATAACGTTGAAGTAAAGAATATTACTGGTATATTGTACCTATGTGAGTGATAAACTACGCGTAGGCGCACTAGCATATTAACAAACGTTTCCTAACATTATTGTTTACTGAATAGTTACGGCTAACAACAACCAAGAAGAATGTATAAAATACGGATAGCTAAAATAAACTTTACTACTACACCTATTACCTGTTTTTCTTTCAAGCATAATTTTAATAAGCCGATAGATAGACGTAATTGCATACTTGTTAGATACTTCAAACTCCGTACCTGCGCGTTCTAATGGCTCTTTAAACAAATGGCGAGGACTTCTTAGACGTAGGTAGTCATATTTCCCTAATTAGAAAAAAAATGCAAAGACCCTTCTATTCCTTGCGATATCTAGTAGCTGGTCCCTTGAAATTATCAAATAACTAGCGAACCCACCTGTAATTCAGGGAGCCGATGGAATACCGCAAATCGAATAGTGCGTCGAGTTCCACGGCCGGTTATTATTGGTGCGGGACAATATGCATGACCCAGTGGCGTACAGTTTAATATTCAAGTGTCGCGCGTCGGCGGCGCACGCCTCGCTGTAATAAAAGCACGCTCCGACGCTTAACGAGCCCGACCGATGAGCTCCTTCGTATTTCAAACAAGACGACCCAGTACGTGACCGCAACGAGGCAACAACTTAATTTGTGCAGTAACAAGGAGATTGTGAATTATTGGCCGCGCAAATGCTCCCTGTTTGAACGCGAGCCTCCGATGTCAACGCCGCGCCGTGATAGGTACCGGTCCTTGTTACAAAAAATCTACAGGACACACTTATAAACTAATTTCTCTTGATTGATCCGAGCGCATGAACAAATGTTATAACTTATTTAACAATCTTGAATGTTCAAATCTGACGAATAACTTATTAAATAGATTGTTAATTATACTTTTTTCTGACAAAAGCATTTAAACAAAGAATATCTTCGGTAAACTTGTAGCTTCAAATACACTTTTCATTTCGTCCTTACAATTTTGAACAAAGTTTGAAATAATTAAACGTGACCAATTCACAATAATTTATTCCTGATAAAATACGGGTCAGTCTATAGAGCTTTGTATTTCCGAAACAACTATTCTGAAGTACAACTAGGTACTGAATAGTACTAAGTGAAGAGTTAAATATATGCTCGGCCAGCAGATTCAAACTCAAACTTCCCAGGGTTCAAAGAAAGTTATCAGCAATCGAGGGCCCATTGATTGCGCACAAAGAGCCTTTCGTCTCGCGACATTCGAGTTCGATTTTCTGCTCACAATGCGGGCGTCGATTTTCGTCTTGCATTCTGGATTATACTTCCACGGTCCATTCGGTTTGCGTCTATATTGTTAGTCGCTCCCTCTGTTGCTTTGTCGCTACGCCTGCGAGGGCCACAATCACATATTTTTTTACATTAAGCATTTTACATCATTTATCAGACTCTACTTAACAATATCTGTGAATTAAAACATTGCTATGATTCATAAAGCTTTAGGGTGCGTCCATTTTGGCAAACGGCCAGTTGGTTACACAATACACAATGAATACTTACTACTGCAACTACTCTTAATTATTTCATTCACATTAAGTAGCACATAACTGTTGTAAGCAAAATCGATATGACTTATTTAAGCTTACCTAAATAGTGCCTCTAGAAAACAACTAAATTATAGTGTGCCCGTAATATTATGTTGATTTAAATTCAATGGCGTGCGCAATACTATTCAGTTATTTGAGAAATGAGCGTCGAATAAAAATTCCTCAAAATTATGTAAACGAAATTTCGCTAGACCGATTTAAAGCCAGACGCATGGAACTGCACGGATAATTAACCTTCACGTTTTAAATTTCCTTTTTGGACGTTAAAACATCAAACGAGAACGTTTTGTCCTCTTTTGTCGGCGGACGATCGTCGGTAATCCGAGGTGCAAAGGCGATGGGGAGGCTGTGATCAGCGCATTGGAAAACAGTTATTCAATGTGCAACGTCTCTGTTTGCGTGGTCAGTCCAGTGTACTCAGCTGGACCTGACCTTACAGTGATGTGCTTTGATTTATAAAGCCCCGGGATGTCGTAAAATGTAGCTGCGTTCAAGTGTCTTTCATGAGTTATTACTACGATTACAGCTGTCTCGTGTATGTGTCAGATTAATGTTTATAAAATCACTAAACCACTTTTAGACTTCCTAAACATATTTGCTGTCAACGTGTCAGTATAAATTTGATTCATGCAATACCGACACGGCAATTCTTTGAATGTATTTCGTTTTAATACGTTCTCTCTTTTAACGAAAAAGTATTAGTTTTTTATTTGTACAATAATAAATTTCGTAGTAACTCGACTAATAGTTACAGGACTGTGACTAATTTCGGAGGTTTCACGAAAGGTAAAATAAATAAACTTTCACAAAGCGTTACCTAAAAATTGTTTTAAAGCCGGAATACGTTCCCGTCAAAAAGCGAAAATCGACCAACAAATTCAATTAAAAGTTTTTACGAGTAACTCAAACCATCGAACATTAGATAAAGCTCAATTAATTATTACTCTGTTAATGGACAAAGGAACCTTTGCAATGCCCGGCAAACAAGATTCCAACTGAACTAGACAAAAGCTTGAACATAAACACCAATCGCTCATTGAAGCGACCCGTAAACGCGAAGCTTGGAAAACTATCCCTCCTTTTTCCCCGTTTAGTTAGAATATATCTATCTTTATCGTTCTGTAAGGGGAAATGCGGGAGCAGCTATTTGTTTTTACAGTCGAGCGCCGACGAACAAATTAGGTGGACAAACTGTTGAAACGGTCGAGGTGTCTATATTCCACTCTGCGGGAATTCTTCTCTTAAAATCGTTCCAGAGAGAATGTCTCCGCGATTGAACTCGAGCGAGGTAATAATTTTCTCTTCAGTTCCCATGGAGATGTTCCTTCGATCTGCGTATTATTGGCAGATACTTAAAGGATTTTCAAGAACGAAAGCGATTTCTTCTATGTATACGAACATTCTATCTTTAGGCATTTTTCAGTGTATTGCTATTTAGAGCAAACAAATTATTGAATATTATCAATACCTGAGTTCCTAAATTTTATATTTATATAAAATTAAGTGCAATATTAGTACATTTATTACGGAGTAAAAAAAAATTGCCTTACAAAAAGAATACAAGTGAGACCTTTTTATAATTTAGTAAAAAACAAGGCAGGTATTTCAATTTTAAAAATTATTAATTAAACGGTCCCTGAGCAATTGTATGTTCTCTGAACTGTATTAACATACCTACAAAACAGTTGTAGCCATTAGGGATTCGGATTACTAAAACACTGGTCTGCGATCCTTCCGAGTAGTGTTGCTACAGCACTCACGGACGTATTGGCAAAATGGGGTTTGTGTGAAACAACATATTGGGACTAGAAATGTAGTTCAAATTCACTTATTGAAAGGATCGGTTGTGTAAGCACATTTAAATTCTTTCTAAATTTTCAATTAGGTATTTAAAAAATTCTAAATTTGAAAGATCTAAAAACGATTATTAAAAATCTATTAAATCAAAGTTTAGTTAGTTCAAATTTTAAATTTAAGTTTATTATTACAAGAGGTCGACTTGAGGCAAAAATTTTAAGAATTGTAGCACTGCACAATTCACTGCACTTTTATATATAAACTTTAAATATGCCAAATCTCACACCTCTCAAATGGAATGTTTAAATCAAATAAATATAAAATGTAATAAATCTTTTCTATACTTCACTTTAGCCATAAACAACATAAAATAAATGACCGTTTAAATATGTCAATGATTAGGTACATTATGAATTAAATATGCATGTGTAAGGTAGGTGTCTATATGTGTGAGTGTTAAACGCATGGTATGTGTGATGTCTTTTTTATTATTATTTTTTATTTCTAATGCATATTATACAAGCTACTTCTCCGTCCCCGTAATTTTCGTAAAAATGTCCCAAACTTTTTGCTTAACGGTTAAATATATTCTCGTAGTGATAACAACTGTCCCTATTGATCTGACTGCGTAAAAGAATAACACAACTAGAATTTAAAAATCTCTCGTTGTTTTCCTTCAGCGCGGCCGACGGACAATACAATTAGTCCCCAACAACAATGTTTATGAGAGTCCTTTCATTAAATTTATTGTAACTGAGTTGGCACTTGCACAGATAAGCACTGCTTACCTAGGGATTGAAGATACACAATCCGAAATAATATATCTACAGTTAAGAGGACTTAGATAAAAAAACGTCAAGGCAAACATGAAAACAATTGCATGGATGAACTGTTGCTGCTAACATATTCTACTATTGAGGATAGATAGGATTTAAGATGTGAGAATAAGTATGTATATGTACACACCAAATGACACCATCAAAATACACGCTACATTTGCGAACATCACCATTTGTAAATATTTTGGTCGATTTTAACCACTTTGCGTCAGACTCGGGGGAGCCGTGGCGTAACTCTCGCTAACAAAATGTGAACGAACCGTTGAACAAAAAGTAGTTACAGGTTTCAGGAAGCCATAGCAGTGTTGTCTGCGAGGGCCGATAGCCGACCGGCACGTATCATCCAACTTGCCACCCGATCGCTCCGGATACGAGGAAAAACAATCGATCGACGTTTTTATTATGCTTACAAGTCAATAGGTGTTCTTGTCACTGCTTCGTACTGATATTTTATTAGAACCTGTTTCTTACAAACGCAAGCTATTAAATTTTGATGGCATCAGTAACGTCGTGATTACAATCTTTGAGTTTAGTTTTATGGGCCATTTAGCTTTGACAATTTTCTGCATATATAAAGTAGCTCTACTTCTGAAGCGAATTGAAATTAATGATTGAACGTAAAAATCAAAGTAGGCAAACCAATAATTATTACAAATGCTAAACAGATAACTCAAGTTAGTCATAAAGTCTCGTAACACTTACATTAAAAATCATGGGATAGAAATTTATTGCACACAATTGTTATACTAAAATAGACGGTGGTGTCGGGCGGCAGACCCGACGGCGCCATCGCCTCGTCGTCTGCCGGCACCAGACAAACGCACTCCCGGTAACCCCGCGAGATTACACACGAAACGACGTCAAACTCGATTGCGATTGTGTAAGCGCAAAAACTGAACAAATAAAAGCAGATTTGGTCCCGACCAATTCTATTTTGAAAATAAATGAACATAACAATATTTTACGGTACACATATCATGATGAGTTAGATCTAGTTTATCACTGGTAAAAAAATTAAGATTATATAAGAGAGATAGAGAGATATAATATTAAGCTTAACTCACAATATGCTCGATATAAGGGAATTAATAAAAATAACTAACCGATTAGGTTGATTGATGAAAAATCTGCGCGAAATATTAATCTTACCATTTCCTTTTCCAGAATCAACAATCGAAAAAAAGAAAAAAAAACACGGAAACAATTTCAATAGATATTGGAACCATTTTAATCCGTTTTCCAATGTCCAATACAAGCATAATGGTGGGGAGGAATAAGGACGCACATGTTGCGTCGCCCAGGCGTCTGTAGTAACTTGGTACAAGCAATAGTGAACCGCATGAATGAATGCATCCACGCTATGTGAGCAAAGGACCCTGTTTATAAACCAACCCCTGTGCTCGGCCGCGCGCCGGACGGGCTCACATCAAAGCGAAGTGGGAAATCAACACTAACTTGTCAAACAATGGAAACTGGACAGGACACTGACAACAGTATTTATTTGGCGGATTCATTATGGAAAGGATTTACACAAAAAGTGCTGAACAAAGTTTGTACAACTAACAACATTGGTCAGGTTTTGTTTTGATTATTGTAGCGGCTTTGAAAATATTGTGGAACAACATTTGTCAGCATTAAATTTTCACAGAAGGAATTCAGCAAAGCCTTTATACGAAAATCTTGGGAAATCACTTATAAAAACTTCATTTTATAATGTTTACAGAAAAGCTCAAATAAATGTGGTTTCGGGGATTTTAATAAAATTAAGCGTTTTATAAAATGGAAACTGAATTTATGGGAGCGGAGTTAAGTTTATTTATAAAAATATGACATAATATGGTAAATACACGGTCTGTGACATACATTCTCGCTTCGTTGCTAAGGTGAATACAGAGAAAATCGATTTCCATTATCTAAGATCCCGACATGCCTTGCCTCATTATTCTTATCATATGCTTCATACATACTTGTCAGTTTAGGGTACGCCGAACCTGGCTTTTCTCCAGAAAATCTCAGAATATGTAGCCGAGGCGTTCCATTACAACTATTCCATTAACACTCGTTTTATATAGATACTTGCTTTTATAATATTTTTTCATGGCTCCATTCTATATCCTTAGTTATGCGTTCTTACCTTACCTACAACTTTACCGTCGTCAATAATATTAGTTCTCCTACACCTGGCTGGTATTCAAGTCACACCATGATACCATACACGCTTCTCATGATCATCTCTCGTAATGTATGACTTCCATAACATAATAAATCTGCAAAGCTCAGTTGGAGCCAGCACCACTAATTATTTCAGAAGAATGAAAGAATATTTTGTCTTTGCCAAAATCAAAAACCGTAAATAATAAATATTTAGAAAACTAACATACTGAAATATAAGAAGAAATATTTACACTGGTTATTGCTAATAGTAATTTATTTTGACTCATAGTTTAAGAATTCGTACTGATATTTTTGCCAGGTATTAAATTATACCACGGAATCTAAACATTGATGCATCTGGAACACAGAAATGTCACATTGCTACGACTTGTGGATTATTACTTTACTGAGTTTATCTTGGCAGGCAAAATATTAATTACATACTTGCAATAGTTATCTTCGACAAGATGATATTTTGTAGTCATTCGTCATTTATAACACTTGTCAAATTATTTTAATCCAATTATTTAGCTGATGGAAACAAAAATACAAGATAATGTAACAATAAAACAAGCTATTTATAAAGCTGTCCGTTCAGGAGAGCGGCTGAAAGCGGTGAAGCGACATCTACTCTATTTGTCTCGGCTAACACAACCGCTGGCCACTTCTCTCGGCGCGTCGCCTCCTCCTAGTTTGCGTTAAGGATTTTATCGCTTTTTCTCTAGGGTTGTTACTGTTTTTCGTTGACTTATGATTAAGAAATAACGTAGTCTAACTCTTAAAAGACTACAGTTTGTGCATTCAATTATGAGGTAAGTATAGTAAAAGACCTCGACGATACTTTTTAAGCGACACGTTAAATATCAAGTTACAATATAATTGAGTAGGTATCAATGTAGACAAAATATTTTGACCGTTTATACAATTATTATATCAACGCGTAAAATTATTTATTCATAAACTCAATTCGGCGTAATTGCAGAAAACAACCCGCGATTCTGCCCGGAAGTGACATGGCGCCGCGTAGCCTGTAGAGTTGCTTTTGAAATATCGATATCAATTTCCAAATAGAATCTTTAGCTCTGAAGACATAGAGCCTACAATATAATGATAGGTGAGAGCAATATAATCTTTCGATCCGAAGCCGCCTTTGTCGCGAGGAAAATTTCCTTTTATTGTGTTAGCGAATGCTTATTGTATATCCGAACGTTTTCCCCATTGTAACAGCTATGGAGCCGCACCTCTTCGGTATTACTTTACAATTGTAAGATGACAAATAGCTAAAGCGAAACGATACATTATTAAGCCCTCTTCGAAAGAGGAATTTAGCGCGTTCTAGTTTCTATTGTTAATTTACAAGAATCGTGAAAATGAATCGTAGGAAGGGTCCGGATAACGGGTTCAATTGTCACAGTTGTCGACTTGTAGGTATTACATTTTGGTAATTGCAATTAATTTTTGTTTTTTTTCCTGTAGTTTCAATACATGACACAATATTAAATAATTAAAGCAAATACATAACAAAACAATTTACCTCTTCCTCAGTGGTGGCGGTGTTGACCGAGTCCATGCTTTGACAGAGCGCGAGCTCCATGTTCTTGTGTTGTGGAGAAGCGGGCCGGGGCGAAGGCTGCTGCGGCGGCACCAGCGCGCCTTGTGTCGCTCCTGCCGCCTGCTGCGCGCCTGCGCCACCCGTTGCTGCAGGGCTTTGCGCCGCTTGCAGACTCTGAGCCGCCTGGAGGCTCTGGGCTGCCTGTAAGCTCTGTTGAGCTTGCAGAGTCTGTTGCGCTTGCAGGTTTTGCAGCGACTGATGGGCCAGATTCAACTGGTGCTGCTGCACGATGCTTTGTTGCACTATGCTCTGCTGCACTTTGATGTGTTGATGCACTGCAAGCTGGTGGATGGGGTGGAGAGACGCAGGGGGTGCGGGGTATGGAGGGGAGAGCCGCTGGCGCTTCACTTGCGCACTCTGCAGCGCTTCGTGCAGCCTCTTCACCGGAAGGGGGCTCTGGCCGAGGTTATCCACGGCTGTGGCTGGGCGTGCTGGCAGAGTCACGTGACTCTGGCGAGCACCGACTATTGCAGCGACAGGTTATGGACCGCGCGCGACGCGTCGCGGTATCGATATCGACGTATCGACAATGGCGCAACTCTACGCTCGTTGTGGTACACGATATTAATTGACTTATCAATTTAGATTGTTTAAGAACGGCTATTCGCGAATGTTTTTATATATTAGCGCCGTAGCACTTTTGCTTTCAATCGCAAAAGTTGATCCTCAGCTTGTAAACCACTCCTGAAAAGAAAAAATAATGTTAGTACATATTGTGCGGAAAAATCAGTACATTTCATAAATTATAACTAAACGTGAAGGCAAGTGATGCAACGTATAATAAATATTAAAAAACCTTTATATTTTCAAACTTAGTGACTGAGAGAGTAGGTTGCATTGCATTGGTAGCTCGAAGTTAGAAGGCAATCCCCTACACGAGTACGATGAAACAATAAGTGCCTTCGAAAAGAATATGTATTTGAAAAATTTGTTCCTTCTTTCTTTTTAGAGAGGTTACTTTCCGCTTTTTTCAAATAATGAAACCATTAGGATTTAGAAATAAATTATTTTCTTATTAAATGGTATCTTATAGATGTGAAGTGGAAGTATATTAGATTTGAATGAAAGAACTATAGATACATAATTAATCTGTTTGTGAACTGTATTTAATAAAAAATAAGGTATTTTATTACACCATTCCACGTCTAAAAAATATGCTTGTATATAATGACACACTTTACACTACATAATAAAAATAGGTATTTTTATATCATGTCAAAGAGTGCCGATTGCCACTGTGTGGGTTGGAGTCAACCATTTAAACGATTAGTCATCGCAACAAACATCTAGAACCGTCTAAATTACGGACTAGACTGATGATATCAGTACAATCATTTACTTTAGCGACCGACGTACTGTTTGGTGTTTAGTACTAGACAAAATAACAAGTGTTTTTAGTTTATCGATTTGTTTAAGGTTATTTAAAGTTAATTGAATTAGGTAGGTATACCTATTAATAATACACACAAGTTAAGAAATTAGACTTATATGAGCAGGATCAAAACCAAAATGGTGCCAAGTACCAACCTAGACTACTTATTCGATAAATGATATAATCGTAGCTAATTCAACGAAATACTTATTATACTAACCTAGTCAAAAATCCAGAACATCGTCAGAAAAAGTTATAATTACACCTAGGTTCCTACTTAACTAAGTCTTTTGGGATTTGGGTCTAAACAAAATTGCTAACACTTTGCAATAGAGGCATACAGCAGCGAATCGTAATACATTACTAGCAGTTGTCTTTAAAGGCGATACTAAAACCGGACGTAGACTTAATATGTAACAATCACGTGTAAGACCATTAGGTTGGCCAAGGTTGCTTTTTGCTTCGACGGCGTGACTAAGCCACGACTGTAAGTAAAAAACTACGTACATATTCTTAAAAACGTTCATACATCTCAACTTAAATTACAATGACGTACGCACAATGTAAGGCCATTTGAGACCGACATTTTAAAGTCCCTGATACATATATAATAACATAGTTCCTCTGCACATTATCTATTAAAGTTACGCAATAACAAGAAGCACAATGAGTTTTTGTACACAAGTAACTGAGATTGTAGATCTGTTTGGTGTATGTCTTTAAAACTTAACTGTTTTGTCCTTACTACGACCGCAAGATTGCTTTATTGTGTTCAACTAAACGTGTGAACTTATCAATGTTATTATGTTAACTAATTACTTGTTAGACGGCTTAAATTGACTGAGAAAAAACATTTAAATTAAAAATGTATAAATCAAACTCAAGTACTTAAATAGTTTATTTTGTTCATAGTCAACTCATACATGACTGTATTCTGGTATGTGACTAATGAAATAGCCAATAGGACTTTAATTTCCTCATGTAATAGTTTCCATCTACACCAAAGTGAAAATAAACAAATATATATATATATGTATAACAAAATATATCGTTATCAAAATATTTCGTAATTCATCCTGCCTTTTTGTAAGGATATTCTAATGAATCTGTAAGGATTGCGTATAGATCTCTTTACAGGATCCAAATTAAAATCAAAGCTCAAGTTCGTATCTCAGATTGAAAGGCTCAGATAAGCATGAAGTCAAACAAATATTATATTATTTTCTTTGAACTAAATTTATTGCTGAGATTTATATTAATAAGACTACTTGACAAAAGCTAACAGTAATAAAGGGGACAACAACATGAACTTTTCCATTCTTAGGACAACACATTTGTATTTTTAGTTTCGCAAACATTTCCTAGACAAAGAAACAGCAATACTATCGTACAACTTTCTAAATATATTTCAAACTTATACATATCGAATCGAATTTTATCTACACCAAACATCTGACCGGCACAGCTAATACGCAACGTAAAGCGAACAAACTTTTATACTTGAAAAGTACATACGCGCAGAAAAGTACATCGCGCAATATTTCCTACTTCGCTGAATACTTTAATCCGGTCGTGTATTTATGCTGCGGTGGTGTCGGTAAATAAGTCCCGGCCAACTCTTACAGTTTCCATTTGTTATAACTACTAAGTCCCGCCAGGATCCCGGACTTCGACGGGACTTTGTACCTGCGGGATGTGGAAGTTTGGAATAAGTGATAAGTAAATTGAATTGGACAGATAATAATAATTTAGTCTTGTGCAAAAAGTATCATATCATGTGAGTAGTAGTCCTATGTTGTAATCGATGATATATTCAGTACTATAATAAAACAAGAATAAGATGCAGCCAGTTCTTCCGTTGCAACTACTTATTTAAAAAGGCTCAAAAGTTAAATAAACTACTTAATTACCTATATAATTATATTATTGGTTAATACCGGATTTTAGAAGTACTGGTTGATAACATAGAAAAATAAAAAATGCTTCCAATTTCCATTTAAAAGATGCCATCTGGTAATCAGACGTGATACTTATTTATGATCCGAGATTAGGATCGTACAACGCTACCAAAAGTTATAATTAGACAAACTTAGCGCCGACTTACACTTATTTCTGCAAGATATTGTTTTGTTCAACTTTATATTGCCGATGTGGTTATGTTAAATAAGACCTACTTCAGAAGCCAAGAGAGGAGGCATTTGATACTTTATAGATGTGAATCGTTTTCCATATTGCCTGTAGCTTGAACTTACTTTATAGTGCATTACATATGTATGGTACCTACCTACATGACGAGTAAGTCGGCCAAGAACGAATAATAAGTACTATTTTATTAATTTAAATCTCGTGTTCATAATATTATTGGGATTATTATACCAGGACTTTTTTTTAACACCAGCGAAATGTTATAACCTTGGAAAAGAAGACTAGGTACTTATTTTTGGTTTTGATAACAGAACAAGAACATTGGGATATTACATTACAAATTTGTTCAAATATATCAACGCAGAACGATAAATAACGATATAAAGTTATCTGATAGTGCCAGTCCTCATCTTCATCGTAGTTAGTTGCTGACCTTTAAAGCGTCTGTTTTCTACTAAGCTTTTATGGTGTGTTTTCTCGGAAAAGCTGTACATCAAAGCAAACTTCATAATTTCTTTACAAGTAGAAACAAAATAAAATTTACATTAGATTCACTCGCTAAAAATATTGAATAGTCCCGAATACTCCAATATTATTTTCTAACTAATACAAAACCTTCATGATGTCATAATAACGTTTGTACATAATGTTCTCGCAATTGAGTAAACCTTCTCCACCTATAAATTAAATTACAAACGTGTAAACAATGTCATCGTTTTATTAACCGATGTTAAATACTGTGTGAATAAATTATTCGATAGGACGGTAACGTCATTATTGATAACGGGATAAAATCAATAGACGCGCCTCGATGAAGTGAGAGCTACATTTAATTCGCTCCATTTGCTGTAGTGATCAAATAAATACTTGATTTAACCTGCCGTGTTCCGCATTCCTATTAATACCTTACACAAATCTCTCACTATATTTAGTGACGACGGAAGCCGTTGAAATTTCGCGAATAACGTGATTAGTGTTACCTGTTACAGTACAATATCTTTGTGCTGTATCTACAATCTACATCGCAATCTTACGATCTTTATCGCACGTTCAATATCTACTAAATGTTTCTACTATCCGTGATCAACACGTAGTCGTTAGTATATAAGATGCACCTTTGGATAATTATAACCAGACTATACTACAACTTTGTCTCATTTACGCCTAACCATATACTGTCCAGAAGTTTGGCAAATTGGTGACCCCGACGAACGAATACGCAGCAAGAAACATGGCACAATCACCATGCAAGGCGAACATAAATCAGCAAGGAACACTTGAAGTAGCCGCTGGCACCTCGGTTTTATCTCGCATTCCGGAATTTTGGAAAGACCAACCAAGATTATGGTTCACGCAACTAGAAGCCATATTAGCACCACAGAAGCAAGGAGACGAATACAAATACTGTACAGTAATAGCAAAATTATCCAAGGAAGAAATACTACAAGTTAGTGACCTAACCACTTCCGATTTCACAAGGGAAGAGATATTTAATCACAATCATAGATCGTTGTACGTCATGGCCCGAAATATTTCCGGTAGAAGATATAACGGCAGAAACAGTAGCCAAGACACTTTTCGAAGGATGGATTACTCGTTTTGGATGTCCATTGCGCATTACTACGGATCAAGGCCGACAGTTTGAATCAAGAATATTTGAGTCACTCTCACAATTTTTGGGAATACATAAAATTAGGACAACGCCTTATCATCCGCAATCCAATGGAATGATAGAGAGATTTCATAGAACTTTAAAGGTGGCGTTAATGACAAGAGAATCCAACGAAAATTGGTTAAAAGAAATTCCAACAGTTTTACTCGGGTTGCGGAGTAGTTTGCGAGAAGACACAGGTTATAGTTCGGCAGAGATGACATATGGAACGCCAATACGACTCCCTGGAGGATTTTTTGAGTCATCAGCAGCACAGTTATCAACGTACGAAGAGTTTGTAAAACAAATTCAAAAGGACATCACACAAATGACATCAATTCCGAAAAGAAAAAACCACCACCAAGCTATATTTGTGCATCCCGAACTCAAAGAATGCTCACACGTATTTGTTCGGTGTGATAGAATTAAGAAAGCCCTGACACCGCCGTATGAAGGACCCTACCCAGTAATTAGTAAAACAGATAAAACATTTTGCATTAGAATTAGGGATAAAGAGACAGTGATATCAATTGATAGATTGAAACCAGCATTCATGATCAATGACGAATCAAACTACGTGCCAGATTCAAAGGATTTATACAGACATTCACACACGTACACTACACGATCGGGACGTAAAGTAAAGCCAGTAGTGCGTCTATAAAAAATCGCTGATATAAGCAAGCCATTCGTATATATATTAACATAGATCTTAACATATACCATTAATTCACAACTACTCGTAACAACAAGACATCTAAAATGGGAAATCAAAGTTCTAAGGACCAGATAACATACAATACGGACAGTTGCCTCAATCAAAACGAAGCGGACAAACTCCGTAACCTGATCCAGGAGGACTTACGGTGGACAAGAAATGTTGCAATGGGACAGATTATTTTAACAATCGGCGTGATCCTACTTTACGGCATAATGAAAACATTGGACAGAAGAATGAAGAGTTTAACGGAAAAAAAATAATAAACACTCGTGCAACAGCTAAGTCAAAATTACATACGTCAGCAAATCACACCACAACAGGCGTCATCAAATTCCACCGCGTACAATAGCATTATTATTTATATACATCAGCAAATAACTAGTAAGGTCTAGGTCAAATTTATATTGTAAACACTATTACCATAATAATATTTTTTTTTTTTTTTTAAAGGAGGGTGTACTGTTACAGTACAATATCTTTGTGCTGTATCTACAATCTACATCGCAATCTTACGATCTTTATCGCACGTTCAATATCTACTAAATGTTTCTACTATCCGTGATCAACACGTAGTCGTTAGTATATAAGATGCACCTTTGGATAATTATAACCAGACTATACTACAACTTTGTCTCATTTACGCCTAACCATATACTGTCCAGAAGTTTGGCAAATTACCCATACTTTATGCCAATTATTGTTTATTGGATTAACCCTTAGCTCAACTATTGTTATATACTTAATCTTCATTAAATAATTACCCAGCGGCCTATCCCAAAACCTTAAAGTTAAATCATGTGGTTGGCACGCAGTATTCATATTGCCTCGACGAACTCCTTTAATGTAATCGGAAAACTATGGGGTCGAACACAAAGAAATAGTTCGCTTGGTTAGACAAGCCCTCGCATGGATGTCTAGGTGTGCTTGCGGCTCAAGTTTGCAAACCAGACAAAAACAACCCTTATATTATGAGACAGGTCGACGGTAACTTCATTAAAATACGGAAGAAAAAGAAAATGCTTCAGACAAGATTTTTCTCCGGCCTTTTTGTGTAGAGAGTAAATTCTTTATATCAGATCGTTATAAATAACGCGATGATTTCTATCTTTGACGTTAACTAGAAGTAAATAAAATTTAGTTAAAGCTAAAGGATCGCCTTCGAATGGACTTTAAGCAGACTGATTTAAACTAAGTCCTGGTTTAAATCTTTAAGGAGATATACACCCCTTTGACATGGCATACAACTATTACCCACACAAAAATATCAAAAAATATAATTTGGGAAATAGTTGCTTCAAAGAAATAATTTAAGCTTGACATGGCTGCTTCCTATATAGATGATGTAACGTGTAAGATTTTAATCACTTATTGCACACATTATGTTTAAATTATTTGATGTAAATTACAGAAATGACACAGTTTTGAACAGATTAATAGGTGCATGAGGCAATTAAAACGAGAAGTTATTTAAAATTGCGCCATTTAGTAAAAAGAGTTGATATTCAAAATTATGAAATTGTATTTTAATGGTCAATATTTTAATGCAAATGTTAATAACTTAATTTGTTAACAATTTATTCTTATGGGACAATGTATTAAGTAGAAACGTCTGATAAATGTGCCTTCTAGAAATTTTTAAACTGGTTAAAGACAGGTAGTCCCTGATGAAAGATAGACCAAATTTAATTTCAATTTACAATATATAATAGCAGTGATGAATATAAATAGATAATAAAACCCATAATGGTACACAATTTGAAGCCAGTTCAGAAATGTGGCTAACAAAACAAGTCCATTCAATTAACTATGTCGGCCTGACGACCGATGGAGCCATTCACGTAATGAAATTTGGACAACACAAAACGAGCTTGGGCTATTTATAATGACTTTTACCGTTCAGTAACTATACTGAAATTGTACCTACTTAACGCTTTCACCCACAACATTGCAAAATTAAAATCGTCGAAAAACATTCGTGAAAAGAACTTTCTCTACAACAGTGTCTAATTAGTTACATTTACAGGGAAATTAGCGTCTCTTCGTTTCAAATTCAGTCTAATTTCGAGAGAAATGAGCCTTTGTTACACGCGGGCCCATATTCATAGTGAGCAGAGCGTCCCGCAAATTGAATCTAATTGCCGCAACGAAGTGTTGAATCAGACCGGCGGCCCTGGCGAAGCTGTGGCCTAAATTGCACCTATTTACCCATTTAGGATCAGAAATACTGAACACCCACAGACCACCTGTTTATGGAATGAAATTTTCGCGAGACGGTGACATCAGCTGTCGCGCGGCCGTCTTCATTAAATGCCATCTGCCACTATCGAGTTCGCTCTAGACTAGACAGTTCAACTTCCGATGATTCAGAAACTAGAAATCGTAATCATATTATTATATATTCAATAGATGTACATTAAGTTTAAAGAGACAATAAATTAACCTCTAACAGGTGATTAGGTACTAAAAATAAAAATTAATAACTCGCTGCCAAAATCGTCTAAACGGTTAAACTGTAGTTCCTACAATTCATAATATAGGCCAGATATGGGTAAAGTGATAAAACATGATTCTAAAACGATATTTTTAATCCATTTCGACTCTTTGATGTGTTTGGTTTGGATGGCGATTACAGAAACATCGCTTGATACGCAGGTATTTTATGAGCTTTAAAGATTTTCTATGGGAATATCAATTACGACACAGGTGTGAGTGCGATAATATAGAAAAAGTTATTATTCAAGAATTAGGCTAAGTATGAAAGAAGAGTTTATAATACAACGATGATGATAATATACTAACTTTTTTATTTCTTATAAAATTCAAAATAGAAATTCATTTAGAAGTTTTAATTAACCCCTTAGTCGTAATAGTTATTTTATTATTATCCAGAAAATCCTTTGTTTAGATAATTATGATTGTAATCTTATCCTACTAGCAATCTTGCTCTATCATAGGAGTCTGCAAAAAAATCAAAAACCACCCAAATTAAAAACCTCAAGTCGTTCAGAATGCACTATAGTTAGGTCGGGATGTAGCTACTTTCCGCTACAGTTACATAAACAATCACTCTTTCAAATAGCGATAGCAACAGCCACTGTAAAAAATAACTTATTAGCAAACAATTGACTAGAAAATTAGAATATCGCCCTATCGGGCTATCGTGTATGGTTGTCCTAACTCAACACGGTAGGCCATCAAGTCGATCGTTTGAAAGGTTTTTATGTGCATTTTTTCCATTTGTTTAAGACATGTGCTCAGTAAGCTGTAGAAAACACGTCATCCTACATTGAATTAATCACCTAAATAGATTTTATTACCGCAAATATTTACATTTGCTGCAAAGTGATGTCTGTAACCAGCGCTCCAGTTTATTTCTGCGAGCACGGCGGGTGCTCCTTACTACTTTATTTTATTTTACAGGTTTTTAGAAAAGTTAAATGTTATGTTTTATTATGTTCTAAACTAAAACATGTCCGTAATTGTAGTGATGTGACATGTGATGATCACAATTTAAATTATCCAAGCAACTATCTTTTTTTTTTTGCTGACAGCACTAATGGTATAAAATAAACAAGTGTGTGCTGTTGCCATTTGAGGCAAATGTCAAAAGTAATGTTTCGGCATACATAAAAGCTTCCGACGATTCATGAACATTGTTGCCATTATACTTTAATCACCAGAGAATCATAACCAGTTCATGTTAAAAATAACATGAAAATTCTGCAACCGGCGTTCATGAAGAGACGCCTGAATGTACAACAAGCAAAAGGAGTATTTATGGACAGCACGCGGCGTTCTATATGGGTTCGCGTTATGTATATTTGAAATTCCAGCAAATAAAGCTGTTCTCGATTCCATTTGTTTATAAAGTGCGTAACAACCGGGATACCTCATAATTATCCCTATCCACATCGCCCACCTGTGGATATCTATATCATAGTAGTTTGAATAAAATAATTTATTATTTGTTACGTTTTCGCTGGTCATTACTCGACGGGCACGGGAACTGCTGGCTGTTGTAGTGTTGTGAAAGAGGCCGCACCGCGGAAAACGTGACAAAGCAATATTTTTTATTGCAAATCAATGCTATCCGATCGTTTTCCGGAACACACAAAACAAATTGCTAGTCGGCGAAAATCCTATCAAAGCTATTTTATACCTATGCGCCACGCGATGCGACACGTTTTTGATGTCTCTTGCCAAGTGTTCTGTAACTGTTACCGTCGTATTTTTTGCTAAACATAAATTACCTAAGTAATTTTTATCCCTATAAAAAGGTATTTAGTTAGGCGTGACCACAGTTCGTTTGAAAGACTGAAACAGATTTCATACCTCAAGGAAGTTCGACTCTTTTCCAACTATCGCATCCTGTTTGTATTTAGTTTAGATCATAGTTAATACAGTTCTCATGCAATAAACTGTTCCGCGAAACTTTTTTAGTAGGTACCTATGCTGCTGCGAATATCTTGCTGTAAGTGGGTATATATTTATTTCCTCTTTAATAATTATATTTTTTTAATACACATTATACTGAATTTATGACATAGTTAACATCACATAGTAGATAGATAAAGTTTATAAAATATTCATGGAACTATTAGCTAGTTTAAAGTAAAATATTTTAGGACAAATTTTGAACGTACACATAAGATATACCTACAAAGGTCGCAAAAGTATGACCCAAACCCATCAATCTTTATTTGGGCAGGCTATAATTAATTTAACTAGCGGCTATTAGTCGCCCTTATGGAGTACAGTCATGTCAAGCAGTGACGTAACTGCCACAAAAGCGGACCTTGGTACTGCTACAACCATTTGAAATGGTCTTACAGTAATTATAGAGACTAAATACTGATGCTAGTACACATTCAGCGATATTATATAACAGAAGACATGCTCATGTTGGAAAACTGTGTTCAGATCCAAGAAAAAAAAATTAACTATGATAAACAAACTTAAAGCAGTTTTCAGTGACTCATAAATAAGACAGACGAATATATTTACATCGTTGTTTTTAGAATGGAACTGGAAATATAGCGTCTCTGAATTATCAGCTGAATTTTGTCACTCTGACTTTGACCCAAAAATATTTAGCAACTTTGTTGGAGGGATTCGTTGAATTTTCTACCAATTAAACTGGTAGCTCCATTAGATCTACAACAAACCGATTTTAAGTATCTTAACGTGACGTGTGTACAAGAAGAATTTCTGTCTTGTCTAGTGAAGTTCTATCTTGTGATAAGTATAATCATAAAACAGGCTTTGAAATTAAAGCATCACATTTCCTTCCTTCTTTCTTGCGTTACACTGTGTAGCTTAAATATATTAAAATAAAGAAGATTTTCACATCAAAATAACAAAAAAGAAGTGATACGTACTCAACGATCATAGGAATTACACCTCTTAAAATAAAATGATCGGATGAAAATAATAAAGGCAACATTAAGCTCGTGAAGAACGTGTTTAAGTGAGAGATATAATTAGCAATTATTGAACATCCAGAGGCACGAACTCAATCGAAGACAATTACAGCTACAATCGTACTTTTAAGTGGCTAACAAGAATGGACACAAAACGAAAATTGTATTCCACCAAAATCTTTAACAATACACGCCGGTGCCGTGAAACGTTTTTAATTCTAAAAAACGAATAAGCAATTTGTACACTAGCAACCAACGTGTAGTTAACGTTGTTGACATAATGTGATTAAGATTACATTACTTGAGAATAATTTTCCATCCTAATATGGGAACTAAAGAAAAACAGAAGACATTAACTGTTTATCTTCTCACATATGTATGTGTTAACTAAAGAAATTACTTATGAGAGCAACCTTTCACCGCAACATCATCTACCAAGTGAGTTATAGTATAGTTTTGTTACAGTCAGCGAAAAAAACTCAATCAATTTATAAAAAAGTTGAAATAGTACGCCTAGCCCTCAAAGTGCTTCAATCCACAGTGGAGAATACTTCCATTAACTCAATTAACCTCTCATTTCTTACGGTAGTGCGTCTAATGGTCACGCCGCTATTTTAGAGGTCATATTCATTTATTGAGATCAATTAGTTAAAGCTGTAGAAGAACGCCACGGTACCTACATCATAAATAATTTATTTCTTATAGTCGATAGATTGGAGCAGAAAGACTTCACTGTGACCTATCAGCAGTAAATTATCAGAGATTTGTTTTATTGTGAAAATGTGATGATTTTCTTCGTCTCTTAATCATAATCACTGTCGTAAGTTTAAACGTCTTTCTTACGATGTACACGAGAACTCGACTATAGCGTGGGTTCTTTCGCCTGTCTTGGATTTGTGCGACCATCCACCGTGAAAAAGTGTTCCATTTACATCAACTTCATTTCACAAATGCCACTGGATGTGAATGCAAATAATTTGCTAGAGTTTTAACAAACTGTGCGCTGCTTGTTAGCTCGTGTTATGCAAAATCTTTGTAACAAGAGCCATTGTTTACGGCTATTGAAACTGATATTGCGAAAGAATGCCATCAATAGCAGTATCATCTCGAGTACAATTCGGTAACGAAACAATCAATGGATTTAACAATGATGCGATTAGTATCATGTTATTCTTAAATACTTTTATATTTGATCATCAAAAAATAATACTTTATAACTTAAATACACATGTGAAACAAGCCAGTGCTCTTGTCATAATCATCATTATTCGTATCACTTACAATAATAGTATTGAAGTGTGACGAGAAAACTAGAAAAAAAACAATTTTCTAGCGTCTTTATCAGGCAATTGAATTGCATTAAGACTGAAATGATACTTATATTCTATAAATCATTACACAAGTTACTTTCTCTGCTTTCTGATATTCTCGTGCACAAACGAGCCAGTTTGCATCACTTTAACATTCTATGTTTAAGAATATTCTCATTGGATTGTTTTGCAATCATAATTTATATCTTCTACTGTTGGAGATTTTGACAACTTTTTCAGAATTTCGTCTGCCTCTGATACTGTACATTAATTATGGACAGAATCAGTAAAGTTAGTTGTATGATAACTAACTGTTACATATGTATTTTCTCATTGTTTGGATTCAGCACAATGCGTAGTGGTTTCAGAAAGTGCTCCCGCTGTCGATACTTGGCAGTAATTTCTACGTTGCTATTGTTGTGAGCCTCGCTTTTGTGACTTTTGTGTATCACATGAATGACATGACGACGCGTGTTTCTCATTTCGAGTCTTATTCTTTTGAATAACTTTTTCCTTCTTGCGTAACTTATAGTTCATTACAATAATATTTTTTGCTTCTCATAAGGCTAGACTTTCATCAAACTCCTGTAAGAGTCTGATAAGTTTTAAAAATTTGCTTGCATAGAGGTGGCTAACATTTGTTAGGCTTATCTAAAGCGGCGCAAACAATTAACGGATCATAAATTCATATCGTGACTAATAAGAGTTGCGCGCTTTAACAAAACTTTGATAACATAACAACGCTACTATGTTTAAATTTATTTGCAGATAAACTGTAGCTATATGATAATTAACCTGGCAGCTTAACCGACAATACCTCCGTGGGAAATATTAATAAAAGTGAAATTAACATCGCGCCAACAAGTGCATCAATTAATACGTTGCATCCGATTGCCATTTGCAAACAAGAGTCTCCGTTACCTAGAAAACAATAGCACATCTCACAAGCACACACACTGCATTCGTCGGAAAACGCACATGCACAATTTTCCGAACACCGATTACGGACACTGCGTCGGTCGCGTCAGAGCAAAGGGCGGCACGTACAAGCGCTGCCTCTGCGCGCGATAGACTGACGGTTCTCGGGCGGACTTACGAGCGAGCGGGACGCGCGGCGGGCGTGCCAACACTCTGCGCGCGCATAACGCCTCTCTGTCCTACGCCTGCGGCTCCCATACGGTCGTTTCGCTCTCACACGCTGAAGCACACCTTTCGTTCCCGAGACAGGTGTTCCTATCCCTGTGTGCGTCCAGATATGGCTGGCTTCGCGTGTATGCGCGCTTCCTGCGGCGGCGGATCGTTTTTTATGCCCGGCAGAAATTATAAAAAGTAAATGGAGGGAAAATTAAATAAAACGTTTACAATGAAGCGTTTTCCTGTGCGCTTTCAATGATTCAGTGTGCGCTATTTTTCAGGGTGGATATCATCAATGTACACAGCGAGCCTGATTGCGAGGCTTTTTACGGATGTTTGAGTGATGTAGGCGGGCGTAATTAGGCACGGGGCGGAAAGGTATATTGATTGCGGTGACGCGGCTTTGTGGAAAAATCGATATTTTTGTATTAAAGGTGGCACGCGATGTGTCCGGCCCGTGCGTCCGTGGATGAGTAAACCTTCGTATCGATCCCAAACGCCGACAACTTTCGACCCTAGTTTATGGCGCTCACTATAACTTGAGTCACACTTACCTATGAACGTTATCGGGATCGCTTTAGCTGAACGAAACGTCTTCATAAAATCCTATACGACTGGAGCTCTAAAGTCAAATATTTACAGCTTCATGGGGCATGATATTAAATTTTGACTCAACCTACGCTACCGCTCTTTGTTGGATACTTATTTATTCTGAAACCGAAATCTGATTGAAGTCCTATAAAGTAAATAGACGAATATAATTCAACTAATTATTCAATTCAAACTAGCTTTTAATTGAAAACTAAATCAGGCGGATTTAGTTTCCCGAGTACCCTTAGGTACCTATGTATAAAGTTCTACCGTTTTCATTCCGTATAACGATAGCAATATCTTACCACATCGACTATTAATAAGAACGTAGTATCTAAACTTATTCCCAAATCGCACTAAATTTTTCATGCGTTGCGGTCCCATTAGAGCCACGTACGGCTATAAGACGCTGGGTTTAAACATCTGAACGGAGCATAACAAGACACAGGCCGCAAGCCAATCGTACAGCGGCCCGCGGGGTGACCACACTATACTTTTAAGCTACGGACTACTAATTACTTTGATGAGCTCTTTGGTCAGACAGGAATTAAAATTTTAGTTACCTTGAGAAATTGCCTACTTAGTCCCGGAAGGAATTATAAGACCAGACGACAAATAAAATAGGGCAAAATTCGAGAATCGTTAAAATTTTAAGAACGTCATAAAATGAGGTTAACCTTATGAGCGTGTAAATCTATTTTTTACAGACACCAACTCAAAAGAGCAGACAGAAAGAAGCTTTCAAATACACAAAAAAAGGAATACCCTACAATATCTACGATTTGAAAAACCAAAAATATACGTCAGCGATAAACAAACACTTCTGATCAACAAATCTATCTTACAACATTATCTTTAACATTATCAAGTAGAACTGAATGTAATATTTATTTGTTCGAAGCATTGGGCGAATATTCATTCTCCATAATTTCATCCAATTAACAACGCCGGTTGATAATGAAATTTTCAGCATGGGTTCACAATATTCAATTTCGATTAGACTTCACAACTATGCCTAGGTACTTGATCCATAATTGATGTTATTTAAATGAATATTGCAGTTAACATACACTAGCCTCCGCCCAACTTTATCCTTTAACTTTTCTGGAATAAAAGTGGCTAGCTTGTTTCCATCCCGTGGCTTTAAGCTATATCCATAGCAAATTTTATTAGAATCGGTTCAACGGTTTAGCGTTGACACGTACCTAATAAAAGAACAAACAGGCCAAGCTTCTTCTTTCACATTTCTTTTGAAAGAATTGCTCGGTTAATTATTCAAAAAATATCAGCTTCATCATCTAGTAGGTAAGGAAGTTCTCTTTACTAAAAAACTATGTATTTATCGGTATGAAAGTATCAATCAAGTCTACAATCTACATTCTAAATATCGAACTAAGCCATTCAATTTTACAAACACTGCCATCATTTACACAAACCTTACATAACATACAAAAGAAGTTCTTTCCCGACGTTCGTAGCTCTAAAGCAGCAAACGTAATAAATTATACTCTTTCAGAATAACATGCCACGTTTTGGCGAGCATTGCTTTTTTCTATTAAAACGAAATAAGACGCAAAAGGCTTCCGAGTCGGGTGACTAATGTACTGAAGTAATAAGCGTGCTCGTGTATAAAAATTAAATGCATTAATTTATAATAGGATTTTAAACAGATTAGCAGTTGCACTTCTTTTCTGCAAGGTTTGCGTTTCGAATAATCTATGAACATTAGCTTTATGTAACTGATTTCCGATATAATCCGCATCAAACAGACTTTTTTTCTTCTCTTTAAAAAAATAGTCATTAGACATTATATTTGAGTAGAATTTAATTCATCGAGGTTTGTTGTCGGTACGTGATTGCTCTTCAAGTAGAAGTCTTTTACTCAACTGAAGCTTTATATTATATACGCGTAGCACAATTAAGTCCATCGTATAACAAGTAAGAGTGTGGTGCCTAACATTAAAGTTCGGTAAAATAATGAAATAACAGATCGAAACACAACGTTAGTGAATGACTAAACAGTCGACAATAAAGAGAAATCTATCCAGAGACTAGTTCCGATTAACCTAACTTCAAGGATTTCCACAACATAACGATATTAAAGATCGCCACACAAACAATAATAATGTTCATCTATTAGAAGTATTTCTAATCTACATTAATTTGGTTTTACCCTAACCTTACCTGTTAAGTTACAAACGAAAACCTTAAACTTTTGAGGTACGGGAAGATGGGTAACTTATACAGTGGGTACCTTTTATCATACCCATGTATTATATCATAATATTACGCAGCTAGAGTAATTTCAAAGGCTCGCCGCGGGCCTTGCAAAAGGAACTTTGAGGAAAGTTTCAAAAATAATAATTAAAATCAGGTTTTGTATTGTTTTTAAAGCAGTTAGAAACCTAGGTAAAATATTGTTGTATTTAAGGTCAGTTTTCGGTTTAACCCAATATGGCTCTGGCTACTGAGCAATACGATACTCTTAATAATATAATTAATATAATTCTTTCGACCTTTTGACCAGTCGTAGTTACTATCAAAATCTACGATCTACGCATGTCGGAAGGATCGACAGTCAATGACGACGGCTTTACATGTTATCCAAGGAACAGAGGATTGCAGTATGTAAATGGATTGTGACCGGTCCACGGACCGACCGCGGTAACCGTAGCTTAACCTCGATCGGTTGACTCATGTAGATGTTACTTTACTTCTTCTGTTATTCCCTCTTTGTCCAGTCGAGTCGTAGTTACAAAATAGGCCCTGGTAAAATAACATCAAATTCAGTAGTATCCGTAGAAGCACTTCAATAGTCTACAACAATTAGTATTTCGACGTCGAACTATTTTAATTAACAATATGGCGTATTTATCACTAAGTCTTCCTTAACAGCGGTAGTATTTCATGGCCTTTGTCATCATAATAGTATTTCGTTGCGCCCAGATGTTGAAGCACTTAGCGGCTTGCACCCGTTTTATTATGAATAGCAACGGAACTAGTATTTTGCGGTTTCCCTGTGGAGGCAGACGCAAATTAATGCCCCAGCTTTCAGCTAGAAATTAATGTAATGCACCTAGGTTACGTAGCCAAATTGTTGGCATTCACTAAATTTTGCAATGCGCAACCAGGATATGGCAAATTTTATAATTGAATTTTTGATACACCTGGCGCGGTATCTGTCCTGATACTCTTGCGTTATGCTTAACTCAATAACATTTTCCTCTTAGGTGTTTGAAGTTTATACGAGTTCTCCTAACAGACCTTTTACAATCTACACAAAGAAACCAAATACCAGCCCCCTTACCATGAACTCTTAAAACAGGACAGTTTACGGTGTGAAAGCGAGACGCCGCATTACACAGCACGTAGCGGCGTCTCGTTTCCACATGTTAAACTGTCCTGCTTTAAGAGTTCATGGTAAGGGGGCTGTTTGGTAAAAGTTTTACACAATGGGTTAACAAAAACAATGTTTTTCTTTCAATTCGAAGAAATGGTTACGTGTTATTTTTCAGTATCAAACGGAATAACATTTTACAAAAACATTATCTAATAAAGTGAGTTGTTGTGTAAAAATTAAATTTTAAACAATTACTAAGTACAGTGAATCGTTGAAAAATTTAAAGAAAGAGAATCATCATGACTGATTGGTATCGTTTTCTATCGAGAACATGATCAGGTTGAGCAGGAATGGTAAAGCAAAGCTAGAAACATCTGACGAAGCAAAGTCCTAGCTGAAGCCGAACTTTACATAGTTAATACTTTTGTTCATTTATTTAAGACGGATGACAACATCATAAAGTTATGTGTTGCACGCGCTCATAACACTTTTCTACGAAGTCTACGAACACAAGCGTGTATCAAGTTTGGTACTTTTCTTATAATATGTTATTTAGGTAATAAGACAACAACGCTATGTATTCTCATGATGTGATGTACCAACGTATTATACACACTCATGTAGCTACACTTAAAGAGATTAAAACGTTTATCGTGTGAGCTTCTTGCTCGTTTTTCATTCTCTTATTTAAGGGCTTTTACTTTCGTTGCGTTTATGTGATGTGTTCCACTTAGAGATTAAATTTAAGGCCTATTATCTACATAGAGCGTTCCTCGAACAAATTCAGACAGTAAAACGTATGCAGGGGATTTTAGGCTTCATTATTCTTTACAAAAATATTTTTAATGATATACGTTTAACAACCTACCTTATTAAACCACCATATGACCGTAAAACAAAGCACAAAATGCCATATTTTGTGTAGGAAGCATAACATACCAACCAATCATGAGCTATTCGAAGAACCCACAAAATGTAATCGGAAACAATACTGTCAATCTAACCGTGAACGTAGGAAAACATTGAAAACTAAAGCAATGGCGTTCATGAAATTGTTGGAATATTTCGTCATCGCGCACGATGTGTCAACAGCAACATAATAATGTCCTCGCTTTGTGTACGGTGACCATAACGATAATTGCCGTGACACTGTCTCAGTTGTCGGTGTGCTAAATATACAAAAGGCATAATAAGCACTTAATCTGTTTGGACCTAGAGCATTTAGACCGATAAATGTCGAGTTATGAAGACTGTCTTCTGAGAACCAATATTCGCTATACTTATCGAATTAATCAAGTTAATAAAGGTTCAGTGATTGCCTCATATTTATTGCCACATCTGTACAAACTGCATTAGCAGAGGTAGTAAGTGGTATAATTCATTCGGTTACTTTTCGTAGCTGGCTCGATGGTATTTTCTAATGCAGTGTAGTCTCAACTTTACTTTCAAGTACATACTACAGTTACAGGCAAGATTCTGTTTGTAAAACTTATTCTCATAGAACCTAGTTTTTAAACTTACAAGCTGCCTAAAAATCAATGCTACGTGGCACATACGAGTATCTTTACATATTTTACCGCGCAAGTTAAAAATAAATGCAAATTGTTGTACGTTTTCTGTCCTCTATAAGATCTTGAAAATATTTTCTTTCCAACAGATTCGAGAATTAAAGAATAACAGGATTTAAGGTTCTTATTTCCCATTTTGCCGCGCTGTTTTGAATAATTTACCACAGTCAACAGCAAAAGGCAATTCCACAACTAAGAAGGAAATATCCCTAAAGGAGAGTTTCTATAAACTTAAATAGGAGAACAATGTAGTTACCGAATTCATTTTTATCCAATAATGATGATTCTAACAATGAATTTAAAAAGCGCTCACATGAGAAGCGATTATTCTTTACTGTAACGCAACACATTAAATAACGCTTTAATCTCAAAGAGAAATATACACTAGCATAAAAACGTTTACAGTTTTAATACATAACAGCGTAAACGGTGGGATAACAAGCAAACAGCTTTGACTGTGAAATGAATAAGTTTATCGTGTATTCCACAAAGCATCGCTTCAGTATATTTAACACAACTTTCCTGTGTGTTTAGAATGTTTATTAACACAAATATAGTAATAAGCATAATGCATAATTCAGTGGGGAAAATAAAAATCTCATCCTCGAAACAGGGTCAGATGAATGGTCCGCCTACTTTTCATCCGGGGAATTTCACAGTAGCTAATACGTTGCGAAACGGTCGCAACTCGCTTCGAGTATGGTAACAATTTTAATAAATAATTATACTCGTCGGTGCCTCTCTAAATAAACAGATACAAGCTTAATTCGTTACTAATAAATCCACTTAAGGGAGAGTCAATTTGCATTTCGGAAGCTTTGTCGTTTGGTCTCTTTTTTTTCTCAAATGTAAAAATGGTTAAATGTTTACCGTCCAGCGAAAATCAGAGGTATTTTTAGAACTATGGCGATAACAAAAGATCTCTTTATCTCACGGCACAGATAGTGAATAATAATAAAACTAATTATGTAAACAATTAGCATGACCATCCCATTTCGTTCATTTAATCAAACTTACAAGAACGGCACATATTTACCTACATAGCTCCTGTGGGTTTGTTGTTGATTTATGCTACCATATTTTTAATCTTTATAATCATACGATCACTAATTCACCGTTGGTCATACAAAATCACTAAGTCTGACTTGCAAGTTATGCTTGAATAATTGCTAAGGTCATACATACCAGGGCCATTAAATTTGAGCATAATTTGGCCTACCTGTAACTAATATTCTGAAAATACATTGGTAGAGGCTAAGAGATTAGCTAAGGTAAAATAGACGTCTAACTTTCAACTAGCCAAGCGCCTTTTCAAGTATGCTCTAAGTTCCAGTTGAAACCACTTAGCAGTCTTTTAAGTTAATCAGCCTTCATTTTACTGCACTTCCTTGTGTCCCAGCACTAATCATTATATCTTCTTTATCAACGCATGTGTGGTCAATCCGAGAACAACACTAGGTACAGTCAGCTTCACAATTAACATTTTAACTGGTCATCAAAACAGGATGTCATGCATAACATAGATACGCCCCAAATAGGCACCAACAATATTTTTGGGCACGATGATACACCAAAACGGTACAGCGGACAATTGGGCACTCCTAATATGTTGAAGCTAATTGCAGTAAGATACCGTCCTTCTACTAATTCGATATGTGTTACACGGGGCGCGGCTTGAGACCAATGTGCTTTGGATACAAATGTGTCTAAACTCCAACCAAAATTCAGCTCAATGACTGACTATGTAGAGTCGAATTTTGAACGTGTCATTTTGAATTTAGGCTGTTCATATTACGGCGCGCCTTAATGGAAATTGTGAGCCGTGCCCGTGTCGTTACGCGCTGCAAATGTACATAATGTGTCGTCAAAAGGGTGAAATATACTTTAGTAGGCTGTGATTTCGTTCGTAGCGAGCCGAGGCTTACCGGCTTTTAAAAGTTTCTCGAATGTGATCCCCGTTAGACGGGCGAGTACGCCAACGTTCACGCCGGGATACGGACAATGATGTTTGTAAATTTAAATTATTTTAGACACTTCTACGAAATGTAGGTAATGTCCTATTTAGGCAAATCCCATATTTGAAGTCATTCATTGTACCCTGTCACATTCTAGGTTTAGAACGCCAAGTATCAACTTTAAAAGCACAGGATTGATCATACTATGTATTGCTTTCTCTTAAAATTTAACCGAGCTCTCTGACTTTCACAATTTCTCACTCAGTTAATTGTAAAAGTTTGAAGTATAAAGTCAAGGTATCACTAAGAAAAATAAGTACAGAAATAAGTATTCATAAATATGTAATTAGTGCTAGTAATTGGAATACCTACTTTAGGATTGCTTTTCTTGTGCTTTTGACTAAAGGTACCTGGTGGTTGAATGATTTTCTATTTTAATTGCCTTTTTCTGAACTCTTTCCCTTTTGTTAGAATTCGGAAAACAAACAAAGAAACCAAGTTCCATATTTGTCCCTTGACCTTTAATGCGACTCGAAGGAGTTGATGTTTTATTTTTCAGGATAACATTGCTGCTTTTCTGATAGAAAAAAATCTCTTTCCGTTTAGAATTGGCATTATGTTTCTACAGAGCTGCAATCGTATAAACACACCTTTTAACCATTCTGTACTGAGCATTATAATGATGCATATAAAGAGAATTTAAGCACTGTGATAGACGCAGCTCGCAGCAGAGATAGCTATAAAATGACGGACCTCGGCACATGAGACCGCTTAATATATTCCCGCACTGGTCATAAATATGTGACCAAATCCTACGGATCGCTTGTACACCTATGCACGCGTTTAATGTACCAAGGCGACCTTGTAAATATAAATATATCTTATCCACCTAATACTAAGAATACCTTATTAAAGGCAACGTTTGAAAAACATTTTACATTGTAAAAAAATATTACCTAATTAGCCTTAATAAACAAAACATTAAAAGTAACAATTCAAAATTATACCATCTAAATATTTGAAGTCGATACAAAAACGATAAATAAATTTATTATACGACCTCGCAGCTTATCAAGCCTTTGTATCTTTCAGTTAAATTATAGCCAATTAGTACACACGCTAATTTGTTTGTATAACGTTATTTTATTTCACGTAATATCAATTTATTCATTTATTCCAACAAACAATTGCATACTAAACAACATTGTTGATTTAAAATTCAGCGTGGCGTAAACATACATTGGCATGGATGGGGCAACTACAAAAGTTTTTTAGTTTAGTCAGAACTCTAGTATGAGATAACATCAAATAAATAATTGTTGGTTGAAAATCAACATCTCGTTATGAGCTATGTGACCTATTTGCTCGTTCATACTCTGCATAAGATAGGACCTTGCCCTGCAGTCGAACAATTATTGACTTGTTATCTACAATTAGGTAAAACTAGCCAGCTAGACTATTCGTAACAAGCATAATCTTTATTAAAAAAAGCCATTATTTATTAAAATAACATGCAAATAATTCGATAATTTACTAGGTTTACAAATACATAGATAATCAGGCTACTATAAGAAAAAGTGACAATTGCATCAACACCTAACAAGATTCATTTATAAATAAATATGCATTGTTGTCTAAAGGTAATATTTTGCATGCCTTTCTACGCTTCCCTGAAACTGTTTCATTTTCCGCCAAAGCTAGCTGGCTCCGAGACAATTAAATTCCCAATTCCTAGTCCAGCATCTACACAATATTCTTATCTCGCGAGAAACAAAAGTCGTACTCAAAATATGACGCTTTTATTAAATTCTTCTTACGTTTATTAACTTAGGGGGAAAAAATGCTCCCAAGTTGTTAGGAGAGAACTAGAGTAAAAAAAAGTTTCGCGTTTCTTGACTAAGGAATTTTATTAATGTTAGCTACACTGTTTCTTGGGAAAACATTATTTTAACACCCATTACAAGGTTCATGTTGCTTCAAAATAATTCTTGTTTTGTTAATCAACTTTGAGCGAACTGGGTGAAATGTGTAAAATTAATTATGTTAACCGAAGGCATTTAAATTTTGTGTTTATAATTATGACTTGCATTTTTACAATAATGTATGATAAATTAACTAATGCCAAAGTTGACTACAGAAAAACGAACGACTAACAAAATTACACGATGTAATGTAATGTTAAGTTATATGACGTCGTACAAAATTAGACATTTTTTAAAGTATTTCCACATTCTGATGCATCGTTTTAAAATACTAAGTTTAATTAAACTTTGTATAGTAAAAATAAAACATAAAAATAATACCCTATGGCATTCTTTTGTGACATTAGCTTCAGCATTTAACTAATTGATGGAAGTGCGAATAATAGCCAATCATTCCTATCACTTCTCGCGGCCTTTACACAAAGGCTTTCCAATAAGTCCTGACATTTTATAGTGGTTGTTTACCTTTACAAGAATGTTGATTTTGTGGTTTTCTCACTCATAGTATCTAAAAATGTCGCACTGTAGAATTTTTTTAAAGTTACTTTTATTAATGGCAGGCATAGCGGACAAGGACGTATACTAGTTCCAGTTACATGGACACTTACCGTTCGATTCAAAATGCAGGAGATGAATCCTATCCATAACAAAACCTATCTTCCTAAAATCCAAAAGAAGTAAAATAAGCAGTTCAATTACTTCGAGAGTAATCACTTTGACGGATCCCCGAGGCTTTCTTTCTTCCTATCTCGTTAATACAGGCAAAATCATTTGATAATCTCATCGATAAATATTCCATCGCCTAAATTTTATGGGTCTTGCGAGTCGTCAAAAAACTGTCAATTTATATCACCTGAGTTATACGAGAAAAAGTTACGTTAAGAAAATGAAGTTGTAATGAGATCATGCAATAGGGACCAAACAATTTTTTAATCAGCTGCCCTTAAATTAAGTATACTTACGGTTTTTTAACGTCTTATCTCAATATAGATGATGTATTGGGTCAGAGTTCTGTACTTGGTGTTAAATTATTTACCTAAATACATATATTTTACAAACAATAGTATCTCACCGCGTCTGAACAAGGACTTCTTTTCAGAAAATGTCAATCATTTCCACCAATAAATCGCGACAAAGGCGTAAATATGTTATTCAATCTAAAAATAAGCACACTTTTTTGGACCTATTTGGTATACGAACGCCGTGCAAAGGCATGGTAACATTCTTAACTAGTTTTAAAAAAAGGTACCCTCTTTAACTGGTGCAATGCTGGTCGGTAAAACAATATTGCTTCTAAATTCTCACCGTTTCCTAAATTGAAGATGCAACTTTTGCTTTTTATAATTTTAGTTAATCGCCGATTTCTTAAGATATTAACTGAATTACAATTTAAACAAGTTCTTACAAGTGTTTTGGAAAAAGATTGTGTTACGTGGATTCGACAGCATATCAAGTGTAATTTTTCCTAGGCAAACTTAAAAACATATATTTGATAAACTTTTACCGTAAATACAGGGTTCAAGTTAAAATAAAACCGCAGTACAATAGAAAAGAGAAAAATATTTTTACTTTCGTACGCTACAGTGGAGTGGAGTTTTCTCGACTTGAAAGTTGTTAGTTCGCAAAAGCCTATTAATATCCGAGCTTAAGAAAAAAGCCTCCCACTGAAGTTATTAACGCTACGAAGAGGTACCTGCCAGGATGTTCCTTTGCTAAATACTAATCAAAACATACCGATATAGGTACTTGTATAAATACAGAGCAAGCAATACAAATCTAAATTGGAAACTAAACCTAATATCCGCATTAGTTAGTCAACAGGTTACGCAAATAATGACATATCAATTAGTATTCTACATCGAACGACTTCCTATCTGAGGTCTAAAACCTTGTCAGCGTATAATACAACACCCCTTTGGAAAACTGGTTGTCAGAATTTCGCGCGTACTCCTCGGGGCACGAAACGGTATGTATAACTTGGTACGAAAATGGATTACCACCTAAGCAGCTATGTCACAAGTTACGTAGTCAAGAACCTAACTACTAGAATTATTTCTGTTTCTAAAATGCTTTATAGAAAGTCCAATTTAATGAGTATGAATTATAAATAGCCGTTTAATAATAACACCAATTATCCGTTAGCTGGCAGTTCCACGTATAAAGCGAACATCCCTGATATACAACATTCTGTAACTCTGAACATTGACTTGACTTCTAGGAAACAGTATAATACTACCATTATGTATTGATGTTTGGCTTTCTGTATTTGTCAGGTTTACCCTTCTGTTGTTACTTTACCAATATTGACTTTAATTAGGGCCAATATATCGTTACATAGAAAACATTTAGAAACTTGCGGATAAACTGTAAATTTATAAAGCTTTGAATGTTACTGTTAGGCTATACACGAGCATCATTAACTGACTGATTATTATAGAGATAGCATTAACGAATATTAAACACTAGTTTTTACGAAAGCATTAGTAATCTCCGATGGTCAGCGTAGCAGTTTTCTCAATTGCAGTGCAACTGCCTATTGCTTACCGTTACCTACTAGTTATTTATACCTAAAGGTAAATTAGGTAAATATTTACCAACAAGAACAAACAAGAGATATATTTTCCTTAAGCGCTAAAAGGCACGTGTATTCATATAACTATAATGTCACACGTGTTTCTATGTGATACCCATCTGCCTACTGCTACGGATTTCCTTGCAACGACCCTGACAACGCTTTTACTTCATTCACTCTCACAATAGTCCCCACATATGCTCGTTGTTCGTCCATTTAGGTACTCTAGACAGTGCCTTTGTCTCGAATATTTCTAAATGTTACAACAATGTTTACCGAGGTCATTACTACTACAACCTTTTGATCTATGATCGAAAACTCCTAATTGGATGACACACGACATTGTAACTGGTTTAAAAATAATGTTACTATTTTATTGCTGTTTATTCATACTGCTAGTTATACCTACAAAGATTTTCATTAGGTACATAATATTAACTACATTGACAAACCAAACCAATAATTAACGATGAATCCAGCTCTATCAAACTTTATAAAACGTCACTCATATCCAGGTTACATATGTTACGTGAACAGAATAAAGTAGTAACAACATTTAAGTGTAACTAAAACCTTGGTTACACACAAAACCTGGTAATGTTCCAAAAAGCCTATTACTGCTAGGCGGGCCGGTAGTCCGGTGCGAAATGATAAATGTTAAAAAAAACGAGCCGCATTGCGGGGTTAAAGGCGACAATTTGCCAACGCAACTACGTTACGAAATATTAATGATACCACAAATTCCATTAAATTTACCACAAAACTTACCGACATCGTTTTTACTTGTATCCTTTTTTGTAGTTATTTTGTGTAACTACTTGATAGAGTATCGTTTATTTTAAAAATACATATCTGAAAACATAAGAGTAGGTAGGCTACCGAAGGTTTAATCTGTTAAACTGTTATGTACCACAGATTAATAAAAATATTTAGCAAAGATACCTGTAATTTACCGATGAATATTTGTATTCATCAACTAATAATATACTTTCGTTTATATCCTGTTTCAGCCGTATTGTTCGCCGCAAACGTGTTATAATACGATTACGCTCCTTAGATATTAGTATTGGGTTTTAGTGAGTTTCCTAATAAGATTAGTTTGACCTATATGCATATACGAGTATGTTTGTATTCCTATATCGGCCGTTTCTTCCGTCCGAAGTAAGCCGATCTCAAAGCAATGCCATTAAGTTACAAGATATGTAACGAGTGCTTAGCTTCGTTAGCTTCGTGTAGCAATCGCGTAGCATCTTGACCCCGTGTTCATCATTAAATTTTATATTCAAGTTAACAACTCATACCCTTTTTTTAACCGAGTACTTAACTTTGTCATACTTACGTGTTAAAGATTAGAAGAATAAGTATGAAAAAATATAATTCTAAATAAACATTTGTATTTATTTTCAGAACATTTAATTTTATTACCCGGCTAGCTAGGCTTTCTGATTTTATCAGACTGAAATTGTGTTTGTATTGCAGTGCTGGTATATTACTAGCCATATTCAATATACTTTAACAAACAACAACAAATATTGAATATAACTTGACCTTATTTTGTTTATAAATAATGTTTGCCTATTAGAAGTTGTCATAGCAACGCCTTATCGTATCGATTCCAAACCTACACTATCGGATAGTGTTTCTGACTGCCTCAGATAACATACACGCAAAAGTATTGTTTATGAAATAAAATATGTGGCGCTGTATTATTTCAGGAATAATAACAATAGGCAAAGGCAAAACATGCGAAGTACGCGTGATGTTGTCTATTTGTTGTTGCTCCTAACCTGACTGTGTTAAAACAGATATTCACTTGTGTACATCGTTTCTAGAAAATTCCTTTATTACCAGGAACCCAGTATGCGGAACGGATCGTTGAGCGCTTGCCCGAACTCTACGCGCGAGCTCTAAAAGCGATAAAAGCTCGGCTAAAACCATGGATCGAATGGTAACATTACGTAGCCGCTGGGCATCGGACACAACGTGAGGCCCTGCGTGGAATTGAATTTAGTTCGAGGAGTGGTGACCTCGCTCTATGTGATGCGCTGTTAATAAATCAATTTTCTTAATTCCTAGAAATATGGATGTAAAACGAATATTTTGACTGTATCGAAAGCTGCTAAATAATAAGACTTAGATGAATAGTTAATTCAGGCCTAAATCTGACATTCGCATTGGTTGTAAATATTTTAACGTTACAGGGATTTCGGTTACGGTTCTTATGTTACATCATCATATAGCAAACTGGAAACCAATGAATTTAAGCGCATTTAAAGTATCTAGAGGATACTATAACTGCTGTAATAATGATCAGTTTATCTTGTGACAAGGACACAAAGCAAGACACGGCTTGGTCCTCTTGAAAACGTAGCAGAATCCTTCACGACACCCAAGGCAATACTGGTTGGCCTTGTTACAAATATATATCATGTGTACCTAGTATGTGAGACATGTTGCACTCGAAGATTGCGACCGAGCACAAATTTAGAGACAGGTTGCTGACTCGCCAAGAACATTAACTAAGTGTAACGAGTTAATTAAGCAATGTAGTAGGTGTTGACACAAGTTGTGCCCGTAGATAGCTATCGTAGTTTATATTGTTCAACGAACTCTACACGTTAAGTTAGTAAAGTTAATAATTGTGTTGGAAAACCAAGTCGGTTCGTAAACTTAAGTCTAATGTCTAAGAATACCAGTGATCAATGTGATCATAATGTTATTATAAGTGTAACATAATGTTGTGTAACTCTATAACTAAATGTAACTGTTTAAAAAACATTCAGCATTATCGTCAACACTTTAAAAAAATAGTAAGCTTATCTACTATTTTAAAACCATTCATTAGTTGAGAACGATTGATCGGTCACCATGGTTGCTCTTTCAGCGTTGATTTAAAATCATTCGATGTAAGTCTAGTATTCGATAAACATTTAATACAAAAAGCAAAATTATTCTATTACCAAATTGACAATTTTTTAGGGCCTGTTAGGCTGAGCTGCTACTATCTAACCTGCTAACGTAGCCATACAATCAATCAATCATAAATCCTGAAATACTTAAAGCTTCTGACGTAACTAGTGGCTCATCGTTCTAACCTAAGTATCTTACTAAATCCACTTTTATACGAAGATCCAGCTTTGAAAACTATTACGTATAATTTTTGTTTTGCATATGAGTTGTTAAGCTCAAAATAACCACCTTCTAGTCCCAGACAAACACAAGTAAATATCTCGACTTGTTGCTCTACCTCTCTAAGCTTAATTTCCGAGAACGCGAGATCTGTCGGATCGCCATATAATGAGCTACGTTTTACGGTCAAACCCTTTGACTGCGGTGACAAAAGTAGCTCGTGCCTCACATTCACGAGACCTTCGGTGGCCACGTAAAACGGTCAATTAGGTAAAATTAAAAGCGGCGCATTTGCAAATTGGTGTGTTTAAACCACGGCATTGGACAACAATGGCCGCCGTACATAATGGAAACTAAAGCGAAATTATCCTTTTGTATATGAAAAGTCCTTTGAAAAGCCTCTAGTTTTTTATTTTTATGTAGAACGCGACGCAACTGCGATTGCGTTGTAGATACAGACTATTGAGGGAAACAATGTCTTTGTTACTGTCGTATTTTTCAATATTTTTGTTCGTTGCGGTAATAATCTTTGAGGGTATTTTGCGGTGTTAAATTGTTATCAATAATATTTTTTGTTACCTATTTAATAATAAGTATAAAAATAAATATTTAACAAGCATTTCAGTCACCTCTCAAGTGAGTTGAAGCAATAGTATTTAGTATTGATTGATTGATGATTTTATTCATGTGTTCTATAGCCCCAAGAACTCGAAGTGTAGCTGAAATAAAGCAGTTTCAATTTTAGGAGAAAATTACTCATGCCGCTTCTTTACCGCTATTATCCTAAACGTCTAATGACGTCACTTTCAAACAGCTGGTTCGCACAAGGAGAATCATTATACATTGATACAAACAGATTAACATTAACGTATATAGAATTTGCATAAAAACGAGCAACTCGCTTCGTAATTATACCTTTGATCTCTAACAGGTGAGGTACCTTCTCATTTGCCGTTGAAAATATGAATTGCGGACCTCTGCAGTGGTGGACAAAATCACCCTTCACATTATTTTACTGTATTAAATTAACATTATTCCAATCTCATGGTGTTATCCCCCTTAGGACTGGCGGAATATAAAATAAACTCTCATATCAATTCGAAATCGACTTGTGAAACAAATCTCTACCGCAAAGCTTTAAACGTGACAGTAAACTATTCTAATAAACTAAAAAGATAATATTAGAAAATTGAAATGCTTTGTAATATTTTTTTAACATTCTATTTCTATTTGTTCGTACAATAGAACCGTATTCGTTTAGCCATACACTACACGGAATCAAGTCATTACCGAGTCTATCGATCTGCTAAAAATACGGCCAAGAAATACAACTAGAATTTTTAAATCGTGACCCCAAAGAAGGATTTTCTTTGGTTAGCGGGTAAGCCTTGGATTTTTGGGACATTACCTTTTATTGGCCCAGAGTGTACGATGTGCAAGCACCTGAAGCTTGAAGTATTCATAAAGCTGAGGACGTCGAGAACTAGACTAGACTTCGTCCTGTAGTGATGTGGCCAAGCGCGATACAATTTATAAAAGTTATATAGGCATGTATCGTTATTTTCAAGATCCTTTGTAAAAAATATAAAATGACTTTGATTAAACTCGGGACCGAACTCAAATTTCAATGGTTTGTAATAAAAATTACTATTATATGCACATTGCTAACAGTAGGTACATATAGTATAAGAACTAATTGTTTAATTGATATGATATAGACCTTATTTATATAAATAAATTGTTTATAAAGCATACAAATATTTTGCTCGATGTAGTATATACCTATGTATATTTTGACTTATATACCGACCATTCTTAGAAGAAATAATGACTATAGTATGCAATTACAACTGCATTTGCTAGAACAATAAATGAGACCACATATTGTACCTTTTTTAACTACCGAGTTTTAAATACTTTTAAAACCGCTGCAACGAAAATCCAAAAATAATACCTAAATAACTAATTTCTAAATACTGAAAGCAATCGATAACAGTATCGTCCCATCCCTTTAATACTGACAGTGTTACGACTCGTCACTAGAGGTCGGCGGGTCAGCTGAAACCTGTGGGGGTGTGGGAAAGGGGTGCGGGCGTTGTCATGGCAACCGCGCCCCACAACACGCCGCGGCGGCGCCGACCGCGCTCCACACACAAACGTACCTTATTATGTATGTTTTATGTGTTTGTTGGTTGTAACGTGGATTGCAACGCTAACATACACATACCCACATCTATGCAAACACCTACGTACGAATAAATATACGCGCGGGAAATAGAACGTGTTTTAATATTTAAAAACGTAGGACAGGCGTACGTTACTCAGAATATTAGCCGTGTAAGTATTTATCAAATTAATAGGGTCTGAAGCTTCACTATAGAACCGACATTTGAATACCATTTGTTTTGTCAAATAAATTGGTGTAGGTAACCTTACGTTGGTATTGATAATATAGGGCAGTTTATTTACAATAGTATAGTAATACAGAATTAAAAACGAGCGAGCTTTTCTTAACTTATATACATCTATAATAGTTGTAACTTAATGTTAACGTTTTTAGTTCAACAATAGTTTTAACTGTATTCAAACCAATTTTAATTAAACTTGCATGTGTGGAACTATACTGTAATTCATTCGTCATGCTTTAGTTTCGTTCCATAACAACAAAGCACCGTTAATTACAATAATTGTTACAATTACATACGTTGGTTGTATATTCAATTATCTACGAAACCTTCCGCCCGTTCTTACTTCTCACAAGCACACATTTGGTGAAATTACAGAAGCGTTATGTTAGTAATTGATGCTATAAAAGGTAGTTTACCCTAGACGGCCGTTATTATAACAAATTCTGTCGAGGTAACAGCCTTCCACACACACACTGACCGGTAACGCGGACAGCTAAGAATGAATTCTTTATTTCGTGCTCGTGTTTATTTTAGTAATTATTAATAAGATTACATTCGTGGCAATACATGTGTGTAGCGCGCACAATAAACGATACTCATTATATAAAGTGGCGCAGTTATAAAAGACTAAAGTAGAACTAAAATCCGTATTATTACATTAAAAATACATATGTTTATGTAATCACACCAGCCCTTTACCGTGAACTCTTTAAAGCAGGACAGTTAAGGATCTGGAAGCGAGACGCCGCATTACACTACACGTAGCGTCGTTTCGCTTCCACAACGTAAACTAAAAGGGGGCTGTTTCTCAAAGTGGTAAGTATAGACAACGGATTTCCAATTTGCTACGATCCTGGCATACGCCTTTCGTTCACATCACATTCACTCACCTTAGTCCTTATACATGCTAGTCAGTTTGAACTTAAAACCTCTTCTTCTTCTATTTATACAATAAGTACCTACTCATAAACTCCACCTGTATCATGGACAATTGGACACGTTTTACAGACATCACAACCGGAGCACACAGGTATTTCTCTGGTAAAGGAATCTAACTCAGTCGTTTCACCAGTTAAATCGAACATTATCTATTTAAAGTCATCTAAACAATGTAAGTCCCCAAGTACCTCATCCTTTTTAGAATAAAGCATGCAATACTTCTCGTTCTGTATGTAGATGGAATGGAAGAATTATACTGGAATATATATCTTCTTGACTCATGCGAGTGCATGTTGGTAAATAATAGTCTCTTAATATGTATGCAGGTAGGTCACACATAGAAAGTCTGACTACCCATTAAGCCATATTACATACAATCAGGAAAGAACACATTCATAAAACGCAAAGAAAGCAGTCAAACAAAACTGTTATCAATACAAGATTTACGATACTATCTTATTCCTTCTCTGTATAAGAAGAGGTTTTTCGTATAAGTAGATCTACATTGGGGCAGTTTAAAGGCATTTAAATCAATTAGTCAATTTTAGAGTTTATTTACAGCGTCACACTCGTATCCCCGACGAGGGTATATAGAAGTCCAAACCCTCATATCGTCAACCTGATGATACGGATACAGAAAGCAAGCCTGCTATTATCTTATTTTTATAGGGCATACTGATTAGCAATTCAGTGGTGCCAGTGGTCAGTGGAACCACCACGAGTGATGATACTTAAGTATGTCGACACATTCGGAGGTCAACATCGTTGCTATCATTGTTGTCTAGCCTTTACACCACGGCATGATTCGAAGAAAAAGATAAAGCGCTATCAAGACATGTCTAGTTTTAAAGTTCTCTAGCAACCGTCTATTCATCTATTATAACCGCCTAGTGCGTAGCTCTAACTCAGCAGTGGACGTTAACGGGCTGATATGATAAATTGAAACGTTAAGAATTTCATTTCGTTCACTATTGCCTGAAAGACGTCAGAATAAAAATATCTATTACTCAAACGTAACAGCTGTTGAAACGAAACATCCGACTTATTTTAAACAATTACAAAATCTGGCTGCACGTAATCAACATGTTGATATTTATTAGGTAGCGTTCCGCGAATCGTTGCTGCAGTTTATCGATTCGAATTCTGTTGTTTTATTTCAAAGAAAACCTCGATTTTATCAGTACCATAATAAGAAATTAGCTGCTATGTTGGTCAAGTGGTCGTGACTTAACTGCTGACCGTAAGGTCCTGGGTTCGATCCTAAGGACGGGAAAAGTATTATTATGTAGCTTTTCCATTAGTGACCGGTTTTACTCACGTGAATATTCTGGAATACCCGACTAGTTTTCTACTCGCGTGTATTCACTTGAGTAACACCGGCCTAAACAGTAAATAATATGGACAACACTCATGAAAGTTATTATAGTAAATTCTTAATAGCAGCACATAGTATGGACTTATATGGCAATAAGCACCTTTTACATTGAGACTGGGAAATGTGGGTAACTACCTATACACCTGGCCTACTCCTCGGGGAATATGCTCGATGGTGGATATAGGCTCGAAGTTATATTTGTTAATAAAAAGTATAAGATTATTCATTTATGTTATTAGTGCATACATTTCTAATTACTCAACAGAAACAGGCACATGTCTAATTAATTATTTTATTCAAAGTAGAATATATGTAAATCAGGAAAAAGGTATGTAAGGCCGTATTCCTAATTAGCATTACATTTTTTAATTATAATAATTAGTAAAATTATAACATACACGCAATAATGTGTTGTTCAAACCTAGATAAGGATGGCAATATTTTGACTGTATCTGTATATTAAATTATTTCTCATTTTTTTAAAGGTAATCGTAATAATGTAAATGTCGTATGTCATATATATGTCATAAAAATCATTAAAACCACTGTCTTGCGATTTGCCTCGACGAGACAGTTAAAAACAAGTGGTCTATAATAAAAGACATTTATATTCCGTAGCTGCCTGAATTAAATGGTTTAGCATATTCGTGTACGTTCTGTCAACATCCATTTTATAAATCACCAAAAAAGACCAAAAATATGCAATAAAATTGATGGCAATTACAGCATAAAATAAAATTGGCGACTGCATACAAAGAGTCAATCTGCAATCCGATATCGCTAAAAATTCACACATTTTCAGTTCCTCGGTGATAAATAAAGTGAACATTCAGAGAAAAATGTATGCAGATATATCTGGTACGTGTTTGCCACTCTGTTTGCCTCGTACAATATAACTTGTGACTGTGAGTGTGCATGCCCGATTTTCAAACGCCATTTTGTCGTATGTCAACGTACGACAGCCGGTATGGAGCTGCGTGCAACACGCCAAATCTCAAAATCTGTCATTCCGCTCGGGCACGCAACAAAAATAATAACTGATTTTATTTATGAAAATTAACCATATATTTACCGTAATATTCCGGTTTTTATAACGTGACTCATATTTGACTTAATATATAGTATAAAACATTTTCCATAAAACTTAACGGGTAATTAATCCAAACAAATACCTAAGTAGACATATTAGATAACCCTTTATACGTTTTTGTAGCTAAATTGAAATCATGGCAATTTTTTTTTAATGTCCTATTTAAATTACAACTCTGAAGCAAAATGTGGAATCTTAAAATTGTACAAATAATTAATATTAATAAATCGTTACCGGTTATTAAACTTGATTCAGTTTCTTGTTAATATTTTTATAATGTACCTTGTGCCAATGCCAGCAGCACTCATTTTCTCGATCCATTATTTGAAAATCCTTCTTTATAGTAACTTCTGAGTACAAAATTCAAACTGGGTGATATAAAAGCCGCGAAATCATCACAAGACTCGAGCACTAATCCACGTGATGAACGAACGATGACGAAGATGCACGTGGTAAAAAGAAACAAAGGCGTATTTGTATAATTATTCTCTTTTACAAAGTATCCCTATCAAAAATGTTGTATTCCATGTATAATCTTTTCAAACGTTAAGGTTAATATGTATTTATATTTTAATAAGCGACTCTACTATCTTTACTTCATGAACATTCAATACAATTTCCTTAATAGATATAGAATACATAGGGTGCAGTGAAATCGCAAATTCGTTTTTAATTTGGCCTCAATTCAATAATAGTATCAATCAGTTGGTACATAGTGTCACCGGAAATTGGTCCACGGGTCGGCGCGCGCACCACAGGAAATGAAATCGCGTCCGACATGCCCGCTGATCTATTGTGCGATGCGCGCGCGCTTGTTATTGTTCATACGTTTTCAAGCATTTTATTATAACTGTATTTTTATTTAATTATTTTTAGAAAATGTATTAATTCCTAAGTTCGTTAAAAAGCAATCTGATGTTTCGAATTCTTTACATTTACAGGATTCATTTATCACTGTGGTGACTGATAGAGTAACCTGCGGTAATTGGGTTTCAACTTAATTTAAAATAAAGATTTATTATCATGAAATGAAATACATAAACGTTTTAAATTATTAGAAATAAACAAAAAACGGTTTTTTTTTTCGGAATACTTTTGCCGACGACCCCGAGGGGGGTCTTATTGGGCGTAACCGGATAAAGGCGAGACTTCTGGAGCCTCCAGCCAGGCTAACTACTAAATAAGATTTTAAGCGATGCTACCGAGGGCGCCCCCTGCGGGACTCGAACCTCGACTCGGTGCATCGCTGGCTAACTTGCAAAAACAACAAGGGACTGCTGGATCGGATTCATTATTTAGGGACTGTTTTAAAAGCTAGAGCTCGGCCCCGGGCCGGCTGTACTAGGGACGGGAGGATTATTTACGTATTTTATCGCGGTTTTTATTTGGTTTTTTGGTCCCGACGTTTCGATAGAATCATTTCTTTATTTTTAGTAAAAACTAAGCTAATATCTTAAGATTATCTTAAGAATAATACTTGAACACTGTACCGTTGGCCAGCCTCGACGTCGCCGGAAAATACTCATTCTTCACTCATACATATTTTACGGAGCTCAACGACCCAAGACACAGCGCTGCTACCACATGACTATTAAAGGCACTTAGACTGCCAGCCAATTATAATAGTGCAATACGTTTTCTGCCTACTACACATCACGCATGTCTGCCGAAGGGTAGGCAGAGGTGTACACCTATATTCCACCATGTTATAGGTGCCAGCCATATGATAGGAAGCAAGCCTATATTGTCTTAAGCCTAGTGAAAAACTTGATAACACTGATCGATTCGGGATTCGATCCTAGTCACGTATAGCAGTCGTGCTTTGCGATTACTAGAACAACGATATGCAATATTCAACAATCTAAATTCTTTCCGAAAAATTATGTACCTACCTACTGAACATAACAGCCACCATTGGACAGAAGAAAATGAAACGGATTTTGAAATGATTGCTTTACAAATAGATAGAATTGTCGGCCGGTCACGGCATACTGCGCCCGCGCCGGATTTGAAATCGCAACCGAACAATTAGGACGCTCTTTGATGCGTTACGGACTGCCTGGCCGCGCCTGCGCTCTGTTACAATATAGACTACTTACTTAACCGTTTAGCCAACTTATTGATTTCTGTATATTTATCAATAAGTAGGGTTTGCTAAAGTGACTGTTTTTCTTCTGGAAAAGAATAGAACATAGATTTAAAATAAAACTTCCTACCTTCTGAAATCATAATTATATCATATTGATACCTAGGTATATGAGTACTTAGATTCACCTTTAGTCGTACACCACTGAAAAATATTCTAATCCAGGACTAACATAAGATTTCTCCCAAGAAAAATAACAGTAACCTCTCATATAAAAAGTACCTATAATAAATTCATTTCAAAAGTATATAACTACATCAAAAAAGTTACGTGAATATTTTATGAGTGCCTACTTGTTTCCAAGACACATAAATTCTAAAATAAGAATCTGAAGAGCCTTAGAAGCAATGCGACCTATGTATTTTGACCGACACACTCGAAGAGGTCGGTCCGAAATCACATCATTACCTAATTGGCTTGGATTCAAGTAATTATCTTTATATTCCAGCTTGTGTGGCGTATGAGTGTGTCATTATTTTGTATTGAACGTCTTGCTTCAATACTTGCTTTGTATATGAATTCAAGATGCTTTGACCACCAATGCAGAAAGATATGCTGTACAAATAAGGATTTGAAGTCCGTATATAATTTCCCTGTGATATAAGCAAATAACGTGGATAACTTTGTTCAACAGTGACCGTCTTCTGGCTGATTATAATGATGATAAGCAAATATCCGATAGCCCACGCTAAAGATCATCGAAAGAATATAAATTTTCAAGGGACTATAGAACAACAGCTTATTTTATTTTTGGCCTGGTAGAGATTCTAGTGGACTTCCTACGCTCTGCTGAAATTGCTCAAACCACTAGCTCTCACCACTTTATGTGCATGATAGATTTGCTAAATGGGTATTCCTATCGACAGGTTACATCCTTCGCCTGAGTAACTCGAAATTTAGTACTTATTTGAAGTGTAGTAGAACTGACTAAACCTGGACATTCTACGAGGCATCAAATTATAAGGCCAAATAAAACCATAGCCGATACCACTGTCTCTGTATATGAACTGAAACTCTCACGTCAAATTGTCAACTCCTTATCAGAATATCTTCATAACACCGAATCATAAAAACTCATACCTATCTATTGAATTAATGAAAACATTAATCCCATGCGAAATGAATAATGGTATTAATTGGGTTACATACACAATAGGTACACAAAACCCGGTCTCTTCTTTGGAAGCCTAAATATAGGAAAGCACGAACGTCAATATCCATAATTGCCTGCCGGTGTACTAAAATGTGGAAAAATGTAGGCAGCCGCTATAGAGGTTAGGTACCGTCAGCATGCGAATGAAACGCAAGCGCTTGTGAGCACGCGAACCGCGCCCCGGTGTTCCATTCCAGTCGACATTTTATAGGGGAAATAGCTAATGTTTTCTGCTATTGACATAACGTTCTTGTTTGCTCATAAAAGTACCCGCAGTGCGAGTGAAACGGCGTCACATAGTTATCAATTTAAACTCGCATGAAAGGAAATTGTAAGGAACGTGAACCTCCTTCAATATCCGTCCTTCTATATTTATTTACGTTGAAATCAATTGCAATTTTGGCTTAGATAGTTTTTCTCTAAATTAATTATTAAACAAGGTGATTTTACTGATCATTGACCTTAATTTTCTAATTAACGCCTGAAGTAATAAATAATAATAGACGATTTCTTTTTTAACTAAACCTTTTTTCTTAACTAAACTGCATTTCTGAAAAACATTAGCTCATCGTATTTATTAGAAATTCGTCGCACATTAAAACTGCAAAGAAAACGGAGGAAATCGGATTCGGATCAGAACTGTCGAACGAACACTGTAAAGCTTAGTAACAAACCTGAACTTAACTTTACGGCGTCGTGGTTAAAAAAACATTAGGCATTTTTTGCCAACATCAGGAATTAAAATACAACTTTGAAGTGATTGGTTATGACTTGGCTGATACCAAATAGTAAAACATATAATATTATTTACGTGTCATACTGTAAATAATACCTTCTACAACGTTTTAAGGCCTTTGAAATATGATACCTTATAGATTTATTGATCTGTATCAAAAAACAAATCAATCAAAAAGCAATAGTAAGTTACTTCTATGTTTCATTTCTAAATAATGGTATCGTAACGTCCTTTGCAATTATAACCCGTTCTATAAAACCTTATAAGCATTGCTATAATATTCAGATGTCAAGATTTAAATAACGGATTACTGGTTAATTATAACGATCAGGAGTAAGCCACAAACATTTTTAAAAACGCAATCTTATAAATTCTTTTCTTTTTCATTACTTAAGAATCTCAAATAAATAGGTTGATAAATGTCAGGATTAACCGCTCGACTGCTACGAATGTTGGAACTTTGTAGCCCATAAATGCCGCACGCGTATTATTTTTTACTCGAGAACATTCCTTCAATCAAATAAAATACTTGAAGCACTGTGACTTTCATTCCACACGCGAATGACTTAAGAGGGTTTAATTAGGAGGTCATAAAGTACATACGCAAAGTCTATAAGCCGACGACTAGTAGCCTAGGCAGGTGTGTAGTGTATGTGTAGCTGTAGCCTATAGTTACTGTGCAGTTCAATTAAAATTTGGATTTGAATTCGGTAAGCCGTATGTAATGTACTCCTGTACGAGATTTGGTCACGGCGGCCTTTCTCAACTGAGACTAGTAACTACGCAGGAGATATTATAGTGTAGAAGTATGCGCGCAAACACAGGTGCACTCCCTATCCCGTCTCCCTCATAGTCAGATCGGACGGTAGTCGATAGACCGACGCGACCAGAGAGAGATCAGGCGCAGGACCAACGGCTTAAAGTGCCTTTCGAAGCACGGACGGGGTCTCGACATGTGGAAATGGTCACCCATCACAAGATCGACTGATCTGCGCGTCAGCCCCGTAGCTACGAGCCCCTCAAGCCGTATGAAACCACAGAAATAACAAGAAGTTAATAAATTTTTACCTTAATATTCCAATACGAAAATTGTTCTACCGATAAAATACGTAACGTAGATATAACAACGCGCTACGTGAAATACCCCTATTCAGAAAACTTTGTATAATGAAGACGAAGGCTATTCCACGGAAAAACGTAATTTGAATTAACTTGTGTTGTCTTGCCTCACCTTTGTTTGGCTTCCCGTCACTACCCCAAATTTTCACTCCATCAAGGAAACGACTTGGTAAATACACATTGTGTAGGCTACACGATATGGTAAAATAAACAAACTATATTTAGTTACCTATACTGTGTTCTGATAAATATTGTGATTTCCATGTACATACATAATTATGTGCTCAAAACGAGGCATGCGTACGAAATTATATACGATGATATACAATATCTAGTAGTTAGGACTCAATGTAGCAATATATCAGTACAAGATACAGTATAATGGCATACGTTCATTTTCACATAGGCCGCATAGTTGTCTGAGAAACACTTATGCAAAGTTAACTCTAGTTGCAGGAAAGTGTCATTACAATAGAGATTATAGAAAAAAATCCAGCAAGAAACAACATGATTGCTCTTTCGAATAGATAAATTTCATCAATGATCAATGTAAATAATAATTGGATGATATGTGAGAATGAAACAGTAACTAGAATGAATATTGTTAAAAATTTTAGGTGTCCTACTGCTTAACATTAATTGCTATCATTTTAAATGGAACAAAGGTAGAAACCAAGGGAAAACATTGGCTACCTGTCACATGTCAATCGTGGAACTGAACACCTGTTTGATGTATTCATGAGACGCATAATGCGCATACTAATCAATGAACAGTTAATTAACTTAATATAACCATTACTTAATATAATCATTCCTACATAATATTCCCATTACTATTCTCTTATATTATTAGGTATCACACATGTATACTTCCCTGAAGTTTTTAAAAAAGTATCGTGCCGTGCCGTGCCTTCTTTATGAGTATTAGTTCCTTGAGCCTTTTGCTAAATAAACATGCAATTTTGATCTAAAAATTAAAATCAGTCAAATAGATATATGAACTAAATGCAGCATTTGTAGAGTCTACTCTACGAAGCAAAAAGTATTTTTCAGAATAAAATATGATTTGAAAATATACTGTAAGAAAAGTTACGCGCAATAGATCCATACATTTGACATTTAAATCTTTTACCTATGTGCGTAAGTACCTACAGATAGACATATTATATGCAAATGCCCTTCAGGTATAATTTACGGGACTCCCAAATATTATAGGTACTTGTATGAAATTGTAGGTACTGTATGCAAATAATGAAAAAGATTCATATGGTAGGTGTCTACGGTATGTTCGCAATTTATCTGTACGCGAAAACACACAAATGCTTTATTATTAGAGACATAATGCTAGCGTGACTAAAGGTCATAAAACATTGCAAGCGATGCATTTTTTTACGGTGACATCCAAAATCATAAATATTATTCGTGTTGTGTAGCTTTGACTTATTAGTATATAGTAAATTATTTCAAGGTACTCGTAGGATACTCCAAAATTAACCAGTGTGTGTTGCCTATGATGACGTATGACTCTGAGTCGTGGTCGCTAAGGTTGGCCTTTTGGAGAGACTCAATGAGCTATGGCGAGAGCTATGCTCGGAGTTTCTTTGCACGACAGGATCCGAAATACGGAAATTCGCCAAAGAACTAGAGTCGCTGACATAGTTAAAAAAATATGCAAGTTGAAGTGGCTTACCCGGCCACATCGCTCGAAGAACCGATAACCGCTGGGGAAGAAAGGTTCCCGAGCGGCGACCACAAACCGGAAGACGCAGCGTTGGCAGGCTTTCGTCAGAGTTGCGGGCAACGGTGGATGCAAATGGCAAGTTGTTGTTTATTGTGGCATTCTAAGGGGGAGGCCTTAGGTTCAACAGTGGACGTCTTCCGGCTGATAATAACTTTTAGGATATATGATTACGATAAGAATGAGGAGTTTCCAAGTTTTTTCTGAGCATAATAACTATAGATTTTCTAATCAATGTGACGAGTTGTGCAACAAGGCACATGAAATAATACTTATAAATAAGAGATACATAAAAATTAACTATTAAAAAATTTAAATGTACTCACCAAACAATTTCTTCTCCCAAAAAGAGGTAGTTTGTAGAATGTTCAAGTTTCAGTTCAATTTCACTTGTATAATGCTCATATCAATATAATTATTTTCTATTTAAAATTGCCAAAATACTATAAAATGCCTAAAATGCAATATTCATAAATTTGAGGTAAATATAAGGGATATTTTAATCTACAGGCACAGTAATGATATGTATTTGTTTGATAATATATTATATGCTAAGTCATAGAATTTGTCTCACTACAGTAGATTCATTGCGTATATTTTGTTATGTCATATCTTGCTTGTTCATGTTGTTTCCATGCCTCATAGCCGCGGTCATTAAACAGTTTATTTAAGGTTGGCTGAAAAGAGTGCGTCTAAAGTTCACTTTTCTTATCATTCTTGAGTATCACTGTCCATGTCCGATGTTATGAATGTTATTATCACTTAATTCATGGTTCGTTCGGGCTATGGCGACTTGATGTGTTTAGATTTGTTACATTTAGAAACCGCCTAGAAACAAGCACAGAAGCTAATATTAATCTACTTGTAACTGTGACGAGGAAGGCAATACGAAAACCTGAGCGGTATGTTAAAAACACTGCTGAGTAGATTTGATGATAGTGCAGTTATTATTTTGCTCTGTTTTCAGGGTGTATTGCTTCGCAGTGATTTTCTAAGCGAGCCTTAAAATGTCAGATATGTCAGATGGTGGGCACATGCGCATTAGCCTCCCCTTTGACAAGTTGCTACAAAATGTCGATAAAACAGGGGCAGAGCGGACTTGTAGGGTATGTTTGTAAATAGCAAAAGTCGGTAACGAGAAAAGCTGCCCTAGATAAGGTGCAATTTCCACGAGCGAGTGCCTCACGACGTTGACGTCGAGTTAAAACGACTCGTTGAACACCCTACCATAACAACCGGCTACGATACACTTAGCAAAATGTTACCGTTCCTGTAGCATATAGCAAGCAAAGATAAGAAGTTTTATAATGATGGACCATTATTATAATTCTTTTGCTGGCATACAAAGAACCTTCTTACATGGAAATATCATAATTGACAATTAAAAATACCTATTAAATAGTCGTAAGAAAAATACTGCGGTTAATGAAATGCATATTTTTATAGTAAACTCTTCATGCTATTTGTGGAAGTGAAATAAAAAGCAGAAAAGGTACAGTTTAGTTGCATTATACCGAGGATAAAAAGCAACATGATTTTAATTCATACCACAATGGTAAGAAAAACCTCCCGTTTCGTGATAGTGATCAAAACGTAGTATGGTTGACCTGACCACTCTAGGTACTTCGTTAGCCACTATTTCAGTATGCATAGCGTGACAATTTATAGCATTACTTATATTTTTTTAACGTTTTCTTTGTAAAAGAAAAGTAAAATATAAAAAGAGTCAGTTGCGGTCATTTTTTTGGAGCAAACGACCTCAAGTTGCGTGATAATTATTAATAAAGCTTTTTATCGTAATAATAACGTTCGCTTTTAGATTCATACTTTCCAACTCATAATTGTGAACTATAAAACTTATCTTAGCAATTTTGGGGGAAATATTAATCAAATCGTACAGTTTTTGTGCGTCAGAAACCCTGTGACTTTATTTAAATGCCTACGCACCTAATGATAGAGTTTAAAAAACTCGATAGGCTCTATCTCCCACTGAAATTCCATTGTGGCCCAAATATAGATTTTAGTTCAAAGATTTTTGTCTTAACCTAGCACGAACTGCTCGTAAAATTCGACATCATTTACTTTCAAATAAGGTAGATAGTTGATTTTTTATTGATTTTCTTTTGCTCGCAAATGCAATTTCAAGCTCATAAGAAGAGACCAACTTTTAATTTAACCTTTTGAAGATAAATATGGCTTTATTTCTGCTTTATTGTCAAACTATAATAAAACTAAATATGGCTAATAAAGTCGCCCTGTTATATTCTAAGAATACTTTGCAGGCATAAAGCAAAAAGCCTACAGGACAATAAAAATGCGACAGACTCATGGCTGAGCGGTCATGGCGACATTTAAACACTGAACAATGTTATAAATAGGTATAAACAGACTTTTATACCACCCTACTTTTACCCCCTTGGGGTAAGGTAACTTGAGAACGCAGCAAGCTTTTAGTTATTTGTTCTTATAATTGGACTGATCTCGACCACTAGGTATATTACTAAAGAACTTGTGTATAAAAACCCGCTGTATTTTCCTCGCACACTTCCTACCTTCTGAAAAATCGCGTACAAATAGTTATCTCTATTGACACCTGACAGTTATAGTTATGAATTACAGGCATAGTTAGGAGCCGGGAGAAAATCTTAAAATGTTTTATTGAGGCTGAGACGTTTCAATGTAGTGTCATTCGGATTCTGCACCTCAATGATCGTGCCTATTGCCACACGAAAAGGATAACTTTAAGCTCAACATTTATATTTAAATATAAGAAGGGGTGGAATCGAAAACTATAATAATAAGATAATAAAATACATTGTTAACAAGATCTAAAGTGGAGCTGAGCTAGCAGCAACACCACGCAACAGTACAATAACATTAGAGTATTTATTGTACCACGCACGGTAGTCGGCAGTCGCAGTGCATTGTTTTAATGGTCGCAATAAAGTGTCTTCAAATTAATGGTTTATTGTTCTTTGTGAGCGACCAATGGATCGGAACTTACTGTGCTTTGTTGTACAGTTATGATAATGATCCACGTAACTATATACTGTCTATGAGTGTAACGTTAATATTAACGATATATTATGTTAATGTAATTATGGTGTGGTAATACCAATGATGGCTGGTAGACCTTTTTCTTAGTGGACATTATTTTGTAATATTCACTATAATGAATGCCCGACTAGTTTCGAACTCGAACAGAGCCGGATACACGTGAGTACAGCCGGCATAATATAGTAAATAATATGTATAACACTCACGGAAGTTATTAGGAAGACATTATTTTGGTAGGCTGCTTTAATCGTCTTCTGGGTATTAGAGCTGAAAATAAGATATCAGTATGTATAATTATGATGGCAGTCCTTTTTGAAATAACATAATATTCTGATTCTTACTAGTTGGTTAGTTAACCTAAGAAAGATATCATTGAGGCAATTATTTTTGGAGTTAAAATTCGCTATCTGAATTATCCTTTTTTACATATGTGTCCACTGCTAATTTATTTTATCGAACAGTGACGAGGCGGCGCACAAATTACACTTGCATTACAAACGCGGATCAAAATAATTCTGAAACCCAATACAACAAGAGATGTACTTAATATAAAAACACAATTATACAATTTAAATAATTAAAACGCTGGAATGAATAATGAAATGTAAAGCCAACATATCGTGGTACTCTCTACGGAACACGTTATTTTTTTGCGAAAAAAACAAGCATCTAACGTTAATATGTATAATACAGTCACGGCCCAAAGCCCCTGAACAATTTACATTTTATATAAATATTGAAGAATAACCATGTCGGTAATGTTCAAGATAAAATGGATATCGTCGACCTCCGTCCGTTTTGCTGGAATTCGGTATGTTACCATTTTGTTACGACCGAATCATATTGGATTATTGGATATAATAATACGATGATTCCTCGATCTGGTTGGTTAATAAAAATAAATGTGGTTGTTTGAACTATTCATTTATACATGGACCAAGTTGTTATTTTGTGACGGTCCATTGGCGCAGTGGCTATGTGACAAATATTTTTATCGCTGTAAAGGTACAACTTGCACAAGGTATTGGGAATACGACGTACCTGTTCTAAGATCTAACACAGGAACACATTTATTAATATGCAACTTTCAGTTTAAAGACGTTTGTAAGAATAAAGTTACACTTTTTACTTCTAAATCCAAAGCTGGTTTGCTACGCCTACGTACGGCTACAAACGGTATCTTGGACGTGAATTTGAGCATTGTTGTCTAATTAAATAGTAGTTGTATCTAATACCTACAGTACAAGAAGTAATAACTTTGAAATAGAAAGTGATAGAATGGCAAAGCGACTCACGACTTTCATCCTAAAAGTACAACCTTTGAATACCAATGCTGAAAGATTTCTCTACTATAAAGACAAATACGTCGCATAGAAGGTTCGTTTTGTATTCTTCCCTTAAGGGACCGTAAACATAATGTAAATGTAAATATGTACATATACTTAGTATGTAGAACAATTTCAAGCGACTAAGTTATATTATCCGATCCAATATTGAACAAATATTCAAAATTTGAAGCTACTAGTGTCAATATTATTTATATTTTCGTCAATCGATCGATGTCGATGGTTAACGGTTAAGAAATAGTAAAAAAGATACAATAACATAATGTTACCCTATATCAATGAGTGATCAAATACTCGCAAATTATGCTAAATAGCCTTAAAATATTATCTAACAAATCTTGACTTGCTGACTGTCAGAAAAATCTACCTGAACCGTCGTTATCATTTCCAAAATTACACAGTTTCGAAACATAACAAAATACTTCTTTTGTAAGTAAAGTAATTATGAATTAAATTTTAATAACTATACCTAATAATGAAAAATCCCTAATTGAGAACAGGGTTCACCTGTCCATACGCGGTTTAGTGCGACATTATTATTGCACGCCGCCGCCACGTGGATTTCGGATCACAGCTGCGAACGTCAAAAAGGTTTACTTTTATCGAGTTAATTTCCAAAAACGGTATCCGATCAGCTGATGCTCCCACGCCATTTACGTAAATGCGGGTCTGGTTGGAAGTACATGTTTATTGTTCGATATTCACAAATCATGTTTTGTTGGCTAATTTTATGTTCTACCTATTGTTTTTTGAAAACAGGAACATGGATATTTTTTGCACAAAAGTGTGGAGACTGACACAAAAAGAGTGGCCCAGTAGTTGGTTAAGTCAGATTATAGATTATTGTGATAATGTTGACTTTATTAACACTAATCTCCATCTATATTTTATTTTACAACATTATGGGATGACAGTTCCCAGTTTTTAACACACTATTTACTTACAGTGAGGATCCTTGCTTGGGATTCAGTAAGTACTAAAAATAAGTCACACATTATAAAGCCACGCGTGTTGTTTTTGTACAAACCTTTGCACGTAAATTCAAGCAAGTCATGAATAATCCACTCATTAGCACAAAATGATAATTCAAATAAATCAATCAACAAATTCTGAATATAACGCCACAAAAATATCATATCTCGACGAAGGTTGAATATTAATATCAATCTCTAGTAATTATCCATTGTTTATTGTAAATTATAGGAGCCTTGAGACTATAAGGCCGCTAAGAGAAACAATTAGAAATCAGACTCAAACGCGTTTGCGTGCTACCAAAAACAATTAGTAGCAAAGATCTCGCCTGCTAGGCCAGGAGTCAATTAGCAAGATTATCGTTCACTTGCTAAACTCGCACCAAGTGGGTCATGATGGGGGCAGCCGTTTTTATAAATGCATAACAAAAGCAATTGCCATGTTCTGATATCTGTCAGACTTTACTTGTCATTACTGATGATGTATAATAATGATTATGTAGAGATCAATTAATGAAGTAATGACCACCCTCAAACTTACCTTACATAATTATACTTTATAACCATTTTTGACATGATTGCTGACGAATATACATCTCGGCAGAAAGAGATATGTACAACCGAGTTTAATACTCAATTTGAAGATATTTTTCCTAACAAAGCTGTCGTAAAGTGTAGCTAAGATATTTTATAATATAAACCAAAACTCTACGGAACGTAATCTATATAGGTTTATTTATTATTATAATATCTAGCGCGGCAAGCTATATAAAAGTCACCTGGTATAAACGACGTTTTAAAACACTAAAACTAAATTATATTGCTTACAATTAAAAATAAAAGGTTGTTAACCTCTGTTTGGAATATCACTAATGTAGATGTAACAGTAAAAATAGACATTGGAGAGAATAATGTAGGTTCTAACTATAATTCGTATCTAGTTTTTTATTTCAAAGTAAAATTATTTAAAGCAATCATAACTTGCTCACACTTGCTTCAACTAATTAGTTAAGTGGATTAGGTTGAACACAGCTCTCGTACTAAAGCATCTAAGTTACATGTAATTGCAACCAAAATCCACCTGTGTTGCATTGTTACATTACCTACGTAGAAGCCCTGTAGGGCTAAAATGACCGCATAGTCATTCCTTTTAAACTTGAATCATTTCCCGAACTCACAGGAATCCCTCTATAAAATAAGTAGTTACATCTAAAAGCTCAATTCATATTATATCAGAATCATATTTGGAAAAATGAAAAACTCTATAGATACGAATTCCGCGATAGAAACGTTCACAAGTCATAGTATGAATTTTAACCATTTTATGACTTAACACTATACTTAATTCTAAATATTTATTATCCTAAATATGATTCTACTAAAACGGCCATTTTAGCCCCCTCGAATGAAGAACAATAACACGATACCATGCTAGATTATTACGTTTCTGTCAAGATTGTGTAATTAAGGTCCGGATATGGCAGCCATATTGAAGCAAATCACAATATTGAACCGTACATAATGGACTGTTGTTATTGTATCGGAATTGTTGCAGATTAGATCCTGGAAATGCGGGAATGTAGGTATATCTATCAGAATCTAAGGAAGTTCTTAGTATAACTTCGTTTAGAATTAAAGTGAAGCCTTCGTGAACTATGGTTTAAGAAACTTTATTCTCAATAAAGACTTACAATATGTCACTTACTTGAGAACAATACTTATTTTGAAGAACTATGTTCAATGTAAAGAACATCCCGCAAAAGGTATGTATTAAAGAATTACTTTTTTACTTTGCGCCTCGTACTAAATCCATTCAAGACCCTCGAGTTATCACTTTTAAAAAAACATGAATAGAGTGGACAAAAAGCTATTAAATCAAAAGGATGACGTTACACTCGCTATCTACTACCTACTATTACAAATTATACCTGTGCTCTACTGGCGCTCTATACCCAAATGTATTTAGTTGGTACCTAGCAACACCCGTAAACTTTATAAACTGACATAGAAAATCCTGCACAATAGAACTCAATGTAAAAACACTTTGGCTTACATTAACCGTATATTAAGTCAATGAAACCCCAAGTGTTCGCGGTATGCGCTCGCGCTGCGCAACCCAATCCGCGCATCCAAGATGGCGGGCATAGAGCACTGCGCACACGCCGTGTCCGTTACGCTTGACCACTGAAGCGCAAACAGTTTTTTTTTCTACATAAACATTGTTCTCAGTAGAGAAATCGACGGGCGTGACTGCGGCCATTGTTGTACGAAGCTAAACGCAGAGAATATTAGAGCGTGATACGGTAAAATAACGTGTAAATGTACAATACGTGAATATGATAACGATTTTCTGGGTGGGATGGGGTGACATATTGTAATGATATAGTTATTTGTACTAATGTAGAATGTAGATATAATAAAACCTACGCAGGTAGATAAAAACCATAATTAATATACTACAGTCAAAACAACGATACATAAAATAGGAATTAATAATAAAATAAACAACGAATACTTACTCACATAAAACATAATCGTCTTTTGAATATCATATTAGATATAATCAAATAAGAAGTTCGTTTATACAAATAATAGATGATTACATAATTTCCCGAGGGAACGAAAATACTCTATTTAAGTTACGATCAAGAGAATAAGGTCAGCAATTACTTGACTGGATAATCTCTATCAGAATGAAACACAAAAACTTTGTATGACATGAATGATTAAATTCTTTTCAAGTGGTTTTAGATATCCATTAAACAGACAAAAACTTTATTTATTTTCATAATTGTTCTTTAGCAGGTAGCCCCATGGAGCAAGGCAATTCGGCGAAATCAATGTCAGCTATAGTAATATGCCAAAATCAATTTACTTCTTGTGAAAGAGAAAATGCTCACAAAGTAACAGATTGGCTAGTCAACTAAGTAGCGAGGTTGAAAGCTCAGACCGGACATACCCAAGTATCCAATCCAACATCAGTCTGCACCTCCAAACTCCTAATTTCTTCTTTTGCATAACTGTATGTGATTGGATTAATATTGATAATATTCATAGATATTGATCTTCTTCTTCTTCGTATTGGCATGAGCCAATAGCCACATAGAAGAGGTCAAGCCGTGGTGTAGAGATTGGTTAGCCAACAAGGATGGTAGCGAGGTTGGAGGTCCAGGGTGCGCCGGACGTACTTAAGTGTCATAACTCGTGGAGGCTCTCTACTTGCACCCCTAGATTGATGACATCGTATTCTAATTCTGCTGATTCTAGTACCTCACTATAAATATATCATTTGTTTCCAACGTTGTTTAGTTCGAAACCCGTTTGTTTATCGCTTCCGGTTGATTATCCTTTGTTCAAGCTTGTTCAGGCGCATCTATTCAAATTACATGATATCGATGCGCATACGCAATGAGCCCGTATGTAGGTACTGCGTACTATACCGCAGTCTTTATCGATTTTGTACTACTAAGTTAAACTAACTTCGAAATAGTGATTAGATACAAGAAAAAGGTATCTAATGCTTAATTTAAAATTTAAATTATTGTTACTTTAATATATATTACTACTGTAATACTTTATAGTTCCCTAAATAATTCCAAGCTAAATTAATTAAAACTAAACGCAATTTTTAATTTACTCATAGTTTTTGGCCAATCAATCTAAACTATTTATTAACACTGTAGGTACCTACTTAATCACATATGTGTTATTCGTAGCAGTTAAAGATATTTTATAAATATAGTTATAGGTACCTACTTATTTACTTTAAAACATGGGATCTTTTATTGGGCTAATAGTAAGACACAGACCTATAATTAAAGACCTCGAAGTTTATTTCACAAACTGTTTAAAACCCATTTCAAAGGTCCAAATCAATAGCTACTATTATTAACTGAGTATCAATTATGAAGGAATAGCGTTCGTATTCATTTATTTATAAGCCATAATTGTGGAAGACAACTTTGATTGTGGCATGTGCTTCTATTCACACAGGTAGCTTTTAATAGACTACGTATCGATCCTGACTAGATACTTATCCACAATTTTCTGTGGGAAATTATACGTAATAGCTGAAGGAAATAACGGTGCATAATGTATTTTTCCTTTGATATCTACTTTAATAAATAAGTGCTTTTAACAAAGCTCCATAAATACAACGTATTGATTTGCTAAAAGTAGTCTATTACACGGAAAGGTAACATTTTACAGACCAAGTTATTGGGTTTAGAATATTTAAAATTAAATATAAAATAGTTAATAAAGGATTTGAGTTTGAATTTAAGGCTGTACTTAGGTATATGCCACTCAACCTCCAAACAAAGAACCTGGGAAAAAATATACGTATCTTGATAAAACTGTTTTTATTCGTCATCATCATCATCAGCCGGTAGACGTCCACTGTTAAACAAAGGCATTCCCCTTAAAGGGTTAAAGGGGGGTTGCCATTATCCCCACGCATTGCAAGCGGCTAGGGGATCGCAGTATTAGTGGTGTGGTTACAGAAGATGCTGCTGCCCATCTTCTGGGTTTTCCCTTAGCCACCTCCTACGAAACCCACGGGACGAAATGGGGAGGTGCTATTCTGGCCTGGTACTTCACGGATCAGGGACATTTTTATTCGTATTACTGCAAAAATCGTCTTCAACAACAAAAATCGTTTTCTGGCTAAACAATAGATACATAAGAATACCTAAATGCGGTTATAATAGGTAGGAAGGTACTTACTTTTAGGTTTTCCAACCTAGTAGACTACCTTCCTTTGAGTACCTACTTAGGTACACAGTTTAGCCAGTAGGCTTCCTTATTAATTAGGTACATTTTGCTGCGTACATTCATTGTTTAAAGTCTGAATAAATATTAAAACCCTGTAAAAGTCATCAAACCTACACTAGTAAGCAAGTTAAGTTTACTTAGGTACATTTGTTCTAGTTTGATAAGGCCTCTAACAATACTTTTCACCCGTTTGCTTTTCTTTTTACTAGGTAGGTACTTTTAACACGCAAGAATTTTTCTGACACGAATGTCGTTTACTGCCCTTGCATTATTATTACTAAGGTACTTATTAACTAAACGCAATAAATATTATAATTATAAGTGTAAAATAAAATTGCGTGTTAAGTTAATGTGGAACAAACTTTTTAATGGATAATTAAAATATCTACCCACCTACAATAACTACGTTTTTTGTCATTATTAATTGCAGAGGTAGAGCTGTATATTTTTTTATTTATTCATCTATCTATAAGTTTTATTATCAACGTAAGTACTATTTTTGTCAGTAGACATTAATACTTAGTTTTCAAACTTCAGATAGGTACCCTTGTCAGGCTCCTTTGCTCCTTCAAAGGAGCCTTACAAGGGTATCTAAACTGACGTAGCTAGCCTCATTAACTATATTTATAATATAATATATTATAATCATAACACCACATGATAATAATCATTATCGAATCCTATGAAAAGCAATTATCTCGAAATCTTAAACGAGCCTTTTTCAGGAACCTTCTTATAACATCCTGTATTAGTTCCCTGTAACGTATTCCAATTCATTTATTGTGTGTCACAGATGGAAGATAGTTTTTAAAATTATTACATAAGTAGCACTGTAACATAGGTACCTATAAGATGTACAAATATATTAAATTTTGTGACATTTAGTTATTGATTAAATTAAATTATTATTAAATAGTCAAACACGTATACTTAGCCATTATTTATGTTATTTATAAAATCATTAATAATTTATGCTTTACTTATCAGAAATTCTTTGAGCTTATGACTCAAGGTATTTAGGGCTACGTAGGTAGGTCCCTAATGTAAATTTCGTGTCAAAGCTTGAAACTCTACAATTCTTCGTGTTTAGCGTTTCATAATAAAAATAATGTAAGTAGGTTCATTTCATGATAGCAAGTGTACTGTCCGCGACGAAATGGGTGTGGAAAGTCGATAGCTTTGAATGTTTGATACGGTTAGCGAGGGGCTGTCAAACGTACTCCGTCGTAAGTCACTTTCAAGGAATGTGACGCAGACATAAATGACAAAAGAAAATGCGCAGGATGGGCTCACATTTTCTATCAAGATTGTAACAATCTATATACTTACCTACAGTAGGTTCATTGGAGAATCTAAAGAAAAAGGTTTCCATTGCATCGAGTGAATATAAAATAGTACCTAGGTTAGTACCTATTTAACCATATGTTACACACTTATTGCGTCGTTTCTTTGACTTGCCTATCATGATTGTAATAGATAAGTACGTAACGCATACATAATCAGCAATAAGGTACGTTGTGTAGGTTACTAGTACTACCTAGCTGTCCATGCTACATTCTAACAAATGCTGTGTTCATTTACATTTTTATATTGATTGTTCTCTAACAAACTTGAGTCGCAGAGCCTACGTAGTTACTATGTTTGCGATAACTAATATTTAAAAGATTACGTAGTACCTAGTACCTACCTAAGTTCTGGTCAGTCCAGTCTGGTTCCTTTGGTTTACGAAATAAATAACGGCAATTGATTAATGAGTTTGGAAGTTTCGGAACTAGAACAACGAACCTCCGTAAAGGCAATACAAGAAACAATTGAAACAAATTATGATGACTTCACTAACTTCTTCACGACGAATGAAGATTGTGAATTAATGTGCACGTCTAATTGGTAATCGTATAGCAGTTGCGGACTTACCGGTAATCAATAAGACAATATACCTACCTCGCTATTCTATCTCTGCCCCTGGTTTCTACTATAAACGCGAGTAAAGATTAGTTATTCCTTAGGTAAGTTTATGGTTATTCTGATTTCTGATATCTAGGTAGATACTTATTTACACGGATTTCAAAATACTATATAGTAGGTACTATATACCTAGTAGTAGTAAAATACAATATAGGTACTTATGCACAAAACCGATATTCGTAATCATAATATCTAAAGGTCATACATAAATCAATAGAATGTGGAACCTGCAACGCCTAGCGCGGGTGGTGCTCCACCCTCTCCATCCATCCATCGCCATGACAACCTGGTTGGCGTAGTGGCTAAACGATTGGACTGCTTCGCTAGGGGTTGCGGATTCGATACCCGCACGGGACAAAAATTTGTGTGAATCGCAGATGTTTGTCTCAAGTCTGGGTGATTGTGTCTGTGATATTTCATGTTTGTGAAACGCACACACGATACGGAGAAATTCCCAGTGTGTGACTATGTTAAAAAAAAACAATACGTCTCTATTAACATACTTATTTACATACAACTAGGCCTCCCATGAAGCAGAGGTTGCGTCCTTTAATTAAGAATTTATATCTATAACCTAGGTAGATAGTAGATACTTCCACAATTCACCGCTCATTTTCAGTTTCATGAACATACCTAGACCTGCCCACTTAGGTACATAAAAAATAGAAGCGAGTATATACAGCGCCATTAATCACTCAACTTAGAATCCTGAATTTGTTTGACTTAGATACCTAACACCTTGCACCAATATCGCAACTCTCAGTAACCAAGCAAAAACTATTATGGCTTAAGTATATAAAACGTTTACCTACTCATAGAACATGAAATTAATAAATGATTAAGTGCCTTCCTAGTAAAGGTTCTGACGTAAGCCAGGACACGCACCTCATGTGTTTCAGCCTACTCTGCATAAATTACGTACCTACGGTATAATTATTATTCATTATAATTATAATCACAATGCGATAATCGCGCCTATTACCTACAGGTATTCTACCTAGTAAATTATACCATAATTACCACCTAACAGAATTTCGGATTTATTCTAATTATTACTTTACTAATAGATATTATATTATAGAGATATAAGTTTGCATCTGATTGAAAAATTGCAAGTTGTTTCCATAGCATAGCTAATCTACTGGAAAAAAATCGTACTTAATCTTCCCATTGTATTAAAAAACCAAGTCCGGAACTTGAGTCCGGAACTAATTGTTTAATACATCGCCACGTTAAATTTTTGCTGGGGTAGGTAGTTCAAAACACCTACATTCAACATAAACATACGACATTTTCATGTTAGATACTTAGTAATTAACACAGTTTATTTAAATAACTACAGTTAATATGAAGCTGGACCTTATTTATGAGTTCTCGGTACCTGCCTAGTTAATTAGGTCCCAGTTGTCAGCCTGTCCCTTTTGTTCGTTCAGTTCGTTGTAAGTAAGTAGGTAGTTGTACATTTCATATCTATAGATATAATTTCCTTGTTATCGAGTAGCTGTGTGTGCTGGTTTAAAACGTAAGACTTATTACGAAGTTCAAAAGCATAGACTAGCATTACGTCTAGGTATCTCTAGTGCACAAAATATCTAGGTTTTTTGTTTGTTAAACTAACACCTGTAATACCCAAATCGCATGCTGCGGATAAGACACGCGAATGTGTCATTTTTGGTTTTTGCTTTGCAGTAACTTTTTTCGCTGTTGTAGGTATTAGTGTAGATAATGAAAATTGAAACCACAGATAAGTACCTATAAGTAGTAGGTACATAAATACAAACAATATTAAATAGGTAGATACATCATGCTATGTTGCGAGCTGATTAAAAAGTGCAAGTCGTGGCAGAAAGTTCATTTTATCTTTCTTTGTTCAATAGGTAGATACTATATACCTACTAATTGCCAATAAAAAGCAATAAAATAACCTATAAGTCATCATCGGTTTCAAAATATATTGACTTTAACTTCTGTAAAAATACGTAGGCTATGGGTACTGAATTATAAGGATTGAAGCGGCTGTTTTCGTAGAGTGGCTGGTAACATCTCGATAACTCTCTGAGAATCGAGATGAATAGCGTGCCATTGAAGATTTACAACAGTAGACTTCCACAGACTGTGATGATAATAAGTCAAGTAGACAGTTTTCTTAGACATGGCTATATTAAGCTAAATGTAGGCATATATAAATATACATTTAGATGATATTTATATGTATAAGGTATATGGAAAAATTAAAATGGTACGTGCGTGCGCTTACATTAAGAAGGCATTTCATGGAGCATTTGAGTTTATTTTCATGTTACACATAATAACAAAATATCATAAATAACAAAAGCCATAATTGATTTAGATTACATTACATGTAGTTATGTACAATGAGATCCTCATTATAGGTCACTGACCGTATTATTTTTCGAAAGATAGATACTTCGAAGCAAATTAGTTTTCACGCCGCCTCTGCATGGCGGTATATCAACTTATCTATTTACAATATCCTGAAGCAAAAGATGTTTATTAATTGTACACATCATGCACACCTAACAGTACAAAGGCATTACTTAATATTTATTAGGTACACAAACATTTAACATTGTTAACTGTAACTATAAGGGATGTTATGGAGCTCCGTAAACGTAACCGAAACTATAGGATATCCGAAATATTCTTCTTATCGTATGGTTGATGAACAACCTGGTGTCACACTTTAAAACGCCTGTAGGCATCTGACATGGCTTTACATCAGTACATGGCATAATAAAAAGGACCCATTACCGTAACCGAATCCTATATAAAAGTATCGAATAATTTCGGATAGGGCTAGAGTCTAAATGAAACTAGTCATGACATTAACTAGGTATATCTAATCTAGCTTGATTACACATATCTATCAAAACCTGTGTGTAAAAGTCTATTATCTGTAACTAAAACTATCCGAAATTTCAAATCCGTAAGCGTATCTGAAACAGTAGTTGTAAAATTTATTTTTCCTTCCTGATCCAGAATTTCATATCCATATCATCCCTGCTACAAATCACTTTAAAAGGCTTAATTAAAACTTAAGGTTTGTTTATATTATTAATGTCAAATGGCAATGTTGTACATTCGCCACAAAATTATTGATAGTTCAGTGTCTAAATATTCAATACATAATTAACATAGTCAGGTCTAGTATTATTATTATTTAATTGGGTCATAAGAAATCTTTATGATCATAAGCACATAGGTAGAAAAGGACGGGTTGTTTCAATTTTTAAGCTCTATTTTACGACGACGTATACGTCAAAAACGGCGTTTCTATCATTATAACAGTAAATGACAGTATGCTCCTACTACAATAACGTTAATGTCACAATACAGAACAAACTGCTAATACCTAAGATTATATTTAAATAACAACTTTAAAACAATACTGTACTAGCAAGTTTATAAATGATGCTATAATATAAAAAACCAACCCATTTTTATTTGAAAATAGTGCTACTTCCTATTGGTAGTCCGAATAAATTTGACAATATCAGTTTACAATCAATCATAACTTTGTTTTCCACGTACATTAAACTTCTAACGAAATTGTAATTATTTGTATGTAAGTACCGAGCCTATGTTACTTGAAACAACCCGCCCTAAACAACTGAGGGACACATGAAAAAACATAAATAAAACCTGCACATTAAACAGGAATTTATCTCAGGAAATCACAAGCAACCAATTTAACTACGAGAATGACCAGAATGAGCATTTGATAGCAAAAAGCATAGACTAATGACATGGACAATGAAGAACAAATACCAACAGCAGCACTCAGCAGAACTCTTACAGCAGGACATTTTCCGTTGTGGGAGCGAGACGCCGCACTACACTACACAGTACTCGTAACGGCTTCTCTCTTCCACAACGGAAAATGTCCTGCTCTAAGAGTTCATGGTAAGGGGCTTGACCAGCCAAACAAAATTGTACAGAAGACCATAATACAGTTTCTTCTAATATGGGGGTCAGGTATCTAAAGGCACACACTGTAACTAATAAAAAAGGTTTTTAATCACAGACGGTTAGATAATTCTAATTATGCATCAATATTATGTTGCCAAAATTAACTCAACCATTTCCATAATTACTTAAAGATACGAAAACCTTCGGTAACTTTTTCTAAACCACAAACAGAAAAAAAAGTGTTTTTAAAAACCTAGGAATTTTTTTTCTTTACAAGGATAATTTCAGTTGTTCAGCAATGTTTGGATTCATATGATGTCATGGCATGATCTATGAGTTAACTGGTGAGCTTTGATACTAGGCAGCTTTGATACTATATAGGAACTGTAGAAAAAAATATAAACTGACTGCAGTTATACAATTTATGTAAAAGAGATGCGAGACTAGAATCAATTGTAAACAATTGCAGTAGTATTAAAGAAACAAGAACCTTTATCAATATTTACAAATAATTTAATAACTAGAATCTTATAACATTGTCACTTGCATATAAAACATGAGATTATATTTATTATTACAATACATGAGTAAGTAATCAGTTTATCACAAAACCAGCGCATTCACTTATTGTTGTACGAACCATCCTAGTCACTAAATAACAGCTTTATGAATTAAGCAAACTTTGTACTTATTTTTTGGTTGCCAAGCTGCACATAATTGTATACCTACACATTCATACTTTTAGATTGTATTAAATCACGGAGTGCCAATTAACTACATCTACTATGTACAGATGATTCTAAAATAACTATAAAAAAATTATGGTCTAATTGGCCAACATTTTTTTATATAGCATAGACAAACAGTACCTTTTAAGCATGCGTAAATAACAGACAGTAAGTGCTCAATACAGCTAAGTTTTAACTGATACAATTACATTTGTAGTTGTATTTTGTAGCTACCAGCTAATGTGTCAAAAGTATGGTTAACTCACATTCGTACGTAATTAATTTAACATTTGGTATACCTTTAGGGTCACGAAAGTCATTGATCGATGGCGTCTGACGGTTCGTCCATACAAAAAGAGCATTGAGTATGGGCGCGTCTATGAGCATTGTCAAGCGAAAGCACGGTAATATTATAATATATTACCGTGGCGTAAGTACGCGTACGGCGTCTGTCGCACGCCGTCAATCAATCTGCTGTGACTTTTATACTAAATTAATAGGCGTGATTCATCAATACTTGAGCCCTAAAGGTATATTCCTTAGAGCTTGTATTATGTATCGTCTGTTAGGCATACCTCCATTTTGAAGAGTTATGTCATGGAATAATTATTCCAAAACCTATTATAGTTACCCATTACAATTTAATACATAGTTTTTACATAATTTCTGCATGTATAAACAGTAATTCTACATCCTTTATCCTTTTAGATAAATATTGCATCGTTTGGAGGTTTATAAATTGTATATTGTAAAGTAAATATTTGAAAACAATATTACAACAAAATTTAATAAAGTGTAAATTACCATGAAATCCATGGAGGTTGATTCATCTTACTTATTGGCACATGTGTCATATTTATTGGCAGATTAATAACTGCGTATGTTTTTTTTAACTTTCTTAATGATCGAAGTATTGTGGATCCACTTCGCCCAAGCAGAAATGCAGCTGGTATATTTACATCTAGATCCATTCTGAAAAATATAATTTTAATGATTTGTATGAATTGTTTCAAAGTATGTAGATTTATTTAAAAACCTGTAAAGTTTTTGGGTTCTATTATCGCCTCTTATTGCAATCCATTTTAGTACCTAATCTGAACTGAATTTCAATTTCAAGTTTAATTGTCATTGCCATTGTTCAGACATGTTGCCATTGTTCAGACATGTTGGATTGTTTCATTGCTACTATGAAGGAACCCAGACTACTACTAACAGCTGAAAGTAACCGCTATCGAAAAGGTGATTATGTTACATTGTAGGCAGGTAGGCCTACAATGCATAATTATGTATATGTACATAAATAAATGCAATTTGATTCATAACACACTTTTCTAGAATTTAAATATTATTTTTTTAATCCTTATCATACACAAATAATACAGTTATAAAATCATAACATTTAGGGCCTTTTTCACCATCTACAAGTAAAGTGTTAAATAGTTACCTACTACTTGATTACCGCTAATCAGCTAAAAAAGTTATGAGTATCTTCTATTGTATCTTAGTTACAGGCCAGTTTATCCCCTGATTAATGCTACTCATATATTGTGAAATTCGTATGAGTAGTTACAGGTGACTTTAAGTGGCGATTAATCTACTTGACAATATACTTGTAGATGGTGAAACGGGCCCTAAATGTAACCGTGCATGAGACACACTTAAAAGAAATTTGACTTACTTATCATCCACCATCTCTATCAGATGGTCAAGTGAATCATCCCATTTGTCTATAGACTCTGTTATAATAACTGCCCTTGCCCCAGCCTGCTGGGCTTTGGCTGTTTTGAATACAAATGAACATTCCCTGAAAAGAAATTTATATGCTGATTTTATTGCTCATTATAAGAGGGATACTGCTCTAATATGCTAAACAACAACCTAGGGAGAAGGAATGGCTGATTATCAGTGTTTTACCTGGTCATGCTTGTCCCGGTACAGCATACGCTAAGTCTACTTCCTTTTGCTACTGTGTAATTGTTTTTTTATATGTTTATTTTCATAAGTGTCTTTATATATTTATTCTTTATACAAGAGGTGTGTAAGGTCTTTGGTGTAGCAATAAATTTCTTTTTATTTTAACATAAATATAATTACAAGGATATGTACCAGAAACATTATATTCCTTGAACATAAAATATTGGTAAATACAACAGCTGTGTACTGTCTTATGTACAAAGGATCTTAATCTTAACTTGTATTATGCACTTCCTTTGTGGGGAAATAATTACATACTTATGTTTATTCACAATATACTATTTTCTATGCATAAGTGCCCACATAGACAGTCAAGAAATGATCCCTTTATTACATAAACATACATAACATTACACCTATTTTCCCTGAAGGAATAGACAGAGGTATATAGTACACCCTCATTTCGCCAGTTATGTTTTAGGGGCCACTGTAATAGGATGCAAGCCTATTGCTTTTACCTAGGCACAAATTTAAACTCCATGATGCTACTGAGAAATCCTTAATGAAAAACCCCAGTAACACTTCGCCTGACCTGTGATTTGTACCCAGGACCTCATGCGTAACAACAAGCTCAGCAACCACTAGACCTATGAGGTAGTCATTTTACAGGCATGGTACCATCTTCACGAGGAATAGATATGGGTAGCCCTTTAGTACCAACATAAAATTATGACAAAGATACTTACCCTCTCTCTGATAACGCGATTTGTCCTACAATATCATCATGATTGACTATGTCAGAACAACTGTGCAGTGGTACTGTAGGTACTAGCTTAGCTTTCAGGAATTGTACACTTTCATTCTGTAAAATGAAGAGTTTTTAAACATTTATTTTATTTAATTAACATGTTTTCGGATGAGATACTTACGAAAGGTGCACCAAAATCCTTGGCTGGCCGAATTCTATAGGAATACCGAAGTTCAGGAGGATCTAGTATTTCAAAAAACACGTCACCAAATATGAAGTCTGCTGTAGACACTCCATCGTAAAAGTGTAAATCATTTGCTGAAATATGTAAATAGACAAAAATAAACGCCTATTAACAAAATTACACCTAACCTAAACTGCAAAAATAAAGTTATTACCTCCGGGCGACACCGCACTTATAAATATGATCAGTAACAAGCTAGAATACAACGGCACGAGCCTTTTTTTCAAACTAAGTTTTACATTAATCATAGCAACAAACGATATTATATATTAACAAATATCCGACTTCAGCCTAGCTTATGGACAACAAGACAATTGACATTAAACACAGACAGATTTGACATGTGACATTAGTTTGACGTTACTAAAATCATGCGAAAATCTAAGCCTAATCCAAACTTCGGTCCTTTTTAAATAACTTATTATCGTCATGATAAATTCGTAACGATAGTTGTTTAGAACTACTATAATGAATAGAGAAATAAAAAAACTATTATAGAGAAGTTTACTTGGTGAGACTAGGAAAATAGCCTCCAGTTTAAGAACGACGTCACATAATCCAACGGCTCTGTTATTTCTTTAATCATCTAACTTGTCTTGATACTGGCCCAATACTTAGATGATAAGAAGATTCAGAACGACGAATTAACCAAGACGACATTAATTGTTTTCGGCCTACAATAAACCACCCCCTTTCCTCCTGTGGGTGCCGTAAGAGGCGACTAAGGGATATTTTCGGGGTGGTGGGCAGCAACGTTCCCCTTTATAGGTACCGTTCACTATACTGTGTGTTGCCAACCCGCCTGCCCATCGTGGTGACTATGGGCAAAACCCCCCATGAAGAGTAGCAAAAGAAAATGGCCCCCAATTCCTGGCCGCCCTACCTTTCCAGGTTAGTGCTGTTCATGACTAGGTGGCGAAAACAGTAGAGCGGGTCTTGTGGAGGACCCTAAGGGAGGCCTACGTCCAGCAGTGGACTGCAATAGGCTAATGTGATGATGTGATGCCGTCATGCCGTCATGCCGCAAACGTTAGCAGCGACGTAGCTAGGATTATTCATAAGCCCTCCAGGCAAGATTTTATATTTGTGCCCCCCAACGAGCCTATTGCTCTTTGCTAATTCATGGTCTAGACTTCTGGAGGCATCATGGTCTGGGCTGTGGGCCTGTCTGCGCCTCCCTAAAAGTTACGCTCCTGAAAGCTAGCTGTCCGCCCTACCATCGCCAACCCGTCGCTCGTTAGTCAACACAAAAAATGTAAACGTAGTGTCAGACTTTACCTTCTGGCATAAGCATGTTCCATGCTTCTGGCTAAAAACAAGTAGAAATCGATGTTGTCAATCATCAATCAATAGTTCAATACACATACATAAAATTGGAGTGTCTGTATGTAACATCAAAATAACAACTTTTTAAATCAACGCATATGATAGTATATTTACAATACATTTATAACAAAAATTCAATTTAGATTTGATTTATCTGTCTGTCTGTTTGCTCTGTGTAATCTCCGAAACAGCTAGATCTATTTGACGGGACTTTCACTGGCAGATAGCGGATCGTACATGGTCTAATATAGGCTACATTGAATTTCGGAAATATTATGGTTTCCTCAGGAAAATAGGAAAATAGCGGGCAATTTGCGAGTTTGACGGAATGTTCACTTGTATTTTTGCGCCATCTATTTATCAAAGATTTTATAAAATTTTGAAAATATTTAGGGTTCCGCGGGATAAAACAAACTATAAAAACGTTAACAACATCAGATTTAAATAGGTAGGTCTGCTTACTACTGCTAAGTATAGGTTTTTTAATCAAGAGAGCAGCTATTAAAAATAAAAGTGCTTTTAAAAGGAATTCAGGAAGACACAAGCCGACCACTATTTAAAAAACTTCAAATCTTAACCATCCTTATATAATAATCCTTAAAATATCTAAGTTTGTAAAAAACACCCCAATCTATTTAATAAAGGTTCCGATCATAAAAAACACCTGTCTAGAGACATAACTAAACTTGTTGTACTTGGACCATCAACAGCATTATATCAAAAATGTTGTGCAGTTATGGCCATCAAGGTATATATTATGATTCTAAAAACCTTTAGAGAACTTCCCATAAGACATTTTAAAAATAAATTATACGAGTGGCTAAAATAAACTTTTTTTTTGTAAAATAATTTTTTGAGTACCTACAATGGTTTTATACAATGTACAAATGAACACTTGAGGAACTAGACATTTTTATATCAACGGCTATCACATTGCAACAAGAACACGTGTTGATCGGACAACGACTGCCGCGTCACTGGCACACGCACACATGAGAACATTTACATCTACTACACATATTAAAATATTAAAGTTTCTGTTTAATAGTAATATCATGGATGAAACTTATTTATCTATGATAATATTAAAATAACCGCTTTAATTAAATTTGCATTATATGATGGTAAATGTCAATCGTGAATACTTTCATATTATATTAGGAAAACCACCGAAGGAGTCCCCCGACGCGACGTTACGACGACGCAAAATAATACTAGATGTATTACGTTACGGGGCCAACCAATATTTTATTTTTATCAATTATTTTATTCTGTCGGGGTTATTTTAATTTTTAAAGCCGAAGATCGAGCTCAGTTGCGTGTTATAGGAGAGGCCCAAGCTAATTTGCTGTGAGTAACTTCATTTTGACAGGCCGTTCAACTTTTTTCTTACAAAAATTATTCTCGATATATCTAAGAGGGGTTCTGCGCTCAAAGATTGTAGTGTTCTGCTACCCTGTTACGTACCACAATCCCAAATCCAAATCCCTGACTAATAAGGAGTCCGTGCAAGAAAATAAAAACTCATGAAATTCGAAATCCACGCGGTCGAAGTCACGGACGGAAGCTAGTTAAATAATATTATTAAATGACGTGTACTTCATTACTCTATGGGAACGGGAATAACCCAAGATGTAAAAAGCACCGTTCCATATTTCAAGAACTGGGGAAAAAATCCATATCGAAACGATCACTAGCTATTCACTTGAGATAGGAATTTATTTTTGTATCCAAACTTATCCAAATAATAGTATAATTTTCAAAGAAGTATGTTATAACAACTAAAAAATTATAAATACGAATATGTAAGCGCAGTATAAATAGCACACGTAAAATGAAACGTTAAATGTCCTAAATCAGTGGAAACAGCGAAATAATATTCCCATAATTGGTGTTAATTTGTAAAACCCAATACACAGCATAACCCAATCCATAATTTAGATGTACTGCTATTTACAACTTCGCTACTTGATTTTCTCTGCACACACAAATTTTATTATTTCTATCCGCTAATGTGTAAGGCTGGCGTAGAATATGTAGGTACTTAACCTTTTTACTATTGGGAATTATCGTTAAATTGCTTACAGCGTTTATAATAGACTAAATCATAATTCTATTATTACACTATTGCTCTTAATGATAATTCTTACAGTAGCCTTACAAAGCTTTGATGTAAATTATTTGACCCCCAGATAACTGCCTGTCTATGTCGTGTGGGAGAATTTTAAAACAGTGTGGCATCCCCAGCTATGTCAATAAAAACAAAAAAGTGAGAATTTAGAGGGAGTTGGTAGTGTAGGATTTTGAGCAGTAAGTACATATTACACGAAGAAAGTTTACGTCGATACATTTACATTTATATCTAAATAAATAAATATCACTTCACCCATCAATTCAGGTATGTAAAACGATGATTATTTTATTTTATTCACACATACAGTACAGGTTGTCGCCGGTTATAATTATTATGTGTATACATTGCAAGTATTTTTTTTAATTTCTAATGTAGGTTATCATTTATTGTTATTTATTTCTATATTATACGAATGTTTTATTAAATAAGCCTTGTAAATAAATGTGAGAGTTCATACAGTTTAATTAAGTCCCTTTATCATTAATAAATTATAACTACCACATATAATTGCATATCAATAATTATAAAGAGCAAGAAGATTACCAAAAAAATCAGTTATTACAATAAATAATACCTATATCAACAAAACAGCTTTTGCAGACAAAGAACAATGTCTTTATGATTTCATAATATTTATTAGACTTTGTATGGTTATGTTTATTTTTAGATTATCTGAATATACTTAGTGATGCAGTAGTAACTACTTAGGCTTAACTGCCATGTATTACAAGTGCCTTATTCCACAGAGAAATTAATAATTAAGGAGTTTTATCTTCTAAAAAATCTAATTTCTTCTTATAAAGTACTACCTATGAGAACATATTTACTAGTAGTATATTTACATAGTTTACTAGCACCGATAGCAGAGTGGTATGACTGTTCGACTGCCATGTCAAAAGTCGCACATTCAAATCCCGGCACGCACCAATGACTTTTCAAATTCATGTGCGTACTATAAATTAGTTATCAGTTGCTAATAACGATGAACGAAGACATTGTGAGGAAACAGCACACCGGAGAGATTTTTCAACGGTGTGTAAAGCCATGTCAGAGTCCTACAGGCGGTTTAAACTCTGACACCAGGTTGTTCATCAACCATACAATAAGAAGAAGATGAGAATATATTGCAAATTTTCTATTTTACCCAATTATTTTTCTGTCCCGAACATTGTTTATATCAATAGATAACAATTAAACTACTTTACCAATAAATCCAATTTGCAGTAAATGATTTTTTGGAATCTAGTTTCCTTGGTGTTATGATGCTGTATACATTCAGAACATCCTTGTAAAAAGTCACAATATCATGTTTGTTTTACAATACTGGGCAAGTTAGTGGATAAACTAGTGTTATAATAACATTGAAAAAGCAATTATCATGAATGCCTATTTTTATTATTATACAGGTTTCATCAAAATGGAGGTAGACGATACTTCAGATGGGGTTGACCAATTAAAGTCAAGGCCCTATCAGGCACAGCTGGAAGAGATTGCTATGACTAATAATACAATTATTTATTTACCAACAGGCAAGTAACAACTTGTTTTATATTTATCTCAATAAAGTTTCTTAAATCCCTTCCATTTGCTTTATTAAAAAGTTAACAAATCATTATTATAATCATTAGAAAAGATTTTTACTATGACATATATTCATTTTTAAACAATCTAAATTACTTTCAGGCTCCGGCAAGACATTTATTGCAATATGTCTAATCAAAAGATTTCGAGAATCATTGCAACTGCCATGGGGTCAAGGTGGAAAAAGGACTTTTTTTCTTGTCAATACGGTGCCATTGGTCAACCAACAGGTATGGGTTCTTATAGGAAAATATCTATTGAACTTTTAAATAACTTATTTAATTTAAGGAATGCTCAACTTGTCATACCATTGCTACATGTGAGATTAAGAAAGTACGAACTGCTAGGGGATTCTTTTTTTTTAAATAGGAATTGTAGCTTGTCTCAATGTGACATCACAGCGCAGCTCATGTAGAAGTTCTTACCGCGATGCCCAAGCAAATAGCGTGTAAAGCTTCTATATCTCTTATATAATTATTACGATTTATACATTTCATGTTATTTGCGTTGAATTATATAAATTAAGCTTTTTTATCTTAGGTGCTTTTCGAACAATTAATAATAATCACTGTTTACCCGTGTGCCGCATTATTATACCTACTGAGGTAGGGTACTTAACGTATACGAAATAGTACAGCATTGTATGTGCTTCAAGAGCAATAACAAATATACAGCAAGTGACTGTGACTCATTTACCTACTAAAACATTGAGCAGTACTTAAACTAACGTTCCAGCAGCAAACAAGGCACGTTTGTTATGAAATTTATAGTAGCGATAAGTCTCGGAACCTGCCTATCCTATTTTTAACGCTCTTGAACTCTATATTTATGTATTTAGAGACCATTTTTGATCAACGAAATAGGAAAAGGAATGGTTATTACATGACAAATCACAATTTTTGCACAGAAAATAAGTTTATTATTTTCTGTGCAAAAATCATGTCATCTAAACTGAATGTTTTGTTTCGCTTACGCCGACGCGACTACTAATTTGACATTGAAATAAAAGTATATAAACAAACGGCGTAAAAGTACATATCGGCGATATACACTTGACTAAGCCCAACATTACATCAGATTCGATTAACTACAAATCCTTAGCAAAGAAAATTCGAATTGAATAAGATTCCTTCCTAGGAATCATCCTAGGAAGGAATCTTATTCAATTCGAATTTTCTCAAGTAGGCTCGCGTATCAACGCGAGCCTACTGAAAATAGAGAAGATGGCTGAGTCATGCCACCTGCTTGAAACCCTGTCATAGATTCCATAAAAGTTAATTCCAAATTTCCAAGTGTTAACTGCAAAACCGAATTGCATAGTAAGGTCATATTACGTGTATCAGACTCAAATTTAATAATATTCTATATTCTATACATATAATTAAATTTGAGTGTCTGTTTGTAACATCAAAAAAACAGCTTTTTACTCAAAGCATGTCATTGGGTAAAAAATGAATAGAGCTGTTATTTTTTAGCTGTTATCAGCTGTTAATTTTAAGTTATTGATGATGTAAAAAGTTATTAAAATTACAACAATTAAAAAGTTATGGACGGACGGACTTGCCGGCCTGCCGATAAGAGTAGTCCCAATCTGAGATTACTGGGGTGACGTTGAAAGCGAAAGCGGTTTACGGGCAAAGTTAAACGCGTTTTGTAGGAAAGATACAAAATGGTCAATCTAAGAAAACAAATAGGTATCTACTATAAAATCAAATGCGGTGTCTCCGTTAAGCTCAAGTACCTACAGTCAAACCCGAAATATGCAGCTAGGCTCCATGCACAAAAGTTTCGCAAGTGTAAACCTTAACATCAGCGTTGCGAACACATTTGATGAGTATCTAACTGCCAAGATTCAGTAACATTCGGAGTGTTTTGTCTCTGTAGAAGAACGTAATAGAGAAGCTCTGCGCCGTGACTGGTGTTGGTGCTTATAGCGGTGAAGATGGAGTCGACTATTGGGACAAAGAGAAATGGGATGCAGAACTTGAAAAAAATCAGGTAATGACAGAAAAACTATATACCACGCGAAATACTTTGGAACCGTTTTTATTTTTAAGAAAATCGAACGCACAGTAGACTAGTAGAGCAATAGAGAAAAGGTGCAAAAATTAATATGTTAACTACCGTTGAATTTAGACTTCTGAGTAAACATGAGCGAGAGTAAACTTACTTACGTTATCTGGGGTAGTTTCATTAAGACACCGCAAATTAAATCAATGAAATTCCCATTTTTATCCTATGATCATTAATGCTAACTCTTTGTTGTTTCTTAATGCTTTACAGCTAAGAAGAAACGCACATGTGCGTTATGTCCTATTATAGGGCTTACTTTCATTATCCATAATCACCAAATTAGATAATCCTAATGTAGGTAATGGTTCCAGGAACGACGAAGTAGTGTAACTATTGTTTGTGTATATTTAATAGTTATTATCGAGTATGGTGTTATCTGAGGGTGTTATTATAAACAGCACATGAAAGGATGATGACATATTTCATTAACAGCTATCGTTGCGATTGGTACTTAAATAAATGAAAGGTAGGTTTAGTCTTACTTGAGACCGAAATGTATTATGATGTGTGTTACACAAACTTTGTGTTTATAGGTAATATTTCCGTCAATAATGTAGAATAAAACACCATTAAAATGTCATTAGTCATTGTTAAAACCTGTAGATATTATTAGACACAATAAAGTATTCTCATATATATTAGGTATATATATTAGGTAGATAGGTACAATTAAAAAACATAGGTACTGTAGACCAGTATGTTTTACCAAAAAAGTAGCAACCTGAGATCATGTTTCTTGCTAACAAAAGTTTATATTTCTGCGTTTTTTGCAGGTTATTGTGATGACTTGTCAGATTTTATGTGATATGCTCACTCACCAGTACATAAGAATTGAAGATATCAACTTACTAATATTTGACGAATGTCATCACGCCGTCGAAGATCATCCTATGCGGATTATTATGAAACATTTTGAGGGGTGTTCAAAATCCAATCAGCCACGAGTTCTAGGTACTATTTCACATAACTCTAAATATTTAATATAAATATGCCATTGAATGAATAAATTGCCATTGTATCTGTTGATTTCTGAGAAATTATTTGTTTTAGGTATCTAGTACTTATCACGTATTACCGGGGTTTTATATGACTTCCATTAAGCGTAGAGGAAGTTACACCTTAAGATACAAAGTTATGCGTATCCGGTCAGATTGGCTCGCATGATTCAAAGTAATAAGCTTAGTTATTATGAAATGTGTTTTTTTACAACATCAATATATTAAATTACTAAAAAAAGTTTTGAGTAAAGAACATGAGTAAGCAATTTTATGCGTCTCAAATTTAAGGATCTTTATGGACCTATGCAACATTTACGGCGCTCTAACTATAAAACCGTAGTCAATCTTCAATGTGTATTGACATTAGTAATTTTATAATTTCAGGTTTGACTGCGACTCTCCTAAATGCTAATGTAAAAATTACAAAAGTTGAGGAGACTTTGCACGACTTAGAGATAACATTCCACGCAACTATTGCCACTGTTGACGAACTCGGCAAAGTGCTGAAGTACGTATTGAACACGTTAAACACAATTATATTTTTATGAAATAAAGTTGTGTAACATAAAAACTTTTAAAATAATAAATAAGTCTAAAACTGGTAATTAAAACCGTTGGTTGTGTAAATGTAAGTAGAAGAAATACAAAAGCTGTGTATCATGTCATGATCTTAAAAGCTTAAAACATTATTTTCCTAACTGTTAGAAGTATTTTTGAATCACCGCGACATGAACTGTTTTTTGTTAATTTACTGTGTAAGTACACAGCTTCTTTGATTGGATATCTTAAATGTCGATGATATTATACTATATTTAATATAATTTCTACTCTTTTAAGTAGTTCTCAAGGACAAAATATTATTCTTCTTCTATTATTATTCTTCTTACTGCACTGTAGGTATAACGATTTATTACATAGTATACCTATTTTTCTATTGTATTTTAGCTATTCTACGAATCCAAACGAGATGGTCCAGTTCTACAAAAACTTTGTACCGCCGCAGTCTGTAATGGTCGTTTTAAATGAATTATTGGAACTGCAAAACAAGATATTTAATGTGAAGTTACCCTCAGTGTCTGGAAAGCATACTATACAACTACAAAGGGGACAGCTTGATATAAGTTCAGATCCTAAAAAGGTAATTAGAACTATAAACTTCAATTTTATAGATGGAGTACAGAATTGTCGCAAACCCAAATTCAAAGAGGGGTTTTATGAATAAGGAGTGCGCCAGAAGAAGGGTTATGTTTTCCAAGTCACAACATTAGAAGTTTTTAGTTAAGACCAAAACACTAGGGCTACAAAATTCGTAAAGTTTAAAGATTTTGATTAAGATACTTTGTAGGTATTATGAGATAAGAGATTATAATTTTCTTTATCCAGTAATGTGTTTTCGCAGCTTGTCAAAGCCGTAAAGAATATGGTGTCTTCCATGATAATGTTTATTGAAGAGCTGGGCATATATGGCGGCGCTTTAGGCATACTGGCTTATACAATATTGGTGGAACGTCTAAAACGCAAGGCGACAACAAAAGAGGAGGAACTTCTTTATAAAATTGCTATTACAGGCTTCTTTACGTAAGTTAGATTTATTTGTTTAATTAAATCGGTAAAAAAATACATTTTCTCGATATACAATTGTGATATGCGTAACGTTGCAATACTATGATAAATTTTCTGATGTTGCCAATATGGCCATAAATAGTCTTTGTACAGTTTAAAGATTAAATCTCAAATTATGTACTCGGAAACAATTACATTGAACGTAAATCCCAACGTATTTTTAACCAAACTTCACGTTACAGTGCCCGGGCGAAGTTATTAGCTGTAATGGATGACGAAAAAGGTTATGATAAGATCCTAAAATATTCTTCGGAAAAAGTAAAACTAATGTTAAAGATTTTGGAAGAATATAATCCAAGGCTGCTAAACACACCAGGAGGTAATTGTATGGCTATTACTTTTTTAATTATTGTGTAATCATCCTGTCACTGCACGTTACGTAAATAAAACCACACTTGCTTGTAAAGACTCTAATTTATTGAAAATATCGCTGAGACTTATATATACGGCGGTAACGAAACCATAGCGACATTTAATTTTGCCAGTGGCGCCATCTCGTATCACTTTTAGTAACTAACTTAATTTAAACATGCCGCTCACCAAAGAACTTCGTTCTTTCTACTAATAATACAAAGTATAAATTAAAAAACTATAAGAACACTGAACAAAAGGAAAATTATAAGCCGCCCACCGTAAGGACTCGTTAAAGTAAACAAAACAGCACAAAATAAAACAAATTTTTTAACTATTCTTCTACTTTAGGTAACAAACATAACTTATTACAAGGTCTCTTACATAAACCATTTTTAGTTTTCAAAGTAACTACGCGCGTTACACAATCTTTTCCCGGATGTTTTTCAACAACTCTACCTAATAACCACTTCGCAGGTGGTATATTTGAATCTCTTATAATTACTATATCGTCTATCTCAGGTTCTGGTCGTTTCATTGTCCACTTATACCTTTGATTCAAATTCACTAAATACTCATTTGACCATTTACGCCAGAAATCATTAATCATTTTTTGAGCCAACTTCCATCGTTGAAGACTGGAGATTGTTACGTTTTGAAAATTTTCATCTGGCACAGTTACTAGGGGCTCGCCAACCAAAAAATGACCAGGTGTTAATGGTAGTGGATCAACCGGATTATCACTCAAAACTGACATTGGACGCGAATTCAGGCAAGCCTCAATCTGCGCTAGGACTGTCGATAGTTCTTCAAAAGTAAGTGTTGCTTCTCCGATTACTCGTTTAAGATGAGTTTTAGTGGATCGGACACCCGCTTCCCACAATCCTCCAAAATTTGGAGCATGGGGTGGTATAAAATGCCAAGTGGTTCCTTCATTTGCCAACAAGTGACATATTTCGTTGGGGAGTTGTGATTTAGCACGAACTAACATCTCTCGTAATTCTTTTTCTGCTCCCACGAAATTCGTCCCGTTGTCGCTATATAGATGCTGACAAGAACCTCTTCTCGACACAAACCTTCTGAATGCTGCTATGAAACCTGCGGCAGTTAAATCGGATACCGCTTCCAGGTGAATAGCTCTGGTTGTCATACAGATAAAGAGACAGATATAACCTTTATAGGACTTAGACCCTCGTCCAGGAGAAAATCGAATACGAATATAACCTGTAAAATCTACACCAGATGATCTGAACGGCTTATCTGGTGTCAACCTGGCCTTCGGAAGCTGTCCCATAAGCGGATTATTGCTTTGACGAGAATATCTTGTACAAGTGCTACATTCCCTGTAGTATTTTTTGACACGGTCTCTAGCACGAATAATCCAAAATTTTGATCTTAGGTAATTCATCATAATCTGAGGTCCACCATGAAGCGTTTTGTGATGAGCGTCCAAAATTATTAACTTAGTGATTTTACTATCACTAGGTATAATCATTGGATGTTTCTTGTCCAAACTAGCTGAACATTCTTTTATCCTACCACTTACTCTTAAAATGCCATTTTCGTCAAAAAATGGACAAAGACTATGAAGTGGACTACGCTTAGGAACATATCCGACAGATTTTAATTGTTTTATTTCGTCTCTAAAATGCAATTGTTGAGTCAGTTTTACACATATTTTTAATACTTCATTCATTTCGGTTACAGAAACTATCGCGCTTATGTTTCTTTGTTCCTTAGGCAATCTCAAAATAAGAAATTTTCTACAATACGATAGGACTCTTAGTAATCTTGGTAAACTAGAAAACCTTAACCAAATGAACTCTTCCTTGATATTAACAACTGCAGTTAATACTTTAATGGGTCTTTCTTCTTCGCTCGTAACAAAATCGTAATTTACTCTGTAACTATTTTGATGATGCAGGAAATCGGGACCATTCCACCAAAGTTTATACTCGGCTAACTCCAAGACTGATAAACCTCTAGACGCACAGTCTGCAGGATTCTGATCAGTACTAACATGATGCCATTTATCGCGGTCAATAACCGTCAAAATCTCGGACACTCTATTGCTGACGAATGTTGTCCATCTGCTGGGCTCTCCACTTAACCAAGCTAGTACCACAGTCGAGTCTGACCATGCAAATAACCTCTCTTTAGGCACTTTCATTACTTGAGAAACTTCATGTATTAGTGTAGTGGCCAATAAAGCAGCGCAAAGTTCCATTCGAGGAATGGAAATTTCTTTCTCCACTGGAGCTACCTTAGTCTTAGCAGTCACTAACTTGACATGGACACCATCCGCGTTTTTAGTTTTAAGGTATACAACTGCAACGTACGCCTTTTGTGAAGCGTCGGCAAATGCATGCAGTTCTAAGGAATCATCATTAAATGTGTTGAACCATCTCGGAATTACAATCATGTTTATTTGGTTCAATGCATGTCTAAAGTGTAGCCATTCTTTAAGAAGAGTTGGGGGTAGGTTCTCATCCCACTGCAAACCAGACTTCCACAACTTTTGTATGAATATTTTGGCAACAATGATTACGGGTGCAATCCATCCCAGGGGATCGTAAAGCCTTGCTATATCGGATAAAACTTTGCGTTTGGTTATACATTCATCCACCACCGGTAAATTGTAAGTATACTCAAAATTATCTGATATTTTATTCCAGGAAATCCCTAGAACCTTAATCATATCGTTAGCTTTAAACACAAAGGATTCACCAGAACTTTGCTTCTCACACTTAATGTGATCCAACAATTTTTTACTATTGCTGCACCATTTTTGAAGATGAAACCCACCTAAATTCATCAGTTTATTCATTTCTTCGTAAATGTCTATTGCTTCATCCTCATTTTCACAACCGGTTAATACGTCATCCATGTAGTAATCCTGTAAAGTGATCCTCGCTGCTGTAGGGTGTTTAGATATCTCATCCTTTGCCAACTGTTGTAGAGATTTAACAGCCAAATATGGGGCACACGCAGTTCCAAAGGTAAGTGTACAAAGTTTGTAATGTTGTATAGGCTGTCCAGGATTAGGACGCCATACAATCCTCTGGAAATCAATATCTTTCTCATTTACTAGGATTTGCCTGTACATTTGCTTTAAGTCTGAAACAATACAAAAACGATTTGTTCTCCAACTCATTAAAATATGACGTAAGTCTTGCTGCAGTTTCGGTCCCACCAATAACGTATCATTCAGAGATACGTTATTTAAACCCTTGCAGGATGCGTCAAACACCACCCTCACTTTCGTAGTCTCCTTGTCATTTCTCACTACTGCATGGTGAGGGAGGTACACTGCACATGAATTGTTAATATCGTCCGGATCGTCAATTATTTTCATATGATTTTGCTCAATATAATCTTCTATAACTTTGATGTACTCTTCTTTTAAAGGATCGTTTTTATTTAATTTTTTCTCAAGTAGTTGATATCTTCTAATTGCTATCGCCTTTGAATTGCCGTACATACATTTTGGGTCGGCCTCTTTAAATGGTAATCTAACTATGTAACGCCCTTTGTTATTTCGCAGCGTTGTCATTTCATAAATTTCTTCACAGCGAATTTCATCCTTAGTAAGCTTCTTTTCTATCATATCTGGCTCCCTTTCTATTTCCCAAAATTGCTTTAACAGTTCATCCTCCTTTACTCGAAGATGTAAATTAATCATTCTAGGGTTAGACGACTCTTGGTTCGAAATTCTTCCAGACAAAATCCAGCCTAGCTTTGTATTTTGCGCAATAGGGCCTGATTGTGCCGGATGCTTAAGTAAGCCATCCAGCATTATCTCACTGTGAACGTCTACACCTAAGATAATATCAATTTTACCTGGTTGACCGTATCTTGGATCTGCTATAGAAAGGCTATTAATCTCAGGCCAATCTATGATAGAAGTATTACGCGAAGGAAGAAAGGACGTCAGTGAACTTAAAACAAAGGCATTGACTCGGATACAAAACTCAGGATAATAAAGCGACTCTAAATAAAATTCAACCATACACTTAGTTCTAGCTTGACCATTACCCACCCCAGATATTAAACCATTTACAGGAATTCGTTTAAGACCTAGAGATTGAACAGTGTTTTCACTAACAAACGACGCTTCAGAACCATGATCAACTAACGCTCTTAAAATTTGTGAGTAGTTATTTTTAGATTTGACCTTGACTAAGGCCGTAGCCAATAACACTTCTGATTGGTGTTCTCCTCTTGCAAAATGAGCTACTACAGTTTTCTCTGAGCTCGTCTCTTGACTAAGAGATTTCTCAGGACTCGTTAGTGTGGGTGTGGTTGCCTCTTGACGTTGACTTCTCTCGAAATGAAGCAATGTGTGGTGTCTTCTGCCACATCGGCGACAGCATGTAGCCTGATGACAGCCTCTTACATTGTGATTTGGTGACAAACAATTATAGCAAAGACCCTTGGATTGAACAAACTCGGACCTCTCTTGGGGAGTCTTGCTGCTAAATTGCTTGCATTGGTGTAATAAATGATGACTCGTACATAACGTGCAGCTTTTATTATTTTCTTTCTTATCTTCTTGAACAGCAGCGTGAAATGATTTGGGTTTGGACACATTTTTTGCAATATTATTATTAACAGGTTTAAAATTCTTAGTTCCATCTAACATCTCAAGGGTTCTAAACCTCATCTCCAAGAATTTGACTAATTGATCCCAGGTAGGCAAATCATCAGACTCGTAATGGCAAACTTCCGTTTCCCATTGTCGCCTCGATTCATAATCAAGCTTAGTGACTACAATATAATTTATTATTATATCCCAGGAGTCTACATTAATGCCTAAATTCACTAACGATTTTATACATGCAGATGTAGTGTCCAGTATTTGTTTTATGCCAGTATAAGACTCGGTTGTTAGAATCTTTTGTGAAAACAAACGTCTTAGTATTTCATTTGAATTGTAGCGTTTATTGTTATAACGCCTTTTTAACTTGTTCCATGCCTCTTCATAGTTATTTTCTGTAGTCGATAAATTTCTGAGAAGCATCTCAGGTTCACCTGTCAGGCTGCTTTTCAAATAATGTAGTTTCTGAACAGCACTTAGATTTTGATTTACATGAATTAAAGAGATAAACATGTCATAGAAAGTCTGCCATTCTTCATAAGCCCCTGAAAATGATGGTAACTGAATTCTAGGCAGCTTGATTTCAGCGGTAGCTGATGTACCAGTCTGAATTACTTTTGGAGATGCAGAGAATCGTGCTTCTAAATCATCTTTCATTTTAGACCTATATAAAACATAACATTCCTCCGTGTTACCATACAAATCCTCGGCAAAATATGACAATTTGGACTTTTCGTGACCTTTCAGTAACGTTATTATCTCAAAATGGTTCTCCGTAAACTTTTCCCATAGAGTATCTAAGTTTTGGGAACGTATTTCTATATAGGACTTCGTCAATCGATCCTTAGGAGACTTCCTATAATTGTTATAGTTTCTTATTATTTGATCATTAATTTCTCCTTGTTTTGCTATTAAATTATCCATTTTAGTTGTAGTGTAAGTGTCTTCCTAAGTCCAATATAGATGGCCGGTTCGCTTGAAAAGGCCAGAAACTAAGTCCCTCGTAGAGAGCCGGAGGCTAAGTCAATAACCACAATTACACAAATAATTCTAAGTCCTGTGTGAAGAGAGTCTACATTCACACAAAACTGATCCAAACTATCACTGCTTACTGTTCCATCACGTGTTGCTTTTCTAAGTCCTCAACACTTCACTTTTCACTGTATGTTTATATTATACACTTCTTATTTTATGTCCACACACTTATTCCCGGGTTTCGGCACCAGATGTCACTGCACGTTACGTAAATAAAACCACACTTGCTTGTAAAGACTCTAATTTATTGAAAATATCGCTGAGACTTATATATACGGCGGTAACGAAACCATAGCGACATTTAATTTTGCCAGTGGCGCCATCTCGTATCACTTTTAGTAACTAACTTAATTTAAACACATCCAATGTTACAAACCCAGAAAAATGTTTGATGATTGTTGTACACACATTAGCAAGCACGAGAAACTATCCATTCGATAATGAACTTAACAAAGTCAAAAAGAGAAAGGCTTGTATTCCACTTCCTTACCAGAGACCAATACACATACTCGTATCCTCTCATAATATAATAATATAAAAATAAAATCATAAAATCCTAACAGCATTCAATAAACCACGTATCAAGTCTATTGACATCTCAATTCCTTAAACATGCAAACGACAGTGACAGGTATAATTTAATCCTTGGTTTAAAATTGAAATTTTTATGAATAAGTGGGCTATTCTATGGGACAAGCAACGAATCTCTCTCTTATTTATAGAGCCAGGATCCAGTTGGTGAAAGACTCTCCATTCTGTTCTGTTCAATGCCTAAGTCTTTTCTTTACTTCTTGGTACGTTTTTACGCCAACTTTTCCCTTATAAACAGGATATGACATGCGTGGAATTTAATTTTGTTTAATTACTGCTAGCTGAATTTTAACTTAAATTCCTATAAATTTTTTAGTAAGAAAGTTAAAAATATTATTTACTTTTACTTACAGCTTTATTAAAAGTAAATCATTCAAGGAAACCTCTATCAGCAATCATATTTGTAAAGCAAAGATTCACTGCGAAAGTTTTGTATAACCTGTTAAAAGATGTAAAGGAGGCTAATCCGGAACAGTTTGACTTCCTCAAACACGATTTCATTGTTGGTTATAATGTAAATCCATTAAAAAATACTAAGGAAGAGCACTATATAAAGAAGGCTAGTCAGCAAGCACTCCTGAAGTTTGGAAATAAGTGAGTATTTACCTAAACATGCTTTATACTTTAAATTACACTTTGTTGTAGGTTTTACTAAAAAAAGTCAACTAGAAAAAAATCTCATTTATAAAATGAGTTTTTGTCTCAAAGGATATTTACATTTAGCTGAGTAATCCCAAGTTTCTTAAAGACTGAATTCTTGCAATAACACAGTTTTGTTAATTTACATAAGTATAATACCAACAATATTACATTTGTTGGGAAGAGCGGTTATAGTAGCCAGCCACAGACGGCACATGTAATTAAATTATTTTCAAGTAGACTGTCGTAGACGCATGTCGCACCTTTAGAATTAAAGTGACGTAACTCAAAATGTTGAGTGAAGCCATTCAATTCACACTTGCCATTCAATTTAGAATTAGAGTGGCTTAACTCAAAATTTTGAGTTACGTCACTTTAATTCTAAAGGTGCGATGTGTCACTTGTGCAAGTAAATGTTAACGTGTGTGGCTAATATTATTAACGTTACAGCCAAACCGTTCAAAAGGTTTTGTAGGGCTTTTGTTTGTTACTCCGATATTTGGAAATCTATACGAATATAATAAATATAAATGTATATAATATAATAAATCTGAAGAGGTGGTTTGCTTTAACGCGCTAATCGCTATCTTTCAGTGTTAGATAGCCCATTTATCGAGGAAGGTTAAAGGCTATAAAACATTCGAAATCCACGCGGACGAAGTCGCGTGCGGCAACTAGTAATTCAATAAAAACCATACCATAACATATTACAGTAAATGAGTATACTTCTATGAAATCGAGGTGACATGTATAGAATATCCTGGACATAATAAGTATTTTTTATTTCAGTGATCTTAATTGTTTAATATCGACGAGTGTTATAGAAGAGGGAATAGATATACCGCAATGTTTACTGGTGTTGCGTTACGACCAGCCATTAGAATACAGATCGTACATACAAAGCAAAGGTATGTAATGTAGTATGTTTTCATATGTATGTTAAAATTGCCTAATAACACTATATGCCTATATTAAGTGATCTTAATTGTTTAATATCGTGTAATATAATTAACCTAACCTAACCAATTATTGTTTTCCATACATTCATATATGTACGAGCACAGAGCCAGATAGGATAATTATTATTTAAAAAAGCAATTGTACGTAAAAACAGGTGCAAATATTTGTTTGTCAGAAACCACCCTATAAGCTATTACCTTGAGCAGTCAAAGGTACGCACATAATCGTGGAATTATTCATCAACTATACGATTAGAAGAAGAAGTAGAATTTATGAGTGCAAACTGTCACCCAACCTATATGTACATTGTACGTCCCATACACAGGATGGGTGGTGTAATAAATATGTATTGCTAGCTGCGCCCCGTGGTGTTACCTGCTACATTTTTTGTATAAAAAGTAGCCTGTGTGTTAATCTAGGGTGTCAGCTATCTTCACACCAAATTTTATCAAAATTAAACGTGAAGAAGTAACAAACAAACAAACACGTAAGTGTGTGTGATTGTATGTTTGAAACTATCGCCTTTATAATAAAAGTGTGATTAATTTCTTTATTCACAAAGCCTTTTCATTTCTACAGGCCGAGCAAGAAGTGCTGAGTCCAGTTACGTCATTTTAGTTAATAAAAAAGACGAAAACAAATTTATGGCAACTTATTCAGAATTTCAGCGTACAGAGCGACTCATTCAAAGGGTAATACTTAGACTTATTAATAATTGCTTACATTCGTTTGCCAACGAATTGCTTGATTTATGTTGCATGTTTGTTATCATACACACATACAACCTTCCTCAAGAATCGGGCGCACAAATATATAATTAATTTTATGAAAATCCGACGAGTAGTTCCAGAGATTAGCGCGTTCAAACAAACAATTACTCTTCAGGTTATATTATAACCATAGGTTGAGACATGATCGCGCGGTGCCGCTCGAACTAAATAGGGTTTATCGTGCGTTTACCGCGTGGATTGCATGTGTTAAGTGTGATCTTGTACCGCGCGGTCATCTGAACCTAGCCTAAGTGTCTAGCTAGATGATTAATAATCAAAACAAGTGTTTGTCTCAAACTTTGTTAATGTATGCTGTGTTTTAGATACTAGTTGGTCATCCTGAGGATCGTGACGAACCAGCACCAGAGGCCATAAATAGCTACCTGTATCAGGATGAAGATGTACCCCCTTTCATAACACCAAACGGAGGTGGGTTATTTTTTTAATTTCTTTAATAGAACGGTTAACCAATTGCACTGTTCATAACAATGTCTCAGAATAGCTCATACTTTTAAAAATATAAATTTCAATAATATAATAACCATTTCATTAAACTGTCTCACCGAACTTCAAACATTGTGACAAGAATAATCCTCTTATACTCGCAAGCACGTCACACTCTGGTTTTGAATCCAGGAATAGGTTCAATAAATTTAGTGTACGGGGTAAAGGGAACTTAGCTCTACTGACTGTCTTACTTTTGTATTGCAAAAAGGTGATGTTTGCGATTCCGACAATAATTGTCAGGAGCGAAAATGGATCCTCAGCGTGTAATTCGGCCATTAATTTGTCCATAAATAATTTTGTAAACAATCAAAATTTGCTGCATTACCCGCATAACTTGAAGTGAATTATAAACTAGACTCCCTAGTAAAAATAAGGTTATTGGTTTATTTATGTAACTGCTTTATTATTATCCAGATTAGAGACCTATGACATGGGGCCTATAGAATAACTGGCAAAATGTGTGCTATACACCTCTTTCCTATTCCTATGCTTTCGGGGAAAATGACATTATTTTATATTGTGTAGGGACTAAAACTTATCAAATTGCGACTGAACCGTTTCTTTATATTATGTTGCTGAAAGTACCCTGTAAGTGTACCCTAGAATTGTTCTTCTTTGTTAGAAGTCTGCATCATATTTTGCCGCTCATCACGTCCATAAGATACGTCAGCCGTATTAGCGTATTGCCATTCAACTTTTCTAAATAAGTTTATTTGAACAATCTTAATTTCTTTATTTAGGTCGTTTAACGGCGGTAGGAGCTATTAGCTTAGTAAATCGCTACTGCTCAGTATTACCTCATGACCAGTTTACTGTTATCACACCTATGTGGATACAGGAAATGGTAACGGATAAAAATGGCTTGAAACGTCGTTTAGTGACCATTATACTTCCCATCGCTTGTCCCGTAAAGGAAGAAATAAAGGTACGTTACTGTTTTTTATATACTGCTTTTAATCATTTCATCATCACATCACATCAGCCTATTGCAGTCCACTGCTGGACGTAGGCCTCCTCCAGAGTACGCCACAAGGCCCGCTCTCCCGTTTTCGCCACTCAGTCAATACCAGCTACCCTCCTCAAGTCATCGGTCCGATCGATGCTTTTAATATTATGAATAAAATATTTCTATTGGAAAGTCATTGTTTAATTTCGTTATTATGTGTGCGCAATCAAATTTCGTTACACTCATAGTCCTTTGAAAAGGCAAACTGACACGATTGGAGGGATCAGGCGCAAGTCCAATGGCTTACCCATGCACAAATTATAATAAGCTTAAAATGTAATGTTTAATATAAATATATTTGTTCCTACTTGCATTACTATTTATTTTATTACAGGGAATACCAATGTTTAATTTGAAGGCAGCTAAACGTTCCGCAGCGCTCAATGCCTGCATTAAACTATACGAAGTAGGCGAATTGGATCCTTTGACGATGTTACCGGTGCGCTATACGTATGTACCTATAATATACTGCTCTATTTAAGTAGACAGCAACAGCGATGTTGCCCATTTTTAATAGACTATTGTATGTCTAACTAGTGATCAAATATATATATAAAGAAACCTTTAAGCACATTTATTATCCCATAGTAAAACAAATCTCTTAGAGTCTCCGGCTTACAAAATAGCTGTTGACCAATGAATTTGAATTATTTTATTGTGCTACTAATCTTGACTACAGCCCCCTTACCATGAACTCTTAAAGCAGGACAGTTTAAGTTGTGGAAGCGAGAAGCCGCATTACACTGCAGGTAGTGGCTTCTCGCTTCCACAACGTAAGCTTAACTGCTATGGGTCGACAATCAAGGACGCTTAAACTCATGTAAATATTACAGAGCTGTGGACTTTGATAACGTCGATGTAATGACGTGCTTTCCGAATTGGCGTGGCAACGACCTTGGCCCGAGTGATTCCAACGTACCATATCCAGGCACTAAGAAAAGAGTCCGCAAGCACAGAATACAGGTTCGTAAGTGACTCAAAAATAACTAATATATACAGTAGTAAGTCGTTTGCACTCTTCGATGCAATAATCATAGGTGTGTCTTATATTAGGAGACTATAGAGGTACAATGCATCCACATGTCGCCATTCATGAAGTCGAGCGTATTGCAATTCATTCTGACTGAACCAGTACCGTCGCCTCTTGTAGCGTGCTTTCCCGGCAACGGCAGGGAATGGTGTTCTTTATTCCTCCACCGTAAACTATTGAAATACCCATTCAATAAAGTTTCTAGGTAAAAACTCTTACACTTTTTTCAGTTTCCCGCCTTACTGGACAGTGTTCCCGATGGATCAGAATACTACTTACACGTAATAAAGACAAAGACCGCATTCGAAGAACCAAAAGACTCACGCGAAAAAGCTCTGTATAACCTACTACATAGAAATGAAGGCTTTGGGTTTTTGACACAGAAGCCTTTGCCAAAACTATGTGAATTCCCAATGTTCATGACTATTGGGGAAGTGACTACGAATATAGAAGTTAATTATGCTGTTATAAAACTAAACGACCAACTTTTGCAGTTGGTAAAACAGTAAGTGTGAATTATATCATAAAAGAATAATAATAAGCTGATATGACATTTTGGGAAAAATATGCAGTCGCTATATTTAATATTGTCTTATACAGATTGAATACGGATCAACCATATCATAAATAAAACCGATAATTAAACAGACTTATTGAGTAAATATCTCTACTGTATTGCTTTTGTTGCAATAATAGGTTTAATTTTCAATAGTACACCATGTATTTTATTTAATATTTCAGATTCCATTTCTTTCTTTTCGACCAAGTACTAGCTGTCGCAAAGAAATTTCTTGTATTTGAAGGGAAAGTGAACTGCATGTATGTTGTACCCTTAAAAGAAGACAATGGCTACGATATAGATTGGAATGTAATGACAACCCATAATTATATACAACCAGTGGCACCACCACCATATGAGGTAATTCTTTAATTATATTTCTTAATCTTTATCGCCCCTGCCAACTAGCGACCACATTCGTTTTTGTAGTTATTTTGGTTTGTTTTTTAAATTGGATCAGATTTTTTTTTTCAATCAATAATAGTGACCTTGGGTCCTGGATCCTCGCAACGGAAATGTTTGTTTATTTTAAACCAATTCATTATGTTTAATTTAAAAGCTTTCAACTTGAAAATACGGAATTTCATACAAACTTTCATCCCTTTGTATTAAAAATCGAATCAAAGACATTTTCTTAGTAGATACTGACCATAATATAAGGTATCTACTGTCCAACCTATATAATGCCAAATTTTAAGTTATATACCCAATAGTTTAGGCCAGGGTATTTGTTGATGAATCAGTCAGTCTGTACGAAGATTATTCCTCCGATTCAAGAACCATCTCCAATTTAAAGCAACATCTGTGCAAACTGACCGTAGTATCAACTTTCAGGAGTACTCCCATTTTAGTCTTGAGGGCGAGTATTTCATTTTGAAGCTTCAAATACGACGACTTTACTACATCGGCTTATATTCTCCTTGATACGACGGGTAAAGTTGGTTAAAAGTATCAGCTAGCCATTTCTAGTATTTCAGTGTTTAATTTAAACTCGTACAATTTGTTTATTTCTAACCATCAGTGTTTGATTTCAAGCGTCTTATTAAAATGTAACAAATTTCTCATACAAACTTACCGTTTTAGGACGAATTTCTAAAAGTGCTTAGAGATGTGTTTCTAAGCTTCAATTTAATGCCTCTTTTTTTTAAATAGAAGATCTTTCACACAAACTTACATAGTTTCAGGGGTGGAATTGCTAAAATTGCTTAGACACTGATGTTTTTATTTTTAATCAGTAGCTTAAACATTAAGCTTTTCTTTCTTTCATGTTTCTTTGAAAATGACGGACTTCTCTACAACCATTCGTCCCTTATAACATGCCCTTGGGGGTAAATTTTCCAAAAACTTTCGTTTTTTCTTGCTGGGTGCAAGAAACAAAGGGTGCTTTCGATACGAGTTTCTGACTCACCCTAGCGAGCTGTGCGTTGATATGTTAATAAGTTAATGATTTTATCCCTATAATTATGTAGCAGTTTTGTACAGTATAGAAAAAGTATAATAATACAACTTTACCGTCAACTGAATGTAGGTATATTATCATCAATAAACAATTCGGATTTTAACTAAAAATAAATTTCTGTTATTTGCAGGAACGAATGTCTTTAAATGTAACACCAGAAAATTACACAGACTGCGTTGTCACACCGTGGTACAGAGTTCTACCCGATAGGTAAGTGTTATCATTCATTACTAAAATAATCGAGAAACTTACTAGTAGGTATATAACATAATTTCGTTTTCTTTTTTTTTATAAACCTATGATACTAACATATTTTTTGTTTCATTTCAGGTATATAGTGACGAAGGTTCTGGAATATATGACACCTGAGTCTCAATTCGATTCAGAGTCATATATGACATTTTCAGATTATTATGCTGATAAATATAAATTAGAAATTATAGGTGACAAGAGCCAACCTTTATTAGAAGTAAGTTAAAGATTTTATGTATCCCACTTTTAAGTAAAAAAATCTATTGTACTCATAACATCACGCCTGTATTCCCCGAAGGTCTAGGCAGAGGTGGTACATATAGTACACCCACATTTCGCCAGTTATGTTGTAAGTCCCAATGTAATAAGGGGCGAGCCTATTGCCATGAGCCGGGCACAAATCCAGACTCCATGCTGCTACTGAGAATCACCTAATGGAAAACTCAGTAGCACTTTGCCCGACCCGGGATTTGAACCCAGGACCTCTTGCTCAGTAGTTGCGCTTACCAGCCACTGGACCAACAAGGCAGTCTTGGTCCATTCTATTACACTCACTCTTATTAAATTCACGTGTTTGTTAAAAGGTTCGCAACATAAGTTCTAGGATGAACTGTTTGTTACCAAGAGCAGCGACTATAAACTCATTCACAGACAAGCAAAGGAAACTAGTGTCAGCTTCACAGGGTGACGATAAAACCAATAGAGGTTTCGCCGAGGTATTCGTAGCGGAGTTTTGTATCAAATACGATTTCCCCGGAGTGCTGTGGTACAAAGCCATTATGCTACCAAGCATTGTGCACAGGTATAATTATAATATCAATATAACTTAATATATATGTATAATAATATAATTCAATGGTTAGTATAGATAAAGGACCTGCTACAGTGTACTCTACTTCTTGTGGAGATAAAAATGTCTTACACATATTTTTACACAAAATACCGTTTTGTTAGTCCTTTCTCGTCTTTGACACCAACAAGGTTTTAAAATTTGGTAACGTTATAACTTGCTTGATAATTAATTTGTTTCTCAAAAATTTTCAGAGTATTCATGCTGTTGGTAGCACATGAACTTCTTACGGAAATATCCGACGCCACAAAGTATGGAACCCCACGACGACGAAAAGGCAAGTATTTAGTAGTTGACGACCGGATTGGCGAAGTTGCTAACCAGGGGTTTTGAATTTATTAAACATTAAACCAATTCATTATGTTTACGACTTATTTGGTTGAAAAGCCGTAAGCGGCTACGCTTACGGCTTTTCAACCAAATAAGTCGTATGCCACGCATATAATATAAAGAGAAAGACGAAAAGGCAAGTATTTAGTAGTTGACGACCGGATTGGCGAAGTTGCTAACCAGGGGTTTTGAATTTATTAAACATTAAACCAATTCATTACGTTTACGACTTATTTGGTTGAAAAGCCGTAAGCGGCTACGCTTACGGCTTTTCAACCAAATAAGTCGTATGCCACGCATATAATATAAAGAGTTTTATTTAATTATCACAATTTTAGGTGACGATTGGCTTCCAATGAAATCCAACTTAGAGATCGCTACAAATTCCTTGCTAGCCCAAGTTGAGGAACCAATGCCGATAAATTCAGTCGACAGGTAATTTTAAACATACTTTCCGTAGTTCCGCATACGCTCACTAGTGTGTCATAGTAGGTAAATTTAATGCTTTTTCTGGCATCTAAACGTCATAACTATCTGTGTATAGTGTATACAGAGATTTTCCATTAATTATCCTTAGGGAATAAGAAAATCTAATATTTAATATGTATTTGGTTTTAAGGATAAACAATCCTATAGACGATGACAAGCAAAGACGTCCCAATATATTGTCTTTGAAAGAGAGCATATACCAACTGCTACAAAAAAAACTCAACAAAGAATATCCTTGGGATGTAAGTATTTTTGATATAGCATAAGAAGTCATACACTTATACTTTAGCAGTAATATAATTCAAATTAGCATTTCTCCGGCGTAGATTTTGGATATTCATGTACACATGATACCACAGGTTGGTACCAATGTTTTTTTCTAATAACAACCTCTCCTAACACTATAAAAATCTCTTGTATCGTGGGTGCGTTTCAAAAACATGAAATATCACATAACCAAAAACACAGACTCGGTACAAACATCTGCGGATCTATTTTTTTTTTGTCACGAGCGGGAATCATACCATTAACGCAGTACTCCAATCGCGTGACCTTGCACCAATTACTTCGTCAAAAGTATTATAATATTAAAAAACTATTATAATCGAGTTATTCAAGTCTCAAACTTTATATAAAAATAATACCAGATTTCCCACACAAATTTCCATCTTATTTTTCACCTCTTCTGGTAAGTTGTAGAGGTTTTCTAAAACGATGAAATTATAAATATTATGTGTGTCATAATGTAGTACTTGCTTTAAAACTTCGAGTTTCCTCGAAAGTATTAACTGTTATCTCGTGTTTCAGCCCCTTTGGGTAAGATTTTAAAAACATAAATAATGTCTAAATTCAAGCCCCAAAATTGCTTAAAATTTTTATATCATCTTTTTCATCATCAATATTTAATTTTATGCCTCTTTGTAAATTTCAATTTTTCATCCTTTAAATAAAACTTTAATTTTGGAAGTAGGTATGTTTTATATTGTTGTTGGTATAACAATATAAAACATACCTACTTCCAAAATTAAAGTTTTATTTCCAGAGGCTTGGTTGTATGATGATAATTACGTCAATCAATCCATATTACCTTACTTATTGTATGTAAACAGGAAAAAATGGAACCAATAGATATCGAGCGCAATATGTCCTCGGTGACAGTGATGGACATCGAATGCTACGACGAATTTGTGTCCTCGCCGTTGATTAAAACCACTTCGCCGCTGCACGTACAATCACCTCCACGGGTCATCGGATTATCAGCGGCCATATCCGCGCCGCCTGCCAAGTATGTCTGTATTTATAATGCTCGTTTAAACAAACTCGTATTCACTACTATTTCATCCAAAAGACTAGAAAAGCCTGTAAGGTGCCCAAGCAGGCTCTAATTTAATTTCTGCCACATAAATGCTGAAAAAGTATAATACTCATTTGAAAGCCAGTCTATAGCTTTCCTCTATTGCACAGAGATTACACACTAAAACTATTGTCATGTTCAGGTATAACGATAAGATCAAGGTACTCAAGACGACGGCTACTGGTAACGGCCCTGAGTTGCGGGATTTACTGGCTGCCTTGACAACCATCAAGTCTCATGATACGTTCAATTTGGAGCGAGTTGAAACCCTAGGCGACTCCTTCCTGAAGTTTGCAGCAACCCTTTACCTGTTCCACAAGTTCCCGACTCTCAATGAAGGACAATTAACTAACATTAAATGCAGACTTATTAGCAACAGGTAACTAGTATTTTATAATTATTTGTAATTGTATTTTACTATATTATACTTATGAAGCAGTTGTAATAAAATAATATCCTATCCATATACCTACGAACAAAACAAAGAATACTTTGAACGCCTGCAATAAAAAAAATACTAACAAAGTAGTTCAGATTGTATTTTTTGCTAGAATCAGTAATCATTAATATAACATTCTTGTTTAATGAAGTATTAACGTAATAATTAAATTGTTTGTGAACCTGTCTACTTTATTCTCTAAGGAACCTGTACTACGCTGGGGAGCGCTTTAACTTGGGTGGACGCATGAAGATAGAGCAATTCAGTCCCCGGAAAGACTTCTTAGTTCCTGGATTCTTTGCACCCAAGGAAGTTGAACAATTTATTGCAGATAAACAGGTGAGGTTATAATTATTTTATTAAATATAACAGATACAGTGCAGTCTCATTAGTGTAGTGGTCGCTAAGCGTGAACTTTGAGGTACAAGGTCCTAGGGTCGAATCCCGGGTCGGACAAAGTGTTTCTGGGTTTCCATTAGGCAATTCTCAGTAGCAGCAGGGAGTCTGAATTAAAGACCGGTGGATGGCAATAGGCTCTCCCCTTATTACATTGGGACTTAACATGAATGGCGAAATGTGGGTCTATTACACACCTTTGACTATCCCTTCTGGGAATACAGGCGTGATGTTATGCTTGTTATTTTAGATACAGATATATTATTATCGTGCCACACTATGATCGGCATCATTGCAAATACGATTTAATTATAATTAATGATATATCGCAGTGCATAAAAAGTAAAGGCATTGACTCCTGCATAAACTATAAGTTGTTTAAAATACTTTCAACTTAAACTGATAACAGCATACCTCTTCGGGAATACAAAAGTGATAATATGCATGCATACTCAGATACAACATCCCGCGGAAAATGTGTCCAATATCATTCAGATAAATAAAAGCTATTTATATTATGTAAGCAATTTTTATTCAATAAATAACACCAGACGACAAACTATTTTACTGTTTATATATACTAAAATTAAGTACTTATTCTATATTTTAAGCTTTGAATTTTAATTTGACCGTTATTTTTTCATATAACTGTAAAGCTAAGTAACGATCTCACTTTATTGAAATCAATATTACTATTACGAATGCTTTTATTTACATTTAAAATAATGGTCCCATAATATTGCTAATATTCATCAATCAGAACAAACTTCTCAATTACGATTAGGAACACTTGGCAGGTTAATTGACCTTAAATGCTATCTGACTTGAAATTAAAATTATTCAAGTTTCTCCATTCACAGGTTTAGATTATGATATTATAGCACACAACTTAAATATTTTAAACAAGTTATTATTTTACCCATATCAATATGAATGAGTTTGAATTAAAAAAAAAAAATAATAAATAGGACTGACTTATTTACAAATTCCGTCGATTATATATAATAAGGTTTTATATAAACTTTCCACAAATGTTTTAAATAACATATAGGGCATGGTCATAAATTGTACTTTTATTAATGCTTATAAAAAACTATAGATAATTTTATCTTTTTATCAACATATCAATGACCTTAATGTGATGTGTTTCCAAGATAAATAACTATTTTTTTTGTAGTTTGATAATGATCAAATTAATTATTCATTTCGTTTTAAAGCCTGATGTATTAATGAAGAGAAGATTGCAAGTCAAACATTATGACTGGAGCTCAAAATAGGTAGTACAAGTAGTGGTAATTATAAGGTAGTCTGAAGTCACAATATATCTCAGGGCCAGTCCTATAAATATCTCGAACGCACTATATTGAGAAACAGTAAGTCCATAAAGCTATTACATTACTTAACAGTTAGATACTAAGCATAACATGGTAGAATTAGGTGACTCGTACCAATTTAATTTTATCTTCACAGTACAGACAATCATTGTGATCAATCATTACAAAGGAGATGTTTCATATTCGGCCATCTCTTGTACATTTATCGGAAAAGAAAAAAAATACTACGAATTGAGGAAAAATGTTCTTTCGTGAATTTAGACCTGATTTGTTGTGCAATAAAAAGCAATAGTTTTTCAATTATTCCCATATTATTCAACATGGCGTCTCATATTTTGCATAGCCTGCTTTTGTTCTGAAATCATGTCACATCAAAACTCATTATGACGTAGACGATAAATATAATAAGTATGTGTTCTTGTAGGTACTATTAACAATTGTTAAATCATTCTCATAGACATATTTTTGACTAATTATAAGTAAGTGTAACGATTTCATTGTTAAAGAAATATATAATTTAATCTACTTTTCTGAAGTGTATTTCTGACTGAACTAAGTTCTGATAAATATCAAAAATTTCTAGGTTATGTAAATGTCATCTCTTTAACCATTCATTTAACTCATGACAAACTTCAAACATTAGATGTCATGAAAAAAAAATTACTTTTTTCTATTCAGCGGTTAGTTTCTCAACTTCGATAAAAGGTACATGTTATGGCCGGAGTCCCATACAAAAATGAAACATCTTTAAACAATAAGCGCTCTTGCTAAATTCTGTCTTACAATTAAAAAAGGGCTAATCTAATGCTTTGTAATTAATATGCAAAATACGGTGATTATATTCATGCATTTCATTGTTTTATAAAAAATATCAACATCCAGTTTCGATAGATTTGTAAACCGACTATCACAGTAATGACTGAATAAATAAAATAACTACAAATAAACATAGCGACTACACACGTAACTTATTGGCAATTTTCTTTTACATGCACAAATTAATTACTTATTTACCTTAACTGAGCATTATCATCTTTCAAATTCCTAGCACAGAAACAGTATTTATGTAGATAAGTCTGCAAAACACGTACAAGTAAACCTAACGCATAAAAAATGCTAGAGCAGGGTGACGGGTAATTACCATGGTACGTAATTTTATGAATACATGGACGTTTAAAGTTCAAGGATATATGTAACATAGTCTTTATGTAGTTCCGCCATATTTCAATTATTGTAAAACAGTTAGATACATTCAAAAGAAAAACTAGTTTGGCGAGCGTTCTACAGGAAGCATCCAATCAAGTAAACGACAAATCCACTAACAAGTCTATTCATTATACTATTCACTTGACTCAAATTTGAGGAATTCGCCTACCGAAGCAAACATGTCTTCGGCCAATTCTTTAGGATTGTGTAAAGCGGCAAAATGCCCTCCAAAATCTAAATTGGTAGATCTAATTAAATTAGGGAATTTATCTCTTAGTACCCAGTCGGGTTGGTAGACGACTTCATGTAGAAACTTAATTACAGCTGTTGGCACTTCTGTTGGTATACTAAAACAATGAATTTGTATTATTATTATATTATTTGTAAATAAACAATAAAAAGTTAAGAGTAAGAAAATAAGGTTCATATTTTGTTTGGTTACAAAAGAGCACATACATAACATCAATCTAACATTAAACATCATACATAAGATTGGTGCAAAAAGTATTGTTTCTACGGAAACGAATCGGCAAGAATTTCCTTCGTGACGTTCCATTATATTATTTTGAGTAAGATACGTATTAAAAATGTGATAGAAGTAAAAATTTAATGAAACTTACTTCTGGAGCCGAATATCCTCGCGTCTATAAAAGCCTTCTGCGTAGAGTCTCATAGAAGTTACTATGCATTCGTTTGTCCAAGTTATAGTAACTGTATCCAATACATCGTCAATGTCCAGGTTCTCCAAGCCACCGTGAAGCAAATCGAGTTGGTTCCTGTTACTACATATAGCCATTTTTTCCATTATATAAGCGGCCAACCCAGCTGGTGAGTCAGAGAGGGCAACACCTACAAAATAAATACATAGAATATATAAATCTTATAAATAATTTATCGCAATCGTGGCCACTGGCCGCTTTACATAAAATAGGTATAATAAGCTTATTTACAACACATACCGTGTACTTAGACAGCAACACGAAAACTACTCAACTATAGGTACAACTAGGTATAATCGACCGAATAGCAAACTTATTTGTGCAGGACTAAAAAGGGTAAAAACCTTATTAGACACTCACCAATAGTATCAGGTTTTGTAGATTGCAGATGAAAGTAGCCACTTTCTCTTAGGAGGTAAGATAGGTATTTTTGTAGAGGATAAAGTCTTTCAGGGCGACCCGAGTCAAAGAAACTTGGAAAAAGGGATCCAATCAATAACTTTATGTTGCTTATCGGTCTTAAAGACAATGGCATATTCGTATGGAACCTGAAAAAAAATTAGTACGTTTTACTGACTTTGTTTATGCTTTGTTTTAATTGCTAACTGCTGGCAGTTGCACTGTACAACACTGTACAGCAGCATGCATTTGCCTATGGGGTAACAACTTAACATATATACTTATAAGTACACAACTTTTTTGCTATGATTATAATTTTTATTCTGACATTCAATATTATTGACCTTGATAGTATACAATGTCAAACAGACAAAAAGTAATCACAATATGATAATTTTAATGAGGTACTACTTATTTGATACTATCGCTAATCTCGATAAATTGGGAACTGATAAGTTTTACTATTCGATAGTAGCTAGGTAGGTACAAGTATCCTTACCCTAAGACATTATCAGGAAACAGTGTAGCCATATGTGTGGCGCATTGGGAACCCCAATCTCCAGCGTGAATGTAGAACTTGTTGAAACCCAAACGCAGCATTAAATTACGCATTATAATACCAATTTGCACTGGATTTAATCCTGGCATACTTGTGCCCTAAAACAAAAATAAAATCTTGCATAATAGAGATTGGTTGAATGGCGGAGTATGCGTAAGGCATTTTCCACACGTTAAAAAAAATAGATAAAAAATTAACTTTAGTTAACCGACAATGAATTGATGATGATTGATGTAAGGTTTTGTATTATTTTTTATCTTAGTTATAACCACCATAAGCAGATTCAATTTTCTGTGCTTCACCATGTAGCTACAGGTAGGTACTTAATGTAAATGTGAAATTTCTTGTTTACATGTATCATCATATCAATGTAAACGTATTAGGCGTTATATGTATTCCAAAGAGCTATTATGTTCGTTTCTTTAGTTATGTACAAAGTACCTTCGTTTAAATCTATTTATGGAGACGTGTTTTCAAGTTACATAACTTTTGCATTATAGATTTTAGTCGAGATTTTGTAGCAATACCAATGTGTGATTTTAAATGAACGCTTACCTCGGAAAAGCCGTATCCAGGTAAATCTGCGGCTATTACTTCGAAGATGAAATTATAACTGTCCTTCGAGGTTGTTAGTATTGGTATAACTTTATCAAATTCTTTAGAGGAACTCGGCCATCCGTGTAACAAAAGGAGTGGAACTACTTGTTTGCCTTTGCTCGCATTCGGCTTGACTCTTACATAATGTATATCCAATCCCTGTATTTTTGTCTTGTAATGAGGAAATCTGTTCAATAAATCTGCTCGCTTTTTAAAGTCATATTTTTCAACCCAATAGGTTAATATTTTTTCCAAGTAGACTGTGTTCATACCATATTCAGATTGAATACCTTCTAAGGGTTTCGTAAACTTTCGCCTAGTTTTTAATCTTTGTTTTAAATCTTGAATCATCTGCAATAAATTGAATGCAAAGTTTAAAAACAAAGTTGGAGAACTTCAGTAAATAAACAAATTAGAATTTCCAATAAATGATCTTAATTTGATTTGAATTAAGTTCAGTTATAAAAATAAAATTATTTATGTAAGAGGACTTAAGGTGCTTTGCTGTTATATCAATTAAGTACCAAAATACTTTTACGTTGTTTAATTTTATTTTAGCTTCCGCCCCAGACTTCGTTCTAAATCAAAATTTCAAAGCGACTTCTGGGTAAAATGTATCTATAATTCTATATACTTTCAACCTTATTTTGTTACGAAATTTCATCAGAATCAGTTTAATGGTTTAGCCGTTAAAGCGTAAAAGAGAGATAGACAGAGTTACTTTCGCATTTATAATATTAGTATCATAGTATGGATAATTTCGTATGTTAATTGTTCATGGACTTATTAAATAATTACCGTATCATTGAAGTCAATTTTAAATGGCCTTATAGAATCATCTGCCTTTTGTGGTCGCTGGCCACTTCCCCACCATTTTTGAAGATTCATCTCTGGCACTTCGGGCACACGATATATACAAGAATACATTGTTCCAAAAAATGCCGCGAATATGACCGCCACTATTGATAAACAAAGTTTCTTCATCTGAAAATGATACACGTTTATTACATGTAAACAATCAATTATTAAAATCAATATTATACATTGCCATTTGCTATTGTGCTGAGATAAGATTTGACACAATATACAAAAAGCAAATATAGGTGGGTTTTTTTTACAAGCTTTAAATCTGTAGCACCTACCTATACCTACACCTACCTATCAGCTGAACGTACTGAAACGAAAGGACAGAGTATTGATTAACTTTAAGTTTATAAACTTACAGTTAATCAATACTAAAAGAGGCTGAATATTAATTACATAAAACATGAAAAATATGTCAACATTTTCTATTTAATATTTATACAAGTATTGTTTAGCAAAGCAAACCTCTCAACCACTGCGTTTATTAAGTTTCTTCAACAAAAAAACGATTTAGGATTCAGCTCTTCGATTTTACTAATATTTTAGACGTGCTTTACACCAGAGTTCCCCGAGTAACAAGGGGATTTCTCTTAAAATAAAAAATAGTTTATCCAAACACACACATATATTAGCTATATATGTGTGTGTTTGCTATATGTGTGGACATTACAAAATTAGAAAATAAAGTTAGTCTAAGTCAATCTGATTGTTTATTCTAGCTAATCTCCATATTGTATTAAATGTATTCCTCATTAATTACTTAATAATTAACTTTAACACTACCAAGTAAATATATTATCCTAAAAAAATAAATGAATTAACCTATATTACCAAGAAAATAATACTGAACATCACCAACATGTTTTTTATTGCATACCTGCCTATACAATATAATTTTATTAATTTAGGAAAGTCGATAATTATCAGTCTTTAAAATGTCCTAATCATTAATATTTAAGTTGTATGAAATTCATGCAACAGTGGCAGATATGTGAAATTAATGGAATTTGTTCATTAGGTAATAAAGTAATTTGACGATAAACTTCTAAAACTTAGAAGGTAGTTAGATATATGAAAATATTTTATAGAGTACAAGACATTTAGTTATTTATGTATGTTTAGTTTATGGTGCGTGTATTCAGTATGTTTTATAATCTAATAGTTGGCAATAACAATCAATTCCCTTAGTAACAATCATGAACTGATAAACCAAGTATCATAATTAAATAGCGTGAAATACTTTTGCTTTGATTAAATAAATTAAAATAATGTAATAACTCACTGTTATATTATAAAAAAACACTTTACACAGAATTTTTCACAAATTGTCAATAATTCACTAAAAAAAATCAGGTGAGTTCCAATTTTACTGGTGACACGAAACTTTACGAACCGATGTTTTTTGTTCGCGCTTAGTGGGTACGTGTGATGCCGGTGACCACCGAAATCATAATAATATTGTTAGTACCGTAGTGTTCGCTGCGGGTTCGCCGCACCGACCTGTCCCCAACCTTGACCTTATTAAGTCTATATTGGATGTATGAAACATTTACGTAGTTCATAATTATATATTACCATACTGTAAAACGAATACAGTTAGCTATTATTTGCTTAACAATTAAATTATCAGACCGGCTGAATTTCGATGATTTCTTCATTTTCGGGACCAAATTTAAAATTAGAACACGTATAATTGCGAATTGTGAATATCCTTTGTTATTTAATTTATAACCATAACCATTTTAAAACAAACTTTAATAAAAGAAACTGCATTTGTCTCATAATTTTATCTTATCAGCGAATAACATGACGAGAAAACATATTCAATTAGAACGTATTGACGTAAACCTATGTAATCGGTATCTACAATACATAGGATGTGAATGAATAATTGATGAATTTAATGTAATTATGTATCTTTAATTATAGGCATAACGCAGTTTGCTCTTGTTACATAGACTTTGTGGCTGTAATTAGAAAAACATTTACGTTACTTACCGCCGCACTCAGAGACGTTAATAGTAACTTAAACTGACACTAAGTTAAGATTTTACAAAGAGAACTTTTACTTATTGATAGTTTAAGTAATCATTAAATGTGTGAGTTCGGCGATTAGGTGTACCCTAATGTTTAACAATCATTTCCTCTAACACATTTATAAATACATAAGTATTATAAAAGGGTTTGAATTAAATGATTATTTTAAAGTATTGTGCCACAGATGGGCTAACAATTATAAATTAAGTGGGCACTAGAATTCGTACATATTTTTTTGACAAATAAATTTGGTAGGGACAATTTCGACTGTAGGAGATATATAGATAAACTGATTCGAATCAATCGAAGTCGTCAATTAAAGATACGATTAGCGCTAGTAGATACTAATGTAGTACATCAAGTATAAGAAAGTTAACATTATCACAGTCATTAATGATAAAAATATTGCAGCAGTAAAGCGCTTTGAAGGCTGATATTATTATGAGTAGGTACTTGAGTAAAGTGGGTACTAAGTAAAGACATCAGGTGGTTGGTATGAAATACTGTCCAGTATTTAAGTAACAGAAAGAAGTATAGTATAGTTTTTTTTACTAAGATAGAGGAAGATATTGTAGTTTATTATATTGGAGTTTGGACTCACATTTTCTAGGGTGGTCCCCACAAATACCACCAGTGTTTTTTGAGGGATATCTCATTTAATTTAATAGTACCCACTAATTTTCGACTTATGTGCCTATCTTAGCCAAAATTTTATGCCAATAACGTTATTTTATTATGTTCGAAACGATATCTGTATTTATTAAGCCTCCCTGTCTCTCAATGACTATTTGTAAATAATCTATGACTTTGCTCAATTTTAATACCCAATTTATTTAATATAACTTTGTGAAACATGTTACAATGAATGATATTTTTCAGATTCGTCCAACGTTCTTGATTGGCGTGCAGTTTCCTGTGTCGGAAGCTTTCGATGGACAATTATCGAAGGAGAGTATGACGATGGTGCGGGAGCGTTACACGGACTGCGACGGCGCCGCGGAAAAGGAACCCGAAGGTCGGGCGCAAAACGCCATGCAGTCATATGTGCACTCACAAGCTGTGGCTGACAAGGTACGATATACATTTTTTTTAACTAAACCAAACTAACCAGTTGGCATATCCTTTCAGCCCTCTGACAAGAAAAGCCTTAACAAACTCAGCGGTCCATGTCTATTTTAACTTGTAATCTGGACTCATGATGTACCTAGGTACAATATTTTATGTGTTATTGAACTGGTCTTTTAAGAAAAGAACCAAAGAAAACTTATGTCGATAAGACTATAACTCTATACATCCTAGTTTGTAAATTCGTTGACTGAAATCCTAAAATTACAATAGTCCTACGATACTTGTCGAACACACTTATGTAAAATTGCGAAACCGAAGAAGTTCGAAGCTGCACGAAATATCAAAATTGACTATTTTCAGATAACTAGAACGGTGCAATAGACCCGTAAACCGGTACCGTGGTGCACCAGTAGGTAGTGATGATACTCTATTAATCGTACGGCGCGCACTAGACACACAGACTGACTAGTCTTTTTACTTTATTACTTATCCTGAAACTGTCGTAGACAGGACAAGATTATTCTTTTCGTTGTGCATTTAGGGTTCGATATCTTCAACGTTTCCGTACACTAACTCTTTTATAGTCGTCCTGTTATTAAAATGCCTACTTTAGTCTTTAGGTCATTATACTTCATAATAAAAAGTAAACAGGTAATGTTATCTAAACGTTGACGTTTTTTGTCAATAAACATTCATAACAAAACGGTACACGTGTCTTGTCTACATTATTATACAACTAATTATGTTAATTGAAACGAAACAAGGCTATTATTCGTCTGTTGTCATTTTGCCATTCATGTTTAAAGGTGCAGAAGTATTGGTAGATACTTAGTTCTTTACTTAAGAGCGTCATAGATTTTGCTTTTACACGACATTCAATAATAACATTAGGTATATATTTACCTTCGTAGGTAACACATTACCTACCAGCTGTAAATAACGATCAATCAGAATTCATTATTGTCAAAAATATTAGCACATTATTTCTAATACGAATTTGTTTAGGTTTTAATAAATTACGTTATAAAAACACTTTGTAGTGTTAAATAACATGTTGTTGCTACGAATAAAACTTGCTATGCATAATCTCATCTTTGGCCTTTTCGTCTATTACAGACCCTTTAGGCAATTTTTTTGGTGGCTAATTAACCAAATTCTAGACCATGCATACATGGTATAATGGATCAGTTCGATTAAAGCAGTAATTTTAGTTTATCTTAACATATGCTCCTGGCCAGTGCTATCAGAGAAAACTAATATTCCTTACTAGTTCGTCATAATTATCCAAATCCACATCCTTCAATATCCCATTGCAGGATATAGGCCTCTTTTAAATTATATGTATACGTAATACTTAATGGGAATGTGTGCAAAATACTCAGAGTCAGTACTACGATCTTTACACTAAGGCAAAAGCTATTTCAACAAAAATTACGTTATTAGTTTCTACAAAATAAATTATTAGCTATTACCAGTTTTATTTATTTCTACGCTTAATACAAATACCAACGAGTTATTCTTAAGTTTAAAATCTTAGTACCTACCTAACGATAAACTGACTAACACAATTATCAACTGACAAGTTTCGTTTCGCGATTTGATATGGAACCACAAAAACTCTTACACGTGCCATTTCTGATACAGGGCACTGACATTAATTCGTATGCTCAAGTTTGCCTAATAGATAATAAGATTTACACGTGTAAATCGTATATCATGCGTAGGTCCATGACATACATCTAGTTGTGCTAATGCTTTTTATTACACGACTGCCCAAAAAACGGAGTGTAATGTTTTCAGGGTTCATATACCGATTTTGGTGTATGAAGTGTCGTTATAATCCTTGCAAAATTGCGAGTAACATAGGATATAAAAAAACAAATAAGAAAAATGTAATAAAAAAAAATATAAAATACACGAATGCCATGTTTTTCTTGCCAGCTCCATCGCAGTTGGGGTACCTCTTAGATAAGGCAGCGTTACACGGAACGGTCCCCCGACTGCGATGGAACTTGTTTTTTTACTTTTTAGTTCGATTTTTGACATGGCGGTCGTGTTTTTTAATTACTTTTTTTTTGTTCTCAATACTACTTTATAAACAGGAATTCTCCTCGAAGTACCTACATATTATGTATGTTGCTATCAATTAAGTATATTTAGATTATAAAATACTAAATCTCTTATCATTATGTAGCATTATTTATCGTTGAGACCTAGTGGTTAACGGACCTGATTTAGATAATAATCAGAACACACCTCTGAAGCAGGATAGTTATGGAAGGGAATGTTACTATTTTCCACGAACACCCAAAAAAGGTGTTATATTTTCTGAGTTTATGTAGGTATGTGAGTTTCTTTCTTAATTTCTAAATACCTAAACCGATTATGATGTATGGGATGCCTTAAGTATCCTTGCATCATCTGTAAAAAAAAACGATCTGTAAAAATACATCATCAATCAAATACAAATCATTACAAGTTGTAAAAACTAAGAAAACAGATTTATTTATTATCCTCACTGCCGGGAGACTGTTCTGTTAAACTGATTTAAATCTGTCTGTTTTCGTAAAATGTGATGACATTGAAGAGGTTGGACCGCTTTGTTATGGTATAAGGTTCAAGGTTGCGAGTTAACATGACAAGTACTACTGTGTACTACCTTCGTTTATAATAACATAGTGTACCTTCTACGTTATTTACACATTAACTGTTGAGAAGGATGTCTATCTTTTTGCTAAAGAAACTTACACAATAATGTGACTTCTATAATGAAGGAAAGTTTTTACACATAAAATATTTCATGCACAAACGCTTATATGCACTCGGGGTAAATAAATGAGTAGGTTGTAGTCAGTAGTAGTGGGTAAATCAATATTTAAATGATAATAAGAAACGTCGCGTACTTGCGTTCGCGGATTAACAATTGAACATGTATCCTTGGCCGTCAAATCCTCATAAAGGGAGACTATTATCTACAAATTGGTATTATTAATACATACAGATTAATAACATTATTGTCTGTGCGAACCCTAAAATAATGCATATAATTATTACGTACTTATTGTTTTTTTTTAATTGGTCAAATTGAACTTAATGACTCAATTTTATTGCATAGTATTACCTTTAGACAATACTATCGGTACCTGGGACTATCGTATGAAATAAAATAAAATAATGCATCTTATCATTTTGAAAAAAAAATATCTTACGAAGAATAAACAATAATGTAGGTACATTATAAAATAATTTGTTCCAGTCCGTAGCCGATTGTGTCGAAGCTATCATCGGTACCTACTTACTAAGCGGTGGCATCATCGGTGCCATTAAAGTGATTGAATGGATGAGGGTCATACCTCTACAGGTACGTCTATAAAACTAGTCAAGTTAAAGATAAATAACATGAATAAAATATTACCTAAGTCTAATATAATTAATCTATCAGACAAGATACTTGGATTGTGTCATGGTGATAAATGTTAAATATTTATTTCCAAAAGAACCCATTACTTTAAAAAAAATAACCAACTTACTTTATAATTGTGGTTGATGTACCTGTAATTTCTCTTTAGTCCCCCCACTTGTAAGCCTAACATACCTGTACAAACATTCCAAATTATACATAATATACTTAACGATCACCCCTGTATTTTCCAAAGTAAATAAGTAAGCAAAGGTGTAATGTTTCACCCCCTCATATATAAGCTAAACAAAATGTTACCTACCTTTTTGGGGAACATAGACGAGACGTAGGTACATTCAATTTGCTAAAAAAAGTCAACTTGTTCCAGGATAAATTCGCCGAATACATTCACAAAAAAGTACCGACTGTTCTATCACAAAAGCTGGCTACTGAGAGCGACATCAGCTTCTTATTAAGCTCATCTCGGCCTGACGTGGAGAAGATATTAAATTACAAATTTAATGATTCTTCCCATCTACTTGAGGTAAGTTACGTGCCATGTCTATAAGTCCACAAGGACTTGATGATGATATGAACAATTGGTCGAGTTATTTTTGAGTTGTGAAATCACCAGTGAAAGCTTCTGGTGTGTAAGGAACACCCAGTGCTAAATTTTCTTTCTTTTTAAAAAAAACGTCGCTCTACACTAGCAATCTCCCTCTATCGTGGGTGCGTTTCACAAATATGAAATATCACATACACAAACACCCAGACTCGGGACAAACATTTGTGGATCACACAATTTTTTTTCCTGTGCGGAAATCGAACCCGCAACCCTTAGCGCAGCAGTCTAATGCTTTGCCACTGCAACAATCAGGTCGTCAAAACTATAAATATGTTTTTCAGGCTTTGTCCCATCCTTCATACATTAGGAACCGGTTGACACGTTCGTACGAACGTCTGGAGTTCCTTGGTGACGCCATATTGGATTTCCTCATAACTGCGCACATATTTGAGAACTGTGACAACATCAAACCTGGTGAAATGACGGATCTCAGGTCTGCGCTTGTTAACAATGTTACCTTCGCGTCCTACGTGGTCAAGCTGGGACTTCATAAGTAAGTTAACGTAAAATTAAGTTGATGCAAATATAACACTACAAAAACATAACATAACATCACGCCTGAAATCTCTTAACGGGTTGGCAGAGGTGTATAGTACACCTTTATTTCGTCGGCTATGTTATAGGTCCTAATGTAATAGCAAGGGCGAACCCGTTGCCATTAATCAGGTCCAAATCCAGACTCCGAGGTGTTGAAAAAACTAACACTTTGCCCCACCCGGGATTCGAACCTGGCCCTCATGCTTAGCAGTCGCACTTACCGACGACTAGACCAACGAAGTAGTCGAGAAAATCGTCTTTACCGAATTACGGTCACTGCGGCCAATGTCATCTAAGACTAGTCAACTACACAAGCGATATTATTTTGTTGCTTAGTCTTATGTTATAACAAATGTATTTAAATTTAAAATCATTTATGTGATTTGTCATTTAATTTCTAGGTTCCTGTGTTCCGATTTGAATCCAACGCTGGATAAGGCTGTCATAATGTTTGTTGATCACCAAGAACAAAGGAACCATGACATCGTAGAAGACGTACTTTATCTTATGGACGAAGAGGAATGTCATATCGCCGAATACGTCGAAGTTCCCAAGGTTGGTTTTTATATTACGCTAATCGAAAGTTTTTTTTTCATTATCCCCCTTCCAACTATTGTACATAGGGTATATTAGGTGTGCATTTGATATTGCATGTCTTTAGAACTCTACAAGCCCACGGAACAAAAGAAATTAATACTTCACACTAATATTATAAAGGCGAAAGTTTGCGAGTGTGTTTGTATGTTTGTTACCTCTTCACGCTCAAATAGCTGGACCGATTTTGCTACAATTTGGTATGGAGGTAGCTGACACCCTGGATTAACACAGGCTACTTTTTATCTCAAAAAAGGAGCGGGTAACACCGCGGAGCGAATCTAGTAGGTATATAAAGACACGCCTGTTTCCCAGTTGCGTACCTAAAGTAGGCAGAGATCTCGGATTTTTTCGATTTTCGATCTCTTCGGCTCCTAACCTATTCTCTTTTTCCAAAATCAAGATCGGTACGCATAATTTTTATAAATATAATTTTTCACAGGTTCTTAGCGACATATTCGAAGCGTTAGTTGGGGCGATATACTTGGACAGCGGCGGCAGCCTGGAAACCGTATGGTCGGTGATCTACCGCATCATGTCCAAAGAAATACATTCCTTCGCTAACTGCATCCCGAAACAGCCAGTCAAAGTGTTGTATGAAAAGATACACGCATGCCCAGTGTTTCAGTAAGTATATATTGTTTTAATATACGGTTTTCAAAATTCGATAACTTTCTGCACTACTTCTCCCAATAAACTTTAACCATGCCAAATATCACATACGCTTGAAAAAGATAAGAATTGTTCTTTCCACTTAAGAAAATACTAGCCTACTACTGCTCCTAATGGTAAATGCCTCTTCTCGTATAGAGAAAGAAAGAGCATTGATCACATACCACCATGCTAGTCAGAATCATTTGATGAATGTCTTAGAATATCAAAGAAAATATCTATGACATATTCGAAAAAGCCAAAAACTTCACGGGTAAACCCTGTGTAACCTTGTAAAAAGAAATGTTTTTAATTATGCATATTCAAGATAATTATAATGTATAACCAATTTTCTATTAATTTTTAAACTATTTATTGATAAACGTGCGTGTATTTTCAGCAAAGCGACTTTAGTTGATCCCGATATACCAAAGATAAGGGTAGCCGTTACTATCACGAAGAACGACTGGCAGCACACCGTGTTCGGAATTGGCAGAAACAAGTCTCAAGCGAAGCGGGCCGCTGCTAAAATGGCGCTTAAAGTCTTAGGAATTTAGATTTAAGATGGTGTTTATACAAATACTAGCGGCCCGCTCCGGCTTCGCACGGGTATAAAATATTTCTCCACTATTTAATGGATGTTATTATACATATAAACCTTCCTCTTCAATCACTCTATCTATTAAAAAAAACCGCATCAAAATCAGTTGCGTAGTTTTAAAGATTTAAGCGTACATAGGGATATAGGGACAGAGAAAGCGACTTTGTTTTATACTATGTAGTGATAATCCATCAATATAACACTATGTAGACTTAAAATTATTTTGATGTTAATACATTTTCTTAGCTTCAATGCTATGTATATTATAATGATTAGGGGCTCGTAGCTACGTGGCTACCGCGCAGATCAGTCAGTCTGCGAGGTTAAGCCGTACTCACCGCGGTCATACCCCTTCGTGCTTCTAGTCACGTTAAGCCGTTGGTCCTGCGCCTGATCTATCTCCGGTCGTGTCGGTCTACCGTCCCATCGGACTATGAGAGTGAGGGAATAGGGAGTGCACCTGTGTTTGCGCGCATGTCTCCTGCGTAGTTGGCTGGTCTCGGTTAAGAAAGATCGCCGTGACCGAAATTCGGTCAGGAGAACATTATTATTATAATAATTACCGACAAGACAACTGACTGCGAATCTCAAGCGAAATGAATTTTAGCACTGGTTTGAGCCTAATTTGAATAAAATTAAATACTAACTTTTAAACTATCGCGTTCCATGATAATTAGAACTACAACACGAAAAATTAACGCGAACAATTTTTTTTTTAATTTTTGCTTAATTTGTTACATTTTGATACTCTATTTATAATGGAAGTTTCAAGAGTTGTATTCTAGTGAAATTCATTGGATACTACACTCTTTATTAGACCACCACAAGCATTTTTTTATTTTTTATAAATTTACCTACAACTATGTCTATATCTGGACTAAAAAAATCGAAACAATGTTGCGTCGCTTTTATCAAACAATTTCTCAATGCGATAAAAATTTGGTAAAAAAATATTTTCTAGACTGACATTTCACTTAATTTCATTTGAACTGAAAGTTCATATTTCATATTGTACAATTAGGAATGTGTAAGTACTTGTTTTCATATACTCAGAGTAATACTAGCTTAGGTATGCCTGGGACTTCGTCCCCGCGGATTTCGCGGCGACGTATCCCTTGAATTTCCCGCGTTTTTTTAATTATCTCGCGGATCCCTAAACATTTTCGAAACAGTCGGACAAAATTTTTTTAATTACCTTTTTATTATTTGATAATAAAACGCGGGAATTTCGCAGGTCCTCCGCGATGACGGCTGGACGGATTTTTACGGCTAAGCTAGTAAAGCTCTAAAAATGTTTCTACGTGGGTAATGTTCTCCTATTATGTGGATCAAGTAAATATGATATACAGGGAAAGTTGTTAGAACGGGACTGCTTGTATTATAATAATTAATTATAAACAGAATCTATTAAGTAGTTACAATGTTTTTTTTTATTTAGTAGGTAACTAACTAAATTAAGCAAGTACGCCATTAAACATAAAACTATGGTTAGAATACACTACAGAATATATACATTGTTTGTTTATTTTAGTTATAAATTAATAAAGTAACCTGTGTCGTTCCATTAGTTAGGTTTTTTATTTACATTTTGTGTATGAACTTTTATTTACCTTCTAACCCAGAAGAACTTCACCTTCCGGTGATTGTAAAGTTTCTATTGTATTCCTTAACCCCTTTGGGGCATTTACTTTTTTTTTAAGTCTATAAATAAAGTTAAATTTTTCTTACCTGGCCATTCAAGATTTTCCACGTGGGATTTAAGTAAAATAAGTTTTATATTTTTGATGTTTCGCCACAAAGACGCCGCGAGCGGCGCACGTGGCGATCACGAAGCGGAGACACCGCGCGCTCGCCTCGCTTTGAATTCTCTTACAATCGACAGTGTGATTTTTATGGCACTTGAAAGTAAACTTAAAAGCTATTGCTCTAAAGTGCATACATGATTGGACATGACAAAAAACAATGCGAAACAATTACTATATATTTTATCGGGTACGCGAGTATGCCCGAGACCGCGCGAGGATTATTCCCCTCTGTCTGCACTACTAACCCTTACTGGGAGTCACCACAGTTCTTACCTTTATGCTAATTAAGATTTGCTGTATAAACAGGCATCTTTAGGTTTGACATAGGTAGTGCAACATCATGCATTATTGTGTGAGGCCTCTATGACTGGACAGGCCAATACTGTATTAGCAAGTAGAACTAAATTCATAAATGAAACATACAAATTTGTTCCGACATCAGGATGCGGATTTTATTGTTATTGTAGTTGCATACGTACATAATTATTAAATTAGAGGAAGTATGTGCTGGGCCTCTTGTATGCAAAGGTGTTGAGGCGTTTGTGGTGGTGAACGCGCTTGGGCAGTGGGAATCTGATGCTGCTGTTGTGGAACTGCTTCACCTGTGGTCGGCGACACGCTGACGCCTTGATTACTTCCACTTTGATGATCTGTACAAGAATATTAATTAGGTTAGACAAATTTTGGAGCTATTTGCGGCATGTTTAAGTGTAAGAAGGGTGAGGTAAGAATCCCTAGCTGTTGAATAAGACTGCATCTTTCCATGGGGCTGGCATAGTCACTGAAAGTGGCTGAAGCCCTGTAAAAAATTAGACGAAAAAAAAATCATTCATCATTTTTGCGAGGTTCAATAGTTCATTTACAGAACATTAGGTGCAGTGCAGGTAAAGATCATTGATTGCTTTTAATATGCCTTACCTGTTAATGCCTTTTTTCTCATGGATATTCAAACTTGCAAGCTTAGGAAAACTACTTAATATTATTTGCATACCTGGATGGAATGGGCACGAGCTCTGTGTCTGGCTCCCATGTCGCGGTAGCACTGAGTGACGGCGCCACCGACACTGAGGTCGCGGTACTCGCGGTACATGTTGTGTACTCCAGAACGAGACTCGTAGCGCAGCCAGATGCCAAAGTTCTTGATCTTCACCGGGCTCTTCTCTGGGATTTCCTGTAAATTTTATATGTATGTTATTAGCTCATACTGCCCGACAACAAAGGTCTCCCTTCCCTTCTTTCATTTGTCTCTGTCTACAGCTACTTGATGCCAGTCTATGAAATAGCAGTCCAGTTTGTCATATGTCATACCATCTCTTTCATCTTTCTTAGCATGTCATTTTAAAGAAATTCTTTACAAGAAGTTGGTGCTGGACAGTATTTTAGACAGAACAGCAGACCAGTATTTAAAAATCCTGCTGTATATAAAATTCTACCTGTTTACTTAATTATTTTGTTATTTCAAATAAATAAATAAAATTATTATTATATTATTTAGTATGTGAAGATTTAGAATTATAGATTTCACAATTACAAACATGACTATATTATGACAGTGAGTTATGATTACCATTGCATACTGTAACCAGGCCTGATTATGCAAATGAACTACCTTAATTTACCTTTATTAACTTACAACATTAATTATATGACTTTTGGTGCCATTTTAGCATGTTGCCCATGCTAAGCTTGAATCTAAATTGATAAATGAAAAATAAAGGAAAATGATGGACACGGATCGGCGAAGGTCGCGGGTTCGAATCCCGCTCGTGTCCATCATTTTTCAAATTTCCTTTATCAATTTAGATTCAAGCTTAGGATGGGCAACATGCTAAAATGGCACCAAAAGTCATATAAATTTGGGTTGGTATTATCGTTTCAGTGATTTATAGCTGTAAAGGTATAACACTGAGTTGGTAATCATAGATTTCAACAGATAATACATGATGTCACCCTTAAGACGTAAATAATAAAAGGGAACTTGAAATTCGATGGATGCGAGCAGCGACACGGTGGCTCAGTTGGTTAGAGCAGCGCCACGGATCGGCGAAGATCGCGGGTTCGAATCCCGCTCGTGTCCATCATTTTTCAAATTTCCTTTATCAATTTAGTTACAACATTAATTGTTTTGCATTATAGTAAAAATGCCTAACAGACAAACTAGCAAATGTTTTCAAAACTTTGCACATACATCTCTATTACAGTCTACAGTATGAATGATAGCATGATACTACCTTAAATAAAATATCTTCAATGAAATAACAGTGGATTGCTGACTCCTTAGTCTTGTTCTAACAGAAATCAATTCACTAATGTAATATGATAATAAATTTCAAATAAATTTACTAACCTTAATGGAGACAATTTCACCAGTGGTCTTTTTGAACTTTTTCAGCTGACGCAAGAAGTACCAGAATCGGGACTTTGCCACAATTTGGTCCGGGGAGAAAATTCTCATTTTATATAGAGGAGGCTTAGGCTCGCTCTCCGAAGGGAGCTTGCGGCCAATGACTTCATATTCCTTCAACTGAAACAATTAATTCAATTTGTAGATCATGCTTAGCACCCAAAACAAGAGTTAGCACGTCCATAAACCAAGTACCTATGGCATATATCACTCAAATCAGGTCTAATCAATAAATCCTAAAACAAATTCTCGTCGGAATAATAGTCATATTCTTCACGGAGTAGGCACATGCAGATCGAACAGCATCACAACATGACATAACCTAAAAGCTTACTGATATTGACAATACTCGCAAACCCGAAACTTCTCAGCATAGAAACAGCATCAGCATAGTTACAATAAAATTAGGTACCTACATTCTGTTTTTAGAATGCACTTCAAAAGAAATATATGATAGAGAATATGATGGAATGCACCGACAACGTGTACGCTTCACTCATACCGACACTATCACTTTTAACGCACTGTTTTTCTTCCGCCAATCACTGATTATGCTTTCGTGGCAAAAATCGAGCATATTTTACTACTACTATTCACAATTATTACACAAAATAACGAAACTTACCTCTCCTTTAGCCTTCATTTTCGGAGGTTTTGATCTAAAAGAATCTGTCAACGGAAGCGGAACAGTGACGAAAAGTAAGATGGCGCGTTAAATAATGTTGCTATACAATAAAACATTTGGCTCACGCTTATTACGTTAAAACCTATGGTTAAAACAAAGGTTAAAACCAAAAGAATAAAACCTATCTTACGTTTCTCTAGTATATGCTAGTATTCATAGAAAGCACTAATTATTTCTTACACTTGATTTTATAGAATTGAGCGTTAACGCCTTAAATCACTTAATTGTAAACTGCGAAATTTAACCATTACCATCCATTACATCATATATGTACCATTACCAGTGACGAGTCAGAAATAACCAATACCATCATAGTATTATATTTATATGGTATTATCGTATGTATTTACAGTATTTAGAAATATTTATATAATATGTTTATGAGTTTTCTGGTTGCCATATTACAGGCTCTGCCTAGTTTGTGATCAGATGACCGTGTGTGAGTTGTCCCAAGATATTATTATTATTTTTTATTGTATACGTTTAAAATAACGATTGTACAGAAGATATAGGTACGTAAAATATGAAGCGTTTTTTCATGGCCTATTTAAATAATCTGGTTATCAACGTTATTAGGGCTGCCAGTAGAAAAAAAACATTTTCGTTATTAAGGCTGCCCGCTGATAGTAGAAAACAAAATAGGTTTCTCCATTTTTAACATTTACGAGTGCGTCAAGTGAAGCTAAAGGAACCCCGCCTTAGGTTAATTCTGTTACATTTATCCTTATTCCTTTGACAAAATAAAAGATGATAAAAGGCGATGCGATGGTATAAAGGAATCTATTTTCCTAAAGCTGTTTTATCTGTTAACTGTTATCATTGTCATTTTGACATTGACAGTGAGTGAGAGAAAATGATTAATGACATTGGCTGTTCAGAGTGTTCAGTGTTCACGTTCAATTTGCATGCGCTGTACAGTGCAGTTACGTAGAAAATAGTGATCTAAGCAGTAATATGTGACTATTACACAGTATCCAGTAGCTTCTCAATATGTTCTCTAGAAAAGTAACACGCGTGGTAAGGTATGGACTGTACGGTAGTGTAGCCATCGGTGGTTCCCTTACTGCTGTCAAATTTCACGATGGTGATTATGATTCCTTGGCGATCGTCAGACTTACGAGAACAGCATGTACTGCTGTAGAAATTGGAAGAACATATAAGACCATGCTGTACAGCAAGGAATGGGATAGAACCTCAAAAGAATATTTGGAGGTCAAGAGTCAAGCTCATCAAATTGGGGCAGCGAAATTGCTTGAGCTATGTAAAGCCAATAAAGGCGTGTACATTAAAGTCGGACAGCATGTCGGCGCGTTGGACTACTTATTACCCAACGAATACGTGAATACTATGCGTATATTGCACAAAGACGCGCCACAGAACACTGTGGAGGAACTGTATAAAGTTATGAGAGAAGATTTAAAAAAAGATGTAAGTAACTAATACTTGGTGTATCTTTTATTCAAATCTCATAAAAGTCGAAATACTATGCATGCTATTAAAAATTATACAATGTATATTACACAATAATTTCACGTTTCTAGCCTAAAGATATGTTTGATGAATTTGAGACCGAACCACTAGGAACTGCATCATTAGCACAAGTACACAAAGCTAAGCTAAAAGATGGTACTGAAGTTGCTGTTAAGGTTCAACATTATTTTGTTAGAGATAATGTTAAAATTGACTTGAAATGGATGGAATTTATAATAACAACAATGTCTAAAGTATTTCCTGACTTTGAAATGCAATGGCTCATAGATGAAACTAAAAGGAATATTGCCAAAGAATTGGATTTCATACAAGAAGGTCGGAATGCAGAAAGAGTATCAGCTTTATTTAGTCATTACCATTGGTTGAAAGTACCAAAGATTTTTTGGGAGTACAGTACTGAGAGGGTACTAGTAATGGAATATGTAAATGGAGGACAAGTTAATGATGTTAAATATATTGATGTGAGTATACGAAACAATTGCACAACCTCTTTGCTTATTGCATTTGAATAACATTACCTAGCAGTTGTAAGTCATGGAGTTGCCTTATTACTCAATGACCTTTATTTATTTGAAAGCCCAGCAATTAATCACTTGAAATATAATGTTTTCTTTACAGTTGAGTTACAAAACAAGGTTATAGTATTTTAATTTTTGTTAGTTCTAAATTGTAAATAATTATAAAATATGTAACTTGTAAATTATGAAATACTAGCGGCCCGCTCCGGCTTCGCACGGGTATCAAATATTTCTCCACTATTTAATGGATGTTATATACATATAAACCTTCCTCTTCAATCACTCTATCTATTAAAAAAACCGCATCAAAATCCGTTGCGTAGTTTTAAAGATTTAAGCATACATAGGGATAAAGGGACAGAGAAAGCGACTTTGTTTTATACTATGTAGTGATAACTACCAATTCAATAGTTTTTACTTTTTGTAGAAGTCAAAGATTTAATGGTAAACAATAACACCACACACAGCCATCACAAAATTTCCTAAATAACCCAATTTATGTCAGAAAAAATTTCATATTCTTAAATAATTCTGTTTCAGGAGCACAAAATCAACCGATTTGATTTGTGTAAGAAGCTTGGGGACTTGTATTCCCATATGATCTTTATCAGTGGGTTTGTCCACAGTGACCCACATCCTGGCAACATTCTGGTGAAGAAAGATCCCCAGGACAAAGATGTTACTGTCTTCTTGTTGGACCACGGTTTGTATGCTGTAAGTTGTAGATGAGTAAATATGGGAACTAATGGCAGTTTCCTAACCTTCATACTTTTTTCATTTAATTTACTAAAGGTTTCTTAAATTTCATTTCCATTCAGTTTTTATCAATAAAGTCTTTTAGTTATTTCACAGTAATCATTCACTGTTTTTAAGAATTAGTATTCATTATAATGATGTTCAAAAATCATTGTTTATACAGTATAACACCATGCTTGACTCGGTTGATATTTGAATTCAAGGTCACAAAAGCTGCTTTCCATAATATATTTTATGTTGATCAACAGACAGACATTTTTGGCTCAGGTTATATACTTGTATTGTTCAAAGATAATTACAAAAGTGTGATGGCACAGTGATTAAGTGCCGGTTATGCATTAAATTCAGACAGTGAGCTTTTGTTAATGTTGGTAACACATTTTAGATTAACAGTCTTACATAGTACATTAGAAATACTTATTGTAGACAATTTTTTTTAAAATAGTTACTGTACAGTCTCTAACAAAAGTAGTTAAATAGATTTTGCATTAATTAACATTTTTTTAAAATGATTTTTTTTTCATGGCAAAAAGTTTTGTTAAGTTTTTTTCCATAAAAATACATAAAACATATTTTGTTGCATGATTGTACAACGCCCATAAATATTTATTAGTCGAGTGATCGTGAGTCGAGGCCCGTAAGTGACCAGAATTTAAATTTCGTCACATGTATATAATACGTCACATGTAGATTCAAGCTTAGCATGGGCAACATGCTAAAATGGCACCAAAAGTCATGTATATAATAGTTAAAAAACTATCACAAACTTTTAGTTTTATTATTACAGTACCATAAAAAAATATATCTTAATACAAGAATTTAATAGTAGTAGATATTATGATTGATAGAACAATTTTAAAATTTAATTTTCAGCAATTGACAGATAAATTTAGGTATCATTATTCCAAGTTATGGCTATCAATAATTGATCGAAACAGAGATGAGATGAGAGTACACGCAGAAGAATTGGGAATACGCAAGGAACTATATGGTTTATTTGCTTGTATGGTGACGGGAAGACCATGGGATTCTATAATGAAAGGCATTGGGCGGACCAGGCCAACGTCAGATGAGGCAAGTATTTATAAATGACGCAAATACTTACTTTTATCCACGAATAATCGAAGGTAAAAGACAAAAAATCGAATTATAGGAAATACGAATTCTAGCATTCAGCATTTGATTTTGATCTGAAACGAGTGTATTTTCTTTCAGAAATCAACATTCCAAAATGAGTTACCAAACATTTTGCACTATGTTACACAATGTCTAGAACACGTGGACAGACAGGCATTGCTGGTGTTGAAAACAAACGATCTTATCCGTAGCATAGAGTACGCTTTGGGAATGCAAGACCGCATGTGTGGCTTTGTTGTCATGAGCCAGTGTTGTGTACAGAGTGTATACAACCTTGAATATAAGGTAAGCCTTTGAGAGAAACTGAAGTAAATATTGTGACACGATAATGAAATTTATTTGATCTTGTTGAAGGTTATTGTTTTATAATTTTAGTTGCCTTGGATTCACTAAACCTTTTCTTATTCATATTTTAATGCATTGTCTTGTGCGCCTTTGCTCAACTTATAACATTTAAAAACTGCATAGATAAGTGATTTCAACAGTTCGAAAGATCATTTTCTTATTCCTGATTAGGATTTCTGATGTTGCGATGTCGATGTCTGTTGTTTATGCCTATATGCCTTTTACTTGTAACCGAAAGGAAGATTAAGAACGATGATATTAATTAATGATTACTTTGTTACAGAATACAACATCCATGATTAAGAAATCGTTTTTAAACCTCAAGTTCAGCTGGTCATTGCTTCTGTTATATTTCTACAGCTTTTATTTACATCTACATTTTAAACTTTCAATAAAATAGCAAATTTTATATAATTTTAAAATGGTAAGGCGGTTTGCATCCCTGATTGAAATCCATCACAAGAAATTTGAAGCTTTATATAACTGTTTTTAAGTCAATGCAATCAGCTTTATTTAAGCTGGGTCATTAGGAATTTTTAGCTCATGGTTGTCATAAGGCCTATTGAAGTTATCGCTAGGAAACATAAATTATTATAATTATATAGCTAGAATCGTACCAAACTTGGGATTTTTCGGAGGGCTGCAGACGTGTACGTCTGATGACTAAAACAACTAAAGAAGAAACATAATAATACAATTAATGACATAAATCAAATACTGTCGTGCACAAAAGTTTGAAGTAGGTTATTATAATTATGGATAGCCTTTTGTCGTGCCTTTTTTAATAATACGTGCAAAATATATTAAAGTAAAACCATTTGTTTTGTTAACTGTACATGCTACTGTATAAACTTTATCGTGACAAATGAAACAGATTTCTTATGTTTTTCTGAAAACAATTTTAAATGAGGATAACATAGTAAAGCCAGAATTGCCGTCCAAGATTAGCTGAATCCTGTTTTAGTCTAAAAGGCATGATTAAAAGTGTCTACATTCGGTATGGGTACATCATAGTGATTTTATTCACATTAACTGGTAGGAAATAGTACTAGTCCAAATAATACCTCAACGTAGCAGGTATTTGTACATAACCTGTGTATAACTACAATTGTAAATATTAATCAGGTATTATAATTTTATACCATGTATAATAGCATTGTTGAAATCTATTTTTTGAAATATAGGTGTATTTATTAAAATTATTGTTTTATTATGATATCCAGATTGAAGAATACCGCTAGTGCTCTGCGTTTCTGCATGTTTAAACTTCAATTCATATGGGTACTGTTGTGTACTTATTTGAATCAGCTAACATTTATTATAGGTACCTACCAATATCTAGAAACCCAGTAATAATAGTAATATTATTATATATCTACGGAAGAATAAAATCCATAAGTTACAATTATATATGTATTTATTAGAAAGGTACATGAAAATATAAATATTTAAGTAAAACGAAACAGAATAAATGTTTACACCAGGTAATTTTGTCACTGCAGAATTGTTTCTGTTTTGGATTACAATCCTGCGTTCATATTAGACAACTTTCTGAAGCCACATTTCAATATTTTAGTACAGAGTGATACCAAAATAAAATATCGATTTTTTACCAAAAATCTATAATAAAATTTTGCCGTTCTTTAAATAACACCCTGTATAAAGAATCAAACCATTGCAGCTCCAGATCTAACACGCGATCTTTCCACTTTAACCATTAAATTATCTAGTTTATAACTTAAAGTGGACAAATCACTTTGGATTCTGGACAAAATGTCGCTGAAATTGTCGCGACTCCTCTTGCCATTAAGCTTGAAGAGCGACGTACTTGACATACCACACGACAGATCCCACTTCTTATAGTCAGATAGCAATGTAGTCGCTGGCCTCCTGTGTTCTGGATTGCGAAGTTTATTCAAAGCCACTGTCCCATTAGATATCGTGGATTGGGCTGCAAATAATAACAGTTAACATTTACTCCGGATTCCATTACATTATGGTACATTACGAATGGCGAAAGGTTGGCCTCCCCATAAGACTTATACGAGCCGTGAAGTGGGTGTTTTGTTCCCCTAAGAAACGGGCTCTTTGAGGTAAAATACAGTAGTTAGTGTATGTAGGAATGTATTTTTATTTAAAACATCTGAAGGGGAAGGATTTGTTAGTTTATTGTAATGTTTACGTATAGAAACTAAGGTGTGAAAGAGGACAAATCGACTTGTACGCATTGTAATTACAAACAGGTTTGCTGTATTGAAGTCCTTTCCAATACGTAAATTATGGGTGCTGGAAAGCGCATAACTAAATTTTAAGTAGTAGTGTTTGACTACAAATAGGTATAACTTTCATTTTCTAGATAGCCTAGTACCTACCTACTTACTCACTTAGTTTCTATAGCTATCAGTTTATTTACTGTCTCTACCTAATCTAGAATTAGTATAAGTACACGTTACAGACGACTTGATGGGTTTGATTCCGGGCGGTCCCAAATATTTATGCAAACTGGAGTCTGGAAGTTTATGCCAAGATACTATTAATTTAACTAGGTAGGTACTTACATTCAAAAATTAAAAACTGTATAATATTATTACCATGTTCGTCTAAGAAGCGCGTAGCAACCAGGCTAAATCTACGTTTCGTGGGTACTTACAAAAGCAGGTACATGCATAATTGTCCCCGTCTTCATTACCTTCGCATATTGTGTTAGTAGACTGTCCCTCACACTGCCTTTGCTCATCTCCATTGCCGATTGTCAGCATGTTATGTATACTTATAGTCGACGCTGTTAAAAATAAAGTGACAAGGTACATTACCTAGGTACAGTCAACTAGAAAAGTAGCTGAACTTTCAAATGTTTTATCATACCTACCTACCATGAATTCAGGACCAATTTCTTACGTATTACCTACTAGCAAGTCGTAAATATTTTCAGATAATTTGGACTTTAAAATTATAATTTGAGACTTGAATTGATATAGGTACCGTTTTCAATTACGTACCTCCTTATTTGACATTAATTATGTTTCCTAACTTGATAAGCTATGTAGGTAGGTACTTACATTCTTTTCGCTTCCCCGGCAACCACACTTCGAGGATAAACGGATGTTGTGGATCATTACCCTTCCGCAGGTCAATTAATGGTATCACCGTTTCAGCATTCATTTTGAGAACAATGATTTCTTCACAAAAATCCGGTAGATCAAGTATGTGCCATACTTTTTGTCGTAAAACTGATATTGACGCGGACGGTCTAACAGCTATGTAACGAAGCTTATCCTCGAAAACTAAAACGATAAACAGTAGGTTTTTATGAAGGATACATAAGTGACCGTAAGACAATCTGACTAAGTAGATTTACTACGTACACCAACATTTTAACGCGTCTTTTCCTGGATAAATGCCTATGTGCTAAACCAGGTAATCAACTGAAGATCTGCACATTGAAATCAGTGCAGTCACTTTAGCTTTGCTTTAGCAGATTCACAGGCAGCGGTAGCAATGACCTACCATCCTACAAAAGACCTTGTATTCCCTAACTATGTTTGTGCAATCTGTCAAAGGTAATAATTAAATTACAAAAGGAAATTTCGAATCCATTCCGATAAATTATCACGAGGTCGCGGTATGTATTACAGTAGAATGAGGGAAAATAGAATGTACTTAACAACCTGGTACCTATATCTATAGGTCCAACAATTCATACAGGTAGGCAATGCTCTACTTTTTAACGTGTATCTACACATCGAATGGGGCCCCTTTTTTGGCCCTATGGAAATCTTCATGGACCGGGACCAACCGGGGGCAAGGGGCCCGTATTTTGGCGGCTTGCTGCCCTATAGCTACGCAGTCAGTTTTTGACCATTGTTATATGTATTCATAATTATGTTTATTGAAGCTAATAAATAGTATTAAAAACAGCAATTATTACATACAACGAACAAATGGTTTAAATGACTTACTGCCCAAATCGTACCGCCGAATGACAAGAAAAGTGATAACTTCTTTTCTAAATAATTTTATGGGCGCCTTAAAGAGCTTAGTCAGTGACATGATTATACATATCACTATTACTAGTCAAGCTCATATCATTAATAGCTTCATTTCTCCATTACTGTGGCATTTTTATACATTTGCAATTTAATTAATATTCTATGAGATGTATTCAAACTGACACTTGTCAGTGTCTATACTTTCGGAAATATTCTAGTTTCTGGGCTTGGTCTATTTCCTCGTGAATTATTTAAGAAGTATGCATATATATATATATATATATATCGCAGTCGTAGGTTAGGTTTTCGCATCAGGACCATAGATTAGTACCTACACATACCAAAATCATCTGTCGATATTTGTTTAGTCATGATGTTCCTATAAAAAATAGATGTAGCATCCAAATAGTTCCTTGGTCTGAGTTATAAAATGAGCATGCTATACTCAAGTACATAAAATTAATTAAACACACTTGTTTACGAAACAAACAAACAAGAAATATTCGTAGTGTGGAGCAACATTTACAAAGAGCCAGTGTTCAGACTCCTGAGTGTGGTAATAATTGCAATGAAAACATCTGTAGTAATATAAAGTAAAAATCAACAGTGCATTGAGACTCCCTTCTTTTACTCAAACCAATAAAAACAAAAAGTTCTTATTTAATACTTTATGTGAATATTTTCAATCCTATTTATTCCTTTCAAACAATTATTTCATCATAGTTGGAAACTATACATTCTGTCTCAATATCTTCTTTGGTTAAAATTTCTTAATTAACCAAATCCTTCGGTAGTTTAACAGCTTGTATAGCAAACATAAGATGTTGGTATTGAGAGAAGTCCCATTTTCTGGTAATAGGATTGTATGTCATACCGTAGGTCAGTTCCACATGGCAATTATCTGTAACAATATAAAGACGTTGTATTAATTGCCTGAAAATAATATAACATAAAATCAACCCTGTATGGGTAGTATGTCCGAAGGCAGAAGTGCACATACATTTTGCTAGTTAATATGGGGCGACGGGCATGCACATGACTTTAAAACGGGCTTGAAATACACACTCTGTGCAGCTACTGAACTGAAAACTGAAAAACCTAATAACACTGCCCGCACCAGAGAAGTGGTTCTCAGGTTGGGGAAAGTATTATTTGGACTTTGAGCGGTCACAAAGCAGTCGCGCATTGTGACCGCTAGAAGATAGTTAATTTAACTAGGATATTTTTTATAGAATTACTTGCATCTAATTCCCTTGTGAATGAAATATATTTAATCAGTGACAAAGATGACAAAAATTGCTGTCTCTATACTTACTTCGCTCTAAAATAAAAGTAAGTTCATTAGGTGTCATAAACTTTTCGTACTGATGTGCCCCTTGAGGTACGCTTTTGAGTATATTTTCACCTACAAATATCAGTAATAACTGTGACAGTCTCGTTCTATTTGGTGTGGTGAAGAATAACCTTCCGCCTGGCTTTAGAGTGTGTATGCACGATTTAACAAACATTTCCTGGTTGTTTACATGTTCGATTACTTCTGAGGCGACTACTGCATCGTAGTGATTGGAAACTGTTTTTGCGTGATCCTGAAATGATAAATTATATCAGGTACCAACATAATATCGAGCACTTATAGCCGAGGGGTATAACCGTGGGACTGCGAAGTTAAAGGTCGCAAGTTTAAAACCCGGCACGCACCAATGTCTTTTCTAATTCATGTGCGTACTATAAATTAGTTATTACGGTGAATGAAAATATCGTGAGGAAACCGGCACACCTGAGAGATTTTTCAACGGTGTGTAAAGCCATGGCGGATTGGGAGAATAGGCATAGCTATGCGTATGCTTAGGACGTATTTATTTAAAAAAAAAAGATGAACGTGTGGATAACTCTAAAATCTGTTAGGCTCAATTCGGTTTCAATTAGGCTCGGCAGAGAAAGCGCGCGGCCTCCCCCGACTGCTCGCAGCTGCCCGCGACTACGCGACGTCGCGGCTCGCGGTACTATTCCTATCATTCTATGCGCGGTAGACACGTGGCGTATTTGCGGGGTGCGGGCGCGGGTGGCACGATACAGCTCGCGGCTGCTCGCGACTACAAGAGCAGTCGTGCGCCTGCGCCGCCGCCGCGTCGCCCGGAGCCATCGGAGTGCTCGCGGTACGCGCCGCTGGCGGCCGTGCGACCTTTTCAAGTTTCTCAAGCGATTCTATGTATTATAGTAATGAGGATTAAATTATATATGACACTGAAACTGCTCGCCGCTTCACTGCCGGCTGATGCCATTTCGGTGTGAAAGTTATCTTGCATTACTGTCGGAATAGCCTAATGGGCGACCGCAAATACTCTTTATTATTTTTTTCGAAATAGTAAAGATTCGCATTTCAAGTTTGTATTTCTGATAAGTTGAAGAATCAATTTATCAGTTTCTTTAATAGTTCATAATAATAAATAAGTAATTACTATCAAAATCTGTCAAATGCTAGTGTTATTTGCAGGAAGGAAGAAAGTTTCTTCATTGCAGAGAATGGCAACTATTGACACTATATCAAGAGTTAAGTACTCTGTGTAAATTAACTCAGTATATTTGAAAATAATGAAAATTACCTCTATAGTGCAATGAATGTAATTAGGTTTGTTATTTGCTATCTTTGAGTCTTCTATTTTGTGGTGCTGTGCAACTTCAATCAGTTCTTTGCTTGCATCTATACCTGTGACTAATGCTCCGAGCCTTGCCAAACCCTGAAAATGTAACAATTACATTAGTGCTAGCACTTCCTATCACACAAGAAACAGGTCTATTAAGTTAACAGAGATTAGATTAGAGACCAAGGGTATACGGTATTAGGTTGTTAATTGACTATTAAAAGTATTTTTTAATTGTATTTTTAGTTGGCTGCCATTTACTTGACTTGGCAAGTACCGTGTATTGGGGCCTCATACAGTATACATAAAATTGAATACATAATTTTTTTTTTTTATATTGTGACAGCTGTTATTTTTGGGCATATATATATTAAGTATGGCAAAACTTTAGGAATTATTATAATAAAATCAGAAAGTTCAAACTTTTGATTTCCAATATCAAACAGCAATATATTAGTTTAAGTCTATAGTGTTCTTACCTCAGATAAAATGCCACCTCCACAGCCAACATCTAAAATCTTTTTTTCTTTTAAGGGATGCAAACCTTTTTGAGAAGAATTTACTAGACCATCTCTTACAAAAGGAATCCTAAAAAAATAATGTTTTATGTAAATTAAGCTTGTTTACTTTAAACTGTCGCTGAAACATGTTTCTGTTTAATGAATGAGCAGAAATGTACTCATAATAAGCTATATTTTAATTTTTATTAGCACTCAATTATCGTCCAGTCATTGTAGGTATTTCTCTTCTCTAACCTTATTAAGTTCATCCTATGTAGCAAAGACATAGTCCCGTCTGGATTCCACCATTCTTTCATTTGTTTAGAAAAAAGTTCTACATCAGTGGCATCAACTGTTGAGTGTGTATTACGCTCATTCTTTGTAAGCGGTATCGAGGAGGGCAAATAACTCCATTCAGGTATTTTCAATGCACTATTTCTGCAATAAACATCGTTAATGAGAATAGAATTAACAAATTATTATTTACATAAATTGATTCTATATTAGTAAATTTAACAAATAATAATATACATACAGAGTCCTATTTAAAACACTTTTGCTCAATTTGCAAGACCACATTTTCGTTTATGTATCAAATTTATAAATAAATAAACACCGGCGATATTCAAGTTTTGTTCGAGTTGAATAGACGTACGGTATGACATAAGACATAACCTTGCTTACCAATGTCAATATCAAAATGACAATGACAAGTATCACTAAGATGTTGCCGTATACAGAAATGAATAAAAAACAAGCAAAAAAATGTACATGTACCCATAAAAAAAAGGTGTCATGAGCCTTGTTCCTTTTAAAATGTAGATATCATCACCTTAAATCAACTTGATATCAACTTAAACTTTGATTCGTAAAAAGGCACTCTGTTATTAATAGTATTTGATTTTGTTGTAGCTTAGTAGTTTATTCAAGCCACAGTCAGACAATATTCGTCTAATATTCAATCAATCAATTTATAAATAAAATGTAAATACGGGCAATAATAATACCAATCAATCAATGTCATAAACGAATCAAACTTGCACTAAATAATTTATTCGAACAAAATAATAACAAATTGAGAAAAATATATCAAATGAATAGGAGTACGATTAAAGTCCCGACTATAGACTTATCCAAGTTTTGTAAAAGCTCATTTACACTTACTTTTGTAGTAGAAGTTATTGGCATTGAAATTTGGCACGATTGCAATGAAGGGTGGCTGGAGTTGGGACCTGCTGTACATGGAATGAAATTACAATATTATTTGTACCCAGGACAAAGTTATGATGTAGATATTCTCATATGGCCACATACTGCCAAGGTGAATTTTTCGTAAATTTTGAATAGGACAGGATTTTCTCTTAGTGGGTTTGATTTCGTATGCACAATTGCACACAGTGCAACAGTAGGTATTGGTTGTAGTAGTTTAGACAAATATTCTTTAAATCTGTATTTATTATTTAATTGGTAACGGTAATTATCTATAATCTATTGAAACAGTGTTAATATTTAGTGGTTGGTAGGTACTTATATACCTCACTTAACATTTACACAGCTTCAATGGATTATGGATTTACTAATTCTAGTACGGTACTTAATTCATTGAAGCAGTAAGTAAGCTAGTACCTAAGTAGGTAATACCTGACTTAAGATGCTGTTGAGTAGGTAATGTCCAAACGTAAACTCACGCCTGATTCCCTTTGGAGTTAGAAGGCGGCGGTCTATTTTGCCACATTTAATTTAATTTATGTTAACTACTGTTATATAAATTGTATTTATACAATAGAAACAAATAGAATGCATAAAAATACATCTACATATTAAATTATACAGGTATTTTGCGGAACTAACTACGGATGGGTTCGAACGTGGCAGTTTTTAGAAAGAAGATGGCTGACATTCTCAATTCGCCACGCATTTCCTGTAAGAGTGGTCGATCTACAACACTTTACCGCTACAGTAATACCACATGCTGGAATGGGAACTATTAGCGCTAAGTATAATAATTAGAGAATGTTTTATAGAGATCAAGTTATTAGCTTCTATGGCCTTGTTTAATTTTATTTTCCTTTTGAAAGCACAATTATTATCATAATTCGATATAATCAATTGGTGAGGTGTTAAGCATTTTTTTTCTATGTATATTCTGAATTATCCAGTGCGAAAAGTGGAGAGAAGAGTATTGAAGTATTCCTGCCAAGTCTAGCGTTTGGCCAACGCCGCCAATTCGCAACAGTAAAAGAACCAGAGGAGGTGGATTTGAAGAAATTTATTACAGACCTCATCTGGAATTGTGTTGAGAATTATATCCCTATGATGTACTTAGACGGACTCTTTGATACACCATATCCTGTATCAGGTATTTTATTTAAACTCCACTGCATAGCAGAGACAAATAGATATAGATTAATATATAATAGACGACCCGATTGGCGCAGTGGCTAAACGATTGGACTGCTGCGCTAAGGGTTGCGGTTCGATTCCCGCACGGGACAAAAATTTGTGCGATCCGCAGATATTTGTCCCGAGTCAGGGTGTTTGTGTATGTGATATTACAAGTTTGGGAAACGCACCCACGATACAGGAGAAATTCCGAGTATGGGGCAACGTTTAAAAAAAAAGCCTTAGTTTCTGTGTATATTTATACAATGTACGAAAGTTAAATTATAAAAGTTATAAATATCTAAACTACTGCTATTAGTATCTAAAGATTTGTACGCAGTCATCTAGTACATTTTTTATATAATAATAGAAATTTGTGAAAGAATAAAGGGGAGGCATTTGCTCAGCAGTTCGACATCGAACAGGCTAATTAAAAAAAATTCTCATGTTTATAACTTAAACTAGTACATTCGCAAGTATGCTCGCCACAATATCTTAATTATATGAAATTGGTACTGTTCAGATATTAGACACCAAGATGCAGCACTTTTTTATGTTCGCGAAGCGGTTTTAAACCAAGTAACGGAAAAAGTAGAGCCAGAGATTGACGATTCCTCAAAACTGAGACGAGAGTCCAAAACTAAAGACAAAACTATAAAAAAACCACCAGAAATTCATAAAAAATACGAAATAAAGTTATCCGGAGATTCAATCATAGCAGGTGAATATGGCAAAGTACCTTTTGAATTTGAAATTAATAAAAATAATAAATTAATTTGTTTTTCGTGTTTTTTGGATAACAACACTTAACTTTCATAAAATTGAATTTGAACGGACTCGTTAAATCAACTATACACTGCATGAGTCTCAAACATTTTCATTGAGTACCCTAACCCTACGTAATTGGAAATCTTGAACCAATTTTGGTACTTTTCAGGTCAGAACCCTTCTGCATTCTCGTATAAGTGCTTTTTAATGACTCTTATACGTAAAATGTGAATAGTTAACTTAATAACTACTTAGTTGACTTATAATCTAAAGCATCGGTACACATTTAAAAAGTGATCTAATTTTGAAGTGGTCACTTTTACTATATTTTATTTTTTTATCATTTATTTATTAGTAAGGTATTTTTAACTGCATTTATTTTATCAGCGCAAAAATAATTTATGTCATCTATTATTCAATATAACGTTTCTTTTTTAGGTGTAGGAAGAATAACACCATTTAAAGTAATAGGCGACCAGCCTTCGGATCTTGGTGAAATGATAGCTTTGATTAGCAGCACCAATTTACCAGCACAAGACGACCTGCCTGTTGTGTTTGTTAATGTTGGCACTCTCACAAATATTCCTGTTGAGAATTTTATAAAGCACAGGTCGTGTTATAATATTTATTTGTCGTGTCAGTGCCCCCCTTTTTTAGTCTTTGTAAATTACTTACCTGGAAGCAATAATCTAGTGAAAAGGTGGCATTATGTTTTTCTTGCACTTGTTTCGTGTATTTTATCGTAGTTATTTCAGATGGTAAACAATCATATACAACAGTCAGATATAAATTCGTTTATATAACAGTCGCAGTATAGGGCGTAGACTAGACTAGATTAGATATTCGAAGACATTAAAATTTGTAGGACTGCATGCCACTTAGAAAAACTAACAAAGAGTTGTTAGTATCCTACAGGATACTAACAACTCTTTGTTAGTTTTTCTAACAGTTCAGTTTCAATTTAACTCAGGTAAATATACTATCAACATTAATTTCCCTTAATTCTAAGATTAAGATTGGTTTTAGAATAACTCATATTTATACGAAGTGGACAATAAGTGAAGAACAACACAGCTCGGAACAACAATCCATTAAACAATCTCCAATAGAGCTTAATTTCGATGATCATCATTCATTACCAATGCATGTTACTATGGCCTCAGATATCATGGCCACATTTATAGACAATCCTTTTCAAATTGAGGTATATTCTTAAATACACTGTACCTATAGTTAATTGCGTTAATGGTTATGTGGATTTGTAATCTATAATACAATATTATAGCTTCGTGGTATTAGAGTGCCTTTGCCGTTATCCGACACACCAAACTTTTTTGGCTACGAAAAAGGAGACCGGGATTTTGGCGTAGCTGTGCCACCTCCATTGCCTAATCAAGACCCAGATATTCTTATTGCACTAACAAAGATTGATGCTAGATTATTATCAAAAGTTAACGGATTTATTAGAGGGGATTTTCCTTTATATCCTCCTAAAACATCTGTTGTGAAATTGGAACGTGAGGGGATTTGCACTAACGATATAAATGCAGTGAGAGCAAAGATTCAACCAGAACTGATCGTACAACCAGGCGTGATCTTAGAAGCGCAGATGATGTTGGAAGTCGCAATGGGACTTGTTGGGTGTAAGCCTCAAAAAGCACCACAAAGGTTTTCAAGATTATATTGTCTAATAAGCGACGCTGAAGCAATTATGTCGATTTTACGTCAAATAACAGAAATCAATGAGTCTGTGTTGCTTAGTGGCAGTACCGAAGGTTTGCTGACGGGATTTGGGTTAGACACAGGCAACACAGTGTTATTATATGTGGAAGGTCCTAAAGACGGAAAAATATTACAAGTATGGGATATAACGGAAGATTTTTATCCTAAAATTAAACCCGTTTTCTCGACTTCAGCCAAATATCGTAATCGTTTGTATCCTGGTAAGTGACAATTATAATATATAGTAGGTTAATTTCAAAAACTTCGTAAAGATCTATACTTGATAAAAACTACATACTTAATTTTATATTTTACCACCTTTATTTTGGGCACAGTTTTTACATTCCTCACTATTTTTTTCGTACACAGAATTGCTGTTAGCTGCCATGCCCTTTAATATTTTGAAGATGTTTGTGCCACTTGCAGTAGTATTAGCTATAACCCCTGTTTACGCTCGCCCAGCCCTTCCTTTACCTACGCGTGCTGTGAGTACTTGTTTATATGAATTATTAAATGTAATAATTCGTCCTTATAAATATACTTTTATTTTGATGTCTTTTAATACAGGCCTTGTTGAAAATTGGCAGCATTGTAGCCAGTAAGTTACGGTCAGCTCCATGTAGTCAAGACATGCCGACGGCCATGGAACTTAAAAGTTTCAGGCTGGAACTCTGCGTGGCACCTCGACCTCCACCTGTAACCATTCCCGAAACACATTTGGCCAAATTATGTAATCAAACATCCATATATTTTCCTTTTTTATCCACGATTGCTGTTTTACCAGATGCTATAATTGGCACATACTATCATTATAGCCAGCTTATTGCAATTTGTTGGACACAATTCTAAAATCTTAGGCATCTACTGAAAACGTTGATAACTGTTTTTGTGTCAAACGAAGATACTAAACTACTCAATAGGGCGGTTTAATGGTTAATGGATTAAATTATCAAGAATACAGGCCTTTTATCACCACATAAATAATTATAACACTTCTATAACATTCGGAAGCAGTACCTTTGAAAAGCTACAAGCCTCATATGTAAATACCTATTTCATTCTACACCCTTGCATCTTTTCATACATACCGTCCACGCTTCGCAGTTAGATAGATGAACGTAATGTATTATTTCGAGCGTTCGTGTTGACGGTGCTGGCTACCTACATAACATTATCTCTTAATCGCCTATCAACACTCTTAGATTTGAAAGGGGGAGCTGCCTATTCTTAACTGTAACCTCAATATACTAGATACAATATTAATGTTACTACCGCTACTTAGAAGAATAAGTATCATAATTATATGGCCTGACCCCATTGTATTAATACTATTTTAGCTATAAAGTTGGTTTGATTAGATGGCAAAGTATTGAATTTATTTATTTATTTCTCCAGTGACAAGTACCGAGCAACCCAGGCCATCAATACAAAGTGCATCAAGAATCAATTGGGAAAGCAAAACTTAATGCAATCCAAAATTTACAACGTACTTTGACGGAATTATATAACATTACTATATAAAATGTATTTGTATATTTTCTCATCTACACATAAATCAACAATTATTATTTAAATATTAAATTATAAGGCTGAAAGTTGTTTGTTTGGTCGAACGCGCTAATCTCCGGAACTTCTGATTCGAATTGAAAAAATCTTTTTTTGTTGGATAGTTCACTTATCGAGGATGGCTTTAAGCTATAAAACATTCGAAATCCACGCGGACTAAGTCGCGGGCAGAAGCGCTGGAAGGCGGAAGTATTTTCTATAATTATTTATCGAAAATGTAAGAACTGATGCCCTTTTCCCCATACAGCAATGATTTTTCAGTGTGTGTGATTTGAAACCTGACCCTAGGTAAGCTTTTCCTTTTAACGGCAACAGAAGTTTGACATAAGTAAATTAAATTCAACTTTATGTCGCTCCTAAAAAGAGCCAAGTCCCTCCAAAGTTGAGATTTATTGTTAGGAACTAAATGAAGTTTTGTTAACCGTATGTATGTACTTAGCATTGTTGGAACATGTAACGTTACGTCACTTCACTACAATACGTGTACACTTGTACAGTTATTTAAGGCGGCAGGTTGTTTGAGTAAACTTCGGAGTTACTCGGCTTTTCTCCTAAGTCAGGTAAGGAGCTTAGTAAAACGGTGGTTTGGGTTTGTGTGCGAACATGAAGCGGAGCACCGACAGGCTAATGAAATTGACGTATACAAATTTTGGATATTCACAATGCGCACATTTTCAATATTACTTGTAAACTTGTAATGTTAATACAATATAAATAAATCATCATTAATGTGAGGGGACAAGGGCGGTCTTATCACTGAAAGCGTTATTTACTAGAAAACTTTGGTAGTTCAGAATTAATTTAAATGATAAGAAATTGAAAAGAGGATAGCCAGCGATGTACTTAATAAATATAGGTAGTTAATAAAAAATATAAATACCAAAAAATCTGTACAGTTCACTGTAATAATTAATACATTGTACACTATACACCTATAATTATTAGATATGAATACCAAAAACATAGTCAAAAAAGAGTCGGGTTTCAAATTAAGCTTAGAATTAAGGCATTGTGAACATAAAAAATGATTTTAGGCATTGTGCGGGCAATAAATTTGTGTGTCATAAAAATGAAAACGAGATAGCAATAAAATCTGTCATCTTAAGTAATGCCGTCGTGTTTTAGGCTTATCTGTTAACGACGACAGAAATCTTCGCCTCCGTGAAATTGGTAAGATGGTAAAGTAAGATTTATCGCTTCGGTTATCACCGAAATAACCTATTCTTGCCACTTAATTAAATGACATACTGTGTCATATTATACCGAATATTATGTAAAACTGAGGATTGCTTTCTTATGGAGCATACGTTACGTGGATGAGTAATGATTTAATCTGTTTTTTGTTTTTTTGTACGTGAGAGAAAGAGTTGGGTAGATACATTTTTAATTACGTATAAGATATGGGTTAGCTAAGCATTAAATAGTTACCTAGCGCAAGGAAACAGATTATTAACTGGCGTTTATACTTGGAATTAGCCTAGTGACATTAGCGAACTATTTTTGGCGGTAACATCCAGACATTTTTAGGTATAGCCTGGTGTTAGAATATTAGTTCCTTTTCAAGAAGTTAATCTAAGTTAATAAGCAGGATGTGTTAATGAAACAAAAAACATGAGAACATAACTCTACAAAATATAAAACGCTGAATGATAGCTGCGATGTAAAATAAAAGTTTATGGTAAACGTATGGCAAAGCGTAGGCGATTCATTACCTGAATGCTTTCAAGTGGATACGAAATATTGACTTCTAATCATCGCTCCCGCTGCTGTCTGTACATTGTTGAATTCGATTGAAGAGAGAAACGAATCGATGGATGTTAATGAATCTTTGAAAAATGATAGAAGAAAATAAAACGTTATACTGCGTGAGTAGGTACTAAACGCTTTTAATTTCATACTAGGAACCTACTGGAAGTAAATACAAAATAAGTATTTTATCGTGGTACCATAAAAATACTAAAATTGTTTTGTGATTGGCGCCTCCTTTTAAGCAAATAATGCCTGTATTAGGAGACGCTGCTCTTCCATATCTAAATGTAGGTATTGCATACTTTTGATACTTTACATTTTTTTATTTATTAATTTTACAAAAAGAGATAATTAAAATATTTACATGAGGCGTTTCGTTTTCTAATTACAACAATACAATGACGAGTATTTATGAATAATTATACAGCTAAAAGCATTTTGTAAATTAGCTAAACTGTCTTAATGTTTCTAACTTGCGTACGAACGTAGTTGTCAGCGATATAGCATCACTTATTCATAATAACATACTAGGCACTTCATGCCATAATCGTTGCTTGAAACAAAGTAACACATTAAAACTTCAGAGTTGCCAGTAACTTAATATAACATTTTGCACACCTAAGCGAAATGAAGTTAATAATTACACATAATTTTATTTTACAACTTTATAAAAGTTTGCGAGAACGGCAAGGTGAACTCGGTAAGGTGTAACTTTTACCCATGTCATAAGTTCATATCTTTGACATTATCACTGTTTTGTGTTCACGCCTAACCTATTGTTTTGTTTTCAACGTATTCTTGCGCGTTTATTATAAACCTCGGGATTATTTTCTCACTAAAATAGGCGTTTGATGGAAGCTTTTAACTAATTAAATTATTAGTAATTATGAAGAGTGTGGACTGGTTGGTCTAGAAAGTCTAGCAGTCGCTAAGCGGTACTGCTGAGCATGAGTTTCCTGGGTTCAATTACCGGGTCAGGCAAAGTATATTGTGTTTTTCAATACGTATTTCCAAGTAGCAGCATGGAGTTTGGATTTGTGCCCGGTGAGTGGCAATAGGCCCGCGGTCGCCCCTTGTTACATTGGGACCTATAACATAACTGGCCAAATGACGCTGAGGGGTGCAAGTACAGAGCCTCCACGTGTAACGGTACATAAGTACGTCCGGCGCACCCTGGACGGTCAACCTCGCTACCATCCTTGTTGACTGACAAATCTCTACACCACGGTATGACCTATTTTATGTGGCTATAGGCTCATGCCGATACGAAGAAGACGACTGGCCAAATGTGGGTAAAATTAATACAGTCACTTCTACCTACCCCTTCGGCGTATATAGGCGTGAAATTATATTATGTTTTAAACGAATTGCGACTAATTTCTGACAGATAATCGAGACACTTTTCAATATCAATCTATAAATCTTTAGTTGATCGGTGACTTCAGGGGGCTCGGGAATCTTAGAGTGATAGCTAAACATCCCCTACTAAGATTAATTTGAGTTTTTCGAAGGAGATTTATGGGGAAGGTTAGATCTCGCGAGCACGGGCGCGCGCGTCGACCGTTCTATTCGGCCGATCATTTGTCAGTGTCTCGGCTTTATCTGGACCGAAAACTGAATGAATTTTGGCAAGCGCTTTCAGTTTGCCCTGATTGGATCAGAGCAGACATATGTATGCGGTGTTTGGTATTATTTCCGATAGCATTAATGCATCATTTTTACAGAGTTTTAGACAGCTTGTTGATACCTAACTTCACTGCTACGTTGGAGTTTTTCTTCGACTAAATAACATACCTATAAAGTATAAACAGTTATAGGTATACATTTAGCAAACTCACATTAAAAACAGAAGACCACCTATAAGTAATGTCATCATCATCATCAGCCGGAAGACGTCCGCTGTTGAACAAAGTCCTCCCCCGTAGAACCCCATAATGAATGACAATTTGCCATTTGCATCCACCGGTTGCCCACAACTCTGTCTGTCTGTCCACCTGGTGGGAGGCCTGTCAACGCTGCGTCCGGTTCGTGGTCGCCACTCGAGAACCGTTCTTCCCTAGCGGTTATCGGTTGTTTGAACGATATGGCCTGTCCATTGTCCCTTCAACTTGCATATTCTTTGAGCTATGTCGGTGACTTTAGTTCTTTGGTGAATTTACGTATTCCGGATCATGTCGCGCTAAGAAACTCCGAGCACAGCTCTACCCATATCTCGTTGAGTGACTCTGAGCCTCTCCAAAAGGCCAACCGTTAGCGACCACAACTTGGAGCCATACGTACATATATAATATTCCGATATTACCGAAATCTACTAAATATATCATGGTATTATAAAAAAACGGTATTTTAACATAAAATCAACATTAACTTATTTAAACAGCTGTGTGTAGCAAGCTATTCAATTACATTATTGTTAGTGTTATGTAAAGATAGAGACACAAACATTATCTTTTAAAACAATAGGAAAGTTATGCGTCTTACGAGACATGGGACACCGGAGTCCCGGAAATACCCTTTTCAACCCTTTACGTGACATGCGTGCGTATTATTTGATTTTTATCACAATTAATTTAGCTTTCCAACTCAAATGTTTCTGAAATACGTGTTACTGGTTTTATTACTTGAACACGATAGTTTTGTTACACGGTTTCAACCAGATTTATGAAAAAAGTTCATATGAGTAGACATTTCACATGAATTGCACATTAACCTTAGATGTACTTACCTAAGTTAATATTGGGTGTATGGTATAGAAAAATCTATCAATCTATCTAGACTCTTAGAGTGCCTCCTTAATCTAGGGTAGAGTCGTAAAAGTGTTTCAAATTGTAGTCACTAGGCCGATTATTTCTTGATTTTAAGCTCGTTAAGGTAGGCTAGCATAAAAAGCAAATAACTAGACATAACAATAATAGGCAGATCTCTTCTAGAATTTCGTATTTAATAGTAATGTAATATTCATACTAGATTTGCTCAAACCTTGACGTTATTGATAAGGTCAACACCTCGCCTAAATTGCTCTTCTATTTTACGTTTATTGTTTCTCCCTACCATAAACGAGGTTTATGAAGAATTTATTTATCTGTAATACTTACTTTCTTGGGTTATAAATAAAATGGTAATCTATACTCGTAAAGCTCAAACGGAACCTTAAAACGTTGATGTTCGAAAATATTTCGATTTCATTTGCGTTTTCCGTTTCTGTAAATTTTGTAGATAACAGACGCATTACGAAGTCGAAAAAATTTAATACCCTCCATGAAAATCGTGGTGGTTTTTGGCTTTTCATCTTGACAAGTTGATGCGCTGTTGAGAATCACAAAACAAACGTTTTTCCTATCAATTTTCCACAGTTAAGTGTCAACTGTATATGTTATGAGTTAGTTTTATGGAGAGTGGTAATGCCAAGGTATGATTTACGTAATTTGTAGAACGATGTTTTCACTAGTCCTCTGCGCGCATGCACCGGAACTTTAAGAAGATTTTATTAAAAAGTATAAGCGAACTTATTTGCAGCAATACATGACTCTACTTCCCGACTCCCTTGCTGTGTGACAGAAGGACATATCAAATTCATTCTTTTGGAATAAGATGCTGTGATATTTCAAATATTCTGACATGCAACATTGAGGGCAAACACTGGAAACCAAAAATCTGCAAATCAGCGTTTATTTGAATCTCAAGCGCTCCAAACAGGCAAGCTGCCAACGGCACTGTTTGAACGGGACAACTGCACAGTCACGAGCTCACGACGTCATATCTACGACCGTATAAATCCGTTGCAATAAGTCATTTTCACAACTTTTTACGTCGGAATGTCAGGAGGCAATTTGTGAGACTTGTTTTGTGTGCGTCGCGATACTCACTGGCGGCTACGGGATGCGATTTATGAAACTGCACGGTAAAAACTACCGACTTTCCCTTGCCTATTACATGAATCTTATCGTATTGCATTAGAGGTCATTTTACATTGATTCAAAATGCTAGTTTTATTCCACAGGCAATATACCGAGAGCTGAATAACGGTGGGGTTGTCTGCGATTTATGCTTCGCGAAATCTGTTATTAGGATCGCCCATAATAGACACTATTTATTACTTTAAGTAGGTGTTTAAGTTAATAAGGGTTTTGTTTATTCTGCTTAGTAAAATATTTTTACAGGTAATCTACGTTTCACAGTCGTTTAATGACACAGTGCCCTTATATCTTCTTATACAACTATGTCCGTGTTTAGACTCAGGTACTATAGCCCCATTTGGCAAAGGAGATGGTATTTGAGTATCAAGAGTACTGCGTAAAAATAAATGGTATTGGCTCTTTTCTTTTGTTCTTGTCTCTTTAAGTAGACTGAAAGGTACAATAAAACCCCTTTAGATGGTGTAGTCTGGTAGTAAACCTGAAGAAACAAATTTATTCTCGTGTCTGCAAAATAATAGTTTCTAACTTATATTTAAATATCCGTTGAATATTCATATTTGACAGTAGAGAGTTTAATCTTGTGTATATTTTTTACCTCGACGTCCTACAATTTTCTACACAGTACACATTTATGCTTATATGTATTCGCAGAACTTCTAACATGTGTATAAAAATAGAGAAACGCAAAAAGAATAATAAAGTAAGGTAGTCGGTCGAGGCGCGCGTAACGTGCCATGACGGGGCATTTCAGTTGCATCCAAACTACGGTAAGTACTGGAAAGTATCGATATTGCTGAGAATGGTCCTTGTGAATACTGAAATAGCGTAAATAAGTACTATCAACAGTAATTAGTTTGTATCAAGTTGTCGTTGTTGTCAACAGTTTGTATTCGCCACAACTGCTTCCACCTCAATACTGAGGATATCATCCATAAATTTGGGATGCCTCGTTAGTCTAGACCTATGTAGTATCCAGAATACCTACAAGCAATTTTAATATTTTCCTCAAATCTTCAAAAACCTGTTATCTAAATAAGGGCTTTTTGGAGCCAATCTCATAACATTACAGTCTTACCACATACATAAATTCCCTAAACCAAACAGCCGTAACAAGCGGTATTCAGAGGTCCCATAAATTGTTCGCATATAGCATACATTCACAATACACCAAGCTACTTAAGCGACGAATTTAATGTTTGCAATGCTTACAAAATACTTCAGCCTTTGATTTTACTGCCTATTATTAAATATTGGAACATCAGTGTTTGTGTTACAAATATTTGTTAATAATGTATGCAATAGTTTTGTTCTGATGCCTTCTATCATAATATTAAGGTGTCTGAATAACATAAATAAATTATTATAATAATATTTACAATAACAAGACACACGAGAGAAACCTTTAGCAGAGTACATTCAATTCATTTTTTAATAAGTAAGTATAGCAAATGTGACTACAAAAACTGAAAGCGAAATTCTGAAAAGCCAACGTAATCAAGGAGTTTCTTATGGGTTCTTCTCCGTAATTGTAGCACATTAGAACTCAGTAATTACAGTAGAGATTTTATACGTCCCTTTAAACGTTGGGCAATAACCTTTTAAAATAAAGGAACACTAAACATAACAATTGTAGGGTACTACGCTAAAACGTGAACGGTCAGTCGTTCAATAAGTCACGCATTACACTAAATTACTTTTGCGCTAGTTAATCGCGGACTGTTCATAATTTTGCTACCGTGCTCAGTGAATTTAAGTGGCTATTAAGTTGAACAGACACAGCCGTCGACGCGCTACGTACATCATCGCTATAAAATAAAACGGTTTCGGTATTACCATTGGGGACACGTAAATTTGCTATTTTTATTTAGGAACCTACTTTGGTAGTTTGGCCAACAATTACTCAACAGCGAGAAGGTTTGAAAGATCGAAGTTCGTGACGAGGTGAAAAAGTCCAAGGTTTAAGTCATGTTTAATTCAAGTCGATAAAGTCAGTGTTGCTCTAGAAAGGATAATTATATAGCTGTGCATAAAAGCAAATAAAGAAAATAGTGTAAATACTGAAAATCACGTTGATATAATTATTAACGTAACTATTTATTTAACTTACCTTTATTAGAACTCTATCGGCCTCTTTCTTAAAGGAGAACATGATCATAAACTAGGTTCTAGGAAAAAGTCATCAGTCTAAAATAGATACGCGTGCGAACTGCGAAGTCGCGAGCGGACTAATATAGTATTTTACCGTGCAATTTATCATTCAAAACGAGTCGGAAAAATAAACTACATTTAGGTAAATACGTACAATATTTATATTTGCCTGCCTAGATGTAAGAAATAATCCTTTTTATCAGGCGGCAAAACAATGGTGCAATCAAATGCCATTAGTGCAAGGACAAACAGCAATAAAGGACAGAATTTCTTGGTGAAAATTTTGTGAAGTGCTTTGTGAAATATAATAAAACTAAGCATAATAACAAATCAAGAACAGATTATTGAAAGGACAAAAGGCCAGTCTGATAACAAAAAGGGTTTTTATAGTACGCGGATATATAAATATCCCAACTTTAATATTTAGATTTGTTTTATCTTGACCCACATATTTTTTACTAGTTTTTCGGCGCATTGCCTCGTAAATGTTAACTGCGTTATACAATTTCTTCTTGTGATAATACTCTAAACTAAATTTTGTATGGTTTTACGTAGCAAAAACATTACACGAATAAAATTTAAATTGGCAATTAATCAAGAAGATACTTTACAAAACTTAGTTCAAGATCATCATCAACAACTTATGTTTCTTAATAATTTATCTTCACATTAAATATCCAAGAAATGCATCAGTGTTGCATTCTTAACGATTGTAATAACTGGTCATCATTGTTCCAGGTTTCAGTAACAATAGAAACGTTTCCATTGTCTTACCGACATTAAAATATACTTATGTAAGGAACAATTCCCGCTGCACAGACTATTGCACTAGCTTCCATCATGGCGTCTCGTCGAAATTGCATCGTGCCCGGAATTAATTCGAGGAAGCATAGCAGAATATTTAACGAGCTTATTTCGTATTTTCTGGAACATTCGTTTTAGCTCTCTCCTTTCCCTCCTCAGGCCGAAAAAACCCATTGCAGGTCACGGTTGGTATCGCTACTAATGAATAGTCAAAGGTCAAATTACCTTTATCACTTTGCCAAAGTATATAAAAAAAACCGCTACCTATAATCTAGCATGGAATGAGATTGCACATTTACTTAACATAACTTCAGGCATTTACTATACTTACTCGTAATATTGTACAATATACCTAGGTAGATAATACTTCGCTAACAGTTACAGTAACGTTGACACGTCTAATAAAAACAAATTGTTCGAAAATTATAGAAGTAACACGAACTAATAACCATTTCCTTTATAGAGAAAGTTAAAGGCCCGATATTGTTACAGCGTTTATCGTACTGTTATCTACATTGTTTCGACTGTGTTCCGTAAAAGTTGTTATCTGCTACTCGTATTTCCACTACCTACATACATGCAACCTTCTTGCTCAGTTCACACTCATATAATGTTCCCTGTTTATGTCAAATTCCATATTCCTATCTGATTAAAAGTTGTCCAAATCCACTTGAAACATCTTATAAAAGTTAGGGGTGCTTTGCAACGCCCGGAATGTTCTTGCGAATAAATTTGATTTAGTTATCAGACCCTAACCTGCTTTACAAAGGACGTGACCTGCATACATTTAAAATAGATTCAAGCGGAATCGCTTTCCCCTGTTCCGTATAAAAATATAGAAATGAGCCCTTTAGATTGTGACTGGATTTCCTATTAAACACTCCGATAGAAGAGCATACTGTGATATAAATCGGAATTGCAAATATAAAAGTTAAGTGTTGATAATCAAAATATTACTTATAATATTTTTACTAGTCCCTCGAGGAACAAGTCAGATTCCACTTGACTTGCAAATTCTTTCCAGCACGTGTGAATGGAAGACAAAACCTCCGCAATCTTTGTACAAATCAACGGACTGATTTATTCGTTCAAATCTGCCGGGATCGGCTTCGGAATTCATGTTCACGTGGTTTATACGCGAACGTCGGCGTCGGCTGTTCCGGATGCTGACATTTGGATTATATAGTGCTTATGTAGTAGAATAATAAGATTAGTAATGCATGAATTGCAAGTGGAGCAGGTTGGGTGAAATATGAAATTACGTTCATTCATTGAGCAAATGCGTAAGAATAAACCCGCATTGTCAACGAGTAAGAGCGATTTCGTGTTCAGCGAGTTTCAATTTCTACCAAACGTTTTTCAAAGTCAGTCTCGTTATGTGATCAAAATTATTATTCACTGGTGAACATGGATTTTACTTGACAGTACGACCACCGATTTAAATAAATGAAAGGAAGTACGTAAAACTGTGACTTAACTATATGGCAGGCAATGTGGAAGTGTTCATTGCTCTGCTACCCATTCAAGGAAAACAAAAGTGACGATATAATATGCTGTATGTGTTCTAAACCGTTGTAAGTAACACTCTTAATGTTCCACATTAACATTGTATTTATTCGTCATTTAAGCGTCGCGCGTCGCCATAATATTTATGAAATGCTACCACGTTTCAAATTTGTATTCGTCCCAACGGGAACATTATTTGCGTTAGGTCTTTGACTTAATTAGGGGTGGGCTTAATAGACTCGTTCGTAATTTACGGGCCACTTTGACGGACAAGATCAGAATTCCGTTGTCTAGGGCCCGTCTCAAAGGGACAATAGGTCTGTAAAGTCACACTATGAGATTATCTCAGTGTTGTTGATTCTGGCTTGTTTAGATACAAATTAAGTTTTAAGACATTGCGTTAGAACAATAAGATATGGACTGTAGCGGGATTATTTAGGATAGGCCATGTGGTTATGCTATTACAAGTTTGCTTTGAATTAAGTTAACTTAGAGGTTGTTGATATTTCAGTTGTATAATTATGTAAATCATGAGTGAATTAAATGTAAAGGTTACCTACACCCACTTTCCGGAATTTATAGTATGACCATGTGAGGCTATGAGCTTATTACATTTTCAGGGACAATTCCATGCTGCAGGACTGCTACCAAAAAACCTACTGTGATATTAATATACCAACAATACTTTTCCAGACCGAGAAATCTAACCGTGAACCACTTTGATCACTTTCGGTGATGTGTTAGCATCAAATAACCACGCCATCACCAGTGCGCTGAGAAACCCAAAAAAAAATGTTCAAAGACATCTAAAACATTCAATTTCAAAGTAATTGAATCGATCTATAATAGTTTTCCTAAATAAAATAAAATGTAATAAAATAATGTATCAATTCCAAACAAACAACACTATCAGTATGATATAAGCGATCCACAAACGATTAAATTCGTCCGTGTTCCTCACTGAAAAGTATCCGGGTGCGATATAGCCCGGAAATCGACACTAAACGTGAAAAATGTAGCGAGCCACAGCCTCAGCTCGCTTCCTGTTGTTTTTATATACCGCAAGGTTTGATGCGAGATATCAGTTTTCTGAGCCAAGCGATATAAACCGTGAATACTTTTTCTTTCATGTGATGTTTTAGGAGTGTAAGCTCTTAAGGTTGAATTTGGAATGTTTGGATGCATTGAAATATATATTTTGTGGCAGTTATAGGTATAAATTAACGTTTTGTATTACAATTAAAAAGTTACGTGCTTGTAATAACTATGGAACGCTAAAAAGAAGATTGTTAACACCACTAAAAGACTTTCTAGAAGCACTAAAAGTGCTCGCAGTAAGAATACCCTAAAAAGTGGGAAGTTAAAATTAATCGGGTATCAGAAACTAATATTCAATGTTGCTAGACTTTTGTTGCTTTCCGTCCACCTTGCGTACTGAAACTGTCAAGTAAGCACCTTAAAACACGAGCAAAATGAAATTTTGTAATTTAAATGTCAATACAAGACGGTCCTTGCTCCTTGCTCTAAAACAACATTGTTAGCATTATAAAATGTTTCACTTTTACCCCGCGTCTGGTGTTTGGCATGTATTAAGTAAATTGAAGCCTGGACTGTCGCGATTATTATCTTAATTTGTTAATGCAAATGTTGGTTTTGTGATGTTGTCTTAAGCCCACCGAGTCATTCTGATGTCGGTGTAACTTGTTTGTCCCTTTGTTGTTTAATAAACTGGGGATTTGGAGAATGATTCGGATTAACTTTATTTAGTAACTTGGATTGTTTAAGTCTTGCTAATGGATGTGTCTATTTGACGAAGTTGATTTTATGATTCATGAAAGTTAGTGAGTAATATTGAAACATATGGAATAGACTACAATCTACATAGGAGTATGACCTATATACCTATTTTTATAAGACTTAGTCGGGAAATGTGTGTGTGTTATGTGGTAATCAGAGGGGATGCTTACCGCTTCCAAAAATACAAGCGTGACAATAGAACAAAATCAACTGAATTAGAACTTAACAAGCAAATACAACATACTTTTACGTAGTAAGTATATTATTGTAGTCAGCGAAGACGTATAACTTATATACAGACAGACCTATAATTTTGATGGCAGTTGCTACTGAGCATATGCATTGGACTGTTTTATTACAATTTCCGTCGACAAAACAAAAACAAACACTCAAAGAAAATCAAGTTAATACCGTTACTGTGGCAATATATTCTTTACGCACGAAAACACGCGGCATCGAGCCATTTCATTAGCTGTTTCAGGATTCCCCGGCAGATTACACAAAGAGAAAGGAATAAAAAACATATTTTTCACCTTTGCCACTTATTGTTGTGGGTACAACGTGTTGTTACGTGTTATGGGGTTATACGAATGTTGCTTTGAACGATATAATACAGTTCGAGTTCGGTTATTGCGACTGTTTGACTTGTTTGTTTAGAATCTAGAATGATTTTGTTCATAGCCAACGTTTAACATCTGGCCAACAGTTATAACGAAATGATAAATGAATATTTCTAATATAGCTCAACAACTCTCATCTCATCTTACACTGTAGTTCAGTTACCAGAGTAGTCATCTGTGCACAGAGTAATTAACTCCAAGCGCTTCTATCTTTAATGTAGTCTTTAATTTTGTTAAAGGCAGAATCTTCTCACGTAGCAGTGATAGAGGCAGTAACCATGTACTTACACACTAGTTCTAGCTAAGTTATCAAACTATGAAAGTTAGTTGAAGTCAAAAGTATCAGGTGTTTTGAATATTCAATTCTCAATTCTGCCGTCTTTATTAAAAAGGGCATAACTAACATTTTGTAAATATTGAGAAAATAGAGTTAAACATTTTTTTTTTGTTTGTGAAACGGTAATATGATAAAAATGTTAGTTGTGCCCTTTTTAATTAAGACGGCATAATTGCTTCGAATAGTACGTAAAGCTAGCTGGCATTCATTGGATTTTGAAAAGAAACTAGAAAGTCTGGTTATCTGTCTTGCTAATATGTATTGTTGTATCCAGTTTCTGTGTTATGGAGGTCGGATGTCATTCCATATAGGATTCTGCTGGATGGTAAGACTGGAAGCCAAACCCTAAAAGTTTGGATAAAACTAGGCAGATGATGATCTAGCTGGCGAGACAAACTGCGTATTTTTCCATATATACGTGTTTTTTTCACAATATGACCTAAATTCAGCTTGTTTTAATATTCATAACCAATCTGCTGCGAAATTTCGAGAGGGTATTGTGGTCAAAACCTCTACCATAGATTTTGAATTCTTGTAAACTTTTCCTAGACGAATAAAATAGTCTAAAATAGCCGTTTCTACTCGTACATTCGTACGTAATAGTCTCATATCACGGACTATTTATTTTTATTCCCAGCGATTAAGTGATATACTCGTAGCCGTAGCATTGTGATTTTCAACACAAAGTTCAACTGAATTCTCTGGCAATAACGTGAAGTCAGGAAAGTCTTATAAATTTTATGGCACGGAGGAGATTGGGACCAAGCCGAGATAAAATTTTACAACGGACTAATGCAGATTTAATTTATTTTCTTTGTAACTGAAAATTTTATGATGCATTTCATTTTTCTGTAATGATAAAAAAATGTGTTTAATAAAGTTTTATTCTACTCAGGTTCAGAATTTATTCATCCCGATTTTCAATTTTATTTGGTTACCTTTATTTAGGTATATTCAAATTTTATTGTGTAGTGATAATAACTTACTTCTCTGTGTTAAACGGTGACACACAGAAAGTTAAAATTTTACGCTGCTCAAATAATGTTTGTTAAAAAACACAGTTTATTTGCAAGAAAATGTTACTTATAATGAGAAAACGTGTAAGGGAAATGTATTACCTTCTTTGATTTGTATGTGGCCGAAGTAAATTACATCGCACAAATATAATTTGGTAAATATAACTTTGTGACATACAAATATAAAAAGGTTTCTTATTTGTAAACCGTGATAAGGAAGTAATAAAAAGAAAGACAATTTTAGAGGATTTTCTATAAGGGTCCTTTTATACGTTAATGGTACGTTTTAATTTATTTAATCGCATTAAGTTGCAGCGTTACTAAGGGATGACTCAGATAGTGATCAAAGTCGGATACGTTGCAAACGTTTGTTGTAAAAGTCGCATAAATTATTTTTTGAAATTTAATTCGTCGAAATTTGGAGGAAGATAAAATAGGAACGACCTCTAAGTCGGTTATTGACTGGCTTCAAACTATCCTATTGGAGTTCATAGCTCGATCATGGACTAATCTAATACAAACGTGTCTACCGGTTATAATTGACAATTACAAACTTATAGAATCTGTAACTTAATATCGTCAATATTTTTCATCATTCATATTCCGATCACGAAGCTGAATAGATCACGAACGGAACTAGGAATATCGGAGATCACAAGTGGTAGGTCCCCGGAGGGTGACTAACTATAAATGTCACAACGGCCCTCTGCAGCTTGTTGAAACGTTTTATGGACGATAAATCGGAACGCAGCAGCCCCGTTAAGTCCTGCTTGGTCAGATGTTGAAATGTTTTATTCCCGACATTAAAAGGGTGAAAACCTTTGGCGTAACAAATTATACGTTTTATTGAATCTTAAATTCAAGTACTTAGCTAATATAGACGGGTTTATGTTTCGGTACTGTGTCAGTGTGCCTTAATAATAGATTTAAATCTAAAGGGGGTTATTTTGTGCGATTGTTTTAACCTAATATCCTCTAAACGTTTTCTTTGTTTTGTGTAAGTGTCTCTTCACTGAGGATCGTTATAGGACGATTTAGCAGAATTGTTGCTATATGAAAGCAGTTGTGAAGTCTGGATAGTTGTGCATATAGCTCCTAAGCATTCTCTATCTCCTTCATCCTAAATCTGTGAGAGATTACAACATTTGGCTTTAGGCCTTGCTTGCGGTAATATTAAGCCCGTAGTAAATAAATGAGAGCGCTGGACCTACGTAAGTATTTATCGTTAATAAGTCTAAGCAATAAACGGATTCTTAATTTAGGAAGCCATTCCTATAGCAGATTATATTATTAGTCATAAGACTAAATATATATCAATTTATAAAAGTAATATTTCGCCTCCTATTTTTATAACAACATAATGAAGTTACCTAATCCTAACTTTATTATCTCTCCGTCAATTTTAAGGTACGATAAAAAGCTTGGGAATCGGTTTAATATTTACTGGGGTATAGAAAGTTAAAGGTCAAAGAATTTCAATACCTTGGGGCTGTATTGATGACTATAAAGGAACTAAGAAAGACCTTTCCCTAACAGACTTAAATAAAAGTTAAATAATATGAAAGTTAAGGCTAAATTCGAAATACGAAATGCTTTCGAAGAACTTAAATTAGTTTTCTAGTGTTTTCTACGTAATCGTTATATTGTCTGTTAGGATTTAAATTCTGAAACTAATCATTTATATATTTTTCTAAATGCGGTATAAATAAATAAATAAATAAATAAATGTTATTTATATGCAGAAGAACTGGTAAGTAACGTCAAAGTTACTATTGACAATCTTGTATTCATTTCTGTAGTTCAGGTATGTAGAATGGAATCCGATTCGATTTCCCAGTTGTTAGCCTGAGATCGACAATTCATCATTCGATGCGGCGTTAACAAGGATTCAGAATAATTGATGGGATTACAGTACGCACTTAGCCGGCAATGTTGAAGTAGTACTAGGCTAAAATTCTTATCTAGATTACGGTCAGAAATCATTGCAAACAAAGGAATAGATTTAGTATACCAAGTAGTTCCTGAGAACAAAGAGATGTGATGGAAACGTGTATTGTTTCGTGATTTGAAATGCACAATACATGGGTCCGTTGATTTTCAATGCACATGTGAAGGTAGATAAGATAAGATAAAAATTATTTATTCAAAATAGACTTATAAAAGTAATTTTTGAACGTCAAATTACATCAAGACAGCCTCCAAAACGCCCGCCCGTCTCCGCTTCCTAGTGCTATAGCTGGGTAGAAGAAACAGCGCAACCAACTACCCAGCAGCACAATCTGCCTGTCAAATTCTGAACTACTCTTCGGTACTAAACTAGCATTTAGATTTAAAACCAAACTTAAGTTTTGAGGACTAGATACCCTCACTTTGAAGTTCGAATTCATGTTTCGATTTTACAATCCGCCATGCTATTTGGTCGTCCAACTTAGTTTTAACGTTCTCACTTTAGTTCTGACTTTTTTTCATTTTTACATCCACAGAGTCAACACTGTTATGTACTATTACATCAGTACATTATCATGTCCGAAAGGGACGACGATATGAACCATGTTATATGGACCATTCACCACTGGATTTCAACCTTTACATTGATACACCCACTAAACATCATAATTAGATTTACACAGAACACGTGTCTATTTGCACAACCAAACCTGATACATATTACAGAGGTGTTAAATTGAATTTAAAAGTAAATAGAATTTATTGTGCGTTGAGTTTCACTAGTGATGTTATCCAAATAATTTATTACAACGTTAATGCGATCGGTTCCGATCTTATCTGTACAGACTATAGATTATTGGATGGAATTACTGGCGCTGGTATGCCTTAAACATGGTTATTTAATGAGTATTTTGAAAATAGTTATAAGAAACATTTGTTTTCGTAACTTTGAATAATAACCTTGACGTGTAGGTGTGAATATTAGCTTTGTACTCATGGATAATATGATTTTTGTCCATGTTTATGGTATCAGTACCTACGCTTGGACCACCGTTTTATTGGTTGTATGTCATGATGCCTGTATTCTCTGATGAAGTGTACACCGGTTTACCGTTGCTCACTAACGCCAACGATACGCTAGATATCAAAATGTTCCACATTATAGAAAGAAAGCCTATTTCTCACTATTTGTCGGACACAATTCCAAATTAGCGGGATTTTACAGTAGGTATCTAACAAGGAAGAAAATAAAAATTTGCAAGATTTTAGTGTTGTTATCTAGTTGGCAGATCGCAAGAACTAATATTTATTTTAATATTTCATATAGTTTATTAGTAGAGATACTATGATAATATAGAAAACCTATAAAGCTAGCTGCAGAATAGCGATATTATTGAGCTCATTGCGGGCGTTACTCAGCAACCGGTAATGGAGAAAACAATTTAAAATACTGAAACAAAAATAGATAGAAGTGCTTCGGTAAATACTGAACAGTATTTCCTGTAAGATTTTATTTACTTAAAGATATTTTTTAATATCACGAAGTTAGTTGAATGGAAATGAAGTAAATAAAAAAACTTTACATAGGGAGATTGAGATTCCGTGCACATATATTACTTTTTTACGTTTTGACGTCTATATGAACAGCATGGGCTTTTTTAGAATAGCGAAAGTATAATTATTATAAGATAGTAATTATTACGTGAATAAACAATGTGTTGAAACGCCCAGCCAGTCATATGTATTCAAGTCGTAAAGTACGAAAGAGCTGTAGTTTTACCAGACTGACTTTCTAACAACCTGGCCCTAAAGCCACGTTTTTTAACATCCACAATTTACTAAAGGAGGTTCTATTCCTGAAGCAGCTTCGGGCAAAGACAGGAGCGTTGAAGATAAATCGCCGAGCTGGTGATTAATCGTGAGCTATCACGAAGGTATGTTGGGAGCAAATTAAATGAACACCTTGTATACAGAGGCAGGTGTGCTACTATGTGCGTCGATAAGCTCGATTAAAAACTACAGACATCTTGTGTACCAGACACGTATCAGCAAAGACATAAAAGTACTATTCCATAAACATTGAGATTTCACAATTAGAGTATCCACACACACAGACAATTATGTAGGAAATGAGGAAGGAAGGAAGGATGTCTGTGCTGATACGTATCTGCTACGTAAGATGTCTGTAGATGTTAACCGGGGAGAATACGTGCCTACGGCACTGTGGAAACTAAATGATATGTTCTTGCAACCTGAATTACACTTTTGTAAAATGAAGTTACTACAAGAATCCTACCAAGACCTAATTAGCTATATAACTAGTTTATTTTCTCAAACCGCAAGAAGTATCTATACCACAAGAAGACATTGTAGCAATCAGTATACGTGAAGTGCGAGAATATTGTTTTAATGATACAATTCAAAACACAGTCATTATGAAAAAGATTTTACGAAAAAACTCAATATCAATTTTATCCGACTTTATGAAACCGCAAAGAAAGAACCGAAAAGTCACGTTCACAACCAAACGAATAAGGTGGTCAACCATTAAAACTATTGAGACATGACTACGACTACCTTTAGTACAGTACTACGCTTTAGTTGATATCACAATCTATCTATTTAGGTTTCACACCATAGATATGAGGTTCATATCATAGTACCTACAAAATAGAACAACGGAACTATTATAATCCATTATTGGTTAAACTGTGATCAAATGGTCGGCGTCATTGATTTTCAGACCGCCCGATTAATAATGGCATAGGTTTGAATACCCGTACAAATTGGCGCAAATCACTTCTATTGACTAATCTCTTTTGGTACACACCTATTACCTACACATCTATTATAGGGATAAGCTAGCAGTAGCTCTTTGTAAAGTGGCTTTAAAGTGTATTTAATTGCTCTATAGAAGTGAATAACAGTTGGTATCAATGAATCTCACGTTGGGCCGCGCATAAATATTTTTAACTCGGATTTTCACCTGTGAAGCGCTTTTCCAGGAATAAACCTCACTTGTAAATATGCACACGAATATATAAGCCGGGAGGAAATTGAACTCGGAACCCAAATCACAGTCAAGTCTTTTATTTCTCATAGGCCAGTAACACGTATGTATGAATACGGTAGTCAAATCCAGGTGCTCGGTTTTAAAAATGAAGAAAAAGTGCCTCCGTGTTTGCTTTTACAAAGAAGTAATTAATAACACAATTCATGATTATCTCATGCACAGTCTATAGTAAAAATACGTAGTTTAAACTACTTATAGGTAGATATTACTAACTACTGGCAAGTCGAAATTATTCATAAAATATCACAAGTAGAAATAATGAACCAAGATGACCTTCCAAACATCATCTACTGCTAAAAAGAAACGCTCGCTAACGCCACAGGTAATACAAAAAGGTCAAAACGTTTAGATTGTCAAAAATTTGTACATCAAAAGAAATCCATCCACTCAATTCACGAGATCTGCACGAAATTCGGTATTATTGATACGAGAATTTGCAAATATACGAAAAATATTCTCTTGGGACGGGATTGCTCGTAATATACGTACCTCGAAGTGATGCCTTTTACGACGTGCCAGTGGCATTGCGAGATACGGAATAAGAATATTATGTCGAACCTATTCGAACTTCAGAATAGTGTTTTCTTATAAACATCTCTCAGAATACATTTGACTTAATAAAGAACTTTTCTTCAAACCAAGGGCGCTCATATTATGTAGGATCGATAACTATACGTCGTAGTTATTACTCTCCTACATCTACGGTAGATATGTACATAGATATTTCGCTTTCTTCTTTTAATACCTACCTACCTACTTAGTAAAAAACAAATCTTTTTATCCCAGTGTCCGAGTGTGCACTACAACAAACAATATTGTATCGTAGAAACAAAAGGAGCGAACTGGCAATTTAGTGTTAATTTATCAAATGGATCGGTAAGCTCTCAGGCTTTGTTCCTAAAACAAAGTGTGTGTCTGTAAAATAAGGAAATGGAGGTACAGGAATTTATTATGCGACAAACAATAATAATTGCATTGTGTTGCATCTTTTCTTTTAGCGAGTCATTTCACTTTTCCATTGTTCTAGTATTATTAGATTTAGGTACTATTCGATTGTAAAGAAACTACTATAATTGATGTTTTAACTACTGATGATGAATATATGTGAAAATGTGTATCAACGACAACACTACTGATAGTTTGGAGCATACAACCATAATTGCAACCAGTCAGACAAAACCGCGTACAAACGATGCATAATGCGGTGTGTTACGGCACACTCATTCTGATATATTGCACGGAGACCTGACAAGATTAATTTATACGACATATTTTGGTTGCAGCTTGCCCTTTATTTGTTCAGAGCTGACCCATTTTTAACCTGTTTCATGAAATGTTCGTATCTGTTGGTAATATCCAGTTAGTAGATAGTGCCAAATGTTTGGAAGCGAGAATGACTGTCCTTGTCCAATATAATTACCGTATAAGGGATCCAAGTACCTACCATTACTATATTCACTTACTGCGTTCAGCCCTTTATTAGATAGAATATAATGAGTGTTAGTTATACGCGCGCATTTGTAGGCTGTAGTTATCTATAAAACAGATTAAATGGAGCTATGTATGTATAACTATAATACACGGCATTCTTTGAATTATATTTTTTAAATTGCTTGACTATGTTTGAAACTTAGGGAGAGGCTTTGCCCAACAGCGGGACACTATTAAGGCTAAACAAAAAAAAAATGGCCTGACCCACTTTCATTTAAACATCAATTTATTGAAAAGATAATGATGAATATGAACTCTGCAATAGCATTTTTAACACCACTAAAAGTTTCCCAAACTATACAAATGAACGTCCATAAACTCACGAAATTTCCAACTGCAAAGCATGAACATGCCTTTGTATCTTAATCACACCGTTTGGGACGTATTTGGGTGAAATGCTAAATGGGTTTCAGGTTACCTTAAAGGATGCTCACCCGGTCATTTTCATAAACAAAGCATCTAAGATCACACGACATCCCCTTTGATTAATAACCCCATTCAAAAAGTTGCTCGTAATCTGCGCGGCAATTGTGAATTCGTGGCGGAAAATGTAATTTTAAATTTGTTTCGTGGTTAATTTTACGCTTTACTTAAAGTTAATGAATAACCAAATGTCCCGACAGGACTTTGATTAAGTAACTTAGATAATGAAATGGCAGATTAATACATAAGCCTATTACTGTATAACTAATGTTTTATGTCGTTTCAAAGACCGTTGCTGTTTTAACTTATAGAAAATTTATGAGAAAGCGGACGGTGCTACAAATTAAAAAAACCCGTTGCCCGTATAAAGGCACAGTTATGCTAGTAATATGATAAAACCTTTCAACTTGCAGCTGCAAAGAAGAGATGATTTCCATAATGAATGGATTGAGGGCCATACTATGTCGCGTGTAGGTTCTAGTTATAAATTTATAACGAACGTTTTCACTGCCAAAGCCTTAGTTCACTGGCGGGGTGAATACGCGTGCAATGAAAAACTTTGCCTATTTAATTAGAGACTGAAATCTCTGGCTTTGAGCATGTGAAATAAGTTTTAAGTTTAGGTATAAATGACGCAGTATGCATAAAGAACAAATCTTAGGAGGAGAAATAGTTTTTGCTTGAAATAGTGCACCGGGTTATGATTTCTGCGCGATATTCACTTGTACGACCGGTAGATTTTCAGGGTTCTGTATACTTGAAGTGCATGACTAATATTAAAATTGACTGCTGAGGGCAGGAATTTTGCTTTTTAGGACAAAGTAACAAGTAAAAGAAAAAGGGTAATATTTTTAACGGGTTATTATAAAAACTGACAGGCTGTTATAAAGGAGCCTTAAAAACGGTTTTAAATTTATTCAATTTAACCTCTTACTTAATTATCCGTCCTTCGTAATACATACATCTCCATTGTACACGGCACGAATTATTTTATTCGCTTTTTGCGCGGCCATAGCCGCTGCACGGTCACACTATGAGTTCCAAAAAACTTATAGTAAACGAATTGTTGGCGTTCCTTGTCCATGCAATTGACTACATGGATGAGGTGAGTATACTGCAAATATGCCGATCTAATTTCAAGGAGGAAGATGTCAGCAGTGCCAAGCTGCTACTGTTCCAGTCTCTTGGAAAACTGGACCAGATGCCGTCTCGCCGCAGAGATGGCACCGAAAAGAGTCATCAAGACATTATTGATATGTTGAAGAAGACCGATCCAGACCCCTAAGACTAAACGCATATGTAAAGATAATTATGAAAATCTGTTTCTGATATGTAAAATACTTCCTATTCATGAAAAGGTCAAATACTTGGTGGTTCTTGAACAATTTTACAATGATATATTTAGAATAAAAATACACAACATTTACAATACAAGACGTGTAAGAGAAGAGCAAGTGGTCCGTCAACCAATAAATAATTATTATGGGGAGAGAACCAACAGGTATTTGATCCCTACGTTATATAATGATAATGACTGGCTTAGACAACTCAATAATAAAATAAGTAAACAAACCTTAAAAAATAAGTTAAAAAATATGTTACTTACATAGTTCAGCATGCATAACGTATAGTTTATTGAAAATATTAAGAATTAGATGTACTTATTTAACACTTGTAATAACTTAATTCCAAATAATTAATACTAAATGTTTATCGAGCGCTATTCCTGCCGACAAACTGTCACACAGTTTGGTGGGTTTATTTATTTTGTGTAACGTGTTAAATTAATTAAATGTTTTAATTATTTTAATTATATTATTATATAGACGACGTTCCCGACTTCGTGGCAAAGGAGCTAAGTAAACTGCCCCCCGTCACGTTAGATCACGTCGATGTAACGAGACTGCTGAAGGACATCACATCGTTGAAAGCCGAGATGACCATAATGCGGTCCAGAATGGAGGCTTCAGACAACGTCATTGCTGAGCTGCGTGCCGAAGTTACATCATTGCGCAACGTTGGCTCAGTAATTAGGTCACCTGAGGCCTCAAAGATGAACACACGTCGCGGAGCACAAAATACCTCAATCGGCAGTTTTGAGTCGGCGAACACTAGTAAGTCGCTAGCTGCCGATACCGCTGACGAAGCTACGCTCGCCGCCGCCGTCGCCCGCGCCTCTGCACCGGCCGCTGTGACGCCACACGTAGGTACGATGACCCCTGCACGAGCCTACGCCGATATTGTCGCTGAGAAAACAGCTGCATTGCAGATAAAGCGACCACTTGAAAAGGGGGCCAAGCAGAAACGCTGTATATCCGCCTATCATAAGGATAACAGGATACAGCCGACGGAGCAGGCCGACAAAGATGGCTTCATCGTGGTACAGAAGAAGAAAAAGAAGCCGACCCAAAACAAGTGTGGCACTGCACCGACCGGACCGAACCATTTGCTGCGTCCCGCTGTACCAGTGACGCCGCTGTACGTGTCCAGGCTGCAGTACTCTACAAAGGCCGAAGAGATTGTAGAGTACATCAAGATTAAGACGAATTGGATTTTGAGGGTTGTGAGGTTGGAATCTCGTCACAACGTGAATTTTAATTCTTTTGTGGTGAGAGTGCCTACTGAGCATCTTTCAAAATTCACTTCTCCGCAATTTTGGCCGAAAGGCGTTATTTTCCGGCGATTTCGTGGCCGGATACCTGATACCGCGTGATATACGACGCCGACGCTGTGTTTGGTTTATATAGTTTTTATATAGTTTAATTGTTTATGTATAGTATTTTATATTTTGTTATTTTTGTATAGTATTATTGTATTTTTTAATATGGGCCTTTGTTGCCTAAATCAAATAAAAAAATAGGTTGAATAAGTCTTTAGAAATAGTCCAGATGAATAAAATAATATTTTCTAATGAGCAAATATATGTATATGATTCTGGCTAAAAATAGAATAAATTATATTAGCGGCAAAAAATTAAAATGTTGTGGGTTTTATTCGATTTGCTCAAGAAGATTTTATTTTTCGAAATACAAAGTATTGTAGGCGTTAATGACAGGGATCAGCTGAAAATCAGTTCTGTGCCCTTCGAACAACGTATATTGAGTTAACGTATATTATGTATCATGCCGTGTGGTATCCGGCCTAGAATTGACCACCCCCTTTCCTCCCGTGGGTGTCGTAAGAGGCGACTAAGGGAAAATTCAGAAGATGGGCAGCAGCGTCTTCTGTAACTCCACCACCAATACTGCGATCCCCAAGCCGCTTGCCAAGCGTGGGGATTTTGGCAAACCCCGCTTAAACGGAGAGGCCTATGTTCAACAGTGGACGTCTTTGGCTGATGATGATGATGATGATATTATGTATCATGCTGTTGTTTTGTATCTATATTATGTGTGGCAAAATAAATGGTTTTTATGACAATAGGTTCAAATGAAAAAAACATTACGCAATGTTTAAAAGTTGCTCGAGTAGAAAACCCAAGAATTTTGGAAATATCTTACTGCATCATACGCAAGAAGCAGAATGATGGATGAATTGTTAATTACTGTGACAATATCAACTGTTCCCGAATTTCTTTGGCTGCAATCAAATTAGAAAACGAATTAAGCTTCCAAAACACTCTCCCCTCTATAAAACCCAATTTTGTTTACATAATGCAGTCTCTCTCTGTTTACTTGGCCAATATTAGGATCGTGTTCTTGCAAGTGTCGCGTTTTGCAATCTTGAGAGTAGTACATTATATTAAAAATATATCATAAATATATATTGTATAAGTGGTTACAAGTGGATGGGTGATGGGTGACCATTCATTTTTATTGACATCGCATCGTACCTTTACAGAATGTTAAACATGCCCGGGTTTTTTTTAACTATTCGACAGTCGGTACGGGTAGACAGAAGGCCGATATTTTGACAATCAGGTGTACCAAAGGGACCAATACAATAATCAATAATACTTATGTAGTAGTTGCTCCTGGAGGTCAAAAAGGCAGTAAAACTCTATGTAAATACTGGTATTTAGTTGCTTTTGGTTTGACTCGCTTTTGCTTATCCACAAAAACAGCCTTTTTCGCTATTATACAAAGTATTATACATAACATAGATTCGTACAAAATTATCAAATTATGTAAATTGTGAAGGCACTAGGAGGATTGTTCTGTTTCAGTTATTACCTATTACATTTTGGCGAAGGGCCAGCGGACCTGTCATTGGACTGTAACAATGTTTTAAACCGAGGCGTGATTGTTGTGCAAAGTTTTGAGTTTAGAATTTGGTTAAGAGAGTGTTCTAAATTCAAATATTGGTGTTTAACTTTTATGAGTCTATCAATAAATAAATACAAAATCACTGGCTGCATGTAAAAAATAAATATTTTCTATTTTGTTCCATTTTGTTATGTAAAATATACTTTTTTTTTACATACTTACTACATAGGTATTTTATTTTACTTTTATAGTACATGGAATAAAATTATTCCATGTAAAATACATTGTACGTTGCACTTGGTTCCTTTTCAGTTCCATTCGTAATAAAACCCGCATTTTGGCACACTCACAAGCAGACCACTTGTATTCCGGGCCTAGTAATAGCAACAGCAGTTTTCCTCAATAAAAACTAGGATATAACAAGTATTTCCATAGCGTTGTGAGGACAGTGACATTTGCGTAACTGCGTGTATAAATGAAACAAGCCTGGACTGGCATTCAGTAGGCCTTACAGCTGTGTGCCGTTTAATTAAGGCCCAGTCTAGTTTTGTTTGGAGAAATACTCGAATGTTAAGGGCATGTTCTGTTGCGTGTGCTTTAGAGAATTCTGTACAGAGTTCTAGCACGTTTGGCTTTTAGTTTTCGATATCAAAGGTTCATTTGGAAATGTATGGTTTTAAAATGCTCTTTACGTCAAACTATCAGTGCTTAAACCTATACTATAATTTGGGAATAGTCACAGTTGCGCTATTGGTTTTTGAAAAATTATACCCTCATTACTGGGGAAACTAACAAATAATATTATAATGATTTATGGTCGCCAATCATAACAACACATACAAAGAGTCGCCTTATATGACATGAGACACATGATAGACAACATGTTGGTTTATAAACTCCTGATAGAAGAGATCTTCGGCCCTACCTCACCTCACCCTTCGGGGACTATATGCAGTATTGTATGTTTGTACTAGTTTCTGTATATTAGTATTTTTCTTATACTTAACGATTTAGGAAACTTTTGGTTGACTGCCCCTTTAGTAGCATGGCAATGTCCACAGAACAAACTAGTTGTTCACAATCCTGTGCGTTATGCGGGTCCCACGACCTTTACAAATCCACTCTTTCGAGAATTTCTTTGATAGTGCTATATTAATTCGCTTTAAACTATAAATGTATTACGTGGGTTACGTTAAGCCGTAACTGGAAACTTACATTAAGTTATTTTTATACTTCTAAAGTTTCCGTCAAATCGCTCTAATAGTGATACATTTACGAGAGCATTGTAAAGTATGCAATAGAAATATAAAGGATGATATTAACCAGGATTATCAAGATTATGAAAAAATAGACTAAGAATTATAGAAGGGCTAGTAAAATTTATTTTTTTAGGTTAGGTTAGCTAAAACTATAGACACGTTCCTGCTATGCTATTCTGAAACACTAACATTATCTCGAACGTCATCGAGCACGTCATTCTCGCTATGCGCTAGTGTCGAATCAAGAATCAATCGAAAAAGAATTACGCATTGTTTGAAGTTATATTAAGAAGTTTATAGTTTACTACTAAAAACCTTCTGAAACCATTACGAGCCTAAGTAATGAAATACTTCTACATATGCTCTAGTCATTCAATACACAATATCACAGGGATCATTACAGGAGAACTAGTAGGAGTCTAGTATTGAAGACGTTTGAGCATCGCACTCGAACTTTTGCCTCTAATACCAACTGCTCGTCTAACCTCGCCCCACTTACAGCGTGCGGTACTGTGACACTGTTTTATCGTCAAAATGCTGCAAGGGGAATTCAGCCAGCATATTACATCTGTCACAGCATGTTTACAATCATAATTAAGTAAATTATGGCAGCATAAAAGCGGAAATGCCTTAAGCCAACATAAGAACCGGATTCCCTATTACACTTAAAAAAGTATACCTCCGGCATTTTGAAATTATATAATTTATTCTTATGAAGGAGAGGGTTTTACCATGGTATTTAGATTTTAGATTGTTTTTATCCAGTGAGGAATCTTGGATTCGGAGTGGAGCTCCTTGATGGTGATTCACCAGCGTAAATTGCAAAATTGATCTATTTTAGTGTTTTGTATTAGTTTTGTTTGTATAAAATTCTACCGGTGGTTATGAAGCCTAATAATTACACACTGAAAGGATAGTTACGATATTTAAACTTAGATGTCTATCAAACGAACTAATCCACAAATATTCGTTAGCCTTGAACTACATAGTGATAGTAGTCCAGGATATACATAAATGAAAAGTTGGCTGTCCCCATTTTGTTGGGAGCTTTATTCTCCCGGAACGACGAACCAGAGGCGATGTAGGATGTGGTAAACATCACGAGACGCAAGCCCCTTGAATTATTTGCGAGCTTCTGTCTCAGACCTTTTCATTCCGCCACTATGTTGGGACTCAGAAAGAATAATTGAAAATCCTAGTGTCCGTGTCATTACGGTGTGACTTCGGATAGTTTAGATGAGAATATTGTTGTAATATTTAGTTGTTTGAATCTGTAGTGATATTTTATTTTAAATGTTATGAAGCTGAAGAGTTTGTTTGTTTCTTTGGTTAAACGCGCTAATCTCAGGAACTACTGGTTCGGATTAAGAAATTCTTACATAGATACTTATTCGGTGTAATTCCTTTTGTGTTGGATTGTCCATTTATCAAGGAAGGCTATAGGCCATAAAACATTCGAAATCCACGCGGACGAACTCAAAGCAAATTTTTTTTTTTTTTCATTTATAATTTTTGATGATGCATGATAAATTTTATCGCACGTATGAGCTGGGTGCTAACTAAACAGGGTTTGATGGTATGAAATCAACCATCTTTATTGAGCAGACTTGGTAATCGATACTCATTTATTTTTGTATTAATACGCCTTTACCCGGTAGGGCGTGACAATTTTAAGTAGTACTTTTAATTTATAATAAGATTGTCGACGAAGAAAGAAATCGTAATCAGGCCTTTCAGGTTTCTGTAGAAAATGTATACAACAAAAATAAACTTTCATATAATACGAATGCTTGACAAGAGCTGTGAAAGTGGAGGGGAACAAAGAAAGTAGGTTACTAGGGATCATGCCTATTTGCGTTTAGTTCTTTCACTGGTTTCACATATTTTCTAGGTAAGCCCGGATAAGATGTAAATAGTTTGACAGTATTTACTTTGCGACATAAAAAAGGAATGCAATATTATTAAAATCTGTTGTTTGATCAAACACGTAAGTTTTTATGTAACTTAATAATTATTTATATTGTATTTTCCTAATAAACTTAACATACCTATAACTATTTAAATTAGTAATTTTAAAAAGACTTAAAAAAATCGCATGTTTTGTAAGTATTCAACAGCTATCTTTTATAACTCTTTGAATATGGCGTACCAAGTGCACATTTTGTAAGTGACGTACAGTTCTAAACAGTCATTAGAGCAGACCGTTTCAATGTAGGCGACGTGCGATCACAATAAATCTCTTACAGTTTGGTCTGAGTGTTTCTAATGAACTATTCTTTCCTATCAGCGATCGTTAGTACTCCCATTATTGTCACTTTAATCAGTACTTACTGAAAAGTAGTAAGAACAATCTATAGTTTTTATATTTTAAGAATTTAAAAATGCTTATATTCTTCTTTAGTAGCACATTAATAATCCCAGCGCTATTCTTTGGAGAAAATATTAAAAATGAAGCAACGAAATAGAATGTGATTAAGTATCTATTATCAACTATATTATTTTAGATTATTTAATTTTAAATGAAGCATTGGAGAAATTATAGGACCTTTATAAGTAATGATTGGATATTTATTAGGAACACGAGAATGTTTTTTTGTGTGAAATATTTGACAGCGATAAAAAGTGCATCGTGTTAACTTTAAAAACTATTTAAAGGCAAATACGTATTTCTTCTTCAGATAATAACCAGTTGACATTAAAGTTCTCGTTGGCAAGTAGAAGAAGAACCTATCGAATATTATTCGCCGGTTTCTCCAGTTAAATAATATTCAGAAAGCAACAAACGAGCAAAATTTATTTAAGTACGTCCTTGCTTTTTAGGTTGGAAAAGAATTATGTGTAGGAATTGAACTTTTGGTAACAAATACAATACTGTTAACGTAAGTGAGCGTCGGGGGACGAAATTAAACGTCGGATAAGATTGACGACCCCAGCTGAAGTTTTTACACCTCGATGTTTGTTTGTGATAAATGATTAGAGACTTGATATCTGAAAATGATGCGATATTAGGCACCGATCGGTTTTATAATCGTTCACTCTCATCCACTAATGTGATAAATGTACGATATTAAATTCTCCGTTAGAAATTGCTATAATTATGTTGCTAGTTCTTATTTGCAATCTGAGTCTTAGAACCAAGCCTGAAAAATAACATAATATCGTTAGAAAGCGGTTTTCTAATGGCTCAACTTCAATGGTAGACTAAAAGCTTACTAACTGAGCTATGTTATAATACTGTTGCTTAGCAACCGTAGGTGAGGTAGGCTAACTGTGGAGCTGTTTTATGTGTCGTAAGCCTTGCATTTGTGGCGTTGCCGTATTTTAATAAGCTTTATCTTTACTACGAAGCATTACTTCACCTTTCAGTCGACAACTCACAAGAGAAAACTAGACAATTGCATAAAGTATCAAAGTATGATAAAGTTTGTATCTTCCATTCTAATAAAAATATTGTAAGCAGTCTTTAATATTTGCATAATTATTTTACAAAAGAAGTTCCTTAAATAGTTCAGCGATAGTTATGGCTAACTTAACTGTAGGTACGGTCAGCGACAGAAGTAGCTTAACAAGTTAATGGACTTAAGAAACAGACATCAATTTAAGTTATAGTCTCATAATATTAGACTGTGAACATTAATGATTTTTTACTATGTTACAAATTATTCTTTAATGAATGGGTAGATAATATGTTCAATTTAAACGTTTATTACTACTGTTGTTGACTGTAGTAAGGTGTACTAAGTTAGTACTAAGTACTAGTACTCCTTAGTACTAAGGATAGACTGTGCAAGGTACTAATTATTATTTGTGGCCCTCCGAAATGGAACTCTGTTATGGGGGCCAATCACAGGTATAACGAGCCAGCCCAGTTGATAATATTAGGAATCTCCACTTGTAACATTTCAACGAACATTCGTCCGTGACCGTAACAAAGCGGCGATTCTGTTGTGATACCATATCTACCCTTGAAGAAACTGAGTTACGGGCAAATGTTCGGCGAACTGTTACAGCAGAATGTTACAAGTGTGGACGGTTAAATCTGTATTGTTCGGCAGAATGTTACGGGTCATGTTAGTCACAAACTTATTCAAACAATATGAGTTTCTTCAAAGGATGTTCGCCATTTTTGGCGTAATATCTCGTGTTAGGCGTAGATTCGCCTACTACCGCAACTGCGGTCAGGCACCGCGTATTTTTATAGTACAGGAAGTCGACTTCCTACATCGAACGCTATCGGGCATTAGGATATTTAATGTGAATTTGACTCCGTTTGCCTAAATTCGGGACGGTGTCGTCCAGAAAACCGTCTACGCTATGAATGTTCGTTGAAATTCGAAGTTGAAATGTTACCTACACGTGGAGACGCACCTTTATAGTGCAGAAGTGTGTGCAAACAGGAGCATTCTCTGTTATCACTACAGTCTATCTTTATACTAATTATAGTCTGGTGGGACGATAAACCGACAGAACCGGTGAGATAGAAAAAATAAAAATTGTTTAACATTAATCTACTATAAGTTGTAGAGTAATTTATACTTAGCCTTTAACGTAATACAAGCTTCATGACAAGGATAATATTTGAATTCTTTCTAGTGTTTACTTTGAATTAATCGTGGTAGCTATCAGTGGGACGACCTAAACTAACATGGGTAAATATAAAATGACAGTGTAAATATGACGGTATTGTGCTACTTAAATTAATGCTCTCATTGCTCTGTCTCTAGGTAATAGGTTTCTAGGTTTAGGTAGGTGTTTTATTATGTTAGTGTTTGACCTTTTCGAATAATATTATTGTGACTTTCGTAAGTCACGTTCGACAGCAAGACGGGTCGACGATATTGCAAAGATTGCGGGGCGCACCTGGATAAGCTTGGCACAGGACCGTGGCATGTGGCAAAGTTTAAGGAAGGCCTATACCCAGCTGTGGGATATTGAAGGCTGTAGATGATGATGAAGAAAATTGTAGGGCATGTTTTCTTCACCTGTCACCGTTTTAATACTTTAAACCTCAGGAGATACTAATTGTTTTTTTTTCCTTAAACAATTTTCGTTTTGGAAAAATTTCTCATACATCGTGGCTGCGTAAACATCTTACAAGTACAAAACGCTCCACTCGATATCTGTGGGGCATACAAATATTTGTGATGTGCACACCTCTGCCCCTTCGGAGAAATAGGGGAACATATCGCATTTTGGCATTAGGTTAACAACTATGTCACTATGTCAAACGCGTAGAGTTTCTAAATGCAAATCGATTAAGGCTATTAATCTATTTCAAATCAATTAAGAGAAGGTACTGGAATTAAAAAACACTTTTCTACTTGTTTGAAACACCAGCGAAAAATCATATCTTTTCTCCCATTACCTATGTATATTTTAAAACCTATTGCTAATTTCTACCTACTTAGTAAATAGTATAGTCTCATATAATATATTTTCTATTCGTATAGGAGAAGTTCAGGCACTCAGGTCTAATTTTACGGCGGTACAAGCCGATGGATGTAGGTAGGCTGCGTCTTTCGCGGTCGGTCTCTGGAGTGACCATAATTTTCATATAGATTCCTATACATGCCTTAATCAGCACATTAGGTCGTTACGGGTAGTCAGGTAGTACGCTTTAACTTGCCTGCCATTATTATTATCTAGTAACTGGGTTGTGGATGTGTAGGTCAAATAGGCAGTCGATCCATGTTAAACACTGGTTTCTTGTTGAATCTAGTTAGTCTAGAAGTCGGCCCAACGTAGCTGAGAAATGGAATTTAACGGAAAAACTATAAAGTCATCCCGAAAAATAAATCGACTTATTATTCGTCGAAATCGCGTCAGTAGGTAGTTTATGAGAAAATCACAAAAAGTCAATTCGCGCGTATGTATATTTAAGGGGTGAATTTATAAACCTCTCTCGAGTCAGGTGTGCGTACGTAAATATAAGCTCTTGTCACCCCTAGAATTATTTGTCAGCTGTCATATTTGGCAGTATCTACATTTTTTCCTCTACTACGGCGTATGTATTGCTTTTGTGTCATCAACATTTTTTTCTGAATCCGCTTTAACCCACGGTATTTATCACTTTTGTTTAAAAGAATGTACCTGCAAAAAAATTCGATCAGACAATAAAATTTGAAAAAACTTAACTGAAAAAAAGTAAAGAAAGCATTCCCATTTTGTCTCGACTTGGACATAAATGAAACCCTCGGATACGTTTTAGCTTGTATTTCAATATGAATTTTGGTTTTTTACAATAATTTTAACGGAGCGACTAACGTTGTGTGAAAGAATATAATACAATAAAAAATGATGTGGGGTACTTTAGAAACCGAATATAAAAAATTAAACTCCTAGGCATTTGGTTCGCCTTACGAGAGTGCAGTATTTGCTATGCGTATTGCAGTAGGCGCCAACATCCTCCCGCCGTTGAAATCTTCAAGTTTCAACCTTGTAGTTCATCTGAAGTAGGCAAAGGGCAAAGCCGAACTAAAGGACGTCGCACTACACCACGTTGGGTCTTTACGTCAGCAACTCTGGAAATCCCATCCGAGCCAGGAAACATTTTCAACACTCGTCCAAGTCTCCAGCACAAAGGAGGAGCGTTATCTTCTTTCAGAATGACCAAATCACCGATGCCGAGGCTTGACTTATCGGTTCTCCATTTGCAGCGTTGCTGTAGCTCAGCAATATATTCACGCTGCCATCGACGCCAGAAATGTTGATGAATTTGTTGTATTCGTTGGTAACGCTGTAGATTATTAGAGTTGCGGTCTTCTAGAGCAGGTGATGGGAGAGCGGTAAGAGCCCGACCGATAAGAAAGTGACCAGGGGTGAGGCAAATTAGGTCGTCAGGTGAAGAGGATAAAGGACAAAGTGGACGACTGTTGAGGATGGATTCTACATGTGCGAAAAGCGTAGACAATTCTTCAAATGTTAAATGGGAATTGCCCATTACACGTTTAATGTGGTACTTTGCCGACTTCACACCGGCCTCCCAAATTCCACCAAAGTGAGGGGCGTAAGAAGGAGAGAAAATAAAATTGATTCCTTCTTCGCTTGCATAATCAGAAAGAGTATCCGCGTTAATCTTAAAAAAATGATTAAGTTCTTTAGCACCTGACACAAAATTGCGACCATTGTCGCAGAATACCTCCATTGGCTTTCCACGTCGTGACACAAATCGTCGAAACGTCAGAATGAATGCGTCCTTTGTTAGATCACTTACAGCCTCTAGGTGTAAGCATTTATAAGTTAAACAAATGAAAAGGCAAAGATAACCTTTTATTAGTTTCGAACCGCGTCCTTTCCTATTTAATATTAAAAATGGACCGGCGAAATCTATACCTACAGTTGTAAATGGGAAGTTTGGCGTGACTCGTTGGGAAGGCAGATTACCCATCATAGGTTCCAATGATTTAGCTTGAAATCGCCTACACTTGAAACAAAGACGGACAGTTTGTCGAGCGAGACGCCTGCCATTGATGGGCCAAATATAATCTCTGATTATACCTAGCAACAACTGTGGCCCAGCATGTAAATTACGAAGATGTTCATATTTAAATATTGATTTAGTGAGATAATGAGATGCGTCGAGTAATACAGGATGTTTTTTGTCATATGAATAATTTGAGGAATCAATACGACCACCCACTCGAATTAATTTATCATTGGGGCAATAAAATGGAGTCAATGATAAAAGTTTAGACTTAGAATTTAATGAATTGCCTTTAGCGAGTGTTCTATATTCATGTGAAAATGACTGTTGCTGTGCTAAACGACACAAGATAATGAATGAATTATGTAGTTCATTTGTTTTTAAAGTTCCTGATACTATGGATAGTTTACGTGATTTTAGTTTCAGATTATTAATATATCGCATCGTGTACGCAAATATACGTCTTAATTGATTGTAACTTTGATAATTTTGAAAATTGATAACATCTTCTGTTGTTGTTTCTAAATTAACAATAGTAGAAATTTGCTTTGTTTCTGGTAAATTGTTAACATTAATTTCATTATTATTTAAAACTGGCCAATAATCTTCTGATTGTAATAAATATTGTGGACCTGACCACCATAATGTGTTATCCCTAATATGATTTGGACTAACGCCCCTGGATATGAGGTCAGCTGGATTAAGTGAAGTTGGAATGTGTCGCCACATGTGCACGTTTGTCAATTCACAAATTTCTGAAACCCTATTTGCGACAAAGGTTTTAAGAATTTTAAAACTCGAGTTAAGCCATGCCAGAACAATACTGGAATCACTCCAATGAACCTCGCCTTTTATATTCGTGTGTCGCAGAGAGTCTCTGACTGACTTACACAACCTAGCAGCTAAAAGAGTAGCACAAAGTTCTAAGCGTGGGATAGTTGTAGGCTTGGTAGGTGCAATCTTAGATTTAGCACACAACAACTTTACAGTAACTTTGTTGGCAGAGTTCACTGATCGTGCATAAATACACGCTCCATAAGCAATTTGTGAAGCATCACAGAATGAGTGAAGTTCTATAGCTATTGGTTCATCACACATCACATGTCTTGGAATATTTATGGTACTAAGAGCGGATAGAGAATCAGAAAACTTAGTCCAGGCCTTAGAAATATCTTCAGGAATACTATCATCCCAGCCTAATTTCTCCAGCCAAAGCTGTTGTAATATAACCTTTGTTTGCATAACACACGGACTAAGTAAACCCAATGGGTCGAACACTTTAAACATATTTGATAATATTGAGCGTTTAGTTGGGTGATGCTTGTCTGCTAGAAGTAAGGGTTGTATTGGAAAATGCAATGTATCTGTCAGTGGATCCCATCCTAAACCCAGAGTGCTAGAAGACTCACTGAGTGTCAATTTCTCATTGATATTTAAAGAGGATGAGTCAAGAATAGAGGTTAAATTAGTTTTAAGTTTTCTTAGATTAAAACAACCTAACTTAAGTGCTGCGGTAACTTCTTGAAGAATATGTTTAAGTTCATGTTCACTATCACTCGAAGTTATCATGTCATCCACGTAAAAGTCGTGTTGAATGACATTTTTAATTGTATCATCAGGTTGTTCTTCGCCAAGTTGCCACAGACAGCGTGTGCTTAAATAACTGGAACTTGCCATACCGTAAGTAACAGTATTCAATTTTAGCGTTTTGATAGGAAGGGACTCATCTTCTCTCCACAATATGAGCTGAAGATTTCGGTCTTCCTCATTAATTTCTACCTGGCGATACATTTTTTCCAGATCGCCGGTTAAAAGATACTTATGCTGTCTAGCTCTTACTAGAATGGAGAATAAAGAGTCCTGCATATTTTGCCCTACCATGAGAATGTCATTGATTGACAATCCCGATGAAGTTGGAGCTGATCCATCAAATACGACCCGAAGTTTCGTGGATTCGCTGTTTTCTTTGAACACAGCGTGATGACATAGAAAATATGAAAGACTAGGTCTTAATACATTAGACTGTGAGAGATGACCTAACTGTTCATATTCTCTGATAAAGTTGACATATTCTGATTTAAGTTGTGGATTCCTTCGAAATCGTTTTTCTAAATTGTAAAATCGTTTTTTAGCTAATGTGTAAGATTCTCCTAAACAATTGGGTGAATCTTTAAGGGGCAGTCGAACAGAAAATCTGCCGGTAGTTAATCGTTTAGAATAAGTTAAGAAATGTTTTTCACATAGCCTTTCCTCATGACTTAATAATGATTTTAATGGTACTTCTTCAAGTTCCCAGAACTTGGACATTTGATGATTAAAATCGTTTTCTACTCCTTTGTCTGACGACGAAGAATGATGACATTGGATATTAACTACGTTGTTTAAATCATTTATCTTTATTGGACCCGAAACAAGCCAACCAAATTCAGAATTTCTTAAAATAGGATTATTAGGGCCTAGAGAACGCTGCTCGCAGCCAAGGATGTCCCAAAACAAATCTGCCCCGATGAGTAGATCAACAGCGGAGGATTGATTGAAACTAGGGTCAGCAAGGTGTACCTCAGTAGGTATTTGCAGTTGCTGAGTATTTATTGTGTATCTGGGAATGTTACTTGTTAATTCCGGTAATATTAAAAACGTAGTTGTGACGTGAAACGGTTTAATTAAAGAATTTAACTGTGCCACACAACTCTCTTTGACTTTATTATTAACGTGATTGCCAATTCCGACAATATTTATATAGTTATTAAGTAATGAATTGCTAGACAAACATAGTTTGTCTCTAAGTGTTCGCGTCATAAATGACGATTGACTACCACAGTCTAATAAGGCACGTACCCTTTCACCCTTGTGCGTGGTAGGGTTAGACACCTCAACTAAAGCGGTAGAAAGTAGAATATGTTTTGAACCTTGTGTAGTATAATTAGCTATCGTTACACATGATGACGTGGTAGCTGCAGCAGGGGTTTCTGTTACTATCGGAACGTGTAGAAGTGCATTGTGCTTCTTCTTACACTCACGACAGGGTCTGAGGTAGCAGTTTCGTGTAATGTGTCCCGACCTTAAACAATTTGCACACAGGTTTAACTTATTTACTTCAGCTATTCGTTCTTCCACACTCTTGGCCTTAAAAATAGGACAATCGTAAATTCTATGTTCGCCCTGACAGACGACGCAACGCGTAGAAGATGACGAATTATTTTGACAAGCAGACTGACAAACCGACTGGCATGTAGAAGATTTACTTTGAGAGCGTTCGGATTTATTGTTGCTACTCTTAACTGATGTTGAGGCTGACGCCTTATTGGTGTTATTACTATTTGATGAAGAATGGCTTAGAGACACTAGAACGTCTGCACGATCAATTAAAAATTTATTGAATTGCTGGAAATTGGGTACTACATCGTCCAAAGAACCACGCCATTCCTCCCACTTAGTAAGAGTGCGGTTATCTAGTTTAGAACTTAATATGTGTATTAATAAAGGATCCCAATTATCAGTCTGCAACCCTAAACTAGACAACGCTCTCAGGTTCTTGGTGACATTATCCACCATGAAACGAAGCGACTTGTCTGATTCGCGAGTCATTTGGTGTATATTTAATAATGAAGAAAAATGATGACTTATTAACTGTCGCTTGTTGTCATAACGGTCACATAATAATTTCCAAGCTACACTATAATTTGAATTTGATACTTCTAAGTTACTCACTATTCTAGATGCATCGCCCTCCAGGTATGACAAAAGGTAATGGAATTTATTAATAGGTGCAATGCGCTCATTGTTATGTATAACAGACTTGAAAGTGTCACGAAATTCAAGCCAACGGAAGTATGTCCCATTAAACTTAGCTATTTCTAACCGTGGCAGTTTAAAACCTGAATCGAGATTGTCTATATTACCAGGAGCGGATGAAACAGGGCTAGTATTGAGTATATTACCAGAATCATTGTGGTGGCTGTTACACTGATGAGATTGAATGAAACTCTGAGCATTGGCAATGTTTGTGATGAATAATTGTTCAATATCATCCCTTTCATCGATCTCGTTAGGCAAATTATTAGAATTCAATACCTCAATTTGATTCTGCAAGTCGTCGAATCTTACGGACAGTGACTCAAATTTACTAAGTTTAAGTGTCAACTCAGCTATCTCAATACGTGTAACAGAATCGTTTGACAACAAATTCGTTAAATAGTTCCTAAACTTAGTAATTTGGCCCTTTATCGAACTACGCTTAATGATAAGTTCCTGTAAGTCTTGCACCTCCCTCGCGGAGCCATCATCTTTGCCCATTGTAAATTAAACAATAAGTAAACAAGGACACGTGCCTTTTGTAATTAGGTACTAATAAAACTATGAGGCAAAACGGTGCAAGAATACAATGAAACTATAAATAAATAAATGTTTTATCTTACGTCCCTCTCCAGGTGTCACCTGTGGCTTGAAAGTACCGGTGGTGAACTCGACAATACCCGTGAATGAGGCTCGACTATGTTGAAGGCCGTCACAGGGAAGTCACCGGCTTGCCTGGAATGTTCGGCGAAATAATCTTAATAACTTGCTAAAATACTCTGCACTGTGCCTACCCCTTCGGGTAACAAAGGCGTGATGTTATGAGTATGTAAGACTAAACTTGAATTTATTGGAGGCTATGATTATGATTTAATGTTACAAGTGTGTACTAATTTGTGGCCGTAGCCGCACTATATATTTTATCACAAAGCGGGTTGGTAAAACAATAACCTTAAACATAAAGGTCAAATAAAATGATCCGCTTGAATATGTAATCAAGAATATATTAGCTACTTATTTAGCGTTTTCGTATTTGTAATATTGAAATAAGCACATGTAAAATCGAGGGGTTTGTCGATCACAAAGGATGGTTAGGTAAAAGGGGAAAGGTCACTTAGCTGCATTGGCCGGGCTGCTGCACGACGACTTCGGTTTAATACCGCATGAATCTATGTCTTGAACGTACACCTGGATTAGGCTGCAATCGCTGAACCTCCAAATACTCTAAACATCAGTTCTTGAAGCCTTTGAGATTCGTAGCTTAGTTGGTCAATCTACTCAGACTTCGTATTTTTGATAATTTTCCGTTTTCGAAAGTCCTGTCACGGTCGCCACTTTTTATGTCTCGACTTGGACATAAATGAAACCCTCGGATACGTTTTAGCTTGTATTTCAATATGAATTTTGGTTTTTTACAATAATTTTAACGGAGCGACTAACGTTGTGTGAAAGAATATAATACAATAAAAAATGATGTGGGGTACTTTAGAAACCGAATATAAAAAATTAAACTCCTAGGCATTTGGTTCGCCTTACGAGAGTGCAGTATTTGCTATGCGTATTGCAGTAGGCGCCAACACATTTTATTCAGTTACTAAATTTCATAGTAACATTTTAAAGTAAATTATGAAGTGCCGTAAATTAGCAAGTAAAACAATTATTTATCAAATATTATATAAAAAAGGACATCGCTGCCATAGATTCTAAGTTGTTGTTGTTTGTGTAGCTTTATTTTAATTTTCATAAAAACTATATTTGTTGATTACCGTTAACCGAAACTAATAATAACGTAGATGAGCACCTCAATGTTTACTCTAATTAGAACAAAAGAAAAATCAACTGTAGGTATACTTAATTATTGTACTCTCTGATTAAACATTAAATAATATGATAGAATACGTCGTCACATGTCGTCACTCTATGAACCACAAAGAGATTTTATATCTCAATCAGTAAAAAGTATGTCGGTTCTGAGTGCGACCTCTGTGTGAAACTTTTCTAAAATAAGTTGTGTTTTTCAACTTAAAAAAAATGCTCTTAGGTGTGAACAATTGATTTGAGTCATGTAATGAATAAAACCGGAAGGTCTACCTAACCTTTGATTAAAAATGCTTAATATCAAGTCTTAATGATTTGTATTAATCCCGTACTGTTTCGTCATTATATTAAAACCACAAATGAAACTTTGTAATGATTAAATCAAAACAAAATGCTGATGTATGTCTATTTTCGTCAAAATCTTGTCTCTCTATTAGTAGTCGCTCGTCTGCATTGTACCCAATCTTGAGACAACATAACTAATGACCACACATGCGACGGGTGCCAAGACTCTTCAAAGGAGTACTTCGTCCCCGGATTAATTATTACTCAGCCTAATATTGTTCAACGAGATGCCTAGAGCGCGATATGAGGACCGCATAAGTATGCATTACGGCTTCAATAAAGGGATTGACTTAATATAAACTGAGCCTTTGAGGTTATGTTATGTATCTATCAGAGTAATGTCTTCTTGAAGCGGTTAATCCTAACCCTTGTCGCTATTAGGCCGATTTGCACAATCTAGGGTTTCAAACAGATCATTGGACGGTTGACACGGACGAACGACGAAGGTTAGATACATAATGTTGGGATACTATGAGCCTAATGTGTAGATTTCATTAGACATGAACATACAAGTAAACAATCTAATGGACGCAAATGGTCTACTTTAAGTATGATTTTATTGAAAAGTAGGGCATGAAGTGAATATTTTTTTACAGTTACGTACTAGACGTAACTTTACTTAGCATTGTATTTTTAAGAGATAAATTTAAAAGTTTTGTGAGCATAATTACCCCTGCAGTCGAGTTCTGAACTAAACTATGTATATTTTCCTGACTCATTTATCTACTATTTATTTTTGGCTAGTTAAAGGACGGGCCAAATATAATTCTACAATTAATATAATTGTACGTCGAATTAAATATGTACTAACATTGAATTATGTAGTGTGCTAGCAAGTCACTAGTAGAAAATAATGCCATTCATTGAGGGCATGTACCGGATAAAATATAATTATGTACGTTATACTCCAGACAACGTTCAGTAGAAAAAAACGTAGAGAAATAGGCAAATTTAATATACATAAAAACTAAATACAAATTATCCATAACTTTACTTTTATATAGTTATTTAAAAAGCATTAGCGGCAAAGCAAGCTGAAAATAAAGTTTCGGTTTTATTTCTCCGAGCAGGCTACATATTGACTAAAAAGAAGTTAAGCCCAATAGAACATTAGTTTACGTTGTAACAAATTATTCGTTTCATTAGCTCCCTAAACGGACCTCACAAAAGAAATGTGCTTACGTATTTTAGACTAAAGACACAAATAGCCAAATAATTAGTTTAAACATCGTGCCCTTAAAACAGCGAAGAATTTTTGAATCATTATATGGGTTCTGAACATTATGTCGCATATATGTTTGTTAAATAAGCATTCGTTATTATTTAATAACAAACAATTTTGATCATTCCGAAGATACACACCACTGTTTATTATACTACGTGGTTTATCAAAAAATAACAGTCTAACTAGTTAGATACTTATCATAAAATTACAAACATAATTATTATCACATCACGACATTATGTTTGTTGGGTAAACAATCTCACTCAAAGAAAACGTCAAAATATAATCTTCAATTGTGTAAAACGCACACATACGCATTATAAATAATCGTATGTTACTAATGGTTGTGTAAAACTGAATAAACTAAAAAGGCAAAAGAGTTGTTACGTTTTATATTAGAAAGTTTGGCAGGAATCTTATAAGCCAGTGAGACGGATGGTTATGAACTTATGAAAGCCAACATAGAGTCGACGTATGAAGGTCGCATGTTATTGCGCTCGTGTTTCTTGTCTCTCAGGTATGCACATATGCACCAACATAAGTTACGCGTAAAAGGCATTCCTTTCTTTATTAAGCAGCTTGGTTCTCCAAGGAATGAGTGTCACCTCTTTCAAGCTTCTACATTGCACTCAAAACAATAAAAAAGAATAGTACTGAAGATTTCTCCAGCTTCATAATGTTACGCTCACTGACACATGCTTCGAGCACACCATTAAAAATCTTTCGCCTAACGCTTTATGGAAATTTTTGAAGCTATATTTTATTTATATTTAAAAGAAAAATGGTTTGCAAAGAAGCCACAAAGAACCCCAAAGGAGGATCGTTACTGTCTAGAATGAATCCAAGAGTTCCCGCCTAGATCTAAATTAACCAAGAGATTTAGTGCTAAGGAAAAAGAATTTTGCAATTCAGCTTGTTTAAAAGGAAAGGAGCCAGTGGAATCAGCCGAGCGTTAAAATGAAGTGCCTATAATTAACATGACGTATACGTGTAATCATTAGCCGCTACCGTCTCTACATAGACATTACTTTAGAATTCTGCTTAATTACATATTCAGAGAACACATTACTGCACCAGAAATTTCTTTGTATCCCTGTATACAATTTCTCATTACTTTGTATTGCAAGGATTGGCGGCTACTGTGAGCTATTAGGGACAAACAAATAAATACAAATACCGTATTATAGGAAGTGTATTTCTGAATAATATAATTGTATTATGTAACTATGTTGTATTAAATTGTCGATTGAGTCAAACTGTCCTCGGTATTCAACGTATGCACGTGGCTATACACGTGAATAGTCGTAAACAAGAATGTCGCTCAATAAAAATTCGTATGTCTAAAGTTTGCAAAAAGTTTCCTCTATTCAACCTTTAGCTTTTACAGGAGCTCTAAAGCGTATATTACAACTTAGCACGCAGGACCGAGCGAATGAAAATTCCTACAAAATTTACTTATTTTAATGTTTTTAACTTTGCATTTAAAAGTAATATGATAAAAGCGGTGTGACTATAAAATTATTTTGTCCTCAAAAATTTGAAACATTTGTAAACGGTACGATGTATTTTTTGACTGGTATTCAGTATTCTCTGAATCTTATCAGAGATCATTGTAGGACATTCGCGTCCCCCAATTTACGTCATTATTACAGGTAATCGAAAGGTCTATAGCTGAATACAGGGAAAGTAATAACCAAATCCTATTGAATTTGAAAGCCAAATCGAAAAGAGGTTATACCAAGCATAAATGGTTTTTTAATAGTTTTTGAAGCGCCGCGCCGGTACTTCGGTTTGAATGTAGGAACGTTTTGAGGTTTTTAATGGTAGGCAAATGTATTGATGTACCGAGAATCGAGTAAGAGCTTTAATAAATACTATAAGTAATACAGTATAATAGACAGTCCGCCGGGACCATCTGTCTGCCTGTATGAACATGCAAATATTGATGACTGGTAATTAGAGATCGTTTTTATACTGCTTGGAAAACTTTAAAACTTGCTTACTTAAATGTAGATAATAAATGTTGGATGCGTTGTTAAATGTATCTAAAAGCATGAAATAATAAAAGTATTAAAATAATATAAAATAAGTATTAAATGCTACTTTTAGTAAATTTCAATACTGAGGTTTCATTGTACAGTGTAAAAACTGTAAATTATTACATACAATTCCTTAACTATAACATGGTATACCATGTTTTCCTATAAATCTTTCTGATTATATATTATAAGAATTAGAGTAACGTTTTTACTAAATTAAATCCCAATTCCTTTACATTTGCCTCCTAAATATACCCAAGTCGAGACCCAATAATGTTTCGGTATAACCATAAATAGGACGCAGGGTCAAACACTTAGGAGAGGATTTGAGTGCGCCGTGCTTATCACGTGGCCAATTTTATGTAGCCCTTTCGCGTGTCACGTTCATAAACAATCTTATGGTACTGGTGACCGGAGGGAAAACTCTTAACGTCCACAAAGAAATATTTTAGGCTTTCATAGGTACTTTCCTGTTCAAATGTACCAACAACTGGCGAAGCTGGTCTACAATAAAATGGAGGAACAAGTTGTGCCCGACATTGTGCAGCATCGTTAAGTACATAGTTTTTTTTCTCAACATGTTACAAGTTTTTATGTGCTCCGGTCGGAATTTAGCTGCGCGGCCATGCAAATTGTGAATGCAAGGGAAAACACGAATTAAACAGATGTGAGGCATGCGTTCTGAATATTCGGCGTATTTCCTATTCATCACAACTAATCATTAATTGCGAACTAATAATAATTGGTTTAAATTAGGATATGAAATTTATTACTATTAGCTTTATTAGCAGTTAACACATGTTCTGCATATACTGGTAATATGTTTACTACCTCCAAAGAGAAAATACTTGCATCAACTAATGGATGAAATTATTCAATTTTGTGCTAATTTAATGAGCTGATAATCCATATCAATACTATTAATATAAATGTGAAAGAAACTCTGTCTGTCTGTAACACCAATGTCAATAAACCGCTGGACGGATTTTAATGAAATTTGGCATAAAGACATAGCCTTTTTTTTTAAATATCATCCCTCTAAGGGGTTTACATAGGGGTAATCGCGGGCGAAGCTGCTAAAGCTGCTAAAAGCTATATATTTTTTTTTTTTTTTTTAAAAAAACGTCGCCCCACACTAGGAATTTCTCCTGTATCGTGGGTGCGTTTCACAAACATGAAATATCACATACACAAACACCCAGACTCGGGACAAACATCTGTGGATCACACAAATTTTTGTCCCGTGCGGGAATCGAACCCACAACCCCTAGCGCAGCAGTCCAATCGCTTAGCCACTGCGCCAATCAGGTTGTCAGATATACCTTTATATAATAATAACCAACAATATATATAAAGCTAGTTTGCTAAAAAAGTTGATTGCGTCGTCTCTAAATTTACTATATGTCTTCTGCTATATTATAAATAATATCAAAAATATTCTGATCTAGTTTATCTAACTGAACTTAATATAATATTTCCTTAAAAAAACTGCACCATTGATATAATAAATCAATATTGACCCAAAACGGCGAATACATCAGGGACGTGCGTGATTTACTAAATACGTGCGTAAATCATTATTTTGCGATTTTTCTTTGTCCGCCGAATCTAGAACAAAACTGTGGTTTGTAAAGCGGAGATAAGCTTGCTATTGTTCATTTGTGCTGCCGCTATTTTATATTTTTCCTGCTATATATTTCTGCATATAACTTAAGGAGTTTTATGAGGAAATTTTATGGAACTATACTGAAGAATCAAGAGTAGTAGTCAATTGAAAACTGCTAAAAATGGAAAGATAATAGAATAAAATGCTATCTCAGATTTTTGAAGATTCTGATTCATCATTTATTAAAATATTTAAATCACGGATCAACTAAGATAATGCATTACATTGCAAGCGCGACATAACTTTCAGATCTCATGTTTACAAAACTCACTCGATGCAAGCGCCTTTAGGAAATAACGACGAACAATGCGAAAAACAGCTGCGCAGCTACTAATATAACTCACACAATTATGATACATATACATTTTCTATGATAAGTTTCCAGGTTCCTACAGTTAACAAAGAAGAAAGATAGAAAAACGAATCTGTTTTGCCATGTTTAAACTCCTGAACTGTCGTTTTTATTATAAAAACGATAAGAGCTGTAAATATACCGTCTTTACAAATATTTCTATAAAGTTTTCGAACCCCGCATAGTGTGATGATAGTCTACATTTACGACGTCGAATAAAGGCTCAGTTGACAACCACTAAAGCTCAATCCTTATGTCTACCGCTTGTATTCTGTTTTGCTAACGAGGTTTTATGTCTCAATAAAATACTATGTAAACGCCGCACAGTACGACAGCCCATAATGTTGTAAAGTTTATTTATCCGGTCTTCGAGCGATGGTATAATCTACCTTTTATCGTGTCAATTTTGATGGGTTATTCTACTACAACTATCTTCTTTATACATAGTTACGTCAACAACGAATACCAAACATACGAAGAGAATAATTGTATGCAACAATGGTATTTGTTATGTTTTTGGTATTTGATTAGTTGCAATATGGTAGTAGTTTTTGATTTACAACTTATAGCCTATATTCATATTGACTTTATCACATTTTTTAAATCAAGAGGGTGATCTCTTTTAGCTCACGTTAACCATGTACGCAGAAAGGAAATTAACAAGAGTCCCATTTTTTTGCTTAGCAAATCTGGGCGTAGATGAATGAAAAAAGTGAAATTGTATACGTACATAGGTACATCTACGTCACGCGGATTCCTCGACAAGATTGCTTTGCCTCGTGGAGAGAAAAGTGTTTTTGTTTAGATGTAAAAAAGTCTGACTCAAGATCCGTATGAATTATACTCGTATTTAAGAAACTTACAAATTATGATTTTGTTTAAGCGTAATATCATCAAAGTGGAAAATCAACCAGGACCATTTTCTCTTCTAGCTACTATATCGTGTCATGGTGGCCTATTAATCGATAGACCAGATTTGTGTGCACGAGATTACAGGATTAAACTCAGTCACAAATGTACTATTTTTCAGGACCACAGACTAACGTTAACAGAAAACATAGTAAGGAAACCTGGATTGAATTATCTTAATCTCGCCAGTCGCAGTGAGCTAGCTTGATGATCAATGCTTAATACTTACCTATATAAGAAGCCTCAGGCCTGAAACAGTTATAATTAGGCTGTTATTAATAATGTGACGGCCAACGATTACCAGCCGCGTCTATGCTGGTTCATCATCTGATAATGCTATTGTAATTTATGCTATATTGCGTTGCCATACAGTCCAATATTGTAGATGTTCACTATATCTATATATATTCACTTCTACAGAGATTGAGTCCTTCGTATGACAATTAGAAACAACGTTTTAAAGTGTTTTCTTGCACGCAAATATCAAGCTGAATCGTGTATAAATGTACAAAAAATCCTCAAGACATGAATTGCGAAATTGTTAAAACTGCGCCATTCCCCAGTAATGTGCTTGCAACTCTTCACTGCTGCACTAATACCAGTTTCTGTCTTTATAAGGTATAAACGCTTTTGGAAACACTGTTTGTAAGTTGCCTATGTGACTTTGCTAAAATAAATATTCAAAGTTAGAAATAAACTTCAGATAGTTGCTTACACTAGGAATTGTTTTGTGTGTGGACGCTTATACTACGACAAGATGTAATATTACCTCTATGTATCATAGGATTTATACGGCATTTTTGTTATTAAATCAATTTATTTCAATAGCAATAAGGGTGCACTGAAAATGTTGTAGCAGTGCGATTGGTTAACATTCCCTAGTAGAGCGGGTAACTCAGTTTTACTGCCGCAAATTTCTGCTCACCAATTGCTCTGGAACGTCATTGGGCAAGATGTATTTCAATAGACTTTCGATCTATCATTAAGGAATAAATTGAAGTTACTGCTGAGTTTAGGGTGAGTTAATGGTACACAACAAGGGTACACAACACTTCATTGATTTGTTTAGATAGGTATTTATCATTATTGCTATTATACCGTAACATAAAAATAAATTGATGTTTACACGTAATGTCTTAACTCAGTAGCAGCGCGGAGTCTGGATTTGTGCCCGGTTGATGGTAATAGACTTGCCCCCTATTATATTGGGACTTATAACATAAGTCTCTTAACTTTTGGTTTCAGGAATAATATTTATTATATTATTCCTGAAACCAAAAGTTAAGAGACTTTTTAGTTGAAGTATACTTTTAATAAATATTTGTTTAATAAATAATCGAATATCATAATTTACTGGCCGATATTCAATGTAGCCAACTGCAAAGTTATGTTTCGTTATAAAGCAGTCGCAACTCATTCGAGCGTTCGGAAACGAATATTTATTGCACCCGTTATCGAGTAACAAAATTAATTCAATATTCTCACTGACAGCAATACCATAGAGTCGAAAATCTGTGGTCATGATGCGACGAACTTAATTTGAATGTATGGAGTCGAATTGATGGGTACTTTAGTGTTAATATTATTTTTTTGTAATTTGGAACATTGTCATTAATCTATTAACGATTGTTAGGTGATTGTTTTTAAAACGTATGCAATGCCAATGGTATCGGTATTTTGTGTCATTGAAACAAACAAAAAACAAGAACTCGTAGTAAACTTGTGTGATAAAACTTTGTTATACTAAAGCCCATTTGTCAAATTGTAATAAGTTCGTAACTGACACTCAATCTTTGTTATTTCAATAATATGGTGTGTTAATTCTCCATGGACCAACACCTACAGATATAACCTTTGTGTAAATTATGTAGTAGAAAAGTTGTTGAAGTAACTAAATGAATAAATTAAAAAAGGTCCAGATTTCCAATAAATAGAACACTCACTTTTGCATAAAAGTAAGTAGTTTAACATCCTGCACGAATAAAGCGACACTGATAGAACATTAGCCTACGCTTCGTAGATACCGCCGTAGCAAGTGATTGCTACGTTTGCTACGGGATACAGCTTGCAAGCATCAAGCGAGTCTCTGTCTTAAGAACAATGTCTAGTCGATATTACAATCAATATAGAGAATGTGCTGACCGTGCCTTTGTATACAGTAAGTGCTTTTATGTAGCTCACGACATGTTCTTCTCGTGCATGACATTCTATACTTAGAACATAGTTCGCTTCGTAGACCAGGACACTAAAATGGAGTTAAAATGAGTCTATATTGAATATTTACAAAAAACTATAAAATAGTATGAACAAAAATGTATACGTATATTCAATAAAAAACTCGACGAAATATAGATTTTATATTTCGCCACCAAAAATCTGGTTAAATTACTTATTTGCTGTAATCTCATGGCAAAGTGATCACCCATCTTATGCTGGTTGGCTTCCGTCCAAACGATTTGAGTGATTTGCTCAAGATCTTGTGCCCAACTTTATTTGATTCTAGGCCAGCGTATAATTTACGCGTTGTCGTATTCAAACTACTTACTTGCTGTATGTATTCGTTGTTTACCGTACCAAGTTTTGTTTGCATTGAAAGCAAAGTAAGGTTTTCATAGAATTTGAAGCGTGAACACGTGCCTCACATGAAGTTAAAGTCATTTAATGCAGCGAAAACTTCTTACAAATCCATTTGAATACTAAGTTCAGTGTACTCGAGATAACGTTATAAAAATAGCTTTCTTACATTCTTATTTGAAAATTGTGTAGAATTCTAAGTAATATGGAAAAATATGACGAATAGAATTTAATACGTGAGTTTTATTGAAATACTTTTAGTAGCTACTAAATGGGGTTTGCTTATTATGTTCTTTTTATACAGATGTACGACTTTTCTTCGATTAGATGAGCTTGAAGATCATACCAAAATTCCCTTCCAGTTATCATACGAATTTATCATTCTATCGTTAAATCGATGTATGTACAAATGAACATTTAATTGCTTTGATAATTAATATTTGTATGATCTTAGATATTTGAAGCAGATCTGAGACATTGTCCGTCAAAGATTAATATCGATATTATGTTAAAACTTACAGACAGATAGATACTTCGACGCTTATGAACTTTGCTGCTTAAATCAAATTTTTCTTTCTCTAAGTTTATTTAACGCTGTATTTTTAAATTGTATGAACAGAATATATTTTATTGTTATTTGAATGATTAAAACGGTAAAGTAAAAGTGGGAACTTACCATGAAAATATTGGCACATGTTGTTTGCTATCAACATAGCTGAATTATAGCGTTGTTTCGGAGCATTGTCATCTGGTGTCCAATATATTTTCAAATTACGAACGTGTAGACCAGTCAATTAACGGAGCACTGAAAAAATGCTTCAATAGTTCCATTCGATTTGACGGTGCTGTGAGCTGTATGAAAATGTTTCATTATTTTAACATCCCGAGGGAAAACATATTGCACCTTACTTAACAAATGTGTCTGTGGGTACGTACCAGTCTATGTAGATCTGCTAAAATGAAAAGGCATATCTGCGTTGTCAAAGAATATTTTTTATAATCTCTGTGTAAGAAGATCGTATTAAATGTGAGCAGATATATGCAGCTACTAATCTTGAGATCAGACGGGTCCCAGCTCCCGACAAAATCTTTATAGCATGCAAGATGAATGTATTTCGTTTCTAAGAGACGTATGTATTACATTTTAAAACATGAAAAAGTTGGTACCGTTGTATTTCAACTTCACTATTCATCCAATCTCAGAAAGATTTTTACAAATGTCTTTAGTTTTGAGCTGAAGTAGGTATCTAATAACTAATTGTTGTTAGAATTAAAATATTGTAATAGGTTCCTACCTAATGACACATTGGTATTGCATATGAGTATTGCAAATAACAAATTGCAATCATCGGTCCACCCTACTCTTTCAGACGCGGTTATCAATTATTTTCATCCATGGTCTCTGTATATGAATAGCTCGTTAATATAGGGTTTAAATTGTATTTTAATAATACTTCATGGTAAGGGGGCAGATATTATTTGGGCAGCAATACAAAACAAACTTGATCAGAAATCAAATGACTAGAAAAAAGAATTCATGCACAAAAGTATATTTCTTCTATCTGTCTGGAAAACATCGGAGTTTAAATATACGGTAATATTGACTTATTTGATATACAACGACACTTATCGAACGCCTGATGAACCTTCGATGTCACCATAAAACGTGATGTACACCTCCATTTATTTTATTTACGTCGACAAGTGACAGAACGACAAATAAGACATGTATTTGTACATCAGTCATCCGAATAAATCTGTTACAAACATCATAAGACCAATGTCACTGTATATACTACAGGGTGTTTGAATATAGTTCGATTTATATTTTTTGACAACATTTTTAGTAACTATATTTTAAATAATGAGTAGTATATCTCAATTACATCCGGTAGTAAACATACATCGATTTTCGATCCATTTTTTAATAATTATATTTTTTTTCTAAAACGAGCAATGTATTTGACCACTTAAATTTTTAGTCTAACCCTGGCCCAAAAACCAAGCGTCAAACGACAACACGGTCGCTGTAGTACGAACAAATAAAGGCTTGTGGTTCATAAACTTTTTCCAGTTAATTGGAACACCTAAAAACATACGTTAAGCTGATTAGTATTTTATCCTTGTACTTTCCTACAGAAAGAAAAGATCTTTTAACTAGATAGGTGGTGTTACCTAATACGTTATGTATATACCTAATACGTTATGTATGTTTATACGTCCAACGGTCGGTCAAACTTCGCCTGGATTTCAGGATTCAACCAAGTCACATCCTCGTGCAAGTGGCGAATTGTGTCGCTTCATGTAAAACTTTGCTCAGCTTAAACTACATCCTGTGGTTGCACATAATTCATGCGTATAAAACCGTAGTATATGTAAACACAGTTCCAAACTCCGTGGATCTCGGTTTTACGATTCAACCTCACTACAATACTTTAGATATTCTTGTTGACGTGTTTAGCGGAAATTACAGAATTTTCCTTCGCCCTATCGCAGGTGTATTTTTCCTAAATCTACTAAATGTATGCACGTGGGAAGATTGTAAGCCTACTTTAATCCCCAGGGAGGCAGTAGGCTCGTAGGTAAAATCCTGAGGAAAATTCTTTCACACATAAAAGTATCCGAATGGTATTGGTGAAACGTGACTGAGTTCTTTCGCTAACGGTCGGTTGTTTTTCCTTACTTAAAAGTTTATAGGTTCTCGGTGCTACCAGTTTTTTGTTGCATAAACTTTTCGGTTTGGTCCGGGAAATAATATTTGTGGCTTATTTTCCTGTGCAAAATTGTAACATCAACAAGTTATTTAGAAGCTATTTAGAAAAAAAATTGGGTAATGATAATTAATTAATTTGTTAAATAAACGTCATACGTTGTCATATACATTGAATGAACCTTAAAATTATTCTTAAGCTTAAGCGAATTTGTACGATGAGGTTTTTTGCGCCATGATAATGGGTTTGTGTTTCTGCAATTACGAGGTCGATTTTTCCACTTGTTTATATATACTTTAGGTGTAGGTGTGTCTATAGGTGCTATTCGCAGATACTGTTTTCAAACCAGTCAGGGCAAAAACCGTACATATTACAGTGCTAACAAAAGTTACCAATAAAAAAAGATAATTGTATAAACAGTTTTTTAATATCAAGTAAGTCTACTTGTTCCCAAATGTATCTAGAATTCTTATAAACGAATTAAATGAGAGAATGTTTTTAATTTTCTCCTTTGTCAAAATATTATTACATCGCGAATATAAGGACACCTGTAAAATAATTTCGTAGGAGGAAAAGCGCTTAGGGGAATCGTAACAGAGATTGTACCGAAACTTAACAAGTGTAAAAATAATTAGACCGTAAATTAAATCATAGCACGATTTCATTCGTAGACAAATGACGATAGATGTATAAAATGTGTATCACACTAATATTATGAAGCCGATAGTTTGTGAGCGTGTTTGACTGTTTGAATGTTTTATTACCTCTTTACGCTCAGACGGCTGGAATGATTCTACGTATAAATGTGAAAGTTTATGAGTTTGCATGTTTGTTACTCAATCTCGCAAAAATAGCAGAATGAATTAGGATAAAATTTGGTGCTCTCTCTGATAAATAATATAAGCTACTATTTACCCAGAACTGACGCGTTAAAATTTTCCACACGGTCGAAGTCGCGTACGAAAGCTAAAATCAATAAACAGCATTTGGCAGTGTTTGTAGTGGTTAAGTAATTCTATAGAACTTTTCCGTTACGTACAAAACTATAACGTATAAATATTTTTAAACTCCACTTAAGTCATTATAAATTTACAATAAAGCCAATACGGCTGATACAACCTGCTTGTTGAATTATTGCCGCTACAAAATTAGGACACTTTACACTTTAGTTATTAATATTTGTACAGTATTGTTCGGGAGCCGCTGCTGGATTATTTAATCTTGTTTACGATTAGCTAGTGGCGAGCTTAGGGTAGCTTTGCGCGTAGAATTAATAAGCAACACGCTCCAAATAGTAGTATGATAATCACTCGTAGGTACTTAAGGTCAACTGAATAAGTGACGGCCATATAGTCAAGTACAAAATTTGGATGTATATTGTATTAGTTAGTATCATCAAGTTAAAAGAAACAGCGTTGTGTTTTTATTTTACAATTTGTTTGCCTTATAGGATCAGTCAATGTTCCTTGTGTAGTGTAGTGAACCTATTGTCCTGTATTAATATTGAAGAATGATTGAAAAAGCTTGTCATAAGTTATAAAAATAGGTACTTGCCTAGATATAATGTTTAAATATCGGCATAATTATTCATTTCCATAAAGAAACAAAAGTCGGTATGGTTTCACGTGCATGACTTTAGTCCAAGAATTTTATAGATAAAGAAAGGGGCACTTATCTGTTTTTATTATAAAAATATTTTCTTAACTATGTCCTTTGACCTCCGAAAGAGGACGGAAGTGTGCCATTCATGGGCCATTGTGTGCAAAAGAAACCGTTGCTGTAGTCAATACCCTCAAATATTTATTGCTCTATCCACTCAGAGCGCCATAAATATTTAGGAGAGCTTCAAAATAGGATACTTTTAAGATATAATATAATAAGGCGAATACTATTTAATTCGTATTACGTATTTCAAATGGCATTTTCCTCTTATAATATATGTATCTATAACTTATTTTTATATATAATTACGCAGAGGGTGTTTTCCTATAAAAGGAGTCTCTACGCATATATTTTGCCGATCACCAAGGGTGACATATAGTTATTTGATTTGGTAGCAATCCTATTGCTATTGATCAAACCTAGGGCTGCTGACTTAAATTGCCGACACCAGACTAAACACTTTGATAACCCCGGACATTTGGGTGAAATAGAGCTTTTTTCTCGGATACCTAGGTATAACATTTTTTTTTACAATGTATTCATTGTAAAAATATTTGAACCATACAATGAAAACATTGAACCACCTAAGAATAAATTCTAATCAAGTTTTTTTTAAATATTGCGTATCTTTCAATTAATCGGTAGTCCCCTGACACATAAAGTGTCTGAGTTGTATCCGGACACTTTTAGTAAATCCTCCCCGAATGCCCTGCAAACTAGGACAAAACCGGGCAACCCCCGACGGATTTCAGCCGTAATTAGGCCCGCACTTTAATGTTTATCAATTAAAATATTAAAGCAAATTAGACCTAGAATAAGCCTTCACTTTTACCCCATAAGCGTAATATCATTGATGACGATTTTGAAATCGTTATCCATCCGCCACAGGTTCCTACGATCGATCGCCCTTTCAATCCCGGTCATGGGGATTATGCTAGTGCAACGCGCGTTGAATTTAAATTACCAATTTTCGAAATTTTGGTTTACAGCACGTTCGTATATTAGCCAATTACAATGTGCGATATGAAATGTAATTAGGCATGTTAAAGTTATGAATGGATAGCAAACAATAAGTTGTTTGTGTTTCTGTAGATATCATTTCGAAACTGCTCATTATAAGTAAAAATTTCAAGTATGGTCAGCAACAGAAACAGTTCAACAAGTTAAACTTAATGTCAAACAAGTAATTATAAAACATATAAATCAATTACAGTTACAGTCTTGAATTATAAGAGAGTCCAAATGATGATCTGAGAATATTTACAACTTTTTATGTGTTCAAAACGTTATTTTATTATATGGTAATAATGTTTAAAAATTTAAATGTGTAGCTACTTTTATTGTTGACTGTACCTTCCTAACATTTTGGGTGGACTGCTAATAAAATAAAACATCTCTGCCGACTCTGGATAAGATTTTGGGTAAAAATTTTATGTTTATAAAAATAGAAGAAGGTAAAATCATAATTATAACGGGAAGTAACCTATCGAAAATAGAGGCTGGAATTTGGTTAGTCCGCGCGAACGTCCCAATGTATCTGACATGCAGTAAATGCCATATTTGGCGTCCGAGGCTGCGAGCAAACATTCTTAGAACTGTCATTACCGATATTACAGCTACAGCTCTTCACGAACAATACTGACTATGAGATCGGACTTTACGACTGAAACGATGATTTAGTCTTGTGTAGTTCGCGAACGAACTAGTTCGTAAGACCGCTCCCACAGATAAACTACGCTCCTTAGTTCGTTTGATGCGCGTCAAAAGTAAAGGCAAAAATATAAAAATGTAACAAAAGATCGAACGAATGAGCGAGCGATCTGCCTTCCTCTGATCTGATCTGGGAGCTGACAAACTAGAAGAGCAAACTAGTTCTTTTAGGAGCGGCGAACTAGACTGAGCGATACCAGTCGCGAACTACTATGCGAAAGTATATGATGACTGGCTTGCCTTAACCCTTTTACTGTTTAGTGCATTGCTAATGCATATAGTACACGTCAATTGTTTGACTATTTTGTTTACCTGACGAATAGGTAACGTGTTAAGTATATCTTTAGATATTCCTACGAAATAAATATCTATGATGATGAATGAAATGCATATTTACATAATTAATTATCGGGATGTGTTCTTTATCATTAAATCTTTAAATTTGGCCGCTTATCATAACTCTCATGAAATATGTGGCCAGCTTACGGCCAACCATCTGGCCCACGCCAAGATATAAAATCTTCGTCATTGGAAACGTCTTCACAATATTACTTTACGAAGAGGTTCGATGACTTTTAATTAATTGTAATTCTTTGGCATGCCATCTGAGGAATGTTTTTTTGAGTATTTTTGGTGCTGACAATGAGACAGGTACCTCATGATGTTAGGTGACTATACATTTTGACTATAACTAACCAGATTCTACATTTTACACATGCTGATTATATGTCAGAAGAAATACAGAATAATTGTTCTTGCAATAGTTTCCTGTAAACGTTTTAAGACTTTAGACGTAAAAGAATCAAAACGATTTTAATAACGTCTTGTGGTGCGCGGCTGTAAAGCCTTACGTTCGCACTTACAGTAACACGAAAGTAATATAACAATAAAGTTTGTAATAAAATCCGAAATGATGGTATATCTCCCACAATCTTGTTCGAGATTGCTTAGTATTCATACAATCCATATAAAGGTCTAGTTCGTGCACCGAGAGGGTAAGAATTAATGTAGGAACAATTCTAAAATACCTTAGTATTCAAACCGGGAGAGCTATAAATTCTCTGTCAAAATGCTTCCTCGGTAACCGCCCATGGTGCACCTTTGACCTGCACTTTGATCGAGGAACGGCGATAATTCGTATTTGCGAGCAATTTAAGTTTGAAATGGATTTAAAATATTTGCAGCGATTATTGTGGTTTTCTTTTAATAAGACAATAGATATGGAATTGTATGATTCAATCAATAATGTTGTTGGGTTACGTGACTGGTTTTTTCATGAATTCTTGCCGTGCCTTTTCAAGTTTTCATGAATAATTGCTTTTATGTAAATGTGAAGAAACTTGTTTGTATTAAGTTTAAGCACAGATAATCACGAAGATGTTTTTAGTTAATTCTTTTTTTAAAGAAACTTAGGTATATAACTTATAGCTGGCAAGAAAAAATAAATCAGTTAATTTAAACGTGAATTATTTTGGAATACCTATAGGTATTGTTGGAAACGATGCACTCTATTCATGACACAACGAATGAACCGAATGTGAAATCATAATATTTGATTTAAGTCTAAAGCAAAGTAGAAAATCACCGATAGGAACGAAAGTTGGCAAAATCCTACGATGGAAAGTTGTGATTCTAAAGATGAAATAACTAAGTAGATGACTTCTTAACAACAGCAATATTATTCAACAGATATTATTTTTAACATTAAAACATAAATAATATGATTGCTCACAATAAGTTTGTTATCCATTTTATTATGGTTTATTCTTAGTAAGTTTAACAATGAAGATGTTACAGCGATTTGTAATCGTAATATTTGTGTAGATGATTGTGAAGTCAGTGTAAAAACAACGGTGGGTGCTATTTATCGTGCCATTGTGAACAAGCGTTGCCTAAGATTCCAAAGCCAGTTATGGTCGATTTATCTCTGGATCTGTTGCGGATTAAAACAAAGGGTAGGGTGCGGCGGATGACTTAATCTTGTGAAATACGGTCCGTGGAGGGGGCTTATCTTAAGTGAAAATGCGTACCAAAATATTAGCAACTGAGGTCCCTGCTTTTTTATTTCAGCGGCCTAAATATACGCAATAAATACGTTTCGTGTAAGTCGTAAATTTTTATGTGTGCAATTGTTTTTCCGCATTCACGGTTGACACGTGGTGTTAAGCACAGGACCACGAATTCATTTAACATCAGTGAATGTTACAAATAATATAAGGTCAAAAGTTAGTAGTATTTCTACGAGGTGTTTAATTTCAAAACGTAATAATTACGGCAATAAATCTTCATTAAATTAAATTAACCGTTTAAGTTAATAGTTGCCGTTTAACTGAACGTAGTTTTATATCAAGTTTGCAAAATTACACGTGAGATAAGATAGTGGAACCCCTGCTAAGCGAAGTGAGCTCGTATATTCACGCGATCTCATTTCCCCACACGAGGAGCTGATTAAGAAAATTCGCTCTAAAAATGTCTAACTAGAGGTAATAACTTTAACCGTCGCCTTACTGTAAATAAAGTCCTAGGAAATTGTACAGGTGTTGCAATTTCTATCGAAATTTTATATCGAGAACGTCTGACGTTGATGAATCGATTTCATTCGATGAAACTCCTTCATTTATAAAGCTTGGAATTAACTGGGTTGATGAGTGGCCCCGAAATGTACAGCTTCGAGCTCAAGGGCGACTGGGGTATGATTTATATTTTTGGCTGGCGTAAGATTTTACATTGACTAAATTTGATTAGCTCCCGTCTGGAATTCTGTCGCAAATCAACTTTAAGAGGTTCTTGGAATATTACTCAAAGATATCTAAGTAGCATACCATTCATCATAGTTTTAATATGAAATACAATCAATTAAAGGGCATAAAAGACGTTGTAAACTCTTTATTTGATTCCAAAGTGTATTTCTTATCCTCTTTCTAGCCCGTATGTAAGCAGAACCTCTAGTCTAGTTTAGATCACACAGACGGTGATGTATGGTGACAGGATGCCTCGTACAAAACCTTGATACTCTAAAATCACCAATGATTATGTTATATAAAGTCAAGTAAAATGAACAATGATAGTTCCCTTTCTGAATTGAGATGAAGCGTTATGTAAAACTGATACTATTAGGAACCTCAGCAGTTCGGAGTATGGAACTGTGATCGATAAATTGAAATTGGCTTGCCTCCTATTTCATTGAACTGAATATCATAACTGTTAAAAGTGGTAGAGCAACGGTATACCTTTGTCAGCCTCTTAGGTAGACACGGGAGTGATTTCAGGGAAACATATTATAACCAATTTTAAAGGCAAGCATGTATGTATGTATTTTGTTGTACAAATTTGTCCGTGCGAGAATGTAACCTGCGGCTTTTAGCCGAAGCTAGTTTAGCCAATCAAGAACCACTACCGAAGGAAACTAATTAAATGTCTGAAGATTTCCAATTTCGACCCACACATTAAGATTTCAAACGGCGTTGGAAGATTAGTAGGCACAACACGTACGTTATGTAATAAGCACTGGGAACATATAGCCTGGTTGTGGGCCTCGCCTCTTGTACATAAATCGTGTTACAAATCGCTCGGTTGCCTTACCCCTAGCTTAATGGTCTGTCGAATCAGTGCGCTGGTCCACGGTACTTGGGTGACGGATGCCTGTGTTGCGGATTACAACAGAACTATCTTGCGTGCGTTCTACGGTAACAGTTGAAATGTGCCTTGTCGAGAGAGCTCGTTCAGCAGATCAACAAGCCGAAATTCAATTTGGTTACTATTGTGGTTGAGTGTGTTTATGTGTATTCGATTTCTAACTGTTAAAGCTACAACTACTAATTATTTGTTTCAATTAAAAGTTTACAGTTTTGTATAGGTACAAATATTTTGTGTTCGTTCAGAGGTCTGAGTGAATTGGTCATCACGCCTGTATTCCCCGAAGGGTTACAGAGGAGCACATATGATACACCTATATTTGGCCATTCATCAAAAGTCTATAGTTACACCTAGTCCTTCATTTTGTCACTCATCAAGGTCCCATTCCCATGTTATATGTGGCGAGCCTATTGCCATACATCAAGATCATCATCATCCACACCCAACAATATCATGACATCATTTTCTCGACGATTGATGTGTATACCTATCGATATAGCTGCATATTGTTATTCGGGCAGCTCTCCCGTCACCTGTAATTCCATTAAGGCCTCAATGAACCTGTCTGTTTACAAATTATGCGCCAATCTAATCTATATTGTCCGGTTATTAATTGAAAGACAGTAACACTGTCGACCACGTTCATGGCTAGTAAGCTCTTTATAGAGTAAATAGGTCATATATATATACCAAACTGGTTCCGATTTTGGCGAGTATCACGTGATATCTTCAATATTAAATACTTATGTTCACTTTCTAAGATATCTTGCAGACGATGATTATGAGCTTGTAATATAAAAGGAATTGACAAACTTTTAGACGCATGATTGATTTGAAATTTTGTATCATTAATAGTACCAAAGTTATTCGAAATAAAGGTTTCTTGAAGGCGCGATTAAGTGAAGTGAAAGAAATAAATTGGATTCGCAGATGCCCAAATAAAATAGGAATAATGGGGATTATTACGATGATCAGAGTAAGTTGAAAAGCTTGACAGTTTTGTGGTTCAAATTGGAGCAGTGGCTGAGTATTATTATATTGTATGTATTATACAGTTTCGTTAAAAGATGTGAGTTCTATTTTATTAGTACAATCCGCCTATATTTATTTTGTAGGATTTCCGCACAAGTCCAGCAGGCTATCAGCGCCATGCTTTCACAGCATGATAGCCGACTTCTGTGTATTATAAATTAGTTATCAGTTACTAAAAACGGTGTAGGAAAAAATCGTGGCGATACCGGCACACCTGAGAGATTTTTCTACGGCGTGTAAAGCCATGTCAGAGGCCTACAGGCGGTTTAAACTCTGACACCAGGTCGTTCATCATCCATACGATAAGAAGAAGAGGATGTGAAAATGCATTAGACCGCCTATATTGTTTGTTGCGAAGTTATAATCATACCATGTGTTTCAGTTCAGTTCTATGCAAAGGACGTGGTTATGCAACAAGGCCACAAACACCACATAAATTCGATATTGAACTCTAAGGAATTCTGTTACAGTTTGATGTTGAATGAGAAGCATGTTTGTTGAGCGCATTATTGCATGACGTCGTCCTCGGTGCCCCAACAATATTGTACTGATAAATCACGCCTTGGGCGTTCTAGTGGTTGGATTCTCTGTAGCAGTAGTCAAGAGAGATAACCGTTAGATTATCGACTGTAGGGCTTCCACAAGATTGCTTTAGACACACGCAAATAGAAGCGATGTAAAACTAAATTTCAAAGAAAATAAAAGCTGTACGACCACAAGAGGAATCCTTTTCCCGTGTTGTAGTGACACACATGCGCTGTTGAGTGAAAGATAAGTAAGCTTTATTGTTTTTAACTGCGTTGGTAACTTTATACAGCTGTTAAGGGTTTTTTTTAATCTAATATTAATAAAACTTAAAGATAATAATATAATTACGTCAGGGGAAATAACGCTAACTCATGCATTTACCTTTTTTGGCTTGTAGTTTCGACCAGGTTACACCGGCTGTGGTCGCAGACGACAGAGAAGTCTCGGAAAATGCATGTGTTCAGGTTAATTCCCGTGACGTAATTTTATTAAAATCATGCAACGCGATAATTTAAAAGTTAGTAAATAAAGATATTTATTAATGTAGTGCTGTAATTGTCGATAGAGCCTTTATTTCTTAAGATAAATTAATTATTAATTTGTATGCATGAAGATCAATAGAAAATAATGTCTACGTCAGTCTGGGACTAAGTACCTACCGTAATAAAGACCCTTTCTATCGGCAATTAGCCTTTCTACCAATGAATGGCACAAACTCTCATTTCGGTAGGATCATAGTTAACATTCAAGAATTGAAATTGTCTGACAGTTTAACTTACTCTTCTGTAAGTCTTAAAAACTCTAAGTAAAACTTAAAGCCGAATGAAAAGGAGAAAGTCAACACGTTATAATGTTTATTCAATGGAGAATCTAGCACTACAACGACACTGGCTTGTTTTTATAAGCAGACTTAACGTTATATTGTTTTTCAGACCAAACAGAAGTTCGAAACACCGTTGCCTAGCAGCCTGCAATTAACAATCTTGTGAGCATAAAATTGTTAGACGGCAAAAAATACTAGGTAATGGGAGACATTTTGTATGTATGTGGTAGAGGTGAATATAATTATATAATTAGGAAGCTATGGGTACAATTTAGTATTCAACATATCCTCATTTGAAAATTGATAAAGGATATTTAAGAAATGATGGACCTTCGCCGTACCATGGCGCAGCTCTAGGCAACTGAGCTATCGTGTCGCTGCTCGCACCCATCGAATTTCAAGTTCCCTTTTAGTATTTACGTCTTAAGGGTGCGAGCAGCGACACGATAGCTCAGTTGGCTAGAGCTGCGCCATGGTACGGCGAAGGTCGCGGGTTAAAGTCCCGCTCGTGTCCATCCTTTTTTCAAATTTCCTTTATAAATTTTTATTCAAGCTTAGCATGGGCAATATGCTAAAAAGACACGAAAGTCATATATTATCCTCATTTTTTAATATTTCCTAACAAACCAAACGTTACTTTTAGTAGAGATAACACTGGGATATTTGTCTAGTGCTCGTGCCCTCTTACTGTTTTGTTAATCCAAACAGGTAACTACTTCTATCTTTCGGTCTCCAAGGTTAAGTAACCAACCCCGGTTAAGTGTTGTCTAGGTATTTCTTCTTGACATTAATCGAGACCACTCTGACACTAGGGTGAATCAAAAAGAATTCCAAAATCTTCTTTATTTTTTAAGTCGGTTAAAAATTATTTTGCAATTCTAAAATAGAAACTAAATAAATGAAGTCGGTTAAAAATTAAATAAATGAAGTTACACGTAGATGCGTCACGCCTGTATTTCCTGAACGGATAAACAGCGGTCACATTTCGCCCCTAATGTTATAGGTCCCTATGTAATTAGGGGGCGAGCCTATTGCCAACAACTGACTACAAATCCAGACTCCGTGCTGCTACTGAGAATTACCACCCAATAACACTTAGTCCAACCCGGGATTCGAACCCAAAACTCATACTCAGAAGTCGCGCTTAGCGATCACTAAACCAATGAGGCAGTCAGAACTCTATACTTATTATTATAATCTATACTATAATAATATTATAAAGCTAAAGAGTTTGTTTACTTGTTTGATTGAACGCGATAATCTCAGGAATAACTGGTCCGATTTGAAAATTTTTTTCAGTGTTACATAGCCCATTTATCGAGAAAGGCTATAAGTTATAAAACATTCGAAATCCACGTGGACGAAGTCGCGGGCGAAGGGTAGTAAGTTATAATTATTTAATCATACAAACTTTAGTCAGGTCAATGTGTCGTGAAAAAATTGACCAGTTAACATAGGTTGTAACGAGGTTGCCCACTTACGATTAATAACTCGTAGAGACTATTTGCATCCCATTTTCATGGGAATTATAAAACATTCGCCTTCCCAGAGGAATGGGCAGTGACCAAGAACCCCACTTGACAACCTTTTCGCCTTATTTAGATACTCTCATCACACTTAGCATACAAGCTCGTTGGTTTAGGATACTCTTGACCTCGCCTTGCCCCAAAATATATAGGGGTCATTAATTTTTTCATATTTTCTGTATAAATAATTACAGTTCGTAACCGAATCTACCTACATAATTATCATGTTTTGCACTAACATTTTATTTAGGCCTGCCAGTTGTAGGGGTATGCAATAATTGCAGAAGATATTTTTATTTTGAGCCCATTATAAATGATTCGCTAAGATTTGATTCAAAGCACTTGATCGAAAAACATCTATTAGCATTTGTATAGTATAGTAAATCCAGAAAATAGTAAATAATAAACAAATTAGTGTGTCTTGACACTAATTTGTTTATTATTGGATTGGATCTGGATTTACTATCGAGAGCATTGAGCAGTGAGTAGCTGGAAAATTAAATAACGTCGAAAACACTCCTAAAAGTATAACAGTAAAGCAAATTTGCTTGCAAGAGCACATATTTTATTTAAAAAAATTGAACATGTTTTAGGTATAATAAATAAACTCGTACTTAACTGTCCGTATTAAGTAGATAACGTTGGGGTTTGTGTTAAAATTTGCAGTCGCCAACATGACATTACACTTAAACAACACACAACACGTCTCAAGTGGGTCATACATCCACGTCATACATCCCTTGTACGGACAACACTGAATCAGAAACTCCCAAACTTTGAGACCCGTGTCATCAGTTGATCGAACTCGGATCCCCGGTCTTAAAGTGACGATACGAATAAATCTCGGGGCGTTACGAGGAAGTAATTATCATATATTCACTATGATCTATGATGCAAATAAGGGTGACGTGTCGGCCCATGGACCCATTAATAATTACCAGACTCGAGTACTTGTAAGTATGATGCATAATTGATTCGGAGATAACGGGCCTGAGTGATTGTTGTTACACCCTAGTAATTGCATGTATATTGGACGAAGAGTCACAAGAACAAATGAGGATAACGTTTAAAAGAATTGCAAATACAATGTCAACAGTTCAGTTACAACCAATTTATATTATTGCAAAAATGAAATCGGTCGCTTTACTGTCTCAAATAAACAATTTAGCGTAAATCGGACACCTACACAAACTTGTTTGGAACTCCACGATCGCTTTTATCGAATCTTGTCGTATCCATTGTAACACAATGATGAATGTAAATCGATTCTATAACAATAAATCACTTCGATATTAGCTACTCATTTGTTATCAATATAAGAGCTTTGATAAATTGCAGGGAGTAATGAATATTGTAGTGTTTCATCTTCTCTTTGTCTCGTTGACTGTTATTGTTTAATTTGGTTCGCTTCATCTTTTTCTCTAAGGCCTTGTTGTACTCCTACGTAATTAATAATTTTATTTTAAAGTTTTTTTGATCATGTCTCTCAATAGTTTTAGAATGAAGTTCTTGTATAGTAGCTGTGTGGTTCATTCAATGCCTTGAACTTAAAATCTTCTATGCAATACTATACCGTTCTTCTACAAATAATCTTTGGGCAGGTTTATATGAGAGCCCGTGAATGTTTCTTACTGTAAACGTCGGCACAGATAAGTTACCAATTAAACCGTACATTATAAAACAAATTAATATGCGTGTCACCAAAAATATTAATTATTTCCCATAATATAACGACGATATTAATACATGGCCTCTAATTAGCGTTAATAAAACAAAATAAACCGCAAAAAACACGAAAAAATGAAAGAATGGCCTAAAAATAAAACAATAATTTTATTAAGCAGATCAAAGGAGGCTTCCCGTCACAGTATCAAAACCTAAAAGGTTGTCTGAATCTTAAGCCTCTGAAAAGAGGAAAACATCTTGAATATTTTAAGATAGCGGAAGTCACTGTTTATTGGTTAATTACAACAAATTGGCCTTTTTACTTTTTAAATGTAGAAGTATTTATAAAGAACAGTGTACTTTTACCAACAATATCTACTACGTAATAAGACAGTCAGTCTTATAAGCTTGATGTTTGATTTTATTTAGGGCATACATAATTATTGGGATGTGAAATTGATACTTTAACAATATGGACCTTTGATCTGAACAAAATATTACGTACCATGAGTTACATAGCATACGTGAAGTTTTATTAATATCCGATTGAGTCTTTTTGCTAAAGAATTAAGACTCGATCGGGATTCAAATCACAGGTAAGTCAATCTGAAGTTTGTTTTTCGGATTTCAATATTTTAAGTCCGCATAAGTTTTAAATTTTACTTGGTCCGAAATGGTAATAGTAAACCGTATGTTAAAAATTAAAATTCATACAAGCACCTGTATCGAGTAACATGTATCTTAAAATATACTAAAAATATCTTACCGCCGCACTCAGAGACGTTAATGATTACATAAACTGAGTAAAGTAAAGATTTCACAAAACCTCTTTGAAACCCTGTACTTAGTGACAGTTTAAGTAATCATTAAATGTCTCTGAGTTCGGCGGTTATATACATTAAATCTGTATTCTTATTTATGTAGGGTGTTATATAAGGCAAGTATCAGGAATCATTAAGCTGCTATCAGTTTTAGGTCTTTATAAATTTATCTTAAAGTAGCTGGAAGCACAAAATAAATAGGTCAGACCACTATCCAGTATCTAATAAAGGTTTATTAAATGTTGCAGTAATTATCTTAATCTAGACTTAATGCGCAAAAGCCTTGAAAGTTCTCAGGCTATGTAAGCTGCCTCAATTTGACTTCACAAACTGAACACCAATTATGTTGTTAAAAGCCTAAGCTATGCCTCAAATCTGCCCGGTATGTTTTATTACGTCGTTCAAGGCGCTGTTATCTGAGTAGTTTGAGTCAGCCATAATTAATTACGTATAACTTTTGAGGTTTACAAAAATCTTAGAAGTAAATAAGTTTTAGTACCTAGCCTGTTTAGTTTCGTTATTTACGACTGACATTTATGGCTACAGAACATTTTAATTTTTTTAAGTTGTTAGACATTATTCAGAAATGTATTGTGTCCACATAGACCATTGACAGGTGAGATGATACTGGATTCGGTGGTATCGAATTAATAGCCCATAAATGAGCTGTAAAAGTAATCGTTGATTGCCAATCATTTACTTATAGGTATTCTTACTGAAATTACAATGACGAACTTTGGCATATTAATTCATGTATTATATTTCAGAGTAGTAAAGTTAAATTTATTAATTCACCTATTTTAATTTAATATGATTAAACATTTTGTAGCAATAATATTGGTTTGTAAATTGACTCGCATATTGGACCAAATGTAAATTGATATTTACTTATTAATATTTTTGTTTGCAATTTATTTCAGAAACTTATAAAAACAGTATATTGTATTTCACTTGTTAAAACATGTATGCCTGTACTTTTTGCCGCTACATAGTGGCTATTATAGTGGCCTCACACGGCGCGTTATACCATGAAACGCGCCACGCGGAAACCGTTTCTAACAGCCAGTAAACTTACTACGAGCTCGAGCCAATCCTTTTCAAATCACAGCGCGATGTTTTGGCTCCGGCAGCGGCGCGGCTTGTGTTATAACGCACTGTGAGAAGTCAGCATTACATATTACTCCATCCAATTGTTGTTGTTAATATCGCGATAAGACTGCCCATTTGTACACAAATATTGTGTACAAAAATGGACACTTACCACGTCTGATAATGATTATTATTAAGTACTTCTGTACTTTTAGTGTTGTTACTAATGTTTTTAACAAAATCAAAATAATAATCATGTATTATACAAATATTCTAGACTTCGTGCAAATAATATTATGCTAACAAGAATACCTAAAAATATGCTAGACAATTAAGAGGTGAAAAACAAAGTTGAAGTCTACATTTAGATGATTTTGTGTTTAATTTGCGAGAATATAATTAATCTTGACAGGTTAATTTAACTTTTATTTAAATATACTTTAACCTCTGCTTATTTATCGTAATATTATATTATGCCTATATGTGTAAAGTAATGAAACAAGTCATTATAATAAAATGTTTAGATTAAAAGAGTTTTTATAGTGATCGTAACTCATAGGTGCGGTAGCGCGGTTTAATGGTTTAATCTAGACAATAATAAATTACAAAATGTCACCATCAAAATGTGGTTTGTTATTACTCCAAAAACTATCTTGCTTTTAAGTGTACTTCTCTAGAAAGATATCGCAATGACTTATTACATAATCATATTAAAGGGATCATAGGTCCGGCAAGTGTTACTGGGATGTTCCTTTAGATAATTCTCAGTAGCAGCACGGAGGTCGGATTTGTGCCCGATTGATGGCAATAGTCATAGTCATAATGTTTTTATTTCATATAGGCTACAAAAGAGCACTTACAAAACGTCAAACTAGTTGCACGGTTCCAAAAAGTCGTTTCTATGGAGAAGAACCGGCAAGAAACTCCATAGTTACTCTTTTAAAAATATGGTTTAACAATCATTTCAAGTATGAGAGAATAATGAGCTACACAATATACCTAAAATAAGAATACGAGTAGCATCAAAGTCAAATAAAAAATATTAATATAGATCGGTTATTCTCTCATTTACAATTTGGGTAAAATACATGACAGTGAAATGGTTCAATATAATCAGTAAACAATATTAAATATCAAAATTATGGTTGAATGGCGGGTATGCCAGGGAAGCCACAAATGCAGGAAAAATCAGTGCCACACGTCCCTAATAGGCTCGCCCCCTATTACATTGGGACCTATAACATAACTGGCGAAATGTGGGAGTACTTTTTACAATAGACACCTCTTCGGAGAATACAGGCGTGATGTTACGTTTAATAAAGAGACAGTCAATAATTACGAATTTGGAATTATCACCTTTATACACATAATGATAATGTATATAATCCCATCATCCCTACATAAAAATAATTCGATACTTCTCAATTTAATGTTATATCTTTATTGAAGTAGCGACCGTCTTTTCGAGGTATAAATTTAATATTAACATCATCTTTGGTGCTATGTATTAATACTCTTGGGTCGAAGTCAACTGTTTCGGGCATCCCTTGTGCTAATTGAAGTCTATAACTCTTGAATATCGTCACTAGGCCAGCCAACATCTGCATCTTTGCAAAACGAAGCCCTGAAAACAATATTTCAATTTACTTTAGTGCTTTATAATGCACATAAACTAGCGTTAGCTTCCATTGATAATACCAATAAATAAAATAACAATGTATAAATAGCAGCTCATTGAAATCCACTGACTTGCAACAAGGAAAAATATGTTGGCAAACTGAGAGCCTATCCTTGTATGCCTTAGGATGCTGTGGTACAATTAAGGCAATGTATTTGGCATTGTCCTAAATCGTGGGTATGGATAATGGATATCACATGCTAGTACATTAAGTTTTTGGTCTGTTGAAGTAACTGAACCTTAAGTCCCAGACCGACTGTGCTTATTGAGTCGTTCACGAAAAATCCCGAGAAATTATTCATTCATTAATAATGGATGTTAACCATTCGGGCATTTCCGTTACACGCTTAAGGTAAACGATACAACATTATATAAATGTGATTAAATGTTGTTTAAGTAATTTAAAATGCCTTTTAATTAAAATGCTTTTACATACAAACTCTACGAGCAACTTGCGTAATAAAAGCAGCTTCATTAACATGCTTCAATGTTTCATAAAGGAAAAAGGTAATCATACTACGTAAATTGGTCGTACAATTTTTTCACAGAACCCATAGCTCAGTTTACTAGTTTCAGGATTTATCCCACCATATCACTAATCACAATACAATGTCCATGTAATATTAGATTAAATTGTAGTATAATAATGTGATTGAATAATAGTGTAAATAAATAATGGATTGTCACATAAAAGATATTTTGTACCTGTGTACAAGTTTATCTACAGGTATCATACAAAATATTTAGATATTTACTATACAGCGTAGATTTTTTTTTACCAAGTCTGTACTGGCACATGGCTGAAAATTTATTAACTTTCTCACATTTCAGAATTAATGAAAATTGTAAATAAAACTTACCAACGCAGATTCTGTGGCCCTCCCCAAATGGCATATAAGTGTAGGGTTTGATATTTTTTCTTTCTTCTGGCATAAATCGATCCGGTTGGAATTTTTCTGGATTAGGGAAATTAATAGGGTTGCGTTGAATGTGGTACACTGGCAGGTGGATTCGGACACCCTTTTCTAGGTGTAGACCGCTAGGGAACGTGTAATCTTCCATCACCTCTCGAGTCAAATTAGTCACAGCTGGATACAACCGCATCGCCTCATCAGTACAAGCTTCTAAGTAAGGCAACTCTGTGACAATATTGTAATTCAGTACGTTATCATGTTTGTCTAAGTACTCGTCTATTTCATCGAAAACTTTTTTTTGTACTTCTTCATTCTTCGCTATCTCAAACAGGGTCATAGCAAGCGTGGTTGCAGCCGTTTCATATCCTGCTCCTAAAAATGATATGCACTGTCCAGCTAGCAGATCGTAATCAACTTTAATTGATACTTTCTTAGGTTCACCAGTTTTGAAACTGATTATACTGTCTCCCGTTAAATATTCTTCCTTATATAATGATAATAGTAAATCAACGAAATCGTTTCTGGCGCTAGGTTTATTATCCCGCTGCTGGAAAACTTTAATTAAAAGATCGACGAAAAAATGTCTGATAGCTTGTGGGTAGATTTGCAATCCTAATCCATAAAATAAATATGGCCATATTGCTCGACATGTGTTTTTCATGCCTCTTAAAGTTGACCTTGCAAATATCTGATCACCCATAATTTTGTATGGATTATTTTCATATCCCTTTTGCATCACTTTAGTTTCAACACCAAATGCACAAGAACCGACACACTCCATTGTGAATCGTGCCATTAAATTGTTGACTTCTATATGGTCCGAAACAGTAGCTTCTTCTAATAACGTCTCAAACACCCGTGAGCATTTCTCGATTAAGGGAAACATGTTTTTCATTTTGGCAGTTGTGTACAACGGTGTTAGGTTTTGACGAATGACCTTCCAGCTATCACCATGTGTAAAAAATATATTTTTCGTGATTGGTTCTCTGTCGGTGTAGTTCGAAACTTCTCTGCCATGGAAATAATAGAAGTCTTTTGTCATAATAAGCTTGATGACTTCAGGATCTTGTACGATGAGAGTAGGCTCAGTGCCGTAAAATGCTCCAATGTATGGTTCATCGGGAAACTTGGCACAAATCTTGCTAACAGTTTTTCCCACAAAGGTCTTCATTAAAATGTATTCTCCATAATTGCCAAGTATCGGTAAAGGTTTTATGTACGGCACTTTTTTCTTATCCCAGTAGTCGAACTTTCTTTTTGACAACTGGTATAAAAGAACGATGATCAACACTAATATGTACAAAATCCACATGACTATTATTACGTTTCACTCACGTCTAGCACTGCCACAAACGGTTACATAAATGAAACCTGACAGATAATTCTTCATTTCCATTGTATATAAAACAACTAGCAGCCCGCTCCGGCTTCGCACGGGTAGAAAATATATATTATAAGTATTTCTCCACTATTTAATGGATGTTATTATACATATAAACCTTCCTCTTCAATCACTCTATCTAATAAAAAAAACCGCATCAAAATCCGTTGCGTAGTTTTAAAGATTTAAGCATACATAGGGATATAGGGACAGAGAAAGCGACTTTGTTTTATACTATGTAGTGATATCTGAATTAAGTCAGCATTGTTCTTGTAGCAAAGTGGGATAATTCTCGTTTGCAGCATTTTGCATTATTTTAAGGTTGTAAAAATGTAAGTAAACTGCGATTTTTGTTGTGTTTTGCCATCAACGCATTTTTAATATAAAAAAAAATACAGTTTCCATGAGTTTGTGAAATTGCTATATTCTGAGAAGTAATGCATTACTTTTAAATGATATTCCACTGAATGATAATGTTTATTTATATATGTACTGATCCTAACTAAAATAAGTTAACTTGGTAGTCTATAGCATCAAATACTGAGATTCTGGTGACGGATCAGTAGTAGTCAATCGTTTTTTAAAGAGCCTTAATAAAGTCCTGCATAAAATAATACAACCGCCGCATAGATTAAAAATATTACTCGGGTTTTTACTTTTCACGATATTTAACTCAACACATTTATTATAGAGAAATGTTTCTCTGTTTTAATTTAACAAATTGTGTGGTCATCCAACTTAACTTTACGAATAACAATAATACATACATAAACAGCGTAATTAGCAAATGTCAGAAACAAAAAATGACACGTACGAATCTAGGGTCACCATACGGCGTTGATTATTCCTATTGATATTACATTGTTATCTCGTTGACGTTAGAGTTTTATGAGCTAAGAGTTTAGGTAATTTATTACTGCATTATTTAAATCTTGTGGTTAATTCAATTTGTGTTTTGTATTATTATGATATATTTTTCAACTTAGAATTTTATGAAGCGGTTATACTATATACATGTAAGAATACCGGTGTTCACTTGTTTAACGCAAAAAGATGAAGGTAAGATACCTTTTCTTACCATACGAACGATACCAAATACAAATAGCGTACCAGATAATAACACAATTTGCGGTAACGATGGAATTGATTGAACGTGTCCATTGATGGATATTATAGCTGATGAATAATAAGGTACCTATAATTAATGAATACTATGAATTTAGTATGAACATTACTAATGAGGTAATGACAAACGAATTCGCAATAGCATATTTTTGGGTTTTGAGACCATCAGCGACGGAAGTTTTGGTAGCTTAGATTTTACATAGTCTTCTTTTGATTTTGTTGTTTAGTCTATGGTTATGGATTTTAAAACGCCACCGCTGTGATCGGTATTATTTCCCGCCATATTATAGGTATTTAACTCTTGCTTTTTATATTTTTACTTTTATCTTAAATTAAAAAGTTTTCAGAAGGTGAGCACCAATTATTAGGGTATCCTAGACTGCATAAGTGCACATCTCTAACAATTACCTACTTATGAGCTATTAAGACAGAAACTTGATCTTTAAACCTTTAAGAGCCCAGATTATTAAGATTGGGGATAATGACCCAAACGGCAATTCTGCCATACATAACGTTACGATAACGTCGCAGATTAGGTATGTGTTAATGTTATGAGGACTAAATGATGTGCATTTGTACCATAAACTTGATGAGGCGAGAGAAACACCATTTAATTGTAGACCCATAGCTTTAAACTGCCTGTGTATTATTTTAAGTGTCTTAAAGATGGTTGAAATGTTTATTAACGGAATATAAGGTTATAAACAGCGTTCAAGCGAGAATTGTTTTGATAACCATATTGCCGTAAAAAATCGTTTTTATTTTACTGCGAGCACATATACCTTTTCAAGCTAAGCATTGAATCGATTAAATTGGTTTTTTATCAGGACACCAGTAGAAAATGTATTGTCTTGTAGCTAAAATGTATGGTACAATGACATAATATAGGTGTCTATAACAATACAGGAATTCACAAGCATCAGACTCAATTGCCATCTAAATTTAATATCATAACAAAATGTAAATGCTATGAAAATACATTGTAAATCGTCATATTTAGACTTTCATTTTATCAGCATAGCAATTACTGAGAGACAGATAGAATCAGAAATCCATTTGAATCCTAATTAAATGTACACACACACTTTACGCGTATTGGTTTCAAATTCATGTAATTAGGTGCATCTATGCGAAGTGTCATCCCTGATCCGATTCTGATCCTAAATCTGATTATCGTTGTTAGTAATTAGTACCTACTATTAGTACATACGTACTTGTTTGTAAACTGAACTAGTTGCGACAGAGTACAAAACGATCCAATCATTCAATGTGCAGTAGAAGAAATGGAGAGTGGATATGATTTTTTAATAACTCCACGAGCAAAAATTATTCAAAGTTAAGATAAAACTATTTGTGAAGTGCATTTTATCAAAGAAGTAATATTTACACTAATATAAGCACAGATATAATACCAATCAAAATAAGTAATGAGTGAATAAATTACATCTAAAATTCTAAACACATAATAATATGTTGCATACCTGACAATGGATATAAATAAATATTCCTCCTTCCAAATGTATTTTAGTAAACGTACAATATAACGTTTAGGTACTCTAACATAAGGTAAGTATGAGCTAATGTAGATAAATAACTAGCAACATAACATTGCTAATTGCTAATGCATACATTAATCAGTCACTCATTTGTATAAAACACATCTAGGAATGGGATTTATATTCGTATTGTATGAAAAAAGATTTAAACGGCGCTAAATAGCTTTGCAAACTTTCGGCCTCTCAAAAAGGTGTAGGTACACCTTCTCGATAACTTTCTATTGGTTTAACGTCCCTTCTGAAGTTCCAACGTCCGATTTTTGATTGACATCGGTTTTACTTTCCACACCTTATCTTTTTCAAAAGCCAACAAAAGTTTTATAACCCAAAGTTTATGAAATATCAAATTAAAGATTGAAAGCGTTATCAATATCAATTTAATAGTTCTGATCTTTGTTCTTTAAATATAAACCTTGGCCATGCGCCAGAGTTTTAAAAATCTACCTCGACAATATTGTATAAATTCATTATTCCCAAAGTGATAGTACTTATACTTGTGTTTTTTTAAGGACCTTCTCAACTTATGTTTTTAGAACTACTTTTTTCCAGTTTATCAACAAAAAAAATAGATAAAATTATTCTGGATGCTGTCTTTAGCCTTAATTCGAACCGTTGCATTACACTCATGTAGATCAATTCTCAAAAGATACGTATGCACAGATAAGTACACATTACATTGAACATAAAAATAAAAAGAGATTTAAAATAAAGTGCATTATTTATTTCATTTATACATTCCATAACTCTGTGTGTGCTTTCAGGATTTGCAGAATAAATTAGAGATCCAAGCATAATTTGTAGTCGATCTGACATCATGAACCAAAACTTACACCTGTGTATTTAAATTACTTTGTACACATCAGTGGTTCAGGAACTAAACGGAAATTCATTCTGATATTGGATAAGAACCTTTTGACATTAATCAGACTCATTTTGACAACGGTGGAAATGGGTAAAGCTTAAAACAATTTGTCCAATAATAAGTTTAAAGCATAAAAAAATAGCGATGATTTTATTATAATCCACCTTTCATCCATTGTTATACATTTGGTAATCGAACATTCAGAGGGATATCGCTTGCGAAGAAGTAAAGCGCATGCAATGTTGATATACACTTGCCATCCGTCGCTGCAATCGGTTTGTTGCGACGGATCACTGCGATCGATTTCCTCGTGTATGGCACCCTTGATAGTGCCGCATCTAGTTTTAAAAGTTCATGTAGGTTACTGCTATTTAAACTTGAGCTTTTCAATTGCGTGCGAGTGAGTTCGCAATTAAATAGCGTAGCCTAAGGTGCTGCCGTTAAACTTTTTATTACTCTTATACGTAAGCAAGCAATTTGTGTGCGAGAAACGGGTTGCTATGAAAAACCTCTTCCATTTACTAAGTGTCAAAGTACTCGGTAACCATGAGGTCACGGTACTAATACTTAACTTGAAATTATACTTGCTAATGATTCCTCACAGGAGCTCAGTATTTTTCTTTTAAATAAGGATTACTTTGGATTTTGGGCAGTAGCCGAATAGATTATCCGTGGCGTCGACAAACAGACTTAGCATTTATTGATTTTATAACATACTTTTGTGTAGATTTAACACAGCGTCTTATTTACGGATAAAAGTGTTTTCTTTTCACCGGATTGTTTTAGGTACTTTATTTGAACGGTGTTCGTGTATTTGCAAAAAAGCCATTTATTTTTATAAACGTAATTATATCATTTTGAGTTGATATGTCATAAATTATGTTAGGTACACGAACTTGAGCAGTAACACCTAAGAAAACACAGCGCCACTGTTCTCATTTCAGCAATTAAAACCAAACAGTTTTTAATACTTTTTTAATACCGTCTGAAAATGTTAGTATCAACTTTCATAAACTTTTTTATCTACCAAATACGTAAACCGAAACCACTTTCACATAATAGAAGATGGTAATCAGATAAAACTGGGTCACTGTCTAAAAGGTAAAAGATAAAAAATACACTATCCCTATTCATAGCGTAGGTATATATTATATTTAGCTTACACACACACGAAATAAGTCTCCGAGTCCCAATACAATATTGATATTTATTGAAACACAAAGTAATAGCGACGGCAAGAAAAATATATACGCATGGTTCGGTGAAAGATAATCAAATTCTCCGAAAGGGCACTAGTTACAGTCACAATCTTTTATTGACTCCCAAGAGATACGTTAATATTTTCTATTACCTAGATGGACCCAACGGTATTTTTTTTGTTGACGCTACTATTCTGTTGCTGATTGGCGCAGTGGCTAAGCGATTAGACTGCTGCGCTAAGGGTTGCGGGTTCGATTCCCGCACGGGGCAAAAATTTGTGCGATCCACATTTGATTGTCCCGAGTCTGGGTGTTTGTGTATGTAATATTTCATGTTTGTGAAACGTACCCACGATACAGGAGAAATTCCTAGTGTGGGGCGAAGTTTTTATAAAAAAAAAAAAAAATATGTATATGGAAGCAATAAAGCTTAGATTAGACGTTCAATCTAACTTTGTACATCTAAGTCTGTAGCGCGCAACTATTCGGGAGTCGTTCAACTGCTGACTCAGAGCTGTATGACGTGGCAGAATTGATACGAATGTATGTTTCTACCCCATTGTTACATTCCGGTGATTGCTTACAATCGTAGTCTGACTAATTGGATCCTGCTAAGGCGGGAGCACATAATACCTGTGATGAAACTTCATGTAGATTCCTTAGAAGTAGGGTTGTGAAACTAAAAGTTTCTCTTAGAATCTTGAAGCCAGTCACATTCACTTAAATGATTTTTGAATCCAGGACATCAAGGCGATCTTAACAGACTTTCGTAATTTGTAGATACTTATTTAACCTTTGGGATATGAGTGTGCTGGTACTTTACTTGAATTTAGTTGGTCGTAAATGTCAAGGTTCGTATCTTAGGTGAAAACGCTTTTCGGTTTAACTCCATTATTACAGGCAATGGTTTTACAAGCAGTTCCTCTTACCAGACACTTATGTTAAAACATATTTTACTTTCAATAAATGTTTTATCTTAACAGTAAGAAGAGGTAGCAATCAATTGTATTAATTGTTATACTTTAAAAGTAGACAAAGATTCAGAAAGATCACACTCCACTTCATATTGAGATAAAACAGAAATGTTTTTATTTTTAGAAAATCTTTGCGCTTTCTTTGTATCTCATCTATATTTAAGCTGTGATTAAGGAGTTTTATTCAAAAACCGACAGCGGACAACTGAAAACGAACATTGAATCCCGTTGTTAATGTTTATTTTCTAAAATCAGGTGACGGAAACGGCCATAAATATTTTCTCGGTAGCGGATTAGTTCGGTGGCTGGACTTTAACTGGTTTAATTTATAGCGTGGACGGGCGTTGTTAATAACATTGTTACAGAAGATTTGACGTTTGAACAGTCAACTCGTAAAATAGAACGCTAGCTATTTGTTTAGCACCGTGGCTTTACTATTTTCGTTAGTAAATTGTAGCACTATCATATTTCTTCTCAAAAAAGACCTTTATTTTTTTGTGGTTTGAAAGGAGCTTGGTGGATTCAGTACTTTTTGTATTTGCATAACAAGGCCATTGGGCAATTAGTGATTTCTGAGCCTCTTTAAGCTGATTTAACCTATTGCCACAGAAGCAGGCCGGACTCTACAATTAATACGTTTTATTAATATGGGTGAAGAGGAATTATTGAAGCAACTTGATATATTAGCTGCCTTATTAAATGTGAATTTGTTTGTTTGGAACAACAGGCGTTTAGCTCCTAGTCTCATACTGGTGTCTGCGGTCGTTGGATATTCATGTCTATGATAGGTACTAATGTGCTTCTGAATGAATAAATCTTTATGTGAAAGAGTTAGTGAATATGGGGGATGATAAGGGCTTTGATGTTTTTATTTACCATCACAAAAGGTAGACCAAGTCCGTATTTCCTAATGAATCAAAATTTGAACTTACGTCTCCATGGGAGCATATCGTTAAACTAAGTACCCGCTTAAAACAACAATGTTACAAAAGAAGCTAGAAAACCTACTTTGAATAAAAACATTACTACTTATGTAATACGAACAATATGACTTAAGTCCATTATCTACGCTCAAAACACAACATTACAGCGATTTAATAAACTCGTTATTTAAGGAAATGGCCAGTTATGCATATTTACGTAATCCCAGTACTGAAGCGGTACAAGTGCCGCCATTGCATAGCTTCAACAAAGACCGGCGGACCATTGTGCGCGGTCACAGTATTGCTACCCGGAAAATTGGATATGTCGTCGTGAAACATACGATTACTATGTCCAACAAATTCAGAGAAATTTTCCGAATCAGGAGTAGTATAACAGGACTTTTATTGTTTCTTTAATGAAAGTAGTAAATCAGGTGCAGTACTTCGATTGATTAATGTCGCGTTAGAGAAAAAACTTTTTTGCTGTCCTTTTTTAGATTTGTTTATGTAATGTCGTTTCATTAGCAGAAATGACATAGTCTTTCTTCTTTTGTAAGTATAGCTGTTCTGCTATTAGATACTTCAAGTTTAAGGCAGATTTTTACGGGATTTATTTCGGTGCGGGTTACGGGTTTTCAAACGCAAACATGTTAACTCTGTAGGTATTAATTATTGAAACCGCTGGAACCATTTTAAAACGTACTGACCTTCCGTTATTTTTAAAGCCCTCGTGTGTTGGTATCTTCTGATCGACTGAAAGCTGACGCCATAGTATAACTAAAACAAAAAAGTAATAATATTAAAATAACACAAATCATAAAATGTAACTTTCACGAGAGTTATGGTGTCGTTAAGATGATTAATGTAGCCCCTGAATCCTGGCTTGATTGGCATAAACTGAATTTAACTTAGTCTATAGCAAACTTCTTAGTTTGTGGTTGGATAATAAATAGAGGGTATGGCAGTCTCCTTTCTCAATTATAAATTGTTCTGGTTGGTGATATATTCTGCAATTATTCTGTTCCTTATAGTGATTAGTGATGTAAGTTTTTAGGAAACCAGAAATTATTTATTTTGTGTTTTAAATCAGTTTAGGTTATTATGCATAACAAACAAGTACAAATGCCGATTAGTATTATGTTCTTCATCATAATTATGATCCCAGATTCCACTGACTAAACAAAATACTTCATCACTCGGCCTGTAGGCCACTGACATGGCTTTACACACTGTTGAAAAATCTGTCAGGTGTGCCGGTTTCCTAACGATGTTTTCCTTCACCGTTTTAAGCAACTGATAACTACTTAATAGTACGCACATGAATTCGAAAAGACATTGGTACGTGCCGGTAATTGAACTTACGACCTTTGACTTCGCAGTTCAACGGTCATACCACTCGGCTATCAGTGCTGTTAATAAAATACTCCTCGCCTATGAGAATATACAGTCCCCTTACCATGAACGAGGTAGACGCCGCATTACACTGCACGTAGCGGCGTCTCGCTTCCACATCTTAAACTGTCCTGCTTTAAGAGTTCATGATAAGGGGGCAGTTCGGTGAAATGTTCGGGAATGCATAGTGACGTTATTATAATATAGGTATATATTATGAATTCCGTGCTTCGGAAGGCACGTTAAGCCATTGGTTCTGCGCCTATCTCTCTCCGGTCGTGAATTATTACATAAAGTCTGATAATCAACGTGTCATCATCATCATCAGCCGGAAGACGTCCACTGCTGGACAAAGGCCTCCCCCTTAGAACGCCACAATGAACGACAACTTGCCGTTTGCATCCACCGGTTGCCCGCAACTCTGACGATATCGTCGTTCACCTGGTGGGAGGCCTGCCAACGCTGCGTCTTCCGGTTCGTGGTCGCCACTCGAGAACCTTTCTTCCCCAGCGGTTGTCAGTTCTTCGAGCGATATGGCCTGCCCATTGCCACTTCAACTTACATATGCTTTGAGCTATGTCGGTGACCCTAGTTCTTTGGCGAATTTCCGTATTCCGGATCCTGTCGCGCAAAGGAACTCCGAGCATAGCTCTCTCCATAGCTCGTTGAGTGACTCTGAGCCTCTCCAAAAGGCCAATCAACGTGTATATTATAATAAATATTGTGTCCAAAAAAAACAAGACTGTTGAACAATAATAACAAGATGTCAGTCGGATAACGGATACCTACTATCTATGTTATTTTTTGACTTCGCTTGTTAGTACACAAACCGTAAGTATTACAATAATAACAAATTTGTTGCTTGAATCCGGTACCACATGATCTCCAACCGTATAAGCACGTAGTTGACTGTCTAGAACTAGTTGTAACAAAAGAGCGTCAGTGATAAGTGACTCAACCTTAAATCCCAAACTTACATTCACATTTACAGACATCTACGAACATATTCACATCTAGCGAACCTTGACGACCGTATCCTCACAGACATCCGCAGATAATGTATGGAATTGTCTTCGCTATTACGTGACTGCTGCGAACAATGTCTGTAGATTTGAATCTGGCTTCAGTTGTAAGATTAGGTCAAGGAAAATAAAGTTCGTGTATCGTGGTGCCTATTTCGAGTAGGTACTATTGTTTTGAGCCACGGGGAACCCATTTATTTTCTGCATGCGGCTTTGAGCAATAGTTACTAAAAGCTCGATACAAGTGTGGCTCCGAACCGTAACGATTTATTCGAGCACACCGATCTGATGTTCTACAAATGTACGGAAGCTGTGACAAATCGATTACAATCTTTCTTTTAGCTTCCTTAGAAAGCCTCCAGCCTTTTGTTTTCTACGAAGTTATACGTATAGTGTTTTATGTTCATAGGGGGACGGATTAGGAAAACAATTCCATCTATCGTGTCGCCCCCGATGTAGGCCTGGTGAAGGGCAATAGTTTCATCAGTGGGGTTTTGTGATAAGTAGCGAAATGTGAGTGTATAGATTCCCGGTGTCAAATCACCGATTGCCTGTTTTGGGAATACAGAATTGTATGATTGAATTAAGTATAGGTACTATAATATATGTATCAACTGAGCAAACTGCTTAATAATGTTTGCAATGTGTAATGCGTTTATTCTTTGACTAATGAATCACCTTTCAGGTACCATGCCAGTTTTATAGGCAATACACATTCTGACCAAGCAACTACTGTTTTGACCTACAGTCTCATTTATGAGTCGATCCATCTATAAGTACTTCTTTTTTTATTTGAAATAACTTATCTCTTAGTATCACTTTCTTACACAACTAAACGATGTTGTTTATTATTAAGGTTTAGACACATGAGGTGATAATAGGCGTATAAACCCTAGACCGATTAGGTAAGAGGAGCTTGTCTTATATAGGCTAAGCGTTTGCAAACTCGCCTGCCCGACCTCCACTGTCAAAGTTTAAATAGTGTGTAATTATGTAAGTAGTTGGTTGTTGTAGTTGCAAACGTGCGGATAATTTGATTTGCTCGGTTAAGTTTGTTTGCCGAGGCTTAGAGGGGCGTCATATCATTACATCCTCATTGCTGTAGTTTCCCACGTATGCGTCAATTGAGAACAAATATTCAACTTTGTAGATTCTGCACTTTTGTTTTATCAAGATATAAAACAATGTTTATTCCATAAGCATAATGTATAAGCGTAAATATACATTATGTCTACGGTCTATTTACCTGCATGCTTACACACACGATTGAATACTCAATCTTTATTACGCTAATTAAGACAAGTGAGACTCTTAACTACTCGGAAAATAGAAGCAAAAACGATGCGAATAAAATCGCTACGTAAACGCAAAAAATGTACAAAAAATAAATATATTATTATTTTTACCTTGCGAGGGGCAACTGTGGTAACCAATAAAACTCTGAATTCTGATGTTGAAGCTAGACCGCTGTGGCGGTAACAAATTGACCTGTCGCAGGACCGATTAAGGGATTCGGAGATGCTGACAGATTCTAGGCACTTCAAAATTAAAGCGTGTGACTAGAACTGTTACTACTTAAAGTATTTGTATCTACGAGTATATCGTGGTTTTAATAAAAACAAAATTAACAATGAAAAACATTTTTTTTCGTGCAATCACTAGGAACCTCTTTGGGAAAATGACGCTCTCAATCATAATTCATCCCTTTTCTTACCAAAATAATTAGAGATCACTTTTCATTTATTCTATACATCAAAAAACCTTATCGAAGTATCATTTTCCTACCATAAGGTCGCCTGAATAATTGAGAGATAGACACAAAAATATTACCTAGAAGTCTAGTTCAATCACAACATTCATACCTGGCCAGGCCTACGTTATCCTAAAATGAATAGCCCCGCCGTGGACCCAGGATATTGATGTAATAAAGGCAGGATGGAAGGGACCGGAATGTGGAGTCATTTTTCAAGACATTTTCCCGTCAAATATCCAACAATATGGCCGCGTGTTTGTAGCACAAATAATTGAAAACTGATCCCTTTCAATCAATTGGTCGGCTGTTTTTGTTTCTTCTTCAATACAGGATACTAGGTCTATTATGCTTATACAATTATATCTGCTAAAGCAAATCTAAGCTAAGCTAATCTTTGATTTATTTTTGTTTATTGGTGCTGGTTTATCGACATCGATGATTTATAGTTTTATATCAAAAGTGTAGATCTTTTTGCTGTTTGAATGCACTTGTATATGTATTGAGTATTTTTGCGAAAACCGTAGTAGGTTTCTCAGTGTTCGAACTGTAGTTACATTAAACGATTATGATATTTAATGAACAATAGCTTCGCTGGTCTCGCCGACCAACTCTATATCATGATCGTGGTAATGTGTCGCTTTAAAGCGATTCTCTGAAGCAGTCTGGGCTTATTACTGGCCTAGTAAATAGAATGGTTTCGCTCTGTTAATACTGAGATCGGCGTAATATGTGTGGGCAGCAGAACGTCTGTGTTCCCATTCAGACATATAGCTGTTATGGTATAAATGTTTATTTATCTAACTAGAAAATGGCATATACCCAAGAAATGTTGTATGTTTAGCGCTAAACAAATTAAGTTAGTCTATCTGCTAGATACCCTAAATCTTCGTTATTATTTCAACTTGATACCTGATCAGATTTCTTTATGACCTTAAATTTATATTCCGTTCAGTGGGCGACAAGTCACGTCCAACTTAGATAGGGTTGGTACCTGCTTCAGACGTTAACTATTCACGGTTTAGAGGTTCTTAAAGAATGCGGGGACACGTACTAGTTTCGCCAATAAAAGCTCAGGCGAACAATCTTACACGAACTGTTATAACGGCTGTAAGTTTGAAATTCCAATCCATTGTTATGTAGCTATGAGTAGTGTAAACAGAAAGTTTTTGATGCTGCACAAAAGACGTATTTCCTGTCTGTGTACACACTGTACACTTTCTTTGAAGTAAATATGGGATTCAATAAAATCAGCCAAGACTCGGCTTGATATTATTTGTTTGTTTGAAATCTTGTATTGTTAAAGGTTTTGCTATGAAGAAATTGTGTTGACAATTTTGATTAATTTGTTATCTTTGATTGCTGTATTTTTGGCATACTATTTACGTAATATTCATTATTGGGTAAACACTAGCCCCCTTATTCATAAAAAAATTGCAATTTTAAACCAAGGGTTAAACTATACCTGTCACTGTAGCTTGCATATCAAAGAATAGATATGTCAATAGACTTAATACGGGGTTTAGATAATGCTGGTATGATCCTCGTTTATGTATAAGAGGTTATGTATTTACCATAATTCCATTAAATATCTTTTGTGCAAATGAACCCCTAAAATTACGCGCAACAAAGAAGGTTAATCCAGCTCTTTATTCAATCAGGTACTAATATGCACCAGGTTTGCGTAATAATCGATGCCATCATCTCAGTGCGACTATTGTAAGACGTAATTTTGATAATCCATAAAGCAGCTTTCCCTCTGCATAATAATTATGACCTTCATAAACGTCTTACATTACCTTATCGTCATAAAACTTTTAAATAATCTTTTTAAATAAACTTTTATAATACGCTCATAACATTTCTGAATAAAGCGGTAAATCTATAAAATTTAGTCTCGCTGGCCTTATTTCACACCGCAGGAATGGTGGCAATTTTCCGGAGGCGACTTTGTTTATCAACAAAGGGACTCATTTTGTAACATTAATAACCAGATATAACTCACAATCACTCTTCAGTCAAAAACTTCGCTCCAAGCAAAGTAATTGTTTTTACTGTCGACACAAAAATATGAAAAACGATTGTTGTTTGAGCTGAAATTTGGATAGGGCTTTCATGATGTCGTGGTCTTTGGTTTAGTATAGTATGATTTGACCGCTGTAAGAAGTAAAGATAAAAAATAAAGTTACGCGACAAATGTCAATTACTATTATGACGTAATAAGATAGAGAGACGAGTTTGGACACTTAGAACGAGATAAGGCAGAGAACAAACGCGACATTGTTTGTTCATCTTCTAGGTGCAGATAAAGAAGAAGAAGAAATCATTAACGAAAATTATCTTCATCGATATCCACACATATTAAGTGCTCAGCTCCATCTGGGTAAGGTTTTATCCCTTCAATAGCGCTAAATATCTTCTCCATGTGCCGTAATATTAAATTTTCTCAAATAAAAGCCCATCGCAGTAAGAACCCCGAAAGATTATTATGCCCTTTAGGACCGCAAGGCGTCTTTGAAGAGCCCAGAAGTGATCTCTGATATTTCCTTAAGTATTTTCTAAAAGTGTACCTACAGGATATTGAAAATATTGATTTGGCGTTTTCTTTTTTTACGCCGTCTTTGCGTCGAGATTTGTTTGCACATTTCGAGGTCGTGATCATCTTACCATTTGGAGTGTTATATTATTTCACGAAAATGACTTTTCGTTTTATGTCTGATCATAAATTTCTTTCTTCAATGTCGTATCTCATGAATGAAAAATAATGTTCTGTTTATGATCTGTTTTTAAGAAGGGAACAATTGATTTTTAAGTACATAGTACAGTGTTCTAAAGACCTAAAAACAAAACAGGCGAAATGTGGGTGTACTACATGTGCACCTCTGCCTACCCCTTCGGGAAATACAGGCTGGTTGGTATGTTATATTTTTATATACCTAGTACAATTTATTAAATAAACATAAGTTCATATTATGGTATTATAATGTTCTACCAATGCTATAATTATCAAATACACAACAGTATACAAATGTTTAGCAAATTTTATGTTATGAGCAATGTCATCATGTCGCGTTACCACTTTAAATTATTTTATAACCGTAGCTAATAAAACAAGAGTATGTAGTAGAGGTCAGAAAGTGCAGTAAAAAACTGTTTCTATTCAACTTAACTAAATTGAATTTCCTGCCGGGGGCGATTCGCCATTCGGAGTCCGAGTGAGGATAGTGCAATTGGCACTGAGAATCGGCCGCACGGTGTGGGCATTTGATTAGGCGGAGTGTTTGTTTATTGGTTTCGAATCGATTTATTCTATTGGTGGTTGGTACAAAGCGGTTGAGTGAGAAAAAACTGTTATTAGCTATTTTAACTAATAACTTTGATATCCTTTACGTATGATTAATTCTTATTCTTCGTATCGGCATGAACCAATGGCCACATGGAATAGGTCATACCGTGGTGTACAGATTGGTCAGTCAACAAGGATAGTAGCGAGGTTAAACGTCCATGGTGCGCCGAACGTACTTATGTATCGTCACTCGTGGAGGTTCTCTACTAGCACCCCTACTTGTATAATAAATAACTCTTGTAGAGACTCAATTTAAAATGTAAGGATCTATAGTACTGTAACATTTTTATATTTGAAAAAATTTAATATAATTTTAAAATAAACCTTTTTCCATCTGCATAATAACTGATAACTAATAATTCTACCTAATAAATCTTTATTCAAACTAGTATGTGACGTAAGACCAACTGTACCACTAACTTCCGTGTTACCGATACGCCGCTAATAAGAAGTAAAAGTTCAGTAAGTTTGCAAGTAGGTACGTCTGTACTTTACGATCTAGATTCGTTCTGGGTGGCTAGTGAGTTAGTGCACTTAACGAAACTGCTTTTACTCTGTACCAGTAATATAGTTTAGAACTTCGCGATAGATAGTACAGTTCAGAACTCTAAAATAGGTGAGTATACTTAACCCTTGACACGTCAATGTCTATATTGGAACATGTGAGTATATCTATGGTAATCTTTACAATAATTTCCGTAACTCAACTATGACTTTTCTCATGTAAAGTAGTTAGCGACCACATAAAGTATTTGTATCGCAAACGTAACCGCTAGTAAGCGCTGTATAGTTTGCTATTCTAATATTTTACGAGTTTACGTAATAAAAGTCATGGTTAAGGTACAGTCTATACCTATCCTACTGTACAACAAAGGCCTTTTCATGAAGCGAAGGAACAAGCATTGATCGCCACGCTTGCTCAATTCAGGTTGGTGATATCAGTCTTCAATCCAAAATTGATCATGATGTTTTGTTTCACTGTTCGTCAGTCGTGTCGAGAATATCTAAAACATAGGTACATAATATAATCATTATAGTAAATAACAAAAAAAACATGTTCATATAGGTACGAGTTCGAACCTGAAAGCTTGCGCATACGAATACGGTAGACATCGCGGAACGTCTTTATAATTTAATACATTTAAAATTTCCTGCCTACTGTGTCAACTGTCATTAGTTCAGCCTATAACGTGTTTCATCTGCCTTCGTAGGTACTAAAGAATGTACCTACATAGTTCTGTATCGCAATATTTCCAACAATAAGAAGAGACTTGAGAAAACAAAGGTTGTCCAAGGAAACAGCCAATTACACAGACTTGAATGCAAGCAGGGCGCTGAGAAACTCGCTGAATATAAAAATAAATGGCTGAATGTCCCACATTTACCCTTACACAACTGCGTGTAACGATATAATATGGTTAGGGGTATGGTAAGTGTAATTGGTACATAACTAAACCCTTAAGTGTTGTCTAGTAACGTTTTGCTAAAGATATAAACAACGTACGCACTATTTAAGCGTTTTGCCTTTTTTCGTTTTTATGTGTCCGATGAAACAATCGGGCTTCTAGATTTGTAATGATTTAATAATAGAATCGCTGCATAAAGATTGCATTTTAACTTATCGGGGTACATTTTTGTATGATTCATTGTACCCCATGCTGTACTATTTCATCAGTAGGTATATTACATAAGAGAGGACATTTTAGTCTGGATAGGATTTAAGCAGAAATTGGGTGTTAATTTGTAGGACTCTGAAAATGTACGTGTTGGTTGAAACTTCGTGATTTCAGGTGTCGCCTGCTACACTGCGGTAACGCAATTATCTGGTACTAATGCGGAGGGTTCTCTGCGAGTGCGTCGGGCATGTTCATAATTATAGGTTTGATTTTTCACATCGCGGTGTGCAGACTGTGCAGTGCTTTGAAAGCGTGTATGTACCAATTAGTTACATAATTGTTATACCTTTTTTTTATACCTACCTATACACGGAGTACGTAAATAAACTTGCTGTGGAGTTCATTGCGTTGATTCTTTTTCCCAGCTTAAGTATTAGAATGATTTCAGCAGGATTTCAGAGTCCTAAAGTAAATGTTGTTCATTGATAAATTCATATAGACATTACTGACATTCGAGAAATACTCTGAAACATGAGATAAATAATCATTTATTGAAGGCAATTAATGATTATTTATCTCATGTTCAACTCTGTAGCATTTTGCATGATTTAAATCTTTAAGCGTAAAACAAATAAACTGCTACATCTATCTACAACTGCATTTGTGATAAATTTTACGCAAACGTCATAATTATTTTAATGTAGGTAATAGTTTTAAATTTGCATTTTAAATGCCGTGTGGTATCCGGCCTAGAATCGACCACCCCCTTTCCTCCCGTGGGTGTCGTAAGAGGCGACTAAGGGAAAATCCAGAAGATGGGCAGCAGCGTCTTCTGTAACTTCACCACCAATACTGCGATCCCCAAGCCGCTTGCCAAGCGTGGGGATTATGGCAACCCCCCCGCTTAAACGGGGAGGCCTATGTTCAATAGTGGACGTCTTTTGGCTGATGATGATGATGATGAATAGTTTTAAATAGTTACCGCAATGGTTATGAGGTAATTAAATTAATTTGGAATTTATTTAAGTAACTACGTTATTATTAATTTACATGTTGTAACGTGGTTGCAGGTGCATAGCTTTTGTGTGAATAATTTTTGTTTACACTACTTTTATTAGTAACAATTATTGTAGTGTCCAGCCACACTACAATCTTTATTCTTTATTAATGACTATATTCAGCCCACAACTGCGTCTGATTAGAATTTATTTTTGTCCGCTTTGAAGGTCCATTCTGAACATTATTGAAAGAATTACAGAAATTGGTTAAAGAGTTTCGAAGATAGCCACCTACACCGGGCTATTCTACGCACCACCACGTGGCTAGGCTGACGGTCCACTTCTGACTGCGACATGATTCAATCTAGTGTAATTATAAATGTTAACTGACCCGCACTCGCACTACACTTGAGACGTATTCCCTAGAGGCAGAATATAATAATAATAATATAACCTCATATTATAGGTAACACAATAATTATTTCAACAATACCTATGTCCGATACAGAACTTACCAATATAATTGCTATGGGTTTCTTTATAAACAATACCTATCCTAAAGGATTAGTCACAGTTTCACCATAAGCAGACATTTATATCGGAGTATTCAGCTCCAATGGTATATTTATATTAAGGGTCAGAAAAATATCCGAAATCCTTATCCGTAAATTTGTCCAGGCAGAAATACAATACAACATGTTTTTAATGCTATAAAATAAATTATACCTACTTTTCTCACACATGTAATTTTGATGACAATATTACCTGTCCATCGTTTAACAGACTGGTTTTATCCAATTAAAACAATATGGCTATCAAAAATAAGCTGTCAGCTTCGTTAATCAAATGCTTCAATTTCGGTATTAAATTAAACTCCCTTTGAATAAAAACAAAAGAACAATATTAAAAATGATCGTCTAATTTTATATTCCTTTTACTGAGTTCTTTACCTTAGGTTTTAATTGAGAAAGTCTAAAGATTGTTACGAGTTCTTAAAAATAAGATGGTTACAAAAAAGGCCTATTGGTAGAAAGACTTATGTGTTGCCAATTCTGTGGCTCAACGTTGTCGTCGTGTTTGGGAATGTCAACAAACTGGACATAATCTGTCGTGATAGCGAGACATTGCACATTCACAACAACGCGACGACCCGACATGTTGTGTCGTGCAAAATGTATAATCCTACGTAAATAATACCTAAATACCGAAAAATAAACAATAAATACGTCCGTGGCCAGCTGCAGTCTCAGTGTAGATGAATTAATGAATCGACACCTGGTATTAATTAATATTTAAAGAGAGGATTAGCATCTTCTTCGTGTCATGAGCCAATTGTCAAATAGAAAGTTATACTGTGGTAGGTACTACACTCAGAATACAGAACAAACCAGAAGCCGTGAACGCACACAAAAATGACACCACATCAATTACGCTGAAGTAGCGTATTTGAACGATTTGACATTTAGTTCACAAAGATCGCGCGCATCGCTGCAACGTTTTACACGCTGCACATTTAATTCAATTATGCCGAGCTGCGTAATGCAAATGTGCAAAACTGCGGACGGAATTATACAAAAATATGTTAGGATTATATTTAATTTGTACATTTCACATAAATATGTCCTTTTATTTAAATATTGAATAATTTTAATTGTAGTGATTGTTAAATAAAACCAAGCGTCCATTTTGTCAGTGTTGCAAGTATTTGGTTGAGATTTTACCCCACGATTTTTTATTAACTCATTTTTGCACAAATTTCTAAAAGGAGAACGAACTATGTTTTTGTGTGCGTTAGGTGTTGAGTTTGATTACCAGTTTGAGCAGTGTCATTGGATAGCAATACGGAGTCTAGAATTGTAGCTAGTCCATGCCAATAGGCTCGCCGCCTATTACACGACTGTACTTCGTGTATGCATTAAGCTATTAATATTATTTAATGTATTGACCTCACCTACATTTATTTGTCCTATTGGTCCCAGGACCTATAACATAAATTACGAAATGAGGGTAATAATACAGGCGTAATGTCATATCATGTTTATTGGTAGAATTTAAAACTATTGCATTATAATATATCTTTTTTAAATTAAATATATATATAACTTCTTAGAAATCATAAAATAACAAAACCCAAAACATCGTCATTTACCCCAGAAGTAGTAACTGCCATTCCTAACCTAGCAACATTAAGCGGGTGTAAAGTGGCGGCAGGGGGGAGCGTACGTATTGTTGATGGACACAGTGCACGTAAAGGAAAAATGGCTGAAAGCGGGGCCTGTGGTACTACATAATAGTTAATATTCCAGTCAACAAAAAAGGTTGCGAGGGTAACACAACTAAAAATATTTTAAGTTGATAGAATAAAAAATAGTTAGTATTATAAGTTTTAAAAAAGACTATTTATTTATTTATTTATTTATTTGAAAACCAACAGCGATACAGACATTTTACACTTTTTACACTATAATCAATGAAGTAAGGCTAATGACAGGTTTTCCTTATTATAATGGTAATAGTATATTTCGGTTAAAGAACGGACATAAAAAGTAGAAATTAGCTATGAAGATAACTATTAGCAGTCAGCGATGTACATGATAACTCCTTGCATGCATTTAATAAACCTATATATTAATCTGACAGTTGTGTTTTATTTATTTATTTACATTTTTATTATATTTTATCAGACTGCAAGTTTTATTGTCAATTGCTAATTGAGAGAACAGATCATCTACATCACTGTCTGCTTTACAATGGTTAAGTTTGTTTTTTATTTTAATTTATTATAGCAGATAATTTAGCGTTGGGAAAGTGTAGCATCGAGTTTTTTCTCTTTCAACGCACTTATTATATGATATTTAAAAGATTGTTTAGAGCAGGAAAATATATCAACGTCCCTAAAGGTGATATTATGGATTCGAGCAATACGTGTGAGAACGCTATTTTGTGCATAGTTAGTAGCATGGCGGGGTACATGCAACATTGGAGTGTGGCGAGTACGTCGAAGTGGTGTGTTAAATGTAACCTGTGTCAGCAAATCAGGGCAGTCGAGCCGTCCATTAACTAGATCATACAGAAGGCACATATCCAGTACTTTGCGTCGATCTTAGAGAGTAAGCATAGCATATGTATTACAACTTTGTTGATACGACATTGGAGGTTTGTAAAGGCGATAGTTGAGATGGTTGACAAATATTTTTTGAATTCGTTCAAGCTGGTTTGTGTAAATAATATAAAACGGTGACCAAATCGGGCATGCATATTCTAGTACGCTGCGAACGTATGCGAAGTAAACAGATTTTATAGACCCCACGTTTTTGAAAATTTTACAAGATCTTAAAACGAACCCTAGGTTTTTAAAAGCTTTTGTAGTGATTAAGTCTATGTGATCTGAAAAAGATAATTTGTGGTCGAACATAACCCCTAGATCACGAACTGTATTCACTTTGTTTATGTTAGTCCCTTTAAAGTTATATGAAAAATTAAATGGGTGTTTTTTACGAGTATAACTAATGCATTGGCACTTATTAGCATTGATTGAAATTTTATTTATAGTATAGTAATTGCTTAAATTATCTAAATCTGCTTGAAGAGCTTCACAATCACTTACGCTTAACGAACATACAACGAACATACGACATTTTATTTCATATTTGAAATAAAATGTCTCATTATGCACGTAACAAAGAGTATAAAAATTTATATACGAAAAAATTAAAACTTTACCAGTGGATTCAATAATAATAAAATTAAAATTTTACTTAGCTTTTATAAAATTGATTTTTATGCTGTTTTTTAACCTTGTAGGATAAATTAATCTGTGCAAGTTTATTTTTATGAGTAGGTACTCAGGGAATGTAAAATACAAAGCTTTTGACTACCATGAATTAACCGAGCTCTTGTACCAGATCAGTGTTAATACCTGCTCCCTAGACAAGTGGCAACGCTTGACGAATATAATGAAAAATATATGGGTTTGACATAATTATGTCATCGATAACATAGTTAAAACATTATGTCATTCTCATAATATATATTTTTCATTCTATTCGATTTCTATTCGTCAAGCGTTTTGCCACTTGTCTAGGGGGCAGCATAGACCAACTGATTCATACCGCATAGTTCTCAATCTAAAAACAAATATCTAATCAATAATGTTTTAAATCTAAATATAGAAATACTTAACTAAAACAATGATTAAAATACTTGTTTTCGTGGCGAGGTTGTTGACCCCGGCGACCAACAGTCTAAAAATTTCGGACATATAATAAATTTTGGATAATGAAGAAGTTCTTTCAGTACGCAATACTCAAAACCTGCGCGACTATTACAATCGCAAAGCACCCGTCGAGGCCAACTGTAAAAAGAAACAATAAGCAGCGAGCAAACTAACCGTAGTTTCTCAATAAAAATCCCACGCTCGATTCTCCGATCCCGCACAAAGATATTTGCGGGAGAAAGTTTTAAAAATTGTTGTGCTCCAGATTTCGAAGCTCTTTGTCCCAGTCACGAGCAACTCCTCGGGGAACGCTCTTGAAACAAGCTTACGTTCAATGTGTGAGCAAACGAGCCCTTTTTAAATATTTTTGTTCGGTATGTACGGTACCTAAGTTATGGCCGCATTCATTAGTATATTAAATACTAGCTGCGACCCGCGGTGTTACCCGCTACATTTTTTCGGGATAAAAAGTAGCCTATGTGTTAATCCAGGGTGTCAGCTACCTCCATACCAAAATTTTATCAAAATTGGTTTAGCCTTTTGAGCGTGAATAGGTAAGTAACAAACATACAAACACACACTTACAATCTTTCAATTAAATTATATCGGTACCTATTAAAAAGGTTATTTAGGTCTTTCTCTATACATACATGTAGCACTTAAACCATCACAATATTATTAAAAATGCGAAAGTAAGTTGGTTTGTTTGTTACCTTTTCACTCCTAAAGCACTGAACCAATCATTATAAAATTATGCATATACGTTGTCAGGTTATAAAAAAGGATATAGCGTAAGTACCTTTCATCCAGAAAAAGGTATTCTTTCCGAAGAAAAGAGCAATATTATTCGACACACACACCTGATTTGGCTGTTAGATGGCGCTACGTGTCTTTCGAGTCATGATTCAAATCTAACGGGGGTAAAACCGCGAAGCACTCCTAGTCTAATAAAAAATATTTGGATTAAAAGTTATATTGTTGTGTTATATGCTCAGTTCTAAACAAGAGAGATTTTGTGCATAAAATCCATTAAAGCTCGAAAGCAAAAAGTGGAGAGCTTAAAGCTTACATTGCAATCGTTGGTTTATACCCAGGATTTGACCATACGTAGTCTCTGTTTTATAGTGGCCCACCAGCAGAAGTTAAACCCATACCTGCATCTAGTTTGAATGAATACAATATAAACCTCTTTACGCGAACACTGTTTTAAAAACCAAGAAAGTAAGCATGCTATTGAAGTAGTCATAATTATTGATGCTGGTCTGGATAAGCGTTCAGGGTCTTATGAATTTCGTGCAATAATAATCCTATTTATTGGTTTGAATTGATGTTTCATGTATAGCGAGAGCACTAATGAACTTACCGTTAATTAAATAATATTTATGGTATAGTATTAAAATACAGTACAATCACATCTCGTGAGTATATATTTTTGTGGTGACAGCGGTTGGTCAGCAATTACTCGAATTAATGTCAGTTCCATTTAATTGCCGTCACTTTTTGTGAAATGTTACGTAACGTTGGGGCCCGCATTTCACTTCAAGCGTAGCGAGATTTGTAAGGCCTGCATTTAACTAGCAACCGTTCACTATAGACTATAGTACTTATTATAAGATTATTCGATAATATAGCATGAGTGGAGCTAGCTGATCGATATAAGTGGTTGGAGAATGGAGACATAGCCTAATTTATAGAACAGACCTAAGGTAGTTTGATGTTAAATTTTCAACCGCATACAACTTAGTTATACAAAAAATAATTGAACTATGAGAAACAAAAGCAAATCGACCATTGCATTGTGTTGAAACAGCTGTGACTTTGTCTTGACCGATTGACTCAAGTGAAGTATTCTGTCATTCCCATTGCTTGTCAGCTTGGGCGACAGAAGCGATGGAAGACAAACACGTTTCCTCACCAAATCCATTGATAGAAATCCAAACCGATTGTACTTTGTTTAGCTTAACCCTTCCCTATTTCCCGCTTGCAGAGGACGAGTAAGCTTTATTCCCCGATAAAATGACCAGACGTATGTTTTCGCACCGTGTAGCTTAACCGTGTTCATTCCGGTCTGTACCAAAATATGTTTTGCCTTTTGTTTGTTTAATAAAAACACGTAGAGTTTAGTGTTCCGATACATATTTACGGCAAACACGCTTGCCACTAATTACTTTCAGCAATATTTCTCACAATGGTTTAAAACATTGTTTTAATATCTCTAAAAGTATTTGTTGGAACGTGTATATCATTGACAGGGTGTTATTTCAAATATTTTTATAAAAATAATGAAGCTTAAAAACTGTGTAGTCTATTATTCGTAGGATAAGACACAAAGTAATAATTATAAAAGTTTAAGATACACAATATTTTTAAATAAAATAAAATTACAACACGGGAATGTATTTTGTGTACATACTTGCTTAAATATGTCCTTAGTAAGCAAATATCACTTGATTATTTCTTATCGTATGCTTCGCAGTAAGATGTTCAAATATCCACGCTTGGCAAGTGGCTTGGGGATGGTATTATTGGTGGTCAAGTTACAGAAGACGCTGCTGCCTATCTTCTGGATTTCCCCTTAGACGCCTCTAACGACACCCACGGGAGGAAAGGGGGTGGTCAATCCTATTCCGGATACCACACGGCATAAAGGAGGCCTTTGTTCAACAGTGAACGTTTTCCAGATGATGATGATGAAGATATCCAAAGATATTATTAACAACGATTAACATTTTTTTATGACAAAGATAGAATATTAGAGGTCAAAGGTAACGTGTATAAACCCAACTTATCAGTTAATTAAAATGTCTTAAAACAAAATGAACGTAATTACAGGACTTAGAGGTACCTAGTCGTTGAAACTGAGATGGATTTAGTACGTCAAAAACAAACATGTCATTTGGGTCTAGATATAAATTGTAGGCTTAAAAGATTGAACGTGTTATGAAAACTAATTAAAATAAGTTCTTTGTTTTTACGTATTTTTATAAATAAAAATGGTTTAGTAAGCAACTAGTCACTAGTAACTATACTGACACACTGACAGTAATAAAAGTCTATTAATATATAAATATTTAAAAACAAAGGCTCGTAGTCTTATCTACCTATGTATTAAAAATTACACACATCTAGACACTGTATAAAAACGAGAATACCTTAATCAAAATGTTTGTCCGCAGTGTCATAAATTCGTTTAGAAAAATGCAATTTGATTTTTTTATTCGATTAAAACCGTGTAGTGTCACACAGTGTTCAGCATTTTAGATAGCAATATGTTGCAAAAATGTTGAAAAATACATTTTATATCTCTATCATCATCATCCGCCGGAAGAAGTCCACTGCTGAACAAAGGTCTCCCCCTTAGTAAGGGGGGGGATGTATAATTGTATATATCTCTATATATTAAAATAATTCACGTGGCTAAGTACACTTCAGATCACGAGGAATAACATGACGCCTGTATCTCAAAGATGAAGGGCAAGCAGAGTTATACCGCTGACTACCCCTAACATAACTGGCCAAATGTAATAGGGGTGAGCTTGTTGTTATAAAGCGGGCACAAATCCGAACACAAAGGCTGCTACTAAAAATCACCTAATCGAAAAATTCAATAACACTTTGCCTGGCCCGGGTGTTGAACCCAGGACCTCATGCTTAGCCGTCGCGCACAGCGTACCCTAGGCCAACGAAACAAAAATCTTATTAATATTATTCTATTATACCTATAGAATAAATATTTAAATATAAAAAACATGCAAACTTCTAGCGCTTAGGTAGTACCTACCTATTATCTTAATTGAAAGTGGTTAAAAGGCTTCGAGAAAAATTCATTTTGCAAACGCTACTGATTGTTTACGCTGTAGGAAAATTTAGTACACCATTATTATTACGATAGTAGCAGCAAGCAACATCTGTCGATAACGGTCAATTAATAATTCCGTAATGGGATCCGATTTTAACAGCTACATTATAATATTTTGGATATTGAATCACGCGATACGGATTTAATGGCAACCCACATCCGGATTCCAGTAATAACGGAGTTTTCTGGTTTGCAGGTTTTGTTCGCTTTACCTTTCCAGCACCCGTTATTAATGTATTATGATTACGAATTTATATTTTCGTACCTACTACAAAATAAAAAACGGTTTTATATTGACCTTAGAAATCTATATTGGTGTTCCATTTTCAAACATTTTTTTAAGGAATTAAAGCTGTTCTATTCGTTTACTACCTAAATCTCTAAAAACGAATAACTTTTTGAAGCACAATGAAAATTTTCGCGCGTGTATAGTTTTGGTTATAGCAAATGCTATCAGGTTTAATTAAATTGGTATTTAGGAAATGGTTTTATCGACTTATCCATTGAGCTCTCCAATCATTGTAATTTGCTGTGTATCCGCTGTAAAAAACGTGTTTCACGATTAGGCTTTGGGTTGAATATAGGTCAACGTGACGTATTGACTACACAATTGACACAGTGGTAAATACAAAACGAATGTCAAACGTCGCCTAATCGTTAATTTGATGTTCATTGGGCATAAAAAAAAATTCCGAGTACTTATTAATATTTTCAAATAAAACGAAAAGTGTGCCTGTTAATTATCCTCAATGCGAGAAGCTTATTATGTTCAATTCCAATTATAGTGTATCAAGTTACTATGTATAATTTTATCCTCTGACAGGCTTATTTTGAATCGATCTATTTATAACTGCCCGGACATAGAAATATAAATGTATTTATTTTCGGGAACAGTAATTTTTTACATATTTATTATTTAGGTCTTATAATATACCTAAGGAAAATTTTGTATACTTGTAATATTCTAAGATTTAATTTGAATAATAATATATTAATTTGACCATCCGTAAGTGTCTGAATAGACTGGACGAATGCTTCAAAAGAAAACATCATAACTCGAAAATCATAAATGCGACGTAAAGTTTTTTAAGCTTTACGGATTAACTGACTTAAGTCGACCAATAAAAATGTTTTTGTTTGTAGAAATGAATGTTGAATTTTCCCGAATTGTATCTACCTAGAGGTAGATACAATTCGGGAAAATTCAACATAGTAGAGAAGATAGTGGAAGTGCTCGAGCTCTAGCTCGAGCACTTCCACTATCTTCTCATCGTTAGTCTAAGGTATTTTAAAGAACACTTTCATACTTACTCAGTACCTTATTTTCCTTGACTGGATCTAATTAAATACATTTTCAAAGAGCCCGGGCTATTTTAAGGGATTAACATAGTTCTTTATTATTTTACAAAATATACTTTTTATAGTTTTTCAAAGATTGTCTTCACATGATTGAAGTAAAGCTTGAAACTTTTTAACTCAAAAATCGCCCAGACTATTTACTTAATGCTTTCCCTCTGCATTTCAGATAATTTATACTTATAGTTGGGGTACTCTTAGTTTTAGATATCTTAACTATTAATTCTTATTATGGTATATGAATAAACTATAAATCATAAATGCTAGCCGATGCACGGAAAGGCCACGTCCATTTAAAATAAACACAAACAAAATTCATAGCTTCAAAAAGCACTATAATTCAAAACCATATCGAAATGGTAAATCGAATTTTTAGTATCGATAATATTCGCATTCGTGCCATACGCTCTCCATTGTGCTTCAAATGTTTGACTCATATCGATACTAAAGATCTACATGTGAATCGAAATCGTTTTTGGTATCGATTACATTCGCATACGTGCAATACGCTCTCGGTCGTGCTTCACATGTTTGCCGGACAGAGGAACCCTGTAGCAAATTGAATTTTCTAATCTACAAACGGTTAAAGGTGACTTCTGCATACAAAAGGTAGATCGTGCCGTTTATAGGGGAATAGAAATGCAATAATAGATATTAAAATAGATATAAATAATAAATAATAGTCGTGGTGGCCTAGTGGTTGACATACCGGATTTCTATGCACGAGGTTTCAGGTTCAAACCCAGGCAAGTATCAATGTGACTTTTTCAATGTCATAAATACTTTCTTAGATATTCTAAGACACCACTGACCGACGGTGACGGAAAACATCGTAAGGAAACCTGGATTTCATTATCTGAAATCGCCAACCCGCAGTGAGCTAGCGTGGTGATCAGTGCTCAATCCTTCTCTATACGAGAAGAGGCCTTTGCCCTGCAGTGGGACAGTTATAGGCTGTTATTAAATTATAAATAATAAAGTAAACCGATGAATCACACTGATGTGTTTCTATAGAAAAGAATGTTGTTTTTTAATTACTCTGTTTAGGATAGAGCTATGCATGCTGTCCTTAAATATTGTTAGGGACCTAGAATACTGTTATTATTTCATCAAAATATCTTCAATTAAAGAAGAAAAATGTTTCTCATTGGTAAGTATATATAGATAAATAACTATTGGCAACAAAAGCTACGAGATAAACAGTTTTTGAACTCAGTGCATATGAAGTTGGCAGCCCAAACCATATTCAACTGCTGGTACTCTGCCCAAGTCAGTCATGCATAGAATAGATAAATATTCCTTTTGTTTAAGTTAACATAAACAAATTTAATTCAATTGAATCGTATAAACAACAATAACATAGTTTTATTCGTTGTCTTTTGTTTTTACGTCTGAATATTATTAACGCACATCAGACGAGGAAAGTATATAGACATAAATATATTAAGTAGTAAGTACAGCGCTTAGGCATTAGTTGACTCTATATAATCAACGTCGTTCGCTAAATGTCCTCTTCTGATAACTATCTAAGTTGGCCCGTAGTTCACTTACCCAAAAGACTGAGGACGGAGTAATAGTATAACTATGCGCAATAATCGTCCGAGTATTTCACTGAACTATCTTTGAAATACATCTTACACGAGGCCAACAATGCTTAGCCCTGGCTCAACTGTAGTGACTTGTTTATGAGAAGACGTGTGGCTAGTAATAAGTATTATGAAGATAAAGGTAACTTGATATTGTTACGAATAAACTGATCACTGTTCAATACTCAATACTTTATTGCATTTCATAATAGTACATAGGTGGACTTAAAACATTACAGATCATTATGGACCCTGTCGGGCACAGCAAAAGCGGAGAAAGGAAGAGGGTTAATCTAACAGATCACACTAATATTATAAAGCCAAAAGTTTGTGAGTGTGTTTGTATGCTTGTTACTTCTTCACGCTCAAACGGCTGGACCAATTTTGATAAAATTTTTGTGGAGGTAGCTGGCACGTTAATTGACATATATGTTATTTTTATCCCGAAAATTTTTCACCGCGGTAACTTGTACAATACTGTTGGAAAAAACAGCGAGGCATGCGCTTGGCATTATTTGTAGATTATTGTTGTTACTCGATTTTCGCATTCCATAACACAAGAGAGGCTTAATTGTACCTATAGTGCAGATTGGCCGATCTCCAAGGTTAAGTAGTGCTTGCTGCAGGCAGTCTTCAGATGGGTGACCGATTACCACACACATAGAGTGTGGTGTAGTAGTGTTTCAAAGAATACATTAAGCGTTGGTCCTGCTACTTGAGAGATAAGTTGCAGGACTAACTTAATGCGTTCTCTGGTCCTATTTAGAGTCTCATCGGACAATGTAAATGCACCTGTGTTTGAGTGCATACTTGAGCACTATAATATCTGCTGCATAGTAGGTCAGTCTCAGTAGAGAATGGTTACTATAGCCTAAATTCGATCACGAAGTTATTTACACACATGTCAATGGCGCATGCTTATGAAACTTGTGTAAGTCAAAATAATAGCGAAGCAAAACATAATGACAATCTCACTGACAACTCTGGCTCGTCCTAGGCCAAGACGGCAACTGTTTCCTCGTCTATCAAAAAGTTTGTCTCGAGGTGAGAAGTTCTCTCGTTAATCATGTGTATATCCTGAAACGTGACATCGGCACGCTTAACTTCCACGTGAAATTATTACGTAAATAAACTCCGCCTAAATAAACGATGGCTTCTTAATTGATTGTTTAGTTTGTAAGTTAGACCGCCATCGCCAGTTCAGTAAAAGTTTTAGATTGAATTAAATTTCTGATGGAACAATGTGGCTGGAATTAAATCTAATAATCATGACTTTTTGTGTCATTTTTGCATGTTGCCCATGCTAAGCTTAAATCTAAATTGATAAGTTCCAACAGATAATACCTGACGTCACCCTTAAGACGTAAATACTAAAAGGGAACTTGAAATTCCATGGGCGCTAGCAGTGACACGATGGCTCAGTTGGTTAGAGCATCGCCACGGTACGGCGAAGGTCGCAGGTTCAAGTCCTGCTCGTGTCCATCATTTTTCAAGTTTCCTTTATCAATTTAGATCTAATAATCATGTTTTAAAAAATAAGAAGGTACTATGCACGCCAGTATTATTATATTAATTAGTGTGTTTAAAAAATCGAATATAATTTTTGTGTGTTATAATTGGGATATGGCCTTAATAAATACATGTCCTATTAATATTTTTACTTAGTAAATGAAGTAGTGAATTATTTAAAATTGGCACCTATACTATTACATCTACGTGTTTATGTTTGGGTGTAGGCCTTTTGCTTATTAGTGAGAAGAGGTTGGCTAGCAGTAACAGTAACATTGAAGTAAATGTAATCGCGAAACATCCTCTATGAAGCAGTAAACGCGGCCTATGAAATGAGTCTGATTATTTCGACCCTTTAATGAGCTCCTCATAGTACCTTCCATTTACCGTCTAGTTACGGTATTATTAAGGTCAACAAATTGGCTCCCCTGCCCTCCTAGACAAAAAGGCCACATGTTTGACGAATAGAAATCGAATAGAATTCCAAATGTATTTGAATGACATAATGTTCCGATTATGTAATCTGTGACAGTTAATTATGATAATCTCATAAATTTTTCATTCTATTAAATTTTTATTTTTCAAGTGTTTTGCTACTTGTCTACGGCCCCTGCGCCATCAATTCTGTACCTGTATTTCTCCCAAATTCGTCTCGTACGTAATACTCTCAAGCGTTTAGTCACGGCATTATATGGGTCAACAAATTGGCCACTGCCGCTTCTAAGCGGTAGCAAGTTTTAATGAAGTTTTCATTAACGTCAAATATTTATATTTACTTTCTCGGCTTTATCCAGAAAATAATGATCCCTCGGAAAGCGACTTTTGTAGTACAATCGTTTCCATAACTTTAAGAATTGTTAAGGTTTCAAGCGGTACTTAGAAGTATTAGTAGAGAGAGAGAGAGTTCTCAATGCTGTGTGCTCAGCGTTATGTCAGATATAGTTATTACTTAAACAGATGTGCATCAGTGCGTTGTTTAGGAGATTGTTAAGGGCTATATGTGCTCATGATTTTTGGCTGCACAACTACAGTAAAACTCAGATCTTCACTTGTCTCCTGTTACTATGGACCTTTAAAAGTATTATAAAGTCTAATAACACATAATCTGGTGTAGGTTTTATTATTGAAATTATAGTTTAAAAAAGCTATGCAAGCAATATCGTAGTGGTAATATGTGAAAAAACTTAACCAATTATTAGTTTTATAACAAAAGTTGAGTTACATTGTCCTATAAATAAATGTGCTCACTGCTTAATGTATTTTATTACATCTAAATCTAATCTAAACTTACAAAATGCCACTTTACAGCCAATTCGTACATTTACGTCTTACAACAGACGGAACCGTTCAATTCTGTAAGCTCAACTCTTGTAACATATACGCTGCAGCTTTCCAGAAGTATTATATTAGTGCGATAATACAGAACGTCACGTGCACAATACATATGGCGTTTGTACGGCCCACGCCACGTTAAAACTAATGCAAAAAAGAAATGAACTTCACTCGGTTTCTGGGTCATGCATTCATACTATGAAACTTTTGTGTGCCACGAAGTTAGGGCAATTGCTTCAAACTATCACATAGGTCGATAAAACTGTATCTATTTCAAAGCAAATTAAAACATTTCGGTAGGAAGGTTAGTAAAAAAAATGCTTTACATTTTAGTGAATTTTGACTTTATCTGGTGCTACTAGATTAAGCGACGTTTTCTGTGGATAGAAGTGTCATAAATATTATAAATTGAAAGATCTTTCATTATTATTGACCCCATATCATTCCACTGTATAGCGACATAGTAAGCCACTGCAAGCTGGGACTCCCTTCTTGCATTTGTTTCCATCGCTCGACGAACTGGTATCTTAAATAGGACATAGATGAAAGACAACAGATAGTTATAATAAGAGAACAAAAAGTAATCGTAATTACAGTTTTTATGACACAAAGTCACGTCTGAGTCCCAATGGATTAGGCAGATGACTACCAAAAGTTATAAAAGTTCATGACTTTTATGAAATTAATATTTTTTGTTCAGATCTGAACGAAGTATCTTGCGTCACTAGACAGGATTTCCGATACTACATCAGCTAACATCACATCTCACATAAGACTCATTAATCATCTCGGCGACACTGACGAGCAAGATAGAAGTCTAGGGTTGCCAAATTACAAAATGCGACGTAGTAACAAAATATTTGCAACGTTTCAGGACATTTATAGAAATTCATTAGATATTTAGGTTATGTGGGACATGACTAATCGGTCATAATAACGTTTAAGTTCAATCAAAGTGACCCTTTTTGGCTAAGGGCCAGTAACGTGTGGATAAAAATGAGTGTGCGATAACATACCTCTGCCTACCCAGCAGAGTGTCTCTGAGGAAAACAGGCGTGATAATAATACACACATAAAAATAGCGTATCAGAATCAACCTAACTACAGTTTCGATATTTAGTATTATTTGGGACTTTTAGGATAGGTATTTCCTACTAGGTTATGTTACTAGGTCACCCTATTGATGAAACTTATCAATTTACGAAGTTATCCGTATCAGTGGTAATAATAAATGACGAGGACAGTATCAATAAGTATATCGGAACTAACTTATTTGATAAACTGATAAATGACTTTGGTAATGGTCACTATACAAAAGAACCAGCGAAAAGTTTCGCTCGAATTAAAAAAGAGGTTTTATCAATAGTCTGTCTAGTAGCCTGGCTAGTTTTTCTGAGTTAGCCGCAAAGGTCAGAAGCAAGTAAGTTAACATAATTGAAGACTATGGAATTTCAACCCTGTATCATTAACTATGTTACATTTCTCGTTAATACAAATATTATAATTATATTCGGCATGAAATTTCATGTCGCTTTAATAAGTATTTTAAAATATATTAAATGTTAAAAATGTATTATATACCTTGTCATTATCACTCATGCATTCAGTGTTTGTTGTGCTTTAGTCCAGCGTAACGGGACAATTATATAGTACCTATAATTATTTAGGTATGTGAGGCCACCCGCGACATATTTAGGTACCTACATAACAGTTAAATGAGAGGCGTCCTTAAAATATTTCTAACTAATAATCCTAATTACTCTTGAGTTAATTTAACATCTGTTATCAGGGCAAACTTTTCGTTGTGAAAATTAGATGTTGGAATCTACTTCGTTATCAACCAAGGTTGATAGCTACGGCAGCTAGGTATCAAAGTTAATACAACGCGGAGGCACTTTATTGGAGATAGTTGTTGTAAATATTGAGACACACTGAGTGCTAATTAAAGCATTTATTTGTGTCTTCTACTAAACATTGTTTACACAAAATAATGTCAATCTTATACAAAATTTTTAGAATTTTTAAGTATTAATGTACCAGGACCTTATTTTATAACTTAATTTTAAAAAAAAGTTAATTATTCTTTAATATAACATTAGATGAAAAAAAGTTTTTTTATTTTTTATTAGATAGATTTTAACAGTATCCGGGATTATTGAAGATACTTTTACCAGGATAATTCTAGCGCATTAACGGGCATTTTTGTGCAAAAACATGGATTTTTCTCCTACGAAAAAAATATTAGAATTATTTTGTTCTTATAGTTATGTCTATGTAAAGTTTTCATCTGCATGTAGCATACTTCTAGGAATATTCCGTTTGCTAGATAGCCTTTAATTCAAGCCTACACCGAGGTATTGCACTAAATTCACCCCTTCCTGCAAATGCATTGTACGCTGGCATTTGCCAGTACCTACCATGAAATAGACGAGCGCGTTGTGCCCATAACTTTACGTTTGGAGCCCGCCGGCGACATTTCCCCGAAATTCGGGGCACGTACTCATATCGCCAAGTGCGAGTAGGCTTAAGTGCGTCACACGGTAACATAAGTAAGCTACCGTTGTATGACGATTTACCATACGCTGAAAGTTTGCGCGTTAAACTTATCTGGACATGTTGGACTTTAGTAAGTAAACAAGCAACGGAAGGGTTAGAAGTTTGTTGATTGAACGAATTTATTGGAACACAATTCAGATAGAGCCATTGAAAAAAATGCCACTGTTTTATGCTTGAGTGAAAGTCAAAGTGTTAATTTATACTTTAGGAATTGAAAACAAAATGCTTGTGAACTGTGTGCTTATGTGTAACCTTTGTCCCTGTGGTTGCTTTGCTTATGTGTAATCTTTAGCACGAAAAAGACGCGCAATAATTGTTAAAAATAACATGGAATTATTAGAAGCGATATTTTTAAGACAGTATTTTATCCTGAACAGAAAAAATTAAAGCTACTTAAAAACCAAAATATTAAGGTATTCTTTTTTTAAACCAAATACAGTGCTTTCTTATACTATTCAAAATTTCCATTTGCTAAAGAAGTCCTCCGAAAATATGTTTTTCCCGTTCATCCGAAAATCTTAAACGTTTCAGCAAAGATTATTTCTTACCTCTTTATCCCGGTTCAAGAAGATTGCGATGCAAAGTATCGTTTTATGCGAGCGTTTTTGATATTTGTTTCTATGTCCTAGATATTCGCCTAACATTCTGAAGGACGTGACTTTTGGTTTTGTTTTCGTTTTTTTTTCGTATACATTCACAGTACATACACATACATTTTGATTGCTTTTATAGATATGCCATACTTATTTTATAAAAACAGGAATGTGGTTCCAGATGGTGATATCCACTTTTCTTCGGTAAAGGTTGGAAATGGCTTTGCACGTTTGGCATATTACATGAAGTCTAACGCTCTAAGATGAGATAACAAGGGTACTATTAACACAACAACATTTACAACGCTTGCAGTAGTATAAGACCATCGGGAAGAATTTTGAGACAGACGTGAACTGCGTACTATCATGGCATTCAACCTTGGACCCTGTTAGTCGTTCGGAAATGCTTTTGGATCCAATTCGATTAGAGATATCGATTTCGACGGACTACTCTTGTCGATGACATTTATTTCTTGAACGTATATGTCATTCATTTGGCTGAGACACAACATTGAAATAATATTCAAAGCTGCACATAAACAAGTTCCCGCTCATCAGTATTTTATTTCATATGTTGTGTAATGACAACATAAGTCTCTTACTCCGTAAAACCTCTGTATTCTTCCTACTTACATACAACAGAAGCATTAAGATGCATCTCTTCCCTGTAATTGAAATTGTATACCCCTGGATTTAACGTAAAAATCATAATAATTTAAGATTTTTTTTTTAATCACTGTTTAATGTCCATAAAGATGTGTATCGAAGAGTATCATATTATTTGTATGAGCACTAGAATCGAAAGAAAAAAAAGGTTAAAAAGAATGAGATTTTCTATCTATCACAACCTTTTCAGTCAGTGTTAGAATACATCAAACCATTAATCTTTAAACGTCGTCTATGAATGTTATCTAAAACATGTCCTTTGTGATATGTGGATTTCGAATGAAAAAATATTATCAAAGCAATTTAACCAGGCTTGGAGCGAAGTTAAGAAAAATGGGTTAGTATGTCGCTTGAAACTGATTTCTGGCATATAAACCGCAGATTCATTTTCAAGTTATTCTTAAGAGTCATCGTACATGACGTCATACTTCATTTTTTACGCACCGGTTTTGCAACAAATTGGAATTAATGTTTTTAAAACGTTAAAGTGGCATAATATATATTAAGATAAAACCCCTATTTTGGTGAGTACTGACAACATTTTATTGTTGAATTCGATGAGATTGAAGTCGTTATCGTCGTTTCGGCTAATAGATGTTTATTAGTGGACACAGGTTACTTGAGTTGATGTAATAAAGTATACATATAAGTAATAAAAACATACAATTCAATGCATTCAATTGAGGGGCGCCGAATTTTTACCCACCGATTATATGCGGTCATACAACTGATATCTAGTGACGATCACTTAATGAAACATTATTTTAATATATTGTAATTAATTACATAGCATATTAAGGGAAATTTATTCGCGTTTCTATCCAAACTAAAATAATAACGTCGCAGTTACGGTAGGTGCCAGTTATTTTTGTAGTTGCACAACTGGCATAAATTTTCGAAATGGACGCACGATGCTACCTAAGTTTGGTACGTTTATCTCTTGAATTTTCACAAACACACTGCACCGGAACAAATGGTGGTTGTGTGATATTTCAGCACTTATGTTTGGTGTGTACCCACGAAACGTTTGCGATTTAATTACAGTCACGATATTGGTACCAACTGTTGTTAATAACTATAAAATGAGCAGACTTGTAGGTCTTTCAGATGTTATGTGTTATAATATTTTACCGTAATTAACGCACATGACACTCTAGAAATCGTCTTATTTGTGAATGCAAAATAAAGATACCAAGTCTTAATTAGTTATTTGATTGAGTACGTTATATTAGGTATAAATAATGTAATTTTTGTAAGTGCTTTGAACTTCTCTAAAACTGTTCAATAGATACTTAGCGTCGAATTTTTCAAAAGTTACAAAGAACAGCTCGAGTTGGTTCTTTATTCATGAAGAATGAGTAAAGAGCTTAACATAGTTGCCGTTATAAGAATTTTTTATACATTTTAAGTGAATACTCGCTCTGAATAAAAATAATTTCAAAGGGTTTGACATAACAATGACAGTAAAATAATAAAGGCTAAAAAATAATTATTATCGTAACAAAGCAGCTATGCTGTTCTGAAACATTAACAACATCGCGAAAGTCATCTCACATGTCACCTTGCATCATATTTCGTAGCGCTATTGTCAAATCTCACCACGGACTTAGAAGTGAGTTCGTAAGTTATGTATTCAGAATAGCACGGCTGAGTTTCGTTATCGGTAATGTTTTTTTTAAATCTTATCCTCGCAATACTGCAGTGAAATGATAAGGTGTAGGTATTTTAGAAAAAAAAAAAGATTATCCATATAAAATAAATCTGACACAAATCCTGGGTGAGACACAATTCGTTTGATGTTACATCCATTGTAATCAAATTTAATTCACACGGTATTCAGGTTGTATATCGGGGAAACCCTGGTTGTATTAAGGGATAGGCAAGTAAATGCCAAAGTTCCCTGTAAGTATGCCAAGTCATGGTAGCTTTCCCCAAATCGAATTCGACGAGCCGAGTAATTGTTGGAACGAACATCCACGACGTGAATACGATGTTAGAGCTAAGAGTGCACTTCTAAATTGTTTTGAGTTAATATTAAACCGCCGGTTAGCTCCCCTTGATAGAAGCAAATTGAATGGTCATGCAAGTATTGAATCGTTTGCAAAGTCAGAACGGTGAATCAATTAACATTTCTGAAATCTTGAGTATGAATAACGGATGAGAAGTGAATACATCAATAGTTTGTAGTAGTTTGCAATGGAAGATTGTGGATATATATCCCCAGAGGCCAGGATTAAAATATGTCATAGCTTACACAGCCAAAAAATTATGTCATCCCCATACATATATAATTCTATTCGATTTTATCAGTATAGCTGGTATCAGTATTTATTTGATATCAATTAATAAACAGATCAGAGTCCACTTTATGCTATAGGTATAATTATATTTAGTAGTGTTTTGATACTAGTCACATTAACCCAGGAGAAAATTAACCATTAATATTAGAAGGTAGGATACATTTTATCGAGAGCTATTACATTTCTAGGAAAGAAAAAAACGTCACTTCTGTTTTTACAATTTCTTGAACCATTTGTATCCCTGGCACGAGCCATTTAATTACGAGGATAATTGAAACATATCCACTCTAGTTTCCGTTTAAATTGTTTCCACTTGCAGCTGTTCTCAATCGTAAAATACTCAGTCGTCCAATACGGGACTGTAGACCGTGACAAGTGCAACTGTCAGAGGTGCCGTGCTAGCCTGTTACTACAAATAAGTACATGAAGTTATGAGTATTCGGATGAGGTAAAATGTAGTGGTGAGAAGTATGTACATTTTGAAAAGAATGAGAATATTTTACGACTATAATTTTAACGTCACTGGTCGCTAACGGTTGGCCTTTTGGAGAAGCTCAGAGTCACTCAACGAGCTATGGAGAGAGCTATGCTCGGAGTTTCTTTGCGCGACAGGATCCGGAATACGGAAATTCGCCAAAGAACTAGGGTCACCGACATAGCTCTAAGCATATGCAAGTTGAAGTGGCAATGGGCAGGCCATATCGCTCGAAGAACTGACAACTGCTGGGGAAGAAAGGTTCTCGAGAGGCGACCACGAACCGAAAGACGCAGCGTTGGCAGGCCTCCCACCAGGTGGACCGAAGATATCGTCAGAGTTGCGGGCAACCGGTGGATGCAAATTTCAAGTTGTCGTTCATTGTGATGTTCAAAGGAGAAGGCCTTTGTCCAGTAATGGACGTCTTCCGGCTGCTGATAATGATAATTTTCACGGTATTCTAAGAAATCCTTTACCATTGATGGAAATATTTAAAAGTCGACGGTATAAAGAGTAAAAAATAATATATTTATGATGTTTAAGAAAATACCTTTGTGCCGTTGACTTTACGTTGAGAGTTTAATAAAACTTTAATTTTATATAGAAGGGTTACTTTTTTATCCTTCCGAGTATAAATATTCCTGGTAGAGAAAAGAAATACAGTAAAATTTTCTTTAGCATTGTTATTTTTCAATAGCCAGTGGACCTCTTTTTTATCATAAAAGTACACAAAGCTCTTCGTGATGCACTCCATGCATTATTGTGGTTACTTAGCCCGTTTCATACAAATATCTTTGTTGTATAAACGATTTTACAGCTACCCTCGAGTTAAAATCGTTTATGAATGCCAACTTTTTGCAGGTCGATAACCTTATAGATGAACTATTTAACCTATGCACAATAGTATGGATAGTTAAAATCCTAAAACTTCTGCGATAGGTCTTAGCCCATTAGTTGTTGGTATGTGTGTGGCTCTACGTTGCACATAACTCACAACAAATAAAAAATCTAAAATTACGAATAAGCGTAAATAAATGATGCAATACTGGTTTTTACGGGTCAAAGAGACTTCAATGTAAACGGCGGGTATCCGATCTGTGCTCTTAGTCTATCTAGCTGTAACGTCATTTTATTGGTTTATCTTCAAGGATACTAATGTGTGATCTAACAACTTTATGAAGTACTACCTGCGCCCCGCCGTGTTATCCGCTACTCTGAATAATACTCGAAATTAAAAGTAGCCTATGTGTTAATCCAGGGTGTTAGCTACCTCCACACCAAATTTTAGCAAAATCGGTCGAGCCGTTTGAGCATGAAGAGGTAACAAGCACACAAACACACTCACAAAGTTTGTGAGTGTATATAAAGGCGAAAGTTTGTGACATAAACTTTTGCTTTTATAATATTAGTGTGAAGTGTGATTATATACGATACAAAAGTTTTGAAATGTATGAACTTTTTGTTGAAGTAGATAGTTACTACAGCTGATTGACTTACGAAACTTTGCATCTTGCATAGTTATAATTCCAAGCTCTTCAATGTCTAAGAAACTGTTATCAGCTTTTTGGAGTAATATGAATTCAAACGACATCTCCCATATTTGTTTGACGCTGCATCCTATTTCCATGGCTCTCAAAGTTGGCCTGGAGCCAGTCGTCTAGTCCGTGACCAAAGGCACATTATACCACACCAGTCGCTCCATACAAATCTGGAATTTAATTTCAGTGATAAATGGATTAAAATCCTGTCTTACTATATGAAATAGTGAACGAAGTGATTTGTAGTTAAAATGATTTTAAGATAGTTGGATTTTTAACATTTTAACAAGCACTTTTTTTATTAAAAATAGAGGCACTTAAAATATGAGTAGCGTGCATAAAATACATCTATTTTAATGACTGTAGAAATAATAAGTCTACACAGAAGATAAAGTTTAGTTTTTCTACAGTAGCAATAAAAAAATAGTATTCAATGTACTAGTTGGGTCTATGTAAAGCAGTCTTAAGTACATACGCAGTTGTCTAGTCTATTGGTAAGTAAAAGTAAGACGTGTTTTCTTCTAAAAAAAAAGAACGTGATCACAAGTTATCGACTGTAATAAAAACTGAATAGACAGATTTACTCAATCAAGTCCCCTAAATAGGCAAAAAATGAAGCCTTGGTACGAATACCTAAGCTTGCGACCGACCAGACGTCTAGACTATTTAATTAACGAGCACATGGTACACAGCAAAACACTTTCCCAATGGCTAAATCATTGCTTCTTGCGTGTAGCGTTAGTTTAACGTTACGGGCTGGATATTGGAAGAGGTACCTAAACTGAAAGTTCACTATCGTGTCATCAATTTTGGACTTTTCAAAGTTCTTAATAACTACGACTCTGTCCTACTTTTAGGTATGGCACATTATTCTTAGTTAATAGTTCATAATGTGCCCCAATATGACAAAATGAGGACATTTCAATTATATACAGTGCTTTTAAATAATCGTCACTGATTTGGTAAATTTAATTTTAAATATGGCAGGTTACAAAAATCCTTATAAATTTTACTTCTTTTACATAACTATTGTATTAAGATTACACTCCAGAATTGACTATAGCAAACAGCTGCAGTTAATATAATACAAAATTGGTATGCAAAGGACAGTAAGAAAAATGGCCCTGACTCTACTAGCGATCTAATGAATATTTCATTGAAAAGCGAACTGAAGAGAACTTTATTCTGATGCTATTAAAAAATATCGAAAATAAAACAATGAAAACCTATATCGACCAGCGCTGTTTTTTATTAAAACAAGTATATCAAGAATGGTGCTTGGTTAGCGTAATTATGTTTTAGTTTTTACTTTTACTCAGTCCTATGTAGAAGATTAGATAAGATAACATTTATTTTTAAGAATAAAGGTACAGTTAAGATGTGATAAAATTTTTGATCCATAATATTCTGCCGTTTCCGGCGCACAAATATTTGAGTAGGTAGGTACAATTGTACAAGTGTTTATGTTATTTAGCAGCGTTTTTTTTATTGTATAGTCTTCTACTCTGTTTTACTTAAAAGAAGGCAGTTTTGTTTGTGTTCGTTACACTAAATTTCCCGATGTTTCAAGCAAGGCCAAATCAATATTATCTTTGCTAAAAAGTCTGTGATTAGTCATTATTTTGTGTGCCCATTCGGCCAACTCTTCTTGGACGGCAAGTAAATTATTTTATATTTTTTTTAATTCAAAGAAAGCTATACTTTAAGTCAGTGTTACAATGTTTGCTATGTCTAAATGTATGCTTTTTTATAGAAATTGCTAAGTTAGGTATTCAAATAATTGTCAATTAAAATAATTATGATAAATGCTAATTGTGCAATAACGAAAACCTACACTGTTATTATTATTTACAAGGACTTAGAAATAATTATAAGTATAAATCTTCTGCTAATACGTAAATCATCGTTTTTTAAAGTAATCCAAACAAGGATAACAAAATTCGCAAAATAATCTCTTTTGGGTTGATTATTCAGGCGTTCAATATATTTTATAATTTCTTTGAAGTCGTGATTTGCTCGTACCGTCTGAAATATGAGAAATACAGAAATACATACCTATGTTGTAAAAATTACGTGGGTTATTTGTATTAATGTTCTTAGAAGTATCATCAAGCTCTTCAAATATTATTCTTTCCTTGCTTACCGAGAACTGAACATAACATTTAATCTTAACATTAGGTATTAAGGCTTTCTCAGTAACTTGAGAAGTATTACCTATTTCTCCTTAAATAAATTGTCACATTTACACAGTTCATCTTTTCCACTCGTAAATGAACTACCTTCGTATAATTCTTATTGGACGATAATACTTTAACTGAAAAATACTAGCACATGTAGCACGTGGATGGACATTAGGATACAACTCAAATGTTAAAACTTAACGAAATAAATAATTAAGCTTTCAAAGTCACTGTCAAATTCATTCACGCTAGTTATCAGAAGTCACTGCATCATTGTTAGTCCCGTCAAGGCCTACACCGGGCTTATGGCCTCCAACGACTCGTTTTTCAGAGACAGAATGGTGTTCTCTGACCACTACAGAACATATTCAAGGTTGTTTAGATACAATATTAAGTTTTTTATAATTACAAAGCGATAATTGCATGGAAACAGATAAGTATACAGTTTAGGTAAATAATATAATTGTTATTCATCGTAATAGATAATTATCACTTACTATATATGAAGTCACCCTCCCACTGCCGTACCTACAGACGAAATCATTCTACTCAATGACAAATTTCACGGCGCGACAGTAATGGCGTCATATGTTACCCTCATACCCCCATCCTGTGATAAGAAATGAGCTTATCTCACAGAAACATCGCGGCAATATTCGGATTTCGGCTGCAACACAAATGAGACAACACCCACAGTCGTACCCATATAAATAATCACACGTAACAAAACGTACTGGTAACAAATATGGAAGTAATAAGCATTTGTTTCAAACTTTGGATGGCCACTTGCGATTACACGCATACGTAATGTTTGATTTTAATTTAAAGTACCTACAATTAAAATATGTATATTATGATAGTAAAAATTTCTGCAAAGTCCTCATTATTTTGAATGCATAAAGTAGCTCTGTCTGAGTCTTACACCGTACCTCTGTCTTACACCAATACGTCTGAGACCATGAATAGGCAAAGGCTAATTTATTCCAGTAAAAGAGCGGCCAATTTTTTATAAGTAATGGAGAAATGGGAACGTTTTAAAATAACTTTGTATTTTTTTGTTTTCTAGATTTTCTGAAAAAAACCTTAGCACAATCTAAATGCTTAAATTGACTATGCATTTGAACTAGCTAGACGAACGCGCTGCGCACTTTTGGTTATGGCTCTGCTACGGCTCACTAGTTTGATCTCGGGACTAATCAAACAACATGTTTCAAAAGCCCTGCACAGTAAAATAAAGGTTTAAAAATAATCTATTATGTTAATATTTCTAAAAAAAGAAATAGCTCATCAAACAAAAAACAATATATAACACTACAATCGCCATACAATAGTCAGATTTGCCACAGTCATTTTAAAACTTGCCGTCAAACTGTCAGTTCCTAAAACACCAATTACGGCAATGCCACTGCATCGTCCAATTATTCGGTGAAATGCTCTGTTTGCACGTCTCGTCGGAAGATGCTAAGTCCGCATTTTCAAGATCCATCCATTAAGAGTAAAGACCCAATCTCCCAGCAACAGTTAATCTTGGCGTAACGAGTCTATTAAGTAGACATAACGTCCATTATTGCATCGAGAAAGACGGTTACATAAAATATTATTACGTGCTTCAGTGTGTTGGATATCGGAGAGATAAAACATACGTTAGTTTATAAACATCAACATGATAACTTTCTAGATAAAGTAAACAAAAAATAGATAGAATTTCTTTGTAGCTGTTTATTTACTGTATAAGAAAGAGCTGGTCCAATATTTACTAAATGATTGTTATTTCAGAGATTTTGTATAATATTGTTATGTTGCCATTTGTTCATTTTATACAGCGATATTTCTAATTACAAAATAGTAGTTTTAATGATACATTACGGTTGTTTGATATCGCTTAAGTGAAAGTGAATTTATAAACGACACATTTACCAACCATAAAAATAACCGAACATGCATCTATTGCATATCCAGTTTAGTTAGGTAGTCGTAGCCCGTAATAGAAATATGCTATTATCGCGATACGCTGCTATGTGGGATCGAATTTCGTCATCGCCTAACTAAGGTAGATCAGTAAATCTCTGTGTAACATTCCCGGGACCACAGGCGTGACAGTTAGGGGACATACGTATAATTATAAACGTAGCGGGTAAACCAGAACGTACTGACTCATAACTTGTCGTGTTTAATTAAGTACGAAATGAGATTTTCAAGCGTAATGAAAAATAAACTCAGACTGTTGTCACGCAAGGCCACGCAGATAAAAGCAAACAGAAAATTCATGCTATGAAGTTTGAATGCCCGTTTGGGAATGGAAGGGAAACATTTATTGCACTAGCAGGTTATTTCAAGTAGGTACAGTTTCTTTAAAATAGGACACGCGTAAGAATTGTGAAATGTGGATTCATGACTCTTTGGGTTTGCGACAGCATTTACTTTAGTGAAGTATTTTACTTGTTAATGATAATTCTCGAAAAAAAACCGAACGAATTTTAAATATTATGGTTTCTTAAGAATAGATTTTTTCCTTCCCGCTTGTATTTTAAATAATTATAATGTCATCAGTGTTAATCATAATTATTTTTAACAATATTTTGACTCATTTTGCTTTATATTACGTTGTAGTTTTTTTTCTTCCATATTTATATTACTAATCCTTTCAAATCAAGTTGAATAAAGTTGTGAATACTAACCATTCATATTCATGTATCGCAATTGCCAACTGTCTGGTAGTCATAGTACCTAATCAACTAAGAATTCATGAATATGTTATAAAAACACAATAAATGCTTGAAAGTTACGTAAGTATACAGCCTTTCATTGTATGTGAAAACAGAACAAATATGTATATGAAAAGAAAACAAGTATACTCAATTTCCATTTAATACAAAATGTGAAAAACGATACGCGATCAATTTCAGTAGCTAGCGGCAAATGTGTGATGAAAAACTTTTCTCATAACACAAATTTAATTGGAGTCAATATAAATATGAATTTTTCAAGATATTAGCTGTCGAGATTGGTTTTTAGTATGTTTAATCCAGAGAACGTACCTACTTCTTCAATGGGGAGTATTTTTAAGGTAATAATCCTATGGGGTTTTGTTTGTGTTAACCACTTCTTATGTCTATTGACATGTCTATTTTTGACATGCAAAGTACAGTGACAGGTAAATTTAAAACAGTCCCATTTAATTGCCTACTACCTACATTCAGTTGCCTAACCCTTGTAAAATACCAAATAAATAGTGGTTTGATGGTATACACATAATCATTAAATTGTGCTTTATTTCGTGTAAACTGTGTAATTAAGTAACAGTCAAATTATATTACAACCTCCTTAAATTTTGACTGAGTCATTGAAACAATATAGGTAATTATGTAGGATAAAATAGACCCGCTATTTTACTCCAGTTTTTGCTGAAACCTCCTTGTTGACAGTTAATTTTACGGTCACTAAATATTTTTTGGGGTTTAAAATTTTCAACCATTTTTCCTTTTAATTTTTTACGCTTTCATTGATGAATTAATTACGTACAGTGTTTATTAATTTACTCAAAAACAACAACTGCCAACAGCAGAAAAATATGAGAACAGAAAAACACAAGACAGTAAAAATTATGATAAAAATATATTTTAACTCAAAACATTTTTAAAGGTAATTAAGTTTTGTACAGCTGGTTATTTACTTTTGTAAATACTTTATTTGTCAAATTAATTAATTTACTTAAATATTTTTTTTTTTAATGAAGAGTACAAAAATGGTGGCTAAATAAATATTTATCCAATTCACATAAAACTTGGAGAGCCATAAATCTGAAGGTGCGTAAATAAACAAGTAGTTTGGAAACTGGAGTATGGTTTGAACACCTAAAACGTAAAACAAAGATTGGTCCGGTACATAATAAATAGTGACGCGAAGTCGACCGGGTCGTGAGTACGTTGGCGCTCGCCCAAACAGCGTGATATGTGGCTGCGCCTTTCCGACCACGTTCAACGCTTAGATTCAAATAGTTTTTCCGTGAAGATTTTCATTTCAAGATTCCTGAATAATTTCTAAGGAAATATGGCGCTAATAACAGCAGTGGTTTGCTATGTGTGTTTTACTTGTCTGAAACTTTTTTTCAAAGGCTTGAATAGTTACTTATTTTATTGGCGTCGACAATTACTAATCTGTTTTGGACTTGAAATAAGTACTTCCGAACTAATACTAAAGCTTACTTATTGGTTGTATAATGGTTGGAGTTTCAGTCGGGCGAAAATAAGGGTAGGTACTATGTACGTGCCTATGTGACCTCAAGTGATGGCCTCAAACTTTGTCTTCGCATGCAAAGTTTCCTTGACCGTTAGACGCAATCCGTCGGCGGCTTACACCAACAATAAGACTTCCCTTTTCATCAAAGAGGCACTACATTTCCAACGGATAAGTTCTGCAGCCCCTGATTTTTAAATTGTCTCTTGCAGCTGTCTCTAGAAGGGTATAGACTTATCAAAACTTTTACCAAGACTTAACAAAATGTTTTTACCCAGGTAGTTTCAGTGTCAAAAAGAGCTGAATTCATAAAGTACTAATTAATCTATTATGGGAACTTAAGTTTATTTCTAACCTAAATACATTTCAACCAGGTCCGTCGAAAAGTCCTTACACTCAAGCATCCAAGTTTTTAACCTCAAAATAATGTTTTAGCTTCAAAGAAAGTGTAGGCGAATACGTATGAAGCATCCTCTTGAGCTTAAAACATTTTTATCGGCAACACTCACGGTACAATTTTTTGCTGAACTGATATTGAACTTAAAAACTGGATAGTTAGGGTTGGTAATAGTTAGATTGCAATTATGTAGATCGATTGGACGCAAGTGGGCCGTCGGGGACACACATCGTGGCCCTCGATACAAACAGTTTAATGCAAAGTGTTGGAGGTAAGTAGCGGTATAGATTGTTAGAGCGAATCAGGCGTGCATTACATTGATTGTCGATATCGTAAGAGCTATTTATTTTTTCATCGATTAGATCGTGAATTTTTTTTGGCATTTGAGTCAAGTAATACAATTCAACTTATTTTTTTAATTAATACGTGAGTTACGAAAATCCTGGCGCCCTGTTTTATTTTTAATTACACTTAAACAAAAAATTATATTACTTACAACAAGGTCTCATATGTAAGTGAATCGCCTCCAGTAGGAGAAACGATACATTTTTAAAAGCACTTTAAATTCCAGTCAAACGTTCAAATCGCATCTGAAGCATAACGTCTTCCTAGCAAAGTGCCTCTGATAGGACGAGGAAGTGCATCTCCGGCGACTTGATATTTTCTGTTGTAGTCACCCACTGAATAATTTGTCAGCCTGCATGGGCACTTGGGCAGTCTCTAGGTTTAATATGTCAATTCAGCATATTCCAGAGCTAGGCTTTCCAAAATAATGGCTCATTTAAATTATTTGTTTAAATGAACGTTTTGCTACTACTATAGATGTTCACAGTGCAAATGCAAGTAACTGCGATAGTTAGCTTCCAAATTTAGAACACGAGAATGTTATAGCTTTGAGGTTTAACTGTTAATATAAGAACTTTTACCATTTTACTATTTACAAGTCTACATAAATGTGCAATCTGATTTGGAAGCTTTTAAATTTTAGAGTGCTATTGCCATAGATGAATAACATCGTTTCATCTAGTGTTGAAGAAAATTGGAATACCTAAGTAGTACGCACATATATGACAACACTTAAACCACACAATATTTAATATCAATAGACAGCGTATTTAATGCCGTATTGTTTTCTTCCCTCATTCGAAATTCCAATGCAGTTCGGCGGTAAAGCTATCGAGCTTTGTGCTTGAATATTCAAAGCCCAAGGCGCAATGTTGGTAAATGACTGTTCAATATCAAGTCTACGGGATTATTTGTCAAGATTTCAACCCGTGCGGTATGATGCATAATAAAACGTATTATCATGTTTCCGCATTAAGGCCATTTGCGCAGATTGCTCTAATCTCTCCTTTATTTAATTCTCCGACTCGCCATTTGCAAGATACTTTAGATAAGATCGTGAATACTTGGTGAAACGTTAACTCCCATATTCAAGATTCCGTAGAAAACAGAACATGTTTAGGAACATTAATGTATTGAGTGTACTTTAAGCATTCGTAAATGCTTTATTAGATTTTTAAATATGGTCATGGTAATTAAGTAACAATAAAATTAATAAAATAATGATTACTACTACTAACTACAACTACTACTACTAACATTAAAATTCTTCGTAAGGTTTGAATAGTTCACACTTCACCTGTTCACCTTTCACTCATATACTTATCATGATAGGTACTAGTTGTAGGTAGGTACTCACCTATATAACGAAAATAATGAGCGTTTAATAAAATATGTAATCAAACAGTTTTTAAAGTTCATGCATTAAATAGTATCTATAATTAACGAAAAAAGTTCCTTCTAAGTTAATTTCGTCGATATTAAATTGTTTCGAAGGCGTTGTAATATTGAGCACACTATAAAATTGTAATGAATTTAACCACAGTTTACTTGGAATCGACATTTTTAATTAAGTTTCTAGTATTTTTTATTTAATTATTGGAAATTTCCATTGAATATACAATTGTAAATGTTCATATTATAATTAATACTAAGTTTACAAATATGCGTAGTCAACAATACGTTTTTGCAGTACCTACTTCAAATGGAAAAAAGGAGTTTTTATTAAGATCCAATGTTTGCGTGGAAATAGATTATATGCTCAGCTAACTCGACGTCGAAACAACGTTCTTTTATCTTTCACATTTCCGATGTTGTTTTTTTCTCAGTTTCTTATACTTGCACTGCTACTGGTTTTTTGAGATTACCTCGGTTCGAAACAGCAATGGATACCAACATAATAAAAATAAATGATGGTCTTGTTACGTCGTTGAGATAGCCGGTTAAGTGGTCTTACTACCATACTCTATAGAAATAGAGCTTTTATTTTTATTTAGGTTTGAACAGTATAATAATTTACGATACATTATAGTATCACGCTGCCTTTATGTCTAGGAGCTCTAACAAGCCCTACGTTACGAGCCCTTTACGAATGTTTTTTGCAGGAGAAGAAGAACGCCATAGATATAAAAATAACATAAATTTATTTGGGTTGAAGTTCTAATTTAAATGAAGCTTATCTAGGGTTAACGACACTGGTTTCATAATGCATGAATATCTCATAAAAAATAGATTTCGCACATAAATAAATATTTTTTTTTTTCGGTATGGTTTGTGCCGACGACCCCGAGGGGGGTCTTATTGGACGTAACCGGATAAAGGCGAGACTTCTGGAGCCTCCAGCCAGGCTAACTACTAGATAAGACTTTAAGCGATGCTACCGAGGGCGCCCCCTGCGGGACTCAAACCTCGACTCGGTGCATCGCTGACTAACTTGCAAAAACAACAAGGGACTGCTGGATCTGATTTATTATTTGGGGACTGTTTTAAAAGCTAGAGCTCGGCCCCGGGCCGGCTGTACTAGGGACGGGAGGGTTATTTACGTTAACAGGTAACGATCGCGGCGGACCTCGACGGCGAGATCTTAGTATTCGACGGCGTCGGTCGTGTAAAGTGTTGATAGTGTCTGGATTCAACCGTTGCTGGAGCAAGGTTGTACTATCCTCTGGCTCATCGAGTACGCGTCTGGGGCGCCTTGTCTTTGAAATCCGGGATGGTGTGTAGCGGGCGGCCGCTACAACCAAGGGATTCGGGTGAGACTCGGCAGATTCGAAGTATCGGATACTTGCTTGCTTCATGTACTGCTTGATGGTAGGATAAATAAATACTTGCATTTCTCTTTTTATATTATTATTTATTTTAAGATTAAGCGTCACCGTACGTGAGGTGAAATGTCGACGCCTCTCACGACTTAGCAGAAAGTTCTAGAAAGGGTAAGGTAGCAGAATTGAAATGGTTCAACGCGTAGTTTCAAACTGTATTATCAAACTATAGGTAGCAATTCTGCTATGGTGATTATTAATTTAACCCTTCAACGGAAATTGAGTGTAATTATAAACATACTTCATCAATTTGTTTTCATGTAAGTAATTATCAAGCGCGTCAAACTCGAGCACGATACAGACCCTCCTTACCGCCTAAGTTTCGTTAATTAATATTCAACGAACAACGCAAGCTATTTCTCTAATTTGCCTCACGTTTCACACAAACTCACTTGACCTCAGCTTTAACTATCAAGTAATATACTCAAGAAACGAGAAGTAGGTCATTCGTTGCCATTCAATTAGCAGAATCATAGTTACTAAAGCCAGGATTTAGACTAAAGTGGTTTAAATTTTCATATCCATCTAATTTGCTAGGAAGTCAGGCAATTGGACTAGATGACAGCGTAAGTTTGTGTCTATTGGCGGCAAATTGAATTTGTGTGCTGGCGTTCGTCTCAAGCGATTTTCTTTGAATTAGATGCCGTTTTCAAGATGCGATGTTTGGATTTACATATTTTAGAGTAGATGAAATTGTATATGAGATTTGATATGTAGTTGGTGATTCAAGAAGCCTCGATTTTTTTATTTTGTGACTGACCTTATCATCATATTTTCTATTTTATCATTAATATGTCAGTAAGTTTACATCGACTACTTATACCACTTTGATGGAAAATGAAGTTTTTGTATAAATATTTTTTCATTGGTTGAAACCTTCTAAAAGGGAAAAGTATTCCGGGTGTATCTTTTGTTAACCGACTTCAAAAAAAGGAGGAGGTTATCAATTCGACTGTATTTTTTTTTTTTTTTTTTTTTTTTTTTATGTTTGTTCACTCATAACTTGCGACTGGGTGAACCGATTTTCATGATTCTTTTTTTATTTGAAAGCTGGTGCTTCCCGTGTGGTCCCATTGTCACCATTTCAATACCTGATGATGGGATCTTGTAGAAATCGGGGGAACTCTTCAATAAATAACAGCAGATTAACCGCGATTGTTGCTATAGCATATCTAAGCATTGTTTACGCCATCACACAACATAATATCACGCCTGTACTCACTACAAAGGTTATAAAAACAATTTCGAAAAAAAAATGTTCAAGGTCACTTACAACGTTTTACAAAAAAAACGCAATACTGAAAAATAATTAGATGTTTGTTCTGATGAGATATTCGGTTATAAGAACAAAACTCTTCAAATTTCATGCGTCCTAATTACGTAAGCTGATCCGTGATCGCGGTACTGTCCCTGGGTAACCGTGACCCTGGAACGTAAAGGGCTATTGAAGGAACACTGTGGATGAGTATGACAGTAGTATGACTGTTAGTACAAGTCTGACAGTCCCTCCACCCAGGGTGGGAGGACTCATTGGATAATTTTGCCTCGTAAATAAAAGATTTATTATGACTTACTTATGTACTACTGACTTACTTATCTACCTTCATTATCGGAAGACAGATTTCGTAGTCTTTTCATTTCCTGCAACGATCTATCGTCGTGTGGTTTATTATATTTCACTAAATACCCATTTCACAAAACAAAATTTAAATCGCTTAAATGGTCATACAAATAGCAAAACCACATTAGCAGAATCTAAAGCCAAAAAATCGTGAAATAAAAAATTTTAAATAAAAAATTATAACCTCCTTCAAAAAACTCAAAAGTGAAAAATAATATTTTATCACTTCACTTTACATAAGCGAAGTAGAAGTCGGTGCCAAATCCCAACATCCATTAAGCGATTCAGAAAAATAGTACTTATGAGAATGCTGCCATACGTGCGTGGTTCATAGTTTAAAAGCTAACACTATAAACTAAGCGAACGCATAGGATTTGGCGCCGACTTCCACTTCGCTTATGTAAAGTGAAGTGATAAAATATTATTTTTCACTTTTGAGTTTTTTGAAGGAGGTTATAATTTTTTATTTAAAATTTTTTATTAGTTTAACAACTTCAAAAAAATTCGGCAAAATTATAAGAAAGTGAACAAGGTTTTAATGATCAAATGACGGTTCGATCCAAAACTTCTCAACGGGTATTTCAATACGGTATCTAGTTCAACAAGTAAAATAACTAGGCATTCTATTATATAAGTTCTTGCTTCTTTCATAACTTTGAACTCGCAGATTAAATAAAGAAACTAAGGAATATCTCGCAAGATTGCAATCTTGCATGCATGCAGTGATGGGAATATTATTTTTGTATCGCTATTGTGGTATGTTTTACTTTACAAGTATAAGCTAACAGTGACAAGCTATTAAAGATTCATCAACATTAAATATGAACATATTTTGTTGCTTCTTGTAAGTACGTAGTACTTATAAGTGGTACAATCAAACAAGCTTCTTTTTCTTCTTCATATCGACATGAGCCAATTGCCACATGGAAATAGATCATGCCGTGGTGTAGAGATTGGTCAGTCAACAAGAATGGCAGCGAGGTTGGCTGTCCAGGGCGCGCCGGACGTACTTAAGTATTGTCACTCGTGGAGGCTTATTAACCAACTTATACTAACACATATGTACCCATATACGTTATAGGTTAGCTCTCTACTTGCACCCCGGTAGATTCGTCTGTCAAGCGTACAATTTTGCTAGCTTTGCGTCTAAGGTTTGGGATACCAAGTCATCATCATTTGTCTTTTGTCATCCCACTGTTGGGTTCAGGCCTCAAATTTTAAGGCCATATTTTTGCGCTCATCACTTCTGCAGTTTACCAATTATATCTTCTGGTTGGCCAGGTTTCACTCAATATTATACGATACTAAATATTGTTTTTTTAATCACAACATCAAAAGAATTTCATTTAAGTCAGGATTGCTTTAATAGATAGGTATCAAACAACAAGCAGGACGTCTAAGCGGCACGAATGGTTACACAAATATTTGTTACTTGCATCGATCTGCTTCTAGCGTACAACCCAAGAACTTAATCACAGTACAGTAAATAAAAAGTCCTAGTATTACGACATAAATATATGGTGCTGTGTACTTAGTTTACTTTGTTGGTCATGTGGTCACAAAGCGCGACTGCTAAACTACTGGTTCAGCGTTCAATCCCGAGTCGGTCAAAGTGTTTTTGGGTTTTTCCATTTGGCACGTCTCAGTAGCAGCTATATTGATCCTGAATTTATGCCCGGTTAGTAGAAGTAGGTTCGTCCCCTCTACATTAACACTGAAAAGTCGATTTAATATACACCTCTGTACACCCCTTCAGGGGATACAGGCGAGAGGTTATGTCTGTTCTTTATATTTAAAACCTAACCCAATAGCGAGCACCAAATGGTAAAAACAACTTCACTTCGAAATGCAATTTTGAGGTTTATTGCCGCCAGAGAGCCTGCCGCCGATTGTTTGATGTAATAATTAGGCTTCTGGAATATCGAGTGATGGAAATAAGGTTTTTCTTGTCAATTTACAATTTATGCAAATTTAGAAGCGCTTTTGAAACTTTTTGTGTTATCAAATATTTGCATCAATTCTCCATTTCGATAGTTAAGTGTGACAAAATTGTAGAACTCTCATATGTAATAATAATTGTTTTTATATTTTTTTGAAAAATAAAATTGCTTCCAGTCAGTACTTTCAGATGCAGTTTTCAAAAGTTCATTAATATCGTACCATAGTAAAAAAAAACTTTTAGACTTTCTAAAAGTTATGAAGGAGTCAAAAGGCACGCAAATTGAATAGCATCTAGATTTAAAGCCAATTTAACTTGGTTGCCTACTTGCAGTTTTCAATAGTACGACTGCGATTCATTGGAGGTTATCGAGAGCCAAAGAATTTCAATTCCTGATACGATATTAATCGTATCTCAACAGTGATCTAACTGCACAGGCTTACAAAGTAGACGTTAAATTATAGAAATAGATTTGTCCTTCTTTTTCGGGAGGTTATCGATTTGCAATGATATAAGAAAATTTTAGCATTTAATCGTTATAGTTTTAACATGATATAAATGACGTCGGTACTAGGTGTCGATATCGATAGATATATAATTACATATATACCTCAATTTACCTTATCTGTGTCGAATGTCGATAAATAAATCTAAAATTTTAATTAATTATGCCATTAGTAAGTAACCATCTATTGACGAAAGACCAAAACTAATTTCATTATTGTTATAGACTAAATTAATATATAGTCTAAATAGTCTATACATATTAGTCTAAGTAGTTCAATTTAAAATATCGTTATCCCTCTTTCCACTATATTGTATTATGTTTTTATTTGCCATAAAATATTGCATCAAGAATGTTCTTTCCACCTTTTTCTAGTACAATAGTAACATTCAAAAACCAGGTTCCTTGCCAGATATGTATGACAAGTTCAACATTTCGGTTCATTTGTTCTAATTTAAGTTGCTTTGTTGGGAATTCGCCAAGCAATAAGTAGTTTCGACAAGCTCCCGCTAACTTTATCGATGGTTCTCCAATTTATCTTTGGTACAATATAGACCTACAGTTTGTAATAATGGTGTAGCGTTTTCAAGTAATTTAGACAGAAAGACGACAGTCCATAAATTCAATTTATTTTTCTTGTTTTATTTTCTGAACCAATTTCAAAACATCATCAAGTGTTCAATTTGACTTCTTTTGTACGTAAGCTAGACTTAGCTTTTCAAGACGTATTAGGATAAGTAGTGTTGTATTCATGGCGGCAGATATAATAGGTGAGTTAAGGGTCCTAGACAAGTGGAGAAACGCTTGACGAATTCGTTTTGCCACTTACCTGACTTCGTTGGTCCAAGGGTCGCTAAGCATGAGGTCCTTAGTTGGAATCCCGGGTCGGGCAAAGTGTTATTGTGTTTTTCCATTAGATAATTCACAGTAGCAGCACAAAGTCTGAAGTTGTGCCCGGTTGATGGCAATAAGCTCGCCCCCTTACATTACATTGGGACCTATTACATAACTGGCAAAATGTGGGTATAAACTTAGAAATAGACTGCCTACTCCTTCGGGAAATACTGGTGTGACGTTATGTTTTTTTATGTCCAAGGGTCCAGACTAGTTCCGTTTACGATTTTAGAGTAGCTATCTAGTAGCGTCATACAGATAAAGGACTAACAAGGCAATCGGTAAAATTACGGTATTTCGCCAAACAAATGCCAAGCAGACACTCTATGTTATTACCAAAAACAAGAGTCAAACTTTTTAGTTTGATTTACGATTGTAAAGTATGTCCAAGTATTTAAATCCCAAAGAGTGATAACAAATAGTCGAAGTTTGGCGGTGTACTCGACAAATTGTGAAACTTTTCAACTATGAAATACGAACAGTGCTTGGGCAATTTAAGCTTTTATATTTTGTTCTTCGATTTTAAAGAGTGCTTGTTTTAAAGTATTCCTAAACGAGGCTTAAGAAGCTGTTTTACATCAACTAAAATGTGTTATGGATAGAACAAGGACAATTATTGACTGTCGACATAAAGTAGGCAACTTATAATTAATACATTTTTTGAATAAGTTTAATGCATATAAGAAATCCTGTTGTCTAAAACATCTTAATATTTAAAATTTAAGAATAATTGCAATAATAAAAGCAAAAGGGAGCTTTAAATACTTGAAAGACGTGTCTTATAATAATAAGCGGTACTAATAAAAAACTTACATATACATATATTACTAAGACTCCGCTGTCCTTCAGTCCGTCTGTGTGTCCGTCTGTCACCCGGCTATATCTCATGAAACTTGATAATGAACATAAAAAACAGAATAAAATAAATATTTAAGGGGGCTCCCATTACAACAAACGTGATTTTTTGCCGTTTATAGATAATGGTACGGAACCCTTCGTGCGCGAGTCCGACTCGTACTTGGCCAGTTTTTATTTCAAACACGGCATTGTTAATGACAGTGTTTCCTCTAATAAATTCTAGAAACGATAATAACCTACATTCAACCCGAAATCGCCGACATAACAAACAAAAGTAACTTATAGAGGCTGTTTCCCAAACCAAAGGTATTGGAAAAGTACATAGTTCCCGGTTAAGTACACAATTTTGTCCCGCAAACGTTTTCAACATACTGTTAAAGAGTTGGCAACGGTACAGTACTAGTCAATAAGTTAAGCGTGGTCCCAAGTCAATAATAGCCAAGTGGAGTTTGTAGGTTGTGACTTCACTGCTAATGTTTTTAAATTCGTTGTTTCCAAATTCTGTAGCTCGTAGCAAGTGCTACGATTAATGAAATCCGCTACATATCGTAGTCGTAGCAAGAACTTTCCATCGAATGTAGTTTTAAAAGAAAATGTTACTTAATGTGAGATATTATTATGCACGTACGTAATGACACGTATTTGAAAGTGATGACACGTGATGACACGTATTTGAAAGAGTACATATTTCAAAAACCGTAATATGTCAACAAGTTAAAAAAAGCATTCGTACATTATTTAAGAAACGGTATTCGTATTTAAATCTGTATTTCAGGCCTTAAAACCTAAGCAACTCACCAATGAACGTTTAAATATCGTGCGGGAAATAAATAAATGCTTTTACATTTTATTTTTACGTAATTTGAGTCTCGTCTGTCTGAGAAATCGAAATAATCCAGCGGAATGGAGTCGGGCTTTGTTTTTTATTCGAGTGTATTTTTACTTGGAGTGCGAGTTTTCAAATTAGCAAGGGTACGTTTTTCAAAGCAATTCAATCCACTGCATTAAGACACAGCTGACACCGTTATCCGTCTTGATTTGACGAAGCAGGCTTTTGTCATTCAATTTGCACTCTAAACTCCATTTTGTTGAGTTCTAGTACGATTCGCTGCTTCATGAGAGTTCTCTCTCGGACATGTTTTATGCGATATGCAACTTATTTCCTTTCAGTTTAGGTTCAATTTAGAAGTAGACGTGTCTCCTTAGAAATGGTCAATATTTTTTTTTTTAACATTTACTATATATACCTAGCCGATATATACACGAGATGTCTTCTAAAGTTTCATGTTTAAAATATTCATTCTCAAAGAAAGAAGACTGATCCAATTAGGCACAAATATTGAAAATAAAATAGAGTCCCTAATTTTTTTTAAAGCGTTCAAAATGTTATGCCCTCAGAAATGAAAATTCGATTTCCGATACTGAAATAAAATTGAATATATTGTAAAACCTAAAATGTCTACCTCGCCTTGCGTATATATTGCAAATGTAAATATTTATTTATTAAAGGACAGTGGGAACCAATATTTTACAATAACTGCAACGATTTTATTATTGGTAACTCTCAAATATACAACGTTTTTGTAGAGTAAGTATAATGTTGTATCTCTGTTAGTAGCATAGCTTCCTTTTAATATCAATATGGATAATTTCTTTAATTTAGTTTGAATACAATCTGCTTACTCATACATTCAACATTTATTATAAAATAGGAACGAGTGCTCATGCGAACGCAATGCACGGAAATTAAATTGATATCGCATAATAATCTGAAATATGTAGTCGATTTGGCAGCCTGCCAATTAAGATTGAAACATTTAGAGTTAATTGTTTTCCAATAATTTACTGCATACATATCTTTAACTAAACTAGTAATAAAAAAATATGGGATTAAAAAAAAACCAGTGTATTTCAAAGAATACATACAAAACACATATACCTGTCGATGTTGGTGATTCCACGATATTTGTAATACTTTTGAGCTAGAGACTCAAGTTGAAGTATTATATTATAATATCGTGGATTTATTGACATGCCTTTGGGTAATCAACAATTAGTGATGCTCCAGGTCCTATCGATATTTATTTTGGGTTTATATTAAACTGTGATACCCTTGTGATACGGAAAATGCCTCTGCCTGCCCCTTCGGGGATAACGCCCCTCGTCCAAGCATCTCAATAACATTTTTAGACTAATAGCTAACATAACTACCATTTTTTATTCTTCTTTTGTTTATCTGGCATTTAGTAAAAGAAAAACGCAAATGATGTGGTTGAGTATGTTCCCTACTTATTACAAACTGGATAAAGCTACCAATACTTTACTTATAACAATTTAAATCAATTAAATCTGTTCATTCAATTATCGCAACTGCCTTACTAGTTAATTAGTTTATGCTGCAAACAGAATTCTTTGTAATCATTAATTTATACACGGTAATACAGGCGTGATTTTATGTTAATTAATTCTTAAGCATTTTTCAGTTAAAGTGGACAGTTACATAATAAATCGTCCACACTACATAACATTATGAACAATTCACCCACTAAGCGAAGTGGATATGTCCTAACGCTAAACGCGTTGCATTGATCAATGATTGGAACTTTGATAGACGGTCTGCCGATACGTGAGACATGTCGAATTGCGATATTCAGAGTGCCGTCATACAAATGCTCTGAGAGCGAATCGCTTTATCGATTAACTTAGTGGAACTACATTACTACCTAGTTCAGGAATTTCGAAATCATTGTTTCACATAATGACGACCTGATTGGCGCAATGGCTAAGTGATTAAACTGCTGCGGTATGGGTTCGATTTCCGCACGGGACAAAAAGTGTGATCCCCAGATGTTTGTCCCAAGTCTGGGTGTTTGTGTATGTGATATTTTATGTTTGTGAAACGCACCCACGATACAGGAGAAAGACAGAGTGGAGCGACGGTTTTTAAATTAAAAAAAATAAGACATAACATAGCATCACGCCTGTATTCACCGTAGGCTTAGGCTAAGGTTATTATAGTTCACCCACACTCCGTTAGTTATGTTATAGGTCCCAATGTAATAGGGAGTGAGCCCATTGCTATCAACCGAGCACAAATCCTGACTCAGAATGTGAAGGTGCTTTGCCCGACTCAGCGACCAGTTCACCAACGAGGCAGTCTCACATGATTAGACGATTTGAGCTAATTACGTACTTGGTGAATATAAAATGACACAAAATAGTCCATGAGAATATAGCAGCATGCGGCATTCCATTAAAAACAGTAAATCGTCAGTATTATCTGAATGTTAATGGATTATCTTCAACATTTCTTAAATATTATAAAAGTCTGTCCTACTTAGTATTAGGTGTAGGATCTAAACCTAATTCTTAGTAGAATTAGACAGACCTATACTGTAGGTTATAAATTAGGTGTCTCATTGAACCGACACAATAAATATCACCATCCACTGTTATCAATCAAACTATATCAGATTTACAAGTATCTATCTATACCTACACATTGAAATTGAAAAATAAACCCTTTTAAAACTATCTGCTCTTCTCTTCAGAACAAAAGTTTCAACAAAGAAAGCATAAGTGCATCTATGCATTATTTAGTAACAGTATTATACCCACCCATGCTTTATATTCAGTTGGCTGGAGCATTCGATTTTTAAACAGTTTGACCTTTTGTCGTTTATCGAAGTATTAAAGAACAGTCTTCAATTTCAAGGCAGTAAAAGTAAACTGCTTTTACTAGTGAGCTTATCTTTGTAGCGAATTGTCTGCACTAATTCATGCTGGCTGAACTCCGAAACCGTTCGTTTTATATTTAATGCTAGACGTAATCTATGAATAGACCGGAGTGAACTCAGACAAGGCTCTCTACCAGACAGATTAAATTCATAACCCTATTAGTTATATATGAACTTCGAATAAAGAGCTTGATAGCAGGTTCTTTGAAAAATCACTGAAATATGGAATTGAATAAACAAAGACCTTTATTGCGACGGCAGCGAGCCCTATAAAATTTCCCTATTGAATTTCACAAAGGTATTTTGATATTATGCTTTGATGTTAGGTGTATTTATATTTTAGGATATTTACAGGATTCTCTATATTGCGTGAAATTTTATATTTTAGAAAGCGAAGTATCTTTATGAAAATTAAAATGTTGCTCATAAAAAGGAATTCGTTGACAATAGGTATAGCCTTTGCTTTGACTCCATCCTGGAGACGATCGAAATCTAACGGCGAGTCTGTTTGCTTAGGACAAAAGTATAACAGTTAGTATCACAAAGTAAACAACTCAGAACGTACGAGGACCTTTTTCAGGATTTAGATAGAAACTTTGCCATGTATATTTAAACAAAGTCCATTAAAAACTTTCTAGGACTTTTTGTTGCTTGTACCTGTCGCTCTTTGTATGTATGTAGGATAAGGATCTAATTTGCCTTCCCCGATATTTACTTTGATGGAAAACTTATCTGATTGAACTAATGTGGACAATCTGCAGAGGGTAAGAAAACCGTTGCCGCATCTAATGTTCAGGAATCCAATAACATAATCTCGTTCGGTTCTACTTGAAGGACTTTTGACACTAATTTGTCACGAGCTGATTAATTCATGGCACTTAAGTAAAATTCTGAGTTCAGGAAGGTTGTTATGTAAACTTAATTTAGTTTTAATACTCAAAGTTATTGTCGGCTTCATTATGTACGCATTTGGCAAAACTTCAAACACTGTTCTTGGAACCGGTGCGACGCCGCACCTAATGTTAGTGACATTAGGTGCGGCGTCAACATTGTTATCGCATATACAACGTTTTGTTTAGCGAATGTACACTGAATATACAGTACAATTCCTACCGATTATACACAAATTATGTTATGTAAAAAATAGATATTACGTTTAAAAACTAAACGTGGAACCCAAATCATAGATACACATTTAGTTTTTAATATCCAATGTTCCTAGTTTTGGCATAAAAGATTTAATTTAATTATTATTCTAATTTTATGTCAATTGTTTTGCTGTGACCTGCCAGTGTTCACGTTTGATACAATCCAGTGTTAATACCATCTTATGTACAATTGCATAAATAAATGTATAGAAATAGTGAAACCCAATAAATATTTTAAATGGGATTACTAGTAACGTTTTGTATCTATCTGGTAGGCGCTTATAATCCTAGGGTAATATATAAAAGTATATCAACAGAAACTCATACCTCCTGACATTGTCGGTAATATTTGTGTCCTCGTCAAATCACTAAGCAGTGGTTCACTGTCGTGGTTTAAATTAATGAAGACAATCAGTGTACTGAGTTATGAAGAATGTTACGTGATGCGAATGATGTTCGTAACGAACTTGGTTTTCTTATGTGACTTAATTACTTAATCACGTTCGAGACTTCGAAATCTTTAATCAGCAAATGAAGTACGAACACGGAATATCAGATTACTTAAGTTTTGTGGTTCGTTTGGATTCAAAAGATACTCCAAGTTTGGTTAGGTTTAAAACTTTAAACTCGTTTGACATTTGAAGTAAGGATCTTACCGCGTGAATCGGGAAAGACGCTCGGTATGTCTGCGCGGAGTTACGTATCGAGAAGGTGTGTAACGACGGTCGGTGGCGCATTGCTGCTGCGTCGCACGCCTTTTCTCTACCGATGTGTTACCGCTACCTAAGGCTTTTTCTTTAGATGATCGCTCCATATAATGTACAGTAGGCTCGCTTTAACAATGAGGGTGCACTTCTTCTTAGGAAAAGAAGAAGAAGGGTGCACTACTTTTAGTTGCTGGCAACAATGTAAACTTATGAAAAATAAACTTTAAGTTTCAGGTTCTTGGGTATGAAGTAAAAGTGACCTTAAAGTAAAGTGTTGTATACATACATGTACAAAGTAATAAAAAAATAAGAAAAAAGTTCATTTAACCTCAAACCATTACTCTCGAAACAAATAACGAGAAAAAAGAAAATTCGCTAAGTTTGCACCACTATCTTAAATCTTATAGGTACACTAGTGGAACTTCTGTAAACCAGAAGTATTTTGTTGTAACTCCAGCTGCATGACAACGAGTCGTACCTACTGCTAAATTTAGTACATAAAGACAATTAAGGTCGCACCTCAATTGTAACATTTCAACGAACATTACGCTGTGACTGTAACAAAGTGGAGTGTCTAGTCCATACTAAACTACCGAAGAAACGGTGTAGGCAAAAAGTTACGGATAAATGTTATAAGTGTGGACGCAGCTTAACGTGTGTTGGCGGCGCGGCGCCGCGCCGACGTCACAACGCAACGTGTGTTATCGCAATAAGTTCCCTTTTATTGCTTGAATAGGTATTTCTTGGCTCACCGATGCAAGTTTTAATGTATACGGAATAGTTTCTTGTCTGTAAGAAAAGCAGCTCTTTGCTAACGATAGCAGCAATTAGGAGTAAAGAGTTAGAATTTTGTATTTTCTTACCTTCATTTTGTGTTTTGTGCAAATTTCTGATATTAATCACATATATTTCATCATATTATTACCTAATAATAAATAGTAAAACTTTAAAACCGTCACAATACTGCTTTTAAAGTTTTATTTGAACTACGTGTTCGAAAAATGGCTATTGGTTTGGTTCTACCTAAACTAAAACCGCTGCATTTTGATTAAAAAAGGTTTAAAAAAAAATCACATGAACAGTTGTAAAAAAGGACCTAAGCTTACCTGTAGCATGTTTATATATCACGTAGCTATTACTACACGGATCGGATCGTCAGTATTTCACTACCGAATAGAGAAACAATTTTTAACCAAAAGCCATTTTAAAATCGTCAGGCAAATACGATGCATTTATAAATAGATCCAAAAAAATATATCCACATTCGCAGTGGGATCCCAAAATGGTAATTCGTTTGCGCAATTAGGCGACAATTAATAGCTGAAATGTGAAAGGCGGATTATTATGATTACAAATTGCTCCATAGACGCCCGACTCGTTAAGCGATTTATTGTCGAGGTGGGCCACTCTATAAAGCTTTTATTCTCCACTTATACAAATTACGTGTTTTTTTCGACATTAAATTTCACGCCGACGACTTTAATGGCTTCAATAAGATTACGTCGTTCCGAAGAATATGACTCCTCAAGTTATTATTCGTTTTAGGTGTTGCCGGACTTAGGGGTAGATTAAGTTGCTTCATGAATAAAGTGTTTGAGTTTTGATTCTATGTTTGTAAATGTATTTTTATTTTCTTAAAGAAATATGTTACACTTTTGAAGTTGGTTGCTAGTTGTGAAATCTTTATATGATAGGTTTTGTTATTTTTTAAATATTAATTTCGGTAAAGATGACGATATTTAAATATGTTGCAATGTGTAATGTCATTCGATAGTCATTGGAAATTATTGTCAATTTAATTAGATACACGTTAATGTTATGTGACAACTACAAAGCATGAGTAAATAAATATTACGATGGATATTTAAATTAAAAGCCATGCTACACAGTAATAAACCAGCCTGTCGATCAAGATGATTATCCCAGTTACCAACCAAGTAAAACAGACAGTTTAGTATGTGTTAGGAGGTATGTGTATGTAACCACAATGCTCAGTTTATAAAGTACAATTTCCGCGTAACTTTCAACTGCCTTAGTTGAAGAACGAGTGTTGACATGTCATATTGTGTTAAAATGTCGTTGAAGTGGATGTCCGTAGTTGGCAACCACCACATCTTTCAACCGAGATTACTATGGTCAAGAGATTGCTCTATTACTCTGTAACAAGAATATTAGCCCTCAAAAAGAGATCATTAGCATTGAATTTCTTCAAGGCCTGCCTCTAAATTTACGTTAACGCCGATAGCACCATATTGCGAGAATGTTTTCTTTGTAGTGTTATGAGGGTAACTAGGCTTCCTGACTTCGTAATTATACTCATAATTTCTTATTTTAACGGTCTTACCTACAATATTAAATACGTTTTCATACTACAGGAAATTTTTTGGTTATTTTTGGTCTAAGAAATAATTTTGTGAATAAAAAAACGGACTTCAAAAAAACACATTTTAATTTTAATTAAAATTAATTGTAACTCAAAAGGAAAAAATAATTTGTGGTAATTTTTTTTGTCTAATAATGGGGATAAAATTGCTAAAATAATATAAATCAGAAATACAAAAGTTACTGTTTGAAGGCGGTGCCAAGCTAAATTAATAACAACCTACAACAAATTAGAATAATACGCGCAAATGAAAATAATATATACGTTAGGTTGACGCTTCTTTGACGGCGAGGCGAAAGGCTATTCGGTACCGATCCCTTGTCAAGTTAATATGTGTGCTTTGACTATTACTCTGAATGTGAACAACCTAGAAAAAAAGCTGTATTTTTTCATATTGATACTAGCTCTTGCGGAACCAAATTTTTGTAGAAGCATATTCTGCTTTGCATTTGACTATTGTAACTAACACAGTGATCTCCTTGCTCTTTAGTGGTTTAAAATGAACCCAAACTTAAGGGGTCTACTAGTATCCACAGAAGAGATCTTCTAGCTCCATCATCAGAACCGAACTAACTAAGTTAAATACCAAACTTACTAAAATGTATCAAGTGATCTCGTACTAGAAAGTTTCATTCTCTAACTCCTTATCGATGAGGAATTAGTACTTCTTCTAGCTGCGCTGATGATGATGGGCTTCCATCATCAGCGCCGTATCATGAAATGATCATTATCAAATGTTGCGACGCTCTGCAATTTTTTGAGCGTTTTCTTTTTTGCTTCAGGATCACATCATCAAATCCTGACTTGGTGACAGTGAGACCACCTCGCAGTCATATACTTTCCAACAATTTCTTTTTTTAATTCCGTCCATAATTAATCAAGTATTCGGTGTACATAAATTTAAAAAAATACGCGCCGAATACATAACTTCCTCCTCTTTTGAAGTCGGTTAAATATGTATATAGTAAAGTATTTTTCTTATATTTAGGGGATATTTGTATTTATATCCGGCCCCGTATATTTTAATGGTGTTATATATACGCCAAGTTGTCTATTAACTTAATTTATTGTGAGTATTGCTAACAGAAAATCTAATAACAAATTTGTCTTACCCGGAAATCGAAGATAAGCCCTCATTTTTGGTGCTCGTGTTTGCGACCCCCAAACTAACGAGGCAGGGTAACAGGAGCATACTCCATTGTGTACACATACTATAATTCAAAACTTTGAAACTAACCAAAGTGTACACTGAGCGGTTATTAGATTATTATCTTATTATACAATATTCATGTTAGGTCAAACCTATTAAAGTAGCTGAAGGGCTCGTAGCTCCAATGCTACCGCCCAAGTAAACAGGGCGTTGAGCCCCCTTACCATGAACTCTTAATGCAGGACAGTTACGCACCTTACCATATTTGTGCATACCTTTATGCAATAATCCTGCTGTAATTGCTAACACAAAAGCTCATTTTGAATTAGAATGTTCCTTTTCCCCAATCTTAACTGTTGAGTACTAACACTAATTGCGTTGGTGTCACTTTACTCAAAGTCGCTTAGCAACAAGTATCTGTTAAGTGGAATGTGACTGTTAAACTGCGTCTTGAGTAAAATACACGCTATTTAACAATTGTCAGGTTTGTTCCCTGAAGCGACGCATTTATTTTGCTTTTATTTTTGCTCCAAGACGCCTGTAATGTCAATAAGCATTGGGCTTGCCAGAAAGTGAACATTTATGACCATTTTGTACACGATTAGCCATTTCTAAGGTTGAATGCTTGAATTGATTGCGATAACAACTATTGCTCCAAATTGACATAAGTATTCGCAATAATGTATTGCACATACGTAATATAAATGTGGTATCTATAGTCAAAATTAATCAGTCAGTAGATTAAAACGTCTTAATCGTAAAGTCGCGTTATCATCATGCCTTTAGATTTTTTAGTATTAGTCACACAGATTTAATAACTTCTTTCGTAATGAAAATCGCTACATAAATTATAATTAGCTTACATACCAAATCATCAATTTTAATTTCATAACACCACCACTAATTACGAATTACGAGAACTGAGAATACTAACAGTTCAATGCTAGATTCACTCTTATCCCACAATTTTGAAAACTAATTGCCTCATTTCGTGTTTAACCGCTATTTTCATATGATGCCAACATAATGAGATTTCGTCTCGCCTTTTATACGTACTGCGTCTGAAATAGTAATTAAAACTTTAACTATCTGGCACTAAGCGATAGACGGTCTGACTTACCGAGTCGTGATTCTATTATATTTCTTTTGAAGTTTGAAGAGAGCATGTGTGTTAAAAGATTAGTGTTTAAGCAAGTGTGTTATTTCAAAATGAGTTTCTTTGTGATTTACAGACAGTTAAGTGCCGCGGGGATAACACATGCCTACGTAATTGCGTCTGAAATGTTTAGGCGCCGTGCAATATTAATTTAATAGCAAAATGGATTAAGTAAACAAATCTTATTGTTATTCATGATTATGATTACTTTTAGAATAACTTTCTTTATTTATATGTACGTGAATTTAAAATGAGATTATAGTATTCAATGAGTCAGTCAAGCTGTTAGGATCAATATTCAATATAATTGAGTTTCGTCTTGTGTCGACGATAGCACACATTTTAGCAATTTTTGTTGTTGTACAAAGTAATGTCTTAAAAAAAGATGAAATCACGATGATGACACGCCTTATTTTTCGGGGAAAGTAAGCAAAGGTCATAGTCAGGTTCGACTGTGCAGAGGAAACTCAAATGTGCGTAGATGTCTCTAGATTTCAATAAAACTCGAACAAAGAATTAATTTTGCATATTCGTCTATAGGTATATAATGGACTTATGCCTGGACATACCAACATAAAAATTCTTAATTCTTTATTGTACATACAAAACATACATTTAGATATAAAATACACATGAAATTAGATGTACAGAGGCGAGCTTAACTCAAAATTGAGTTTTCTAACAGCAAACCTTTGAGTTATTGAGAGATTTGATTACGAGGATAATAAAAGTGTACAACAAGGAGAAAAGAAAAAGTAAGAAAATAATAATAATCATACTAATTTACAGGTATTATAATATATATACGAAAGACATACCTACTTACATACCAATAGTACAAAATATAAACATACATAATATTATAATACACAAACTAAAATACACATATACATACATAATGATACTAATTATTCAAACTGAAAAGAAATGCTCTTTGATTCTTCTCCTGAATACATCTAACGAGGGGCTATCACGCAAGGAGTGTGGAAGCGAGTTCCAGAGGCGTACTGCACGAATTGTGTATGATTCATCATAGCGACTAGAGTAATGACAAGGAGTACAAAGGAGTAGAGAGGAAGACGCGCGACAGGGTTTACCCCTAGGGATCAAGAATTCGAAACGTTCGCTAAGATAGGCCGGAGAATTGGGATTATTAAGAACGGAGTAAAGGAGAGGGAGGATGTGTGAGCCTCAACGTTGGCGAATAGGCAACCACCTCAGCCTTGCTCGGAAATCCGACACATGGTCGTACTTCCGAAGACCAAAAATGAAGCGGATGCACAAATTCTGCAGACGTTCGAGTTTATTAAGAAGTTCCTCCGAAGCATCGAGAAAAGAAACACCGGCGTAATCTATAAGAGGCAGAAGAAGAGAATAAAAAATATAAAGTATAAACGAATTCATAACCTCCTTCTTTTTGAAGTCGGTCAAAACATAAGTTTTATGAATTATGGCGCTAGTCTATTTATATGTATACGTATCTAGCAAAATTTAAAAGCTTTACCACATAGAATTTCTTAACAAATATTTCAATTAACCTTTTACCGCCCCGCAAAATCAAATAAAAGGCATACTAATAATAATAATACGCTTAGAGGTCGTTTAAAGACGATTATTGATTGAAGAAAAAAAAGAATGTCACAATCTAAACGTTTCGCATTGAAAAATGCTGGTTTTTAGGTGGCTCTTCCGCCTAAAATCTAAACAAACAATGTTGTTTTAATTCTGACTAGAAACTAGTTTTCACAGGATATTAAACTTATGATAAACTAGAGATTAACCGCAGGTATTTCAGTATTTTAGGCAAAATCCTATTCAATGATGTAGGGAGCAGAGTACAGCTTAAAATCCTAGATTATGATTCTCTGAAAGCACTTTCGAAAGTAACATTAGTTTCGTTTTCTGCACCCTGTTTTGGGAATAGAACCGAACTTTCAGGTGTTTCGGAGAAATATTAGATTAACATGTACATTACTGTACCCCTCCACTACTTAATTAGCGTAAATTGGTCTAGAAACCAGCTTATAATAATTTAGATCCATATTTTCAAATGAACATCATTTTCAGATATACATAATTCAGGTATAGTGTGTATTAGATTTATAATCTATGCTTAATTATGCGTATTAAAATTTAAATGTTATAGGACTTCCCTCTCGTCTTCTCTCTCAGGACTCATAGGTACTGTTTTTAACCGTTGGTGTGCAACAATGCCTCTGAATAATTTTTGTACGGCTACGGGCGTGCATATTGGAAAAAAATCAACGGTAGACTCACCACCAACTAGAATCAACATGCAACAGACTTCTTACCATAAATCGACATATTCCGAACGTATATTTACTTACCTTTTCATCTACAGCTCAAATCCATTGGTTTTCGTTATTTGTTTCGTTATGTTGACTGTGTACATACATTCATACAATGACGCGCCTCTCGTGCCCCATATTACCAGCGATGCGAGAGTCTTGAAGAAAGTCTCGAGGCCCTAGAGATATTCTAGACGTACTTAACATCACTTGACCTGTGACTCTAAAACAGCGTGGTTTTGAAAACGTAATATATTATTTTATTTTTAATGTAAATTATTTTTAATGTGAGTGGCTGTATGCTGTTTTAAAATCGAGCATTGAATGGTACAAACGTTACTTAGGAATTTATGTTAAGTAGCTTACTTTTGACATTTAGGTACTTTTAGCTTTGGAATAGATACCTTCCTCATCATCATCATCAGCCGAAATACGTCCAATGTTGAACAAAGGCCTCCCCTTAGAACGCCACAAAGAACGACAACTTGCCATAATACACTAAATATAATTATGTCTTACACAAAACATAGGTGTATTAATTGAAACAGACTAATAGACTGAACATAGAAAGATTAGGCAACAAAATTTTGATTTTTACAGAAGACATCGAAAAAAAAAATTGAGCATTAGGTCCCCGGCGACATATAAGTTTTGTTTCTTCATCTAAATTTTAATGTCTGTTTTGCATTACTGCGAGGCGTTAAGCAATTTTGTTAAGACAAAGTGTCGATTTGCATAAAATAAGTTGTAGGTACAAGATCTTGCTTTAATTAAAATATTAATTTACATATTATCTACTATCAATTTAGATGAAATAAAAAAAATATTAAAGTCATAAAAACTAGAAAGCTATGTCTTCAGGACATTAGCAGCTCTGGGCCTTCCTTATCATTATTTGGAATCAATGTAAACTTTGATATATTTAGGTATCATCTTTTGTATAGTAAAAAGTAATTAGGAAAAACCTGGTTATTATAACTAGATGCAATTGTTAATAAAATCACTTTATTATTTTATAATGTAGCTATTTAATGAAAGCGTGGTAGTAAGCCGAGATATTGAATTTAATAAAATTACGGCGGCATATTTTATGGCCCCAAAGATGAATATTTGGATTTTACGATGTAAACGTATACAAACAAGTCAAGGATATTATTATCTACGGTTGGCCAGGCCGCGGGGACTAAGCCCAAACTTACAGCGGTATTTTTAGCTATTCATTCTTTTAAATTATATTTTTATGCAAATAATCTTAATCGTTTTTTGTCATCCAATTATTGTAAAAGGTGTTGCTTTTTTGGATTTTATAATCTAAGATTTACAGGACGAGATTGGCTTGGAGACTGGCACAAACAAAGAGAGCCTTTACCTAGTGAGTTAGGTCCGGATGTTACCTAGTTAATGATGAAAATATATTACAACAACATCTTTATTTTTATCCAATTTGCTACGACCGGCTACTAATGTTATACCTGGCTAGAGCGTATCAAACTTGCCGAATAAAAAAATAATTAAGTAGTTAAATTTTTCAATTTCAAAGCGGAAAAACGTAGTCTGGATTTGTCCCCGGTACTGGCAATAGGCTCGCCTCCTATTACATTGGTAGTTACCTATAACAAAACTGGCTAATTGTGAGTGTACAATACACCTCTGCCTACCCCTTCGGGGCATACAGGCATGATGTTGTTATGTTATGAATGAACAGTAAAAACGTGGGCGTGATGTGCGTAAAAACCCACTTTTTTACAGCACTTGTGACCCGTGACAACCCGACAAGCAAAATAGTGATAAAAGACTACTTCTTATTAATAAGTACTTATATTATTACAGTCATTAGTCATTATAATATGATTTATGAATAAACTAGCTGCGTCCTGCGGTGTTACCCGCTACATTTCGGGATAAAAAGTAGCCTATGATGTAAGTCCAGGGTGTCAGCTACCTCCATACCAAATTAACATTCATACAATCACACTCACAGACTTTCGCCTTTATAATATTACCTAGTATGAAGTGTGATTTTTTTTAAAACGTCGCCCCACACTCGAAATTTCTCCTGTGTCGTGGTTGCGGTTCCACAAACATGAAATATCACATACACAAACACCCAGACTCGGTACAATCAAATGTGGATCGCACAAATTTTTGCCCCGTGCGGGAATCGAACCCTTAGCGCAGCAGTCTAATCGCTTAGCCACTGCGCCAATCAGGTCGTCTTATTATTCAATATCTATCATTCATATCAGTCCATATACCTAAAAGTTAAGAGGCAAATAAGATACTGTCTAATAACATCGCGTATTCCAATGGTAATATAATGATATCCCCAAATCAGAGTCCAAATTTGTTGGAGAAGTTTGGACAACGTTGTTACTTTATTGCAAAAGGGCTCTGTAAGCGGTTACGAATTACACTAAATTACTACCAAATTTGTACTAACTTGGTAGATTATATGCAAACTTTTTGTGTCTATGATAGGGTACGTTACTAACCGGTTACTGACGGCGCCGATACGACACTGAAGATTGCGGGGGATGCAAGGAGCATGGGGGTCCTTCCCTTTCTAAATTGGCCTACGGCGAACCATCGCGCGCCTCGCAAACCCACTCGCCATTAGCTCGCGAACCGATCGCAACAAACATTGTTTTGTCCAAATGAACCAAATTTTCTATCGAGCTAGTCGCCTACCTTTATTTATGTTCCCGTCTGAACAGTTACTTGTGCCATTACTTTTCAGATTAATATAACTGGAACATTTTAGAGCGTTTATTAAACATGCTGCTTAGTCTTATTTCAGTATAATGCAAACTTCTTCTTAAACTTTTGCGCTTGTGCTTTGCGCGTTGTGGCGCGTTGTTCTTATTTTGAATATCCAACATCCATGCTAGTAGCACTGAGTGTGCTGAAAGACCGATTATGTACCTACACTCGCGAAGGCTCTGCTAATGCATTGTTTTTTCGTGCAGCTTTAATCCTTAGGGAATAAAATAATAGTATCGTCGAATTGTCACACGCTTCAACTAATATAGGTGACAAAACCTTCGTAACTGGATCAAAATATTAACAGTACGATTCGCACGGAAGGATGTGGTATTTGAAGTGGTTAATCAAGCGTACAGTACGGGAAACGCCACCAACGTGTAAAATTTCAGCTTCATAAGTTTTATGATTTATGAGATATTTTTCATTGGAAATTCGTTTTCGTGTGGCTTCATTTGAACAAATTCCTGCGTAAAAGTTGAGAGCCCCTACCCGCGTGAGCACCTACTTGAGGTCTAATAAATATGTGTGTACAGTGATACTTGTAGGTAACACTCGTATAATTTTGGAAATCGAGCAAATATAACGACAAGCTTTTTTGGTAATACTTTCCTACGATATCTAAACATTAAAAACAAAGACGGTGTAAATCTCCAACAGTTTTATTTCGTTCAGTTAGAACACGAACCTATTTCATATTCATAGTTACAGTGCCATGACAACAATAATTTGTATTCTAAGTTTAAAAACACGCTTCAATCTTGAAGCGTTCTATAAAATCTTTTAAAATAAGTTTGCACTTTAGAATTTCTTCTTTCGTTGGAGTAACGAAATTTTTTACTAGTACAGTTAGTTTTCAGAGCTTTGAAAAATTTCCACTAGTTATATACCCCTTGAGGGAACGTGAAAGAATTTTATTGCAAAACATTTTATTAACATTTCTATCGGCTGATATAAGCAGCTATGTTCATAGTCAGATTCCTGTTCTTAATTATTAGTGAAATATAGTTTTACATGGCATGGTATTTTACGAAAACTTCTTCAAAGCTAGTTTATGTACTTAAGTAAATAAATAAATGCACTAAACTAGAAATGCAGATTTCAAAACATTCCGGAAGCTCATATGAACTTAAATTCACTCCCCATAATTGTCTTCTATATGCATCTCGTCTCTAGCAAATAAAGGTTCTAAATAAGTATGAATTTAAACATATTTTTTTAAATAAATGCATTTCTGGTTTCAAAAGTTATGCTGTACGTTCGATTAAAACTTAGATATGTTTGCTTATGCAGCGCGTGTCTGCTAATACTAGCCTGAGTTTACTTTTACGTTTTTCTTTAGCTTTATCAGTGGGATAGGACAGTCTTCCGTCAAAGTCGCATTAGTACTGTATAAAACGGTTTCAAATATCTACTAATAAAACTGATCTACATTTTGTACATTGCCTAAAGACAAACTAGTAATACTTTCCTCGGTTTACTTACTCCCATGATTCTATCAAGTTTTAGTTTTTGTTGGGTTATTACGATACGTGTATAAATAAGTACGTACAAATAACAAACATGCACAAAAGGAAAACCCCTTAAGTGCTTCTCATATTTGGGACCGCAATATACTTGACCTTTCCTTTTTTTGGAATAGAAGTCGAAATATCGGATTGTTAAGGCTGGTTTCATAGCTGTCCGGGAGACCTGTACGGGTAGCGCTGGCAGTGCTCTGAAACGAGGGTTCAGTACGATACGGTTGCTAAAACGCGGGTAACGTTATGCGGGCTGTACCTGGAGCGGGTCGCGTACGGACTTATCCGTGTCGCTGTGAAACAATGTTCTAGCGTCTCACGTGTGTTCCCGTTCCGGACAACTGTAAAACCAGCCTAAAGGAAACCTTATGGCTATTAGAAGTTGTATTCGTAATATGGAATGCTAAAATGAATCAATATACCTTTTTTATCATAACTTCACGCCTGTTTTCCCGAAGGGGAAGGCATAGGTGTATAAAGTGTAACTGTGTAGGTACTTTTAATTTATGAGGATGTTATTGGTCCAATGTTTGTAATAGGGAGCGAGCCTATTGCCATCAACCGGGCACAAATATAGACTTCGTGGTGCTACTGTGAATTAGTTAATGGAAAAACCCAATAACACTGTCCGACCTGGGATTTCAAAGATTTGTAAACGATTTTTAAGTTAGTTATTTTGTATAATGAATCGCTTTATAAGAAATAAATAAACCTATAAATAGTACGAAACGTACAATATTCACAATAATTATATTACTTGTTAATTATCAAGCAAAACTGTCCTGATCAACATTCAAGTCCAAGCACTGAACCTAATTCGTAGCGGCGAATTGAATTTCAAATAGCAACACTAACTGCTACAGAGGGGCTAAATTAATACCGTATTTGAGCTCTATGTTTTGACTGCTAAGAAAATTATAAGCTAGATAAATTGACGATACAGTTTGTAAATAATGAATCTTTATAACAATCAGTAGTGTTTATAAAAATCCTGCCTCCTTGGTTTAGTAGTCTCACAACGCGACTGCTGAACGACGCTGGAGTTCTGGGTTCGATTCTTGAGTCGGGTAAACTGTTATTTGGATTTTCCATTTAGTAACTCTTAGTAGCAGCACAGAGTCTGAATTTGTGCCCGGTTAATGACAATAGGCTCTCCCTCTATTGCATTCGGAGTTAAAACATAACTGGCGACTTGTTGGTGTACTGTACGGTTCTGCCTTTCCCTTCGGGAAATACAGGCGTAGGTCGATAAATCTGTAAAGTCAGTCTGTAAATAATATCTAAGGATAAAAGAGTAATGACAAACCAATAATATAATCAGTGTTTATAATAAAGTAAATCTTCTTTCTGACGGCATGAGGTAATTGTGTCTTGAAAGCTTGTCACATAACAGTCTGACCTGTGGAGTGAAGCAGTCAATCAGGCGATAGTGATGTTGACCGGTCAAAGTGGAAGAAAATACAAGCAAGGACTAAATTAGAATAGATTTAAAAGGTTAAATTGTACAGACTAACACTTTGAATGAAACACCAATTTGTGACGAGCGTAATATATTTATTAACTATTCGTTAAAATACTTTTTACATTAATAGGTAAACTATAAATACACTATTTCATAGTAATGTTAGGAAATAGGGTTGGTTATTTATATAGGTACGTAATTCCATCTTATATTTCCATTAAAAGGCGTAAAGGAAATGTTATTAATAAAAATGTGACTCAAATACGCTTTCTAAAAATTCCCAGAATAATATATCGTATAATATTACATCATTTTAATATTTATATCGCGGTCTTTTGAAACTATTTATACCCGAAATGATAAATAATAGATATAACAAAAATATAACGTGTCTACTTTGGATTGGTGTGGCTTTCCCCATTTGAAGGAAGTGCAGACACGAGACAATTTCCAATACTACATTATTTGACCCCAGTAAATATAGTTTTAATGGGTGATTGAACTTTAAAAATATACCTAACTATCAGCGGTGATAAATGAGTGGTTCCGAAATGATTGTTTCATCACACTAATATTATAAAGGCGAGAGTTTGTGGGTGCGTTTGTATGTTTGTTACCTCTTCAAGCGCAAACGGCAGGACCGATTTTACTAAAATTTGGTACAATGTAGACACATAGACATAGGCTTTTATCCCGAAAAATGTAGCGGGGCGCAGCTATTTGTTTTATGAATCTAGAAAATGTTGTTTATTTTAATAATTTTTTTATACTTATTGAGGTATTTACGTCTAATCTAGTATCAGGCTATTTAGCCTCAATGTGTGTTTGCTGGTTACTTCTAAATCTCGTGAAAGTAACAAAATCTAGACTGACTTGAGACTTACATAGACTGCTTTCTATTCCAATTTGATTACATTTCTTTTGTGATATACCATAAGGCGAAGCCGCAGGCAATATGCAACCTAGAATATAAATTAAATTAGCGTCGAAATTACTAACTTTATTGAATCAACAAGTAAATTATATAAATAGGCACACAATTAGGCAATAGTAAATAAATCTAGGACGTGTTGACCTTTTTTGTTTGTCTATTTCGTCAGTACGATACAAGCATCTTGCCAAATGCTTACGCAGAATTTCAATGGCTTTTTGTCATAATTAATCTGATGATATGTATAGATAGGCAGAAAGAGTAACACGTATGTAACAATTTGAATAAATTATGTTCCTGCACAGATATACTCTGGAAGTAATATTTCTTACTCGCTGATCTAGTGGTTGCTAAGCGGGATTGCTGAGCATGAGGTCCGGGTTCAAACCCGGGTCGGGCAAAAGTTTTATTGGGTTTTCCTATTAGGAAATTCTCAGCTGCAGCACGGGTATCTGGATTTGGGGCCGGGTGAATGGGCTTGCTCCTTATTTCATTAGAACCTAACTAACTATAATACAACTGGCTAAATGTAAGTATACTATAAAGTCACCTCACCTTACTCCTTCGGGGATTCAAGGCGTGATGTTATATTTTGTTAATAATCCTTGTAAGCACAAATAGTGTGAAACTGAATTTTTATAATATTAGAGTCCTTTACTGCGTAGAGGAGACTGAGTAAAAAACTTTTGTGAAATGTGAAGTACAGGCAAATATTGCTCTAGGCCTTAGGGTACATAAGTAAATCCTAAACTAATATTGTCGTAACATGTGTTCGTAAAGTAAGAACTTAGTTAGAGATTTTTGATTTAACATTGCGAACATTTTTCTTACCAACCAGTTAATTACCTAAATAATTATTTATACCAGTTGAGTAGCACACATATTTGGGTAGGTCAATCAGCTTACAAAATTGACAGGTAAAATTTTATATTAGGAAAAAAAGTTTTGTTAATTGAATATGTCTAATTTATAAAATGGCAGTAGGTACAACATCATCACTACTATAATAACCATGATGCAATATTCATTCTTAGAGCAAGGAAATGGAAGACAGATACATATAATATTATGTATCTAATCCCAGTCTAAGAAGAAATACACTTTAGTTTCCCATTTATGAATGTTCTGATTTCTTATTTATTGGAGCTCAATCAATGACGTTACATTCGTCCCGTAACACGACATGACCTAATTCCATTACTGGCCAATTGTACAGTGTCAGCCTTATGCTTACAGGGATCTCATCGGAATATTGCTTTGACAAATATAAATACATTACTTACATACATGATGATTAGTCTTGTCAGTCTAGTCTATGGTTTGATACAAATGATATCTCGATGCCCGGCTCATGTGCATGCTTTGAATACCTATACGCACTAAATATTTGCTTTTTATGTATAGCTACTAATATTTGGTCATGATTACGATACAGAATCAGCTTTAAAATACTAGTTTTCAATATCCTTTATCGGTATGAGTTATTTGTCTCATTTCTTAGCCATTTCTTGAGCTGCAGAGATTGGCCATGTGCTGAGCAGTCTTTAGGTTTAGGCAGCTGTGTCTTTAGGTATCATCACTCGTAGAGACTCTTTTGTTTCACCCCAGCTTGCTAATAATAATAATGAGTAAGGTAATTTAATTGATTGATGAAAGATGAGACACTTCTTAGGTTACCTACCTTTTAACTATAAATTATAGAAATAAGCACTTCATACATACATACATAAAGTCACGCCTATTTTCCAGAAGGGTAGGCGGGGTTACCACTGGTTTCCATTTGCTACGATCCTGACATATTTCTTTCGCCTCATACACTTGCCTCACATTCCTCATACATAAGCACTTCATTTTAATAAAAATAATACCGGCTCATTACAATCTCTCAATGAGCAATATTGGCATTAACAATGGCGTTGAACATTTTAATTTAAGCCTATTTCACATAACTGACACGTAAAGCCAGCTTTACACGTCGCATCGCCCCCGCTCCGTACTCGTGTCGTTTTAATAACGTAGTTGAACGTTCAGCATAATTTTTTATAGCTAGATACATACGTGACACATATTTTGCGCCGAAGAAAGCTTATTTCGTCAAACGTGTTAAGGTGCCATAAAAATATTCTATTCGTACGTTGTAACGGCTGTTTTATGGAGTTGTTCCATGTTTTGACAATATGAAATGAGCTTTGCGGCTCAGCGTTTGGTGTTGAAGTATAATATTGGAGAACGAAAACATTTTGTTACAGCATTATTTGCGCTTATCTAGGTTAGATATGGCCTTTCTAAACGGCCTATAGTACTTTTTTCCTGAGCATGATAAGAAAACTAAGCGAGTGTATGATCGGTGCTATAGAAGGTGGATTGGATCACAATCTATTACGCCTTAGGTATAGTTTTCTTACTAACATGACTGTGTAGTATTTGGTAGCTCTATTGAAAGTTTCAAAGTCATATTTAAATAATAAATTAGGATGATTTTTTAAAGATATCATTAAAGCTGTTATTTCTGCCAAATAGTGGTATTATTGACTGTTAAATTGGGATATAATTTACTTCATGTATCGAATAATCCTCGGATAAATAGAAAAACATGACAATCGTCAAAAAACCTAAATACTGGCAGTGCCAATTTTAGAATCCCTAATCCATTACTTAGTCGAGCTTATCGTATTTGTTGGTAATAAAATGCTTCTTGTACATTATCTTCAAGTGCATTAATCTATTTTATGGAAGAGAAAACGTACAAAAACGTAAACGTACTTTATGAAAAAGTAGAGGCTGAGTCTACATACCCAACTGCTTTGCGGTCGCTCTTGTCGCATCGATAACGGTCTGCAAAAAGTTACACATTAGATTCGCATCAACTATAATCATCAATAAATAACACCATATTATCATAATTATATGCATCCAACAGCAAGCGAGACAAAAAATGAATCTATTAAACTTGCGAGTGACCTCACGTAAGTACTGTGCCCGTAATTACTACTTTGTTTAACGATTTTAATTATATCTAATGATGTCTATAGCCAGCCAATTATGACGTCTACGATCTGTGTTTATATTTATTAGTACTTAGCCAATATAACGATATTCAAAATGGTTACGATAATTAAAGGCAGCTTAATTAAAATTTGTATGTACTTAGCTGTTCGTATTAAATATTTCAATAATTAAATTTCGACCGATATTATCGTTTAATGACACGAAGTAATCACGTTGGAACTTAGACGCAATTAAATAAGGGTGAATTTTATTATATTACGAATTTTAGCCGTGTGTATCCAAAATATTAATTCAAGTAAGTAATCTATTTCTCTTCAACGAAACTTTAGTTTAATATCAGACATGGAATAATATTTTTAAGTAGATACCTATAACTTATTTATAGCTTAATGTGTCCCATAGTGAGGGGGTGAGCTATAAAATAAAAATATTATACTTTGGCCGTGAAAAATGACTAAGTCACCAGGTTGTTATCGGAGCTGACTGCTCAGAATGCGCCTGACGAACATTTGCGACGTCACTTGCGGAAGTTTAAACTTTATAAATAGACTAGTTGTGCCCTGCGGTTTGGACCCGTAGTCATGAAGGTAAGGTATAACCATTACAGTGTGTTGCCAGTGATGACGTGTCGTACCGAGATGTGTTCGATAGCGGTTGGCCTTTTGGAGAGGCTCAGAGTCACTCAACGAGCTATGGAGAGGGCTATGCTCGGAGTTTCTTGCTGTAAAAATATCTAGACCTATAATTTGCTAGGTCTAAGAACCTACTTTTATTGCCAATTTTAAATGGAAATATATTAAACTATGCGGTCTATGTATATTATGTTTTATGTATATCTTTGGACTACATACTATCATTAAAAAATGAGATAAAATACATAGCACTAATCCTGACTAACTACATGATAACCTAATAAAATTTATTTTCGCCAAACACTGTCAAGTGTCGTCTTATAATTGAAAAGGGAGTGTTTCTTTCTTTTATTCGGTAACGTGTTTAAAAATATCGAAACTGGTTCCACCTGGTCCAAAACTGCAAATTCTACCGCCCACGATGTCTTAAATTAGCATCATTTGAATATGCAAATTCTAGAAAGGGTTACCTTAGTAAAAAACCAGTTGACATCACACAATTCAAGTGTTTTTTAATGAAATAAAAACATTCGTTACGGTTTCTTGCCCGTCCCTGTTGTCTACGTTTGTGTACATAAATATTTACGCGCTAAAAGTTCTTGCGAGTCTAGCGAAACGAGCCACCTCATTTATTTAAATCGTCTCCTTGGCTCGCTGGAAAATCCAAGTTCAAAGTCCGCTACACTTAGATACCAGTTCACTACGATGTGTCCAGATTCGTGACGTAAAATGCAACTAGAAAAATACGATAAGAATGAATAACGAATAAGACCACCGAACCATGATTTGAAAGGGAATAGTAGATTTTAAATTTTTAAACACGTTGTAAGACATTTCAAAAATATAAGTAGTTCTTTTAGCAAATAAGTTTTTATTTCAATATCAATGACATAATAAGGTCAATGACCAATACACCGTAATCTTCAAAACTCATATTAATTTTTGATTGTCATAACCTTCAAAGATCACCTTGACCATCGACTTTCTTTACTTCTCATTGTCATATTACAGAAAATCTTAGTTTCCATCAAATAAGTAAATTATATGGGACGTAAATTCTCCGGCTATAGGGGCCAAGTATTATCACCACTACATGTCTCACTTACGTACATAAAACCCATGTAATTGATTAGGTACTACCATTTTATTACAATCGGTAGAAGTTTTCGTTTCTAATCTAGACATCCCAATAAATGTCACACATAGTTACGTCTCAAGGTCAAGGATTTTCATACAAACTATCTTCTTAGTCATAGTGATGCTAGTTTTAGTGCCATAAAACGAATGAGATAATTTTTAGTTCCCGATCTTACAGAACAATAAAGTTTGTGGATCTATAGCAGCTATAAACAAACAGACAGCGAGGCGACATGTCAGAGCACTCACGATTCACTAATAAAAAAGAAACACTATTTATTGGGCCCTATCCAGTTAAAATATTACTTTGTCCACACTCAATAAAGTTTCTAGAATATTAACAAAGGAAAGGGTAGATTTAAAGCATACTAGTGTCAAGCGATATTGTGTAAATCGAATAATGGGTTGAATAATATTTCATGTTTTTATAGAAGCTTTTTGAACCAAATGTTTGCCGAGTTGATCTGAGATGCGTTTAAATGTCTTAAAATACGTAAGCTGGTCAATGTTTATCATAAATAGTCTCACACCTAAATTAATTGAGCAGAAAGGTCGGTCAAAAGGCAGGCACCCATGAATAATGGTGCTCAAGCATTTCCAAAGTATTTAATGTAAATAAGAATGACTTAGCAAATTTTTGAAGCATCAAAGGGAATTTTATTTCAAAACCTATATAAAAAAATAAGGAATGGAATTCGACTCTTGATTAATTTGTTTCTTTAATTTATACTAATACTTATAAACTAATAATATATTAGAGCGATAGAGATTTTTGTTTTTTTTTGTTTGAACGCACTAATCTGCCCAGCAAATTGATTTTGCACTTTGCATACATTTCACAATCCTTTAACAAGTCTCCTAGAGAGCCAGCCGTTGGATCCAGAAGTACCATGTCGTCGTCGAACTACCATTGTTTACACAAACATTGTTTATCCAACATCCGACATGTCTACTATTGAGTCCAACGATGAGCACTTTCATATAAATGTTGAACAATTTTGGTCAGGTCAGCCCGCCCTGTCTCACACCACATTCTAGTTTGTAGCTGTCAGACAGACCCACTCCATCGTACACTATTTAGTTGGTTTCCATACACAAAATTTAAAAATACTTAATTGGCTATTAACTCCGGAGATATGCCCTGAGCTTTGTCCACAAGCAATCATAAGACACCATGTCAAAGGCCTTGGAAATATCAAGGAAGCAGGCATAAATGGGGGTATTTCAGTTAGTACAATATCTGACAGCCTGCTTGACACATAGGATAGCACTCTCAGTTGAAAGTTTGGGGCTAAATCCAAATTGAGCGTCGTGAAGGTGATTAATTTTACCTAGTTCTTTATCAAGCAAGCTGTCGAATACTTTAGCTATAACTGTCGCAAGTAAGATAGGCCTGTAGTTGGTTGGATTGGAGATGTCTCCAGTTTTATTTTTAACGACTACTGCTGTCTTCATAATTTCAGACGGTAAATAAGATTTAGATTTTTAGATTACTTATACAGAAGGCAAAGAGCATTGAGAACAATCTGGGAAGATGTACCCCAGCATATTTCAAATGCTCTATACTCAAGCTGTCATAACCTAGAGATTTTCCACCACTCATTGTTCCTATGACGCTTGCGGTGGCAATGCATGCTTAGCAGAGAAAAATGCAAGAGACTCACTATCATGGTCTTCTACACTAATCTCTTGTTGAGACGACCCCAATGGTGATTTTACTAACAACCTATCCATAAATATATTAGCTATGTCCCGCGGAGTGTTATGACCACCGACGCGCATCGGTAGTCATAGTACCCTGCTTTTCAATTATTTTAATAGTATTTTAGTAGTTAAATTATACTTCAAGTCGTAAGGTAAATTACTGGAATGTAGGTATGTATACATATTACAAATTGTACTGTGCCTATGAGTAAGATAAAATATTTAGATTTACCCAGTCTAGATAAAACGAATGACCCGTGGAAACTTTTAATATTTTTATAATACCTACTTATTACATTCAATGCCAAGATAAGACGGGAAACCCAATTTTGTTATTTCTAAAACAAAAATGAGGTACTAATTCTTCTTCTTCTTATCGTAAGGTTGATGAACAACCTGGTGTCAGAGTTTAAACCACCTGTAGGCTTCTGACATGACTTTACTCACCGTTGAAAAATCTCTAAGTTGTGCCGGAATCACTACTTATTTGAGTACTTTAATTTTGACCTTAACTTACCCATTTAGTTTAGATTGCATTTTTAGTACGACGTATAATCAATTGTACCTATTCCATTAATAATTTTTGTGACCTCATAACACGTGGTAGATACCGTTTTTATTTCTTTTTTGCATAGTAAAAAGTAGACGCCCAGCAGAACAAAAAGGCGTTGACGTGACGATTTGGACATCATTGTGGGAAAATGGCATTGAATAGAGATTTGTCGAGAAATGAAAGGGAGTCCTCCCCTTCTCTGAACCTGCCCGTTCTGTCACACTGCTAGGCAAAGGCCCAGCAATGCACGGTGGTTCAGAGGCCGAACAAGGGCGCTGATAAATATTTACCCCTTCAATGTCGCTTGTTATTTATGCATTTAGGTTTAAAATAATAAAAAAGAAATATCTACTTAATTTAGTATATTTCCTCACAAAATAATATATTTATCACATTGAACTAATAAAACAGAAATATGTCCCTCGCAATGTATTTATTACATTGCGAGGGAAATATTTCTGTTTTTCGTTCATAGATTTTCTAGGCAATTATTAGATAAATATCGATGTGGTTAATGTTATTATAAAATAAATAAAACGTATAGGTAAAAAATATACAATTAAATATATTATCTTAACTTAAGTCTAAAATCAAGTTACAAAATGACTGATATCGAAAACTTAGCATAATTAATACTTATATTACAATAATTATAATAAGCTACACCTGTAATAGGTCTAACACCAGACTCGAGTCTACGAATTAAATCGGCGTTTGTTAACTCCCGCGAAATTTTTCAAGTATGATCTCGTCGATATACCTTGATGTATTTACTATTAGTTTCGGCTGCCGCTGCCTCTTCGAAATGTTCCCCAATCGATAATATTGCATTTTGAATAATTTCGGGACCATGAAGAAGTAAGTACTTTGTGGACGGCCGCAGGAAGATTATATCATGGATATTCATTAACCAAAAGTCGTGCGGTCTCTAAAGCATATTCTCAAAATGTATCTACATTTTATTGTTATCAGATGACAAAGCTTGAAAAATAATAGTACAACGGTCGATCAAGTTCTTTACCCGGTAATTTCAGCAGGGGGGCTCGTAGCTATGCGGCTACCCGGCAGATCAGTCGATCTGCGAGGTTAAGCCGTGCTCGCCGCGGTCAGTCTTGTGATGGGTGACCGTTTTTACAGGTCGAGACCCCACCGTGCTTCGGAAGGCACGTTAAGCCGTTGGTCCTGCGCCTGATCTCTCTCCGGTCGTGTCGGTCTACCGTCCCATCGTATTATGAGAGTGAGGGAATAGGGAGTGCACCTGTGTCTGCGCGCATACTTGTGCACTATAATATCTCCTGCGCAGATGGCTAGTCTCAGCTGAGACAGGCCGCCGTGACCGAAATTCGGTCAGGAGGACATTATTAATTTCAGCAGATACAGCTGAATTCATGAAAAAAATTCTAGCGCTATTACCATCGTTCGATGTCCCGCTTACGCCATTTCTTGGTTTATCAACAATTAAATCTTACCTAGACCTACATTTATTTTGAATAGATTGTTTTCTTTCCGCGAATAGTGTTATATCTTTAACAGAATGAACTTGCCATCTAAGTTGAAATGAAATGAAAAGTTATCTAACTTTTCATGACTAATCGTATCTTAAAAAAGTAAGTAGTATGTGTTGGTATTTTTCACGCACACTAACTCGTACAGTAGCCTAAACTTGAAAACGTGCTTTTTGTCAAAGTACCTGAAAAGAAACCAAAGCAATTAGTCAATTGCTTCGTAGACCCTGCTACGCCAAGAGAACAGACGGCGTAACACGTCTTAGAATCACAAATGGGCGCCTAATCACCGTGGTCATAGGTCATATTAAAAAAAAAAAATTGTCAACATAATATATGATTTATGGTTTATGTATTTTATTACTCCGATAAACAACCTGCCGAATGTATAAATATGTGATCCCGTTTTGTATTTAAATACTTAGTAATTGACCTCGGAAGTGAACACATCGGCATTATTGCAACTCGCTCTCATCAGTGATTCATTTCTTGTCGTTTTTAAAGATAGAATTTCCAGATTTCTTTTGTTTGTTTGACGTGTTTTGTGACGTTGATTCCACGAACAAGGTATGTTTTTGCAAAGGACAATGCCAGATCCTGCCCCAGCCATGTACAGAAATATAAATCCGTGAAAATAATTGTAATGAATTAAGGACCTTTTCATAATAATTTGTTTTTCTTTAGAACTTGCGGATTAGAAATTTATGTTAAAAGGAATTCAAGCCCGGTAATTCCCTTTTGCCATTTCCCATACTCCAATGACAATCTGCTTTAGTTGATACATACGCATGAACATAACTAAAATAGTTTTATTTCAGTACCTCTATAAGAAAAGTCATACTACATTAAATGTAATATTATTAATTAAAGATTATAATAATGCGTAACGTATAATACGTTGTAGGTATAAATCGTTAAAGATTATGCAAATAATTATAAAAATAAAAAATGTGGTTTACAATCATAGTTATTTCATTCATGGATTTTGTGTAACGAAACGTTATTGAAGCGCATGCGCTTATGAATCTTAAGTCAAACTTAAAAGTATGTCATAGTCATTCATTCGCTCCAATGATATTTAAAAAATGAGTATTGATATGTTACCAGCGCATTTTAAAGACTCGAAAAGGGGTAAATTGTAGTCTTGGGTAGTATAATTGTTGTCCGATTCGATATTAGATTTGTACAGTTTGGATTCAGAGTTCAGAACACTTTTCTCGTTCATTTTGTTAGCATATGTCGTACCTATCTACACTTTTTGACATACCTATATATCATTGTTTCGCTCTCTGTTAGTGTTTCTTGTTCTTAGATTTAAACAAAAACCGCTAGTTCCAAAGGCATTAGGTCAAATGTTTAGTTATCAGTATTCAATATGCAATAAGTTGCTTCATATTGCATGCTTGTACATGACTTTTATTGAGTAGTGCATAGTTCTAAAGAGCTTCTGGCATGGTCTTATATCATATTTGTGTAATATTTTGTTTAAATCTTTACATTATTGAAGTGCTACGCCGCATTTTAGATATTGTATATTTTTCTGCAATATTGAACTTTATGTAGACTTTTGGAAAGTTGTACGGATTAACCGAACCGAGTCTACCCTTAAATTAAAGGTCTATTAATATTCTTTCTAAAACAGATATATTTCTCTGCTCATAGGCAATGGGACGTGGAACAGGAAGGTAAACACTAAATTAGGGCGATAAAAAAAGAAACAGTATTTTTAATTTTAAGGCTTATAAATTATAAATATGGACCAATGCAGTGAGGTTTAGTGACGTTATAATAATACACTAGAAACAAATGACGAATGTCTCAACTTCACTTATACGCTATGCACCAATCGTACTCCAAGCAGGTACCGAATGGATATAATTATCATCAGTGTTACTTGCTCTTTGAGACCTACACACTTACCTTAACAATAAACACTATCAATAAAAAAAGTTCAAATTTTTTGTTGCTGTATTGTCGATCATGATTACTTACTTTCTTACTGTAAGTGTGTGTACACTGTTCACTCAGTGTATACATGGCTTAAAAGAAATTTCGGCACATTACATTGAATGATACTTTAGTAACAAGATATATTAATCTTTGAATTTTGATCGCACCTGTGCAGCAGTGTTGTTATATATTAAGCACTGGGTTTTTCGGACGAATGTGGAAGGACGAGTACCTCTCTTGGATTCGTGCGTCAATTCATTATATTTTTATTCTTCAAGTATGCGATTTGGTTACATAGCTATGTACGTTTATATTTATGTGTGTTTGATATAGTCAGTGCGTGATTTTTTGCTGATTTAAGAGTGTTATTAGGTCTACTGATATCTTAGGTACTTATAAAGAAGAAACTAATAGAGTTAGGTTGTATGAATAAAAATACTTAAACAACTGACGACCTGATTGGCATAGTGGCTAAGCGATTAGACTGCTGCGCTAAGGGTTGCGGGTTCGATTCCCGCACGGGGCAAAAATTTTTGCGATCCACATTTGTTTGTCCCGAGTCTGGGTGTTTGTGTATGTGATATTTCATGTTTGTGAAACGTACCCACGATACAGGAGAAATTCCTAGTGTGGGGCCACGTTTTCTTTAAAAAAAAAAACTATTTTCTTTTTCAGGAAATATGAGTCAGTCAAGTATTCTTATCTACTCGTGTCTAATATTAGCAGTCCTTGTGGCACAAGCGTACTCGGTAAGTGTTCTATACATTTATTTTAGCTGCGTAAATATAGCATAAAGTGGGCTTAATATCGGAGCAATTTCAATCTAAACCAAGTGAAATATTCACGTTAGCGTAACTTCTGGGTCTTTTACGTATTATAACTACATTTTAACACGAAAAGGCTTACTTCTTAAACGATGTGAATAAATTACTTGGATAATAAATTCATCATCATCATCATCATCAGCTTTTAGGTGACCCACTGCTGGGCATAAGCCTCCTCCCTTAAACGCCACTCTGTCCTGTTTTGGGCCTTTTGCATCCAGGTCTTTCCCTGTACAGCAGCGATATCGTCAGTCCACCTGGCTGGAGGTCTGCCAGGGGCTCTACTAAATCCTCTGGGCCACCACTCTGTTAAGGCCTTACTCCACCTGCCATCACCAAATCTTGCCAGATGGCCTGCCCAACTCCACTTGAGTTTGCTAATACGGTCACCTACGTCCGCTACCTTCGTCCTACGCCGGATATCCGTATTGCGAACTCGGTCTTTTAAGGAGATGCCGAGCATGGCGCGCTCCATGGCTCTTTGTGCGACTCTCAACTTGTTCATAGTTTCGTGAGTAAGCGTCCATGTCTCGGCGCCATAAGTCATGGTGGGCAGGACACACTGGTTAAAAAGTTTAGTCTTCAGGCATTGCGGCATTTTTCGGGCCTTGAAAACATCGTCTAACTTGCTAAATGCAGCCCATCCAAGTTGTATGCGTCTAGCAATCTCTTTTGCCCGATGCTCTCGGCTGAAAGATAAGCAGTGACCAAGATACACATAGTGGTCCACCATCTCTAGTGTCTCACCACCAACACTAATACTTAATGATGAGGCCCCTGGAATGTCAGACATAACCTTAGTCTTGGCCATGTTCATCTTCAGACCAACACTAAGAGAAGCATGATAAAGTTGTTCTAACATGGACTGGAGATCTTGCATATTTTCGCTTATCAATATAAGGTCGTCTGCAAAGCGAAGATGCGACAAGAAAACACCGTTGATATTAATTCCTCTACTATCCCAGTTAAGGAGTTTCATAATGTCCTCCAAGACTGCAGTAAACAACTTGGGCGATAATGTGTCTCCCTGTCGCACTCCTCTTCTTATGGGGATGGGTTTAGTGAGTTCGTGTAGGCGGACTTGCATGGATGCGGACTGGTACAGGTTCCGGAGAACATCTACATATCTTGCGTCAATGTGGCAGCGATGAAGAGAATGAAATACGGCCCAATGCTCGACGCTATCAAAAGCCTTTTCGTAATCTACGAACGCGAAGCACAAGGGCCGCTTATATTCATTGCATTTCTCCATCAGCTGTTTTACTGCATGTATGTGGTCAATAGTAGAATATCCCTTCCGGAAGCCTGCTTGTTCTATTGGCTGGTACTCGTCTAGGTGGCGTGTAAGTCTATTGCATAGGATTTTAGCGAATAGTTTGTATGTTTGGGAAAGGAGGCTAATTGGTCTATAATTGGCTAAGTTCGATTTGTCTCCTTTTTTATGGAGAATTATAACTACAGCATTTTTCCACACTGTTGGCATCTGACCGCTTAACAGGACCCTATTAAAAAGTTTTAAAAGTAAATCAATAGTTGGCTGCCCCCCGGCTGTTAAAAGTTCGACGGTAACTCCGTCCTCCCCTGGTGATCTATCCGAATTCATTTGGCTAAGACCCCATGCTACTTCCTTAGCTAAAATAGGTGGTAAGAAGTCTTCATTTCCTTCGTAGGTTTGAATGGGGTGCGATCTCGGGTCGTCTGTAATCTCAGATTCTGCAGCAGTCGCAGCATAAAGGTCCTTGTAGAACTTTTCAACAATGGATAGCATGTCATCGCGGTTAGTTATTTTGTTTCCATCGGAATCCCTTAGTGCCTGTATTTGTGATAAACCTGTTGAGAGTTTTCTTCTGAAAATGTTCGGTCCTCTATAAGCTTTAATTGTATTTTTTATGAAGTTGGTTGAGTAGGTTCTTAAGTCCCTTCTAATTGCTTTATGAATATCTTTGTTAATTCGTTCTATTTGTCTCTGTTGTTCTATTGTGTTCTGTGTAAGTAGTCGCCTTTGCGCGATAAGTGCCTGTGTTGAAATGCTTATTTTGGATGACTTTTTATGCGATTTACCTAGATGCTTCTTTGCGGTTTTTATTAGTGTCTCACATATGTTGGAATTGAGGCTGTCAATATCCAGGTTCAACTCTTCCAAACCTTCAAAACTATTCTGTAGGTCAAGTCTAAACTCTTCACTTAAGGTAGCGATTTCATGTTTTTCAAATCTACTGGCGCTTTTAATCATTTTTGATCTCTCTTTCGTTAAGTTGAACCTGTACACTGCCCGTACTAGTCTGTGATCACTTCCAGTCTTGAAGTTACTGAGTACAGAAACATCGGTTATCAAATTTTTCTGATTTGTAATAACATAGTCATACTCGTGCTTTGTTATTCCATCAGGGCTTCCCCACGTCCATTTTCTGGATGGTCTTTTTTTGAAGAAAGTATTCATGGCGTAAAGCTTATTCTTTTCCAGAAAATTGACTAGAGTTTGACCTCTGATGTTACGGGTACCCAGACCAAATTTACCCACAGCTCTTTCTGTAACTAGTTGTGGACCAATTCTAGCGTTAAAGTCACCAATTATAGAAATAAAATGGCAAGGTTTACTTTGGAGGGCTTTCTCTATATCTTCATAAAATTGTTCGACTTCATCGTCCTTGGCCTTGGATGTTGGGGCATAGACCTGTATTACTTTGTGTGTGTATCGTTTGTTCAGTTTAAGGTGGATATAACACACTCGGCTTGAAATACTTTTCATTTCTTGTATGCTTGGGACTAATTTTTTATTTATAAGAAACCCCACACCTCCATAGGTTATATCTTCAGGTCCTTTGAAGTAAAATAGATTACCTGAAGTCAATTTAATCTGGTCTTCTCCTTTTCGCTTGATTTCTGAAAGGCCTATGAGATCCCATTTAATGTTCCTGCATTCCGTTTCCAATTCAAAGAGCCTCTCATCCGTTCTCAACGTCCTGGCATTGTAGCATGCCAGGGTCAGGGTCGTAGTATTTTTGGAGTGATGGCCGAATCGAACCCAGGGATTCTTAGCACCCTCTACCCCACCTCTTCCTTGGCCGCCATCGTAGCCAGGATGACTAGTGGGGCTGCTGGGGACTGAGGGCCGTTTATTCTTAGCGTTTTTCATAATAAGGGAGGGATTTAGCCATAAAACGCCACGCTGGCTAGTGCGTCTTGGCGAGTTTTCGTCAGAGCCTCGTTCGTTAATTAGCAGGGTGTACCGCGGGCAGGTGAGGTTGACTTGGGCAGCTAGATGTTATGCCACCCCTTACTATAATAAATTTGAATATATTTATTTGGGAATTCATTATTTATAAGGTGGGAACTTTTTAAATCTATTATGTGTAATAAACGTAAGTGATATATTAAGTATTAATCTATTTAAATCCCGATGTAGGGTGCTATTGATACGAAAAGATGTTCAAGTTATTTTTGTATCTAGGTATATTTTCTTGTGCCGTGTGCCGTGTGGTATCCGGCCTAGAATCGACCACCCCCTTTCCTCCCGTGGGTGTCGTAAGAGGCGACTAAGGGAAAATCCAGAAGATGGGCAGCAGCGTCTTCTGTAACTTCACCACCAATACTGCGATCCCCAAGCCGCCTGCCAAGCGTGGGGATTATGGCAACCCCCCCCCGCTTAAACGGGGAGGCCTATGTTCAATAGTGGACGTCTTTTGGCTGATGATGATGATGATGATGATATTTTCTTCATTGAAGTCCAACCTTTTGTTTTAAGATACTGTTTATTATGTAAATAAGGTTCTTCTCTCATAGGAAATCAAACCGTTCTATCGAAAGCAGCACGTCATGAACTTAGAACAAGTTGCCTTGACATGATTTTAATAGGCTTTAACTAAGGAGAATGGTTTTCTTTAACGCTAGTTTTATAATATTTGGTAGCTAGGTTATTGTGAATATTAGTTAATTATTCACTATTTTTCAATATTACGCATTTTGTTATTGCTATATATAGTTCTTCTAAAGGACTTTATACCTTAGAATAATATTATATGTATTGATTAGTGTTACCCATATTGATTTTTATTTACTCCGATTGGCCTCACGTGTTTTTTCGTGAATGCCTGACTAATTTCGAACTCAATTGGGACCCTTATTTATGAACTCGTGATACAGCTGGAGTAAATAATACTAATTTATTATCAGCCGCAGCATTATTAAGCTCCAATCAGGTACTTTTCATAAATTCATTATTATTGTTTCTGTGTTTACAGGCTCCACCTTTTGATTTCTCTGATCACAAATTTGGAGTGAACTTCGGTGGTTTCACTGCAGGATTAGGCATCGGAGGAAAAAGTGAGTTCAGTTAACTTATGGTGTTCCTAGCTATTGCTTTGTTTCTTTAGGCTTCCGCCGATTGTAATGCCATTAATTATGTTAATAATCCAGTTACCTACTAAACAATTTTCTTGTCGTACACTCGTCGTGTGCGTCTATCTACTTGTTTTAGCTAAACAAGTAGATGAACGCACACGACGAGTGTACTACAAGAAAATTGTCGGTCGTAGTTTCGGCAGAATATCTGCCGAAACCGAAACTCGGCCGAAACCAGTTTTTTTGCCGAAACCGAAACCTTAACCCAAATTTCGATGGGACACTAGTTTTAAGTTATACTTTTTTTTATATTTTGATAAATATAAATAAAATGATAAGGCTTAAAAATATGGGTGTCAAGCCAGATTGTGTATTCGCGTTTCTAGATTTTAAAATGCAATAGAAAAACGCATTTTTGGGTATACGCCCCTATGGAATGATGCCTTTGATATAATTTTGTTTCTAAGTGTTTGTTTGATAAAATGTGAAAATAAAGATATATAAAGATTTGTATTATACAATCTAGAGTAGCATGAACATTGTAATTGTTTTCGTTAAAGTTGCTGATGGACGCGCTGCGGGTGGAGTCCACTTAGATGCCGGTACACCATTTGGACCTGCCGCTCAAACTGGAGCAGGTGGTTCGATTGATAAGAAACGTGGTTACACAGGTAAGTTTGTTATACTTTCTTATTGTCCATTAAAACTTTAAGACTACTCCGATACGTAGGCTACATTACATGTAATATCATAATAGATTTAATGACTTCTCATATCCTACGTTGATTTTAATTCTCTTTAATTAAAAATAAGAAAATGTGCTTTTTAGTTATAAGTTTCTCCCTCACTGTCATGTAATCTAATATGAAATACCATTCTGCTTCATCGCTCACTTAATAATGTTCATTCGGTCATGTAATTTGATACGTACTAGATACCATGCCTAATTATTACTAACAGGAATATATTTTGGTGCCCCCGGAGATTATATAAGTATCATAATTTATTAGGGGATTCTCATTTGTTTTTAATGTACAAGAACCAATCATGCCTGATAAAATACTTAAACTTTAAATTTGGCAGTCATAGCACATCTTATAAATTTTAGGATACCCTTAAAATTATTATATTAATATTAATTATTTATTATGTTTGTAGACATAACAATTCTTTATATTTTTCTTGACGCACACTGGGTCTGTTATCAAATCATAATAATTCGTATACTTTGGGTTCAAAACTATGAGAATGGAATATGTAACAGTTTGAGCAAACACACGAATAAATAACTAACTAGTCACAGCAAACAGTGTCAAACACAAAAATGATTTGAGATTTTCCTCAGCACAATTTAATAGTAAGTCATAGATAGTACTTTGTCTAGCTCGACTTAACACAATGGTCTCAGTAACTATTAATTCTACGTTAACTTTACCTCGACCTTTGAAGTTAGGTTGCAATTAAACAGTGACGTTTAAAAATACGCCATTAGATTAAGTAATTGAGATACGTTACGTTATTATTATTTTACTTTTTACACGACTGCCCAAAAAAAGGTGTGTTGTGTAATGTTTTCAGGGTTCATGCATGTATGTACGTATGTATGTGAGTTTCTTTATTCCACCATAACTTCAGAATGCCTGAACCGATTTTAATATATGGGGTATTGTTAGAATCCTTGCATCATTGCGACTAATATAGGCTACAAAGAAAAAACAAAAATGTTATGTGGTAGCTGTGATACATTAATTAATACCAGCCTCGAAATTTTATTTGTTGAAAACTGTTTGTGCATGTGGCCATCATCTAGAACTTGACGAGTACATTCCAAAAATATATGACACTATTATCTTAATCTCACAGAACTGGCAAAAATACTTTTTTTTTGCTTAAGGCAACACCATCTATCAACTAATAGCGGTAAACACAATGCACGTAAACTTGCATCAATGTTTGTTATAACTTTTGATACGCTCAGTCAATTTAATATGTAATACAGTATATATTAAATTGACTAAGCGTTATTTTGATGTATGGAGTGTCGTTAGAATCCTTACACCATCGCGAGTAACATAGGCTAAAAAAAATAAAACAAATAAAAAATATAATTAAAAATAAATAAAAAACACGACTGCCATGACAAAAAACGAACTAAAAAGTAAAAAACAAGTTCCATCGCAGTCGGGGTACCTCTTAAATAAGGCAGTGTCCCACAGAACGGTACCCCGACTGCGATGGAACTTGTTTTTTACTTTTTAGTTCCTTTTTGTCATGGCAGTCTTGTTTTTTATTTTTTTAATCATATTTTTTTCGTACATTTACGCGTTACTGCTTGTTGGTCGCTAAGCGCGACTGCTGAGCATGAGGTCCCAGGTTCGAATCCCCGATCAGGCAAAGTGTTACTGAGTTTTTCCATTAGGTAATTCTCAGTATCAGCATGGAGTCTGGATTAGTGCCCGGTTGATGGCAATAGGCTCGCCCCCTATTACATAACTGGCAAAATGTGGGTGCATTCTACTGTCACCTCTGCCTACCCCTTCGGGAAATACGTATGATACTATGATGTTTTGTATAAAATTAATTTTAGATATTTATACAACTCGAAACAAACATCAGTCGTTAATTATTTATGCTCTCTACCAGGCGGAACTATGACTAAAGTGGAAGCAGGAGGCGGTATACAAGCTAAAACCGGTGCTGGAGGATCAGTCAACGGATCGCGCGCTGTTGGAGGAGCGTACGCTACGTCGCAGGCTGCCGGCAAAACATCCACCTCAGCCGTGACATTTGATACATTAAAAAAAGCGACAAATGGCAAAACCATACTTCAATTCATAAGGAGCCATCAACGATTACAACCACAGCATCTTTAACTTTTTTGAGAAGATTTTCTTAGATATTGTAGGGCCACTAGGTAGAGATGATTTAGGCTACAGTTATATTCTAACATTACAGTTTGAGCTCTGCAAATATGTCGAAGCATAACAGAAGTTGCAAAATCATTCGCGGATAACTTTATTTTACGATATGGAATTCCAAAAGAAATTGCAAGTGATAGAGTAACTGAGTTTATTACTAATTTGATGTCAGAATTATTAAGATTTTAAGATTAGATTTAAAAAAATATAAAACAAACAATTGCTACTGCGTATCACCATCAGTATTGGATCATTAGAAAATTCACATAAAGTGTTTGGAGCTTATTTACGACTCCAAATAGATAATCGTGGTTTAAGTTAGAGTTCATGGTTATAGTATTGGTGTTTTTCATATAACACTATTGTACAATCAGAAACTAAATATACACCTTACGATCTAGTGTTTAGACAAGTGTGTAGATTGCCTAATAATTTATGTAAAAATGTAGAACCACTGTATAATTTTGAAAATTATGTTTTGGAATTTAATCATAGATTACAAAAAGCTCAAAGTGATGCTAGAGATAATTTGGTTTTAAGTAAGAAACGTAGAATTATCAAATTATGATATCTCAATTAATCCTATTGTTTAGTGCATCACTTGATCTGAATCAAGTGATGCACTATTACTAAAAAGTGAGATACGAAATAAATTTGATACTTTATACACCGGCCCTTATGTCGTAATAGAAGATCTTGCACCTAATGTTAAAATTAATATTAATCAAAAAAGATGTCATAGTCCATAAAAATAGAACAAAATTGTATAAGGAACCATAGTTAATTTAATTTTAAGAGAGGTGTTACTTGTGTTAATTTTTTTTCAAAATAACGGGTATGATGTGGTGCTTAACCATTTATGAATTTAGACAACCTTATTTATAGTGCTTCTTCAGCAATACGGTTTTGTAACCTAATCATATTATATCGTATATCTTTCACACAATAAACGGGACTTTTTATATTAAACGGACGTATTATTCCTACACCAACCCGATCACACCACAACTTAAAGAAATTCAAAAAATTGCAAAAGGCGCAGCGGAACCGGAAAGCAGCGCAGAAGAAGCCTTAAAGGGTGGCGGAAAACGTAGCTTTTAGCTGCAGAACGCTTTCATAAACGTTGTGGTATAAGATGAAATTTAAAAAAAATATTTTTGGTAAATGACGTAGGTATTAACTACTTTATGCTGAAATAAACAAGAAAATCAACTTATTAAACATTTATGGATATGTTTCATAGAATACTGTCTCTAATTTAATGAATAATATAAATCTTGAATATTTTTAATTCGATGGAATAACAAACTTCTTCTTTTCTCAAAACTTTAATTTAGATAAATATATTATATAGATATTAATACTTAGATAATAAAATGCCTCAATCTAAGTGCACTGCAATCTTAAGTGAAGTTTAATGCTATACCTATCAGTGTTTAACAAACCGGTGGGATTATACGGGTAGCTCTAACAAGTCAAACATGGACTCTTTATTTATGTAGCAGGAATATTTCAAGAAAGGCCTTTGGAAATATACATTCCGTATAATTATTAAGATATCTGATATATTATTATGAATATTATCGCGTCGATATTGTTTCGACCTGTCGGGGTCTGGCCCTACACTGAAGTCAAGCAAGGCTTCATTAATGTGTAATACAAATGTCTCTTAGGACACCTTAATATTAAAACTAAGAATTAGTAATTGGACCAAAAAAAGATAAATAGTAAAAAATTGTCTACAAAACTAGTAAAATTACTTCAACGGAAAAAATATTTATACAGAAAAATAAGACTTTAGTTGGACGTTTTACGTAGTTACGTAGTTAATGTCAGACTCAGGGTCAAAGCGGATACCTATTTCCTTGAAATTTGTGTTCACTCAAGGAAAAGACAACTGTATGTGGTCCTCTGACTAACATAACACGTTTCTAAATAATCCATTACATATTTGGTATATTTTCGTACATACATACAAGGCCGTGTGGTATCCGGCCAAAACTTGACCACCCCTTTTCCTCCCGTGGGTGTCGTAAGAGGCGACTCAGGGAAAATTCAGAAGATGGGCAGCAGCATCTTCTGTAACTTCACCACCAATACTGCGATCCCCAAGCCGCTTGCCAAGCGTGGGGATTATGGCAACACCCCCTGCTTACATGGGGAGGCTTATGTTCAACAGTGTACGTCTTTGGCTGATGATGATGATGATGATACAAGAAAGTCTAGGTGGCCTAGTGGTTGACGTACCGGATTTGAATGCAACTTTTTGAAGGTCATTAATACATTCTTAGATATTCTAAGACACCACTGACTAATGGTGACGGAAAACATCGTGAAAACGGAAAGCCTGGATCGTTATCTAAAATCGCCAACCCCTAGTAAGCTGGCGTAGTGATCAATGATCCTTCTCTGTACGTGAAGAGGCATTTGCCCTACAGTGGGACAGTTATAGCCCGTTATTAGTATTAGAAGTACATACGCCAAACCAGCAACTAGAAGCAATCCCGTTTCAGACCTATGGCGGCCTGATTGGTGCAGTGGCAGAGCGATTGGATTGCTGCGTTAAGGGTTGCGGGTTTGGGCAAAAGTTTGTGTGAACCGCAGATCTTGCTAAAGGTATAAAATTCTTTGACTATAAACAATGTGTCTGCCACTTTATTATATATAATCGACTATATAATCGATTAATTATAATAATTGACATATTATTATATATAATCAATATTATTGCGTGATAATGTATGGCAAACGTTAAACAAAGTTATTGATTTAGATATATGCGTATTTCCAATAGAAAACTTTTAATGGCAGTTCTAGTAGCTTTAATTATAACGGTAGCAATCTCAACCATTGCTCACTCGATCACGACACAGATAGATGGTTAAGTATTATTTTTTATCACAGACTTATTGGTGGAATTATTACGGGTATACGATCGTAGACACCAATAATGTTAGTATCCTTATTCCTTAGAAGCATCGATATCATGTCAAGGTTCACAAGGATTTCCCGATTGAAATGTAGGCAATGCAAGTAGGTTGAGTTTCCCGAAGACAAACTTCGGATTGGAAACTTAGATCAAAGCTTGCATACGCCTTGATTCCAAGGGAAAGTAATTATCTATATTTGCATATTAGATCATTTCGACTTCAAACCAATTTGAATACAAAATGTAATGGAACACTTTTCTGAATTTAATAAGGCTCGTGATGATGTTATTCAAGGAAAACAATAAAATTACAATATTAAAGACCAGTTTTAAAAGTTAAAGATGTTTGTTTAAATTCCTAGAGTTATTAGCTTTTAAACCCAATGTTTTGATTGAAGAATATTTTTTTTGGTTTGATTACGAATTTTTGTTTTATTCTGGTACTAGGAAATAATATATAAAATCCATTATTGGTAACTTAACATCAATTATTATGGTTATTATCGATATAAAGGCTCTTACATACTACCTGTACAGAACGTGCGGCTGTATGGCACGGCGAGCGAGCTTTAGAAATGATTCGCAGCTTTTGTTGCTATGCAGCATACCTTCTGCAGCCTGTAAAAATGCAGTGGCTGTGCTGCTTATAGTGTGAAATATGCCTTAAATTTTAGAAAAAAATAAATTATTCTTACTGATAAGTCTAGATGCTCTCCATCATCGGTCAGTACAAACCTATTACCTATACATAAAATGCCAATTTAAACCATAGATTGAATTATTCCTGTCATTTTCGTTTGCTTGTCAAATTGTGTTCAGAATAAAGCTAAGAGTGTAGTTCGTTCTCAAGTCGGTTAGACTTGAGAACGAACTACACTCTTTTACCGGTAACAGTGTGTTACACCCTAAATTAATTATCTTTATGGGGTAATTACAGCTCAGATTGCAGTAGAATTATAATCAATTTAAGCTCATAAAACATAAACTGGCTGATCAATAACTGGTTGGGCGGTATTTTTCAAAATCTACACGTGTCGACTATAGACCATTCTCGTGCATTATAGGTCATTGAATTAATGACCAAAAAGTTTATAAAACTATTTATTTAATTTTATTGCAGATCCGCGATTGATTTTGGATTTTGGAGAAGGATTTTATCTATAGTAGCGCTTAATTGTTGTTGAAATAGATAACAATAGAGAGAGCACACGAATAAGGGCTTTGTTGGAGTCCGAAACTTGTCGGGAATTCTCGAATAAACACGTTAAATGATAAATGATTTTATTTCTGCAAATAGGTTTTTAAAAAACACTTTTACACGTCATTTTTTATATACTAATTTGAATGATGCCGACACGGCATTTCCTAACTGACTACCTCTGACAAGAAATGCCGAAACAAACTCAGGGGTCAATGTCTCTTTTAAAGTCCAGACAAACGTAAGTTTGTGTGAGAACAATGTAGATCGTCCGAGATGGTTTTTTTTTTAAGAAAAAAAATCCAATGCCGGCTTGAGTCGACCTGTCCTGACAGACGCCCCGTCTCGTACCATCTGCAGGACATTTGGGTAGGCCATGTGAGGTACTCAAACCGTCAGACATATAATATAGAGAAAAGTTAAAAAAAAAATTAAAAAAATCCTACATTATTCTCACACTTACAAGTAAAGTTATAACATTAAATATAATTACATGTCAATATGTACAATGTAGGTAGCCTGAGATGGTTTTTTGATGAAATAACCAAAGCCGGATTGAGTCGACCTGTCCTGACAGACGCCCCGTCTCGTACCATCTGTAGGACATTTGGGTAGGCCGTAAAAAAATGACTCAAACCGCCAGTCTACCTATACTGTACAGTATGCTCACACTGAAAATTATTCATGTCAGTTCGTAAAAAAATTAAAATAAAAAATAGATCAAATGATCAAGGTATGTCAATAATTAGGTCAAATAATTTAAAAAATAAAAGTGAATTACTAATGTCATGGTAAAAAAAAAACAATTAATTAATTAAGCCCAAGCATTTTTGTCCTGTAAATAGTCTAAAACTCTATAGTACCCTTTTTTACAAAGGTTTCGTTTAATAAAGACTTGAATTTATTCATACTTAATTTTTGAATGTTATTTGGGATCTTGTTATAAAATCGTATGCATTGACATTGAAATGAGTTGCTAATTTTTGTAAGTCTAGTGCAACTGAAGAATATTAGTAAATAGAACAGAAACGAATCACGTCCTGTTGATTTTTTACAATAATATAAACATATAAGTAAGTACGTACCAACCTCGAAATATACATTTGTATTTATTTATTAATGATGTATTGAGACCTAAAAAGAGAAGTTTTTTTTGGTAACGTTAGCACCATTTACCTCTGACCCTTAAACTGGCGTGTATCACTGTGTTTTTGTTGGTACTCGAATGAGCTTTTAATGTCTTTCCTATTTAATGGAATTTTTACTATTTTAATTGTAAAGGCTATCTGTTTATTTATTGCCTCATTAGAAAACAAAACAACTTTGTAATTAAATTTTATATGCACGTAGGTTATTGCTAGGAAACGACATCATGCTATTTTTGATCATAAACAGACGTAGTAAATTTTCCATGTTGAAGGAAGCCGCCGGCGAAAGCTAATCTGTAAAAATATTTTTTTGCAAAAAAAAATCCGACTTCTAAAAAACCCTAGACGCACTAAAAAGTTAAAAATAATACAATAATCTAACCTAACCTACGATCAACCTATAATAAAATTTAACAACTTTTTGGAGTCGGTGCCATCCAATGTAACTACAATATAGTTATATTGGTTGGCACCGACTCCTTTTTTAGAAGTCGGTTAAAAAATGACTCTTGTGATTTTGACAAGTCATTTGTTTGAACTAAGCTCAATCAAATATAACAATTCAATTCAGCTTCAATAATAATATATTGTGTATCCTATCGGCACGTTTATTTACTAATGCTACTTCTTGTAGCGTGGATTACAATGTTGACACATGTCTGTGTGTACCTACTGACACACAGGCGCTCGCGGATTTGACTGTATAGTGTGAATTGCATTAAAATTTGCATTCTAATACCCAATACCCGACTGATATAATCATATCATATTAATTATATCTATATCATAAGTGTATTTATCTGTAATATGTAGGCTATTGAATAGTATGTAAGTATATAATCTGTAAAAGGTAGGCAATCTAATATGAAATTCTAAAGGATATAATCATGTAAAAGTTACAGGAACGTGTTAAATTACTGCTTGAGATTATAAGAATTTATTTGTTTCAAATCAAGCAATGAATAATTTAATTGAAATCATAAAAACATTTAAATGAATTCTGATAACGTGATTTTCTTATTCGTCCCAGTTCATACACCAGTACCCAGGCGATGAAGAAATGCAAGAAAGGTTTTGCCCTGTATAAAACTGTTAACAGGATATTTACTACAACGTCGAATTGTTTGACTTTGACTATTTAGATTTAATAGTTTGCCTAATAAAGGTGCATCACAAAGCTTCAGCGAAGGTTATCTTTAGTTTTCTAAATATTTCTAAAGGCCGTACAAGGTGACGAATATATAGTTTGTTCCAGCACAAAAGCAAGACTGCATCGTCAAGAATATTCTTTTCAATTACAAATAAGCAAATTAAAAAGAACAAACAATCTAATTCTTTTGAGCGAGAACAGTTGATAGAAATCTTTGGAAGTAGTTTCTGCACTCACATTCCGAGAGAAAACGATCACGAAGTGGCAGACTGCTGTGGTTTTTTCTACATAGATAGGTAACGTAACGGTAAAGAAAGTTTTTCTCGAACATTTTGTGTAGAGAAGCAAGTTGCCAGGACGCTAGATAAGGCAACACGATAACATTAAAAATAGGTAGAGCTACTGTAGGTTGCTATTGTAGCCTCGTGGTGGCTTATAGATAGTTTACATAAAAATACTTAGCTGGAGATTTATGCAACTTACATTATAATTCAACGTTCATGATGGTAAATTACTTAAAAGTAGGTAAGTATATATTATATTACAAACTGTACTGTGCCTGTGTAAGATAAAATATTTGGTTTTACCCAGACTAGATAAAGCGAATGACCCGTGGCAACATTTAATATTTTTTTAATACATATTACATTCATTGTACAATTGTAAACAGACAAGAGGAGAAACCCAATTTTGTTATTTCATTGACAAATTACGCCATTATACGCCACAAGTTATTATATTTATAATAAAAAAAAACCGTAATCAAAAACACGAACCCAAAAGTGAAAAATAATTTACTCACTTCACTTTACACAAGCGAAGTTGTAGTCGGTGCCAAATCCTATGTGTGTTGGCTTTGTTTATAGTTTTAGCATTAAAACTTATTTTTCTAAAGTAGTTGGTTAGAATTTTTGCTTCGCTTATTTTAAGGGAAGTGAGTAAAGTTTTATTTTTCACTTTTAATTTCGTGTTTTTGAAGGCGGTATTTTTATATTAATTTTTTTTTCACGATTTTTAGTGGTGTCTAAGATTTATCCCCCTTAGACTTTGTAAGGTTAATATTTTAAATTCTCATGAAAATCACTTTCAAACGATACCTCACAAGATAAGAACATATAATTAATCTTGGAAAGTGGTGGTGGGGGGAGGGGGTCAACGCAGAAAAGAAAATACATACAGACGAACATAGAACCTCCTCCTTTTTAAGAGTCGGTTGAAAACAAAAATAACTCCTTCTTGGCGTATGGTTGATGAACAACCTGGTGTCAGAGTTTAAACCGACTGTAGGCCTCTGAAATGACTTTACAAGTTTACACACCGTTGAAAAATCTCTCAGGTTTACTACTTATTTGAGTACCTACTTTAATTTTGACGCATTTTAGTACGACGTACAATAAATTGTACCTATTCTATAAAAAAGGCCAAAATCAACCAACTGAATTTTTTGTTATGTCATCACACGTGGTAGTGGTAGGTACCGTTTTTATTTATTTTTTGCATGGTAATAAGTAGACGACTAGGCAGAACGAAAAGACTTTGACGTGACGATTTGGACATCATTGTGGGAAAATCATGGCTGGAAATGGCGTTAAATAGAGATTTGTGGAGAAATGAAGCGGAGGTAAAGGCCTCCCCTCTTAACCCGCCCGTTTTGTCTTACTGCTAAGTAAAGGCCCAGTAATAGGATGCAGAACAGGCAGGTAAAAACAAGATAAGGGTAAAAAACATGGTATTTTTAATTTTAGCGCTCAACAATTATGAATTTGAACCAATGCAGGGGTAGGTTTAGTGTTGTTATAGTAAAACGCGAGAAACAAATAATGAATTTAGGTACCTAGCTTTCGACCAAACATACTTCAAGCAGGTACCCAATGGATATATCATCGCTGTTACTTGCTCTTTGAAACCTACACACTTACATACATACATACATACATAAAGTCACGCCTATTTCCACGAGGGGTAGGCAGAGACCACGGATTTCCATTTGTTACGATCCTGACATACTTACACACTTACCTTAATAATAAACACTATCAATAAAAACAGTTCGAATTTTTTCTTGCTGTATTGTCAATCATGATTACGTCTGCACAGTGTACACTGTAAGTGTTTGTTAAGTGTACTTATAAGACATTTCAACGGCAAATTACATAGCATGATACTTTAGGCACAAGATAAAATCTTTGGATTATGATCGCGCCTGCAGCGGTGTTGTTATATTTTAATAGCACTTTGGGTTTTTCGGACGAGTGTGGAAGGACGAGTAGGTACCTCTCTTGGGTTCGTGCGTCAATTCATTATGTTTTTTTTTCTTCAAGTATGCGATTTTGTTACATAGCTATGTCTGTTGTATATAGTCGGTGCGTGAATTTCTTGTAGATTTGAGTGTTATTAGATCTGCTGATAGAAGAAACTGATGGTGTTAGGTTGCATGAATGTCATAAAAGACAATACCGAAGGATAAAAACCGACTTTTCTGTGGAGCTCTTGTTTTGTCGAAAACTGAATATTTTAAAATATAATATGCGGTGTCTTCGCTCCGAAACTATTCAACTCACTTCAGTTCAAAAATTAAAAGTATTCAAGCTTAGCCCAGAAGAATAAAAACAAAATCAGATTAATAATATATAATTGTTTGAAATTTTAGACGATGTGTTTCCTAATTTTGTCGAATAAAAAAGTAGCCTTTAAAAACAGTGTTAAAATAAAGTAATATAGGTCAAACGTGACCAAAGGGCTGGCTTTATCTCTGGCCAAAGGATAGTATTATAATTACGATTGTCAACGTGGTAGTGCTGCCAGACTATTGGTTAACCTTTAAGTCGAAAGCGATGAGGAGGAATTAATTCTTGAATGCGTAAACAACCCAATTTTCATTTATTTTTTATATCGATGATATCATGTTTTAATTTGGATTTATTTAATATGTTTTACAGTAAATACTAAATACTTATTAGTCTTCAATGATGTCATATAAGAATCTAGATCAATAATCTTCATCTACGCAGGCTACAGTTGACTACGAAAGGGAATTTGAGATCTCAGAATTGCAAACTAACTTATTAAAGTTTCAAGCAGGGATTCCCTACGTTGCTCTACGTCGTATCGTATTGGCTAGATATCTTCATATGCACATTGATAGAGTTGAAAAGATTGGCCCTTGATTATTTGTCATTTATTTCATTGTTATCGGGAGCTGTAATTTGTAAAAGCTAGAATGCATTTAGATCGTATCCTTTCCAAGATTAAATAAAGTTATATTGTAAAGTTATTTGAAAGATTATGTACCTTAATTTTATTTTTGTGAATATAAAGTAATCTTCAAGTACAAAGAGGGAGTTTCCTTAAAAATGCAATGTTACCCAAATTGTCCCTTGGTTTTTAATTTCATTCAAAGCTTTATATTCCATATTACTCCGTTACATTTGTCGATATTTCATATATTTATTGTGCGACAATATTTGGAAGGAAATGAAAGCGAAAAGCATTTCATTCATCATTCAATTTAACTTACGTTTTAGGGTCATAGCGCACATATCAAATCGGAAAGGGATTGTCATCGTATCGCCTTTAGCCTCGCCGTCAAACAGGCGTCAATCTTACGTAAGCACGTAACCATAGCGGATCAGCAGCTCCGATGACGGCTCCGAGCACGGAAGGAAAGGGGGGTGGTCAATTCTAGGCCGGATACCACTCGGCACCATAAGTTGACCATGCATTGTAGTTATTATTTTATTAAAGTAAATTGAGTACCGATAATAAAGCTATAGTTCATATTTTTCTGTAATTCTTGCCTCGGCGGCATCCGCGCGGCAATCACCCTACGCACTTCGTAGTCGGACTCTACCTGACATAACTGAAAAAGTTCCCATAGTAAAAATAAAAATTACTATAGCTTAACAAATTTTGAAAGAGTTATTTTAAGTTAAAGGTACCTAAAAGCTCTCTATTGTTAGTATGCTGTGTGACGAGCAGTTTTGTATCATATCATAAATATATACATATATATATATATCTATTTTCTCGTAATTGTACTAATACTAGAATGTTTGTAACAATATTAAGTAGGTATGAAACGTTAACAGACTTGAAGCAACCCGCCCTTAGTACCTAAACGTTAAACTAATTTAAGTTTCAAACAGCGTAATCCAATAAACAAAAACTGACCTACATACGTACTAGATAGATAGGTACTGTAGTTGATATTCATCCTAAAATTACCCAGGAACTCTATGTCGAAGTGAAACAAAAGCACAACGCAGAAGTGACAGCAATTGTTTACATTCAATTCGGCGCTCTACCCGAGTTGTGGTCTAACACAGAAGCCATTGAAACGCTAACATCGTACGACAATGATGATTTTGGTTTTGTTTTGACGAGAATCCTTTATACAAAATACCTATGGGATCAAACTTACAAAAATTACTTAATTAGTATTCATATTAAAACGTGCAGCCTACAAAAAACCATTATCAGATCAATACATATTAATAAAATTGGAGTGTCTGTTTGTATCATCAAACTAACAGCTTTTTACTCAATGCATATGATACAATTTACAAAAAAACAATTTCATTTTTTTGTCTGTCTGTCTGTTTGTTCCTAACGGCTAACCTCTAAAACGGCTTAACTGATTTTGACAGGACTTTCACTGCTAGACAGTAGATGATATAAGGAGTATCTAACTTTAAATTTTTACAATATTTAGGGTTCCGCAGGAAAAAATAAAAATCCATCAAACTGTTAACAAAATCATATTCTGATTATAACCATAATCTGATTTTGTTAACAGTTTGATGGATTTTTATTTTTTCCTGCGGAACCCTAAATATTGTAAAAATTTGAAATTCGAGGGCACGAAGTCTCGGGCATAAGCTAGTACTAAATATACGGTTAACCTTTAAAAGTCACGTTACCTACATACAAAAATACAATACCACACATAAAATAATACAGTCTTAATAAGATACAATTAACCGACTCTACATAAATGATTGTAGTCTTGTTTCTTAAAGCAGAAACAAGTTATTTGAAAAAGGGTTCACCCCCCACTTATATGTAAGCAATAATATAGCATTCTTAGAATTATTCCTCCTTCTCCTTCCTTGTACACCTTTCAATATTTAAATAATATATGTATATACCTATCAGATAACATAATTACTTTTGTATTCTAACAAATAAGTACTAAGGTATTATTTAAAAGCAATTAATTAGGATAAATAATAATAATAACGCACATCATATGAATCATAATAAATAAACTTTATACCCTAGTATATTGCCATTAAAATAAAACGAGGAAATCCCACCTCCTATTTCTTTTAATTCATTTACGCAAGTCAATTACAAAATATTCCGCTGCATTTACACCGCAGCGTAATTTACTCGTTCTTCTAAATTTAAATGCAACATTAGTAGGTTTCATCGGATTCAGAGGTAAGACGCTAAATGCTTGGTTCCCACAGGACACAGGTTTTCTTGCCGTCTATCACATTCCATTTACATATTATAATTAATAAATAACAATGTAATAACTTCGATCTTTTAAAATAAGACAAGTTTTTTTTGTAGGAACTAGGGAAATCGTAATTATTGTAATGTCACCTATTTAACAGCTAAGCTAAGTTATAAAAATGTATAAGTATTTAATTTATAAGCAAGATGAAATAATTTAGGCAGATCTCATTTTACATAAAGATACTACCTCAATTACCTATTATACTACCCTTTCGACGTAAATAATATTAAAACATTCATGAATAATATTAAGAATAGCTTCTATGTAATAGATCTTATCACTAAAAATGTTCTGCGCAAAATGTAAGGGCAGATAAACTGGATTTATGATTTGTCGGTGTAAATGTAGTCTAACGGACCGGTTGCGGTTGGCTCAGACCAGTGACCAGGAGAATGGCAAGGCCTACTCTACAAGTAAATAGTTTGCTTAGTAAAGCCTCCGCCAGCGCACGCGCAGATCAATCCTTACGAATATTAAAAACGTTCGAAATATAAAAACTTAATTTTATCATTTAAAATTTCAAAGTGAACAATATTTTTGTGAAGGGATTTTTTTACCACAGTAAGTTTTTCTTTTTAGTCATAATTATTATATTATTTTTAATTCATGGTTGAACAAAAATTTGTTGTGTGCTTACATTACTTTAAACTTCGTCTCTGTTATGATTTTATTAAACTTTCCAGTGTGCATTTTTGTTAGTTTTTATACTTAATTAAATGGAGATATTCTTTGAATTTCATTGTGCCAACAATATTCTGTAACTTGGAAGATGATTTGAGAACGCAGAGAGCTTTTGCATAAAGTAACACGTAATATAAAATTGTAAATGTATTCATAGAAACTACGATACTAGGTATTTGTTTTCTTTAATTAAAAAGCGTGGTGTTAAAGCATTGGTAATAGTATTTTATAAAAGAAATATTGAAGAAGAAACAATGACAATTAAGTGAATTAATTATTTTTTTATACTCGCTGATCATTATACCATTATAAAGACAATCGGTAAGGTTACTGTTATCGTTGAGGTTAACAATAGACTGATCGTGTATTCTTCTCTGAACTCACAATCCGATAAACGCATTTAGCATAGCTGATATGTCGCTGTCTTTGTTTATTCTTTAGACTCGTACGTGTTTTAGATCTTCGTTTTGAACATAATTATATAAATTATACTGTAGTATATTGATGTCATAGTTTTAGTATTATTGTTTATCCGTGGTCGTAGAATTGCCTCGTTGGTCTGTGACTGAGCGTTAAGCGTGAGCAAATGGGTTTGATTCCCGGGTCAGGCAGTCTTATTCATTCCTACCATTACGTAATTTTCAGTAGGAGCACGAACTCTAGATTTATTAATATTATGTAAAATCTAGTATGGAGGAAGCTGACACACTGCATTAACATGTAGGCTATTTCTTTCCCGATAAAATCTAGCGGGTACTACCGCGGGGCGCAGCTAGTAAACTATATGTTAAAATAAACAGTCTTGAATTCATCCTTTAATGTTAAACAAGGCTTCATTCGAAAACTGTAGAGCTAGTAATACCGAAGCTTAACATTCTAAGAGATTATCTTGACTATAAGATTATTCCAGACACAAGCTTTTAAATCAGTTTTCAACTGTTCATATATACTGCAGCGGTACTTTAGTTAATACGTTCACCGTACCGTGTAGTACGATACACAAAAGTCATCCAAGTATTTGTATTAGTTCAAAGTGAATGCTGTAATGCGTTTTAGCTGCATTAGGAACTCTCTATGCATATAAAATTAATAAAAGCATGTACGTTCGTGGGAGTGAATTCTGATTACAGTGAGCCAATTAGTACCTACTACATGTACTTATATGATGTTTAATGTTATGCTAAAGCTGATCTGCGGTCCCCAAGCCGTTTGGCTAGCGTGGGGATTATGGCAATCCCCCCCCCCCTTCAAAAAGGGGAAGTCTTTGTTCAACAGTGGACGTCTTCCGGCTGATGATGATGATGATGATGATGAAAGCTCATGGACTTAAACATTTATTATACAATTATAATGACGCTAGTAATGCCGTGGGTGGTCTTAGTTGTGGTTATTATATAGACTCAGTTTATTTCTACTGTCGTGGTATTTTGCGAAAGCATTTTTCACTAAAGAGTAGGCGTACGCCTGCGTATACAGCCCATAACGAAGTACGGAGTCTGATGTTATGCCCGGTTGATGGCATTAATGGCAACAGGCTCGCCCCCTATTACATTGGGTGTTGGGACCAATAACATAACTGGCGAAATCATGGTGTACCATAACTTCTGCACGTCTACTTACCCCTTCGAATACAGGCGTGATGTTATGTTATGTTAATTTTAATGTTAATGTAGGTATACCTAATGACTTCAATGGAACTTCCTCTAGTGGATCCTCTGCCATTAAATAACGAGTGTTAATTTCTTGGAAATCATGTTAATTAATAAGATGTTAAAATAAGTTCGTTCACAACTTTGATAAAACTAGTTAGTTGTATACGAAATTATTCCTTAGGCTATGCTAGTGCCCTGTAGCGCTCTCAAACACGAGTGCGATGTATGCGCTAGCATCATCAAGCTTACACTTAATAGGAAACTTAGCTAAATTCACAACAAAATCCTTGGAAATTTCTGTACGCACCAATATAGTAATTAATTTATGCATTCATTAACAGTTAATTGTATCAGCGTGAGTTTATATTCTAGCATTAACGACGTCATTATCAGGCTCAGAAATGTGTTCATACTAATCGTAAGCCAACAATTCACTCGCAATTAGGTGGTCGACGTTCTCGTTTGGGCACCATCAACAGAATGTCCGCAACACTAATTACTGCACAAATAGATGCAATGTGCATGTCCATCTGTCTCGTCGGGCGTTTTGATGGAAAATGTTTTAATTAAACGCTCCCTGTTTAAACCCTCGAACTCCTTGCATTTCGCCCGTTTGTTTTATATTTGTCAGTCGTGTAATTGTCAGTGCGATCGTTATTGGAAAAATGATTATTTATGTAAACGGAACTCTCGATTCAATTATTCTGATAGGATGACTGTGTGTTTAAACTGGTTTATATTTCAAACGATGGTTTGAAATGTAACAATTGATTCAAAGGTAAAAATTAATGCTTACCAAATGAAAATGCAGCATCGGTTACAAAATATAAATGATCCGAGCGTACAATTGCCTATTCAAAACAAAATTTTGAACTGCACTGCGTTCGAGCTCTTTGCTTATAGTGCCCAACTGATCCTTGGATATTTATATCTTGGAATTGATAGCGACGTATTCATGCAACTTCGAATTACACTTGGATAAAAATAAATTATTCTTTGACTGCACTCTGTGCGTTTGAATTGCAGACTGCTTTGCTCCGAACGAAATCTTATTTGCTTTATTCAGTTTATGTGAAACACACTGTACAGACATACACTGACGTCACGATTGTCAAAGATCTACAAATGCCAGCCGGAGCGGTCCGCTTAACGTGCTAAAATTTGATTAGGATCTCCGTAACCGATAATTTTCACAAATATCAGTTGCACAAATCTTCTAAACAGTTCCGCTAATATTTTGAACTTGACACTTATACCACACTTTATATCAAGACTGGACGTGACCAAATTTATGGAAAGCAGAAAACCAGTTTTTACATTCCATTAATTCACAGTTAGGCTATAATAAAAACGAATTATGAAAAGTAGATTTAGCCTTTTGGCCACTGGTGGCCTAATAGGGCTATTCTTATATCTTATATCTTGAAATGATATTTCTCTGTAGCTTTTTAAAAATGAATTGAATGAATGAGTCTCTTGGGTCTTTACCCAAGAGAGTACCTAATATAAAACTTGGCCGCGACTTACGTCTTGCCAAACTTTTAGATTAGTAACATCGTTAACATGTAATATAAGTATTCTTCTTGTCATACAGTGGGTTAAGAACCGGAGCTCCGTTGTGATGTAACTGCTGCTTGAAACAGAATTATAGAAAATATTACTCAAAAACTCGGGTCAAGTTCAACTATTGTTGCGCACACCGCTGAACGCAAGAGTCACTTGTTGTGCTGTTACGCGATCTACAAACCTTACCTTATCATAATGATGACACCTATTAAGTAGAGATGGATCGCACTAAAACTACAAACTAGTGTAACGAATGTTCTGCATCAAGTGGTTATATTGTTTAGGTTAAAGATGGTTATTGTTTTTTGCTTAGTGTTAATTAATCTGCTGCAAGGCTCTCACAATTATTATCTAGATATATATGTATATATAGATAGATAACGATATATATTAGATAGATAACTTATCAAAAAGCAAAATACTTACATAGCATAAATGCCATAATATGTTATATTATAATATCAAAATCGAATGACCATAGGCTAAATCAATTAAAAATAAAATTAGCAACTGATAATTAATTTGTAATACGCACATGAATTCGAAAAGACAATGGTGCGTGCCGGACTTTGAAATTGCGACCTTTGACTTTGTCTTACGTTCATACCACTCGGCTAGCAGTGCGTCTAACAAACAATCTTTTAAAAAATACGTCCTTTAAAAATTAAGTTCAAGCCGCACACGCCGCGCCGTACGCTCGTTCGTATTCCGGAGAAGTTCGACCAACGAAAGGTTCTGCGACTTCAATTAACTGCGTCATAACTTACTCGTTTTAAGCTTCGTCATGATAAATAACCATCCTCCATAATGAACGTAGCGCGTAACAAAAAGCAATCCTTTGGTGTCTACCAAAGCCTTTATTGGATCGCGTTATTTCAGTCCATATATTCGCATAGGTATAGGTTCACAATATTCACGTACATGTCGAAATCTCGATACGGATATGCACTTTTGATATGCCATCCACAAAGATACCCCTTTTTTCAATTTACGTACATTTTACGGGAAAACGTACCTATATTGCATCAGCTTTTTGAAGCGAAGCAGCGTTAATTGGATCTTGTTAGTTTTTAGCAAATTGAGTATTTCAAATGCATGGCGGATCTGAATATGAATCAGCATTTATTATGTAACAAGTATGAGTTAAACATCATGTCAAAAATCCCGATACATACCTAAGTCATTTATAAATAGTTTGAAACGATCCATAATTATAGAAAAATAAATTCAAACTTCGTAGAAATACGAAAATTACATACACATATAAATATAATATTGATCTTAATTCCAAGAATACTTAAAAATAGCTTGCCTGCCCTGGCCTTCCGTAATAAGTAATCGCTTATAACCAACAACGCAATAACAAGTGGTTACAAGATAATTGTATCGTCAACATGTTCAACACCTTAAGGAATTATAATTATCTAGAGAACGGCCAACCTACAACAATGTGCTACTGTTATGCCATTAATATTCCACTTACCATGCCTTGTCGTTGAACATAGCAATATTAATTACATCATTGTCTCATAAAGACAATACAGAGGAAATTAGGGTGCTACATGTTATAGTAGAATAAATCAATAAAGTAAATGGCAAACGAAAGAAAACTTAATAGCAAAACACTGTGAACCGTTCGATTTGACATATATTTCAGAATGCGAAGATGTAATTATTGTTAAGACAAGAATCGCAGATATGAGAATAAACATATATGGACTTCTAACGGTTCGTTTATTCATTATAATGACATTCAGTTATTTCGATGAATAATACACACACAGTGGGAATTATTTTAAGTACTTAGTCGTCTTTCATTTGTTTAACGCTGGACCTCCGTTGGCTCGGGTATTACTAGTTGGTTATATCATGCATATAATTGTGGTCTTTTACTTTGCTCTCGCAATAATGGTTACCCGCAAAGAGGACTTCACTAATCATATAATAGAATACGGTAACCATGATGTATAATAAATATTAAAAATATTTCATTTCTACATCATTAAAAAATAGGTACATAATTTTTATCATAATGAAATAATTTTTGAATTTAATTATTAAATATGCTATGTATCTTTGTATTATAATATAGTCACAGCGTTATTTAGACCGACGGAGATACAGTAACAAAAAGTAACATTAATATTACTAGTATACACATGTTCTTAAATTTAATTAGCATTGGGCTTAGATATCCGGCCATAATACAGCCATATTGTTTATAGAATATTCTGGAAATTGTACGCCAATTCACATGTATACATCAAAAATGTATATGGACGGAAAGATTTTGAAGCACATTCTTAAATAACAGCTTGGATACTCGTGCTTCCGTTCGTTGTAATAGCATAATAAACTCACAAGCACTAGTGAAACATGTCAGCGCGGCTCTCTTCATAATTGTATTATAAACGATATAGGTCACAATCAGAACATGAGGGGTATAGATAGGACCTGCCAGGCTGTATGTAATGGTTTCCGCCGTGTCTCCGACGGACGGGCCTTTTGTCACCACCACAGGTATGACTAATGGATTCACTCTCGCAGAAAATTGGAATTTTCGTAAAAGTGAGCAGTCTTTTTGGTTACCAGCTTTACCAGCAGTTTAGAGCGACCAAAATAGTATTCCTGGTATATTTTTTAAATGATAAATTCGGTTACTAAAGGTAGATAATAATATCTGTCTGTTATTTGTACTGTAAGATGTGACAAGAAATAATCGACAGCTCAATGGGCAGGAAATACCGAATATCATATTATATTATGGAAAGTTTTGTGGATCTCTGACAGCGGACAAGAAAATAATATACTAAATAAATAAAAGTATTAAATAATAATAATAATAACAGCCTATAACTGTCCCACTGCAGGGCAAAGGCCTCTTCTCGTAAAGAGAAGGATTGAGCACTGATCACCACGCTAGCTCACTGCGGGTTGGCGATTTCAGATAATTAAATCCAGGTTTCCTTATGATGTTTTCCGTCACCGTTAGTCAGTGGTGTCTTAGAATATTCAAGAAAGTATTTATGACATTGAAAAAATTGATACTTGCCTGGGTTTGAACATGCAACCTCGTGCATAGAAATCCGGTATGTCAACCACTAGGCCACCACGACTTCATAAAAGTATTAATGATTATTATTATTCAAGCAAAATAATTAAGTAACTAAGTACGTGTAAGTGTTTTTGTGTGTTTCACACAAGAATTATAATAGTAATTTTCGATGATAACCCTACGGATTTTAATTCATAAATGTAATCCCACCCAAACGTTCATTGGCACAAAGACTGGGACGTTGCCGCGTTGCATCAAACTCAGTCAATGTCGTCAGTAGTACTTTCACTTGGTGTTTACATCATCTTATAGTTATTATGACACGTCGCTACCAGATAACAGGATCTTAATTGTAGGTATGTATAATGTATATGTGGCAAATCACACTCGTAGTTAATTTTACGCAATCATAACATGTGTTGAGGTACTATATGTTTGTTTGTAGAGAATTTTGCTGGCCAGCATAAAATAGCAGATTTCGGACATTTACCTATCTAGTTTTTAGGTCTAGTGTTATTCTGGCAAATTAAATTAAGGTGGCTAATAGGTCTGTACGTCATTGATGTTTCCATAATATTTTGAAATACTAAAACATTTAAAAACCCCTGCATGGTAGTTTCCATCTTTAGTGTCAAAAATGGCGTGTGAACGCATGAGACTGAAACAAGATTGATTTTTAAAATGAAGCAAAACTTGCTATTATTAGACCAACAAGGCAGTCAGTTTTTTAAAAGCTACTTTAACATTAGAGTGATAATTATCTAGAAGATACTGGGTCTTATAATGCCCCAGTTGATGATTGTAACCAAGCGACATTATTGGCGGTTTATTGTAATTCGAACGCGGAAATTTCCATGGGGCTTTGATTTTGGGGTCAACGTGCGTTGTACTCATGAATAAGGGTCTAAAGGGTGTCTGTAGTGATTGCAAGGCCTGTGTAACTGTTTCCTGCGATTACTCGTGAGCTTGCGAGGTTTTCGAATTAATTGCTTGTTAGGAATAAACTTGTATCCATATTTATATCTATGTTTGCCAAGAAGTTTATTTTTAAGGTTAATTGTATTTAAGGAAGATTATATTATAGCAGTATCTACACAAATAATTTAACGTTTTATTTATTTCAGATTTGTTTGGTACTATCAATGTACTTCCAGTATTATTTACTTATTTGCAAAGTTATGATCTTAATTAATCCTAATACGAAATTAGAACAAAATATTTATTAGTTTAAGGTTTACCTCATAGTCAACAAGACAAAGTTTAATATAGCCTTTAATATAATCTGCGCAATTAAAATGAGTAACATGTATTTTTCCTATAACCTTTTAAAAGAAATCAGCGCTCACTTAGTCCACCACATAATGAATATTAAAAGTTAGTTTTTAAAGCTCTATGTTACCCTCAACAACAACTCATAACACATGCAATCTGTTTATAATAGAATCATTTGCAAGCATTAGCAAGTTGTTTTAACATTTTATACGTACATAAAACCTCTAAGCTTTTATTAGACTTCAACGAATTTGAATGACGTCTGTGTGATCAATTTGATTTAACTTTTCTTGGATCGCATTAGTTAGACATTTATTACAAATCCATGTTTTATTTGTTATGAAAGGAATAACTTAATTAAATTCTTGTATTCAATTTGGTGTAATTTTTTCGTGCTGATGTTTTTGTTGAAAATCCTTCCTATTTTTATGTCGGTTAGTTTCTAGACTTTCTACGATAGTTTTTTTATTATTAGGGAAATAAACAGATATACAATAATATACTTAAGTAAGAAAATATAATCTAAATACATTTAAGGAATACAGAATTTATTTATTATTTTTATGTCAAAAGTTCCCGTTCTAGTTTCAGAGTGTTGTTTACCTTAAAACCAATTGCTTCAATTTAACTAACTTTAAACAAATTCTCATGACCATGACTGGAGTCTGATGTGAAAAAATGATTATTTAACATCATCACAATAGTTTCGTGTTTATATCTACGTTAACATCTTTTTTTTTTTCAGGAAATATGAGGCAATCAAGTATTCTAATATTAGGAGTGCTTGTGGTACAAGCGTACTCGGTAAGTGTTCTTTACATTTCTTATAACTGCGTAAATATAACATAAAGTGGGCTTAATATCGGAGCAATTTCAATCTAAACCAAGTGGAATATTCACGTTAGCGTAACTTCTGGGTCCTTTACGTATTATAACTACATTTTAACACGAAAAGGCTTACTTCTAAAACGATGTGAATAAAGTACTTGAATAATAAATTTGAATATATCTATTTGGGTATTCATTATTTATACGGTGGGAACTTTTTGAATCTATTATGTGTAATAAACGTAAGTGATATATTACGTATTAATCTATTTCATTCCTGATGTACGATACTTTTGTTACGAAAAGATGTTCAAGTTATTTTCGTACCTAAATGATTTTATTCATCTAAGTCCAACTTATTATTTTAAGATAATGTATTAGGTACATATACATTATCTTAAAATTTCTAAGTATTAAAAGTTCTTCTCTTATAGAAAATCAAACTGTTGTAGCGAAAGCAGAATGTAATGAACTTAGAACAAGTTGCCTTGACATGATTTCAATAGGTTTTAACAAAGGAGTCTGGTTTTCTTTAAAGTTAGGTTTATATTAGTTGGTAGCTGGGTTTATTGTGAATATTATTTAATTTCTTAATATTACGCATTTCATTGTTGCTACAAATGGTTATTCTAAAGGACTTTATACGTAGGATAATATTCCATACTTAAAAGTGTGTTTCATGTTCTCACTTAGATATTTATTGCAGCTATTTATATAAGTATAATTATGAAATACATGATACAATGAGAAAGTTTATTTTTCGTAAATAAATTCCCTGTAAAATACTTACTTAAGGTAAAATGGTAAATGTCGACTTCTTTGATGAGGGAACATTTTTGCAGTTGCAATGCTTGTGTTGTTGGCATACCGATGGTTACACAAACAAAATGTATACTTCAGACAAGGTTAAATATAATGCTTCATTTTTTGTTTCTTTGTTTGCCGTAACAATATTATCGTATTTTTCTGCTGAGTTTTTTTGGTAGAGGTGATTGCGTATATGCGACATAATATTTATTTTGGTATAGAACGATTAAATAAGTAATTTACTCGAATACTGTGATCATAAGAACTACTTAACAGTGACTTGCACTGAACACTTTATAAGGCCTTGTAAAGTGTTCAGTGCAAGTAGAGAGCTACTTAAAATATTATTTTCTATTAAAACCTAACTTTAATATTGATCAAACAATTAATTTTTGTAATGACATGTATAACTGTAATCCTCTCTGAACCACATTAACCTTAAATAGATACATAGAGTTATGAACTTTTAATTTCCCATTAACCTAAGTACCTAAATGGTTAGATGTAAGGCTAATTAATAAAGATTTCGGTTAATAATTTGCAGGAACATATTCATAAAACAACCTTTTTGAAACTATTAAGAAACATACGCCACTTGGCTCTCGTTGCCACTGTGAAATTGGAATAACATTTCAAGAACGTGGGTCTTAATTTTCTTGCTTAATTAATGAGAGATTTCTTGAGGATATGTTCGTTGTAATTTATTACAAAATTGGTCTTTTAGAATGTGTCACGTAGGTTTGTGAAATTTAGGAGGGTGTAATGTAATACCCTTATAATTAAAAGGAAGGTGGATTAAGCACGTGTAAATAAGGAAATAAAATACACCGACGTTTGCACATATATACTTAACAAGTCAATTTTACACAGTTTTGTTTGTATCGACATAGTAATATCTGCCTAGTTCTAGTGAATGGCAATAGACTCGACACCTATTAGATGAGGCTAATAGATATAGAATAGAATAAGGGGTGTAAAGACTCTTCATTAAAATGATTGATCACGCGTTAGTTAACCCCTTTTACATTGATTGTAGGTATTTATCGTATTATTGCACGACTTTTCACTTATCCATTTATCAGCAGTACTTTTTTTCTCCATACTTGGTAAACTTATTCCTTTTCCTAGGTATTTTTGTTTTATATTTACTTACGCATCAAACTGTCACACACAAGTTCTACGTGAGTAGAATCATAACTGTTTAAGGTTTGATTCACATTCGCTTTGGATTTTATTCCTTTGTTAAGCGTTGTATACTTCTATTGCTAATTATATTATACAGTTGCGTGGTGATTATATTTTTAATTGGCTATTCGAGTACCTAATTAACTACTGTTGTTGTCTTTTCTTGCATTTATTATCATTTTGTTATTGTTATTGCCTTGAAATCAAGCATTCTCATGTGTTATATAGAATATGGATAAGTCATAATAACAAATGCATTTGGATCTAAAACATTGTAAATATTGGAAACTAGTGAAATTTGAGTTATTACACACACAGTATTAAACTCCGGGGTAATGATGCTTCACTATTATGAAGCAAACATGCGTTTCACTAACCCTTCGTATAAACTTCCCAAAAAACAATTACATCCGCATTGTTGCAACACAAAGCCTGTCCTGCCTCCATCATAATGTGCGCCGACCTTTCGCAGTCGTGCCTAGACACGTTGTCACTAAAAACTCCTGTATATTTTGGCTAGCCTGCGTGCCCGACTTCATATGTAGAATTAAACGATTTGTCACTGTCGCGTGGACCTAGAGCGCTTTGTGACTTGTGAAATATTATGTGGTCACCAACGCGAGAGCTGGCTTCGGCAACGGTTTCGGGTATTTTGAATAACAAGGACCGTCCTTGGTTTTGCTTCCGTGGTTAGAGCACCCTTTATGTTCATCCAATACGTTTTTAGTTCTCAAGTAGGTATCAAAACATCATACTCGAGTAGGTATAGTTTTGGAGTCGAAATGTGAATTATTTATTAAATTAGGGTCATTATTTTCTTTACTTTTTTTCTTAGTAGATGAAATAAGGATATTTTGGCCGATCTTAAAATCTAACGAAAATCCCAACTTATTCAAGTTAGGTATTGACGCTGAACACCATGGGACTGAGATCCTAGTCCTACTTAATAGAAGGAAATATACTTTTAGTGAATACACCATTGAATTCACATTGTAGCTGCAGGTTTGCGCTAATTATTATCGTAATCTGTCAAGCAAATAATCGCAATCGTTGATAATTACATTGCAGTCATTCAAGTACCTACTACAATAAAATTATGTGTTAATTCAATTGAAAACAGATTCCTTTTTATTATATGCGAATTCCGTAAGTAATGGGTGAACGAGTATTATGAATGTAAATGAAAGCACCTCATTGGTGTAGGTCTATTGAGTATGACTGCCGATGCCGAGCCGCGGAGCATTGTTTGAGAGCAATTTTAATTATTAAAGTGATGGTGTTTTTTCCTGATAAAGCTTAATATTCATTGGCAACCCTTTTCGTGTACTGGTTAAATGCCCGGCTTTTGTGGTGGTCACATGGCAAATATTTTACGAGACGCAAAGAAAATGATCTCTTTTTTAGAAAGTAACTCTACGAACACCAACTTTGAGCAGATTTCATTTAAAACATCAACGTACACCTACTGGAACTATAAAATAAAATAAACATCAGGGGCGGGAATTCCGAGAATGCCTCAAAGTTTACACACAGTTCAGCAAAATGTATAGAATAATTTCGTTCGCATTCTCTACTACCGTAATGGTAAGAATTTACGTTTCCATATGACTGTAAGAAACAACTTTATAATGAAAAACACAAGGTAAATGTAGAACATATTGGAAATTGATTACTTTGCTTACTCTTTATTTATTCGCGTGTTTGTGCCCAGAACATTGTTTCTCTGTACCTAAGTCAAACACAACTTTTTCGCAGAACATTTTACTAAGTCAATAAATAAGTTCAGTATTGTGAGCAAATTACTAACCTATTATTATTGTTAGTACATTATTATATATGGAAATATGTACCTATTCACTTATCACTAGAAATTATGTAGGTACCTACTGTTTATCTCCTTTCACCCGGTTGTCATTGATTTTTACATTTTAATCTTTAGTTTATTTGCTTTACTATCTCCCCTTTATACCTGTCTATCTTGTAAATAAACTTAGCGAAATAATTTAGCAAGCAAAATAATACAAATTAAAAAGTAATCTACCGATTGTTATAAATAAAAGATTCTCAATTACGTTTTCCAAAACAAACACATAAATTTCGGAAATTATCATATTAAACGTTAGCAAACATTCCAGTTTATTATAGTTTTTGATATGAGAGAAATAAATATTCGTTTCGCATGATAGCGTACTAAACATGTTTTATAGTGAAACTAGACAAATTAAAGGCGTCTCAGTCAGAACGTTTATGACATTAATCAAAATAACTTAATCAAAACGAAATTTGGTTTTTTTTTTTTTTTTTTTTTTTTTTTTTTTTGGTATATTTTATGTCGACGACCCCGAGGGGGGTCTTATTGGACGTAACCGGATAAAGGCGAGACTTCTGGAGCCTCCAGCCAGGCTAACTACTAATAAAGACTTTAAGCGATGCTACCGAGGGCGCCCCCTGCGGGACTCGAACCTCGACTCGGTGCATCGCTGACTAACATGCAAAAACAACAAGGGACTGCTGGATCTGGTTTATTATTTAGGGACTGTTTTATAAGCTAGAGCTCGGCCCCGGGCCGGCTGTACTAGGGACGGGAGGGTTATTTACGTTAATATTTAACGATCGCGGCGGACCTCGACGGCGAGATCTTAGTATTCGACGGCGTCGGTCGTGTAAAGTGTTGATAGTGTCAGGATTCAACCGTTGCTGGAGCAAGGTTGTACTATCATCTGGCTCATCGAGTACGCGTCTGGGACGCCTTGTTTTGGAAATCCGTGATGGTGTGTAACGGCCGGCCGTTACAACCAAGGGATTCGGGTGAGACTCGGCGGATTCGAAAAATCGGATACTTGCTTGCTTCATGAACTGCTTGATGGTAGGCAGTTTAAGATCACAGTGAAGCTGTGAGTTCCGCACGAACCACGGAGAGTCCGTGGCTCGGCGCATGAAGCGGTTTTGCAAGGTTTGCATTGTTTTTAAACGGGCATCGTGCACGTGTGCGAACACTGGACTCGCGTATGTCATTATAGGTCGAATGCACGCGGTGTAAAGTCTCACCTTACATTTAAGGGAGAGTTTACTGCGCGCATTGATCATGGGATGGAGACGCCCGAGAGCGAACGCGGCTCGCGCGCGTACTCGCTTTATGTGCTCTCGGAACGTGAGTTTGCGATCTAAGGTTACACCCAGATACTTGGCTTGCTGCTCCCAAGGGATTGGCTCGCCGAAAAGAGTGATCGGAGGGGATGAAATTTGGTTTCTGCGAGGGAATGCATATCTGTAGAGTTTAAATAGCATTTGTTGAGTTATGAGTTAAGATAAATGAAACATAGGTACAGTTATTGCGATATTCAACCCTAATATTTTTTGTAGATAAACTCGTGGTGTAGATATCTTAAGATTTTATTCACGTTTTAACTTCGTTGTTAGAGTCCCTAAATTTTGAGCCTAGGAATTAAATTAGTAGATATTTAATTGGCACGTAATTGGTAACAGTAGGTACCTAATACCTAGTATGAATAAAATTTGTTGACACAATAATATTTTTAATGTACCCTCGTGAAGAGATGGAAAAGATCTGCACAATATCTACCTACATACATAGGTACATAGTCAATAGATTCTAAATCTATGTGAACCCTGTTGTCATTTCGAATGTTTATCTAAATCGTGAAGAAATATTTAGTAACATATGTATGTAATAATCTTGTTGCTTTCGAAGAACACTGGTTTCACTATAATTCCTTGACACAGCTGTTTATTAAAAGCGTCTCTCTAGATATTTAAGTATTATTCTGGTTGGTAAGAATAAATGCGTTCATTTGAAAAACAAAACTATTCCAGCTTTCAGGTACCTTCAGGTTTAAAAAAAAACCAGCTTACAATTCCCGTAGTTACTATTGAAAAGAATCGTTGTCTAAACCATTTTGGTTTTTGGAAAGGTATTTACGAAAAGAGCGCAAACCAAATGTACAAAGTATAACTTGTGTTCAATAAAAATCCTTCCACTATATTGGATTGCAGCTGACTGAACGCAGAAAGGTAATCTAACAGAGAGGAACACAGTTATTAGGTTTCTATTTGGGTGCACCGTGCACACCTCCACGAGTGCTACCTTAGTACGGTCACCAAAAGTAGTAGCCTAACAAGTTAATCAATATAATGTCGCCAACCTGATTTGCCCAGTTGTTAAGTGATTGGACTGCTGTGATAAGGGTTGCGGGTTCGAGTCCCGCACGGAACTAAGAATTGTGTGATTCGCAGACGTATGTCCCGAGTCTGGGTGTTTGTGAAACGCACCTACGATACAGGAGAAATTCCTAAGGTTGTGCGACGATAAAAATGTCGAAATAATTGTAAGATATCATCAATTTAAGTTATAGTCTAAATTATAACGGAGACCGAATGATAATAATATGAGAGTATTCAATACTTTTTACTATATTGCAAATTGTTCGTCAGATTATGAAAACGATTTTAAAAATTGATATGTTAAAGCTCCTTTTGATGTTGACTGTACCTCTAGTGCATCCTGGGCGGTCAACCTCACTACCATCCTTGTTGGCGTGGCGTAGCCTTGTCATTGTTACAATTAGTTCGTACTTTAGTTTAAATTTTAGTTACTACTAGAACTAAGTCTGTTTTTGGATATTCTATAATTTAATAGATGTAATTTTAAGAATCCAATTAGATTCTAAAATAGGATCCATTTTAAAAGTGATCACTTAATTAAATGAATAGTCTTTTATTACTTTTCACCTTCGTACTTTTAGACACTGTTAACATAGTTGTAAAATGTTCATTTCATTGTTTTTATCGCACGAGTTAAGTAACTGTTTTAGGTGAATGGCATTCTGTTTAGTTGCGTAGACTATAATAATTTTTATCGTCGAAAAATGTATTGTATTTTATTTGGATTTGTTCACATATTACATACAGAAATTACATAGTATGTCAATCGTCAATTATTTGGTAAAACTTACACCCTCTAATTATATGAGGATAAAACCCTTACTAACTTAAAATCCGACTTAATTCCATTAGTATGATCTCTATTCTCTAACGTGCAAATGACAGTGACAGGTCTAATTTAATCCGTGGTTTCAAATTGTATTTTGTTTTGTGACAGCACTGATAGTGGTATGACCGTTGCATTGGACTACCAAGTGAAAGGTCGCAAGTTCAAACCCCGACACGCACCAATGTCTTTACGAATTCATGTGCGTATTTTACATTAGCTATCAGTTGCTAAAAACGGTGAAGGAAACCATCGTGAGGGAACCGGCATACCTGAGAGACTTTGCAACAGTGTGTAAAGTCATGTCAGAGGCTTATAGGCGGTTTAAACTCTGACATCAGGTTGTTCCTCAACCATACGATAAGAAGAAGAAGAATTGTATTTTTAAGAATAATGGGCACATAGAATACACATTAGCTAAAACTAAAGTAAATATTACTTGTAACTACGCATATTTACATTTTAAAAATGTGCTAATCAGGTCAACGTTTCATTATGTAGGTATTACAATTTGTTATATTTATTGAATGTTTCAAGTTTAGTTTCTGAACCGGAATTTGTGCGAAAACCTGATGAAAACTTGAGCAAAGGAGAGAATTTTAATTGATTAGGAAAGTTAATTAATCTCGGTAACATTTTGAATGAATAAACTAAGATTGTTTAATCACAAAGTCAACCTACGTCTGTGAAAGTTGTTTATTACATTTAAACATTTTTTATTGGATTAAACCATGTTTTTACTTATAATAAGCCTTTCACCTAAGATACTCAATAAATTATACGTTGTTTTATCAAAACTAGCTGTTTTTATTTTCTTTTGTTCCTGTAATGAGGTCCGTCTTGTATCTTATCTTTAGAACGTTGTAACATAGTTTTTAACCGACTTCTTGGTTCCAAGTATTATGTAGTATCTGTGATAAATGTGCTTAGTTCTAAAACAATTAAGAAATAAATCACCGGCAAAGATCTAGAGTTTGTGATATAAGCATCATATTTAGCGTTTCAGTACAAAACTAAACACAAATTTATGTCAAACAATGTATAAAAAGTGGTGAATAATCCAGCATTTGTTTTTGATGTCAATTTTGTAAATACAGTATGAATTATGAGTTTAGTTGGTTAACACAGGAACTTACAAAACTATTGTCCGAAGCCGCAGGATGTTGGTATTAGCATTCTCGTCAATTATTGCTACATTTGATTTATTAGTTGCTTTGAAACTTCCTGTTTTATACTAACGACGTACCTAATCACGCAGCTGTTGCGGTCATGACCATCTTGAAGGTCACATCCACAAAACATAGTTAGGTGCATATGTGATACCCTAGATAATTTTGATTTGATCTAAATCCGTCAGTGACTGACCCACGCACTGCTTACTGAAATGAGTTGCTTTTACAAAGGCGTGCATCTAAATTGATCGATATAGCTGTTTTATGGACTGATTAAAAACAATGGGCTCGGACGCTAATACGTTACGGTAGCTCAGTTGGCAGAGCTGCGCCACATTTTTCAAATTTCCTTTGTCAATTTCAAATTTACTATATTTCAACCCACTTATTCTAAGGATTATTAAGGATTAACACTATTAAGGATTAAATTAAGTTTGTCCCTTTCGTTTGCATATCAAAGAATAGAGATGTCAATGAACTTAATACGGGGTTTAGTTAAAGATCCTCGCTTATGAATAAGTAGGTATTTTAAAACCTTCACATAACACCGGCCTCCATTTAGTTCAAGCATATTGCAGGAACCCATCAATCACCAACAAATGCATGTTTATAAATGGAAGTCAGCCAAAGAGCTCAAGTTTTGACTAAGTACTTTTTGTTTGAAACTAGATAGATTACCTATGACGCAAAGGCAAGTTGGTACTTTAACACTTACCAACTTATCCGAGAAATATCTTGGCAAGTAGGCATGAAAAAAACCTTCGGCTTTACATTTTGTACGTTACCTTTTGACAACGATGAGGAAAAATACTTTCATGCTGTCTAAAACAGTATTTAATAAGAATCAATTAAATTAAATATCGTTTATTTCAGACAATTATTAAACCCATAAGCACAAATATATAAAGAATTTCAATTAAAAGTAGTACCTAACATTTATTATTATAAAAATATTTTAAACTTAAACCTTAAAAATACTAATTATGTGTGCGCTTGCCCACAATTCGCCTGATGGTAAGCGATATTGTGGCCAACGATGCACGATGGAGCGAGCCCACCTCGTAAAACCCGGTTCTCTCTCGTTTTAAAAGCCATGCTTCTACAGTATACTATTAACGTGTACATAACCTTTAGTAGCATTAATAGTAGCTTTAGAAGTTAAGAAACTAAATGTAAAATAATTTATGTTCAAAAATACATTTTAGTTATATCTGGTAACATTTATTTTTCAATTAATGGAATGGTTAAAAAATAAAATTTTCTGATACTTTTTGCTATTGACTTGAATTGCAATATGTTTTTCTGCTTTAAGTAATTAAATACCTTACTTCAACGAACTTTACGAATTGTTAGGTATTTACTGCTTAAGTTAATTGCACCAACCTTCGCCCAACGTAATTAAATGCTGGAAATAAAACCATTGAATGTGTTTATATGCGTCATGGGATATAAGGCAATTATAAATGCAGATTACAAACAATTTTGATTTATATCATGAGTGAGTACCTACTACCTACTACAATACTGCAATCCCCAAGCCGCTTGCCAAGCGTGGGGTTTATGGCAACCCCCCCCTCCTAAGGGTTAGGCCTTTGTTGGACAGTGTGGAAGTCTTCCGGCTGATGATGATTTACGTGAATAGAGTCTTTACTTTAATGTAGTTGTAAATGCGGTGTTAAAGTTCAGCTGTGACACCCAATAATTTATTATAATCAATTAATTAATGTAACTAATACACCTAGTCTATTGGACGTTTCTCATGTGTTTGTAACAGTGCAATCAAATGTTAGTGGGCCAAATAAATAAAATAAAAATACACTTCTAATAAAAACAAAACAACTAATCTTCAATAACAAGCCAAAACAGTATGCGATGTGTCGTAATATTAGCGATATGATAATTACGTTAGGTAATTGTCTGTGACTGAGAGTCATGGAAACATCCAGACTTGAACAATGGGTGTCACAACCATGCATCAAAATACTAAAATGACTCTTTAGAGAACTGCCAGACAGGCATGAGTAATTTCGAATAGCGGATTGCGTATAAAAACATAAAATTTTAACCTTGAATTTTGTAATAAATGACAGGGTTCCAAAAAGATAGAAAGTAAAAGGTACTATTATGGCAGCGTTCATACAGTTTCTTGTTAAACATGGAATGTAGTTCAGTGTGTGGCCTTGTTAAACTTTTCATAGCAAATGGTCTCCCTATAAATTTGTTAAGAAAAGTTTAAGGCCATTGAAAGAAAGGCTATTCTAATTAACGAACTAAAACAAAATGCTATTATTTTTTTGTCTGTTTTTTCGTACAACTGTAACACATTCTGCCGTAGAGCAATGTACGGTAATATATCTCAGGGCTTAAACGTTGTTATGATACGTAACATTAGTTACGATGAAAGTTTGTTTAGTGTAATGACTGGCCCATAAACAAAGCGTGGTAAAATTGTTTCTCATAGTTGAACGAGCAGCTACAACGTTTACGTTTTTGCTTACAACCCAGAGCAGTGCAATTTGTTGATACATTTTGAATTGTAATGTATTTGTATTATGAATTGATCCTATAATTTTAATGCAAATAATATTCCCCAATCGGTTTATCTGATTATGCAATGTAGTAATAATTTGCAATAATTGCAATCAATAAATAGCATAGGACTGCCACTGTAGTCAGTTCATCATAGATGATCATAGTAACGAGTAGTAATTAGGTTTGCATCATAATATCCTCTTTTGTAAGTTTGTGCTTAATTGACAACATCAAATAATAAATAATTAACTAATATTACATTAGTCATTGTTCTATCCTATTTCTTATGCTGATGTACCTAATTAAATTAATATTTTAACAATGTCTTGATTTTGACTCCAAGCCTTTTTTTTAGATTACGTCTGACTAATTAAAGGCCTATATTATCCCAAGGACTTTTTCCATCTATTAATTTATTAGCAGACATTCCATCGTAAATTCTGCCTGTTAATGCTCGACCAATAACTGGGAGTTTCGCTCTTCACCCCCGCAATACGGATCGCGGGGAGCCAAGATATAAAACATCAAACCATATAACGCAGACATCAAGGCCTTGGAGTTAACTTGAGAAGTACTTTGTATGCGATCATAGTATACCATATAAAAGAACTCCTAACGGATGAAGATACATTTCAATTTATGTATTTCCTGCGTGTAATCAAGTACAAGTGTTGATTTATTCGTTTTTAAAACTTAATAGAACGTTTGTTTTGATTGTTGTTTAAATGTTGATTGTTTGATTGGGTTATGAATAAATTTGGCTTCAGTTTATTAATTAAGAAGTTCTTCGTCACAATAATAAAAAAAACGTAGTTTTCTGGATATCAGACCCCATAACTCAACTGTGTGTCTGTTTTATTAGAGTCATAGATCCATTAATTGTAAAAATCTTGACGATACTAACTTGAATATGTTTTAGTGTGTTATTTAATTTCGCATGACCCAACGCATGCGAAATAAAATGATAACAATGACCCGACCTTGAACAAGATCTTTTTAACCTATATTATGTTTTACAGATAGTATATTTTAAAAATATTGGATAGTAAAACTGATAGAGCAATATAAAATTAGATACATGTATCTCCGAGGCAACGACAAGTATCTTATGTATCGTTGTGAGTCTGTGACCGCAGACACGGCATACCAGAATGTATTGCGGTATCGTTTTCACAATCTTACGTCTAGATTCTCTACTAAAATAAGTCTGGCGGAAACAATATTCCTAATAAAGCGATAGACAATATGTATAAGACTTAGATTTATAGAACATTTTAAGAGTAAGAATAAAATTATGCATATAGGTACCACTTCTTAGGTATATACATTTTGATAGAAATACTACCTAATCCCTCCCGTTTTTAAGAACCAAATTTATCAACATAGCCCATAAGATTAGCAAGCTGAATTGGCAGTGGGCAGGTCACATCTGTCAGAGAACCGACAACTGTTGGGGGAATCGTGTTCTGGTGTAGAGACCGCGGCTCGGAATACGTAGTATAAGACGTACTCTAGCTAGGTGGGGCGACGATATTCGCAATATAGCTGGCAGCGGTTGGAAGCGGAAGGCTGAAGATTGAGCTCAGTAGCGTGCCATTGGAGAGGCCATTGTCTAGCAGTGGACTGAGATAGGCTGAATTGAATTTTGAATTTGACCTATACAACATACAATGCTCCGGCCGCACCGGACATCTCTGTTACATCGGGATTTCTATAACATATCCATTCAATATCAAAGATCTATAGCTCGTCGATGTATGCAGAAGCCAACAGCCTGTGTATAACTTATTACCTGGCCGACAACGCGTCATGCAACTAAGCATCCAACTAATCCGACAGGCGGAGCTCGGGTACACACTGCACAAATATTAATACTCTTATAGGTACTTTTTTACTTTTTGCAGTACTTAAAGGCTGTTTTATTTTGCTACGGATATTTAAAAAAAACATTATTATGCACCATACACATACTAAAATGCTAAAGTAGTAAACAATACATATCAAAGGTCATGTAATGGAATTAACGCATATAAACTTGTAGTCAAAACCAGATTGACAGGTCTAGATTTTTTACAAAGGTTCTGGGCATTATACCTAGATCATTCGACGGATTCGTGATCGGCTGACCTTCTTCGAGCGATATAATAACCTAAAAGTTAAGTACACTACGTAATATTCTCTATATTTTTTTGCGTAAAATACATATTTACAACAGCCATAGGATACCTCCTATTATGTAGCTCATTCAGTCATTAGTCGATGTTGATGAAATCAATCATAGATATGATTGGATGATAGAAAATAACGCAAAACAAACATACAGGTAAAATCTACCCAAAAACCCGTATATATAGTAAGTAATCAATCGTTAATAGCTTTGTATATGTAGGTATGTACATTTAAATGTATAATTATTCAATTATATGTACCTATGTTTTTATGGGTAAATAATGTCTCAGACATTAGGACTTATTGTTTTTGGCGGTAGAATGCTATTGCGATCCCACTTTTCTACCATCAGAAGGGCAGCGCAGGTATTGTGAGGTTTTTAGTGAGTAGGCACCTGTGGATGTTATTGGGTTCCTGAGGGAGAGTCCTACTTACCCTCGTCGTCTCCAAGCTGCGGAGGCCGCCTCATGAATTTTCCTCAATGCAAAAAAAGGCCCTAGTTTTTGACTAGCAATACAAGTTTATTAAGTCACTGCAAACACATTTTTAGGAAAAGACATTATTATTTTTATTGACAACAAGGTTTTGATGTACCTACTAATGTGTAAAGCTACAAAATTAGATATTTGTAAACGTATACCTCTTTAGAATACATAAAAGCTGCGCAGTTAAATGTATATTTACAAATGGGATCCTCTATGTACTTATTTAATCAGATGGATCATTGTGATGGCCGAAAAGGCCGTATACACATAACGCTTTTTCTTAAAACGTCGCCCCACACTAGGAATTTCTCATGTATCGTGGGTGCGTTTAATATCACATACACAAACATTCAGACCCGAGACAAATATCTGCGGATCGCACAAATTTTTGTTCCGTGCGGCAATCGAACGCAACCCTCGCTGCAGTCCAATCGCTTAGCCATAACCATTTTTATCATTTTAAATTTTCAAGCAAATTTCTGGCACTACTGACACCGAAAATAAGAGTAATTGATAAGTGTGGTGTGTTATCGATAACCCGTACTGAGGAAGCATAGATAAATCAAAACTCATTATTTTATTTTTAGTATCTAATGATAAGAGCGCCACATTGTTTTTTTTTGTAAATATATTATGTTTAAGATATTAGCATCATTATAAACATTGAGCATACGGCATGATTTTCCTTGTAACTGCTCCCACTACACTCCGTTGCGTAAGAACTCTTGTGGTGTTAAACAAAAGCTATTGTCTACTGATCGTAATCACGTATACTTATATACCTACCTACCTTTAATATAGTCATTTGTAATCACTAGTGACGTACGATTAACTTATGATGCAAAACGTAACTCTGAATATGATTTTGTGACACGTGTTAATGGTCTGAATCATTTGTGTGTGTATGGGTATTTCCTACAATTTGTTCTATGAATAAAAAGTGGTTTTGCACTGGTGCTTCCTAATACCAATTAATTATGATTGCATTTGGATTATTTTAGACTACTAGTGTATCTAATTAGTGTTTGGAAGAAATAATAATACCTACGTCAGTTAAAGTTGATTTAAGTAAATGTATTTTAACGGAATTAACCTTGAATGTTACATCATTAATATTATCATATCGTGATGGAGATTTTGAACACTTAAATTATTTAGGTGAGCAGTTTTGTTCCTATATACATATTTATATTTTTAATTAATCACTCACAGTACAAGTCATCAAAACTACCGTCAATGTCCCTATTGTCTCATAATAATTATAAGTTATACAAAAAAAATCAGTAGGTAATAAAAAAGATAATAATTAAAACCTTTGTACCCACTATACTGAAGTCTTAACTAGTGGCACCTACATAATAATATAACAGCAGAGGTTTGAAGCTCAGAGTAGTAAAGAGGCAAAACTAAAACATTTTGTTCAATAGGTCATAATAATGTTTAATGACGAGTATAAATTAAAGACACTGTAGAAGCGAATTTGCAGTGATCATTAGTGTTATTGTTAGTGCTCAGAAATATCAGGGTTTTGAATTTTAATGTCCTATTGTTTCTGTTTCATCGTTAGCTGCAAAATTATTAAATTCGAACCTTTGGCTTCGACCTTAAAGAACATGTAGTAGGTAACATCGACAAGACAAATGCAAAGTTTTCTGATTTCCAAGTTTGTGACTGCAAAAAGAATCAAGTTTCAATTATAAACTTTTCATCGTACAAAGGTACTACTACTGCTATTTCTTAATAAGTTGACGTTCTTTGTCGTCTGTATATTTTCAGTTTTCAAGGTTTTCCAAAGTTTACGATTAAAAGTTTTGGATTTCTGCGCTCGAATGGGATCTTTATTGCCTTTGTACACCAGTAGGGGCAATTAAAAACTCTATAAATGTACTTTAATTAATTCCATAGAAACGAACGTTTTAACCCTGTATCTTAAAGTCAAATGTCTTAAATTATGTCTTCTTCTCTAGTATCATTCAAAGTCCAATATGGTTTTATTAGTAATTCAAATTCTAAAGTACCTATTATGGTTACTTAGAGCACCCCTTACCGGCTCCTTGTGGTGCAATATTGCCACAATTACATCGTTTTACAAAAGATTAAGTGGCTCAGGCGTACAAGAAATTGTCGTTTCAAATTATTTTATCTTCCTTAGCTACATTCTTAACAAGACTCTATATATATGAAAAAAAACTTTGCACTCCTTTTTACGAAAATTGCGCGGACGGAGGAGTAGGAAATTTGGCACAGTTTATATGGAGAAGGACATGTACAAAGCTGATATTCTTTATATTATGTAATCTATTCTAATATTATAAAGCTGAAAAGTTTGTTTGTTTGCTTGAACATTTATCGAGGAAGGCTATAGGCTATAAAACATTCGAAATGCACGCGGGCGAAGTCGCGGGTGGAAACTAGTATGTAATATGCATTACAATAAATAGATTATTATTAAATAAAAAAATCTCCACAGAGCGACCGACAGTATTCTTAAAAAGGAGGACACCACTTTCCGATATTTTTCCTCTATAGAAAGAATCAACATTGACAGTAAAACTAAAATTTGAAAATCATCAGAATTATCCGCTATTTTATCTTGAGTATCAATTATAATTACATCGCAGTCTTTCAAGCTATAACTTTAAATGTCAGATGAACTCTTATTTTCTTTAATAAAACCAATAAATATCCGAGTGAATCGTTTAAAGTAATATTTTTAAATAAAATTATCAATTAGATGCTCTCTGGAGTCGTATTACGTTTAAATATCTACCATAAACGTGTTTGCTGTAGCTAATTATAATTCATTATATGAATAAGAGACCTTTTTATTGTCCATAAATACATTTGTGTAAGCAAGTATTATTAAACTCTACTCTCTTGTAAGCTAATGACATTCGCAATTACGCTGCAGCTAATTCTATCTTTAGCGGACCTAAAGGACCACTTTATGGTTTTATGTTATATTTTTATTACCATCATAAATATTACATAATGAATTTGATTGAAGAAGTAAAATAACATAAGTACGCGTAAATGGCATCATAGTTTTTAATATTAGATTGATTAGTTTGATATTAATTTGTGTTATCCATATTGATTTATATTTACTCCGATTGGCCTCACGTGTTTTTTCGTTAATGCCCTTCTGGTTTCGAACTCAATCGGAGCCCTTATACCGGAACTTGTGATACGGCTGGAGTTAATAATGCTAATTTATTTTTAGTCTAAGCCTACTGATCCATAACATTATTAAGCGTCGTACTTTTCATCAATTAATTATTATTGTTTCTGTCTTTACAGGCTCCACAGTTCTTTACTTTCGCTGATGGCAAATTGGGAGTGAACTTTGGTGGTTACCATGCAGGCGTTGGCCTCGGAGGAAAAGGTGAGTTTAGAATGACCACTTATGGAGTATCTACCTACCTGCCTATTGCTTTGTTTTATACCCGAAATATATATTTGTTTTATTTATTTTGAGGATTGTTGTACCATTAAGTACATATTTTAATAATGCGGTTATGCGGTTACGGTTTTATGTCTAGCAACATTTTTTAACGAATGCTATATTAGATACTTAAAAAAACTATTCAAAAAGAAATATTTCTCTACAAAACTATTACCAGACAGAAACTTAAATTAAATTACTTAATTTTGAATGCGTTTTTTATAGAAGCAAAATATTAAGTTCATATTCAAATAGGCGTACCAATATTTAATGTTTATTTAATTAATGTAAACAAGGTAAATTAATGTATTGGTAAACTAAATAAGATTTTATATTTCGTACACGCAGCCAAAATCAATAACCATTAGATACCTATGTCAGAATAAATATTTTAGGCTACATATATTATTGAATAACATTAGGTGTCAAGGTGGACTGTATAATAAAACTTCTTGAATATTTCAATTCTTCATTTATTTCTTCATTATTTCCCCGGAGTGGCTTGCTGCTGTGACGGTCGAGCGACGAGTGATTTTTTGCAGCAAGCCCTCCCATTTATATACAATTCTTGCGAGGCGCAAGTAGTGGGTGGCGTAGAATGGAACGATAATTCGTATTTTGTCTCGGTCCGTTCTTCGTCATCTTACATTTGGTCTTATGTTCTAAGTGAGATTAAAACACCTTACTATAATTTACATTCTTATAACTATAGCCCTAATATCAAATGGTCTTTATTGAAATCCTTACATTAGTTACATGGTGGCAAACGTTGGTCATTTTATATAATACAAGAAAAGCTACGGCGTCCGTAACATCCTCCCCCCGGCGCAGGGCTACCGTAGCCTAACTATCTACGCAGAGGACGGCGAGCTTCGTAGTTGGGCGTCGCAGGATGCCCGCCGTGGTTCGGACGTCCGCTGATCGCACCTTGTCGTCTGGGCCGCTGTAGACTGCTTCCACGACGCCTCGGGGCCATGTTCCCCTCGGGAGCGAGGAGTCGATGACGACGACCAGGCTGCCCACTCGAAGTGGCTGCCGCTGATCGTCTGACGCCCCTCGGGGCACCAACGTAGGCAGGTACTCGTCCACCCAGCGCCGCCAGAAATGGTCGGCGAGCGCCTGGGCGACCCTCCATTGCTTGCGGCTGGCCTCCTCACAAGGCCCAGTACGGGGAAGGCCTGAGGAAGTCCCTATTAAAAAATGGTTAGGGGTGAGGGCCTCCGGATCCATAGGATCGACAGAGACATGGGTCAGAGGCCGAGAGTTTATAGAGTGCTCGGCCTCCGTCAGCAGCGTCGACAGCACCTCTTCCTTTAGCACCTTCTGACGTAGAGTCGCTCCCAGCGCCGCCTTGACGGAGCGGACCAGTCGTTCCCACGCTCCCCCCATATGCGGAGCCCCTGGAGGGATGAATTTCCACTTCATCCTGTGTTCTAGCCCGAGGTGCACGAAGTCCTTTGTCCATTCCTTATACGCCTGTCGTAGTTCGGCGTCTGCTCCTCTGAAGTTTGTACCGTTGTCTGAGTACATAACTCTGGGCCAACCTCTTCTTGCCGCCATCCTTCGTATCGCCATTAATGCTGAGTCTGTAGATAAGCTAGGAACTATTTCTAGATGTACCGCCCTCGTAGTTAGGCAGGTGAATAGCGCGCCCCATCGTTTTTCATGTCGTCGCCCTACGACTACAGTCATGGGCCCGAAGTAATCGGTTCCGCAGTAGGTGAAAGGTCGTGGCGCCTCCATTATTCGTTCTAGAGGTAAATCTCCTGTAGTCGGCTTCACTGGCGCAGCTTTCCTTATGCGGCAGAGTTGACAGCGCTGCGCGACGGTCCGCACTGTAGGGCGTAAGTTAACTACCCAATAGCGTTGTCGTAGTTCGTTGATCACACGTTCGTTGTTGGCGTGACCGGCTCGTCGGTGCGCATTCTCTACTAGCAGTCGCGTGAACGGGTGTTTGCCGTGCAGAATCACTGGTGTCTTCTTTGCTTCTGTGACGGCTGCACGCCCAATCCTTCCCCTAACTCTGAGTACGTCGTTCTCCAGGTAGGGGTCTAACTTAAACAGACTGCTGGATTTATGAAGTGGCTTTCCTCTCTGCAGCGTCTGTATTTCCTGGGCGTAGCTGTCGAGCTGCGCCTGTCGTATCCATAGTCCCTCAGCTCTCTCCATCATGTCGACGGTCATCTGACTGGCCCTGTCCTTACATTTGTCCATAAACAGGAGGGGTACAGCCGTCGCTCGTAATAATTTTTCGTATGAAGAGAACCTACTTACGTCGGGCAAGTGAGTAGGACGCTCCCTCTTTTGCTCGGCTAACGCGTAGGTTACTTCGTCCTCGTCGGCGTCAGCTTTGGTCCTTTCCCTCGGCCAAGACTCCTCCTCGTCGTACAGGAATCCGGGGCCCGTGAACCATCTGTCTTCTGGTTTCATATGTACGGCGTAATTGGGGCGCGTGGCGTCGTCTGCTACGTTGTGATTAGTCGGCACCCATCTCCACTGGCTGGCGTCTGTTAACTCAGCAATCTCGCCTAGACGGTGCGCTACGAATGGTGTGTACTTCGCAGCATCCTTCTCGATCCATCGTAGAACTGTTTGTGAGTCTGTCCAATAAGTTACGCGTCTAGGCTTACCTCGGTGTTCCTTTGTTACCGTCGCTGCCAGTCGTGCGCCTATCACCGCCGCCTGTAGTTCTAGTCGCGGGATGGTGACAGGTTTCAGAGGGGCCACCCGCGCCTTCGCTGCGACTAGCCTTACATGTACTCTTCCGTCTGATTTCTGGATTCTCCAATAGGCTGCCGCTGCGTAGGCTTGCTCGCTGGCGTCGCAGAAGACGTGTAGATCCATGATGTCGTCTGGGCTCCCACCGTAGTACCGTGGCAGGCGGAGCTTCGTCACGTCGTCCAGGCTCTGGATCCATTCTTCGAAGTGCTGAGCGTCCTGTTCGGGAATTGTTTCGTCCCACCCGATGCCGTGCCTCCACAGGTTCTGAAGCAAAATCTTACCAGTAACTGTAAAATGACTGATTAAACCTAGAGGGTCGTAGACTGCCATCACTGCTCCCAGGGCTTCACGTTTCGTGGGCGCCCTGTCCCTCGTCTTCACCTCGGGTGATAACCGACTCAGTCCCGTGTTGAAGCACAGCTCGTCCGCACCTGTCTGCCACAGTAAACCTAACGTTTTGTCGAGATTTTCTTCGCGCTGTCCGAATCGTACCGCCGTGTCGCGTGCCTGTTCTTCCTCCGTTATGTTCCTCACCACGTCGGATCTGTTCGAGCACCAACCCCTCAAATTGAAGTGCGCGTTCTGATGGATCTTCATGACTTCACGCGCTGTCCTGATTGCTTCGCCCTCCGTCGCAACGCTGTCCACGTAGTCGTCCATGTAATGACTAGCTGTGATGGCTCGCACGGCGTCGGGGTACTCCTGCGCGTACAGTCTCGCGTTGGCGTCTCGAACTGAGTGCGCGATGAATGGTGAACACGACGCCCCGAAGATCATTGATGTCATCTTGTACTTCTTCGGTGGCTCAGCGCGCTCCTTCCCTCGCCAGAGAAACATCTGTGCAGCTTGATCCGAATCCCTTACCTTTACTTGAAGGAACATCTCCTGGATGTCAGCGGTGACGGCTACTGGACGCTCCCTGAAGCGGAACAGGATCCCTGGTAGTGAGTTCAACAGGTCCGGTCCCTCCAGTAGATAGTCGTTCAAACACACTCCGCTGTATTGATGTGCGGCGTCGAACACTAAGCGCATTTTACCCGGTTTGTTCGGGTTTACTACTGGGAAATGCGGTAGGTACCATGATTTCTTACTTGTGTCCTCTGTCCCATCGCACTCCCGTGCGTATCCTTTGTCAAGCAGGTTCTTGACTAGCGTGCTGTACTGCGTCGCGAAGTGGGGTGAGGTATCCATCTTCCTCTCTATAGACTTCAATCTCCTCAAGGCGCCGTTGTAGTTGTTGGGCATCGAGGCCCCTTCGTCACGACACGGCAGCCCGACTTCAAAATGGTCACCGCATTTCCTCATCGTACTATGCACTAAGTCAATCGCCTTCTGGTCCTCCGGCTTGACCTTCCTCGCCAGTGAGACTCCTAACGCATCAATCCTAAAATGCGACCTTATAAGTTCCTCTACACGACGTACGTCATCCGTCCGCTTTGTTGCGGACACGTCGTATAGATGTAGCGCTACTTGTCCCTCTTGTACTCGTAACGTGGTGCGCGGCGCGGTCCCGTGTATCACCCAACCCAGCTGAGTGTACGACGCTGCAGGTTCATTCCTCTTACCCATACGTAATTCGCGTGTGACTATCAAATGCCAGTTGTCGGCCCCTATTAACACCTTTGGTGTAGCCTCTCCGCACATCGCGTCGCTCCGTATGTCCCGGAGGTGTGGGTAATTAGTCAGCGTACCTTTATCTATGGTTTGACTGTGAAGTCGTAGGTCCCTCATAGTTCGCGCGCGCAGCTCCTGGAACGCTCCGTCTTGGCCGCGTATCTGTAGTTTAACCGCTTGGCTGCATTCCTCTCGTTCGTGTGATGTCACCCCTTGTATTCGTAGAGTGGAGGTCGGCCCGCTTACATTTAGGCGGCGCACTATGGGACCAAACAGTATTTTCCATCTCGAAAATGGTTGTGACGAAAGGCGTAAATCCATTGATTTCTTTATGGTTTTATACTCTCAAAGAATGGAACTTACGAATTAATTACAAAAAATATTGAATAACTTAGTTTTACGCTTATAAAATGAACCTCAAACATTGGTCATAAATATTTTCATGGCAATTAAATTACCGTTAAGGAAATTCATTACAAAATTATTCGGAAGTTTACCAAGGAAGCATATTAGTGTTATACATTCTTAGATAGCTTAGAATGTACACTTTACAACCAAATAGGTTTTTGTAAAAAAAAAATTATGTTTATTTTTTTAATAATTTTTTTAGTGAAGTAAAGAAAATTCCGTTTTTGTTTAATTCAATTGGAGTTTTCCTTGTTGCCGAAAGCTGCCGGTGTCAAGTAAATTACTCTATTAGAGACCTTACCTATTCAGTAATATATGGATAAAAAAAAAACTTGCGCCTTTTTTGCGCTAGTGGTGATTTAGAAGCAATAATGTCAATCGGGAGAAAATACAAAAATCCCCGAAAATTACGGTTCATTTGTTTTTTAAAATAATATATTATATTTTGATGTCTATCTTGTTTTTTTTTTCATTTCTATGATAGAGAAGCATACAATAACAAATTAATATACTACTATTATATTCAAGGAATCTTCCCATGGTAATTTTGTTTGCGGTAATCACCTTAACCACAAGTATGATAAACTATATTGCTGCGGAAGTTCTAGTTATCTGTCGTGGTAATTAATTACAATCAGTACTGATTACACTATTTCGGTGAGAACTTCCATAATCAATTGTCCCATGGTTTTTGCACAAGGCACTAAAATATTGGTCCTATATATACTCGTGTTTTCAGCATACTATTCATCAAAGTGTTCACATACGTTTTTCAATAACAATTAACAGACAAAAAACATATAATTATCTAACAATGAGTGAATTTGTTTGTGTTCGACGTGATCTTTGTGATCAAATAATAAGAGGAAAAAGTACTTCAGACCTCAAAAAATATTTGGTGGACAACTTTCAACTATCGGAAACTGACGTTAATACTGTAATACAGAGTATCCAAAAAAATCTAACATCAAGTTGCAACCAGAAATGGACCAAAGCTCAAAGAAAGTCAGACAGGTTCGAGAGTCTATACTCAAATTGGTTAAATGGTGAGTTTAAAGTACCATTGAATTCTTGCAGTACTTCAACATCTCAAAATTCTGGCTTGGATACTTCTGGTGATCGTGGTAGACCAACAAAACCATATGACGAGTGTTCGGAAAGCACAAAGAAACGAAAAAATATGGAACTGGTCCAGGAGTATGGAATGGGACATGTCCGTAACGCTTATGTGCAAGGTTTACGATCCATGGGTGAAAATGACGAAGCGTCGATTGTGAGTATTATAAGAAGTAAGGAAAAAGAAGAGAAAAAAGTAATTTTACAAAACATACTCAATCCAGATAATGCACTTTCCTTTACAAAAGAGGAGGCCTTGAGTATGTGTATTGAAACAGATTTAACCAAAGCCCAATATGCGTACCTAAGAAAAAGGCTCGTTGATAAGAATTTAAGTTCTGTATTGCCTTCTTATCAAATACTAAATGAAGCAAAAAAGGCTTGCTATCCGCCTGCATCCAGCATAACGGTGACAAATATAAGCGCAAAAATAAATCTTCAAGATCTCTTAGACACTACAGTCTGCCGTATTATAAAGATAAAGTCTGAACCGACAAATTATAATCGTCTCAAGTTGTTTACTAAATGGGGATGTGATGGATCCTCCGGGCAAAGTGAGTATAAACAAACTCTACCGGAAGAAAACGAACAAATATCGGATGCTAATTTGTTTATAGTTTCCCTTGTACCACTGCGACTAGTAGACGAAGAAACTTCTGCAGTTATATGGCAGAACCCTGCTTGTTCATCTGTTAGATATTGTAGACCAATTTCATTAGAGTTTGCAAAAGAAACACCTGAAAAAACTACAGCGGTTGTCAGTGAAATTGAAGCCAAAATTAATCAATTAATACCAACTCTTGTGTCAATAGACGACAAAGTCATTGAAGTTAAACATGAACTGTTTATGACAATGATTGATGGGAAAGTTGCTCAAGTGTTAACGAACACATCATCCAGTGCTACCTGCACTGTTTGTGGAGCAACTCCCAGACAAATGAATGATCTTTTAAAAGTTACAACGAGAGTGGAAAATGAAGATGCGTTTAAATACGGTTTGTCGACACTACACGCATGGATAAGATTTATGGAAATGATCCTCCATATTTCTTACAATTTAGGTTTTGAGAAGTGGTCTGCAACAACTCTAGAAAACAAGCAACTAAAAGAAGACAAGAAAAAATATGTCCAAAAACGTTTTCGAGAAGTGCTTGGTTTGCACATTGATAAACCACGTCAAGGTTCCGGTAATAGCAACGACGGAAATACGGCAAGGAGATTTTTTCAAAATTACCAATGTTCTGCAGAGATAACCGGCATTGATGAAGAATTAATCAAGAGATTATATATAATTCTTCAAACTATGTCATCGGGATTCCCTATAAACGCAGAAAAATTCGGCCAGTATACATTGATTACTGCGCAATTGTATGTAAGCAAATATAACTGGTACTATATGCCATCTTCGGTCCATAAAGTACTTATACATGGTGCTAAAATAATAGAGCATTATGCAGTTTTGCCCTTAGGACAATTATCCGAAGATGCGCAGGAAGCCCGAAATAAAGATTACAAGAAATATAGGTTACATCACGCTAGGAAGTGTTCCAGATCAGCAACAAACGAAGACGTTCTGCATATTTTGTTATATACATCTGATCCTTATATATCTAGCTTAAATAAACCAAGTTTTCTAATATCCAAAGAATTGTTTGACGAAGCTAAAGAATTGTTGAAAATGGAAAGTGATGAATAGGATAAGCGCTAAAAATATATTTGTTATCATGTAAATGTTTGTTTAAAGTTAACAATTAGTTAGTTGTAGTTTAGTTTTAAACTTATTTCCATAAAAAGTGTAACTTTTATTAATGTAACTGTATAATTATATTTTTAATATAACTGCATAATTTTTTGTATAAAATTTCGTATAACTTTATCTTTTTCATTTTTTTACGATAAATATATAATTTGTAAAATGATAGTGTTGGATTTCTTTTATTGCCTAGATATTCACAAATACGTAAAAAAAAAATCAAGGAGAAAAATCACAAAACTACAGAGTTATCGATTATTGAGATGGAAACTACCGTTTGGTCCCATAGTGCGGCGTGTCAGTTCCTCGTCGACGAGTGACACCGTCGAGCCCTCGTCCAATAATGCAAACGTAGTTATCTGCCCGCCGGGCCCTTTCAATATCACGGGACACATTTTTAACAATACTCGCTGGGGTACACTACTGGACGCTGAGACGGTCATGACCGCTTCTTGTGTGTGTGAGTTCTCGATTTTAGCCGCCTTATCTGGTTTTTCACCCGTTGGTGCCTCCCTCTCGTCTCGTTCCCTGTGCAGCAACGCGTGATGTGGGCGGCTGCAGACCCCTTGGCCGCACCGTTTAGCTCGGCAAAACTCGCGTCGATGGCGACTCGTCACACACTTAAAACATATTCTAGCAGTACGTACCCATTCCCAGCGCTCGTCGACGTTCATCCTCAGGAACTTCACACACTTAGGCACCTCATGATCACCACCACAACACAAACACCCTTGTTTACGTTCTTCCTGTTTTTCAGACGTCGTGTAAACCGCCTCACGTCCTGATTTCTTCTTGACGTTGACCGGCGCCGTACTCCTTGAATCCTTTCGTAAGGCAGGCGCGAACGTCGTGTTCGCGAAGGCGTATCTCATGGCTCGGTCAGCCTCTCGCATCAGGAACCTGGACAGCAGTATCACTTCTGATTCACGCGACGTCTCCATGGCTTCCGAAGCGTAGTCGCACCATCTTGATTTTACATGCGGGCTCAGCTTCTCCACTACTTCGCGCACTAACATCGGATTCCATATATATCCGCGGTTATCCATTTTCGATATCACACACACTATATTTTGAAACTTCACTGCGAACGAATTTAAATCACTGGCCGCACTTGTGAGTCGGGGTAATTTCTTTAAGTCCTCTACCACTCGATCCATGAGTATCTCCGGCCTCCCATAATATTGTTCCAGCGTGTTCATAACCTCTTGCGGGTCGGTCGCGGCGTACAGGAGCGCCGACACCGCTTCCCTTGCTTCTCCCTTGATACAGTTGCGTAGCCTCGCTAAGTTCTCGATCGCGGTAAACTTGTAGATGCTCAACGAGTCGTCATAGGCCGCCTTGAACGGCAACCATTCGGTGGCCGCTCCGGTAAACACTGGTAACTCGGTCACTTGTCGGGGCGGCGGACGTACGCGTATTATTTTCTCCAACGTATCGGCTAATTGTTCTATCCCTCTCTGGTGCTGCCCTCTGGTGGGTGACCGCGAGGCCGATCGTTGTCTCCGTTGTCGGTCGTCCCTGGTAGGCGTGACGGCGTCCCTATGTGCAGCGGGCTTGGAGTAAGCGGCGGCTTCCGGGGTGACATGCGTGACGGGGTGCGGCGGCTGCTCCCTTCGCAGCGGGTCCGCAACTGGAGAGTGACTTCGGTCAACATTTTGAAGCCACTCGTCCACTCTGTGTTCACTCATGCGCACCGAGCCCTCTTCTCGGGTCTCAGCCTCCGCCTCAATTACTGACACTTCGTACTCCAATCGCTTATTAACGAGAGTCTTCTCTAGTTCTAACTGCTCGTTTCTTATCGCCGTTATCCTCTTCTGGGCCTCATATTCTGCCTTCTTGACTCGTGCCACGTCACTTCCGTATGATCTTCTGGACCGTATCGATATCACACACACTATATTTTGAAACTTCACTGCGAACGAATTTAAATCACTGGCCGCACTTGTGAGTCGGGGTAATTTCTTTAAGTCCTCTACCACTCGATCCATGAGTATCTCCGGCCTCCCATAATATTGTTCCAGCGTGTTCATAACCTCTTGCGGGTCGGTCGCGGCGTACAGGAGCGCCGACACCGCTTCCCTTGCTTCTCCCTTGATACAGTTGCGTAGCCTCGCTAAGTTCTCGATCGCGGTAAACTTGTAGATGCTCAACGAGTCGTCATAGGCCGCCTTGAACGGCAACCATTCGGTGGCCGCTCCGGTAAACACTGGTAACTCGGTCACTTGTCGGGGCGGCGGACGTACGCGTATTATTTTCTCCAACGTATCGGCTAATTGTTCTATCCCTCTCTGGTGCTGCCCTCTGGTGGGTGACCGCGAGGCCGATCGTTGTCTCCGTTGTCGGTCGTCCCTGGTAGGCGTGACGGCGTCCCTATGTGCAGCGGGCTTGGAGTAAGCGGCGGCTTCCGGGGTGACATGCGTGACGGGGTGCGGCGGCTGCTCCCTTCGCAGCGGGTCCGCAACTGGAGAGTGACTTCGGTCAACATTTTGAAGCCACTCGTCCACTCTGTGTTCACTCATGCGCACCGAGCCCTCTTCTCGGGTCTCAGCCTCCGCCTCAATTACTGACACTTCGTACTCCAATCGCTTATTAACGAGAGTCTTCTCTAGTTCTAACTGCTCGTTTCTTATCGCCGTTATCCTCTTCTGGGCCTCATATTCTGCCTTCTTGACTCGTGCCACGTCACTTCCGTATGATCTTCTGGACCGTATCGTACTTGCGGTGTCCCTCACAGAAGCCTCATGAGCAGCTAACCTCGTTCGCGCCAAATCCGGGGTCCGTAATGCCGAGGGCGTCGCCGGGTAACACGACGCGGATGGCGTGGCGAACGGTTCGCCGTAGTTGGGGGTGAACGCGGGGGCTCTGCTCGTCGGTAGGAGACGAGGAGCCGGCGCGGCGGGCGCGTCGTACGTTGTGGACGGCGCAACTCTCCCTGCCGCGGCGGTGGCAGGGGGTGCGATCGCGGGTGCCGGGGCGGCGGAGCCGATCTCCGCCGCTGGCGTACCGGTGGCGCGTGGAAGTGCGGACGTGATCGTCGACGGCGACCTAGGTGGCTCTTCAAATGTCCGTGGTCGTCGACTATCGTAGCCCGATTCCGATTCACTTCCTCTTGCCGTAACGCTTCTAGTCTTCATTTTGAATCGTGTAACCGGTGATCTTCTTAACGTGGTTCTTCAACGTGATTCTTCAACGTGATCCGGCTCGAAGGACCAACTGTCAAGGTGGACTGTATAATAAAACTTCTTGAATATTTCAATTCTTCATTTATTTCTTCATTATTTCCCCGGAGTGGCTTGCTGCTGTGACGGTCGAGCGACGAGTGATTTTTTGCAGCAAGCCCTCCCATTTATATACAATTCTTGCGAGGCGCAAGTAGTGGGTGGCGTAGAATGGAACGATAATTCGTATTTTGTCTCGGTCCGTTCTTCGTCATCTTACATTTGGTCTTATGTTCTAAGTGAGATTAAAACACCTTACTATAATTTACATTCTTATAACTATAGCCCTAATATCAAATGGTCTTTATTGAAATCCTTACATTAGTTACATGGTGGCAAACGTTGGTCATTTTATATAATACAAGAAAAGCTACGGCGTCCGTAACATTAGGTAAAGATTATGTTAGGGGCCATAAACAAGTGGCAAAACGTTAGACGGTTAGAAATCGAATAAAATGAAAAATAGGATTGTCATAATAATAATTTTCTTCTGATCGCATTTCGGTCACGGCCGCCTATCCCATCTGATACTAACCAACTATGCAGGATGGATGCGCGCAGCGGTGAAATATTATAGTGTACAAGTATGCGCGCAAACACTCCCTATAGGTGCACACTCCCTATCCCAACACTCTTATAATCCCATGGGACGGAAGACCGAAACGGAGAGAGATCAAGTGCAGGACCAACGGCTTAACGTGCCTTCCGTAGCATAGAAGGGTCTCGATATGTAAAAACGGCCACCCGTCACACGACTGACAGCGGTGAGCGCTGCTTATCCTCGCACGTCGAATGATATGCACGTTAGCAAAAAGCCCCTCTTCTTCTTCTTCTTCTAAAAAAGGAGAAGTCAAAAAATTATGTCATTCTCATACATTTATCATTCCTCTTGTGTAGGGGGGGTGGTATAATATATCTGTAGGAGTGCAAGTCATGATACCTAAGTAAATCTGGCGCACCCTGGGCAGTTAACTTTGCTTACACTCTAATCTTGTTGATAAACCGACCTCTGCACCACGGGATAAGAAGAAGAATACTATTTACTACTATATATAGTAGCATGAGCATTGTTAAGTAAATGTTTTAATTAAAGATGCTAATGGACGCGCTGCGGGTGGACTATTCGCCGAAGCCGGTACACCATTTGGACCTGCCGCTAAAGCTGGACTAGGTGGTTCAATTGATGCGAAACGTGGTTACACAGGTAAGTTTGATATACTTTCTTAATTAACTACAACAACTGTCCGTGTATCTATTAAAAGGTTAAGGCTACTCTGATACGTAGGCTACATTACACGTAATATCATATTAAATTTAATGACTTCTCATATCCTACGTTGATTTTAATTCTCTTTAATTATAAATGAGAAAATATGCTTTTTAGTTATAAGTTTCTGCCTCACTGTCATGTAATCTAATATGAAATACCATTCTGCTTCATCGCTCACTTAATAATGTTCATTCGGTCATGTAATTTGATACGTGCCACCACGCCTACTAATTATTAACAGGAATATATTTTGGTGCCTTCGGGGATTGTTTCAGTATCATAATATTATTAGGGAATTCTCAATTTTTTTAACATAATTATAAAACATTCGTTAATATTTTTATTGACTGTTATCCCACCTTTAAAATGAAAGTGGTCTAACTTAAAATTCCTGTAACTTCTCATTTTCATAATATTATACTAACTTAAAGTCCTAAATTATGAGAATACAAATATGCAACATTTTGAGCAAACACACGAATAAATAAATCAGGTAACTAGTCAGAGCAAACAGTGTCAAACACAAAAATGATTTCAGATTTTCCTCAGCACAATTGAATAGTAAGTCACAGACAGTACTTTATCTAGCTCGACTTAACACAATGGTCTCAGTCACTATTAATTCTACGTCAACTTCACCTCGACCTTTGAAGGCATGTTGCAATTAAACAGTGACGTTTAAAAAATACGAGTTAAAAATCTCAATGCCTTGCATACGTTATTAGATTAACCCACAATTTAGGAATTAGGATACGTTATTGTACGTTACTGCCTCATGTGCCTAGTGGTAGCAAAGCTCGACTGCTGAGCCTGAGGTCTCGGGTTCAAATCCCATGTCGGGCAGTGTAACTGGGTTTTTCTATTAGGTAATTCTTATTAGCAGCACGGAGTCTGGATTTGTGCCCGGTTGGTGGTAATAGGGTCTTCGATTTTATTGGATTGGAAGATTTTCATTATTAGTATAAAATTAATTTTAGAAATTTATACAACTCAAAATAATCATCAGTCATTAATTCATTTATTTTCTTTACCAGGCGGACTTTACTCTGGAGCGACTGCAGGAGGCGGTATAGATGCTAGAGCCGGTGTTGGAGGATCAATCAGCGGATCGCGCGCTGTTGGAGGAGCGTACGCCACGTCGCAGGCTGCCGGCAAAACATCCACCTCAGCTGTGGTAGGTGATACGGAAAAAGCCAGGAGACAAGAAGCAAAGCGTAGACTTAAAGAACTCAAAAAATTGCAAAAGGCGCAGCGGAAGGCAGCGCAGCAGAAGCCTTAAAGGGTGGCGGAAAACGTAGCTTTAAGATGCAGTAACGCTTTCATAAACGTTTTGTATAAGTTGAAATTTTAAACAAATATTTCAGATGTATTTTGGTAATATGAAGTATTTATTACCTTATGCTAAATTAAACTAGGAAAACAACTTATTAAACATTTATGGATATGTTTCTTAGAATATTGTCTCTAACAACAATTAATATAATCTTAATGTTTTGAATTCGATGGAATAACATTTTCTTTATAATATTTAACCATTTTATACTCCTAAATTAATACTCAGTTAATAAAATGCCTCAAACTAACTAATTATGTGTTCTCAATTAATAAAAGTACGACAAAGCCCCCAATGTTCGGGCCATGACTGGTGAATTGATTTTTAACTATATTGTCCAAAGTTAGCAGCAATGTGTGAAGTAGAAATTAGCGAACTTACAGGAATAAGGTAAAGGCACAAAATTTTCTCAGTGCATGCACTCACAATGCACGTCGTCCATTGTCATTTCGAAATTCATTTTTGGACCCCCATATTTCAGCATTTGTGTAACGTTGTAAAATACATTCCATGCTTCAAAAAGGCTGCTATACGTAAACATGTCATGATCTTCACGCTAGTACAAAAGTCATACATTTTATGTTTCACAGCCATTAGCATGCCATGAAGTAATACCATAAAAATAAATGGACATTAAAAACAATTTTGTTATTTCAGGAAGGCGACGTGGATAAATCTGGAGGGTCAGAATTTTCCTTCTCTGCACATAAATCGGTAGAATCATCTGTTCCTGTGCACAAAGAGGTTCATGGCGAAGTGAATATTGATGCTATCAATGAGATAACACCAAATGCAAATGCTGGTGTGGAAGCAAATGCAGGTTTCAGTGCCAATGCTCATGCTAATGTGCAACCAGCTGTTTTTGTTAAAGAAGTGAGTAAATGGAGAGGTCCGCACTATAATACACACAACTTTTCACCGAATTATATTCAAGATATGATGAGTTCTTTGTTTAGGATTCCACAGCGGAAGTATATTCAACCAATGTGGACGGTACCAAAACAATATAGTTATGTTCATCAGGTTCGTTTTCAAGATATTTAGTGGATCAAACGTGCACCCAGAGGCTTGGAGACAGCTGCGTATTCTAGCACCACTCTAATGTTTATAATTACACATTTTAGCACTCAAGAGTCTCAGTAAAGACAAATAGTGCATCTGTACACAGTTTCTAACCAATATGTAATTTGTGTTCGTAATGTTATCACTTTTAGTATATCTGATATTTTTAAAAGAACAACCTTAATAATAGAATTGAATTAATGATGTGCTCATTACCATTAGAAACACTAATATTTCGAGCACACAGAGATGTCCTCCCAATTTCAATTGCACCTACATAATATATACCTAGGGAATCAAATTAATATTCTTCGTTGTCAACATCCAGGTACACGTTGCGCCTCCACCAACAGAAGTTGTTGTTTATAAACACAAGCCTCATCATCACGCCCACAAAACAGTATTCGTTGGTGGTTACGTAGGCGCTGGTGGTCAAATCGGTGCTCCAGTAGTGAAATCTGGTTCTATCGATAAAAGGGTCGATATTGGTGTAGAAGGTGGAAACTACCACGAAGGAGGAGTGAATGTTTACGAAAATTTTGGACCTAGCAAAGATACTACCTTTACTGCTAGTAAGGAAATTGTAGTCAGTAACAACCAAAGGCCGAGCACATTCTTCCAGGACATATTCAATGTAAGTAGACTCTAAATATGTGCTTGTGTTGTGCTAAAGTTAATTATGTAATCGGATATTAATATGAAATGTTTTGAACAAGAAATATAAATTGACTTATGAAAATAATCAACATGGTTACATGGCTAGAGAATGCCTATTATGCCTACAATTGAGATATATAGTATACTATAGTAATATTTTTCAATATTCCAATATACTGAGTACAATGTTAATATTCTAAATGAACATTCTTATTTGCGTACGAAATTCTTGCGAAATGTGATAAAAATAGGTTTCGTTCGAAAGGTCAATTCCCGAAATTTATAATGAGGCTCCATAAGAGCATCCATTATGTCTCTAAAATAAAAATTCTTCAATTCATTCAAATACGCGTTGTCCTTTAAATAATTGTATTATTTATACTAATTAAAATCTTATTTATAGGACATAAAATAACACTGCAAAAGTGTGTATTTACCGTATATTTATTAGGTATATTGTATTATCAATCATCTCCTGAAACGTGGCTGAATTTATTTTTACATAACAATCTTTTTTCTTTTCATAAAACCTCGTCATTTTAACTCTTCAAAGCAACGAGTTGTACCCCCTGATTTACATCCCATTGATGAAAGAGTTTTTTAATAAAGTGTGAATCGGGGCTAAGTGCTGACCTTCCCATTAGTGGCAACCTTTGAATGACCGACCCCACAGCTATAACAGTATTGTGCATTCATAAAACATTTAAGCGACATTCTTGTTACTCTGTGGCTTTTGTTTTCATATGTTAAAGTAAAATATAAACAGTACGGTTTTACAAAGAATATCGCTAAAAGCAGTGAAGTTTTGTTAGTTAGACTAAATGAGAAAAGAAAATTGTTGAAGTAATGGAATGAGAGTTGCTTGGTTAGAGGCAAAACTAACTCTTCTTAGTTTTGTATTATCAAAATGTTAAAAGAATTGTAAGTTCTAATTTTATATCAGATGTTTTAAAATGTAATTTACCATGTTCCTACGCTATTCGTCGGGCGCGCGCGGCGCAATGCGTATTTTCCTTCATCTGTCCCTTCTTTTCGTCATCTTATTACTCCCTACTTTCTTAGTAAAGAAAATAAATATTATTTATCATTGATTTCAGGCTTTGTTTTTCTAACTTGTATTGTTTAGGTATACTTGTCTTATTAAAATATGTTTCAATTATGTATTTTAGATAGATTGATTTGATTTATTTTCTTACAGATTCCCATTTCAACTCTGAAGGCAGTGAGCGGTTTTTTGAGTAACACCGCTGGAAGTACAAATATTTCTGTACAAAAGACTGGCACAGTCAAAGCAGGTGGTTACTCAGACTTTTCTGGCCATGCTGGCTACTCCGGTTACTCTAGCTTTGGCAATTACTTTTAAATTGTTATTTTTCACGCTAGGCACGTTGTATTGTAAGTGATGGCAAATACAAAAAGAATATAAATTTTAAAAGACTTTGTAATGCATTTCATGTCATTAAAATTACTCGTAAGTCAGGTTATTAATTTAAAGGTTTTGACTATAAAGGTGTAACTAAAATTTATTTACTCCCTAGGGCGAAACATGCACGAGAGATTTTTCAAAAGTTACCTTTTAGTTCATATACTTATCATGAGAAACACATTAAGTAAAAATGTAGCATTAACAACTGTGATAAGCTGTGTAAGCGACCTGCAGAGAACGGCACACTATATTATTATAATCTTGGCCTCTCCTTGCCCTCGTAATCTTGACGATATTTTTATCTCCTAGCTTTTATTACGATTTTATTTTTTACGAGAACCCCTTTTAAGACGCCCTCGGTGGACTTATTAAAAGAATAAATAAATTTACACAAAATAACAGCAGCATCAACTCGTAAAATTGTGGGTTTATTTGTTTTAAGTGGCATGAAACTGAAAATATATTAAGACAATTCAACGGCACTACCCTCTCTTGTTAATTTAGCATTTTGTTCTAATTTCAGTTTCTTTCTTACAAATTTATTTATATATATGCCGTCGTAAATTTAGAAAAGGGTAGTTGTTTCACACATGTACTTACATTCCAGACGTTTTTTTTATATACGAAATACGTTTTGTAAGGTTTACTGAATTATTGCCGATGTATGGCGATTAAAAGGATTTATGGGGACATTTATTCGTTTCAAAACAATTTGTTTCATTATTTACATACATTGTTGTAGGGACTTGATTTCCAACATTAAAGTACCTGCGGGAATCTCGATATTAACAAAGCTTGGTGGTCAATAATACTTTCATTTATGAGAAGAATTTAATTATGTATGTTTTTTATTATTTAATTTTATTGTGACCATGACCATACTCATCTCTTACTATATTTTCTACAGACACAGACTTGATTGCTTCGAAGCATGTCCCGTCATCATCATCATCAGTAGCATCGTCTGAGGCACACATATCGGTACAAACACCGAGTGCTTCTAAATTCATAGGTGACATTTTCTCTGTAAGTGCACGATCATTCTTCATACCTCATTTGCATTAATACTAATTTATATTTATTTTATTTGCATGTTTGAATTTAAGACACTAACATTATTTTACCATGAGTGTCATTGGCACGCAGTATTATTTAGAAAAAAAAAAAACTTTAATTATTCTTGGATTCTTTTATGTGTGTTTTTGTTGTTGGCATGCTACACATCATATTATGTATAAACTTTCGTCGAATGCATGCTTGCTAACCTAATAAGCTACTTATTAGTTCACATGCATGCATGGTACATATTAATTTCACTACAGCAGCTTTGGCTCATTAATTATATATTTTTGTAGTTGTTAGAATATATCTAATTAGTTCGTATTTTAGTAAAGATTTAGGTGGTGACGGTAATGAAGTACAATTTTATTTTCAGGATTTATTTTATATCCAGTAAGTTGGTACCTATATGACTAATATTACAAAATGTACAATTAATAATTAAGTTTCATAGGTATAAACTGTCGGTAAGTTTCTGCCTGCCTCGGCAGTATTTGAGTATTTTGGCAAGTTTTATCCTAAGGGATTTGGGTATGGGTAAGTACAGCTTTGTATGATAATGCACTTATTTGTTTGATTATGTGGTGTTTGGGATTTTATTTAATTATTATAATTAGCGGTTTTTGGAAATGTGGATAATGATAAAAATTGTGTTTTTATAGATACCAATTAACACACTTTCGGCCGTAAACAAATTTTTAGAAAACAATGTTTCAGCGAGGAAGAGGGTTCAGGTGAGCAACCAAAAAATATATTTTATTTAGGCAAAAAGCACCGCTTTTTCAAACCCATTTCAGAGCCTAAGGCAAAATCAAATGGATCATATTTTCAGGTCCCATTCTTTATATCACGTTATTTGATTATTTCACTGCTGGTTTTTTTCCGAATACGATAGTTCGGTAGATATCTATGGATATATGGATAATTGGATAGGTATCAATACTACGTTACGGAATAGCATACCGCCCTTTATTTAGAAAACATAAAATAAAGTTTTACATGTAGGTGTAGGTATAGCAAAAATTTTTGTTTTTAGAGTGAATATTACATTGAAATATAAGTTATATAACACCAGTAGGTAAAGGTACCTCATGATTTGAAACAATATGCTTTCATTCTCATAAACTCAAACTTTTTTCGACAAGCCCTTAGATATAAAGTTCTTAAAAAGGATACCCTTTTCATAAAACAATTACCTACTAGTAAATTGTAAACATGTATTTCACAGGTCACCGCTGACGGTGTAGGCGAACCAACTAGAATCCGACTCGGGCCTTACGCTAGGAGGCGGGCCCATAAACACGTCGTGGTAGTCCAAGAGCCTGAAAAGCCAGAGCGAGAACCTAAGGAGTCAAACTAAGCAATCACTTATAAAACTTTGTGCCTGAAGTACAAATCAAAAATTTGACTTTTCTCTGAAGGAGATATAGTACAAAACTGTACTACGGTTACTTATGTAAATATATTAGTATTTAATAAAAATAATATTAAATCGATTGGTTTTTGTTTTATTTCCCGATAATTTTGGTAGAATTCAGTTGTTAATTCTCTTTAATGCAAATAATTTTAATAAAAAAACAACTGGACTCATTATGATTTTGTGTTGTAATTATTTAAACATAAAATAAGACACACCTTGTACATAAAATCCTGTATTATACACGTGTAATTAAAACAATCATAATTTCAGTTATAAATTCTGTGATACATTTAAATAAAATATATTGTGTATTAATAAAACCGGGTAGATAGAAGACATAGTTCCAAAATTATTTGGTTTTATACACGTAGCGCGAAACATAACAGAAGCTGGTACCTTTAATGCTGTAAAAACTGAAATACACGATGGTCTCTCCGGTTTCCTTAATCGGAAAGTAATACGCGGTACGGTCCAACTTGTGCAAATCCAATCTACTAAACGAGTAGCTTCCCTTATATACGTCGCAATTTTTTTCATTGTACTTAACACCAACAGCGGCTATCATCAATTTTGGAATCGCACTTTTGCACGACAACTTTTTGTAGTCGTACGTATACTGAATCGCATGTCCTGATTTCTCAAAGCCAGTTTTTAATTTCCAGTAATATCCTCTTAAAGTATCCAATACAGTTAAGTTGCCCCTAAAATAAAAAACTCCACTTTTATTGTAGGCCGTCAAGTCAAGGAATACTAAAGGATTCTTATCGTATGGTGGGTACGGGTTTCTGCAGCGTTCAATGCTGCGTAATATAACCGCGTCCTTTTCAGATGACGCTAACACCAAACATTGTCTTAAAACCAATGGTAGGATAACCAGTTTCCAATTTAGTTCCATGATAAATCACAGTTCTTGAGTGTTTCATTTAATATCTATAACTGAGCTTCACTGAAAGAAAACTAGGTAAAATGGACATTACAAAGGGTAATTTGACATACAGAGAACCAATTTAAATCTGTTTCAATGTCGTTATGTGTTATTATTACAACATTATTTTATTTTTAGTGTTACAATGCGCCTAATGTTTTTATAATAGATTCTAATTATATTGACAACAGCACGTTCCTATATTTAATTGTATACTTATATTGGGTGTTACAATTCTCATTTTATTAGGTCCTGGATAAGGAAAAGAGGTCTTACTAGTCCGATGCACCTGTGGTACATGAGAAATGTAGTATGAGCCTACAGTCCTATAATAATTTTACTTTTACGCACAGTCCTCGTTAGAGACAGCGGCAGAGTAGCTCGTTAGTCTAGTGGTCGCTAAGCGTAATCGCTGAGCATGAGATCCTGGGTTGGAATCCCGAGTGGGGCAAAGTGTTACTGGGTTTTTCCATTAGGTAATTCTCAATAACAGAGCGGAGTCTGGATTTCAACTGGTGTCCAGTTGGCAGCATTATGCTCGCCCTCTATTACATTGGGACTTATAACATAACTGGCGAATGTGGGTGTACTACATGTGCACCTCTACCTATAAGGTACAAGGGAAATGTTATGTTTTCATGTTATGTCTTAATTAAGTTTTAAATAATATATTATAACTTTACCGCTTCATGTGTATAGCATAACCTGAAGCAAAGTGAAATAATCTTTTGGAATCCGGTTACGACTGCCGCTATCTTAACTTTAATAAGCTGTCCAAACCATTCATTACTTTAACAACTTTTGCGGCAATACCCAACAATGGCGACTGAAGGAATTATTATTGAAAAAGGTTTTATATTTTAGATATTAATGGCTTAACAACAAGAGATATTATAAAGACCTTTATTTGAGTTCTATAGGCAGCTGATATTGTTGACTGAGCATTTATAGGGATAAAGGCTTTCTCAAAATAATAATAATAATAACGTTTATTGTGTCAAAAATATCTGCTGAATCTATAAAACACTTTAAAAACCTGTTCAAGCACTTAGGGAAGTGCTTGAACAGGTTTTCAAAGTATTTAAATGAGAATTTTATTATAATTACATACAAAACTTAATACAAATATTCTCAAAACTTTCTAGGTAGACTTACACCAATCCAATATAGTGATTTCAACAAAGTTCGCTCTTTCCGCCAAAATAGATAAGAGGTCGGCGTCTATCCAATCGTTGTCAGCTTGAGAACCGACCCTCGTTTGCTTCCTACACATCTAATTAAATTAAAACTAAATGCTAAGACCAAATCTCGTCGATACCTTTGGGGCATACCTTGCCAATGTATGTACCTACCTAATTGCCTCTGACAGGTTTGACTCATCGACACCCAATCCCTGACAAAGGTCATGGTCGACGTTTTCTTTGTGACGTCATACTTACGCTTCTCTTTCAAAGTGATCTCTGCCTGATCAATATTACTTTATCTTAGACGCTAATCTTGGAGACAGTTAAACGAAATTATAACTCATTTAGAAACAACATAAGAAGTTTTATGCGAGTGAATATTCAGGAAAATTATTCCTTTTGCAATGTGACACAACCAGGAAAACTGTTCTCGTAATAAAGTTAATTACAATGAAATTTTGTTATAACCAGTCCAGTGACTATGTCCTTAGAATTTGCGTAATTACATCAGAGCTTCCTCGGATGTAATTTTAACAATTTGATGGGATTGCCGTAGTTTTTGTGTATTGTAAAATGCTAGCTAAACGTGGGTTCATGGAAGATAAATTGAATTTTTATTATATAACAATACTATTTATGTATTTCGTTTCTTATACTTTACTTAATCACACTAATATTAAAAAGGTGAAAGTTTGTGAGTTTGTTTGTATGTTTGTTACCTCTTCAAGTACAAACGGCTGGACCGCGGCAGTATATGGTATACCCCTGCGGACATTCTACCGAGATGCGATATACAATAAACAAAACTTAAAAATCAATTTTGATTGGTTTCGGAAAGTCTCTACGTCCCGCTTCATCTTTGATGTATGATCTTCCTTAGTATTCTTTAGATGTGCCTGAACAAATATCCAAGTTTTGTTTTGATAGCCGCCACCATAAAAGATGTCAGCCGTAAAATTACTTCATACTTTCATTTTGTCGAAAAGCTGTAAACAAAGCTACTCCACGGTTTACGAGTCCACATTGTGTATTATTGCGAGTTTTATCGTCATCTCTATGTTTTTTATTATGCCGCTAGTGATGCTTGTTATTATGCGTGTGTGGTATAAGGATGCGTATTTTATTTAAAACTGATATAATAAGTGCTATGAATATGATTAAGTTCTTTTAAGATTCTGTGTGAGACGTTCACGGCAAATTGTATTAAATGTGTAATGCGTTCATCTTGTCTATTCCATGTATTTTTAATGAGAGTTTTAAACCCTCAACCCTATCCAGGATAAGGCAAATGTTATAATTATATCTAACTCTAAGTTAAGAGTCAGTATACAGATATGATTAATATGCTAGATTATGAAGATGGGCGGGATTCGATCCCACGTACAAAAAGGCAGTGCCTCAATTCAGTTTTCTAAGAATTATCTAGTACGGTATGCAACTGCGATACATGGGTAAAAAGTAAATAGAAGTAAGTGCAGACACATGCTAAAATAGCTGAATATTACATCAGAATATTTTTATATTTAGGTAAGTAGGTACTAATCCTGTACATCATAATTACAAAATATTCTAGCGTAGGTACCTAGGTACTGTTGTAAATTATTTAAACCTATTATAAAAATATTAGACGCAATACTCAAAATAATGTTAAAATAATAACACTTAACGACATTTAAAATAGATAATTAGCTCTCTCTTATAACGAATTACACTTTGTGATATACATTTTGAATCTACCTGCCCAAACGCAGTTTTATCTAAATGAAAGAATAAACAAGGACGGTGATTTATAATGGAACTTAAATGGAAACTGTTGGCTCTAACATTAGTCTTAACACGATGTTTGATGGCAGAAACAACTGAGACAAGAAGAATTATATTACACGGCATCGAACCATGTAGCAACCCGACCCCACCGTACGATAAGTCACCCAGGATATTCCTCGACGTAACAGCCTATAATAAAAGTGGTGGTTTTTATTTTAGAGGCAACTTAACATATATGGAAACAGTAAAGGGATTCTACTACAAAATCAAAATTGGCGTTCAAAAACCTGGACATGCAATAAAGTATACATACGACTACAAAAAGCTGACGTGCAGAAGCTACTTTCCAAAAATGATGTTAGCCGCCCTTAATATAAAGTATAATGAAAATAATTGCGACATATATAAGGGAAACTTCTTATTTAATAAATTGGATTTGAATATTTTGGACAGCAGAGCATATTTCTTTTTAAAAAAGACTGAGGTGACCATTGTGTATTTCAGTTATTACAGCATTAAAGGTACTGTTTTCTGTTATATTGCGCGCGTGGTGTTAGAATAAGAATTAAACAATGTCATCTAATTTCTGAATCGTTCTAAATTGTCAACGGTTAAAGTTACCCTCTACCTTTTTTTCTTAAATCTACAGTACATTTTTCACACAACATAATAATATTTTAGCACTCTAATGCCTGTTATTTAAACTTGAATTATTGTTTACATTTTTTTTTATCTCTCACCTAGAAGAAACATTTAATCTGGATAGGTACGATAAAAATTAAATATGAATACTCTTGTTGATTGTATATTATTTAATCAAAGTTGATTTTAGGCTAAGGACAAAATGTGTAAGTAACTGCTTATCTGTTTGATGTCTAACTTCACATTAGATATAGCACTACTAAATTTGAATTTGAATTGAATGTGTAAGTAAAGTAAAGACATCGGTATGGAATACATTTTATACAATGGCAATAGAAAAGCACATTCAAGTTTGTATGGCAAAATCAGACTTCTAGAAAACCGATACCTATATTCAAATGTATGTATCTACTTAAGTACCTATATAAATGTAAACGGACTCCTAATCATAAAACTTCCATAATACGTTTCCTCAATAAATTTATATTCCAAGGATAATATTTTCAGTTCTCAGTACCGTTTCAATATATAAAAGGCTTACAAAATATAAGTGTAGGCATGTCAATAGCTTTGATTGCACTATCTTGTTTTAGTGGCGCACACTCGCACCGGCCAAGCTTTGCGTGCGGTTGGTCACCGGCAACCAAACATGATCCTCTTTGCTTCCCTCTTGCCCTTTATAGGCGCAGTTACTTAGTCACCCACCTGTTAGCTTCAACAGAGGCTTTGCTGCAGCCTTAAAAGTTAGTTATTTTAGTCACCGTGGAAACTTTTTCCAGCTGAAATCGTTACGAAAAGTGCCCATACTTCTATAAGCAAGACAGCATTAAATATTATATGAATGAGATAGAAATTATTTTACGTATAAAAATCCTTGGAATAAAATCAAAATCATCACAACTATTTTGATATATTACTAAGACCCCAATCCATTAAACATCAAGTAGCAGATAATTTTAGTAACGCTTTTAAAGTTATTTACAAGAAATAGCTATAAATATATCGAAATTACGACACGACCTTTACAGGTCTAGACGCAACTTTGAGTGGCACTTTCGAGATAGACAATTTAACAAAACATAAGTTACCGCGTCCTCTCACCTTAGTGCCTACTCAGTACACTTCACTTTATAAATGTTAAGAGCTATAAAACAACCCGGACCTAATAGCTATTAGGATAATATTAAGTTTTCGTGGTAGTAAACGATTTTGTGTGTATAGAAACCAATAGTTAGGTATAACAATGGGAGTATGAAATTAAAACACAAAATGCATGGTGATAATATGGTCCTAAGTGTACTCAAGTTATGCTTTAAAATTATTAAATAATGGCCGTTTTATTATTGTGGCAAAACGCGACAGCTTAGCACGACATCTACCTCAATTCCAGTTTGAACGAAGGGGTGGGTTAGACAATTTTTAGTCTGAGATTTAAGATTATGGCTGATGATTTACATAGGTTTGAAATCAAATTACATAGGGTTTTAAATGCGTCCAAACATACTACTACAATAACTTTCGTTAGTGTCATCTATATTATTACTATATACGCCGGTTTTACTCACGTGTGTATTCGGGAATGTCCGACTAGTTTCGAAGTTGAACGTAGCTCTTATTTATGAGCTAGTTACGGGGCAGAGTCTGAATCTTAATAGTAGGTAGGTACAGCAGTCATCTAAGGATATGCATGCATTCATGGTATTATTATTAAAAATTACCATTTACTAGCCGCAAGTGCGAGGCGAACATCCAAACGCCCCAAAGCTACTTGATAACTATTCTAGAAATTAGATCAGGTCGTCCCGCGGGCGAATTAATTTTGGACCCTAATCAAACTTAGACCATGTTCAGCAAATTCAGCTTAAGTCAAGACTGTAACTTATGTACTAAGGCAAGATTTAATATTATGTATGTAGTCATGCTTCGTTGTTTCATATTTATATAGTTACCTTAATTTTCATTCCTAAGTTTGTCTTGCCGTAAATAGACCTATAGTTGCTTGCGCGTGGCAACGGAAATGGTTTTTTAAGCAATGTTCATTATTGAATTTTCTTTGAAAAGCGGCAAAATTTTAATGAATATCTTTCCCGTTAAAAATTATAATAGCGATTACTATACTATCAAAGAAAATTTCCTATGCTGCAATAAAATTGTGCAGAGTCGTAATTAGTTAAAATATACTAAATGAAAAGTACTAAGTAAGAATTAAAAAAAATATTTTGGAAAATTATTTACCTTTCTTGCGGAGAATATCCCTTAACCTTGTGTAAAATAATATTCCAGATTGTCGGTAACATTAACTCTGATTACCGATACATTTACGTATTCTAATAATTAATTCTGTTAGGGGTCGTTACACTGTAAACACACGTAATTCGAGCTCAGATTTACTTATCTTGTAGGATAATGGGTTGATAGGGTGAATAAACTTCTTTGATTTGGCTTCCTACCTAAATTTCAGACACGGCAGCCGATCAGAACGGAGGCTAGTCAACTACCCAATAGATATGGTCTGTGTGCAAACGTATGTGCACTCTCTATTCATACTTATAGCCCGATGACAGGGCAAACCTGTTTCCTATACCCTCAATAAAAATTGTATTTTTGTCATGGTATTGTATTGTGTCCAACTTGTAACTGTTTAAGAGATTTTTGATTAAAATACAAAATTAACACCGTGTACACGTTTTTGTTAATAATATGGGAAGTACTAACGTCTAAGATACAGGCTAGGCCTAGTTTAGACGTTAGTGTTTACTCTGAACAATGTTTGTAGAACTGTACGATTATTTTAAGACAAGGTGCTATGTATAATATTTTTTCAATAAAATTATTTTTATTTATTTATTTAAACCTACATCATGTATAATGATTTAACGAGCTCGACGAAGTCTGTAAGGTAAGGAGAGTTGCAAATGGTCATCCAATTTAGGATTGTACGAGGCAAGCGATTCTTAACCTTAAACATCCACTGATCTCAGCGGCAGCTACCTACAACTTGACAACCTACTAGTTAAACTATGAAGATAATACATTTCAAATGCACTTATCCCAATTCACTTCACTAACGTTAACACTAATTTGAGAACCCCTTCTTGTCGTACCTACACGGGATGCAAATTATATAATTCAGATGCTCGTTTCCTGGTTATTTATGGTTTGAATTTCTCGTTTAGTGTCTCCCTAATCTAATTGAATAAGTTCCCGTGTATGTTGACTCCCAGTTCAATAGCTAACGCGAGTAGAAAGTTGGCATTATACCCTTTTCGTCGAAACAATTTTGCTTTAATTATTGTTTTGAGTTTATACCTACGTGTAATGGTATTAATAAAGGTTTCATTGTATTTCACGGCAGAAAATGGCCACCTTACTTTTTAATTTTCGTTATGTTGTGGGCAATAGAAGACACCACCAACTGATTTGGAATAGTGCCCAATGAGCATTGATTAGCTTCGTTCTTTTATGATTTGTATACAATTTAGCTTTTTCTCCTTATCGTATGGTTGTTAAAACAATCTGGTGTCAGAGTTTAAACAGCCTGTAGGCCTCTAACATGGGTTTACACACCGTTGAAAAATCTCTCAGGTGTGCCGGTGTCCTCAGGATATTTTCCATCACCGTTTTTAGCAACCGATAACTAATTTATAATACGCACATGAATTCGGAAAGACATTGGTGCGTGCCGGGGTTTGAACTTGCGACCTTTGATTGGCAGTCCTACGGTCATACCACTCGGCTATCAGTGCTGATACAATTTAGCTGAAGGTGAAAAATGTCGTTAGATATGCAATTATTACGCACATTGCCAACATCAGAGAATCCAAGTTTTATGTTTTACAAACATAAAGACAGATCAAGAACAGCTAGTCGCAGTCCAAAAGTTAGGTTATTACTACTGCTACAAATAGTGCTGTAAAAATGTCGAATGACCTTTGGTCGAAGAAAACGTCTGTACTTAGTTCTTGTAGGTAGTGGTATCTCACCTAATTCGTTCGTATTATGTAGTCCGTTGGTTTAGTTTTTCAGCGTAGCGTGTATTATATCGAATGACTTCTTTGAAATTATTATTATTATAAGCCTGTATTGTCCAACTGCAGGGCAAAGGCCTCCCTTCCCTCGTCCTCTTGACTTCATTAAAATTATCAACTATTTATCAAAGGCTTTTCAAATTAAGCAGTAGCAGCTTACTTTATAATTATTGTGGGATATATCACCTACATGGAAATGCCTCGGGTGCAAATGGTGGAATACTGTTATGAAATGTATGTAGTTCTCAGTAGCAGCCTGTTTTGAAATTATGCTGGCTTTTCCTGGTCAATGATGGGTAAATTAATTCATAAGCAGCGCGTATACGTTCACTGTTCGTTTGCGTGTTTATTAGGTCCCGTTTGTTATATAAATAGTCGTAAAAACCCTTGTAGATAACCTTTTTATATTTGAAATCCATATTTTTATATGGAATTCTCAAATATGTATTTTTATACATTTCTCTCTCGCTCATTTAACATTAAATTGAATACATCTATTTTAAAAATTTATACATTTTAAATCTAACATAAATTAAAACTAATATCTACACACAAAAATATAAACATGGCTTTATTATGATAAGTTAAGAAATCATAAATAAACTTTTATTTCATAACTTTCGCCTTTTGATTTCTTCTTACAAACTAAGTAGTCAATGTTGTCTAAATTCGAAAAATTTGTACCTAAACAATATAATAAAATTGAAATCCACGTTCTCACTAAATACGCAAACCGCGAAAGATCGTGTTTTAATCATGCACAGTTCAAACTTCAAATACCAGCAATGCCTACAAATAGTAGTTCTTCTGAATGTTTAAACATTATAGATGCCTGCAGTGCAACCACGATTCTGATGAGAACTATGCATGGAGCACAGTAAAATAGGCGTCTAATCCCACTTCAGTTATGAAAAAACAACTGCTATTATTGGCGTTATAGCAGCATTTTAATGCATTTAGATACTTATGCTGTTTCAGTTAGATTCAATGAGAAAATATCAGATAGACAAAATCTGCTAAAGGTCTAGGCTATACTATTACTACAAGAAATAAGGTCGACCCGAATAACTCTCGTTTTTCCAATAAGCAGAACTAAACCCACATAAGGAAACAGCTTAGGCAGGCATTTAGATACTAGGTCTTACATTTAGGTGACACGTTCCTAACCATTCAGATACGACCTAATCACAGCTTAATTACATTGTAAGTAAAAAAGATTCACTGAAACTATTTGGCGTTACGCTCCAAATAGGGGACAAGGGATTTTATTCGGCAATTTTATGTAATGAGTACATAACATCTTCCGTTGTAAAACGGTTTTTCTTAGCGAGGTTTCTAGCAATAACGCTTCGTGCGAGATCGTCCTTTTGTGTTTTTGTTGCATGTGTGTGTTTACAGTTTACAGAAATGTTTTTATTAGGTTTTAAATTAAAATACACTTTTTTTAAGACGCACTGTATTGATAACTTTATGATATTTGTTAAACAATAAAAAAGAATATTATAAGTATTCAGCTCCTTTACCATGAACTCTTAAAGCAGGACAGTTTACCATGTGGAAGCGAAACGCCGCGTGCGAATGCAGCGTCTCGCCTCCATGGTAACGGGCTGGTGTCTAAAAAAAAAGGTTATAGCTCCGGCTGTATTTACCTTCGTGAATTTTCGAGAGGCAGTAATTTCATTCAAATAATTATAAATATGTTGAATTCAAAATATTGATAAATAAAGTAAAGAAAAAAATTGAATAAATCTAAAGGATGAACCTCTTACACACGCTGCGATTACTTCAAACATAAGTTTCAGAAACTTACGCAAGCCGACCTCGTTAGCATACTTTTCAAAATCATATGCATTTTTTTAACGTGTAAACTCATTAAGTTAACGTTTAGGTACGTCTAAACTGTGGTGTTTTGCAAGGGTCGTATATAATTATCGTTGGAATATATCAAGTGAATCCCAACCGTGCAATAAATAAATAGAACCAAGCTGGTCCATGGTTTGAAATGGTATTCAAAGGGACTGGTCTTTAATTTTAATTACTCAAAGTTTTCCTACCATGTTTTTTGTTTACCATGAACTGGTACAAGTTCAAGGAAGAAGTGTTTATACGACGCGTTATAAGGAAATATTTTAACTGCAAACACGCTCTCTTTATGCCAAGGTGTTCTAGAATCATTACCGTGTGGCAAGGACAATGACTGCATACCATAAGAAATGTAAGAAACAACGGGTTCTGTTCTCTGCAATTTATAGAGCACACGGCCCTAAACTCCATACCCTTAATAGCATTTTATTGATGTCTTTTCCGGGATTAAAGTAGTCTATGTACCATGAAGGTCCATTCAAAAAAATTTGTAAAAGATTTTTGGAAATCGGATAGATAGTTCTGGAGATTACCGATTTCTCTCATCCTGTAGAATTCCTTACAGTACACAATCATGTATGTATATGAATATTTTATAAACTCTGGAGTAAAGGTGCGTGTGTATTTTAATTACTGTTAATTCTTATTTGCATGCTTCTAATTATGATGGAAGAGCGGCTTTGTATAATTTTCAATGTTGTTTTGGTAATGCTAGGGTGTTTTGTTTGTAACTATATTGTGACAATTAAGCAGTTATATAAGTATTATAATAAGAATTTCTGCGATCGATAGTGAAATTGGCTTTTATTTGTACCATATACCTACGTGAAAGAGGTACTTTTTTTTTGGGATCTACAATGATAACCATTAAGAACCATCGAGGCAATGAAACTCGTGGCGTCCCAGAGAAATTGATATTGATGATATTTATTTATTTACACTCTCACTTACAATCGTCATTACAGGTTTTCAACCTAATGAGACAAAGAAGTTGTTACTTATTATTGTTTTATCATAAAAGAATATATAGGAGGAGTAGGAATATTCATTTAGTTCCCACTTCCCTCCATAGCAAGCGGAAGACACAAAGACTAGTATGAAACGTATGTACGTGAAAGAGGTAAGTGAAAAACTTATGTTTTTTATATTCTTAAACTCCACGTTCATCGGAATAAAATAAGACATCCGTCAATCACTAACGTGCTTTAACCTAGGTGAAAGCCATGAAGAGGCGATTCGGGACCCGTCGAGGGATGCCGTACAGCATATGCAGATCCTGCGTCCCTCGACCTAAGGTAGTTAGGAGGACACCCGGGGGTTTCCCGCACCCTGTAACAGCCGGTGAGAGTCCCAATACATGTCTGCCCGTCCTAAGACAGAGGAAGTCCATGAGGATATCTCCAGAAAAAAAAGGTATCTCATTGCTAGGTAACTCCTTTCGATAGTAATTTTTGTGCGTAAATTCTGACTAATGCCTGCTATTCTACCACCATGTTCTAAACGGGTCTTGGTCGGGTAATATATTAGCTTCCTGGGTTCCACTTCAGGTCACCTCTTACTTTCATTTATTTGTGTCATATTAATATATTATTATACAAAAACATGGTTTGGCCAACTAGTTACAATAAAATAGCTAGCGGCTATCAAAAACGTTTGCAAATGAATTTCACAAATTTCAAAGAAAAATATTTACAAAAATATTTTCACACATACACATTAATTATTCCAACAAGGGTTCATAATGTGATACGTTTTCCGCAACGTTTGGTCGCGGGTCTAGTGAATACGTTTACGTAATCTACCTTGAGCTTTTTACTTTAAAAATGTGAATTATTCACCCCAGTGCCGTGCATCCACAATGCAGATGCAAACTTTCCCTCATACATTATCTTTCTGCGCCGTTACTTTCTTTGAAAATACTTTTCGGACCCAAACTACGTTTAGAATGGAATAAAGTTGCAACAACGTTGCAGACTAAGTGTTGGAAATATTTTTGACAGAGAACCTTGTCAGACATATTATTTGAATAGAAGCTTGTGCATATGAAACACTATTGTAGCAAATGTAGCTTTGAAATATTTTAAAGCTCATTTGTTTTTTGTATCCTCAGGATAACATCGAGATTTAAGACTGTATCTCTGTATCAGACTGATTTCCTGTAGGGCGAGGCAGAATACAGTAGGTGTACATTTCATACATTTCGCCAATTAGGAACTACTATGGACTAGGTCCCATTTTCTTACATGAGATCTATTCTATAGTAGTTCCTAAACCTTGCCTCAAAACGAAAAAGCCTCCTACCTCAAAAGTCTTGCAACAAAATACAATAATCGATGCAAAAACCCAATGATACTTCCTGACCCAGAAATCGAACCAAGGAACTCACGCTCAGCAGTCTTGCTTTGCAATCAAGGCAGTCAAGTGATATTACTCAAAGTTTAAATCATGACCCAATCCTATTGAATTATAATTATAAATAATTATTATCAAAGCACCCGGTATGCGACTAATTGTCTGCGTCCCACCTATTTAATCTACCTACCACTGTATAACACGTTATACGTAGATTCCTAACCGTATTAAACCCAAAGTGCACTTCAATTTCTAAAGGTATATAATTGTGTCGTGACGTCACCTCCTGACAACGGTGCCTGGCAGACTAATTTATCATAAAGGATGCTATTAAATAGTTTTGTGAGGGTGCTTTAGTCTAGTGCATGATTGTAGGTCACTACTTAAACCTAACTTGGCATATTATGACGGATAGAATACCTCTTTTTGTAATCTTCTTGATTCTGAATTAAGTTTTCTATTGTAATCTGACCAATCGTTATTCTACTTTCAATGTCAAATTATATTTCCGAAGCGTTATTTTTTTTCCTTTTTTAAAAGCTATCCAGTCCGTTCCAATCTATCTAATATTCTACTATATATGAACTTTGAACAGTAAACAGACAAATTCCATCCTAAAATTCCTCATATCGTATGGGAGCTCATTTCCCATGGGTATTGTAAGAGATGATAGAGTAGGACGAGCAGCGTCCAGCTGTGAATTAATAACACCATGCGACCATCACAAATCCATTCGTCTAGTTCAATATGGGTAGATCCCTTAAGACTGTCCATAGTCGATGTTATATGATTCCTTCTTACTTATAAACGATGATAAAACTTTTCCTAATTTAAACACCTATACTAAGTCTATTGACATCTCTATTTCTTAACATGCAAACGACAGTGTCAGATATGATATATTTAATATTTTAACTTTGTCAATTTTTAGTAACTTTTCAAGGATTTTTAACTGGTTATGTTTATCCTTACTAATAGTCTGTATGGCTGGGATACAATCTCCAATGCCTTTTATTTTCAAAAATCATAATATTATACCAATGATTACTCAGAATTTTGTGCAGTTACCACAACTCCTCGATCCTAAATTTTTAAAAGAATACCCACGGACTAAGTGTAAAACTTTAATTAATAAGTGGGTTCTAAATTGGGTGAACTTCATTAAGTGAAGTTAGCAAAGGATAAAAGTATGTATTATGTGTCAGTTTCTATTCTGAATACTGCACTCGGTTTATACTGTTAAAGTTTTTAACGAAGCACCTTACGTTGATACTAGGCACTGCCTTAAAATACTGGTTGAGCCGTTTTTACAACTACTGCCCCCTTACCATGAACTCTTAAAGCACGACAGTTTAAGACGTGGAAGCGAGACGCCGTATTACACTGCTCGTAGCGGCATCTCACTTCCGCATCGTAAACTGTCCTGATTTAAGAGGTAAGGGGGCTGACCTGTTTTTATTTGCAAAGTCACACAATATAGAACTTAATTTTATGTGCCCAAATCCTTTATAGCAGTCAATCTTAATAAAGACTAGGTCAATTGAGCAGTTGAAATTTTAGTGCACCAGGGCGTACTATATAGTGTACGTACACAATTCGAAAGTATTAGTGAGTGCAAAGTGATCAAAGATCAGTGTTTTATCTGTGCGTTGAACAATGTGTATTCTACTATTGTAAATCCTACGTGTGAAACGACGTTGTTAACGGATGTTGTTAATGACCTACCTAATTCTTGCCAAACAAGGATTCTACGTGGTTCAATTAACTTGTTTCAGAAAATATCTAACAATCGGTGGATCTTTGTTCAGTCGGAGCCTAGTAAAAGCCATATAATGTGTGATGGTGATGACCACGACGAAATCTTGTTTGGTACGGGAATTTTACATTTGCCAAAGTCTTGCAAGGCTTTCTATAAAACGTTAACCTTTGTACCAACTGATAGTATAACGTCCAATTTCTCAACTAGTGTATCTAACTTTAATTTAATTCTTGATAACTGTTGTTCCAGCTCAAAATTTAATAAAACCTTATTTAAAGTCCCACTAGTAAAATTAGCGGAATTCAATAGTTTTGATTCTTTGTTGAAAGCTAGTACTCAGCTTGACGACTTCGAGAAACAATTAAACGAAATTGAGGAGCCGTCGCACTTAGATAAATATGGAACTCATTATCTTGCATTAACTTATCTATTGTCACTCATATTTTTGATTTATCTTTTGTTTAAAGCTAGAAAATATATTTGTCATAGAAGTCCAACTTGTTGTATTAAATTTTTTAATAAAAATTATACTGAGTCGAGAGTCACTAAAACTCATGTCACAAACGATGCTTTCACTCCAGACTCTCCCGAACTTGAAAGTGACAACCACTCTGTCAAATCTTTGCCAACTCCTGTAAAGCGGAATATTATGAAATAGAGTGTGGCACTATTGTATTAAGTTTACTATTTGTCTTTTCTATGTTCTACTTTCAATTTATAATGGGTTAATTATGTTATGGGTTAATTACTAATGGTTTCTATTTTTTTTTATTATTGTCAGTCCACATCTAATCCTATCTCTGAGAAATAGTCTTTCACATCACTCAATCTGTGATGTTCAGTCTTATCGGGGGGGCTGTTATAATATTTTAAATTGCATTTCTCGAATAAAATAAAGCGCTGACCTGACTTTAGCGGTTTACTCAATAGGTGTCAGGTAATGTGCGTCATTTCTAAATTGTCGCGTAGACACTTTAAAGTAAGGCGTATTAGATCGGTTTTAGTATTCGATGTGGACACAAGTTATTTTAAAATTGTATTTTTTCTCTAATTAAATTCTTCGAATTCTACTAATTCAAGTTAAAAGTGTTTCTTTTAAAGTCTCCAACATCCCACCCCGTAACAGCACCTTGATGATGAGACAATATATGTCTATTTCCACATTAGTCTACCACGACTGGAACGAGATCAGGTGAAGACGGGCTTTCAGCGAATTATCATGCTTTCCAAGGCGTTAAGGATTCTTGATAAGAGAAGAACGGCCGCCTGTTTAATTTCTGACCATAGCAAAAATTGCCAAACCTCATAGATCGAATGACCCTCGTAGCTGCTGTGGTGACTATGAGCCCAATGTGATATATGTCTATTTTATATGTAATCATGAATTGGCCATAATCGTTTCAGGTTACTCTGGCTTTACGAAGGGCTGACATTATTTTTATTATACGCTATTACAAAGTAAGTACGTTTTTGTTACATTTCAACGAGAACTCACACTACTGGACGATGTAAAAAAGCTTTTAGCTTTTTTCCTTAACAAAAGGTCACGTTGTGTTTTATACTGTTCTGTTCTAGAATTAGAAAATCGATGATTTACTGACAGGTATATTTAACCTTAAAAAATTATTTCAATGAATTACCAATTACCAAAGTTGAGGTAAAAAAACGCAGACAGTGTTTTGTTTCAATGTCGGTATGTACACACTAAAATTATAGATACCTAAACTTTTAAAAACAGTGCTTATCAAACTATACAGTCATATCAATACACAATTATAATGCGAGATAGCAGCAGTTTGATGATTCTAAGTAATGAAAAATGACAATTGATGCACGTTTGATAAATAATATTGATCATCAGCTTAGGCGCTACAATAATGGAATATTGCAATAACTTTGAATCAGAAATTTGAACCGTAGACCTAGGCAATAAGGTTGAAAATTAAATATGCTAATGCATTGTTCAAGTTATGCCTTGATTTGAGGATTTTCAAATCGATCACAGTAGATTGGTTTGTGTTTATCCAGTTGATTGCGCGTCGACGAAATGTTACTAATGATGATTGTGTTTTGAGCAATCATTTTAATGATTTTTTTATTACTACTAGAAGCTATGAAGGTGCGGTAAAGCTTACTGGTTTTATTGAATAGTTTCTTTAGTAAGTTTGTTTTAGAGACAAGCCTTAGCCAGTAGCTAAAAAAACATTGTTAAAATCTATCTAATAGACACCCAACACTATCAAGTTTAAAGGCATCCTGCACACGCCAAGATTTAAATAATCCTACTTCAAAAAATATATTTTATTACTAGTTTCCGCCCACGACTTCGCCCGCGTGCATTTCGACTGTTTTAGCGTAGGCTATACGCTAAAACAGTCCTCGATAAATGACAATGAATCACTTACACTGAAAGAATGTTTCGAATCGGACCAGTAGTTCCTGAGATTAGCGCGTTCAAGCAAACAAACTCTTCAGTTTTATAATATTAGTAAAGATTTTTATTATAATTTGTATTAAAAGATATCATATTTTGTATTTAATGAACAAAAATTGCCGAAATAAATAAGCCCAATAATTATGTCGCAAAAGCTATTATGATCCATTAAGTTTTTAATTGGCATAAACGATGAAATATGAAACTCACAGTTAGTATATGGCAACAATGAACGTTTAAGTTCTGAAACAATCACGTACAATTTACTATGAGAGGCCTTTTTTGTCTAGTAATTACAAAACGTACTACTGAGCGGGAGGTATGTGCAATTTTTTTTTAAACGTAGTAGTCATTAGTAATTTCTCCTGTGTCGTAGGTGCGTTTCACAAACACATCACAAACACGCAGACTCGGGACAAACATCTGCGATTCACTCAAATGTTTGCCCTGTGCGGGAATTGAACCCGCAACCCCTTAGCGCAGCAGTCCAATCGCTTATCCACTGCGCCAATCAGGCAATGTCTCGGTACCTAATGTTATTAGGTTTTCTATTAGGTAATTCTCAGTAATTTTCGGAAGCAGGACTGCTTCCGAGGATTAAAGTTTTGTAAATAGATTGATTAAATGCTTGCCCTCTTTTACATTAGTCTTTTCCAGTCCTTAAGTTAATTTTGGTGAGTTCTAAAAGTGTCTATAGTGAAATTTGTACAGGAGCACTTTCCATGCAAAGTTCAATATTTAACATTTAGAAACAAAATGCGATATTCAGAAAGATTAGATAAGTTAGTCAATTCCAATCAGAGAGTAATCCTTCGTCCATTGTGGAAGCGTGTGGCCCACTTCTCACGAACATCGTTTGTTTAGGCAACATTGACTTAGGAAAAATAAATACATCAGAATAATCATTCTTTATTGATAGATTAATTTCCGTCAGTATGTTTGCTGAGCAACAGTCATTGGTTTAGATATTATAAGGGTATTATTTTAAAGTCTTAGCTGTTCCTTATTGAATATTGGACAATATGAGTGTATCAGGCTATTGGAGAAGAATAGAAGTCACATTTCCCTTACGTCGCATCGCCAGAAAAGCAAATGAATGCAACCGATGAATGGCAATAGGCTCGCCACTTCTCTTTTTTTAATTTCTTTATTGCCTTAAATTAATAAATAAATTATGAATTAATGAATGGCATAATATGAGTGTGTAGTCTTAGACTCCTTGTAAAAATTATCTGTCCATTCATTTCGGATATGTAAGCATGATAAGGTACGCACCACTTAAATGTGTAGGAGAGTTGAGTTGATATTTTGACACTTTTCAAACGGCCTATAAATAGAATTCTTGAATAATACCGCAATAACTTTCAGAGGTACAGTCAATCTTGTTTATACTTACCAAAATTACGGGCCAAGTCCGATTTAAACATACGGTAAACTTTTCTTAGCTCTTTGGCAGATAAAAAGCTTTCCGTTGGCTAGAGAAGCCACGACGTCACATCCTATTTGACGTGGCATACCAATTTAACTTCAGAAGCCGTTTATTTAGTTTACATTTCGTTGTTCTTTTCCATGATAATAGGTTAACCTTTTTAAATGTTTTTATACGGTGGCCAGTACTTCTCTTATCACTTTACGTTACGTATAATTATTATTATTCATAAGACAATCTTTAACAAACACTAAACCAATGACTTTTTAAGTTTTAACAGTAGTTTTATCAACCTGAATGTAAAATAAACTTAATCATTTAACTTTAGTTCTATTCCTATAAACTTTTTTGTCTAAGACGTTCATCTTTTGTGGATGCCTTGCCAACGTAACTGTTACTAGAAGTATCTTAATTCAAGTTTTATTATACCTAAAGACCTTAAATCAGGCTATTGCGGTACTATTTCTTTACAAATAGAGGAAATGCCAAGATGTTACGGATACTTGGAGCTTTGAATTATTTTTAAGTGGAGTCATCTGTTATGCAGACAATTAAGACGATTCCTGTATTTTCCTGCAGGTACTAAAATGAACTATAGAAATATCTACAGGTATATTTTTATTATAGTACAATATATGCGAGATATTATACCGACTGAATGTAAACACGATAAGAATAGTAGTGTCGTACACATACGTATTTTCGAATGCAATGCTAAACAAGTACCTAAGCCAATCAAGCGCCCTGTATGAAACAAGGATGAAAAAACATTGCGCGTCGAATGTAAATTAACTCTTGTTAACCTATTTTAGCACTGTCAGGGATTTAGTGAATGTGACGACTAAAAAGGGACAACTTTGTAAAAATTATCTACTGCGTCTGCGTAAGCAAAAATACTTGGATTGGATCGACAGATTTAAGCTGCAGTACCTCAGCACTTGTGTTTTTACAAGGCAACCAAACAAAAAAGTGTTACATTACCTAAAAATATTTGTATTCACAATACACGAGAAGGACAGATACTTATCTCATTTGTAAGATGTTCAGAAAGGTCAGGAGCATACCCTCCCGGATTTCGTCCATGCATGAACATTGAACACGAAAAAAGGAAAATGGGTAGAGGTTGCAACACTTCACATTTTCGGAACTCAAATAGCGTAAATCAATAATGAAATGGCGTGATGTTAAGCATTATATTTTATTAGAGTAAGTACATATTATTATGGGTTAGTATTTTCTGTTTTTATGAAGACTTTAAAACGGCAGAGATTTATTTATCAAATTACATGCACAACATAACAGTTTACAATAAATCGTTGCACGGTATATAATATAAAAAAACAATATATAGAAAAGAGAGTAAAAGTTTTATAAAAATATACACATAATAACTTGGAAATAAACATTTCACCTGTCGTTCATCAATTCGTATTAGTAGAAGTAATCAAAGATGATACCGTTTTAGATGATAATAAAAATTACAATAGATTTGAAGCCTCGACTATCTTGGTTACAATATATCTACGGAACTTCATTATATTCCAGATGAAAGAAAATCGGTTTGTAGTCTTGTTACGGTTTTTTGTTGGTGCCAAATACAAATCACGGGCTATTGTTTACTTAGAAGATTTAACTTTCTTAATGATTCTAGTATCATTGTTTGATACTTTTGTTTACAAATGATTCGTGATTACACATCTTCCGAAAAATTGAGACATCATTAGCATAGTAATCACTTCTAGCAAAATATTCACCGATACCTAATTTCTAAGAAAACTTTGGCAATTTATATTTAAATACTTTGTTAATAGCCAAGCATACTAAGCAGATTTTAGAGGCGTATTCTGAAAATGGATTTACGAAAAGTTCCTAAGTTTTCTAAACGTCTTTTGTATCCGACTATCGACTTTAGACGGTGACGCAGCAAAACATTTGTACTAAATCAAGCTACCAGAAAAGGTTTTAGCTAGCTAAGTTATACAGAGGTAATATTATTAAGCTCTATTGAAGGTAAATCGTGCAGAATCTCGAAGTAATTTGCGATAATTTATATGAAGTATGTCAGAATTTGGCAAGTGTGCGCCTAGGTGTTATAATTTGTAATGGACTGCTTCACGCAATCCATCATCAAAGTAATTTAGCAAAGGTAGCATGACCGTACTAATGGAGAAATGAAGTAAATGCGACACGCCTCGTAATTTATGTTTCCTGTTGTTTGTGAATTTCGATAGACCACATTGTTCACAGCTGACTATAGCATAAAACATATGAAATGCATTATTACTCAGGAGTTGTATTTGATTAGTATGAATGTTGAAGATTTTATTGTAAGTAATAATTTATTATAGTAGCTTATAGTACATACCTACATAAGTGTTTGATATTATTAGGTACAAATAAATGCTATGTGAACTGCAAGGCACATAACTGAGGTAGTATTTTAAGTCTGCTATCTACTGGTTCACAAACTTCTAGAAAGTTCATTAAGCTTTAGTACACGCAATTTCCGCCTTTACGTAAAGGGAACACTGTTGTTATCAGCATCCGACACATCGAGAAAGTTTGTATATAACTTTGTTTGCGACACCGCTATTAGACGGAAAGTCAACAACGTTCGATGAGCGGTAACATCCTTATTTTCGTTTTTATCACAGATTTTTCCATTAGGATTATGTTTCTCAATATCTTTGTTGAACTTTCATTTCGTTTTAGAAATATACATAAACGTAATATTAAACATTTTAGAATCCATTTTTGTAAAGATGTACCTATTATTTATTGATGAATGCTTCGCATTATTGCTGGTTTTACGAGTTGAATAGTAGATGGTCTTACTTATAGGAACTTTGGTGTTCTGAGGGGGCGGCCTTAACAGTGGACGTTTTCCGGCTGATTATGATAGGAACTTTTTGCAGTAAAGGATTGTGCTGTTCCTACTTAGAATGAATACATTAAAATGTTCAATTATGTTACTGATAAATTACAATGAGTAAACTTGGTTGGTTCAGTTCATACGATACAAAATTATGATACATTATTTAAACAGCTAGTATCAGACACGAATAATTCACATAATAAAAAAGAAATAAAATAATGTTATTATATCAAGGCAAACATAATGAAAATAGCGAGAAAAGCTTTCCAAGTAAATCTCATAAAGAAGCTGTATTGTGAAGGTGTCTTTAGTTTCCTTGAATTATCATTGGAAGGGCCAAGACTATTGACATTCTGGAAAGGTCCTCAGGTGTTTTATGTTGTCAAGGATCAACCTTTTGTATCGCCGACTTGGCTGAATAAAGGAGTGAATTAGATATAAGGAGCTTCGAGTAAGGAAGATTTTTTTATGTAATCCGATTTTATTTCCCATACAATAGTATCATCATTTTCGTATTTTTTATTATGGCGTATTTTAGGTGACTTGAGTAAACATCTGTGTAAAGTAAATAATACTATCCACACCAGTGATTTGTCGGAAAGTACGGATCATCAAGGTTCTGAAGTAAACTAAATATTAGAAAATATTTACTTAAAAAAATATTTTTTGATATTCCGACGAAATTATAATGTTAATTAACCTCCAACCTAAAGCCAATTTTAGCTTTGTTTGCAGTAACCACTACATGACATCAAAGGAAAAAACAAAAGCTATCATTTTGAAATGAATACAAAAATATATTTTTGTATAATAAACGTAGGAGTACATTACTAACACCATAAGTACTTAAAATTCCCCGTACTTAACTTCAACAGGCATTTTAAATAAACCGGGATGATCTCTTACATTTTTTTAAAAAACGTCGGTCCACACTAGGTATTTCTCCTGTATCGTGGGTGCGTTTCACAAACATGAAATATCACATACACAAACACACAGACTCGGGACCAACATCTGCGGTTTACACAATTTTTTGCCCCGTGCGGGAATTAAACCCGCAACCCTTAGCGCAGCCGTCGATCCGAGCCGTATCGATCGATATTACGGCTAAGCCACCGAACCAATTATGATAAAACGTGTCGTGAAAATTGAGTGAGGACTGAAGAAGAACACAGGTTTTACCCCAGACATGCCCGGATATTATTCCACGCGGACGAATTGGCGAACGAAAGCTAGTATATAATAAGAAAGATAAATTAAAAGCTCGTGGTATCCGTGTGAGTAGGTTAAGAATGCTATTCAATGATATATCAAAAAGTATAGATACGTCATATGTTAACAAAATGAAAGAGAAAAGTGTTCCAAACTGCGAGACCGAAGTGCACTAGTCTTATGTCAAATCAGATAACAATTGTACTACCCAAGATGACAAATATTCACTTTTCGAGTCTTTAAAATGAGCGTGCTAGTAACATATCTGTATTTTTTTTTAATTTCATTGATGCTATTATATTATTGTGACGTTAGTAAAATGAGTGAGTAAGGGACGACTCGCCTAGTGTGGTCTCAATGAATAACAAGGTTCGTCCAAAATGTAGTATTAGACTCTTGATAAAATAATGCCCACCTTTACTGGAATTACAAGCGTAATTATAAGTATATTTCATATTTTATCATATTCATAGAATATTTATTTTCCTTGCCTCAGAAAGCGCGCCCTACGTAGGTAAGCCATTAGTACAGCGGTTTACCTACGTAGGGATATACTTCAACTTACCTGCGTTTGCGCACAAGCTTGTGTACTAAATAATTTCCAGCGCAGCTGGCTAGTCTCAGTTGAGATTGGCAGCTGATACCGATATTAGGTCGGGAGGACAATCAATTACGATATTATTATTTACCTTGATACAATGATCGCCACATATTATCTAACACAACATGATTTATGATCTAGTAATCTATGTGTCACGGTTCCCCACACATCAACTCCCAATAATCTTAGCTGATATCTGATGTCAGTTGTATAACCTCATATTATAATCCTAGCAGATTAAACGTGGATTAAACCTGCATCGTGGTTTGATATCATTAATAAATGCTGACACGTACCTATGTATGTATGTAGAGGTATATAATTCTCAATTATAATATATAAATGTAGGTATTAGGTATGTAATTTTATGTGTATAGTTTCGTAGTGGTAAATAATTGTATTTACTTGAAGTTAAGTGATTTATATCTATACTATAATCTGGGTCCATGCTTCGGAAGGCCCGTTAAACCATTGATCCAGCGCCTGATCTCTCTCTGGCCGTGTTGGTCTACCGTCACATCGGACTATTAAAGTGAAAAAATAGAGAGTGCACCTGTGTTTGCTCCTTTTTCTTGTGTAGTTGGCTAGTGTCAGATGAGATAGGCCGCTGTGACCGAAAGTCGGTCAGGAGAACATTATTATAACCTGGGACAAAAACCAAAAACTATTAAGTATGCAGTTATTGCAAACCATACAGTAGTTTTGTAACTCAATTCTCATTTAATTTGATCATACATAATTAATAATCCGTTAATATCTCTTAATTGTCCATTATGTTGAGCGTTGGAATCGGTGTATTCCCTCGATCTCAGCGCGAAGAGGTAATTTCGGTCCGTAATTTTACTCAAAATCCATCCACACGATGTGAATCGAAGCGAATGAATACATAGATAGTTTCTTATGTAGCTAGTCAGAGTGATGAGAGGCAGCGAAACATAGAGTAGGATGGCCTTGTCTACTAAAAAAGATGACAAGAAAGGATTAATAATTTTTATGAGCAAATAACTATACAATACTCCAATTCGGAATTCGAGGTGCAATTAGGGAGCCTCCACGAGTGACGACACCTAAATACGCAACCATCCTTGTTGACAGGCCAAATGCCAATCTCTACACCACGACCTGACCTGTTTCCATGTAAGTGACATTTTGCGCATGCCGATACAAACAAGAAGAAGAAGACCATCTGAATATTGAATAGCATCCAAGACCTCATGACCGGCAATCCATGGTAATGATCATTACTGCATTAACATTTTTATATTCAACCATAAAGGTAACAATAATCATTTTATTAGGTGTAAACGAGCGCTCAAAGTTGTAAATTATTTATAACTTCATATAAATTTCACCTAGTCCTTCCCAGTTGTAACACTCACGCAAGCTATAAATATTTTTGCAGGTTACTCGTAATTGATATATTAAAGATTTAAAAGTTACCCATTGCCAGGTATATATTCTGTGCCGGGGGAGCATTCTACTCCCAGACTCAGGACTTTAATCAAACGACAAGTATTTAGTCTGATCAAAAAACAAACTCTCAGCGCTTTGGGCTTTAACATCCTTTACTGACAGTGCCATTACAGGTCATCAATATTGATCGATGATTAATCTGGTAACTTTCTCTTGCAACTTGGACCAATAATATTACAGTGGCTTAACTCCTGCGGCAAATGTCTTCGGATGTGCCCGATAGTGGCCCCATAGGATCCCTCGCCGTCATCCTCGCAGATATAGAGTAAGTTGCGGCTTGTTGCTCTCTTGTTATTGCGCGCCGAGCCATCTGTGCGTACGCGGCCGCTGCGAAATAACGACCCGCTGCCTCAAGCGCCCGCGCCGTACTGCGAGTGACGTCAATGCTTCCACTACACGCAGCCGAACACAACACATATACACAGGCGCTAAGTAAACAAAGTCAGTCATCACTGGTGCGGTGTTTGAATAATCGAAGGGTGTGTGAATCGAATACTTAATTACTCTCGGTGTTCGTTATCACATTATACTAATTCTCGGCTCCGAATAAAAATGCTCCGAGTTCAACGATCACCCCCGACCACCCCTGTTGGTGAAATAATGCGAGTTCAATCCTCCCCAGACATAACAGCGACTCGGAATGAATCTGATTCCGAGCTTATTAATGTTTCAACCAGGAAAAAGCGCCAACGGCCAAATTTTTCTCCTGAGGGGGCTTCAGAAACATTTGAAACAAGAATAATGAACATGCTAACGTCCTGGAAAAATGAACAGGATAATATGTTAAAGCGTCTAACATCCGACATTACGGAGTTAAAGCAACAAATCAGAGATATCCAAAAAAACTACACTGAGACTGCAAAGTGGAGGGATTTCATCGATGGAGAATATGATAGTATGAAATCGAGAATTGTGAAGTTGGAAATGGAGCGATCAGATCAACGTGAGTATATAACTGAATTGGAGAAAAAGGTTGAAGACTTACAAAACGGCTCCCGTTCATCAACCATAGAAATAAGGAATGTCCCCTCGAGTGAGAATGAGTCTAATGCGGATCTCACAGACATAGTGTTAAAAACCTGTAGTGCCATCCAAGCACCGGTGGACTCACGCCAGATACGCGACATATATCGACTTCCAGGTAAAAAAGAATTTAATAGACCAATTATAGCAGAGTTTCTGACTGTACCGATTAAAACAAAAGTCATTGAGGCGTCCCGCAACTTCAACAAAAACCGAGTAACGACGGAGAAACTAAACACTGGACATATCGGAATTGGTGGACAACTAAAACCAATATATGTTGCCGATCATCTCCCCGCCAGTAAGAGGAAGCTATTCTTTGAGGCACGTAACTTTGCTAAACATAATAACTATAGTTTCTGCTGGTTTCAAAACGGAAATATTTTTCTCCGCGAAAAGGAAGGTCTCAAATCTATTACTGTTTACTCTGCATCTTGTCTCAAACTACTGCAAAAACCAGTTCAGTAATTATCGTCTACTTTTGTTGTTGTATAACATAATGCATGTAACATATGATAACTTACTATATTTAAAAACTGTCAACCCAAATCATAACTCTAAAGAGCAATTAAACTATACCTTTGTCTGTGATTCTAACTTGTTAACAACCTTTTCTAAAATTGCTGGCCGCTTAGTCTGTATCTGTAATAAACATATTTTAAGTTGTACATACACACTTAGACACATAACATTATTCCTCTCTACACTTTACACTTGTCCCCGCGATAATGAAGCGATAACTACCTGCCGCTCGTACTTAGAACTTTGTACCAATAACCCGTTGCTTAAACAAGTATACAACTATGTTTGTAAGTATACATATTTTTATTTTAGGCTGTGTTTACCTTCTTTTACTGGCTTCGACTCAAATGTCAATGTCATAGATTCCCGTAAGGCTCATATTATTGCACGTTTGTTAAATCCGTTCAAAAATGTTTGACATTGGCTTAGTCTCGGATGAGATGGATTCTTTTGGTGTAACTCAAGCCTATATTTGTAGTCCCGAATCTTGTGCAAACTTTCTTGTTAATACAAAAAATCCGATTAAAATACTACAATTAAACATTCGCAGCATAAATCGTAATTTCGACAACTTTCGAGTGTTTTTAATCAGTATTAAAATTAAATGCGATGTTATAATCTTATCGGAATGCTGGTTAAATGCGTCCACGATGATCCCACCGCTTGAAGGTTACACTGTATACAATACTAGCTCGCCTAGAAACCAAAATGATGGTGTCGTTGTCTTTGTGCGATCCGATTTGCCTCACTCTGTAACTGAACCACAATTTTCAGATGTCAGCTGTCTATCATGTCATTTAAAAAACATTGATATAACAGTGATTACGCTTTACCGCTCACCCTCGGTACGGAATATAAATAAATTTCTTGATGGACTAAATACCGTGCTCACAAATATGTCAAATCATAGAAATATTATTCTGATGGGTGATATTAATATTAATATAATACCGACAAACTTAAGCCAGCAGGCCAGCGAATACCTAAATTTAACTGCCTCTCATGGCTTTTTACCCTCGCACTTATACCCTACTCGTGATACTAACTGTCTGGATCATGTTATGGTTAAGTCTGACTTGAGAAATATTACTTTGATATTTGACACATACATTACCGACCATAGGCCTACACTTCTTAATATAGAATCTGCGGTACCTTCTAGACCCAAACAAAATCGTGTTAAAGTGGACTACCCTGCCGTCATTGCTGAGATTTTTGATTTAGATTTTAATTCAATAATGAATATCGATGATGCGAATATAGCTGCTGAACTACTGGTGTCTCAAATTCGTTCAGTTATAGATAAACATTCTCAATTAGTGTATATACCCTCCAGGCGACGAATCATCAAACCTTGGATAACCAGTGGCCTACTTCGCTGTATTCGCAATAGAGACCACATGATGCGCAACCTAAAAAAGAACCCTTCTAACTTAACCCTCAAACTCACTTGCACAAGATATCGGAATTTTTGTAACAAGCTACTTAAGAACCTCAAAATTGCATACGAGAAAACTGAATTCCAAAAAGCTGGTAACAACCCGAAGGCTACTTGGAAAGTTATTAAAAATATTGCCAATATGTACCGATCAGTGTCTTCGCCTACTGAACTGCTCACTACGACGTTCGACAACACCACTTCTATTAATAAAGTAAACGAATTTTTCGCAACAATAGGCAAAAATCTAGCTGAAAAGATTATGCCGAGACCTACTTCTCAAGCTTTACCCGATACGCCAGTCAACTCTTTTGTTCTCTTACCTACTGACGAAACAGAGGTTGAGAAGATTATCTTGGGCCTGCGCTCAGATGCTGCGACCGGTTGGGATGGAATACCATCACGTATCTTAAAATCCTGCTCACATGCACTTGTCCCAGTTGTTACACATATCTGCAACTGCTCCATCAATTCAGGATGTTTTCCTAAAATCTTTAAGAAAGCCCTCGTACGTCCTATTTTTAAGAATGGGGACAGACACAGTGTTAATAATTATAGACCCATATCTGTTTTACCTGCTTTTTCCAAAATTTTAGAGAAAATTCTTAACAATAGGCTAATAAACTTCTTAGAAACACACCATCTCTTAGCAAATAACCAGTACGGTTTCAGAAAGGACAAATCGACTGAGGATGCCGTTAGCTCCTTTATAGATTGTACGGTAGCTAAGTTAGACAGCAAGAAGAGGTGCATGGGTATTTTCCTGGACCTCTCTAAAGCTTTTGACACTGTGTCTGTTCCTCTCCTTATTTCAAAGTTAGAAGCCTCAGGTATTCGGGGCCATACCCTTAAAATCTTTGAAGATTATCTTGCAGATCGGATGCAGTGTGTTCAAATTGATGGGTTGGTTAGTGACAGTAGGAAAATGATTTTTGGCGTACCCCAGGGCTCAATCTTGGGACCAACCCTCTTCCTTATTTATATCAATAATCTGTGCAATCTTTCCCTGACAAATTGTTCAATTTTTGCTTACGCGGATGACACGGCATTACTTATACACGGCGATAATTGGCCTGAGACATCCGCGTATGCAGAAAAAGCTTTGTCAGTGGTAATGAGCTGGCTATATAATAACCTACTCACACTAAATTTAAAAAAAACTGTCTTTTTGCCCTTTGCCCTACGTGCAGCCTCATTACCTGACCCAGGTTCCATTATTCTAAAAGCCCACTCCTGTCCACAAGACGCACCTAATTTATCTTGTGCCTGCCCACAATTGGTGAGATCGGAAACCATTAAATATCTTGGGATCCAAATAGATTCCCAACTAAATTGGAAATCGCATGTTAATAGTCTCACCTCCCGGGTAAGAAAATTGATATATATTTTCAAAAAATTGAGATACTCAGCTCATCATACTACTTTGAAGGCAGTGTATTACGCACTGTGTCAGTCAATACTCACTTATTGTATTTCCGTATGGGGGGGTGCACCCAAAACTCTCTTTCTGGGGCTCGAACGGGCACAGAGAGCTGTCTTAAAGGTTATGAACTTCAAACCCTTTAGATATCCTACAGCTATTCTATATAATGAATGTCAAGTACTTTCTGTTAGACAGCTCTTTGTCCTTCACACGGTTATGCGCAAACACTCCTCCCTAAAGTATAATGACAGTTACCGAGGCAAGAGACGATGCTATAAGATATGCCCCACTGAAAGTTGCAGAACGGCTCTCGCTCAGCGACATTTTTACGGTCTCGGAAGTCAACTTTATAATAAAACTAACAAATATTGCAATATTTTCTCAGCTAACAGGCAGGAATGCAAAAGAAAAGTCACTATATGGTTACAGGCACAGAGCTACGATGAAACAGAAAACCTTTTAAAGTTATCAACTCTTTAATTCTCAATAATCACACACAAACACGTATACACCCTCAAATCTCATCACACACACCCTCAAAACTCATCACACACACCCTCAAAACTCATCACACACCCCCTCAAAACTCCTCTCACACACCCTCAAAACTCAACACACACACTCCCAAAACACCTCACTCACACCCTCAAAACACCTCACACATCCTCAAAACTTATCACACACACCATTCAAACTCCTCGACACACCCTCACTGACACCACAGAAAGACTATGGTTATGGTATGGTATAGTAAAGTAAAGTCTAGTTTAGTAACGTTATCTTATTTGTTAGAAAAATGATAATATATATAATTTTATGGTTATTTATTGTACCTACGTGATATCCTCATGCTCTTAACAAGCTCCCGATGCATCCAATGTAACAAATTGAGTATATACCACTGTGAGAATGCTGGTACCCATAACTCAAGTTAAATCTTTACTTGGGTACCAGAGTTCATAAAAATACATTTATTATAATTATATCAGCTGTTACTTTGCGCATTATGCCTCTTTGTAAGTGTATGATTGTACAAACATCTGTGTCCAATAAATATATTATTATTATTATTATGTATTCTTTATCCTTGAAGAATCTCAGCATTGCTGCTGGTAATTTTGATGAACCTATCACGGGCTTACGCCAAGTGGGTCGATTCGTTTCCTATAGATGTAGGTGCTTGTGTTGTTGATGTCAGGAACCGTCTTACTATGGAACATGTGTCTATGATAACAGATTTTTGTAAAGAAATGTAGGATGATTTGTGTAGGTCTAATTCTTTCAATGAGGTGTGTAGTGTTTTGGGTATGATTCCCGTGGATGAAAGTATAATCGGTATTATTTTTACCGTATTCTGTTGCCACATTTGCCGTATTTCATCGGCTAAAGGTATATATTTCTGAATTTTTTCCGTGTATTTTTTTCTTAAGTTTTCGGAATTAGGTACAGAAATATCTATCAAGTAAGTAATTTTTTTATCTTTAATCGTTAGTGTTATATCCGGTCTATTGTTTTGTGTTGTTTTATCTGTTATAATATCCCTATCCCAGTACAGCTTTGCTTTTTCGTTATTCAATACATTCTTTGGTTTATATTTGTAATAAGGTTCTATCGTATCTATTAGTTTATATTTTTTTGCTAGGTATAAATGTATTTGTTTAGCTACGTTATTATGTCTGTCTGTATATTGCCTATTTGCTAAAAATGGGCAGCCTCCTGTGATATGGTCTATAGTTTCTTGCTGTGAGTTGCATAATCTACATCTGTCTGAAATTACAGTAGCATCCTTCATTATATATTTTTGGTAATTTTTTGTTTTAATTATCTGGTCTTGGATTGCTACCATAAATCCTTCTGTTTCTTTATATATATTGCCTTTACTCAACCACGCATTAGATGCTTCTTTATCTACATGTTCTTGTTGAATTAAATTTGGATATTTACCATGTAGAGATTTCTGTTTCCAGTTTACAATTTTTTGTTCGTCTGACACTAAGTTTTCTAAGGGATTATAATCAATTTTATTTAGTTTTAGTGCTGTTCCTGATGTAGATATTGATGTTATTCCTTTATGAATTTTACTATCTATTGCTTTATTAAGTATGTATGTGCGCATGTTATGTACCTGTTTACTGTGTAAATTCTTTATATCTATTAGCCCTCGGCCTCCTAATTTGCGATTTAGATGAAATCTTTCTGTAGCTGAATGTATGTGATGAATGTGATGTTTATAGCTTGTGGTTCGTGTGATCCTTATTATTATTATTATTATTGTATTAACGAGTATGGGGATTTTGGGAGACTTTGGCCCAAAATAATATTGATAGCTAATCTCCCGTTTTGGTGTCCGTGGTTATTGCTGAGGTCGTCTACGTAACTTCGATATTATATTCCATATGAAAATAAAGTGTAGGGTTGGTTTTAAGAAGTAAACTTCTTTGAGATTTTATGTCTCGTTCACCAAATAATTCGAGCAGTAGCTGCTTAATTACCTAGGTACTTGATTTTCTATATATGGTTGGTTGAATATTTGGCAAACTTGTGAAATAATATTTCAGATTAATTAATATAAAGATTGAATAATTTTTAAGTGAACACCTACCCACTCTAGGTTTTAGTTTAAAATCCAATTTTGTATAAACGCTCTGACATTTATTCCGATTTTATAGGCACACATATCACAATAAATAATTTATAAAAGAGTTTTAAAACAGTAGGCACTAAAATAGCTCCGGAAATATTTAACTCCTGCTAAAGCCAGAATAAACTTTATAGATGAAAACAAAATTCGCACAGCGATAAAGCTGAAATAGTCGAGCCAGGTGAAACATGACCGAAAACACTGCAGATAATGGCTTTGTGGGGACTTTGATCGAAGTCATATGAGCTATTCGCATTGATTCTAGAACATTCGCAAACAATGCATACTGAAAATTCGTGGAAACTAGGCAGGTACCTATGCCTAGTTTCCACGAATTTTTAGTATGCATAGTTATTAAATAGTGGGACGTAGTTTTGAGAATTTTTATTCAAATATGTAGTATATTTATTGTATAAAATGTATTAGTTTATTTTATGTAATTAATATTTATGTTCATCATCACGAAAAATAACATGAATATGGCAAAAATACATTGCAAAGAACTTCGGATTCTTATAAGACCTCTCGTTCATACATCGGTCCATTTATCACATCCGATATTTTCAATAAGTAATGCAGAAGCAACTCGCAAACGAAGTAGCGTATGCTGGGTGTCAAGAATTTTTATGTAAAATATTTTACCAAAAAATGTGACACAACACAGACATTGTCTTATAAAAAATAGTATCAGATCCTTCATATTTTAGTGTTCCAACTTCCTAATGGAAAGTTAATAAGTTACGATCTTATACAATTTTTTAGACAAATGATCAGTTACCAAAAAAGGGCGGAACATAATTAATGAGTAAACTTTGGACCAACCTGAACTTTTCGGCTAATGACTTTGTTATAAAATTTGAAGATACTTCCAAATGCCAGAGCCAATTACCACGTAACTTCACAATTTTGATTTTGTGTAAATATTTCACAACTTGATGGTAAATGTAAATTGAGTGTATTAATTGCATAAAGTAGACTAGTATATGTGTAAGAGATATTATAGTGGTTGTTAAAAGAAGAAAGAGGCGCAGCACCAACGGCTCTAATGTGCTTTCTGAGGAGACCCTCCATCTCAATGTATATGAATTGGTCACTCATCCTAGGCCAGACAGAATCAAGCAGCGCCTATCCTCGCAGATCTACTTATTTGCACGGCAGCTACATAGCTACGAGCTCACAAGCCTCTAGTAAATATAGTGTTGTAGTAAAGTCTGCAGCCGAACCCGAAACCCGAGTTTGATTAAAAACACTCGAGTGAAACGCCTCGAGGCTTTTCTGCTGACGTTTTTCTTCGTAGATTTGTTTTGTGAATTAATTTAAAGCTTTGCCGCAAAATCTTGGCGCTGTTTTATACTTCTTGAATACTTAGTGCTAAGTTATAAGTGTGCCTAGAATATCTTTCAAGATTGGTTCTCGTGACAGATTATGTCAAGATATTAATTCTCTTTATGGCGCGAGGGAACTTTTTCTTTACCTTTTAGAGTAATTAAATCGAAAGTTGTTTGGTAATTAATTAATTTTAACTGACAAGTTTTACGACAAATTATCTTAATACCAAAGCTTTTAAGTTTACGTTGGTACCTACTTGATTGTGCTTTTCGATGGCGTGCATTTCAAATCGCGTATTTTTACACAGAATTCAGATTTTCATGAGAACTTACAAATGAACGGGGTTTTCTTACGATTTGTGATAAGTTTATAGTACCTGAGTAGGTACTATAACTTAAAATTAATTTGCTCACTTTAAAACAACTTTGGCAATAATGGATTCGTATAAAAAGATTAATTTATTGTATCCATGCCAAATAATTGATTCATCAAAATTACTGAATACGCTAAAATAATTAGATAGTCAATGATATCAGAGTTATGGATAAATAATTCGATCGAATGAACGACAGCTACAAAGGAATAAAAATGATTTATACATTTATTCAGATGACAATTTTTGACGACCTGATTGGCGTAGTGGCTAAGCGATTAGACTGCTGCGCTAAGGGTTGCGGGTTCGATTCCCGCACGGGACAAAAAATTGTGCGATCCACATTTGTTTGTCCCGAGTCTGGGTGTTTGTGTATGTGATGTTTCATGTTTGTGAAACGCACCTACGATACAGGAGAAATTCCTAGTATGGGGCGACGTTTTTTTAAAGAAAAAATAAATAAAAAATAAATTATAATAAAAACACAATTATATGTAATATAGAGTTTTCTATGAATTCGCAGAATAGTGCACCAATCAAGTTAGTTCGAATTCTGTGAAGTGTAAACAAAACTCCAGGTCAAAACTCCTTCTCATTTTTTGACAGTTCCGCCTTAAAAAGCAGTACAGGTATACTAATAGTATTACGACAGATTTAATTCAGTGACATCTGATTGTAAGTGTGTATATTTATAACATAAAAAACAAGGGGGCGAGCCTATTGCCATAAACCGGGTGTTAACGCCTGAGCGCCTACCGCAATATTGTTAGACAAAGCTACGCGCACGCTGATCTCGTCTATGAATTCAATATTATTTTTAATTTTTTTTCTTTTTCAACCACCCGCTTGTTTTTTATACTTTGTAAAAATCATATTTTATTAAAGTCATTAGTATCACCTTACATCCGTCAAGAACACACATCTTTGTATAAACGTGGAATTAAAGCCTAATACTTAGAAGAACTGAAGTTTCTATTTCAAGTCTTCCATTTTGTCCACTACGAGACATAACTTGGCGACCGTGACAGGACTAATTTACAAGAAATACATCTTTTACGAAGACAAAGAAAGGGCGACTACCTGGGTCAAACAGAGGTCAAAGTACGCCTGAGAAGACAAAGACTAGGTGCTAAGCTAGCCAGGTCGGTCAGCAACAATCGCGCCGCTCCCAGCCTTAGTGTCGACGTCATCTTCAGCCAGCCAGTCAAAGGATCTATTGATCATTGAAACTACGAATACCCGAGCAGTACACCTACGTGTACCTATTACTGCAGCAGCCAGCTAGTGCTATTTCAACGGAAAGCAGCATCACGCCTTTCAGTTAAGTGCCCTTCCTATGACCTACACCCACCTAATTCTACTTTCCACGAAAGGGATCGCTATTTTCATGGTAGGCATTTTGCTTGTGTTATTTCTCAAATTATTAATAAGTGTTAACAAATATTTCACTTACTAGCTGCAATCATTCAACATTAACAGTAAAAATAAGAACATACTGGTCATTTAAATTCATTACAATAGTCCTACCTACATAATTACATTACAAATAAGACATTGTATTTAATTGCAACAACTTTTAGAAAGACTATAATGAACGTTTATTTTTATCTTTAATTAGTTTCATATCGTCATACTTTGTATCATTACGCTATAATTGTACCTGTATGGGTAAACTAATACACAAATTAGGTGATACATCCTCCTTTCTTCCCATTATCTTATACAGTTTTTATATTATTTGGCCGACTATTTCAGGGCCATTCATCACTGCGATTCACTGAGCGGTGTAGCAACGTGAAGTATCACCGTGCGCCGCACTCGGGCCCGAGTTTCGAGTGCCAGGTGCTGCCGAACCCAGGAATGTCAGATAAGATTTTTAGATTATTAACTTTATTCCTTCACTCTGCATTAGTGCGTTACCGTTAACACGTTGTCTTTGTAAACGTACATACATTCAAATATTTTTAAATTTTGTTCATCTTTACAAATCTTACACTTATTACTGTACATAAATATTAAACAACATGTCTTCAAGTGACGACATTAATGCAAAACAATTAAAGGAATTATTCGCTAAACGTAGCTCGATCAAGGGCCGTTTAACAAAGTTTAAAAAATATTTGGATATTGTTTGCTCCTCAAAACTATCTAAGACACAGGTCAAAGAATTAGAAATCAATATTGAAAAAATTAGAGCTATGTCAATTAAATTTGATGAGCTTCAAGGTCAAATTGAGGTTATAAATTACGAAGACATCGACACGGAGATTGATGATCGAGATGATATAGAACAAATTTTCACCTCGCATCTTGCGATTGCTCAAGAACTATTAGATAAATATAGCAATATGTCCAACAATTCTGATCAACACAATTTATCCCAGTGTCATCACGATCGTTCATCTCACTGTCATAACGTTGAATTTAAGTTGCCACAAATTCAAATTGCAAAATTTGACGGAGCTTATTTCCGCTGGCTTGAGTTCCGCGATACCTATTTGTCACTTATTCACAATAATGAACGTATCACGCCTGTTCACAAGTTTCATTACCTCGTATCGTACCTGGAAAATGAGGCAGCCCGAATTATATCTAATCTCGAAATTTCTGAAAATAATTATGAAAATGCTTGGCAACTCCTGTGCGATCGTTACGACAACAAGCGTCAACTTGTTAATCATCATCTTAATTCTTTAGTTAACATTGGTGCAATAACGCGTGAGTCAGACAAATCGTTACGGTTTCTTGTTGATCACGTCACAAAAAATTTACGAGCTTTGTATAACTTAGGTCAACCTACCGAACACTGGGATACGCTAATCATTCACATGCTTTCATCGAAGCTAGACAATCGTACCGTCATTAAGTGGGAGGAACATCGCAATAGTTTACCTGATGTCCCAAATTTAAGGGAATTTAATAAGTTTTTAACCGATCGTGCCGATGTCTTAGAAACATTATATCGCAACAAGGTTGATAAGCCTAAGGCACCACATACACAATCACGCCAAACAGACAATACATCTCACACAAAGTCGTTCGCTTCTACCACTCATAATTCAAATACTGTCGTCTGTATTATCTGTAAAGGCGATCATAGGATTTATGACTGCCCCATATTCAAATCAAAGAGTGTTGAGGAACGAAAGGCCGACGTATCCAAATTACACTTATGTCACAATTGTTTAAGACCGGGACATAGTGTACGTGATTGCAAATTAGGCCCTTGCCGTGAGTGCAAGCGTAGGCATAATACGCTGCTGCATTTACCTAATGTTAAAAACACAACTGCGGGCAATAACACAACTGAAATATCAGCCAACAACTCAATCAAACAAAATGGCGACGTAAATCAAGTTATTTTATCTACTGCCATGGTAAACATTGCAAACCCTCATACAAACGGCCAAATTCAAGTACGTGCATTGTTAGACTGTGGCAGTCAATCCTCATTCATTAGCCAATCACTCATGAATAAACTTTCATTACAAATATGCCCCATAAATACGATTAATATTATTGGTATAGGCAACAACTTAGCCGCACACGTGGATAAAGGTTGCATTGCCCAATTAAATTCATTGAGTAATGACTATAGTGTAATTCAGACATTTTATGTACTAAAGGAATTAACTGGCATCATTCCTAAGCATCCCGTAAATATAAGTCAACTTAAAATACCCAAAGATATAAGCTTAGCTGACCCGTATTTTAATCAACCCAGGACTGTTGACGTATTAATAGGGGCAGATTTGTTCTGGGACCTGCTGGGTAATGATCAGCTTGGCTTGGGTAGTAACATGCCCAGGCTTAGGAGTTCAAAGCTAGGTTGGGTCGTTGCCGGCCCCATTCCTGTAAAGATTCCTAATAAAGTATCATCTAACATTCAGTGTCATATTTCAATAAATAGTGCGAACGATGATGCTAATATTCACGCACAATTGACAAAATTTTGGGAGCTTGAACAAGTTCCTGATAAACCCTTTCAAAACAAATTGGAAAGAGCATGCGAAACCCATTTTTACCGCAATACATATCGCCTAGACACAGGCAGATTTTGTGTTTCACTACCTCTTTCAGACACTCCCGATTGTTTGGGTGATTCGTACACAATGGCTAAGAAACGATTACTATGTTTAGAAAAACGTTTTCGCAAGCAGCCGGACCTTAAGGCTCAATATCTGAATTTTATTCGAGAATACGCTGAATTAGATCACTTAGAGGAATGTCCTATTTCCAAGCCGTCTTCTTCGTATTATCTTTGTCATCACGCTGTATTTAAAACAAATAGCGAAACCACCAAGATCCGTGTTGTTTTTGATGGCTCAGCGCGAACATCATCGGGATTCTCTCTCAATGATGTATTAATGGTAGGCCCTACCATTCAAGACTCTCTCTTCTCCATTCTTATTCGAGCCCGTCAGTACAAGTACATTTTTACCGGAGACATTGAAAAAATGTACCGACAAATTCAAGTAAACGAGCGAGACCGCAACTTGCAGCTAATTTTATGGAGAGATGATGAATCAAGCCCTATCAGAATTTTGCGACTGAAAACTGTCACTTACGGACTTGCAAGTGCAGCATATTTGAGCACAAAGTGTTTATGGTTGTTGGGAGAGAATTGCGACGATAAGCTCATCAGTACTATTATCAAACACGACTGTTATGTCGATGATTATATCACAGGATCCAATGATGAAGCAGAACTACTTTATATACAGAGCATGTTGTCATCTACCTTACGGTCTGGTTGTTTTAACTTACGTAAATATAGGTCCAATTTACCAAGCTTATTAGAGTCATCAGTGATTGATAAAAATGACAATGTCAGCCTGAGTGAATCGACGAGCACTCTAGGCCTAAACTGGAATCCCACAACCGATGCTCTTTACATATCCGTGGAGATTCCTCACGAAGACGAAAAAATTACAAAGCGATCGATATTATCTGCATCGTTTAAGATTTTTGATCCACTGGGTCTCCTAAGCCCATGCGTCATTCAACCAAAAATGTTACTTCAATCATTATGGCTGAGTAAAAAAGATTGGGATGAACCAGTAAGCTCAAATATACAAGAATCTTGGATTAAATTCATACGTAAATTACATTGTTTGTCAAATATAAAAATTCCAAGATTAGTGTTATGTGAATCCCCTAGTATTATAGAAATTCATACTTTCAGTGACGCCTCTCAGGGAGCCTACGGTGCATGTGTATACTTACGCTCTATCAATCTAGCAGGCGAAATCAAGGTCAGCCTACTGTGTTCTAAGTCCAAGGTTGCACCTTTGAAGCCGACGACGATACCTCGACTAGAGCTTTGCGCAGCCCTACTGGCTGCTAAATTATGTAAAGCTGTTACTAATTCATTGCGATATAAAGCCAATCGCCTAATTCATTGGTGTGACTCCAGTGTTGTGCTCAGTTGGCTTCAAAGCAACACCTTAAAATTAAAAACATTCGTGGCAAACAGGGTAGCTGAAATTGATGAACTTACCGATTGCTCCTCGTGGCGCTACGTTCCTACTGGTCAAAATCCAGCTGATCTGATTTCCAGGGGCGTAAATCCAGATCAAATCAACGGTATTGATCTATGGTGGTTCGGTTCAGAATTTCTAATGCAGGATGAGTCTAAATGGCCTAGTTTACCTCAATTGATCGTTGAAACTGAACTGCCCGAAATAAAATCAAATTCCGCATTAAATCAGGAAGTTAATAATGATATTTTGCAAATAAACAACTTTTCTTCATTCAGTAGGCTAAAGCGTACATTTGCATATATTAAACGATTTATTTTTAATACGCGCCATTTTAAAAACCGAATTATTGGTCGACTAACTATTGATGAATTAGAGTCCGCATTTATTCATTTGTGTAGAATTTCTCAGCAAAATTCATTCCATATAGAATATAACCTTTTGATAAAAAACAGATCTTTGAGTACTAAGTCTACGATTCTATCACTGGCTCCTTTTTTAGATGCACATAAGGTTATCAGAGTTGGCGGCAGACTAGATCTGTCTAACTACAATTACACAAAAAAACATCCTATTCTTCTACATGCCTCTCATCATCTTACCAAGCTCTATTTCAAATATCATCACCTATATAATATGCATGCTGGACCACAACTATTGCTGGCTTGCGTCAGAGAAACTGTGTGGCCAATAAATGGTAGAAACTTAGCCCGCCGCACCGTTCACAATTGCGTCATATGCAGACGCGTACAAGGAAAGACAATAAGTCCCATGATGGGCAACTTACCTGCGCAGCGCATCACACCTGACTTCCCGTTTCGTACTACTGGAGTCGACTTCGCTGGCCCATTTTACACGCTCAATAGGAAGGGTCGAGGTGCGCGAATAATTAAGACTTACCTTTGTTTGTTCGTATGTTTTCGATACAAGTGCGTGCATCTGGAAGCTGTTAGTGATTTGTCTAAGGATGCGTTTATATTAACACTTCGCAGGTTTATTTCGAGACGCGGCAAGCCAGCGGAAATATTCTGTGACAATGGACGCAATTTTGTTTCGGCAGCAAAGGAAATAGGATTTTTTTTAAAAACCACTCAGGATCCGGTAATTGACTTTGCAGTTAATGAAGGCATAAAGTTTGTATTTTCTCCCACTTACGCTCCACATTTCGGCGGCATCTGGGAGGCTGGTGTCAAATCCGCGAAATTCCACATAAAACGTGTTATGGGTAATATTCATCTCACTTTTGAGGAAATATCTACCCTCTTCACACAAGTCGAAGCTATCTTAAATAGTCGACCCTTATGTCCCCTTTCGTCCTCTCCTAATGATTACCATTTCCTAACTCCCGGGCACTTTCTGATAGGTCGTGCCCTCAGAGCATTGCCAGGTCCATCATTGGAAGGCCTTAACCAGAACAATTTACAACGCTACCTGCGGCTTGAACAAATTTATCAGCACTTCTGGAAACGCTGGCAAAGGGAGTATATAGCAGAATTACAACAACGTTCTAAATGGCGCACCAATATGGCGTCGCTTCGTGTCGGAGATTTGGTTCTGCTGCAAGAAGATAACGTGCCCCCACTCAGCTGGCGAATGGGACGCGTAACTCGCTTGTTTCCTGGATCTGACAACATATCGCGCGTAGCTGACATCGAAACAACAAGAGGCTGTTTTCGAAGACCTCTAACCAAGATTTGCCCCTTGCCTGCAGCCGACAGCATTGATTCTTGAGTTGAAAGGAGCCTTTCAACGGGGGGGAAGATGTTAACGCCTGAGCGCCTACCGCAATATTGTTAGACAAAGCTACGCGCACGCTGATCTCGTCTATGAATTCAATATTATTTTTAATTTTTTTTCTTTTTCAACCACCCGCTTGTTTTTTATACTTTGTAAAAATCATATTTTATTAAAGTCATTAGTATCACCTTACATCCGTCAAGAACACACATCTTTGTATAAACGTGGAATTAAAGCCTAATACTTAGAAGAACTGAAGTTTCTATTTCAAGTCTTCCATTTTGTCCACTACGAGACACCGGGCATAAATCCAAACTCCGTGCTGCTACTGAGAATTACCTAATGGAACCCAGGACCTCATGTTCAGCAGTCGCGCTTAGCGACCACTAGACCAACGAGACAGTCGAGCATTTTTATAATACGTACGTTAAAATAAAAACTTATGAATATTGTGTGGATCTCTCGCAATACGAGAACAAAACCCCGAGCATTGCATCGATGTTCAACGCGCAGACTACTATTTCCAATAAAAAGCTTAACATTTTTTAATTTCAAAGGTAGTCGGTTACCTGCAAAACCATATAGGAAGTCACCGTACAGAGATGGACTACTCATAACACTTCACTTTTAAATGGTTTTTGAATTCACATAACAGTACAGTTTACAGATATTTAGTTGACCATAAAGTTTCCATTATAATTTAATCGAATGCTTAGTCGCTAGTAAATTCGCATGGATTATTTGATAAAGACGAAAGTAAGGACTTAATGATACTTACTTCTTACTGTGTCATCATCAGCCTACGCAGCCTACTGCTGGACATAGGTTTATCCAACTGCACTCCATTCAATTGAATACTTATCTCATCTAGCTTGCCGCAGACTATGAGGCTTGTGGAGCCACAATCTTTGAAGACAGCTGAGTGTGTGCTTAGCGAGTGAGTCAACAAATGTCTGCGAATAATCATGCTTTTTAATTGAATAGCTTCTATCGACAACATACCAAAATTAAAAAGTGCATCAGCAAAAACGTCGAAAAAATTATTCCAACAGTAGTACGCCGAAGGAGTCTTCTTGGATGAAGATAACAAAATTTAAGTTCTTAGAAAGGAGTAACAGTCCCGGGACAGATCCCTTGTAGATGACTTCGCATAATAAGCATGTCTCTCCGTGTGTAATGGTGGTCACGTCTCAGACCGGCCTATCCGACAGCGCTCTAGAATGTACGGACACGCGCCATCAAAAGGGGAGGAGGTATCGCCGACAAATTGCACCGCTCCGTTCCGGGATTATTCCGGATATACCAGCGAACATATTGCCCGGATATTTCTCACCGGGACACGCCGTGAGTGATACTGCGCTGTGTTTTGGTTTCGCGCTTAATTATCATGTTGCGCGAAGTTTTACGCAATGTTAAGTTTCCCATGTTTAAGCCTAACATATGGCAAGCACTTAAGTTTGCATTTAAGATTCGGACCGCTTGTATGGAGAAGACGCGCGAAGGCTATTTGCTTGCAATTTATCCTACGCTATTGTTTGGCCAAACATCAGTTAATCTGGTATATGAACAAATTTTTGTTGAAAGGAATTTTAAAAAACCTCACCCACGAAACAAATTTTCACACTGTATAATAAACGAAATAAGGGTGTACAATAAGCACTTAGCAGCTTCTACGAGAACCGAAATTAACAGGAAAAGCATACGTTAAACATCACATCAAAAACACATTAGTTACCAGACTTATAAGATCTTCTTCATGCAGACAAATATGAAAATGGTTACGTCATAACTTTAAGGGTATATTACTGGAGCGTAATACGTCATTACTATTCGCCAGTCATACGGCGATCATTCATGATAACCTACGCACTGCCGTATTGCCTTCAAAAGTACTGGCAGTAGGCCAGATATAATGCGGGAAATGATTTAAGTTGTACGTATTTTATTGTAGCCAATGATATCGTAGTCGGGAATTGAGTACATTTTATTCAAATTTTCGTAAGCCAGTATTCTTTATGGAATGCTTGATTTTGAATGATTTTGTTAGTAAAAGTTTGTTTGAGATTTGTGATATCATTGTATTGTTGTGCTACGTAATTTTGTCTTCAATAGCAAGGTGAATCTTGTGTTATTTCTGTATGATAGATGAAATAATTTTCAGTTTCTCAAAAACCCTCTTGTTTGCCCTGATGTATTTGTTTATTTTGGCATTAATACCTCTTTCAAACAACAAAAGGCACTTCTTATAATTTATATAAAACGCGCATATAATCAGTAATATTATCTTAAAGAGAACATGACATTGTAAATATTAAAGACAATAAAGAATACGTGAGTATAGCATTGCAAAGCTATGTATTAACGTACAAGCACATTATACAAGTGTTATACGTATCTCCGTTAATCGGACCGAAGCGGTTTATTACACTAGGGAGAGGGACCGCTAACAGAAATACTCGTTTGTTGACGTGTTTTATTGATAGATTAATATGATCAAAATTAATTGATCTGGAGTTTTGTTTTATTTATGTGCTTTGAATGCATACGACATCGTATGTAATACGACATCGCATAGGGACAACATTTTCTTGAATATGATCCAAAAAGAACAGAAACCCCTATTACAATTGGAAGATCAATGTTATATTCGAAAAAAAAGATGTTTAGTACGTTTATGCTCAAAATATTTTATTCTGATGAACATAATTCAGTATTTTATTCTATATTAAAACTAAACCATACTCACCACATTAAGTACCCATTTCTCATCATACAAACAACGAAATAATTAAAACCACTTTAATCAGTACGAGCAGAAACTTTAATTAAACGTCTTATACAAAGCATCTTCACGTCTTCTAGAACTTTCCTAATCCACATATCACTCAAGTATTTATCGTGTATGAAGTACAATGCCTGCATACAATGGCAGGTGAATACAGAATGTCCCGAAGGTGACTTGCATTTAGACAGAACATGTTGACTCCTGAGATAGAATGACGAGTCAATATGCTTTAAGTGTATCGTAATGTAACGTTGTGTCTTTGAGAGTATTTGATGGAAATTTAGTCTTTATTGACAAGGAAAAAGAGTATTAAATGTTTTACAATTAAAATTGTATTCATTGGTTCCACTAAGTGAAGTAATAAGGGCTTAAAGCGAATGAGTTGTCTTTTAATTCCGGGATAAGACAAAAAGCTTTTTTTGTTAATTACTTTAATCTCTTCTAGCAACACAAAATGAGCATGATAAATGACAAAAAACATGTTCAACCTTTGCTAATGCGAAAATCATTTCACCGCAATCTTTAGCAAATAATGAGAACCTTAATTACTCTTTTAACTTTTATAGGCACTTTAATAATTTTAATACCTAGGTAATAGTTATAGGTCCAAAAAATATCTGACTGAATAATATGCTGCTGCGCAAGGGTTTGCGGGTTCGATACCCGCACTGGACAAAAAGTTGTGTGATCCGCAGATGTTTGTCCCGCGTCTAGATGTATATGTATGATATTTGTGAAAAGCACCCCAATACGGGAGAAATTTCTAGTGTGGGGCAAAGTTAAAAAAAAAAAAAAATTTATTAATATATTAAATGTTGTTTTCAAACACAGTTAATATCCAGCCATTTTAGAAAGTTAGTTCTGTTCACAATATTCACGGGTCCATAAAATCCCCGTGGGTTTTCTGAAACTACAACAAGCAACAACATTCTAGCTTAATCTACAACCTAGCTAAGACTCTAAGTTTTCGAACTAGGCACTTACAATGCACAAACACTATTTATTGATTCATTTTACATAATCCTAAGAGGTGTTATGAAGGCAATGTTGAATTCAACGGCATAAGTACAAAATTTATATTTTATTGGCATAGTGACTAAGTGATTGGACTACTGCGCTAAAGATTGCGGGGCCGATCCTCGCAAGTGAAAAATATATAATGTGTGATCTTGGTCTCGAGTCTGGGTGTTTGTGTACCCAACGGCCTTTTTCATGTTTATGACACGCACTCACGACTCCCAAGAACTTCGTAGTTTAGGGCATTCTTCTTGCCTGAAAGTGTTGATACGTTGACTCTTTGTTTTTAGAATTGGAATCCTCATAGCCTTCCTTCATAGGTGATGGCACACCGTATTGTACCTATTTACAATTCTGGCACACCGGTGGCCAACTGCTGTTAACTGGCTAATCACATACACCTTGGTATGACCAGTATTCATAAGACGCAATACATTACGAAAACTAAGAAAGCAATCATGAAAAATTACCGACACAAGGAATACCTAAATCATCCAAAAATATTATTTAAACATGGTATTACTGTAAATAAAATGAAATTTAAAAGTAATTTAACGTGGTTAACACTTAAGTTGTTCACAGACTGATTCGCTCGCTGAGCTCGGAATTATTATGCAGACGGCACCTCACTTACGTAGATAGCATGCGCAGACAATTATTATGTTATCAAAGTTCTTACCTAGAGTTGCGACTACCTGTGATAATAATTTATAGCGATACAGTTTTGTTCTGCTTCTGAATTAACTGTTTGTTAACTTTGAATGTACAGTTAACAACAAAAGTAATAAAACATTTAAATTTAATACTTACCATTAATTTAAGAACAATTTGTTGCATAGTCAAAAGTCTCTATACTCTCACATTGTCTTTTGGGTTCTCTTATAATTTATTCCTATTACTTGAACTAATGTCTATTTCTTTCAATTATTTGTCATTAAGTTTTTTAACTTGTGCAATTACTTCTGTTGCCGACTGTACGGATTTTGTTTGTTGATTATTATGAAACTTAATCGTTTCTAGAACAACATTGTTTAATTTAAGTTTTACATTTGATATTGTGACAATAAGGTACCTATTATTGTGCTGTTTGTTGGCAAATAATCAAAACTTATTTATGGTTCATTACTGTATTATGTGTATTTCTAGAACCCTCAATTCAGTTAAAATTGCTTTCAAACTCAACCCTAAATAATATGACCGAAATTAGATTCGCACTCGCGTTACCTCTAATTGAATTGCTTCGTCGATTCGTTCGTGCCAACTTCATTTTTGTCATAGTTCAATGAATTTGAACCATGAATTCAAAATGTCTTATTCTTCGTAATATGAATTTAATTTGTAAAATCAATATCCTTTGAACGATAAAGCTCTATGGTATGGCTTCTCTGGAAGCAATCATAATGTCATCGTCTAAAGTAATTTATACAGTATTTTATGTAACATATATATTTATACTATAGGGACGTAAACGTTATGAATTAATTAATGTAAGCAAGTACCTGGCTGCAATCCATAAACTTAGTAGGTCTCGCCAAACCTGGCAGGCTAAGCTCTTCTCTGCTACCTGCTACCTGTGAAAGATAGTATCGAAAAAAGAAAGAAGGAAATATAATTATTATTAAAATTCACAATACCCTTACACTTGCAAAACTCGCTTAATATTTATACAATATTTGTATATTTACCTGTCTTTGTATTATAGCATCCTTAAAAATTAAATGCTCTCGTGTTAGTTCTCATTTCAGATACTTATGTCACAAGCTTAGTAATCGATTTCTTCGTTCAAAATGCTACTCAGTTACCTTTAGAGCCCGGTTTTAAAGCAAGCACGTCAAAACTACTAACTTATCATTCAAGCTAAATTGCACTTTAAGTTTTAGCAACTAAGATAGAAAACTGAATGGCTTGCTTGTTATTTTTATAAAGCTAATACCGTGGATCCTAACGCTTCTAGAAACAAACTTTAATATAATATCTTAACACTTTCGTATCTAGCAGATTCAAAGGATTTAGATGATACATTGTATTATGCATTCAATCTTCGATAGTCTTAGTGCTTGTTTATACGTCGTCATTATATTGCATTAGTCATAGTCATAATGTTTTATATTTTATATAGGCTACAAAAGAGCACTTACAAAACGTCGATTCTAATTGCTCGGTTCCAAAATGTCGTTTCTATGGAGAAGAACCGGCAAGAAACTCCATCGTTTCATTAGATTTTACAAGTTTGAAATTATTTATTTATTACTAGTTCTAACCAATAACTATAACTGCGTCCACGTTGAAGTAGAGTAAGAATACCGTGCCATACAAACTAAAAACCATAACACATACCTTTCAGAGAGATCGATTACACCAGCAAGTCAAATTTCCGAATTGACGACTTAATTGATATTCAAAATGAGAAAATTTAAACGATACTAAACTCTTCTTGTTCTCAAAATCTGTAAACACTACCTAGTTTAATTTTATTTATTAGTCGGATTTACAGTTTTTAGCTCCTTACAACCGAATGCCTGGTGTGCCACAGGGTACTATTCGTTATTCCAAATCCTATTGATGTAACCCCAGGATTGACATTGTCACTATAATAAAGACTTATGCCTTGACTTTGTCTTAAGTGAAACGAAAGTCTCGGGTCTCAAATACCGTATAAGGTTACTGTGTAATAAAGTTTGCGATAAATAAAACGTTTCGCTAAGCTATTTTTTCCAAGGAGACTTTTTTCGTGACAAGATAATGTGGGTATCAACGGCCTATCTAATGGATTACGTGAGCTTTTCACCCTGTTGTTCGTAAACGTTAAACGTGGCCGTTTCCTGATAACTAATAGGATATTAATCCTTAACAAAAATATTTTAAAAATTAAAATTCTACAAAAGTAATAAGTGTATCTAAATTCCATTCTGTATCTACGTACTATTACTACTATTCTGTAAGTATAGTACCTAGTATGTAATGTTATAAAAAAAAAAGTTTGGGAGTATGTAACTTTGTATGTTAAATGTTTCGTACCTTTTGGTAATCTTCGAAATAAAATCTTATAAAAAACCATTCATATTTAGAATGGACTTTGAAAGTCATGACATAATTATCAACGCAGACAAAGTCGCAGACTGAATCTATTTCATTATAATATATTTTGGTAATATAATAATAATAATAAAATAATATATATTATCTAATATAGAAGCAGAAGGTTTTGTTTAAAATTTGAAAACGATAATTGCTTCATTTACTCTATGCACTATATCTTCCCATAAAATATTAAATCAAGCAAAAGTGCATAATTATATTACAGAGCAGTAATAAAATTATTATTGTTCAAAGCAAATTAGTTGCAATCTCAACGATTAAAGCTACAATTCAATCTCAAACAGTTACTCGTAGAGGCTTTTACTAAATGAAACCTAGACCGCTCCCGGTTAATCATTCGCCATCTTTAATGCGCAAAGCCGAGATCTGTTACTTACAGATGATTGGTTCTCTTTCCTTCGTTGCCGACGTTCACTCTATATTCACTTAACGATGAGAAAACTATTATTTTTATTAGATTACCACTGCAACAGTTACGTGGAACTTCTTGACCTTTCGCGAATTCAACTTATGTTTGGGACTTATTCGAGCGAAGATTGATAACAAAAAAATAATAATAGGTAGTTTCGACGTTTTGATCAAGTTGCATTGATCGTGGTCTCGAGAATACTGAAGTGAGTGGGTGTCGTCGCCGTGGCGGGAATTATTTTGCACTACCCTCGGTTGGTTTTGTAAGTTGTAAGGCTGGCCACATACATTCGGAATTTTCGAATCAGAGAAAATTTCGAATTTTCAAACTGTGATTGTTAGGTCCATAGATTTATAAATTTACTGCGTTCGGAATATCGAAACGGAATTCCTAATGTTTGTGGCCGGCCTTACTTTCATAATGACGGCACACTACACTATCGGTAATCAAACCAATTACTTACATTTAAACACTCATTTAATTGTGAGTGCTCTGTAAAGCTAAAAGAGTAATTTAAATAAATATTAAAAATGATAAAAATACGAGGTCGCTACGTAGGGATGGAACGTTAAAATTTGTCGATCACAACACAATCGCTGGCAGTGATTGATTACACCTTGGATAGGTAAAGTAATTTGTTCTGGCACGCCTGAAATATTTTCTTGCCCACAAAGGCATCACAAAGATCCTGGCGTTTGTGCATATAATATTTCATATCTTTAAAAAACACATACAGTTTCATACTTGTAGTGTAGAGCGAAGTTTTCAAAAACAAAAGCTTCGTTAAAAGTAAATCGTTAACTTAAGAATACTAAGACCACTGTTGCGGCAATTTTATTCCTGCGACAATGGTCTGTAACTATTATCCGAGTTAGTATCGCTTGAAGAAACACAATAACTACCGCAAACCACGTTGTAGCTACGCGTAGATAGCAGATAATGATGTATTTTTGCAAATAAGAAGAACTGAAATTTACTTTACCTAAACTAATGTCAATATATATCACCCGTATAGTTTTGTATTTATGTACCTACTTACGACAAAACTGTACGCACGCACTATACAATTTAGTACTTTAAACACGTATCGGCAAAGTACATACTTAAACGTAACATTACAGTGCAGTACAGGGAATACAGGCTTCCCCGAAGGGCATGCAGAGGTGCACATATAGAACACACATAACAGGCGAAATGGACCCTCATTTCACCAGTTAGGTATGTGTCCCAGTCAGACAACAAATTCAGACTCCGTGCTGTTACTGAGAATTACCTTGTAACACTTTGCCTGACCCGGGACTCGAACCTAGAACCTCATGCTCAGCAGTCGCGCTTAGTGTCCACTAGACTAACGAGGCAGACGTAATATCTGTAGTTTGGAACACAATTACTCATATACAGAAATAATTCACTTTTCCAAATCCCCTAATGTGATTCCATCAAAAATGTTATGTACAGAGTGGAATACTTAACTAGTCTGACCTAAAAGCGTATGAATGAAATCAACGTGTACACAGTGTTTAATTACGTTGTGTCGACGTTACGCGACTCGTATTTGTTCTTAGAAGGATACATTCGCATCTTGTGTTCTGTCTATTAAGATTTCAACCGGTTGTGTTAGCTGACACGACACCCGAGAGGGGTTAGCAATTACTTGCCGTGATTACAGTTAATTAAAAATGTGTCGCCTGTGTGATATTTTGTTCATAACGTCTAGCTTAAACAGTTATTAAGTTTTATATTATTATGGATGGCAATTAAAAACATAGAAGCAAAATTAATTTCAATAATAATAATTAAGTTTTCAATAGAATATAATATCTTCATAACTATTTCGTTTGGTACATACAGTAAAAGATAGTAAAAGGTTAACACTAAAAATATGGCAATCTTAATCAAGTATTGTTTTGAATAATTATAAGAAATTATATTATTGTTCTACTTAAGGTATTAGTACCAAATTATAATTTTGTAATCTTTAATCAGATTTGACAATTAGTTTTACTTTGAAAGTAAAACTGATTAAAAGTCAAAATCCATTGTAATAGAGTTTGTGAGTTATTATTCGATTCATTATAAAGTAATATAATTAGTTTATATACGAAAGAATGAAAAGGAGAAATAATAAACATACAATATTCCTAGAAATAGATCTGGCACTCGGTAAGTAAAGTTAACTAATAAGCCGAAACATCATTAATAAAATTGAAACGCGGTCTTTGTCGGTTACGTTAGACACATAGGTTTGAACAGTTCTATAAGATTGTCCCAGGTAATTTATCTTTAGATGTAAGATATGTAAAAAAAATATAAATAACTTATGAATCTGTACGTAGTTTAGCTTCTTTATAATAACAATAACGCTATAACATTGGATAGTTCTGTAAACGAACTCGCATCTAAGGACATTTGCATGTAGGTCAAATGTTTTATTACAGTTTTAAAGAAAGTGACGTACAGCCTTCGATTATTATTGGTCGAAGCGTACAGCTTAAAGAAAATTCCTCAGATTTTTTTATATTATCACGAAATTCTCAGGTACTGCACAAAAGCTCTGTTTTGTCTTCCCAAGGAGCTCCGGCTGAAACTTTCCACAATCCTATCTAGACGGAAACTTGTGGACTTGTTTTTATTACTTTAAGTTCGGAATCGTTTTAGGAGGATCCGGGGTCTTCTAATCAAGAACATCATCGTACCGGATCTCTAACAAGTTCGAAGTTACTTTGGAGTACCTATAAACTTGTGCGTGTTTTAATACTGAACTTAAATAAATAGTATTTGGTATTGACTTGGCTTCGTGTTGTTTAAAAAACTTTACCAGTTTGCACTACATTCACTTTCAAGTTTGATTTATCAGTTCGTGATGTTCTTTCTTTAAATTATTATGTAACGGAGATTTTTCTTGTAAATTCAAGATTAATTGTAGCTATTCTCTCTCTCTCATCTCATCTCTTTTGAGTCCAAGAAATGTATTAAAGCACAGTCATGAAAACATACTCCTTATTTTTGCAATCGTAAACAGTCAATATGATTGGTAACTTTGCTGATAATAAGCTCCCTTACCATGAACTCTTAAAACAGCATAGTTTACGATGTGGAAGTGAGACGCCGCTACGTGCAATGTAGTGTGGTGTCTCGCTTTAGTAAGGCGGCAGTTAAGACTTAAGTTAAAATTACGATATTTGTAGCGTTTACAGATTGTCGTCAAATTAATAGAAGAAGACGTTTATCCCAACGGAGGCAAATACGCCGAAATATATTCGTTAAGCAAGCTTGACAACAGAAATTAGCATTCCAACTTTCAAGCATCTGTTACTTATTTTGCATAGAAATTGAATAATGTTACTAATAGTCGGTCTAGACAATGAATCTCTACGTTAGCAGCTACGTTATCGTTACACAATGAATTAATCTTCGAAGTATAACTCAACATAGGACGGAATCGTGTATGTACAATGTTGTATTAACATCTTAATACTGCACTTCATTTTCAATAGATACTTATAATTTTTAAGTTGACCCTTTGACTGATGAACGAATAATATGAACGGAATTAAAGATTATTATATTGTAATAAATTCAACATTATTTCGATTCAATTCCATGTATTTACGTATGTACGAAATTATTTCAAAACGATTCTGAATTTAACTAAATATTTTTTGTTTTCTTACAATCGCATACTACATCAAACACGTTCTACATAGCGATTGGAAACTGCAACAAAATGATAAGACTAGGTACTATGGGTTTCATTAAAGAGCATCACCGTTGTAATAATTGATAATCATTTGAGTCAACGCTGCAGAAGTGGTTCGCAAAGCACTTAATTAAGCTGAACGCTAAGCATAGGGTACAAGCACGTGTTTGCGGAACCCAGCTCGCTTTGTAAATACACTTGTCGCGTTGCCGCACCCGCTCACTGCTTTGTATGCCTCACAGGAACCCCAAGTAAAATATTCGAGATCATAAAACAAAAGAGTCCCATTTTTATTTTACATAAAATCTAACGTTTAAGTTTGCTAAGGCTGTAAAAACAACCCATAAAAGGTTTTGTTTGAATCGTAAAACGTAGTACAATCTGCGTGGTGACGTTTTGGATATTAAATATTTGATTATGATTCGTGTAGATGGAAAAATAAGGATTTTTTTGCGGATTTCTGATACTAAACAAATGATAATAAATAAAATAATTAATTTAGATAGTATTAGATATTATAAATATTATTCGTGGTGGCCTAGTGGTTGACATACCGGATTTCTATGCACGAGGTTGTAGGTTCAAACCCAGGCGAGTATCAGTGTGATTTTTTCAATGTCATAAATACTTTCTTAGATATTCTAAAACACCACTGACTGACGGTGACGGAAAACATCGAAAGGAAACCTGGATTTAATTATTTGAAATCGCCAACCCGCAGTGAGCTAGCGTGGTGATCAGTGCTCAATCCTTCTCTATACGAGAAGAGGCCTTTGCCCTAAAGTGGGACAGTTATAGGCTGTTATTATTACTAATATTATTGTATTTAAAATTTACATGTCGTTCAGCGACAAAATGTACCTGGCACCAATAATAACTGATCTCCATCTGTAATATTACCTACATTTTATGTAAATAAAGTATTATTATTATGATTTAAATGAAACTACGGATTATGCCTTGATTAAAATATTACTTACTGACCATACTGATTACTCATTGACCATAATATGCAGTTAGGCAGACGCTGATCAGAACTTTTGTTTTCAATTATACTTGGGATTTACTTTCTTATTTATAATAGGATGTTAAAATATTGATAAAAACTATTTACCCTCATTACGACAGAAAGGAAATAAGTTACATAAATATCTATTTGCAATCAACTTGACAGTTCCACTACTAACGTTAAATACACTTGGAAAAAGATGTCAGACGGAAGAAGTCAGACGTCTTATAAAAAATACTCCGTAATAAGTCACATTCAAGAACTTCTAAAAACAAAAAGAAAAATTACAGTTCCTCGTTTAAATATTCGTTACAGCAAATTTACTCCGCATACCTCATCGCAAGGAGCTTAACTTTTCTTGCCAAGTCACTTTTATTCCAGAAAAGTTTAGCTTTTTTCGCCTCATTAAACACCTACGATGCTCTCCAAGATTTTTTTGTGACTTCAAATCTTAATGTTACTCGTAAATAAGCCATTTTCTTATTGAAATCTTTTTTTCTAGCGTAACTATTTCCAGAATTTCCATTTAATGTTCAATTCTTCACATGTTACTTAATTATTTCATAACAAGGTCAGATTATAGGACAAAATAGTAGGTATTGAAAATGCAGCCCACCTTTGGATCACAATTCCAAGTTTTCATCTTTAAAGTAGATTACAATAACATTTCTGTTTGCGAGTGTGAATCTATAAATATTCCGTGCGGGGGCGGACTAAGAAAATAATTATTCGTCGTTGCCGGAAAAGCAAGTCGTATGGGACGAGCCCGGTGTTTTTACTGGAGTCTATAATGAGCGGAGAAAGAATGTGAAGACTCCTCATAAAGAATTAATGATCCCTGCCTTTTTGTTAACGGATAAAAAATCTTATAAACTATCCCACCGCCCAGGGGGAGAGCGGAGAGGGTGTGTGGGACTGCCCATTGTAAAACAAATGACCCACTAAAATAACCCTGGTGTATACCTCATCGCTAAAAGGGACGGCATGGGATTCCCTTAGTGTGAAACTACGCCAACACAGTGGAAAATTATTGCACGATCTGGGTTCTGAACTTGATACCCACGTTGTACTAGTTAGGTATCTCATGCCTCGAGACTACAGTAACTACAAATGATATCTGTCTACCTCTACAGCCATTCCAGGAATCTATATCTGGTAAAATGTCTAATTCAGTTGTGCCTCTGCCTCGTTGGTCTAGTGGTCGCAAAGCGCGACTGCCGAGCATGAGGTCCTGGGTTCGAATCCCGGGTCGAGCAAAGTGATATAGTATAGTGGTCGGTTTTTGTTGGTAATTTTATAAGTAGCAGCACGGAGTCAGATATTGTGCCCTCTAACATAGATGGCGAAATGTGGGTGTCCTACACACCTTTGCCCACGCCTTCGAGGAATACAGGCGTGATGCGATGTAGGTAAGCATCAGTTCTAGTAAAATTCAAAAACTTTCACCCTTTCCTTTGAAATACCGGCGACACATTGATAAAATGGAACCGATCGTAACTAATAAGTTATGAGCTCAATTAGGTACTTATTCAATTAATTACCGGCTCTTTTTCCGTTACCCGAGCAAGCTTTGGTTTACGGTTTCAGAGGTTATATTGAGGACCTTTATAGGCTTGAAATGTTCGTTCGCTATTGGTAGCCAAGTATGGCACTGGTTCACAGTTTAACAAAAATGGGGATAAAAATATTCAGTCCTTCCAACTAAATTAATTTTTAAGAAATATGACTCATAAAGTTTAGAAAAAAAACCCTACATTAAAATAACACGTGTTATTTTTTATGACATTATTTTGCAGTTAATATAATGATTGTTTTTAAATAAAACTATTTTTACGGATTTTATCGCGGTTTTAATTTTGTTTTTTGGTCACGACGTTTCGAATCCTTTACAGCAGTCATGGTCAAAATTAAAACCGCGATAAAATCCGTAAAAATAGTTTTATTTAAATGTCTAATATACAAATGTAAGTGATAGAAATTATAATGATTATTTGTTGTATTGTAACCAAAAAACACATGTATTATGCAGTTCATAAATGCAAACATATTAGTTTAAAACTTTGTATCATCATGATCATTATCAGCCTATCTCCGTCTACTGCTGGACATAAGCCTCACCTATGGCACTCCAATATTTGTATACTAACATTTAAATTAAGCTGAACCTGTATCTTAGATGTTAGTTACTTTTATTGATACAGGACTATTATTATAAGCTCAAATATTATTTTACATGACAATCAGGAACTAACATATCTAATATTTAAACAAAAACAATAATTCCAGCTTTTGTTCCTTAGCCCGGAACGATAATATCCTAACCTAATTAAAATTTGAGTTCCTAGTAATTTATACGCCAACATTACGTCACAGTAATATACGTCGCCTGCGTTTCACAGAGCGAAAATTATAATTGACTTAGTCTGATGTATTTGACTTAATCCAGTCTGCTTAGAGGATTTACGTAATATATTCCACTCCATACTAAGACGCGAATAATATATTCAGTTATCGACTCCACTGTTTGATAACAAAGTAATCTAGAGATATAAAAAATTGCACGTTTTGGTTCATGTTTGACGATATTTGATTAGGTGTAGGCAACTCCCCCTATATTACCTTGTCTAATATTTTTAAAACGAAATAACAGTGGTTAAAACATTGCAGTAGATCCTATGTAATGGAGAGATCGTGAGTAGGTCTACCATAAAACATACATAAGTATCATAGTATGTGATACTGTATCATATATTAAGCTTTTTGTGTTAGTAGCTATATACATCATCATCAGCCGTAAGACTTCTACTGTTGGATAAAGGTCTCCCCCCTTAGAAAAGGGGGGGGGGGGGACTGCCATAATCCCCACGCTTGGCAAGCGGCTTGGGGATCGCAGCAGGGTGGTGAAATTACAGAATACGCTGCTGACCATATTCTGGATTTTCCTTTAGTCGCCTCTTACGACACCCACGGAAGGAAAGGGGGTTGTCAATTCTATAGGCCGGTTACCACTCGGCATAATAGTGCAAGTAGCTATATACATACATACCTACATATAAATCAATCGTTAGACGTACTGTAAGTCCTAAGAGCCCTTATCATGTAAGAATTTATTTTGAGATATGAAGCGGTCAAAGCTGACGTAAAATGCATGCATCCAAATGAGGCCGCGTGTCTAGATTCTCTTGGGCAAGTAGCCGGCCCTGATCTAATTTATTAAAAACACAGTAAGCTCTAAGAACAGAAGATATGTATATTTTTTGTTTTAAAGCTTGTCTTAAGATTGACTGCGAATTCTTCGCAGATGGAAAAGCCTATAGTTAAAAGAACTATACAGGTTAATCGAAGAATCAGAAAGGCCTGTCGTCGAAGTGACGTAGATGAAGTTTCTGTTGACAAAATGTCCGTAGGTGTCTGTCATTGGTGGCGAGTCTGATGGGAAACGGGAATAAATCAATCATCCTGTCGACGAACAGTCGAATGACGAATCGGCCTTAGGAGAACCGTTGCGGAATCATAATAATCAGTTGTATTATATTCAAATTCAAACCCAGGCATCGAGCATAAACGAAGCATGATAGGAACAAATAAGATGAAAGGCGTATGTCAAGATCGAAGCAAGAAGAAGTCTTTGCATTCTCCCTTGGGACACAGTTGTGACTTCACAAATACAAAGGAAGGTATTGTAGGCTTTGGTTTTAGAAGTATGAAAGGGTTTACCCTAGTGGACTGGAGTGGTTGGCAATCATCAACTGTTATTTCTGGATGATAAATAATATTATTTATATACTCCTTAATATGAATAAACGTTATATTTTGGTTTTAAACTGCCTTGTTGGTCTGGTGATCGCACAGCGCAACTGCTGAGCATGATTGAATACATTTTTAAACAATGATAATAATCAATTAAACGATTTATTAATGTTTTAAAATGTATCGTTAATTTTGAACTTAACTATCGTTATTTTTTTTTCTAACAGCAGCGTATAGATTCTATAAATGGTGTCTACATCTACGTCTACGGTCTATATATGTTATTTATAAAATCTGTACGGAGTGTACTCTGCTTTTAGAAAAAAAGTGACTTAACAAAAAATCTGTCGACTAACCTGGCATATCTAAGCACAATTAAACTGATGGTGCTAATAAAAAGACATTACCATTTAGCACGTAATATTATTATGGCCGCCATTACCCTCGCCTGCGAGATAAGGTCGGCACTAAGACCCTAAATGACCCGAAACTAATGACGTCGTCATTAACACTCCTCATAAGCAACAGGAAATTAATTTATTGTGAGTATGTGTGAGTCAGAAAACCAATAATTAAAAGGTATATGAACTCCTTGGAATCTTCGTCTTAATGGAGATCCTTTGTTACCCATTGATAAATACTTATATCTATTTGTTTGTATGATACGTATTGAGTAAGAGTTAAAAGTATTTGAAAGATTTATTATTTAAAGTTTTTTGTTTGTTTAACTTTTGGTGTAATTTTTTTATGTTGCCCATGCTAAACTTGAATCTAAATTGATAAAGGAAATTTGAAAAATGATGGACACGAGCAGGATTTGAACCTGCGAACTTCGCCGTACCATGGCGCTGCTCTAACCAACTGAACCATCGTGTCTCTGCTGGACTGTGCTGTAACTTTGCTGTACCCAAACAGGGTCCAGCCAAGTTATTTTAATTCTAAGCCTACAACCTTTAATAAAACATTGTGGAATTGCAATAAAGAATATAAATAATATGAATATTTGGGCCTTTGGAAATAATAATGGCTTTAATACACACAAAAGGATTTTATATTTTATTTAATGGTTAAATCAATTGAACGATTGAAACTTTAAACAGTTCGACGCTTTTAGTACTCATAATTTATTCATGTAGAAAGTGAGTCTACCTGAAAAATATAGTGTGCTGTGCAAAGTTATAAAGTTTATAAGTATTATGTTCGAAACTGATGTAAATTATGTGTTTTTATTCTTTAGTCGATATTATGTTTTGGTTGATTTTATGATTCGTTTGTTTGTTTTCTTATTAATAGTGTGTATGTAAATTTAAATCCTAGCAATACACGTGTAAACAAAATAAAAACTAGGTACGTAATATTTTTAATGATTACAAAGGAAACATTAATTTAAGTGTTTCTAAATAAAACTTGCTTACTTCGCACCAATTAAGCACTAACGAAGGCCTTATATAAAATACCTAACCCACATAATTGACATCAATCCTCATTTTATACTCTTAATTAATTGACAAATACAATGTGTAAATCTTAAAAGAAGTATAGGAATAGGTAGGTATGAATGTATTGAAGTATTTGTTATTGTAAAACGCTACCTTGAGCTGCGATACCTACGGATTGTCAAGCCAACGGTAGATACTATCAAATATAATACCTACCATGAAGCTATTTGTTTATAATGATATCGATTGTCGACCATGCATAAGTGAAGATTAAAATATAACCACCGGAAAATATTGAACGTACGATATTAAGATACGTATACAATATGACAAAGGCTTTTATTTTTAAATGTACGTTACTTTTTCTAAAATGTATCTACGGAAAGGTGATGCATGGAATAAAAGGCTTTTTTATTGAATAAGAAACGACGGATTGGACAATCTTATACTAATTAAAATTTTCAATATGAGGCGAACTAAACATGAGACGAATATTAAAAAAATACACAAACTTGGAAAAAACCTAGCAAGTGACAAAAAGAGTTGGAAATTGGTTTCTCGACGCGCGTTTGGCTTATAAAAAAATGCATTAAAACTTGATATTTACCAAAGCTTACTTCCAGTAAGATGCAGTAACATATTACTTTATGAACGACTGCCATATTAACTAATGCTACGAACCAATTACTGAGCGCTACTGCGATAGCTACAATGTCAAATGTTGATAATCATTTAGAACACGGATTAGTGATTACAGCTTGAATAAAATGTACGTTGAAGAGTTTGATTTAATCTAAAGTTCAACAGAGCAAGAATCACGTCGACACGACAGCTAGTCAACGATAAGCTTTGAACTTTAAACGAAAAATCAGCGTACATTTTATGTTCTGTCAGAAGAGTTTCAACGACCTGATTGGCGCAGTGACTAAGCGATTGTTCTGCTGCGGTTAGCGGTTGCGGGTTCGATACCCGCCAGGCACAAACGATTGTGCGATCCGCAGATGTTTGTCCCAAATTAAGGTGTTTGTGTATGTAATATTCATGTTTATGAAACGAACCTACGATACAGGAGACATTCCTAGTATGGGGTGAAGTTTTTTCTAAGTAAAAAAGAGCGTTTGAATTTTATGAACGTTACAATTTTGAAGCAACTAGTTTGTGTAAAACTGTTAACACATTTGGTGACTAATGTTCCCAACAATAACGTAATATTTTATGCAGAAATAAAAATGAAACAGCAATTTATTTTTGATAGCAATCAACCAATACAGTTGTCACCTTTGTATTACTTATATAGTAAACAAGACTCTTATTGCTTTTAACCAAAATATAACGTTGTCGTCTAGACAGGAATTCGTAGAGATTTTTTACGATTATTATTTTCCACTTTATGTCGGGACCTAAGTTCGTAGCTTTCTGGTAGTTCGTAGCTTGTATTTATAGAAGTACGTAAGTATATTGTTTATTGAATAATCACATAATAGAAATAAATTGTATGTTTAAACATTGAATGTATATCTGTGAAACAAAAAACTATCTCTGCTTTTGGATGATTTACTTCATTGGGGAATCTTTATCGATATCGTTACCAAGAAGCAAGTAGAGTATACAAGAGCAGGGCTCCTACTGACGAAATACTTATTCTTGTGTATCAATGGCCTAGTTAAGGTACCTAAATTACAAAATGTTTCGTTTAGGTACCTAATTCTAATTCTGTGTACTACTAAAGTTTACGAAAATAATATAAATAATTTATAATTAAACTTCTCTAAGTCTAAAGTTGAGTAATTGATAATGTTTGACACATTTTAGGGAACTTTGTTTTAACAAAAATGAAACATGTCAGACCTAACCTCTACGTCAAAACTTTTAGTGAGTTAGTTGATCTTTTAGCTTATTAGGACACCATACTTTTGAAGTTTGATAGTTTATGCAGTGTTCAGCGAAATAATAGATAGTTTTAAACTCTGTTGTGGTGTTGGCAGTTAACATTTATGATAACCAAAATTATTTTTTTGACTGTGCTGTAGGACATCACAAGTCATAGATTATTACTTGTACCTACGTACGTACTTGTACGTAAATAACATAATAATAAACATTTATTTTCTATTCTACGTAAATAACAAAAAAAAATCTACAATTTTAAAGTTCCTTTTTTTATATGGGACGAACCGATTGCGAAAAGAAAAGCATTTGTGGTATTTATTTTGTCAATACCTTTATAATCTAAGTTTGAATTTCCATTACATGTGCCATTTCATTTTCTTGAACAATAGAGAAACGGACGAAATACCGATTGTGAGGGATTAGTTTTTAGCTAAGTAGTGGTAATTACAGACGCGGCAAAAATATCTATTTCTATATTATAACACCTAACTGAAAAAACTGCTTGCTGCGGTTATAAAGTAATAGACAAAATGCTACCAAACATAAAAAGGCATGTTAGATAGTTTTCGTTTCTGATTCGTACCAAAATATTATACGAGTTTCACTCTGCGAAACGTTCAAAAGTTGACATACTAAAGTTACAATTACTTGAAAATGCTAAAAGAATCCTCTGAAATTCTTGCTTCACAAAATACGAGAGACTCTTAGCGTTACAGTGAGTAGGCGGTCAAAGAGATGCCTCGTGGACTCACGAAAATATGTGGATGTATGTTGGCAAACACTTCTTACACACGTACCTACTCGTACTCCTAACAAAAACCGAAAATGCACACAAAGTAGGTTGATACAGGCTATTTTCGTAAATATACTGGCACAAGTCTTCGATTTAACAAACACTTATTTGGTCCAATTCTCAGGTTAGGAATCAATTGATGGTTTTTAAAAATTCTGACTATAACAGTCCCATGGTTTCACAAAGATGTTCTCATGTAAATAAGGCGAACTAATTGACAATAGACCTACTTAACTAAAGTGACTAAGCTGCCCCTTACGATATCGTTTTAATATAAAGAAAAGCGTACGATTAATGTAAAACCAGTACCTTGTAGTCTTACCATGGCAAAAATATAGAGTTTTCAACAAATTTAACGCATTTCCACACGCACGCAAATATTTATAATTTAAACCTATAACAGTGCGGGTCTATAAAACTAAACATACAAACACGAGCCACACATTTTTGTTCCTTTTTTAAACAACGCTCTATTGTTTCTACCCGCATGAAGGAGCTATGTGATATGAAAGCCCTAATTATACGTGTCATTGTTGCTTTAGATGTGCAATTTGTGCACGACGTTAAAGAGAGATATTTTATTGAATCTCAACTCTTTTTTCAAATGTATTAAGAGTGTTTTAAAGATATTTACGAATATTTTCACAGCGCCCGAAAAGCGGCTAGTCTACACCGCTTCGTAGAAAAAGATAGTGCACAATGTACCTAACAATAAACTACCATAATGGAATAGAAACAACAGGTAAGATATGAGACAAATACTGCCAATATTAAACGTCAGCTGAAAACAAGAAACAATATTATACAAGCAACAACAGTTTTACATAATAAATTTGAATGGTAATATATTTGTTCAAAAAAATAGTAGCATACAAAATAGATGAACAAGCCAAGGCAGACGTGAGACTGAGTCTTTTTGGAATAGTCTGCCATGCATCCTTAACTACGATACGAATTGTTTAATCTTCATGCTCATCAGCTGCTTGAAACAACGCGCCAACTTATCAATTTTAGAGCAAAGTCTCTGTGGAATAGGATGGATGAAAACAGAATGGTTAATTCTGAGTATTTGTTAAATATTTGGATACAATGTGACGGAGCATCTGGCCCCTGAAATATTACAGCTGCAGTGTTTAGGTTATTGACTTTCAAGCAATATCCATAGATTGATGGTCACCGGTTCCTTAGGAGTTCATTATTTAAATTAGTTGTTATGCCATTTATTTTACTTATAAGGATCTGTTAAGGTTAAAGTATCTACAAAAAATGTACCCTCATGAAGAAACTTTGCGATAATTAAACGCCATTATATACCTGAAGTAAAACAATGAAATGTTAAGGGGCTCAATTTTTCTGTGCTAACAAAGCGTAGGTATTGTTTTAACTAAACAAACATTGATACATTCTAACGGAGTAAAGTTGTCTCAAACAACTCACAGACAATGCAATAATTTTAGAAGCGAAATTGCGTCATAGCCTCGGGTGTAAAGTTTGGTCCCGCTTCTATCGAAGACATCTGCAGTAGTATTGATCTTCCTTATCTTGATTACTCAACACTGAAGCCAAAAGGGTAACGTTTCCTTTTATTTATGTGCACATATTTTCGATGCTGCTGCCAAAGCATTACTGTTCAAAGACTCGACTTCTTCGGATCAAACAATGGGAGCTGTTGCTTTGAATCTCACCTCAGATTTCTAAGGATGTGACGTATGCTGTCCTGTATGAGCGTATGAAAAACGTGAATAGAAGTCTGCTGGTTGCGCCACGGACATGCAAAATATTTTTTGGTGAAAATTCGGTTTGAAGTTTTCTATGTAGGGTTACTATGAATTGATTGATTTGATTTTTAACAGCAACTATATTTCCATGACTCGAATAGTTTTTTTTTAATAGTAGGTACTAGAGTAAAATATTTAATTCTAAATCAGCTCAGCAGCTAGACTTTACTGCAATAATACATTTTAAGAACTTAAATTATAATATTTCATTTTGGTTGTACCAAATCCTCAAACGTGCTCTAGCCTAGATAATCTTGATTAACCGCATCTATCTCTGAGAAAAGAGAATCCTTAAGTATTCATAATTATAACTTATGGTTTCACACACGGACTGGAAAATAGTACCAACCTTTACACAATAACCTTTATCTATTCCCTTAAGTAACAAAAATACCAAATAACTTGTATAGTGAATAGTAGGCAAGTTTACATATCCACCTTTATTTCCACTGACTTTACAACTAAAATACTAATAAACAACAACTGGTGTTACTTAAACTGAATTCTCTGTTGTTTACATAAAGTTCAATTTGCGTCATCAAAATGTTCTCAGTGTTTTATAGCCGTTCCCATCAATAATGCAACGTACACTCGCAACATTTAACCCTTTGGGATTCTGCCCCTAATTAACTTGGGTCCACGTTACCACTGCGATATTACGAATGCAAAGCCGGTGTCAAACTCTGAACAATCAAAGTAATAATGATGGTACGCTTCGAACGAGGTGCGTCTGATACTTGGATTAAAGTTGGCTTCAATGGATCATTTGCGGACATATACTTCGAAGAAGAAGCAAGTAAAACTATATTTTGGTTGATAAACGATGATTTTAAATTAGTTGGTCGAGTCTTAATTGTCACTAAAAGTTTACTTAAAGCATTTTATTCAGGCACCGACGATACGGCAACCGAATTTTTGTTAAAATAAAAATCTTTACACACACCTAAAAACATATTCATTATATACTTAATTTTTCAGTAATTCACTCACAAGTTATAAGCGTTGTTTTTCAACCTTTTAGCAGGACTATAAATTTGAATATACCCATGACTACATACGGTATACATACATTAGGCGCGTCATATCAAAATAAACCGCTCAGTAGTTAAATGGGATATGCCAACGATTTATCATGTTCCACTGACTTGCCCTTAGGCACCGGTCCCTTTTATCTGCGGCCCTTTCCAGTAGGCCAAAAGAATAATTCTTTTCTCTCAATCCAACCAAGAATTTGATAAGCGAAGCCTGAAGGCTTTTGAAAGTATTGTGCTGAATCCAGAATCGGTTTCCATTAACCCTTATTAAGCCTAAAAATGTTTATTCTGTTAAACATTTTTAATGGTCTCATTGAGTAAAAATACGACGTAAAAAATGATAAAAGAGGGTCCATAATAACGAATATTCATTAGAAAATAACTCTGTTATATATTTGTGTTAAAATAGCTCCTTGTAATCAGACTAATAATCATAAAATATATTATTAGTACTAATAGGGAAGGGAGGCCTATACCCAGCAGTGGAATATTGAAGGCTGTAGATGATGATGATAAATACGAAAGAAAGATAACAATTCAGTTCAGACAATGCAACACGTGCATTGTTCGATAACCAAATAATAACAATATTAGAATTCCAAATAAATATTAATCACTGTAAACGGGGAGAAGTAAATAAGAACTGTGTTTACTATAACCACTAAAGAAACAAGTGAAAACAGTTCGATCCTTAGGGAGCAATGAACGGTACCAGCTTGTACATTCTAGATATTTATTCCCTTGGGAATTGGGATGTCTGCACTCTGCAGCTTTGAGATTTTGGTTGTGATTTCACAATTAGCTACAATACAAGTAAGTCTTTGAATTGGCTAATTGTTAAGGTACGTAGAAATTTCGTGGTGTCATAATGAATCAATCAACAAGGATAGCGATATTGATGCCACCTAGGGTGTGTTGAACACGCTTGCGTATAAAACTAAATGAGACAACATTAAACGGTATCACTGCATAATTAAAATTTTAATTAAACCTAAAGGTAAACTCGGTGTTGCCTTCGGTTAATACAAGAGAGTAAATAGTTTTATTAATATACAAACAAAAATACAGATTTGCAGTTTCTGCAAACAATTAACAAGTTAACTTCGAACCAAATTTAAAACTCAATTTGTTTTCTATTTTGCCAATTTTCAATGTCTACAGACCAGATGACGGTATTCGCTGCGAGAGCTGTATGAAAATATTGGATGTATTGCAAACATGTATTCAAAAATATTTATCACCTGCTCTTGGGAAATATTTTGAAGAGATCTCTTCAATATTTTCTTGTTGAAATTCGGAAAACTTTCACGTCTCAGAAATTGTGTACGTATCTATGTTGAATATTAAAGTTTTTTCGTAAATAACGCAGTAAATATTCAAAAGGCCGATTACTAGAGATTTATTTGAAAAGGGTTTGTTAGCCAGCAAATTGGAATATTTTATAGCATTGTTCAATTATTGTTTAGGGTATCACAGTATGTTGTGCTATGAATACCAAGCATGTGTACAGATGAATGTGAATTTATTCCAATCAAAATATCGCGCTGATTTCGTTGTGTTTTATTTTTCAATTAATAATAACATGATATAATATATACTTATTATAAATATATGTATAAATACTCTCGTAGTAAGTAAATTAATTTGTTTTGTAAGTAATCGTTTAAAAAGGGTTGGTTTTTATAACCTAATATTAATATGCCCTTATTATAAAATAAGAAAAATATCGTAAAGTATTTATTAGAAGCTAGCTATAATACATTTAAAGTAGGTAGCCTATGGTAGTGTTTGAGGGCATTAAAATTCCTTTCTTACTCTACCTATTAGGCGACCAGAACGTTTAGGTGCATGACAGAATTGGGGTTCGGTGCTCACACTCCGGCTATATCTCCGCACTTTCCCTAGTGACGCGCAGACGCACGACAGTGAGTAACTGATTGATAAGCGCTTCTTGAAGTTTGGCTTCCAGTTAGTTGTTATATTATGTTTTTCTTTGTGCTGTTGTCATGCACCTAAAGGTTTAGTTCGCGTAGTACCATGCGTACCCAACAGATAAAAGGACATTGACCGCTGTCACAGTCACGGTTCAAGGATCACATGTAAACATACAAATGCTAAATCACATATTAATATTCAGTAACAAACGCTAAAATATTAAACAGAATGAGTACATAATCCTGCCCTGTGTTCCAACGTGCGCTCATATGGAGCCTTATCCAACAACATTTGCAATTTTTGCAATGCAAATGCAATGACTGCGTACAATATATTTAAGTGGAAACGTAATTAAAACTGAACTGTTATGTTATTGTGTCTGGAAGCGGTTTATTACGTTTAATGTTGTTTGTTATTTTGAGGTCTGAATGCTAAAACTTACACCTATGTAAAATCGATATTTTACTAATATACTGTGCTTCAGCTTATTTGTATGTAAACGTATAAAAAAACTTGAATATTATATTCATGATTATGTAACGCAAAAGTAATAGAATAGTTAGTAAAAGTAAATTTCTTATGAAGGCACATTAAACGAAAGCTTTATATAGATAAGTTACTTAGATTTCATTTTTCTTTCGCTGAAATACAGAAGAAACATGTTTCCAATAACAATTGTGTGAAATTCGGAGCCTTTTCAAAGTACAAAGTGGCCAAACGACTGGCGATCATCATACAATAATGTAATTTATATAATAGTTTTCATTCATTTGATTTATTTCGTTTCTATACGATCTTTTCCCTTTAGTAAATTCTAAGTACCGCAGAGTAGAGCGTTGCTTAGAATTTACTAAAGGAAAAAGATGCGAGGATTTCCTTTCCTATTCAATAGTTTACCGGAACTACATAAGTATGTCAAGCGCAGTGTAAAGAATTAAATTTTCCTTAGACGTTTGTATTCTCACCACGGAATCATACCGAGAGAGCGAAAATGTACAGATGCACCCTTTTAGCACGTCTTATTGAAAGTGATTTTGTTCCGCGACACAAAACACTTTGAATCCTTAAATATTCATAAACGCTTCAGCGCACTCTGAGCATGACAGCTCTTTAGTTGTTTTAAGCAATCAACATTTCACAGGCAATTGCGGTCTCCGACGATTTGTGTTGCGGTATGTGGGTAACATAAAAATAAACTTCGTATAAAAAGCGTAGGTGGAGTGTTACTATATTCAGCGTTTAAAAATGTTGGCTTCATTTTCTGAATTTAAATGCGTACCTTAGTTTACCAGTAAAAACGGAATTTTCTCACATTATTTTTAAAATTATTTTAAATGCCATAATGTATGTTGTATAATTCGCGTTTTAATCAATTATAATATGAAAGCGATTTGGCCAACAACAGTTTTTAGGTGAAACAATATAATGGGTGAATGGAAGCCGAGTAAACCGCTTGGCAAAGTGGAATTTCCGTTTGAAACGTCTGTAGCGTCGACGGTATTTAAACGAACTTAATTTGCGGGAATTTGCGATGTAAATAAGGAATCATTTAATGACCTAAAGTCCGTTCAGACGTTTAAAAAGAGGGAAATGAGCCTTTTAACGTTACCATTATGGTGAGGACACTTATTAATAGGAAGAAAAGGATTCTTTTTGTCTGTCCTATTAGTCTTCGTAAACTGTATATTCTGAGCTCCTTTGTTGAATAATTTCATCATTTCGTTCAAAAATAGTAATGAAATAATAATTTACATACATAATCACTTGTGTCAGCCTTTATATATCTCCCACCTAATTTCTCAACATACCTATAACAGTTTATTAGGTATCTCGTGCCTTCTTTACTTACTCATGTAATCTCGGGTACAATTAGAAGACTACTCGAACTAGAAGATTACTAGTGAGGATTTCCTAACAGAAAAAAATAAACGGTTTATTACAAAGACAATTAATTGGAGTCTTGGGCTGGAGTTCAACTAGGTACTGAATAATATTTATTACTATAGACGAAAAGCAAGCTTGAAGAATAAAAAGAACACAAAATTAAAGATAAGTTCAGAACTCAGGCGTGCTCTTAGCAATGATTACTACAATCCCAACATTCATAACGTTAGTAAACTTATGTATAAACTGTTGAAACACTTGATTTTAATGCCACTTTACACAAGTTTCTCGGCTGACTTAAACGAATTTAAGTTTAGGTAAACTCTCTTTACAAGACATTTGAATTGTAAAGCGTTGCAACGAAATTGTTTATGTTAGTCCCAAGCCGTTAGATATGTGGAATGTAAAATAGTGGGCGTCCAAGCAAAAGGGTCAAGTTCTCAGCAATTAGTTTCTGAGATATACGCAGTTCGTCAAATTGGAGGAAAAATTGCATTTCGCGATTTTAACTAATTATAAATTAATGTTCAATTCATTATCTACAAGTTCATATAGTTAATTACTTTTCAGAGTTTCAACTTCAAATGTTAAAAAAAAAGTAATCTGCCAGATTTTGAATATATTTTGCATGCCTTTTGCTTGGACTCCCACAATTCTGTTTTTGAGGTTAAAGTTCGCGTAATCAGCGGCTTTATTATAATAGTAACAGATTTATTCATTGATACTGCTTGGATGCATTGGTTTCTATTAAAATGCCAATTTTAAGGCAAAGTAGGTTCTCTGATGAGCTAGTATTATATGTAAGTAATAAGACTATATATTTTCTCATACAATTATGTCAGCTTGATATAAACCAATTACGTAATACAACTCAATTTTCCCCCAAGAATTTGGAGCGGATCTCGTTCATTTAGTTACAGCCCTATCTGACTTGAATCTTGTCGCGATGAGTTGAGCTAAGCTACCTTATCTTAATATTGTCTGTATATGTCGCCTCATACATTATTTAGTGGTAGGAAATCTGCGGATTGATCTGAAGATTGAATTGTGCACATGGAATGTAACCAAAAAGTAATATTCGTTTTGATATGTCTCAGCACTTTTGATAAATTCTTTGAGAGAGTCTAAGGATGATTCTTCACTTTACATTTTATTCCAAGAAATTAACCTTACATAAAAGTGTCGATGTGGTAAATCACGATGTAATGTGAAAAGTATGCATTTATGGAGAGCCGTTTTGCTTTACGTCTTTATCATCCATTTTGTAGATCGTAAACGGTATTATGTGCTGTTATATCGAGTGTATTGGCAAAATCGGCCATATTATCATATTACCAGAAAGAAACCAGATACAAGATATAGGATACAGAAATACAAATTTCAATTACGGTGGATAGTATCGATCTTCTCGTAGAACACGACTACGCAACTTAGAATTCCAGTTTAGATCAATGATTTAAACATAACCATAGATTCTAACTTAGTATTCAAATGTTTGGTGAAAATGGAACTGAAATTAAGATGTTATTATGATAAGATTTAACTAAAACAAAAATACGTAAATATAATGATAAATACAACGCGAATATTAAATGTCAAACAAATGAATAATATCACCTCGAACAAAGTTGGTAGATTCTTTTAGAAAATGGGTCACTACGTTACCTGCAGTCAATAGGATACATTACTTACTACTACGTTATACTGTTATCTTAGCAACCTGGCAGTACCGATGCGCATTTTATTTGTCTTCCTATCTAATTTATTTACGCCCGTAGCTCAGACTCGTCTGACTAGTCTTTATGTTGCTGAATTCCTAGATTCAAGAAAGTAGATACATTGCTGCTTCTTTCTATGACAAATGGAGTAAAGAGCAAAAGATTATTATAGGTAATCTATTCCCCTGAAGGAAAATACCTAAGTTTGTATGTTATTTATTTATTTATTTATAATTATTAAGTACAGAAAAATATGACTTATGTTAATACATTGGTCCACAAAACTGTTTTAAACAGTTTGACTGTGGACTCCTCAATGCCTCAATAACTCATAATATAATTCATGTGGTCAAGGTCAAGCTTGTAACGAAAAAAAAACAACCGCGGACAAAAAAAAACATATAAATTAGACGTAGTTTCATGCTCCTCAACCATATAATAGACCAATCAAATCAAAGAGTGTAATACTATCACTACAATATTCTACCTACTAAATTCTACGATAAGCATGTAAAATAATAATCACAAAACGTTAACTTTCCGAAAATGTAAACCTACGACCTACAGAACATGGCAGATAACTCGGATAAAGCTAGAGAAACGGCTACCGAAACTCGGCGATTTTCATTCAACGGTACCGGCTATTCAGATTCTAGTAAAAAGGTAGGTAAATTATAAAATTTATACCTAGTAAATATTTACAATGTAGTCACATTTATGTAGCACAGTCTCATAACTTTTGCACATCCATTATTTACCTTACACTGTCATCGACTGTCTGAGGCAGGACGCGATAGCCCGACCTTCATCAAAATCGAAATTCGGGTATACATCCATGATCTATATAAATTACAGTTTTGCTTTACAATAGTTACAGTTCTGATGCAAGCATGTTTAAGAATACACAAACTACGGATTTCTGTAAGGCGTTTTATTTCTTGTAATAACGTCATAAAAGACATAGAGCGCAGTCATAGATTTTAATAACTTATAGATCAGTTCAAGGCGTTATGTGTCATATTTCCATGTCATGTCTACCTTATTTTATTCCTACAATCTATAATCAGTTCTACTAGTCTACAATACCAATTTTACTCATAAGTAGATAAAGTCCGCGTACTTTGCATCCAACATAAGCTTTTTTTAAGATTTTACGCTTTTTTACCCGCGTTTGCATAACGATTGAATACTATATTACCGCTACCAAAAATATGGCATTGCTGTGAAATATATGTTTACTCTTTGGATTGAAACGTTTTGATAAAGTCGGTCTCGCTGTGTTCATATTTTCAGAGCTTTTTTTAAAAAAGCTACATAGATCATTACTCAGTTTCGTGTTTCTTTTATTGTGATTAAAGTCCTTGCATGATTTATTTTATATTCGCTTTAGTGGTTTTGCATCCTCTACTAGGCAATAAAAACATGTCACATATCTCCTAATCGATACTGGCAGTACCTGTGGCACCGATCGTGTATAAAATTTTATTTATTTTAATTTTATATTATTATCAATTTTCGTGGTCTATGTATGGAAGTAATCAACTGCTGGCCACAGGCCTCTTCAAAGTCAAACTCGTGTATTGCATGAGTTTTAGCTTCCAGTCAGACTTCTTTTTAATCAGTTGAGCAGATTCACATCAGCTCATTAGTATTCACTGGTGGCGGTAGCCCTTCTCCAGGGTGCGCCACAAAGCTCGCTCTCCCGTTTTTGCTACCCAGTCAATACCAGTTACCTGAAATAGTAGCGCGGCTAGACTCTGGGGGCTGTTTTCTTTGGCTACTCTTCGTGGGGGGATAGTGACCGCTGGGCAGGCGGGTTGGCAGCGCAGAATGGTAAACGATACCTGCACAGTCCCTTAGTTTTATTTTCGCCTCTTCCGACACCCATGCGAGGAAAGGGTACAAACACTAACACGTCTAGAACATACAATGACGACCAAACAGATTACTAGCGACGTAACGCAGCTCAGTAAGTTTCAGGTTCTCATTTTCTCCCGTTGAGTTGTTATTACGAATATACATTTTTACCCATGTTACTAAGTAATACATGTTACTGTTGTTGTTGGGGGTCAAGTTTTGGCACCGATCAATCCTATCGACATTTTTAGCCCCTCCATAAAGAACCCCAACATAAAATTTAAAAAGGACCTAATTATAAGCACGACCATCTCTATTGTATATTCCTTTTTGTTAACGAAAACTACGGAAAAGCCGTCAGACTTTATTAAAAGTATGTGATATAATGGAAGTCGTTATCGCCATGCGCGCGGTTAACTGCACCATATGCACCCAAGAGCCTAGTGTTAGGGCTCGTCCGCTTTAAACTTTCGCCATTTGATTTCATTGGCATCTGAATGGCTCAATATTTGACAATACTTTAAACGACGAAGTGTGGAGGTGTGATATTTACTTTGGGTAAGCAATTTGGTTTGTGAACTTTACATTATTTTACTGTTCACTTGTCTCGTTATACCGTGGATATTGCTGTAGCATTTTACGCTAAGGGTCGCTCCAACTACAGCAGAGAAAATATTTATTTTTATGAGTAAGTAACAGTTATTTCTTCCGAATTTACTGTAATGTTAATTAAACAAAGATATCTTAGTAATCTGTTAGTGTTGTAATTGCCATATATAAAAAACTACGTTATTTTACGTCTATTTCATTTATCGATAAGACTAGAAGACCAACCAGTAGTGAGGGACGTGTTAAAATGATGAAAGCTTTTTAACTAGGTAATAATACTGAATTAGATAATAATTATAATATATATGAATGTATGTATATTAATATAATCATGGGTAGTGCCTGCATTTTATCAATAAATAAATTAAAATTACATTAAAATGGGAGTAAAATGTAAAAAAGTGAGGGTGTTAGGTAAAAAATTCACATACCTACACCTTATGCTTCATTGTTCGTTGGCAAATCTTGAGCTTGGACGTCTGTTGTTCGGTAAGTGACCAACTTTGAGCACCGTAGGCACCTTCGTACCTATATAATAAAAAAACATTCTGGGTTGCTACCAACGTAGATCTCAGCAACTAAGCAGGATATTTTTCAATTTCGCCTTTACAGTTTTACAAGCAGCTAGGCAGGATATTTTTCAATATCGTATTTATTATACAGTTAAGGATTTAAAAGTTGACGACGCACAGCTGCCTAAGCCGTTTATCTGATGTTTTGCAAGTTGGAATAGTTGAGTCAGTTGCTGACAAGGATAAATCAATAACATCCCGTTGATTTTACGCAATAGAAGGGAGGATGAGACTGTGGCTTTAGTTCGGTTGAGGTTCTGAATTGCTTATTTATATCCGCTTGTGGTGATTTATTTATTTCTAAAATATTAGGTGAATTGCATTCGCGACCTAACCTTGTTTTAGTGTAAATGTGAGATTGTACACAACTGACCTCGATGCGATCTGTAAGCGTCTTTTGTGAAAGTTTTCTTTCCACTCTGACAGACAACAATACTCGACCAAACACACATTTAAAACTTAATCAAACGTAATTTCCCCTGCGTCTTCCACAACTTTGTTCTGTTATTCTCTGTAGCTTTGCTCACTCGTCTTAATTCCAAGAATCTAATAAACAACGTTGCTAAGCTTTAAAAACAACTCACGCGGTTTCGTAATATCAAAGCCAAGAATTCACTGCGCCGAACAATAGGTTTGTCGGCTCTTTATTTACGGTCTAGCATGCAGGAACGTATGGATTAAGCGATTCACAATTCAGAATCAACTTGCCTGGCTTTGTAGATAAAACAATATGCTGATTAAGTTGCGGTGTTAAGTACGGAATATTTGTCTTGGGAAATGATGTTCTTCGAAGTTTGCTTTAACTATTAAGGGTTACGTAGTTTCTTGCTGTGATGTAGTAAAGTTATGGTTTAAGTTATGCATAAGTGTTATGTATTTGGTCTAGGTAGGAACATAAATTGAAAATTACTTTGCAGAAAAAACACAATACAAATGGAGTTAGAGCAATATTGAAATGAATGTAGTCAAACTAATACTAAAATAACACTATCGGTATGTAGCAATATCATCCAATATCTCTGTTATAGAATTTTTGTTTTTATGCTAAATTCATAGTTATTTCATCGGAAAATGAAATGACTAAAAATTTAATATTTCAGTTAACTGGTGCTGACAATACCTAGTAACTAAAATATTTGTAACGTGCGAAATTAAACAATCAAAATTGTACCAAAATAAATAAAAAACATAATGTTTACCTTTGTAATTATATACTTACCTCTCTCTGTAGTCATAATTTATTCACAACTCATATACGAAAGAGTAAAACCAGAACACTGCCTTGCTGTAGTCGGGTAGAAAGCAACGCAACTTTGAATAGGGAGACGTCACGTTCGCAAAACAATAGAGGATCTACGTCCCGAGTCCACTTGACTCACGCCACTGTGTACTTATAATTAGAGTAAGGACGAATTTTAACACACTAATTTATTATACCTTTCTATGGTGTATCTGTCATAGCATTTATTTAACTTGTAGAACGGTGATTTAACTGAAAAGAAAAGCCTTGAAGAAAAGAAAGACATAATAAACACCACTTATGAATAATGTGTATGTAACGCACAAATTGTCATTATTTCGTTCCTTAATTAGTTTCGAAAAGAAAACATGAAAGCATGTACTTATCTGCAAAAAAAAACAAAAAGCAATCACTTCTCAAAAATTAATTGATATGAATATTTTGCTTATTGTATTGATGTAGTAGATGTCTTTACATCAGTAGTTTATTCTACCCCTAGAACTGTGTTACTTCTACGCAAGCTTATCTTCAAATTAAGCCATTATAGCCATGCAAAAGCAACGCACCTCTGAATAGGCAGGCGTCACTATTCGTAAAACAATGGTCGTTCTACGACCCAAGTCCACTCAACTCGAGTCATCACGTTTTTCAGCACAACGAGGACGTCCTTTAACACGTTCATGTCGCGTCAGCGGGCTTTGCAACTTGTTCGAGTATGTCGTTGTCGGTACCCGCTGGACAGCTCAACATTAAATTAGGATAAACGTCTACCTAAAGCTAGGGAGCCCGTAAATTTGGATTTTTATTATTTACTGGCCTGTAATGTATGAGTGCTCAGCACTGGTTGTTTGCGACTTTTAATAGCAGGTCCTTTATATTATATTTAAAAAATAAAACTCTTGTTCTTGCTTGCTAAAATTTTTAGCAACTTTCGAAACTTTTATTTAGAATTGGGTAAATCTACTTAAAATATTTTCAATCAAATTGATTTCTAACTACCTACAATTTTCAGGAGTGAAAACTTTATGTTTCCAACTCGGATTCTCAGAAATTGATCAGTGTTATAAATAAAAGGGATTACAGCGAGTCACGAACAGAATTTCGGCTGATGGAGATACTGAAATCCTTCCACAGTAAATGATTATTTTTTTAAATGGGATCTATGAAACAACTAGACACGTCAGAATCAAAAAGTTGGCGAATAATTAATAAAATTGTACGTTGAATCTTTCTATAATTAAAGTTTACCTTCGGTTTCTCTAGGAGGTAGGCTTTATTTATACGTAAGTTATTTATATAACAACACGGATTTATTATATATCGTAAGAATATAAATACAGTTACAACTTTACAAGGCATTTTGACCGCCGTAAACTTCAATAATTTTATAGTGCTCGACTGTTTCTTCATTATTATCTTTTTAATAAAAGCATTAGGATATCGATGAACTTAGCTATTGTAAAAATGTAACTATATCACAAGATATTCTATACATTTTATTATTTGCCCTGCATTCAATGGTCAACCGCCTTTAACAAGGGTCGGGTAATCTAAGCAGGGCCTACAAAATTCTACTGAAAAAGGTCTCAAATTCGGCCAATGACGCACAGAGGTCCGAATTTGGTTTTGTCAGTCTAATATTTGACAGACAGAAAGGTTTTCGGGGTAATGCGAGTATGTAACTTTTAAATTGTGTGTCACTTACTCTAGATGATGTGTTTCATAAATAATAAGTCTACATTTAAACCTTTATAATGTTTAATGAACTTTAATTCAGTATAATTTATTATGTAGGAAATTGTTCGCGACGAAGCGTCACCAACATTCAATTGTTATTTGTATTACCTTAAGAGTTATACGCAATAAAGATAGTATTAGAATAGATAGTTACGGCGATACTTCGCCAATAGCGTTTCAGCTAAAATAAAGCATTGTGATAGGTTTTCAGGACAGTGAGTCACTGAAAATAGGGTAATTTAGGTCTTGTTTTATTTAATTAATAAACTTAAACTCATAAACAGGTAGTCATACACCTAGAATAGTTTAGAAACCCACTGTTGAGTTCCTTGACTTGATCATGACGGTAAGAGTGTTATAACTCATGAACGGTTAGGAACCCTGGGTCTAGACTTACTCTGAGTACTAGCCCCAGCCGTAGTATGCCCTAGACACTCTTATCCTCGTGATTGAAAGAGGGATAGGCAGATGGGCAGCTTTTTTTGCAATAACATGAAATGCGATTCTTTGTATCGGCACATAAGGGTATATGGTGCCTTATGTGCTTGATATGTAATGTTTAGATAGCTTAACTTCGTTAATTTAATAGATTAGCTAGTGCTTTCAGTTTATTTCATGAACCTAGCTCTTGTAGTTTTCTAGATAATCGTCTAGAAAAATAATATTCCACCAAAATTTCCAATTTTTTCCCCTTTTTCATTCCACAACTTTTCAGCCATAAGGCTTAGGAGGTACCACTATACCTCATTAGATAGGTGGGATCAGCAGGATTCCAATGATGTATGACACACCTGCGTACTGATTAGGGTATAAGTAGAATAAGCAAAAAACTGTATATTTTGTAATAATTTTGTATAATAAAGTTTGTCTCGGGGAACGGCTCGCGGTGGCTCTCGTTATGGTAAAGGAGCGTCGTACTTAAGTGCGCGCTCAAATCGGGTCATTTGTAGTCATCGGCAGAGCCCATTTTTTTGTTAACTTAGAATCACTTGAAGAATTTAGAAGCAGTCGAGTCGTTCCCTGAATAGTCCTGAAGAGTTATAAAATAGTGTTTTCATTAGTCCGAGGTACGAGATACCCCTTCTTCGTAAGTATAGATATCTTCAAGCTACGGTGTCATTCACAGGGATCCCTGAACCGTAGGTGCAGGACGTGAGAGCTTCACGAGTGTGGTACGCTGGTATTGTACTCGACCGAAGCGCCCGTCTGGCACATCTGATGGTCCTTCGAGCCGGATATCCGTGTGGGTGCCGCTGAAGACAGAAGACTTATAGCTACGACTTCAAGCCAACTTCAAGAATGCCGGTTACCAGATCGCAGGGCAAGGCGCCTGAAGAACGGGTGGTGGAGGCGAGCAGAGAACATCCCCCCGCCATTCGACATCAGCTACCCCCGCGTTCACCATCCACGATCGAGGGCGCCGAGTCGGCGCGACCACCGCAAGCGGCCGGCGGAAACAACACGCCTACACTAACCCTGATACCGTTGGAGCGTGTCGAAGTTGAGCCCGTAGCTACGTCGAGTGCCAGAAGGGGAACCCGCATAGAGAAAGACTATTCAGACAGAACGATGAAACCAACCGATAAGAGCATGCCGATGACTACCCGGGGTGACGCCCGTCAAGAATATCAGAGACCGCCGTCAAACAAGACGAACCGGTCAAACAGAAAAGCTATGAAAGCACGTGAAGACTTATTGAAAATTAAGTTGGAGCTTGCCCAGTTAGCGTTACAGAGAGCCGAAGAGGAGTCGGACGATGGCTACATAGATGACAGGATATCGAACGACGAGTACGTGCGATCCTGGCTGGAAGAAGCGCCGGAGCCTGAACGATTCAGGTCCAGAAAGGAGGACATCGCCGCCGAGGGAGACGACTTGCCACCCCCTGCGGAATCAGAAAATATAGTGAACCTCCAGCTAACAGGGCCTTCTATGAAACCCAGTGATGAGAAGAATACAGTGCCATCAAAACAGATAGAGGACTCCAAGGCTGAGGACTCACTCCGTCCGTTCATCACGGAGTTGACGTCTGCTATAGCGTCGCTAGCCGACAAGAAGATAGGACCATGGACTCCGAGCAACCCCTCGGCGTCGAAGGTCATCATGACGCTCCCAAATTTCAGCGGGGCGCATACAGAGTGGTTGTCATTTCGTGCCATCTATGAAACCACACGGGGATATTTCAACGACGTTGAAAACACAGCGCGACTCAGAAGGAGCCTACGCGGGAGAGCGCTCGAGACAGTGAGCTCCGAACTTATCGGACATGCGAGACCGGACGACATCATGAGGGAGCTGGAGCTGCAGTTCGGCCGTCCAGACTCAATAGCACAAGCGGAGACAGACAGACTGCGAGGACTGCCGCGCTGCAGTGAAACGCCCAAGGATATATGTACGTTCGCGAGTCGAGTCCGGAGCGGTATCGTCACTCTTCGCGCTCTCAAGAAGGAACATTACCTCATGAATGCTGAGTTGATGCGTGTACTCACAGAGAAGCTACCGAATTCCCTTCGTGTGCAGTGGTACAGGACGTACACGGAAAAATATAACTCAGTGCCTAACCTCACCCTCTTCAGTGATTATATCACCGAACAAGCTCGGTTTTGTAGTGCTTTCGCGTCGCCGGAGAAGAGATGGGAGCTCGCTAAAGCGCAACACATGTGTTTTCGTTGCCTACGGACGAGGCGATATGGTCACACGTGTAAACCTAAGAAGTGTGGTGAGAAGGGGTGTCCAGCGACGCATCATAGACTCCTTCACGGCAGTAAGAAGCCCGCGGCCGAGCAGAGCGACAAGCCAGAGACTCCAACAGTGAATAACTCGACTCAAGAGACAGTCGCGAGCTCGCGTGCTACCTCTAGTCACGCGTATTTGAAAATAGTGCCTGTGAGAGTGATCGGACCGGCGGGAGAGCTGCCGACGTATGCGCTTCTCGACGACGGATCGACCGTGTCGCTGATAGATGAGGACGTCGCCAAGCAGATCGGAGCTAGAGGCCGCGTTGACCCTCTTAAAATAGGAGCGATCGGAAACACTATGATCGACACACCCGGTTCGCGTCGTGTCACCGTTACGCTCGCGAGCAGAGGAGACGGCAGAGTGCCGTTCAGAGCGCGCACTATACCGAAGCTCGACCTCGCCCCGCAGACTGTCAGTGAGGAGGACATATCGCGATGCAGCCACCTGCAAGACATCAGAGAGCAGCTGATATACAACACAGGCGCACCAAAGATTCTTATTGGGCAAGACAACTGGCACCTACTGTTAGCTAGCGAGGTACGTAGAGGGCCGCAGCATCAGCCCGTCGCGTCGCTAACATCGGTCGGTTGGACTCTGCACGGTGCGCACACAGAAACTCGGGGTCAGCGGGTGAATTACGTCTACGGATTGACGAACGCTGACCAGAAATTCGAACAGCAGCTACGCGAATTCTTCGCCTTAGAATCACTGATCGTCAACCCGCGACGCCCAGACTCTGACCCAGAGAAGCAAACAGAGGACATCCTGAGTGAAAATACCGTACAGTTAGAAGATGGACACATAGAAACCGCTATGCTGTGGAAAGACAGCCGCATAGGGATGCCAGACAGTTACGAGACAGCCATAAAGAGACTCGTCTCAATAGAGAAGAAGCTGGACAGCAAACCTGCACTCAGAGACAGACATACAGAACAGATAGACGCCCTCGTCAAGAAGGGCTACACAGAGCGCTCCAGCAACGCGTGCCACAGCGCGCGACCACAGTGCGCGTCGTCAGACGCGCAACAGCGCATGTACCACATGCGCCAGCAGTCGTCTCAGCGGCGTAAACCGCAGAGGAATCGAAAGCGCCGCAGGGCGCTCCAGCAGTGCGTGCCACAGCGCGCGAATCATAACGCGTGCCACAGCGCGCGACCACAGTGCGCGTCGTCAGACGCGCAACAGCGCATGTACCACATGCGCCAGCAGTCGTCTCAGCGGCGTAAACCGCAGAGGAATCGAAAGCGCCGCAGGGCGCTCCAGCAGTGCGTGCCACAGCGCGCGAATCATAACGCGTGCCACAGCGCGCGACCACAGTGTGCGTCGTCAGACGCGCAACAGCGCATGTACCACATGCGCCAGCAGTCGTCTCAGCGGCGTAAACCGCAGAGGAATCGAAAGCGCCGCAGGGCGCTCCAGCAGTGCGTGCCACAGCGCGCGAATCATAACGCGTGCCACAGCGCGCGACCACAGTGTGCGTCGTCAGACGCGCAACAGCGCATGTACCACATGCGCCAGCAGTCGTCTCAGCGGCGTAAACCGCAGAGGAATCGACAGCGCCGCAGGGCGCTCCAGCAGCGCGTGCCACAGCGCGCGAATCATAACGCGTGCCACAGCGCGCGACCACAGTGTGCGTCATCAGACGCGCAACAGCGCATGTACCACATGCGCCGACCGCAGTCCCAGCGGTGTGAACCGCAGGGGCATCGACAGCGCCGCAGAGCGCTCCAGCAGCGCGTGCCACAGCACGCGATTCATAACGTGTACTACAACGCGCGACAACAGTGCGCGTCACCACCATGGACCGCATGCGCCGGCCGCGGTCCCAGTCTACAAGTGGACGACCCCGTACTCATCGCGGACGGTCAGCTGCCTCGCAACACTTGGCCGCGAGGCAGGATAGTAGCAGCTTTCCCCGGAGCAGACGGCGAAGTCCGGACCGCTGAAGCGCGCACAGCTGGCGGCACTCTCAAGCGTCCGGTGAAGAAACTCATCCCACTCCCGAAGTAGACGAGAGAGGAAGGCACCGGCGGGAGACGCGTAGTCTAACGCCGTGCCCATCGACAGCGCCGCAAGGCGCTCCAGTAGCGTGTGCCACAGCACGCAATCGCAGCGCGCTTCATCAGATGCGCGACAGCGCATGCACCACATGCGCCAGCAGCCGTCCCCGCGGTGTGAACCGCAGGGGCATCGACAGCGCCGCAAGGCGCTCCAGTAGCGTGCGCCACAGCGCGCGATCACAGCGCGTGCCACAGCGCGCGGTCATAGCGTGCGTCATCCGATGTACGACAGCGCATGTACCCCATGCGCCAGCCAGCAGTCCCAGCGGTGTGAACCGCAGGGGCACCGACAGCGCCGCAGGGCGCTCCAGCAGTGCGTGCCACAGCACGCAACCACAGCGCGCGTCATCAGGCGCGCAACAACGCATGCACCACATGCGTCAGATGTCGTCCCAGCGGCATGAACCGCATGGGCATCGACAGCATCACCAGGCGCCTTCAGCAGGCGTGCCGCAGCGCGCGATTATAGCGCGTACAGCAGCGCGTGTCACCAACGCGTGCCACAGCGCGTATCAGCGCGCGGTTATAACGCGTACCCTTAACGCGTGCCACAGCGCGTATCAGCGCGCGAGTACAGCGCGCACAGCAGCGCGTGTCATTAACGCGTACCACAGCGCGTGTCATCAGCGCGCGTAATAACGCGCGCACCATTGTGCATCACCGGCGCGCAGACACCGCAACCATGAGGCGGACCAACCAGGCGGCACACCAGCGAACCCCGCCGCGAATTTACGTCGCGGCGGCAGGCGTCGCAACAGACATCAACAGCACTGGCGGCGAACCCCGTTACGGCCCAGGCCGTGACGGCCGGAATCGCGCTAGCCAGGCGCATCCACCACGCCAACCGGCGACCCCCGTCGCGGTAGAACGTCGCGATGATAGGCGTCGCACAGAGCAGATGCGCCTACCAAAAATGCAAGAGCAAAACACAGCTACGTGGTGGCGAGTATCACGCTACCAAAGGCGTCACCAGACACAGCAGAGAGAGCGGGGCGGCGGGCATCGCGACGGCAAGCGTCGCGACTGCGGTCGTCGCTCACCGGAGTGATGCAGCGCCGCGCCGACACCGAGCCGAGTCGTCACTGCACTGAACGGCGGGAGAGATGTTCGCGACGAAGCGTCACCAACATTCAATTGTTATTTGTATTACCTTAAGAGTTATACGCAATAAAGATAGTATTAGAATAGATAGTTACGGCGATACTTCGCCAATAGCGTTTCAGCTAAAATAAAGCATTGTGATAGGTTTTCAGGACAGTGAGTCACTGAAAATAGGGTAATTTAGGTCTTGTTTTATTTAATTAATAAACTTAAACTCATAAACAGGTAGTCATACACCTAGAATAGTTTAGAAACCCACTGTTGAGTTCCTTGACTTGATCATGACGGTAAGAGTGTTATAACTCATGAACGGTTAGGAACCCTGGGTCTAGACTTACTCTGAGTACTAGCCCCAGCCGTAGTATGCCCTAGACACTCTTATCCTCGTGATTGAAAGAGGGATAGGCAGATGGGCAGCTTTTTTTGCAATAACATGAAATGCGATTCTTTGTATCGGCACATAAGGGTATATGGTGCCTTATGTGCTTGATATGTAATGTTTAGATAGCTTAACTTCGTTAATTTAATAGATTAGCTAGTGCTTTCAGTTTATTTCATGAACCTAGCTCTTGTAGTTTTCTAGATAATCGCCTAGAAAAATAATATTCCACCAAAATTTCCAATTTTTTCCCCTTTTTCATTCCACAACTTTTCAGCCATAAGGCTTAGGAGGTACCACTATACCTCATTAGATAGGTGGGATCAGCAGGATTCCAATGATGTATGACACACCTGCGTACTGATTAGGGTATAAGTAGAATAAGCAAAAAACTGTATATTTTGTAATAATTTTGTATAATAAAGTTTGTCTCGGGGAACGGCTCGCGGTGGCTCTCGTTATGGTAAAGGAGCGTCGTACTTAAGTGCGCGCTCAAATCGGGTCATTTGTAGTCATCGGCAGAGCCCATTTTTTTGTTAACTTAGAATCACTTGAAGAATTTAGAAGCAGTCGAGTCGTTCCCTGAATAGTCCTGAAGAGTTATAAAATAGTGTTTTCATTAGTCCGAGGTACGAGATACCCCTTCTTCGTAAGTATAGATATCTTCAAGCTACGGTGTCATTCACAGGGATCCCTGAACCGTAGGTGCAGGACGTGAGAGCTTCACGAGTGTGGTACGCTGGTATTGTACTCGACCGAAGCGCCCGTCTGGCACAGAAATGATTGTTGATTTTTTGACACTTTTATAAGTGTTAGCTACTAATTCCGAGGTTGTCATGAACTATGATATAACGTGTGCTTTGAATGCCTAAATCTTTGGCTAATGTAAATTTCCTCTCCTATCAATGCAACCTTAAGCTATCAATTACCTATCAAACTGAATTTAACATCGAAGCGTCTTGTCCTACCAAATTGAACCTTTTAGTTTAATACTCAATACTTTATTGCATTCCATAAAAGTACATAGTTTGATCAGAATTCATAAGTTATTAATCTGTATTTAACAAAAGATACATGTAGATTGGTATCACCTTTTATAGACCAAGTGCAAGTGGGCTTACTCTCCAATTTAATTTCGTTCAAATTGGTTTGGAATTGCAAAGTTTCGGAGTCTTAAACTTAACACTGGCGCCAAATAATTTCATTATTATGTGTCCATTGGGAGGAACTTACTGAGTTCAATAGATTGACAGCATATTTTTTTTTTCAATAAATCTGTTGTTAAATCCATTGTTTTTTGCATTGGCCTTGTATTAGAATTGAAATTGGAGAGTAGGCCACCTGCAATGCAAGCTCATAGTTACCCCGCGGCTGCATCTTTTAGTGCGCGATACAATACCAGCCATTTGTTTTTCCAACGCGTTTTTAAATGAATAACGACCAAACGCTGTGGTCGCAGCGCGCGCATTAGCATATCCCGTAACACTCAGATGTTTTTTGGTCATTGTAACGCGCCACCAAAATTTATTGGACGGTCATTGGTTGCAATTTCCTTCAATACAACAAGAATATAAAAACAACTGTAAAGGTGATTATGCTGATTCCTTTGTATTGTCTCAATATAAAAAATAATGTAGCCAGGCACAATGTTGTTAGCGGGGTTGAATATTTAGAGTTGGCTGGATTATTGTCAAGGCTAACTTTGAAATGAGAAGAGGACTCTGCACGTCAATGGTTTAAATATATTATCACACGAGTAAATAAAACGCTTTTTTCATAATTTATAAGACTAAACTATAGTTTTACTAGCCGTTAGATTACTGAGTATAGATAGATAGTACATACCTATATGAGATAAAGCGATAAACTTAACAAAATAAATACAGTGAGCCGAAACGAGGTTGACTGTACCAAAAAGATAAAATATTGTATTATCATCCGCCGTCGTAATGTAGCCTGAGGCGGCAAATAGGTCACTTGATCGAAAATCCTGGTTATCGAAACGTGACTAACATAATTATTTCATGTGGTCACCTACTTCTTTTTCAATTTGTTATCAAGGTAAAAAATATTAATTAAAACCGCGACAAAATTCATATAAATCAAACACAATAGTTTATATTAGATATTACCTACGGGGATAAACTAGCGCTAAACGTTCGATGAAAAATAATTACGTAATGAATCAAGTCGGTAACAGTCATTTCAATAGAACTCATTGATTAAACTAGCCGGTTAGTCGGAAAATCGGTCAAAATACGTTTTTTTTATTTATCTTAATTTGTTTCAGATTTATTTTTATTAAATGCTTATATAATAAAATATGAAGTAAACCTTTAAATCAACACAAAAAAAAGTTGTTAGTTTTTTGCACAAAAATGTAATGAAACTATTTTACCTAATTAAATACTAATCAACGTTAATTTCATTTTTTATTCTATTTCACCATATGTTTTTAAACACTGTACCCATCGTATTTTTAACGCGAGATTCAGGGTGCCTACATCCGTCCAATTTGGTTAATGACGCATATAAGACTTAACACAAAAGGTGACCTTTGCTACAGAGAGTGCGAAGTCTGAAAGAAACCTTGGACCCATGAAACATTGATTTCAATATGTAGGTTAGAGAGCAGAGCACTAATAGCCGAGAGGTTTGACCGTTGGACTGCCAAGTCAAAGGTTGCAAGTTCAAACCCCGGCACGCACCAATGTCTTTTCGAATTGATGTGCGTATTATAAATTAGTTATCAGTTGCTAAAAACGGTGAAGGAAAACATCGTGAGGAAACCGGCACACCTGAGAGATTTTTCGACGGTATGTAAAGCCATGTCAGAGGCCTACAGGCGGTTTAAACTCTGACACCGGGTTGTTCATCAACCATACAATAAGAAGAATATGTAGGTTTGTTGGCCAAGCTATAACAGCTTGGCCAACAAACCTACATATTCTTCTAACAAACCCCACTTACATAAAAAAATTGACATTGATAAACAATCGGGTAAATTATACCTGTCACTGTCGTTTGCATGTCAAAAATAGAGATGCCAATAAACTACCTATTAACTTTCGTTCCCTTTTATGTAACTTCTGTCCTTCTATTATTAAAACTCTGTCTAAATTTATCAGACAAAATAATATTAAATTGTAGCGCTTTAGGTTTTAGTAACGATTAAATAAAAATAGACCCACAAAAATGTCTAACTGCAAACGTTGCAGTCTTAACTCGAATCTGGCAGAATAGTTGGAAGCCCGACTCAATTGACACAAGAAGAAAAAAAAAAAAAAACTTTACAAGTGGTTATCTTAAAACACATGTTAGCATTGTTTATAAGTAAGAGGGTAATAAATGCTTACTAAATATATATGCATACGTATATAGGTAAATACTAATAGCCTGCCAGATTTTAAAGTAACAATTTTTGTATTTTCGGTTTAAATTGCGTCATAGTACCTACCTAATAACAATGAAAACACACTCTTCATGAATTTATAATTTATATAATGTAGGTAGGTATGTCAACTCAAGTCAAATCAGTAAATAAATGAAATATGCGCAGCATATTTTCAATTTACTTTGTGTTATACAAAGTAAATTGAAAATAGAAAACATAACACAACCCGAACCCCAATTCAATGAACTATTCGCCAACCCTGTACTTAACACTTCAAGGTCTTCAATCAATAACCAAAGGATATAACATAATGTAGAGGGACCGGCCCCGTTTATCATTGTTATACCAAGAGGAATAAGCGGTAAATATGCCGCCTCCGTCATACCGCATCCATGGCTCATGGCTCATCCAATTTGCCGGTATGATACCAGAACAATCTCACTAACAATAGAACGACAATGAATGGAGTCTAATCTAACCGTAAATATATCAAAATTATGCGCAGCCTCGACGGCATAAGTTGAGAAAAATTGATCTTTTCGTCTTCTTTTGTGTTCCAATTCAAATTAATAACATTTTGTGTATAGTAAAAATGTTTTTATTTCGACATTCATTAGCTGTTTTATTTAGCATATTGCAGATTTTCGTGAAGTATATTATATGTGTGTATTTGAATAATTCTGTACCTTCAGTGAAAAGTGATACATGTCGACCTAGAGCGGTTTTTATATTCTCTGATTAAACTTATTAAAAAAAAATTAACTTAATTTCTATCTTATCCCCGTTGTTATAAGATTAAAAATGAATGAGATTTTTTTGTGCACATTGATATAAGTAAGCAATTTTTTATTGAAATTATTGTGTAAAATAATACTTTATGATTCATACCAAAGTGCTCCGAACCGATCTTTATATTTCTAAAATGTATTTTAATACGACTCGAGTTACCAAATCTTACGCGAACCGAAAGCTTTTACTTCAATTAATCCAAAGTGATACAAATGAAATCCTATCACAAAACTTTAAAAAATTGAAACAATACATTCTAGTGAAAAGTGTTACATTTGTACATGAACCATACAAACACAAATTTATTTTCATAAAAATGTGTGACTAATGATACAACTGCTAATCAAACAATTTACACGTAATTTATGTAGCCAATTTTGATGTGATTACAAATTTAATATTAATTCTATTAGTAAGAACATAAGGGAAATAGGACATATGATTACGTGAATAATGATACTAATATAGTAGAATCAAAACTGCATTGCGTTTTAGAACTAAATTAGCAAAAAAATACGTAGTACAGTCAGCATCAAAAGTCGATGACCATATTCAGATTTTCAAAATCACTGTACATTATATCACCCATAAATCGCTCAACAAGATAAGGTGCCAGTATTGAATGAACATCATTAAAGTTCAAAATTAACTGAACACTACTCATCAAAGGTCACTGAACACCATTTTGTCAAAAATTGCTGATCGTTATAATATCCGAAAACATCATAACATTCAGTTTTACAAAAGTCACTGAACAATATAAAATGCTTACTTTGGTTATCTAGTGTAATCACGGCAACGTCCAAAAATAACTTAACATCATAAATAACAAAAGTTACTGAACATTACTTTGTTTCGGATACGTAGCGTGTAAACTTATACTATCAAAAGTAGCTGAACTGCAAACTAAAAAAGTGCTCGTTACTATCTTCAGAGTTATAAATCCAATCTTGTCCTATACAAATTAAATCATGTAAAAAAAATTAAATGGATGTAAATTTCTAATTTAACTTTCTAAAATAATTCTGTTTGAATTTATACCATCTTTATTTATAATGTTCATTTGTCACTAAAGCGCAATTGATAACTAATACAATTTTTATAGATGATAAATAATTGCAACCGCAATGGTCTACATCCGATACAAAGTGAGTTAATTATAAATTATTAATTAAGTAGAAATATTCTTTTTACATTCAAGGGTAAACAGTTTTTCAAATACCCACAACTATGTTTCCCGAAGAATTGAATTAAAACGGAATTTGTGTGAATTTTGAAAATGAGTCTTATATGTATACAGATTAGGTTTTAATTCAATCGTAACTATAAAAATCATAAACTAAGTCGACGTTATGAATTTGATTAGAATCTGCGTGATTTTTGGAAATGAGTCTTATTGCTTTACGAATAAGGTTACAATTCAATCGAACTAAAAAATTATTGATTATGTCAATGGTATAAATTCAAACAGAATTATTTTGGAAAGTTAAATTCGAAATTTACATCCATTTAATTTTTTTTTACATGATTTAGTTTGTATAGGACAAGATTGGATTTATAACTCTGAAGATAGTAACGAGCACTTTTTTAGTTTTCAGTTCAGCTACTTTTGATAGTATAAGTTTAGACGCTACGTATCCGAAACAAAGTAATGTTCAGTAACTTTTGTTATTTATGATGTTAAGTTATTTTTGGACGTTGCCGTGATTACACTAGATAACCAAAGTAAGCATTTTATATTGTTCAGTGACTTTTGTAAAACTGAATGTTATGATGTTTTCGGATATTATAACGATCAGCAATTTTTGACAAAATGGTGTTCAGTGACCTTTGATGAGTAGTGTTCAGTTAATTTTGAACTTTAATGATGTTCATTCAATACTGGCGCCTTATCTTGTTGAGCGATTTATGGGTGATATAATGTACAGTGATTTTGAAAATCTGAATATGGTCATCGACTTTTGATGCTGACTGTACACAGTGATACAAGTCGCGCAGCTCTTACGCACCCCACTCCCTACTTCTCCGCGGGACGCATGGAAAGAGCGCAGGCGACGCGGGATTCTTAGTCACGGGCGTGCGTCAGGACAGGTGCGTCGTGCGTTACAGCACACAACTACGATGCGTAAGGTAAGACTTGTTTTTTAAATGTTTATATATATAAACATAAACACTGCTATAGAGGGTAAGTCTCATATTGGGTGCTATGAAGGAGTTGATCTTCGAGGAAAGAAGTCTCCAGGAAATAAAATAAATGAAGAACAAGTGGCTTTAGTTAAAGAACACATTCAGAGTTTCCCTTGCATTGAAGCTCATTACGTTAGACAATCTAGTCAAAAAAAGTATCTTGATCCCAATTTGTCGATCTTAAAAATGTATTCAATGTACAAAGAATTATGTAGAGAAAAGCAAGTCAATGCAGTGAGTGAACCGACATACAGACGCATTTTCAGCACATCTTTCAATTTGTCTTTCCATAAGCCAAAAAAAGATCAATGTCCTTCATGCAATAAATACTTATCAGCAGGTGCAAACCAGAAAAAAGAGATGGAGCTTGAATATTCAATGCACATTATAAGGAAAAATGAATGTAATGAAGCTAAAGATTCAGATAAACAAAGATCTCTGACAGACCCTTCATTTCAAACTACCTTTGATTTACAGAGTGTCTTACAGTTGCCATTCTCTTCCGTCTCACAGTTTTACTATAGTAGAAAGGTATGCGTCTACAATCTGACTTTTTACGAAGGTGATGGTAAAAATGCCTATTGCTATGTATGGAACGAATTAAATGGTAAACGAGGCAGTAATGAGATAGGTAGTAGTATACTTAGATACATCCAGACATTAAAAGAAGAGATTACACACCTATCATTGTTTTCGGACACCTGTAGTGGCCAAAACAGAAACCAGCAAGTTGCGGCAGCCCTCTTGTATGCAGTGCAAAATACGCATTTGACTGTCATTGAGCAAACATTTTTGGAATCCGGTCATTCACACATGGAGTGTGACTCAATGCACTCCAGCATCGAAAATGCGCGAAAGAATAGGGCCTATTTTATGATGAACGATTGGCTTAATGTATTCAAAGCTGCGCGTTCAAATCGTGGGAAAAATAAAGATAAACCCCCCTATCAACTGATGGGGCTTAAATATTAAGACGTGTGGGACTTACAGGCGTTGGCCGCAAGTACACTAAAAAAATAAAATACGGACGAAAACGGCGAAAAAGTAAATTGGCTAAAATAAAGTGCCTCAAATTTGAAAAAGCCCACCCAAATGCAATTTTCTATCGGTATGACCACTCTTCAGAATATAAAAAAATTGATATAATACAGCAGCGTAGCCGTCGAAACCGCATTACACAGAATGTTGAACTAAAACAGGCGTATAACCCCGTTCTGCCTATCTCTATGCAGAAAAAAAATGACCTTGTAAAACTGTGCCGAAGTGGGCTTATCCCTGACGAGTTACATGACTGGTATAAGAACTTACCGGTCCATGGCAGTTTAAGAGAAAATGATATTTTCGAACTAGAAGATGAAAATGATGACTTTTAAAAATAATTACAGTTGCCCTAATAATTCGTTTTATGTCTAATTCATGGTTTGACCAACATCTAAACTTTCGCTCTATGAGAGATTTATGTTTTTTTTTTTGTATGCAAAGCAAAATTTTAATAAAAGGACTTTTAATTTTCTTACAGATTTTTTATTTAAGAATGACAGTTCATTATTAATTTGACTAATATAAGCAGAAATTCAAAAGAGGTAAAACTCATTAAAACATTTTTTTTTAAATATAAAAATCTACCTACTATAATTCTAAAAAACAAAGCAGTTACAACAGCAACCTAATAATCTAAAAACAAAATCAAACTTAATAGGATTGCATATAAGAACTATGAGCAAAATGCAATCTTTTGCAAAAAATAATTAATATCGCTTATAAACAGATATCGTCAGAGTTGCGGGCAACCGGTGGATGCAAACGGCAAGTTGTCGTTCATTATGGCGTTCTAAGGGGGAGGCCTTTGTCCAGCAGTCGGATGTCGAGTGGACGTCTTCCGGCTGATGATGATGATGATGATAACACCATAATAGTTTTTTGCATTTAATGAATTTTACCTCTAAACCGACGTTGTATTGTATTGTATAGCGAATAGTTGAAGTGCTACATGTACAACACATCTGTTATTTGATTTTTTGAGACTGATTAAATACGTTTTAAGACTGTTCAAGATTAAAACATAACTTTTAAACCTCTTTAGGTTTAAAAGTTATGTTTTTTTATAAGGATGTTAATTATATTGTTTTATATAGCGAATAGTTGAAGGGCTACAACAAAAATCTGTTGTTTGATTTATTGAGCTTGTTTTAATATGTTTAAAGACTAACGATACCTACTCTGATAATCAGATTAACGATAAATACCTACTGAGGTCTAAAAGTTAAGTTTTAAGTTGGATTTATAAAAATGTTTTATTGTTTTGCTACTACTTTTAATTCATAAAAAAAGTGTTTATTCAAGAATTATTTATTAAAGAAACGCTTTTTTAATTTAGTTATTATTTTATTATGATATTAACATAGTTTTACCCTTTCTGTGACAAAAACGTTTGAAAATACTTATTACTTGTATCAATAAACACTTCGATGTAAACAAAATGTATCACAATAAATTCTAGCTTGTAGCATTAATCACTTACTAGTTTGAAAAATACATTGGTGTTTAGGGGTACAATTGAATATTTACGTAGGAATTTTAAATAAAACAATGAAAAAAGGTTGCTGATAATCAAAATGATCATATTAGTTTTACGACTTTTTCTCACAACAACTATTTGCAGGCAAAACATGCCAAAACACAAGCCTTATAACATTTCACACAAAACGGTAACTAAATGTGTAAAATAATTCATTTCATTATAGATTTAAATACACAAAAATAAGCAAAGAAAACTATAGTGTACGTTGATATAACTGGCTATTTTTACTAATTACTTAAATTCCGTGCAAAATAATATATTCAAACCAAGCTCTTTTTAATCTTTATAATATTATCTACACGTACCACTTATCGTTTTTTATTTTAGAACGTTAGAAAAGAAACGAGATTTTTTTAAAATCTTTAACCTTAAATTACTCAAAACTATGATTTTTCACTTATATCACTTTTCACTGAAGGTACAGAATTATGTTCAATGGAGTAATAGAGTTTAATTTTTGCTTATTAAAATCATTTGTGCACGATAAATTCAACGTTCAATCTGGTTTAAGCTGCTTTCATACCAAAATCGGTTATCGGTTTAGCTAAAACCTTTACTTCGTATGTAGGCTACATTTCTGAATAAGTATCTGTTAAAATGATTAAATGATTAATATTTCATGATTAAATTTATATTCGCTTGAATAATAAATTCAATATGCATAGTACCTACTTGGAAAATTAGGTATTCATTTAACTGTTACATAATTATAATAAATTTTATAGGTATATTTTGCAAGTCTGGCTCTTTTTCAGTTTATTAAGTTATACTATATTTAAGTACCTACGTGTAGTTTAAAAAAATAAAATATAGTTCCTATTCAGTGCGTTAACAAATATTACCGCACCTATGTATATTCTATTAAAGTTATAAATGCAATAGTGCACTGTGATAAGGTCAAATAATTCGGTCAGTAAGCAAATCTGTACTCAAATAATTTAATACAAATGCATAATTGCATATTCAGTAGAAATTAATTTTGACGAAATGAATTGTAATGTGTGCCAATCGGAATAATTGTGTAAAATGTACATTTAATAACCTACCATAATTATTATAATAAATATGTTGTCTGCCTGTAAAATTATTTCTTTCGAATCGCAAATACATTGTAGAAACGTATTTTGATACAATATATTCAATGTAATCTTTTAAAGTAATTTGGGTCTTTTTCTTTACATCATGTTTATTCTTGTAACACGATTATTCATTGTAGATATTATGTATTAATAAGATTAGGTTTATTAAATGTATTACAAAAATATTTACCAATGCCATGCTTTGTTGAAATAAATATTATAATCATATGTATAACAATAAGTATTAAAAAAACTTTTGTACAGAAAATGATACACAGTCGATCTCATGTTAAGCATGACCTATTGAACGGAAGATATACGAAACGGTTTATTTACCAAACAGTGATGACTACCACGTAACGTTCTCAACCTTTTAGATTGTTTCATAAAAAATGTAAAGGCGTGCAAATGGCTTCTTTCTGGCCGTGCGAAGGGCTACGATGACCCGGAAAACTTGGCCCCGGGAGCCGAATGTTTTGGAGGAGGTAAATACCTCATAAACTCTTTGCGACATAACGCTAAAGATGTTAGATGAAATGAAGGGTATTATGAGGAAAGAAAAACATTCACTAAAGCCCCTGAATGTCTTCTGTTTTCCTTCCTTGAAGTTGTGTACAATAACAGCTCCGGACAAATTGGTGCAATCATATTGATGGTTACAATATGCTGCGTGATGGTAAAATTTTGTTTCTTTACTTGAAAGTTAAGTTAATTAAGCATATTTGTGTATTGTAGTTTTGGTATAGAAAAATGTTCCAAGTTCACACCAGATACTAGTAAGTTTTACTGTTGCAGGTGGGTAGGAAATATTTTAAATGTAAATTGGTTGTCAGTTGAATAACAAGAACAGTATCCACTGAACCAATCCAATTATTGGTAAGAAATTTCATAAGGATAAAATAAATTGTGCGTTCAATGAATTTTATATTACACTGAACTGGCTCATGGAAAATTAATTATACCTCAATAATCAGGTATGGAAATATGAATAGGTAACCAATGTTATTAACAAGTCAATTATTTGTTCTACGAAACCGATTTTAATTAAATTGCTACGGAGTAACATTATGGTTGTGTGTCGCACAGTCTATACACTTTGGTTGTGGTGTGTGTATTTTGCTATGGTTAAGCTGGTTTTCATTTATCTTCATAGTATATTCTAGTAGGTAACATAAAATAAACGAAACAATTGATATCATATTTTTCTCCACTTTTTCTTCTGCCGACACGTACGTAACTCAAATTTTGGCTTAATTTTACAAAGGTTTCTTTATTAAGACGCACTTTACGGCCTCAATCAAGGCTCAAGGCTCGGAACAAATATCCACGTCGATTATTTCAAACTCTAGAAGTTAAATTTATGTGATGATAATAATAATATTATATCATATCTGTTATAGGTATGCTAGAGAATTCTAGTTGCATGCCTCAGATTTTCTGCAGTGCACCTTTGCATTTAATACATTTACACCCTTTCAACGAACTGAAGATTGATTACGTACTTAAATTATCAAATCTTCATTACTTCAGCGTAACTACATAGTATTGTGCACTAATACAAGCTAAACGTTAAGCAATTACAGAATATCTCCGGAGAATCGTACCGATTAAGTTTGCTCGGTCCCCATTCGTCCATAACTAACACACTATAATTTAATTTCTGTTACTACCTGCAGATACTATTAGTTCACTGCTTTAGCATAATAGAGAATTACACTGTGTTATTGGTAAATATCGGGTAAGCCGACATATATCATGGTCATTGAATTTGGAGTGTAGTTATTTTAAAGCTCGTAGTCAATACTAAATATTATTAAGGTACAATTTGTATGTTAAGGATAATCATCGAAACTATCCGGCTGATTTCTGAAATTTGTTCACCAATGTCTAGAATGGACCTTTAGCGTGAACTTCGGTTACCTCGGAAAGAAACAAAAAAAATCTACACAGGTGAAGTCGCGGACCCTAAGCAGTCGTTGCACTCTAGTATTAAAATACAGTTTCGTTTTAGGCATGTCCTTTATGTCACCTCATTGTGCTGCTTCAGATAATGTAACACAAAACACCATATTACGTCGCATCCTATAATAGTAACTCGAAGGCGAGCCACAGATGTGTCGAAGTGTCTTACTATGACTGTTAGGCGCAACGTCACATGCATCCTTCACTCAAAACTTACAACTAATACGTTCACTTCGTTCTTGTTTCAACGCCTTCTATTGGGAAATGTATGTCCAACTAATATACCTACCTATTAATTACTGCTTTTCTTTTTCTATTGTTTCAATATGAGTTGACTAAAGAGGATAGCTTCAAAAACCATTATTGGATATATTAGTTAGAATCTAATTTATCCATTGCTGTGATAAAAAAGTACTAAATTGCCTACACTTTTCCACGTATCTAGAAGGTTGGCAGTATTAAACTAATATTCACCTAATTTATTTCTAGTACCCAAAGCAATTTATACATTTGAACTGTCTTAATGTGAAAATATATCTCTTTAGTTACTAAATTATAAAGGTTTTATAAAATAAACTAACCTTTAAAATTAACTATAATTATAAAACTTGTTGCCTGATAGGTAATTTGTGTCGTATAATGGCAAACACTTGGAAGGCTAATTATAGTAGCTAGCTATCTTTTTAATATCCTCAGAAAATTATGTCATCTAATATTGTAAAGTATTTAAAATTTTAGTTTATTTAGCGGAGTGTAATGTCATCGTCATAAGTATTTTCCTACAATACAGATAAGCCTAGGAAAGTAAGTCGAGTTACCTTTTTTTCTAGAAGCAATTTTCTGTTACATAAAAAACGTTTCAATCAGTTTTGTAGATATTTTTTACACAATATATTTAAAATGATCGTTTATTGTAATTGCGATTTTCTGAAGTAGGTAAAACAAATTAAACATACCATCTTGTCAGATATACAAATAAATTCGTTACATATACAACAAACTTATTGGAAACAAAGTAATTATACGAAACACGCTGAATTTTCAATTACAACACAATACCCTATTCAGACATCGTAAATTTATCTATGTATAATCCTCGAGCTTCATGTTGTTGTATGTACGCCTACGCAAGATTTCATTTGTCATGTTACGGTCGATCCTATCTTCTCACTTACGTCATTCAAGATTCAGTACTTCTTATCTTCCTTGAAGTTAATTTAGATTTAGCCATCCTAAGTAAGTTGTTGATCAATATCAACAACTTATTTGAACCTTAGGCATTTTCAAAATTTTCCTGAAGCCAGCATGCCACTTTTATTGTCCTTTGAATTGATCCTGATAGTTTGATTACAAAAGATTTAAAAATGTACTACGTGTGAGTTTATTACGCAACAATGTATCAAACACATGATATCTTTTTGTAAAAAACAATATATTATATGTACTTACCTACCTATCTCATTAATTTTGTATTTAAGGTTCTTACCGTTTAAAAAAATTCCCACACTAAAAAATCAATCCAACCTTGTAGGTGCATTTTACTGGCGTGAAATATAACAAGCTCAAACCATCAGACTCGGAAGAAATGCGTGCTGATCACATAAATATTTGTTATGTAACCTATTTGCTAGGTAAGCTTTGAATTTCAGCCTTCCGTGCCTTAAGACCCGTGGCCTTATTTTTCAAATTTTCAGGTATCTAATATGTTGACATACATTTAGATGCTTTTGGTTCGTTTTACTTGTGAACTATTTTATTAAATGAGGGACTTAAATATTGTGTATAATAGATTAGGTAAGAATGTTATTTTGACTTGTAATCGTAGTGTATATTTGCATTAAATACATTTTCAATTACGTTTAGCAATGGCAACACGTAGTCTTACGTTTTTACCAACCAGTTTTAGCGATTAGAACGGCTACAACCCGAATTGTACGCATAATTATGTAGTGGTTTTATACCGATTTACAGCACGTTCATGTTAATCAATATACGAGATTATTTGGCTTTGGGCGTAAACGGTACGCATAATACTAAACTATTCGGGCAAACCCTGAATATACACCCGTTTGGAGTTCGCTTGAATGGTTTCTGACTCGGTCGAAGCTTTTGACGCGGCGAAATCGCTAGCTCATCTAGACTGACATTCGAAAACTGGGTCGGTATTGTACAAAAGATTTTATATAAAGCTTCTTCAACCAAATGCCACCAATCCTCAATTTAAGTACTTCAATTACTCTTACCAGTGTAAGTATGTTATGCTTATTCTTGGCAAAACCCTTTGAAGTAATGTTTTAGTAGCATTGTGTGTACTTTCAAGTTTTCCTTGAAAAGAGCTGTGTTTTGTTAGAAAATTCTATTTCGTTTGAACGACACGACGAACAATGTAAGAACATATTTCAAGCTTTTCTGGAATGTTTTGAACATAACCTCCATATACTTGTGTTTTTCACTTTATGCGGTAAATTATGAACATACGCTTCCAAAGCTGTTTAAAGGGATTAGCTAAGTAATCACTTTTCTCAGAAAGTATTCTGTATTACGCAATACTGCAACCTATTCCCTAACATAATTTCGTGTTCTTCGAATTTGTCTTACGAATTCCTTTGACAGAAAATGCCTCACTTTATGATGAAAACCAAATTCCTGTTACGTAATTATTTGGATTTTCTTCTTTTATACATTTTTATATGAAAAATATAGGATTAAATGTAATGAGACACGTGTATACGTTCACAAAACAGCTTTATTTCTGTCTCTCTAATCAACTTTCATACCTACGAGCATTTTTTTTAACTCAAGAATGTTGCTCACAAAAGAAGGGGTAGACGAATATTAGGTTACGTTGGGTTATTCTTTACTGTCGACAAAAACTATTTTAGTTTTTGTATCGAGTAGTTATTTTAAAACAAACCGGAGAAAAGTAATTAATTGCTTTTGCTTTAATTTTCCATTTCTTTATGACTGACTTAAAGCAAGCACTTACGTTGATATTAAACGTGAACCAGAATAAATCATCGTTGAAAAGACTGAACATTTGTATTACATTTTTTTAAAGTGGATCCTTGATATTTTCCTCCATCGAATTACCTATTTGGTTTTGGACATTTAACTAATCAACCTATTCAAGGAAAGTCAGATATATGTGATATGTGTAATAAATAAAATTTGGATTTTACGCCACTAAGAAAAATCATTTTAGGTTTCTACTTAGACTAGTCCAAAAAAACTCGCAGACCCTTAGTTTTCCGAAACGAACGTCTATTCAACCAGCCATCGTGTCATCGTGTAAACTCATCTAGTGGTTCATTTTGTTCGTTATCTATATCTCAAACCTTTGTTATAAAGTCGGGAAAGTTTCATGATAGTTTGTTAGAACAAAAACATATTTCAAATATTCCTAGTCTTTTATCTAGCGCATGTTGTTAAAACTTGAGGCGAATAGTATTCATTCTGGTTTTATTTTGGATCAAATATATTTTCGGTTGATGTATTGTGTTTTGAAATGAATATTTTTACTACATTTGTATACATGGCTTTTGCCATGTGATATGAAACTTGAGTATACTTTTATTTGGTCTATGTATCCATTTTATCGAACAAAATCTTGTAGCTTCACTGCATAAGGAGCAAGATAGTCTCTCTTTATACTTAGTAAGTCGAATCGGGCTGGAAGTTAATCACTTATGGAATTTCCTTGGTCACGGCGCGTCTTGCTTCTCGTAAATCTTCGTCAACTAAACTGTCACCTTTATAAAGAGATACAACCTTTTTACAAAGGGGCGACCGTTCGCCACCAAAAAAGGATCAGGCTCATTTTGGTGACGTCACGGGCTCGAATATCGGGCGATACTGACTAACCCTGGTTTTTATGAGGTACAAGTAAACAATTTTTCGCTAGTGATAAACGTTGATGACATTTTGCTGTAGTGCAGCTTATATAAGGTTTTTTTTATATTACCTATATTACTTTGTGTCTAGGGCCTCGTTACGGACACTGTACTGAAACGAAATTATACTCCAAACCACTGGTTAGTAGTCTGTATAATTTGGTTTCAGTAAACATTACTATGAGTTATGGTATTTTCATAGATACGCCGATAAACCCCTAACCATACGCTAGGATTAGTTAGAAAAACGAAACACTCTTTCCGTCGAACTCAGAGACATTTATGATTATTTAAACTATCACTAAGTAAAGGTTTCCTTTGTGAAATCTTTACTTACTGTCAGTTTAAGTAATCATTAATGTCTCTGAGTGCGGCAGTAAATTCCAGATTTCTTAACACCCTACAACTAACCATTTTTTTTTTTTTTTTTCGAAATTGTCTCTCGCAGTTAGCTCTGAGGGAGCTGTTACTGCTTAACCGGACGATTGGCGAGACCTAATACAAGGCCTCCAGCCAGGTTACAACTAACCAGTTTATAAACTACTTTGTACAGTAATCTTTGAGTAACCATTGATACTCAAGTAATAACAATCTTTATAGCTATTGACTAAGTATATAACAGAAACTAGGAGATTACTTGTAATATCACGTCTATTCGTCTCAGAAGAGGTGACTGTAGTACACTCATGTTATAGTATAAACCCTTTCACCAGTAATGATATATGGCCCATTGTACCTTATAGGAGGCGAGCTGATTGCCTGACACAAATCCAGACCAGTGCGGACTGCATAACCTCAAAGAAAAACGCAATTACACTAGGTCTGACTCGGAATCGAACCTAGGACTACAGCCACTAAACCAACGAAAAAACCTCTTAGTGAAACTCAAGTAAGATAACTGAATTATGTTACGTCTTACCAAAACTTTACTTTGGGGCATCGCGTTTAATATCTGGGTTGTAAAGTGCAGATGGGCACTAATGGTCAGTCGTTTTATAGCAAGTCAGTATTTAAGATAGGACTGAAGCCCAACATGGTTACCATGGTGAGTAACAGAAAACAGTGATGATGATAATGAGTGTGTGTGATAATCCTGTGCGCCTATTTACAAGCAAAGATCTTAAAAGAGCTTTCAATTCCTTTTATACAGAAAAAACATTCACCACATTTAAAAAATAATAAAAACGAAACCTGTGCTGCCATTGTATCATAAATAAGCACTTCAATAGACATTCTAGAGCTTCGCTTATTCATACTCGTAGCCGTTTACCCTTATAAAACAAAGTTCAACCCCAAAACGTGCCCACGTCCGTCCTATTTATTGCCACTACCGACTTACGGGTCGGTAAGGTAAACACGCTGAAAAAAATATGAACGTAATAGAATTTTTAGTTCGGCGCCGATACGATACAAAAATGTTTTAGAGGTTCGAGGAAAATGGCCTAGTTCCCAGATCTTTAAAAAGATAAATGTTTTGAGATCTGGCAATAGATAGATTTCAGAGAATTTCTTTGATTTTTATTTTATTTTTGAGTTATGATATCAATGATACCTGAAAATATCAAGTCATAAAGTGTTTTATTTTCCCGGCTTTATTATAATTATTTATACCACTAGCTTTTAACACAGACCCTATTGCTATCAGTGTTTGGAGCGTCGTGAATACGTAACTTGTGAAACAGCCTTAGCAACAGTCTTGCTTAAGTCATCGCCTGCGGTTGCCATGATTTCGTCGTGGTTATGTGTTGCGCAGTTCTAAGCATTTCCTCGCAAATTCTTGCTACCTCACATATGTGTCGGTGTCTCACGCAAAATGCTCATATAGGTAAGAAGTTAAATAACATTATAGGTAAGTTAAGTAACAGAAGTTAGACACATCATTCAAATCATTTTGTTCGAAACAACGAACAAAATGATTTATTTGTGTAAACATACCTATTCATTGTTGTTCAATATATCACAAACCAGTACCGAATGTCTAGAAAGTAATACATTAAATATTACTTTGGAAGCGGTGTTAAAAAAGGTACTTACGCAACATTTCTTGAACTAAAAATCCTTTCAAATAAATTCAACCTTTGTTGTTATATATCAGCAAACATTTTACCAGCCAAAGTAATTCTGAAGATATATGTGAGAACACCATTTGTATAGTTTCCTTTTCATAGGAATGAAACGGTAATGTTATCTTATTTCTTATGTTGACTTCGTTACACGCCATTAGCGGTTCCCCACACGGATCCAGATAGGATTACGTTACTATAACACCAGCCTACAGCAATTCTGTGGCTTTTGTGTGAGTTGCCTTATAACAGCCTTAGTTACCACGTCATGTGGAATGTATTTTGAATGTAAGCAACTGAGTTATGATATAATCCTTTCTTGCTAAACCTCAAGACTTGACGCAATTTTTAATTCTATAAAAGAGTCGTGATAAGCTTGATAAAACGGGATTAAAATACATATGTAATTGCGTAGATATTTTAATAATTAATTACAAAATACGCAAATAATCGAAATCAATTTGCAAAGTTATGTAAGTTAAACATTTAGATGATAATACTGTACTAGTATCACCAGTCACCTACTCTACTCACAATTCGTTGTAGGCATATTTCCACAAAACCTGTGTATCACAGCAAAATTAATGCAGGTTTTCATCAAACTCAAGGTTTTTACGTGCCAAAATGGTTATGACATTTTTATTGCACTCTAAACCATGAACCGTGGCCTAAAATGTAATGAAAATGTATGGTTACGTGAAAAAATGTCGACGTGAGCTGCGTTTTATTTAATTATGTATGTCAACTGACTGAGCGAAAAGCGGCGCTTGTCGTTTTGGTATTTTAAATGTGGTATCATTTAAAAACAAAATAACATGGAACGTGTGGCTAGATATGTTAACCTTAAATTATGCTAGTGTTATACTTATTGTGCAAATTTTAACCTAAGACTATGAGTTAAGGTAGAAATACGAAATACTTTTTATCGGTGCTTTTTGCTATGAAAAGTTATTTGAACAGAGTACCTCGAAACAAAATTCTTCGTTAGTACAAAAACATTGTTAACTTATTACATTGAGTTATAATGTACTACGTACTAGAGAAGCTATCTCAAACAGAAAATAGGGCGCGCACTTGATGACGGCGGGGTATGCGCGGGACAAGCGGGGGGTGTTATGTTCTCATAGATAACAATCAATGCGTGCAGATGCGACATAATTTTATTATTCTGCCTACTTGATATTGTATGTGTGTACTTACTCAAAGAATAAATAAAAAAGTATTTATGCTGTAATAATATTTTAATTTTCTCTAAGTAATATAAGTTTAGTTAGTTTCTGCCGTTTGGTATAGTAATCCACAGTTTGATCAGTTTTTGCTTTGTGATGCAATCTAATTTTTGTGGACTGATTTATTATGGCTCGAATTAAATGGTTTCTGGGATTGAATGTTGATGGCTGATTCAGTGAATGTTTATTCAAATTTGCAAATACATCTTTTCCAATGAAATGCTTTAGGGTGTTTACAGTTCTATAATTAAAATCATATTTCGAGGCAAGACTTCCACCGCTTTGCCGTATTAAATTACGTATAATCTTAATGTAATAACATTAATATAAAAATATTAATGTTATTGCATTAACATTATTATCGTGATTTAAAATTAATATTTTACTGCCCTTAATTATGTAAACTTATACCTACGTCGATAGTGTCAAGTCTGCGCATACTTATTTACTCTTTGACATTCACGTAAACATGGCCGCCGCCGCGGTGACGCGTTGCAATTGAAAAATTATAATTAAATTAAGCGTGTTTTAAAGATAATAAATGAACTTACTGGTGAAAAGTCACTCCTTGACTTTTACTTATGTTTCTGGAGTTGTTTGAACAGTATCTCAATGCACACGAAGGCATAATTAAAAAAACAAAACTTCACTCAAACGTGTCACGTTGCAGCAAGCGCTCGGCACATACTAAGTGAGTTGGAGTGCGCGCGCTCTAACTCGTGTTACAAACAATCGAGTTGAGGCGTCTTCTCTAGGTACATTATAACTCAATGACTTATTACTAATCCAAACAAGTACCTACCTATAAAACAGAATAATATTCATTGCAATAGCCTAACAATAATTATGATTTATACCTTTTTCAGGACTTAACACATAACTCTATTTTAAATTACTCCTCACCTTATCTTGTAAGGTGTAACAAAAAAGTCAATTAATTAATTCCAAGCAGACCATCTAAAATTCAACCGGCCAACGCTCAACCTAAGCACACATGCTAACGTATTATTCATTACACCAACTGGGGCCCACGTTGAGATAAATGCGATCGTCCGACATGGCTCTCGTCTACGTTATTACCTAGATATAAATCTGCTGAACACACCTTGTTGAAAGCTTTCATCGTTGAACAAAGCAGACGCAAGTCACACTGAAAGCCGCTCAAAGGATGTCAACGTCCATTTTGGCATGACAATTGCGTTATCGCGCGTTGTGACAACCGATAGCTTTTGCACTTTCGGTGGCGTCCCTAACTAATTGTGTAGGCTCATAGAAAGGGCTCTGTTTAAGAAGAATACCCACAATCATCAAATAAATTTTGAAGTTTCATTGAACGCTGCGATAAATGTCTTGTCGTTAATTATTGGAAGACTCCTCCTCCATTATTGGTCATAATCATTATAACATTGAGGTTTACAAGTTGTTTTATTTTAAATATATTTCTTAAAAACATTCTTATTTAATTCTTGTGTATATTAATCGTCATCTCATCTTCGGCCTTGCGAACTTGTGTCTATAACAAATACTTAATTTAAGCAGTGTTATGTGGCAGGCAGGCACTTTTTTGTGGCTCAATAATCCAGTTCTAGAACGACGGTAATATTTACGGTAGGCACATAATATTTCAAACATTTGCCCACAGAATTCTCATTTCTGCTAAATACATATTAACGATTACAAAACCTATTTAGTACGTTGATGTTGGCAAACATTCCCTTAGGTACTAATTACGTAAAGGTTAATAACAATGAAGTCATTGTAAGGATTCCGTTCAGCATCGTAATTTTGAAATCAACGAAACTTTCACAATAATGTCAACTCGTTTTATTATAGAATGTAAATTAAACAACTTCATTATTTTGTTTATAACTGTTGGTAGCAGGAGTTTAAGTGAAATTAATTAATATTATTTTAAATAATTATGTAAGCTTTGGTCAGTTAACTTACTTACTCTACTTATAAAGTATATTTATTCAATTTTTTCGTGAATGCTCATTATGATATCAGACTGAATAGCCGAATGCGGTGTAAGTAAAACTAAAATTAAGTCGTTTAAGAAGTAAATAAAACTGATATTTCTTTTAAAAATCCATTTAATGATGAGACTAAATAAATATCAATCGTCGTTTTAATTATATTTACAATTCACTATTTTATGAATAATTTAATCATTCGTGTATTTACAATAATAGTACAGCCTATCATGTATAAAATGTTTTTAATCACTGATACACCCAACATTGTTCACACCCAACTATTTTAGAAACAGTCAATTATACTAGCAAAAAGTTGTGGGCGAATTTACTCGTGTCTCGATTAATATTTACACTTGATATAATATTTATAATGTAACGAGGAACAAAACGAAACTTAGACGGGCTATATATCCGATTAGTCTGGATATAAGGTGGCGCTCGGCCATGAGCGGGGCCGCCGAACGCGGCGACCGCTCGTCCGCCATGACACTTGAGGCGACCACGATACGACGGCCACTAGACCCGTCGTTTCTCGTCTCCTCCGCTGCTGAAACGCTGCTCACTTCTGGCGGCACGCAGTTCGGAGGTTTCTCCTGCTACAAGAAATACAATTAAGTATATAGTGGTTGAATAATTCTTACGTCGTAAGTAATTAGGTAGACTCCATCCACAACCTGGGCGTAGATGATATTCTTGTTTTTCTTGAAAAGTAGATGTCTATGTTCTTTAAGGGTTCTATATATCAAAGAAAATTAATTCTATCTAAAAACATTAAAATAAATAAATTTTACCTATTTAAAACATAGCTACTGAAATAAATCCAAGATTTGCAAGCAGTAATATGTATATCTGAAGATTTTTATCATATATGAAATATTGTTATAATTTTGTTCCTAAAGAATAGTGACGTGAAGGCATAAAAGTTCTACATAATAATATAAAACTTCAAAACTTCCGTCATATTTCCCTTTGTCTGAAAAGTTATTTATGCTAAAATAAAGGCCACGAGTAAAAAAATATTCATAAAACCTGGGAACAAGGAAAAGTCCGTTTGATTTATTATTTGATGCTTACCGGTGGTTGTGTAAAGTTGATTTTCTCCTGACATCTTCTCGATTGGTGAGCGATACACGCAGCATACGCAATTGCGTGAGGGATGTAGCTTTGCTCCACCACCCCCGCAAACAATATCGTTGCCATAGGACCTAGTTTAAAATAAATATTTGCTCTTAAAACAATCCATTACATAAATTGTCTCTCCATTTATATATTAAACAATAAATAACAGACTTACCCAGCGCATAAATAGGCACATCCTCTCCACCGTGGGTAGCCCATTGTCTAGGCACTGCGGCCGCATGGACAGCATCAGCTGAAGCAGCAGCAGACGCCGTCGTGTTCAGCGGCAGAGCTCTTGGCTCTGAATGCCCAGGCCCAGTGCCGTAAAGCAAAGTGGTGTACCGAAGGCCATCAATGTCCGACGCTACTGTATCCGCACCTAAGAAAACAAGTTTCAATTAAACTCCATAAATCATAAAAAGCCCCTTTATCTCTTGCCAAAAAAAGATTCGAAAGTTCAAGAGTCTTTAATTAATTTTCTGAACACTGAAGCTTTTAGTATAGTAGCACTTTATGTAAACGAAACACATTTGGCTCTCGATTTCAATTAAATACTTTCATATTCAGAGCCAATTGTAGATTCGCTAAACACAGTTGGATATGCTTACAATTTTAGTATTTGAAAATTGGCTTGAAAAAGCAATGCTCTGCTTAGAGTATTACCTAAAACAGGGTGTCCCCGTGGTGTAGCTTGCCCTCCAAAAGTCATTACATGACCGTGATCGGCGGTGACTACGATCAAAGTTTCAGCGGGATTAACCCTCTCTAATGCTGCCAACAGTGCGGTTTCTAACTCCAAAGTTTCGTCGAGAGCTCGATATGGATTGTTGTAGTGATGTGCGTGGTCTATTCTTCCACCTATACATAACAAACATAAAAAATAAGTAAATTTCATAGGTGAGAATCTTTTGATGAACCTAAAAAAATAAATTTTAGTCTACTTGAGTAAAGTCAACGAAAAAGATGAAAAAACGACTAAAATCTTATTGACAAATTATTTATCTCACGTTTTACAACGCTTGTGAAATGTAAGGTTTTATTTTTAAAGCCGTCCCAATTAGAATGCAATGGAGGGCGGACCTGTACAAGTTGTGGAACAAAAATAATAAAATTGGGTCAAAATTAAATTTCCTTGCCTTCAATAAGTAGAAAAAAGCCCTTGTCATTTTTAGTCAAAATTGACAAGGCGGCACGAGTCATGTCAGCCAAGGACGGGTCATCTGCTTTCACAGCAGAAGTTGCGGCCGCTCCTTCTTCTGCGTCCGCTACCGCTCCCCGCTCAGCATTGAACTCCATGTGTGAATACTCGAACAAACCTGCATCATATCCTTTATTATTATTTTATACTTCATGTAGGAATAGTGTACAGAGGCAGACTTTGGCGTTTTCTCCTAGTCAATCTTAGGATGGTGCAGAATTAAAGCAACATTCCCAATTTTTATGGAGAACTAGAGTTACTTTAGCTGTAAAACGACGAATTGTCTTTTATGTGCACCTTAAAATGTAAAACGGCTGAGACTAAAATTACTAGTTAATAATAATATAATTTATTTGCAGCATAAGCAATTGCGCATCACTACTGACTGATGCTGATAAATGGATTTCAAAGTCACGTACAACGAAGCGCACACGCGGGAAGCTTTATAAAATCTAATTAAAGTAGATTTAGGAAGTGTCATGAATTTCAGCAATGTCGCTACTTTTAGTGGCCATAAATACTTAAATGCAAGCATGTTTCTTGATCGAGATAGAACAAAGTTGAAGATATTAGAAGACTTTTGTTACAGATGATACACAATTTTGTAAAAATAAATACAAGAGCACGTTTTATTTTCTGTCAATCATTTCCTAGAGTAAAGTAGCTATACGATAAATAGTTATCATCATTTGCCCGAACAAAGTATACCAATCTTATGAATATGTTTCAAGTGTAAAGCAACAAAGTTCATAATTTACTATGTTTATTTATCAAAACTTGAAACTGTATTCCATACGTTCGTCCTTCACATTTTATGCGAATTATAACTAAACCTCTTTGTTAAACCAAAAGCGAATGATGAGTAATTAAATAGAGTTCAAAAATACTAAGAAGCATGATATACAATTTTTGAATTAAGAATGTTGGTAACAGCTTAATCCATATTTGAAATGCAAATGCTTCCTACTTTATGTCGGGCGGGTGCGATTAAAAAGGATTCAAATGGGATTATAGAACGGCGCCGCACTGATAATGTAAACTCGGTAAACGTAATCTGGGGAACGTAAATATTTCATAAATTCAAAAGAAGGTAGGCCGGAAGCATTTTTTGGGCAACTTTCCTTGAACCAAGACTACTTAGGGAGTCATGTTCTCTTTTTATTAATTTTCTAGGGGAATTTCGAAATTTTTATGGTGACCTAATCTGTTCGTCCCGTGACAAAGTTCCGTTTAGCGAATTTGCTTTGTTTGTTGTTCATTGATTTTTTTTAAAATGAGCACGTACACAATTTACTATGAAAAAGCTACATTATTTAGTAGGTCTTTATTTTTTTGTTACTTTGTTTTTATTCAGTAAAAACTACTTAAATTAGTTTTGCATAATTAAAATAATATAATTGACATCGGTAAATATAAAAGCAAATAGTAAAATAAAACTGTTTATTTGGTCCCTTTGAATTATCCACTCATTGTGTACGCGCTGAAAACACGGGTCACCCAAAACAGGCTTTGTGGGCACTCAAATTGTTGAGTAAGCTTTAACCCTTAAACAAACCCAACAAAGCACGCAAAAGGGTCTGGTTTCTTTAATATTCCAACCGGTAGGTGAGGCGTTTTAGAAAATTTGTATAAAAACGCAGTTTCAGAAAAGTTATAGCCTTTAAACTGTAGCTTCAACTCATAATTCAAAGACATTATAACGACTTTTGGGTAGTTTTCCCGCAAGTAAAAGTTTAATGTGATTTTTTCCGTGACGCTGTCTCTATAATGCGAAATCGTTATATCTGTTGGGGTTTTTATATATTTGACGTTATTTTGCAATCGGTCTATTGTTTTCAATTTGTTTTATAAGCTTATGATTCTGTCTAACCTTTTTTATTTTATTTAGGGCACGATAGTAATTGAATGGTGCATTTATTTCGGTTATGGTATCAGAGTTGCCGATGAATCAACAAACATATTTTCGATATCGGAACATTTTCAGCAACCTTTCGGTATTTTTATGGCCACACATATTACTTTGAACGTATAGTGTATCGTACGGGTGTATTATGTTTTATATCTCCATTCACATCATGTAAACAACGCTCGCTGGCAAGATTGACTTTTTCTTCGCTATCTACTACTCTGGTTGTACCACCGTCATATTTTACTTTAATATTGCGACTTCGGCATAAAATATGCTAATCATTTGCTTTCAAGCTGTTCGCGTTTCAAGGTCTTTAATTGAGATGAAAAATCGAAAGTTAACGTCAAATCATCTGCCACGACTTCCTAGCTACATATTTTTATTATTGATGGTTTTCAATTAAGTCGTCGAAGAGACTGTACATTGGAGCGTGCAGCCCCAGTTCTGGTTAAATGGTTGTGAAAATTGCATATTTTGTATAAAATATTATACCTACATTTGAATTTTATTCATAATGGGTTAACTTCTTTTATAGGGTTTGGTGGAAAAAAGGTCAATGAAACAAAAACATTCAAAATAATTTAAAAGAATTATGTACACATACCTAACAAATAATCAACTGTCCTTGGATCCAGCTTAGCAAGTTGTTCTCTAGTGTGTATGTATTGCGCTCTCAGTCGCCGCCTCTTCTTTTCTCTTGCCCAGTCTTCCGCAAGATTTCTTCCATCTAGTCTTCTTCCTTCTCGATTTGGATGCTCCGGATCAGGAGTCACAGTTGGCAGAAAATGTCTTCTACCACCACCCATTATAACCTATTAAGACATTTTAGTTAATTGGTCTGAATATTGTTTTTCAGTCATTGAAGCGTGAAATTAAAGTGAATTACAAATCAATACAGTCAATGTAGTACTTATGACAGTAATCTTCAAAGTTTAAACGTCATATTCATAGTCCGTTGGGACAGTAAACCAACACGGCTGGAGAAAGATAAAATGCAGGACCAACAGCTTAACGTGTTCATGGAGGCAGTTTAACGGTGGTCTCAAAGTACATTTAACCATCCAAAAACGTACAGCAACAATCGCTGTTTAACCTCACTAATCGATTAATCTACGCTGTAGCTATGTAGCTGCGAGCACATGAGTAAAGAAACAGGATGATGAGTTCCTCTAATTAGATAATACTATGAGTAAAAAAAAGTACACACGAGGTTGAAAACTAAATTCTGCACAAAAGATTTTCTTCAAATAATTCCGAGAAAATTACTACTGGAAACACCAAAGAACCCAAAGGATTCTATTGAAATCCGTGGTTTAAGTATTTTGTAGTGACTAGTGCAGATGGTAGTGAACAACGCAAAAGTGGTCACGTTCTTTATGGCAGTAAAGCTGTTTTGTTGTGTGTATTTGATTAAATTTTGATAAAACTGTATTTTAAGGCATTTCATTTACATTCTAAGTAGCGTACTGTACCATTTACATTAATACTGTGTAATATGATAATGCTGTGTGTCTATTGAGAAAAATCGAGAGACACTATAAATGCACATTTGGGTTTCCAATTAAATCTAAAATCAGACCATGTAAATCAAATCTGACACGAGAACAACGATAACAGTCTTATTGTCGAATCCTTTCTTTAATGACAATATTTTATTCATATTCAAGTTATTTTTTCTTTAATAATTAGAATGATTGATATGTTTGAAACAAAACCCAAAGATAGGATCAAATTAAAAAAAATACTTGAAAAAACTGTGTTGCGCACGATGACAATTTTGTTTCAGTACCAATTTCTACTATAATAACTTTCGTGAGTGTTATCCATATTATTTACTATATCATCATCAGCCCGTGGCAGTCCACTGCTGGACATAGGCCTCTATACGCCGGTTTTACTCACGTGTGTAGGTATTCGGGAATGTCCGACTAGTTTCTCTGCCGCGTAACCGTCATAAATAAGGGCTCGGTTCGAGTTCAAAACCAGTCGGGCATTCCCGAATACACACGTGAGTGAAATCGGTGTATATAGTAAATAATACAGTACCAAGTTTTACTCAAGCAACCGCACTGACTTGTCAAAGTGTTAATAGCATCAACAGAATATCAACGTCAACATAAAGTACTGCCAAAATAATTAAAATGCGCAACCTAGTTACATCATAATTACCGATGATAATCCTAACACCGACAGAAGTGCTCGCATCTAATTAACCTTACTTACAAATGTACAAAAGAGCTTTCGTAAAATTTCTGAATTCATTTTAATTCATCTCTAGGGAGCTATTAATAACAATAAAAGATTCCGCTTCTGTACTTTTTCTAAATTCCAAGAAAAACTCTTCCCTTTCTTTGAGAGGCATTGCAAGTTTCTACCCTTAAGCCTTAATTTAACAAAACACTGCGCTGTATTTTGTTTCGAAAACATTTTCGTGAGCATGAACTGTACAAAATTAGTGCGCATTTTGCATGAAAATTGTACAAGTAGATTATGTTGGAAGATATACATAAATATATAAACGAGGTTATTGCTATGCAAATTACGTGACTTTCATATTGGGTTCATATACGATCGTTAATTTCTTTTTATAAGTTACTTACAATCTTAGTAAATTACTAAAAATAAAGCTCTATAACATAAGATGTTATAAATAGGGTTTAAAATCACAAAGATATTTCATTGATTGCTCAAATCTATACTTACACTCATACTTCTTCCGGGCTCATTTTCCACCAGCTGCATAGCGATATCCTTGCAGTCTTTTCTAACTGTTGGTGGTACTCTACTGTCATCCTCCCAGTATCTTGACGGCGCATGCGCATACAGCGCTGCAGGTGTCGCGTGCGTGATTCTCGCAGTCGTCACGATTCCACTGGATTTACCTAGACATAAAAAGGGATTTTATGTAGTTGAGTATTAAAGAAAAAAAATCTATAAGAATCTTAAGCTAATAAACATTAATTTAAAACTTGGTTTCTAGACAACGAAATAAGTCAAACGTTTAAATTTTTTAACTTCATCAGAAGCATCATAATTTAGGGTATCATAATTTGAATATATTATTTAAAGTAATGCGCATCAGGTTACTTTCATCCACTTAAGCTTCACTGCTCGCAAATATGCAAAAATGTTAAGTGAAAAGACTGAATATTTAAGGACCAAAACTTACAAACCTTAACAATGGAGCCTTGAAAGCCTATTTGTTGATGCCAAACTGTTTATATAACATAAACTTTGCTTTCAGTCGTTGCTAGGTTTACGGTTATGATCTAAGAAGTTTCGCGTGGAATGTGGTATGCCGTGACGAAGTAGAAATTGTATGGCTCGCAAAATAAATGTGGCAATGGTTAAGACGTAAAAATAAAATGATGATTTCGCAAGCTGCTTTCCTTTGCCGTAATTTAATGAAATATGTTTACGTATTTGTTGAAACATACAATTATAGTGTAATTTGCAGATATTTGTAGTACTAAACTACTCTGAAAGAATGAAGAAGATTATTTAACTGTTTTTGTAAAAGTATGTTCTGTCAGAAATTTCATTTCAATATACCTATTACAAGTTTGAAAATATTGAAACGTCTAGAAATTATGGGATCAAAGCCATTGCCATCGAGATAGCAACATTACATGACATAAAAGCCATCAAAGTATGTACATATATATACCGCAACTAGACAACTGAGACACGTTCCCATTGAGTGGCAGTCACCGAGGCGAATGCGTCGCACAATAGCACTCGACGTAACGACTGCACCCATATTTTATAACCAACGCGACCATTACCAAACTCAAGACGGAACATTAAAGCCATTATGCCTTAGTTAATACTAGCTTCCGCCCACGACTTGGAGCGGGTGGAAAATTTTAGCGTCTTTCGTGATCAGGCTATGTGTTAAGGTTATAAACGACATGTCCGCGAAATTTCATCCGAATTTGTTCAGCAGTTTTCGAAACATCTAAAATCACGAACTTTCATATTTTTAAATTTTTGTAGTAATATAATTTCGCTCTCAATTTGAACCACGTTCATAAAACCAAATAGGTAAATTTTGTCGGCAAATATGATTCACGGTTTCATGTTTATAGAATAAATTTTGATCAGTCTAGTGAATTCAATATCAATGATGATAGTCTTTTCTGATTTGCATACCAAGATTTTGTTTTATTCAGTCTTGCTTGCTTAATCTCAACTTCAAAAATAAGTTTTTTTTATCATTTTGGTTTTGCATATTTCATGCGAAAAAGACTGTAAGTTATTTAGCTTAAGCTTAAACTTTAGATTAAAACATAACTTTAACTTGATCTTATATTCTAAGTTTTGATGGCTATAGCTAGATTAAGATTAATATTCTACCTATTCACTGAAGAATAGTATCAAGTTTCAAGACGTTATATTTAAAAAAAAATATTTCTCAACTTTACAAATCAAAGCATCTGACTCAATCCCAAGAGAAAAACTTGCAAAATAGTATATTGGAGATATTTGCTAAAATTCGTGATATCTATTCATTTACAAATGTACGGCGTTCCCTTGGGTAAATATCATTGTTATTGGATAGTTTCTTTCTGAACGTAAAAGATACAGTTTCGCGGAATTCCTTAAGGAGTGTAATAAAGTGTTGTTTTGTGATGGCAATAAGTCGTCACTTAGGACTGACGTCAGATAACCATGATTATGTTCCAAAACTTGTTCTCTTTTATTTTGACGTGGGTTACTTTTTTATTAAGATAAAGAAAAATACCTGAAAAGTCTCTATAGATCAATGTGATGATGACAATGGCCCGTTTTTACTACAACCCTATAGCAATAATATGAATGGATACTAATTGAATTGCTCATCGTACGTATTAATTTAATCCAAATTAATTTTACAAGTAATTATAATGTGCTCAAGCAAGTGTGGCTAGTTGAAATAATTAATTTATATTCATCGTATCAGTTCGTACACTACAAAGGTAATTAGTGGGCCACTTTTTGCTTTTCGCAAGGGTGTAATGATTTAAAGTTAGTTAGGATACAAAATAAGCCTGGTATATTTACTGGGCACATTACCAAGCACTGGGATTCGAATTCTCAATTTTATAATTATTCAATAACATTATTCATTATTATGAAGACAAGCCCAAAGTCATTTGACAATGCACTTGTTTCTAGACCAATAAGACGCTTGTTTTATATTGATAAATGTTTCCGGTGTTTACTTTTCTTTATTTATCAATTTTGTTTCGAAAAAGCATAATATTTACAAATGTGCTACTATAGGTATCACTTCAAACTACGTGACTTCATCTTGAGAACGTAGCTTAACAGGCTTTGGTGAACTTGTTTATCGTTCTTGCGCTGTTGCGATGAGTAGACATTCTATTAAAAATGTTAGATGCATTTTATCAAAACATACTTATTCACCTCGTACTAACGCCTTTTTAAATAACATTGGACAGTTTTCTGCCTTACATCCTCTTACTCATATTATGAAGTATACTTGTTTCTTATTAAACCTATCTGAAATTATTTTCAAACCCGCTCATAGCTGTTTCATTTAAAAATGATTCTTAGTATTATTAAAAAAACTGAACGTTTTTTTATTCATTTCCTTGTGACTAAAAATTAACAAATATTGGTATTTATTAATTAATTCCGCATCTTAGCATTTCCTTGTATAATGTATATTTAAAATAGTTCCTTACCAGCCTCATGCGCCCAATCCACCAAAGATGTGACTTTGGAGTTGATAGTTGATGCGCAGTTGTTGAACCTTCCACCTGCATCTAAACCCAAGGTCTCGTACCGCGCCTTCACGCCACACAGGAGAGCGGTCGCACACGCAGAGGACTCTCCAGTCTGGGCATCTATGTTGTATGTCTGGTAATAAAAATTGTATTTATAATTGGTGATTACATATACGATATTTTGTATAGGTATGTATAACATAAGCCATTTTTAAACATCGATGACAGGCCGTTCATGGTTACTGCACATCCTAGTGATTCAAAAGATGTTAATAATTCTCATGACCTTAAGGTAAGCTCGTGCTATTTTTTTGCCAAATTTTCCAAAAAAATCCACCTAGATTAAGGCCTGAATTTAGGTTCTGCTCGTTTGAACCATAACTTTAAAGAACTAGAGAGAGAACTAGAACTAATAGAACGATAATAAGTAAAATAACAAAACAATTTTCAGAGATATCAGTTTAATAATATTACCATAATCATAATAACGTCGATTTCACAGTAATAAAGACAATGTTGCATCATTTAAGGATAAGACGTTTCGGAAATTGAGCTCAAATTGTTATTTCTCCGCGCAGATGGGATGGTGATCGCCATAGAATATTATTTGTTCAAAGGTAACTGCAGCCTAAGTATAATCCTCTTACGACACTCATCAAAAACAATGACTGCTCTTATGAAAGTCGTACGGAAAAGTGGTTTGTGTACTACTTTCTTATCTTGAAATAAGGTCCTACTAAATATTATGAAAAAAAATTAGGTATCATCTAGTAAATATGAATATTTTTAGCGAACTATAATTGCTTTTTTTATTTTACGGTGCAGATTTTTTTCCGATTCTCATTTATTTATAAAATTATGAATAATGCTTTGAAATTAATTGTTTGCTTAATGCATTTTTGATGATGAATTTCTTAGTTAGGTACTAATTTTACTTATTTATTGTTCTCTATGTAGTAACTACTGCTGTAGAAATCAGCATGTTTGTCAAATCCTAAAAATAACATATCTTCTTATATCAAAAAGGAAAAATCGTACAGAAGGAAGGAGAAACTACTTAAAATTGCCTGCTGAAAATTATCAAAACGTAGCAATAAACTCACATGAAAGATAAAATAAAATGGCGCCCTATTCCCACTGTTTAGCATGTTATCGCCTGATTATATGCATAATGCATGTAGATTTTATACGTTTTGTTTCATTTGTATCAACATAGCATGAATTCAAATTTGATCCCACATATTGCTTCCAACACGATCACGATGATCAACACAATTTAAATAAAGGACTAGCGGTTGTAATAGATGCAGCAATTATAAAATTATTTACCTTCTTCCTGGTATTGTTGGGATTTTTAAGAAGTTTGACTTTACTTCTTCTTCTTATCGTATGGTTGATCAACAACCTGGTGTCAGAGTTTAAACCGCCTATAGGCCTCTGACATGGCTTTACCCACCGTTGAAAAATCTCTTAGGTGTGCCGGTTTCCTTCACCTTTCACCGTTTTTAGCAACTCATAAGGAATTTTTAATACGGACATGAATGCAAAAAAACATTAGTGCGTGCCGGGCTTTGGCTTGGCAGTCCAACGGTCATACCACTCTGCTATCAGTGCTATTGGCAGCTGACTTTACTTATAAATGAGATTAATCTGTTAAGAAGATTAATGTATAGGGACGTATACTAGTTAACTGCTTAACTTGTATTTGACCTATAGTATTGTTGACCTAGTTACATTTATATGGGCAAATTGCTCCGTTTCACTGGTTGCGGAGGGTTCCATTCCGTGATTACATTTTTCCGCTACAGAAATTCCTAGTTGTCATTCGCTATCGGGTTAGATTTTTAGAAAAAAGGTAACTTAAAAAGGTGTTACAAGTTTGATTATTTGCAATAACATGCACTATAATAAAAAAAGACGTGTGATCGTGTCATATCGATGCATGTCCATTGTCCATGTATGTCATTAATAAACTTTAACAAATGAATACCTATATCTACTACCTACTATAACAATAATTAGATAAGTTCTTGGTAAGTTAAATCGATGTAGATATCGAGAAGGTTTCTTAGAATTGCCAATTATAATGATCAGACACTTTTACGGCTTTAATTATAAATTAATGAGGAAATATAGCCTGTAAGATTAAATTTCCGCTGGATAATGTTAATTATAAGTTTCAAACAAAATTTGGATTTAATTTTTTATTTCAGGAATCAATAAGTACGTAACCTACTAACAGCTTGGATAAGCAGATAATAGTTGCACGGTTTTCAAGTACCTACATACCTATGTGATATAATATTTACATGAAGTGGAACTCAAATTATTACTTATAATAATTCTTCGCAAAAAAATTATAGACTATCTGGGGGCACGGCAGTGCCCCCGCCAAGTCGAGCAAAAAAGCGGCACGGCCGTACCATCCTTTTCTCGAAGCAGTTCAGGCCATTTTCGACCCCCTATAATTTATTTATTCTATATACAAAAGTGTACGAGGCGGACTTAGTGACTCTAATTATTGGCTACTTACCGATCTAGTTTTCGTTTCGTGACAAAATGCTTTTACAATAAGATAAACAAATAACTCCGGCTATCGATCTATTGAATAGCAGGATATAAGAAAGAAAGATAAACATAATAATTATCTAGACACGTATGTCAAGTGGTCGCTAAGCGACTGCTGAGCATGAGGTCCTGGGTTCAAATCCCGGGTCAGGCAAAGTGTTAATAAGCTTTTCCATTTGGCATTTCTCAGTAACAGCACGGAGTCTAAATTTGTGCCCGGATGATGGTAATAGGCTCGCCCCTATTACATTGGAACCTATAACAATATAAGTGGCGAAATGTGGGTGTAGGTAGTTGGGTACCATATGAGCACCTCTGCCTACCCCTTTGGGGAATACAGGCGTGATATTATATAAAATTTAATGTTTACTTTACTCAGACCAATCACTGAAAAGACTTTCCGAATATTTGCACTATTACAAAAATAAATATAGTGATACATTATTATAACTTTCGTAAGCGTCACCAGCTCATAAATAAAGGGTTGCGTTTGAGTCCAAAACTAGTCGGGCATTATCAAATAAACACCTTATTAAGTAAAACCAGGATACATAGAACTTAAGTATAATAACGTGTGGGTTTTAAACTTAAATTCTTAAGTGCCGTGTGGTATCCTGCCCAGAATTGACCACCCCCTTTCCTCCCGTGAGTGTCGTAAGAGGCGACTGAGGGAAAATCCAGAAGATGGGCAGCAACATCTTCTGGTACTTGTCTACCAACACTGCGAACCCCAAGGCGCTTGCCAAGCGTGGGGATTATGCCCCCCTCCCCCCTTCTAGAAGGGGGAGGCCTTTGTTCAACAGTGGACGTCTATCGGCTGATGATGATGAAGTATAATAATATTATAGTATATTACCTTAGCCAAAGCAACCGCAGGAAAGGTATCCCACGCTAAATCTGTGTCTTCTCCGGATTGGCCTCTTCGCTGCCCTCTGAGAATCCTAGCTGCTGTCGCCGTTGTCAGGCTCATACCGTCTCCCACTACTAAGATCACGTTCCTGTGAATAATAAAGATTTTTAATCATCGCACGGAACTTAGAATATGTCACCACAACGCCATGAATACATAACTTCCTTCTTTTTAAGTCGGTAAGGGAGAGGAACCTATACCTAGTCCGTAGGTAAAATCGGGCTAAGCATGATGATAGTCCTGTTATATCGCAGGTGCATTTTTCAGATATCAAAAAACCAATAATACTGATATTCGGAACATCAGATTGTTTTTATAATTAAACTAGCGGTCCGGTAGACGTCGTGCTGCCCGGAAAAGCAGCAGCAACTCTGGGGTCCAAGTGCTTTTAAACCATTCAGGAACCCATTGAAATTTACACACAAAATGTTATCCAAATCGGTCCTGCCGTTTAAGAGGCGTTAGGTGACAAATACACGTACAGAAGAATTATATATAATCGACAAGACATTAACTGTGCCAACGGAAATACTAAAAATCTATTCTGCTAACTTAATAAAATACACGAGTAGCAAGAAAGTTTTATGTTTACTGAAAACTATTTTATAAATGACAATACCACCACAGTTCCTGTTTACCAAAAAGTATTCTAAAACCTGAATATCACGCAGACTGTGACTCTTTTATGCATGTATAGTTATTATTATACGTATTTTATTTAAACTGTGACACGTAGCACAATTTTTTATAGCTTTAGTTAGGTTATCTACGTTAGATATATTTATGCAACGTTATTATTATATGATATGATGCTGTTATAATAACGTATTACACAAAAGTATTATCATGAAACGTCAGGAAACAGACTTTGTCGTAACGCTAACATGAGTACAAGTGGATTGAGATTTGAGATGAATTCTTCCAGTACTAAACTCAGTACTGCCAAAAAGTAAGGAGACTTCCTTAATTTTTAATAATTAAATAAATGAGCTAGATCGGGCACTAACATATACCTAACAAAACAATAATCTCAATCTAATTGTTTCTATGATAGAACATCATTCTGCCCTCTTACCATGAACACTTAAAGCAGGACAGCTTACGTTGTGGAAGCGAGACGCCGCTACATCCAGTGTAATGTAACGTCTCGCTTCCACGACGTAAACTGTCTTGCTTTCAGAGTTCATGGTAAAGTGACTGTTTTCATAACAAGCCCGTATTTGTCATACTTTGTGTTTGTAAAAGTTAATTAAGAATATTAGAGTTTTTATTCAAGTACTAATAAAATGGTTTATATTACCTCTAGATCCTGGACATCGTAGCCTCAATAAATACCTAATATACCTACCTACCTACTTATTAAATTATTTTATTAATTTCTTAGAACTTGGTACTTGTCTGGTATGTTTATTGGCATACTAAATCTGATTACGGTTAATTAATTAAATGGTTTTTGAGAATTACTTTTAACAGTAAAATGTATTGTTATTAATTCTATTATTAGTCCTAGTAAGAAGCGAAAACCTATTTTTATTTTGTTGTCTGTTACGACTCTTCAGAGAACTATCAATACTTGGTTAGAGTAGTAACCGAAAATGATAATGTTTAGTTGACAGTAATTTTGTCTCTTTTATTTTATGTTTTTTTCCAATAGATTATGTGACAATGTACTTAAATGTGTGGTATATTTGTAGACTTTTCTGAATTTACATACCTACATATTCCCTTCATATTTTCCATCAAGTAAGTACACACACCCATAACTAAGTTTATGACCTCGCAATAAACATTCTGTAACAAACCCTTGAGGGACCGCTACTTAAATATAATGAGGACCGCTTTGATTATAAATTTTCAGTATATCCTATGATTTCGGCCTCAACTATAAAAGTCAGGAACTACAGTATAACTAAAGATGATCTGTGAATAAAATGAAATACTTTTATTCATCATTATCATAACATCACGCCTATGTTCGGCCTATCTTTGCTTATGGTCTGCCTACTCCGGCAGAGATGTGAAGTAGGCGGTTGCACCTACTTCACATCTCGCATTTTGCCAGTTATGTTATAGGTCAATATATATCTGAGAAGTGCCTAATAGGAAAACCCATTAACACTTTGCCCGACCCGGAATTCGAACTCACCCTCAGAACCTTAAAGTGCAGTAGATGCTTAAGTGGATCTCACAAATATTTGTCCCATATACGATAGGATGAGTCATCAACGATCATCTCATGGGATAATCGTCTACACGACTATCTCGCAAGTATGACGTACGGCGTTAATACAAAATTCACGTCTACAATTACATACAGAATGAAATGGACTCTTTGTACAATATAACATCACGTTTGCACGATAACTCATTTTCTCGAGTGCTTCGTTCAGAAGTGCGATCACGAGAGTTCACTACAGCATCGCTAGAACATGATTACCTTGTTCAATTGCGATGTTGGAACTAGCCTTAATATTTAAAGCCTCAATCCTGTTCAAGAAAAATACTTTTTAAAAACTTTGCCATGAGAAGATTTCGAATTTAGATTAGATAGCCGATTTTCAACCAATTTTTGTAAAATAGTATAATTGTATTGATTTTGTTCGAATGGATTGCTTCCGTTCTCATTCAAATAATATTTCATTGAATGGAGGCTTAGTAATAAAAACTGGAATTCCATAATCAATTTTCAATCAAGTGCGGTGGTGTGTTTACTAATATTCACGTATTTCGAACACAATCGATCATACTAAATGCTATTTATAATATCCTTTCATGCTTGCGTGGCACCCACTATGCTCAGGATCCAAACTTGACGATAAATCATACCGCTCATAGCAGTCAGTGGTTTCATTTGTTCACAACAGCACACTATTAACTTTCTAAGAAAACAACCGCCTTATTTTCTATACAACATGTATGTAAGAATAATACGTTAAGAGTATATAAACCTTGCTTGCATGAGCTACATTACTAAGTTAAAGTGTAATATAAATTATTATAATACGTCAAAATAAAAATGACATACGCTCACGACTCAAATATGGGAGTCTTCATTCGCATAGCAAATTTTCAGCCGCTCAGTTCAAAATAAACTGTGGCATACGTTGAATGCTGAATAGTTTTTACACAGTACCGAATTCACAACATAGGCAATAGAAAAGTATGTCACAATCCAAACTATTGTATTGGTGCTATTGACAAACTGAATCCAATGGTGAATAGATACATATTTGCATAACTACCTTTCCACTCTTTAGAAACCACATCGTACCCCCAGTGGAAAAAAGGCATAAGACGAAAATGGTGATTTTTCAGTATGGCGAAAAAATTGAATTTATGGGCATATTTACTTTATTTTCAAACGAAGAAGAATTATTCTTGTATCAAAAAAAGGAGAAAAAAAAGTTGCACTGCGTGTTGTATTTAAGTTAGTACTAATGTTTATAGTTTATTAGGAATTGTAAAAAAAAAATATTATGCTATTTTTCAAAATGTAATGAAATACAGGATTCTGAGTATCAAAATGTATGCCAGACTTTGCCAGAAAAGAAAAAATATTTCAAAAAGTATGTTGTATTAAAGCAGTAATGAACTTGTAAATACAAACATTTATGCTAGTATAAGTAAGATTACTACATTATTTCCTTTATTACAATTATGTTTGAAATGTATTAGCAATACTTACCCCATTTTTCAATTTAGGGGCTTGCTAAGGTAACTTAAATAAACAAAGATAATTACTTATTCCATTATTATGTTAAAGAAAAGTTAGCTGCATATTAACACATATTACTTAGAGTTAATATTTATGACTAAAGGGAAAAAAAGGAAATGCATTTTTTGTGTTCATTATTTTTTTATTTCAGGCAAATTATAATTATAGTTTTGGCTACAATTAAAGTTCGTACTATCAACAATAAAATTTGACAGTAATAATTCAGCAATGTGGAGTTTCGGTGAAGATTACTACCACTAATGACTTTTTTTTAAATGATTAACTAATCAGTAGATCATTTGTTAAGATTTGTAACAATTAACGAAATAACTTCTTTCTTGGCTCCGTACAACAAAATATTATGTTCTCTCAATAAAAATCTAAGATAACAAGCAAAAATTATTAACAAATCAAGGTACTTTACACATTGCCAGTACCTTTTGTTTTAAAATAATCAACAAATAAAAATACAAAAAAAAACCTTCTTTAAGCAATAAATCAAAAAATTCTTGTTCCCTTCTACGTTATCTTCGTTCTACGAATTCCTTCATTACCAAACATTCTAGGCTATAGAATGTTTGGTAATGAAGGGATATAAATGTAACAAAATATTATTATTTTCTCAATACAAATCTATGGTAACATGACATGCATAATTTGTTAACAAAATAAGACCTTTGATACTTTCACAGTACCTTTTGTTTTAAAATTATTAATAATCAATATGTTTATACGTATGAATATAAAAATTCAACAAAATTCAAATTAAAATAATAATGAGATCAAAAATACGGGAACTAGTAAAGTTATTCTTCTTCAGATGAATCAAATACCTCCAAATTTGGAGATTCAGTCGCTGGTAACAAATTTCTATAGAATGTTTGGTAATGTAGAGGTATAGCATTTGTATTACACAGGCTAATTAAGTCTTTGAACAACGCGTCAGAAATAGGTAACAATTGAGCATATGCAAGTGGAAGTTCATTAACATCTACAGCATTGGCATTATTTGATTTGCGTGTGCGCGTCGTCGTCGTACGATTTGTAGTGTCTAGTACCAAATATTCACTTTCGAAATCATATTTAAATAATAATTTATTTGGTGCATCGGGACTTGTTTTGATTTCTTTAATTTTTGAGAAAAATACTTTATGCCCGTTTGTGTCTTGTGACCAATTCTTGCTTGTCGTGACTTGACTTTTTAGGTTGTAAAAGTCATTTTGATTCATTTCTTTAATTACAAACTTATTTTGTACTTTTGAATTCATGATTACTTCGTACAGTTGGTCAGGCGAGTACAATGTCTTATTTTTCATATTTTTCTCGATGCAGGCATGCATTGAGTCGCCTTCGTTCTGAGTGTGGCCAGTTTGTAAAAACCTGTGTGTAACTTCTACGTTCAATACACGTGATACATAAATATACATCGCGAATATGAACCGATTTCTGTTCTGGCCCGAACAATTATCTGAATACAGTGAAATTGACTTTATACCCCTGTTAACTTCAGATTTAATGAAGTGTAATAAGCAACTAGCGATTTCATTCGCACCCCTTTTTGCAATTTGTGCATGCCATAGATAACAAAACCCTTGACGGGATATTAAATTGTACACAGTGAAATTGTATGCGGGGTATTTCCTTTTATAATGGAAAATATTCACATTAGATTGCGGTAAACTAAGAACCTTTTCCAAGTCAAAAACAGCTACAGTTTTCACATTAGGATCTGCTGATTCTTTTTCACTATCCTTCATATTTCGTATGATGTTTTTATTTTTTATATGACTGTCATAATCCTCTTTCAGTTGTAATTTACCTTCTTCAGTTGAATTGTCGTATTTGCTACATAAATTGCACAAATCCTTCTTCGGCCGGAAAAAAGAAAGGTTAAAATGTGTATTAAATATTTGATTATATTGATATTCGCTTGCCACTTTAGTATTACGAAAGTTTTCATTTTCTGATATCCAATCTTTGTACAAACGATGCATTTTTGAGATATTTAAGTCTTGTGACAAATATTGACGGCTGGAATTTTGTCTAAGATAGTGAGATTCGATACAAGGAAAGGACTGAATATGTTGAATTGCACTCTGTTCTGTTTCGCTGGCTGTTCTATGAGGTCTATTGGTATGTTTTCCTCGAAGGTCTGTTATTTGGTCCCCATTAGCATATTTATCAATAGCAGTGTAAACTGTTCTTTCTTTAATACCTAGCGTATTAAGAAACATAGTTTTGCACACTTTCAAATTAGTCACAAGGCATACATCGTTTTTTGACGGCAAATAATAAACCAGTGTACGATTTCGTTCACGCTTACGCTGAATTTTCATAACTTTAGGTTCTATAATCTCAGTGTTTTTCAAAATGAATTGCCATTGAGTTTCATGGTTACCACAAGCCCAAAATTGCTTAAATATTACCAACCTCCTGTCGCTGGGTATTTTTTCAAAGCATTTAAGCTTACACTTGCAAGGCTCTTGCATCTGTTTTCATGTTGACCTGTATTTAATTTGATTTTTTTTTGTGTTTGAGACCATTTTTCGGGATTACGCTTTCTTTTTCTAGGATTTGTATTAGCTTCAGTTACTAACACTGGACGAGAATTCGTTGCTTCAGGTTCTGTGGTGGAATTATATCCAGCTGGTAGAGTTTCAACGTGGCAGGCTATGATTGGAGGGTCTGAGTGAGGAACTATAGCTGTGGCAATTGAAGAGACCGGTGGAGTTCTATCAGGGCTTGTAGATATAGGTTCTGTTTCAGGTTCTGTGAGAGTATTATGTCCAACTGGAAGAGTTTCGTCGTTATAACATGTTATGGATGTAGGTTCTGCTTCAGGTAGTATAGCCGGGGTATTTTCAAGAGTCTGTGGAGTTTTTGCAAGACTTGTAGATGTAAGTTCTTTTTCAGGTTCTGCGGCAGTATTATGTTCAACTAACGGAAATTCGTCGCGACATGCTATGGATGCAGGCTCTGCTTCACGAAGCATGACCGTAGTACTTTCAAGAGTCAGCAGAGTTCTTGTAGGGCTAGTAAATGTAGGTTCTGTTTCAGGTTCTGCGGCAGTTATGCTCTTTTCAGGAAGTGGTGCATTATACCAGAACGTGGATACGGGTTCAAGATCGGCATCATTCGGCAAAGGATAAACTCCTTCTATGTAATTTCCTGATGATATCGCTAAATTTTCATAACTGTCTTTGTTACCCATAGAAATTGTTTTTTGAGGATTAGATATAAAAACGACAGTAGGTGACGCTATAAAAATTAAATTATTATGAGTGGTGGAAATTGGAGAAGAGAAAAGTGTAGAATTACCTAAGCAATCTCTCAAACTAAAATCGAAGTCATTCAATATTGAAGATGGTAAAGTATTGCCTAAGTCTGCTATCGGACTAGGACTCGAACTTGGTAAATATTCAGATACCGGTGGTGAAAATGGCTCTTCATTCGAAGACTCACTAATTCTGTAATTTACTGTAGATTGTCGTCTGCTACTTCGACTTGTTGACGGCGCGGTGTACATAATATCACCACGACTGACTTCATAATTTCCAGATGTTTGTTCTGCTTCTGTGTCGACGTCTGTAAATAAATTATTTTATTATAAAATGTAATATAAATAATATCATATTAAGTTGTTACTAAAGACGTCTTGCTCACAAAATAAGGTAAGTTAAGGTAAGACATTATTCTTTGTCTGACATCCTCGATGCCACAATTATTAGTGTCTATAGGACGAAAGGCTCCGGGTTCGATTCCCGGTCGGACAAACAAACAAACTTTACTAAACTGACTTGGGTCTGAGTGTACGTACCCCTTGCCAAATCCTTTACAGAATCCTTAGTTTAAGACCAGGTAATTAAAGTGATATGGCTGAGATTTTTAGATGTAAGTATATAAATATAACGCCTCGTTAGTTTAGTGGTATAAGTCCTGGGTTCAATTCCCGGGTTGAACAAACTTTGTGTCGGTTTTTTCGGACACAGATCGATTACTTTTATATAAATATACTAGCTTCCGCCCGCGGCTCCGCCCGCGTGGTACCTACTTACGGGGATAAAAAGTAGCTTATGTTACTCGTGGATAACGTAGCTTTCGAATGGTGAAAGAACTTTTAAAATCGGTCCTGTAGTTTCGGAGCCTATTTATTACAAACAAACAAACAAAAAAATATTACCTCTCTATAATATTAGTATAGATTAAACAATAATACCTAGTTAACGATTTTGAAAGTATCATGTACCTAATATAAATATTTACAAATACACATTTTGTTATAACATCTATGGTATGTCTTTACAAATTAGAAATAAAATTACACGTTAGTAACAGAAATTAATTTTATAATAATAGACAGCGAATCATTCATATAGGTTCCCCTAGTTTGAGACCAGACGATTGCTGTAATTGTCTAGCGCACTTACATACTACTTGAACCACTAGCTGGCGGTAAGATAAAACATCGTGAGGAAACTGCACCTTCATTCATTCAGAATGTGTAACCACGATATTGTTTTGGTTCCGGTTACAAAGGTCGGACGACAGTCGCTCAATGTTATTGATTATACAGTAAACACGTCATTGTGGAATAATTTATTTTTAGCTTTTATAAGAATTAAATCTAAATGTACTTACCTATTAACTTCAAAATTCTTCTCGCCCTACTGTGCTGTGTCCGGTTATACATTTTCAGGTCACTTTACTTTAAAATAAGAAGAAAAACCACTCAATTGTTGTTGTTTTGTTTTCGCAAATGCGTAAACGCAGCTATTACCTTGACCTAGAAACGGGCACTGACTGTCAAGCGCGTGGATACGCACCGCCCCCTCCCCCCTGCATCGACGTATTCACGCTTATGTTCCCGCTGTCTACTCCCGCGCCGCTGTATCAAATCTTACGTCCCGGTGCAATGAAAATATTCTAGTGGAAGAAAGAAGTAATAATTCTTATGTTACAGCCGTGCTGCAGTTTGTAGTCTTATGTTTCGACGTAAAGGAAAGTTTTTAGTGGAAAAAAGCAGTAATTGTTATTATTGTAATTTATTTTAAGTTCATAAGAAGTAAACAGTCATACTGCTGTTTTTATTTTTTAAGTTTATCTTTTTGGTTAAGTAAGCGCATTTAAGATAATTTCCTTACCTAGTTAATATAACGAATAAAAAGATAATCGTGTATACAAGACTAGCGATGTAAAAAAAGCAAACGCATTTAAATCATAATATTTGTTACTATTTATTTTCTACATTAAATTTTAGGTATAAACATATTATTAATTAATATGTCATATTTTTTAATTTATTATTTGCGTTATATCACATAATCTACTAATCCTTAAGAAAAAAAGTGATGGAATATAAATTCTCAAAACTATTTTCTTGAATTAATTCGTCAAATTAAACAAGAAAAATATGAAAAAAAAATTGCGTATGTATCTTTAAACGTACTTTTCAAATATGATAAAATCGATGATTCAATGTAAATTCACTTATGCCTATTTTCCACTGAGGGTACGACATAATAAAAGGAGGGATACACAGCCTTTCCTATTTTTATGAATCACATTTATCAAAGTCAACGGTCCAATGTACATCCAGGTTTAAGTGCTGAGGCTTTACTTGGCCCCCGTTGGTAGGTCGAGTGGTTTATGTAGGTATGTATTCATATTAATTACTTCCCTATTTTACACACAATTAAATACATATAAAGTCAAGAAAGTTTTAGTGAATTATCTATAAGCACTACACTTAAAAGATAATGATAGCTATCATTGTCTAAGTTAATAGGTACCTAAGTATTTAAATTGAGTACGTCTTAAACACTTGCCCTTAACTATAATTTAATTACAGTACGTAATCCGTAGAATCATGTCTGAGTTATGATTAAACTACAAGGACTTTCAGTAACTCTAACATTCCAATTGTATGTATTTTAAATCCAATTAACATTCATATGACCTACTTAATGTGTGTTAACGATCGGGTGATTGAGTGAAGTATTTCAGTTTAGAAACGTAACAGTGACAAAGCAGAAAACCTGGTAACCCAACATGTTTATAGAAACAATGAACGATTGTTTTCTAAGCAAAATTGTATGACACAACAAAATTAAGATGAACCGACGTATATAATTATTACATGAATATTCTACATGTACAGAAAGGATCCTTGTATTTGTCTCTAGTTTTACCATTGTTTGCTCTGTATTGTCTCCGAGCCTATGTCGCGGATCCTAGTTCGGGTTGAGTGTGTTTGTTCACAAAATAAAGGAAACAAGTGTGAAAGTTAGTCTTTTGCTTGTCCCGAGGACTTTGCGGAAATGAGGCCAGAGTCGGATAATAAACATGCGAGGAAAAAAGAAAAATAAAAGGACTAGTCGCTGAATGGAATTTTGTAGTAGCTACAGTAATTTGATGGACGAGTATACTAAACTGAAAAACAGTAGCGCAATTCTCTGCGTATCTTAAGCAGGAAAAACTATTAAACACAGTAAAGTTTTTTTATGAATAAAATATTTCTTCGGGCTCTGGCAATAAATTTGCCACTTCCACGGGAAGATGGGCGGAAAAACGTGGGTGTATTATCTGCTAATAAAGGACAACACCCTGATTGTAAGCCCATGATAAAAACTGCATGCATTAAACTAAAATTCTGTACGGTCCATAAATATTTAGCCTGATGAAAAATCTAAAGTGTGATCTTTTGAATACAACGATCTACACGAAAAACCGAGCAACACACTTTTTAATCAAGTTGTCGCGTCCAATTTTTAGTATGCATCCGTCGAAAATTCGATCGTCAGAAATTCAATGCTTTATGTAATGACTTACGATACATAAAGTAGTGGCTTTAAATAAAAAACTTCTCGTTCACGTCTGCTACGTGGATTGGCAATATTTTTTAATAACCATCCACCGGCGGTTTTCAGTTATAAGTCCGTTACGCCAATATTCAAGTTGTGCGGGATTTTTATCGAGCATCGCTTTTGTGGGAATCTCGGTCAAGTACCGAACACATTTCACACCCAGACTCAAATAGGAACTAGGACCTCAAAGCTAGGATATATAGAAACATTTTATAAGCAAATAAGAAAGAATACTTTATAGGTATAAACGTGCTAGTGGCAGAAAGTTGTAAAAGACAGGAGAAATATGAATGGCAGACGGGCAAAAAAAGACTGATAAGTGATAAACGAAGTACATAAGATGGTATTTAAGTAGGATGATGAGATAGAAGCTGGAGTGGGTCACAGAGTTTTTTAAACGGATAAAAGAAGACATGAACTATATCAACCTCACAACCATAGAGTTTCTTACTAAAAATTCCCAAGCTTAACGTTTTGGAACGAGTAGCTTCTAAGAAAAACTGGTGTAACTTTTAATTAAATTAAAATAAATTAGTTATGACAGTATACACTTACTTTGCGACGGGATTTTTATCAGCTGCGTACTGAAGTCGTTTCTGCAACGTTTCCTGCGCCTGAGCGTACCAGTAGTGGCGATCTGTGGGAAAAAAACATACCCACTCTTTTAGGTTATGCCATATTTGCAGCAAAAATTTTATACGTAGAAATCTTTACCTATTTATATCGAAAATATCCAAATACAAAATCGGCTATTTGTAGTTAATGAGCTATGAATTATAGAAGTTATAAACACATTAGTAACAGAATTACCAAACTTGGCGAAACGTGAACAGTACCTAGTGGTGCAAACATTAATTTTCGTTTAGTAGTTTACAGCTCCACAGGCATGCAGTTAGTTGATGAAGTAAATAAGAGGTAATGCTCGAATATGGGCACCTACCTAATTTGAAACAAAATCCCTTTGGATAGCTAAACTTTGAGCGACTTTCGTTGTTAATAATGTTTACTTTAATTTTTATTTTCTTGATTTACTTACTCTCAACTGGGAAGTTGAAAGCGTTCTTTCTTTAAAGACTATAAATTTCTTCCTAAAGACTGACTGTATCGCAAAGTAAGCTCAACTAAGTCTGGAATGTAGGAATAACCTTTTATCTACATTGCTAAAAAAAGCGTTGTTAAGCCACGAATATTTCATTAAATCCATATCGCTCATAATTGTAAAAAGGTAATCGTCATAGCGCAAGATAACTTATGAAGAAGTTTCTCAACAAGTGGCTCAGCGAGGGGCAAATTGTGAGCCGTCTGACAACAGATGAATAGATAACTTTGTGGGCTGGCAGGAAGCCTTTTAGATGCAAGCGGTCAAAGTTGTTTATTATCAATGAAAATTATTAGTTTATGATGCCATTTAGAGGCAGTGCAAATATTATTTTACAACAACATTTCACCGATCCTACCATGAAGTATTTAAAAAGAATATATGGATGACTTCATTACTTTAACGAGGCGAATGAGAAACGACCATATAATTATCAGAACGAAACAACTGGAACTCATTAGCGCTGTGTTGATGCCATTATTTAAATTCCTTCAGTATTGTTGGGTGCTTAACTAGGCATTTTGTTTATTTGGGTCATAAATGTTTGTTATTTTATTATAACATGCTCAAGCGTCAAATTCTTGCTGTTTGTATTATGTTAAATAAGGCTTACAAGGTTTCCTAAACAAACGGATTCTTTAAGTCTTTGTTATGCATTTACATAAAAGTGACTTTAGACACTGTTCGTTCGCTCATATTTAGCATACCTTTAATCAATTTCCAATATTGTTTCGCTTTGAATTCCCTATTAACGTTCAAGCCTATATTTTCGTAGGCAGACTGGCGCCAAAAACACTTAAACATGATAAATGTGCCTATTATCTATAGAAAAATATCAGTTTGTTATACACACAAAAGAATAAATAATTACAGGCTGCTAGGCTAGCTCACAGACTTTGGCCTCAATTTCGTTTGGTTCAATATTATTCAAATACAAAGCTCAACAGTTTGTAATTTTCGTGTTGTGTGAAACATCGTTCTTTCAAAGATATATTTTTGATCAAAAACCAATTTCCAGTGACCGCTCTTTATTTTCGTGTTTGTTTTGCCATCGACTGCAAGACAAAATATTATCAAGTATATTTGTAAAAGAATATGAAGTGTCTCTGAATTCGGAATAGTTTACTTAAGCTATGAATAACAATGAAAAACAATAACATGGGACTTATCTTTTTTTTAGCCGTTTTTATGAAGGGGATATTTTACTAGCAACACGCCTTTACCAGTATCATCAGCCGGAAGCCGTCCACCGTTGAAGGAAGGCCTCTCCCTAAAAAGGGGGGGGTGCCATAATCCCCTCGCTTGGCAAGCGGCTTGGGGATCGCAGTAATGGTGGTGAAGTTACAGGAGATGCTGCCATCCCATCTTCTGGATTTAGCCTTAGTTTCCTCCTATGACACGCCACCCACGGGACGAAATGAGGAGGGCCAGAACACGGGAGTTACCTTAATCATTAAGTTAAATGAAAATAAATTACCGTATGCTTCCTTGGCCTCAGTCTTCTGCGGTGCCGGTGTTAGAACACTGGTACTGATAGTAGACATCATGATCGCGATGCAGCACCAAGCACTCATGGTTCACAAGCCTCATCGGTGCTATAGTCTTTTCCGGGCGTACCGAAGAAAGTCCAATTTGACTTTACTCCCTGCCACTCAGTGTTCTTGACGTAATTACCGGAGTTTGTTTTTTATCTGTAAAGATAAAAGGTATGATTTTTTGTAGGTAATAGGAAGGAAAAAAGAAAGTGCTTTTATTTCAAATAGAAAACGACATCAGTGTTAAGATTTAAAGGAGACAAAAAATTCTCATAGAATTGGTCAATTTATGAAATTATGACGCTGTACAAGACATAGTTAGGTATATAGTAATGTAATGTCAATAAAATAATTTTGTGTAGATCTGAAATCAATTTACCATAAAGACAGCAAGAACCTACCTAATCAGATTTATTATACGATGGACACGAAAATAAATTCAACCTACATCATAAAATCAACGTAAACTGAAGGTAACGGTGCGGAAAAAAAACAAGATATCCCAATTACGCGGATGACCGACATAAAATTTGTTTTCCAGAAATACATTCGTATGAGTACATCAGAATTATGATAATAAGCGATGTCAGGTACAAAAACATACCGAATATTGGTTATTTATTAACTGATTATAGGAAGTGATTTCCGATGTTATCAACACAATCAAATTGGGTATAATAGTTTACGATGAAAGGCATTCCGAATAGTTTATTATGAGTGGAGCTTATTAACTAAAGCAATAGATCTTATCTTTTAATATTGTTTTCTTTAACACCACCGTAACGTTCGTACTGTTGGGTGCCCGGGTTCTTAATTACGAGAAAGTGTTAGATATTTTTATAAGATTTTTGTATAACAATATCCTATAGCAATCGCTTAATCCCATAGAAAAGTGCGCATTATGATTTAGTCTTTGGCAATAGAATGTAGAAGGTGTGTATACGGCGAAGAGTGACGAAAACCTTAGTTTAAATTAAATAATAATTATTAATACGATATCGACACGAAAAGATACTGGTCAGTTCGACAAGGGATACAATACTTCATAAACAATTTAACAAAAGGTTTAAAATAAAGACTCAAATTCACGGATTTAATATTTCAAAAGAATTAAAAGAAAGAGAATTGAACACATAAGCTACAGAGTAGGTAATAAAGCTTTTTAAAAACCTGATATATGTAACTGGCAAAACGTTGTTTACAATAGCCCTCATATGCACAGCAAACCGCAGTCTTTTCCGTTTTTATAACGTGGAACTACTTGTTCCTGTTTTTAAAATGTGGAATTATATTTTCTATTGTTTTAACTACTACCTTATAAAAGTGAATACTGAAATAGTTTTAGTGAATAATATTAAAGATAATAATGCTTTACCTTAATTTCGCTTTAGATTAGTAGATATCTACAAATATAATATTAAAGATGTAATATTTTTGTTTTTTATATAAAATATGCGCATAACAGAACTGAATAGAAGCTAAGTAGCTTTTGCCTATTCAGGTCGACATGAATCGTAGCGAAATGCTGTTATCGATATCTTTTATGATTCGATTATAATTTATAAATAAATTTTCCAGAAAGCCTACACAGAATCACAAAAGCGCTTTCATTTCCACTGTACATCTTCAAGGAAATAACCCAAATTAATATTTGGTACCGCTTTGAAAATAAATCTGCGCACACATAGCGACAAAGCGATTAAAGAACAATGGGGAATCTCATTTATCTCGAGAGGAACTGCGAATACATTGATAAGAAGTTGGGCGAGGTTGGCAAGGACAGCCGTGAAGTTCCCAACTTTTCTGATTGCGGTCAGTGAAACGGCAAACTTTAAAATTGTTTTGTTCCAGAACAGAAGTTCAATCAATATAATTTGTATTATCAAACGGTTCATTTTAATCCCTTGCGGCTATCCTTGTTTAATCAGAGTTTTATATTAACAAGTTCGGTATCATGGTCTTAAAAGAAAATGTTAATAAGCTTCTTTAATTATTTTGTTTGAGATTTCTTCGAGCGGCGATAATTGAACGGTCTTGGAGCGAATTATCTTATCAGGGCTTCACTCTATAATAAAATTAGCCTGTTTTAAATAGTTTTGTCTGTCTTGTTGATCATCAATGCGGCCTTAAAACTACTATGTTTAGTGATTATTCACGTTCAAGCAGAAGGAGGACTTAAATATTCTTCTATTTTTTCGATAAACTCTTACAGTATAGATTACATTTGACTTAATATTTAAAAATGAATACAGGGATTTATTTAGTTAGATTTAGGGTCAGTAATACATTTAAAGGTACAAAAACACTATAGAACATAATATGTATAGAACTAAGTTAACTTACTTATCTTTTGCGAAACCTATTTTTCTTAAGCTCCGAAGTAGACTTTTTATCAAAATTACTAAATTAGACATTGAATAATAAATAAAGGTACCTACTTATCCAATTGAGTCAAAACATATTTCGATTCCAACACAATTATTGTGGTCCTAAATTTTAAGATACACGTAGGTAGGTATTGTAGACTAGCGCTGACAGTTACTTATTAATTGAAACGCGATCACTAGTCCAAGGAACGAATGTTATTAAAACACAAGCTTATGCTTCTCGTCGATCTTCCTCAACCTGCCCCCTTACCAACTCTTAAAGCAGACAGTTTAAGCTGTGGAAGCGAGACACCGCTACGGGCAATGTAATGTGGCGTCTCGCTTCCATAACGCAAACTGTCCTGCTTAATGGTAAGGGAGCTGAGACGAGAATATTAAATGATTGGATTTTTGTTAGCCATCCATTTTATAGTGCAAAGAAAATTGATATTCGGGGAGTTATTAAATGTCATTCCTTCATCTTCTGATTGTGTTGTACGGCGCCTTTGTTACGTCTATTTCCTGACTATTGAATATAATGTCAACAATGGCAATGAAGGAAGGTACTACAACACACAATACAAATATTTAATGTAACACAGTTAATATCCGGTTACAATATTTACTCAACTTAATCGGCAAATATTCATCGGGTTTGTTAAATATTTTATACATAGACAATGCAACTATGTATATAGCTTTTCTACATTATACCAAAAAATAAAATTGAATAGCATTAAATAATCAGATAAAATAAATATTATCAACAAAAGAAGCTATGGATATAATCATACGATTAAGTATTATCAAGAACGTTTGTAAAGGGTATCATTTTTTTAGATAAGCTATTGTCAGCGGAGTAATTTGGTTGTTTCTACCTAATCCTACATCTTCTGAAAACATCACAAGTCCTATTACCCGAGTTATATTATCATAAACAATTTGACAGACAAGTAAAATTAACTATGTCAACCTCCTTATAGATTACATGCCAGACGAACCTGACCTACTTATTTTCTAATTCCTGCCTTCAGAAGGATTGCTAAACAATCCATTTATCATACTAAATTCTTGGTAACCTTCCAAATTATAATGCCCATATATTAATTTTCTGATAACACTCGGGGCAGAGTTTGGTTTGTTAGTATTTTGTCCTAAAGCAACATAAATACGATGAATGTTCTATTTGGCAATATTTATTAACTAGCTTTTGCCCGCAACTTATTCAGCTTCCAGCAGTTTTCCCGAATACAAGCCGTTTTCTTGCATATTTTTTTTTTATTTTTAGACATGATAACTTGTGTACAGACCGAGTTACTTTCGCATTTATCGATAAATAGTGTAGTAAAATAAAGTAATAAAAATATTATTATATTGAAAAGCAAACAAAGGGCCTTGACAAAAATAATTCCTAATATGTCCGGCTCATCCTGGGCGGTCCACTCTGTTATTAATTTGTTGACTGGCTAATCTCTACACCACTCTATAAGAAGTATTCTTGTGAAAATTTTCTCATGCTGACACGCGGAAATAAATTGGTAAAATACATTTTGATTTTCAACCAAAGTGCAGCGGAAATAATCCCCAATGTTTGTACAAAATACTCAAGTCCCCTTAAGTTTCCGTGCCTGACTTGGTAAAACTTTTCGGCTTACCGCGTCTTTGTGAACATGTTGTAAAGTGCGGTCTTCAAGCATTCAAGGTGAGTATGGAACAGCTACAAAACTTTGAAGTTTCAGTAGTTATTGAAGGAAAAAACTAAAATCTTGATAATATTTACTTGGAAATGTGACATCGGGAGAAATATGATTGGTAAAACTTACGTTATTCGATGAAAGACAGACATCATTCTGAACAAAAGAATTTACTAGTCAAACAATTCTAATAAAAATATAGGTAGTCGAGTGCTGTCTTTATTTGTCTGTATAAAAAATACAAACAGTATTATTCTTCTAACAAACAAACAAGATGTACCAACTAATTTTGGCTTAATTTTTAGGGCTGTCAGAGAAATGTAGCCAAGTTAGTAACTAAGCGCTTAGGGCTACGGTCTAGGAAAACTTAAAGTAATTAATATATGACTTTTGGTGCTATTTTAGCATGTTGCCCATGCTAAGTTTGAATCTAAATTGATAAAGGAATTATTATCGTTTCAGTGATTTATAGCTGTAAATACTAAAATGGAACAAGTTGAAATTCGATACGTGCGAGCAGCGACACGGTGGCTCAGTTGTTTAAAGCAGCGCCACGGTACGGCGAAGGTCGCGGGTTCAAGTCCCGCTCGTGTCCATCATTTTCCAAAATTTCCTTTATCAATTTAAAGTAATTAAGTAGTTAGGTAGATATTTTAATAAATTGATTATATTGGGACTTGTAACATGATTAACGACATGTGGGTGTACAACACACCTCTGCCTACCTTTTCGGGGAATACAGGTGTAATTACGTGTTTATGTTTTAGAAAACCAAGAAGTTGGTGCATTATTTAGTATTTAGGTTACTAAAGGAAAACTGTTTATTTTTATTGCTTCTAACCAATTCAGCTGATAGAGCATAATATTAAACATAAAAGTAAATATATATAAAAGCTCAATGTGTTTTAGCAGATAGGATACATTTTGTTTTGTAAAACAAAGGGATTTTCACATAGGCGCATCAGTAGTTGTTAAATACAATAGACCCGTGGCCCTGCCCGCAAAAATAGTTTTCCGGGTTGGAAATTCCGTTCTCTGATTAATTATTTTGGCTGATTGAAAGGTCGCTGTTCCGAATGTACACTTTAAACGACCTTTATTGGTATTATATTTAATACCTACATTATTTAAAATAATCGTATTGTAATACCTACCTACCTACCTGACAAAAGAAAATGTTGTAATGCCGTTGTAAATATTAAATCCAGATTTTACAAATAAGACGAAACAGGCACAATATCGTAATTACTATCAATAATATATACAGCGGTACTTTTAGTTCTTTGAAGCAATTTGCACTTATCAAACTGTGGTGACGTATTTATTACTTAGAATAACGGAGTGGCTTGTTTCTTTTCTATGAGTTCTGCCTACTTCTTTATAAAGAAGTCTTATTGTGGAGCGAAAACGAAATAGTGTGCTAGTGTCCTCAATTACTAGATATTATGCTAAGCACAATACAGATCCTGTATTGGTATAGGTATAGATCCTGTATCCCGCCTCACACGATCTACCATCTCATGTTTTCAGATAAGCAAACAACAAAGAAAAATAAAAGATAGTATAGATACTTAGATAGACAGTCAACATAATTTTCCTTATTTTCTGTCAATTATTAAGGTATTTCTTCCATTCATCGCAGGTAGATGTTCACTGACACAATAATTATCTATCTACAAATATACAGAACTCGTTGTCTTGGTTCGTTCACACTATTATAAGATCTGAAATATAATCAATCTCGGCTTACAATAACCAAAATAAGTAGGTACACAAGACACACAGAAAAAATACTTATTTAAACAACAGGTTTTAAAATATAAGCACAAGGGAAAATGTATAAATGGATAGACAATCTGAAAGCAAACGATCTAGACTTTCAAATGGACTTACGTAGATAGACAAAATAGCTTCCATAATAAGATTTTTAGGTCAACGAAACCTTAAAAATTCAAATATTATGTAACTACGGTTTGTCACGCAAATAGAACTTATTTATACTTGCAAATGTTATTAAAAATTGTATGTATCTTAATCAAATATAAAATAAGTTTGTTTTTTAACAATTGTGTACCTAGCTACCTATCTAAGTACGTCCGGCGCACACTAGTTAACTAGTTTACACCGGGAATTCCCTGACTATTAGCTAGTGCCGATACCGAGAAGAAATAGTACTACCTTAAATAAATAACGTCCAACTATAGACGCGTCTGTACACAATAGACCGGACGCAGTGCTGCACAAATAGGAGTTTCCTTTGAACTAGTTGTTGTTAAATTATTATTGGTCACTATTAACTGTGCAACCGCCAGGATGCCATTCCATCAGAATTCAAGCCCGATGCCCGACTTATTCCATACAAGTAAAATACAAACTACCATTAGTTCCATAGTGTCACGTAACTGGATCATTTTTTTTTATGCTAACGATATTTGAGCATAATAGCAATAACGATAACTACAGAATGTAAAAAATAGATCCTTCTTACTGGAAATTCAGTTTTGTTGCGGTTTCCATTAAATTTATTCAAATGGCTCTTTTGAGCTTACCCTCAATTTTGCATTTTTATATTGCAAGAATACCTTCATGACCTAAATAAATAATGTAGGTAATTAAATATAGCAGAAAGAACATCAAGAGATTCGTTACCGGGAATAGGTATAAATACTCGATTCATCTCTGCATCATTTCATAGCAGATATTACATTATAAAATAACTACTCGTACTTACTTCATTAATCTCATTGATCTTATGGTAGCGGGATGCTGCATAACAGTTGAGACTTATTCCTAGGGAGTGTTCTTAAATAAATAAGTTATACTATAGCTTTTCAATTTTAAAAAAAGAACTCAGAGGTTATGAACCAAGCTAAATCAATTTTAATCGCAATAAGTTCACCCTCCCTCTGAAGAATGTATGTCTTTAAGAATATGATGTTGTGCAACGTCTGTCAACCTTTACGAGGAATAAATAAGTGATGCACAATTGCTCATTATCAAAGCAGGGGTTGGTGTGGCCACGTTTGAGTTGTTAGTTTCATTCGACCCGCACCCGCATGGAACATTGCAGCCTCATTCCAACGCTACAAGCTGGATATAAACCTTTATAAGCAGATATAGTATTTATGAGGACGAACTCTATAAATAAACTTGATTTTAGCCCGTATGTGAATAAAGATTGAAGCGTAGATCTCTGAGAGTTTGCTTAACAATCTTTGTTCGCGATCTATCCTTTAAGATTCATGAGAGCGTTCTGTAGGATCTTTAACCTTTCGCTGCCTGATACTGGCTTAAGTCTTTTTCTTCGTATTTGACTTCTCTTGACCTTAGTTAACTTCTTACTCAAAGAAAAGAAAATTAATCTACTCGGAAGGTTTTCGGTAGATAAAATAATAACGACTAGTGTTACATCTTTGATTATGTATTTGTTCACGGTTCCGAAATGTGTTATTTATATGTTTCCTAGAGTAGAAAGTCCTAGATTTTTATTTATGATGATCGTATTCTGATCTTTTATCATAAAATAAAAAATTGTAAGTAGGTAAAATGACTAAGCCGTACATTGCCTGCTTCATGAAATATAAGATTTGGCTCATGGAACCAATAAAGATCAAGTTTAACAACTTGGAACTAGTTCCATAGTTACTCAAACGTCGTGCATCCTGTTGAAATGAATCCATATTTAGAAGTTGCCGGAGCGCAGATGCTCTTCGTAGAATGAAATTAAATCTGTACCTACTGCAGTTCAAGTTTGAAATCTGACGTGTAAAAGTGTTTTTAAAAACCTATTTACAGAAATAAATCATTTATTCATATAAGCAGTGACTTGAACCAATATGTTGAACGGTGCTCTTCTAGAAATACTGTATGAAATGAAAGCCCTTCTGATTCTAATCTAAGTAAAAATCATTTTCGACATTTGGAGGAGGCACCTAAACCTATAAAAAGAAAAAATAAATTAAAGTGTTTTCATAAAATTGTTAAGCACTTTATTAATAACACTTTGCGACAAATTTTTACTTAAATATGAATGGAAAATTATAATTACCTACTTTGACTTCAAAACCCCCATCAGTATTTTCGTTATAGTTACTGCAAACAAACAATTAAGTCGAACGTCAAGTAATAACTCCACAAATACTTTTTTTTTTTGCTGAGAATAGGATTTTGTTTTTAGATTCTAATGATGTGAAAATAGTTGTTTCTGGTGTGGTAGTTCTGGTTTGTAGACTACTTTTTACACGTACAAAATTTTTAAGTTTTTTTTTTTTCAAAATTTGTTATGAAACAATGGATTATTTAACCTACACACCACAGAATGATTGCCAGTTATTTAGTAAATATAATAATAACAATTTTATTCAGAACTCAAACCTCCATAGTATCCACTATTACACTATTTGTTTTGTATTTGTAATGTTATCGTAACAAGTGCAAAACATTGTTTGGAACACCACTCAGATTGTGTTCAAAGTTATTTAACAACAGTTCAGTTCCAGTAGCGATCGATTACAAGCGTTAATCATTACTTTATTACGATACAAAGTGAACAACTAATGAAGGTAATTTGTATCAAAAACTTTACCGACACAGAACCTGATACTAATCAGGCAAAAATAATAAATTTCACGTAATTACATTTATTTTTTTAATTTCATGGTTTATTACTTGGGTTTCGACCTACAGCGACCGAAATCTTACTTTTTAATTTTTTACTTTTTTATGTCTTACACAGCTGTGGAGAAGGACGTCACGTCGTTTGGCCGGCTATTACAAAGTTATTAAGTGCTTTACGTACCAAAAACACACTTATTATTATTAATTCCGCATAGTAATGTAGTACCTATTAATTTTGTTGGAGGGTCACAATCGTAAAAGTCATTGAAGCTTGAAAGTTATTTGATTTAGCATCCTCATTATGCCAGACCTCACTGGCGCAATAGCTTGTGATAGAGCTGTGTTGCTAGGGGATATGGCTTCGATATCTGGGAAAGGTTAGTGGGATCCATAAATATGTGTTTTGGGACTAGGTGTTATTACATGTAATGATGATGTATGCCTATGAGACGAATCCAAGAAACAAGAACGATCCAGTGAATAGGGCAATTCCTTATTTTCAAAATTGGTAAATAAATTATGGATAGGTACGGTATATGGTGGGTTTACATTGTGAATAACTAAAAAGTGAAAAGCGATTAAGAAACTTATTTTATATTCACGTAGGTAGGTATTTAGGTAATCTATTTGACGTAAATAACTGCACATCAAAATAAATAGTATATACATACCTACTAATCAAACTATAATCATGCCATCCATGTTTTAACATCCATTTTGCGTAATAAACATTTGTATAATTGTATGATTTTGACAGTAAATAGCGGTTATCAAAGCTAATGCGAAAATCCTATTGTTCTACAATAATTTAGTTTCGCGTAACAAAACAATAACAATACACCAAACTAAATTCTACGTGTAGCGGAGGTCATAAAATTTCAACCGTTTTATTCGTTATAAATTATAAAACAAACGCTTTATTTGCGTGGCGTAAACCAGGGTTTATTTGTTCTGGTTGGACGTTGGTATAAGGACTGCAGCTATGAACAAGTGGGAAAGAAAATAATCTAATAGACTAATAAATTTATGAGGATGACATAATGTTTCGACTGTGTGATCAATGACATATCAATCCCATATATTGCATATATTCGATTTCTATATGCCAAGTGTATTGTCTAGGGTCCCTGGGTAGAGAAAACTCTTTTACGAATCATTTTTATTAACTAACTCGTTGGTCTAGTGGCCATTGCGACTATAATTCCTACGTTTGCTCGTTGGCACTGGAATGTGAGTTTACTATACAACTCTACCTTCTGTTTCTTGGAATATAAACACGATTTTCAAAATTTTCATATAAAGTGGAATTTCACGACGACTTGATTGGCGCAGTAGCTAAGCGATTGGACTGCTGCGCTAAGGGTAGGGTTGCGGGTTTGATTCTCGCACGGGAAAAAAATAGTGCGATCCGTAGAGGGTTGCCCTGAGTCTGGGTGCTTGTGTATGTGATATTTCATGTTTGTGAAACGCACCCACTATACAGAAGAAATTCCTGGAGTGGGGCGACATTAAAAATAAATAAACTCACGTTCTTCACACGTGATGGGTCAATTATAAATTATTGTACATACATACCTATAGGAAGTGAGCGAATTACCATTTCTCAGACGAAGTTACAAACCTATTACCTATTTACACATTTTATATAATAATTGGCATAACGTCTAGAATTTATTACAAATTGTAAGTTACATTGTATATTAAATTAGTATAAGTGTTGCTTCATGGCTTAACAAAAAATACATTCATTATTATAATCACACTGCACTGTATCGTAGATTTCAGACCAATAAGCTTGAAGTGAACTGTTAAACACGAACTGTAAATTAAAATTACAGGTTGGTAATAAAATATGAAATCATTTTAATAATATAATTGAAGCTTTATTTTCTACACTCAATCAGGATTTCAGATTTTACGGAAAATACTTACACTATCAATATTAATGATGATAAATGCATATTGAATTACAATTATTTAAATACTCAATATACATAGCACTGATAGCCAAGTGGTATGACCGTTGGACTGCAAAGTCAAAGAAGTTCAAACCCAGGCACGCACCAATGTCTTCTCGAATGTCATGTGCGTAATATGTAAATTAGTTATGGGTGACGAAACCGGCACACCTGAGATATTTTTCTACGGTGTGTAAAGCCATGTCAGAGGCCTACAGGCGGTTTAAACTCCGACACCAGGTTCTTTATCAACCATACGATAAGGAGAAGAAGATATAATATTTTTTCATATAAAACGAATTATCTAGCAAGCCAATCTACCACTAATTACAATTCACAAAACAGCAATAAGCGAAGGATCATAAATCACCGATTATAAATTTGCTGTGTACGTAAAACGTTTTCAATAGTGTTAATTACGATCTTACTGAAAGGAAAAGCAATATAAATGTAAACGGGCCTTTGTCTGTAGGGAATTTCAAGCGAAAATCCTCTTAGAACCTACTAGTAATTAAGCGCAGAAACTTGTTAATGCGTCACGTTTTGTTCGGTTACTAGCTGTTACCGAACAAAACGAATATAATGAAATATCATATGTTCTTCCGTGTTTCTATTGTGTCGGAAAAAACGTGTATTTATTAGTGTGTCACTACGAGTTGTTACGGTTTAGTGATAGACATGAGTGTTATATTGTCCGAGTATTATATAGGATTTGATAGATTGAACACAGAAGTAGTGAATTGTCTAAATCTTTTTGGTGTTTCTCATTTAAGCGAATGAATAATAGCCTATTATTATAATTTTCTTTCAAATTGTGACATTATGTATAAACTAGTTCCAATTTTTTTTTTACTATATTAAGTAATTATACCTATTACTTAGTTGTAATGAAGGTAGTATAACAAAATTAGATATATATAATGTAAATTGTTAATTTTTTTAAAGGGGAACATGATAGGGACTTAAATGGGTAAGTACCTAGATCCTTTTGAGTAATTTCTAACCACCAAACCTAATAAAGGTACAAAAAATAAATTATTAGTGTAAACCACATAGGTTGAAAATCATAGTCTCTATTTAATCTGGTTCTTGTGTGCCCAAAATTTTCTATCAACAAGACGTAGGCACCTTATACCTTTAATATTGTATTCTATAATCCTCGTGAGCACACTTGTTTATTTAATCTGACTTAAACTGAGGATTTCAGATGAATCAAATAACGTTAAGATTTATCATACATTTTAACGTTATCACGCTGAACACTATTACGTAGGATTTGATTTAAGCTTTATAAAATTTTCGTGACATTACTTATAAGTAAGGACATTAGTACCTATAGCATTAAACATTTATTATTTGGTCTAGATTTTAACCGTAGATATCAAACTTATGAATGTTGTGAGAAAATTGTTGTTTTCTACACTTTATCTCCATTTTTAATATCAACTACGCCATCCTACTAATACCTATATTACAATAATTATGCGCTCTTTATGCATTGATGCACAGAATATAGATACAACATTTCGATTTTATTATTAAAACAATCATGTATGTACAATCTATGTAGGTATAGGTATATCTGCTGTCAAATGAACTATTATTTTAGAATTTACCTAAGGTGTACGGCCACCATACACATTTTGAATTAACAGTTTCAGTTGATGTTACATTTTCATATTTCACTTTACGATTAGTGAAATTGTTCCATTTTTACTCAATGAAAAACATTTATTTCGGTATATTTTAAAATCCAAACTTCGTAAAAATATTTAAATAAATTATTATTAATTGTTGCACGATATCTCCACAAAAATTAAATTACAAAACTCATTTGCTAATCATCTGTGCTTCTTATTGATCTTAAGTTTAAAGAAAAATCTGCTTGAAAATCGTTAAATACACGGTAATTTACTCTTCATTAATAGTTAAACAGAGCTGCTAAGCTTGTCTTTTAACAAAAAATTGATTGTGCGCTCGACGTTTCATTACCTTCACCGATAAATAGTGCAACCTTAAGGAAACACCGAAGGGGCTTATTTTCTGAAACTGTGCAAAGGGATTCTGTTCTGCCTGTATTTTTGCCTTTAAGCAAGGTAAAATCAGCAGGTAGTATTTAATATTTCACCTTCATAATGCTTTTTATACTAAATGGCACTGGTGGTTGCACTATAGGTACTCCACTGTAACATTATTAAATTGCCTTACATTTATATCGTGTGGTTGATTAACCACACGATTATTATAAAATATTGTTTCCAGCTAATAATGTTGACCACGTGAAAGGAAACGCCATTTTCACGAATACATTAACATGCTTGTGATTTCATTAACATAGGTTACGTGAACACAAGTCGGTACCTACTAATTGTGATATTTTGAATTTCGTTCATCAATATTATTTACTATTACCATTTTAATTTTTGCAAGCTTACATTTTTAGCGGAACCAATATAATAATAAAATTTGAGTGGTGTTATTTGAAGTATTAAAGTATTGGTGACCACGTGAAGGTGTTATTTAAAGTAGTATTAAACATACAGAGTTCCTATTAGTAAGATTAAATAAAATGATTAAATTATGTATTTTTATTCAAGTAATGATTATAAATATGAATATTGTATGTGTTACTCTGAGCATAGCAAATGTGGATACTCCTACTAACAAGTAAAAAGTCTTCAAAAATTTAAAGGACTTATGTTTGGTGCACTCTCTGTAAAAGTGTAATCAAAAGTTAAAAGAATAACTGAGTACTGTTTTATGTAACAGAAAGAACAAAATTAAGAGGTAAAAGTTTGAAGATAAAATATACAAATCTAATATAATAAAGTAGTTCAAGTTTCAGCATAAACTTTACACTCATGCAGAATTTGCAACGTTGTAAAATCCAGTGGAGCGTACCTTATGCCAAATCTTGTATAATAAAATGGATACAAATTGTCCACTTGCATTTACGAACGGAATTTTTCATTCGTATTTGTTGTCAAAATATTTTTGATTTGTTAAACAGAGTTTTACAAAATGTTAAAGATAAGGTTTTATTTCACATCAACTAGCATAGTACTAGCAAACAATACACATAAATACAACTAGCAAACAATACAACACACACACACAGTTTGTGTGTGTGTGTTGTATGGTTATCATACATCTACCTTTGTTATATGCCTTTCGCTTTTGAACATATTACTAAGCGACGACCACGACGGTCGCTTACTTTGAATGCGAGCGGAAGATTTTATTTATAATCTTTTATTACTAAAATTTATGAAATCAAAATATTCCACTGCTAATTTCCACTAAAGCACTGTTCTCTTTAGCAGCTACACTGTTGCATTGTTTCCTAACACTACCTGGATAATCTATTCTTGCGCCACCGAGGCTAAGTAATAGAGCAGTCTATTCATGGCTAAGACAATACGGTGTGAATAGGTCCATAAATTCTATTTTGCAGCACATTACTTACACGTGACTCCACTCCATTCAATGTTACATATTGTATGACAAAATGCTGAATATCAGGAGCGCCTGTAATGGCACGTGTTGAGTCACTTTCCGGTTCTTTTAGCTTTACCTGCACTCTATCGATTATTCTGCGGCTTATTCTGTCAAGCATGTTTCCTAGAATATAGGCAGACCGCAGGCTTTTTTATGATAAACTCATTTCGTTTCATTTATTTTTATCACATTCATTACAAATGTTTGTTCTACAATCTGAATCGCCTAGTTCTAGTTACTCTGGTTCAGACTGCTATGATCGTCCATTACAATACAATGCAATAGTCACAAACTAGTAGATAACACTAAGATATTTTCAGTGTTACAAACTTTTTTGTCTGGTTAATATTTAATAACGTCTTGACCAAGACTATTAAATTAATAAAGTTTTGTTTGAACAGCACAAGTATTACCTAACAATTCTGTGACATTTTGGATAGCAACCAAGACAAAACTTTTCTTTCTTATTGCTCACAAGTTTTACAATTTATACTGACAGTGTTGAATGTTAATGTTTTTGCCAAGCAATAATTTTTTAACCTACACCTGATATAATAGAAAATGACACCTTATAGGTGCATTAGCCAATTGGTTAAACTGATGTTGAAAGCATGCTGCTTCGATCCCAAAATGGGTTTGAACAAGATATTTATAGGTTCTAGTCCCCTTTGTATTGACGTGATATGTTAATAACATATTACGTCTATACAATGGGTTTAAACCTAGATTGGAGAACTCCACAATATTGGAGAAAATCCGGAAAGGAAAAAAAGGAAAGCTTTTTAAATTAAACTTCTTCTTTAGAAATCCATATCTGGTTTGATGCAAAATATATCGCCGCAACAAATCAAGCTTATAAATGTCTCTACAGAGAATTTGTATTATTAAAACGAAACTGTCGTCTACCACCGTTGCGGACATAGACTTTCAATATTTTTCCTGAGACATATCGAGGCAATCTCCCCGCAGTTTGCAACAGGGATACACTCGACAACAAGTTTTTTTGAGTCATTCAATTGACTATGACGACAAATTGACGATGTGGCAGAGGGAGTGGCTTACTGCGCTGAAGATCAAGCTCTATTCTCAGGAAATCACTATATGAACTTTTTATACGGATATTTATTCCAATTATAAATCTTGATTCATCATCATCATCATCATCAGCCGGAAGACGTTTACTGCTGGACAAAGGCCTCCCCCTTAGAACGCCACAATCAACGACAACTTGCCGTTTGCATCCACCGGTTGCCCGCAACTCTGACAATATCGTCGGTCCACCTGGTAGGAGGCCTGCCAACGCTGCGTCTTCCGGTTCGTGGTCGCCACTCGAGAACCTTTCTTCCCCAGCGGTTGTCAGTCTTGATTCATGACATTCATGGCAATCTTGATTCATGCCATATGAATTATGTATTACTGCAAACACAAGTATTGCACATAATACAAAAAAGGGGTAAAGTGCTTAAAGAAATATAAAACATTGTCTATTTTATCAGCAAATAGAAATGGGATGTGCCATAAGTTTCTGCTCCAAATAATCGTACGAATTTAGGTGTTATAAAGAATATTTTGAGCTTTAGTCATTATTCGACGCCCCATTACACAATAAAACCGACACTATTTTGTTTAAGTAAAAAAACATAATCCACTGTCCGTTGTGTGGCAAAATATAAGATTAACTTTTCTACACTAATTCCTTTCCGTCGCTTAACTAAAGAGGTCGTTAATAATGAGCGGAGCTTTTAGTGCTAACCTTTTACATTATTCACATTTTACGTGCGTGGCCGAGCTTAGCATAACATTAACAGGGCTCAGAATCTTTCACTAGCTCTGTATTAAGGCGGAAAACTGGATTTTAAAGCACCATACATCATCCAATAAACAATGTGAATTTTAATTACCGTTATATCTTAATTTTTCTTGCATTTATGGTGTATGCTTACACAAATGGCAGTCTTCCTTGTTTCAATAAGTATAATTTTTTTGGTCTTCATTTTTAAGGCAGTGGTAATTACTAAATGATCGTTTACGCTGGTTGTACACACGTTTTGTTTGTATTTAACCAACTAGTTTCGAACTGCTTAAACTAGTTGAGCGTTCCCAAAACCAAACGTGTGAAACTGGAGTCTTAAATAAAACATTATCTATACTGACACGACGCGCAAGATATACCTAGGTAACTACATTTTTTAATTATTAAAGTAGGTACCTATAACAATTATCTAGTAAAAACATCTACAAAAATATAGTTGCGCGCCTAGGCCTGGGGTGCAAGTAGAGCGCCTTCACGAGTGACGATACTTAAGTACGTCTAGCTCATCCTGGACGATGAGCTGACCATCCATATTGACTGACCAATCTCTACACCACGGCATGACCTATTCCATGTGGCTATTGGTTCATGCCGATACGAGGAAAAAGAAGCCTAGGCCTACCGATTCGGGAAGCACAGGCATGATGATGTGTTTTTCCTTTTCGCCTTTTTAAGTGAAGCTTTTAAGGTGAAGCCATCTGAGGGCTTGATACACCAAAGAGATTTTGCGGAAAGAAATCTGTAACCATAGCCTAAGCTCACGGTACCGCGGGTTAGTAAATTGGATATTGAAGGATTGGAAGAGATTGAAAAGTCTTTAGGAAAGCGGAGATTGAAGGTCGCCGTCACAAGAAAATAACAAAAATACTTTTACGATTGAAGAACTAGACTTATGATTGTTAAATTAATTCGAAGGAGAATAATGTGACTGTTCGCGTAAGTTAGAGTTCGTATTATACATATAATAATACGATAGATATGAGCATAAATCAGAGCTAAAATGAATATATTCTCTATGGTAAGTGCATTTTGCACCGATATGATATAGGGTTGGCTTACGCAAATACTAGATCTGAAACAAACCTATAGGTACCTATTAGCTATTACAGCATTTTAATTTGCCATTCTAGACAAGTAACAAATCCATTGATCAATCAATTAAATGAAATAGAAAGATAAATGTATGGGGATGACATAATGTTTCGACTATGTAATCTATGATATAGGTACTATATCAATCGCATAATTATAATTGTCATTATATTTAATATCTACTCGTCAAACGTTTTACAATTTGTCCAGGGCCCCAGTTATTCACTGCGCCAATTGGCTCGCTACGCTGTAATAAAAGTTTTTAACTTGGATCAAATTTAATATTTGTTTGTCATACAAACTTGAACGCCAATCCAAGGTCTTTCTGAAATCCAAGGTCAAGGCTTTTTAACTCCATTTAAGGAAGATAAAAAGGAAGTATTATTATTATTCGCAGTACTTATAGTATACTTGCTAAAGCGTTTACACACACATTTACAGCCTTCTCGTTCTAATTTCATTAATAAATTGTAAGCCAAATATTTAAACAACAAAATAATGTTCCGCGCGTTTGTAACTTGTGTAACTTTGTTCCCCTCAGCTCAGTTTCTATATATTCCGTCAAGAAATTGTAACGTCAAAATGAGTATTAAGTAGTTACTTTCAGTAACTCAACTTCTTTTTGTACGTAGCTTATAGAGTTAGTAACATAATACAAAAAGTTTTTGTTACTACTTGATAAAACCTACTTAAACGGAAAAAATACTTGTTTCATAGTTTTTATCTTATTAAACTATAGAGTAGTATGTTTCTGTGTGTGATTAGGTGCTCAAGTTTTGAACTAAAGCAAACTCTTTACTCAACTTTCCTTTACGAGTAAATACGATTCTTTTACATTTATCTCGTAGGAAAGAAACTGAGTAAATTGCTGCGCTAATAGACATTCGAGATCACAAAAAATGGACTAATTAATACGAGCCGTGTACTGTAGCAAAATCTTTTGTTACAACTGAATAATCCAGAGGTTTTTAAACCTTTTTTCTATGAATTTCTATGAATACACTATTTTTACTAGAAACTCTCGTACGTTAGATAATTATAATTATTTAGGTAGGTACTAATAGTGTTATTTTTAAAAACTCAAAATGAGTGTTTAAACATTAAACAAATAGCTGCGTTTAAAAATATCGCATAACAAGCACATCAAATTACACGGATGTCTGTATTCATTATTAAAAAAATCCTAGAATATATTATAATATTACATTTCTTTATTACCGTATAAGTAGGATTGTAGCCAGGATGAGAGTAAATCAGTCGAAAGGGGTATGCCAAGTCGTAGGAAATAGAAAACCACCTAAGAATCAAGCGTGACTTTATATATTATGTAGGCTTAAATATCAACAAACCCTGATTATAGTTTCATTTACGAAAAACACTCTTTTTGTAGTTTTCAGGCGCAACATTTTAGACGACTAACCCAATTATCCGTTCGCTTATGTAGACTCAGTTTATTTTTACTGTATGCAGCTGCTGACTTGTTATAGCCTCTTTAGTTAATTAACAAGTTAGGATATAGCAGAAGATTGTGGTAATAAGAATGCTAACAAATAAATTCAGATTTTGTTTGGCTCAAGGATGTTTGACTTTCTGGAAATGGTAACATTTTGTGGAACCAATACAAATAAATACGTTTTACAAATGTTTAAATAATAACAATATTTTTTTAAATTTCCCTGAGTTTATAACGCATAATCCGTGCTATCAAAATCATTAGCGGACCTGTTATAAAGCATCTGAGATGATAAAAATTCTAAATATTCTTATTTAAAGCCCTTCTAAATATCTAATTGGCAAAAAAAATATCAAACTGGCTGTTTAGACCTACGGTCAGCTGGTACCACTAGACCTCTAAAAGGACTATTCTGTTTTACATAAGTTAATATGTATAAAACATTAGATAAAAAACAATTCCAACCAACAGTTATAGCAAGAAATTGTTTAACATATTTCAATACGAACATCTGGAACCAAAATATGGCTGCCCGAACTAGCTGACACTTGAAACATAATATGTGAATTTAATCATAAAACGGTTGAGTAACGATATGAAGCCCTTTTTTATACCAGCTTGTGCAAAATCTAATTGAAGCCCAAAAATAGTTTGGTTCGTATGTATACTTGAAGAAACGTAGCTTTTAACACACATGAAAATAATTTCAAAACACTTAATTGTGTTCAGCTTCACGAAATGAACGCCTTTCGATAGCTTAAATATTTCATACAATAATGTAATATGGATAACCTAACAATGTGAAAGTAATTTCCAACCAAATTGAAGCCCAAAATCTGTCGGCAACTGCCTCATTTTGAAGCCAGTTTAATGCCTAATACCCAGCACAGGAAGGCTGAAAAACAAAAATAATTTTCGGAAACTTTTGCGGAGCCACAATTAGTAACTTACGACGGGTATCCAGATCCGTAATCACGGATTCGCATGTTATTTCGGAAAGCTAATTAATTCATGCCCACATACGTCGGACGTACCCACGCAAAGCCAAATAAAATTTGGAATAAACAGAATTTTAGGAGGCTTCCCCTGTTATAGGATGTATCTTTGTTAATTATATTTGGTTGGATCTGTGCGTGTTAATTTACGGCTTTGAAATTTGGGTTGAATTTGTTAAAGTATGATCATATCACATTTCAGTGTTGGTTTCCAAATGTTATGTTCGCTCTCATTTAGGTCTACAATGTTCATTTTTTTGATGACTATAGGTATATCAGACAAATCTTGTGTTTAATTTTATTATTAATTGCAGGGTTTTCGAACCACCAATTTACATTTGAGCGTAATTCTTATGAATCGCAGTTAAATCTTCCAGGAAAATAAAATAAATTATACTTCATCATTCATACTAATATTAAGATTGATGAAGTGTAATTTATTTTATTTTACGTATTATTCATTATTTACGTACCTAAGTACGTAAACAGGAAGTATTCTAGTAAAAGACGTTGTAATAACATAAGACAACGTAATTTTGTACTCAGTTATAGTTTGTTTACAAACAAAATAGTTACAAGTATGATTTTTGTAACGGAAAACTAAAAGCCAGCTTCATATTACATTATCACAAAAAAAAAAGATATTTAGATAATACTCCTACCGTCCTACTTACTACTTTGTCTTACTGTAATATCTGGTAGATGAAGCGCACAGGAATGTCTTTTACAAAGTACTTTTTATAGTCCCGTAATATTAAACTGAAAATATTATGCAAAAAGTTTCCCGTTATAGTTTCATTGTAATGTTAGAAACTTAAAGTATTCCTTCAAGAGCTTGAAGAAACTACTTAAAGGTACACTATTTTTACAACGCCAGTTCATTTTAAGTTAATCCCTCGTAGGTATTTGTCACAAAATCTTGATATTTTCTTCTACTGAATAAACTGGACTTATGAGTCCTTTTACGGCTTCATTCATGCGTAGATTTGACTGATTTCCGTTAGAATCAGAGCTTTTATTCATGAGTTTTTTATGCGGCAAGGTCGTGACACGAATTATGGCTTCCCCATAATATTCATCCATTCATAATAGATTTATCATTTATTTATTGGCTATACTTTCTGAATGTATTAAAAAAGGTGTCTCATCGGTCTAGCAATTGCAAACGTGTCTGTGGACCGTAAGACTACGTCGTCAAAAATTGTAATCTGTTTAAAATATGTTTTAGCTACGAGACATGAGATAACTTGGCCAATTTCTATGAATGAATCTGGATCCCTATGAATCTGGATCTAGGGTAAGACTCCTGATAAAAGAGAACTTCATTGTTCAGTTTATTTTAGTTAAACAACACACATACTAACATGACTGTAATAAGTACAAATCGGTGTTCTCAATTGCACCTACTAGTACACCTAAGTACCTACATCATTATTAAATTACTGTCGTGCCCCATTTCCCATTTTGCGTACAATGCGCTCATAATTGCATATTTAACTGAACAAATTTGCTGCACGTTGGAAATCGCAATCCAAATTTCATTTGTGTGCGGAAATTTGAGTCGTTACTGTGCTTTGGCCGTTACAAGAAAATATCCACCTATTTCGTGCACACTTTGTTTTGTGACATTAGGATACAAAATGGTTAATGTAGAACAAATGTAGGTAGGTACAGTTATAAGAACCTTTTGATAAATTTAAACTGAATGACGAAAAGGTGATTAAAGTGTTAGTCTGGTAGAACTCTAATTTTCCAAGGCTTATTCAGAGAATTCGAATGGAAGATAGCTTAAAACATTGTCAGACAGATTGAGAGGAGAAGTGTGGAGAAATTAAAAAATAATGTCATTTGTAGCGATGTGGCTACCCAATGATTGTTACATAATCATAACACGATAGCATCCCAACAAATTGCAAAAGGCTGCGGCCCATTACAATCATATGATTTATAATTAGCATGTGGAAGTATCTGCTCCTCAATTTCTGGTATAGGAGGACAAAAGACATGTGTGTGTAACATAAAAGAAGCGGTAGCAGCTACTTCTTTTTTCATATGAAACTTAAGTTTTATAGATCATTCTAAAAGTAATTTAATATTTGTTAAACTGTACAAACATATCAACACCAGCATTGCCATAACAAAAGTTACGTTAACGAGTCAACATTTGCTAAAGCGCGCGCTTTTGGTCGTAATTATTGTTCTCCATTTTCAGTTTATTTGGTTGGCGGTTTTAAGTTCACAGAATGGATAATGTATAATACTGGGTATGTCTGCTTACGTTACAATTTTATTTTCAATAGCTTTACAGTTCGGAGTTTACAGTACAAAGCTGCACAATGTTTGATAATGTGGTTTTTGGTAATGCATATGTTTCTTATTTGTTGAACAAACTGGCAATGTTGGTACTACGAACGCTGTACTGCGTTTGAATAAAGCTTTCATAATTTGATCATTTAATGTTGTATAATTCTGCAATGGTATTTATTTAATTACAATTGGAGAGGCCTATGTCCAGCAGTGGACTGTAACGGGCTGATGATGATGATGATTTATTTAATTTGACTATTGACTGCCTGAAAGCTTACTGTATATCACACTAATATTATAAGGTGAAAGTTTGTCAGTGTGTTTGTATGTTTGTTACCTCTTCACGCTTAATCATCTGGTTCCGATTATATTACTTGAGGTCATCTTGGCTTATACCCTTTCTTCTACGTACGTAACCTCTTTTATACGATCCATCCATGTCTTTCGCGGTCATTTTCTCTTACTTTGTTATTATTTATCAACTTATTATAAAGGATACACTACACGATCCATATATTGAAACCAATTTTAATCTGACGTCAAAAATAGCAACAATTTCATAGGCATAAAATTAAGGCTCGTAATTTATTATAACTATCTAAGTTGATTCAAGACAAGGTTGTATTTTCAGACAAGCTACTAAACAGCCCCAGTTTAGTACATACAACGTTGATATCTTGGAATTCTACTATCTAGCAACCCGTCCACTTTAATGAACGCTGGAAGTCTTAAAATTCCGTTGAGGAGACAATATATTTGGAAAAGGTCGAGAGTTCAAAGCTCTGAACATTTTTTATTTTATTCTAAGGTTTTATTTTAAATTATTTATAAAACGCTTTCAAGTTTAGTATCTTTAAAGTTTATGATGATAAGTTAAGTTATAGGTATAATAGTTTTTGAACAGGATCGTTCATGGTAGTAGGCATCATTTCAATCACTTTGGTTTGAGGCATCATTTCCATCACTCTGTTGAAATGAAATGAAATGAAATGATTTTATTTCTGTAAACTCTGTTGTTTTTTTTTTATTTCATAAATAACATCATAGTTATTATCGTTTTCATAGTGAACATAAATTCTGTTACAAAATGTATTACTGTTACAACTATTATATTATTTGGGGCAAGTCGGAACGCAAGGAGCGGAAAGATTTCTAATCTGACTTCGACCGGTATATTAAAGAAATGTGCCGTGATTTCGTTTATAATTTAGTTTGCGTGACGTGCGGCTATAAAACTATACTCATAATCTAAATGTAAATAGGAATAGCAAACAAAATTGGCAATAGTTATGTAAAAGGATTTTTTCCACGTTTTAAAGTAGCCGCGATTATTTGCATGATTTTGTGATTTGTTTTTCATAAGGCATAGAAGCTAATATTTTAGTACCTATATCAATTTCTATTGAGAAAAATGAGGAAGAAATACTGGCAGACCTAAACAGTAGTAGTAACATAAAAATACCGGCGGCCCAGCCGGCCATTAACCCTTAGTCATCTTTTAAAAACACTCGGAAATTAAGAGGGTTTTCCTATAAATCTGTGTCGGAAACCGCACCGATAACATAGCTTTGTTTGTTTTTTAAGAGAAAGCTACCGACTGTACCTACTGGAGAGTTCGAATTGTGTTGTTATAATATTAATTTACAATTTAATAGTTGTGGGAATATTACAAAAATATGTTGTACTTAGTTTCATTATAACTATGGTACGTTTTCTGTTAACTAAAGCCTTCCAATGCAGCCCCGGAAACGTGTCGACTATGTTATATTGTAAAATGGATTAAATGTTACATTGAAACAATCCTCACAGTTGTTATGAAGGCGTTAATGTCACGGTAAAACTTGTCAACACCTATCTCGGATACAATTTGTATACAAAGTATTATCGGACACAATTTCTTCGAAACAACTTAGTTATCTCCGCTATTAGGTATGTAAAATAGTTATCCCGAGTCTAACGACTTTTTAACTAGTTTTACACCCAAATGAACCATTCGCTACGAAATATAGGTGAAGCTATCTGAATAATTGTTTTTGTCTGTATCTGACAACTAAAACTTTGGTTTCTTTATGATGGTAAACAAAAAAATTGCTAAAATAATCCTTAACTCATAAACAAGTGGCAAAACTCTTGACGAATAGAAATCGAATAGGCTGATAACTGTATGGGGATGACATAATGTTTCGACTATGTAGTCTATGACATAAATGTTAATCCCATATATTTTTCATCCTATTCAATTTCTATTCGTCTAGCGTTTTGCCATTTGTCTAGGCTCTCTGGTTTGAAAAACAGACTGATAAATCAATTCTTTACTTCTTGCTTAGTCTTATAAGGCATGTCATTACGTCAACTTCATTATTATTGTTTCTGCATCATCAAGAGATATGAAATTAAAGAACTGACTAAGTGATGGAAACAACCTAATAATAATACACCGTTGGTATATAATTATAGCTAGTGACAGGACGAATCACATAATTTGTTTTGATCAAGATTTTCTATTGACAAAGGAAATGAGTACAAAAAAATTACGCAATTTGTGTAAGGGCATTTCGGTAAACGTGATCAGTTCGCTGTAGAATTAACAGGAAATGCGGAGATACATATCAGAGGAGAATAATTTGTTATTTTATTATAGGAACCTTGTTATCTATGAACACAATTTGGCCTAATCGAATTTTTTCGTGCAAAATGAGTTTACCGTTTTCTTCGCCAGATTCAATAAACCCTTCGAGGGTAACTCAAAAACAAAATCTGGAATTGACGGCAAGTTAAAAATTTGACAAGCCAAGTCGCTTAACTTTGTTTTTTTTACCCTAATTTAAAAGCGTCTTGGCAAATGATTTTAGGAATCGGCACGAAAAAAACCAATAGAGGAATATTTTTATGAAGTCCATATCATTATTTGAACTATCAATACGAGTGATAGTAGTTTAAGTAATGTCACATCGAATAATAGATTCAGACATCGTGATTTTTCCTTCACAATAAGTCAACAGTGTATATGAAGAGCTTAGAAAGTAGTGACTTATAAAGCCTCTTTGGTATCTACCTGAATGTGGTATACATTCAGGTAGATACCAAACCTGCAGCCGCAACCTTGTTAAAAGGGAACCTTGAAAGCCTACTGATAACCACGACTATTTTATTATTATTCCATTATCTTTATTTTATATAATTTGTCTACAGTGCGTTTTGCTACTCAGTGTAAAGATCGACTAGTTACCTAACATTAACTAAAACACGTGTTAATCCACGGTACTTTAAATCAGAAGCTACAATGGTATGTTAGCGATGCAGCGGGCAAACTGATGCGTGCCAGTCGCTAAATTGGGTATGCATTGGATTTGGAACTTTTTGGTCTGTACCGTGGTATTCTGTGCGCATCCCACAGCTTGAAGCTGATACGATAGTATTATTCTAATTTAACAACCAAACGTATACAAAGTGACTAATGTAACAAAAAGTATACATAAAAATATAAAAAGTATGATAAAACGTATTGTTAACGTATTAAAAAAAGTATTGTTTTGTTGAAAATCAAATCGGCTGCTAGCTGCTGGAATATCACGCACGAATTTCATTTGTTCATTTGAATTTCGTCAAATATTCTTCAACTCACACGTAGTGGTCTGGGTTAGTAATATAGTCTAGTGTACGAAAATTGCGCTAAAGATTACAGTTCGTAGGAACTCAACTACGTATCCTAAGTGTCAATTGCAAGACATCGTTGAACCTGAAAATGTTTAACCTACCGAACACACCAAACAGTAATATTCTATGAATGATCCTGGCTGGGACCAGTTGTCCATAACAAGGCTTTGTGTTGAAGATAAAGCGAAATACAGCTTAACGTCAATACGGTGTTCGTAACGATGGTCGCGAACTCCCGCCAAACGAAGATTTGTTGTAATGTTTGTACAGTTCGTTCGAAAGCTAAATAACTTATGATTGCCTATGGGAGTACGTATGTACGTACATAAGCTATAAAAGTACTGAGTTTTTAACGACCAGTTCAAAAAATAAAATAATGTGATACCTAACAACACTAAACAGCGATTGGTGCGATTCCTACATAGTCTATGATATGATAGTTTTAGTCCCAAGTGTTACAACTACACATGTTTTGTTTAATTGTTTATGTAAATCTTTTACCTAAATTAAAACAAAGAATAAAAAAAACTTGCTACTAGGATTTTTTATTCCAGCCTTTACAAGGTTATTTTTGTAAAGGCTCATGTACATAATTCCTATCGCCGTATACGGGATAAGCGAATCTGCTCAAAACTAGTGAAATTACACTATTATTACACGGTATACAGGTATTATGAATAGAAACAACTCATCATGAATGCATCATGTGGGATCCAGGTTTTAAATAATACTTTGAAGTGTTATAAACATTTTTCAATTTAATATATATTGTAAAACTGTTTTTACAATATTTTATATAGTTTTTTTACATTATAATATCAGCCTGAAACGCTTCGAGGTGTTGTTTCATCATGCCTTTTGTCAGATTACTGTACAATACATCATTGCAACATAATCTTTCCGAATTTGGTTATCGAAATTTTACTTTGTTTGCTTTTACTATAAAAGAATTTAAAACGTACAGCTGTTAAGCTGTTGCTGCATACTGTTATTTATAGTCGCTACATAATATTTTTTGTGAAAATAAATGTTATCTGCAGTTGAAAGTGTTAAAATTTATTATTTGGTTTCCATTTGGTTTCTTTGATCAAAGCAATAAGCAAAGTCTTAATCAATTTCAGTTCAGATCAATTGTATTTCCAACGCTTTAGTCTTATTGTACAGTGGGTCAATTCTCGTAACTTAAGAAGTTATAGAGTAGTGCAATAACGATGTTTTTTTTATTCTCAATACAAACATCGTCGGTTTTTATCGAAACCAAATCACTATTTCACTACTCGAGAACGTCTTTAGTTACGAGAATTGACCTACAGGCCGGTGTAGCTACCGTCACCAAGATTGGGTTTTGGGACGTGTTAACTTCATCCCGTAAGACCGTTAACAGACTAAACAAACGCAACATACGACCTGATTGATGCAACGCTTCTCCTTTTGATCTTACCCCAAAGGAGGATTTAGCTTCTCTACAGATATCAGCTATTTGTCTTGTTCCAAAGGTAAACGCAAGCAAGATTCGTGCGTCTATTCACACATTTGAGAGGTTCACAAGCCAACATGTAGATAAGGCTGATTCTGGGAATCATTAATGTTACGTTTTCATTTTCATTGGTATTTTTTGCGCAAGAGAAAAATAGAGCAAGAGTATTCAACCAACTTCTTTTTCTAGAGTCTTGCACTGAAACATTATTATGGGTCATCAACTCACATCGTCAATGCCAAAGATATGGAAGCAAAGATTAACTGAAAGGTAAAGTTCAATACTATATAAAATTTTATGCAAGCATTTTATCGTCATCATAAAATAGTGAACGCGAGAACTTGTGGAAGTAAAAAGGCCAATAAATTCCAGATGAAGGATTCTCTCTTTATTATTAGCTTATAAACTATACTAAAGAAACAGTGTTTACTGCAAAGCAATTTCATTTGTATTTACCTTATAAATTATCTACCTAATTCCGTAGGTACAGTAGCAGAATTATTACTCAGCATTCTTTAAGACAAAAAAATACAAACATCCTAATTGAAAACCTCCTCCTTTTTTAAAAAGTCGGTTAAAAATGAAATAAACTGCTAATCAAACAACTAATCAGAGTAATTATTATGTAAAGTTACTGTAGTAGATACAAAATTAAAGCTTCCGGTATATAACGGGGTAAATACCCGACTTGATCAAGAAGTTGTAAAGAACAGACGTCATTGACCTCTTTTCTTTTATAAAAATCCTTTATTACGGCGATTTGATTGCGCTAGACGCTGTAGATTAAATTATACGGAAAAAATATACTAATCTATAGATGGTGCTTTATAAGGAACCCTGAGTGTCATGTGACGACGAGTGATGTTTCTACAACGACATGAACAATTCTTATTGTATCTTTACCCCAATAAAAAGATGAAACTAAAGACGTTTCATATTTTCTCCATCAAAAAAAATCCAATACTTTAACTCGAAACTAATATAATTATGCACTTTACCAGATAATAGTCATACGCGAAAATCAAACCCTTGAAACTCTGAGTAGCACAGATGACAAACTGACTATCGGATAACGGCCATAAAATTGTAACGTCACACATTGCGATGATTGTATTTTTTGCATCCAATCGCTGCGTAAGCAGCCTGCAGATGATGAGGTATAGAGGCCTATGTCCAGCAGTGGACTGAGATAGGCTGATGGTGATGATGATGTATAGTGCTTATTACTGGACCACAAACTGAGTTGCTAGATAATACTCGGACGTATAAATTAATAATAATTGCAATCTGTGGTTTCCATAAATATTGCACCCGCAACTAATATCTGCGTGCCGTAACCGTAACACGCTGTAGTTTACGCGGGGCATGCGTGAACTCGTTAGCTATAAGGGTAGGTAATGTTTGATTGATTTGACAATGTGAGCTACCTATTATACAACATGCGATATACGAAATTGGGTCGCAATAAACTATGGGCCAGTGAAGTAAGATTTTGTAGATCTGCAAATCATTACACAGATTGATATTATCTATTTTAGTCAAAGACCACTTAGTATCTAATAATTAAAAAATATACATATATTGACCTGGCAAATATTCTCAAGGATTATGTATCATATTTATGTCATCATCTATTTTCATTTTCAAATAAAAGTAAAATACCTAATAATTTTCCGGGTAAAACGCAACAAACACCTTAATTATTATTTTTGATTCATAATAATTATTTTCCCTTTTATAAGTTCATGAAAGATGGCCGATGGAGTAAGGCTTTGAACAAATGGTGGCCAAGGTTGGGTCAAAGAAGCCAAGGACGGCCAAAAGCACGTTGGGTTGACGACATAATTAAATTCGCTACGAACACCTGGACAAGAGACGCTCAACATAGAGAGAATTGTCAGAGAATAGGGTAGGCCTATACCCAGCAGTGGGTGATACCGAGCTGAAACGATGATGATGAAGTTCATGAATGCGTTTAAGTATAGTCTTAATACTAGTATGCACGTTACGCCTAAAACAAAGGTCAATATTTATTTACATTCCTAAAATAACATTCTAATAAATATAGCACGAATACTTTGTATTTGTCTAGATTCTAAAAATCCAGAGTGACACTTAATTAGCGAAAAACCGGGTAGGGTAGGTAAAACGGGTCGTTTTTTCAGTTAAACTTTTTGCCCCTCGGACGGTAGGTATTCAATTAGTTAAATTAAGCGGCGCAGTCGCTTTGCGTTTATATTTTTTTTGTTCGGATCGTTTTACGTGGCACACGAATATAATCGAAAATGGAGAGACGAGAAAAAAGTTTCTTTCGAACGCAGCCTCCGTTCATGGAATTACAATCCTAAAATAATATTAAAAAGTGTATCCGATGCCTTGTTCATTTTCATTGTTCACGAATACTAAGGCTTTAATTGTTTTTACCAAGTATTATTAAAGATAATGTTATCTTTCGTTTTATATCTTTCTAAATCATTTGAATATCTATATAACTTAGAAATTCAAACGATAAAGATATATAATAGGCAACCGATAAGAAAATTCTTCTTATAAACGAAACAATAAAATAAAGAAAAAAATCGTTATTCTGAATCTCTGTACTCAAATTTTATGTAACCAAAATTAAATTAAAAGGATGTATATTATCGTAGCTATTTTCATTCAATAGAATCACGATATTGCTCATTTCCTTAACGGAATTTTATTAATAGAACTTTAGCCCGCGGCTATTGTCAGAGTCGCGTGTACCCAAGTTAAATATTGAAAATCTGGGATCTTTTTCGGAGTTTCGTATGGTGGTAAATAATAAAGGAATGTCTTAAATCTCATGTACCTCTGAGTATATGACGCAAATTAAACTGTGAATATTAAAAACGAGAGTAACGTCAAGGTTGACGTAAAATACATGTACCTTTTTCTGAGACGAAGGCGTGAGACCTTAGCGTCTTTAGGTATGTATCTATTTCTATATGTATCTATTTCTCACTATTGAAACTACCACCATATATACATATACATAAAACACTAGACTAATTATAAATTTTGACTTTGCCTTAACAAATAAACAATTGCATTGAGTATATTATGAAATCAACAACATTCACTTCATAGATTTTTTCAAATTACGTTTTATGCCGCTTTCTGTTGCCTCATGTAGATATACAAAATGTCGGAAGATCGCTCTTTGTATGCTCCAAACGTGTGAACTGCATAAGAGAGTACCTACGGTGTCTGCGTTTTCCAGGTGACGGCGCTGATGCATCGCAAAGTAATATCTCCGCAGTTGTTAAATATTATAACGTTTTAAAACTTTAGCATCTAACAACCTGTATTATAAGGGACGTAAGCTCCAGCAAGTTGTTACAACTTACTCAGACTGAAATTAAATAAACTTCTTGTTGTCTGCGTAACCATTGCGTTCTTCTTTTCTTAAAGAAAGTGTCTGATTCTGAATTTTCGTGTTCAAAATACCAACTAGCATTAAAGTGAACGTGATCCTCTGTTCATTTGATTAAACAGATTTTCTAAACAATTGACAGTCGATTCACACATTACGATGTGGACAATACGCGACAACGTTGACGTGTGTTACGCGCATACCTATAAAGTAAAGCGCTGACACAAAGGCATGAGGCACGCCGCGTGCGCATCATCGACCCAGTTGCTATGAGTGGAAAGTGCTGACACAGGACACGAGGCCCGAAGACACCGTCTACGTGACCGAGCCCGCTCACTTCGTATCCACCATCGATCGAGTCAATTTCATTTACTTATAATTGTAATTTCTTTTAAAATAAATTAGTTTAAATTAATTCGGTTTTTTTTGAGTCCTCCGGCAGTAGCCTACGTAATTGGCGCAGTCGGTAGGATTCCCGGGTCGTTATTGCGATAACCGGTATATCGCACCGCGTTCGCTACGATAGGCTTTCAACGCCGCGCCGGGAGATCCTGAACAACGAGACTACGCCGGAGATCCAGAAATCGATACAGCTCAACGAAGACCAGAATGTTCATGTAAGTCCGCTGAATTTTCTTAGTGGTTGCTTGCTTCCTTTTGTGTGTAGGTTCCATTTACCGTATCCAATATTTTCCATCCACGTAGATCAAGTACACCTAGGTTAGTTAGTAGTAGAAATAGTAGTGTAGATTCTAGACGTAATATTAATCTTGTAATTGAACCCGAGATGGCTGACTTAGACGGTATTTTTAAAGCCCTCCGCTTAGTTCCCGACTTCGATGGGAATCCAAATATACTTACCAGGTTTATCAAGTTGTGTGATCAGTTAGTACGCGAGTTCATTCAAGAGGGGCAACCGGATATATATAAATTGGCGCTTTTAAACGGTATATTGAACAAGGTTACAGGGCCTGCCGCCCGTCTTATAAATGCTAATGGTATACCCAATGATTGGGCAGGCATACGTAGTGCTCTTATTAATAACTTCGCCGACCAGCGAGATGAGACCGCTCTCTACAACGATTTGGCCTTACTTACACAAGGTTCCGGCACGCCGCAAGAGTTCTATGAGCGTTGCCAGAGTCTTTTTAGCACCGTAATGACATACGTTTCATTGCACGAATCCCTCGAATCAACCATTGCAGCAAAACGCGATTTATATCGTAAACTGACCTTGCAGGCCTATCTCCGTGGTTTGAAAGATCCCTTAGGATCACGTATTAGGTGCATGAGACCAGAGACTATTGAGAAGGCTCTAGAGTTCGTGCACGAGGAGACTAACACTATATATTTGCAGAGTAGAAATGATAACTTTATAGATAAAAGATCTTCATCTCGCGTGCCACCCAATCAAAACGAAAACAACCATAAAATGCCACTCCCTGCAAATAATATGATGGTTCCGTTTAGACCTAATCCTTTTAACATGCCCGGTCCGTTTAGACAACAGGGACCGCAATTTATGTTACGGCCTTTGCCATCTCAAAACCAGTTTAAAATGCCATTTAATCCATATAACATGCAATCGCGCGGCCCTACCCGTACGCAACAAGTATTCGGTGCACCACCGCCTAACAACAATCAAGGTGGTGCTGGATTCAGAACGCCTCCAAGGAACCCTTATCCGCCGAATAATGGTCCCAGACCAATGAGCGGCGTCAGCCACTTTGCATCTAGGCCACTGCCTGCCAATAACAGCTGGAATTGGGCAGCACAGGGCAATCCACCACCTTCCAACTATTTTAAAACCCGTGATGTTAATGTGAACGAGTGTTTGAATTATGGGGAAGACTACTGTTACCCTGACCTAGCTGACTACTTTTACTTTGACCCCTTTAACTATGGCGACTACAATAACGACTACTTTTATTTCAATGATTTTTCTCATGAACATATCGTACCGCAACAGACTGACGGGACTACCGACAAGGACAAGGACGAGTCAGGTACTGCTGACCAACAGCAACCTTCCACCAGTCAGGATTTTCGGAAAGCTCCGAAGTCAAACAAATCAGGATAGAATTAAATTTGCAAACCCAAAGGCAACTACCGTATATTCGCATCCATAGCCCCCCACTTAATTTTCTAATAGATACCGGTGCAAACCAATCGTTTATTAGTCCAGAAGCAGTTCAGAATTATTTCTCACACATACCCCTTAACTACGATCCATTCGAGGTTACTAACGTTCACGCTACGAGCAGAAATGACTACTCTATCAACTTACCCTGTTTTCCCGAACTCGGTGATACAGAGCCAATTAAATTATTCGTGTACAGATTCCATGATCGTTTCGATGGTTTAATAGGAATGGATTTACTTACCAAATGGGAGGCTAAATTAGATTTAAAAGATCTTACATTAATAACTAAGTTTGCAATTAATCCCATCCAAATTTATAACTCTCGAAATTTAAATCTCTACGAAGAAATCATACCAGCGGGAAGTTCTAAATTAATACGGTTACCTGTTAATGCACCAGATGGTGAGGTTTTTGTAGAAGAACAGATCATTTGCAATTGCATTATATCCGAATGCCTGACCACCGTTTCAAATAGCCGCGGCATGGTTGAGATAATTAACCCAACTAATAACGATATAATATTTTCATTAGACCACGCAACTCAGGCAACGATATTCAATGTCGAGTGCACTGAACAAGTGTCACCTCGCGCTAAAGACGTTACATCCCGGTTACGTACCGATCACTTAAACGAGGAGGAAAAAGCAAACTTATTGGCACTATGCTCGAAATACGCCGACGTCTTCTACATTGAAGGCGAGGCATTAACTTTCACCAACAAAGTAAAGCACAGTATCAAAACTACAGACGAAATTCCGATTTATACCAAAAGTTATAGGTACCCGTTCATACACCGGCAAGAAGTTAGTGATCAAATAGCGAAGATGTTAGATCAGGGAATCATTAGGCCGTCCGAATCTGCTTGGAGTTCACCGATTTGGGTCGTCCCAAAGAAGGGTGACGCCTCTGGGAAACAGAAATGGCGTATAGTCGTTGACTTTCGGAAGCTTAATGAAAAAACGATCGATGACAAATACCCTATCCCGAATATTACAGACGTTTTGGACAAACTAGGCAAGTGCCAATATTTCACCACCCTTGACCTAGCATCAGGATTTTACCAAGTTGAGATGAGCCCCAGTGACATTCCTAAGACCGCTTTTAATGTCGAACATGGGCACTTTGAATTTTTGAGGATGCCCATGGGACTTAAGAATTCTCCTTCCACATTCCAACGAGTGATGGACAACGTACTCAGGGGACTCCAGAACGTTATATGTCTGGTCTACCTAGACGATATAATTGTATTCAGTACTTCTCTCCAGGAACACATGATCAACCTAGAGAAGGTGTTCCAAAGGTTAAGAGAATCTAACTTCAAAATCCAGTTGGATAAATCAGAGTTCTTAAAACTTGAGACCGCATACCTAGGTCACATCATAACTACCGAAGGCATAAAGCCTAACCCAAATAAAATCACTGCCATTCAAAATTATCCCATACCTAAAACTACAAAAGAAATAAAACAGTTTCTCGGACTTCTCGGATACTACCGAAAATTCATTCCAGACTTTTCCCGTATTACCAAACCACTGACAAGTTGTTTAAAGAAAGGAAAGAAGGTAACTTTAGACTCAGATTACATTAGTTGTTTTGAGAAATGTAAGACTTTACTGACCAACGACCCTGTCCTTAAATATCCAGACTTTGAGAAAGAGTTCGTCTTGACTACAGACGCTTCCAATTTTGCAATCGGTGCGGTACTTTCGCAAGGTTCCATTGGCTCGGACAAACCCATAGCATACGCTTCACGGACGCTTAACGAAAGTGAAGTCAATTACAGCACAATAGAAAAAGAATTACTAGCGATTGTATGGGCAACAAAATACTTCCGGCCTTACCTCTTTGGTCGCAAGTTTAAAATAGTAACGGACCACAAACCTTTGCAATGGGTCATGAGTCTCAAGGAACCAAATTTAAGACTTACCAGGTGGCGGTTAAGATTAAGTGAATATGATTTCACCGTCATTTACAAAAAAGGCAAACATAACACCAATGCCGATGCCCTCTCTCGCGTCGAAATTCATAATGAGGAAGTTAGTTCGATGATTGCAAACGCAACTGACAGACCACCATCCCTAGCTGACTCCAACACCTTGACAGCACATACCTCTGAAGAGAACCCTATACTCGAAATACCTATTACCGACGAACCATTAAACAAGTTTCACCGACAGTTGTGTTTGACCGTTGTAGGTGACTTTAAAAAACGACCTACGGCGACTAAGCCATTTGACACCCATACTCGAACATCCGTTCAATTATCTGAATCCAACCTAGAGGAGGATTTGATAAACGTTATTAAGGAATACGTCAACCCTAAGATCAAAACTGCCCTGTTTATAAATCCACCCCTTGCAATGTACAAGATAATTCCCCTGTTACAAAAACATTTTAAAAGTTCTTGTATGAAATTGGTATTGGCAAAGAAAGAACTTGAAAACGTGAAAGAATATCTGAGGCAACAGGAAATTATACGTCACTACCACGAAGGCAAGACCAACCATCGTGGCATTAATGAGTGCTTCCTAGCCTTATCTGTAAAATATTACTGGCCAAAGATGCGAGACCACATTACAAAATTCATAAATGATTGCACAGTATGTGGGCAAGCAAAGTACGATAGGAGCCCCATCAAACAAAAGTTTAATATAGCACCCCCTGCTACTAGGCCGTTCGAAATAATACATATGGATAGCTTCTCTGCACAGAATGAAAAATACCTAACATTCGTAGACGCCTTCTCAAAATACGCTCAAGCCTACCTACTTCGAGATGGGACTGCAGTCAGTGTCATACAAGCCTTACTAACCTTCAGCACGCATCATGGCCTACCACTAACCATTATTACAGATCAAGGGACCGAATTCGCCAACCAGATGTTCTCCGAGTTCTGCAAGGTACATAAAATAATTCATCACCAAACACTAGCATACTCACCAAACGCTAATGGTACCATAGAACGCTTTCATTCCACTATATTGGAACATCTTCGTATTTTAAAACTAAAGTACAAAGATGAGCCAGTTGTACACCTGATGCCATACGCTATTATAGCCTACAATAGTTCGATCCATTCTTTCACACGATGTAAGCCATATGACCTTATATTAGGACACACTGACCCACGAGACCCGACTGACATAGATCTGACCGGACACATACTACAACAATACACCGAAACCCATAGGGAACGTATGCAAAAAGTATACGAACTAATTAATGAAACGTCTCTCGCTAATAGAACAGCGCTCATAGAGAGTCGTAATAAAACCCGCGAGGACGAAGCCGACTATGAGCCTGACCAACAAATATTCATTAGTAATCCCTCCGCGAGTAGATCTAAGCTTGCACCTAGATACACCCAGGATACCGTTCTAGCTAACTTACCCATCCACATTTATACTTCCAAGAAAAAGGGACCTATAGCCAAATCTAGATTAAAGCGTGTCCCTAAATCCGCGAAATTGTTGCAGGATACCCCTGATGCTGACGTTCAGCCTAACACGGGCTCAGGAGATTAATCTAGAACGACTCGAGAATGGACCTGGACTATTGCCTTTCAAATTAGGAACCATGAAACTCATCACTCATTATCATACATTCCTTCAAAATATAGAACTAACCGATATAGATAACAATATTAACGAGATCCGATTTCAACTTACTAAAGCGACAGACAGACTAGACAACTACACCCACACATTATATGAGCTTCAAATAGATAACTTAAACGCGAAATTAAATAAAGCCTCATCTCACCTCCAAAGCTTAAAGCCCAATCGATTCAAGAGAGGTTTGGTAGATGGTCTCGGTTCCGTAATTAAGAGCATTACGGGAAATTTGGATCACTCGGATGCCATTAAGTACGATAACGCCCTTAAAGCCCTCAATGATAACCAGCAACAAATAGTTATTGAGCAAAATCATCATATAAGTCTGAGCAAAGCCTTGATGAACGAGCATACAAAAATTATTACGAAACTAGTAGAGAATCAATTACAATTAAATGACAGTCTGCATATTTTACTCGACGCCGATAAGTATAAACAACACAACCTCATCAAGTTTGCAAAGTTCTCACAAATACTGCAAATAATTATTAATAATGTAGATAGTTTATTATGCGAATTAAGTAGGTTAGAGAATGCGATCGCTCTTTCCGGTCAATTGCGTACTCATCATTCCCTGTTAGGTACAGAAATACTACGCGATATGTTACGCAAACTAAGCGCGCTTTATAATAAAGACCAATTACTAGAATTAGAAATCAGAGAATATTATGACGTCATTAAGCCATCAGCTTACTACCGTGGGAATCAAATAGTTTTCGCGTTCAAATTTCCCATAATATCTCCGCTACAATTCTTATTGTACAAGTTAGTTATCGTACCAAATAAAAATAGACAGGCTATCATCCCGTCCTACCCCTTCCTAGCAATCACTGGAAACATTCACGCGTACATAGAGGCAGAATGCCCGAAGGTAACTTCAGAATATCTCTGCGAAGAAAAGCTCAACCACCAAATGAGAACCCATCCAGACTGCATTTGTGACATCATCGGAGGTCAAACACCACATAAAATATGCAACACGGTTACTATCAGCCTGACGAAGCCCGCAATGGAAAAGTTAGACGACCGCCGCTACGCCGTCGTGTTCCCGAAACCAACACAAGTCCAGTTAATCTGCGAACAAGAAGAATCCATAACCCTAACCGGAAGTTTCCTAGCTACTATTCCACATAATTGCAAGCTACGAACAGACGAATTTACCATCGTCAACATCAACGATCATATCAGAGGACAACCCATGAAGATAAGCAACGTGCCAGAAGACATCGAGAGATTAACTATGCCACCCCTTGAAATTAATGCTGTTAACCTGAAGAAGCTGCACCACATTCAAGACAGAATAGACTCACAGAAGCCAATCCACATTGAACCGAGCTCAGCCATTTACCACACGACAATCCCATTTTATGGTACACTACTTGCCATAGTCATACTGGGAGCAACACTATTCTACCGGACCCACATCCGCCTGGCACAGAAGAAACAGATGACAACCCCAGATGCAGCCACGGACACCAAGTCTACATCATCTGAAGCCCACCAGAACCAGCCAGCATCTCAAGATCAAACCAAACTCTCGACGATATTTCATCTCAAAATCTGAAATAGTCGTCGATCTGAGGGGGGAGGTGTTACGCGCATACCTATAAAGTAAAGCGCTGACACAAAGGCACGAGGCACGCCGCGTGCGCATCATCGACCCAGTTGCTATGAGTGGAAAGTGCTGACACAGGACACGAGGCCCGAAGACACCGTCTACGTGACCGAGCCCGCTCACTTCGTATCCACCATCGATCGAGTCAATTTCATTTACTTATAATTGTAATTTCTTTTAAAATAAATTAGTTTAAATTAATTCGGTTTTTTTTGAGTCCTCCGGCAGTAGCCTACGTAATTCGTGTATAAATATTGTTGCATACATTTCGAACGAATAGTGCGGTTGCACCACATTGACAAGCATAGACGCAGTCCCGGCACGTATCGACCAACGATCCCGTGACGGGTAAATATACTGAAATGCAGGGATGGGCCCAACGGGCATTCAACCAGATTTTACCCCAAAAGATTTCTTGTGGATTTTAAGCGTATCGACATTCATTGTTTCCTGAGTCAATGTTGACTAACCCTTTTTGGGAGTTGTTGATTGCTAATGTGGTTTGTTTTTTAAACTTTTAGGAGGTAAAAGGTAATTTTGTATCGAGTTTCTTACATTTGAGCAAAGCGCTTTGTGGTCAATGAATGTAAGTATATTTACCTCAGGACAAATGTTGTGTTGATTATTCTGAAAAAAAAAATTAATTATGGAAATGTACTTTGTCTTTTTTTGTGGGGTAAAGAAATAAAATATCTTGTTTAACAACTGGATATATTGTAACTGTGAACAACAAAATAAAAAATTTGAGCAATTCGATTCCATGCGTTTTACTTTTCAGTTTATATAACAGTAATTACTTATATCGATACTACTTCATTAATATTGTATGGTCATTCAGTTCCTTTGCCAACCCTATTACAGTAAAGTTACCAAGGACCAACAAGAAGCGTGCATTTCCAGCACATTTGAAATCGTGTCCTCCAAAGAAGTAAATAAATCACTTCACTAGACAAAACCATTTTATGTTGACACTTTTATGCGGCATTACTATTAAATGTTTCATCTTTAATTGAATTGTTTGAACTTGTGACGGTTCGTGCACACAATTGCTAAATCCCATTCGCAAACTGACAGCCGATATCCAGGTAACAGCTTCTGGCCACAGCGTACAGTACTATTAGGTACAAGCTATGCCTGTGATCTGCGGTCGCCCACCCCTAAGTGATAATATCGACTAGACTAGACTGTCACTCACCGCGTAATAAGTAAGGCATCTACGAATGAACCTTATTCCCGAAGCTATTAGGTCTAATATTGAATTTTATAGAAGCCACACAACTGTGTTCCGATCAATTAATTTCATATTCGACTATGATTAATAGTATAGAAATAGCAATTGAGTAAAATGGTCCAATATGTAACAACGTCATTTGATTTTGATTGCATTAGCGTCAGAGTTGTTGATATTTAGCAAATATTCGTAAGTCTGAATGTTTTACTACGTCATTCCGGTTTATATAGGATGTCTATGATGTCTTCTTCTGGAGTTCAAGATATAAAATTCACTACAATAAAAAAAAAAATTTAAAGTTTTCAGTCTAAGGAAAGATAACAATTATCCTATGACATAAGATAAAGCTACAATTTGTATTGGATAATGATCATTCGGTTTTCACTTTCTCCCTGGGAAGGCGAACTTAAGTTCTCACATCTAGAGAATAAAGTTAAACACTATACCCATCGGAGTCCTTTTTCAAGTCTCATACTCATCTCCATTTATCACAGGAAGCAATAAAGACGCTCGTAACAATATATTTGCGTCTTAGTCTCGCACATTGTGGCTAATGATACTGTTCACAAATAAAAGGGAAGCTTTTAGAAATTGTGGACACGTTCTCATGTTGAGGAGAGGCACTTAATACCACGTGTTTACTTCGTTTTGACAAATTGTTTCACGTGAGATCTGTTACGCATCCTTCTGCGGTAACAAAGTGAAACGATGTGAGGAAATTGAAAAACGAAAAGAATCTTACGGTTACATAAAATACGATTATGCGTTTTTGTCAGTTGCTTGATCATGCGATTTAAATGTAGAATTTGAATTCAAACAGTTTTGAATAGCTATAGTGAAATATTTGAATGCAAAAAGTTATTGATTATTTCCTGTCTCTTACGAAATGATAGATTCTAATGATTTCAGTGAATTATTCAATTCTGTTGATATGTGCAATCCAAAATGTATTCCAACGGAAAAGAACGGGCTACCTTTACTACGGTGGTCCTATATGGCTTGGAATAGTAGGTATACATAGTATATTCCTAATGAGAAGCAGACATTTTTGAGAATAAGACAAGTACATCGCCTGATATTTACTTCTAAATCATTAACTTAACTTTTAAATCTTCTTCTTCTTCTTATCGTATGGTTGATAAACAACCTAGTGTCAGAGTTTAAACCGCCTGTAGGCCTCTGATGGCTTAACACACCGTTGAAAAATCTCTCAGGTGTGCCGGTTTCCTCACGATGTTTTCCTTCACCGTTTTTAACAACTGATAACTAATTTATAGTACGCACATGAATTCGAAAAGACATTGGTGCGTGCCGGGGTTTGAACTTGCGACCTTTGACTTGGCAGTCCATCGGTCATACCACTCGGCTATCAGTGCTATTTATCAGTACTTTTAAATCTAGTTCTATTTTACTACGACGCAACCTCCTTAGGTACAGATTATCTGCAGATCAACACATTTAAATTGGTTTATCGATTTGTCTCTAAATAATAAGTTACCGTGTTATGTTGTGACAGTACATTGTCCCACAATTCTCGATGCAGGAACGATTAATCATGACGAATGCTTTGTAAGACGATATATTACTTAAGGTTGTCTGGTTTTACAGAACGGATTGCGAAAGTGGATTACAAGGCGTTGTTTTCGGATGTTTGGCAAGGGTTACGATTTGTTTCTATCTTACTGATATTGTAGAGAGAAAAGTTTTGCGTGTTTCTTACATATTTAGGTCGGAATAGGAGTCAAACGGAGTTTAATGTCGTTTTCTGATTGCTATCCCTATAGTTTAAGAGATCCATGAACAATAATGTGAGATAACGAATTAGTTATACTTAGATTATATCGAACAAATCACATTTAAGTAGTTACGCCAGTAGCCATTATTCCTAAAAATATTGTTTTAACATTATACTCTCTAACTTCAAGTCAAGAAGATAAATTAAGGAAATTAAAAGCAACATTTTTAAAGGTAAAGTTTCGAGTAAATAGCGTTGTTAGTACGATAATAAAGTCAAAAGAACAACATTATTTGGAAAACTCAGCATCTAAAAGACGGTAATTATTTTTTTATGCCTAATACATACCTATTACTAGAATGGTGTACTAATAATTCAATCTGATTTTATTAAAACATTATAAAAAGTTGAATTGCCAGAAAATTACGAAAAATGGATAATTATGGTGATTGGTGATTTATACTTTATTACTCGTTCGCAGTCCGTACCGTCCGTACGTAGTAACTACATTTTTAAAATAAATGGTAACTTATCTTATCTAGCTGAAAAAAATATGCTAAATATTTCAAACTGGAGTCGACCTGTCCTGACAGACGCCCCGTCTCGTACCATCTGCAGGACATTTGGGTAGGCCGTGTGAGATACTCAAACCGTCAGACACGTGAAAGAAAAATTAGTAAAAAAAAAAAGCAAATCCTACATTGTGTAGGATTTGCTTTTTTTTTAACTAATTTTTGCGTGTTGCGGGTTATATATGAGTCAGTCACATTTATAAATGCATCAGTGCTTCAAGCTGCAGCTTACAGTCAAAACATGACATTTCCAACAAATTTAAATTTGTTACATTAACATACACATATCACGGGAATAATTTCCATAATACCGCTCCATTACACTCAGTATTTGACTATTCCCGATAATTGACGGTAAACTACTCTCTCATTTACATCGTTGCCCTCTACTAAACAATAACGGCATGGAGTTGCTATTTTGTTGTAGCAAATGATTTTAATTGTGAACACGCGATCCTAGAATTACACCTTGGTGGTTAAGAGTGCTTCTAAACTGTCGTACTTTCAGAAAGAGTAACACTAATAGCTTTTTGAGGTGTTTCTTTGTCGAAATATATCTAAAAGGTGAATTTATTTTCAGCTTACACAATGCTTTATGTTTAAATATACAAGGTGATTGGAAGATGGGTGCAAAGCTTGAAGGTGAAGATAGTACAGACAATTTAGAACCATTTAAGCCATGGTTGTCTTAGACGAAGTCTTACCATTTTTTTTTTACCTACATTTTACGTTTTTTTTCGAAAATTCCCAAATTTTAACTTAACTGCTTATTTATGGCCAAATTGAATGATAAATGAATTCATTTTTATTTTATTTAATTAAAGTAATGTGTAAGCAATCTAGCAAAACAAGTTTTAGGCCTCTGTGTCGTCAGACATTTTTTGTACAGACATTTAAAGTTCATAAAAATGTAAAAAATCATAAATACTTTTTTTAAACCTTATTTAAAAAAAAAACCAAGGGTGCTTTTTTTGTTCAAACCTTTTTGAAAACATGCTTGATAATCGCTCTTTCCTTTGAGGTATCATTTACGCGGATATCTTACAAATTATTGAAATTAGGACCTACAAACCAATTTGAGGGAGAAATTTTAAATTTTAGACAGAATAATTAAAACAACATTTGAATTTAAATTATTTATTTTTCATATTCAAAATGTCTGCCGTGATTCCTAATACAAGCACGGCTGCGTCTTCTTACTTCTGTTGTTGTTATTTTCAACATCATCTCCAGCTTCATTCTTTCAAAAGCTGAATTAATTCTCTCCATCAATTCTTCTCTCGTATTTATTTCAACATTCGTATACACCAGTTCCTTGGCCCGGCCCCACACGAAAAAGTCCAGCGGGGTCAGATCTGGTGAGCGAGCGGGCCAAGGGATGGGTCCATCTCTGCCGATCCAGCTGTCAGGGAAGCAATTATTTAAATGTTCCCTTACATTTAATGTCCAATGCGCTGGACAGCCGTCTTGCTGAAAGATGACTGTTCGGTCTCTTTCGAATATCGGGACACCGGTTTCCTCTATCAGCACTGGTAAATCGACTTGTAGAAAGTGCAAATAATTTTCACCATTCAAAGTATCCGGTAAGAAGTGGGGCCCAATCAATGTCCTGCCAATTACTCCAGCCCATACATTGACAGAGAATTTCCCTTGAAACGACACCCGCTTCTTAAAATGTGGATTGTTGTCTTTGTCGGCCCATTCATGGAGGTTATGAAAGTTTGTAATGCCCTCCCGAGAAAATTTGCTTTCATCCGTCCACAAGATTGATTTCAGGAACCAAGCATCTTCGATGTCTCTGTTGAGGAGGAAACGACAGAACTGTATTCTTCTTTGGGGATCTTGCTCTTCCAGACCTTGCACACCCCTGCCATGGAACGGATATTTGTCATTTTGGTGCATTGTATGCCACACCTTCCATTGTGAAATGTTTAGATTTTGAGCTACTGCTCTGGTACTGGTAGTAGGATCCGCTTGAAATGCTGCCAAAATGTCTTCTTCGACGTCAGTTTCGTGTCTGCCTGGGTTGACTCCAGGTTCCACGCGGTGAAACCCATCTTGGGCAAGTCGACGAAAAGTGTTGTAAAACACTCGCACATTCGGTACCCTGCGATTCGGATAGCGTTCTTGATACATCCGTCGCGCCAAGGATCCATTGCCGTCTGCTCTGCCATACATAAATACGATATCCGCATATTCTTGATTGGAAAAAGTAGCCATGGCCACTTAACAATTAAGAAAAACTGCGTAGGAGCGCACTAAATGTCAACTCAACACAATTAACTCAAAAATCAACACGTGCAGGAGCTTGAGGCTACGACTGGACACGGTGAAACAAAAATGTTCAAAACTAACGCAAACAACACGTGCAGGAACGCAAAGGGCTACAACTGAACACGAATCAACACGACAACGTCCTCTCACATGGGCAGCTGTAGTTTGACTAATTCAACTAATTGTAATAAGTAAAAGATGTAACCGCTTCAACACAGACTGACTGACCCTGACTAAAGAAAATACGACTTTGTTGCCCTAGTAACAAATACCATTTTGCTGTAAAAACCAACGTATTATCGCCATTTTCTATTCACTGGGCGTTCTACCTGGAAATGCTGTCGCACCGCGCGCTGCGGCCATTGTTTAGATAATCCCCTAAATTTGCATGTGCAAAAAATTCTTAGAATTGAACTAAGTTATCATTTCGAACACATAAAGTAATTTTTTAAGCAAAAATTTTGTTTAAATTAGTCTGCCTCAAATTTAAAATTTCTCCCTCAAATTGGTTTGTAGGTCCTAATTTCAATAATTTGTAAGATATCCGCGTAAATGATACCTCAAAGGAAAGAGCGATTATCAAGCATGTTTTCAAAAAGGTTTGAACAAAAAAAGCACCCTTGGTTTTTTTTTTAAATAAGGTTTAAAAAAAGTATTCATGATTTTTTACATTTTTATGAACTTTAAATGTCTGTACAAAAAATGTCTGACGACACAGAGGCCTAAAACTTGTTTTGCTAGATTGCTTACACATTACTTTAATTAAATAAAATAAAAATGAATTCATTTATCATTCAATTTGGCCATAAATAAGCAGTTAAGTTAAAATTTGGGAATTTTCGAAAAAAAACGTAAAATGTAGGTAAAAAAAAAATGGTAAGACTTCGTCTAAGACAACCATGGCTTAAATGGTTCTAAATTGTCTGTACTATCTTCACCTTCAAGCTTTGCACCCATCTTCCAATAACCTTGTATTTTAACACAAGCTTAAAGTTTAAGTTGCTAAAATGCTACGAGGTGTACTAATGATTTGTTGACTATGTTCTTAGGTGTGTTTATGAATGATTTAGTAGGTAAAGTAGGTACTTGATGCAAAATTAAAATAAATTTAAAAAATACACACAATATGTTACCTAACTAAGCGACTATAAAACCATTCACCACTGTCCCATGCCTAATGCCTTTAAACTAATTCAAATTTCAGTTCAATTTTATAGCAAATTGCACTAATTGTTATCCATATTCATAACGTTTTGGATTAATTCAGTTTATGCAAATCAGCCAATCCATAATTATATTCAATAATAAATAATTTATGTCAGGAGAACGCAAACCAATTTTAGGTGTTTCTGCTACCAATTTAAGAAACATTAAGAAAATATTATTCCAACACCTATCTACGCTATGACAATTGAATTTTTTATTAATATTTTCTTAATCGTTTACGATTTTGAAGAAGATTGATACCTTTCTGGGTCATCTTGAGAGCTCGTTAGTGGTAAATTACGGGCAAATAGTTTTGTGCTGTATCATTGAAATATTTTATTAGAATTTTGATGACAATTTCAAATATCTGTCTTAAACTAATGACAGTCGCATGCCCGAGAAACCTTGTAATGCCTGTCAAACGTCTAGTGCCTAAAAAGATTATTATTGTTATCAATTTAATTAATGATCATTACAAAGAATTACATTATGATTAATATGGGCAATATGACATAATTATATAGGTATAAACTGTAGTTTCAGCTTCACACAAATAATAGTTAAACATGTCACGTGTATTTGACATTGCTATATTATCGTTAATTTATACCAAGTACCTACAAACAGTTTATCGCTAATGACGTGTCATAATGTCATATCTAACGACGAAACGTTATTGTGGGTATTTCCGGGCATTATGGATTAGATTGGGATTTGTATCCCTACGTTACGTAACTGGCTGGCTTCAACTCGTGACTTCGTATGTATAAAAAGTTTTCAAGTCTTCTCTGAGATAAAATCCTAGCCTTAATCCGTCCGACGTTTTAATCTAAATTAAAAACGTTTATCCAGAATAGGATCCTAATTAATTATTATTTATTTGTTAATCATCAAACATACTTCCTTAAACCTTGGAAGTTTTGACATAAAGTCATTGGTAACACAGATGCCATTTTTTCGGATATTTATAACCACGACTTAAATAACTTGACAGATACATACATAATAATATCTACGTGGTATAATCATAGAACGCGGAAAATCATTATTTTAAGAAATTGTATATTAACGTAGGTACCTAAACGGAATAGACGGTAACAAACCAACAATTTTCTTTTCATGACTAGATTCATTTTCTTTTGTACCATTATCCCAAATTTAGATCATCAAAAGTGTATATCGGTACAAATACTCTAAGATAACACGAAGCATATTTATCAAAGAGGATGCTTGATACTATTCTTCAAAGTTTCCTTTTTGCTCGATTCGCCGTAATAATCCCGAAGATAGTTGAGTCGGGAACAGACTACACCTGATGCGGCCATGAAAAATGCTTTATTGAGGTTCCATTTTAAAATGGAGTTTACAATTTTATTAGAAAAGAAGTTGCTGTAATATTATTAGATATAGATACGCTTACGTAGTTTCAGCAAACCCCTGAACAGTATTTTGTGGTTTTTGCCAAAGAAGATTGTACTTTTACTTGACTCGTGGGAATCGTAAAGGATATTAGGGCAAGAAAATTGGTGGTAGAAACATTCTGACTGTTAATGACCGTGAACTTAAACTATTTACATAGGCCTTCCTTTAAGAATTTCTCAATTTTTGTAAAAACTAATTTTATAATTTAGAAAACTCACGTTTACTTAATTTATATGATAACGTTCTACAATAAAAAAAAAATAAAAAAAACTGATATTACTATAAAGTTTTTAAGTGACGCATATTATATTTCTAATATACCTAAGACTACAAGGAATACAATACGGATGACTCGTGTACCAAACTTTGTTTAACAATAAACAAACAAAGCTTTCGTCGAATACCTAATAATTCCGTTTAAAACCAGCCATTACGTCATGGTCAGCCAAGGCGTAAAACCAGTGTCAATCACACTTAGCTTATCGACGGTAACTGTTGGCACATGAATAAACTCTATTATCAATCGTTTTGCTTCAAATGGTTTAATCATTTATCTTGTTGTCTTCATTCGTCTCGTTGTCTTTATTAGGTAGGTATATACGAGTAACATTGAACACTCATATTAATATCACGAAACACACAAAAATATTTCTTAGAGTATGATACAAAACTGTTTTTTTATAGAGAAGAATCTGAGTTGGGATACTGGTTGTAGTTAGACACCTTGTTTTTTTTTTGTTTTCGGGGGAAACCTTCAAAGGCACCCGGCCCCTGTGGGTAGTAGTAGTGATAATTAGGGACTGGGGAGTGTGGGATTTCTACCTAACTAAAACCACCCCGGTTATCACCATCTGCACGAACAAGGAAAGTCCTGGGACCTCTAAAAAGACCAACCAGGTTCTTTCATGCTTATATTCAAATACAAATAACGTTATCACCACCACACCCATTTATAAATATGAGTGTTGAAACTTAAACAAACGCAAGAATCAAACAGTGGGATCCAACTATAATGACAATGCGACTCTAAATAAAGTCGAAAATGTGAAATTTGCTTTAACGGAATCCCTAAACTAAAATGACCAAACTGAATTATATTAACAACGCTACACTCCATGTTATCCTAAACATTAACAGCAATCTAAGTTTCTAAATTGGACATGCAACGATTCCGAACTTCATCTGTTTATTGCTTGCGTGTGTTCTGCAATTGTAAGCAATCGCTAAATTGGTTCCTCGCTGCATCCAATGGATAGTGGGACCCAATGTTTATAATTACCGTGGTGGCATGTTATGTAAATTGTGCAACTGGGTGATTCGCATAGCAATCAGATGCAATATAGTTTGAAGTGCGTGGATACTAGAACTGGGCTTTTGCTTGGTTCGTTCTGCATATAGACGGACGAGTTTTTAATTTAATTGCTGCGTGTTTACTTGTTGAGAAAAATTGGATTTTATTGTTTATCTAACGTATTTTGTATTTTATTATCATTACTTTTCGTTTTTTTATATAAAAAATGGTAGTTGGCAACTTACGGGTTAGTATTTAATTACATTTTCCAAATATATTTTTAAATCCTTGATCATTTATTCATTCATTTTAAGACAGTTTTTATGCCCACCACGCTTTTCTGAACTTCTAGTAAGCCAAAAAAGACCTGTGAACTGGACATCGAATAAAAAACCCCGAGGTAACAAGGTCCGTACGTTACAGAAAATGCTTACACCTGTCCCGAAATTCATAATTAAACCAATTAAAGAGAACAGAAATAAAAGTTACAGGAACTTCAATGAATTTATACGAAACATAATATTATACAGCGTGAAAACTATTGCAACCTTATTTAGGATACCAAAACCACAGATAGATACATTAGAAACCAATAAAACAGTAATACTCCGTCTATTTGTTGATCAGTGGATGCACAAACACAGAACACCTATTTTGGTGCAGAAAATGTTAAGTCCGGAATTTAGGTATGCTACCTACTACAAGTCTAATGTCAATACAGCGGTATGTATACATAGGAAAAATCGAGCACTTGGCCCCGTTCCTAAAAAGACAGCTCTTGTAAAAGAAGCGGCCGGTACTGTCATTACTAACAGCCGACGTCAATTTGCACGCTAGATCGAACATTATACCGTCCACGTGAAAATCCAGAGAATATCAAGCCGAAAGCAGTACCTAGACTAAATTTGCTCAGGTGGAAAATACCTAGTACATGGTAAAGATATTTACGGTCTCACTCGAATTAAATTTGTTCACTTATATCCTTTTTATTTATTCGTAGTATGCTATGATTGCCTGTATTGCTGGTTTAGGGTAAACAGATATTTTATACTTTTGTAAACATTTGTAAAACAAATGTATGCGTAAGAACTTTTTTTATTTTAGAAAATTGCGATAGTAGTAACCATGGATAGGTATAAGTATAAATTCACTTAACCGCAATTATTTAGGTTTAAGTAAAATTAAAGCAAATTACACATTTCGTGGAAAACCTTCAGTATTTACCATAAGAATTTTTTTAGCTCCCTCTAGGCTAGCATCTAGGTCTTAACATATTACTTTAGTTCATTCCAGGTCATGCTATAATAAGCCTTCCGTGACGCTTTAAGTAACGATTTGAAATAGCAAGCTTCAAAGTAGGTAAGAAAAATATTATAATTGGATGATTATGAAGTTGCGTAATGAAACACGCGATGTTTTATACCTGAAACGTACGCCCTTTGATGTAAGTAATCAACTTCTTATGAATCTAATAGCAGCTTATTTTCTGCCTTGTATACGGGTTAGTGGAATAACTGACTACTCACTTATTCATGCTCTCCAACTGTAGGAATAGACTTGCCCATACCGTTGGTTAGAATATTGTTATGGGTATATGTTCCGATACGGTAAAAAAAAAAAACTGATTTCAGTTGTTTAAGTTCAAATGGACAATTATATAAAACCGTTAAAAAAACACTCAAACAATGTTTATATTTTATCTGCATAGGTAGGTACCTGTAATATAACTTGTACGAACAATTGCTTTATAAATAAACTAGCAACCTCCTTTGAACATAAACCTTTTTAGAGGACATAACGCGAGTAAACCCTCGCAAAGCTCACTTACACATACTTCTCAATTCCATTTGAACATTATGAAACTAGTACGACAGGCGACGTGTTAAAATTGCATATAAACCTTTCTACGTCTGAAAAATTACATTTGTGCCAACAATCTTTCGTGTAAGCAAATCGCACATGTATGTGAAATATGTTTAGCAGTTGGTAAGCATTTTTATGTCATGTTCTAAGTTATTAAAGTGAAATTAGTGATATTATGCGACATTGCATTACATTACATTATATCATTTGATATTTGTAATGTAGGATAGATTATATTATTAGGGTTAACTGTTTGTACATAATACCTAACTAATATGAGTAAATCAACAATGTATTAGTATTGTAATGGATACTCAACAGGGTGTGGTGGTTAATGGCAACTCAGTGGTGAGCGTCGTCACTCACTTTAGGTCGCGCAGCTGGGCAGTAGGCAGTTTAGTTTAGATTCGAGAAGGAAAACACAATTTCAATACCACGTTAACTGTTGGTCTTCTTTTTATCGTATGGTTGATAAACAACCGGGTGTCAGAGTTTAAACCGCCTGTAGCTCGCAGACATGACATAGGTACCGTTGAAAAATCTTTCAGGTGTGCCGGTTTCCTTATGATGTTTTCCTTCACCGGTTTTAGCAACTGATGGCTAATTTATACTACGCACATGAATTCGAAAATACATTGGTGCGTGCCGGGGTTTGACCTTTGACTTGGCAGCCCAACGATCATACCATCGGCTATCACTGCTTTAACCTGTTGGTATAATTTTAAAACTTATTTGAGTAAAAATCTACGTGAAAAGCTAGGCAAGTTATCGATATGCTCGTAATAATTGTATCATTCGTAAAGGATACAACGCTAGCCTTTTGCGTAGCTACTAAATATTGTAGCATACCAATACAATATTGTATTTACTTTGCATACACGTACGTACGTATTGTTTTTTTGTATGTGCTATTAGGTAACAGTAGTTTAACACTATTAAAATTGTTATCCAAGCATTGTTGTTCCCGGTAACTTAATACTCTCGAGTTATACTAAAACTGGATTGCATAATAAAAGTTGCCAAAATGATGAATGTTGATAGCAGAAAACAAAAACAAATTACCCATCTAACAATCTATGTAATAATACCACACTGGCACCTAATGCAATTATTTTGTCCCCAAAATTATTCGTAAAATGGTTCCCAAGTTTAAACACGTGTGATATTGAAAGTTTTTTTTCTGATGTAAAAGAGATACAGAAATAACTCTTAAGAACGTTAACGATATAAATAGATTACACTAGTGATTCGAAACACATTTTCACATACAATATACCTTTAGGTACTAGCTATGTATGCTTGTAACACCTGAAAGTTTAGGTTCTCTTTTTATGAAGGTTATAATTTTTATTAATAAGGTGACATTTACCTCATGCTAAAGAGTTTGCTGCCATCATTAGGTTTGTCTCCTTGTACGACACGGTTATCAGGTAGCAATGGTTTTAATTAAAACAACAACTAAAGTATTACAAAAAAAATACTGTCAAAAATTGGAAAGCGTTAATGTAAAAAATATTAATATGTTACCGAGCTTTTCTCTTATAGTAAATAAACAAATATATCTAAATGCTCTACTTAAAAAGGCAAAATGCAGCAGGTAAAGACTAGATGCGGATTAGCTATTTACTTGTACTATGTACTATTAATTAAATAAGTATTATCTAGAAGAGAACTTCAATAAGCTATTTTGACTAAACCCTCTTCTGAAATTGAGTTTGATACAGTTCATTAGGTACCTAATTGTCTATTACTAGCCTTAGGCTTTGACATCACATAAATTAATTTAATCAGACGTCAAGCGTTCTGAACAGTGTAACGTCAATATACTATTTGATCAGTCTACTGGGTATTGTATAATAAGATAATTATGGTAGCGCGTCTAGAAATATTAGACATCAGTTTGTTATGATTAAATTCGTGTCAAATTGTGGCAAACTCGAAAGACGACCATTATTTAAATTCCTACAGGAAGAGTCCCAAGTCGCTTGAAATCTGCAGTGATTAGATATGTGTATGATTTTATAGTTGCATCGTTTATAAAGGATTAAAGCAAAGCTTAGTGCAAGAATGAATCTTAACAACCATTCTCAATGTCTAAACCTAATTGGTATAAACCAAACTATGCAAAACCACTTCTATTCCTAGCTCAACAATTAACTTAATTAGGGGCGTTAACAAGAACATTAAAAGTAAGGTCGGACATTAACCTCAGCTCGTTGGAAATGAGTGAAACATTCTGTGGTACTCGTGCAAGCATTTGAAACTATTAAACCTTAATTCTATTTAAATAACCTCATTACTGATTTGTTAAAACGATTGTATGTTAGCTTGAAATTAGCATTTACTTTCCATGTAACGATGAGTTGAGCAGATTTGCAGCTGGTTTTGTAAAATACTGGTCAAATTGTAATTTATCATGTCGAGTTTACTTTAAGTTAAAGCAGTCAATCTAAAAAGACACAAGACAACCACAAGATATTATAGTTCGCAAGTGTCTGCGCAAACTCTGGTGTACTTTCTATTCTGGGATGGTTATTTGATGGACAGGATTTTGAGAAATCAGGCTTAGAACGCTTTTACTTGCTTCCGAAACACGGTTGTGTTGGGTCCACTAACCCCTGCAAATCCTTGCTGCTATTGAAAATATCTGGCCAAAAATCTCGATAAACTTTTTGTACTCATAACCCTGCTATTTCGCAGACATTAAGCATTGCTATTAAACCAACTAAATATGAAGAACCCAACCAGCCAATCACACAAAGTCACCCAATCAAATAATTATGAAGAAAGAGGTTGGTGTTTTTATTACCTAAAATCACGCCGTGTTCTAAGGTGTGTAGTTAGTGGTATACTTAATGAAACCTCGTAAGCACCTTAATTACGTATCGATTCAGTGTAAAAGTCGACTAATACACAGACTTATAACCTTCAAATTATAGAGGACGAGAACAAAGTAAATTGCGTCAATTAAAAGGGTGTTTAATTTTACTTGTCACATGATTGATTAAGTCTAAGCTTCACTAGATAAATATAAAGAAATGCTTATATCTCACAACTTATATTGCTACTTTAATTAAATAACATAGTTGATTAAATTATATAGATTATATTAAAGAACATCGAAAATTAGCTGTCTGTTTTTCTTTTTAGTTAAAAGTATGTAAGTCTGAGTTATTCCTAATTACATCTGCTATCAGTTAGTGGAAGTCCCGTTACATTGCTCCATCCGTTGAGGAAATTAGCCAGAACAAACAACAGACAAAAAAAAATGTATTTTGGTTATCATATATAGTATTTTATATGCATTTATTGAAACGCTATTATTTCTCTACAATAAACAGACTCTTTAAGTAGCGTAACATAAATGCCTGTAATACCTACATGAACCGTACGTATATCCGAAAGTATAGCGAGTTACGTTAGCAAAAGTATTTAAGCCAAGTATTCACTGAACAACACGAAATTAATCTTACAAAAGCTGTTAATAATTTACCGTTTCGTTGCCTCGCTACAGCAAACAGATTTTATAGGTAAGGAGTGTGTATGTACTACGCTAATTCGTTCTACGCTTTTCCCAAGCAATTTAAATTAGACACTACAATTAAGCCGTTTAAATGTATCGTTATCTCTTTCCTGCGACACATTTTCTTACACAATCCTATTATTTTTGTTACACGATAGGCTGCCAACTTTAGGGCTAACCACATTCAAAACAAGACAGTTTTATTCAGTTTTTAGTAATTGAACTTTTCAGGCCATAGAATAGTCTTCTACTTCTTATACTTAACTTACTTAAAGCATTGGCTGCTATTTCTTGGTATTGTTTTATTATAATAATTATATTCTGAAAATATAATTTTGTTAAATAAATAGGATTTCATCGAACCACGGTTAATTAGGTTCAACGGTGTCGACGCGAAAAGATATTCACAATACCTTACAATACATTTTCAGTGTACATAATATTATGGCGTACCTATAAACCAAAATTCCTCATGAAATGTAATTATATACGAAATATTATAATATCTCCACGAGGTATCTTATTCTCAGTAGCAGCACGGAGTTTGGATGTGTACCTAGTTAATAGCAATTGGCTCGTATGATGCTCGCTGTATGATGGTGTAATGTTATGATTAAATTATACATTCATTTTTGTATGCTTCATATAAATCAATTTTGCTGTTAATTACGCACGTTGATTTATCTAGACCCGCATAAAACAAAGACGTTAGATCCCAAGAATCCAATAACATCGTCCTATGTAAAGCTTGCCCTTATAACGAGTATTAAGCGTGCAAACTATTCCCTCGAGTAAACATTTATCTTCATTATATGAAATGTTTTTATTTCATAGCACTAAGCAATCTTAGTTTGCTTGGATATCTTGCAACGTCACCTTTTTGTACATCTACTACATACATACTAGCTAACAAATGAATAAGTTTAAAAAACTTGCACATCTAGATCAAAATGTACCATCATCAAGAACCTTGCTACTTAGTATATGGGACTTCGGCCTAACTGTCGCTAAATAGATATATACCACAGCTATAGTCAAGGCATATTATTTGAATTCCCTGTAGATCTAATAGGTTTAAAGAACTTTATTTCCTCAAGAACATTAGTGTTCACATATGAGCAAAATATTAAACATACATAGATACTTATATGCCTTGATTATTATGTTTGATAACAAAAATCCTACTTTATTTGTAAAAATATACTTATTATGTCAATTAAATATTCTTTTAGATACATTTCACTAAAAATAATGTCGTTCATTGTGGCGTTCTAAGGGCGAGGCCTTTGTTCAACAGTGGACGTTTTCCGGCCGATGATGATGAACAGATCACATTACTATTTTAAACATCAATTTATCGTTTTTGAGCTACTTCCACGTCTCGACACTTCTGCGCATTGCGCATTTACTGAGAAGAGCACTGAATTCAATTGAACAAACGTAATGATTTGTCTGTTTCCATGATGAGATTCGTAAACATTGTCTGTCAACTGCGGTATATGCCAGTTGCTATTGTCATGAAACTGATTGAAATAGCCTAAATGGGCACATTCGCCAGTGTAGGTCAGATTCAAAGGATTACTCTTCAAAATTGCAGTTGGAATACCTAATTTACGCTCAACAGCAGAACAAAATAAGGCTGTTTTGGTGGTTAAAATATTGTTCTGTCAATGTTCTTGATTACTAGTCATGTCTATGATTTTGCAACGGTGTGTAAAGCCATGTCAGAAGCCTACAGGCGTTTTAAACGCTGACACCTTGTTCATTAACCGCACGGTTGATGAAATTATACCCAATAGCCTAAAGAGGAGAAAATAGTATTATTTTTAAGGTTTCTTGTTGTTTTGTACATTTATTTTACTTACTACACAGTTCTAACAATATCGCTAAACCTAACGTTTCAATATTATAACCAGAGCAGATTCAATATCATAGGAAGAAAATAATGTGTTTATTGGCACGAACGTCGCACAAAAAACATTGAACATAAAAATAAAAGATAATTGCTACGCGACACAAATACGTAGTTTGACACAAACAAATACATTTATCTTTTTATATACTCAGGCCACAATGTATGGCGTTAAGGAAGAAAACTATCGCACCTATTAATACACACATACATTTTCTTCCTAAAATGTAGGTACCTTTTAACATTTAACATGTGTGTGTGCAAAACATTTGCAATGTCCCAATGTAGGGGGCGAGCCTATTGCCATCAACCGAGCACTAATCCAGACTCCGTGCTGCTACTGAGAATTACCTAATGGAAAACTTAGTATACCTTGCCCGACCCGGGATTTGAACCCAGGAACTCTTGCACAGCGGTCGCGCTTTGCGACCACTAGACAAACTTCTTCTTCGAAATTAAATACCGATTTATCCCGCCACTGCACATTGCTCTGTGTTGTCCGGCACAGTTCTGAGATATTTCGTTTGACAATCGCATTCGTGTTTTGCTGAAATTATTAAATAGAAAGCCTTTGTGATATTTAGCTTTTAAATTAAGCTAGCTTAACTACCTATAATCTAAACATAAATTAAGGTTTAGCCGTAGCCGGTTTCATTCAACTTTGGGGCTCAAAGGAAACTGCAATGTCTAATTTACCAGGTCTGCAAACTGATCTGTCTAATTAGCAATCCTTTGCCACCATTACCAAATAGTAAACACAATTCCAAAATTAATGGACACCTAATAATAATAATTGCGTGGTTTTGGCGTGAATAAATACCTCGGATGTTGCTTGAAATGAAGATGTTTACTCTAAACGCTGGTTTTATAGGCATAATACGTTTGATTGATAACCAGGAAATATCTAATCCATAGGCACAACAAATATATTGCCTTGACCTTATGAATATGGGTACCTCGCAGACGTATCTCGGTTGGGAACCAAACCTACTTTAGCAGAACTACCATACTGTTACAATAGAATAATATAATTTAAAAAAAATTGGTTAAATTGATTTCAACGACAAATTGAAGTTATGAAACGTTGCATTGGTTCTTGTTTAGTTCCTACTTAGCAGCAATAAAATGCTAGTTTGAGTTATGCGACACTTTAGGTATAATTTCTCAGTTAGATGCTTGAAATTAGTTTTTGAAGTCGAAATTGTATTGTTAGGCAAATAACACCGATACCAAAATAAGCTTGTCCGCACCCTTATTTCAGAACCTAATATTAAGAGGGCACTAAAATTCCGACGTATTATAAAAAAACCAGCGAGGAGTAATATGAACACCGCTTGCGTGCTCTAAACAGTTAATAACTCAAAACGTTTAACTATTAAAATCCCATCACTTTATGAAGAATAACAATTAAAATTGCAGCTATTGTCTACCGGAGCTAATTTGGCGTTCGTACCTACGTATTTGAATGGGTTCCGTGTTAGTGCTGACTGAGTAATCCCTATGAAACAAGTAGAAAATAAAACGGAGTCGAGAGGAAAACCGAGGATTATCACTTGCTATCCCATTGTCCTGAAACCAGCTAGTGAACAGCCGTGGCTTAATTAAAAGAGGATTTGATTTTGAATCACTATTGGAGCAATATGGTAATGAGTACAGGTTCGGCGTTTATTTTATATATTCCTCCGTTATTGCTACAATAAGCTGTATGCAAAACCAACTAAACTACAATATCCGTATCATCATCATCAGCGGATAGACGTCCACTGCTGAACAAAGGCCTCCCTCTTAGAAGGGGGAGGGTTTGGTCCCCAAGCGGCTTGGGGATCGCAGTATTGGTGGTGAAGTTACAGAAGACGCTGCTGCCCATCTTCTGGATTTTCCTTAGTCGCCTCTTATGACACCCACGGGAGGAAAGGGGGTGGTCAATTCTAGGCCAGATACCTCTCGGCAGATTCCTATCATCATTGGCAATATATTTATTTATTTAGATAGATATATAATATAGTTTTAGGGTTTGATCATCTTTTGGTTAAAATTCAAAACAAATTTTCATATACATATAATATACATTTAGGTATGTATGATAGGCGTCTCTAAGACTCACGGAATAAAGATCGAACTAAGTACATCATGCGCGCCAGCTAATAATTTTGAATTAATAAGTAAGTCACATTGCGCACCAGTTACTTACTGGCCAAGCTATAATGTAAGACAGTCTGAGAGTAAACCAATAGCTTATGATACCCTACATTGGCCCACATCTTATGTGAAGATATTCTGACATTAAATTTAATGTAAGAAAAATAAAGAGGCCTACATACCATGTAAATACAAAACATTTCGTCTTCATGTCTGGATTTCGTATCAAATGTATTCGTTAACGAAACATTGTTCATTCAATAGTCTGAGATTTGATTGAACGTGGGCTGAATACGTATGTGCGTATACAATTTCTCGCCTCTTTTTCTTCAGTTTAGACGATTTGTCTCCGGTCTTGAACAAATTGAAACGTTAATGAAATCTTTTGTCGTGGTAACGTTGAAATACTTTTGCTGCTAGTTTGTGGTTTTTGTAGGTGATAAAAATATTACAGATTTTTATGTTGCTAACTGGCAGTGTTTACCTCTGAGGAGCGAAATTCAAATCCAGCCATTTATTTTTTTATTTATACCTACTTTATGCACAAATTTCAATGGGTACAGAGGCAGATTTAATGCCATTTTTACTTTACTTTAGCTATCGTCAATAAAAGCATACATTTATTTGTCTCAGTCTCGGGTTTGAATTGATGTTCACTTCAATTTATCACACACTTTTAATGAAAAATGTGCCGGAGTGTAATTTACGGAACCGTTTAATTGCTTATACCAAAGGCAATAAATTACTTTGACGAATCTTTGTAACCTTGTACAGAACAAAACATGTTGTGCCCTTTATTTATAGGAACCTACACACCGATAAAAATAATTATGACAAGATTTTGTTAAGTTCATATCAATAATCGAGTTTAATAAGTTATAGAATTTTATACCTACATAATTGCTAAATTAATCGTAATCCAGCTATACAGAAAAAAACTTTAAGCTCGAAAAAACAACCAAAAAACATACATACAAGACATCGTTAAGATGTCGCGGCTGTTTCCTACGGGTGTAGGCAGAGAACACGGATTACAATTTTTTGCGACCCAGGCACCCTCTTCACCTTTATCGTAAACAAAACACTACCACATTCATAATAAAACATTTCGTACAAATTTTCAATAAATCGAGAGACAAGATAAACATACAAACATATTTGACATCTTACGAACTACACTTCCTTGTTTACATCCCTTTAACGCTACGAATACGAAAAACACACGGCAAACATTTACCTATCTTTCGATAGCAGTCAAACATAACAACAATGCGAACGATAAATCAAATACAGACAGTGCTATTTTAGTAACAGATTGTGTAGAATATAATATATTATCAAGTACAATGATTCATATATTTCTATAGACAGATTCTTCTGCATGTGGGAGGCAGATCTGAATCAGAATGATGAAATGTTTGAATAGCTTTCAAATATCCCAATATAAATTTAAATTATAATTATGTTGTCGTCAGTAACCGTCACCTTAATAATTTTAGCATAGCTAAAATTAGATATTACCTATTTTGTATAGATAGGTAAAGACTATGTAGTTTTTTTCTTTCTTCTTCTGAGATAATTTTTAAAAAGAAAAATATTATGCCGTGGTGCAGAAATTGACCAGTCAAAAAACATGATAATAAGGTTTACCACATAAAGAGAAGTAGGTAAGTAGTATATCAAAAGGCCAGCGAATGGTAGTCCGTGGTTTTTTGTCTATCCCTGAGGGAAACTAGCATGCCATAACAAATATCTTGGCACATATAGGTTATTTTTATGCAGGCTGCATTGAACCAAGATAATTGTCAATAAATATTCGTTCTGACTTCGACTTTTTGAGTGGAGTCACTAGTCACTGATAACAGCGAAAGAGAGAATAGCAAAGCAAAACGGGTAGTGTTTTATCGTCTAGCACGCTACTAACTTCCAACACTTCGATATCGCAGTCTTTTTCTAGTATTAAATCTGGGTCACGTGACATAGCTTCGACACCAGCCTTTTGCTAGTAAATTATCAAAAGCAAAACTAGAGGCAGGCTAGAAGGAATTAACTACGACGGTCAATGTTTTTTTGTTACAAGTGCTCTTTAAGTAAGGTCGGCAACAAAGATGGCATTACTTTTTCGCTTAGACTTTGATGCGAAATATGATGAGGTTTTGTTGCTGACTGTACATAATGATAAGTCAAAGTTACTGTTTCTTCCTTTAAAAGAAAATATATAGAAAAAAACACGTGTTTAATATAGTTTTTTATTTACTAACTTCATATTGGTTTGATAGAAATATACCCTAGGATGGATGGTTCTGAATATTACTTTGACACGTCTACTGAAATAATGATCCGTAATGAAAAAAGTCTGAAGGTCACGTCTATTTTATATGGATGTATACAGAGGAATAAAATTGCAATTTATTAAACAAAAATCTTGCCTACATTATTCATGTCTTTCACGAATATCATGAAAGCTACAATAGCATGTGAACATTAATATCTCACTGATGAGACATGTTAAAATGGGTCTTGAGTATATCTAGGGCATTTTTATAGGCACATTATTACTATAAATCATAAAGTAAGTAAAAGAAAAATGCTGGTTTTTCAATGTCCCTTTCAAAGGAATTCAATGACACTGCACATCAATTTAGAATTATGTAGGTATATTATCTGACCTCTGCTTTGGCGAGATATGGGTATACAATAAGCACCCCACTTACCGAATAGGGATTATATTATTATCGCCAAACAGTCTTACTAATGCAGACACTTTTTTTTTTTTTTTGTGCTTATGCCTTTGCCTATGTATCGTGGAAATAAGTAGGCCGCAGATCATTAGAGCGTCATGTCAAAAGTTTGACATATTATTAAAGCAATGAAGTGACAGTCAATAGATGTCGTTAAATCCAAAACACAATACATGTTAAATCGAAGCTTCATCTTTTAATCCTAAATGGTAGAGTTATAAAGCCTAGATATTATATTTTTAAGGTTTACATAATTGCTGTTATAAACAAATAAACACGCGTACGTTTCTCCTTAAACTTATTCTAGCTAATTCTTCACGTTAAAGAAGCAAAAAGTTCTGGATTGAATGGCGTTAGTGCCTAAGCAGTGACAATAATCCATTTGTCGTAGCGGAGGGTCCAACTTGGACTCAACAGAATCAACGGCTGTTACATTACATCCTGTTTGCTCATGTATTTATTTAATTCCACTAAAGCATTCAAAAGACATCTAAAAGTTAAAAACTCCTTTGTAAGACTATGTAACATTGTTTATATAAAATGAGTGAAACAAAGTAATGAAATCTTTCTTCTGTTAGTTACGGTCTGTCTTGGAAATATGGTATTTTATTCCATAAACAAGTGACTGTAAGTTCGTGCAAGAAAAGTTTTTCCTTTTCCGGAATGAAAGCACTCCTACGTCCTAAGAATAAAATTATTTCTGGTTCAATTACATTAGGTAGGTATACGTTATAGCGAAATTAATTACACTCATTATAATTCAGAATTCTGCATATAAAAACAATTTAAAATAAAGTTATTATTAATAATAATTTTTAATATCTACACAAATAATTTAAAGCAGCATGTCTTTCATTAATGGCTAATGATGAGCTTATTCTAATATAAACGCAACTCAACGCGGTAAGAAAACTGTTATATATTTGTGAACAGTATGCAGCTTCCCACGGACTCATTTATAATGTAAAAAAAAGTGAGTTCCTCATGTTTAAGGGGAGAAATCGAGTGTCATCCGAGATTCCTCCGATCACACTGAATGGGGAGCCCTTAAAACAAGTGTCCCGGTTTACTTATTTGGGCCATGTGATGACGGAGGATCTCTCGGATGATGCAGACATGGAAAGGGAGCGTAGGGCGTTGTCGGTCCGATGTAATATGATAGCCCGCAGGTTTGCACGTTGTACAGTGGGTGTAAAGATAACGCTTTTTAAAGCATTTTGTCAATCTTTTTACACCTGCAGCCTGTGGGTGAAATATACGCAGCGGACCTACAACGCCCTACGTGTGCAATATAATAATGCCTTTAGGGTGCTGTTGGGTCTTCCCCGATACTGTAGCGCATCTGAAATGTTTGCAAATACGCGTACAGATGATTTTTACGCCATCATGCGCAAACGAATCGCTTCAGTTATGGTGAGAGTGAGGGGGAGCTCTAACATCATCCTGAAGACATTGGGTGATAAATTTGATAGCCCTATTCTTGGGCATTGGGTACACACACATTTGTGCACTCGAGGTCCTTCAACTTGGAGAGGCTTTTGTTAAGTTTTATAAATATATAAAATACTAACATAGTTCATAAGTCATTGTAATTACTAACAAAAATATGGATAAAATAATGTCCGAAATAAATATATATTGAATTGAATTGAATATAAGAAAAAGCTTATCTCGTTTTTAATGATATTTTTATAGGTTAGCTAGCACTGCCGTTAAAATACATCATAATTGCATATTACAACCGCGAAATTCATTACGAAAATTATACGTGTCAGGTACGCATAACAAATTATAACAGAAGTTATAATTAGTTTCATAATGTCTTCGTCATAATTAGTGAAATCCCATCTAATTTCCTAGATACGCCCTAAGATCGTAAAGTAAACGCCGTGTCGTGAACGTTAGGCAGTTTCATCGAAGTTGGCAATACTATCACGCGTGTGTAATACCCTGTAATTGTGCTTCGGTGGTCGTTACTTTTTATTGCGTCAGTAACTGTTCTTAATTTCTTTCCCTCTTACTATTTCTCCTCTAAGCTCAAGGATCAGTGAGACAAGAATGACCATGGGTGCTGAACGCTCAGTAATTTATAGTTTCTCATAAAAAAGAAAGATTTATTGGCCTCTGGTGCGTACAGACATTTTCTTTGCGGCCCGGTCACATAAGTGTTATAACATCAGAATTCATATATTCGGTTATAACCGTTATTCTTGCAAAAGGATGACAATAGTATGGTTCATTTTTATATTCACCGCTTGAACTTTAACCGATATTGGTCATCTGTTGCAAATTTATTACGTACGAAATGTCTAGATTCTTTTTATCGTACACTGTTTTACGAGTTTTTTAACCGTCATCGTTAAAATCTTAAATTTAAAAATTTAAATCGTTAAAGTTAGTGAATTCATTATTTAGCTTTTTATAATATTGAATAAATGAGTACGATAAAAAATATGTTTCAAAAAAATTACAATTAAAGCAAAGTCGGCCAGTGATTTACTGATAAATCATTTATTAACATGTTTAGCAAAAACAGTGGCGTATTATTAAAGTATCTAAAATATTAGTTTACTGTAAAAATATACAAATGTAGCAAATGAACTGATTCAACATTTTGTATTACAACCACGCTTAGAAAATACATTGTAAATTCCCTTAACAATCTAGATAACATAATAACATAACGCGGTAAAGCGACACAACCTTATTAAATCACGCTAAGCACGTCACTTAAGTTAAAGATGTTGATGTTTTCTTTGTGAACACAATTTCATCTGATGTCGACGACGCGTACAAAGCCTACACACGCATTCCTGAACAAACAACGATCGACGGAAAACATTACCCTCTTTATTCAAGTGTAGGATGGATCCGCGCTTAATACTAAGCCTGCCCGAGTGAGGTCCAATAAAATGTTATTTGCTTAATTCATGCAATCCAGCGTTTAATTAAATGCGTTTTTCATACTAAATCGTCACGTTCAGCTGCGTCTGCAATTCAGATTTTAATTGAACCGTCTGCTAATTTTGTTTCAAGACAATATTTAACGCAGTTTGTTAGGCTTTCGCCTAACAAACTGCGTATCAGCAGCGCTGTATTGAGATTTACGTCAAGAGATTTATTTTAGAAAAAAGTCGCATTTTGTGGATTTCACAACGTTATAGTTTTTTAATAGCCATCTGCCATTAGTTAGAGATTGCTACAGATACAAAAGAAAATGCTGAAGAATTGATAATGCTACAAATAAATCTTTGAGTCACATTAATGCATCTATTCATCTGACAGTGATTAATTTATTTACATCTTATACTTTCGAGGAAATTTAATTTCAGTAATTGCTTTCTTCAGTTGAAACGATATTGGCTTTCCATTTCTTAAAGGACGATTGCGAGTTATAAGACGGGTCTCAATGCTTTTTGCACTTGAAAGTGCGCGGAGGCTGTTTGAATTTCAATCTTCTAAAGTCCTCAGTGAATGCGTAATCAATAGCTTCTATACCGGGATAGTTTGTTTGAGTGTATTTGTGGCCGCAGAATATAGTTCTATTGACGTATTCGGTTTATTTACAAAATATAGGCTAACATTTTAGCATATAGGACTGTAATAATTGGGTTTTTCTACACACGGTCGTGACTTTATTCTGTGTAACTATATATTGGCAGAATAACAATTATTATTAAGTATTATAGACTTGTAACGAAAGATATTAAGTGAGCCTGTGAGAAATTAGGAAACTTGGTTATATTTTGAGGACCGTTATTAAGCTGTTGTAAACAGTTCAGAATAATCATAATAAGGTGTAAAAATCAAGGCAAAAACCTGTACATGTTGTTGAAATGTAGTAGGTACCAAAGAGAAGAAACCAACAAAGTTTTATGTAAAAAGATACTTTTTAATACTTTCCGAAGGTAAGTTAAGATTGGTTCTCAGAACATTTTATTTTATTAATTTACTGAGCTACAAAGTTGCAAACGAGACTTTTAATTCAAACCATGGCTGAAGCCTTTAACTACGTTCCTTATTACCGATGGCACCTGAATAATAAATTAAGAAATGGAATAAATAACGTCCTATAAAAAACAAACGGGTTTTTGTTCTTATAATCTCTATAATAGGTACCGTAATTCTAACCCTGTTAACGTATCTCCAGAATTATTATCGCATAAACTATTTCCTACCAACTTTTCTATACAATAAATACACAGTATTCGGTAGCAACAATTATGTAGCAATAAATCTAAAGAACAAAGAAGCTGGGACAGTTATTGGAATGTGAATATTCATAGCTCAAAGCGACTTGCGACTTTGTCTAGGAATATAACGAGTTTAACACAACGAGTTGGTTCCAAGTTATAATGTTCTGCGGTGGTTGCATTTGTAGTTTTCGAGTATATTTTAATTGCTGCCGTGAGGATAATGACTTCTTTTCTTGGTAAAATTACCGGCTGCAAATTAAACTTTCTTAACGAGACAATTGAGTAGAACGTGCGGTTATATTAAGATTGTTAAGTCCTTTCTTAAGGGGGTTAAAGTTATAAAAGAAGGAGTTATCAAATACCGGCCTTAAGATAATACTGTAATTCATCATGATGCATTTAAAGCATCAATAGCTATTCCTACTACAGCTAACGTGTGTTAGGACCCAGATACAGTTAATCGAAATATAATTTTTGGTCTGTTCAATACTAGTTTCGGGCTCAAACGGCCTTATTCATGAACCGATTACGGCTAGCGACTTACGCCGCGTCAGAAACTTTTAAATAAGGACTACGTTTGAGTCCTAAACCAGCCGGACATATAGTAAATAATATGGAAAACACTGTCGAAAACTATATCAGTAGAATAAATTTTTAACATTTTTCATTTTACAATACCGTCTTCAACATTTTATACGTCTAAGATACCTACAACTTACCTTTATACAATAGAGTATCGGTAATACGAGTATATGGGACGTATTATCTGGAAGATGCGCTGTTCAAGTCCATTATCTAACACAGGTTACGAACAATGGGTGACGTTATACCGGTGACATAACGCGTCAATATGCACTTGTGTGCTACATTATAGCACGTAACGTGGATGTACGCCTTTGTTGTATAGATAATTATATTAGAGAATCCAGTTGAGATGTTGTACGTGTTAGAATAAATGCATGTATAATTTTATAATACTTATTTGACATCATATCAAATTAAATGTAATAGGGCGACCTGACTGGTCATAATTATTAGCCGAAAGACGTCCACTGTTGAACGAAGGCCTCCCCCTTTTAGAAGGGGGGAGGTTGCCCCATAATTCCCACGCTTGGCAAGCGGCTTGGGGATCGCGGTGTTGGTGGTCAAGTTGCAGAAGACGCTGCTGCCCATCTTCTGGATTTTCCCTTAGTTGCCTCTTACGACACCCACGGGTGGAAAGTTGGTGGTCAATTCTAGGCCGTATACCACAGGTTACCTGACTGGTGCTGTGTTTAAACTGCTGTGTTGGGCTACGTATTAGGGGCTGATTCTTCACATAGAACAAATATATAATTATGTATGTGTGAACCGCAGATATTTGTGCTTTTAGGTATTTTAATGGAATATTCCTTATCCGTATAACAAACCCAGGATTTCACAGTTTACATAGGTATTTGGGGTTGGGCAACGTTTGTTCGAGAAAAAAAGAACAGTCCTACATTAATAGCTTTTAGAAGTTTGCATCGGTATAGGAAATAAGATAGTGATGTAGAAATGTTTGCTCCTTAAGAGATTTGTAGAGTAGCTGAAGGTTCCATTACCACTATTCTTGACCTATAAATCAAAGCCGAGGCTTAATGTTCTGTTACCGCACTTGCGACTACGACTACCTACTACTCAAGACTCTGCACAATAATAAAGAAATATGTGATGTCGTTTTGAAAAAGGCGTGTTATGATTTAAACTTTATTTTTAAATAAAATACTTCGGCCCACTCTAGGCTTTTTCCCTGTATCGTGGCTGCGTTTGCCAAACATGAATTATCACATACACAATCACCGCCACTCGGGACAAACATCTGCGGATCACACAATTTCTGTTCGGTCCGGGAATCGAACCCACAGCGCCACAGGTTGTCAATTCCTTCATTAGTGATATCTATGCCTATAAGTAACCAGTTTCCAAATAACCAAAACCATACATTAGTTATTTAAGACTATTGAAGTCTACTGTTGGAAATGCTTCGAAGTTTGGGACTATGGGTAAGTCCAAATTTTGACTCGGTTTAATGACCAATAAGTCAGAACTACCGTATTAATGACGTCACTATTACATCGCTTCATCTAGTAGTAACTGTTTAATGTACCTATAGGTATTTATATACTCATTATAAATCAAAACTTTTTCGTATATCGTGTCGACAATTGACCATTAGATGAACATATTTCGCTGCCTTGGCCATGGTTTTAACTTATAACCAAATTTATTATTAGACCTTTAGTAACGTGATGAAAATACGGATATATTAAATTATACACCCAAGGGAGCTATCAATATTCAAAGGGTTTTATAAGCCTTTTATTATTTTATCTCTGTATTAAAATTTCATAACAAAATTCTATTTACGTAATATATTATACTTGTGAACGTTTTAGATGGCCCTGTTACTGTTAAAAAATATCATAAAATATGGAAATCTGTATTTAGTGTTGTAATAATACATTCATATCAGAACGGACGGTGGATGGAGAAAAAATATTCTAAAACCAACAATATATAGTAATATTAATTTAAAAAATCATTTTAAGAATAAAGCTTATCTAGTGCTGCCAAATATTGTGATAAAAGCAATAGCTAGTTGAAATGTCAGTTCCATCGAACGTCGATTGTTTTGACAAGTGAATTCCGAAATATACCCAAAACTAGTAATGGAAAGTTTTGCGCAAAATCGTGAAGGCTTAGAATGTTAATGTTTCAAATACTTACCAAAATTGCTGATGTAAAGCCTACGATGATACGAAAGATATTGGCTGTTTTACTTCATCTTTAAGAGACTTACGAGTACCTTTGCATGTTATAACATGATTCTGTACAGCGTAATAGATATTGTTATTTTTATAAAAGTGCTCTCTAAGCCTAAAAAAAAAGTCGGGCGCTCTGGTAAAATCACGTGAATAATTACCGGAGTAATTACGTACCCAGTAGGTAGTTATAATAGTTTTTTTAAACTAAAACGTCGCCCCACACTAGGAATTTCCCCTGTATCGTGAGTGCGTTTCACAAACATGTAATATCACATACACAAACACCCAGACTCGGGACAAATATCTGCGTAACGCACAAATTTTTGTCCCGTGTGGGAATCGAACCCGCAACCCTTAGCGCAGCAGTCCAATCACTTAGCCACTGCGCCAATGGGGTCGTCGTAGTCGATCGGACTTATCTTGTTTTATTTGTACAGTACAGTAGATACTATTGAATGAATCCTGTATCGTAGGCAAATCCTACCTAATCTTACAACTTCAAAGATACAGAAATTACTGTATTCGTACAGATTCAAACAGACAACATTTGTCTAACGTCTCTAATAGTAACATAATATATTTCCAACGTTGTTAAACAGGCAATTTCTACTTAAATGTCAAAGATAAAGAAAACAGGGGAGGAAAGGCGACTGGGGAAATGGGCCTACGGCATTAAATCGTCCTTCCTTCAAACTAAATGCATAACGTATAAATAAATAAATTAGACGAGGAAAAGAAAAGCTGATTACGTGTAATTGGGATTGATATCTATTTACAATAATAAAAAGAGATAGGAACATTCTGTTTTAGGATTTCCCTTTAACATACCTACCTACATTTACAAGTATTCGTAAAGTAATGATAAAGTTACAGGTTTTAAAGCGATTTTGGAGCGTGCCCTTTGTGTATTTAAAAGTCGTATGATATTACGTTCCTAGTTACTTTAAGTTTTATACCACAGGCTATTAAGTGTACCTACCCGATAAATAGGGTGTCCTCTTTGTACTAAATCGATACAGTCTTATAAAATGTATTTAAATGTGCCTGACTTTTAGTTATGTAAAGAGGTTTATACACATAATACATAAATATACATATTATATTAATACACGGCAAACAATAGGGTATAAATGACATAGAACATCGTATCCATTCCTAAAACATTGTTTACCTTGTGGTAAGATGATTCCCTTCAATAAAGTTCAGGGTTCTCAAACTCAGTAATCTAATAATAAAATAAACTTACAGCTTAATTAAGTTTGAGTATAAAAGTTATTAATTTGAGCTCAGAGTAAGATAGGTACGTGTCTAATGTTAGAGGTCGCGCCCTCCAGTTATTTAAAACCTAGCCAGTAATATAAGAACAGGTGGTTCAATTAAAGAAATGTAACAAAAATAATAAATCAAAAGAGATAAGATCACAAAAGAATATTTTTAGTGAGAATTTAAATTATACCGTCTGTTAAATTTTTTGGTCGCAAGTGATTGACATGACCAAAATATTTCCACAGGCACCCTCTTATAAATTCAAATTGGCCAAATGTTGTCGAAGAAAGTAACTTTTCACTCGTCAGTCACGTTTCTGAAGTTACCATCACTAACTTCGAGGCATGTTTGCTGACATCGCAAGATAAACGCGTTACCATCCCAACGATCAGGGGGTCTTTACGGGAATATTCTATAAGTGACGACACTTTTATGAGTTTTATACGATCTCATCTCGCCGCAACAGTCTGGAGGAATTCGGCCATCTGTCAAACGCTTGTATGATCTTTGACACTTCGTCACCGGGATCGTAAATTGAGGTTACTTTATGGCTGCGATATGTTTCTTTTATGCATGGAACATAACACGAACTCGACGAAGTTGAAACATTTAAATATGGTGTGAAAAAAATCTGTTGACACAGAAGCGCTGTTGTTTTATTTACAAAAAAAACTTTTTACGAATACACCAATTGTTATATAGGTCGTTATATGACATACCCGATTCGGAACCCGGCCGAGTTTGTTCATTAATACACTCGTACCTATTTGTGGTAGTCAGATAAGAGTTACCTACTGTTCTAGTCTCTCTTGTTTTGTTTCGACGACGCGACGTGTAGGTACTCTGTTGTACACGAAACAAAAGGCAACCGGTGATCACGCTAAGATACACGTAGTAAAATTATACAGTTGATCATGTATGTTTACTAACACGTCTGTTTATATATTGAAATAGTGGTGACTTGCACACCACATTTCACAGAAGCACTTTGTCTTTCAATATAAATTACGAGACAGTACCATGAAATAATATGCTGGTGAAAGGATTTCCCAAATGGATAAACGATCAGCGCGCTGCGAAGACTGCAAAAAGGATCTGCACAAAATAAAAGCTTTAGTAGAAAATATTGACTGTTATTAATTCAATTAGTGATTGGCAAACTGCCTTCAAACATAGTTTGCTCCCATTGATATCAATTTTAACTTTCATCGCTATTGAATGAATTCAATTTTGCTTGTTGAAAGTAATTAAATAGTTTAGCTACAGTGCTGTTTAATTTGAATGTCGAACAAAAGTATCTGAAAAAATGGTGGTTACTCTGTTGTTTGGAATAGAATTATAGAATATTTTGTTCATCGTATTCATAAACGAAATCTGTAATGTAATATGTAAAAAATGAGGTAGGTACTAATCAGTCGTTAGGTTAGTTAGGTGAGCATATAATATATGTAATAGTATATAATGTGATCTGAAGTTTGCACTTCTTGTAAAATAGATCAGCCCCCTTACCATGAACTCTTAAAGCAAGACAGTTTAACATGTGGAAGCGGGACGCCGCTACGTGCAGTGTAATGCGGCATCTCGCTTCCGCACCGTAAACTGTCCTATTTTAAGAGTTCATGGTAAGGGGGCAGTATAATGTCATCTCCTTATCAAAAATTTTTAAGAGAAATGGAATGGTTAAGTATTTGCTCAACTATGGAACGAGATAGGCTATGTAATATAAATATAATTACGAAATGAACCAAGAATCTACAGGATTATATTCCGTAAGGAAATATTAAAACATATTCATATCGTAACTTGGCACAAAGGCCACTCATAAATAACTCACAAGTGTAGACGTGAATAATTTGCGGCAAACTTTCGTCACCACCTTAACAAAGTTACGCCGTACTTGTAAATTTACCAAGAAGTTCCTACTAGATTACAAAATAACCGACTTTATTAATTTAAAACGGTGTTTCTAGTTTGAAAATGCCAAATTGGGTTTTTTTCGGATAAGATGAGTGGAATATGAACTTGGTACAAAGATTGAAGGTAATGAAGTCTTATGGAAGCAGTAGTAAAGTTATGACTGTGCCTTGTTGCTCTAGAGAGATAACAGGTTGGGCAAAGTGTTATTGGGTTTTTTTCAATAGCACGTAGTCAGGATTGGTGGCCGGTGGATGGCAAAAGGCTAGCCCCCTAACACATTGAGACCTATAACATAACTGGCAAAATATGCGTTATGTTATATATACGTAGTAATGACTGCATGTCAGTTGTCTACCACTTGCTCAATGCCCACCACATCAGTCTTAAACTCATAACATTGTTCAGGTGTCCCTTGTCTTCGCAGCTACAAGCCCGAAGCACAATAGATACTATTATTACTGTCTGCGTCGAGCCCGGTAGGGAAATATCCATGATAGCAAAAAGCAAATGATACTGGCTTCATTTCAGACTCCTAGATATTTCTTTATTTATTTAGATTTATTGTTTAATTTGACGACTTCATAGATACATTTCAACCTTACCTACCAACCTAAATGTGACTAGTCCGCCCCCTAAGTAAGTGGCAAAACGCTAGACGAAGAGAAAGCGAACAGAATGAAAAATATGTGGGATCAGTCACACATAATTTTCATTTCTAGTCGAAACATTATGTCATCCCCATCATACATTTATCATTCTATTCGATTTCGAGTTTTACCACTTGTCTAAAGCCCCGGTCTCTTAACTCGATTTTAGCAAAACGTATGACTCTACACATCATAGCTATCGGGGTATAAATATCCCGGCTAAACACGGACCTCGCTCGTAAACTGATAACAAATGATCCGAGGGGGACTTTGCCAAAATATGACGATCCGATCGCCGCAGCGCTTTCCCCCGCTTGAAAGGTCTTATATCATCAGGTTTGCAAATCCTCATATTCCATTAAACATTTCTTTCTTTAAAACCAACTTGGTGATTAACACTATTATGTCAGAAAGAACGGAATATTTCTTGACAACAACGATTCTATTGTAGGTAAGAAACCTTTTCTGAAACGGAATAGTATATAATTAAAAAATGTATACGACGCATACTCAACGTGGGATCAGTTAAGGCCGTTAAGTCAAGGCTTCATTACCATGCTAACGTCACCGGTGCTTAAACTAAACCAAGAAAATACATATGTATTGTCATAATTTGTCATAAGCAAAGAGACAGAGAAACGTCGCCCCACACTAGGAATTTCTCCTGTAACGTGGGTGTGTTTCACAAACATGAAATATAACATACAAAGACACCCAGACTCGGGACTAACATCTACGGATCGCATAAATGTTTGTCCCGTCCGGGAATCGAACCCACAACCCTTAGCGCAGCAGTCCAATTGCTTAGCAACTGCGCTAATCAGATCGTCAAATACGGATACGAAATCTAAAAAGAAGTTATGAATTATAAATAAACATTACCTATATTTATTTTAATATTATATGTGTCCCTACTTTGAGCATTTTGCTTAGCACTAAGGTGGGTAAAGTCGTAATCTCTTAGGTCACCGAATAGTCTGTGTTCAAAGGAGATAATATTCTCGCTTCACTGATGCTAGACTAGCAGAAAGTAACACCAGAGATAAATCGTTCAAATACATTAGCCTAGATCCCAAACGATTACGGCCTTTAATTACCACTGCCGAAAATCATTTAATTAAAAAGCAAACCTCCGTAATTGCTTTCATCACTAAAGTACTCTTAAATTGATTATCTTGCTTAAAACTAAATTTAATTAGTGTTAGAATCAGATTTAATTATGTTATATTGCAACATATATTAATTGGTTGTATAATTAATACGTCATTTGCAGGTATTCTGCTTAGGAATATACAGTAACGTGTAAATAAATGTACATATTTAGTGTAAATATACAGTTAGTCACGCAATTAAATTTTTATAGTGGGTTCATAATTAATATTTATTATTAGCATCTATATTTATCATAGAAAAACTACGTATACAAAGTTTGAAAATTAGGGATGACGGTTCATTGTTACATCCCCGCGTTCGCCTTTGGGTATCGAAACCATGAGGAATTCTCCTTATGTAAAAATACTGCTAATAAAATATACATAATATATCTAAAACAATGTGAGCAGAAATTATTTATTTGAACAGAACGGTTAACCAATTACCTACACAATTCAACAAGTTTAATGTTTAGTTTTTTTAACTATGAATAAGCAAAAGCTTTAAAACGGTCTGTAATCCAATTAGGTAGCCAGCAAAGTAGAATACTAGCTATTTTCAAGCCTTGTTAGACTAGTGGTTGCTAAGCGCATCTGCTGAGCACGAGGTCCCGGGTTCGAATCCCGAGTCGGACAAAGTGTTAATGGGCTTCTCCATTTGGTAATTCTCAGTAGCACGGAGTCTGAAATTGTGCCCGGTTAAATTGATGGTGATTGATATATATACTAGTAATGTGTTCAATATATTTATATGTATATGTATGCATATGTATATACTATTGTTACAAGTTTACAAGTATAAGATATTAGTGTCCGCATTTTACTGTTAAAATTATAATTTAAGTTAGTGACTTTAGTTCCTACAGTCAAACCGTTCAAACGGTTTTGTAGGGCATCTGTTTATAACGCCGTTAAATGTTAATGTTTAAATAAAGACCATACATACAAAGGCAATAGGCTGGCTCCCTATGACATTGCGACCTATAACATTACTGGCGAAATGCGCACTTTGGTCCTCTGCCTACCCCTTTAGGAAATACAGGCGTTATGTTCAAAGACTGTTGTTGTCGACAAATCCATGTATCCGGTATACATGGGTTTGAACACCCAGGGTTAGGTATTGATATTTGAGCAAATTATAATTATCTAATAATTGACTTCGGGATTAGGTACTCAAACTCATTTAAATCATCGACCGTTTAATAATACAATGATTTTCATTAACGTATACAAAGCAAAATGTGTTTATGGTAAAATACAGAAGGGATACTAGGTTTATTATATTCCTTTACAAATATTATGCAATACATACAACATTCTCAATGTTTCTTTTTATTCAGTAGGTATAATTTATCCGAAAAATAAATCTCGACTGCACTCGATATCAAACCTAACATTCACTTACCAAATACCATATTCAGAAAGCAAAAAAAAATCCCGCACGAAACACCGCAAACACAGCAAAATGAATCAATAACAAGAAGGTTCCATTTTCCAATTATATTTATGTGTCCCTAGACTGTAGTCAACGGTACCACTTTACATTTACAACACTCTACTTATATTTTTCATAAAATTTTTGGCAACGCACCCCTGGGGTTACAATTGTGGAGATGCTAAAACATTTTGCCACAAATGATTCTCGGGTTGATCTACGGTGCGATGCGGAAGATTTTTCTTTGTCATAACATCAGTAGGAAGTAATAGCCAAGATGGTCGTTCACAGATTAAAGAAGAAGAGGCAGGAACGAACGAGTGTGGAATTTTTTATATTTAGTGTTATTACGCACTTGGAATTTATATTATATCTTTTACTCTTGTTTCGTTGTAGATTAAAAACTTGAAAAACGCTTACGAAATAACACAAAATGAAGCCTAAAGTTATGTTTCCTTAATGTTACATATGTAAGTATCTATGTACCAGCCATAATGTGTAAAATAACGTATCTTATGATCACCATTTCGTTTTCTTGTTACAGCCGGATCAAACACTCAACGATAAAATAAAAGCATTACAATTTATTTTACGCGGTCCTGGTTATAGGCGAGAACGAAATGTACATTAGTCCGAGCGATAATCGTCTGTGTGGGACACGGAGCAAAAACAACGTAAACGAGGGAAAAGTTTTTGCCTGACCGACACCAAAGCAACGCGTTCTGAATTCCCCCCATTAATTTTGTCCACAGGAAATCGTTTGACAGACCACTGGGCATGTCATCTCCGTATTATACATATTTAAGCCAGACCATTGACTTTTTTATGATTGACTTCGAACGAAAACAAGTCTATATATTGTATTGACAAAATATTAAGACAAAATCATAAAGGAAATTATTTTTGCTTTGTTGAAGTAAGTAAATTTTGTTTTGTATAGAAATAAAGCGAGACCATTGTGACATGTAATGAAATTAGATGTCAAAACTTGAAAGTAGCTACTCACTCGGTAGAGAAATGTCAAGACGTTCAGAAGCCTTTGCCATAAAGAGCGAAGGTCAAAGGTGACATGCGTAGGCCCTTTCTACAACCTGATAATGTAATAATAATAATATCCACTTATTTCAGGCATCAATGCCCTTATCTAATATATAATACTTTATGCGCCCCTACATGAGCTCGTGGGTTTGCTGTGACGCTCCAGGCATGAAGACATCATCATCATCAGCTAAAAGACGTCCCCTATTGAACAAAGGCCTCCCCCTTATTGCGGGGGGGCTGTTGCCATAATACCCACGCTTGGCAAGCAGCTTGGGGATCGCAGTATTGGTGGTGAAGTTACAGAAGACGCTGCTGCCCATCTTCTGGATTTTCCATTAGTCGCCTCTTACGACACCCACGGGGGGACAGGGGGTGGTCTATTCTAAGCCGTATACCACTTGGCACACATGAAGACAGCGTTGTCTGAATACCTCAGCGCTCAGATAAAGAACTTGTACAGCCATATACTTCTATATTTATTTTTCGCTTATCATACGAAGGTTCAAATGGACTGTTGATTTTTCGCATTGATATTTTGCTACTTACTTAACTCATAGTGATTGTCAATATTACTTATCATACAAAGGTCATTAATATAACAGAGTAACCAATCCTTCGATATGCACAAACAGAAATGAAGCAGTATCCGTGGCTGAAATCGGCTAGGATGTCATCATCATCATCATGCACAAACACTTTTCGATTAAAGCTTTAAAGAGTAATGCGCTTGCCATAGACGCCTTTAAAGTCATCTTCATCAAATTAAACAGGATGGATTAAATAAAAACCTTTTTTCGACAGCAACGAACCCAGATTGGGTGCGAGAAACGGCAATAAGTTCACTATGAACTTATTATGAGCGGCAAAACGTGGTTACATCAAACTTCTGAGAAAGGTGAACAGAAAACACCTGAACCAGCTCCTTGTAAAGCTGGCGTGATTGTATGCATGTTCAGGCTCACTGTCAATAATGACCTTTGAACAAATCGTACATAGACTCAATGCACTAATTATTTTATTTTAATTGTTTTTAGCTATAAAGATGTGCGCGGCAAATGCGACTTAGCTTCGATCACATCAAGCAGCGCAGTGGCCGTTAAACCTTTATGAAACTATACAAGCGATTAGATTCATCCCTCAGATCTACCCTTTTTTTCACTTATAAGGGAATAAAGGAAACGTGCAAATAAAACGTATTATCTTTCGTTGAAAATATTCGAAGGCATTCACTTGAAAAAGGGTCGAATTCTCGAAAGCTGCGAGTCTGTAATTAAATTTCTACATTTGTTTGCCATTTCATAGGCTTAATTCTAAATTGCTGAGAAATAAGAGACGTAATCGCTTAGTACCACTTGTTTTTAGAAAATGAAGTAAAATTGGTTTTATGGTCATTATGACACACAAGCAACTGAAATCTGATGTTCCTGCCTGTAATCAAGGACGTAGACAGAATAGTGCTGATTGCATACCCTTATTTTATAAGGCGGTACCAGTTATATGTAATGGAAAGCGAACGGTTATTTTATTAAGCACAACGTAAGATCAGTAATTTTTTAATAATTATTTTTAAATTTAATATATTTTATTGCCAGCATAAAAAGTTATTGAGGCTCTGCCGGTACTAGGTTACTGGGTACCATTGCAATTTTGGCGAATTTTGGGTTTAAAGTAAATGGTAAAACAAAATGTAACGAATATTATAATTATTATATTATGTAGTTCCGCGGTTTCGGTAACAATTGTTTATTAGTATATTTTTTTTAAAGTACATCAAATATGACATTAAAAAATTCACTTTGGTACTCGTCTGGGTTTGAACCTACCTTGTGCGTACAAACAGCCCGGCACTACGTTTTTTTATATATGATATGCATTTTACAGGCTTTAAAATATCATACACACACCTTCACTCAGAATAAAGTACGTATGTATATTTGCAGTTTCCACAAATATTTGTCCCACAGGAGGATATTCCGCAACCCTTTGGTCAGACGTAGCCGAATTATTGAGATACTACGCTCTTCGAGACCTCAAAGTTTCATGTAATAGAAGTGTGGAGACTAAATCTAATTAATATCGAGTAACATAAACGGTGTAACTAGTTGTTCAACGTCTGTTAGCTAGCCACTGATGTCGCGGTACTTACAGTTAGTAATTACCCTAGCTTGGAGACCGTCAGCCACATTTATAAGCGGTACTCCAAGATGGAGTACGTTGGGGACTTACAATTATAATGGATGTAGCTTGACCGTTCTAACTTTGTAGAGTGGTTGAGATGCAAAACATTAAAGTGCTGATTCATCTAATGCACTACTTGGTATTACACTTGGAATGGAAGTTGTGTAATACTTTGTCGCATACATATTTAGCATAACATAACATCATGCCTATACTCACCAAATGAGAAGGCAGAGGTGTATAGTACACCCACATTTCCCAATGTAATAGGGGGCAAGCCTATTGCGATCAACCGGACACTAATCCAGAATCCGTGCTGCTAATGGAAAACCCGAGATTCGAACCCATGACTTTGCTCAGTAGTCACGCATAACGACCACTAGACCAAAGATGCAATAAAGATTTAGAAACGCGAAATTTAATAAGTTACTCTACACTAATATTTATTTCATTTTATTTATAGGTCCTACAAAATTTTAAGATTACTTTATCGAGGGTTTATTTAATACTTCGCTAACAGACCGAACAGTAAAAATCTGCGCGTAGCAGTTATCTACTACGGCGTAGCTCATGGCTTTACGATAGCTACAGCAGTACTTTATACACAGTCACTGTCATGCCTGTTATATCCCAAGTTACTTTGCACTACGTATAGCGAGGCACAAGCACTTCAATATTAGTTCGCGAATCAAATACTTTTGCACGAAGAAAGGCGTATAGATTTATATTCGTCAGTGATACAATAAGTGCGTCGACACATGTCTCGTCTGCATCGTACCGGCTCACGGTGGCGGCGCGGCGCCGCCGCCGTAGTGATGGGTCCACGCCCTACCAAAGATAAAAAACTTTTTTTTCTCTCAAAGTAACCCCGCAGACAACCTTTTAAAAACTCGCTCAAAGTAACCCGGCAGACAACCTTTTAAAAATAATAAAGGAACAATAAGATTATTTTATGTTTTGTGTCGAAGCAAACTAACTGATAATCGCTGCGCCAGTTCCAGTTTCGAAGGCCCAGACGTTGACCTAATTACTCCAGATATTTGTAACATTGATTGATTCCAGAAGAATATATATCCGTAGGGATCCTTGCCAAATCTATTTTTATAGTGATTAATCAAACTGGCTGTTGTAGTAATTAGGTATCATAGATACTTAATGACTATTGTAAGCACCATGAATTAACATACCTACTAGTAGTCAATACTACTACGATTACTTAAAAAATTGTATCAATAGACAAAGGCTTGCCCCTTTTTTACCGACATCAAAAAAGCAATACTTCTCAATACACAACGTGTAAAGACAAAATACTTTTTCGTAACAATAATTATTCCAAAAAGATTCTTCTTCCAAAAAGTCGTCTGGACAAAATCTAGTGCGAATTAAGTAATGAGTTGGGACTAGTTAGCGGCTTAGTCACGTCCAACATGATCGATTGAACAGTAGGCACCGTACGTAATCCATCCTACCTTTTAGACAAAGACCAAGAGGGATGAGCTTAGCTAAGCGAATATCACGGACAGCGAAAATTCACGCCAAAAGCTACTCCTAATTATTATTACGTTGTTTTTTGTTAAAGAGTTCTGTGAAAAGAAAAGAAAAACAGAATTACTAGTGTTAAAGTTAGTAAAGACAAAGTGCTGCCTAAAAGGAAGTAGTGGGTAGATGGTTTTACTTTATGAAGAGTCTATACGACATTTGCCGCTTACCATAAGTCTAATATCAATCTCTGATATGTTAAGGTAGTGAGCCTATTACTGGGGTTATTAAATTATGAGCCTATTTCGCAATGTGTTAGATGAAGAATATTAAAACAATTTGTATGAAGTTAATCGAAGTAAACCAGAAAAAATCTAAAAGTGCGTTAGTAATAGGCTACATAACAGTACGTAGTAACGTAACAGTAGTATCTTTGGGTAGATACTAATACATATTTAATTATACAAAGGCGGTTGAACTTTTAGGTATACTTGTTATTCTAATTCTAAATAAAAATAAGTATCTTAATGAACTTGGTAAGAATCGTAATGAAATCAAGCACGATGGGTTGACGACATAAACAAATTCGTTCTTCAATCGACGCCTAAAGACACGCTCAAGTTAGAGACAAGTAGCAGAGAAAAAGGAAGGCCTATACCTAGGAGAGAGTGATACGGGGCTAAAAAGATAATGATCATAATGAACAAGGGAAATAGCAATATGTATGTAAACAAATATCTCTGCCTACACTTAGATAAGTCTGGCGTGACATACATCAATCATGAATCCATATTACATAAGGCACTTAATTACGAGTGTTATGAATCACTTCTGAACGATGCGATGTGACATTTAAGGTAATCCATTAATCCTGTAATTAACGATTAAAGAGGTGAGATTAAGTAATAAAGAGATTCTAGAAGTCTACGGAACTTTTGGTCGCTTTTCACCAAAAAATGTTGATTGATGCTCTATCATCATCTTTATATCAATGTGTCAATATTACATATTGATATTTGTCATTTGCGAATGTGATGTGAGAAAGTTAGGACTAGTAAGTAGTAAGAGCCCCCGTCGCGTCACCTGCTCATGAATAGGGCACCGTTTGAGTCCGAAACTAGTTGGGCGTTCCCGAATATTTACGCTAGAAAAACTGGCATACTTATACAGTAAATATTAAGAGAACAATTGGATGTTAAAATTAAAATAAGAGTATTTATTGATTTAACATCCAAATCCTTTACAGGTTTTATGGTCGCAGGTTGTATCATGTTAAACATCTAATAAGTGATCGTCCACCTTACATGGATGACGAACTTATAAGTGAGGAGTGATGAAATGCCCCAAGGGCCCTAGACAAGTGGCAAAACGCTAGACGAAAAGAATTCATATAAAATAAAAATATATGGAACTGACACATGATAAAGATTACATAGTCGATACACTAAGTCATCCCCATACATGTATCATTTTATTAGATTGCTATTTATCAAGCCTTGTACTTATCAAGGGTCTTTGGGATAATAGACGCGACAAATGACGAACCATCAATAATTTAGAAACTTCCTTCATTATAATCAAAATGAAGCGATCATTATGATCGAAGAATTAATAGGACATAACGTTTCATTTTTATAACATTCATAAACTTGGTCCTTTTCACATTTAACGCCAATTATTATGAATCTTTATTGCCGTAAAGTTCATTCTTTTCTTGGGACCATTGTTCACTGAAAATTATCATTTACATCTACGAAATAATCTTACTTTTGATGCACGACTGTAACCTACTTTCAATGTGAATTTACTAAAACGTCAGGACCATTACACGAAAGTTTTTAATTAAAAAGCGTAACCACAACTATGCTAGACGTTCAATTAACAGCCTGTTATTTACACAGTTCTAGGCAGAGAAATAAATTGTTATATGCCACAATCTATTTATAGATTAGCAAAACATAAAGAAGTATTATAGGTATACATAAAAATAGCTTAATATATAACGAAATCAGTCCCAGTCCCTTTCTTTTGAATGGTATTTTAGTGCAGTTTTAAGTTGTAGTAGACGGATTTTCAGACGAAATTTGTCGCGGGTTCGAAAACCATGACGTCACATCAGTTTCTTGAGACCTGAGTAGGCAATGCAAATCATTGCTGCCTATGTAATTTATGCTGGGTTGTATCATGACCCTAGTGAAAACAACAGTGAAATCATGGAAACCATTAATCATCGTATTCGTAATAATACCTTTTAATCAGCCACTTTACTTATCGCAACGGAAAATCAAATCAGCTAAATAAAATGTCTTCTTCAATCTGTATATCAAACTCAAACGTTCACAATAGACACGCAAAAGCAACGTTTCCCGTCAGAAGCGGGGACAATACAAGTTTATTTAAGTCAAACGCCATTAAAAGTTATTTAATTAAATAATTGGCTTCCCCGTCATTTAATATAGAAACTTTTACCGGTATTAAACATCTCATAATTACGAAATCATTATGAAGTAAATTAATATTTTAATAATAATGAAAATATGACGAGCACCATGATTAAAATTGAAAAAGGCATTAAAATCTTATTTTGCTTTATAGGTCACCGATTTCTTATTTTACGATTATTCTAGAAATTAAGCGATCTGCGTAAAGTGCTTGCATACATTGCATGAAAATCAATTAACTTACCACTAACTGCTTCAAAAGTTTTATAGTTAGGTACTTGAAACCTTGAACACAATACAAAATTGTATGTTCTAACCACTTATTTTGTTCAGACACAAAAACTCACTTCAAAACTACGTTCAGCAACTTTAAAGTTGATATGAAAACTTTTTCAAATAATTCGACACAAATTTTGTAATTTTAGTCACTTTTGATTTTTTTTCATAGGTACATCGATGTCGTAGTTACGTACTGACTATTCCACGTGACTGTACGCCCCGTCCCGTCCGCTTACAGGCGGGTTTCGGAATAAACTGGTCCAACTGAATGGGTGCAAGCATTGCGCATGCGTGTAACGGCTGGTGACATTTTGAGGAGAAAAAACATAGTGAAGTTTCAATAAAAGTTTTTAATTATTTTGAAATCTGACGCGGTGACCAGATTTGCTGACGACGAGATTTCGAAAACAATTAAGTTACCTACTGGTCTTAGTTCAAAGTAAGTAGGTAACAATGTGGCTCTTTCAATTTCAAGTAAGTATATCCCGAGTTTCAGAAAACTCAGTACTTGGAAATAGTGTCCGATGCAAGGATTAAATAGCCTCTAGCTTGCCCCCTATTACATCAATTGATACTTACTATCCGAAATAATAAGGTTTACACATTTCTGCTTTCAGTTCTAGGTTTCTAAAATGATTAACCGTAATCAGAAGTGAGGTCTTGATAATGTAATAATAACTATAAAAGGAGTACAACATTTTGTCTACCCTAGGTATTTAATTATTTTTTTGGTTATTATTCCGCACATCAATCCGATAATACAAATTACAAAGTTTATTTACATAAATAGCACACAGGTAAACATACCCATTAAATCTATATTTATCGAAATATTGAACCTACACGATAAACGACGAAACTATACGAGAGAAAGAAAAACGACAGCGTTACTTTCATGAAAATAATATTACTATAAATCTGTTATGCTTACTGTACTATTAAACATTGTTACTGTTTGTATATTATGGGATAACCCTCGAAAATTGGAGGGTATAACTAACTCTTTGTACGTACAATGAAAGGATTAGTAGGAGTTTTTCTTTTGTTGTAAATTGAGTTGTAATATAAATAGAAACCTTTTTGTCGATACGAAAATATACCTATACATAATTAATAGACGTTACACGTGCTACTATTTTGGTACCTACATACGTTAGATTATAAATTACATGTGTACATTAGATTTATTTATCAGAAGGAGAAGAGACTTGAAACTAACATAGGCACTCTCCTTCCTTCTTTAGAATTACTAACTTAACTAACACTAATTTAGTCACATCTCGTTGTTGAAACCTCCAAATTTTTTACAATCTTTTTTTATTTCTATTTTTTCTATACAATCAATTATTGTTTCCTTGATTCTCATTAGTTATGTATATCTCGGAGATTTTGGATAGAACCATAAAAAAGCAAAACAAATAGCCACGAAAAATATTACTCAGATGCCTTTCTGTAAATTGAAATAAATTGATGAATGATCTTCTAATTTTTTTTTATCGTCGCCCCACACTCGGTATTTCTCCTGTATCGTGGGTGCGTTTCACAAACATGAAATACCACATACACAAACCCCCAGACTCGGAACAAACATCTGCGGTTCGCACAAACTTTTGCCCCGTGCGGGAATCGAACGCCAATCGGGTCGTTATTTAACATTACATAACCTACATAGAAAAACTATGCACGCTCGTCGCTCATGGATCATAATTGTTAAAGTTTTTACTCGCAGCAGAAAACTAAACAGCATAAAGGTGGAAATAAATATTAGTGTGGCTAACACAATTCTTGTTATTACACTTCTTCTTAGAGCTTCAGACCGCCGCCGCGCCGCCGCTCCGGGCACAAACTAGCGCCGACAGTGCCGACACCGTGTCGTTTGCAATGAACCTATCACATACGATACATGTTACGGACGGAAATCTCTGCACTGTACGAGCTTCTTCGTTTTAAGTTTTCTAGATTTCTAATATTTGAAATTACGATCACATTTTATTTTATCCATTACACTTCATCTATATCGTCAAAGGGGTCGGTATTTAAAAGTAATTATGCGTTTTTGGAACTGGTCATTTCGGTATATTTTAAGTTAGAAAAGTAAGATAATTTTAGTCAGTTTGAACCTTTACGTTTAGTGTTTAAAGTTAACATAGATGTGCAGTTTACTGCTGTTGGGTAATCCTATAATTGGCATTGAAATACATATTAAACTAGCTAAGTGAGAGCAAAGCCTTTTCAAAGACTTGAGTGGCAGAAAAACCTACAAGATTTAAGAAGCTTTTCTTAAAAGCAATATCCTATGGATTGTTGTTGTGCAATGTTACCGTAATTCCACGGAGGGCGCTAAAATGCTGACACAAGTGACTGATGTTAGATTAGGAACCGAAACTTGAAGAGGGCCGTGGACACACCGTTCTTTAAAGTTGCCGTTAAAGGTTTATAAAAATATAGCAAGTTTCCCAATTTCTCAATTATTAGATGGATATCAATTGGTGTGATTCAGATCCATGGATCGAATTCAGGAATTCAACTCCAGACAAGTAGGTAATATGTTATTCTTTAAACACTAAATGACTACTAAATTACGAAATCTGCTCTCAATAAAACACACAAGGCTCGTTATCTAGGACATGAGACTATTATACTCTGGCAAAGTGTGGGTGTACCAATAGCGCCCACGCACATGTCTACATATGCCTTTACCGGCTGGATGATGATAATACATGAGCGGATAATTTTTAATAAGAAACGAAACTACAGTGTGTATTTTTCTAGCAAGTTTATGAAGTAACGTCTTCGCAGAATAACAAAAAAATATTATCAGAGTGCGTCGTCGCTTTTTTTTATTATTTAAACTAAAATATCGTGTTAAAAAAGTAGCGTAAAACGTAATAGAATAGTCAGCACGCTACAATGAATATTTTTTTAAATTCGGTTGAAACGTGAAACACGAAAAAAGGGATCATGTGATGTCACAGCATCCATAGCACATCGCCGACTTTGCGAAGAGTGATTCCTGCAATTTAAAGCATTGAAAACATTGTTTTGACATTCACATTTCAAACGGGCTATCGACGTTTCGTTCTCTACCGCTTCGATGATATAACAGGTGCAAGAAATTATGTCAGGTGTTGGGAATGAATGTGTCAGAGGCGATCAAGCGTAGCGATGCTGGTGTCAGGTATGTGTTTCTAACATTTTTTCGATTTTCTCTCTCGATACCTATGACAGAATTATGATCGACTATCTTTCGCCCGCGGTTTTGTCTGTATTGTTGCAATTTTATTGAAAGTTTCTCTGGATAAAAGTACCCATATTATGTTATTGTTGAGGTTTAAATATTATCTTCCTATATCTTTACATTTTTGTCAGAATCGGTTCAGTAGAAGTCCAGGAGGGCTCGTAGCGACCTCAATACCGCGTAGATCGGTCGAAGGTTAAGCATTGCTCACTGCGATAAGTCTTGTAATGGGTGATCATTTTTTACATGTCAAGACACCTCCGTGCTCCGAAAGGTATGCTAAGCCGTTGGTCCCGTGCCGTGCCGTGATCTCTCTGCGCTCGTGTCGGTCTGAGGTCCCATCTGACTATGAGAGTGAAGAAATAGACTGTACCTGTGTTTGCACTCATACTTGTGCTCTATAATATTTACTCCGTAGCTGGCTAAGTGGCTAGTCCCAGCTGAGATATGCCAGGAAACTTGGCCAGAAGGACATTATTAGCAGGAAGTAATAATAACAATATTGCAACATATCTATTATAGACAGTTACTTTAGAATTTGTGATTTTGTATAAAGACAGCGATAAAATCCTTAAAATATGCATAGTTTCTATTAAAACTGGAAAGAAAGGTAAACGTAGGTGAATCGTTTACCTAGTGCGCATCAAGCAAGTGTTATCTACTACTGAAGCGTACAATTTAAAAAAGTTAAATAAAACAATACCTAAGTTTAATTATGTTTGAGTCAAAACGTTTAGCCGGTCGCCCGAAAACTGTTTCTCATTGTTAAAACTTATTAATTTAATATTTTAACAGTTCGTATTTTTTTAGTTACATAACATAACATAACATCACGCCTGTATTCCCCGAAGGGGTAGGCAGAGGTGTACATATAGTACACCCACATTTCGCCAGTTATGTTGTAAGTCCCAATGTAATAGGGGGCGAGCCTATTGCCATCAACCGGGCACAAATCCAGACTCCGTGCTGCTACTGAGAATTACCTAATGGAAAACTCAGTAACACTTAGCTTTTTTCTTAGGTTAGGTACTTAAGTCGTTTTTTGTAACAAATAATAGGTATAACAAAACATCGATCTACAGGGATGAAAATTTTAACAATGCTCAAATTTAATATGTATTCCCTTTATTTAAAACATTTACATATTTCTTAATTATATTTTAAATACATATTAATCAGTATAAAAACCACCGAGCACCGGTAGCTAGGACCCTGTTCCCGACGCCGGCTGGCGAATTTTTTTATATTTGGTATTACCTACGCCTGTATTATTAATTTTACCGTAAGAGCTAAAGTTTTTCGAATTACCGAGCAAAAATGAATTTTTACAGGCAATATAAAACACATTTTATACAATACGTAAAACCAAGCTCCAGTTTGACATGAAAGAAACCGTACAGTGAAGCTTAATAACACTTTGCCTGACCTGGGAATCGAATTAGAACCTTGAACTTAACAGTCTTCTGAAACGTTTTACCAAAGATTTCATTCAAAGGGACACCATTAAACCCGCGTTGTTTTAACGAATCATGATGAATTGGTTTACATTGGCTAAATAATTGGCCAGTCAGCCAGTTATTCGTAGTATTGGCAATGTATTAATAATAATAATAAAGTTTATTTCAGACTTGGTCCATATATTTGTTAGTAACAATATTCTTAGCCTAGGGTTATTAGAAATACAAAGTAAAGATAATCGTGTCCCTTCGTCCAGCATACTCACCATGGAATCCTGATATTTCATGAATGTCAAAAAACTGTTCTGAAATAGTGCTAAATAGTGCCCAAAGGAAAAAAATAGTGCTCTTGTACTTGCGAAGTTATAGCCATAGTTCGATGAGTATGCTGGACGAAGGTTTCGCCCAGCATACTCACCTCCGTCCGGAGAATCTGTATACGCTTCAAACATAATTCATACTTCAAAAAATAGTTCCCAAATAGTGCCAAACGGTGCCCAAAAAGAAAAAACAGTGCTCGAATAACTTCGGAGTTATAGGCTTCGTTCAGTGAGTATGCTGGGCGTAGGTTCTACGCCCAGCATACTCACCTCAGTGCGCGAATATCGAACGAGCTATAGGTATAATTTACGTCTCAAAAAATTGTGCTTGAAATAGTGCCCAATATCAGTCCAATTTTTGCTTGACTTTTGACTTAGAAAACCATTAAATTTTAATGTAAACTTCTACATACTAACGTAAAATGGGGTACAGTCGTCGACACATGTTTTTGGACAAAAATATTAAACTTTCTAATTGTAGACTTCATGTTATTGGAAATAATTATGGTATTTTCTCACATGTCAAAAACTTTCGATTAAATGCATTATTATATATTTTATAAATAATAATAAATGAATGAAACTTTAAGCGTAAATGAAGTCTATTACTTCATTGCATTGTGTGTTTGTCTGAATAAAAACAGTCATTTGCAGCCAATAAAATTAATATCTTGAAAAATTGTAAAAAGGAAATTATACAGTTTCTTTTTGTATATATGTTGCAGGCAAAACTTATAACCAGTCAAAACTAGTACTGTGACATAGTTATACAAATTTTTAAAACTCTTTCCAATAGTTTCATCAATGAAAGGTTTAGCAATAAAAAACATTTTTAATTACTTACGTTATTTATTACTATTTAAAGGGCCAAAGTAATCAGAATTCTAGTTAACTAGTTCACAGCTTTTGTTAACATTCATAATATAATCAATGTAAATAGAAAAAAATGTAGTTTTAATATTGTATATAATATACATATAAAAAAATGTTTAGCCAAATATTGGTAAAACTTTCTAAAATATAACACGTAGGTACTTGTACTTTGTTTTACTGCTACAACGTTTTAATCACAATAAAATTATCTTACAAATAAGTATAAATTGAGCAATCACAGTTTATAATCACGTTTTTTTTATTAATATTAAATACCCTATAGTAATTACAAATTAACAATCACAGTTTATAATCACATTTCTGTAAGTTATTAATAAAATAACTTTTACAAGAACAAAAAAAAAACAAACAAACAATAACAAAATAGGAACTAACAAGTTAGGACCGATCTTCATCTTACATTCGCGTATAAATAATGCAGTGTGGTACAGTATATTGGGAATTACTACAAACTTTTTTACTAAGGTCATCATAGCAGTTCCAAGTTCTCTTTAGCAATCGATAGCACTTTGACTTGTAATGCCCCATGCGTCCTGATTCACCATTTGTAAAATCTATTACCGACAGAATTTTAAAGGTGTCACCGTTTATTATGATCTCTTTAGGAATTTCATCAATTTCTATTTCAATTGAAGTATTAATTTCAATAAATACGAAGTCTATTACTTCATATTTGTATGCGTTTTTACCGTTACATAATTGGTATTTACATTTCCTTTCAGTATCATTTACTAATAGAGCTTCATTAAGGGCTCCAATACCTTGAGTCGTCAATATGTTTACATTTATTGGAATCCAACTACATTTTGTGCCAGAACCTTTATTGATTTCACAGTTCTGGTTTGTACAATTTAAGTATCTATTAGCACTATAAAAACCATAACTTTGTATGTTATCTATTATAAAAGTTACATTACACTCACAATTTTTGCAACTACTAAAATCGGATTCCACAGTATCATATATTTTAGCCAATACCTTAGAACGAGTAGTGTAAATATCTTTTGGTTTTCTAGCCTTCTTAGTGATTTTCTTTAGATTGTCATACGTGATCAAACTTCTGGTCAGTTGTGAAAGATCGTTTTTTTTATCATTGATATATTTTCTAATATTAGGTCTATCTAAATATGCAATTGAAAAACTTTGGACCACGGAATCAAAAGCACACGTATTAATAAACGTGAATCTGTATGTTCCTGAAGTAGAAACACTGCCGTTTTGTAAAATATGTAATTTTGTACGACGATTGATTCGTTTTTTATTTTTCTTCTGTTTAGACACCAGTCCCCGCCACTCTTCAATATAATTTGGTTCGCTCCTAAAAATTGAGTTTTCATAAAATGATTCATCATTGACGAGAGTATTTATTTGTGGTGTGTTATGGTCACTTATTTCATTTTTTTCATCGACAATATTTTCAGTTCCTTCTTGAACATCAATCAAGTCACTTTTGGCTAAGCGTATGGAACCGGTTATCAAAGGCTCGTGTTTAATAATAAACTCATCTACGCGGTACTTATTTGAATTTGTTTTAAAAAATAACTTTTTTACGTCTTTCATATAACTTTCTACATTTGAACTGGTTGGAGTACAATAATTACTGTTAAAATAAGTCATCATTATATTTCCCCATAGTGGAAGTTTTTTAAGAATCCTAATCAAAGTGTCCTTTATTTCCGGCAAGTAATAAATATTTTCGATTTCAGTTTCTTGATCACACAATTGTTTAATTAAATCTTCTTTCTCCTCAAGATCTTTATACATTTTCAGAAGCGGGTTTTCTTCTTTATCTAATCCCTCCCATAAAGAATGTTTAATTGGAACGTGATTTTCCGAATCTACATTTTGTATTTCACATTCCTGCAAATTAGTTTTGATCCGGTTTTTTAATTCTAAAATCGCCGTTTCACACCGTGTTAAATTTCCATTTCTACTGCCGCGGTGTTTATTATTTGCTATAATATAAACATTTTCTATAATTTTCTTTACCTCTCCGTATGAAACACATTTTTTAATCAGAATCATACAATCAACAAAAAATTTTGTTACTCTAGTGTCTATATTTTTGAAAATACTTTGATTGTACAATGTTTTTATGAAATGCGAAGTATCAAGGCGAACATAACAGGTTGGAATTTTTTTGGTTCTATTTTCTAAAATATTAAAACATGTATTTAAGTAGTCAGAGGTGGATTTATAACCACAAAATACTTTTACCACCGCACCTACTAAAGCTGCGGAATCATCAGTTACTACTTCATTTGGAGGTTTTCCATTAGCCAACCAAGATTGTAACCAGCTAGCAATAGTATCTAAAGAGTGACTTTCTGATATACACTGTGAAATTGGCACGCTACTTTTAACGGTTGTATCTGTCATCATAACATACAAAAATATAGGACTTTGCGACTCTTGAGATAGTTGTGTGTGTTCATTGACGACAGGCCGAAGATTTTTATTAAATATAGAACCTGTTGCGTCTATAGAAACTCTAATATAATTAAACTCTTTTTGGCATTTTTTATAATAATTCTTTTGATCGTCCGTCCAGTAAAATGTATAAAATGGAAAAGCAGAAACATATCTAACACATTTATCAAAAGGTGGTGAAACACACATACAAGTAAGTGACAATATTGGGTTGGGATGGAAAACATCAACTTTTTTATTTTCATGTTTAATTCGATGTAGTGTTTGTAATTTTGGCAATACTGGAGGTTCCTTGTCATTTTTCTTCATTAAAGTTGAGGCTAATTTATATCTTATAGAAGCTGCTGCTTCGTGTTGTAATTTTTCACCTAATTCCCTTATTTGGTAATACCGTAATCGGTTTTTTTACTGGTGTTATGAGAGTACTTTTTATTTTCATTAATTATGCAACATTCTAGTTTAATTAAATTTTCCGTTTCTAAGTTAGTTGTTATAATTATTTTTGCGTGACATTGATTACAATATCCTGTGCATTTGATTTCGTAATTGTCTTTCACAATATTATTTTTAAAACACCAAGTGCATAAAGATCTTATTTCTTTCCATAGATGCATTTGAATTACATTAGTCCATTGGTTTGGTTTTAATTTACGTCTGACATTATACAGACTACCAGGGGCGATTTTGCTATTTCGGTGATAAAAATACCTTTGAGGCTTAATACTATCCCAAGTTATTGTATCCATATAAAATGTATGCGTACTGGTGTTCTCCGAAACACTATTAATGCTTTCGTTTGATGACGATGTAGACTTTTGATTTATCAAATTAGAATCATTATTACGAATTATTTCTTTTTTATCAACACCAAAAAAGTATTCGTAATTTCGTTTTATGCTTAATATGATTGATTTAATACTCATTTTGTAATTTAACCGTGTTTGAATTTGTTTATAAATTGAGTCATTTGCGGAAGGAATATTTTTAAAAAAGTCATCTTTGAATTCTGAAATTACTAATTTTTGCGTTTCTAATGAAACCTTTGGTTTAGGCCCTCGTTTTCCTTGCTGATCCATGTCGTTAGATTCACAAGAATTATCACAAATTATTATGCCATTTGTTTTCAATATTAACATAATATGAAATAACAACTAACTAACTAACATATAAATCAACATCAATAACATTATGAACACTTGTGTACTTATACTACCTATATTACCTGAAAATACCAACTATAGATGTAAAAAACATAACGGGCCCCACCGCTCACGCAGTACGAGTCAGAAAAAGTTGTCTTCTAACGTGGTGTAAACATTGTGTCTTCAAGATAATCTGAAAATAACACGTATTTAAATAATTTAATATAGGTATGACAGGCTCCAGCCTTCCTCTAAAGGTACTTAAGCACTTACGTGTTTTCCATTATTTTAGCGTGATTTCTATTATAAATAGCGAAGGGGCAAAACACGAGGCTGAAGACGATTTCCCGAAGTCACAACTCCCATAGAAAATGTGATGAATAGGTTGACGACACTTAAAAGTTTAAGTGCATTCGCCGGATGACAATCGGTAATAGTCTTCACTTCACGTCATATTATCTAAAAAATACATCTGTGTTAATTCTATAGTTACGTTTATACTTACTACCGACGCTCGCGCTGACTGATTCTACCTATTTCGATATTGAAATGTAACTAACGTGAACTTAAGACGAGAACAGATCCTGACGGGTAACGAGGACAAGCTTGTAATAAAAAAATTGAAGAAAAGTAAATTATATCCTAGCAAATAAGACAGTGTTTCATTTCCAGTAGAATTGGAGGATAAAACCAGGCCTCCGCAGAAGTAGGTATATAAATAGGTATTTGAGATCCAATTAGATAAACAAACAAGTTACATTACGTTATTATGTGTGTACCTACCTACATCAAACCTTTAAAAAAGTAACTAAGTAGGTACCCATTTTTAAAACTTCTTAAGCATGTCCTTAATTTTAAGTGTACAGTGTCATATTCAACGAAAAAATGAACGTGTTTTTGTAAAAAACAACTCGCTTGCTACCTAGTTTTACAGTGCAATTAATGAATGAGTGTAAAATCAATTTAGTTAAATGCCACTATTATAAATTGAAATATACTTACTGATTTGGGTGCAGCTCCTATATTGATTACGTACTAGATACACAATTTTATATAGGTAAATAATGACATCACCAACACATTGTTTGGTTTTGCAACCCACTATGTAGTCAAACTCAAAAGCCGGCGTTATTATAATGATGTGCGACGAAGTAAACAAACAAAGAAACTGAGAAGCGCTTGTTCGTTTCGATTGCTTTGTGACACAAAATGGACCATTATCACCTTCAAAATACAGATCAGTCTTGTCTAATAATCGTAAGATGTTAGGGCAGCGCCATCTAGTATTTAAACATAAACATATTCATTTGCGTCGCGGGCGCCGCGCGTCGCTTTGTGACACAAAATGGACCCTTATCACCTTCAAAATACAGATCAGTCTTGTCTAATAATCGTAAGATGTTAGGGCAGCGCCATCTAGTATTTAAACATAAACATATTCATTTGCGTCGCGGGCGCCGCGCGTCGTAAGCCCCATACCTATTGACCGTACGTGCATCCATTACTGCCACACTATATTGAACTTTATCACATGAGGAATACAGGTCAATTCCGTAAACGTTGTGGTACCGTCCTTGATCCGGAAAATGATTATTTTGAATAATTTTGTCAGTTGTAATGTAAGCATTAATAACAGCAACTTTATTTTTCATGCATGATTTACTTCATTTGATATCTTAATCCTTCAAGCGCCGTGATCTAGACAAAATATATAAAATCATTGTTCCTAGCTACCGGGGTCCCATGCGACGCGCGAAGGCTTAATTATTATTATAAAGTATTATTAAAATAATGTGTAATTAATAATATTGCGATTCTAAAGTAAATACTCCCTTACATAGACAATTAATAATTTACACAAGACAAAAATTGTTAGAAAGAAAGTTAATAATATTGTATTCGACTGTACTCAATGTAATGTATGTAGAAGTTTACAATCAAATTTAATGGTTTTCTAGGTCAAAAGTCAAGCAAAAATTGGACTGATATTGGGCACTATTTCAAGCACAATTTTTTGAGACGTAAATTGTACCTATAGCTCGTTCGATATTCGCGCACTGAGGTGAGTATGCTGGGCGTAGAACCTACGCCCAGCATACTCACTGAACGAAGCCTATAACTCCGAAGTTATTCGAGCACTGTTTTTTCTTTTTGGGCACCGTTTGGCACTATTTGGGAACTATTTTTTGAAGTATGAATTATGTTTGAAGCGTATACAGATTCTCCGGACGGAGGTGAGTATGCTGGGCGAAACCTTCGTCCAGCATACTCATCGAACTATGGCTATAACTTCGCAAGTACAAGAGCACTATTTTTTTCCTTTGGGCACTATTTAGCACTATTTCAGAACAGTTTTTTGACATTCATGAAATATCAGGATTCCATGGTGAGTATGCTGGACGAAGGGACACAGATAATCAGGCGCTTGGTCTCGTGAGTAGGCCTATCCAGTGAGACATCAGTACCGAGTCCCATCGGTCGGCGCAAAACGTTCGCAAACGTTAAAACGTTCAAGGTATTTTTTAATCCAAAGTAGAATCGTTTCCGCAGTGCCACCACGAGGCAAACCAAAACATTAATTTTGTTTTTGGGATCACGAAGCGTAGGTTGTTAATCTATCTTCGTAGGTAGATACTTTATTATAGCAATCAATTTAATTCCGGACCCTTAGTGTCTCTATAAATAAAACCTGCATTATATGAGAGAGCTAGAAGCCTTTGTTACCGTTTTTTCTACTTAGATATGGGTCATGTTATCAATCTACGTTTAAGCGTAAGGGTGTAACATTAATAGCAAATTATCATAATAATTAGTAAATTGTTTTTTTAATAAAACATCGCCCCTACACTACACTACACTAGGAATTTTTCCTGTATCGTGGGTACGTTTCACAAACATGAAATATCACATACACAAACACCCAGACTCGGGACAATCAAATGTGGATCGCACAATTTTTTGCCACGTGCGGGAATCGAACCCGCAACCCTTAGCGCAGCAGTCTTATCGCTTAGCCACTGCGCCAATCAGGTTATCAATATTTTTTTTTTTTCGAGGTGGATTAATGCCGACGACCCCGAGGGGGGTCTTATTGGGCGTAGCCGGATAAATGGTTGTCAATAAATAATGATTACTATTTATAGTTATGCATTTCTCTCATTGTGGCGTTCTAAGGGGGTAGCCTTTGTCCAGCAGTGGACGTCTTCCGGCTGATGATGATGATGATTTCTCTCTTACAGTCTAATTACCTAGTTCCTGGAAGCATGTTCGCGAAACCTTTACTTAAGCCCGTGTAGACCTGCAGACCAAAAAAAAGACTAGATAGTTCTCAGAACCTGAGTCTGAAGAGCAGGATAAGAAGATTCTTTGCCTACGCCTTCGAGGATTTCAGATGTAAAGTACGCACAATTTTATAAAAGGTACACCCATGTTCCCTCAGTGATGTACTATATTATATATAGGCTACTCAATTGCTGTTAAGTGTTAAGCCACCACAAACCGAAACTCCGTATTGCTACTGAGAATTACCTAATGGAAGAATTTAATAACATTATGCCCGTAAATACATAATATTTGATTCAATAATAAAATGTAAATTTATACCAAAAATAAAATAAATATTATAAGCTTCGGTGTATCATAAACATCGAACCTGTGTTATGTAAATACTTACACATATTTGTTTTAAATTAGTTTCATTGTAGAAGTTCGAAATAATATTTATTATTTAGGCCTTTTTCATACGAATGTAATTTAAAATAGTGCCTAACAACTGAGCAAACATTAGGTAGTTTTTTTTTTACTTTATGTTTGTCCGTGAAACAATTGCTATTATTAAATGTCTGCTTTCCAGTTGAGCTGATGATTACACACGTGCGGTCTTGCGTACTTTGTGATCTATTCATTGCATTCGTCTTTTTTAGATCTTCTTCTATATCCTATTTAATCCTGCAATTATTATTTTAAAATCTGTGCATCTTCCACTGTTTTGTGTTTAACTCTGCCCTAAGGTATTAAACCTTTCCTAAGGTAGAAAATGCCCAATGACCTTAGGTCCGCCTTTTTGCATTCTATAATAGTATAAAGGTAGACTTATAAATAATATAAATACCATTATGGACCCAGTCGGGCAAAGCAAAGTGCTGTATTCCATCATGTTTGTACACAATAACAGTATCGAAGACACTAATACCCAATATGCACGACTGCATTCTCGTTCGAAAAGCCTTAAATAATAAAATACGTGCATCGCTTACCACTCGGGATTTGCTTTGCTGACACTACAGCTCAACACCGCTAGCTTGCCGGCGTGTATTGCGAATACTTCATAAGAAAATTGAAAATGTCCTCAGCGCGGAAATCGCAACGCTGCACGCTGTCGCTACCATTCACGGTGATCGTTTACTGAGCACTCGATGTTGATAACAGGTTCATTTGAAAGGAATGCATCTACTTAACTAACATAAAATATTATTTTAGAGATTTTCTTTAGATCTTACTTATCTCCAGGCGAAACGACAGACTAAGTTACTGAATTATATATTATTGATATGCAAATGTTTGTCTGTAACTCTCATATGATATCGTAATTTACAAAAGGAATTTCTAGCTGCCAACATAACATGACAGTGTGTACTCAAACAACCCTAATATCAAATTACGAGAATAAACTATTAGACAATATTACGTAAATCAATTAACTTTTGTTCAAGACTTATTAATATCATACATAAATTGATGTCTCAAAATTAATTGTCAATTTGGCAATTAGTTTACGGGCAACTGAAAACAATGGCATCTGAAGTTGATGCTGGCTGTATCATCGACTTAAATGAGGCCATAATTAGAATTCGAAAACAATATTTCGGGATATTTCGTTTGAATTTGCATAAAATATTGATTAAATTCCTCATAACTTCAATTTAAATTGTTTGATAAAAAAGTAAAATTTAACAGTGTCAAGATCTATTAATAAGAATAAAATTTTAGTGACTCTCGAATCTCCTATTATACGATTTACTTTTGGCACAGGACCGCGGCGGATGGCTTTGTTTAAGGGAGGCTTATACCCAGCAGTGGGATATTGAAGGCTGGGGATGATGATGATGAAGTTACTAAAGAATTGTAAAACGTAATACCACACTCATAATGAATGAGAGTTTAATCAAAAAGTTCCTGATTTTCAAACCTACTTTATAAAACACATTATTATAGTACGTGACTCCAGGCACATACTCACACACACATACTTAACATTCAACAATACGATACCCCTCTCGCAGCCTCCTTCTCCTCCGTGTTCTCTGCAAAGCACCTTCAGCTTCACGTCGACATCCTTAATGCCATAATAAACGCAGGGACAAAGTAAAATTTATCTGCATGTAACATGTGTGTACTTAATTTACGTCATTGTCATTCCGTAGTCTTGTTTGATTGGCGCTGAACACCTTAAATTCATAGGTGACACTCAATAAATTTCAAATAATATAACAAGACGTTCGATAGTGCCTTTCTGAATCATGAGGCCTACTTTTGACGAAGAACGGGAAAAATGCGCACGTCGGGTCTATCATTTAAAAATAGTCTATTTTCTACATTAACCAACTTTGTCTGAGCCTATTCTCTGCCTGCCTAGATAAATACGTCACTATATTTCTCTAGCAAAAATTATGCTTGAGTTGCTGGATCAGCTGGTATCGACATTTCAGAAGCTTGCATAAAATTAATCATTATTCATACATAAACATTATGTGAGAGGTTATTTATACCAATATAGGTTCCACCCGTGACTTTGTCCGCGTGGACTTGCTTTGCCTTGATAAATGGCCTATCCAACACAAAAATATTTTTTCAATTCGAACTAGTTCCTAAATCTAGCGCGTTCAACAAAACAAACAAATTCTTCATAACTAACATAAGTATTGTTGTGTAGTGCCGTGTGGTATCCGGCCTAGAATTGACCACCTCCTTTCCTCCCGTGGGTGTCGTAAGAGGCGACTAAGGGAAAATTCAGAAGATGGGCAGCAGCGTCTTCTATAACTCCACCACCAATACTGCGATCCCCAAGCCGCTTGCCAAGCGTGGGGATTATGGCAAACCCCCCCGCTTAAACGGGGAGGCCTATGTTCAACAGTGGACGTCTTTTGGCTGATGATGAACATAAGTATTAGATAAGTACGTTTTCATCACACGAAACTCATTTCTAAATAGCCAGAACCGGATACATTGACACTAAATAACACTGATACTAGCCTATATTGGAGTTTTATGCTTTCTGCATTAAACTCCAATCTGAAAATCACGATGGCTTTACTTAGGTACCTATGTTGAGACACTTTACATTTTTAAAAGCTCCGATATTCTTATTTGTCAACATTCTATTTTGTTTGTTCTGTTTTCTGAATTTGACTGGTTTGAACTAACCTAAGCGTCCAGCAGCCTTATTTTAATAACTTGTACGAGATTTTAAGGAGAATAAAGCTTTTTAATTATGTAATTAGTAAAATCTGTTTACTTTAGTCTAAATACATAATTAACGGGTTATCATGTTAGTTAACAGGTTAATTATACACCGTAAATAGTTCATTTTTGTATTTGCAAAAGCCGTTAAGTAAATGCTAAATTATTTATAACGTCCTTTTAGAAATTTTCCTTGAAATTATGCTTGAAATCTTTTTCGAAATCTTCCTTGAAATTCTGCTTGAAATCTTGTTTGAACTTGTTCTTGAAATATTGTTTTGAACATTGCTTTTTTATTCGACTATTCATCATGTCGTTTACAATTATTATTTGTTGCAGTGTATTAATGTTTTTCTCGTGACGTTTAATGACGCATGACATATTTATCACCTGTCAAAAATAATAGCTTCCATAGTGTACAATATTTGTTACTTTTTTACAAACAGCCAGTAATTTTTAGTCATAACTTATTTCTTTTTAATTTCTATTTTATTTATTCAATAGGTACAGATACAGATAACAGCGAACCTAAAATCCAGTTACAACCTGGTTACAACTATTTGAATTATATTTGAATAAATAGGTTACAAGTAAAGATCTTGGCCAATAAAATTATTACACCAAGAAGATATTTTATAATTCCCATTTAAATGCAAATTACGGAATCCTGCAATATCAAATTGGTTGAAACTCATCATTTCGCAAACAAAGTGCCAATAAAATTGGATTTTAAAAGTTGAAATGGAACTGACATTGGTTCTGAACATTTTTTTTCTGCATTAACAATGCAAATTTCTCTTTTATCCAAACTCATCCAAATAGATACTAATTATTATTCTTATGAATAATATCTGAGATTCATACTTTAATTTCCGCTGCGGCGATTGTTAAGGGACATTTTGTTGGAATGAGATTTAAATTGCCTTTTGTCGTGCTTTCACATGATTGGGCTTATCAAGATTTGTTTTCGACCAGCGTGAGCGGTATTGAATTGTAAGGAATCATTGCGGTAATAAATTGTATGTCCCGGCTTAGTTCCTAATTGGTATTATCAAATAGAATAAATCTAAATGATACAGTTGTTTTGTTCCGTTGTGGATTAAGTCGGTTGCGGAAAAGGTTAGATTATGCGATAAGTTGTGTTAGGAGGGTTAGGAGGTAGATTAGGTTTGATTGTATTCCTTGAATGGGAAACGAAGTGCGTATTCGCACTTGGGAAGTACTTACCGCGATACTAAGAAATGTTAACTCTATTCTGAGGAGCTCTGAGAGGGTCTTCGTTTGTGACTTCAGAGACAATTGAAACAAAATGGTTCCGGGTTGCTTTATTGTTTTAGATTTTGGCTCTTTGTTATGTAATTTGAAATTCTCTAGGCTTGGTACGTACTTCAATATTTGCCAGCTTATTAATTTAGTCTGCATATTTACTGTTACATAAGTCACACTTATACATATAAGTCTTAAGCAAGAAACAAACTCTTGGGCCTTTGGTGCACATTTACATTTTCCACTAAACTTATACTACTACTACTACAACTTATACTTTCCTCATAATTGCTATATATATATACGTACCATGTGCAAATGAGAGAGTGAAAAAGAGAGAGAATGAAGAGAGAAAGGTATAATCAAATATTTTCTGGAGCCTCTGAAAATAAAACATGCAAAATGAGCAATCGTTATCGTGTTATCAAAACGAATAAAATATCCTATAGATAGTTATCAACGACGCTACTAAAATGTTCGTTCAAGGTGAAACGACTTACAAAGGAACTAAAAATATTTTTTCGTAAAAGTGCTCGACGCTAAGTAATTCACTTTCTACATTATCTATCATTCCATATTTCAAAAATGTCTGCTGGTTTATTTCGATCCCTACGTCAAAGCATGTTATCAATTTAGTTTTTTGAGGACAAGAGCAAAGATGGGCTACAACGTCAACATAGTACCTACAAACTTAGCAAAAATATTGTTTTTCACACTATCCTAGAAATATATTCAGATTTAGTTATGACAATGTCCAAATCCATAAAAATCTTATTTATTAATACCATATATTACACTTTTCTAGTGATAAAGTAGGAAGCAATTTCTCTGATTAAACAAGACTTATTATTCATTACGGTTACTTACTGTCTTATCTCTTTTTCCCTTTCTTTGACCCAGTTAATTTACACTGTTCCAATATTAGCCGGTAAACAGCCAATGTGGGAAACACGACTATCCTCAAACTGCTATTAAGGGTCGCGAAGAATGATTGGTATAATACATGTGATCAAAGTATAATAGTTATTGGTACACAGGTGTACACTGCAGCCAATCCTTCAGGTATAATCTCTTAGACACTCTTAATGACACCCCTGAGAATTCGTAGGTCGGTTTCCATCAGGTTGTATAACGTCAAAGTTATGTCTTAAAACATTATTTATTTATTAAAACAATGTAAGTATAACTCATAATCTTTTGTTGATTTAAAGTATTATTATTTATTTACCGATTTATTATTCTTAAGGGAAAACAGTAATGCCGTTGCAGTATGCCGTTGTCAGACAGCTGAGAATGAGACATTGCGGATTAGAAATGAGCGGCGTGTTGAGAAATGAAAACGAGAACTTTAATAAAATATTTCACTGTAAATACGCGTAAAATGGTAAAGCATCTGGATCGTTGGAGTTTGCTGGTTTATTACCACCTACTAAAACTATTGTTATATTATTATTCATCGTCTTCGTACTGTCAGTAAGCACCTAAATAATCTTATTTTAAAGGTATTAATGCAGAAACACTGAAAATTATAAGCTGCGCTAAATGCTACCAACACATTTTCTTCTAAGTGTCCTTCCTATATAATTAATAAGATGAGAAATAACGGGATACAGAATGGAACCCTGAAAGCAGATCTCAAGCAGACAAATCAATACCTTACATTAGCATTGAAATTGCTTTAATTATTATTAAATACCTTCTAAATTCTCGCAAATGACTTCCACTTGAGAATAATTGGACTTATTTTTAAAATTACCTTTTCTTATCCAGTGTGCAGTAGATTAATTGTTATAAATCGCGGTGGAAAATCCAATTTAAGGATAGGAGAAGAAAAATATAATTATATGATACTTACTTGTTTTTCTTAGTCTAGAACTCTACGTAATAGCTGTGAGCAATGAGCTTGAGTGTCCAAGTGAAAGTTAATTTGTCTTACAGCCCGCAACGAAATAATCAGAAAAAAGAGGTATAGAAAACTTTATTCTTTTAGAAAAACAGAAGATTACAAAATTGTCTCAATCTAAAATAGCATTTACAGGAATACAATCGAATAATGATAGTTGCCGTTTGTTGCTGAACTTCTTTGTTTTTTTTGAGAAAGTTTTATTTAATAATGTTCCAATATTAAAAGACTGCCTCGTTGGTCTAGTGGTCGCTAAGCACGATTTCTAAGCACGCTGTCCGAGTTTTGGCAGTGTTACTGGGTTATTCCATTTGGTAATTCTTAGTAACAGCACAGAGTCTGGATTTATGGCCGGATGATGGCAATAGCGAGCCTATTGCCATAATCCCAATCCCCATATTAAATTGGAACCTATATCATAAGTGGCGAAATGTGGGTGTCTAACATACGCACCTCTGCCTGCCCCTTAGGGGAAGACGTGATGTGGTTATGTATTAGAGGGTATTTTTAAGTATTAGTAGTTTTCTCGTTTACACCTACCTACCTACTTTTGTTTTTTGAACATCACTACGATTTGATCGATGAATATGGATGTCAAAGATAGCGACATTTATTTTACAAAATAGTTTTCTTCGAGCCTTTGTTTATTCTCATTTATATCAAGACCTTATTAATCTCATGTTTACGATATAGTTCGCGTTTAACTCACGTCACAACATTAACAATATTTATTACCTCGACTTTTCAATCAAGTCGTCTCGTGTCCCGTGACCTTCTGAGCGAATATAAAGTCTGAACTATAGCTATATTTCACAATATTGAATCCTATTTTTGTGAGTGCTAAGATCTGAAATTCAACACTACAACATAATGCCAATATAAACATAATAACCAACAAAGCAACAACAAGAGTAGGCAAAATACTACACATATTTTATCGCAAACTGGTGTGAGGACAGACGAAAGTTACCTAAAAAAACATACTGTATATTTACAGTATTTACTATACTTATCTATGTGTAACCAGAAACCACCCTTTGTAAAATGGGATCTGACTCCTACTCAAATACCGGAAGACATCAACACGACGTGACGTACCGCTGATATTTGGTGACGGACTTTTGTGGTTTTCCAGATTAACGCCCTCACAACCAAATACATACTCTATACTAGTATAAATAAAGTTGATTATTTTTTACAAAGTGGTTATTTGACTTCTTAGTTTTGGTGTACTTTACCTATGTAATCTATAATCCGGTTCGCTTCTAACGAGCGCACAGGATAAAAGTTGTGTTCGGACTTTTAATGAGCTCTCGACACGACTCGGTAAACTCATTTTTAGCGAACTCTATTGAAAAATGTATGGGTTAAAGACTTAAAGCGTTAATTATGTGTCTATTTAAGTATGTATTCTTCCCACAAATAAACTTTTTTTCTAGATAAACAGTTTAAGCGTCGATGTTGGTGTAACAATTTATGGTCGCTTCGTATCGCCTCATTTAATTAAGTGCAGTTAACTCGCCTGTGGATAGACTTTGATTTAATCTCCGGTTGAAGCAAAGTTTCGCTGGTCGCTTTTCTACTATCAGCGTAAGATCAAATTATACCTTTACTAACCTTATATACAACCACACTTTTATGTCCCGTATAACGTTTAACAAATTATTATTCTAAATAACGAAGTGGCAAAATGCTTGCTTGCAACTAGGTACAGGAGACTTATGGAGTATCTAGAAAAATGTGGGATCCTACTCCTTTCAGAGAAAGCGTGTAACGCTAATAGTCGTATTATTAAATATAGAAAGGTACCTCATAAACGAACGTAGCAAATCTACGGTTTAGCAAAACTAGATTTAATGAACAATTTAACGTTAACGTGAGATCGTGCAGCTCAACCTTAATCTATTAAATGCCAAGATTACCTAGATACTGCTGCATCTGCTAGTACTTGTGCTTACGTAAGTACAGATTGGCTGCTACCCGCTGCAAGCCAACGACTAAATTCGATTTAAATGCTGTTAGCCTGAAGTAAACAGAACTGCATTTAAAGAGAAGGTCGATATTTGGTGAGATTTGTTTTATAAAATCATATCTAAGTAAAAATCTTGAAAATCAATTATTTTAATGTCTAAAAGTAGCGTAAGTATCAGAAATCATAAGAAGCATAACAATAGCCGTTGAATTTTATAATAAACTTAACGGTGGCCGGTGGGTGAGAAAATTCCTTTTACATTTTCAGGTACGTAACTCAGTCCCATGAGATTGGACGTAAATGTCATGATTTACAAACCTTCCACTTAAAACAAGAACAACACTTGTAGTTAAAGGCAGGTGTTTTATGAGACAGAAATGTTTAGAATTTAGAAATTGTATACGTAACTTCACGTACAGCGCCTACACGCCGCTGGTGCTGCCTTTATCCAATATGTACTTTCTAAAAAGGCCAAAAGATATGCACAAATCTATAGAGCTCAATAATTAATCATACTTGAGAATGAAACCTTACTTTTGAGCTTGTGACCTAACGACATAACTTTTCAAAAAAAATAACAAAAATAATCTGAAGCTAAGACACATTCAATCACCGCTTCGCATTAACCTGTTTGCTTATCAAAGCTAACATTATTTTGGTATCGAAAACGTGACTGAAGTACGAAATTCTGAAGATTTTCTTAAAGCTATAATATAGCTCAGATGTTATCTAGGTCTTATAAAAATAGGTTGATAATCATTTTATGTTCAGGACCGTATAGTGCTGTAACTGGCCAAATGTCTCCCGCAAATAATTCCCCTCTATTTAAAGAAGCTTTCGGTTAAAAGTCAATATCACCTCGCCAACACTTTATCAGCCAAACCCGATGGTATTTACCATTAAGGATTTAAAGTGATACTAAAACTAATTCGGAACTATCTTTTAAACTCACTAGAATTGGCCTTCTGATCTAAAAACTGATCATTAGCGATACGGGTGAAATTTTCAACTCAGTACTGTAGCCGTTTCGTTTTCACAATTTAGAATTAATTCGAAGTCCATTTACAGAATGACCCAATTTTCGCCTGACAAATAGGGGCCATAAAAAATACATTTAATTAAATCGTACTTGTGATTACGGATAACGGCCTTGGGTCGCAGTTTAATTAGAAACCTATCTGATACATGTAAGTAATTTGCAATAAAATTACCATATACATAGTCATTACCATTTTTGGCTCGATTTTCTGACCTTATAATGAGAACGCCTAATTATCTAGCAATGTAAGCAGAAACGGAGAAAACTGATTTCGTCTTGTGGACAAATTAGGAACGATGTAGAAACGGCATCATTACCTGGGTGATCAAAACAAAATTTAATAATGTCTGAAGCGGAATATTGAAAATTTCGTGACCCGATAAACTTAATAAAAAAAAAACTGTCCAAAAAATGCATACCTAATGTGTTTACATATGTATTTAGTACATGTGAACCGCAATCAGTCGAGATACTATTTTATTTTAGTTCATCAACGAACTAATAGCTCAGCGACTTGTGCCATTTTTGATGAAGTATTTTATCTATTCTTCTTGAACAACTGTATATGGTTTTGTATTACATTTTTGGATGTTCGCCAGTAGTCTTTGGTCGTACTTCTACATTCCTATTGTCGGACATGTGAGATTATTCACATTGTAAGGTTGAAACTGCCAACTTGCTTAATAAGTTCTTGGTCGGTAAAATCCTTAATTGTTCAATCACAAGTTCTCTTTAAGATTCCAGGTCTATGTTTAAGTCAAATAAAAATATTGTGAACTGCTTACAGGTGCTTATACAATAAGCCAAATAAAAACAAGTTAAGTTAATTGAACTTATAGATAACCCTGACTATTCTAGAATTGTCTGAGTAAACTACAGTCATTCGTCATATTGTCATAAACCCCAAAGAGAATCTTAAAAGTATATATAACAATATTTTGTCCACGCCATCAAAATTCTGTACCTACACAAAAATTAATGCACTACTTTAATAATTCCACTGCACTACACTCTCGAGCTTCAAATTTCAGGCAACATTTTCCGGACTGGAATAGAGCAATTACCTAAAATCTAAACAGAGAACACTGTTAGACTCATCAAAGTTACAAATCCCCAAAAGCATTTCATAGATCTTTGATAACAACTTTGTTTTCAACTTAATGCATTTAGATTGAAGATAATATTGTCAGAATTGAAACTAGTAGGATTCAAAGTCCAGTTCCCCAGCTATAACACCTGACTCACTAAACCAAAAGTTCAGTGAAATAGACAAGTCAATAAACAAACTAATAATCTAAACATGAATAATAAGTGATGTAACAAACATTGTAATGTCATTATTTTCTTAGATATATATACGTGTAACAGAAACTCTAAAACATCATCATTATTGCAGCATTTTTGCTCCATTCCCGTTAGCAAGGGACCATAGTCCAGTTTCTACTGCGACGTAACTATTCCTTTACAGTAATTCTACAGCTTCTATTAGGAAATAAAGAAAATACAGTTAAAAATACATAATTATGTACGTCATTTAAAAGGTAAATTACCCTAAAACATGCAGCCATTTATATTCAATTTCCAAATGTTTCCAGAGCCCTAGTTTTCTTGAGTATCTTGTTAAAGAACACTTACGTAGCTTGTCAACTTACAGAGCACGGTATGTCGCTTACTTACACGATGCGATCGTTAGCGAAAACTTTGACTATCTCTAATATGTTTTATAAGCGACGCTACTTCAACTACGAAACAAGGTAGTGTCACAACACAACTTATAAATAATACGGTGAACTAGTAGTAGTATTATAAATATTCAACATAAAGACTTAAGGTACTTTGGTATTACCTTAAAAAATAACAACCTATTCATACACTGGATGTGTAGCAGCTACGTTATAATCACATAAATACTTTTACGAGTCAACTCCCACTCAATTAATTGACATAACTCACACAACTTCCTACAATAATTCCTATTATTTGTCCGTTACTACACTCAAGTTAACGACTACACAATAGTGAATTACGATACGGTCGAACTATCAAAATAAGTACCACTTAAAGCAAACAAACTGTTCAACTTCCATCTATATTCCGATCAGAATATCAGGAATATTAGAAAACGATTTTCTTAATCCTCCAAAACGTTAGCCAAAGTGAGTCAACAGTTCGTATACCGTACAGACAGTTGAAGACATTAATCTTTTACAATGGAAGGTTTGAATATGTCGTTATTAGGCCTGGATGTCCGCCAGAACCGTTATCTTCGATCAATTTATAATGGTTCCCCTATTCACACGATGGTTGTAAGTTGTAACGCCTCTTAATTGTTGATCACTGACCTTACAACTATTTTTAAAGAGACATCTCAGTTTGGATCACATTGAAGGTATATGAATAGAATCGCATGAAGTGAAATGAGTAATCTGCTTCATATTTTACTATACAAAAACAGGACGTAATCGTCAATTTTACAAATTTTGTGTGCTCGTCCACAATAATTTATTTTGAATGTTATTAATATTATTAATTAAATAAATAAAGTACCTAATGTTAAAAACATTTAAACTTTGTAGTTGGTAGCAAATGTAATTTCTCAACAACCCTAATTTTCGCACACAATTGCGTGTGTAGGTTCTTGATTAGAAATCTCAAACTTGTTTATTATCAGTGTTAGACAGTAATGTGCCGTCGTTTAAGGGGTTAACGTGTTGTAAACTGTCGCGAACACCGCGGTTTTACAGGGAGGAAATGCTGTTAGTGGTAAATGAATTTCACTTTAGGAAAGTGATACAAACGCTTCACATATTTCAGCGGTATTGGTGCTCGGTACTATCTCAGGTGGAAAGTGATACAACATGTATCTTTTGTAGGTAAGTAAATTTCGAATATCCTCGTTTTTCGCATGGACACGAATGTGAAAGGCTATTGTGAAGACATTATCCTATCCTAGTAGGTACATAGGTATACTCTCACTAAATAAAAATATTAATGTAATAATATTATTGACCATTATTAGGAGTCAGTTTGGTGAGAGAGAAGTGTCTGATAATAAAAAAGGTTAACTCTAACTGAAAATTAATTTTATAAATAGTACTTATACAATAAACTAATATAACTGTAAATAATAGTAGTAAACTAAAATAACAATAGACAACAATGGGACATTATTTTAACCATGCGCTGCATGAGGTAACATAAAGTTTAAAAAAAAAAATTTTCATTACCTGAACGGAAAATCGCTATAAGTGCGGACAACCATTTTACCTACCAATAAAGCATTATTATGTATTTGTCATAATTGTCTATCCATTAAAAAGTCGCCATTCCATACGAAACAACCACTTACCTTTACAACAACACAAACAATTTAATCCGGGAGCAATTAATTAGAGCTATTTAAGCCAATTGGATCATTACACTGCAGTCAAACGTTACAGAAACTGGTCAGTTTTAGTCACTGCGGTTGTCTGTCGCACTGCGCTCTAAACCTTAAGCCGGACAGTGTTAATTCTTGACACTCATCCTAGTATGGTGCTTTGCTAATTACTTGATGTATTTTTTATTAAATTAGGCAATTTTTCTTTGTTTTATTCAGTTTTTGATTCGGAATTTCCACGCCATGTATGCTCTGAGAATGAAAGCTCTTTAATTATTTAAGTTTCATGTTAGTCTTTTTCTATCGTATCAACAACAGCTTTTAATTTAGGATCAACCAATCAGAAGCTGATGTGTACAGCTGTATATAACTGACTCATTAATTTGCGCAGTACGGTAATGTATTGTGTGCAATGTATACTTGAATAGTTTTGTCATTCGTGGGCCTCTGTCAATGTCCGCTGGAGATCCTTGTAATAAGTAGCATACAATTATAACAACCAGGCATGTATCTATAGGAAGTCGGAGGTTCCATTATATAAAATTATAAATACAAGTACTTTTTGAAATATCAAATCTCATAAATTAATAAATCGGTGCTTACTGTTTTATGAATATGTTAATTCATTTGCCATATTATCTTGCCGATTAATTATGACGCTTCCATGTAATCTCAGAATTAACAGAGGTCTTTTGAGTATTGGAGCGTTTAATGTCTGTTAAAATTTCTCGAAAACTTTTCTTTCATACTTGGAGCAAAGGAGAAACGGGTAAGTAGCATAGCCTACTATTTAACCTAAATATCAACACAAGTCTGCAATTTCTACCAATGACCGAAGGTTCGTGTCATTCTGTCTTTGGGCATAAACGTATCAATTACCTACAAGCAGTGTTCACATCAACGTAATATGGACGTTGGCGCCGTGTGGTATCCGGCCTAGAATTGACCACCCCCTTTCCTCCCGTGGGTGTCGTAAGAGGCGACTAAGGGAAAATCAAGAAGATGGGCAGCAGCGTCTTCTGTAATTTGATCACCACCGCTTGCCAAGTGTAGGGATTATGGCAACCCCTCCCCCCTTCTGAAAGAGGGAGGCCTTTGTTCAACAATGGACGTCTTCCGGCTAATCATGAGTGTTCACATCAGTTGTAATTCTTTTAGCACTCGATAGGTCCATAACAGACACAACTCTTTAATTACAATGTCTGACATCTGCATTCTTGAACTGGCAATAATATTGGTTTTGTACTAGTTTTAACGTCGTTATTTTAACCGAACCTTACGCCTTTGGGACACGACGAGGGTATGTGGGCCTCTCCCCTGAACTCAATAAGATCCAGGGGCCTACCTACTAAAACCTCACATGCCTGCTCTGCGCTTTTGATGGCGGGGAGACGAGATCGCTGCAGCATTCTACCGCCAACCCCGCCGGCGCTAGCCGCCCTGTAAAGAGGGACGGAAACAACGTCGGTGCCCTCTTGTTGGAGAGGGGGCTGCAGGACTTCAGCGGAGGCCTATTTAGTGCGGAGGTGGGTCTCCCAACCCAGGACTCTGCAGGCCTCCTGTGGCAAGGGGCGGTTGTGTGCCCCTTGCTGCACCTTAATTATCCATATTTAATTTTGTTAGTTAATCAAAATAATATTTTCCTCCTTAAAGAATATTGGTCAAAATGGCCTATCTAAAGTGCACTATCAATTTCTTGACACTCATAGACCGATGTCCGTAGGTACTGACACGACCAAGAATTATTCTGGAACTCATCAATGATCGATCTTTTTATGTATGAGAAGATGGCTGGATGGCAACCATATTTCACCAGTAATGATATAGGCCCAGGGGGGGCGAGCCTATCGCCATTAATCGGGGAAAACTCCAGGCTCCGTGTTGCTACTGAGAATGACGTAATGGAAAACCGAATTAACTGCCCGAACCTAGATTTTGAACCCAGGACCTCATGTTCAACAGTTGCGCTTTGGAACCAATAGACCAACGAGACAGTGAAGATTATAATAACGCATCGTACATATAACATGCCGAGCAGAGTACTAAGTAAATACAAAGTAAACAAACAAGTGTCTAGTTCAATTGAGGACATCAGAACATTGTTAACACGATTCCCCAGAGCTTAGCATGCAGCGAAGCCGTAAAAAAGCCTAGAGACACGGTTCAATACTGTTCATTGTCACATATGGAATGTTTGTAGAAATTACACGATACCTACAAGGCTATATTAAACAATATAATTGGATCATGTCAAAAGTATTTTTTGTAACTTAAGAACTTTTGCATATTTACGCATCACACAAATGTTTACCCCGTGCGGGAATCACACCCACAACCCTTAGCGCAGCAGTCCAATCGTTTAGCCACTGCTCGAATCAGGTCGTATTGGTTTAAGCTTCAACAGTATACAAATGTAATCAATTTTGTAAATGCCCAAAGAAGTATGTGGATATCATTCAGTCATGCTGAGTTTCATGTACTGGTGGTGAGCCTATGATTGATCGGGTCCGACCTGGGTCATCGCCTTACAGTTTGCTTTCCTGGCGACGAAACTCTCCATAAGACATAAATGTATACTAATAATAATATTGCAAAAGCTACTAAGCCTATATTTTAGGAGTAGTGAGCTGATTTAGATAAAATTTGGAATGTAAGCTTGAAATTACAAAAAATATATTCATGTCTCGAGTCGCGGAAGAAGCTAATATTGACTACAGATTTATAAAAGGTCAAAAGGCAATATCAGCTTACGAAGTGACAAAGTGATGTATCGCGTAGTACTAAGACTGAGACTGTTCTCTGTTCCTACATGGATTGAATTATTTATATGTCTAGTGCCGGCGAAAGTAAAAACAAGGTTAGATTCCTCACATATGTAAGAAATACTCAGGACACATCTTAGGGTATGAATACGACAAGCTGTTGCGGCCGCTAAGCGCGACTGCTAAGCATGAAGTCCTAGATTCGTATCCCAGGTCGGGCAAAAGTGTTATTAGATTTTTTCCATTAGGTAATTCTCAGTAGCAGCACGGGAGTCTGGGTTTGTGTCCGGTTCGTGGCAAAAGGCTCGCCCCCTATTACGCTGGGATCTATAACGAAACTAGTATATGCAGTGGTAAAGTATATTCAGTTAGTTGAAGTAGGTTTTTTTTGGCAAAAATTGGGTGTAATATACACCACTGCTTTCATGAATACACCTGCCGACCTGATTGGCGCAGTGGCTAAGCGGTTGGATTGCTGCGCTTAGGGTTGCGAGTTTCCCGCACGGGACAAAAATTTGTGTTAGCCGTAGATGTTTGTCCCAAGTCTGGGCGTTTGTGTATGTGATATTTCATGTTTGTTGAATGCACCCAAGATACAGGAGAAATTCCTAGTGTGGAGCGATGTTTCTTTTTTAATTAAAATATTTAGCCAAAAAGAAGAATGTAACTTTGCAAAATTAACTATAACTACTGACTTATACATACCCACGTACATACGTACTGATGATATAGAAACATATATTCTGGACGTAGGTTATTTTCGCGTCCCAAATCTTTGCAAGTTCAGCAAAACGGTTCATCAAAATAGTTCAGAGATAGATGATGCTAGAAGTTTATCGTTATTGTCGACCCCGTTGATGCTACAAGGTATCCATAAGTGCTCCATCTTTCATGAAAGCAGCCTACTTTACGAGAACTATAATAGTTTGACTTCAAAAATTTATATCCTGTCTCTTGTATTATTTTTCTACACCTTTTATGTCGTGTGTAGTTGGCCTGCAGAAGAAAATATCAGCAGACGAATATTATATCTACCTATTAATGTTAGTCACCATTTGAATGGAAATTAAAAAAAACGCGTAAAATACGCGGGATACAGCTTTTCCGCGACGGCTGGACGGATTTTGACGGGATATACACTGACAAATAGCTGATGTTTTAAGGAGTATCTAAGGCTACTTTTAACTTTGAAAATATTTAGGGTTTTGTGAGAAAAAAATTAAAACCCATAAAATTGTTAACAACATCAGATTCAATTGAGTAAATCTGCTTATTGCTGCTGCGTAGGTACTGGTGTTTTAATCGAAATACGCTGAGACGATATTATTTGAACATTTTTATTATTACCGTAGTTTCCCTTTGAAATGTTTCGTAAAGAAAACAGAATATGCTTACACAAACTTCATTTGAAATAAGATCAGAAACTTAAACAAACCTACTTACGGTTAATTCAATCGATTTTGACATCTATTCCGTGGGCATAAGGGCAGTGTTTTTGATTCCAACTGCTTACAACGGATTTTGATTTCTATTGCAATTACTGCAGCTGTTATTGTCATAATTTGATAATTAGCTGCAGTAATTGCAATAGAAATCAAAATCCGTTGAACAGACTGTAAATAAGAGTGTATTATATTTGTAATGTTAATCTAAATAGAGTATAATAAGGTTTTTAAAAACTCTCTAAACTAAATATTATCACGTTTATTCAGAATGTACGCCCGACTGGTTTCAGACTGAAATGGAACCCCTTGGATCCTTTTAAATACCTAAGTATCTACCAAAAAAATGACCAACACTTTGAATAAGTGATTTGACTACTGCGCTAAGCGTTGCGGGTTTTCCGCATGTTATATCTGTATTTGTGTGATTTGCTATTATTTGTTATACCAGGTTATAATAATAGATGATGCCTATTACAAGCGACAACAAAAAAAACTTGCGTGGATACATTTGAGTACCGTTTTAATCACATATACACATATAAAAATAATCGGCCACTAGTTTTCTGCCTACAATTTGCTTTTCTAGCGACGCGATGAAAGAGAACTTTTAATCTGTTTATAAATTATAAACAGATAGCATAACTCCATAGTAATTGTGGTAAACTGACAACACTGATAAAGACCACGCCATAACTGGCTACATAAAACGTTACTATCAGCAAAGCAGTTTACGTCGGGAAATATGGGTCGTATCTACCGCGGGAACCACATGCGGATTTATGAACACCCTATGAATAGAGGCTTCTGCCAGAGTAATTTATTTGAAACCAGCTAATGCCGCGGATGTTTGCCTTGAAACTGAGATAGAATTGTATTCATAAATTATGAATATACCTAATTCTTTTTAAGATAAGTCGCTGGCTTAACTAGGAACGTACATTATGCAATATGAATAAAAATAAGAATTAAAAATTCTGTGATTTGCTAGAAATAATGAAATGCCGATGTATGGCAATAAACACGCCAAAGTAGACTACTAATAAAAGAAAATACCACTGCCTTACCCTTTTGGTATTAGTACGATAATTATGAGATACAATAAATTAAAACACGTTTGTTAAGATTCTTAGTAGCAAATTCAGGCATTGCTTTCCCAAAAGTGTTGTTGATTTGTGATGAGCAAAAAACACCACAAAATTTGAATTTCGCGTCTCTCGACGGAGCATCCACCTTAAGATAAATGTACGTTATAGCAAGTTCGCTATTTATAAACAGAATCGAATCATTATAAGTAAACACTCAGATTAGAGCGTGACAAGATTGTAAATTCCTTGAAAATATGATTGATCTTGATACCAAAGGAAGCATATTTTTTGGTTCACTGAATCCTGGCTCGAGTCGCATATTGACAAAGTAGATACGCTCCGGATGTCTTGGCTCATACCTTTAAGACTTACTTATTGAAACAAGCTAGCTTTCAAGATGAACAAACTTTATTACGAGAAGCGGAACTATAGAGTGTAGGTGCTGTTTGCAAATAGGTACAAAGACCGGGATTGATATTCGGGAATCTTCTGCTACGTGGACGTCGAGTTGTTTTCGATGAGCTATTTAAGAATGTTGACGCTTGGATACTTTCCTAAAGATAATATAAAAATAACTTATTTGTTGGTTTTAAAAAACGGTAAGAATTTTAACCATTCTTTATGTAAAAGGTCCCTTTTAGAGAAAGATGATAACAAACGTATTTCAAGGCAAGCACATAGATAATGGACAAAAACTTCGAATATTGAATTCCCAGGATTTTATGTCAAAGTAATGCTTATAGATATACAGGTGATCATCATGATAAACAAAACATTATAAAAATAAATAGATATCATTCATCATGCAGAAGAAAGAAATAAAATAATAGAAGCTTTATTCAAGAGATTTATCCTTTTCCCGGCCATTTTAATTTAAAAAGCAAACTATAAAACTGACACGTACTTACGGACATAAAACCTCTCTTTTTGGTAAAAGGTAGACTTTATTTAATGGACTTTTTAAGCTTCATCACAATAAAACTCCCATAAAAGTCGTCCGAAAGTTCTGTTTCTATTTATTTTAAGCAACTGACTTAAAACCTAAGAATGGTTAGACTCACGGGCGCTTTAGATTATTTTAAATTACTTTTAGCTTTTAATCACTGTCATTTAGGTACCTAGTTTTTTTGTTGGAAGCGTATTTTAACTAAAAAAAATATGAAATTATACCTTACATTTAATGTTAGTAACTGCGCAAATTACGGCGAAATCTTGCTCTTATGATAATCCAGCTATAAATAAGGCGCGAAGAGATGCAGCTTAATTCTTTCATCGGATTTTGTCGGTAATAACCTCACTGTTCTTTTCTTTTACATGCTAACGACAGTGTCATGTGTATTTGAATCAATAAGTAGTGAAATATTGATATTACAAACAGACACTTTAATTTATTTATTTTTATGTACCAAAAGATTAAATTTATTGACGCATCGTTAGAACCACTGATGTCCTGAGTTTGATTTAACACATCAATGTTACATAAATAGATAACATAATATATTAAATCAATAATTAATTGTAAACATTATCTAAGTATTTAATAATGATTGTGATGATTGATAGATTTATGAAATGTTTTGATAGGTCGTCCCTTATTAACGCTTCACATAAGATTGCACCACCCTGATTATATTACATTATAGAGGTAGGTACATTATAAGTATATATTAGGTAATTGGGAGCGAGAAAATAATCTGCGTCATGGTTCGAAACATTTCACATATTTGAATCAATAGTCGGGATTTCATTAAAATCTAATAAACTTGATCACGTAGATATTTTATCGAAAGACCAAGGTTATATTTTCAGCCAGATAAATATTGTACGACTAACAAATATTTGTTCATAATCTAGATATTTTCAATACTCAATACTTTATTGCATTCCATAATAGTACATAGGTGGACTTACAATATTACAGATCATTATGGACCCTGTCGGGCACAGCAAAAGTGGAGAGAGGAAGAGGGTTAACCTAGTTATTTACAACATAAGAATTATGAACTTATATCTATGGAACTTATTCTAATAAATAATATCTAAGATATTGTATTTATATAAAGTACGTTTTTAATCATTATAATAAAAGAGTTTTTTTATTTATATTAAATAAATATATCATATTCTTACATCTTCTACTACGCGACATCTTCTCGTCCAAAATTCCGCAGTGTCTGAAGACGAAGGTTTTCAACCAGTGTGTGTTGCCAGTGATGACGTATGGCTCTGAGACGTGGTCGCTAACGGTTGGCCTTTTAGAGAGGCTCAGAGTCACTCAACGAGCTATGGAGAGAGCTATGCTCGGAGTTTCTTTGCGCGACAGGATCCGGAATACGGAAATTCGCCAAAGAACTAGGGTCACCGACATAGCTCAAAGCATATGCAAGTTGAAGTGGCAATGGGCAGGCCATATCGCTCGAAGAACTGATAACCGCTGGGGAAGAAAGGTTCTCGAGTGGCGACCACGAACCGGAAGACGCAGCGTTGGCAGGCCTCCCACCAGGTGGACCGACGATATCGTCAGAGTTGCGGGCAACCGGTGGATGCAAACGGCAAGTTGTCGTTCATTATGGCGTTCTAAGGGGGAGGCCTTTGTCCAGCAGTGGACGTCTTCCGGCTGATGATGATGATGATGATTCTTACATGCTTATACATATGTAAGGTAGGTACACGTTTATTTTTGCACCCTTTAGCTCCGAAATAGAAGAAGTATTAGAGTGTGACATTAATATGTCTTGGGTTATTATATCTTTGTCAGTAGTTGTGCCCAATAAAACCCTTAGAATGGCAGAAAGGCAAGGGAACATAAACGTTAGCCTTGCCTTTCTATCATTTACTACTATAGTTCTTACCTACACATTGACCTGATTGGCGCAGTGGCTAAGCGATTAGACTGGGTTGCGGGTTCGATTCCCGCACGGGGCAAAACTTTGTGTGTTTCGCAGCTGTTTGTCTCAAGTCTGGATGATTGTGTATGTTATGTTTCATGTTTGTGAAACGCACTCACGATACAGGAAAAAATCCTAGTGCGGCGCTACGTTTAATAAAAACCTAACTAAATACCTATAGAAAAAGTTCTAAAACAGAACACAATCGCAATATCGGTATCATATCCTACACTGGTTGACTAAGTCGCTGTAATCAACAAACAACAATTTTAAAACCCTATGCATCCTCTATGCCGAGAGATTGTTTCAAAGTAATTTCCACCAACAAGAGTGAGGTTTCAAATATTAACGATAGTTTCAGCGTCGTATTGAACGATGAACAAGGTAATCATGTTCAAACTACTCTGTAGTGAACTCTCGTGATCCTATGCTAACAACAACTTGAGAAGATGAGTTATGAAGCAAACATGATAGTAAAGAAAACTTCTATCCTTACTTCTATAATAAATGAAAAGTAAATCTGTTTGATACCTTAATACATACTAAACAACAGAACCAATCCGCATTCAATTTGATAAAGACAAAGCTAGAAAAGAACAAGACTAGAGAAGAACGTAGGCTACTTTTATTTCCGAATCGAACGCCAGTTTATCAAAATTCCGGTCTAGCTTGCCCCTTATTTCATTCGCTAGCCTCAGCAACCCTCGTAATCAGAAGTTTTTTTAACAAACTAATATAAATCCTGATCTCCTTATTGTGACTGATAGTAGGTATTTTTTATAAAACCATAACATAAACATAACGTCATGTCTGTATTATCCGAAGGCAGAGGTGTATTAGTACACCCACATTTTCTCCCAAATCCAGACTCCGTGCTGTTACCGAGAATTACCTGATGGAAAAACCTAAAAACACTTTGCCTGGTCTGGGATCCGCGTTTAGCGACCACTAGATCAAAAAAGCAGTTACAGGAAACCAGCTGAAGTAGAGAGTTTCATCATCATTCATCATCAACCGGAAGACGTCCACTGTTGGGCAAAGGCCTCCCCCTTAGAGAGTTTCTTAATTTAGTCAGTTTACGAAGCATACCTGGCATCACGTTCTAAATTGATTCCGAGATGAAACTCACCACAGGAAACTGTTTACCTATTGATTTAAGGAATGCTTAGCCACAGATAGGCTGCTGATTGCAATGCTGTTCTTTAAATAGACATGATTCATTTAATAAAATACGATGGTTTGCCTTTTTAATGACAATTTACTTTAACAAGTTGTCACTTATATGACTTTTGGTGCCATTTTAGCATGTTGCCCATGCTAAGCTTGAATCTAAATTGATAAAGGAAATTTGAAAAATGATGGACACGAGCGGGATTCGAACCCGCGACCTTCGCCGATCCGTGGCATTTTCAAATTTCCTTTATCAATTTAGATTCAAGCTTAGCATGGGCAACATGCTAAAATGGCACCAAAAGCCATATAAATTTGGGTTGGTATTATCGTTTCAGTGATTTATAGCTGTAAAGGTATAACACTGAGTTGGTAATCATAGATTCCAACAGATAATACCTGACGTCACCCTTAAGACGTAAATACTAAAAGGGAACTTGAAATTCGATGGATGCGAGCAGCGACACGGTGGCTCAGTTGGTTAGAGCAGCGCCACGGATCGGCGAAGGTCGCGGGTTCGAATCCCGCTCGTGTCCGTCATTTTTCAAATTTCCTTTATCAATTTAGAAGTTGTCACTATAATGAATTCATTTGGAATTCAGTTTGTTTTTTTTTTTAACAAGTTTAGAAAATTTAAACGTATTTTTTAACGATTAAACCTCTTTTTCATACTATGTTTTTATTAAGTCTGAACCTCATAATGCTAACACATTTAAGGAAGCTCTATTAGATAAATAGTTTGAATACCTTGAGCACATTATTGTTCTTATAATCCAGGGGTTTTAACTACCTAAATCACCCAGGAGTAAAAATCAACATTATAAACCCGAAAATTAGGACCGTTTTGTGGCAGGTATTTTATCTTGTCAGCCTAAACTAACACAGATTTAGCAAAAAATGAGTAATATTATTAAGCCTTGGTGATGGTTAATTATTCAGTAAAGATATGTTTTTGATACAGTAATCGTCTCGGCAATATTCAGTAATAAGGCAGAAGGCGACGAAATATTTTTTTTTGTAGGTTTCTAATATGAAAACGGAGATTAAAAGCATAGACTTTCAAAGCAAGTACGACTTAAATATCATACCTTTATTTATTTATTTTTATCAAATTTATAAAATAATACTAGAGCCAAAATTTTTATCTTTTTATATCTCACAAAACATAACAGTAGCTATTTACATAATAATCTGTGATTAGGTTTGTGTACGTATTTATTTTCATTAAATACATGATACTTATAAGGAAAACAAAGCAATTAAATATTATGTAACAACAATGTTGTCAAGAATGCTGATATAATTATTTTTACTAGAATTACTATAAGTTCACACTGCCATGTGACTGTGATGTGACTTAGGGATCAGTGAATCAAAATCATCTTAAAATGTTAAATGGCACATGATAGTTTCAAGCAGTTGATGTTGACTGCTGGAGATGTTCGTGTATGTCGATTACTGGGTAACTGCTATAGCAGTTCGTGTAAGGCTAGCCTTAAGCCCGGTTCCCACCGCGAGCGGAACGGACCTATTAAGGACTCCGTTTAACTCGCAAATTTAAACAGCATACTTTTATTCCCACCAATAAATAGTCAGGCGAAAAGGACTGGTCGAGCAGAAAGAGTTGTAATGAACTCGCTCAGTCATTTTCCTTTTGGAGTGGAAACCAACAGAGAAAACCTTTGTTGGTGGAAATGTAAACCTATTTCATTAAAAAAAAAGATCCCCACGAATTGAGAACCTCCTTCTTTTTTTGAAGTCTGTTAAAAAAGGAGTCCGTTCAGCCTAACCATTTCCCATTACCCTTTTGCGGTGGAAACCGGGCTTTAATCTTGTAACGTAGCGCAAAAAGTGATAACACTGCAACAATGTACCTTAAGTTACAATGTTGCAGTAATGTTATTAAGTTAAATGATAAATGATTTTATTTCTGCAAATAGGTCTTAAAAACACTTTTATACGTCATTTTTTTCTTAAACTAGATAGATGGCGTCGGCATTTCCTAACCGACTACCTCTGAGAAGAAACACCGAAACAAACTCAGGGGTCAATGTCTCTTTTAAAGTCCAGACAAGTTCAATAATTTATGTGAGAACAGTGTAGGTGGTCTGAGAAGAGGCCTTTTTAAGAAAGTACCACGGCGAGTTTGAGTCGATCTGTCCTTACACAGTTACTTAAACATACTTATATTTATAAAGAAACGTAACAGTATTTATTTCAAGCACACATTGCATTCTTCATCACATCATGCCTCACATCTACACACATAAATTCAAATTCATATTTTTGTTTTTAACAATAATAAAGTGTAAACTTCGAATCCTTTTTAAAAATATTGCGCGCAATGTAAGATGAGGTTATGTAAGATTTGAAAAGATTTTTAGAAACGGATTTTCTTTCGGTGTACTTTCGATTACTGTGCGGCCAGTAGTAAATATAAATACAAGTGAAGCAGAACCTAGGGTAATTGTGATATCATATAGCGTATTATTTGACAGTGTTCTTAAAAATAAGTTTTTGTTTTAATTTTCATGACTTGACATGACTACTTAGATGTAGTTACATCTAAGTAAATTTCTTTTGGCATTATTAATCAGCCGGCTCTTTAAATACAGTCAGGTAAGATTATTTTTTTATACTCAGCCCGTAACACATTTATTTCGAAACTTGTCGGGCATTCCAGAATGTACACGTGAGTTAAACCGGCATCCGGCATATATGGATAGTATACTAAAGATATTATTGTAATGATAAAATAAAATAGTATAATTTTGACTCGATCTACATTATTTTCATATATTTTTTAGCTCAAATGGAGACGCAAACAATGTGCGATTGAAAAAATATCAATTGTGACATTTACGCGTCATAAATTCGCGCAATTTATTACCCTTATCCGTAGCTTACAAAATTAATGGGTATAAGAAAATAGGTAGGTAAGCGTGATCAATTCATGGAATCTTCTATTGTTCATTAATACCTATATTTTTGTCCCCAAGATTTGTGTATTGGATTAAGTAAGTATCATTTTTTTTGTTACACATATTCTTTTTACTTTATTATGTGTGAAAGTAGAGCATCAAAGTGAATTCCAAACAGCAGCAAACTACAGCGCGGTGGGCTTAGAAAACGGCGGAACAAACCAGTCTTACCTCAGAGATTGGCACCGAACAGCAGAAAATTGTCATAAGTAAAAGGAGGAAAGAATGGACTTTGCTATTCATTGGAAATGGAACACTAGGGGCAGATAATAAGTATAATATAGGAGGTCACCTAGAGGTCGATAAACGACCACAATTACTGTTTTTTATATTCGTCACATAAAATAATAATACAGTTAATCTCTACTACTGTACTTTTTCCGTATAAATTAAATATGCCGTATCTCAGACTCCTCTATACATAACAACACGCCTGTATTCCCCGAAGGGGTAGGAAGAGGTGCACATATGTACTCCCACATTTCGCCAGTTATGTTTTAGGTCCCAATGTAATAGGGGGCGAGCCTATTGCGACTAACCGGGCACAAATCCAGACTCCGTGCTGCTACTGAGAATCACCTAATGAAAAAACCCAGTAACATTTTGCCCGACCCGGGATTCGAACCCAGGACCTCGTGCTCAGCAGTCACGCTTAGCGACCACTAGGCCAACGAGGCATAGGAGACTCCTCTATATTACGCGCAAAATGGAATTCAAGCAGATTCACCATCAGTCATTAAGATTTGTGTTACCCTTATAACTCTGACCTTTGATAACTCTGACAGTATGGGCTTATAAGCAATATTCATGTAAACTATAAATAAGTGAAAGTATATTGGATTAAGTTCAGTCATTAATTACTCCTCTTGTTGTTCGAACGTCTGCAACATGGCTGGATTTAAGAGCTTCTTATTGCTTTCATTCGCCTATTGTGTGTTTGCGGAAGGAGGTACGTTATTTATTACAAAATCTTTTATAGCTATTCTTGTACCATCTTATTTATAAACTTGGATTATACAGGCATTAACTAAACCCCGTATTAAGTCAATTGACATCTCTATTCTTTGATATGCAAAAAACAGTGACAAGTATTATTTAATCCTTGGTTTAAAATTGTAACTTTTTATGAACAAGGGGAGTAATGTCTAGTTTTTTTGGCATGGAATATAACACAAGAAATTAAGTTTTTTTATTGCATCGCCTCTTTAAGTAGATTAAGTAGTAAGCAGTTACTTCATAAACATAAAAAATACCTATTGCTATTCAACCTTCTGATTATACTGGAAGCCAATTTCAACGAAGTTGGGGAAAGGCTAGCCAGATAATAACCAACTTAGATCTATTGCTAAACTATACAAAATAACCATTTAATATAAATCTCTTCATTATAATGAGCAAGTAAACTCATACGTACTTTTAAAGCGACCGTGATTATTAGTTAATACTAATCCACTTTTCTCTTAAAAAAGTAGGACTGATTCTAAAAATTCTACATGTCACTTTTGTTTCTTACTAAAAGCCTAAAGACCCATTACCATAACACTATCATAAAGAAAATCCTTTTATGATTAATATCGTTGCGGGTTCCAAGACAGTCGAATCATTTATCTGGGACGCCTTATGCTTCATTGCCTCGATAGTTATCAATGGTTATCATTGTAGGTCCTAGCTTACAGGAGTTACAAAAAAAAGACAGTTACACATACCAAAAATTGTTGATCAGGCAATGTGATAGGTATTACATAATACTTACATCTTTATTATAACTTACAGATAATATTTTTACGCCATGCCATAAAGAAGATATGAAATGTCTAACCAAAGCGATAGAAAGCTTTATGGAGAGCACCAGGTTTGGCTTGCCAAATTATGACGTTAAGCCTACAGATCCGTTGATCATTCCGGAGTTGGATATCGCCGTTGACGATGATATGGGACTGATATTTAGGTTTACAAACATGAATGTAACTGGTATGAAAAACCTAAAGTTTTATAAATTCAAGTAAGTACACAATAATAATGTCCTCCTGACCGAATTTCGGTCACGGCGGCCTGTCTCAGCTGAGACTAGCCATCTGCGCAGGAGATATTATAGTGCCCGAGTGTGCGCGCAGACACAGGTGCACTCCCTATTCCCTTACTCTCATAATCCGATGGGACGGTAGACCGACACGACCGGATAGAGATCAGGCGCAGGACCAACGGCTTAACGTGCCTTCCGAAGCACGGTGGGGTCTCGACATGTAAAAACGGTCATCCATCACAAGACTGACCGCGGCGAGCACGGCTTAACCTCGCAGATCGACTGATCTGCCGGGTAGCCGCATAGCTACGAGCCCCACAAAAAAAGTACTCAATATTAGGTATATCGAGTTGATTAAGTTTATCCACATCATGCTTCTGCTAACGTCTTCGTTCGTGTGGAATATTACCCCTGAAAGTCTATCAGAAATAATAATAGCATTAAACTGAGATATCTTGAGGTAATAGAGACTGACAATCTTTACTTACACTTAATCATATATTTCAGAATGGATACAGACAAGAAGTCAGTGATGTTGAAAACGAGAGTTTCTATGAATATTGTTTCTGATTTCAATATCAAACTTACTAAAAATGACAAAACGTTTAGCGGTCTTTACACAGCCACTACAAGTAAGATCGTGGTTCCATTTATTTAGTCCTAGTATAAAAACGAAAACTATCAAATAAGAAACATAAAGAAACAAATCTAATATTGAACCCTATAGATGATTATATTGTTCTTTTTAATAAGTTGATATTATAAAAATTTTAAGTCAAAAGCAGTTAACAAACAACCTAGATTTTATACTAAGATATTTATAAAAATCTGTTATTACATCTAACTACCTCAACTGACTGACAACAAGACAGGCTTCACGAATGTCTAACACGAATAAAAGGATTCTACTTCTCTCTTCACACAGTTTCTTTAATGGACTAAACAGATTGCTTTAGTCGCATCCAGCAAACGCCACAATATTTTGCGCATAATTTTTTGCCATAGGTTTCGAACCAGAATGTTTTCAGAATTAATTTCATTCTTAGAAAGTTCGAACTGCGCTAATAATCAAAATATGTACCTACGAAGGCCTATGTTCAACAGTAGACGTCTTTTGGCTTATGATTATCAACACATCACAATATCATACAAGCATCATCATCATCATCATCATCAGCTTTTAGGTGACCCACTGCTGGGCATAAGCCTCCTCCCTTAAACGCCACTCTGTCCTGTTTTGGGCCTTTTGCATCCAGGTCTTTCCCTGTACAGCAGCGATATCGTCAGTCCACCTGGCTGGAGGTCTGCCAGGGGCTCTACTAAATCCTCTGGGCCACCACTCTGTTAAGGCCTTACTCCACCTGCCATCACCAAATCTTGCCAGATGGCCTGCCCAACTCCACTTGAGTTTGCTAATACGGTCACCTACGTCCGCTACCTTCGTCCTACGCCGGATATCCGTATTGCGAACTCGGTCTTTTAAGGAGATGCCGAGCATGGCGCGCTCCATGGCTCTTTGTGCGACTTTCAACTTGTTCATAGTTTCGTGAGTAAGCGTCCATGTCTCGGCGCCATAAGTCATGGTGGGCAGGACACACTGGTTAAAAAGTTTAGTCTTCAGGCATTGCGGCATTTTTCGGGCCTTGAAAACATCGTCTAACTTGCTAAATGCAGCCCATCCAAGTTGTATGCGCCTAGCAATCTCTTTTGCCCGGTGCTCTCGGCTGAAAGATAAGCAGTGACCAAGATACACATAGTGGTCCACCATCTCTAGTGTCTCACCGCCAACACTAATACTTAATGATGAGGCCCCTGGAATGTCAGACATAACCTTAGTCTTGGCCATGTTCATCTTCAGACCAACACTAAGAGAAGCATGATAAAGTTGTTCTAACATGGACTGGAGATCTTGCATATTTTCGCTTATCAATATAAGGTCGTCTGCAAAGCGAAGATGCGACAAGAAAACACCGTTGATATTAATTCCTCTACTATCCCAGTTAAGGAGTTTCATAATGTCCTCCAAGACTGCAGTAAACAACTTGGGCGATAATGTGTCTCCCTGTCGCACTCCTCTTCTTATGGGGATGAGATCATTGGAGATCCAGAAGTGACCATTGGCGGAGACTTACAGAACTCTCTGGATAATGGTACGTACGATTTTTTTTTCAAATACAGATTTTATAAGAAGATAATAATTATTACAAACTATAAGATTAACTTCATTTTGTTTCAAAAACCTTACATACTAGTGGTGAAAAAATGGAACAAATAATACAGTCTTATTTGAGTTTATCCATATCGAATGTGCACATTTTCTTAAAGAATTATATGCATTGCCAAAACACATTAAGACTAATATCAGGAACTTCATTTATGTATTTTGCTCTAGCTTACATTTTGTTTTTTATAGACTCCGATGCACAAGACCTGAAACCGGGATACGAATCCAACAAAGTTAAATTAAGGAAAAATACATTATGCAAAGTTGTGGAAATCGCCTACGCCACTGTCGTGCATAACATTAGGGCGTTAGCAAAGATCATACCAAAAGCAGGTTTTATTTTAGGTATTGAATAACTGGTATAAACGACGACCTTACTATGGATATATAATAATAAATTATATTTATGTATTGAAAGTACCCAAGTTTTGTTTCGATGTTTACCTTCATCGTTAATCAATTGGTCTGAGATTCATTTAGATATTTTAAATTCTGTTGCATAATAGGCAAATAGATTAAATGGTCTGTCATATAAATATTGAAAAACCTTCTCAAATCCTACAAATGTAATTATTACAATTTTTAAAACGCAAAAGTAGCTTTGTACAGATATACACAAGTTTGTTACAAAGAAACAGGCAGCTGTTTCTTGTATACCTCAAAACACTCACTACTACTAAACAAACTAGCCGTTGGTTCAGCCTGATCTCTCTCCGGTCGTGTCAGTCTACCATCTTTTCGGACTATAAGAGTAAGGTAATAGCGAGTGCACCTGTGTCTGTGCGCATACCTACTTGTGCACTATAATATTTCCTGCATAGTTGGCTATTATCAGCCGAGAAAGGCCGCCGTGACCGAAATTCGGTCAGGAGAACATTATTACGACTAAACAATTACCAAACCAATCGAAATAAAGTCTATTTTAACATAAAAGTAACTTAATCACTGCTTCTATACTACCTACTACTAGTACCTATATTATAATTATATCAAAAACATCAAACTTCAAATCTTTATTTGCCGTTCACTTACATATTTATCATTAGATGGTATAATTCTACTGTTACTGTGACGATGTAAAAGGAGTAAATATATTAAATTGTTTATTAACGTCATTGACGTGCCCGCATGACTTGCACCCTCAATTACAAAGACCACATACATTTTGAGATTTTTAGTTCCAGGTCATTATACCTAAGTCAGTTATATTAATTTATCTTCTTCATAAAACTATTCCTTTACATTAAACTTATATAATCTGTCTAATCATAATTTAATCTAAGTTTCTGAAAAAAAAGCTAAAAAGCTTTTGTGGACCAAAATATATTTTAGACTTACTTGCAAAATGCAACATTTTTATTCGTATTCTTATTTGAAATTAGATGCTGAACCCATACATAATATACTTGTAAAACATATTGGGGAAACTGGCATACTTCAGAGATATTTCAACGAAGTGTAAAGCCATGTTCAGAGGCCTTCAGGTGGTTTAAACTCTGACACCAGGTTGTTCATCAACCATACGATAAGAAGAAGAAGAAAAGTATGGGTTCTTGTTGTTTACCAAGAACCCATACTTATTTCGCATCGGGCCTGACACATTTTTAACACGCTTTGAATCAAATATATAAATCATCAATGTTTCCTTATAAGCACTAGTAAAACTACATCAAATCATGTATCAAGTCTGCAATGACTTCTTTATTCATAGTTTAAACAGCGTTGACTGTTATTTCATTTGAAAACATGTTTGTAAATAGCAGTGTTTTATTTTTAACAGTTCTTGTTTCCAGTGCAGTTTCTGGACAAGGTACGTGAAGATACTAATATTTTGTTTAACTTTTTAATTCAGTTTACTCGTAATGCTTACAAGTTAGAAGTCGGGTAAGGACTTTTTTATATTTAGTCTAAATCATGGTTGTAAGTGTGCCCATACCTGAACTTTCATATTTAAACCTGTAGTGCTTCTTTAGCACTGATAGCAGATTGGTATGACCGTTGGACTGCCAAATTAAAGGTCGCAAGTTCAAAACCGGCACGCACCAATGTCTTTTCAAGTTTATGTGTGTACTATAAAATAGTTATCAGTTGCTAAAAACGGTGAAGGAAAGGCATCGTGAGGACACCGGTACGCCCGAGAGATTTTTCAACGGTGTGTAAAGCCATGTCAGAAGCCTACAGGCGGTTAAACTCTGACACTAGGTTGTTCATTAACCATACGATAAGAAAAATAAGTGCTTCTTTAGTACATTTATAAGTGTTAGTTCCTTAGTTTTTTTTTTTTACTAAATTAAGTTAATTCCAAGAATGATCTTCTTAATCTGAATCTTATATCGTGCAAATCGTGCAAATTTTCCTCAAGAATTTATAACTCGGTTTGTTACTTATGTTCTTTATAATTACGGAAGCCGTTCGTTGGATACAACTATTCTGTCATAATATTCACAGTACCAATGTCACTATCTTTTGTACTATATCCGCATGCGTTTGATAACTTTGACCTTTGTTATCGAAATTCTTTCCCAGTGGTATTGACTTATATGTTATATTTGTGTAAAGCATAAACAAATGAAAGTGTATCGATAAGCGGCCAGTTCTTAATTGCTCCGCTTGAGAACCGAACGTCTGCAACATGGCTGGATTTAGGAGCTTCTTATTGCTTTCATTCGCCTATTGTGTGTTTGCGGAAGGAGGTACATACATTATTTATTATTAAAACTTTGATAGCTCTTATTGTTTAGTATGTTTTGTCTTCAAAGGGATATATTATGCGATAAAATGGAATTTGCAATTTTAAAACACGTTTTCGTGACTGACCTAAATTCGTTACCAATAAAATTTAAATTGTTTTTATAAAGTTTCATTAAGAAACATTTCAATATTTTAGTATTGAGTTGTGACTGGTGTGGTACGTTAAATATTTAATACCTAACCTATAATTCATAGGTGTCATGTGTTTGTTTGTTTTACTATAGAGTCTGCGTCGTGGTCAGTAAACCTTATATGACTTCTTTGTAATTTAACATACCAACAATTATTACACAGGTCAGTTTTTTGAGCCATGTTTCAAAAATGACATCAGTTGCCTAAGCAAAGCAACGGAATCTTTTTTGGAGAAGAGCTGCCTTGGCTTGCCAAAGTATGATATTAAGCCGACTGACCCGATGATCATTCCGGAATTGGATATCGTCGTTGACGATGGCATGGGACTACTATTTAAGTTTACAAACATGAATATAACCGGTTTGAAAAACCTGCAGGTTTTGGATTTCAAGTAAGTTCAAAATATCAATTGAGTTTATCCATATCAAGCTTCCGCGTCTTCGTCCGTGTACTTCAGTGTTGAAGCTACCAACTTAACAAATTCTCTCAAAATGGCTGACATATTTGAACTGTAAAGTGTTATAAATAGACATAACCCCATGCTTATAAAAATCTTCAACGTTTATCAATTTTAATTATAATTATTATACCTGTCACTGTCGTATGCATGTCATAGAATAGAGATTTTAATAAACTTATGAGGAGTCTAAGTTAAGAAATGACGCTTTAGCATCAATTTATAACAAAAAGTGAAACAAATATTCGGAGACAAAGTGAAAATTACTTTACTTATCGCTCTAAAGGCATTTAAATTGTAAAACTCTGAGAATGTTAATGAACATTTTAAGTCACGATATCGCAAATCAGAATAATGATAATAACCAAATTATGTTTCAATAGCATGGACCGCAATGAGCTGTTTATCTAAAGATGCAAAAATAAGAATAACTTAACATTATTTATTACATTTAGCTTAAAGATTGATGTGCTTTTAGGAGGCCCAACAATGAATTTAAACATTCTCCCAGATAAATTCAGTCCGGTTTGCTTGTCTTAAAATAAAATAAAGTGCATTAAATTTTAAAATATGCTTTTATATATTATGTAGTATTCGACAAATTTTACCGTCAAATACATTTGATTAATATCCGTTTTTATTAACCTTAAACTGAGACATAAATATAATTATATATTTTAATAAGGACACAATGAATCCTTATATACTTACTCATATTACAACGAATTTTATCTATAAACCGTTCAATTTGATTAGTGACCGTAGTTCCAACCCAACAAATAATTAACATATCATCAAACTTACATTTAATTCGTTAATTTTCATGATAGTCACAATAGTTTAAAACTCAAAACGGAATACCTAAAGGAGTTACATAACTCAGTTGTAGATATTCGTAACCTGCAATACACAGGCTATCAGAATTTATTATCCAAGAACACGGTAAACAAAAGTGCAATAAGTTAACAAAAAATGTTATCACGTTGATAACCTTTTTTTACTTATTTGCAGAATGGATACAGACAAGAGGTCGGTGTTATTAAAAACGAAAGCTTCTTTACATATTGTTTCGGATGTCAACATTAAATTCACTAAAAAGGACAAAACGTTTAATGGACCTTACACAGCCACTACAAGTAAGTTATTTGTTTTATTTATCCAGTATAAGAACCGAGGCCCTTAAAAAGATTAAGTATCAAAATATTTGGACAGAAAATAACCTTACTTATTGACAAGTAAACTTCTAATACATAAAGATATTGGAAATAATTGTTCAATAAAAATAATTGTTCGCCATCGAACGTCAAAGTTTGGCGAGGATACCTAGCATCACTATATCTGTGCCTAGCATGTTAGACCACGGTAATTATCTTTTTAAATAAATATTAAAAAATAATGGATAAACGTTAAAAGAAGTTAACTAACAACTTATGTTAGACAACTGCCTGAACTAACTGACAACAAGACAAGCTTCATGAAGGTACACGAACAAAAAAAGACCACTTCTTACAATGGCCTAAACAACTATGTTCCTACGTCACAAAGGCATAGCACACACCACACATACACACATCGGTTCCTAAATGCCACAACATTTTACACTTCTTGTCAAAGTTCAAAGCTCATAGAGCAGAATTTCCTACAACCTACCGGTATTGATTCCCGCGTGCGATATGCATCAATTAATTTTAAGTGCTGTTTTTTCTAGTCCTCAGAAAATTGACAAACAAGTTGAAAAATATATTTTATAAATACATTAGGACTACTTTTGTTCTTTTTACATGCTCTGCATCATTTTGGGGTAATTTTTAAAGCTACCGTAAAGATTACAATATACTTACAGTTATGATGTTTACTTATTCATACTAGCCAAATATGAAGCTACAATCTACCATTTATTCTAGTTATAACAAAGTTAACTAATGCGTACCTACTTTTGTTTCAACAGCTGCTTTAGGAACCTTTGAATACGGGTACAGTTTAACGAAGAAAGGAGATTTAGAATACTTTGAAGTAGGACCTGAAGCAATCACATGTGAAATCATTGGAGAACCAGAGGTGACTATTGGAGGAGACTTACAGAACTCTCTAGACAATGGTACGTAAAATACTTTTCTCAATATATCAACTATACAAAAAATAAACACTTTTCATCCTTCGCATGTTTGGGATTGATATAAAAGAATCAATAAACATATTTATATTTAACCACCACACACACATACAAACAAATCGTGTTATGGAAGAGCTGTGTCTCCTATAATACAGGCATTACTTGCACAAGTTGTGTAACCACAAAAACATTTATTGAAAATAAACTATTTTTATTTATTATTATTTTAGATATTAAGAGATCTCAGAAAATACCTTAATATTTTACCTTAATCTTTGTTGTTTCGAATCCCAATTTTAATCGTTACTGATGACGACTTTAGCGTTATATATAGGTGTATAGTCCAATAGCAACACAACTCCAAAATATTTCCTTGAAAAAATACAAATGCTTACACTATAGTATTTTGGGTTCAAACTAAACAAGAAATCTTCAAGCCATTTGATGTGCACGGAGGCATAAATCTACGGCAATGAGGAAAAACAGAAACGCGAATTTCCGGCCCTAATGCCACTTGACCCTGTTGTGCGTCAATCGCATTCAGATCATACTAGCTTCTTCTTACACATTAACGACCAAAGCAGCCGATATCTTGAAGTAATATTTAGCTCGACCCTAAACAAAATTAATAGAGATACGTTTGCGTCGTAAATATTTTGATGATTCTAGGTAAGATTAGGCATTGTTGGGATATTTTGTGTTTAGGTATACTTAGTTTCAAAAATCTTACTTATTTAATGTTACTTTATTATATGCAGTGAAATAATGATATTGAATTAACTAATGGACTAATTTAGTTGGAAACATCGAGCAGCTTCATTTGAGTTTAGCTATTTCCACTATGCACATTTTATTAATACGTAGTCCCTAAGGCACACGAACTGCAGAATAACCGAAGATTAATATCAGAAAACTTATTCACGTTTTTGTTTTAATATATATTTTGTTTGCTTACAGACTCCGATGCAAGAGAACTAAAACCAGGATACGAAACCAACAAAGTTAATTTGAGAAAAAAGACGTTGTGTAAGATTGTGGAAGTTGCTTACGTTACCATCATGCATAACCTTAGAGCGTCAGCAAGAACATTACCAAAGACTGCCTTTTTCAAAGATATTTAATAAACTGGTATAAGCCCTGACCTTACTATGGATTTTATTCCCATTAATAATGACTTTAGAACAGTGTTTCGCGTTCCCCTATAAAAATACAATTGACAATATTCAATCCAGGATTATATTGAGAAGTTTCCTATCGATTAAGACTTAGAATATTTTAATTTTATACCGATTTTGCGTAATTTATATGCAAATAAATCGATTCAAAAGGATAACAGTTTTTAATGTTGATAAAATGCACGTTGCATTCAAGACAATCTATTAAGCACTCTTGAAAGCATCCAATTTGTAAGACCCACTCGAGTAAGCTATTTAATGAACCTTACATTCTACGAGAATTAAGGAAGGCGATTTCAAAAACTCTTTAAAACAGGTTTCAGAAGAAAATACTATAGGAAGAGGAAATACAACTTGACACACAAAGGGTACAAAGAGTAAGGATTACACTTTAATTCTTTATTGATGTGACATGACCTTTAAACTTTTCATCGGCTAAGGGATATCTTGCTCCATTGACTAAAAGGGTAAAAGGTTACGTGTACTTAGAAGCGAACCCATTTATTTTTTCCACATAGATATTAGAAATAGCTTGGTGACAGCTGACGTCACCTACTGCCGATCAAATACAATGGGACCCGAACTAATATCGGATAAACAAGAATAGATTAGAATACATTTTCAGGTAAATATTTGATGAAACTTGTTGGTACCTTGTACCTTGGGCTTGGTAAGCTATAGTAATTTAAGTTAATAATAAAGGTGAATAGTAATTTAAGTTAATAATAATAATAAGAAAAATAATTTAAATAAAGGAAATAATAATATCTTGGGACAGCTCACACACGGTCATCTGATCTCAAACTAGGCAGAGCCTGTATTATGGAAACCAGACAACTGATAAACATAGGTACAAATATATATTTCTAAATACATACATAATATAGATAAATAACACCCAGATACAGAACAAATCAATATGCTCATCAAACAAAGATTTCCGTCCAGTTCTAGGTGGGAATCGAACCCACGCCCTCCGGTTCAACAGTCAGGATCACTAACCACTAGACCATCAGGCCAAGGTGCTTTAATACAAATGTGATTCATAAAATTTTCAGTTTACGTAAATGGAAAAGTAACTCTGTCTGTTTGTTACACAACATCTATGATATCAACAACAATTATGACAACATAACGATACTACTTAGCATATCAGAAACTTTAAAGTTCAATGTTAATCTGCTGTTTACTTTAGTTATGATAAATCATAAAGTGTAAATAACATTACCTAAATACAATATAAATTAACAAAAAGCAGTGATAGTCGATTGGTATGATCATTGGACTGCCAAGTTAAAGGTCGCAAGTTCAGACCCCGGCTCGTACCAATGTCTTTTTGAATTCATGTGCGTAGGTACTATAAATTAGTTATCAGTTGCTAAAAACGGTGAAGGAAATCATCGTGAGGAAACCAGCATGCCTGAAAGATTTTTCAACGGTGTGTAAAGCCATGTCAAAGGCCTACAGGCGGTTTAACCTCTGACACCAGGTTATTCATCAACCATACGTTAAGAGGAAGAAGAATACAAATTAACATAATTGTTAACTTTCACACTAAGTACAGTACAATTCCACTGTGTTTTAAATTAAATGTTCACACAGCTCATATTATTATCCCAGCAACTCAGCTTTTATAATCACTATGTAAAAGGAGAAAATAGATTGATTTGTAATATATATGTATGTAAATAAACGAGAACTTGCATCACAATCATAATTACAAACATCATACATATCGATAGAATCTATACTCGTTGACATAATCTACCATCTGGTGTATATTAATAGAGATTCTGATCCTCGGGGCTTATACGGCAATTAATAATACCCTTCTCCATGAAACTATTCCTTCACACAAACCTATATATCTGGCCATATTTGATCAAAGTTTCTAAAATGAAAAGCTCAAAGTAAACCTCAAATTCGACATCCCTAAAATTTTCTGAAAACCAATTTAGAAACTCTATTCAAATAAAATTTTCGCTACCGTATTGATATAGAGTTGGATAGCTCATACATTTTTAAGATAAGATGTACCTTTCACTTTTGTGGACTAGGTAAATATATTTTGGACTTTATTGCCTTCAATTTAGAATTGCGTGATAAAATCTCATCCCATAAAAGGTTTTCAATAAGGGATGTTGGTTATTGGACGTTATTTAAGTTGCGTATTTTCCCATGTAACTAGAGTATTTGTGAAAAGTCAAACATATTATTTACTAAAAGAATAATTTATTTTAAAGGTTTTGTTATCCATCTCAGCTGGTATAGTTCAGACGTTTGATTCAATATAATTTTATAATAATATCAATCTGTATTTGCTGTACTTGTTTACTACGAAGCAGCAAAAAAATATTCTCAAACAAATGACGATCGTGTCTTGATCTGTTATTTGATCGTCTACATCTTATTTATCCTAAATATTACAGTAGAAACATAAACATTCTACAAAAACAAATCCACGTTTATTGTTTAAATTTTATTTTCCGACGTTCGCCTAAGCCCATTACGTTCAGCCCGCCTGTCTAAGGTAACTGTGCCGATAAACACAAGCAATCTCTTACTCTGATTAATGTTCAGTAAATATCAGAAAATACCATTTATCTGAGCAAAATCCTCAGTCAGCAGAATATTGCGTGAAATTGTTAGCTATGATAAAATAAGGAAAATATGCTAAAAGGCCTTGCCGTTGACGTTTTAGATACGAGCTTTCTTCACAGCCAATGTAAAATGTTTATTAAATGATTTAAGAATAAAGGCAATCTACAAGATCATAAATATATTCTATTTTTATTCAATCTATGTAGCAAACTTAATCTTAAAACATTTTAACGTAAGTGTTTTACTATGTAACAAACTTTACATTAATATTAAAGCTCTTTACAATATAAATAGCGTGAGAATCGTCTCTTAGAGAAAATGTGACATTTAAATTAGGCCGTAACGCCCGCGCAACCACGTTACAAGACGTCACACGTGATTCTACTCCATTTCTATTGAGTTAAAATCTAAAAAGCTCACTTACACTTATCTCAGACTAATCTTACGAGTTAAGTACAATTCGGTTTTTAATCATTTATAAACCAATCTTTGTATTTATGGTAGCGAGGTTGACCGCCCAGGGTGAGCCGGAAGTACTTAAGTACTATCACACGTGTAGGAATTCTACTTGCGCTCAGCAAATGCACAAGTCCACGAAATCGATGATTTACTAAAAACTTAGACGATATACCAACCAAAAAAAAGTTACATGACTTTTTAATTTCTCCGTGCAAATATTGAAATAAAGTTAAGTCTGGGAGCGCTTTATCGATCTCGGCCTTAGACTTACAGGAAACCTATCACAGGACAGTTATATTGTATCTTAGTATTTAACTGTACTTTTGGTGTAAGCTAACTCTAGCCGGGCTTTAAAACTAGTATAAACTAAGCAACAGTTACTGTAATCGACGCCGCAAAGCTTATCCTTATATTAGCGACTACTGCAGGATACAGCGCCGTCTGGTGGTCTTTGTTAGTCTTAGAAGTTGTTATACCTATCAGGAATGTAGGTATTTACCGAAGCAGCAAACCCCGGCACGCAACAATGTCTTATTGAATTCATGTTAGTATTATAAATTAGTTATCAGTTGCTAAAAACTGTGAAAGAAGGTGAGGAAACCAGCACACCTCTGAAATGTTTGATCGGTGTGTAAGGCTATGTCAGAGGCTTACAGGCGGTCTAAACTCTGACACCAGGTTGTTTATCTATCATATGATAGATAGACGAAGAAGAAGACCAGACTGTTTTAGGCGTGTAATAGGAGACAGGGCATTATATTATTGATAAGAACATACTTTTATTTGCTGCATATAGGTACTATGGTCGAAAATGGTATCGCAGTCTATAGTCGATAACTGAGTAAATGAGTATATTCGCAGCAGTTTCTAGCTGATATTCTGTTAGTGCCATCTACAGGCCCATATATCATGTGAAATTATACGAGAACATCTCAGGATGGAAATACTATTAGTTCCTCTTGTTGTTCGGAAATGTGTTGTATTTGCCTACCTATGTGTTTACAAGTAAAAGTTTTTTTTTTAAACAATAAAACCTGAATTTCTTGACTTATAAGTGTGTGTGTGTAGTAAATAGCAAATATTGGTCAAAGCAAGTCATTGCTCTGAGTTTTTGATGAGGAAGGTAAGTAACAGCACGCTGTAATTTTGTAATAGGTACCTACTTATCTGAATTATTTCTATAATATTAGGTAAAGGGTCTCTTAGAATGTTTTATTGTGTAGAATCTGCCTACGAACACCATGTTTCATTGCTTCATTAAACGGATCCACGTAAACAGTTCCAGGGATATAATAATAATAATAAAAAATGTTTATTTAGACATCAAAGATGGTCCACCATCCAAGACACCATCAAAGGTGCTAATTAATATAGTATTGTGAGCAGGGACTTGGTCCGCTACAGTAACCTATGAATAAGAGGACAATCGTTCTTATCTGCTATGGTGCTCAGGATGCTGTGACTACTTCCACGCAGTCGACTTAAAAGAGATGCAGACTTTTTACGCCAGAGAGCCGCAAAGCCATCTGTATGACGTGCATCAGCAAACATGTCTGATGCAATACAAAACCGAGAAAGCCGCAACAATGCCCTGTACGAATTTTTAAATTGGACCCGCAGAGCAGTATAAGCCCTTTGGGTATAGTTGGCCCACAGATTTCCCGTGTACAAATAGGTATAATATGCCTTAAATAAGGTAATTTTGACCGCATCGGGAGAATCTGCGCGTCAACATGTTTGCCCGAACTGACAGTGCTCTGCGTTCCCTCTCCATGTCAACATCATCTTTTAGGTCCACGGTTATCCAATGGCCCAAACTTTAAATTGATTTACTCCATTAAAAGCCTCACCGTTCAGAGAGACTGGTTGTACCGGTGGACTATTAGGGCCCGATTTGAAGACCATGTATACGGTCTTTTTTGCATTAGGTATATATGTATATGAAACCGTGCGAGGCAACAAAATACATGTTACCTTTATTTTTATATGGAAACCAGCTTTTCAAAGTATAAATTCAAATAAATCATTACGATAGAATGAAGCCTAAACGAAGAATAATATTTTACAAACGCAATTCATTACAATTTGAAATTATTTTGCTTATCTATGTCCCGATAATTAAAGCTTATTGCCAACTCAGCCCACATAAATTATCACCAAAGCAATACCGGCAGGTAAGTTCTTTGCGTCACACCGCAAACTCCATTAATCATCTTCAAACTTTCACAGGAATTATTCTACAAATTCAGTATAACAGACAATGTTTATACCTATTTAAATAGAAATTGAAGACATTTTTATATCTCAGTACAACGGAAATTGGAATTATAATTTAATCAAATAACTCCAAGGGAATTCTTACCAGGTATAGGTCGGTTGTTAATACAAAATTCTTTGATATTCTTTTTTGTGAGTAAGGGAAGTCCTACAAAATAAACGGAAACCCTTTTTGGTAAATGCTTTTAAAGGTTATGTAAGTGGTGTTCCTGAACAAAGAATGGCTGTAAACATTGTGAATTAGTTTTAAAGGAATCACGAGAATTTGGATCATACAAAGTTAGGTATAATATGTAAAGAGTAGGAATAACTAAGTACTTTGTTGATTTCTTTGATAAGTGGAGTGACGGTTGCAAACTTAACATGAACTCAACTTATCAACAAAATCTATGGTTGATGAACTCTTTAGTGGCTCACCTTAGCTGGCTGTACTTAAAGAACGAAAGGTTGACGACCTGATTGGCGCAGTGGCTGAGCGATTAAACGGCTGCGCTTGGGGTTGCAGATTCGATTACTGCACGAGACAAAAAATTGTGTGATCCACAGTTGTTTGTCCAGAGTCTCGGTGTTTGTGTATGAGATGTTTCATGTTTGTGAAATGCACCCACGAAACAGGATAAATTCATAGTGGGCGACGGTACTCTCTTGGTGACAATACAGTTCGGGTTTTATTCGCGCACAAATTAATTATAGCAAATAATAATTTTAACTACTTTTTTTATATATAATAACACTTCGACCAGAATTTGACGTTTCGTTCAAGTTGCAGTGATCATGATCACGATGACATCGAAAAAAGTAATGACTGTAGTATTAGATTTATGTAGTATTTCTTTTGTTGGTTATAAAGTTCGGATTCAATAATATGGAGTAAAGTGCCATAAATTTGACTCCCTATAATATTTAATTGGTGCAGTTACTAAGTAAAGAAACTAGGTTACACGAACACCTTTGCAAGCACTCACTATAACTGTATAGTCTTTTATTGACTGATTCTCAAACTGAACCTAATACTTTGTCATAACCAAAGCGTCCTAACGCCAAGGTCAAGGGTCGACTTGGTCTGACCTCATCGCGCTAGAACGCTCATGTGTACATTTGTCCTTTTCTTAAAGTGACCTGTTGAACAAGTGATCCGTCACTCAAAAGGTATTTAAGACTAAGCAACGAATATAGGCTTTGTCAAAGCACTTAAGTAATGAGTCTGTATCGAACAAGCACCAAAAAAACCTGATCAATACTTTTTCTTCTCATGTTTTCCAGAATTATCATTTTTAAAATATCAGAAACTTTTCTATTTAGGCCTTAGTTCATAATAAATGACACTATGATACGAACGAGACTGTATCTGTGTATTATTTATATTTATTATAGTAATAGTATCTAAACAATCAAGGTCGGAAAAGTATATTGAGTCCATTGTTGAGAAATTCTTAAAAAGTGGAACTTGAGTTATACTCGTTGAGTGACTTATATCTTTAGGTGTCCGCTTGATCTAAAAAAAGGGAACAATCCAGTTTTAACAAAAAAATATGTTAATTGTATGAGGAATGTGATGCGAGTGAATGAGGCGCAAGAAGTATTCAAGGATCGTAGCAATCCGTGGTCTCTGCCTACTCCTCTGGGAAATAGGCGTGTCTTTATGTATGTATTAATGAAGGTATATAGCAAAATTTACTTAAAACTATATTTCAAAGCAAGAAATCCTTCATTACCTTGACATTCCAACGACTAAATATTTGATAAAAGTAAAATGTTTTCTGTGAACACTTATTATTTCTACCGTGGCTGAGCCATAAATACAAGCTTGGTGAGTGTTCTGAGTTCTGATTATTGGTTTAAGATCAGGAAGCATAAGAGACTGGGAATTTCCCGATTAAAAAGGCAAAATGCAACGGACCAGAAAAGAAAATACAGTATTTTTTTATTGTTCATAATAGTAACCGGTCGATCTTGCTTCGTTTGGAATGTAAGTTTCCTTTTACTTAAGTAACAAGATATCTTAATAGCACCGATAGCCGAGTGGTATAACCATTGGACTGCCAAGTCAAAGGTCGCAAGTTCAAACCCCTGCACGCACCAATGTCTTTTCGAATTCATGTGCATATTTTAAATCAGATATCAGTTGCTAAAAACGGTGAGAGATTTTTCAACGGTATGTAATGCCATGTTAGAGGCCAAGAGGTGGTTTAAACTCTGAAACCTGGTTGTTCGTCAACCATACTATTAGAAGAAGGAGACAGGATATCTTGTTGCTGCTAACAATGTATGCACTGCTATTTTGAACAAACATTAAGTATAATCAGGTTTCGAAATTAGATTATGGAGTGATCTGCTGGTCGATAACATAAAGCGATTAAATACAGAACGAGGTAGATACAACAGTACTTTAACTAGGTAGGTACTTTTTGTCCTAAAGTACCAATTCAAAACATCTTTCGCCTTTTGTTTGGACTAGCTATTTGCTAGTTATGTTGCGAGCATTAAGGCGTGGAACAAAAAAAACAGGCTATCTAAGCTGCGGCTTCTGCGATGTTTAACATGTGAATTGAAAAGTGTGATTACAGAATACATTTTATTACGAGCGCACAAACTTATGCTATTGACCTCTATTGTTTAAAAAAAGTATACTGCCGCGTAATATAGGCTTATGTTACGAAACGTTAAGAATGTAATTTATTGGAAACAATACTAACAATAGCTTGGTGATTCAATGTTCAGTGACTGACATTAAAATGAATGCAATAAAATTAAAATGGTTGGGATAAGGAAGCAAAACAACAGATATTATTATGCCTTAAACTTATAACATGGCATTATTGAACCTGACTGGTATATAAATTTTATTAATACAAGATTTTTGAAATACTGAGTTATAAAAAATGGACCACTAATTCAGAAACTTTATAGACATGAAAAGCTCACCAGAAAAAATGCGGAATAATAATATTTGCAGTACACTTAGTAAGTGGAGAATATGCATAGATCTCAACAATTTCAATTATATTGGATACAATGAAGTTTAAAGACGAAAAATATATTTAATATTAATCCTTCCTTACATAATGCCCGAACCCACCCAGATGCTATAGTAATGTTGCCAAAGGCATTATTTCCGCATGATGCGTATGCCATGCATAATATTGCATTTTCTGTATAGGATGCTTCACGTTATATGTAAATATGTCATCCTCGATTTACAACTTCATACATATCCGGATAAAAAAGGGTGTTTCGCCTATTAGTCACATGAAAACTGGCATACGTTGAGAATATTTTAACTGCTTCTGTATACAGCGACCTGCGTAAAATATGGCAGCTTTATGTTCATATTAAACACTATTAATTGACAGGAAAGATGGACAGGGTAAGTCCGCAATCTCACAGATTACGCTGGCCATAGGTATTTTACGTACCTATAATCGATTTATGCACAGTACTACTGTACAGTACAGTACTACCAACTGTTTTCTATATTACGAAATATTTTCGGAAGTTCCCGGACAGTGATAAATTATTTTCAAAGTCATCCAAATAATACATCCACAAATACCAGCTTCTTTCCAGTACACTACATGATTTCTTCAAAACCATACTGACAAGGCCATACGAAACATCATGGAATCATAATTCTGAAATTCAAGTCTTGGCTTATACCATCGTTTTGTTAATCAACTTTGTAGTTCTAAGTACTATAAAATCTAGAAATAACCAAAAAAACAGTAGCAAGGACGGAACAGGATTTTAGTCAAACTTGTTCAATATAAGAGACCAAAAGTGAACTGTTGCTAAGAAGAAAAACATAACGTACAATAAATTGCAAGCTTTATGACGCTACGACTGGATTACCCAATTAGTACATTGACTTTAATTGTTTTGCTAAGTTTTATCACGCACTGAATTACTAACATATATTTCTGCAGAGTATTCTGTTGATAATGTGTCCTTTTTGTTTATGATCCAAACTGGTTCCTAGAGTTTAGAATAAAATTATGATTTCCATAAATCATTTGTATTTTTTATATATCTTCTCTTGTCTTGGTAGCAATATTGATTAACAGTAAACATAGGTATCGCTAGTTTTGTTCTTAATAAAACTTCAAACACCCGACAGTTAAAACATCATCAGTTATTTTTTACAAAAAATACACAGACACTTAAATCCTTTTATTTCCACGCAAGCAAAATAAGCTCTTTACGATTTGTCCACACAACCAATAAGGCTCCAAGGCTATACCTACACATCCATCTAAAACTCCCAGTAATGTTTTACGCGAATCTCGCTCAATGAACAAAAAGATCCCGTTGTCTGTTCATCGCTCAGAATTTTTCATAAAGGGAGATCATTAAATTTGCACAGATCATTTATCAACCAGCCTCAGACCTAATTAAGGTTGAGGGAAATAGTGAAATTCGTCTTTTTTGCTGCGTATCCTCGTAGAAAAACAAAAAGTATGGTCCAACGGTTTTATTGACTTTACCATCAAACATAAAACTGCTATTTGAAGTTTCGAAGCTTCATCATAAAATAAAACACAGGCTGTTTTCTTCTATACCTATCTCCGGCAACACCATAAAACTTACGAAATTTGTTATTTGACGTTTCGCTGTTTTTTTGGTATTTTTAAAAGTGGAGAATTGATTTTTGGAAATTCTATCATCAATGTAGTTCATTAACTCCCGGACTTACCTATGTATTATAACTGTATGCTATGATAAGTTCTAGATCTATATATATAAGTATAAAGCACCGAAACTTGTTTTCTGTTTATTAGATAACTATGATCCTGTAGAAGTTTTAGGAAAAGAACCCACCAACCACCCACTACTCTCCTACCCGAAATAATCCGAGTAAAAGAATATATTTAACAAGGTTAATAAGATTAGATAGAAAGGACAATACTTGAATCATAACAAGACTGCATGACATTTAAAAGGTCAATGTCTGCTCTTGAACCACTTCAATTAAATTTATAATACAAAAAAAACAGTTTATTAAAATTGTTACCGCATTTCATACAATGGGTAAATACGGTTAAACGCCAAAGGAATTTAAATGTTAAAGACAGTAGGAATCTAGGTACTTTTTAAAATTTAGCAATTAAGTAGGTACTTCATAGATAGTGTCTTGTTTAGGTCAAAACTTTGATGTTAGTCAAAAAGCAATTGTAATACAATCAGTGCGCAAATTATACCCAAAATATACAATAAGAAGATGATAACATCTTCAGCTTCAGCATTGTTATTGTATATTTTGAGCTTCATAAGAAGCTCGTAACAACTTCAACAAAACATTCTTGAAATACATAGTACGAATACAAGAAATAGGAGTAAACAATCTACGCCGATGTTTTATCGAAACTTTCAAAGGCTTTTTAAATTACGCATAGACTGCCTACTTGGTCTAGTGACTGTAGTGGTCGCTAAGCGCGACTATTGAGCATAAGGTCCTGGGTTTGAATCCCGGGCTGGGCAAAGTGTAATTGGGTTCAATAAGGTAATTCTCAGTAGCAGCAAAGTCTGGATTTGTGCCCTGGTGATGGTAATAGACTCGCCCCTATTAGATTTGACATTGAGACCTATAACATAACTGGCAAAATGTCGGTGTAGGTATTATACACCTCTGCCTAACCCTTCGAGAAAAATATAGGTATGATGTTATGTTTTTTAAATTAATTATGTTAATATTCATTATAATGTATCGATGTAATAACATTGGTTAACAATTACAACCAATTAGTCCTTATTAAACGAAAACTGTGTGAAACCCTCATGCTTTTCAACCCTTTTCAGCATTTCAGTGGACCTAACTAGGTACCTACAGCTGAAAATCCGCTCAACGAACTCTAGCAAAACGCAATTCCAAATGTATCAAACCCAAACCTTTTTAGGGACAATTTATCCTCCCTTATCACAATAACTCAGTCAATCTAAAGCATTTTAAGCTGTTACGTAATGGCACATTTACATCAGCCGCCTATTTACATAATAAAATGATTTTAAACATATTGCTGTACATAGCAATAAACAATAAAATCACATCAGGGTTGACAATTCTCTTTGTATAATCTGTCTCTAATCTAATTATTTAGATGGCGTATACTACTAGGCGCTCGCCAAGCGTGGGGATTATGGCAACCCCCCCAGCTGAAACGGGGAGGCCTATGTTCAACAGTGAACGTCTTTTGGCTGATGATACTAGGTATTATACGCCATCTAAATAATTAGATTAATATTAGATTTCTCGCATAATTTATCCTAAAGCTATTGTATATTAAGATTAAGTCTTTAATATTACGTTATAAAACGCATCCATAACACAGGCAAAAATAATTAAAAAGTACTAAAACACGTTTCGCTTCTAGTAATCAAAAACAATTTATGAGTTCGGCCTAACACAGTTCAAGGCTGGGCACTATTCTGCCAAGTTGTGCTTCAAAACTCGATTCTACGCCATTCACATTCAACTTATAGGTACTACTTACCAGTTTGGATGTACATGTACTGTAGTTATGATAATATAAGTAAAGTAGTTCTTAGTTTGCACCCCAAGTTCCACTACCAGGCAAGGCACGGTGTGAACACAACTTTACGTCGTCCGGCGATCCAAATCCGGTTTTTTGTTTTTGAGAAAATAAGCTCGGTATATAACGTTGGGGCTAACAAGAGACTTTTCTTCGCAGTTATTAGTGCAAGCAAGATGGTACTCGGTCGTGTGCAACTAGCCTTTTGTGTTGTCGTTGTGTTTGAAACTGTATTACATTGTGACGGCCAGTTCGAGCGTACGAATTATGAAGCAAGTGAGTATCTGAGCATTGTGACAGTTTTGTGAGAAAAATATGAATTACGTACGATATAGCGGTTTATTATCACGTGGAAGAGTGTGTTTTTAATAGTTGATAATATATCTACGAATGCGGACAGTCATACGCATAGATAATGCGTGAAAGCCATAGAAAATGTTGTTACTTTTCACTTTTTTATAGAATGTGAATTTTTGTGTCAAATTTTTTTATTAAACCATTTTGTAACTATACAGCATAAAACACATAATAATAGCTAGAAAACCTACTAAGTACTTAAATAATTATTATAATGACTTATAATGACATTGCCTGTAGGTTGACTGTCCCCGTTAAAATCAGTGGGAATTATATTTTAATACAACATGACTACTACTAGTTTAATATCTACTCAATACTTTATAGCATTCCTTAAGTACTATTATAGTACATAGGTGGACTTATAATATATTACAGATCAGCAGGGACCCTGTCGGGCACAGCGAAAGCGAAGAGAGGAAGAAGGTTAACCCAGTTTTTACAACATAAGAATTTTCAATTAATTGTTAGATATTATGTCTCATACCTAATATCTATAACGTTTTAATGTTTGCGGATTAGAACTTTATAAGTGTTCTCGACAAGAAGAAATCGGTATATCTGTCCTTTTAATTCTAACTCTACCTAAATACTAAATAGTTTGCCTTAGCTTGTCAACCTTATTTATTTTTACTGCCTATGTATGTGGTTATAAGGAATTTATGTAAATATTAGTCGTATATCTTAACCAAAAAATGGAACACATAAAATGAATGAATGTGTTTTCTCGGCTTAGTTTATTGTTGTATTAGATCTAGGTTTGAAGGTCAAAATCTAAGATAACTAATAAGAATAAGGTCAGACAGATAAATTTGGCTAGCAATACGTTTAACAATAAACCTATTTATTTATATATCACACATACAACTATTTTATTTATGTTTTATACGATATTATGTATTTAAACGCGTTAACAGTTTATATGCCTTTATTCTTTAAGACGACAGAAATGTGCTATAAATGCCCACAATTTGCATTTACATACAGTACCTAGGTACCTACTCAATAAAGGTATTTAGTGCAGTGAAAAAGTCTATTGGCAAGTCTCCTAGAACTCCGTTTCTAAAGCACCATCTTCTTCTTATCGTATGGTTGAAGAACAACCTGGTGGAAGTTTAAACCGCCTGTAGGCCTCTGACATGACTTTACACACTGTTGAAAAATCTCTCAGGTGTGCCGGTTTCCTCACGATATTTTCCTTCACCGTTTTTAGTAACTGATAACAAATTTAATACGCACATTAATTTGAAAAGATATTAGTGATTGCCGGATTTTAAACTTGCACCCTTTGACTTGGCACTTTGGCAGTGGTTATACACTAGGCTAGACACTAGGATATTGGGATTTAATTTGATATCGGGCCATGACGTTTCATGCACAAACATCAAACAACGACGCTAAAAAGGAGAGCTTGGTAAGATATAACTAGATAACTAGGAAAAGTGGACCGCCACCACCCCGGAAGACCCTGTTACCTTTCAAAAGATACTGAACTTATTCAATGATTGAGTTACTCTTGCCTTTTTCTTTGTGACAAACTTTTTGAAGACCCTCATAAATTAAATAATATTAGGTATTTTAGTAAAAATATTGTATTCGTGGATGTGCAGAGAACGTAGGAAAATGAAAATAGTTTAAATACCGAAAATATGGTAAATAAGATATATGACATTTATTTAACCAAACAATTATTTGAAGGAAATATTGTTTGCCTATTCCCAATACACAAAAAGAAAATGTAACTTGTGACTTTCAACACTACTGAGTATTGCATATTGCCACTAAATGGTGTTTTTTTAATATCCATAATCTTATAATCTAACACGTGACTGTGGCAATATCATATGTACTTACCTAATGCCACTGAAAGAAGTCATAGCGTAGAAAGAAACGTATTAAAAGATCCTTATCTTTTCTTTACTACTGGGTAGGTATACTAATAAACTGTAACGTTGTTAGTCACCCTCAGTGACCCCATTCAGTCAGGTTTTATGACTTAAGTACTTACATTGCAGGCTACATTTCACATATAAGTACCTTATATTTTATTTCACAATCTCAATAAAGAATAAGTATTTGATCAACCGTAGGTGGTTGACTTAAGCTGTTTGATCAATAGGGTTTCTAAAAATAAATACGAGACTAGGAATGCAGCTTAGAAAAACCAGAGGGATGAGCGAATTCCGAGGATAGTGGTAGCGTCAAGCAAAGCTCTATATTAAAACCGGAACGAAGGACCACACAATTCTGTAACCTCTGTTATTAAGGACCAATCGTGTCAAGCCAAGAAAAAGATCCGCGATCAATTTCGGCTCATTAATGAGATAATGATAAATATCTAAACAAATAGGCAACATAGCTTTTTCAGTTTTTTATGTTTGACATAAAATCGGAGTCAAATGAATTTGGTAGGTAGGTCCTACTACCCAGTTCCAATATAAATGAAACCCTTGAAATGTTAAAAGTTTTGTTGAAACCAATTTGACGTTGTTAAACTTAACCAATTTCGCCAGTATTTTTTGTTGTTTAGTTTCGACTTTCAAGCTTATATAGATAGAAGATTGAACGATTACCAGTTTATTTTTGTCTCGGAACTTTTCCAAGTCCAGTGTTTGATATTTTTATTAGTTTATGCTATTCTTATTAAATATAAGTTTTCATTAAATGTAAGAAATGTTTCTTGAAGAATAACCTATATGAGTCATTCTGAAAGCTAAACGTTACAAACAATTGGATAAGGTTCTAAATTAAAAAAATAAAATTTGCTATGTCTGGGCAGACACTGACCTGAGTATGTATATACGATGTGACAGGCAATTGATGTGGCCTCGTCGTAACTTGAAAGAGGCTTACGTTTTCCATTTGAAACTTTATCTTAAGTGTCTAGATTCTTTGAGCGTGATTTCTGAAATTATTTAGTGCAAAAATATTTTTTATGGAACTTGGTAATTAAATTAGACAGTAGCATTGGCTTTATCGAAACCAAAAGACTCCAAAACGAACTTGTACGGCATACTTTTACAGTTTTATACTACAATATCCAAAAAGAACTGTATCGATGTAGTTAAATACTAAGTTTTTTATAGTTTTGAGTCACACTTAATTCTTCATATAAAAACCTTGTGTTACATACAATAAGGGCCAAATTGTTATGACAGTAACAGTATCGAAGTTTCTACACGACGTTGAAGTCCGGTAGCGAGTTTACCATCGTTTTTAAATAGGAAGTCACATAAAAGATCATCGAACTATTCCTATTTTCGTAAATATTAAGCGTTGTGAACGTTAAACTGTCAGATATTCAGACCTTGAGCTTATAATGTCAACCAGTTATTAACAGGGACGTTATAAACATCCTTTTTTAAGTAAATAGTGCAATCTTATTATATGTGTTTTATTTCGACTTTCAAATAAAAAAGGTGTGGTACACTGATATATATGTATAGGCAAATTATTTTTGAAGGTACCTACCTATATTACTAACAAACTTTTATAAACCATACTACCTCATTCGCTTTTAAGAAGTAGTAAGTTTAAGAAGTATTGTTAACCCCCAAATATGATTGAACAACGCATTTTTTTTTAAGAATCTACTTTGTAACCGAATTGTGGCAAATGACAATGAACTCCAACATGAGACTATTTCTAAAGATCTAAGACTAAATCAGTGTGATTTTTATTCAAAAATCACAATTTAAGTACCACATCTTAAGTAGTTACAAATAAATGATTTCTGTCGTTCATTGTTTCTTAACTATACAGGTACACTATAACACTGCTGATGTAATCTCCATCTAGTCCGAACCAAACAAAAGCGTAAAGCTATAATCATAAAACAAAAGAATAAGTATTACGATTGTGCTTGGGTACCTTTTCTGTAACAAAATCAAACTTCAATATCAGCAGGTGTCGATAGAACCACAAAATTTTATGGTTCACATTATTTTCTACACCTTTGGCCGTGCCTATAACCTTTTATAAACTTTGCTGAAGGGTACCTACCTAAAAAGTATGTGAGAATAAAAAAATCTAATATTCTGTCCCCTTTTAAAGGGTCAACGTGAAATATGCACATTGTTTAGGCAAAAGAAAAATTTGCAAAAAAGGGTTTAGGTACCTTCATAACTAAGGGCCAAGATTTACATATACGCGAACAATAGGTTCATAGGTTCGTATATAATGTAAATGTGCCACTATATAGGCGAGTACCTATTGTAATGTACCTTCGCATTTATTAACTTGTAGATATCATTCCATTGTTGTCATCTATTTTTGTCTCACTTTTTTTTTGAGTGAGGAATCTGATGCAATTTCAGCTTCCTACTAATGCAAGATCACGTAGATGTTGCCTTATCGTCTCTGAAACCACATGTAGATCATACCAGACGCAATACGGATCATGGATGGCCTGTCCCAAGCGAGTGAATGCCAACTTGGGCGCGTCTCACCCACATTTCCTTTATCCCTCATACACTGGTGAATTAATGTTTCTTGTAGATTTATGTTTCCGTTGACCGGGCGTACCCTGGATTTAGGAAAGAGTCAATAATCATCGTTAGACTTTCGTCTTAAATCAAGTAACTTCTTACTCAAGCAATGTGTGAGTGTATTACCCCACCCACACGTATTACTTTTTTTACCTATATTATTGAATACAGCACCTATGTATAACAAATCACTCAAATATAGGAAGCTATATTTTATAGAATGATTTATAGTTATAAAAGTCATTGAACTCTAAATTATGTAAGTAACTTAGTCATCATTGAAAAAAATGACTGGTAGAGCGATCATGAGACCATTATATTATATAATAATATTTATACCAAAATATTATTAGCAGTCTATCAAAAGTCAAAATTAATAACATGTACCTACCAGGCAATATAATTAAAAAGACTATAAAATATAGATTTATATAATGTCATTTAATCAAGCTATTAATCAATATTAATATTTTAGTAGTTATGTCAATGTCAGAATTTATCGATAAAAAAACTTTGATTAATAAATAGATAGTCTAGATACTTACCTTACTTTACTGAACTTTATTCATGTTGTTAATTTTTTGTACAGGTAGGTACTTAAGCCTCTTGGTACCGTACATACTTATATGTACCTCTGCCTACATGCATTTTATTTTGTTAATAATATCTTGGGACAGTTCACACACGGTCATTTGATCCCAAACATATTATATCATGATAACATGATAATATTTTTTAAATACATACATAATGATTATGCTCATCACACAAAGATTTATCCTGGGTGGTATCCGAACCCACGACCTCCGGTTTAGCAGTCAGCATCACTAACCGCTAGACCAATAGGTACTAAGGCCAGTAAATTTTTGTGGCAAGTTTCAATTCCGCGGTTATTGTTAAAAGTCATAATAAAAAAACATAATAGATACTTGGTAACGTTCAGAAATGATTATTATAGAAACCGTTCACGTGTAGTTCGGTCGAAATGATATTAATAAAATTTTACGACCAAACAAAACATTGTTTTTGTTCCTTTTGATTGAGGGATTACTTTTTGCAAATCTATTATTTAAGTTGGTAAAAAGGAGATAGCAGGTAAGGTATCTACGTAATGTATCTTGATAGAATGTTATTAGGTAATCTGTCTTATCCGTGTCATTGCTCCGGTTTTCTGCCCCATTACCATGAACTCTTAAAGCAGGATAGTTTAAGATGTGGAAGCGAGAAGCCGCTACGTGCAGTGTAAAGCGGCGTCTCGCTTCCACATCTTATACTCACCTGCTTTAATAGTTCATGGTAAGGAGGCTGAACTTGGCTATGACTGAATCTCAAGGATCAGTAGTTATTTACCAAATAAGTAGGTACCTGAAAAAGTTGGATAAGTTTCTGGACCCGTAGCTTTTTATCTACCCGCGTTTACCTTCTTAGTCCAAATATTTATGTAGACATGTATCTATCTATTAGAAATTGATTTCGATACATAAAATGGCAAATAAATGCTTTTCGTATTGTAATATTTTCTAATAAATTTTGTGCAAATTAGTTTTATGGTAAGCGTTAAATTTAATATTAAAATTTAATTTCAAATTCCTTTTTGATTAAACTTAACAGCTGCTCATATTTCGAAAAGGGCTGCTTTAGAACTTTTCACAAACTGATCCAATGTTCCACATCTGGTTATGTGAAGAATTAAAATTCCACTTCACAAAGAAAGAAGGCCTTTGTCGGGTTCACATACCGCATTTTGTAAGACATGTACAGAATCTCAAGTAGGTATCTTACTTGTACCGACTACCAAGGTAGGTACCTATTATCTGACGAAAAATATAAGTCATAACTACCCTTTTTTGGGTTTATTACTGTTAGCTTTATAGTACCTCTGTAATGAGCATAATAATGTACTAGGATAAGTTGTCCCCTGAATCTAAGTAAGTAGTTGTGGGTAGGTTACATAATTATGTCTTACTCAAGTAAGTAGGTATTTGATTTTAACAAGCATATTGCTACTTCAGAATTCAGGTAAAAAAACTAGGTAGGTAGTTATATAAAGTTAGTTTCAATAGGTCGACATTGGACGTTGGGATAGCTACCCAAATATTTATACCATCCGGGGATCGAACCCGTACCCGTTGACACAGCAGTCCACTGCACCAATCAGCCCCCTTACCATGAACTGTCCTGTTTTAAGAGTTCATGGTAAGGGGGCAGGGTGACAAATTGCGAAATATCACATACACAAACACCCAGACTCAGGACAATCAAATGTGGATCGCACAAATTTTGCCCCGAGCGGGAATCGAACCCGCAACCCTTAGCGCAGCAGTTTAATCGCTCAGCCACTGCGCCAATCAAGTCGTCGACATTGGCCGATACCTACCTACTTTTTATTTTCTTTACCAACAGTGTCACCCCTACCGTTCCCCACTTGCAGAGCCGACCACATCGACTGCCTACGACGTAGTCTAAGAACTTTCTTCTTTTTAATGGACTCTGGACAGTTTGGCATGAAGCCTGTCGATCCAGCCATAATAAACAGTATAGCCTTAGCTTTGCCTGAGCAACAAATGACAGTTTTGCTGAGAAGGGTCAACGTTACTGGTGCCAGGTGGACCAAACTCGTTGAAAGAAGGTACCTATTCAATTGATTCACAATTACCCCATAAGTACCCCGATGTTATAAGAGTTTATGAACGCACCTACTAAACGAAGTATTAAAATACCTAGGTACCTACGTATAAAAAATGTTTTATGTCATAGACAAAGCAGGACTCTTTAATTATACCTTTTAATAAGATATCTTAGTAATAAATATCTACCTTGATACCTGGGTACCATTCAAAAAATACCTACTGCGTCTTTATAAGAACCTAGCTGCCTTTTAGCCGTACTATCAGATCTCAGTGCTTTATAAAGTAAAGTTAAAATTGTTGAGTTTTAGTTCTAATGAGCATGGTCGTAAATTTGGCGCTGTAGACTCAACGGGGATGTAACTCAGTGGTAGAGTGTCTGCTTCGCATGCTGAAAGTCCTGGGTTCAAATCCCAGCATCTCCAAATGAACTTTTTACATGTTTTTGCTTGAGAAAATTATTTCCTTTCGATTTTATAGTTTTGAAATAAAACTATTTTTACGGATTTCATCGCGGTTTTAATTTGGTTTCATGGTCACGGGCAGACTGAGGTGTTCAAAGTCTAATTTGAACAATTACTATCAACTACTAACCGCGATAAAATCGCAATGTCTAATATTCGCGTAAGAGATAGAAATTCGATTTTATGATGTTTTTTTAACGAAATATTTTTATAAAGAGCCATTTTTTCCTAGGTTTAATTTAAAAGGCGGCAAAAGTGGAGTTATATTCACCAGTGATTTGCACGTGACAGGCCAGTTAAGTTTGGAAATAGCTGGAAGACTGGAGCCTCATAACGCTTACATAACAATGGATATTCGTAAGTAGCTATTAGCTAACTGAATTATGTAAGTAGGTATGGTTTTAATTGTCTAATCACATCTGTATTGCCCTAAGGGGTACCTACCTATGAAGAGGTGTAAATATATCAATAACTATGTATTTTACACCCACGTACGCTAGATGTTATAATTTAAATAGGGGCCAAGCCTATTGCCATTAACCCCCTTACTTATAAAAATTGTCATACATACATACATAAAGTCACGCCTATTTCCACGAGGGGTAGGCAGAGACCACGGATATATATATAATATATATATATAAAAATTGTCATTGTTGAACAATCGGTTAAACTATACCTGTCACTGTCGTTTGCATGACAAAAAATAGAGATGCCAATAGACTTAAGAAGTGGTTATCTTAAAACACATGTAGCATCGTTTTTAAGTAAGAGGGTAAGTGGCCACCAATCCAGACCCCGTGCTGCTATGAAGAATTAGTTACCTACCTACCAAACGGTAAAGTTAATAACACTGTTCCACCCGGGAATCGAGCCCAGGACCTCACGCTCGGCAGTCGCGCTTTGCGATCACGTGTCCACGTCATTTCAACCATAAAGAAGTTATGCACTTTTTCCTAGGCATTAAAAATTCAGTCATAATCTACTTATAGTTATCTACAATAATAAACGGTAGTACGGCAAAATTCTGACATCCTCTACAAACAGAAACATTTCAAATTCCAGACGGTGCGGAGAGCAACATAACTTATCCGTGGACAATACAACAGGGCATCGATAATGAGGATTATATTGTAATCGGTCCGGAGAGGATAGCTGTCAGGAATATGCGAATACCCACGTATTTTTTGCAACCAAGTAAGCCTTGATTTGTCTGTTTGTGGAAAATTGGTCCGCCTGTACATTGTCGGTGGCATTTTGGTGGTTGGGTTTCAAAATAACGTTTAAATAAGATACCAACACATAAAACAATAAAAATAACGTTTAACCTAAGTAACTACCTTACCTATGTAACATTTACGTAAAGGTAGGTATAGGTACCTACTTATTACTTACAAGGTCTTAGTTTAATACTATGAGAGTAACTCACTAGGGATTTCAAGTAGGTGTCTAGTTAAATTTCTCTAGACTAAAAGCGTAATACTTACATTAAAAATCAATTTGTTGCTGAATACATTGATTTTTAATGTAAGTATACGATCGAACGATTAGATATCTAAATAATAGTCTTATACCTAGTTCTCATTTAGGAACTACAATGAAATAATACCAAATTTTTTAATAATTTTAGAATTTGCATTGTTACTTTTAATTTAACTGATAATATTTTTAAATTTTCAGATACTGAAGACGCATACATAATAGATGAAGCTCTACAGATGAAGCAATCTATATTAGATCACTTTTCAAACGAAATCACAGCAGCATTAATGCATTCTGTAGTAGATAATTTTAGATTATTCTCAACAAAAGTACCAATAAAACATTATTACCAATATTACAAATGAATTTGTCAAGGCAAAAATTGATTTCAGACTAATAATGTAACATAGCATATTTGAAATAAGAGAAACATCATTGTAAAGTTGAATTTAGTTATTTATTAATAAAAATAATAAAAACAGGCACATTTTATCACTATTTCATTAACCACTCAGAATGCATCACCCATGGATTCTTCAACAAACTTCTTATAAATAGCCATAAACTTTGCAACAAATGCCTCAAGGTGGAATATAGGTTTGTTACCAAGTCTCATCCTATGCTCATAGCAGGCAGCATGACTGGCTACTTGGCATTTCATTGCCATATCACAGTTACGGACCAATTCCTTCAGTAGTCCACCAAAAATCATATCAGGTGGAACTCCATGTATTATAAGTTCATACAGTTTTTGTCGGACCTCACCTAATTTTTTAGGAGTCTGTTCTGATAATATCATAGAAGCTGTTTGTTTGATGAACTGCTGCCAATCTGGCTCAGGTATCTTTTGGTCAGCTGTGAATGGGTACTGTTGAACTTTACAAGCCTCGCACATTAGTAATGCCCTTCTTAAATTACGGTCTGCACACTTAGCAATGCGCATAGCCAGCTCGGTAGGTATATGCAAACTTTCCTTTTTACAAACTGATTCAAGTACTGAGGCGATCTCAGCCTCTGTAGGTGCAGGAACTCTGATAGTCAAACATCTGGATCTGATAGCAGGTATCACTCGTGAAATTGAATTGGCAATAAGAATAAGGCGACACGTAGAAACGTATTTCTCCATAGTTCGACGCAACGCGTGCTGTGCATCTTTTGTTAGGTCGTCCACCTCATTTAGTATGACTACTTTAAACTCTCGTTGTCCAGACGAGTCAATCTGATGAGTTTGTGCGACGTTCTTTACTAAATCCATAATAACAACACGATCATGAATACCGACATCCGTTGGGTTTACTTCGATGTGATAGTTGCTACTTACAGTCATGATTTCTATTTTCTTATTAGAAGGCGTTGTGAACGTCATAGTTTCTTGCCTTAGCCTGTCTACACCAGAACCGTAAAGTTCTTTTAGTAGACACATAATCCGAGTTTTCTTACCGGCTCCTGAAGGACCGTAAACAAGGAGATGTGGGAAATCACTTTGCTGGACGAGACTTTTTAACCGAACAGCTTGATCTTTGTGGAAATCTAGTTTCATCAAATCTCGAGGACGGTGCTTATCTACCCAAAGGCTCATTCTTCTTAATTAAAAGGTATCAGTATCACAATAAAAACGAAAAGGAAACTGATGGAATTGGAAAACAAACTATTCAACTTATCTTTCACCGGTTTGTATGAATTTAATTTGACGTAGATGTGTCATTTTGGGCATAACATTATTGTTATCTCTTTTTCACTTATCGCGTTTCATATCTCCAGTAGCCATATTAGGTACCATTTTGTAGTGTAGTAACCACAGACAAAGTAGTGACGGAACGCCAGGTGCCTAACTGACATTAAAAAGCGCGCGCTGTTGTGTTGCTATTAAAGAATTTAAGAAAAAAATGCTGGAACTACATGTTTTCATCTTGCTGTTAAGTGTGCATATGGTGTGCATTTACCCATCTCATTTTAATCCTCTCAATGTTGGGCTTTCTCCAATCTGTCCGTTTTCTTCCGTTCCATTCTGTCGAACTGCTTTTCTGGCCATTACAATGTTTTACAATGGTCAACAACCAACTTTTTAATTAATCAATACTCTAGGATTATTGCTGATTTATTTATTTATTGCACTATGTAGTTTCACAGAAAACAATTATTACATGTTATCACAACAAACATAGTTATATCAGTTATATACATGAGGTAGGTATCTAACTTAACATATCATGGAATATTATTTATTAATAAATGCATGTCTTTAATATTGAATGATATTGATTAGGGCATTTAGGGGTAAATATATTAGAAGTTTATAAAAATGGTAGTATATGGTATCTGCTTAGTCATATTTCAGTTCTAATATACCTGTAATGTATCTTGTATACCGATAGTCTATGCTTATGTCACTGTCAAATTGGAATCCGTATAGGTCCTCATGAGTAAATATTATTTTGCGCAAAAGTAAATAGTAAAAAAATATATCTAAGTAACTATGTATTACATCGTATACATGTATTTATTGCTTGTAGAACAGTAATTGTAAATTTACTGTTAGAACTATAATGTCTATTTAATTAAAGATGTCGGTGTTATTTATTATTTTTCAAATCTGTTTTGTTTGCGTAAATAAAGCTATATGTGAAGAAATAAATTTGTACGGAGATGCTGGCCAGGCATATTCAGTTGAAGCATATTTAGGCCATCCCCATCAGAAGGTAAGAACGAGGCTTATAAATAATGTTTATTTTATCAGTATTCAAAAGTAAGTAAAAGTATTCAGTAATTTCCTTTTTATAAGATACACCAAGAGGGATTTGGCTAGTATCCAATCAATATTGTTGTTTTGTAGCAAAGATGTAAGATAAACTCAAGGAGGTAAGGGAAAGGAATATCTAAATTTAGAAATTACAACAAAGTCTTTGACTTTATTTATAACTTTGTATAAACATTGATGACATGATACATTCTATAAGAATCATTTATTATTTTAAAACGTGTTATAAGATGGTGGTAATTCCATAGTAACACATTTAAGTTATTTATTTGACTCTTTATCATCCACCAAAATATATAAGCAGACAAATAGCAAAAATATAGGTAACTTACGAACTAAATAATGCACAATGGGCCTTACCACACACAGTGATCTCTTCCAGGCAACCTTGGTTTATGACATAGTCATAGCCATAATGTTTTTATTTCATATAGGCTACAAAAGAGCAGTTATCACACACCAAATCTAGTTGCTCCTATGATTGAATGACAATATTTGGTGGCAGCCAGCTAGTTATATTTTAGTTGTAAACTGTAATATGTACCTACACTGCTGTACATATTTACAATTAAATTTATAACAAATACATTTAAATTAGATTAACACAGACAATTTATCTTATTAAAATGTAGTAGTATCTGTATTTTCTATATTCTTTGTGAAGATAATACACACATAACTTAATTACTCTCCGTAGTTCTACTATTCACTAATGAATAAACTTACCTTTCATTCTTTTCTTACAAATAAATACACATAATAAATCAAACATTCATATGCATGTACATTTTATTACAGTTAAAACTATTAGTGGACACAGGGAGCACAACATTAGCTATAGCGTCTTATGCTCGCCAGAACAGCAATGAATACTTCCATCCAGATAATTCTAGCAGTATCTATGATAGCGGGAAGAGTGTAAGTTATACAATAATTTAGTAATGAATTATTACTTATTTATTTACATAAGTCTACAGCCTACAGATACATTATTCTTCTTGAAATTGGGAATTAATATTGTACCAAGTTCAAAAAAAATCTGGCATATAATTATTATTATATAACAATTTACATCATACACAGATGAAAAGGTATTATTTATTTGTACTTGGTGTACCACACTAATATTATAAATGGAAAAGTTTCTGAGTGTGTGTGTTTGTTACATCTTCACACTCAAACGGCTAAACCGATTTCGATAAAATTAGGCATGGAGGTAGCTGACACCCGGGATTATTACATCCCGAAAAAATGCGCGCGGTGCTGCCCGCTGTGTACAGCTAATCATTCTATAAATGAAACTGCTGTAGACCAAAATTATAATGAGTTACTTCACAGTAAGTTAGTCACATAATATTATAGTATTATAATAATGCTGTATTTTTATTTCCAGGTCCAAGCAGAGTATTCTCAAGGCATGTGGTCAGGTCGGTTGGTGTCTGACTTCATAAAATTCCCATCATTGGGTGCCATTCCTGAAGTGAGGTCTGATATAGCCCTTATAACCCAGAGCCACAAATTTTTCATGAATGGATCAGGATGGCAGGTATGTTAAAGTAAATAATTCTTGGAAGATTCTTCTTATATTGATGGTTTCAATGCATAGATTTGTATAGGTCATATAATAACATTAATTATTGTTATTTGCCGCAATCATGTTTTGGATAAATATCATCATAGAAGGGCTCCTACTTTAGTATTTAATGTTTTAAGGAGTGAAATATAATAAGTAGGTAGTTAATTTTACGTGCTAGAATCATGACAGATGTAACATGATGTGACATTTACTACACATCAATATTGTTCAATTAGCACATACATTATGTAACACCTGTTTTCCCTGAAGAAGTGTAGTATGTTTTTAATGTTATATTAAGGGTCGAGCCCAGGAATCAAACGCAGGACCTCACGTTCAGCAGTCGCACTGTGACCACAAAATTGCGAGACAGTTTTAATATCACTGACTTAAATCATTAAATGAAATATCTTATTTTCCAGGGTTTACTTGGACTGGCATACCTACCAGTCGGCGCATGGGGAAACGGCGTCGTAGTCGAGTCCTGGCTAGATTCAGTTGATCGCACATTACACAAGCCAGTGTCATTCCATTTAAAATTATGTGGGCCAATAAGTCTGACAAACACAACACATTATGGTCATTTCAAAATGCTTGGTATGTATCATTAAATTATGTATGGTTTATTATTTTTGAAGCTCAGTCTTCAGCTTAGTTTTAGTGCTTGTATAATATTCTTTTTCTAACAATATGTATCACTGTTTTGTATGGGTAATTGAGCACCTAATCTCTCTGGCAGTGGCACTATCCCACTGGACTATTAAGTATGAGGGAATAGTATATATAACTAGACTCAATTAAAATTGACTGCCTCAAAATAATCTGCCTGAGCTTCACACAACGAAATTTAATAAGTCATCTATATAGAATATACTGTTTCTCCTATTACAGATGACCATACACCTCAAGTAAATACCAGTAAGATATTCCGGACGCCAATCTTACGCAAACGTTGGTACGAAGTTGGCGTCATATCAATCTCAGTTATGAGTTCATTAAGTTCTCGAGTGAATCAGCCTGTACGGGATACAAGCCGGGAACTTGACGTCGATATGTGCTTGAAATTGAATGCGGAGAAGAGTATCGTTGATAGTGGAACTACTAACATTCGATTGCCAGACAATTTGTATAGACGGGTAAGTTATGTTGCTTATTTCTCGGAGTCTGTTCTATTGAATAAGCTAATTGGTGTTATAATGGTGCTTTTTATAAAGACCTCTGAATAAGGTAATATATTGCCAGAATCTTGTCAAGTCCCCAGTAATCTTCTAGTATGAATTAGTAATATATTTCGGTATCGCATTAAAAACAATTTTTATGTACTTTGTTTGTCATTTCAGGTCGTAGACGAACTGAAGAACGTATATCGAAGTTCGCAAGTGCTTATATTAGACGAATTCTGGTATCAAGGCGGGGTAAATACCACTTTTTAGACAATTATTTTTAGCTTTCTATTTTTCTCTCTCTTTTTAAATGACTAGCTTTTGCCCGCGGTTTCGCTCGCGTTAATTTAGATTGTTGGTTAGTATTACATATATGCCTATATATAGCTTTTGCCCGCGGCTTTGCCCGCATTAACTCCTCCCTCCCCCCACTTAGAGGGTTCAATTAAAAAAAAAGGAGACTTCCTTTCTCGGTTCTTAAATTTTCTAAATTTCATCAAAATCCGTCCAGCGGTTAGTCGTAAATGGTGTAACAGACAGAGTTACTTTCACATTTAAAGTATTAATATGGATATGGATAATAATTGCCAAATTCCGACAAGATGACATAATGACAAGACTCTTCTAACACCTATTTGACTTACCCCTCAGGCCCTTATAATTTTGCTTTAGGTACGTGTGTGCGTAACCGTAGCTATGATTGTAAATCCCTCATGTGCATCGAAAACTGGAATTTAAATTAAATCGTATAGCCGCTTTCGACCGGAAAACACGTTAATTTTATGTTGCTGCTGTAACCGTGTTTAATCTTTAAATACCTTTCGTTTTCTTTTTCAGGCTGCATGCTGGCCAGAGCCTCAAGTGTGGAGCCTGCCCTGGTTAGCGATAGATCTCCTTAGTGCTGATGCCGACAACCAGTATTTTACGTTGGAAATTCCACCGCAGGTACAAACATGTTTTCCAAAATTGAGAGCTTGTCTAAAACTTAAACAAAAAAATAAAAATTTCATTCTGGTGACACGTAGTGTGGTTCAGAAAACCTCGCATTCAGGTCATTCTGGTAATCAGTCGAGGATGTATTATTTTTGATAAAATTAAACTACGATGCGGGAATTAATGCGAACTCATGTTTTTAATTTTGGCTTGACGTTTCGACCGGGTTGCACCGGTCGTGCAAATTTTATTATAAACATGCAACACGACATTTTAAAAGTTAGTAATGTATTTTTGCTATTCAAACTGGCATTATTTCAGTAAATCTTATCGACCGACCATTAGGAAATATTGTTTGTTTGCTTCCTTCTAGAACTACATGCGGGTAGTAGCCGTGTACAACAATAGTGATAAGAGTGGGACAGTGTCAGAGTACTGCTACAAGTTGGGAATAGAAGCGGGTGGCACTGAAACCGTGCTCGGTTATACTGCTATGGAGGGACTACAGGTACATATACAAACAATACTTTTTGTATGTATAACATTAGACAATTCTCGTAAATATTGAAATATACTTTGTCTGACCAAATTAACTGCCCATTGGAACGAGGTTGAAAGGACAGTTTAGAACGAAAGAATTCACTGTTTGATACTTCTTTCCTACACTTGAAATTTATCACAGGCTAAATGCAAAAGCAACCAGATTTTGCCAATCTTTAGAAGTTCTACTTTACTTTTGCTCCTTCGTACTTCTTCTTACAATATAGTTATCTTTCCAGGTGCTCTTCAACAGGTCAGCCGGCTGGATCGGCTGGCAAACGTCAGATTGTGGTGCAAACGCCCGTATAACTGGCCCACACAACACGTCCACATCACTCAAATCCACTTGCCAACTGCTAAGGTCAGTTTCAGATGTTGCCATATCAATAAAAGCGGCTCAATGGGCGCTATGTGTTATATCCCTTATAGCCGCTGGTGTATTGGTTTATTTATTAGCGCCGTGTGTAAAAACCTTTTTTGTAAGAAGACTGCCAAGTACACAGCAGATTTCGTTGTCGCAAGCAGCGTTGGTTGAACAGGAATCATCGTAGGAAATATTTGCGAATTTATTTACGATAGTATAAAGCGTGTATTCGGACCTTTGCTATGAGTACACTCACAGCAAGAGTTTGTCTACATACTTGTGTATTTTGACTGTAGTTTACCTTTATTGACACAAACAAACAACATTGTACACTGTTTTCTACTATCTTATTATTTTTACACAAATCCGTGTATGTACGGCGCAAAATAAGCACGGTTTTGTAAATAATTTTACGTTATTGCAAAAGCGTGCTTCATTCGTAAAAATTAACTCCAGGAGTAAATGAGCACCAGTGTTTAACTAAAACTGTTTTTTTTATGGTAGCTATTTAAGGTGTTTGTGTCCACGTTATGCGTGTCATAGTTAAGTATTTATTAATTAGTTGACAGGCTTTAATTCTCAATCGTTTGTGACGGTGAAGCGAGACTTAATTGTAAAGTGGTCAAAAATACACTTTTTGATAGACGCCGTAGTCTATTAAAAAATGCATATCAATATTTTTCACTACGGTCTTAGCAACGTGTAATAAAAAACAAGTTAAAAATATTTTAACTATTATTTATCGTCCCACTTTACTGTTAAGTCTGCTTGAAGCAATCCAGCTAACAAAGTCTTTCCAAGAGTAATTTTCTAGTTGTAAGTTAGTAAATAAGTTATTTATGAACTAATTGCATGAGGCTTTACTGTCTCGAAAAGCGAATCTGGTAATTTAAACTATTCAAAATTTATAGACTCCATTTATTATAACGTTATTTGGATATTAGGGTTTAACAAGCGTCTTCATTTCACAATTATAATCATAGATTCTCTACAATGTCCACATGATTTTTATTATATTCTAACACTAAATACAGCTACTTCAATAATAGAGTGCAATAACTTTCGTTATTTTTGTTTAATGTTATATTGAATGGAGATAGATATCGTGTACTTAAACTAACAGATTTGTAATAGGAGTATTTGAAGGAATTTATGTAAAACGTAGATAGGATAAAGCTACGAGTAAAATCTAAACCCTTTTAATTTGGACAAAACTCATACCAAATTATGAAAAACTTGTGTGATAGATACAATTTATATTCGGGCATTGTGGTATTTATATTAATCATGATACTCTGTAAGAGAAGTGTTTTATTTTTCTATAAGTCTGAATAGGCAAGTTAGGTTAGAAAACTATTCATAAGAACGTTTAAAAAAAATATGCCCTTGATGCTGTCTTAAAAGAGATAGTAAGTTTTATGGAGTGTGGCGATACGTTTTTTAATAAACGTCACTATGTATTTATAATCTGTATCTAGTAATGACTAATTTAGTTTATATCAAAGTATTTTCAGATCAATGTTCGCTATCCCTAGTAGGAAAATATTTACAAATTTCACTTTTTGACCGCACTTTTAAACTAGCCGTTATATTTCAATTGTAATCTGATTCATGTTCTTTGGCAAATATTCTTTAAATTTGGATATTTTTTTGTTAGTAAACACAGAACACTTTTATATTTTTAAGTAATTTTTGCCATATTTATATTTACTATTATTGAAACGTATTACAAAAGTATTCACGTTTAGTATTATTGTTTGAATTAACAAGTCTTTTTAAAACGTCTTACAGAGTTGAACTCAGACGTTAATTATAAAACTCTATTTAAACGAGATAGTTTATTGTAAGTAGTGTGATTTGTATTTGTTTTATTTAGATTCATTAACACTTTCGGCGAATTAATTTTAATATTATTATGAATATTTAAGATAGGTACTCTTTTCCAATCATATGTAAATTATAATAATTATTATGTAGCTTAAAATTGGTGCAATAATAAATTATATGAATTTAAATAATTACTTAGTCGTCATAATGTTTACTGTCTTTTAGCACAATTATGTTAAATATTATATAATAAGATTGATAATTCGCTTGGATTACATTAGATGGTAAAATAATTAATCATAATTTTCTTTTTCTTAATAACCGATTAACATTAGCTATGTTAAAGCACCAAAATGATCGAATATTTATTTAATTTTGCTTTACTGCTCAAATTTTTCGAAGGCAAAAATGCGATTTTTCTACATGATGACATGACTAACATTAAAAAAAAAAAACAATGTTTTGAGACATTCATCATCATGTCCTCCCCTCTTTTTGAAGAGCATGAGAATTGCCTGAATATAATTAAAATCCAGGACCGTGTGATCAATTGTATCATTAATTCATTACCCAGTGAGAAAATATGTTCACTAAATAATAAATAATATTACGGTAAATTAGTCAGGTAATTAATAATTCCAATTAAATTCAGTGCATTAACAAGAATAGTAAATCCAATTCCAATCATCATCATCATCAGCCGTAAGATGTCCACTGTTGAACAAAGGCCTCCGCCTTTTAGAAGGGGGGGGGGGGTTGCCATAATCCCCACGCTTGGCAAGCGGCTTGGGGATCGCAGAGTTGGGGGTTAAGTTACAGAAGACGCTGCTGCCCATCTTCTGGATTTTCCCTTAATCCCTCTTATTTATAAACGAGGATAATACCAGTTTTAACTAAAACCCAGCTTAGTCTGTTTGTTTGTTTTGGCTGGGCATTGTCCGCACTTAGCCGCTTGAAAGGGCCATTGTGCGTGGTGGGTTTCTTTCTTCTACTCCAGCCATCCCAGCTCGCCCCAGAAAGCGAGCAGCCTTTTCAGGTTGCTGCAAGCTTCCGGTAGCGATGCTGGACGCTGGAGAATGCGTGCCCGTTGATCGTCCACACTTCCGCACTCCATGAGTACGTGCTGTGGCGTTTCTTCTGCCTCCATGCAGCCTCTGCAGAGAGGGCTGTTCGTCACACCTATGGTAAAAAGGTGTTTGTTTAGAGGGCAGTGTCCGGTTATTGTACCTAGTACTATACGGATTTTGTCCCTGTTTAGTCTGGTGAGGTTGCGGGCAAACTTTTTCGAAAACACCGGAATTGCATTCTTTGTCTGCCTGCAACCTACACCGTTCCTCCATTCTGTTTGGTGGTTTTGTTCTGTTTTCAGACGCAACCAAGATCTGACTTGTGCCAGGGGTATCGGCAGTAGTGGTTCCGGTCCATATACCGCCGTTCTTGATCCCCTTTTAGCCAGTTCATCGGCCCAGCTTAGTCTATTGACATCTCTATTCTTTGACATGCAAACGATAGTGACAGGTATAATTTGATCCATGGTTTAAAATTGTATTTTTTTTAATAAGGGTGTTAATGTGTGACATATTGTTTTTAATTATTATTAAATCATAATAATAGTCAGTGTCATTTGTCTACGCTTAACTTATATTTAGGGAATTGACTTTAGTCATCAATTTACTTTTAAAGTAGGTAGTTATATTTTTTTATATACTAATGTATTTTTATCATTCTATTCACATTTTGATAACTGCAAACGTACGTTTCAATGAAAATCTCGTAGATTTATTTATTTACCACATTTTTATTGCTGGAAATTAAATTAATATTTGTATTTAATGAAATTCGATCATATTGAGATCAATAATAAAGGAAATATACTTTAGATCTTGTAAATTGGTTGCATTTGTACCGATATTATACCTACATAATTATAAATTCCATAAACACAATGCTGTGCCTACATACTAAACCCTAGATCAGTATTTTGCTGTATTGATTGATTAAATACAAACTCTATTGACCAAAAGTTATGTTGTACACCAATAATTAGGTATGCGCTTGCGCGTTTCTCATTTTTTTTTACACAATTACGTTTATCAATAAATTATTTTTTTACTGAATGATCTATGAACATCATAGATTTAATATTACTGTAGGTACTAGTGACCTCGAAGGATAATAACTTCGATCTTTATTACTTTTTATACCTACTAAACAGATTGTTGTACTTTAAACTGATGGGAATTTTACTGTTGCGTACTTCCGTAAACATTTTTTCTTGGTATAACACCATACCGTTCCATTTTATATTTCTTCATTTGAATTTCGCCTGCAATACTCACTCGCCTTCTTTCTGACTGTAAGTTTATGATATTATATAGTCTAAATCTAGGTAAGCTAGGCCCTAATAATAGCTATTTATTTTTTACGGGTGCAAATACCGTGTTTCGTTGAATCAACCATTAAGTAGGTACCTATATTTTTTGTAGCAGTTTTTGTCTTAACTTAATATTTATTTCTATAGTTCTCAAATAATTGTTTATTAGTATTTATTATTGTACTTAAAAAGTGGTCTTCGGATCACTGTTTGTATTTCAGTCAGTCAAGTAAGCCATTTATGTATTGTATTAGATGATTCAATGGTCTCATTTATGTAATAATTTTAATTGAAATGATTGTTAGTTTCGATTTGTATTGTTATTTAGATTTTCCGTGCACTGTAAATTATGACGACCAATTGAGGCAAAAGGGTTAAATGGTAATAATAATTGAAAAATATATTTACAATGAATAAAATTGATCTAACTTTTGTGGTTTATTCTTGAGTTTTATTTAATAAGTACCTTACAATGATTTCAGATTATGAAGTAGGTACCTACCAATGATTCCAGATTATGACGTAAATAGTCATAGTCATAATGTTTTTATTTCATATAGGCTACAAAAGAGCACTTACAAAACGTCAAACTAGTTGCACGGTTCCAAAAAGTCGTTTCTATGGAGAAGAACCGGCAAGAAACTCCATAGTTACTCTTTTAAAAATATGGTTTAACAATCATTTCAAGTATGAGAGAATAATGAGCTACACAATATACCTAAAATAAGAATACGAGTAGCATCAGAGTCAAATAAAAAATATTAATATAGATCGGTTATTCTCTCATTTACAATTTGGGTAAAATACATGACGATACACACCTTTTAATTCATAAATGATAAAAATTGCGAGAATTGCAGTGACCTATATAGAATAAGCTGCCAAACATCAAATACTTAGTACAAAAGTAGAAAACATTATAAGATTTTTTACTGCGATTGGGCTGTTAAAAAAATAGTCTCTAGTATTGTTTTCAGTAATTAACCAATCAGCTAACAATTTTCAGTGTCATCTTCATAATGTAAGTGTAATTATAAGTATGCAGGTCATAATTATAATTACGCTTACATTTGTATCTTTGCAATTGTACAAATTACGTGATAAAAATAAAATAATAAGTACCTGCAATTATTGTTTCCACTATATGCAAGAAGATTAGTCTAAATTATAAAAAGTATCTATAATTATAATCTATTTCATAAGTGAAGGATTCATGGCGGACTTCAACGGGAAGTTAATACAGCAATATAATTATTTAATTTCCTTCTACTTGCGTAGGCAGCGCGGTCATTTCCTTAGACTTAATAACTAGAACGCGTTGGATGTACTTCACACCTACATATCTACGGATCATTTCCGCACTGATTGGTTTTATAGGTTGGCAACATTACCTATAAATGTATCCATATTAGGTACCTATATTATGTTAGATACATATTTATTTTGCCTTCTCTTATAGCTTAAAAGCCATTAATTTATTTTGACATCAAACTGACTTATGTTCAATACGATATCTTTGGATCATTACTTTTTTTTTGATGAAAAAAGTTACTTAAAGTCTAATCAGGTAGGACCATGAAATAATTCCTCATAAAAATACCTAGGACTAGGTATTTTTATGAGGAATTATTACTACCTACTAAGATAAACTTGGCTATAACCATCTCTGGCTATTCTCCGAAACGGCTGGACCGATTTTAACTGGACTTTTAATGTCAAATAACTGATTTTATAAGGAGTAACTTAGGCTAATCTTGATTTTGAAAATATTTAGGGTTCCGCGGGAAAAAACCCATAAAATTGTTAACTAGAACGCGTTGGATGTACTTCACACCTACATATCTACGGATCATTTCCGCACTGATTGGTTTTATAGGTTGGCAACATTACCTATAAATGTATCCATATTAGGTACCTAAATTATGTTAGATACATATTTATTTTGCCTTCTCTTATAGCTTAAAAGCCATTAATTTATTTTGACATCAAACTGACTTATGTTCAATACGATATCTTTGGATCATTACTTTTTTTTTGATGAAAAAAGTTACTTAAAGTCTAATCAGGTAGGACCATGAAATAATTCCTCATAAAAATACCTAGTCCTACCTACTAAGATAAACTTGGCTATAACCATCTCTGGCTATTCTCCGAAACGGCTGGACCGATTTTAACTGGACTTTTAATGTCAAATAACTGATTTTATAAGGAGTAACTTAGGCTAATCTTGATTTTGAAAATATTTAGGGTTCCGCGGGAAAAAACCCATAAAATTGTTAACAAAATTAGATTCAAATAGGTAAATCTGCTTACTGCTACTACGTTATGTACAGGTAATTTTGATCGAAATCCATGGGGACTAAGTCCCGGGCATTAGCTAGTACTCAATTATTAAAATGATATATACCTACTTACCTAAATATGACACACCTAAATAACGTGCACTTAATGAAACTTCAAACTTTATTTCGTTTCTTACATCCTTTATACTATATTAACATTCCTTAAAGAAAAAAAACCCATTCAGCCGGGTTTGATTAAATAATTCAGTCGTCAAGCGTTTTGCGGCAATTTGCATAGAAACGAGATCAGACAGAAGTCGTGATTCGAAACTGAAATTAAATTGCGATTATTCTGAGATTGGAAAGAATCGCTCCTCATGCTATGTAGAAATAAATTTAATTTTACGCTACAAAATATCCCAGAAAGCTGCAAGTTGTTACGACTTCAACCGATCACTTTCAGAATTCGAGCTCTTGGGAATATTATCGTAATCTGGCCTAAGCTGGCCTCGATGAATGAAATTGCACTGCGGGTCGTACCAAGCACAGCATAACCTGCTTAGGTACTGATGGCTTGTCTGGTATAAGAAGACTTCTTCATATTGGCATGGCTTAATCGTCACATGGAAACATAGCACGCAGCGGTGTAGAGATTAGACAGTCATGAAGGGTAATAGCGAAGAGACTTCATTGCGCGGACTTGGCTCTCCGCTTATAAGAAATGCTGCAGAAGCCAAGTACATCGCGGCGATCCTAAAGTATTGAGACCGGATTTATATGCAAGAGTTTTCGGGTCTACACTTAGGCAACAACGAATATATGTATATTATCTGTTCATGTCATTTCTTAGTCTATGAAAGCATTCACTATTTGGGGAAATAACCGATAAACGACACTTATTTGGCAAAGGTTATAGTGCCTACTTAGGTAAGTAAGTACCTAAATACATGCATGTGCTTACATAATTTAAAAAAAGTTGCTCTACGAGGAAAATCACAAGGCTTTAAATAAGGTAAACCAAAAATTTGCTCCTGCTAGTGTAACGTGTAAAACTTTAAACATATAAATCTACGAGTTTCTTGAAACAAAGTACAGAAAAAGATTATGAAATGCTTTAATGATGTGAAAGATTGGACCACAAGAGTGTCTACAAGGGTGGTCTGCTAACTTTTGTATGATACAAAGGTTCATTGTTCAGGTACCTACTAGTAGAAAATTAATGCGCTTCAGTGAAGTAGGTACCTACCTGAATGATGTGAGATTATCGTAATTACCTGCTATCCAGCCATGCGATTTCTACATTAGTACCTAATTATTGTCGTTACGCCTGCTAGAATCGTGTCTGTTTCACTTTGCCCTTTATAGCCTGATGTGAGAGCGCCACCTGCTTACATTAAGGTGTTATATTTATGTCATTTTTTTTACAACTGATTAAATTATGGTCTTGGTTCAGCGGCCATCTTTTTTTTCTTTCTTAGAGTTCCTGAAAACTGCGTCTTTTTGGTGACCCAAATTGTATTTTAACCACTACCTATATCAAATTGCAGTCTTCGAATTTCTAGTATCTGTAGTAGTCTAATAGGCGCGAAGGACCATTAGGTAAGTATAGGTACAAGGATAATATGACTTCGCTTGTGAGGCAGTAGGTCTAGGCCTAGAACAGCTATTCTTCAGCGATAACGGTATAATCTAGGAGGTTGCAAAGACACTTGCTAGGTTCTGATCCTACAAAAGATTTTGGATACATTTCCATAGGTCTCATATACCTATTAGGTAGGTACCTAATTAATTCCTTGAACAGCTACACTAAATAGTTTCCCTAAGTTTCGGACAACATTTATTTGGCTATTTAGCCATCGTTGTTCCTGGATCATTTATCTACCAAGTATTAACTAATACTCATCTTGTACTCATCCCTAATTTTTGTTTTACAAAAACATCACTTGATCCGTAACCTTAAAAACATTTTTACTCTGAGTACCTACTTGAAGTATATCACTGTCACTCTCATTCATATCGTTATCATAATGACCATCTCGTAAACCACGGCGAACTTGTTGTTGTTTTTGATCAGTGAAAAATATTTTTTCCTACTTACTTACTTTATTTTTATAACGTACCTAGGTCCTAACTGCGCCCGCGGTTTCACTCGTGTTAAATTTGCATTATTTCAGGTAAAACCGCGAAGCATATTATTACCTAGTATCGTTAAACATTAAAACCCATGTGTTTTTCTGATGTAAGTATAAGCACAATTACCTACTGTCAAGTTTTATCAAAATCCGTCCAGCAGTTTTTGTGTGAAGCACTAACAAAATAATTATTTCCTCACAAGCTTTCGCGTTATTAACATTATTAGGAATACATATAATAGAATATAGGGCGAAGGAATATGTATAATCGCTTAACAGGGAAAGCGAAACGTACAAAATGCCAAACCGGTAAAGGCCCAATGAATATCACAAGACTTGCCATCTTATTTTGCCATTATTATTATTATTAATGATGAGCGGTGATGTGTGTGCGTTGTTAGCTACATTAATAAAACCATTTTGACTTTGACCCAGAGTTTTTATGACGAATTTCAGTGCAGCCATCAAAGATCGTTGTCGAAGTTTGAGCCCAAAGGGTCTTCAATTTAAAGAGGTAATTTGAATAGTATTTTAATATAATAATAATAACTACCGGTAGCGTAGACCTTGTCCCCGATGCCTGTTGACCACTGTTTTTGTTTGTTGTTAATTTTATTTTACTTATAACTATTTACCGAAAGATACTTAGGTTGGTCAATAACACAAGTAGATAATATATTTTTTGGAATATAGAATAAAAATTGATTGAAAACTAGATGCAAATTGAAGAAATATTTATTAAATAGAAAAAGTCTTGAATATTTTCAGATGATCATTTGGATTCTCTTATAATTTGAGACTGTAACTTGAATTGATGTTAACTTGTTAAGTTACGTCGGCTGCTGACTGTAACTTTAAGTATGTTTACAATAACTACTACTCATTCATATTTGTATGTTGAATAATATTTAAAATTAAGTAATAATAATGGGATTACTCCGTATAATACTCTAACCAGTTTTACTTAGGTCAAGATCTAACCGCAGTACCAACACACTGGTTTATTTCTGCATGATTTTGCAGCTTACGCTACTAGAAGCTGTCATACTTGTAGATATATAATTATTATTCTAGTGGGTAGAAAAATATATAGAATGTAACTAACATGCTCAATTGATATTAGGTACCTGTATTTTTATAGACGACCTACATAACAGAAATAGATAAAGTGAGATTTTTTCTTTCATTAAACTTATGCGAGACCTTGGAATTATAATCCGGTTAATATTTACATTTAATGAACACCAAATCTTCAAATCACCTTGAATCTCTTCCTAAAATTTGTATGCATCATTTTTAATCAGAATTAGCTTCCGCATGCAACTGCATCCGCTTGGAACATTTTACAACGCCTTTTCTTCGCTAGGGTTATAGTTGAAGCTATAATGACAATCAATTTAGTGGTTTAGTCGCAAACTCGCAATAAGGGAAGAAACAGAGCAGTTACTTTTGCAAGTAAGCAATTAGCAATATTAGAAAGATTACTGCCACAACTGCTCTACGAACTATATCCGTTATAATTTATAAATCATCCATAGGGACTGCCAATTAATTAAGGCCGGTTATATAATTATTATCACGAAGATTCTGCAAGAAGACTATGGTGGCAACATTGTCATAATATAACGAATTTGTAATTAATCATTTTAATGAATAATATCATGTCCGTTGCAAGGCCAAGGTGGAAATTTTACTTTGACGGAAGTGTGCCAAAATATGTCAAGGTACAAGGTAATGCACTCTAGTTTTTGCAGCAACCCTGCATGATTATTAATAGGGTAGTTAGCATTGTAAGCAGTTACGTACGTACTCTAGATGCTAGGCTACATAGCATTTATACGAAGAAAGTTTTTATGTCGCATCTTCTGCAGTCTTGACAGTCTTGACTTGAGGCGTTGAAATCCTTACTACGGCCTCGGGCCACTAGGCAGTCAACATTTTGAAAGTCTGACAAAAAGGTAGGTCACCTACCTTGATATTAAGGAATTACATTATAAATAAAATAGATTATATCACGATCTAAGAACACAATACAACCATATTCTTAAACTCTACACTTTTTAGGTTTGGTTTAGGTTTAGGTTTTACAAAACACTTCTAAACGTATTTTTTTTTAACTAGTTAAATGGCGTCGGCATTTTCTAACTGACTACCTCTGAGAAGAAATACCGAAACAAACTCAGGGGTCAAGGTCTCTTTTAAAGTCCAGACAAGTTCAATAATTTATGTGAGAACAGTGTAGGTGGTCTGAAAAGAGGTCTTTTTAGGAAAGAACCACGGCGAGTTTGAGTCGACCTGTCCTTACAGACGCCCCGTCTCGTACCATCTGAAATACTCAAACCGTCAGACATGTAAAAGAAAATTAAGTAAAAAAATGAAAAACACTAAAACGTCTGTAACATAACATAACATTACGCCTGTATTCCCCGAATGGGTAGGCAGAGGTGAACATACAGTACACCCCACCCACATTTCGCCAGTTATGTTGTAAGTCCCAATGTAATAGGGGGCGAGCCTATTGCCATCAACCAGGCACAAATCCAGACTCCGTGCTGCTACTGAGAATTACCTAATAGAAAACTCAGTAACACTTTGTCCGACCCGGGATTGAATTTTATTTACCAGTATCTTAATTAATGTTGCTATTTGCGACCATCACACATTTTTGTTTAAAAAATATCAATCTGGCCAATCGCTTCGCTTAGTTGTACCTGGAATATTTGAAATGTGCAAGGAATTCTTCACATAATTCCTTATGACCACAATAATAAACGAAATCAGTACCTAACATGAATGCTCACCGTAGGTTATTATTGATTTTGGTCCCAGTTGACCTTCGCAATATTGCTTAGTAGGTACTAAGTTGAGCAAACATCATCTAACAAAAAAGTATTCAACAATAATAACAATAATTGTCTTCGAAAGTAGCGTAACCTCACGTTGAACTTGATATCAACATCAGATAGGTAGGTATCTAATATTGTACAACCATGACCTCACATAAAATTATTTTGACTAAATTGTTACCTACTAATGATTACTTCAAGCTGACAAAAAATATCCGTAAAAAGCCAAGACAAAATTATGATCACTGACAAAAATGATTGCATTTGTATAAGTAGTTGATTTAACATTTATTTGTACCTACAATCATCATCTGCGCAATGTTAGGGTCAGTCCAACGGGATGCAGATCCAGTGTTATACATTCAGCCTTTGACCTGTTGCTGGGTAATGCGATACCATTGAAAGACTGATCGTCAGACTTTCGGGCTTCTTAATACCTGCAACGAGTGTCTAAGATCTACTAGTGAGTGACAGCTGAGCCGAGTTAACGAGGACGGGTCCTGGAATGGTAATGGACGGTCATCCAGCTACGTACGGACCAACAACAGCGAGCGCGAGGTTACTTGATCAATTGACTCGTGCGGCTTACTCAGCCACGCACGAGCCCCTCTTTGAATAAGGAGATTTAACTGACTTTATAATGATATTTTAATCGACAATGTTGTAGTGACTAAGTTGGGTTTTTATGATCGTATATTTACGTGGATAGTTAACAAACCTTTGCATCAGGTGACATTCATAGAAAACAAAAGAATAGGTAGCGCTTAAAGCATGTTTGTTGTTTAAACTTAATTATTGTATGTTTTTTTCTTAATCGACTTAACTAGTACCTGCAACCCTAAGCAAAATTAAATAGGTCGATCAGGGCTTCATGTCGTGTATTCTAAACTGTTAGGGTAAAATAGGTACCCATCCCGAAATCTTGATTTCTTACGAAATCAAAGTATCAACCATAAAATGACGAATATTACTAAAATCTCATAATCTCGGTGCTCGATCTATGAAACAGGAAATACTTAACTTTTTGACGTACAGCTCTCTATGTCAAAGTCAAGGTGTTAATGCGATGCATGTATACACAAATCTTTAGGTATCACCAGTTAACATATGATATTGTTGGCTATCGATGACCATAAAATTTGTATTAGCATTTATGTCGTAACATTTGTTCTTCTGCTATATTAATAGATAGTGTTCCTCTTTTAAAATTTTAGCGCAGACCTCGACAAATCAGAACAATTCCGCTAACGATGTAAATAAGCACTGAGAAATTGAGTTATTGCCGGGATTTTTCGTAAGTAGGCAATCAATTCATATATATTATGAATAAAAACACTTGTTAGCAATCTTTTATTGTGCCTTTCATTTTCAACGTCGCCGATGATGGCGTAAAGAAAAAACCAAGGGCAACGGGATTCTTTGTTTTACGAATCGGACATTGTATATATTGCATGTTTATTTATTTATTTCATACTTTTTAAATTGTACATCATTGTAGTTACTTAATGTAGATATTTAATGTCTTCAATTTACTTTACGACCTTAGTTCACGACCCAACCATATTATTATCGATTAAAATATTAAATTTATTGTTACATCAATTTTATATTCATTTTAAATCCTATTGACTGTAAGGTAGTATTAAATCACCTTCCTGAATAATACACCCTAAAAAATATCTTTTTATGTAATAACAATAATATCTTGGGACAACTCACACACGGCCATCTGATCCCAAACTAGGCAGAGCCTGAATTATGGTAACCAGACAACTGATAATCATACTTATATATGTCTAAATATATAGATAGTATAGATAAATTACACCCAAACACAGAACAAATGATTATGCTCATCACACAATGATTTGTCCTGTGTGGGAATCGAACCTCCCACGACCTCCGCTTCAGCAGTCAAGGTCACTAACCACAAGACCAACAGGACAGTCAAAGTCCATGTCATGTCAAAATATAAATAATACAAGTCAATATTATGCTTAAAATTTTTGTACTGTCACAAAAAGCCTATGTATATCTAAAAATACCACTCGTCAATATGGTAAATAATTCAATGCTATTTTTATATTTTAATCTTGACCCAGAGGGAATTGCGAGTCTTGTACAAAAAGTTGTTATAATTATAACACTCTCGTTACGAGCGGAATAATTTCAACCTGTATTCATATAAACATTTCGCCATTTTACTAGAGCGTTTCGCTTGTCAAAAGTTTATTAAATTGAAGCAAATATTACAAAATATTTTAGTCCGCGTACATATTTATTATTAAAATAAATAAGCATTTAAAATACACTATCAAAGTAATACAAAAGGTGTTATTCTTAAGAAGTGACTACTTTGGCCATTAATGTTAATCAAATTAAGAATATTGTTTTTCTTAAAGACAATAAAACAATCCTTCCAAAATGTAAACACTAATAGCAAAAGAGTGGGGTCAGCTATTGTACCGGAATGAGCATGATCCGGTATGTGTTTTTTAGCTACTCCTTCCTAGATTTTTTTTTTTAGGTATATCTGGGTATATCATTCAAATTACGTGTGTAGTATAGGTTCAAAATCTTGTAGGTTCTAATTAGATACCTACAGTTTAGCCTTTAAATTGATTAATCCGATAAATAACATTATCATCGCTATTTGTCTGAGCTGCACAGTAATTGAGGTTTTTTGGCAGCACTTACTCAGCAATATTTTTTACGTACCTATATTATAAATATTTCGTGTTACGTCATAACCTGATTGGTAACTCCTAAGTATTCATTAGTAAATGAAGATTACACATTTACAATGATTAGATTAATCATTGGCCTTGACTGCGCAGCGCTCAAAGTTTATATATAATAGAATGCGTCGGATAAGGCGGATTTGTATTGTGACCGAGCTTTTGATCGGACTGTGTATTGAGTTAATTCGCAATGAGTGCCATCTTCAACACGTTTTTATTGTTAACGCAAGCGACGCTAATTTTAACAGCGTGTAAGTGTTTTTTTTTTTTTATTGTTGTAGTATAAATTAAATAAGTACCTACTTTATTATCTGTATGTATGATAAAATAATTCATATTCATATTATTTGCTGTTTTCGAAACGTAAATTAAATGTAGGATTTAAGTGTGGCGGAGTAAAAGCAATCTGTAATTTAGTCTGTATTTTCTAAATTTTGGTGGCAAATATTTTTAGTGCTAAAATTTCCATGAATGACGAATTTAGGAATAATTTGGGTCCATTAAATTCAAAGAGAGATTACATTGCAAGCTTTATTTTATAAGTACATTCAATATTTTAATGGTTTTGAGAAAACTGTAAGTATACATTACAGCTGCATAATTTAAATTTATTGGAAGTGTTTTTAAAGTCTGCAAATAAATTCTTCTAATAGTATCAAAGCATTATGTTGGTACGCGAATATTTGAATATTGCATTAGCAAATATCTGGTTGTAACTAGTTAAGTGGTTGTTGCTTTGGTTATTCATGTAAATGTTTATTTTTAAGCGTCAGTAAAACATGTTATTTAGAGGTCCACGTATGGATTACCTTCAGTTAAAAGTAAGGACATACAGTAAACAAATCCGAAGCTCGTTGCTCGGTAAAAATATTAAGTATTTTTAAGGCATCGTTGTGGTATCATAGCTCATAATTAAAACCAATAAGTACTTGTAAAAATTTTATCGTTGCTTAACAAAACTTCAAAAACATTGCGACTTCCCTTAAAAACTAAACTACCTTTACTTAATAAAGTAACATTCAACTAACCCTAAATAAAATTGTAAAAACTGAAAAAGTTCATTTAACGTGTCTAACTCTTTTCAAAAGAAGATAGCGCTCCAAAATGGCTTTTACAAATTGAATTGCATTTTAATGTTAGTAGCGAACAAAATAAAAATACTCTAGGAATATCACATCAACATTGGAATACAAAACAAACAAAAATAAGATCGCGTCTGTTTTGCGGAACAAATGTGCAAATCCAAATAGGCATGCATTAAATTGCAGAGTTCATTGCAGTTTTATACGTAATATTAGGTGCATTTAAACACAAATCACGTAACTCGATTTGTTTTCGTCGTCTATTGGTCATGGCCAGCAAGGTAAGGGCATCCTACACCGTAGGGCTTGGACTTATCTTCACTAAAGTCTAATACTTTGTGTTGATACATTTATTGCGAGTTAAATTTATTAGGTTACCTAAATAATATGAAATACTGCATGCGATATCTTGATTCGCTTATTTTAAAGGTTTCGTATCCAAATGGTTCCATTTCTGGAATCACTTTTCAATGTTGTATGCCTTCTTGCAATTTTGCGTAGTTAAAGTAAGCCAGTCTAAATACATAAGTGTGATTTAAATATAGTAAATACACTAGAGGCGTGTGTTAGTTTATTGAGCCGTTTGGAAATCATCATCTCTTTTCTAGTTGATAAAGGGATGTGAGCAATTTCCACTGGTTTTTTTGTATTTGTACAATTTGTATTTTGGTATCCTATTACATAAATGATATTGCAAGAACATACTGTTCTTCTTCTTATCGTATGGTTGATGAACAACCAGGTGTCAGAGTTTAAACCGCCTGTAGGCCTCTGACATGGCTTTACACACCACATACATACATACATATGTACATACATACATACTGTTGATCTGATACTTATTTTTTTTAAATTTAATTGACTGCTGCGCTGGTCTAGTGGTGGTCGATATGCGCGACTGCTGAGCATGAGGTTCTGGGTTCGCATCCCGGGGCGGACAAAGTGTTATTGGGTTGTTGCAATAGGGAATCCTCAGTAGCAGCACGGAGTCTTGATTTGTGTCCGGTTGATGGCAGTAGGCTCGCCCCCTATTACATTGGGATGGGACCTGTAACATAACTGGCGAAACCTCTGCCTACCACTTCCGGAAATACTCCACGTTTTTACTAATACGTTTTTTTGGTTTTAATTTCACAACTTCTTTTGGAAAAATTAAACCGTTTCGACGATAACAACTTTCAGGCACCCAGATCGCAAGCAGATCAAAGTTTGGCTTAAGCCTAAGTTTAATTTTATAAGTCCGACTTTGCGCTTCGCCCGTTTTTTGTTGACGGTATTATGTACGAAAACTGGTAGAGCTTAAAGAATCATAATTTATAGGATCCATCAAGTAATATTGTATGTTGTGTTGTGTCTTACAAAACAATGTGAGTGTGTGAATAATATTATGTATAGGTACCCACTACATATTATATTGAATTACTCACAACAGGTGTACCTACATATAAGTATGTTTATAGTTTTATGTGCATACTTAATAATAATGAAGTGCTATTACTTATATCTGATACTGTCATCAATCACGGTTTACCTAATACGCACGTAAATACATTTTATTCGCTGTCAAGACATCTTTTCCGCAGTCAGGGCCAAGGTTTTTACCTTATTACCTACATGTAGGGCAAATATAATTATGTTTGTACTTCAGATACTCGTTGGCCGACTCTCTTGTAGTAAAAACGATGTATTTTTGTGTCTGCCCCCCTACCATGAACTCTTAAAGTATCAGTTTACGCTGTGGAAGCGAGACGCCGCTACGTGCAGTGTAATGCGACTTCTCGCTTCCACAACATAAACTGTCCTGTTTTAAGAATTCATGGTAAAGAGGCTGTATATTTTAATGCAATGACTTCTGTCTGAGGACAGATATTCCTGTTTTGAAGCTTAAACTTTATTTATCAGCCCCATTACTATGAACTCTTAAAGCAGGGCAGTTACGTTGTGGAAGCGGGACGCCGCATTACACTGCACATAGCGGCGTCTCGCTTTCACATAGTAAACTGTCCTGTTTTAAGAGTTCATGGTATGGGCGCAGGTATTATTAAAGTTCTAAAGCTTAGCTACATTTACGTGCAACCTGAAGCTTTTAATGGCGAATTTCAATAGTTTGTTATTCTGAGAATATATATGTTTTTTTTTTTTAAAACGTCGCTCCACATTAGCAATTTCTCCTGTATCGTGGGTGCGTTTCACAAACATGAAATATCACATACATAAACACCCAGACTCGGGACAAATATCTGCGGATCGCACAAATTTTTGTCCCGTGCGGGAATCGAACCCGCAACCCTTTGCGCAACAGTCCAATCGCTTAGCCACTGGGCCAATCCGGTCGTCATTAGGTAAATTATTGTTGTTATACTACATAATTATATTTTTATAATATTTTTAAAACTCATACCTTAATCCAATTCTAGGCCTAAGGACTCTTTAATCTTTATCGACTTCTCTCTTCGAAAGGGTGACAAATTTAATCCGCATCAAGTTCAGTAGGTTTTAATTGAATCAAATTCTTCAGAATGAAAAATAAATTACGTCGAAAGCTCGGAAATAATAGTTCTTTGCCTTACACAATAAATAGAACGTATAAAAGCAATGCAACTTATCTCAGTCTTGTATAGATTTGAAATAGATAGTAAGTTATCCAGTAGCCAACAGAAAACCGCAGCGATTTTCCTAAAATATATGTAGGTACAATACTTACTTATAAGTTTATCGCGTTTCTCTTTGGATTTGCGCCAAACAGTACTGTTAGCCTATCTAGACTGTTTTCAATTGCGTACTGCCCTTACCATGAACTCTTAAAGCAGGACATTTGTGGATGCGAGACCCCGCTACATGCAGTATAGTGCGGCGAATCGCTTCCACAATGGAAAAGGTCCTACTTTAAGAGCTCATGGTAAGGGAGCTGGTCTACAAAGTTGTATTCAAATATGGTCAGATTGTCTACAGCCCCTGTGGAAGCGAGACGCCGCTACGTGTTGTGTAATGCAGCATCTCGCTTCCACATGGTAAACTGTCCTGCTTTAAGAGATCATGATAAGGGGGCAGACAGACATTACAACGAATAAAGATGCATATAACTACATAACTAGTACGTCATCAGTAAGAAGCTTAGTTATCATTTAATCTTTAATGGTATCCAAAGGAAAGACGACCCGATTGGCGCGTGGCTAAGCCATTCGACTGTTGGGCTAAGGGTTTCGGGTTCGACTCCTGCATGGGACAAAAATTTGAAAAATTTCCGCAGATTTTTGTCGCAAATTTGGGTGTTTGTATTTGTGATTACATGTTTGTGAAACGCACCCACGATACAGGATAAATTTAGGGGGGCGACGTTTTTTTAAAAAACAAAAACATGATTGAAGTAGTGACTTTAAATGCTCTGACATAAAAAATATTGCAGAACGTGATAAAATATGTGATTGCATTGTGTTCAACTTAGCATACCTATATTTGGAGATTATATACGTATCGTGGGTAGGTGCAGCTACAATCATTTATAAATATAATATATAATTATTCTCTTTTTTCTCTCTCTCTATTTTCTTTATACCAATGTCGATTCAAACAATTCTTGGAGGACAATCCACTGGTGAATTACGTAATTTTTTTTATAGTATCACAATAGACTCAGCCTTGATACGTAATTAGCACACGTTAAGTTCCTAGTAATTGACATATTCATTATGTTAAGACAGACAAAATACATATTTTTTACGATAAATATCATTTAAATTATACAATTAACATTTGTATATTTGTTGTAACTATTAGAGGTATTGTTTTCGTTACATCTTCAGGTGACCTATAAGATAATTATGAAAAAATCCTGGAGATTCCTGAACTTACTACGAAATTTATAAAATTTACATTATTCGACGATGAGATATAATGAAATTCGATGGGTGCGAGCAGCGACACGATGGCTTAGTTGGTTAGAGCAGCGCCACGGTACGGCGAATGTCGCAGGTTTAAGTCTCGTGTCCATTATTTTTCATATTTCCTTTATCAATTTAGATATACATTATTATTTCTTTTTCGGTACGATTTTAAATACTTGGACTTATTTTTACGAGTTCACTTTTTAAATCACTTAAACTAGGAAGTAGTTATATTCCTTTTGTTTATCAACAACCATCTAAAAACTAGGTATCTAATTGACATATGTACATACTAATAGCACTTAATTATAGAAATGTAACTGCATTGTTTCAGAGTAGTTAAGCAAACCTATTATATGATAATCAGTTCTTATAATTAGAGCAAATAATTATAACGATGCGTCCGTTCAGTTATTCTTATTTTCTACTTGCATCCATGTTGCATGTTATGTACTTCTTGATATCATTATAATTTCAACATACTAAGATACCCATAGGTATAATAAATTAAATCATGCTCTAATAATGGTCAGGCATCCAGCTTTTAGTATCTAGTAGTTAGAATTTTGCCTAAGTTGAGCCAAAGGATCAATTGAATATCGCCAATGGTAAACGGTCTTTTATCGCACCTTCTGCAAAACGAAATCACGTGATCAAAGGCAACACGTATAAATTAAATCAAACAAAAAATACAATACTCACATAGATGGTATAGTCACTTTCATTCACCATTCTTTTTCTATTATCACCAAGTGATTTCAATTTTGAATCTGGTTTATTTGACACAGATTTTTAAGGATGACCAACTTCACCTTGACACTTTACGACATCTAATAGAGGTCAGTGAGATAGGACCAGCTGGTAACCGGTGTAAAATAGCTCAACCAAATAAATTTGACATGTTCGAAATGCAATGCTTTGACGACCAGCCCCCTAACCATGAACTCTTAAAGCAGGACAGTTTACCATGTGGAATTGAGACGCTGCATTACACTGCACGTAGCGGCGTCTCGCTTCCACATGGTAAACTGTCCTGCTTTAAGAGTTTATGGTAAGGGGGCTGATTGGCGCAGTGACTAAGCGATTGGACTGCTGCGCTAGGGGTTGCGGGTTCGATTCCCGCACGGGACTAAAATTTGTGCGATCCACAGATGTTTGTCCCGAGTCTGGGTGTTTGTTGATGTGATATTTCATGTTTGTGAAACGCACCCACGATACAGGAGAAATTCCTAGTGTGGGGCGACGTTTTAAAAAAAAATCCTATTAAAATTATTTTTGTAGTTAGGTACCCATAAAATGAACACTCTTATTGTCTAGGTTTAAGTGGATACTATTTATTCTGTAGAAGCTATAATATTTAATCTCAAGCATTTAAAAACAACGCAGTTAACCGACAAGAAATATTTGTACATCCTTCAGATAGTTTGCAAATTCGATGTTTCATACCTGTTACACACAACCTTTCTAGGTACCAATGATACAAAAACATCCTATGGTAGGGCGAAGTTTAGAAAAAGAGCAAGCTGAGCATTCATTTGAAGCCAACATTGCTGAACTTACTAACTACCCGACCTTATGACCTAGTGACATTAAAACAAAATTTAATTTCCACACGCGGAACAACAACTTGCAACAAAGATATTTACTTCGAAACGGAATGAAAAGAGGGATTAAATAAATCCTTATCTTTATTGGTCTTTGATTTATTAATATGTTCGAATTCAGCAAGTATAACAGAAAACGTTATACCTTACAAAGTCATCTTATCGCCCTAGTGTTCCATCAGACTTAGGTATATATCAAATGGATTGACAAAAACAACACATAGCCAATTGAGCAAACAAACATTTATAAGCCTTTGTTTTACCACGATTAATTTGAATCGCTTAAATTAATCTGGGGTCATCAAACTCACCTTAACAAAATACATTTTGATTCCAAAGATTAATTTGTATTCATATCAAGTCCTTAGCGTCGTGTATAAATCAAGAGCTACATTTAAGTCAAACAAGTTGGATGTTGTTTGCATTTCTATAACCTTAACTGTTTCTTTCCAGTGCCACCGATCCAGAAATGTCAGCTTAGTGATTCAGCCTGTCTTCAAAAATCTTCACAAAATGCCCTATCAGTCTTCGTAGCGGGCGTTCCAGAAGTGGGTACAGAAGTTTTGGAGCCAGTCCGCATTGACATCATTAAGATCGACCTATCTGGTCTGAAGCTGACTGTTAAGGATGCTGATATAAGGGGACTTAAGAACTCGGTGATCGACAAAGTTAGGTGAGTTCAGTGGTATAATTGGTGTTTACAGAGAAAATGAGAGACTAAGCATCAAAATATTGATTTATAGCCAGAGAACAATATTTAAGACAAATATTTGAATCATAGATCATAGACAGACTTATTATTAATTGGTTTTATAAACAATCCCACCAACACAATTCATATCTGGAAGAGTGATCCCCTTGGTATGGATTTTAATCCAACATATTGGTACCAAGTATTTACGACTAACATTGAAATCTCTGCCTTCCAGCTTCGACAGTAGCAAAAAGCAGATGGAACTCAATTTCCACACTGGAATCGTGTTGAAGGGCAAATATAAGGCTGGTGGCAGGTTGCTCATCCTTCCCATCAGTGGAGACGGAGACGTGACTATTAAAATCAGTAAGTAAAAATGAAAGTTTTAACCTTGAACTTTTTGTTCTATTTCGGAGGAACAAGAAGCTTTTGAATAGTTGGTTAATGTGATTGGATGATCAGTTTTGTAAGTAAAAGGTTTGGGCTGATCAGATTTAATCATCGACACGAAGAGAAGAAAAAGTTAACCAATATTATTGTTTAATCAACTGCGTACAATTGCGTCACGTCAACGTGTTAGTTATTTGTTACTACAAGATGATAGATCAATATTTTGCAAATGTAGATTCCTTTGCACATTTTACTTTCATTTATTATTTTTAAATTCCCCAAAGTATTGTTTTTGTAATCGTTTTATTTGAAGAGTAGGTACTAATACAATGTATTAAACTACAAAGAAACAAGATACAGTACATAACATCCAATGTTTTTTACATTTTCCAGAAAACCTGGAGCTGTTCATAACCATGGTTTACGATATCGTAAAGAACGAGAACGGTAAAGATGTCATTGACCTGAAGAGCTACAAATACACTTACGAGAACAATGAGAACACACATTTCAAACTGACAAACCTTTTCAATGGAAACAAAGCGTTGAGTGAGTATCGATGATTGATCGTGTACATAAAGTCCAGTTTATGAACTACTCGAACTTAAAGAGATTGTCTTTTGGGGCTTAGAAGTAGTAGTCTAGAAAGAGAATAAATGATTATTATTTTCAAAGAGCGATAAATTATCCAGTGTTTATAAAGTAATGCCATGACAAGGAGTGTTTATTGAGTGCGTTATAAAGCATTGCAAGTCTAAAATGACTAATACAATTAACATATTCTAATAAAAATTTGAATTATTTTTCGGGTCGAGAGGGTAACTACACCTTTTTCCTGAACGTTTTGAGAGTTTCCAATTCCTTTATCGGCTTCTAAATTCTAATTCCGAATTATTTCTTTTTAATTACAGGCGACGCAATGCACTCGTTCATGAACGAAAACTGGAAGGCCATATCGCAAGAGTTTGGAAACCCTATGCTCGAAAAACCGGTGCAAAAAGTATTTACTGCCATCCAAACCTACTTGCGATCACAACCTTTAGAAGAGATTGCTAACGTTTAAAGTATTACTTACCAAATATTAATTTTAAGAGTTGTTTTATGGTTAAGGATTTGGAAGAAAAGGAAATACTATATATTTTTATAAATTATATTTTTGTTTTATTGTCGTACTTGAGACTTTAACCCACTAAGCGTAGTTATCGACTTAATGAAAACTCACACATGCAAAAGCGCTGAACGATTAAAATAATGATTTATTTCTTGCAAGTATAAAAGTAAATAATGTAGAAAGCATTTATTTAAAGCTTGCGGGATCAAAAACCCGGCAACGGTTATTAAATAATCATTAGTTTGCATCTGACTTCAAAGTACTTGAAATCAATGATTATTTCCACACAAAACAAAATAATTAATTATCTACTACACTGAAATAAGTAATTTATTATTGTTTAACATCGAAAATTGAATTTCATTCTCCATTGCACTAAATCAATAATGCCAAAACCTGTCCGCTTGTTTTTAACATACTTAATAATGACCCAATATCCATACTTCCATACTAATATTGAAAATGTGAAAGTTACTCTGTCTGTGTGTCCGTCTGTCTGTTTGTCTGTTACACCTAACCGACTAAACCGTGGGAAGGATTTTAATGAAATTTGGCAAGTAGAAAGTTAAAGACCCGAGAAAGGACATAGGCTACTTTTTTTTTAATTCAGCCCCCTAAGGAGTTGAAATAGGGGTTAACGCTGGCGAAGCCGCGGGCAAAACTACATTTATATTTTATATGTAATACTAACCAGCAATCTAAATTAATGCAAGCGAAGCTGCGGGCAAAAGCTAGTAATGAATAATTTTATAATACGACTAAAATTCTCTTTTTGCCATTTATAAATAAGTAGATACCGAATAACTGAAGCATTGGCCTATCTATTTAAGTCAAATGAATCTCAGTACGTACTGTAAGAATGATATTACGCGCCTGAAGAAATATAGAGGTCCTTCTTATCGTATTGTTGATGAACCTAGCGTCAGAGTTTAAACCGCCTGTAGGTCTCTGTCATGGCTTTTCACATCCTTGAAAAATCTTTCAGGTGTGCCGGTTTTCTCATGAATTATTTCTTCACCATTTCTAGTAACTGATAACTAATGTATCTACGCACATTTATTCGAAAAGACATTAGTGCGTTTGAACTTGCGTCCTTTGACTTAGCAGTTCAACGGTTATACCACTCGGCTATCAGTGCTTATAGAAAAGTGTGAATTTAGAGGTAATATGATTTAATCACAATAATTTTTGGAGGCAAATTCTTAAGGCAATCAAGATAACCGAACTTTTTTAACGTCTCGTAATATAAAGATCGAAACTTTGTTACTACAAACAATCAAGGCAGTCATATTCATAAGTTGCCATAATCTAGAGTATAAGCTAAAGGTACAATTAGAGACAGAACTGCAAACATTGGAGTGGGCAAGGTATATCGCGAGTGTGCACACAGACAGTTAGCCGATATGGTCGAGTGCTGCAACGTAGGTGACGTGGTGACCTGGATGCGTTAGCTGGAAATACGAGAAAAACATGGCAAGAAAACGTTTATGAAATGTTTGGATTGAGACGTAAGGTTTTTACTTGCAACTGAGTGGTTACCTACTATAATATCGTTCAATGTTGTGTTTATACATATATGCTGAAGTCAGTTACAGTCATTATAAATATTGAACAAAGAATAAGGAGCAGTGAATATGCCTACATTTATAAATATGCATTCATTATTAACCCAAGTATTTTCAACTAATTGCTGCAAATTAAAAAATCTCTGCAACACTAATTTCCTAATCGGACTAACCCAGGCTAGATGTATTTACACCAGTAATACCCAAAGGGAAAGGTAAAGGGGTTCTTTTATCAGTTACCCATACACCGACATTTTGGAAAACCTATTGCCATTCTTCGAGCCCTACGATAGTACTAAAACCGTTGCAAACTTGTCTAAGCTGTAGAACTCACTGTCCCTGGGTTGTTTAGCATTTTACATTTGCGTTGAACCGACTTCAAATTTACTTGCTATTGAAATATTGCAGGCGAACTCAATAACAAATTCATGTTCGTACTAAAGCTTATACTGTAAGTTAGATACACTTGAATACAACATCAAGTTTACAAAGTTCTGAAGCTCATATGCATATATGAAACAGGCTGCGACACTTTCACATAATTATGTACCTACTGGGATTGTATCTGTAAACTGTACTGTTTGCCATGCAACAGAGCTTTTAAGATTAAATTTGGATACTCCAGCCATATTCGCGTTCATCAAAAATTGACAAGGTTCGCCGTTGTCAGAACACGTCGAGGAGAACATCATCATCATCTGTAAACTTACTAAAGATTTAGCATTACTACAAAAGGCTCAGTCGCTCATTGTGAAAATTCCTTGAAAAAAGCAGGGAATCTGAACAAAACTAGAAGAACAAAAGCTGTTTCGATTTTAGAGCAGTTGACAAACTTTCTCGGTCCTAAGATTATAGTTTGAATATACTTACACCCACATTTCGCTAGTTATGTTGTAGGGCCTAATGTGTGGTGTGTGTATTGCCATCAACCGGGCACAAATCCAGACTCCGTGCTACTACTGAGAATTATCTAATGAGAAAACGCAATAAAAATAATTGTCTTGCTCGGTGTCAATCAATTGAACATTCCATAGGACTACTATGTGCGGCGAAATGTGGTTGTAAAGGATGCTACGCCGCCGCGCCGGTGAATCCCAATGGGGTAGACAGATCCACCTTTGGAGGATGTCTAGCCTCCAGAAACTCCAGATACAGAACTTCTTTTTAACATGGAGTTTATATTCATACTATTTAAATGAAAACAATGCTGCCCCTAGTCTGCCAAACAGTTTAAAATACTGGACCCTCTATATTCCACTACTACTATTAATAACAGACAGTGTAAGCGTCTGGGAGCAAAGAACGGTGAATCACCGGTGTCTCATACCCATGTCTGGAAGACTCGGATAAAGTTTTCCCGTTTCGACACAATTAGACATTTTCGCCCCCAAGCATATTACTATTATTTTACCACCCCGAGTCGATGTTAGAGATCTCTGGCACGTGCTCTATTCTATATATAGAATGGTATATGATATTAAAGAGTACTTTAGTTCTGTGATTTCTGTGAACCATTGTATTATTAGTCATGTCGGGTCAAATTAGGGGTAGGATCTGTAACAACTATTGTAACATAGTCACAATTAATTGTGTTCTTGATAAACATTACCTATTGCCACAAATCTATAGACCTTTGGTCTCTCGTATTTAAATGTCGAAACATATCTACTAGCTTCTTCCCGCAACTTCGTCCACTCGTAAGACTTTATAACGGCTTTTCTAGATGAGTTAGTAGCCTAGTTTTTCTCTAGTCTTCTTTAAGTTATCTCTTTCATTACGATCAATTCAACGATTCAAAATAACAAGCAGACACAGCAAGTTGCTTTTGAATAATAAAAGGATAACGGGATACAAATTAGTCGACTTCTTCTTCTTATCGTATGGTTGATGAACAACCTGCACCATGGTAAGGGGGCTGGTATCAGAGTTTAAACCGCCTGTATGCCTCTGACATGGCTTAAAACACCGTTGAAAAGTCTCTCAGGTGTGCCAATTTCTGCCTGATATTTTCCTTCATCGTTTTTAGCAACTGATAACTAATTTATAATACGCACATGAATTCAAAAAGACATTGGTGCGTGCATCGAAGTTTGAAAATGCGACCTTTGACTTAGTAGTCTAACGGTATCTACCACTCGGCTATCAGTGCGTGTGATTCAATATAACAAGATAACAAACAGACACATTGAGGTACTTTCGTTATTATAAAAGGATAATGGGGTACGAGTTAGTAGCCGATGTATTATGAAACGAGGGCTCCCTCTGGAGGGATCCGTTCGATACAACGATCACGAGGCCATATTAATCCCCTGGTGTTGTTGATAAATGGATTGGTGATTTTATATGGCTTTCCACGTGGTGGTTACCAACGATTAGGTCGGCAAGTGAAATCATTAGAAGCCGTGTGCGAAGTGCGTGCGTGAGAGCACGCGCGTACGACACTAATTAGCTTATGATGGTAGCTCATTTGAACAGTGCAGACATTACTAATGACGCCACTATTATGGTATTTTAATATCTTATGCAATTACTTTTGCCGCTTTTTTGTTTTGCGATTAATGACTTTTATAAAGTTCTATTTGTTTTAGCTTATTGTAACATGTACTAATGTTTCACTGATTTATAAAATCTTTAAGAGACGTAGCCTGTAATTACAGCTCCCTAGTCAGACCCGTGGCAAGTTTAATAAAAGAATTCCGAGTTTGGTAAAGTATTATTGGGTTTTGTCCATTTTGTACTTCTCGGAAATGTGGACTACACACTTCTACCTACCCCTTCGGGGTACACAGGCGTGATGTCATGTTATGTTCTTATACTCAGTTAGTCACTTAATTATAGTAGCGTGAAGAAATAGTTTACCCTTTGTGTTACGACAACATTTATTACACAATGTTTTTATCAGTTTACTGCCAGCTTTAGTTATACTTATAAATTATTTTGCCTAGCAGAACGTTATACTAATTGATATCCGCGAAATGGTCCGCATCGCTTTTGGATAAGATCGATAGATAGATGGAATATGCCTTATTGTACACCATAATTGTTACAGAATTAATACAACATCATGTTAAATTTAAAGGGTACAATGGCGGTCTTATCTACCAGACAACCTTTGGAACGACAAATGATTAATAAAGATGAGTACACCAATAAACTACTTATATTAAGTTATCTTTAACTTCATGCAAATTTAACTATGTAAAATAAAGCAATAATAAACACTCCAGGCACTCATTTTGGGGTAGGTTAAAAAAAACATTGAATCACTTATTTAAAAAATAGTTATAACAAAGTTTTTTTTTGAAATGTTAAGCAGTCATTGAACGATAAATATGGCAGCTAAAAGATTATTGAAAATATAGCCCATTCACAATATAGTGTGTTAGAATGAAAACCTCTGAGTATGGTGAAAAGGCGAGCTAACATAATTATGGTAACACGTGAAGGAGAATTTAAATACCTATATCTTCTTTTTGTGTAGTAATCTTATAGTATACCTACAAGCCCGAACATGCATATATCCATAACACAACAAATTGTAAATACAAAGTAATACTTATGTCACGCGGTAGGAAAAACTAGTTATAAACCTTGTGCTTATTGCCTCTAGAAGGTAACTAACTAACCGACGCTGGGTTTAATTATGTTATCTAACTTAACACGAAAACCATTTTATGATACTTAGGTATATACAAAAGAACTTGTTTTAGAACAGGGGCCAATTTAGGATATTGGCCAGATTGATGACATCACGAGATATTCTACTTCCTATGATAATGTACATGATCCTGTACCTATTTCACTGCATTCTCGATCGTCACTTTTTTTTATACGTTTACACTATATAATCAAAGCGTTTACATTTTCATTATCAACAGATGCTTCATACAGATCCACCGGTTTGGGCTCCGTTCAACCCAATCATTTACCTTTTTCTTTCCAAATGTTTCCACTAATGTTTTATCTTTTCAGTCCAGTGTCAATTGGGTCACTTTTTGTTATTGGTTATCATGACAAACAGCTGATGTAGGACAAAAGGTGAATATGTTACTAAGGCAAGGAAGATGTAAGCAAATGTATTTATATAAATAAGTATAAATGAAAACGTTAATATATGATTGAAGTCATTACTTTACATAAATCGCGCATTAAAATGTGCTTAAGTTGAATATTTAATACTTTGTAAGCCTTACAAAGTATTTAACGTTGAAGACTCCATTAGTGCTTCGGCTAAGTGATTGATCTTCTGCACAGAGGGTTTGGGGTTCAATAATTTTGAGCGTATGAGTGCAAGCTGATAAATATGCAAAAAATCTCCGTCCCTAAAAGTAACTTCAGAAATCTCGTAAAATAAAAGAAATCAACCAGTTTCAGCAGTCTTCCACAACTGGTTGCATTTCACTGGATAGGTATATGCAGGTCACATTGTTACGGCTTTCTGGAAAATTTCGAGAAATATACCGATACTATATCAGCCCCCTTACCATAAACACGTAACGGTGTCTCGCTTTCACATGGTAAACTGTTCTGCTTTAAGAGTTCATGGTAAGAGTTCAAAGAGGGGCTGTACGAACAAAATGTACGGATTGATTTACCGTTACAAACATAATTATTTTTGTATGAACGATTTTTCCGAAACGATGCAGTAAGAAAACAGAAATGATGACTTATTTTTATATAAACAATGCAAATGATTATTTATTGTTTTCCTATAAATAATGATGAGAATGAATGATGACACAAGAAGGAGGATAATTGATGGCTTTTATATAAAGACATTTATCATGAAAATTAGAATTAGTAAAAGTGAAAAATGTATGCAATAATTCTCTGCAGCATATTTTGAGCTCTTATTTCTTATGCTCATAAATCAAATCAAGTATCCAAATAATTTGGTTGTATTTCTTGAATTATTGTCATAATATTTAATTTATGTCCATATGTAAAAGGTTTCACAAGGTATATAACGGCCCTCTTCCTAATTTCATCTACAGTTCAGTGTTTGCTCCAGGTTCACGTGTATTGAAGTGAAAATGGTGTTCCAAGTTTCGTGTTTGATATTGTTAGCGTTGGGTTTTGCTCAATCAGGACGTAAGAATTTTCATTTATTTTATCTTCTATTTACGAATTTAATCTGTTTCATCGTTAACAGGATCAGAAACTCCAAAGTTGGTCAATTATAATACATTCATAATATTTTTTTCAAAATGTAACTTTCTTAATTTTGTTCACAGTTGTCCCAGAGCAAAAATGCAAACTCGACGACAGCGCATGTTTGACACCGGCATTTCAGAAAATGGCACCAACATTCATATCAGGAATTCCTGATGCTAAGATCGATGTACTAGATCCAATGGCAATGGAAGACTTAAGCTTTGAATTGGCTGGACTTCAGTTTACCTTAAAAGACGGACAATTGAAGGGATTGAATGAATCAGTTATAGAGAACGTTATGTAAGTACAACAGTTTCTGGAAATGAAGTTATTCTTTTCGAAAATTTTATTTGACTTTTTTTACACCATAAAAAAATATGTAATAAATATCATGTGCAATACAGAATAATATTTTTTTGAATTACAGATGGGATACTAAAAAGAAAACTATTTCAATTGATTACCACATTGATGCCTCTGTAAAGGGTCACTACACAGCTGATGGGCGCATCCTGATTCTGCCCATCACTGGTGACGGTCAGCTTAAGCTAAAACTGAGTAAGTATTTTATGAAACCACCTAACCTTTATCTATACTTAATATTAGAAACCTGAAGAGTTTGTTTGCTTGAACGCGCTAATCTCAGAAACTACTGGTCTGATCTGAAAAATTCTATCAGTGTTAGATAGCCCATTTATCGAGGAAGGCAAACAAGCCTAAGGCCTAAAGGCTATAAAACATTCGAAATCCACGCGGGAAGTCGCGGGCGGAATCTAGTCTTTGAAATTAAAGAGCAAAATTTAGTAGTAGTTATGTGTACTTTATTTACCCATTGTGAATACTTTCTACTTAACAAATTATTTCTTCCAGAACGCCTCCAAATCAAGCTGAACATCCATTACGATTTGGTTAAGGGAGCCGACGGCAAGGAACACGTTAAGCCAAAGAAGTACAACTTCAAATTTGAGGTAAAGGATGGCGCTCATTACCACTTAGCTAACCTGTTCAATGGAAACAAGCAGCTCAGTAAGTATTGTTATTTACCTTTATTAAATCTGTATAAATCTGTATCTTTAATAAGAAACGCATCTTCAATATTATAATAATCATCTGATTTCTACTTTAATATTTACTTAGCTTGGGAAAGATCTGCTTCAGTTTATTTGGCGTTATTAGCGGCGTCATAGTATATCTGTACGTAGCAAGCTCCTGTATTCTATCATTATCCTTGATGAGATTTTTCTCTGTGTAATTTCCTTTCCAATTCGATAGGCCGATTAATTAATGAACAAATAAGTGCGTCTTTTATTTATGTAAGTAGTTGACATCAGAAAAAAACAGTTGATCTTTTTTATGTAATTAATTGCCTTTTTGCCAATCTAGTCAAAATCGGAAGTAATTATGATTGGGTACCTAAATATATTTTGTGAACGCGTAGTTTATTTGTGTTATAGGTGACACCATGTTGAAGTTCTTGAATGAGAACTGGAAACAAATTGCGGATGAATTCGGTATGCCAATGATGGATTTGGCAGTCAGAACTGTTTACAAGAACATCGAGAAATATTTCGAAAAGATGCCACTTGAAGACATCGCCGTTGTTTGATTGGTAAGGGTAGGTCTTTGATGACCGGGATAGTTGTTTTGTTATTATGTTGTTTTGTTTGCAATTTAATAAACTGATTTAATTGAGCTGTGTCTTTTTTATTTATAAACACTGATTGTTATTTTGTTTAAAATACATCCTTTTATGTTTGTGGAACGAAATAAGGTAGAACAACACAAAAAATGCGTATGCCAGGTGTTGAAAAAATATGAAATCTGTTTAGTTTTTTTGTAGCTGACAGAACAAATTACTGTGATAATGACAGGTTCTGCAAAAAACGTATGGTTTTCATTCAATCGTTGTTCCTGTTTTTGGGTTCTAGAAGTATCTTATCTATAAATAAATAATTATTATAAAAAGTGGATAAAATAAAGAATATTGCAAGTGTAAGGGCCTGTTTCATCATCTACGAGTACAAGTGAAGTGTTGAATAGTTACTTCTTGATTAACGCTAATCGGCAAGTAAAAGTTACGAGTATCTTCTATCGTGTCTTAGTAATAGGCCAGTATATCCCCTCAGATATTGTGAAATTCGTATGAATAGTTACGGGTGACTTTCAGTGGTGGTTAGTCCACTTGTCACTTTACTAGTAGATGGTGAAACAGGCCCTAAGCTATATTTGGATTGGACAAAGCAATTTTTGTTAGATTTTGAAGTGAAGAAAAACGAATGCTCTAAAGTAGGTCTAAATTATTATTTTTAACTCTCGGTGAGAAAGCACATGGCTAAAACGCTTTTTTTTAAACCACATAATTTGATTAAATTTTTTCATCCGGTTTTCGATCTAACTACACTACACGATACAAAGGGTACTAAAAGGTACTGAAGATTAAACGTAATAACCATACCTACTATTACTACTAAACTAATATGTGGCGAAGAAAAATATTTTATTTGTTAAACAAGTAGGTAATTAGATTTCCTATATTTTTTTCGCCAAAGTTAAACATATAATACAAATAATTTGATGCATAATTTTTTGATGTTTTTTGTTTGTATATATTTGAAGTTTTAATCATATAATAGGTAGTATAAAAACAATCGTGTGTGTATATAATGTAAATTGTTATAATAAATGCCTTTGGTAGATATAGTATTTATTAATAACACCTAATTATGTCCTACACGCACTAACCTCACCAAAATATGACCCACCGCTTAAACGTTGCCTGTATACTTTTTGTTGGATTGTCAACTTCAAAAAAAAATAATTATAATGATTATAACAATGATATTTAATTTTTAAACTATGTAATTATGGTCAGCGGCTGGTATATTAACGGCGTGTCCCCAAGTTCATCTACAGTTGACGGTTTGCTTTAGAAAAGCGTTTGTGTTTGACAAAATGGGAGTGATGTTAAAAATATCGTGCTTTGTATTGACAGTATTAGGTCTTGCGCATGCTGGAGGTAAGAATTTAAGAACTTTTAAAATTGAATAAGTCTTTTGTTAAAAAAAAGTTCCATTCTTTCGTTTAAATTAACTTATTATATTTCTGTCTTTGGAGATATTAATTGAAGAATTGTAACAAACATAAGTATGATACCTATTTAGTTTTACATTACATTATTGTTTGTGTCTAAGGTAATTTTGAAACGACTTAATGAAACTACAATTATCATGCAACGCGATAGTTTAAAAGTTAGTATTGAAACGACTTAAAATACAGAGAAAATTATAAACCGACCGAGTTTAGCGATACTTATTTATGTATTTTAAGGAAAATACATAACAGTAACTAAGAAATATGGTCAACGAAACAAGTCGTAGATAAGATAATAAGTTTTGCCAAAGTTTCAGGGCTTGCAAATGGTTACAAATGTTAAAAAAAATAAAACAGATAATGAAACATTATTATTTGCGTGAATAATTCTCAAATATCAAGTTCTTAATTATCAAATTCTTATTCTTAAAACTGCTGTCGCTAATGCGTAAGAGCTATCTGTCAAAAGTTAGGACACTGGTAAGAAATCATCTTGTTTCTTAAAAAAAAAGACGAGATGGAATACAAAAAAGTCTGTAATTTTCTGAGATAATACGTAGTACATGAACTCTTAAAGCAGACCTGCTTTAAGAGCGAGACGCCGCATTACACTACACGTAGCGCCGCGCGCCGTCTCGCTTTCACATCGTAAACTGCCCTATTTTAAGAGTTCATGGAAAGGAGGCAGTACAGTGTACTTACATGTAATAAACCGTATTATGTGATTAAATTGACTAGTACCAGTCATACCACTTAATATTAATAGTGTAGTAATCATATTGAATACTTCATAGTTATCGCTAATAGATCAGATGCAATAACTAGTTACCTACTTGCCATTAAATAATCTATTATGCAAAAAAAATATTTTATGATGGTCCATGCTAGTGAAATAATATCATATCGTATCGTAATAACGATATAAATTATACATAATTTTGTTCATAATAATGGTTTACCGACTAATTTGAAAGCTAGCTCGTTCAAAAATTGGGGAGTTGGACGTTTTTAATAATATTCGTCATCAATGTTATGTTATGTTATGCTCCCTGAGACGGGATTGCCTGAATTAAAAGTTTCCCCTCGTTAGGAATTTCTCCTGTATCGTGGGTGCGTAAATCTTATAATAAAAACTGTAAAGAATCTTGTTTGTAATAATTATTGTAACTGCATAGTTTGCAATTAATAAACTAACAGACTTCAACGAGTGGTATGGCAATATTTAAAGTTGTTATTAATACCTCATAAGCATATTGCAAAATTGCTGATACCAAAAAACCATAACCAACAACATACATAAATAATATTTAGAGAAATGTACCTATAAATATAGCGTAACTTTACCGAGTTGTTTTTACAATCAAAGCTAATAAATGAACTGAGAACACTACTTAATAGTTTCATTCCAGGATTCTTATGTTAAAGAGCTTAAATGACTCATTCAGTATTATAGGTATACCAAAGTCTCTCAATGGCCTCGCCAAGAAAATATGTGGAATATTTTGAAATTAAGCCCTTATTATATAAAACAGCTTCGTCATTCAAGATACCTACTGTAATCATGAATAATAGAATATAATTTATATAATCGATCCTTTTGCTTGTAAGTGGCTATAATTAGTTTTAACAAGGAGATTACCTAATTGAATATGACCGAGCATACATGTTTTGCACGCGAAAGGTAATTGCGTTAAATCATCTAAACAAGCGAAACTCACAAGAAAAGGCCGATCATGGTTTTTGGTGGAGACCCCTAAGTCTGTGACAGGTGTTTATTAAAGAAGCGGTGAGGCTATTGAGGGTAAGCTTACCCTTCAGTACCTGAAGAATGACGGAGGCAGTAAAACCTTTTTTTGTACTCAAAACCAACAGATTTGTGATTACCCAAACAATTTTTTTTAAGTCACGGGAGAAAAGTCAGCACAATTTATGTCATTGTGTATCCAAATTGTAGAATTTTGGCCCACCTGCGACTTTGAGGCCCCCTTTAAAGGAGTTTTGCTACAATGCCGTTTGGCTCTCTCGATCCTTTACAATAAAATATAAGACGTTTCCAAAAGTTGTTATTCTTTTTTGATCAATAATGGTGAATTTATAAAGCAGGTCATCAACCGAAGAAATTTAACAAATTCTAAATTAGGATAGCTTTCACTTTCTTAAACCATTTCGTCAAAATAAACCAGAACAGTTTTTACTTTATGAAATATTTTGTCAAAGCACTATTCTCTACAATTTCAAGTTATCCACTGGTGTTCGTTATGGAGGACATTATAGAAATGCCATGGTAAAACAATGATAAAGTCATTCTGATACATGCCTAGATCAAAAGTCCCGCCCTGCTGTCCGTACAGTTGATATTATTGTTATGATTGATATTATTTCAACCTAAGGAGCACGACGACATGAATAATTGAATAATAATAATAGTTTATTTCTCGATCTCGAAAGTAAGTAGTATACTCATTGTTAATTAGAACATTATGTAAAAACTTTTTTTCAGCTATACTAGAGGAAAAATGTAAGCTCGACGACAGTGCGTGTCTAGTATCAGCGTTCCAGAAAATGATTCCAGCATTCATGACGGGACTTCCAGAAGTTGATGTTGCAGTACTAGATCCTATGGCGATGGATGATCTGAGCTTCGACCTAGCTGGTCTTCAATTTACCCTCAAAGAAGGTCGCTTGAAGGGATTGAAGGGTTCAGTTGTAGATAGTGTTGAGTAAGTGTTTCTGGAATGTCTGAAAACTCTAAAATATTGCACGTTTAGGTAATCAATTAATTGGCACTTCACAAGATTGATGTCATAATTAAGAGTCAACATTGCAATTGGTAGTATATGCAGCATACATAGATAGTCTGGGTCTGTGGAGCTCGATAGTATTTTCCAAAATTCTTTCTGCGCTTACAGAGGGTTAGGGTCCGTGTATAATTAAACTTATGGACTGTAAATAAAATTAAGTTCATTTCAAATCTTTCATTACAGTTGGGATACGACGAAGAACATCTTGGCAGTTGATTATCATATGGATGCCTCTGTGAAGGGCCACTACACTGCTGGAGGACGCCTCTTAATCCTTCCTATAACTGGTGATGGCCAACTAAAGCTGAAATTGAGTAAGCATTCATTTATAATAGTGTAAACCACACCGAGAACATAGATAGCTTAGATTTACTTCAGAAAAGTTCAATTAAGGCAATACTACTTAGTTAATTCTAATGTGTTATTGTTGTTTTATATCAACCAAAATTTTGACAAAACTAAAAACCGTGTTACTTTCAGAACATCTTCAAATAAAGCTGTACATCCATTACGATTTAGTAAAGGATGCCGACGGCAAGGATCACATCAAGCCAAAGAAGTACCACTTCGATTTCGACGTTAAAGATGGCGCTCATTACCATCTGGGCAACTTGTTCAATGGAAATAAGCAACTCAGTAAGTATCTTTATCAGACGTATGCTATTTTGTTGCGAATAATGTTTAGTCTTACTAGTAGTGTTGAATAACTCTTTACCCAGGGAATGGTATAGGATGTGTCTCGGAATACCCGTGGAATACCACGTTCTATTCATCTCACGTAGGCACTGATAGCCGAGTGGTATGACCGTAGGACTGCCAAGTCAAAGGCCGCAAGTTCAAACCCCGGCACGCACCAATGTCTTTTCGAATTCATGTGCGTATTATAAATTAGTTATCAGTTGCTAAAAACGGTGAAGGAAAACATCGTAAGGAAACCAGACCTGAGAGATTTTTCAACGGTGTGTAACGCCATGTCAGAGGCCTACAGGCGGTTTAAACTTTGTTGTTTATCAACCATACGATAAGAAGAAGAATTCATCCCACTATCCCACCTGGGAATGTTACGACTTACGACTTAATACTTTAGTGGCTGCCATCAATACATATGCATTCTATCCTGCATTTCCGTTTTTGATCAGAGTAATGTATAATTACTGTAGGTAGTTTGTGTGACATCAAAATTTTTCAAAAGTAGATCCTATGTTGAAATATAAGAGCCGTTATTTACAGTGGCAATAATTGTAACAAACATATAGCAAGTATGTAAGCAAAAGGCTAAAATTTAAAAAAATCTTGTTACTTATTTTAACACCTAATGTTTAATTTATTTATGTTCTAGGTGATACTTTGTTAGCTTTCTTAAATGAGAACTGGCAACAAATAACCTCTGAATTCGGTAGACCAGTGATGGATGTAGCCGCAAACATTATTTACAAGAACGTCATCAATTATTTCGACAAGATGCCGATTGAAGACATCGCCATTGTTTAAATGATACCCAGTTGTTTTATTTTATGTGATTAAATAAACTAGTATAATCTAAAATGGCTTTTTTGATTACAAAATCGTAGAAACAGTTGCTGGTTTTTTACTAGCCCGTACCTGGTAACGTTGAAGTGTTCTGAAGATTTAAGAATAGCTTAATAAGCACAAGTACTTATATTTAGTCAAATATACTCACATAGTTAGTAGGAAACTTTTAAACACTACAAATCTAGAAAAACCTCTTGAATTATATAGCCGACACACTTTTTACGGTGATTAAGAAACGTTTTCAACACAAGAGAAGGGCTAAATTACAAATTGTATAATGAATTACGAAATGCTAAATATGTACAGCTGTCACTCATATTTCTTGAGCATTTTTTGTAAGGGAACCATTATAGTGGCACCTGAATAACCCATTCGTCCGCTTCATGAATATTTTATGCGACAAATCGGATTACGGGTCAAAAGAAATCTGTGGGCAAACTCCTTTTTCATTACTCGGAAATTACGCGAATCTGTTAGTCTAATGTTTCGATCGTAATTTTTTCATTATTAAAACATGTATATTACATACAACATATTGACATTTTTTTATTATGATTTAGTTTAAGGTACTTAAACTGTCAATATTATAAATTTATGAGCGTACACGCAGAATTCATTGTCATTAAAGCTGTCTTAGAACGTATAGTAAAGTGACAGAGAATCTGCTTAATTTCTCAAATATAAACTATGGGTTAATAATTCATATATAAAATGTAGGTATCTTATAAGTTTTAGAACTAAAGACATCATGTTTTTACACCAAACCTTCGTACAAAAAGTACAATAAAGACATAATGCGTATCAATCACTCAGTGAGTCTATAAATCCATCAATTTATCTCCAATTACATTGTCACGTCCTATAACGAGGGACTATAGAGGTTTGGGGTTGACATTTAACATGGGTGTCCGTGAGCCCTTCCAATGTTTTAATTATTTTTATATCCTGCGGGGATCACTATTGGGGATTGAAAATCTCGTTACTGCCCCGAACATTGCGATTGATTGTGTCGTTTATAACGTACGTATTTGTGGCACTTTTAGATACCGATAGCCACCCTTACGAAGCTGAAAATATTGCAAAAGAAGCATGAAGAAATTCATTATTATCAAAGTGATAGCGCGCTGTGATATGCTATTTTTGCAATGAAAGAATTGAATGTGGTGTAAACATTCTGAGTTTTTTTTATTATTATGCTTTTGAAGACTTCGTTGCCTTTTTAAACCCATTGGTATACCTTAGTCTAATGAGAGCTTGTGACAGCGATTTTGTATGTATTCTCCAAATATTCAGGGCTGAATTCTGCAGTGGTGAATTCCCGTTGTGACTACAGCTCTTATAGGACATAATTAGCTTAAAATAGATGTAAACCAATACCTATATATAAAAAATCTTAATGTTGTTGTTGTCATTGTTGAAAACAACCCAAAATACATTGTACATTTTGATTTGAAGTAAAATACCAGCAATTTTGACAATTTATGCATCACAAACAGGGTAAAGGTAGAAAGTTATTAGGTCATGTCAGATATTAGAGAAAGCCTTGTTACACACGTCACCTGGCGTACGGTCTGCAGTCACTTCAAATAAAAGTCGATTGACACACTGTTGCGTGGTAATGAGTTTTTAGACAAAAAATTGTAGATATCTTTAACTGGTAATCGTTCTAAAAGAACAAAAACGTCAGGTAGAATAACGAACAAATTAATAATGTTAAAGTGCACCATCACCTACAGCATTCACGTGTAATGTAACGTTACGAAGTCGAACATTACATAGGGCAGAAAACCGAGCATAACAGTGCGCAGCCTGTAATGTTTCAGATTTAAGCATTACATTGGTGAGGGAAGAGAACCGATCATTACAGTGCGCAACTTGATACAAAGTCGAATCTGAAATGTACTTCGTGTTTTTCTTCCATAAAAAATTAAAATGAACTTGAATTATTTTATTCTGGAGCCCTACTAATAAGTTACTTGTTTTCAAGGTCTTGAAAACAAGAACAAGAATTCAGCATAGACTATTCGTCAAAACGTAAGCACCTGTTTTTAAGATTGTCAGCACATTTGTACAGCAAGCAATCAATCAAAGACCAAATCTAAGCAGACTTTAAGTTTTTATCGAACTAGTTAGGTTTTCCATCTAGTAAATAATACTAAACAAACCCTCTACGTCTTAATGCGGCAATATATGAACCGACCTTTTCAGTAGGTCTGTAGGTGTTTATATCATTTTTACGGACGGATGCCCATTGATATGACTGCAGTATTAATATTTTATTTTGACGCAGTTGGTACGAACGGACATCGCCTTACAATGGGAGCGTTAATTTTTTATCCTGTCTACTCCGCTGGGTAGCATGTTTTGGTATTAAATTATAAAAATTATGATTATTTCTTTACTTTTCATCTGTTTGTTTTCATGTTCCGTTTTGTCGCTTTAATAATAAAGCTTTAGAAAACAGGTTTTTGTTGGTAGATGGTTTCTTTCTTCTTTAATAGCTAATTTGCAAGCGACTTGCGGCTTTTGGTAGGTAAGGTGCGATTTATCTTCGAGGATTGGTATATGTATAGTCTAAAACATTGGTCAATTTATTTGACAAGGGAGCCAGAAATTTTCATTTATTTTTAACTCATTAGATTTTTCTACTGATTTTGCTTAAATAAGCTCTTAACAAGTAATTGAGATAAAAGCAGCTGATAAACGGATACACAATTAATATTCCAGTCATACCTCAACATGAAAACAGGTATACAAAACATATAAAATCAACATTCACAACGAAAACAGAGTACCAAATATTTACTTACAAACAATTGGCGTACGCAAATTGATTACAAACTTGGTGAAACAATTACTGAAGTTACAGGGTTGAAACCAATGGGCAATAAGGTGAACGTCTCGTCAATGTCCCAACCCGTATTCGAACGATGTAACGGACGTTGATTAATACGCTCACCCTACCTTGAAAGCTGTCTGTAATTAGTCCAAGATAACGTTTTATCAGGGACAACTATCGGAAACTGAATTCAGGGGATCGTATTAATTGGATAGAGTTTACTTATATATTTATGTTAATTGCTCTGTATTAATTTGCTGTCGAGTGATGTTATGCCTTTATGAGCCTTAAAAGATCTGTATGAATGTGACGAAATGGATTTATATCCATTTCGTCACATTCATACAGATCTATTTAATAAAAACTGTTAACAGCTTTTCTAGTGCTATTTTATAATAGCACTAGAAAAGCTGTCAACAGTTTTTCAAAATTTCCCAGAATATTGTTTCTTTACTCACATTTTTAATCATTCATGTTTCTCTGTAGTGCAGTTATTGATTTATTTTCTTTGAATTAAGAAATGTTTCTTCAACTTTTTCTTACTTCTACGGTTAAAGTCACAAGGGATTAGAATCTGTCCGTAATTAAACTAGTTGTAAATTATCGATGTGGCTCATTAATCACAGAACTGTGCCATTCTCAAGTGGCTCAGTCATGTTAACCCTCTCACGCAATGTTCCTACTACCTACAGACATTAACTGTTATTTAGTTGACTGTAGTAGAGCTGGTACTATCTATGCCATTTCGAGAATTGTAAGCGAAAGTTGATTTAGAAAATATATTTCAATACACTTTGAAACTATAAAACTGTCGGCCTTGAAGTTTCTATATTGCAATTTTATATCGCTGTACATTTGAATAATTGCAAGTTCTCCCAGATATTACAATATACAGAAAGATAGAGAACGAGGTAGTGTGAGCTCAGAGAATATTGCCTCTTTAATTCTTGTCTTTTGACAGTGTAGCATCCAGTTTCCTTTATCCAATTACAGTTTAACTGGGTGCTAAATTGTATTATAAGAGTACGAGTATAATATTTTATTTCAAATGTACTTTTCTGTTCACGTAATATTTCAGTCACAATTTATGGTACTGGACACAATGTGGAAAAGTATAAAGAATGATCGGGGACAACATGAATGAATGAATTATGTTAAGAATGTTGTCAGTATTATATTTTATCATCATCAGCCAAAAGATCCACTATTGAACAAATGCCTCCCCCTTATTGGGGTAGAGGGTGATGTAAAGTTACGGAAGACGCTGCTGCCCATCTCCTTGATTTTCCCTTTGTCGCCTCTTACGACAGCCACGGGAGGAAAGGGGGTGGTCTATTCTAGGCCGGATACCACTCGGCACATATATTTGCACAGTATTATATTTGCTAAGTTCATATTCGTATCTTGAGTGCTAAAAAGATTAGAATTTTTAATAAAGGCGTTAATCAGCACTGTGTAACAGGGGTCAAATTAATTGCGATGTTTCGGACACCATTGTAAAACATTGACAAGGTAATCAATATTTTACTTACACTCTTTGTATTTCAAAAAAATAGTAAGTGGAGAGTACACATACAATTCAAACATATCTATTATTTAACGTTATGTTTTGCTTGTTTACCAGAAGCAGGTATCTCAATTTACACTCGCTAAGACATACAACTTTTTATACTTCTTGGGGCCTGCTTCACCATCGACAAGTAATGTATTAAGTAGACTAACCGCAACTTAGAGTCACCCGTAACTACTCATACATTAGCAGTAATCAGGGGATAAACTGGCCTGTAACTAAAATACGATAGAAGATACTCGTAACTTTTACTTGCTGATTAGCGTTAATCAAGAAGTAACTATGAAGATTTTACTTGTAAATGGTGAAACAGGTTTTAAATATCATATTATTTATTCTATATGCAAAACGTAACCTGTAACCTTTAGGCTTTAGTCTCACTGCAGGGCAAATGACACGGTTCCAAGCAAGTTGCACGTGTGGAAGAATCAGTGCCATGCGTCCTTTTCATTACAGCTCATCTTGGAGTAAGCCTTACTAATGAGCTCGTGTTTTACATAATAACAAATGTATACTAAGAAATGTAAGACACTATTTACATTCATATTAATTCAAGGCAGTATTTTAGCGTGCGTTAAGCATTTATTTACTATTTATATTAAAGCATAACTCTTATTTTAGTGGACTGCTCAGCATGAGGTCCTATTATCAAATCCCAGGTCGCGCAAATAATTATTGGGATTTTTCTTAAGATAATTCTCAGTAGCAGCACCGAGTCTGATTTTGTGCCCGATTGATGGAACATTATCATGTCTATGATTTCAGAGGGTATTAAGGTATGCAAAAGTCACTCTCACTTTCTCTCTCACAATTTTACTCGAATAAATCTTGCTTCGTACGGAATCTTCCAATCTATAGCAAACAAACTTAAATGATTGCTGAATAATAAATGCAACAAAATAGAAAATTTATCAAAGCAAACTAACTTATATAAACGAAAGGCGCGAAGTAAATAAAGTTAACGCGACAATCTGAATTGTTGATATTTTGTATGACAAATGGAAAATGTTCAAGTTTGTAACTCACTTTACGAATCAATTCGTTAAAAAGACAAATAAAACATTAAATGGCGGGTGGGTTGCTTAAACAGTCTGTTAACGGACACAAATCAAAAATGTAAGGAAGATGTTTAACGTACGTAAAATATTAAGCATTGTTTCATGGCATAAAGAACCCGGTTATCAACGTTATTAGGGCTGCAAGTAGAAAACAAAACTTTTTCGTTATTAAGGCTGCTAAAAGACAACAAAATTGGTTATGTGTGCGTCAAGTGAAGCTAAAGTAACCCGACCTAAATTAGTTTCGCCGATAGGTAAAGTGATGGCCGTTTTGTGCAGGTACCTACATGATTTTATGGATTGTTAAAATTCATTGCTTGTAAAGTATTTAAGTAGTCAGACCTTTTTAATTGCCAGCGCTTAAGCCGTGTTTCATTGTCGTTGAAGATACCTACTTCACAAGGAACAGTTTTTATGTTGATTAAAGATATTACAAATTAGATGTAAGTGGCCATTTTGACTTATTTTACAAAAGGCTCAAGTTTAAGTTAGGTATATTAAAATAAAACTACGGATAATGATATAAGTAGATAGGTATATTATCTAAATAATTAAATCTTTGTTCTGTAGTAAAATCTTAGGACATTACATTTGGCACACAAAACAACTGTTTTTTAGTTATCGTCGTTAAGCATTAAGCATTCTTTTGGTCTTTTGTCATAAAAAAAAAACAGATTTTGTAGTCATCCATCAATAAAACTAACAAGAGGTTATTGCAGTCTTGTCTGAAACGTAAAGTCCTGTATTTAATACCCAGATAAGGAGTTAGAAGCTGTAGAGTTTTTATGTTAAAAACATATTAATTTAATAGCACTCTGACGTCTTAAATTATTGCAGGGTAAATGATTACAGGCGCTCTTTAATTATTCAATATCAAATTATTTCAGAAAAGTAGTAGTAGTGGTAAGATATTATTTATCGTTACATTGTTATCTTTGAATTTAACATAAACAAGCGACTATTATCATCTGTCACTTTTACTAGTATTGGCGTGATGCTAATGATTGCAGGATCATATTATGACAATGAAATAACAATTTCATAGACAGTGAGTACCTAAACGAAAATGGCAAAGATACATATCTACTATAAATTATAAGATATTATTGAGTTTTATTAAGATTGTCATCCCTACAAATATTATTATTATTGTGTTCAAACGTTTAATCGATAGGATTAAACGTTTGAACACAATAATATAATTAATCCGATTGTTCAAGCCCCCGCTTGACGTCCGTGCAGATTCTCATATAGTCTCACTAAAGATAAGGGATGCTTATTTGCATAAAACAATTATTATTTATGTCTCATGGGACGCAACTATTACGCTAGAATACCAAACATAGGTACGGTCAGCAACGGAAGTAGCTTAACAAGTTAAGAAACTTAATTTCAAATGATCAAAAGAAATATTCAATTCAAGTTATGGTCTCAAATTATAAGAGTCCAGATGATGGTCTGAGAATATTGAAGACTTTTAACTATATTATAACAAATTGTTCTTTGATTAATGTTATGTGTAAAAAAATTAATATTCAGGCACTTTTGTTGTTGACTGTACTATTATTGCATACGATATTCAACGGATTGTTATGCAAATTTAATTAATTAAGGTGACATATTCAGATGAAGTTAAGCCATTTTGACTGGGACTTAGTTTTACTTGTCCTCAAGTTGATATTGAATGTTAATGTACCATCTGCCATGTATTTCTAAAAGTAAATTGTACTACATTTTGTTCTGGCGACGTATATAAATTTATAAGCGTTTGAAGAAGTTAATAAACTTTATAATGTATGAGACGACCTTTTTCATCGACTTTGGTATCCTCATTAAGTGATAACTCTTCTGTTTTGTTAAATTCATAGCGTAATCTGATTTTACCAGGGTTTAAGAGGAGTTTTACTCCCGGTGAAATAATAACGAATTAAGGGAGTTTGAGTTACGATTTTTCTAAGTATAAAAAATAGTACCTACCTACCCTATTATTTAATTTAGAACACCTATTATTTCCCTGTCCATTTTTCTTGATACTACATTATTAAACAGTGATACTAATAAAGGCCAAAACGCTTACATACCCAAATCAATTTATCTCCAGACCTCCCCACAAGACCGACAGTGTCTGTCGAAGAGGATTTATCATTTAACTGATTTTAACATTAATTACCATCATGAATGCCAACTAGAATCCACGAAATTAATATTCAACCGAAATACGGACAGTTCAATTTTAAACTCTTTCAACTTTGGCCATTATTCATGGAGCCACCATGTTTCAAACTCGGCTTGTCGGTATTCCATGCAAAAAGTTCCACGAAAATACGAGCTGTGTAATAAGAGAATAGTAAAATGAATGATGAAAACTGCATCAAATATTTTTTTATGTTTCAAGTTCGGTCTAGCGAATGCGCATTTTGAACGTCCTTTTTTGGGCCCTCTGTACTTTAAAATACATGACACTCACAATAAACATGGATGTTCGATTCGTTAGTAAAATCGAAAACTCAGTTTTTGCATTTAATAAGATTCTAAATAATATTCTTTAAATAATTTTCGTTAAATGAAATAATATTTTTTATCACTGTAGATTTTTTTCTATTGTAAGGTCGATATAGGTACGTAATCACAAATTCACATCAACACCCAAAATAAACTTGCAGTGGTGTAGAATACATGTAAATAGCGCATTGAGGAAATTTATCCACAGCCCATGTTCTATTCATTATAATAAAAGATATTTTTTTAATATTACTAAAAAAAATGGTAATATTTTTAATAAAAATAAAAATTACTTGATCCATTTTCTGAATTCTGAGCACAAAAAGCCAAGAGTACGGAAGAGCTAATCGGTTCATCAATTAGTAACTGTTGGAGGTGATTGAGTATGGCAGTTACTTGTGTTAGGAAATGCATGCCGTCTGGACTCGACTCTTATAAAAACTAAGCTTCCATAGTATTTTTCAAGTTATTTTTCATTATTATACAAAGTTGTATTATTGAAAGTTTTTTTTTATAATGATAAAATACCGCTTTTTAGAAAGAAGTTTTGCTTCTAGACTACTTTTAAAGTTTTTTTAACAGTATGACTGTTTCAAATATAATATGCTACATTCAATGCCTGCCCGCAAATCTATGAAAATGGAGGTAGATAAATTATGCATTTAAACTGACTGTAACATTTTTTGGTTGCCTTGAGAATGCTTAATCCAATTGCAAAAAAATTAAATCACGTAGCGAGTAAACCCTATGAATGACAAAGACTTCTGCTCTGTCGTAGTACCTACAGATTACACAGGCGTGTATAGGCAGGTACATAATAACAAGCTTAATTATGATATTTTATAGATCTAATGAAGACAGGAAGGGCTTGAGAAGCTAGTATATAGCTTTCGCACAGATTAATCGATCTGCGAGTCGAGAAGTGGTTAGTCTTGTGATGGGTGATCCGTGATCGTTATTAACTCTTTGACCGCCACGGTCATATACACAAACGCTTCCGTGCTCTCCACGACATAACTTTGAATAGAAGACAAAACCTAATCGTACCATTTGTGTAATGTACTAACAATATAATAACAAACAATAATCGTAATAAATGTTACGATTAGTTAATGTCTTCTAATAAAGTTGTGGCGTGGAGGGCACGAAAACGTTTGTTTTCTATAAAAGCCTGTGGCGGTCAAACGGTTAACCGAGTTCATTCACATATTGAGACCCCTTCACCCTTTGGAAGCCATGCTGACCCGTTAGGCCAGAACCAGCTCAGTCTCCTTGTGATAGTGTACCGTCATAACTGTGTTTCCACGTACATTTTGATCACCAGCCCTCTTATTTATATTCATTCCTCAAAGATAATACCTGTCTTAACTTAAACCCTTTTTAGGTTTATTGACATCTGTATTCCTTGACATGCAAACGACAGGGGAAGGTATAATTTAATCCATGGTTTAAAATAATTAAAGGAGGTTATTATTCCAATGAATAACAAATTATAATAATCCTATTAAATATATATCAGTTACATGCATTAGAATCCTTGCAGGGTAATCTAAGCGATTAGGGCCGCGACGTAATATGTTAACTAAGATTAGCCGATTATCGGCAATCGAACTGTCGAAATCCAATTAGATAATTTTGACAATTTACATAATTTGTATTAGAATTTGGCTCGTCGAAGTCGGTCGATGTTTTTATTTAAACTTGTTTACTTAATATAATACAGGTAATGTTTGTTGTTTGTATGTAATTGGAAATCTCTCAGGTGTGCCAGTTGTTTCCTTCACCGTTTTTAGCGACCGATAACTAATTCATAGTACGCACATGAATTCGAACAGACATTGATTGGTGCGTGCCGGAGTTTGAACTTGCGACCTTTGACTTGGCAGTCCAACGGTCATACCACTGGGCTATCAGTTTTACTCTTATTTAATATGGACTTTGAAAGTCCCGGAAAAGTAACAACAAAAATTGCCATCCAAAAGAAATCGCAGGCTGATTCTATTTATATAAACCAATATGCGCATAATATAATTAATTACCTTGATATAGAGCATAATAGAGGTATAAGTAGATATATGTTGAATAATTCGTTTATAAACATACTGGGTATGGGTATAGCTATTGCAGTGCGTTAAAATAAATGACCAAAGAAATTTATTTGCATGGGACAATAAACATAAAGCTATAAATTATTGAACACCAAAATGATTGAAAATAGATTCGGATAATAAGTGAACTCGTCGTCAATAGGAATAATAAGTACATTGTTGTTTACCTACTAGTGCGTAAACAACACTAACCTTCTATTAATTGACGTCTAAAAGTTTTTTTTTTATAAAAAAACATTAATATTTCTGAAACAGCAGGTGTTGTGTTTAGAGACGCCGATTCAAATAGAACCTGGTAGGTTTTGTATTGAAAATATAAAACAAAAAGTCCTCTAAAAGGGACTAAATTGTCTGAATAAACACAACATAAATAAATACGAAACATAAATAGTGTAATTCATTCATATCATCTGTTCAGTATGCGAATTGGTTGGAACTTGGAGTCATAGCTCATAGCCAAAACAACCAAGCATCGTGACCTGATTACATTAGTATGACCAGAAGGAGGCTTAAGGGTTACATTACTCCAATTGTATAGTTTATGTGCTTAAGTATCAAAATATTGTTCGTATTTTCTTGCAGTTGTTGTGACTGTCACGTAAGCATAAAACTATTTTGTTACGATATTTCCATCGATTACTGAATTATTGACAGGAACTATTGAGATTTTTAACTATGTAATTGTTATATGTAGTTTTTTTAAGTTTTAAACAAAGGGATAACCTTTTTCGATGTAACAATTGTGCCATGTAGAAGACTTAATAATAAATAAACAAAACAAAATTGTACCAAAGTCATTTACTGATAACAACTATCATATTTATTGAGTATCTACACGCGAATCCGATAAAGAAACATGGTTATTTATATAAATAGACCTTGCGTAGTTCCTCTTAAGATCCACATCCTCATATATCGCCCTTGATCTTTGTACCTACAACAAAGAATCGATTTCTATAGAGCTATTGTTTTTCCGGAGAGTCTATACAAGCTTAACCTTGGTTGTAAAAAAGCTCGCGAAGTTAACCATATATTGTGTGATGATAAAAAGAAAGATGGCCTCCTACCCCCCTAGCTAAAATTCTGAACTAAATTGCGGTAAGAGTATTAAGATCTAATTCAATACTTAATTCTTATCATCAGACTATGTTTAACAGCTGAATAAATTTAAACGCACCAAAAGTTACTACTGAAGTTTACATCAAGAACTTGTATAAGCGATGTATTGAATACTTAATAATTCCAAAGTCTAACTTTCGTAAAAACAATATTATGTTAAGGTGAGATTTCGGGCTATTAGATAAGGTAAGAAAGCTAACTTAAATGCGATGTTTAAAACTATTTAACCTTACCTTACCAACAAATACCTATTGCTTTTAATTGACAACCATTGATTCTCCAGCCAAAGTAGACGATTCAATCAAGACATTAAATTCTAAAATCTTTTTATCTCTTTTTTATTTTATTCAAGAATTAGGTACTCACATATCGTTACGTACATAATTTATCTTCGCAAAATTTGTAGACAGATATGTTCATTCTAATACAAAGTCTGAGAATACCTTTATGGTTTCATCAAAGAATTATAAGGATCAAAAATCTTCTCTCTTGGAATAAAGTAACATATACAATTTATCAATGTCTGCAATTTTCAAAAGAATGTAAGACGTCTATTTTAAATGTCTCAAAGTTTTTGTACGGCTTTGAAGGTTCGATAACCTTCAATTACTTTAACTATAGTGCTCTTTTTCAGGTTCGAATATAATAAAGTTTAATGTTATTATTCAATTACTTATCTCAAAAATATAATTGAATAAATTTATTGTGGAACAAAAAAAAACAGCTTAAATTACAGTCTTTTATTAATAGACTTACCGCGCCAAAGGCGAATTACTTGGTAAAATGCTTATTTCCAAATTAGCGAATAAGGAATTCGCTAATTCGCATACTCGCTCCCTGCAGACAAGATATAAGCTAACATAAAAAATAATTACTAAACAAAAGCAAAACAGTGCTTAGGCGATTCCGTAACTGCTACTTAAAGGTGTCTCTAATCTGTTAACTAGAACGGCGAAGATAGGGATATCTTAAAACAGGGTTCGTAATCAGCTTAGCGCAAGCACTATTGGACTTATCTTCACGGCAGCGGGTGGTTCTCCGTAGGGATCGTCAAATATTTCAGATTTTCAGCTTCAGTACCATTCAGTCGTCACTGAAACGTCGCGAGGGTTGGACGTCTGCGCGGCTCGGTGTGTCGCACACAGTCCGCTCGAAAATAAATAATAACGAATATTAAAATTCATAGTTTATGGCTACTTACACTTACTTTTAAAGACACATGACATGTGATTTTATTTCGAAGTGGACAACAACTTTTTAATTTTATTTTAGGTCAAAATTCTAGTGTTTTTAAAGTGGTGGTGCAGAGTTAAAATTTTTGACAATGTTGGAAGATGTGTATGGTAAGTGGGAAGAGCAATTAACATAGTGATTTTATGTAACTAGAGGCACCTAGTTTTAAACTTTCAATACACTTAATTCTACTATTTCCGCGAATTCACCAAACTCAAAGCAAACTAAGCTTAGAATTTGCACTTTTTTACTTTGCTTTTAAAAAGGGTTGTCACTGTTTCTAAAATGGACAACAAAATACTTGAACGTGGAAAAACAAATTGTAACATAAAACAGGACAATTCCTGTTCCGTTCAGGAGAGATAACGAAATAAAACTTTCATCCAAGTTTGTCCGAAGGGTTCTGTACACTTGAGTAATTCGTCAACGTAACAAAGTAGAACCCGAGATTGACAGAGAAGACATTTACAGACTAATTTTTCACTTTAATCGCAATGAAGGCGTTTGTTAGCGCGGGTTTTAATTCGCTTTTTATGCCATCTTGACTTGACTTATAAAAATTACAACCCTATTCTTTTTGCGGATCAATTAATTCAAATAATTGGATAAAATACCGTTCATCAAAATTCTTTGGAGTTTTCAAAAGTGTATTCTTTCGTAGAACGAAATCAAGACTTACAATTTTGGGGACCTAAACTTAGTGTAAATGAGAAATAAATACATCGATACTATGCTAAATACCAAGCCCTAATTAGCCATCATTTTTCACGAATAAAGATGAGACGAAGTGAGAATTAATAAACGAAATCCATGACTTCGTTACAGCAACACTTAATATTTCTTACTGCCGTATAATTAGTTTAACTTTTCTTTAGCGTTTGCCACTCTGGATGAAAGGCCTCCTTAAAGCAATTTCTATTTCGAAATATCACGAAATATTTCCCAGAGACAATGGCCGGGTTTCACTTGAGGCTCAGTTTATTGGGCTTCCAGAAATAATACTGGTTTGATGTTTGTATTTTTGTAGGGCACTTAATAAAGCACACTATGGGTTGAAATTGAAGCCTTGCCAATGAATATAAGAAGAGTTTTACGTTTTTGTAAGGAGATTATATTAAATATGTAATATCGTCTTTCTAGGAATATCTATATTCATATTAGAGGAAATAAAATGTAGGTATTATGATAAACGTTAAAAAATGTTGTTTAAGTATTAGTATAAATAATACTTCGTACTTGAAAATTGTTCACGGATAATAAGATGCATAAAGTCGCTAAAATATTCCCTTTTCTGCATAAATATGGAATAATTGAAACGTATCGTGACTTTGAACACATGATAAGGATTTAACGATTCTTTGTATTAATTAAGCTCGCCAAGGAAATGGTCTCTGCGGATATATTACAAAGTGTATAATTCTTTCCATACCTAATAAAATATGGGTGGTATCGGTTTTTATAAGTACATAATACTATTTAAACTATATGATAGTGAGTTTCTAGAAAGTTACGCTGTCTCTATATCGCCCAAATGACTGGCTACTTACTCTAATGATCACAGAATATTCATCACTCAACCTACCTTGAAAGTCCAAACCTAAAATAATTTTCTCTTGTACGTTGATTGCACTAATAATATATATTTAAAAATGTAATTTAAATGTAAGTAGTATTTAAAATAAAGGAAATAATATTATCAACCTGCAGTCCCACTGCAGGGCAAAGGCCTCTTCTCTGATTGCAATAGCACTTAATTATTTATTATATTCTCTGACTGACACCAAAACATTTTACCAACGAATTCTCAATCCGTTAATCATTTCACCTAGGTACCTACGTCATTAAGGGAAGTATGCCACGTATAAGTAGAGCATTAATATTAATTTGAGTAATGGTTTCTTGATTTACGTTGACTTAAACATGAGATAAGTACGTTTTAACGGAAGCGGTAATAATTATAATTGATATTAAACTATGTTTGTTTGCAATGTATAGGTTAGTCCTTTAAAGTAACAATGTAACACGATATTTAAAAGAATATAATAGAAAACTTTAACGTTTAATACCTGAAACTATGAATGTAATTATGTAGTCATAAATAATCTTCTATGTAGACAGTAAACTAAATAAGGACTTGAAAAAATAATTGAGTATTGGCATTCCATAATTGCAATGATTTCAAATAAAATTAATATAAGAGCATTAAATAAATTGTCTTGACAATTTCCACATAATATTTCAATATTATTAAATTATCTAACAAAGATGTACAATATATGCTTTGACTAAGCAATCTCATTTATAACCCCAGGCCCGTCGTGAATCGGAAAATTTGAAAAAAGTATTGAAATACCCGAAAATTGGAACAATAAAATATACATTTCTCAATTAAAACTCGGCACAGCGGAAATTTTGCGTGGGGAACAATTGGCAACTCCGAATCATGTAGCTAGAAAAAATAAAATGGAGACAATAAAAAGACTGGCAACAAATCACGACGAAGGATGCGTAAACATCGTCCGTGAGGGCTGAGAACAATGTTCCTTGTGAACTATTACGGGAATTAACCGCGGCCTTACCGATGTCGGTTGTGCGTTTAACGTAACGACCGTTTTTACCGACTCGAATGTTGGACAGGTTCCATGCTGATATGGGTTTGGAAAATAAATGAAGTGGCTTTCTCAGCTTTTTACATTTTTTGGATCGCAAGCATTTAGTATTTGTTGAGTTGTAGAATTTACTGCTGGCAAACATTTCTTTTTTCTATATAAGTCTCGTTTATAAATTCTCCGTCCAATAATTTTGCGTTTAGTCCAGCTTAACGATTACCGAATAGTAATAGCTTACTGACTCAGCAAGTTGGTCTCGGCTAACTTAGTTTTATAAAACTATTTTATTTGATTACTGCTAGGTGGAATTTTGCAAATATGTTGCAAATAATTCATCAATAGTCTTGAAATCGTTTTTTATATTTCTTTCGTCACCGAAGAATTTTACAACATTTTAGACTTCCTCAAAAATTCGGTGCCAACATCTCATAAGCATGAATTAAAATGGGACTATTAAATTCAGCTGCATCCTGAATCTTATTCTCTGTTTGCATGTCATAATAAACAAATCAATTTCTATAAAGCACTTTTGAGAGCAAGTGTAATTTATATCTAAATGAAGATGTAATATGGCAATCAGTGTTTCTCGTCAGTATGTTATTATAAATAGTACTATTTCGTTATTGACTGAGAGAACGTTCTTTTCACTAAATAAAAAAGGTAGCTCTCCTTTCTGCCCTTACCAATTTTGTTTGACCATGAAGGTTTCTCAAAAGAAAACCAATGCTCTTACAGCTGACCATTCTGACAACATAGTCGACTGAACAGACATTATCAGGTCAGAAAAAGAGTAATTAAGCTCTTCAGCTAGAACGTAACGCCTTGCGTTTGGAAATTGACCAAATAATGGCAATTGTCTTTCTCATTTTACGTGGCATGGTAAGTAATAAAAACTCGATTCCCGGAATTTATTATTTGATTTTTTATTAACTTGAAAAACCTAATTTAGTAGTAGGTACGATAAAACTATAAATGTTTTGTACGGACCTTTTTCATCAGGAACTGTCTTAGAAATTGGATTAAATTACGAGTATAAAGTTGATAATAGGCAACGAGATTCTACCAATGATTGAAAAAAATGAAAACAAAATGAAATCACCAATATTTTTTCCAAGAGTTGCGATTAGGTATACCTAATATTTTTCTCCTTTAACTGTTACTAGGCATATTATTGGCAGCCTAATGATAACAAATAATGTGAGATACTAATGAGGTAGTTATATTGCTGGAGGATACAATTATCGTGTTCGGTAAAGGTTGGACCACTGAAGGCTGTTTATTATTGCTGATGTTATAAGATATTGTTAGATACTATTTGATTCTAGAGTTCGAACACTCTTAGATGTAGTCGAAATGTTTTAAGGTCATTGATATTCTTAATCAGAACATAATTCCTTGTCTGTGTCCCCTCAACGTTTGTATTCCCCAAAGTGGTTGTTATTGACCATGTCCCATGAAAAAGAGGCCTCGTTTACTGCCCCAATCCTCGGGTTGCTACTGAAAATGCTCATACCGAAAAGTCAAATTGCATTTCATTCAACCCTTAAAAATTGACGTATTGCCCTTTGCGATTAACCTACCAATGAAAATGATAGGAACATTTCGGCTTTTAGCTTTGCTATTCTGAAACAGTTAGTGTTTATCATCTCAAAAGTCATCAGGCACGTCACCTTGCTATGCGCTAGTGTCAAATCTCACCGCGGATTGAGAGTGAGCTCGTAAGTGACGTCTTCAGAATAGCACGGCAGGCTCATATGGATAGGCAAGAGCCATAATTATTATACCATTTTATATTGCTTTTCTCTATTTATTATTTATTTATTTTATTTTCTCTTTTTTTCTCGTTGTTACTTCTCAGTGACATATTTCGTCTGCTTGTTGGTGAGTATTCTCAACGTTCACTGTTGATGTACCCAACTAAAACACACTCCCTAGTTCTCGGACCAAAATTGATCGTCGAGTTTACTGAAACAGAGCAAGCACTGCTAAGCTCCTTTACAATATCAACTTCGTTAGACGATAACAGTTAGGTACACTGCTTCCACAGGATTTTGGGTTTGTATCCGATAACTTCCTCTTGAAGTTTAATCATATTTAACGACTTAATTCTTGTGAATAAATAATTTCGTGCGATATCTTGGTAGCTTAGTTTCTTACCGGTTTCTGTTTGTTTGTGTATTGTGTTGAGGACTGGCAGATAATATTTGAAGAATAGACATCAAAAAGCTATAGCTATATCTACTGCCTGTCAAATGACAGTGCGTAGTAATATAAATGAGGTTGCCGCAATTGCAGAGTGATTTAAATATTTTTTACGCATATATGAGTTCAAGGCTTTATATCGTAGCTGTGTACGCATCAGGTTTTCACTTTTCGACCCCCGCAAGTCGGATGAAAGTTATTGTTAGTAACCAATAATAACTTTCATCGGACTTGCGCGGGTCGAAAAGTGAAAACTTGTACTAGTTAGTACTAGTAATTATTTAGCCCTGTCTAGTAAGATATGGCAACCTTAATATTTTTTAAACAATTTGATGGAAAGCTATGTGAATGTTACACCTAAATCATACAATAAGGGGTTCCCTTCATGTAATGTTTATGAGCAGATATTTGAGGGACCACATGTAATTATTATTACTATGCACTACGCAAGTATGCATAAAAATAGATTCTCGGCTTTGAAAAAATGTGTTATTTCTAGACAAATTCTCAGTAGTGGAGTTTTAAAAACGGGCCTATGTACATCTTACACTTTCTAAAGTGTGGAAGTGCATCAGTTTACAGTTATCAACCTTTTAAGAAAAAACGAGAGTGAAAATAAAATTTGTATAATTAAAATCGTTTTGCGTAGAATACAATGAAATCACTGTAATCGTATTATATATAACACCTAACACAGGCGCAAAAGCTACACTGTTTGCTTACAACTAAAATAACAAGCTAGCTTGAAAATAACAATAACAGAAACTAGCAGTGTTTACTGGAAAAGTTTTGATTTTGCGCAATGATAATTAAATACCTATGCTATGGTAGTTTTGGGATTCAAATTGTTGTAGTCCGATTTAATTACACTTTCGAAAAATATACATTTGGTAATACGCCAGTAAACACAGACAGACAAACATGAGCAGACATAATTATTTCTAAAATAGTTATTATGTTGAAGAGAATAATGAAGACTAATGGCATTATTATATTGTTCCTTACATTTCTCAGGCGAATCAATGTATGACGAAATCCGAAACTTTCTGTTCATTCGATGGCGCTTTGTGAATTTGATGCATCGAAGATTCTATTGTATATTGATTGTTTCGACGCGACGTTGCGTAGTATTTATAATTATAATAGTAATACAAACTCATATATCCAATAGTGAATGATTTGAAGCTAATGGGGCGAAAGAGAATTAGCTTTAGGATTCGAGATTTAGCCAAAATATATTGTTTAATGTATTATCTCGAACAAATAGAAATTTAATTACAGATCTTATTAACTTATTATGAGACATTAATTGAAGAAGATAATTGCCACAAATAGATTGAAAACAGTACCTACCTGTTTCTTCAAAGACTCTAATTTAGCTCATTCCTTAATGATGGAATTTCCAAGATTTTTATGAAACATTTGTTCAGCATATTTGGACTGTAGTATTTGCGATTTGCAAACACAATTACAAATTCTAGGGACTATAGGTAGTTTCGAAGCGAATATAATGTGGTGATGTAGGCTATTAGGAAACTTTCCATATTCGGTGCCTTATTGAACGCCACGTTGGCTCGAGTGCCTTAAGTAAACTTGCCACTGCCACTAGCACTGAGGATGACCTTATTAGACCTTAGGTGTTTGAAGTGACCAAATATTAAGCGAAACTTGATCGTGTACCTAGGTAGCCACAATCTGAAATGAATTTTACGATTAACGAGTTAAAGTTACGAGGAGGTGGAAGAAGAGATCGTTAGATTGAGTAATAAAAGGAGAAGGAAACAAGTGATGGATTAGAAATAATAGGAATTAAGGAAAATAAAATTGTTATAGTGCCGACCATAAGTAGGTAACTGGGAACAGGATATGAAGAAGACTTATGGATATATACGAACTAGTTCTAGTACGGGTGTGGAGCTTAATACTAGCATGTAGGTACTAATGTAAATTTTTAGTCGAAAGTTTGAGTTGATTGAAGTTGTAAGCGATTAGATTTTAAATAGCCAGGTAGCAAGACTAGATTACAGTGTTCTGTTACTTTCTTGAAAGGTGTTAATGAGACTATGTCAGGATGTTCAGAAGCACCCTTCTGTATGCTAACTACGTCGATCGATCTCGATGACCTGGCTTAGCATTTTAATTCCTCACAAAGACTTAATTTCTGCTCCCGGAAAATATTTCAAGAATGGCATAGATGATATAAATGTTTTTCTGTTGCCAGTAAAGTTAATTTTATTTATGGAATGAGATTGAAATAGAAAAGACAATATGAGCATAATATTATAAATAGTAGTAGGTTGACGATTGAAACTAAACAAACCACTGTGGTCACCAAATCCATCAATCAATTAAGCGCAGGGATATCGCATCCATTTTTGCAAATGATGATTGATTTATGGATGAGAAAATTATAAGTTTATTTGTTACTGAAATAAAAAAGCACGCAAAATTAACAAGCATGTTCATCAGTTTGTAACGTATGATTGCCTACAGTGACTCCGAATCTTTGAAGCACTGATCAGTAGGTATTTATGTATTGCAGTAGATGTTATTCACTTTTTTTCTTTAAGTAACAAACTTTTGGTCAGACCAATGACCTATTTCCAGAGAAGATTCTGACCAATTTCAAGACTCTTATGAATTCACACATAACATGTCATAACGCAAACCATTTTAAGAAAATATTGATGATGTTTCAAAATCGTATGTTTCATTTTGTGTTTAATTGGCACTGAAAAATGTTGGATAAAAATAAAATATGACGTCAACACTCCACGTAAAAAGAAGGGGTGTTCCATTGTTATATTCACAAACCTTTTAAGGTTAATTTTAAATTATTCATTCAGACTGAAATCGTCTGTCTAAAAATTCACTTTTCCTAAAAACCATGTGAGTATAACGGGAAAAAACAAGGATAACATTTATAAACAAAACCAAATGCTAATGTAACTGCAACATCCAGCAACAACAGAATGAGCTTGAGATAAGCTGCCGTGTCTATTATCACGCCACACGGTGAAACAATTCAGTCACAACGATGCGGGAAACAGATCCTGATGGTTCGGATAATCTCCGAAATTGCGCTCCCAGTTATCCGAAGTAACACAAGGCCCTATGTAATTATAATTATACGGTAATGTTAACTAAAAGCAACACAGCACTACAGAGCAAAGCGGTGCAAACTCATCCATTTTGTACCGTTTGAAAATTTATTCTTAATTTGGATGTGGTTTCGTTGTATATAAAGTCAAGACACTGACTTACTGCATTTTTTTATTCAGGCATCTAAATCTTAACATATTTTTTATGCCCTTATATTTAGGTATAAAAAATTGCTGTTTTATTAACTCAAAAGATTCAAATGCAGCTTACTATATAATCGTAAAATATATATTTGATAATTATACATTTTGTATATATTTTCTAAGACAATGGACTTGTTTATAAAGTACGTGTGCCTAATTATTGCCGAAATATAGATGCGATGGCTTATTAAATAAAATATGTCATAAAATAAAGCAACTGTAAACAAAAAACTGGACTTATCAAGATTTTCCTAATCCTCAAATTTTTTAATTATAATTTGGGTCGTCGGTAATTTTAATTCTTAAAGACATTCCTAATATTATTATCAAGTGGTTTCATCTCGAAATTATCTCGCCATGAATTTTGTTACTTCAGCTAATTACTTATTCAACATTTTCAATTAAAATGTCAGATTCCACCTTATTCCCAATTTGAGCCCTTCTTCATTAGTATGCTAATTGTTATCTTAATACTTTGGCTTCTGGGAATTAAAAATAAGTATTTATATAGTCAATTTCAAATTATGTTAATCGTATAAAAATGACGTGTATTAGTAATTTGGCCTATATGAAGAAATTTCATATAAACTTACGTAAGGAATCTAAAATAAATAAGGTCTTATTCCAAGAGAAGTCAAAATTCTAAAAGATTTGTCTTCTTTTGAAATAAACGATCGACTTCCTACTACCATCATAATCTACGTTATTATGTAAAACTCCTTAGCAACATTGTTATTATCGCTTACAAGGATTGTGCTAAGCTGATTTAATAGATTCAGTGTTGCTGGTTCATTTTATATTAACAACACTTATGTTGGAAATGCCTTTAATCTCCTTACTGAGAATGCTGTAGCACGAAATACCTGCTTAGTTTTATAGAAATGATTTTGTTAAGTATCTCAATCCAATTTATTACAGACTACTTTCGCAGTGTAAAGAAATCACTTCAAATCACTAATTGCAATTCGCTATCTGTCGTTTCAGATTATTAATTATGTATTTTTATCTGCCTAGAGGAAATTCAAAGATGTCGTAAGTTCAAGGTACCTATTTGATTCGCACAAAAAATATTCTCCGAAGCCTACATTTTACTCGTTATTTCGGATTTAACGCTGCCAGCGCCCTTAGCAACTAGGTAAGTGTTCTATACCGCATATTTTGAAGTACCTTGTGATGTGGGAGGTAATTACATACCTAAAATACAATGACGAACCCACGACTCTGTACGCCTAATTTTTTTACGCTATCTTTTCTGGAATAAACAGCATACGTCCTTTAGGGTTTTAGCTTTGTCTCAGTTGAAAGTTTCTCAGTTTTTTACCTAAACAATATTTGAATAGAAACAGGAAGAGGTAATATAAGGAAGATTCTTTTTCGGACGCGGTTGGTAGCTAATATCAATACGGTTACATAGAAGACAGGTGTGGTTTCCTAATTACCACTATTACTTACCGCATACATAAACAGCAATTGATAGCCCTGTGTATGGCAGTTATAGCGCCACCTCATTAGTGTCTACCTCAGTGTCTCTGGCTTACAATGCCCAAGTGATAAAGCTAGCCGTTTGATTGGAACAACCGTTAATTGTTTGTGCTAAATGTAGGTGATTACAAATTAAACAGTGGGCATCCTTGATTGCGTGAGGACTTTGTCATTAGAGATGATCTTGAAGATAATGGACATGATCAGCCTAATTATAACGTATCAATGATTTATGAATATAAAATTGAAGCATATTTTGTTTTTATACGACAGGTATATCAAAGATGTTTTTAAAACGTTTAATCAGAGAATATTCGGATTCTTTTATTCCGTTTACGTTTATTCATCAATCGATGTGTGTTGACTTATAATTAGTAATTATTTTCCTGTTCATAATTATCGGGAGCAGAGATTATTTCTTTTATATCTCAAAAGCGGGGTAAACATAGGCGCCTAAATCCTGTGCACTACAAACGATGAAAAGCAACAAAATCACCAATCAACATTCCCATCAAGATCAAAATGTAAATGATCTACGAAACTTCTTAATTAAATACGAGTTGAAGACACCACGGGAATACCAAAGCACTTGAATTTAAACCCAGTTTAGGCACGCCTACACCTGTTCTAATCTAGGAACGTCTTGAATTCTCGCAACGGGTCCTTCAGTTCTCCGGTCTTGACAATTCAAGCTGACGGGTAGGTCCACTTGCTTTGATTTTATTTAGTACAGTAGCTGTCAGCTGTGAACTTCGCGTTGAAAGCGGTACAGTTTTAGAAAAATGAGGCCGACGCAGTTGGAAGGTTAACTCGGCGTCGGTCGGAAATGTAAAGATGAAATAAAGTTGTTGAAATGTCACCCGTATTTGTTTAATTATACTGAATTTGTAGGATGAAAGCAACAATATTTAGTTCTTGATGAAAGGATAGCATTTTTTAGACTTAAATAGCATCTAAGCGCCTTATATTTTTGACGAATAAAATTTACAAACCCCGTCAAACTGACAAGCTTTCCTTCAGATAAAAGTCTAGAGTTCTTTTAACCATTTTGAGGTAGGTACTTAAGTATATTGAAGCGTTTATTTTAAGTTTTGTCTACTGTGGGGTTGGACGGGTTATAAAATGACTTAAATATTTACAATTTACATAAAACATAAAAACTCTTTAGCTAAGGATTATTTTTTCATCTATCTATTCAAATAATATTTAAAAGTGGCTTTGGTGGTGGAATTCGGGTTCTATTCTACTGTTACTCTTCAGATGAATCTTTAATATTTTTGTGTCTCTCTTCGTTGCCATATTTATTGTTGTTGTAAGTTTACCGCCTCTATTTTATTACGTCCACTTCTCATATTATGGTATCAAGAAAATTTATGATATCTTACAAAACTTCCCAAAGGAAACTTAAAACTTTAGAGTCATAATACATTTCCGATTTATGTTTGCCGTATACTATGCTGTTAAACTATGTATTTATACGAAAAGTATTGGTTACCAATACCATCTTCACAAAGGTCAATTTAAAAATACAATGGAGATTTAAAATAGGAGATACGCAAACTCAATTTAGTGAAATGGCTGTCTTTATTTGCTTTTAAACTTATGTCCGCAAAGAAACTCATCGTTAAACATAGCGAATTTGTGAAACACGATTTAATTAACATGAGCATCCTTATTTAGCATGAAATTTTCATAACTCCCGAAAGTTATTCGGCAGCGTCTGCGTCACGTCTTTCAGGCTTTCTCTTTGTGACAATACATTCATGTTGATTTCACTGAGGTGTGCACAGATTTACCCGCTTTTAATTAAGCCTCTAAGTTTGCTCAGCCTTAATATATTATAGTAATAATGAATATAATCCCCAGGTTTACTCTTAGCGAGAGAAGAATTAAATTAAGCCACATTTCGCGGATGTAAATTGTGTATAAATACTGTTAGGGTTGGCACGTTGTTAATCTTTGTTGGTGAGGTGTTCTTATTGAGAAATTTATTTTAATTATTTTGACGTATTATTTACACTATATATATTGTTACGTTTATTGTGGATTAATACGTTGCAATACATACTACGGCTATCCCATATGTGTTATTTACTTAAATATTGAACACATTAAATACCAATTCTAACACAAATTGCAAAAATTTTGACTAATTTGACTAATACAATATTAGTCTTTCAAAGTTTGTGTGGCTATTCCCAAAAGCGACTAGCATGACCCGCCAACGCTGCATACGAACTCAGTGAAACATAAAGGAGCCACTTTGTGGTCGTTCATGGCCAGCGCACAAACAATATATTTAGATAGCATTGCTCCATTGCTGCATCGCGGTTGATTGCAGTTGTGACCATCGCTAGTTACAGCAGCAATGGAAAAGAAATTCGCGATTAAAGCTAGTTTGAAATCTACAGACATCGTGCGTAGCAGACACGAACACAGCACAGACATCAAATCTATGAATGCATTCACATCTAGCAAATAATATAGTGTCTCAGTAAAGACCCTTTCTTAGATAAATGTATGGAGTCATATTTTCATGTCTGTGTCTTTTTCATCAGCCGGAAGACTTGAATTGTTGAAAAAATACCTAAAAGGGGGGCATAATCTCCACGCAAGCGGATTGAGGATCGCAGTATCAGTGGTGAAATTACAAAACACTGCTGCCAATCGTCAGGATATTCCTTTAGTCGCCTCCTACGACACCCACGGGACGAAATGGGGAGGTGCTGATTAAATAACGTCTTATAGAAGAGGAATTCTATTAAAACTTAATAAAAAAAAGCAGAATGTAGTAAATTCGTACCTGTTAATAGATAAATCTAGAGCTATAACACGGACGGTTGTTCGCAGCTGCGATCTTAAATATTTATGTACAAAATATGTGCGGCCGGGTAAGACCGTGATTCCGGCCGTAGAGATCGTTCCCATTAGAAGGGACCCTTAATGAAGCAGACCCATGTAATACCTTTTAAGGACAAGACAAATGAAAGTCCCATGTGTGTGAACATTTTATTTCCCGGGAACATTTTCAATTGACTTACTGAAATTAGATTTGCACTTAAATTCCGACTGTAGGCAATGGATTTTTATTACTTCCTTATTTTCGCGAGTTCATTTTCCTTGAATACTTATACACCGTGCTATACCATCATAATTGAAAAAAATACAGTATTTGAAACCAAATTCCAGTGAAGCTATCTAGCAGCTAATATTTTGACTAATTTAAACTGAATAATATGAAATCTATATGTTTTTAAATTACTTAGTATAATGTTTATCTATCGAATGCAAAGTTTATTTTACTCTGGTCTAAAAATCTAGCGGGTATTTAATTACAGAGCCAATGAATCATCAGATACAAAATTGGAAAATCGTTGTTCATTGAACAAAGATTTTCCATGACTTTTGGTGCCATTTTAGCATGTTGCCCATGCTAAGCTTGAATCTAAATTGATAAAGGAAATTTGAAAAATGATGGACACGAGCGGGATTCGAACCCGCGACCTTCGCCGATCCGTGGCGCTGCTCTAACCAACTGCCACGGATCGGCGAAGGTCGCGGGTTCGAATCCCGCTCGTGTCCATCATTTTTCAAATTTCCTTTATCAATTTAGAAAGATTTTCCAATTTTGTATCTGATTAAGTAAGATGCTTGAGCATCTACTTAATCTGTCCATCACTACCGTGAAATTCGTAACATATTGATAAAATTAATTCAAATTGAATTAACAATCTATTCATAGTCCAAACACACTCAGGCTTCAATAATGAGGTCCTTTAAAATGGACGACCTTTTGAATATCTGAAATAGCTGTGGAAGTGAGAAGGATTCCTTCAACGTCCCAACACTACGTGCCACATTCATTGCCAGCTTACCCTATTTCACTCAATCACGAAATAATTTTACCTTCATCGACCTATTTATAGTTCGCACTGTGAATGGGAGATTTATTTGGTGTCGTTTTTAAGATGTTATATTTTTTTATAGGAGGTTTATATTAAAAGGAACCGTGCCAGTTTCTTACAGGGAAATTCTTTAGTTGTAGGTATGTGCATTTCTGACTGGTTGAGTTTGCTTCTTCTCGCTGAAAAGGTACCAAGCTTTAGTAAACTTTCATTATCATCATCAGCCGGAAGACGTCCACTGTTGAACAAAGGCCTCCCCTTTATTTATGAGGGAGGGGGGTTGCTATAATCCCCACGCTTGGCAAGCTTGGTGATCGTAGTATTGGTTGTCAAGTTACAGAAGATGCTGCTGCCCATCTTCTAGAAAAGAGAGAAAAGGAGCTGGTCAATTCTAGGCCGGATACCACACGGCATTAAATATTTAGTAAACTTTAGTTGATGCTTTTTATTTCAAAAAGGTTTTCTAGGGCATTTTCTTCCAGCGTTCTACTTTTTAACTAACCTAACCAAGGTCAGATTATCGGTTTTGCAGTCCGTGAACTTTACTTGACTTAGATTTAGTTAGAGTGGTGCTTAAACAACGTTGTTATGTGTGTCGAGAAGTTCATTAATATTCAAGCATATAAGACTAGCGTTGGCATGCTTATAACTGACTGTACTACTAAAGCTCTACTGTATTTGTAAATTTATCTTCCACAACCTATTGGGAAATCGTAAACACAAATTAAGTGCCTTTGTACGGAGCCAAACGTTTAATCTCAATTCGGGATCTAACTTAAAATCTAACAGAATCTATGTAGATAGTTTTAAAACCCGGTACACAGAGGCAATTCCACTTATCATATAGAAAGTGTAAAACGATTGTGTCAACTTTTTCACCTTTATAGATACATAAATATATATTTTGAGGGTAACGTTATGCATTGCACGTCTAGCATTCCTATGCCTAGACATGCATATAGAACAGCACTGAGATGATTTACTCTCGATAATTAATATGGGAATAATATATAATATCATTATTATCATAAAATCTAGTAAAAGAGCCCTTAACTATACCTTAATTCAACAAAAATGAACTGCTATCTTTCCATTGTTTTGGGTAGACGGCTGATCTGAGAAGTTTCTAATCTATCAGTGTATTTCCTTCATTGGACAATAACTATAACTTGTATCATATATAGACAGATGTGGGCTCCTGTGCCTGTGAAAGCAGCAGACGACCCATTTTCAGTGAGACTTTGAAAAGACAATGTATAAGGAGGAGTAGTATGATTAGATTCAACCTTTTTAATTGGCCTTAATGTATACAGACCGGTTAACAGTCAAACATAATTGTTTTTTTTTTTGTTTCAAACAAAATTGTATAGTTCGGCAAATTTTTTTTCTAATTAGCAAAGACAAACCTTTTACTGGCGCTGGCAAAATGACAATATTCAAGGTGCACCATGCTCACTGCAAATGTCATTCCAAATGGAGAACCACAAGAAACTCCATGTTTATTGTTTCTATAAACAGAATTAGGTTATACCTTGTTCTTTGTCCCAAAAGGTATAGGTACATTAAATTCTAAAATCTTTAATCACGATACAAAAGCATGCTTGGCAAAATGTAAGTAAAATTATATGAAAATACACCTTTATCTAATCCTTTGGGGTTCATTTTGAAGATAATAATATGCTAATCTAAGCTTAAGTGCAAAGCGGGTGTCGTTTTTAATTCTAGCCCTCATAAGCCGCAGTTGGCCTGGATTTCCGATTCTGTGTATGTGTGGCATTTGTTCCCATTTATAACCGTACGCGAACCGTACAATTTTTAGTTCACTTTTAGCTTTCTATTTTACATAAACCTGAGTTTTTAATTGTGGAGCAGTTGATCCGTATCCTTACTAATATTAATGCGTAAGTTTGTTTGTTTGTGACCTTTTCACACCAAAAACACCAGCATGGAATTCGCATTATACGTTGTCAAGGGTACAGAACAGGACATTTCATCCAGAAGAAAGTACCTACTCTTCCCGATTAACTCTTGACGGTGACAATTGGGCTACGTGTTTTCCGAATCATAATAATTGATAAGTAGTAGTGGGTTAAGAGTCATTTGAATGGTTTAATTGATTGTCATTGTGAGCAAAGTCGCGGACTACATCTAGTATACATAATATTGTATAATGTAGTCTAATGTTGGGACTTTGTTGCTAACGAGGCAAACAGCGACATTGATATTATGGTGTGTGTTACCAAGTTTGACTTGTGGCGTTTGATACCAGTTTGTTTGTTCTTACTGACTTTATGGCGACCGAAATCTGGCAAAGGAACATTTAGTTATGAGGCCAATTTTGAGTAGGTACTTATTTGGAAAAAATAACAATGCAGTGGATTTGTAATCATTATTTTAAATAATAACCTAGGTACTTTTATGACTCAAATCTTTATTATTGTAAAATTGAATTTAGTCATTATTATTATAATATAGGCAAGTAGGCAACCACTTGTTCATATTAAAGGTTCACTCACCATGTCATGGAAATTCAAGATAGAGTGCCACTGTGCATTGTGCACTATGTATTGCTTGCTTGATTGATTTGCCCGTTCGTTAATACGATCAGCCATCTTGTCGGCTATGTCTGGAATCCGTCTGATAGTCTTGGTATACGTGGTCTTTCAAACATTCTGCAAAAATAAAATAAGCAATATAATAGACATAATTTTATAATAATTATGTTCTCCTGACCACATTTCGGTCACGGCGTCCTATCTCATCTAAGACTAGCCAACTACGCAGGAGTGCACAAGTGTACGCGCAAACACAGATGCACTCCCTATTCCCTCACTCTCATAGTCCCATGGGACGGAAGACCGACTCGACCGGAGAGAGATCAGGCGCAGGACCAATGACTTAACGTGCCTTCCGAAGCACGGAGGGGTCTCGACATGTGAATACGATCACCCATCATAGACTAACCGCGGTGAGCACGATTTAACCCCGCAAATCGACAGATCTGTGCGGTAGCCACGTAGCTACAAGCCCATTAAGACATATTTTTAATAGACATAATTTTATACCGAAACGATACTAATTGACTTTGATGCTACTCGTATTCTTATTTTAGGTATATTGTGTAGCTCATTATTCTCTCATACTTGAAATGATTGTTAAACCATATTTTTAAAAGAGTAACTATGGAGTTTCTTGCCGGTTCTTCTCCATAGAAACGACTTTTTGGAACCGTGCAACTAGTTTGACGTTTTGTAAGTGCTCTTTTGTAGCCTATATGAACCAAAAACATTATGACTATGACTATGATAGACATACGATGTAACATTCCATTTCATTGGTCCATACAATATGAGATATATAAATATTTCTACAGCTGAACTGAGTTGCCTGAATTTGGATTTAACATTTCATTTATAGTAATAACTTATTTGAATATCTTATGTAGGTACATTATATTTGCGTAGGATGGTCTAGATGGAATATAATACGCATTCATGGGAATACAGTTCTTGAATACAAATATTCCGGATCAGTTTTACATTCAGCCTAGCTTGTGATGTCAGCTTTATAGATCTATTTATTATTAATGTTTGAACTTAGTTTGACTGCTTTACAAGTTTGGTTAGGAAACTAGCCTTTGCTACATGAGGTAAGCTTTTGGGAATTTCCTTAACTTTAAATTTTAATCATAGGTACACCTACCTACTAAAACGAATGGTCCTGTTTTGATTTTCCCAAATATATAAAAGGAAATAACACCAAATAAAATGTATGACGCATATTTAATTATTTATATTTACCTCGCTTGCTAGCTTCTCGCTAGTGTAGTTTATTCGTCTATTTCGTCTATTTAATACGTTTTCCACATGTCACCACTAACCGCGTCAATAGGCCGTATGACGTTCACCACTATTTAGTTTGCACGCGTCACCTCCTGTTATGATAATACGAACATGGACCTGTGTTTTGGTATTTGATAATTTTATTTTATTTTTAGGTATATATGGCAATATAATGCTTTAAAAGGCCAGTAATACTTATTGCTTTAAATTAGACAATTATTTATAAGAGCCAACTTCTTTTGATTCGAAATAAGTTTTGAGCATTGTATGATCATAGTACAGTAGACCTAGATATAATTGCAGTAGAATCAAATAAAATAGCAAAGTTTATTTTCAAATCCAGTATTTGCTGAAATACATCTCTTAAAGTTTGCCTGCAAGGGTAATTTCCTGTGATACCATATAAAACATAGTTCCGATTAAAATGGAATAATTGTCAAGATGTGGTATTTAGGTCACTGATATTAGATTATAACTGTATTTGGAACATTTCAATTTAATTTAAGGTTACAAACGCCCGGGCTCTCAATTGCCAAAAATAAAATATAGCAATTACAAATCCTCTTTCATTTCAAATGTATTTTCTGCTTACACAATCCGGTCCACGATCGTTATACAGAATGCGAGGCGAAGGACGACATGGTACCGTATAACTGTTATATATCTTTGTTATCCCTTATTATATACTGCCATTCTGGCCATCGTATCACTCGCACCCTTTTCGTAGATATGAGTAATACGAGACGTTACAGTACCTATATAATAAATTATTTGTAATATATCTCACAGTATATCATATCCAATTCTAATCCCTAAAAGGGTGGACAAAGACGAGCAGTAATAAACTGACTTCTAAAAGTTTAACTGTACCAAGAATCCTTCACAGATTGTAAATATGGATTTGGAGTGTGTTTTCTAAAAAATAACTAAAATATAACTAAAGTAATAGTAATCATGGGGTTATCGAGCGCAAGTTTATATTCATCAGTAAATCTAGTCTCAAAAGTTCATTAGATTTTCTAATGAGGAATATTATTGAACACCAATTGCTATTAGAAATCTATTGACCGCTATTAAACTTAATATTAAGCTAATTGTCACATAGAAATGGGTCATGTCACAGTGTAAAGATTGGCCAGTCTGTAAATAATATGGTAGGGAGGTTGAGCGTTTAGGGTACTTCTGACTCGGTGCGGATGGACAGAAGTGGCGCGGACGTAATAAGATTAGATAGTTTTAAATGTTGCATCTTGTATTCAGGTAAGCTTGAAGTGTGGAATTAAACATTTTTTCCTCGACTGAACATGGCAAGACCAAAAGATTCAAGCCCAACTTAACATAATTATGTTTGTACTAAGTTGTAGTAAGAGTTCCTGTAGGGGGATTTGGGACTAGGCTTATGACGTAAGAGAACAGAATATAGCTTTTATTGGTTGCTAACGTTTTGGTATGAAATTAACATAGGTACTCTAAACCGTCTAGCATGATTGTATAAAGAATGTGATGGGAGTGAATGAGGCGAAAAGGATAGCGTAGTCTATTGAAATCCAAGGTCTCAACCTACGTCACTCGGAAAGTATGACTTTTTGTTTACATTCATATTTCTGGTTACCAAAAGAAAATACCCAAAAAGCCTTAAGGGATAAGGTACAGTTACAATCTAGCTTTTTCTAGATGTCTACCTATGTTTATCACCACGACTGGGCAAGTTCTGTTGTGTGTGTGTGTACTTATGCCATCATGCTTGCTTAGTATAGTGAATACTAGGCAAACAATAGGCTGGTAACAAAATAAACTTTGGACTTAATATAACTTAGAATTTACTGCGTATTATGTGGAAACATCGTGGACACTACGTGCTTCGTCCTTTGTCCATACATGCGCGATGATGCGTATTGCGTACTTGTCCTTTTCGAAGGAAATCACTAATAAGGTCGGCGTTAGACCTTCCTTTCGTGCCCCGACAATTATTAACTACAAAAACACGGACCAAAGTATTGTCACAATGCGATAATATGAGAATATAATCTGTAATAGTGGATGTGGATAAGTGAGAATGTGCGCATTGTGGTCGGTACTGACAATTGAAACAATTTACATGTTCCAAGTGCCGAATGTAGCAGGCGGGCTTTAACGGGAATGAGCCCATATGCGTGGTTCAATGCGTGTTACCGAAATCTAATAAACCCTACAATGTTGCGTGTCGACTGATGTAAATTGTGCTATTAACCCTGTTACAAATTAGCTTAGTTTTGAATAACAAAATTTAATGATAAAACGTGTAATTTAATGATGAGTCCACATAAAATAGTACATAATTATTAGTTACTGATAGTAAAAGAGAATAATATATAAGGAACGCCAGATGAATAAAAATCGAAGAAAATTATAAAGATATGGGATGACATTACGTATGATTCGACTATGTAATCTATGACAAATTATGTCAATTATATATTATTTTTTATTCTATTTGATCTCTATTCATCTAGCATTATGGCACTTGTCAAGGGCCCCATACGTGATTAGTAGGTAGTACCTAATAGTATTCGTATTGCAAGTAAGGAGCTGTAACGACTGATGATATCAAATAGGGCTGGTGCATCCTAGATGGTGGAACCTAGCTACTATAATTGATTAGTCAATCTCTACATTTATAGTGAGTTTGATGATCAACCTAGGGTCAGACTATAATCCGCCTATACAACTCTGACACACATGGCTTTAACCACCGTTGAAAAATCTATCAGGTGTGCCGGTTTCCTCACGATGTTTTCCTTTATCGTTTTTAGCAACTGATAACTAAATTTATAGCACGCACATTAATTCGAAAAGACATTAGTGCGTGCCGGGGTTAGAACTTACTTGCAGTCCAACGGTCATACCAGTCGGCTATCACTGCTTAGCAACTCTACATGATCTGTTATTATGTGATAGTATATTATACGAAGAAGAGAATATCTCTTATTTTTACTGCTAGATTATTATAGATCTTTTTTTTTCTGTAGGTACCTATTTCACTCACGAATTTATATTTTTATATAGATATTTCTCGAGGCTACGTACGAGTGCTTTTTCGCTTTCAGAAATTAATGATGTATTGTTAAAAAGTTATGTAAATATACATAATTAATTACTCAATTCTGTTTAAGTTATTTGCATCTACATTATAATTACTGTTTTCTTGTGAAAACCTGTCATTTTGATTATCTGATATACAAAATAACTTAGGTAGACGATATTTATCTAATCTGAATAGGTAAAACGTTTATTAAAATACTAAAATGAAACCGTAACTATTATTTACTTGCTTAAGTACCGAAACGCTAGGAAAATAAAATTAAACGGTAAACGCTAATGACCCGTAAAGCTGATTTCCTTTTAGTGGATAGTGACCGCATAAAAATAAATGTCATGTTTTTCTATCGTTTTAATGTAAGTCCTTTGTTTAAGAGCCGGTTTATCGTATCCTGCTTTTTTTTAGATACAGCTCCCTACGAGATAAATCACTGTATGATTCACTTCACTGATACTTGTCCCGATTATAGACATTTGTGTATTTGATATTTCTTGTTAGTTACAAAATAGTAGGTAGTCAAAGTCTAGAAAAAAAGTAGTATTACACTTCAGGCCCTGATTCTGTTCAACTTGTAATGAATCTGTGGTCGCTGATAAATAACTAACAGAAAAGCTCCCTGTGTATCCAAGAAAACTTTTAGAGGAACTGCAAGTAATATCATGATAGGTAGTAATAAAATCCTCTCCTTCATCTTTCAGTTAAAGCTATGTTTCCGGGTTCGGTACTGATCAAGAAACTTTCAAAGATGATGTTCCGTTTTAAGAAAATAATCTAACTTCGTACTAAGTCGGCTACCTAAAAACTTTTCAAATTTGATGAGCGCCTATAAATTATTACCAGGCCACTTTTTTCCGTTACGTTGCTAGACGTCGAAATTAGATTATCGATTCGTTCAGTTAACATTGCGTCGTTTGATCATACTTGTCAAATATTCACATAGTTTACTCGACAATGTTTACGTGGATGTTTTTCCATCGTTAGTTTTGGTAACATTCGTAAGTTGGTCAAAGCTCAATAATTTACCGTATTTAACACTTGTGATCTTTTTAATTTGCGGTAGCAATCCTGAAATCTGTCACATTTGTTTAACAATTGGAAAATTGTGTTTTAGCTGCCAAGTATTTACTACTCTATGCATTTTGTGTCTCATTGAAATTTCATTATATCACAGTATAAATAATTTACATTATTTTAATCATTACAACTGTAACTATACTTAAACAAAAATAGCATATAATTTTACTAATTATGGAAATGCATTTTTCTTCAGTACCTATTCATACAAAAAATACTAAAAGAACTGATAATTAGTTTTTCAGTAAGGTCCCTAAGGTCCGGTTTTCTACTATAAAAGAGAATACAGTTGTTTTGGAACTTTAATTACCTGTCCTTTTGAGGTTAATGTACGCACAGAATGTTATAAAAAACGTTGCTTCCTAGTTCCCGGCAATAAAGGTCACTTTACTTACACGTGCGTGTCGATTAAGGCAAGCAAGAGACTTCAGAGAATAAACAGCGGAATAATGTATAAAAGAATAATATAATACATTTCGTAACAGTTGTTTAATAAACAGTAATAGAATATGTTGGTGGGACGATAGAACGGTGGTTCACCCAGTATAGGCCACTTCAATGGCAACAGAATCGCCAACTACTACTTGAGGTTTATGATGAGCGGCTGATAGTGTTATAGACTTGTGTTACTAAAAACTTCTTCAGAGATCACAAACAGTTTTCAAAACCATGATAGAACTCACCATAAAAACAATATTATTACTCCTAAATAATTCATACAACATTGATACAATTAAATTACAGTACCAATGGCTTTACAGGCATCATAAGCGAGCTAGAACTAGATCATGTTTTGGCATAACGACTTGAATTGCTTCGACATCACATACATATCGAATTGAAGGCTATTATTCAGTTTAGTTATAGCTAATATAAGCCGTATTGGCCGACACACTGTTATGTCACATGACGTGTCAAAACAAGGCGATTTGCGATCACATGCTGTGTGCGCCGAGCATATCTCAACGACGGCACCCATTGTCATATGTGTTGACTGATATGTTCGTTAGTATTGTTTCTAATAACGAATAGGACTGGCGTTGACGTGTGTTATAAGGGAGGTCATTAGGTGAATTGGGTAAGCTGTATAAAATGTAGTGCCTAATTACATTCGGTTATTAATGGCCAGTATGTTTGTGAACTGTGGGCCGAACTTAAGGAATACAGAAGAATAACATTTTTGTAGTGTTAGAATTAAAACAACTAACATTACGTTATATATTTTAATTCAGTTTTTAACCTATTAGTGACAGCCAGTCTGCAACTTATCAGTATAAAACTATTTTATCACGGCTAGCTGGATCAGTACCTATGTACTGAAATGGTAGCTTATGCCTTTCCATTAAGTTCAAACTTTTTTCGTGAAGAATTTAACAGGCAGATACACTGACGCATTCATAAAGGTATAAGGATAGTTTTACGTAAATACTGCTTTTTCGGAATCTAAGCTAGAAGAAACATATTTTGTGCCACTTTTTATAACTTGATACATGACTGTGTGCGCCTACATTTTACCAATAAGTAGCATTGACATACAAATAAATAGGTTAGTTTTGTATTGTGACAATATTTTACATCCTGCCCATACAATTCCAACCAGAAAATATACAACCACATCACGATTTACCTTTATGCGTAGATCAAGACGACGAAATTCACCGAATTTTTGTTTCCTTATAAAAGTCTAGGTAGACTTTTTTGTCGCACGTGATCTTGGGTGACGACATAGGGTTGCCGACTTCTTATATCGAATTTGGCAGTGTGAAGGATATTATTATCTATAACGTATGAAAATAATAGGAAGTAAAAACAATTATTTAAAATTAGTAGGTTTTCTTGAAGGATTTTTTCTGTAATAATTGATAAAATAATTGGGCTCAATTTTCAATTAACTAAATGAAAATCATTTTTCCTCATTTAGTATTATTAAAAAAAAAACTATCTGATTTTGATCTCAAAGTGTAATTAACACAAACTGCAATAATTGTAGTGTTGGCAACCCTATTGAGGAAAGAAATGTCAAAACTCAAAGATATTGAAATTTTGCACGTTTATTAACAAACGGTATATTCGAAAAGTTTAGGCAAAGTTGGTACAAAGAAAGTTAGGTACGCGTGGCTGGGAAAACGTGCGGAAAGAGTGAACTGTTATGTTGTTTAAATAATTATGTTACGGCGTAATCTTGTGATGTAATAATGAGTTGTTAATACAACCAACAGCAACAGTTGCTTAACGTTACAAAATTTTAACATACCATTGATTTAAGACCATTTTGTTACATAGTAAAGTCTTAAATATTCTCAGATAATCATTTAGACTTTGATATTGTCATTATAACTTGAATTGATGTTTATTTCGTTCAATTATTTGACTGTACTTGTTAAGATGATTTTGTTGCTGACCGTACCGAATTTACTTTTGAAAACCAAGTGGGTTTGCTTTAACCATATTTACGTAACCTACAGGTACGAAATTAACTTCATTTGTTTAATTTTGTACATTGTGTTTTCCTGTTGGCCTTATTTTGTGTACTTATATTACAGTCATGATTTTATATTCTTACATTTTTTTTTTAAAAAGGTCGCCCCACACTAGCAATTTCTCCTGTATCGTGGGTGCGTTTCACAAACATGAAATATCACATACATAAACACCCAGACTAGGGACAATCAAATGTGGATCGCACAATTTTTTGCCCCGTGCGGGAATCGAACCCGCAACCCTTAGCGCAGTAGTCTAATCGCTTAGCCACTGCGCCAATCAGGTCGTCGAGTATTTACGTACATTGGCAGAGATTGAGAGGGGCAGAATTTGGAGCAATTTGGATTTTGAATCTCTTCTCTAGCTTTTTCCTAACGAACTAGATCGATTTTTTCAAAATTTCCACTATCCATTTAGGTTCGAGCTTAGCATGGGCAAATCATAGAAATAGTAGGTACTTTTGTATTGTACAGGATTCAAATAACAGATGTTCCAAAATTCCAAATTTGAATTTACTCACTTCGAGCGGGATGAAAGCCTGAGTGAGTTAGGCGTCTAAACATTTATGACGCTAGTGTTTTGTTATCAAAGTGCTATACCAAGATGAAATTTACATAATTTCACATGCATGTCAATTAGGTTTCAATTGTTTTTGTAAACGACAAGCCAGCATCTACTGAACTGGATCCAAGGACCGAATTGGTTTGTTAATTACGACTGTCATTAGTAACCTGAGCTTTTACTTAAATTTGTAATTAATTCACTGTCAAATGGATGGGTTTATTTAGCATTTGTTTGCTGTAATTGAGACCGTATTAAGTTATTATTAGAAAGTAATTAGTTTTGTTTTGGTCGGGTTTTATGTAGATATACAGTAGCGTAATTTTAGTTGACAAGCCTTAAAATTATTTTAAACAAAGTCATAAGTCAAAACGAGGAAAGCAACAACACATAATAAATTATTAGAAAGTCATTACTTCAGAATTTGCTCAAATTAACTTTCTCAGATGTCAAATCTCGTAGAAAAATTCTCAAGTACACACAATAAATTTCACAGTAAATTGAGCACACGGTACGCCATTACGCTGTTGTACAAATAACAGTGAAGATGCAAGTTGACGCGATCCCGTACCATGCATTATCACTTGTGTAAAAGCAAGTGACGTCGATTCGCACCGAGTACGGGCCATTAGTCGCCTGTCTGCGTTCGCACTCTCCAACGCTTCCTTTGTGACGTTGAGAGACAAACGATGCGATTATGGCGCGGAAATGGACACCAATTTACGGTATCGTTTCGGTTCGCAGAAAGTATCATATCTACATCACGTTAGGTCAAGCGGCTATTGTCTCGCGGAGTTATTGTATACTTACTTATATTCAGTTAGGAATTTCGTAGTCTCGTTGTGTGATAAGCTTAAATCCCCAAAGATGGAAAATCAAAGTTATTTAAGAAGGTAAAAGCGCATTCCATTTTTCCTTAAAGAAACAATCGTATACTTGCATCAACAACAAGATTAAGAATGCACTTACAAAATATCATAATAATAAAGAAAATGCTGAGATATAATTATGAAGTCGGTTAAAAATTGAATAACGATTACGACTTGTATATAGTACAACATAATTACTACTACGACTTGTTGGTATATTATAGTAAAACACCTTTATCGATCTCTGCTTATACTGTATCCTGGTGTAAGAATTTTTTTTTAGGTAGATTACGTATCTACTAATGAAAACGTTGTACCAAAGTAGAGATAGGTCTAAGACGCACCTTGTTAGTTAATTATTAAACTGGAAATACACTAAAAATAAATAACATTGGACACTAAATAACCTATACATTTACCAATGAGGTATCATAAACTCTTTTCGCATTTGAGGGCCCAAACATTAATATCACCACATCTTTTGTTACCAAAATATCAATGCATAGTCAATTCTAAAGACAGCATAATGAACTCGCGTCGTCGCTAGGCAGGTTTATTACGCACATAATGAATAAAATGAACATATATCAGCAAATAGATTGGCTGCTGTTGAGATATGCAAATGCTGTTATTGATTTTCCATCAGGTGTGGGAACCTCGACAGATAGCGTACCTTCTCCTGGAGCCCTCACTTCTACTCTGAGATATATTAATAAAATGCTGTGTCATATGAGACTGGGTTCATAGCATCTGGAATAATAATGTTCAGGTCCTTTATGTAGAGAAAAATTGGTATATAGAGCTCACTCCAATAAAACATAGTCATTTAATATATCATTTTTTAAACATGGCCTGAATAGAACCTGATACCAAATATGTTTATACAAAAGCAAATAGTAGTTATGGGTAACTTAAATACGACTATTTTCATTCAAAAACAATCTGACAAACAAACACTTTCGCATGTAACAAATTAACATGTGAATAGGCGCTAAGCAGACGAAGATTAAGTTTAAGTCCTAAAAGTATGCAAATTTATGGAAATGGCAGTGTAAAACCACAGTACTGATAAATGTGAGTAGTGAGTGCGACACATTCCATTTGCAGAACTACGACTGTAATCATGATGTTGACAACACAGATGCTACGTTAATAAATGTACATAAATCATGCATAAAACCATGACGTTTTATTGAGACACACAACTTAAATAGTAACTGCTACTATTTTGTTGTATGCTATTAGGCTGGACTTATCGCAAGAGTCAGAAAAGTAAAGGAATCAAAGAAAGCATGACTTAACAAAACTGTACCTAACTCTTATAAATCAGTTAAGCCGCTAATTTGTTGAGTTGAGTTCTTGTCAGAATGACAACAGACGAGGTATTGCTCGCTAAACCAATCATACATTCTGAAAATTGCATCGCAATTATGCTTAAATAAAAAGAAATGCGGCACATAAGCCAAGTTCAATGCCCCGCATATCTCATTGGTCACGTAATTCACGCAAAGTAAATCATTATGATTTTTTTATACTTTCCTTATAAATACTACCTACATCTATGAACTCCGTACAAAGCCTTAGAGTATACATATAATTTCTATAGCTCTTAACTGACATGTTAGATCCAAGGACGCCTTTTTCTTTCTTTTCTTTTCTGATAAAGGTACTGAAACATCAATCGAGCGCGAATCATAAATGTACCAAAAGTTATTCCCTGTCAATTGTTTACGAAATGTGAATACAAATAATGGTTCTGAAGAAAGGGTACTTTGTAAAGTCAATAAGAAGCTAGTAGGTATATTTATTATGCAAATGCGGTAAATATTCTTGTAGGCATCATGGAGATTGAACAATGAACATATCTACTAGTGTGCTTGTCAACTTGTGTTTTTGTAAAAACAGTAAGCGTAAGGCGCCTGGCAGATCTAGGCATAGAAAAATTTCGAGAAGCCTCGCTGTGTACAACCCGTTCAAACGTAACAACTTCTGCATGCATGTTTGGTTTAAATTCTACACATTTCAAGAGCAGTTTCTTTTTCAATCACATAACGAAACTTGTTGCTTCGAATTAAAGGACAATATCAACGTTACCAAAATAACTAAGTAGGTAATCAAATAAATTCCGTAGTAGGTACCTACATATATCCCCAATCTCCAATATTCATAAGCATTATTTTCGGATTCATTACAATCAGATTATATTGAATCCCATTGGGTTTCGCGCATGAGTTGTAATCACAATACATTGGGACGTAGTTACTTTTCTACTCGTTTAACGGTGAATTTGGTATTACTGTGACATATCTTCTAGTCGATTACATAAGCAAAGAGTCTCTTTCTTGACTTTGACATCTTTTTGATATTATGGGAACAAATAATGTTACGGAAACAAAACTTCTGGCATTTTAACATTAGGACTACCGTTCTTTTCGATATTTTGAATTTCTGTTGATTTAGAATGGTATAAGTGGCAGCTCGAGATTGATAGTTATAAAACATTCATTCATTCTAACTTTTTATCAGTATCAACTTCGTTAGCAAGCCCACTGTATTAACTTTTGGCCTTTGCGTCTATAATAGACGACTCTTAAGCAGTGCCATATGGGCACTTTTGTTGGTGGCTAAATAACTCAATTCTGGAGCTTATTAAAACAAATATTATTTATAGAATTAACAATCATGAACTTGGAAATCATATTACCTGCTTTTTATTTTGCTTTACACAATATTTATTCTCAATCCTATTATTTGCAAGTGCTAAAATAATATTCGGAGGGGAAAAGTAAAAATGGTCAGCAGAATTACACTTTTCCTCGTTCAGATTTGTCTGATAGTCGTGCGCCTCCATGTTTTGCGATTAGCAGGCACCAAACATACAGTATTATACGCGCATACGTATCGCACTTTTGTTATCTTTATTTAGCTATTCTCTTCGGGAAAACGATCATAAAAACACAAAGGACAGTTACCCCAGCCGTGATTTAAAGACCATGCCGAACTTGGTGCCGTTTCCTGATCGGATGTTTATTTGTTTTGACTTAGTATTTGCGTAGAAAAGTTTTGTCAAATGTCAACACTCAAATTTAATTTGTTTCCTCTAAGAGGGTTTGATTAAAGACTAGATTCATACTGGAAAATAATTTAAAAGAATGTCAGTGGCAGCTTTTTGTCTTCGTCTAACACTAGGCACTAAAACATCTTGACGTTATAGGTAAATAAATGATTAGGCAGTATCATACGCTTTTACTGTAAGTAGTTTCCAAACATAGACGACTTGGGAATTACCTAAGTGATATATTGTTTTATAATGATAATTCGTGAGCTTTCTTTTGGGAATGCTCACTTTAATGTTCTAATGGTTCTTGCAGGATCAATATAGATTGATTTTTTTTTATTCCTTGCCATTAAATGAAGTTTTGTAACTACCATAGATTTATTTTGTTTAAAGTGTTTACTTAACTAACTTAAACCACATTTAATCTCTTTGGTTTTATTCATGATTGCAGCTTATCATGTTAAAATTTAAAATGTTTTAACGCATCGATAAATATAGAACAAAACATGCGGGTAAGGCAAAAGTATCACTACATCATTTTTAAAAATCTGAATTATAGATGTCTCCCAGCACAACTACAGGTTTATATTGCGACTATTTTTGTAAATAAGAGGGGACATAAAATATAACCACATAAGTAAGCTCGTCTCCCTTTCAATACGACGCAATAATTTCGGTCTCGACATAACAATTTCTTAGAATAAAAACCTATTCTGAACAACTGATCGTAAAAATGTAAGCTTTCCCCTTACACAAGTGTACTAGACCGTGTCAAATGTTGTTTTCATCTCGGCAGCGTGCAATTTGAGAGTGAACCCGAAGAGTTCCCACTAATTCGTGAATCAAGGTTTCGAAAAATAAGCTGACCAACTAACTTTGGCGTTTACTTCTAAAGTTTGCCTTTTATTGCCATGTAATGTCAGATGGCCGGATAGGGGAAGGAGTTAGAGCGGTGTAGTGCAGGAAAACTGCCCATTACGATGATTGTTGTGATAGTTACATTATACAATCGAGATTGTGATTTGATTGTGGTGTTACAAAATTTATTGGCGAAGAAACGCTTAACGATACGATGGATAAGTTGCTAAATCCATTTATTTTGTGATCTATAAATGAATTTTATTATTATATATACATATACACATTTAAATTCTACCTCCTTTAAAAACTATTTACAACTTAAATATAAAATTAAAATTAAAAAGCATCGAAGTATTCTTCCTCATCTTCTTCTTTTGTGATTGAATGCAATTACTTTCCGTTAATTGTAATTCTATACCTGAATATTGTATCCATCCGAACCAAACAGCTTTGACTAAATGTATATATGTATAGCTTTCTTTTTGCAATCATGTTGTATTTCCCCGCGAATTTTTTCGCATTCGTAATTAAAAGCACTGACTACACTGAAGCAAAAGGCATCAAATTAACGAGCGTCATTTCAACCAGCAGCGGCATAAATACAGTGAAACTTCTCTCTGAGTGATGATACCTACGTACATTGAACTTTGAACAGTATCTCATCAGTGGTAGGTACTAAACAAGATCTCAAGAGAAGGGTGCTTATAAGACTGTTTGCTGCATAATATTTAAAATAACTGTTTTCTCCGATGACACGAACGATAATATAATCAGATTACTTAGCTTTATTAAATGGCGCAAAACAATAAACAAAAGATACAGTCTTCTTTTATCTTCGAATTTGCATGAAACAGCGCTCGATTACTGTCCCCGTTCAGAACAGTGACAATTAAAACCATCTCAACTAAAGCATTCAAAGCAATTTTGATATTACCCTTTTCATTACTAAATAACGACAAAAGATTTTTAATCAGCAAACGTGGTACTGCTGTCGTAATAATACCAGTGTCTACACATAAAGCACAAAGAAACGAGGAGAATAATTTTCGTACATAACCTAGAGTCGGTTTCACCCACTCCGGTCTTGGCGGTCCAGCCAAGTTCACGCTGCAGCCAAATGGGACGACATATCCCTGACCTGTTTCGTGCGTTTATTTTTAGGGACACTTAGTTGAATTTGTTGCTGTTATCTTCCGCTAGTGATGAGCCAATGGTTGTTATTTATTGTTATGATATCTTATAATTATGAATGTTCCGGGCATTATTTAAGAATTGTCATTGTTTGTTTTAATACAAGTTTTGTAGTTTAATGATAGAAAGTAATGCAATAGAACAAAAAACATGCCATGGTTTGAATGCAGTGTCATTCAATAACAAAATATTTGTCTCATAAAAGCAAATAAATTTTACAATGCAGCGAATGTGGAATACTGGAATAAATAAAATTCCTAGCTGCTGTTGTATTATTCGTATCGTTCTATCGTTTTGTTTGCTGAATCAGAAGTACAGGTTTAAAAAAAAAACTAAAATGCAATAAAAAACTCGTAGCAAAAGGAAATCGTAGGCCCATGGCCAGCAGTGAACTGCAACGGGCTGATTATGATGATGATATAATGGAAATCCGTGGTCTCTGCCTACCTACCTCTGGGAAACCGGCGTGACTTTATGTATGTACGTATGTAACTAGGTGATAAAAAATAAAATACCTACTTAACTTTCTGTTGCTCAAAAGCTACCTAAATGTTTACACAAGTTCCATATTCTGAAACATTCTTACTTTTTCGGAGATTTCGGAGATGCACTAGAGAAAAGCTAGGTCAGAATCAGAAGTATCCAAAACCGACGAGCATGGTAGGTAGGTATAAAGAATGTGACGATAGTGAAAAATCATTGTAGCAACTAATTATGGTCTTAACATGTATGTACATTTATATGATACGTAAATTTCGAACTTTTTAATTTTTTTGTTTTTCGTTTGCGATTATTATATGGGATGCAAAATACCGTTTACAAAAACTGAATTTAACGGCATTGAACGACGATAAAACAGTTTATATTTATTTGTGACAACGATTGTCAATAACATTAACTCCATTACGACGCTATTATAGTGATAGTTTGACTATTCAGAAGGTTGTGTTTGGCATTCAAACATTTAATATTAAATATTTTGTTGTAATGTAATTTATAATAGATATATTATGACCTGATTTGTTGCGGCTTCACTCCTGTTCCGTACAGGAACCGTGAATAATTTGAGGAAAATAAAGTACCTAACCCCACTGGTCCATAAATGATCTCCATGAAAAAAGACTGTCCTTTCCATTGCATTCTCGCACCCTGTGCTAGTAAAATCATCAAAACAAAGTATTTCTCTATGATTTTAAACTTACTCTACTCTTACTTTTCTAAAAGGGGATCTTTTAATAGCTGGAAGAGCAATTTGTTTGGCAGAAGAACAATAACAAACTGATATATTTATTGTAGTGAACTGCTACCCGATCGTTAAATCTCATATCGCTTAAAATGCACTTGGCGACGATAATTGTCTTGTACTCTGCGTTTGGTATCTGTCATGATCGTAAAATTCCGTGCCGAGTGGTATCCGGCCTAGAATTGACCACCCCCTTTTCTCCCGTGGGTGTCGTAAGAGGCGACTAAGGGAAAATCCAGAAGATGGGCTGCAGCGTCTTCTGTAACTTAACCACCAAAACTGCGATCCCCAAGCCGCTTGCCAAGCGTGTGGATTATGGCAACACCCCCCTTCTAAAAGGAGGAGGCCTTCGTTCAATAGTGGACGTCTTCCGGCTGATGATGGGACTCTGCGTTTTCGAACAACTTAATGAATGCCGAGCGAACATGGTATGATGTAAGTTAATTAATATTTTGCGTGAGACCATAATTAACAAATATATTTTATAAAGTAATTATTAAATTGGTTAACTATTTTGATCAGATGACACAGTTAATTACGTAAAGTATTTTATAATTTTGCCACGGATGAAAATAAGTCGCTACTGGAAACATTCTGCTATCGCCTCATTTAGCGAGTGTTGTGATCAAAGTAGATTTTTATAAAAAAATATGTAAGAATTATTTTCTTGTAGAACCATTTGTAGTACTTAACTACTTTGAGAGCTTCTCTGTCAATCGCAATCAGTTCCGCAATGACACGTTGATTGAACATAACCTTAGTGTAAGACACCCTCCAGCTAGGTGGGGCGACGATATACGCAAAATGGCTGACAGCGGTTGGAAGCGGAAGGCTGATGATGAAACTATTTGTATGATGCCTTATATTATATTCTTTTTTTACAATAGCCTGAGATGGAAATAATTCTTAATGTATGATTATAAGAAAAAAAAACGAAGTATACGGGGAATGTGTTAAGTGAATCATGCCCTCGATTGTAAGTCTCTCTGTGGGGGGTAAGTGTATCCGAAGCCAAGTTCCGGAAGGCGTCCAATATTCTCACCCAAAAAAGATCTTATACATCAAAATATATTATTTTCTTAAGATAACTGTTTTTTTGGAACTACTACGTTTCTTTGGAAACTTAGGCTTATTTTACTGAAATATTATATTTAAAAAAAATGCTAGTATAATGATGATGGGGCTTCAGACTTAAGTCTCAAAGACACCTATTTACGTTAAACGGGTTCTCAAAAATAAAGTTTTCCAAATATCACAGTCGTTTGAAGTAACAAATAAAATAAGTAAATTCAATAAGATTTCAAAGGAACCGACTGACAAGATTTATTTCAAGGAATTTTTAGAAGCTATCATCGTACGGAGTCGTAAGAGCGCGGTGGAGCATAAAAGACGCATTTTACGATAGCGACTGTGCAAATAAAGCATTTTGTGAAAATATTATTTGGTTTTACACTGCGACACTGGGTTATTAGGCGTAAAACACATTGCGTCACGACATCGCGACTAACCCTCACGCAGCGGTGACTCGCTAGCGACGCGTGACAACGCCACAACTTTTTGTCTGAAAACAATTATTTTTATTGGCTAAATTCGCTTTTATATTTTGCGAGGACGGTTGGCTACGCTCCAATACAGCAAAGGTACGGACCATAGGGATCAAAAACCTTTAACAACAATAACAGTAAAAGCTTTTTCGTGTTTATCATATAATATCTTTTAGATTGATGGCGACAAACGTTTTAAAGACGAAACTTTATCTATTATGAAAGTCAAATAACTATAGCAAAATGTTTATTTAGCAAATGCGGGTATTTTGGATGTGGATCGAAGATGGGCTATAGGTACTCGCAAATGGTTGCTCTGGCAGATCGGTATGCAGTGCCCTTTACAAAATGGTGACTGCGATAACGCTTTGGCAATGTGCCTTTAAAGATATCAAGTCTAAATTTCGGTCTAATGACGTTGCTCGGTGTCAAGTGTGTATGTGTGGTGAAAATAAAAAAAAATCTAGTTAGTAATTTGCATACGTAAACATTACAAACTGATTTATATTTTTGTTATAACTCTTGGCATCTCAAGCAAAACTGTATTTTTATATTCAAAACCTTGCAGATTTTCACGTTCAGTTACAGTTAAGACGCAAAACAACTTTAAGATTTATACGCATATAGCCATGTCACTTGATAGGTTTTATTCGATTTAAGAGATGCTGAGACGTTCAATATAAAGATAAATTGTCAATTATGTTGGACGTAGGTGGGTACTATGTTATGTAGAACGATCGTTCTTATTCAATTCACTGTGTTTGTCGACCCTTCAAAATGTTGTCACCTTGTAGATACTAGAGACTATAAAATTTTTATTCTTCTAAATCTTTTGAGACTGATAGTAACGGTCATGAGTACACCCCGGTGTACCTTGGAAAAACCTCGCTACTTAGGTACCTAAAAGTGTGTAAAAGATGATGATACTGCCCCCTTACCATGAGCTCTTAAAGCAGGACAGTTTACGTTGTGGAAGCGAGACGCCGCATTACACTGCACGTAGCGGCGTCTCGCTTACACATCGTAAACTGTCCTGCTTTAAGAGTTTATGGTAAAGGGGCTGGTGCTAGCACTCAATTGCTCTTTTTTAAAGTTGTAGGTGTATTGATAGAAAAATATACATTGAATTACAGCAGAAAACGATAGTAATAACTCCACCGACTATAGCTTAGTTAGGCCATATGCATCTATATTTTTTTTATTCTTTAGTTTTCAATCAAACTAGTTAGACAAAGAATGAAGCTTTACAACGAAAACGAATCAAGTGCGTTTTTATTCAAACACGTTGATTATTTCCCTTTGTTTACTTACATAGAGAAGACTAGTTGGCGCGGTATGTGTCAGCGGAAGATTTGTGCGGGGATTTCCTCCATTCACATGGGCTGCCACAATTTCTGATAGAAGTTAAGCTTGAAATAACGCACGAGTGAGTGCAGGTTCAAAATATAGCCCAGACAATAAAATGGAACTTGTTTTACGCAATATTTTGAAGCTGTTTAATCGATTTAGTGTCTAAACCGGTTCTTCGTAAAAAGATAACGTACTTTCTAGGTACCTTAAAAGTTAACCAAATGTATAAAATGGTTGTAAATTGAATTATTCTAAACGGCTGATAAAAGTGCACTACCACTACCGTATTTTGTCATAAAACTCAGAAAAATTCAAATTAGTAACTAACCAAATATTTTAATTACACCAATAACAGTTCCAATTTTCATTATACAACTACTTTGCAAATGTTGATAGTTGATACCTACCTGATAAATAAAAGGTAAGACGTATTATAACCTCATCAAAATATTGTTAGACTCACGTTCAAGAAGTTCAAGACCCGTTATATTACTATACGATGTATCGCAACCTAACTAACGCCTTCAAGATAAAGGAGAACTAATAAAAAACTACACCATTTTATTCAAGCCGCGTTCCCAATAAAAATATGAAAACCAAAACAAAGGTCAAACGCAGGCCAGACACGATGTCGCCAAATGTGGCATTAAGTTTGGCCGAGCCGAGGATATTATACCTACAATATAATACAACTTATAATTTTGTTGCTGTTATATTACAGATTTACTGACGGTTAAAACAAATAAAAGTAGCACGTTGTCTTTATATGGGGCTTCGGTGTGTGTCATCAATTTAAATTCGCACTTATAAAACTTTTATTTTTATCTACGATTAGCAACAGTTTTTGATTGAAACGTCGAGTCTTCTATTTTAGTAATCTTTTCGCTAATAGGAGTCGAACAATTTCAATTCAGCACTCATTTAAAAAGCAATTTAGGACTCTTACAAGTATCTTCCAGCATTATAATTATATTCAACAGATTAGTAGGTATATGGATCACTAAATCTTTTCACAAACCAACTTCTCAATATATGAACCGATAAGCATTACACTAAATGTTCAGTGAGTAGTGGTATTGAAGCTAAATGAACTACTGGAGCTTACCCGTAGTCTTTTCAAGGGTTCCTGTCTACTTGTAAAGGTCCCGTTTATTTCAGAACTCACTTCTGTAGATATATTACAGGACATTTTCAATAAATTAATACTGAAGCACTTTGCCGCGCCCGAAACATTATTAGTCTGCAGAGCTTTAACTTATTCGGCCTAGTGGGAATTACGAAGCATCTATCTATAGATTAAAGGTACGATGTCATTCAATATCTCTTAAGACCTGAATTCTCTTTGATATTAGATGGTTCTAAAGGATAATTTCGTATTACTTTTCCTTTGAGTCTAACCTCAAATGTTTGTAGCATTTCACATGTTTCGTAAGACTAAGAGTTTCCTTATTCTTCATGGTAACAGGAGATATTTCACTTGAACGCAATTGTCATGTAATATATTGTTTTGTACTGTTTAAATATGTGAGAGCTATTTACAAAAGCTAGCAGTAAATGAAAATATATTTCTATAAATTTTGCTAAAACTCCAGTAACTTCGTTTAATGAAAATATGAAGGTATTTTTATTAAATGTTGGTTTTGTTCATTTGTTTTTATTTCTAGCCAAAACGCAAAGTGAATAAATCATAACTAGATTTTAATTCAATTAAATATTCTATTTCTAGTTTAAAATAAAAGCGTTCACAATACACATTTTAAGTACACTACATTAGCAGGTTTCATGTTAAAACATTACGAGCTTTGCCCTACCGTTTTGTAGTAATGAAGGTTTTTATTTTGTTTTCTTCCTGGGCACCCGAAGTCGAGATCTTTGTATTTTTCCGAGCTCTGAATAAGGTTAGACTTCAAATTGAGCTCATAAGGATTCAGTCTTTTTAGTACCTACTTTAATTAGAAAGAAGTACAGCAAATGTAAGTCCCTTATTTATTTTTTAATACATTTTTCTGGTACTATTATATTGTAGAGGTGGCAAGTTTTCCATGCTTTACTAAATACTTTTACTTATACTGTTGCATCTTGCGGAGTTCGAATAAAAGTATTTTATCAATATTCATTAAATTGTTGTTTTTATCAATAGGTACATAATGTTACACTAAGATCATGATTGTATCTTCTTGAAGTAAATTGTAGCCTGTTCAGCTGTGACTTGATGAAAGTACGGATATGAACAGAAGTACTCACAGTTTTATAGGCGGCACACTTCACCATCTCTATCGGATGGATCAATCTACTTAGCATTAACTTCCTAATATATCTCGGCTCTTGAACAAAACAAATTTATGAGCGCTAGTAAAACGCTTCTGGATTCTTTTTCCCCTATTTGCTTGGGATGTGTACAAGTTTCTAGATTGTCTGTACCTACAGTGTACAAGAGTAGGTCTACAAAGTTCATATTCTTGGAATTAAAATAACGAGTTTTGTACCGTATAATTAACAGCTTAATTTTTTTGGTATTTTCTTACGTTTTCATCACTGACTTGCATAATAATATAAATAAATATTTTAATAATTACTTTTTTTCAAAGAACTTATATTTTTGTTCAACCGTCGCGCCACTCTAGCAATTTCTCTTGTGTCGTGGGTGCATTTCACAAACATGAAATATTACATCCACAAACATACAGACTCGGGACAAACATCTGCGGTTCGCACAAATTTTGCTATGGCAATGGATCTCGGATTATCGGATTTTTTTACAAAAATAATGACTCCTATAATCTCCAATGGAGTCATAAGAGTATCCTACTTTACAAGAAGTCTATTCACCATAATCACAAATAATCATCGTTTCAGGTGGCAAGCGTTTTGCCATTAATCAGGCTCACAAATGTATTTAATACTTATAAAACCACACAATAAATAATATTAACAATATGTTTAAAGGCACTCAACCCTTGACACGAAACTTTATTTCCGTTAGGAAATTGACAGAGCTCTCGCCAGCAATCGTAGAAAAAGAAGTTTTGATCGGGAAAAATATATCTTGGGAAAAGATTCCAAAGACGTGTCTTGTCACGCACGCTCCACGTATGACCTTTTATTTTTCTCTCTTAAACTAGAATTCTCGCTACTGTAAAATATTTTAAAGTTTCGTGCCGTTGGACTATGCTGAGGCACTTGGTGCCTTATAACATTTTATTAACACCGAGTTGTGACTCTTGTTAAATTCTAGTTAGATTCCATTAGTGTTCCATTCTAAGTATATAAAGTCTTCCTAATCTGCATGTTTTTGTGTAGGACTACTTTTAAGACTAATGCTGACTTCCATGATTTCTTTATTCAATCTTGACGAGACCTATTTACAATTTTATTTTAATTATTTATCATCCTTCTACAATAGTAAAAAAAATATATTTCTTAGTTTTTGCTTCTTGGAACGTTAATAAATTATGTATAGACTTCATTATTTGCTCTTTGTTACAGATGAAATATGGAATACGAGATAGTCAAAGCTGGAAGTAAATGGATATAATAGGATGCCATAAAATTACTTTTCAAACACAAAAATTTGTCGTAGTAGTATTATGTTAAATAAACACAAGTCAAGAAAGTCTGACTGCAGTGGACATCATATGATCTAAATGCCTTATTTAAGAGAAGCGTGCGCTGCCTTCAGGCGCCGACTATGTTTGACTCGACCAAAGGCGCACTACTCGTAGCGCCATCACTATCCAACAGCTCTTGTTGGCTAAACGGCAAAGGCTGGCCATCAACGTTTCCAGCACCGGCCGATATTCTTAAAGCATTCTTTATATTCGCACTCTCTATGTCAATTGTTTTCGGAAACTTAGTCCTTATCTGCGTGTTGAATAATCGAAGATACATCAAGTATATCGACAATCAGGTATGTACATATAATTGTATTGTTGAAGCAATTAATTAAATCCACTCCGTGTTCATTCTGCTTGATATTTGATATTTCATTGTGATTCATATGTTACAACAATAACTAATTTAATTGTAATCCCACTACAATATAACCTAAGCTAAATTGCCAATTACTGCTGTAATTATTGTATTAATAACTTCTATTTTACAAAAAGTCAGTTCTTTTTGTTTGTGTTTCAGTTCCTTTTGATTTTATAATAGCAATGGTAATTAAATCTCTATTAAGTCCAAATAATAGCCTGTGTCAGATAATAACAATGTTTAAGTTCAAAGCTTCTGATGGATGGTACAATATAACTCGGTTCTACCTCACTTATTTAGCGTCATAAGACACATTTCTTGCTCATTAATTCACAGTGATAGTTCTCTTCGAAATAATTTATGTACTGCGATATTTTACAGCCGAGATACTTACTGACCTCGCTCGCACTGAACGATTTGTTCACTGGGATCTTGATAGCTCCAGTGGCTCTGCTCCCGGCTTTGTATAAGTGCTGGCCTTACGGCGAGATATTCTGTCAAATTCAGGTACGTTCAGAACAGATTCAAAATGTTATTAAACAATCATGTGATTTTATTAAAAGCTCATAATATTATAAACAGGTATTATACCGGTTTTGCATTATTGGTGGCGTTTATCCCTTTAGAGATATAAATTTATTTGCCAATACCAAATATTTTTTACCAATTAGGTAAAAAATATTTATCAATATTATATTTGTTCATCATTTTGGGCATGTCTGTATTAACTATGCTTTTATTTAATTATAACTATATTTTTTATTAAAATTTAATTACGTACGAAATAAAATAAATATGACCAAAGTAGTAAAATTTGTTTGCCATCAAAATTTTACGAGACTTACCTTAATCCAGTTAGAGCTAAGCGAAGGAACGAGGTCCTTGCGAAACTTTGTTTAAACAAGGATGAAGAGAAAATGAGTAAAGTTGCTTCTAAAGAAAAAGTTAGCAATTCGTAAAGCAAAATTAAATGGTAATCGAATATTATGTATGATGAGAATAATGCTACTATAGCCATTAAAAAAGCAACAGCATCAAAACAGTAGGTACAATCGCACTATATAGAATCGATCAATCTTACTAATAGAACTAAAACAATTAGTAAGAATCCGAAACTGTAACAATTTAAAGAAATCGATCAGTAAGCCCTTTGTAGATAAAACAACTTTGTAAAGGGATAATTGTTGACGTTCCGGAGCAGCGGCGATCCATGAACAATAAAATTGCTGAAACTTTTATGGAAGCACATAATGCGGCATCGGCTAATGGTTTATAGTGACCGAGCACAAAGTAAATATCGTTGAAGTTTAAGCTTTGTAACTTATGCCAGACGCCTCCCGACCTGCTGACTCGTTACTCCTTTAGAACGCCTCTTTTGTTTCTCAGATCAAGGCCAATTTGATGCCCAGTATTGTTTCCCCATCTTCAACGTGACTTGTTTCGCAATTTATGAGTATTAATACAAGTTGCTTGGTTTCAGGCTCTACTGCGTGGGGCTGTGAGTCAACAAAGTGCTATTATATTGGTCTGTATGGCTATAGATAGATATTTATATTTGTTGCATCCCGATACTTATCATAAGCATTCGAGTAAAAAGGTTAGTACTTCTAAAAGTTTTCATTGGAATTTACTCATTGTGTTTTCCTTTCTCCTCGTGCTTATACTATCTGCATTCTACTTCACATCATTATAGGCGCTTCATTTTTTTTTCTATCATTCATCATTTGAGCTGGATACAAGGGAAAAATGTACGTAAACATTCAAGACAGAAATGAAATGGAAAATTGAATTGTAAAACAAAAACAACATCTACGTATTAAAATTGCTATCGTGAAAATAAAGTATCATCCTATAAAAATAAGTTGGATAATATTATTTTAAATTAAAATCACTTTACGTAAGAAGCTAAGCGTTAAATATATTATTTGATTCGATACGGTAATTCAACTAACTCGCGATTCCTTTAAAGAGATAGGAGTCATACATTTTCTTTTTCTCCCCTTAAAGTGGCTTAAAACGTTCGAAGTATAGAGACCAAACTTACTTAGGTGTAAAGGGTAGTTTAGTACGTGTTTAAAATTAACTTTTTCGTACTTGGAAGAGAGATTGTTCGTATAAGTGATTAGGTTTATTCCGGAACTTTATCCAAACAAATCTAAAAGCTTGCTGCCGTACTGCCTGTTTAGTTCAATAAAACTTATGTGTCTAAAGATGTATACATCGTCATCTAGATCGTAACAAGTTTACCATTTTTGAAGTTTATTTATCATTAGGAGTAGTAACGTGTATATTTTGTTTATCAGTTAGACTGGTAGTAGGAGGTATTTAGAATACTATTACTATAATTCGTTTATCACTTGTGGTTGTATCGTCTAAACCTACATAATAAATAATATGATACTCCCGATGATCAAGGCTTCATTTCATCATTTACCTGATATTTCGTTCATAAAGGCATCCACGCAAAATATATTGCGCATGAACAAAATATTCCTCATCTTTATTCAGATTTCTAATTTCCGGGTTTTCATGTTTTCAATTTCGTTAGAAGTTGAAATTATTTTGACAATAAATTGGTTTTCTTTGCTTTTACAGGGTTGCGTACTAGTAATAAGCATAACTTGGATACTATCTGTTTCGTTATTTGCTATAATGGTGCTGCCAAGATCTGGATACTACTTTAATTCGACGGGACTTATGGCATGTGATGTTTTCCACAGCAGAGTAGCATTCAGGTAAATTTATATCATTTATTCATTATTATTTTGTTTCCATATTATTTTGTTTGTAAACAAATTGTAGGCAAACTGCCTGTTAAATTTAATTTAAATGTTACATTTTAATAAAATTACACGTTTTACTTCTTTAGGATTTTGTCCTGTTGCGCCTATTACTTCCCTACGACTATGGCTCTGATGTATTGCTATGGATCCGGATTTCACGTCAGCAAAACAAGGAGCAAATGCGATCCAGAACCAATGAGACCTAATGGTGTGCCTATACCATGTGCAAAGACATCACATGGTGAACACGAAGTTGTGGTAAGAGATCTATCGTAAGAATGTTTTAACAGTATCTTCAAAACTATTCCTAAACCAATACATTTTTCGTTACGAAAATGGAAATACCTTCAATCATTCACCTAATATATATTCGTATTCGCAATTTCTTCTTAGATCATAAATATCACAGAAAGCATTTATTATACAAACAAAGTTACTTTTACAAATCAGAATGATAAATACAATTTCGCCCACGAGGTAATTGCATCAATAAAAAGAATAAAATTTTCCCCTGAGGTTCATTCTGCCCTATCTTTTTTCAGAACTTCGTTACAAATGTACTTGAGTTATGATATATGTCTTTCCTTTTAAGTACGGCTGACGCTTTCCCGGTTTCATTGATTTAAGTGCCGCAATCTCGCTGGGATTGTATTAGATCGAGTGTAACATTAGCCGTTGAATTACGAGCTTTTGTTTCATAATCGATCATTGTCAAGAATTGACCAGATTTTTTGTAGTTGTAGTAATAAAAGTGGAATAATTTAGCACGAACTTAATCATATTTCTTGGAAAACCAAGTTATATTATAACACACGGTCGGCGTTATATTTTATTCACACATTTTGAACCCACCTTTTATTAGCAAATTCGTAGTTGAAATGAAACTATATGCCCAAAAATTTGGTACAATATTTTGATAAAGTAGAGATTCTATTATGAATAATCATTTCCTAATATTTATTCTTCTCGATCCAGATTCAAGCGCCGGTAAGACCACACAGTGTGAGTACATCACGAACGATGGCAGCGATGTCATTGGGCTTCATCGTTATGGTCACTCCAGCTACTATTCAGGAAGTAGTTGCGGCTTGTACCGGGTGCAAGGTATGACTTTCTGAGCTGGTATTATCATAATTATATTTTATAAATAAATAAATAAATATTTTTCTTAATTTACAAATTTTAGATGTCGCTTTGGGTGCTAATAATATAAACAGCAAAGCGAGATAATTGCATTATCTTGTAATGTCTTTGAATTATTTATTTGGGTTTGCTTATTTATTCAAATTTCCCATAATTTGAATACTGGACGAAATGTTTATGTTTGGTCATTAACTTGTTCTAAGGGTTTGAAAAATTTGTACTTTTCAGGTTCCACCTTCGCTGGATTTTATAGTAACGTGGTTGGCGTTGAGCAACAGTTTTTGGAACCCGTTTCTATACTGGCTATTAAATAGCCACTTTAGAAGGATTAGTCACGAACTACTACAATTTTATGTAAGTATTATAAAGCTAAAATGTAAATATGTTATGGTGAATCAATGTCATCGAACAAAAATGAACAGATAAAAAATGTGTGCTCTAATTTTATTTTGCAAAGAAATATAACAGTTTTAGGTACCTTAATTCTCCCCGATGATTACATTAGGTTTCAAATTATAATGTTGTTTCAGATTTGCTGCCGAAGACCTAAATCTTTTCCAAGTTACGAGAAACCTACAACAGGATGTTGTGGGTCTCCTGTGACATCTGATGGTTTACATTCAAAGGGAGAATTCGAAGGCCTTGGAGAAAAATATTGGGGAGAAATTTTAGAACGTACGGTTTCATCTTCATCCCTTCATGCCATTCAGAAAGCATGCCATCGGGATCCATTACGGTGCTCAGGATCCTTTAAAGGGTGTTCCAGTGGTGCTTGCAAACAAGACCCAAGATTCTTTGACGGTTATGGCCCTACAGATTATAGGCAACTCGATAGATCAGCATTTCAAATCGAGTCTTGTTCACGACAGTGCAGACTTAAGAATTCTGACATTTGCCTATTTAGGCCAAGTCCCGGCTTGGAATGTGGTCGTTCTCGTTCTAATTTGAGTTTAGATGAATCTAACTTCAACAAGACTTGTAACGGTAGGCATCCAGAATTGTGAGAGTACCGAAATTGTCCGGTTTTCGGGCATAGAAGTAATAGCATAAGTATGTATCCAGGAGTAGAACATTTTAATTCAAATATTAAGTGGAAGTTCGATGACTCTCCCGGTGCTGATGATGATATGCAAAATTTAGAACATAACCTCGACAGGATACGCAGTTTAAGTCACGAAAGAAGTTTCAATGCGTATGGACTAAAAGAAAACGATAATTTATTGGAAGTGGAAGTGAATGACATAGTTGAAGATGACTCAGATGAAAACAAAGACTACAATAACGGTTGTGGTCATGATATTCACGAGGAGAAAAGTGAATATAGTGTTCATAAATTTTCTCGTAATTCCTCGCTATCTAATAGGGAACTTGACGTTATCAAAGAGAGCTCTAGAAGCTCGAGTGATACCGAAGTGACATTAACGCGATGACTTCCGAGGGTAACCTTTGATAAAGCGGTAAATGTTGTTCACTTGGATTTATCCCCGGAACATAGACACTATTGTAAGCAGAAGTGTATTTTGTCAGTTAAAAGGCATCCTTAGTTGTTTGATGGTTTAGAAGAGACATAATAGATTTAAGTACATGTGGACCAGTAGTTTCGGGTCTAATTTCTGTAAATTGTAATAATAGTGTGTGAATGTGATTTACGAACGTTGGAATATCAATTGTGCCAAGAATATAGACGTCAGAACTTTGTGATCTCCAACGACCCTTTTGGCAGGGCTGGTTTGTGTAAATATTTTTCCCAGAAGAATAGTAAATTGTATAGGTAACGTAAATATATACTAAGTACGTATAAATAGGTACCAATGTTGACATGTTTCAGTATCAAATCAGGTAAAGGAAGTTTTGTATTTTTTGTAATATTCGTCTCGAAGAATTGTAAAATGCTATACTTACCTATACTTAAAAATAATGAAATAAATTTTGTGTATTTCTAATTTAATGACTTGTAAGATTAGTGCTATTCTTTATAACATCAATTGTATTACATTTTCATTGATACTAATGTTAATTTATTCTGTATGTACATAATAATAAGACTGTTTGAAGGGAAATTCTTAATGTTATTCAGATCGCACAATACTTTTCTTCTATACATTATGAAGTAATGATTAAAAACATTGTTGATGTCTACCTAAATGTTAAATCAGCGAACGGAGAGAAAGTAAATTGTTTGTATAACATTTGCGTTTTATTTTTCAAAATCCCCACGTCATGAGATTATTAGATAAAATTGGGCTCTCAAATGGAATAAAAGCACAATCTATCAGCTTTCTAACAATGTTGTAGTTGTAGAAAGTTTTATTTTTCACACAGGTATTAATGACAGGTTCTAGTGAAAATCTTAAGAAGCGCTTACAGAGGGTGATACCTATCAATTATTGACTGCTATACTGGCATAATAATAACCAGTAATATAATACATTGTTAAAGTTATTGATTCCTCTTTTAATACATAACCAATTATTCAGACATTAGATTATATATATTATATTCATGGTAATTTCACTAGGTACTAGTGACTTTAAATCAGATAACTGCGCCATTACAAAACTAACATTACAAAAAGAGTTTCAAGCAAATTAATCATATGATTATAAGAGATTAATAAAAGTCAGCATTCTATTCACCTATGTTCTTCCGATGAAGAAGAATCCAGTTTAAAGATATTGAACACTAGTCCGGAGCCATATAGTGTAACTTTCAACTAGTCTATCTTTGATGGTCTGCTTTACGGCTATTTTTTATGACTGGACTACGAGTTTACAGCTTGAAGCGGACGCCTAAGCGGCAGTAAATGTGTTGATGTTTGGGACTTTACACCAGGGCTTATCTTATGGATCTGTCATCAGTATGGTTATTACTTCACGCGTGATCAACGTTGCAGTTTGTAAGCTGAAGTGAGGCCTAAATTTATTTGGAATATTTACTTCCAAAGGCTTCATTAACTTTCTGGGTAGAGGTAGGTTTGTATTCATATAAGCTTTAGAAGTCCTGATGTTAACAATGCAAATTAAAAGGAATTCGAGCATTCAAAAGAAAAATGAACTTTTGAAACTTTCAATTTTGTAATGGAACTTTATAAAATTAAACTCGATTTCAATCTCTCAGCAATATTATTAATCGATACTCGTAAGCTAGGTTACACTGCAAATGGTTAATTTCATTACAGCAAGACATATTAAAGTTATTGGAACTTTTATTCAATTTCAACTCCTTCAAAAGTATAAATGAATGGGTACAAACTCTTCAATAGAAGAGAATCGTTTTAAGAAAATTCCGATGTAAGAGGCCGTTTACATTCAGTCCATGTAACTAAGGAAACGTGATAACAACGTAGACAGGCGTCGCCACTTTATGGTATGAAATTTTATCGTTTTTTGTATACAAAGTAACGAGGTATGATTATTTTTGTATCAATAATAGAAGCGTGGCAAAAGTTAGCTGAAAAGGCCTAGGAAAACTACTAAATAAGAAATAATTATCATTATGATGGTAGGTTATTGCAACTGAGTGCTAAATAATAGTAACATCAATAAAAGAAACATGCTCGTAAATTTTTTACTTATTCTAGAGCTATGCATTCAATTGTATGAACACTAAAAGACAATTCACTAACAGCTTCACGAATATTTTTCTTTAAAACACTAAGTAAAAATTTCAAGAAGTAAAGCTTTACTTACTGTTAGTTAAAGTAATCATTAAATGTCTTTGAATGCGGCGGTAAGATTGTTTGCCCAGAGTTATTAAATATCTTTATGTATGGTTGTGAGGAGGCAATAGCAATGCGATGTAATGGCAATGATAGAGGATATTTAGTACATTATGTTATTTTCTAAACTTCTTTGTAGAAAAACAGGAGCACCCAAGTGAGACTAGCATTTAGGTAGTGAGAAATAAATTAGGCAACAATGGAAATATTTATTTATTCAAAACTCCTACACTATCCTTTTTCACTGTGACCTTAATTACCTTCTTTTACACCCACTTACGTACGTTAATTACTAAATTCCAAAATACCATTTACCTTCTTAAAATTTAAATTCGCTTTTACAATTACGTCAGCATTCTGTGTCTAAGACATAATAATCTGTCACAATTTACAAAAGGTTGCTTTTTATGTTTTCACCGGCGTATTTAGTCGGGAAATTATAACAAATGGTTGGTGCCGCGAAGCTACACGGAAAATCTTTAGCGTGAAATATATCTACCGTGTTTTATTGTCATTGTATTAAGACTAACTGAGCCCCGCGGCGCTTTGTCTGAGTCATTTTGTGTTTTTGCTGTAAGTACGACGACTCATTTTGTCTGAACGTTGCTTTAAATCTTAGAGTTTATTTGATAATTGACGCAACGAGAAAGGGTCACGTGTTGGCAAAAAAGAACGTATTTAATAAAACATTCCTTTTAAATCTCATGAGTTTTGTCTACTGCGTAATTTAACAAAGGTTTCCCGTTGATTTCATAGGTTAGTTTACTTATTTTCTCTATTGGCAGACCAGACATATTTGGCACCGGACCTTTAGAAGTCGTCTAGAAAATCTCCTTAACTGCATACGAATTATGTCTGAACTCTTCAAACTTTCCTAGATATAACGTCCGATCGTCCTCCTCAAATTCATAGGAAATAAAGACGTGACGAACCTCTAGAAGTTATATTATGTTACACATAACTCTGCTTATATCGAGCTTACTGTAACCGCAATAATATCCACACATAATTCTTCCCCGTTTTATTATAACACGTTCGGACAGACGGATCGTTTTACAATACACAGTATAGCGAATGATATTATTATTTTATGTGGGACCCAGAGTCGGTCACACTGAATGTTTGAAACGTGACTTGTGTCACTATGGAGTATAATCTTACCCCATAGACGCTGTGTATGTGTTATTCGCGTAAAATGTTTCCTTTGTTAATAGAATTACTGTTCGCGAGCTCTTCATTAACTTTCAGATGCGCTTTTGCGTTGTACTAGAAAGACTATTCTTGCTTGCTTTTCATAATTGCACGATAGAACGCTGATTAAAATAGATTTTTCTTGCGGAAAACCATTATTGACGTCTGAAAAAGGTTGTATGCTGCTTGATAATGAGTTTACGCCACGGTAATGTTTTTATTAAAATATATATTCGCGGTATTCAAGTATAGGTAGTAGGTAAACTTGACAGCAGTCAATAAGGCCAGTGGGTTTGATTAAAAAATCTGACGAAGTATTCCTGAGTTTTTATTAAATTCCACTACGGGATTTTGTACTATGTCGCATAAATGGCAATAACCACGTCCTCAATTGGTATTGGTCCTACCGTTTTCGGCAAAAATCTACCTCTTCGAGGGATGCCATGATGATTTACATAGATACAACTTCTGATCGTTTAGCACAGCTGTGGAATCCTGGCGTATTGGCAGGGTAATTGGTTGTTTTTTCTTTTCTGTACACCACAATAGAGTGTATAAGGGCCTTTACTTTCTGTTTGAAATTAGTTTGAGGAAATTTTTTGAGTTTGAATATTGACTTAAAAGAAGTTTTGTGTTGTTAACTGGATTATTTTTTACATACTTTATTACCAAGGTCGTGACTTTAAGGTTTATAGACTACATTTATAGTGTAAAAGTTTGTTAGTTCAAAGTACAACCCAGGTTTTTGTCAATGAGACTAGTGACCGTGTCTTTTTACTCCACATATTGTTTTTTGAAGAAACTCGTCGACTTCGTTCTTGTTCCTAATGCTTCTTCTAAGTAAAACAAATGAATATCGTTATCCGAAAAATAACTACGCCAAGCCAGGCTTAACAGTTGATACATGCGTCATGCGCGTGAACGGGCGCTATTAGTCACGACTCACGACTCGGTACCCCATGGCAAGACAAATCATTGTATTACGTGAGCGCAATTATTTCACAGATTATTACTATCAACGCAAATGTTGATAAATATTAGTGAATCCATAAAACCAATTCATTTGATAGATGAAATGAAGAAGTAATCGACCATTTAATTGTCTGTATGAGATACAGTCTAAAATCAATTTACAGGGTTCCTAGGGGCTTTCCTAGGGTACAAGCTATACCCATACTAAATGACTTGACGAATGGTTTAATTAGTCCTGAAGACATACAGACAGACAGAGTTATATTCATATAGGTAAAGAAAAAAGGATGCCTTATTGATTGGACTACCAGTTTTTGACTCGAACGAACGAACGAAAATTGTGCGAAATTTGCGTGTTAAACCTACAATAAACTTTCCTATAATATTACTAAAATGTATTATTTACATCCAACCTATTTGATACGAACACTAATTGCTTAGATAAATTTAATAATACGGTATCACAAAGGCAGTATAAATGTATTTTCACGATCCAATTCTCCTATAGAATCTGATCTCGGTATAGAAGAAAATGATTATATAATAATTCAAAAATGCCTTTACCGTCTCATAATGGAAGGACGTTCAGGTATAAAATCTCCCATAGAGATTCAATATTACACAGTGCAATGATTCGTAGGAAAATAATAAGTACAATGTCGCATCGCTTTGCTGAATGAATCCAGAAAAAATGTTAGATTATAGAACATTGGTTGGATGTCGATATTATTGGTTACTTTTGCAAATACAAAGGATGAAAATTTTTAGCGTATTACGTTATTTGCGTAATATAATTAACACGTACCTACCTACATGATTTATGGAAGTTTTATAAAACTTTTTTTATCCTCTGTTCATTTATTTATTTATCTATTAGTGGAAGTGGATTATAAAATACACATAAAAAATCGTTTCAGTGTATTACTTAATTATTCCAAACGAGAATATACTTAGGTAAATGAATTCAATGAAAATTAGGGTAAAAGTTCATCTTAATTTACGGTGTTCAAATCATTATCAAATATTTTATCACAATACTGTCAAGCGGTGGGTTTATCGGTGTGCTGACCTAACCAAACAGTGAGGATGCTAGACTTCTATATAAATTAGTTTAGTCTTAGGCCATAATTAGGTAGATACTGTTTGTAGTTTAGTAGATATATAGTCATGTTAAGTAGAAAATACTAGGGTTATTTGGTCGCTTTTTGCTACTTGTGAACCGGTGTCCTTAAATAAATATTTAAAAAGAAAATACCTTCGAGTGATCGCTACCTTACCTACTCGACAGAAAGATGTGTCGACATGCGAATCGCTACGCGGTCAAGGTCATCAGTCAGTCAGTATATTAATTTTCTGTTAATAATTTGAGGCGTGGTCTGACTGATGGGTAAATACGAGCGCTGCGCAAGTTTTGGTACAGTAAGTTCCAGATAAAATAAACAAAACAATACGAGCCCCTGAAAAGTACAAGTGAGAATATAACGACTCACATAAATTCACCTGAAGACCTTAAAAAGAATAAACTACTTACTAGGTAAGTAACGTTCTTAATGAATTAAAAAGTAATTACGAGCAGGACATAAAAGCTGTATTCAAAAGATGCTTATTCACCTTACTGAAGGATAAACACTGACACTGTTTATTTGTCCAACAGTAATGGCTCTTAGCTCACTTGATGAGAACTTGTAGTCGCAGCTTTTTATACGGTTTTTCTATCGTTTTTCAATTGAAACGGAGAGCGAAAGTAAAAGAAAGTAGTATTATATTTCACTAGACGCAGGCAATAAATTGCTAAAGCTTTAAAATCGATACTGCATAGCAAGAAGTAGTTTTTCGTAGCTGAACACTACCTTATGAAAGTTTGTCTTAATGGGCAATATTTTAGGAGATGCCCACTTGGAACAAGAACTTCGACTTTGTAGTCGATATTTATTTATTTTGGAGTTGTAGCAAGGATACTTTGAAGAATTATAAAATAATTTACCCTTAACTTTGCGATCACTCATGTAAAATTCGTAAATATTGACTAAAGCAGTAATATATACCTACTTATAATTTGAGTAAATAGCTAAGTGAAAAATACTTTTAAGGAAACATAATTATTATATTAAATGCCATGGAACCTAAAATCGGTGAAACTAGGAGAGGATTGCATCATAGTATCAGCTGCAGACGACCTGACTAATCCTGTCATCACAGTGGTTTTTGTGATGTACATAAGTATTATAGAGAAGAAAAAACTATTGACTAGAACATAATGTATATCAGAAGGAAAGACGAACACAAGCTCTTCAAGAGTTATATTTACAATACGAGGCTCTCAAAACGACCTTACTACCCATAATTTCAATAATAAAATTAGACAATTTTCAGTCTTTCTATACTATACGCTTAATGCTATAAAAATCTAACAAGATCCCGTAAATGGAACATATAGGCAGCGTCTATAATACAGTGCATCGTCGGTTAACGATGGTTTCATAAACCAGATAGAAACTATAAAATTCGTTTATATCCTATGCCTTCGCATTACAGCTGACTAGATGAAATAACGTGTGAATGGGTTATACTGGCATTTTATGTATAGAATAAAACTTGTGGGACTTGAAGAAAATTCTTAGGACATGTTTTCATTTGTAGTTACAAAACAGAGTTATTAGACGTTAAGCTATCTCAGACTACTTAGGGGTTTTATGATATGCGTAGAAGGCAGTTTGATGGTTCGATTAGCAATAACAACTTACAACAGAGAATTTAATAGCAAACAAACTCATCAACACTTTTTTTTGCAAGTCGAGCGTTGATAATTATGATTGAAGTCCTAGTTTTGACACCTTAGCAGAAAGGAACTATATTCTGACAAAAAAAATTAAATAGCGGAAAATATTGACAACCAAAAGCGAAAAAATGGCTTGAAGCGAAAAAGTCCTAAGTGTTGTGGCGAGACTTGGAAGTTAATGTTTTACTTTTATAAACATTATATTTTTTGTTCATTTAAACTTGAGTAAATTAAGGTCACGTTTAGCGCTTTCTAGACATCAACAATCAAAAGTATTATTTTCTATTGTTGATAAAATCGGTCTATCTATCTTTAGGGCGAAAGTGACAAAAGCCGATTCACTAATGGTATTTTAATGTTAACAAATTAAAAGTACTTACCTAATACAAAATTTATTTTCAGCCACACCAAAGAGTAACTATCGGAAAAGCCTAGTCAATAAGTCACACAGTAAAATTCACAAAAAACTTCACCCCTTGGAGGTAGTGAGTGAAATATGAGATAAGTCGGAAGGGATAATGATCAACCTGTAACTCTGGGAATAAGTCAAGGTAGATTGACTTCGGGCGTTTTTGTGTGCGCACACTAGAGACGAAGATTAGTGTAGCCCTCGGCACAGGTCACCTTGAAATATTATGTGCCTTATTTGGTTTTATCATGGTTTTCTTCCTTATGAGAAGAAAACCCTGACTGCTTTTCTATTTAAAACTAGATTTCTCCATAAATTGCAAAAAATCTCCAAAGACTGCATGAGATCCTGGGTTCGAATCCTGGGTCAGGCAAAGTGTTTTTGGATTTTTCCATTAGGTAATTCTCAGTAGCAGTGCGGAGTCTGGAATTATGCCCAGAAGACAATAGGCTCACCCCCTATTACATTGGGATTGGTGTACTATAAGTATACCTCTGTCATCTCTTCTGGGAATACGGGCGAGATGATATGTTCCTCCAAAAGTTATTGAAATGATCCTACAACTTCCATACAAAGAAAAAAACAAAGGCTTCTTAAAATAATGTTTTATAATATGCCAATTCCTGACGATTAAAAAGTCTAGTTTTAAAGTGTTCTTTTATAAACCTTTTTATTAACCTATTTTACAAATCATTTAAGACAACACAACAAACAAAATAAACAATAAAACATATTGTATTATGAATAATTAAAGATTATTTTCCACAAGATCTGGCAGTCTATTAATTTCAACACAATCTGACTTGTGGCCATTGATATCAATTTTCTTAACTCAATTAGCAAACTGTATCAAATAGCCGAGATTAATATTTATTAATTTGAGTACAAAGGCTATAAATTATTCGCTTCTAGTGATATTAATTTGATGAAGCGATGTTACTCCAGTGAAGTAAATAAATTGTTTTAGGATGACACACAAAAGTTCGTTGTGGCGAGTCGGGATGCCAAAGTGTATCATTTGACTTCAATTAAACATAATTTTCCCTATTATTCTGGCTATTTAGCACCTGATTCATTATAGTATCCTTCTAATGAATCAAATTTGGTGAATTCCGGAATTGTACTAATGTGGAATTTTGGGATCGCAAGGTTTTGATACTCCGTCTATTATCTTGCAATTTGAACGAATTTCAGTAAAATGTAAACGAATGTCAATTAGTTAATTTGTTCAAACTTCTGGTGGTATTCTATCCGATAAAGATATGAAATAAAATTCATTATGTCGCTCAATTTCAGATGTTATTACTTATATTCTGCTGCATGTCCTCTTACTTTGCAATACAATATTTTTTCCAGGCGTTTTCTGGCATTGTAATAAACAAACACGGATAGATTATTACATAATTCCGAAAAATGGTATGAGCCATCTTCTACTGATTTAGCCCCGCTATATTTTCCTCTCACATAAAGCCCAAACAGAAACGCCAAAGAATCAATTCATATGCATATGTAAATACACATAATATTTTAACATCATGTACAAATATTATGCGCTGAAGTAGAGCGACGATTTCCAAGGAATTACAGTCTCCCTTGTACGGATATTGGCGTGGAAGGAAACAGCCTTCCAACATTACAGAAAGTAGGTTCGGAGTTCCGTTTAGCTGGCATGACATCGCGGTCTGATATGTGTTTCAATTCCGTACGATGTAGGTTGAGACGGAATTGATCTTTGATGTGTAGGGGTTGAATGTTTGGGTTGAGTGTTCGTTTGAAGAGTGCCATCAAACGAAAGTTTGTATTGACTTCAAGTAGCTTCAAGTACAGTCTCTTACTAGTTTTATAAACTGACCTTTGTAGATAAGCTTTCTATGTAATATGTCGTTGGTTATGGGTTTTAGCGAACGGTAATTTAATTAAGTTCCTGCAGTTCGGTCGATTTTATCCAGATTTTAGTTTTTGTTAAGTGTTTTAAGCAAAATGATTTAAGAATATTTTTTAAGAGCTTTAAGAATTATATCTTAGTGAAAACTTATGAGTTGATGAGTGAATTTAACCGACATGTTACATTACGCTTATAAGAAGCCCATGTAGCAACTACATGTGAAGGCTGTTAGCAATGTATACGAAATGATTGACACAAATTGGCATATCACGGGACTGTCGTTATTGGATACCGATCACACTTTCCCGTTAGACGTGATAAGGTTGTCAGCAAATTAATCAATATTATCTTTTTATGCGTTCATTGTTACATAAGTATGGTTTTTGGGTTTGAGTTCATTTTTACTTTAATCGATATAAATGTTACGATATATCATTGATACATCTGGTTTTATACATCTTGATTGTTGTTGAACATATCGACCTTTTTGTTTTTTTTTATAGATAATTGTCATAAGTAGAATATAGAGTTCATTGTTAGTTTCTTACCCCCAAGTATCGATTAACTATCAGATTGAGTCCCGTGATTCTCAATGAAGTTGTCAAGAAAATTGCTGTTTTTCCGCCAAATTCCTATTATGTATTAATAAAAAGTAAATATATTAAAATTAAAATTAAAAATCGGCGCATCCTTCAAATACCCGTTAAACTTTGTATCTTAGGAAAATAACATAATCATATAATGTAATAAATTCCCGGTAAAAGTTACCAAGGCGCTAAATCCCTGCCAATAGCTAAAAAACCAAGTCGAACATAACTGAAGCGTTTTACGTGAGTTTGTTTGAAAATCGCCTAATTAAAAGTTTGTTACGGCTTCCTTCCTCGTAATATGCCTTCCTGGTGTATTTTGTAGGTACCTACATATACAGTATATACACATACTACTGATATCAGGAGATTAGGAAGAAAAGGTTGGAGAAAACGTGTTCTGGAGTGGAGACCTCGACTCGGTAAACGTAGTGTAGGACGTCCTCCAGCTAGATGGGGCGACGATATACCTAGGCAAAATGGCTGGCAGCGGCTTGAAGCGGAGGGCCGAAGATCGAGCTCAGTTGTGTGCCATAAGAGAGGCCTATGTCGAGCAGTGGACTGAGATAGGCCGATGATGAGGTAGATAAGGTTGTATAAATAAGTAATAGTTACTGCAGTAGTTTTCTTTTTCTATTAAAAACATGACTAAAAAGCCTTAACTTATACCGTCTCTTAAATTGTTGGTACCCTGTTACTTTAGCCTGATCTACCTTCAAATAACAGTAGTATACATCGGTTTCACATGAATGATATAGTATCGTACAACTTGTATAGACCCTTAGCCAAGTCAATGTCACCGCTTCACCCAATATGGCCGCCCGCCAACGCAGTAACATTTCGGTTCACAAACTACTTGGCATAAGTTAGTGTTATGTAAAACTGATGGAAGAGTGATTAAATTAGGCGTTAATTAGGTAAGAGTGCTGACGGACTAAATTATAATTGAATTACAAATTTCGTGTCCCGTAGGCAACACTTTTCAGCTAAACAATGCAGTTTAGGTAAATAAATACCTACCAAGAATTGTTGTTTTTATTTATAATTCTTGTTTTCTGAAACATGTCGCTCAGTTAGATGATGCATTTATAAAAAGTCTACAAAAAAGACTGACACTGCAAAAAACAGGGAAAGGTGCAGAAAAGTTTCTGCGCACTTGTTGCTTGAAGTCAAGATGTACATTTATTTTTATTTTTAAAGCATTTAATATAACAGAATTTCAGCGTAATATAAGAACATTTATAAAACGGGCAAATCTATACTTCTGGTGATTTTTGTGTGTGTTGGTTAAAAAATTAGTATCACTTACAAGTCAATAAGTCGTTGTGTTGACCGGCTTCATCTGATGCAAGACGAAGCTTTCTATTCTCTCTGTTCTGCTATTGACATAATTTGTGCAAATTCTTTTTCTATAATACGAGTGCTTAACTGCTTATCAAACAAAGAGAATTATACTCGAAGCTTTAAAATTATAGTATTTCATTTACCTATTGTTGGTGACGAACAGAGCTTACAAAACCTTACAGACTCGACTGTAGTTTTAATATAGCTCGCAATATTTGTACCAGATTTATGAACACACACAAATGTTAGAAGTACTTGAGTGTAGTGTGCTGACCTTTTGCCTCATTAGAGTCTTTACGGGTAAGTAACTGATTACGTGCATGCGGGTTCCAGAAAATTGGATATAACGCTTGTTAGATTTACGATTTGGTTGTGATAGGAGGACTGTGATAGATTGGCGAATAATTATGTACGTCGAATGTGTGTTTCTTGCTGTTTTGGTGTTTGTAGGTAGTAATAGATGTACCAAAGCTCAGCTAAGGGGCGTCAGATTTCAGCTTAGAACAATGCTAGGGAAGGTGCCGTTTAGGAGCTAGATCTGGCTTTAGTGATTTCAAAGAAGTTAATGATACTAATTGAATTCTCGCGAATTGGATTGACTCTTCTATGATTCTTAGTTACAAAGCTAGGACCAATTATATTTGTTGTTATTTTTATATATTCATGGGATGATTGCCTCATGGAAGCTATTGATGCTTGATGAGATTGGAAAGTGAACAAAAATGGTAGCAAAACTAATCACCCATTATAGTGAATTGACTTCTTCTTTTTCGTATCGGTATGTGCCAATAGCCACATGAAATAGGTCATGCCGAGGTGTAGTGATTGGTAAGCCAACAAGGATGGAAGCAAGGTTAACCATCCATGGTGCGTCGGACGTACTGAAGTATCATCACTCCTGGAGTCTCCCCACTTGCACCCCAGTGAATTGACTAAGAAATAATGACTTAGTTTTCTATTTTTGTCGACATCAGTAAACACTGAAAAGGCAACTACAAGCAAACTGCTTGAAAAAGGTATCACTCGCAATTCAGTAGAACTTGAAACGCCATATAAATACCTGTAGCTTTACAAGGCAAACAAAAACGAACGTTAAACAAACAGTTGTAAAAGACACTGGAAATATTTTCTCGCGCTCTTTTGTGAGCGGCCAGTAACAAGCGGGTCGGAAGTTCGAATGATCTGTCTTCGTAAGTAATTAAGATGACTTCAGAAAATGTTGTTATTGTTTTAACTTGATTGGCTGTAGGGTATTCTTGTAATGATTTATGTTGATAAGACAATAATTTGCATTTTCTTAGTTATTCTCTTTGTTTTACTGATTTGAATTGTAATTGCTGAATATTTTACATTAAATATGTTTTTAACCAACTTCAAAAAAAAGGAGGAGGTTCTCAATTCGTCGGGATCTTTTTTTTTATGAATGTGCCCTCATAACTCAGTCATTTATGAACCGATTTGAATTTTTTTTAGCTAGTCGATACTCAGACTTATATTTTGGTTTCTTATAAGCTTTAATACGACTTCGAAGAACGCCGCGGTAATCATGTTCTTTAGAAGGACCACCTGAGAGCCAATTCAATGAATTTTTGTAAACTTAGGTACGGATTTGATTTTTATTGACATGGGTTTTCCTTGTTATTCAATTATATCTCATTTCAATAAAGTATTAGCGTATGTAATTTTTAAATAATATTTTCATCGGATTAAAAAATAATTTTCATCTGCAATATCAAAAATTCCCAAAAAATTAACATTCGAGAGAACCGGAAAATTTTAATAATTCAAAGCCATTCCATCGCGAAACGGCCGTGCATTCAAAACAATATACTAGAAATGAATAAACGCTTGTAACATGCAAGTTTCCCACGGCAAAATGCGAATACGTTTATTTTCTTTTCTACAGTGGAATTTATACAGGGTTCAGTAAGCACTCTGAAGGGGCCCGTATACACTATTGTTTATGCGGCTCTCCCCCAAACCGCACAGTAATGAGTGTCAAGTACTTGCCACAGCGTCGCGCTTTAAAATCTAATTTGCACGACAGGAATGCTTTTACACAGTTTTGAACTTCGCACGAAGAATATTACCTTTGCTCGCGGACTATAATGGATACCATATATTGCGAAGGGTAAATTTGGAGGCAGACTACATAGAATTCCCATTTTCTTTTTGATCCCACTCTCGTATAAAATCAATGTGTTATTGCTCTTCTTAGGGGCAAGTCCTGAAACGTGGGCCCAGGAATGATACGGAGTGGTAAGGATACATTATGTGGATCAATTTTCTGTTTACTAATATATACTTTTAGAGAAAGAACTTACCAGTCTGTGTATCTGATAGTCTCAGGACCTTTCGCTATAAACAAACCCGTAACCTAGCGACGTCCAAAATAACAAAAATGAACATAAAATCACTGGATTATTCAAATTAATGCTAACCACAAGATATTTTCCTGGTTGGTTCGCAAAGTCATTCAAAAGTTCAGACCAAAGTTAAATTAGAATATAAAATACAGCAAATTCAACCTCTTTTATTAATGGTCAAGACCGACTTATTTGTAAATAAATTCTAGTACAATAAATAACGCTCGAACTCGGAACTATGAAACCCTAGTATTTAAAACAATAAATTAACCCTCGTGCACACTGTAGATAGATCCTAAAACATAATTGTTTATGCATGTAGTACACCGTAACCAACGCCTAATGAGTGTCAAGTGACGTCACGAGCGTCAACCATTAGCACCGCGCCACATATACCACGATCCCACTTGTTTTGTCTGACGAAAACATAAAACTCCCGTGTTCCACTGAATGAAAATTTATTTTAGAATGAAAATATATGCGTTTTGTTTTTAAAGAATAAGTGTGTGTCAAGTTTAACAGATTTACGCAGAGATGAGAAAAATAGAGCCAACTGTGGAGGTGTGTTTATTACTAAGTACCGCATTTGTAATCTATGTATTTTTATGATGTATGAACTTGCAGGTATAATTGATATTTGCATAAGTATTCGTTTTAAAATTCTTTTGATATCAGTTATCTAAAACAATTGTAGCTTACACCATTAAAATATAACGCATGTGATGCATACCTGTAATAATTGTGACTCTTGACCATGATAAACCTATGAGTTGAGTTTAGGTATAATTTAACGATAAATTGTTATTGAGCTAATGAAGTAAAATAAAAATGTGTGTTCATGTCACATTCCTATGGGCAAAATCATATCAGGCTAATGAATAATCTACTAAGATTTTATAATTTACAATTTTTTAGTAAAAATTTGACTCGTCTGGAAATCGAATTAAACCCCAACAGGTCAACAGTTACGTTTCCTACCACCACTACTACGGTCAACGAGGTCGTTAAATATAAAACATTATCGTAGAAAGCAACGACAGATTTGTAGTGACCTGGATTCGGGCGCTTTGCAAGAGTCACATACATACATAAAGACCGCCACTTGCACTGTCTTTAGTTTTAAGGCTTTTCTGTAAACTGTGTTTCTTGGTGTGCAATAAAGAGTATCTATCTATCTATCTATACATGGGACATTGATAATAATCGCTGCTATTCCATCCCGGAAAATCGTCATACATGCACGTCCCAAGGAATACTACCTCGTTAACACTAATGGGATACTGATATGAAATATTTCTCTTCATATCCAATTAATCTACAGTTCTTTTTAAAAGGACAGACATTTGTTGAGAACAATAAAAAGTAGAAGAGAAATAATGATTGGCCACTTGGTGCGTCACAACAATTTCATAAAGACGATTCTAGATGGAAAATAGAAGGTAGAAGAGGAAGGGGAAAGCCACGGCGAAGTTTTATTCAACAAGTAAAGGAAAAGGTTGTCGTCCATTGTGGCGTTCTAAAGGGGAGGCCTGTGTTCAACAGTGGACGTTCTGGCTGATGATGATGAAAGGAGAAGGTAGGAGTTGAGACGCACCAAGCGGTCAAATCGAATGCTGAAAATAGAGGACAGTGGCGTTTGCTCCACTGACAAGAGCAAAGCTCTTAATTTTAAGAAAAAAGGAATTATCGGTATGAGCTTCGTCTCATCTGTATACGATTACCTACATTTTTGTTAAAACTTTCGCGAATTCTTATTGTATTTAGCTTACAGGGTTATTTTCCATCTTAATAGGCACAGTTTAAGACACACTAACACACTTATCATAACTATAAAATGATGTTACGTACTACGTAATCGAGTTAGAAGTGAGAGCCTACCATTAGAACCAGGCTAATTCACTTCCAACTGAATTCTAACGTGTATTCTGAGTAAACGTGAAATTAGATCCATTCGTGCTTTGCTGCGGTAAACTTCTGAACATGTAATGTATGTGGAATGGTTTGACGTCTTAATTAAAATTTGATGTCGCCTCATCTTGTTTTTCGTACTTTTTTAATATAACAGTACCTACTTGTATAAGAAAGTAAGTCCACCAGGAGTTCAGGATGTAAGTGACCATATACCTGCTGCTGTGTAGTGTTGTGTAGACAAAATTAGACACACTAAGTGCGTTTGATTTTAGTCTCTCATTACTAATTACCTATCCAGAAAATACGTCAATAAAATATAGCAAAGAATTGAAGTTTGCATTAATATTTCTCTATGTTCTTTTGTGTTATCCTTGGTATATAACATTATGTCTGTAGATTACGTTCCTTACATTTAAAAGTAAAAGCTTTTAATTCTACAGTAAAATATAGTAGAAACCAGCTTTCTTTATTCTGGTAATATAACACGGGGACATCAGTTTAAGTGCTTTTTAAAGACCCGGACCAGTCATAGTTTTTTGTGAAAAGTACCAAGCAATAGAATAGAGAATTATCAAACTAATACACTGGAATGTAGTATTGGAGATATGCTTATATGCCTAGGCATGCAATATAAGCTGAAACGATTAAAAAAGTGTAAAGAATCTCACTAAATAGTTCGTAAAAACTTTTTTCAATTACATTTCAGCGCGGCGACATAAAATAAGGTAGTTTTTTCAATGAACTACTCTACAATATAAGTTTCGTGAATTTAGCAACTTGACTGTTTAGCGGAAGCATCAATAGGGTTGTCGGTATTCAAAACACAGATTTTTATTTGTCGTCGTTTTGTGTAGAAGTATTTGAACCGTCCCAAGATATTATTATTATTAAATATTCGGCAATTAGTTACGACTAATCTGATCTGAAAGTAAGGCTCCGTTGTGCTGCTTTTTCTTCATAGATACGCTAAAAATAATATGCCGTTCATGCAAATGGGTTTCATTTTTTTTCTTGGTAATATAATAAATCAAACATTGCAAAAGTTTCACATATTAATCAAAACTTTTATTTGCCTGTCTATATTAAACATCTTTAGTAACGTAATTAATTGGTTCCATTAAGTAAACTAACTTCACACAAGCGTACAAAGTAAAGAAAACCGCTGCTAAGAATATACCTACTCCGGTATAATTACTTCAGATATCGTAATTATAATTATCAAATTTAATTACAAGTGCTACCTTTCGTGGTTTCTACAAGAAACAAACAGGTTTATAATTAATAATACAATATTATATTTAGAATTGTTTTATCTCTGTCCTTGTAATTTAAAGATACCGTTTTAGTAACACGAGATTCTTCACTTAGATTTTTAAGTATAATCTGACTATTTTTTTTAGTGTAACTCGCTTTATACCTATTGAAAACCTTTCTATAAAAATGCTTGATATCGTACTTACTTAGATCAACTTTATAGTATAGTAGATGATGATGATTAAATAAAAAAAAACGCCTGTTTTCGTCGCATATACGACGCATTACTATTTGCTACAAATCCGTTTCGACTAATTAAATATTCGTAATACGAAAAGGACACAAGGCACATAGAACCAGTCACACATAGTCGGTCTTATTCCCTAGAGTATCAAGCAGAGATAATCAAACGTCAGTCACACGGAATACGCACCCGATTTCACGAAGTAACAATACGAGTACGACAAACCGACATCCCTATCTGATAACACGGTCTAAATGGCATGCTAATACAGCAATGTGAAGTCGGGGTAACTTTAAATTGACTTGTATGACGTCACGTCACGAAGTGCGTTGTTAGGCGAAAGCTGGTGTGTTGAATGTACTTGTATTATTATGGGATAGTTAAATGTTGTGGAAAATATCGCGGTTAATACGATTTTCGGTCGTAAAAATACGTTGAGGAAGCTGTTTTGTGCGGTTTGTTGGTTTGACCAATCACTGACAATATTTTGTACGATATGGAGTTGAGAACTTTTCATGCATGACTGATAACGTTAATACAAATGCATACTTGACCAATATTTTTTTTAAACACCTACTTAACTTTTTATGAAGGTATAATGTACATTGTACACTGCACACTGGCACAGCCATTATCAATTAGTTATAAATAATATGTATCGAGATACAATTATTGTTATCTCTCCTCCACCACTTCTAGCCGCTGCTATTTAAGTATTGTCTATTAGTGAATTACGTGTGGTCATTTTTCTATGGAAAAAAAAAACTGATAAAACTTAAGAAAACATTAACCAAATCATGATTTAAACATATAAAACGAATACTGCAAATTGTTAAAGGTAAAGAAACAACACAGTACATTTGCGTAGATAACCACAAACTCATTTATATTAGGTCAAATGTAAAATACTTTGTCAAACTGGACACCGGCAACAAAATATACTGTAGGTACAAAACTTTTAATGGGCAAAACTCAGTTCATCCAAAAATTTCAATATGGAAAACACATCGTACTCCGTCGGTAAAATATAGCCACTTATCTTTTTCGCAACTCAAATCCCAAATACGCAATAATTTGTTAGTATTTGGTAGGGTATCAGAATCACGAGATTCAGCTTTATCTTTAGATTATGTTAAGGTTTTATGTTTAAGGCTTGGTTTAGTTGCTAAGTATGTACCTTTGCTAGATCGTGTATAGAATTGTTTGTGACAACAAACTCACTTCTGGCGCCACTGACAGCCAAACTTTGACTTCATGGCACAGCAGAACCTATTCACGGTGCAGTATTCTTACTTTATTATACAAAGTCGATTTGCTTACCTACCACTACCGCTGTAGCGTTATACCCAATTTATTTTATTGCTCTTTTTAACGCCTTCTCCTGCTGCGAAGCTAGAGAGGTACTACTGCAGTCACACGGTTTGCCACATAGTCTTAGTTTCAATAGGACAAGCCAGCCTGGCTCATATATCAGCCGGTGGTATTCTCGAACAGAGAAGAATAGTTAAGAAAGGCATTCACTGAGTTCATAATTCAAAAGCTATATTGGTAATGTATTAACATCCTTTGCGGACCGCAAAACCATTCAGCTACCATATCCGATATAGACCAAATCGATTATCTAATATCAATTTAGCCCCATACCCTTAAGGAAATGGATTAATCACCTTGATGTCTAACTAAACAATAGCAATGCGTATTTATTAGGCAGCTATAGGAACGTGTCGGGTGCGGCCAACTAGTTCTCTAATTGAAATGAACAAAGTTAGTTTGTCATTGTTCCTTTTGTTTGTTTGACCCACTATTTGTAGCCTACGGTCAATAGACATAACATGATGTTTCTGTCTATAAAATTACTGGATGAAGTTAAGTTACTTATAACAGGTGAACTTTCAATAACAATCAATACTGTGTTTGATGTTTTAGCTGCGAAAATCGAAGAGGTAGTCAATTAGTGAAAAAAAAGATAAATGATTTTCATTTATTTCATTTTTACCGCAAGTGAAACATAGATAATTACAAAAACAATGTAGTTACTGTAAGTATGTTTAAGGTATCACAGCCTATCATTCTTTTAATTATGACAACTGTGACGACACGCAAAATGTCTGCCTGAAAGAACAAAGCTATAAGTAAAAAGTACTGAATGTCTATTCAAATATTCGTCCAATGTTTAAAAATGATATTGATGGAACAAAAATGTCCATCGACAAAAGATTCGTTCGCAGCAATGTCGGAAAGTGAATAAGTTTACGTTTTACGAGTTCCCAAATAGTCGAATAAAATTTTACAACTGTTTGTACGTATAGTTTTTAGTGCTGTGCGACCGCGACGCATTACTATGTATTGAGCTTTATTTTTAAATGGCCATTGTTTGAAAAAAAGTTTTCGTTTCATGAAATTGTCAGAATAGGTTTCCAATGTGAAAAGTGAACTCAATGAATGTTTCTGTAATTAATCAAACAAACAAACAACAAATCTGAGTTTTTAAGTATCACTTAACTGTCTAAGAACCAGACCGTGTGTTACCATCATAATTACCTATACTTATTGTTAAAACAATTTTCTATTGTTGAATTTGTATTTTTTAAATAATTTACGATTTTGTTTGAACGCAACCCAAACAATTCACGTGCCTATAAAGTGATTTTACAATTCGCTCATTAATTTTTATTTCGCTCATAAATTAATTAATTCGCAAATTAATTACCGTAGTTGTGTGGCCACAATTAATTTTGTTCCGTCTGTTGTCGTAGATTAAACAGTTATCGTTTATTACTATTTGGTCGCCTGCGGTTTGCGGGCAAATCAGTGGCGGTTTTGTGAATTGAGCATTATTTGTTTTGGAGTCGATATAAAATTGTAAAAATAAGAGATAAATTACTGTAGAGATAAATTATTACTGTATAATGGTTGATTTTTAACGGGCTTCAAAAAAGGAGAAGCTTGTGGACCTATTCGTGCTAACTTTTTTCACTTTATACACTTTATTGCTCATAAAAATCAACAAATAAAATTCACTAGGCATTAGGTATATACACATACAGCAGTATCATCAAACCTTAATATTTTTGAGGATTTATAATTGTCTTATAAATCAAGTCAAGGAACGGGTAAATTGCTTAAAAAGTGCCTGGATGTAGAGCATCGCGTATGTAGAGCATCTGTACAATACCTTTACAACTTATTTAAAGTTATAAAATATATTTTAACGTGTTGAAGTCATCAAACATTTATACACTTATTTTCGGTGGACTGCCGGAAATTAAAGAGCTTTATAGATGTATTAAATATTAAAAAAAAACCTTCAAACCAATGTACCTATATTTGAAGCCACATGTTATTATGATAAGAATAACCCTGTGGGTATTACGTTTAAGGAAATTATGTTTGCTGCTATTAAATTTGATGCCACATTTTTCGTTTGAAATGTTTTGCTGCTTCTGGCAATTCATGGTTTGTATGATGCTGCATATATGAACACGGATTCAAAATTCATAAAAATATGTGGTATCTTTATGTTTACAAAACATAAGCCACTCTTATTAACGAGGATGATATTTTTGTTACGAGTACAAAAGCAAATAGAGTGAGTTTCGTTGATAGCTAATTAAACTACCGCGCTCTGGATTTTCTATTGCTTTTGACCAATGAAAAAAGGAAATCGTAAATGCTGAGGTTAAGTTATCTATCAACAACCTCGCAATTAGAGGCTCTGCAATATGAACAAACAAATGTTTCACAACTACTTCTAAGCACTCCTCTAAAGGGAAAATTCAATCGAGCATTTAATAGCTGTCAGCAACAAATATGTCTACCCGTCTATCGCTTCTTAACAACAAGTCAGACATTGAACTGACGTGTAACTTATAAGTAGACTATTCTACACACCCTAACGAGAATAAACCCACGTGATTATTTAATTATAACCATTAAGTAGAGAACCTACAAAGTAGTCCCTTGAGGAAGAGCAGGTTATGTTAGAAATTTCCTACCTAACTCTGAAGCTGACGTCAATATAATTCCTAATCCTACTAAAGTAGGAGATTTTTTTGTATCGTAATCATCAACACAGTTAGCATCATGTGCCTGACAGTGCGAAACTAATCTGCACATATTTATATCAAACACTCATAATAAGTCACACATAAAGCGACCTGTCATATTAAATGTACTTTCTGAACAGTTTAAAAGTGACGGAACTGCACCTGGGTTACAAACACCATAATCAGATGTCAACCCTTATTGCCGCCCGGAAACGGTATCGAAGTACTTACTCACCCGGAAAATTAACAAACTCAGTTTATGTCCGTACAGACTCACATACGAAAGCGTCGGCTACATCGTTTATAAGTAAATATAACGCATAGTTGAATAAACTAACTTTATCGCGTAATGTTCCGTTTAAAAAGGTATTTTGCTGAAATATTGCCACCAGTGTTATCGGGAACACAATAGTTTAGAAACAGTAGCCTCTTCTGTATATGTTAACCTACCCTGTTTTGCATTCCACCTGAGTGACATGTAATAAGCATTTTTTTAAATCTTGTGTTCTGAAAATAATAGTTGGTAAGTATGTAAATACAGCCCTGATATAATATCCAAACGAATGGGCCGCACCAATCCAAACTCCATAAAATATTTGCATTAGGTACTCATACTATCTATTACCTAATACTATACTACACTACACAACTTGACATAATCGAATATAAAAAATCAAACGCTTTTTTAGTATTGGTGCCAACTGGTCCAGTATTTTAGTCTTCCAAAAGAATATCCAGGAACAAATTAGCCTCAATCCACAAGAGACTCGACGAGCGAGATGCGCTTGTTACTTTAAACGGTTCTTCGCCATCTTGCTATTTTCAGCATCAAATAGCATTACAAACTGTGTGCTTGCTTCCTTACTCCACCACGTTAACTGACTTAACCCTGCGGGTATTCGTCCTTATTTTTACACGGGTAGGATTTTCACACCTAATATTATCTGACGTACGACAAACATTGTTAATATGAAGAAAACAATTTTGTTTGCTCGTACTTGTATGATTTTGCGGCTATATTAAAGAAGTTGATTTGAGAACGGCGTCTTATGTTTTATAATATAGTGGTAAATGGCTGTTTAATTTCAAAATACATCTACAAGCATTCGTGCTTGTCTGAGCAGGTAGACGGCCGCAATACATTAGAGACGGCAGAGAACTAAAAATTTTGGTCTGTCGCCATTCGAATAGCAAAATCTTTTCAATCCTCTATAGTATTGCACAAACTTGGACGATAAAACTATTTAATGGCTCTTGTAATGAGGCTTTTTCGTCATACGTTTTTACAAGGCAGTAAAATCTTTCTGTTTTAATATTTTACTGTGTAAAATATATTACTAAAATAAGAGATCAAGGTGAAGTAAATAAATCAACCGTATGTTAATACTTGTCACCCTCTCACCCACATCTACCGAAAAGCCAATAAAACATTATTGACATACCCAATATATACTTTTCATCCGCATCGACAGTAGTTTAAAACGCGGGCTCGATCCCCGGGGGATACATTTCCAGCAGAACTGTACTTTGTGCCGTACACTCCCAAAGAGACGGTTTCATTCAGGCTGTTGAGTGAAAGTCTTCGAACTTCAATCGGATATCTTGTTACGCGGAATTGTATAAAGCTATTTTTCTTTGTTATTAAATAGAAGCTTTGTGTTTTGTGTATGTTGTGTAGTAGTTTTGTAAAACTTGTTGTTGGTTTTGCTTTCAATAGATATAACAAAAGATTCAGATTCAGTCCTAAGTGTGTCTCTGTGTTTGAAGTACTTACTGTACTAGAGAAATATGTTTTGCATATGAATGTAGAAGTTGAAGAGATCTTTTTGACTATGACTTCAAAATAATTAAAACACATTCCTCAAACATCACTTGTAAATTACAAGACATCATTATTATCATCCGCTGTTCGTGGTCTGCCAATTTTTGATATCCGATCTTTACAGTTTAGTTACTGCCTTATCTTATATTACTCTATCAAAATCTAAACAAAGTTTTGCTTAAGCCAGTACGTCTCGTTCCCGAGAAGATGAAACTTTCAGTAGCCCTTTCGGCACACATCCTGCTTCATGTAATTAATGGAGTACTTTCGATGGCCTGCCCATGTTCAGTGGTTCATTTCCTATCGTTAATTGCCCTCGCCGTCTTTAAATTAATTAGTTTTGCACATGTTTTCGAGGTTTCGTACTAGATAAATAATTTTGAAAGCTTAGTTAATTTGTATACTTACTTTTATAACACATTTGAACTTAATTCTTAAACATAATTTATAAGATATAATGGTTTTTAAATTTTTATATTTTTATGTGTAGGTATTATTTTTAATTTATGTTAGTTTTAAAATGTAAATAATTGTAAAATATGTTAAATAAAGAATTAGAAAAATAAGATAATTCTTCTGAATTCCGACCAAATTTTAGTTTTGTTCCAAATTTCGTAACAACGTAACAGCATGTTTTTTACATAGGAAACCACCGTTTGTTCAGATTTTATACAATAAATATTTCACTTTATTGTTTTATCTAAGAAGAGAGCGAGTGAGATTCAAAGGCCATTTTAAGTTGACCCCGTAGTATATCTCGTGAGGTAAATTTCAAACTACTTACGAAGCTGTTGAGGTGAAAAGGGCTCAAGACGAACTGGTTCAGTTTTCTCTCTAACGTTCACGCTTATCGGACTCGTAAAGTAAAAAGAAAATTAGAACTTAAATGCTTATTGAAAAATCTTTAGATATTTCGACGATAAATGAAAATAATATCTATGAATGAGAAACTTGGAGAAAGAGAGCCTTTAGATATGTCAAAAAGCCTGATTGTTTGAAATCCAAAAGCAAATGCTAACTCTTTGAAATCAAAACAAAACTAAATGCTGGTGACATGCATTTTAACGTAGGAGTACTCGCCTTCCGATGTTTAAAAATAATTGTTGATTTGAATTTTGAACAAAGAAGGCTCCAAATGCAAATTCAAATAAAAACAAGTCTTCAAAAAAATACTAATTGCGCACGTGACTTTATCCTGTCCATTTATTCTGTTTAATATTTTCTCTCATAAATTGTCCTCATCGCTCCAGTGCAGCAAAAGCTTAATAATAGTTTTCAAGTGAACTTATTGCATTGTAAAGTGTAAGCACTGCACTCCCACGAGATTTATGAGCTTAGCTGACGACATTTTTAAAAATCCTATTAATTTAAACGGTTCTTTTATAACTTCATTACACTTTGTTAGCACTTTTGGATAATCTTTAGATGGTGGATATATTATGTCTTTTATTTGTCTGGGCTTTTATACTTAGCAGCGTATACTGCCTCGCGGTCTAGTGGTCGCTAAGCTCGACTGCTGAGCATGAGGTTCTGGGTTCGAATCCCGGGTCGGGAGAAGTGTTATTGGGTTTGCCAATAGGTAATTCTAAGTAACAGCACGGAGTCTGGATTTGTGCCCGGTTGATTGATCGCCTCCTCTTGTTTTGGCGTATATTTAAAATAACTGGCGATATGTCAATAAATAAAAAAAAGCATAATTATATATAATTATGTACAAACATAACTGCGATCTAACTGTATTTCCCACTGAGTACCTACTTATACGGTAAAAAGTCCAGCATTAAATGCTAGAAGGGTTTTCGTTTAATTCCAGCTATTTACTTTTAATATCAAACGGCTTTGTTCGCTAGACAAACAATTTCATAGCCAATTAATATTGGCTAGAAAATTATAGCATGAATTTGGAGCACGAAATTCCCTGTTTGATGGCATGTTGCACAAACTAATCTATCATGAGACTGACCGTTGTAGACAATGGAATACTTTAATACTGTTTATTCTTGTGAGTATTTGTATTGAAAATTATCGTTTTAGTATTCAATTAATTACTATCCTAAACCAATGTTAAAGCTTACCTTCCTAAAAGTAAGATTTAGGTACTATCTAAGCTATGATTTTTAATTATAATATTAATGTGAAGATAATGCATAGAGCTGCTTTATATATTCTAAGAATATGAAAAAGTAGTTGTAAATTTTCTTGCAATGTATTTTTTTTGCCATACTGTTTAAAGAGTAATCAGTGAATACATTTATATTTCCTGTAATCAGGACATTTTAAAGGTGTCCCTAATATTTAATGTAATAAAGATTTACTTCACCGTTTTTGTTCCGAGGTCTTAATCACGTAAATTACGAGGCGCACTTCTGTTTTCAATTAAACATCTGTAATAACATTCAATTTGTGTAAAACATTTTCCAACCCTACATTTCCCGGGTAAAACAAAAACAAACAAGGTTCTAATATTTTGCAGAAGAACATCCCTTTAAATGCATTCTGGATCCCTACAAAATTATGTTTGGGTTGCCGGGAACCACTTTCATACTAACGCTACGATATTATGTTTCACATTGTGAATCCGCAACAACGAACCATTCTGATTTGAAAATTACGGAGCCTCTCACAAGACCTTGGACTTTTATGCGACTGTTTGTTGTCACGACAATGTGTAACTGGGGTAATGTTAGTCTGTATGATCTTTTATTTAATGATAACTAGTTTTTTTAAAGGAAACTTGATACTTCTGAGCCCTGAGGTCATATGGTATGTCTGTTTTGTCGTTAGAAAAGTAGCGTCATGTAGAATATTATTATTAATTAGGGTGAGGTAAATCAAGCACAGCCTTGGTATCGCCTATTTATATAATTTAAAATATTTAAAAAAACAGCAGATAAAAAAAATATATTTAATGTTGCTTATCTTTAAATATAGAACCACATTAAATACTTTTTATAAAGACTTAAATCACTACTTTTGCAACGTTAACGATGTCAGAACTGTGGGTGGAAATTTAAGTAAGACCGCACAAATTGATGTCAACTGACAGAAGCGTATTCTTCAACGTGGTTGGAATAGGGCTGCGGGTGACAAGGAATGACAGATTGATGTTCCATTGTAGATAATGCACACACCATCACGGATACTTTGCTGTGAACATTTGACGACCGCCCACTAGAAAATAAATGTTGCTATAATAAATAATTATAATTTAATTTAGATATACAGGTTATTATTTTAAACTAGAGAATTTTTAATTTACTTACCTACTTACATAAACGAGGATAAACTGAACTCGAAATTAGAAAGCATCTTGGAGATTTGAAGGTTTTTGTATACCAGGCATATCTTTAAACATAGTGCAGTATTCTCTTACAAGATTTGTTGATTATCAATGCTGCTTTGCAAAGTAGTGCCATTGTAGCATATTAATAAGAGATCATCAAAAGCTATATAAGGTACAAAAACCACGTAGACCGTTGGTATTATACTTTTAGCAATCAGAAGTAGCAATTATTAAAAAAAAACACAATCACAGGTACACGTCTTTTATTCATTTACATAAACACAATTAAAACTACGATCGGGTAATAATTAATCGAGAAACAAAACAACCAGCACTCAAGTAAGTAGAACACTTATAAAACATTAAGGAATGACAATAAAGAATAGGAAAATATAAGTCTCACAGCCCTTGAACGATGTTGCCGCTCCGAGTGACACCCGACAAATGAGAGGGTAGAGGGTGCGCGCGCGCCTTTTATACAGGTTTTAAAACATTATGCCGGTCTTCCCTTACACGGCTTCTCCTGACGCCGAGTCGTCCTCGACCGGGATGTTTTGGGGTTCGTCTTCGATTGGTTTATCCTGGCGGACCACGGCCGCTACTTCACCAAGGTCAGGCATGGATAGTCCAATAGCTGCGCGTTCGTTACTGCCGGACTGGCCTGCATTGTCGTTAATTGTATCGGTCTCGTCACCTGAAAAGTTACGACTATTTTTATTCAAAATTACGTACGTGAAGAATCATAGGCTTAATAAGACGAATAGCAAAAATATAGGATCGTTGGCGTCCCATCAATCCTATACCATTGCCACATACTTCACCACAGTAACTGACGCTGAATAATGTGCCTTTGATAGAGGATACACCTCATTTTTGGGCGGTACACGCCATTGGTGGAGGACACACCTCATTGTTGGGCGACTAACGCCATTGGTGGAGGACACACCTCATTGTTGGGCGACTAACGCCATTGGTGGAGGACACACCTCATTGTTGGGCGACTAACGCCATTGCTGGAGGACACACCTCATTATTGGGCGATACACACCTGTGTAGGCGCATATCTGAAACAGATCATGTTAATAAAACTGCGGAGTCACTTACTCTCAAAAAAGACGGCGCAAGTTTCAGGGCACCATTCTCCCTTCCATGGCACCATGTGCTGGGAGGCTGCTTGGGTGGTCTTTCCACAGCTTCCACTGAGCAGTTTCAGTTCGTATCGGCCGTTAGGCAGAACTTTGGTAACCCTGTATGGTCCTCGCATTCCTGGGTCTAGTTTACCCGTTGATTGCGAGTACTTTATGACAAATGCTAGGTCGCCGACATTGTATTCGCGTGGTGGGCGCCTTGATCGGTTGACTGACTCATCCTGCTGACCTTGGTTCTTCTTTAGTAGCTCACTAGCGCGACTTCTGCTGATCTCTCGTAGTGCTTCTCTGTTGCTTTCTGGTGCACTCACGGCTAGGTCTCGAACCAGTGAGCGGATGATTGGGGTTGTGGCGTCAGTACCAATCATCAGGTTAATGGCTGAAGTTTGTATGGTCTTCTGTTTGGTAATGTTCAGTACCAACTGTAGTTTCCAGAGTGTGTTCGACCAAGAAGCATTTTTATGTCCTACTTCAATGCGGAGCATGTTGAGCACGGTTCTTATGTAACGCTCTACTTGACCATTCGAGCTGTGCATTTCAGGGGTGATATAATGTAATTCAGTACCAAGTTCGGTTGTCCATTGAACAAAGTCGGCGGACTCGAACATTCTACCTCTATCAGTGACTAGCGTCTTAGGGACACCAAATAAGGAAATAGCGGTGGTCATTACTCGCTTTAACTCGCTAGTGTCCTGGCGGTAAATTGAATAGAGGAGACAAAATTTGGTGAAGGCATCGACCAATACAAGAACGAACTTATAACCCTCTGATTCGGGCAATGGTCCCAAAGCATCTACATGTACGGTGTCGAATGGGATATTAGGTTTGGGCCAAGACGAAATATTTTGTAATGGAGCTCGAGGGACTCGTTTCTTGGAAATGCACACTAGGCAATGAGAAATGTATTTAGAAACAAACTGGCGGAGGCTAGGAAACCAAAAATGTTTTAAGATAAGATCTACAGTTTTATCGGAGCCAATATGCTCGTGTTCGTCATGGAAGATTCTAAGCAAGCTCAGGCGGTGACCCTTTGGTATGAAGCAAAGTAGTCGCGGTTCTTCACCGACAGGAGTGTATTTATAAAATAGTAGATCATTTTTTACAACGTAGCGGTTAGAATCTAGTTGTCCCTCGGAGAGTTTCTGAATCAAATCTCTCGTTTCATTATCTGCAGCTTGTGCTATTTGTGCCCAGTTTCGGGGTCTTGAAATTTGATTAACCAGGACGACTGGATTCCGACTGAGGTAGTCAGCATGCGGCAGCATAACACCTTTTCTATACTCAATTGAAAAGTGAAAATCTTGTAGATAAATCCACCAACGGGCGACGCGAGGGAGCAGATCTTTTTTACGTTCGGTTGACTTGAGAGCATTGCAGTCCGTAACAATCTTGAAATGAAGGCCTATTAAATAGTGACGGAAGTGCTGCAGAGCCTTAACGACTGCCAATGTCTCCAACTCGTAACTGTGATATTTACTTTCCGCTCCCTGCGTAACCTTACTGAAGTATGCTACCACATGCTTTCCACCATCAGCATGAATTTGCAAGAGTACCGCGCCGTACCCAGCGGAGCTTGCATCAGTATGAACCTCGGTGGGAAGTTCAGGCTTAAATATTGTAAGGACGGGTTCACTAGTTAAGCGTCGTATCAAGTCTTGTCGAACCTGCTCCTGTTCCGGGCCCCACCGAAATTCAATACCTTTTCTAGTCAAATGGGCGATGCATGCCGTCCTCGTGGCATAGTCTTTAATGTACCTGCGGAAATATCCGGCCAGTCCTAACAGCTGTCGGACTTGTCTGACATTTCCGGGTACTGGTGAATTTTTTAATGCTTCAACCTTACGCGGACTCGGTCTCACCTGACCAAAACTAATCACCCTACCCAAATATTCTACTTCGGTTGTCAAGAATGAGCACTTCTTCAAGTTTACCGAGAAGCCCGCCTCTGTAAGTGTTTGTAATACACTCTTGAGTAAAGAAAGACCTTCTTCAATCGAATCACTTAAAAGGAGTACGTCATCTATGTACACTAGCACGTTTCCTGCTTCAATGAACTTTCGGAGGGTTTGGTTAATTATGCGCTGGTACACGATCGGGGAGTTCGTCAAACCATATGGCATCTTGAGATATTCGTAGTGGCCTTCCGGAGTGACGAATCCCGTCACACGCACCGAGCCCTCGCTTATCCTAATCTGGTGGAAGCCGGTAGCCATATCCAAACTAGTGAAATAAGTGAAATCTCCCAGTCGGTCGATGTGGTCGTCGATCAGAGGAAGAGGATATCTCTCTTTTTCGGTGACACGGTTGAGTGCTCGGTAGTCGACGCACATGCGGTCAGTTCCATCTTTCTTTTTAACAAGAATTATGGGGCTGGCATACTCTGATCGTGATTCTCTGATGATGCCCTTATCTAATAGATCCTTAACTATTTCACGTACTTTCAGTTTTTCGTCAAAAGAGAGTTTGTACGGGCGATATACTATGGGGGTGGTACTAGTAAGTTTGATTACCATCTCGCCCGTGGTGACTGTACTTGTAGCGGTACCATAAATGAAGAAACTCGAAAAAGCTTGAATGACGTTCATCAGAGAATCGCGTAAAGCACCTTGTAATGGAGTGTTAATTAAAGTTTGATCAAGAGACTGGACTACGTTGATACAAGCGCGAGTGCCATTAGTTCGAGTTATGTACTGTTTGTCCCTTGTACGTACGTACATAACACCATCGCGGTTGAGGATGTCGGTTCCGATTATAATTGAGGTATTCATGCACGAATTGGGTACTACGACTAAATCAGCCTCTACGGAAATGTCGCATAACTCAATAGTTACTGTTATGAAAGAGGTGGCTATAATTTCCCTTTCGCTTATACCCTTTAAGACACAGTGAGTGGGTTTCGCCTTACAAGAGAGATGCTTTAACACGTCGGAAGAAATCAGCGATACGTTTTGAGCCCCACTGTCTATGAGTGCATCCATAGGGATGCCTTGGACCACAGCTGTAACAACGTCTTTATTATCAGTCTTATTATCTGTACAAAGGTTAACGTTTCGCTGATTTCTGGGCTCCGATCGATTTTTGGCAAAACAAATCTCTTCGGTGTGGCCTTTCTTTTTACAAAATGTACACTGAGTCCCGGGTCCCTTGGTATTAGGAGTCTGCGCATCGGACTTGGCAGTGGAAGTCCGTGTCTCGGATCTAGCAGGGGCCCCGGTTGTAGATTCCAAGCCAGGCTTCTTGTTACATCTACGGCCAAGATGGCCACGCTTTCCACAAATGTAACACTTAGGCCCCTGGTCGGAGGAAGCGCTTGCAGGAGTACGTTTCTTAGACGAGCCATCGCTGGACTCAGGTTTGGCGCGTTTGGGTTTAACGTATATTGAAAGAAACGAAACCAGGTCTTCCACTGTCAGGTTTGCATTTGCCGCGGCGGCTCTAACTTGTGGGTTGTCTATGCCGCGTATGACTATAAGGGTGCGCAGTTCATCAGTCAAACCTTTGACTATACGTAAACGTAAAAGGGTACGCCGAGCATATTCGGCATACGTTGTGTATTTGTCGGATGTCATATTCATTATTTCGAAAAGGATATTGGCGTAGTCCAACTTCCGAGGGCAAAGAGGCTTAAATTCGAGCTTAAAGTTAGACCAAGTACGGTCATTAGTGACCCACTCGTTTAGCCACACCTTAGCGTCGCCTTTGAGACAAGAAGCTACTCTCGAAAGACACTCGTAATCGCTCCAACCATTCGCGGATACTGCCCGATCCACTTCCTCACACCATACATCAATATCATGTATGCTTGGATCAAAGTTAGAAACGTAGTAATTACGCGACCTGATAGGTTGTAAAGATCTGATGGCATCCGCGAGTATAGTTACGGTAGACGGGGCCTCTGAACCGCGAGTGATTGGATCGGGAGTACGAGTGGTTATTGAAAGACCCTCAGAGTTGTTCACGCGAACCCGTTGCGGAACACCGCTCAAGTCCACCGGGCAGTTGGGACGCGGCGTGACCTCATGAATCGAGTTTTCGGTATTTTCTGTGGTTAAGTTACCACTTTGCAATGAATTATCGATAGTATTTGTGCGTTCAATAGCACTAAGTCTCGTCATGATGTCACTTAAAGTGTTTTGTAACGCGTTGTTATTGCCAGAGGGCCCAGATAGACGCCTAGGGTGCGGGGGTGTTCTACGTGAATGTGTCGATCCTGATCTAGATTTAGAGCGGCGACGGTTACGAGCGTTATGATGACGATAGAACGAGCTATTCTTCGAATCACTGCGTTCGCGGCGAGATCTTTGGCGTGCCCTACGAGCATGACGCGAGTTATGCACAGGTTCTTTACTTGTAGACCTACCTCGGGGGCTTCGTGAACGATTTCGTGACCTACTTCGTGATCTACAGTAGCCAGATTGCTTAGGCATATTTAACACCGACACACACACAGTAAAACACTAAACAATAACAACACGCCAGCAATAAACACAAGAATACCTGTAGGTTAGGTTATTTTGTTTCTCGACTGTTTATTAAAAATGTGAGCCTTTTAAGTTCTTTATCCCACTTCTGATTTTAGCAATCAGAAGTAGCAATTATTAAAAAAAAACACAATCACAGGTACACGTCTTTTATTCATTTACATAAACACAATTAAAACTACGATCGGGTAATAATTAATCGAGAAACAAAACAACCAGCACTCAAGTAAGTAGAACACTTATAAAACATTAAGGAATGACAATAAAGAATAGGAAAATATAAGTCTCACAGCCCTTGAACGATGTTGCCGCTCCGAGTGACACCCGACAAATGAGAGGGTAGAGGGTGCGCGCGCGCCTTTTATACAGGTTTTAAAACATTATGCCGGTCTTCCCTTACAATACAATATCCGTGCATGGATATCGTAGCGTACCTACAATGCGATTCTCAAATTATAAATATAATTCACTTAAAATGTTTTTCTCTATTCTGAATTTCTGAACGGCGCGTCCCCACCGTAAGGGCAGGACGACATTGCGGTTATGTCACTGTCACGCTCACATCTCCACATACACACATGTAACATACGCCGCAGTATAAACATATAATGAAGGCATGTTAATTCAAAACAGAATTAGAAGTAACGTAATATTACAGATGTTTATGACTACCACGTTGTCTAATGGCCGCTAAACGCGACTGTTAAGGCTGTCGACCTGGGTTCAAATCCCGGGATGGGAAAAGTGTTATTGGGTTTTTTCATGAGGACATTCACAGTAGCAGCACGTTTAATTTCATTAGGCTCACCCCCTATTACATTAGGACCTATTACATGACTGGCGAAATGTATGTGTACTGTACATTTATGCCTACCACTTCGAGGAATACATGCTTGTAGTCGCTTCGGTTTGTAGTTCTTAAGCACTTATTAACTACACAAATTCTGCATTCAACCTGCAATTTTCTTGCGGACGTACGACGTAAATTGTCTAGTTAGGCCCTTAGTCTGTAACCCAAAAACCTCATTTCGATGACGTGACGTGTCAAAAACTTTGGTTTTCTAGTAAATCTACGGAGTGAAACAACAAGTAACATCGTTTATTATAAAGATTGGAGAGAGGTATCCTTTGATCTCGGCTAAGTACTACTTGACTGATCATAAAGACCGAACCCTACCAATAATGTAGCCGATATTACTAACGGTCGCAGCGTTATATTCTAGTTTCAATAGGTATTCTGCAAACAATTGGATTTCTAAGTAATAGTATAACTTATTTATACAAAAATCTGCTCTTAACTAGATAGCAAAAACGGGATATCGGGCCTTGTGGCGTACCTTGGTCTCAACCAAGGTACGCCACAAGGCCCGACCTCCCGTTGGCTTAAGTCCAGCAATGGACGTGATATATGCGGATAGGCTGATGTGATGATAAAGATGATGAATCTGTTTTAAAATACTTGAGGTAATTAATAATGTATGTAGTCAAAGAATACAGAGTTCTCAAACTATATTTCTAAAAATATACGGAGACACAAAAAATATTTGAAGATTTTCCAGAACCTATGTATTATTTCTGAGCTTTTAAAGTTTTAACACGACGCAGCGTTAGCAGGCCCCCTGCCAGGTGGACCGAAGATTACGTTAGAGTTGCGGGCAACCGGTGGATGCAAATGGCAAGTTGTCGTTCATTGTGGCATTCTAAGGGGGAGGCTTTTGCCCAACAGTGGATGTCTTCCGGCTGATGATGAAGATTAAAGTTTTAACTACACCTACTATCGTCATCATCTTTGGCCTGTGCGTCTATTACAGACCTACCGACTAAGATAGTTACAAATTCGATTAACAAGTTTAAAGAGGTATCATTTATTGAGTAGGTAATTTACCCTTTAAAACAATTTTTAATACTTAACTCCAAAACATATTCGTACAAACCAACTTATAAATCCCAATTCACTCATGCCGAATATAAATCCGAGACTCGGAAATTTCTTCATAATTAATTCATGATAAAACTATGTAAACCAAAGGGCAGAGAGTAATGTACCGAGGGAAGGGAAACCTGAAAGGGTGATATTTGAATTTGATTCTAACCTGTCGCCTTTGAGACGTCCCAAGGGTGGTGGGGTCTTACCTATGAATAGAGTGAAGATAAGAGTATTTACTCTGAGATCGAAGATAGTAAACATTTACACACTACGTTTTCTAATAGGTAAATCTTCTTTTATACGCAGAGCTCCCACTTTTTTGTGCTTTCAAATTAAGATTGAATTAAACGATTTCGCACTTCTGATAAAAGATTGGGAATATATCTTGATAGCGGGTACTAAATGCCTCTGAAGGAGAACATCGTAAGAAAACATTTTGTTAGTATCGGAACATGAAACACAACATAAAATCTCATCTGTATTCCCCAAATTCCATACATCCACATTTCGCTAGTTATGTTAAAGTCCCAATGTAATAGGGGGCGAGCCCATTGCCATCACTCGGGTACAAGTCCAGTTCTGTGCTGCTACCGAGAATTACTTAAGGGAAAAACTCCATAATAATTAATTGGCTGACCCGGGATTCGAACTCAGGACCCTATATGCTCAGCAGTCGATCTTAGCGACCGCTTGACCATCGAGGCAGCAACTTAATAAATATAATTTTAATAATAAAATCATTACACTCCTAACTATCCATCCAAATTTGAACGTATTGCACACACTACCTACTTCATAAATAGATTTACGCGCGATAACTCCATGAAAGCAAAATTGAAAAACCTAAATAAACCTGACTGACATTAATATAAAATACAACTGCAGTAAATTCAAGTAATTCAGTAAAAAGTCTGCTTCTGGCCAACTTGGCAAGTGATGAATATATCATTGCCTCATAAATATAGAATATAGAGATATCGTGGAACGAGCGACAGCAAACGATAGTTTCCACCAATGATTTTATCACTTTTAAACTTTATTGCACACTAAAAGTTATTTTTGAGATGCTGTAGCAACGAATTGCGGGTTACTTGGTGTTTTCATCGGTTTTAACAAAATGTACTTTCAATTATAAAAAAAATATATTATAAGTTGATACACTTTTAAAATTTTGTGTGACATAGGATTATTGAAAATGCACTTGGTTCGCAAGTGATAGCGAACCCACGAGTTCGAGTATAAGCTATTACTATATTCTTTATTTTTAATATCCACGAACACACTCGAATCAAAATCAGAAAGTTAATTTAGGTACCTACCTATATTTTAATCATTGAACAAACACAGAACTTTTTTTAACAGACAACACCATTAGTTTAATCGACGTTATCTAGACAGAACACCTTAAAAGAATCGTTCCAACTCCAATTAAAACTAACCCAAATTAATCACTAGAAGACGGTCGTCTATGTCAACCAACTAATGTCGTTTCACCCAAAACTGTTGACAAGAATCTATAATGTCTTCGACCATACAAAACTTATCACTTACAAGTACTCAACGGATGCTTTCGTACCAGTAAATAGGCTCTAAGAACGTGTTTACACTATCAAAGTGAATAAGAGGCACGGACGTTGACGGATGGTGTTTGTAGGCACACAACGAGGGAGCTTCAGTGGTTCTGCGTAAACAACAGGTTTATTTATTTCCAAAGTTTCTGAGTATTATAATGGAGGCTGGTTGGTTGGTTTCTGAACTTTTTCGTGCACCAATTATGCAGGATTAGGTAGTTCTTGGGGTTTAATAGTCTCTTCCGCTTTAAGCAGTCGAAGTGTACCTATTGGATCAAAAAGTATATAGAGTTAATGAATTTTAATAAACAGTAGGTAGCGTTGAAACTTCTAAAACAGTTTTTGATTCTACTGTACACACATGTTCTCCTGATCGAATTTCAATTTTGGCGGTCTATCTCAGTTGAAACGAACCAACTTAGCAGAAGATATTTAAGTGCCCAAGTATGCGCGCACACTCAGGTGCACTCCCGCTCTCATAGTCCAATGGGAAGGCAGACCGATACGACCGGAGGATCAGGCGCAGGATCAACGGCATGGCATCTGAAGCACGAAAGGGTCTTGACATGTGAAAACAGTCACCCATCACAAGACTAACCGTGGCGAGCACAGCTTAACCTTGCAGATCGGTCGATCTGCGCGTTACCTATGTAGCTTCGAATCCCTCAATAAACATAATTTATACACGTATACAGTTTCAAGATATATTCATTTAACGAAGCAATAACTCCGAATTGTTCACATCAGCGAAAGTTATAAATCCCAGCAAATGGTTTTATAACCGTTTTATCACTAAACGCGAGTGTTTGTGATTTTTTAGAACGTTCCAACTTTATGGGTTGACACTATTTAGCTTGTGTGTAATAAATATAAAAAAACTTTTTTTGAGTTTAGTGCAGAGCCTTTGTTATTCAATAGATCCACCGAGATGAGGTATATAATAATTAGGTGGGTAGTTTTATATAAAACTTAATTGAATATTTTTGAAAATATTATACCTACACTGCACAGGTCACAAAATTCAAATTTTCTCAAATCTGCTGTACAAATGTCTTTAAATTAAATCTAAAAAGGAAAAAAATCCAGTCCTTAAAACTCTAGGATATGTATTTTATGTTTTGGCGTTTAATTTGTACATTCATGTGAAATTTATGCCGGCAAGCATACCACAAGCACCCGGGATTCATGAGGAATTAATAGAATATGAGCAACGTTTAAACCACTCCAATCAGTTTAGAATTTAGAAAGTAGACAATAAATACAATACTAGCATCTAACTAAAAAGTTTCCATATTTAGCTCAAAGCTAGCCAAACATAAAATAGCTACATAACGTTCGTTAGCACATTAACTTTATTGATAGTAAACTGATGAAGCAATCTGTCTGTAATTTAATTTTCGGATCTCGTTACCGGTCTTAGCTTTGATCAAGTATCTTGAAATAGTTCAAAGACTTTCATGAATAATTAAGAATGAATGAATGTTAGACGGATCGCTTTTGAGTTTCTGTGTTGGAGTAAAAACATTGCTACCTAATATTTATCCAGGAAGAATGCTTGCTACCGTGTGAGAGATTTTCGTTAGTCAACTTGAAGATATTTCTACAAATTAGAAAATGTTATGATTGCTGTGTTCGTGTCCGTCTAACGTGAAGCGGTGACCCTTACTTTCTAGCTCTTCTTCTTCTTATCGTATGGTTGATGAACAACCTGGTGTCAGAGTTTATACCGCCTGTAGACATCTGACATGGCTTTACACACCGTTGAAAAATTCTCAGGTGTGCCGGTTTCCTCATGATGTTTTCCTTCACCATTTTTAGCAACTGATAACTAATTTATAGTACGCACATGAATTCGAAAAGACATTGGTGCGTGGTTTAGAACTTGCGACCTTTGACTTGGTAGTCCAACGGTCCAAAATTTGTGCTGTGTGGTATCCGGCCTAGAATTGACCACCCTCTTTCCTCCTGTGGGTGTCGTAAGAGGCGACTAAGGGAAAATCCAGGACATGGGCACCAGCGTCTTTTGTAACTTGACCACCACCACTGCGATCCCCAATTGTCAAGCGAGGGGATTATGGAAACACCCTCTTCTAAAAGCGGAAGGCCCTTGTTCAACAGTGGACGTCTTTTGGCTATTGATGAAACTAGAAGACCACACCGAGACAGTCTAACTAGAATACGAGGATAGCGTCACTTAGTTTTTTTAAAGAACAATCCACTAATCACTATACATATAGTAGGTACTGTGCCTTTGTGAAACTTTGTTGACTTTGAAAATCATTACGCGGGACAAAAATAAAGTAAGATAACTTTTTCAAGACAAGAGTATACAACGTCTAGGAAGTTCTACCACTATAACAAGTATTGTCTTAGAAGACCCTATTATGTTTCTATGAAAAATCAAAGTTGTTATTATGTGCCTTTAACTTGACTAACAAGTTGACTGAGATTTTTAAAAGAGGGTTAATACTGTTAACTGCCTCATATTTCAACAATTAAAAACCATAAAGTCAGCAAACCATATAGAGCTGTATTTGATAGACTATATTCATCATAATCATCATCAGCTGGAAGACGTCCACTGTTGAACAAAGGCCTCCCCCTTATATCACCATATATTATTATAACTAATAATATAATATAGTGAATATTGAACGACAGAAAAAAATATAAATAAAATCAGATCAAAGTAAGCAAAAGATAACTACATTTCAGGCCCTAAATGAAAACAAAACTACAAACTTCTTAATTGCCAATTCAAACGATGAAAGGGATGAATTGATATTTCGGGACAAAATGTCCACTAAATATGCAGATGTGTACTAAATTAATGAAGGGTCTGTGGCTGGTATAAAACCATTAATATCTGTGCTACAAGTAAAGCAAAGCTGTGTGGCACTAATGACACAGCTCTAATGTCCACACTATCTGTCAACGTCACGTCTTTGCCGGCTTTTTGTAGCACTTATGTATGAAACTCTGAGTTCTATTCACTTTATTAAAATGTTTTTCGGGTTTTTGCAGTTATTAGGGACCCCAGTTTATGTACTGTATAGTAAATAAGCTTTGTTTTCTATAATCGTAATTGTTGGCTATTTTGAAGTCTTGCGTTTTACGCTAACGCGTACGATAGGCACACGTATCACTATTTTTAATGGTCATGAATGGAATAAGTTGAAATCTACTAAACGATTACCGAGACTTAAAGCAATTTCAACATAAAACCAAAAATATGTGAGTACCTTTTTACATGACCAATTTTATCAAACGGTTGGTTTACGCAACGAATAAATTATCAGGATTGAAACATTACATAACGTTACTCGATCTATTAGAACAATTTACATTGATGAGACGCTTAAAACATTAATTTTATCAGGATTCCAGGAAATTGTAGGGAAAACTTTTAATAGAGCTTTTCAATTTGATGCAGACACGAGTTTAAGCCAATTTTAATTACAACCTGGCCGGGTATTTCACGTTAAATGCAAGTATCGCGACTCAGGTAATTCATGGAAACAAATTATCTTTAAAAGAGAGTACTTATAGTATGTATATGTGTGTATGTGTCATGAATAATATTATTAACTTCGTGTTCATTGTTATTACTATGTAATGTAATAATGATGCATACGTGAAGTTTTATACTTATGGAAGCACTTTGAAGTTTGTTTTGCACAGATTTAAGCACAGTTCTATGAATTTGAGGAATATAATTATGTATATGCAAATGTAGGTTTAGGTAAAACATACGCATTGTTACTAAACTATGAGTAGGTATAGATACTGAACCACACAAGTTTAAAATGAAACAAATTCCTTTTTTCCCTAAACAACATTGTTTTACGACCAAGGGCAGTGGGTCATAAATCCACTCATTTTTATGTTGAAATTGTTGTAACTTTTGACCTACATAAAATTTTCATATAGAGAATATAAATGACGTAATTTACCTTACACTTTCCTAGATTAATGTTTCCATAATTCAAAATAATTCCTTAAATAAAAACTTATTAAACAATTCACACCGAGATCATAATTACTAAGTAATGATTTGGGAGCAGGAGCACTCATTTGTTTTTCCCTTTGTAGTAACATTTTCCAACAACGTTAACATTTGGCCAAACTTCAATTACAATCATACTTATTATTTTTAATGCAAAACAACATAATGTAAGTCATACCTATCTAAAACGTTGTGTAGAATAACAATCTTGATAATTCCTAGATTCGCGAGGCTCACATTCCATGTTACATTAGCATAACACCTGTGGCCTATTTCAGTCCCATTTACATAGGTAGGACGATTTACGAGTACACTGCTATAAGATTTTTAAACGAAATGCTTCTTGGTATTCCTAACTGTCATAAAATTTGTTTCATCAAGAACAATATAATAACTTCATCAGACGACGGCTTTGATGCTATCGATGAAAAACAAGAAGATAAATAGAACAGTTTTGAACGACCGTGTGAAAATTGTGTCAACAAGATTGATTAGCTATCCATTTTGATTAATTAAAAAAACAAGCAACCCACCATTTAAGGGAGATTCTGTTGAAGGGAAATATTAATTACTTGACGATTAATAACTTCGGATAGGAACAAGATCACCGAACCGTAGTAAATATACAGATATAATACCTACTATATAGTGATAAATTTTAGTCTTAGCTTCTATTTGAATATTTAAGTAAGAAATGTCGTAAATCGCTTCAAATATTATCCTTAGGATTTTAAATGAAGGCTAGTCGTTTCTGAAGCTATCATCCTATTTTAGACTTAAGCATTTATTTACTAACTCCCAATAGATAATAAAATTTCCCATCATAAGATTAAAAGATTTACTTTAATTTAAAATTTAAATTAAAACATTTCATGTTGACAAAATAGCTTTGGTAGAAAATTCTGATTTCATTAACGTAATAACCAGATTACATTAAAATAAAAAAAGACCTATATTTTAGCTTTAGCACTGTAAATACGTTCTTTTTATTATACACCACAGCCAATATTTATCAAAGATAAGTTCTTAGATATCCCAGTAAATCTCAAGATTTAGCAACCAGGACCAGTAGAAGCTGAAACTGACAAATCTTGGGGTTACATAAGTAATTCCAAACATTTTTTTTTTTTTTTTTTTTTTTTTTTTTTTTTTTTTTTTTTTTAAAAACGTCGCCCCACACTAGGAATTTCTCCTGTGTCGTGGGTGCGTTTCACAAACATGAAATATCACATACACAAACACCCAGACTCGGGACAAACATTTGCGGATCGCACAAATTTTTGCCCCGTGCGGGAATCGAACCCGCAACCCTTAGCGCAGCAGTCCAATCGCTTAGCCACTGCGCCAATCAGGTCGTCGACGTCGAAACATTTGCCAGTTGTACCGACCACTTGTCTGTGGGATAAGTAGCATACCTACTCTTATAGTGTGTTGTTTAGTTTTTCATGACAGATTTCTCAAAACAAATGATGACGGAATGACAACGGGATTCGTTGCATTAGAATTCACTTTTAGTAGTGATTGTGGCACGATATTTCATTTTTACTTTCTTCACACTACCATGAGTTGTTGCATTTAAATATTTCATTTACATCTACAACTAGGTAAACTGTTAGTTCCGATTTATCTATCACTTGTACTGGTGGCTTCAGCTTGTTTTGCTTAACATATCTAGCTAATCATGATTATTGTTTTGTATTAGTCTAATTATAATTTAAATTACTTCTGTTTGCCACATTATTGTGATCCCTATCAGGAAACAGACACAGGCCAATAATTTTAAATGTAATCACATTTTATTATCTACCTTCACTTCTTGCTTTTTACTGTTATTGCTGTACTATGTTGTATTTTAGCTAGATTCGTGATTGATGGTAGTAAGATTTATACTTACCAAACTTTGAGTCTCACAATTTTTGATATACAGATTAACAGTATCACGGCTGGTAGGTAAAGGCTATTAAACGACGATATTTTTTCCAAATTTCTGGTAACTACCTCAAAATGTTATTATATTTATTAGATTGATTTATAAAACCTCTGTACTGGATAATATCTTAATTGGAGGCAGTGAACTTTTCTGTAGGTAGGTTACCGAAGCTCTGAAAGATTGCTTGGTCATAACTTGACCACGCAATGTCTTTGTTTTGTTGTGCGTACATCAAACGCTATATTTTCTTTGTCCCTTTTAAGGGGTTTCCTAATTTGTATTCATAATGCGTGGATACCTAAAATGTACCGTGAATATTAAGCGTATCTAAAGACAATGGCTTACTAAACTAAGCTTTTTTTCCGTTTAGAACCTTTTTGGAAGTTTGATTCTACACATCATATTTTATGTTCCAGATTTATATTTCTTGGTGCTGGTGCGTAAGAGAACTGTTGAAAATGTTAACGTGATAAACAACTAAAATCCATACTGTTATACTTGATGTAACGGTTTAGGCAGTAGATGCAGTCTTCGGTACAATTTACTTTTACTGTGGCATCTATTTATTCAGACACATTAATAATGATCCTTGTATATTTTTTAACAGTTGTGTGGGTGAATAAATCTTTAACTATACAAACAAAAAAAAGGGCGAAGAAGTATTTGAATTCCTTGAACGAATAATAGTAGTTACAATAACAAATAATTATAGTAGTAGTACAAAAAGATTGCACTTACTCAAATAATGCTCCCAACAGCTCGTTGAAGCGCAAAAAAAAATCTTTAGAATTTCAAATAAAGACATTAATTTTTTATCGGTTCCCTGGCAAGTTAGCCATCTTCGAGAATTACTTGAATAAGTCCCGTTTGATAGAGCCGAGACACGCTTTAAGGATTCTTTAAGCAGCTTTAATTTAATTGCATGTAAATCAGACAGCCGTGATTTATGTAATAAGGGGCCAAAATTGACAGGGCGATCTTTACAAGGCATAGACACACAATTTTGTAAAACACAGCTGCCTTGGACATTGTTTTTAGTTTAATATTGATAATGTGCTATTTACTGAAGGTGACGAAATCGTTTGATATTTTCTAAGTTTCTAGTCATGCAACTATAACTTCATAGTATCCATAAAACCTCGCGTTAGCACTTAGTTTTATTACTTGTTTTCTGTAAACGACGAGTCCAGGCAGACTATCGATTTTACAGCGAACAGCGGTATGATTGATGTTTAAAAATGCATTAGTTTTGAAAGTGTTCAATCTATCACCTTTATCAGAGTATTCAGAGTCGTCTTACCCACAGATTGCTTTCAATCGCTTAACACCACCTAATCATCCACCAATTGACTTAATAATAATGATCATTATCAAGTGACATAAAAAATTGTATTCTTATCTTAATACAAAAATTGCCTACATTAAAAAAGCATATAATCAAAAAATATGCGCCAAATAAGGAACAAGAAAACAAAATAATTTTCATGTCTTAAAAATGTCAACAAAGTTGCGGAGAAACACAATTATGCAAAGTTTGCCGACCCTTACAATGTAGGTGAAGATAATTTAGGGAAAAATGAAAAAAAATATGCACGTTAAAGATTATGAAGTGTTACAGCCGAGTGGGGAAGTGGCTAGAAAATGCACTGAAGCGAAAATTATCCCTGATCAGCATTCGACGGGTCGACTCTGCTCTTCAATTACCATTTGCAGTCTGTTCGGCTATTGTCGGCCGATTCGATCATTATTGAATGGAAAGAATAGTTTTATTTCTCCATACGAGTACGTTTTGGAGTATGTTGATTAAATGGATTTGAAGAATAAATTATTGAAAATGTATTCTTTGGATTATTTAAATCCACAGTCTTTTTGTGTACCTATTGAATTTAAGGTCTCTTCTTCTTTCGTTTTTATAAATGTTATACTACGATCTATATTATCTGAATTTACCTAGTTTGATTGAGTGTTACCATAAAAATCTTTCTTTTTTGTTGTGTTAGACATCATTGATAATAAAATAAAATTACAACACGGGAATTAACGCGAACACAAGTTTTTAATTTTGGCTTGTCATTTCGACCGAATTGCACCGGCCGTGGTCACAAGCAGACGTCATTGCACCCAATTCAATTCGTAAACCACCATTGACCAGGTCAATTCAAAATAAACATACCGTAACACAAGTATTTAAATTACCGCTTCTGTACACCCAACGTCCCTTCGCGTACCTAAAATAATTTTAAAGGTGCGGGACGAGATAATTCCTTCGACAGAATTGTTAACTCAGTGAACAGAATTGCCTTTCCTTATTGGATTAACATTTAAGTAGACATCAACATTACTTCTCCTGTAACTTAGAGGTACAATAAATTGGTTAGTCGAGGCGCAATCTTCAGTCCTCACTAATTGCGCAAAGGAAATCCAACTTAATTTTTTGAGAGATAGGATTGAATTTTAACTGATATACGTAAGTACTGGAAAGTGTGAGTGCCAACCCAATTAGGTCACTTACTTCTAACATGAAGTACTTACGCTACTACTTCAGAAAGGGTTGTAGTGTAATTTAATGGTGTTTCCAAGTAAATGTTTGTAAAAGTAAAGGGTTTAGGGTGAGACAGAAAACTTAAACTTAAATAATAATTACAGTTCTGTTGATTTTAGTAAATTATTTTAAATAGTATTTTAAGGAAGATTAAGACTGAAAATAAAGGATAATTAGTAGCCATTTATATTATTACCAATACATACCTACGTTAAACACCTTGGCCTTGGGTATTTCGAAATTTTTATCATAAAGAAGTAACCGTTGAACACAGGGGTTCAGGGTAAATATAATTATTTAGGGGGCGTTTACTAAACTACTTTCCCATAAAAAAGTTATAAACCTGAGATTTTTTCTAACTTCTGGTTAGTTTGATAACAAACATTTATTGGCTAATTTGAATTTAATTATTGTTAATATATAAATGAAAGCAATTACCAGCAGCAGTTATACAAAGCAGGATAATATATAAAAACCTACACTATACAAATATAATTTGGGTCTAGAAAAAAACTCAAGTAACAGTCATACAATAAAAAGTTGTGTTAGAAACTACACGAACATTTTCAAATTCTAGTTTCAGATACCAAAAATCAGAGTCCATAAAATATAAAAGACATTAACACTTAACAATACCGTAACAGCAATAAGTGCGCGGCGCGCATACAACGCAAAGACTAATAGTTAAATTAAAACTACGCAGTTTCTCCAAAAGTTGCCACTAACGGCAGCAAAAACCGCAAACAAACCCGGATGAAACACTTGAATCTAATTAAAACTTTTGTTTTAAGTGCAAATGGCACATCTCTAGTGGGTGAGTCAAGTGTTTGCTTGTTATAACTTTGGTAAGTACTAAGTTACGAATCGCGTCATTACGCGTCACTTTGAGTTTTAAGGTCCTCAGGATTTTTCGTAATTAAAATAGCTTTTGCTCTTTTTTTAAAAAAAAACGTCGCCCCACACTTGGAATTTCTCCTGTGTCGTGGGTGCGTTTCACAAACATAAAATATCACATACACAAACACCCAGACTCGGGACAGTCAAAATGTGGACGCACAAATTTTTGCCCAATTTTGACGCAGCGGTCTAATCGCTTAGCCACTTCGCCAATCAGGTCGTCGTTTTACATTACAGTGACAATTAATTGTATGCAATTATCCACTACCTTTTGCCCGCCCACATAGGTAAATAGTAGGTTTTTCTTTCTCTAGGATTCTATCACCATACAAACATTCAAAGTTGTGCATAGCATAAAAACAGATACGAGAACGGAATTCCTTTTTAGTAAGCATTTTAAATAAAAAATACTTATTACCTATGTACAATAACTTCTTCGTTTCACTTATCGAAGAAAAACGTTATTAGTTACGTACGAGTATAAAAATAATAAGGAGTAGAAAATTGCATCCAAATTTTGCAAACCAACATTTTTATTGCAAGTGACTCTAAATAAATATCGTTGAAGATTTATTATCACAACGTAAGGCAATTTTTTATCCACTAAGTTCATTCAAATTCAAAGGAAGCCAACAAAAATATCTGAAGAACCTTTTTCTTCCCTTAAAATGAAACGTTAGATATTCAAAGCCTAGTTCTGTCAAAAAAGGTACGCACACCAAGAATTTTCACTTATTGGTACCCTGGGAACTATAAATAGCAAAAGTGGCTTACAGGGCTATTTGAAAGGGCTATTAAGAGAAAACGCTTGCAAAAGTCTTAATTAGATTACCTTAAATACTGGACTGGAGATGTCGTAAATTCTCAGGTTATCTTTTAATTATTTTTATCGTACAGAAAACACAGGAAAATAATTATAAGGTCTTAAAAGAAATTGAAATTGTTATTCATAAAATCAATGAAATCGAATTTTATTAATATTAATAGTGCGTAATTTAATTAAAAGTAAACGTTTTGACTCACTATTATTTTTAGGACGTAATACACAAAACTGTTCCAGCAGATAGGCCGAAGAAGGATCAAATGTCCCATAAAATAATTTCAAACATATTGAATCGCGATTTTCTACAGGTAGGTACAATGGAAGCATCAATATCATCGTCATTTGTCAACTGTCCATCCATCGAAATGGTACAATGAAAAATTCACGAAATAAAGAAAACAACTAAACTATTGACTGTCACACCGTTTTGTTTTTCTAAACCAGTAGGTTTTTTGTGGTAACAGTTTCTTGCATTCTACTGAAATTCAGGAATAAATAGAGCGACATTTATCTTTACGGTGCATACATATTATCTACCTATTATAAAATGAAAAGCACGTTAGGCCGTTGGTCCTGCGATTTATCTCTTTTTCGTCGTGTCGGTTCACCGTCCTATGTGAAATTGAGTGTGAAAGAATAGGGAAGGTTTCGAATATTTGTCTAGTCTAAGTTAAAATTTTCTAGTTTGACGGAAATTCGGTTAGGAAGACTATGTATTTCTCTCGTTAACTATTTAAATAAAGGTATGCGACAGAAAACCAATGCTCGAGGTAGTTACTTAATTCTATAAAAACAATAACGATTTTGTGAGTATCGAAACAATTCCTGCTATATCCTCTAATAAAGATTCATTGAACAGAAACGTAATTTAATTTTAATAACATTCTACATAAAGTCATCGAGTCCCCAATAAATGTAATACTTTATAAAAGGGATTAGTGATGTTATTGCAAAGATCACACAGTGAATGAATAGTACAATCCTTTAAAGGGAAAATTAACCTTTTATTAAAGGTACCCTTTAGAAAATCGTTAAATTCATGTTCTTTGGAGCGACACTAATTGAAGAGGGTTAGACATGAAGACGCTTAATTAACATGTCTTTAATAATAAACTTTATTAACATATGTTCAGTGACTGAGTCATTCCTACAAGTTTATTTGAATCAATTTGATAACATAATAATATTTGTCAATTGTGAGAAACGAGGGTTGTGGATGTTACATTTCATTATCGTTAACTTATCCCGGTCTCCAGACGGTTTTCGATTGTATTTAAAACATTACGATAAATAAAATTACTGTAGTGGAAATTACAATTGGAAAAAAAGTTGAATACAATAATCTGCTTTATCTAAACAATAGAAAACAGAATTTGACCAAAAAATATTATTACAGTTTGACAAGCAAACAAAAGGAAAAAGTATTTTTTGATGGGTGTCTTAGAAGTGGAAAGCCGAAGATCGAACTCTGTGGCGTGCCATGAGAAACCTACGTCCAGCAGTGGACTGAGATAGGCTGATATAAATGAAGTAGGTATTACATATAACACAATCTAAACTATTGATTTTGATGATTGATGTCTAATTGACTCATGACTAGATAGTGTTCGTGTTTTTAATTTTTCCTTCATAAATGCAGAAATTTAAATGCAATGACTAGCCAAGTAATATGTTAAGTAAAATTGTATTAAAAACAAATAATCATATATCACCAGTGAGGCATCTTTGCGTAAATTCAAGTTGAGGACGACTTAAAAGCTATTAGCGGCCAAATGTGGCAGTAGGTCGTTTGTCGCCGAAAATAATGGTTGTGGGCAAGGAATGCGACTGTTACTGGAACTGTCCATACTGCTAGCCGCATTGCGTTAAATGGTATGTTAGTATCTCTTTTAGTAATTTGTCGCAAATCATAGGTGTGGAAGTATTTGTAGCCTTTCCGTATCAAAACTGAATGTTTTCTCTTTAAAGGAACTTATGTCTGTAATTATTTTCTATATGTCGAAATATTTTCAACTTGAAAAACAACTTACCTAATAGTCTCCGGTCCATTTTATGAAGTGTACTCCAACCAAGCCTCTTGTATTCTGGAAGCATAAAAACGAACCTTCCTAATGAATTTAATCAGAATAAAGCTGAACATTTAAGTATCGTCGCGTCAATTCAAATTCCTTCCGAACTGCAGGTAACTGTTTAGTAAAACAAACAACGTAGGCCAGTATTAAAGATTTCCAAACGTCAGCGAAGCTCGTGCCTGACATCCTGAGTATCCTGGCCATGTTTTAGAATCCCAAAGTAATGCGCAATGAAAAGTTATTTTTACGGACTTCTGTTTCATTCAAGAAGTTATTTAGGTGAAAGACTGAAAAACAAATCAGGAGGAGGAAGAATTTCAAATGTGAAAGAGCAAAAGACGAGAGGATTGAATATAGTAATTTATTAGCCTTCTCCCCCCATGGGCATACAAATATTATGGGAACAGTAAAGAAGGGCTCTTCCCTATTTGTTTGCGGGATAAAGTTACTATGTGATAAACAAGTATCAAATTTGGTTATTTTTGACTATTATAACAGTAACTTATTTTTATTTAGTAACACGGTTAAAATTTACTATTTGATAAAAAAATTGTAAAGATTTCGGGGTAAAAATTCAAAAACAATACTTATTTGTTTTTTCTTGAATAACATATTCTGGTGGCACGAAACAAAAAACATTCGCAAACAAAACAATGACAACATGGTACGTAGAGCCAGATATAAAGATAAAAATAATGTGTAAAATATTCATTGAATGGTCTAAAATTATCGTAATACTGAAATAGTGTAAGCCAATTCTCACACTAGCAAGAAAGGCGATCTACTTACCACTTGACTTGAATATTGCAAATCCTACCCTAGATTTTATCTTTAGAGTTTCAAACATATTCGCTTGGTGCGATCTTGAATAAAATCATCTCGAATTTTCCTTGTAGGTACCTATAATATAAAATTCATAGAAAAAAAATTAAAAATGAAAGAAGGTATTATTATGTCACAAAGGATGAATTTAATTTAAATAGTGTAGTGATTCTCTCTAATTGCTTACCTGAATTAGTCTTTGGCACATTCACACGGAGATTGAGTGGTTATTTGTGTTGTGGAATTACGACAGCTACTTTGTGACTTACAATGTGTTTATGGGCAAATTTCGATAGACGATTTTAACCGTATGTAGGCAAGACTTTTGGCTCATAAAGAGCAATATTCCAAATTTTAGTTAGTCTTTAAAAGAACTAAAAGTGGATTCAGGACAAGTATTCTTCTACCGTATTTTCATTGCTCAGTCTGATATCAACTAACCAGAATCTTAGCTTTAACTAACATTGCAGGAATAGAATGAAGTCATTTAATAATGTCATTCTCATAAAATTCAGTTGTATTTTTCTTTATGGAACTGGCACATCAGTTTTGGCAAATTTATCTATGATTTCGAAGGAATAACTTTCGTATGCGATTATTGAATATTTCATCGAAATGTGCTCGAGTCGTAAATATACCGCCGCATATAGTCGCCATGAAGTACGAAATTCAATTCCCTGTAAATCCACATTGCTACAGCGCTCTCACGGAAAACACACATTCTGCAACGTCACTAGTTCATCCTGCGAGTAACAACATTATCCGCCTCCTTTTGCATCTCAAGAACCGTCTTTATGACTGTAACTTAAAGGTTGTTAGAACCGCATGTTAATATTTGCTAGTTTGCATTCGTCATAGGACCGCGGGTCGAGTCTTTGTTCTTGAAAAGTCGCTTTGTTTGTCTGTTTCCTATGGCTCGGCAGACTTGCGGATGTGTTGTTTTGATATTTTATAAACAACTTGTTTGTTACACCCCGTCAGAGGAAGTTATAAAAGTAACATATTTGCTGTTACAAAGTCTCCTTTCCAACTTTTTGAATAGATTGTGTTTTCTAGCATTGAGTGGTGCCGGCAGACCTAGTCATTGACACATTTCTTTCGCCACAATGAATATACGAAAATGTAAATCAGAAGGACCATTTACTTGCTATTTTTCGTATTTGAATACATTTATTTAAATCTAGATATCAAAAACAATAATGCTAGTATAAAAGTTATATGCATTATAAATTGAAAATAAATCTTACCTGCCCCTTACCATGAAATCTTACAAATAAATTACAAAAAGACCTCGAAAGCATTAACTGCTGGTGTACCAGTAACGGAATGTTTCTTAACGCCACCAAATGTCATCAAATAACATTCACGCGCAAAAGAAATCCTTTAATTTATAACTACACTCTCAATAACATATCTTTAAATAAAACTAATGAAATAAAAGACCTAGGCGTTATATTAGATAATAAACTTCAATTTACCTCTCACATAGACCAAATAATAAAAAAATCTGCCCAAATGCTTGGATTTCTCAAAAGGAATTCGACCTGTTTTAAAAAATCTCAAACCAAGATGCTTCTTTACAACACACTGGTAAGAAGTAACCTCGAATATGCCAGTGCAGCATGGAATCCTTCTTACAGTGCTCACTCCCAACGAATTGAACGCATACAACGTTCTTTCACACGGTCGCTCGCCTTTAGTGTCCAAGGCATTTCACACAGGTGCCCATACTCTCATAGATTAGCACACTTCAAAATGACCTCACTACGAGACCGTCGTACTATCCATGATGTTACATTCCTGCTCAAACTACTAAATGGGAAAACAGATTGCAGTCACCTCCTAGCTCAGATTACCCTTACCGTTCCCCGTACCACACCTCGCAGGCCACTTACTAATACGTTCTGCCCTTCCTTTTGCCGCACTAACATCGGTACTCACGGTCCTCTCCCGAGGATTTTCAACAAACTCAACTTTCTAAATAAAAACTTAAACCTCGATATTTTCCACGACTCCATGGGTGGTATTCGGAAAAAAATTATACAAAGTGTTGCTCCTAAAATAATCACAACGTAATAGTTCTAGCATTATATCTTTAAGTCTTATATTACTAACTGTAACATGTCAGTCTTCTTTCTTTTTCTTACTCTAGTTTGTCAATCACTGTACCCTATTCCTACACTTATCATATAAAATTCAAATGTGTATACTAATGTGTAATTATTAACATATAATACTATTCTCAACCGAATGTCATGTACACCTTTAAATTGTATGTATATAAGAACTTGTACTAAATATTTTGTTAAACGAAATGTCTCTATGTATATACTGTTGGTGTATTTCTTAAATAAATAAATAAATAAATAAATAAATAAATCTTAAAGCAGGACAGTTTACGTTGAAAAAGCGAGACGCCGCATTACACTACACGTATCGGCGTCTCGCTTCCACATCATTAACGGTCCTGCTTTAAGAACTCATGGTAAGGGGGCTGACTCCACTTCTATTTTGGGAGTCCTAATATATCCTACTAAACAAGCTACTTTAATACTACTAATCCTATTTAAGACTAAACAAAAAAAAGCATTCCGTCTCCCCCCGTGTGGTTCAACCACGCCAAAAAGAAATCCAAAATGGACAAGTTTTACTCAAATTCAATCCGTTTGAAGCAGTGGCCGACGACTTGACTTTCCCCTTAGGCTAACAGTACAATTCCCACGATGATCAAATATTTATACAACCCAAAAATATTTGTACTATGTTCAGATAGTTATGTTTCGAGTTTTCTAACTGTAATCTGGAACATAGATCCGCTTAAAACAGAAGGGTTTCTAGATTATAAAATAATCGAAAAAAGTTATATAATATGTAAAAGCAACATGAGCAATTGAGCATGTTTCTTACTAGGCGCTAATAAGGAAAGACTTAAGATTTTTATACTAAGCAACAAGAAGATAATAGAAGCAATGGAACCCTAAGATAACACATGAGATTCTTCTTGCTTGAAACTAAATCTGAGTCCCTACAGTAAAGCTCACAATCTACATACAGACCTTGGAACTTGAAGTAATAACATTCCTATGCGAATGTGATACACTCCAAAGTTAATGCGCTCTGGGTCTTTCTGTTCCGGTAATAATGGACCAAAGGATGTGGACGCACAGATTTATTACCCTGTTTTATATTTATTACTTTGATCATTGGTACTTTCCATTTCATATGGAAGTGGAATTTTCATGCGTGACTGGGTTTTGGTTGCAATTTATTTTCGTTCGTCTTGGTTTGATATTTGGTTAAATTTTCAGATGCGTCTGTGGAGCAAAAGCGTTAATATAATCAAAATTAAAGTAAGGTTTATCAAACCATTAGTATAAATTAAATAATCTATCAGAAGCAGCCTGGATTTTACCTAATAATAATATTATTAGGTAAAATCCAGGCTGCTATTATCTACGCATTACATCGTTAAAAATCAATACAATAAATACGATGTATTGGGAAGTTTTTTAAAAATTATGCAGGTATTGATATTTATTATAATTCTCTTTGAGCGAGATTTAATATAATTTGGCATGCATTCGCACAGCCCAATGCACGACCAAAGGAGACCGAGACAGCACCAACGCAATGCACGTCAAGAGGGAAGAGTGGTTTTCACTGGTTTCCTTACTAAAGTCAGCTTGCAAATCAAATCCTGTTAGTTTCCTAAGCAACATAGGGTATTGTGTACCTGTGGATCTAGTCATGATGATAATAGTATACAATTATTGTAATTATGTGAAATTCAAAAATGTTTTTACATTTGTAAACTTTTACGAAATACGCAATGTAAGAGGTGCTCCCTACTAGACGGAATCCGTCTGAAATTAATGATGAAACATTTTAATGAACTACCCGTATCGCAAATTGTCAAGCTATAGTTGTTTTACACAGCTTCACACTTCATAATATTGGGGTCATGGTCATGTTTGTAATCGATTTTATCGAATCGGTATTAAAGTACTAATTGTTTTTTTTATTGTTTTTATTTACCAGAGTACCTACCACATTTTTATTGACCGTATTACTCATTAATTGATATCATCACAATTATAACAGTCAAAGCGAGGCTAACTCCCAACATTCTATAAATACCCGAATGTGTAACAGAATGTAACACAGCAACCTTTCGGAGATACAGACATGTCACCTAAATATAGAATCCTTATCCACCAAAAGTAATAAAATCGAGTATTTCCCTCATGGCTACCATTTTCCCCGCCCTAACTTACTACCCTCGGTTAATTGCAAGTTTCTTCTGAACATCTGCTGTCTTTTAATTAATGATCATGTCCCACCTTCTAAGACATTGCTGTATTTTTTAGTTGCCTCCGGTGACACATTTGTCATTAACTTCGTTACGCTTTTATTCGACGCTGTGTCGGTAAAATACGTATAAGGAAAATAATAAGCTTTATTTTTATTTGTTTCGTAAGGGCTGATGTTGAAAGTCTGTAAGAACTGCCTATAGCGGTTCCGTCACTTTATTAATTTTGCATTACGCTGAAATATTTTAGACAGTATATTCGAAACTGTAAAAAGCTTAAGAACAATCAATTGTTATCTGTTTCTTACTGAAACATGTATATTGTATAGGTCTTAATCATGGTCAGAATTATTAAAACGAATGATTATCTACAAAAAACGATAACTGGTTCCCCGTTCGTTGGTGTTATTACCGAGCAGACGAAATATGATACTAACATCCTATCCAGCAAAGTACAAAAACCCTATCGCAAAAAACATCTAAAATGTGACGCCACAAGTGTACTGTACACAATGCATTGTCAGTTTTATTAGTTCTAATGCAGTACCTAAGTGGCTCATATTTTACTAGATACAAGCCTTGATACTGGAGAAGCGTTCGATCTTCATTAGGAAAGACGCTCGTGCTAAATTGCCAATACTCCGGCTAAGTGCCTCTATTTAGTCGCGGTACCTTTAGATTAATATCTGCAAAGTGTCTTGTAAAGCATACAATACCAATATCAGATCATAACTGGGACAAATTGAAAAGTGATTATAGACTTAAAACAAAAATATTACTCACTTTTTTCAGATTTCTCCTTAATCAGGTGTCTCCTCCACATTTTGCCGCTCATCATAGGTCGTGTAATGGGTGGCAAGCCTGTCTATCTATCCCTTCATGGACATTAAAGAACTGAATTTTCTTTGAGGTATTTTTGTCTTCCAACTGCTACTATTATTACATGAAACTTTCACTTCATTTACTCTTAATCTATTAGAAAAGACTGCTTGTGACCTGATCTTTCCCTAGAACATTTATTTGGTCAGAATAATTATGTTTACAAATGTATCTCGGATACCTATCTGTAGTTTCAAAAGTTCAGCTGCATTATTAGATACAAAAAATACCGATGGCATTGCATATATCAAACAAAAATAAATTACTACCGGTATAAATTTAAAATCTATTCGTAAACCTCCAAATCCTCACACCTTAAAATTTTTGAAGTATATTTCGATAGCTAAAATAATTTTTGCATCGTATTTTCCAAAGCTCCATTTTTATTTTGCACCACCACACTCTGATCCCTGGATAGCAGTCAAAATGCACATGTCGGATTTACATCCTAAGTCTCGATGAACATTTTATTCCCGACTATATATTGGACAGCTAAGCGCAAATAGGAACGGAACCCGCTTACCTCGAAGTCTCCTGGCGATTTATACATGAACAGATTTTTAATATCCTACTTCAGAAGGTGAATTTCTTTTCTCTTTCACATTTTTAAAAAAACTATTCGATCTATAATATTAATGTAGGATTACATAGTAAATCTTACTATGGAAGTTTTTTTTCTTTTTTCTCTTTTTAGTTTCGTAAAATTGTAATGGAAACAATATGTACGTAAAGTTTAGACAAATGATCATAGAGTATTAAAGTTTTTGAAGAGCTAGGAAGCTTTCATAATTTCCCAAAGACAATTAGAATAGGAACAATGAATGAAATGAGCTAGTGCTTCTTTCGTTTCTAGCCGCAGGTACGACTTTGTGATGGAAATAGACTTCTAAAAGTACAAGAGAGGATCCTTTGCAAAGTCCTAGTACCGTTATAAAACTGGTCTTAGAGCAGTAAATTGTTTTTGTGCCTCCAGGCGGTTTGCATCGTCTGGAAGCAGGGGTGGGCGGTAAATATTAAGCGGTTTCTATCTCCTTTTAGTGTTACTTTTGAGCACGTAACACAACATAGCTACCATAAGGTTGTGCAGACGTAGACGTTTTACTGTTTGAAGAAAGTAATAAAATGGCCATTATCTAGAAAAATCTTGAACTTAAATCTCAGTGGTGCCGACGAAATTATTTCTTTTGGCACCAGCTGCAGAATTCTTTTATCGTAAGAATGACACAAAAGGGAATAGTAATGTTGTCTGCGAAGAAATAAATGGATAATTTAAGTTGACTGCTGCTAGTAATTTTTTAAGAAGGAACAAATTTATTTATCTGAATGAAGTACTTTGGTTTATTGTGAAAGTTAGATTCGATAGGGATTTAACATTTTGAATACTATCACAAATTGACCGATCCATCCAGATCATTGAATTAATGTAAGAAAAGGTTCTTGAAGAAACCGAAATAACTTTAAGACGGCTCTCAAGTCTCAACGGTTGTAGCCATATTTTAGTGTAGGACCCTCAATTACAACAGGTGCGCAAGGGGATACAAGAAAGTACTCGGAGCGCAGATATATTTATTTTTTTCTTTTAAAATACTCAAGAAAGCGGAATGAAGATTGGATTTATTTTGACACGGAATTACGAGAGTCTCAAGATTTACAAAGGCTGTTGCAAAAAATATGAAATATTATTTGCTATGATAACGACTGTTGAAGAAACCCGTGATGTCTGCATTACGGTATCTCAAGTCATTGCCTTACTTACGACTAAAATCTGGTCTTAATGTTGCCTTTTCAGTCTATTGTGTTCGCCGTGAAGGCTCAATTCATACTGGCTTTAACGGCTTTTAACAAACTCAAGAAACTAGAAGCTTTTAACCGGAGAGGAAGTGAGACGGAATTGTTGCATGTTAGGTAGGTTCGTAATGTAGAAACTCTTACAAATAATAGTGAACTGCTGCAAGATGTATGATAAAGTTTAAGTCTTGGTTCTGAGCCAGCTTGACTTAGTACTTTTTAACTGCTCCTGGATCTTATATTGTTACTGCAAAATAAATTACACGTTGGCTGCATTTTGCTGGCTATTTTCTATTAAATTAATGTGCTTTGTTTCCGCTCGGTAATTGTAGAACATAAATAAATATCCGAAAACATTTCAAGTAACTAATGGTCTATTTTAAATCCGTTCTTCCAAGTATTTTAACTGGAATGATATGTACTTATTTTCTTGGTGTCATTATTTTGGTATTTAATTCAACAAACTAATATTATAATTAAATTAATATTAACCGAATCATAATATGATGAAATGAAAATTATCAATGATCAATCAGTATGAAAATTAATGCTATTTTAATCATTCCTAATCGTTTTCAAAAATCATAACATTTTGTTTTGTTCCTCATGATTTAGAGAATGGCAACGATTGTCAATTTTTAAACGTTATATTTTAAGTTGTCTCCGTCGAGACAAACAGCATTATGGGCCCCATTCCTGGTAATCTCATCTGCTTCAACGTCGGTAAGGCGGGCACATTGTTCCACCTTTATCTCAGGTAAATTACGTTTGGGCCCAGATATTCGCTGGCGCCTGTCTTTGTTTCGCTCCTTCAGTCTCGTAATTGCACTTGTAGTTTTAAATCTTTATGGAAAAGAGAGCCGATAATCGTTTATGTTTATTTCTGTATTATTTTTGGACAATGTACCCTTATTTCATAGCTATGTAGTTTACAAAATGTTAATTTGGTTAAACACTGACCAATTCATGATTGAGCATTTCAGGTATACACTTTTGGATACGTTTATTTCACAATAATCTTATCGTTATTCATTTGTAAGATGAAACTATTAAATTTCCCTTTTAATCAAGTGAAGCACCTTCAAATAATTTTCATCATAATATTCCATAACCGCGTATCTTATCTCTACAGTTTCAGATAATGTAACGGAGCAGGTAATACCATATTTCAATAAGCCACAGCTGCCGCAGAAAAACCAGTACACATTCAAAATTCTGTTACCCGGAACGTTCTAACCCAATATTCCGTCGGCTTTCAATAATATCCAAAGATGGCTGCCTGTGGTTTCTGTGTGGATGAACTTAAAATGTAATTAAATCATAATATGCTTTTAGCACGTCCACAGTCAGTGTTGGTGTTTATGTTCAATGCAAATAGTGGTGTTTTACTGACTATTTGGTTGTAAGTACTAACAGGCTGAGTCATGAAAATGGCAGGGTCTTTTGTGTTGATTACATTAAAGTTATGGTGTACCTTAACTCGTAATATATTTGACTTTTACCTACCTTTGTAAATCCTAGCAGTCGGATATATTACGAGAATATGTTACCTATACCAAGCCGACGATCCAAGCTATAAGATAGAGCTATAAAATACAAAATATCGATCCTTTAAAAAAGTCATCACCAAGTAGGTATAGGTAGTAACCTAGATAGTCTTTATTGATGTGATACAAGAAGTTGTGTTGCAAGACCTTATTAAGTCATGATGTTAAATTAACAATGTACCTATGTACTAAAACTATTACTGGAATCCAGGACTTACTAAACTAAAAATTAAAACTTTTACTCTCAAGTGTCTCATTAGTTTTATAATTAAATGATGTTATAAGATATTGTCCTTGATATTACCTACAGGTTATTAATGATGCAGTGCCATTTAGTATAATAATGAATTCTGCTAAAGCCACTCATAGCGCATGATATAAATAAAACAGCTGTACACAAAGTTTTAAATTACATTAATTTAAATCTTAATTACAGAAATAGGAACATCATCCTCAGAAGTTAAATTAAAGTAATTATTTTTAGGAATCCCATTTCGAGGGTTGCCCAAAAACTATTAAAATAATAGGTAAAACATGCGACCTTTAATAGGTAACCCGATATTATTAAGTCAGCAATTAGCGAATAAACAGAGGTTCTCGGGGCATTTAATTTCTGGTCCGCAGGGCTTTAATTAAGAGCACGCCAGGGTAAACGATAAATTAATGTGGAACAGGATTTTTGAGACACAGTCCTATCCGGGATTTAGGAGGTGTTTGGAGAATACAGATTTTAACTGTACGTGCGTTTTCTGTTAATTTCTTTTAATGGTCGTGATGCAGCTTATGTATACCTATGTTCCATAATAAGTTTATGAAATCAGTTGTATTGGAAGGTCTTTTTCTTCGTATCGGCGTGAGCCTGTGAGCACGGCATGACCTATTCCATGTGCCTGCTGGAGGCACATGGAATAGGTCATGCCCTGGTGTAGAGATTTGTCAGTCAACAAGGGTGGTAGCGAGCTTGACCGTCCAGGGTGCGACGGACGTACTTACTTATGTATCGTTACTCGTGGAGGCTCTCTCGTTGCAACATTATATTGAAAGGTGTAGCGCTGGTAGATTTAAGCGCATTGTGGTTAAAGTAATCTTATTAATCAAAAAGGTAAGATATTTTAAGCGCTGCAATAAAACAAAAAGAAAATCAGTACGCATTGCAGTCAATATAATATTTTTGAAACAGGACCACAATAATCTCAAAAACGTGACATTAACTTATTTTTAGATAATAAATGATAAATTTATTAAAGTTAAGCTGTTTTAAATGTCGATGTGAACAAAAACGCTTGAATGTATGTTATAATAACAGACTATAACATTTAAGACTCAAGGATAAAATTTTCATTTTAAAATTAAAGCAGGAACACCATTTATCTACTATTCCGGCATCAGTTCGTCATAAGGTACTTGTTCCAACAGCACTGCTAAGCTATCCACAACAGCTGTACCTAGCGATTGGCAGATCGTTGGGCCCACTTCAGCGACTATTTCCCGCCACAATTCATTTAATAGTTTGTTGATTTGGTCACCTAGAAACAGAAGTAGTCAACTATAGATGCTAAAGAAGTTATGATGAATAACGATTATTTATGATCACGTGTCTAGAATGTATTTCAGGTAAATCGAATAAGAGTTGGTTGAGAGTAAATCGAGTTGATTAAAATTCATATTGAATTCATCATTCTTCAAGTCACAGACAGCTGTAAGCCGATGTTCTTAAAACATAAAATTTTAACCCTCCCATGCTTATATATTCATGAGGTAGCTTTATTTGTTAGAACAAACTTACATTTGTTTCCCCACTTATCGGATGTCATAAAACGCAACAGACGTGACGATAATAGACTCTGCCTGCATAATTCCCGAACTACCCTTATGTGGAGAAGTATTTTTTGTATGGCACCAAAAATTTACAATAAGATACCTAAGGCGTATAAAACCCTAACAGTAAAATTGTTCAAAAAGAAGCTTATGGAATTTCTGTGTAAAAAAGGATATTATAGTATTAATGATTTTTTACAAGATAGGCATAATATCTAAAATTGTTGTGCCAAAATTTAATCTAAAATTGTTGCTATTATAATAATTTTTAGTAATTTGTACGCCTTATACGGCAGGACATGTTGATACCACAAAATTGATTGTAACACCACATTTTAAATGTAACACATGTTTCATACAAATAAATTTATCTTTATCTTTAAAAGTAATAATTTAGCTTTAATTCTCGATTCCAAATATATATAATTTTATTAACCCTTACGTTTTCATAATAAAATACAAACAATACATTCAGATATACATATGAATGAACAAGCTTTCGTGGCCGCAATAATGTAAGTTTTGAATAGCGTATCAATCAAATTCGCTATAACTCACACCAAAATGACAGTGCACCCTTGGCCAAAAGAACTGACCTGATCTACCAAAAATATTTTATGATATATTATGTTTAAGCATCCTTTCTTCCCTACACATTGATTTGAAATATTGCCAATCATCTAAATTCACAAACAGCAAAACATGCAATCCGTCCTACGATTCGCAGAACTTTTTCATCGTAAAATGTTATATTTTACTGTTATCGGTTCATGAAATGCTCCCCAACCACGATCAATCATAAAATTGTGGCAGTTTTTGTTAAGCAAACACTCAGGTCGCCGGGCACAATTCTATTCTGTTATTCGATTGGGATGAATTAATTCAATTTATTGCATTCGGTTTAACCGTCTATGTTTGCAATATTCTTATTTTTTTTAATCTATTTATAAATGAATCTTAATGGAACAACGATTTCCGTATACGCATTGATAAATGATAAATGATAAATGATTTTATTTCTGCAAATAGGTTTTTAAAAAACACTTTTACACGTCATTTTTTATATACTAATTTGAATGATGGTGTCGGCATTTCCTAACTGACTACCTCTGAGAAGAAATGCACAAACAAACTCATTTGTAAAGTTCATAAGTATTTTTCGTTTTGCTTAAATTGCTAACGTTTCGGTAACTCTCTTAAACTACATACAAAAAATAATACAAACCAATATTTTTATCGTTAAATAGATTCTCCAATCTGAAAGACGCCTTTTCTACTTCGTACTTGATATCGTTTTTATATATTTTCCAATGGATTTTACCATCAGCGGCTTCAACGTGCTCGTACCAGTAGCGAATGTGAAGAAGAGTGTTTTCTGAAAAAGTGAAAGTATCAAAACTTTATTTAAACTAATAGATTTATAATAAGAATCGCTGCAGTTTTTTAATTATTGGGTCCATAATAAATACAAACTTTTTTGTCTAAGAAATTACTGGTAGCAAAATAGACAAGCAGAACCTAGGAACTTATTATGAAAATGCTTTATTCATTTTAACAATTTTACCTTATACCTTTATAACTACTAGCTTTTAATGTAGGTAGTAGGTTTCGTCCAGCAAAGGTTCCCAGGTTTTATAATAAAAAATACATGCGACTATACTTACTCAAATTTATAGAAGATTCACCGTTTGATTTAACTGGTAACATGAGTAGTTTCCCATTTAAATCGTATGTGTTTTTCACATCCAAGGTCACTAAAGCATCAGCAATAATCATTTTTTTCTCAAGGTCAAACCTAAAAATAAATCCAGTTAAGTACAAATCTGGAAATATTAATTGATATAATGTAGGTACATAATACGGTATGACTTTTAAATCTGTAAGCGGTGAATGCGATTCATAAGTTTGTAAACTAAATATTTACAAAAAAACAGACACGAAACTTCATCACTATTCAAAATCATTCACGCATTTTAATGCGAATTCATAAGTTTAAATAAGAAAACTTACTGAACAAAGCTCAGAAACAATGAATATGCAAAAATGAATTTGCATACATTTCACGAACCTAGTCGCTTACTTAAAGTCAAATTCCGCACGATCACTGCTCGGTTTTTCACGCCATTACTCCTTTTGTTCCCAATGAATCATCGCCTGAGCCTAATTATTTCAACGGGCCCTTTAAGTTAAGGCGCCTTCATAATATTATTCGTAATTAAACGGCCGAAGCTAATTGTCCGTGAGTCATGACGTCGTCGTTAGTCGGGCACATAGTTCAATATGCGCTGCGTACAGATAGCAGAACAATGTTGGAACACAAGAATTTCGTTGTACGATTTCGTATGCAATTGTAAAAGCAAACATTCAGGATTTAAAAGATTTCTGTAGGCCATTCAAATATTTGACTGATTCAGTTATTAAGTGGGAAATAGGTCATATAGGTAATGAAATACGGCTGATGCAATAACCCTGTGCGACTGAATACTTTGCGAGTCTCCAGCCACGATATCAGTTCGATGATTGCTTCAGCTAAACTGCTGCTGCCTTTGTTTTAAATTGTTGGCTCAGACAAAATGTTGTCTTATGTACCTACCTATTGGTTGTATTTATCAAGTGTATAATATTAGGTCTTTACCTATGAAATTGGAGATTTGTATGATAATTTTAAAATATAAAAATTTTGGTAATTTTTTTATTTCAGCTAATCAAAGTACTGGCCCAAATTATTTATACAATTTTGCCATTTTGATGGCAGTTTGTTTATCCCTTTACTGTAGAAGTCTGCCGGACGGGAGGTGATGAAGTCAGCGAAAGCGTTTTGTACTGCATCAAGAGTGTTGAACTTTTTCCCACTTAAAAAATTGTCTACATTTTGAATAAAGTAGAAATCTGTTGGGGCAAGGTCCGGTGAGTCGATGGTCTGTCGTGAAGTGTGAGCTCGCGCGTTGTCGTGGAGAAGCAATGGGGAAGAGCGATTGACTAGTCTTGGTTGTTGAATTGAGAGCTTCTCCATTATTGCTTGCAATTCTTGGCAATAGACATCTGCCGTCACTGTTGTGCCATTCGGTAAGAAGCTGTGATGTACAAGTCCGGCACTGCTCCACCAGACAGTCACCATCATCTTCCTATGAGTAATCTTTTTTTTAGCGCACTGATTAGGTGCTGTATCCGGGTCCACCCACTGAGACGAACGCTTCCGGTTGTCGTACAGGATCCGCTTTTCATCGAAGGTAACAATTCGATTAAAAATTTCCTCGTTTCTATGCCGATTCTAAATCTCGCTGTCAGTCGCTTAGTTCGTGTGGCACCCACTTATCTAGCTTTTTTATCTTTCCGATTTGACGCAAGTGCTTCAATGTTGTTTTGACACTAACTCCAAGGCCCGCAGCAAGCTCAGCCGTAGATTGAGATGGATCCGCTTCCACTATCGCCTTCAATTCGTCGTTGTCGACAATAGTTATCGGCCGACCGCGAGGTTCGTTCTTCAACTCAAAATTTCCAGATTTAAAACGATTGAACCAATAATGGACTGTGTTTATGCAAGCAGTGTTATGCCCGTACACGTCGTTAATGTTTCGTGTTGTTTGCGCAGCGGTATTTCCACGTAGGAACTCATATTTGAAAATTGTACGAATTTTCAGTTTATCCATAGCGCCAAAAAATACCACAATGTCACAAAAACAAAAAACTATCTAAAAACAAATGACTGAAATTGAAATTAAATTAACACGTCTTTCGAATAAAATTTATTTGAATTTCGAATTGCGCGCCAATCCACAGATAATTAATTCTGAAAATGCTGTTATAGAATCTCCAATTACATAGGTAAAGACCTATTATTATCAATATCAACTTTGCAAACAAACGGACTTATTTTTGCATTAGGTAATCGTAGATATTTTTTATACGTAATCAGTTTCAATAATTTACAGTTAAACTAACATTATTTATAACCTTAGTTTTTTTGGTTAATTCTATAATTGCCTAATCTGTAGGTACCTATCGTGAATCTATACTATATGTAGTTTGATGAATACCCAATACCGCTTCTGTTAACGCTACAGTTTATGGTAATCATAACGCTCCGGTAGTAAAACGCTAATGGAACTAGACATCAACTTAGTACAAGACTTGTGACTATTACTGTGACATCTGAATAGTGCGGCTCGCCAATGTTATGACATTCTAATGGAGTTAATGGCCTTCGTTATTTAAGATGTCATGACATATTTCCTTGACTTTGCCTCATTAGTGTTTCATAATGAAGATAAGACCACCTAAAGTACCAGGCTTACGATAGGTTTACAAAATAAAAGTTTCCAGTGCTAAATCATTAAAAGTAGGACCTACCAACTGCTTAATAATATTATGTATATTCTAACATCATAATCATTTCCTTAAATATCTGCGTGGAAACGATCACAAACAACCACTTATGGCTCATAGTTGAAGGGCAAAAATACCATTGTCCAAAACTTACTTCAGAGTTTCCAGGTGCAACTTCGAAAGGCCTGTAAAGTAGTTATCCTTAAATGTGACTCTAAAGCCTTGTTTATTCGGAATATATACCGTCATCTCAGCTACATACAGCGGGTCTAAAGGATGTAGCCCTCTCTCTGGATCTCCTAGAGAGAATTGGTGGAGAGACTCTCTAGCTGTTTTTAAGGCACATTCGTTTAAGTTTGGATCATTCCTCGAACATGACGATATGTACGAAGCTGAAATTTTAGTTAGTATTAAAGATAGTACAATATCTACGAAATTTATACATTTTAGTCTCTTTTAAATCCCAAATCAAATATTTAGATTTGGTTTATTTTCGGAATAATGAAAGATATGTCGCACAAATAAATTTACATTACCTACAGATACGAGCTGAAATTGTATTTTACCGATGTTATAAACTCACGAGTATTTGAGGAATTTTGAAATAATGTATGTGGTATAATGTATTGAATTACCAAAATAACAAATTTAAATCAATTTTAAGTTTAAATAAAGAAATGAATTATTAATATTATGAAACGTTATTAGAGATGTTTTTAGTTGAGTACCTAAAGCTCGCTTAATAGTAACATTCCGCAAATTATTCTACCACAGAAGTATTTAAACAAACAAATGCACTTGACCAACTAATTAAAACTTACGCAGTCCCATAGACACGACACTACTAAACAACCCAACAAACCAACTTATTTGCAGCATTCTGTGAAACAACTGTATGACACTGTTGAAAACTGTGTAACTGTAATCAACTGGCTCACTAAGAGCCTTTATAAACAAATGACAACAAAATTATAGGTTTCAGCTTCCTCTTAAGGTACCTGAATACAGGCCCTTAATTTTCTATGAACATGTAAACGTATCACGTGCGGAACTAATTTACTATCGAGGTATCATCGTCCTGTTTAAGATACATGTCTCGTTACTATTTGGTTTGAAGCGAATGTATAGAACAGAACGCGTAATGGACTATGACTTACAATATCTTCCTTTTCCATACCTTATGTATCAAGAACCACAGTTGATCATCAGGTTTAGTTGAAATGGAACTTTAACTTAAGTGCACGAAAGATGGTTTTTCTATGTTAGCTTACGATGTCATCTTTCTGGTAAAATGGTATGACGTGAACAACTTTTTTTTGCATAATATAATAGTTAGTGCTGCGTAACATCAAATTAGTACATTGTATGTACGCAAAACATGATTAAACACATGTATACTACTACTACTAGCTATTAGAGTTGTTTAATGTTGTTTACGCAATTATATTTCGGTCTAGGAATACGTACGTAGGACGTAAATAGTAGGTACTTAATAGCTTATCGTCTAAAAATAACCTAACCCACCTTCTACTTACAGTTCGGGGAAGAATAGTAATTTGAAACTTTTATTTACAAAGCCCCAACAGTAGCGGCCCCAACGTAATTAGCAGCTTAGTAATTTTCATTAGAACGAACCTTTTAAGGTCAATCTACATGTGCAATCATCCTTATCATCATCATCAGCTTATAGCCTAAATATCTAGTAGACATAGGCCTCTCTGAAAGCTCAAAATTAGTTAATTCTTATTTATTAATTAGTATGAACGTAGTATTGAGTTTATTTATTTAAAACACGTCCACGATGCAGTCTGTTACAGATTTTTTTTGTTGTTAAGTAAGTTGGTGTAAGTAATATCAAATTAGAATGATAGCTATAATAGACATTCAGTTCTTCACTCACGTCACTCACACCCAAAATCTTGATTGAACAAAGGACTTAATTTGCGATCAGATTTAGGTATATTTCAATTCTTTGTTCAGCAATTAAGAATCTTGAGAACTCATTAACGACAGATAATATAAATTTTGTGCGTCACAAAGACTACTTAATGATTGTTAGGTTTCTTAAAAATAAAAAGGTGAAAATGGTGGAAAGGTCAATTCTATCAAATTAAAATATACAAGCTCACAGAAAAACACCACATGGATGCGCGTTTAAACAAATTCATAAAATCATTTTTCATTACGAAGGATCATGTACAACAATGAAACATTCCCAGAAAATAATCTCTATGTTAAAAGCTAAAGTGTCCACTTGACAAGGACATACATGAAAAGCGTCGCAAATGAAAAATGTACACGACAATATATCACCGAGAGAAATGTAAATAAAATCACTCACATAAACATAACAAGATGCATCTTTGACATATGAATAATGTTATGTGGAATAAAATTCAACCTTATTTGCTGCGACACAGAATTCAATTTGAATAAGAATCACAATTTACATGCAACATAGAAAACAGGATTCTATTTCCACTTAGATAAGGCTCAATATTAGATGGTAATTGTGTATTAGGATTCTTTTTTCTGGTTAAATGTTAACAAAATAGTTTAGGTTGGAAGTGACAGGGAGCACGCTACTTGAGCTTGTACAACATCTGTACTGAATGAATGGTGGTTATATTAACTTTATAAAAATACACAAGATTTTGTCGAAAGAGGCTTTTTATCTCTTAATTCAGGACAATAGTAATTGCCTAACTGGCTACCTAAATGAATGCTGATGTAAGCTATATTTATGGTTGGCATCATTAAATACCTAAATGATAAATGATTTTATTTCTGCAAATAGGTTTTTAAAAACACTTTTACACGTCATTTTTTATATACTAGTTTGAATGATGGTGTCGGTGACCTATTCGCGAAGTTCCTTATGTGAGTACTATAACTCATCTAGATGATACAATTTAATTATTTATATAATAATTATATTGCTTTCGTTGTAGACGCTTATAATTTCCTCTTCTAAAAACAGAATTAAAAAAAATCGCTCTCGGTATAAGGAGTAAGATAATTTTCATCCTTTAAAAACGAATTCTAATAACACAGATATTTACAAAAGTCCTTGTTTACGAGATTACTGATTGTGTATAATTCATACAATCTACGAAGTTATACCCGATGACATTGGTAAGTACCTACTAGAGTTTAGTACCTACATGCCATGGTAGAAGATAATTGCAAGATTGGTAGCAATTTCTTACATTGTATTTATTAATAATTGCATTCTATACATAGCTTCTTAAATGACTAAGTAATGGAGAACTATTATTGACCTCGCACCTCTGAGATTAATGTACATAGCAGGCAAATGTTGGATTTTATTGATTTGACAGTTAAATAGTATTCCTTAAGTTTTAAATTTATCAAATTACTCGTAGAGGTACCTATATAAAATTAAAAGTTGTTACTTAAAACAATAACAACTATTTGATATTTCGGGTTTCTCTTTTCCTTAGAATTAAAAGGATCCTAAAGTCTCTGCATTGATAATATTAAATTTCCACTAGTTCAAACTGCTAAGCTATCAATTCTTTCTGTTCTCTCTATTGGGGCTCGGATTCCACTCCTGCAATCACATTAGCTGGTCTTAGTATACTTCTGAGTCCTGCCATCAATCTTTCGTCGGATTAGATTTGGGTACTAACTCAAACGTTTGAATTTCTTGGCTTTTGGCTCGGCTTAAACAAAATGATAAGAATTTCTACTAGGATAATCAATAATAAAGTCTAGACATCCATAAAATAACACGTCTTTAGCTAATAAGTGTAGTACCTACAGTATAACCAGTTTCTAGTTTTGTTTACACATTTTCAAATAGGTCTGAAAGCAAGACAAGACCCTTCTACCAGAATATCGACCATCCGTCAACGTATGTAAATGATACTAGGTTTAAAGATAATAGAATCATCGAGTACCAAAACTTATTTAACATAATGGTAGAAAAACACAACTCAAAATCGCTTCCTTAGTTGCTAATTAGTATTCAGCGTTTCGTTCACGCATCATGGTTTCGACGTCTTGTGGCAACTGAATCTACAGCTCGTATAATAGAGTAAATTTGTTCAAATAAATACTGTTACCAACTCTGTTATTTAATACAGCTATCATTACAAAGGTTTCATGCAAAAAGTAAATTACACATAATTACGTGGAAACAATTTTTTGCTATAAGAATACATAATATATTTCGCATTGCTTAAAAATAACTCTATTAATTAGCTCTATTATTTTGCGAATTAGTTAGTACCAACGTGTAAAAAATATGAGTCTTGCGATTCATAATTAAAATGTGAATAAATTACTTTAATCACAATTATTTATATAAACAACATGCTTATTAAACTTTAAATTAAATTAATAAAATAGTGATTATAATTGTAGTTTTAGAACATTGTTTTCAAATGTTGATAGGAAATAATTGTAATTTTTAGTTGATGCGCAATCGTTCTAATGTAATTTCCATATTTACTTCTAAGAGTATAGGCAATATATTGTCTGCAGGCCTATGCACTGTGCCCACGCTTAGAACCAAACTCTCACCATAAAATTATACCAAATAAAAACACTTTTACAAATTATAATATACATTTAATTATAAAATAACTCAACATAATCAATAACTCAACTTATTCACTAGTAGACCAATCACAAAAATGCAATTTTGTGGACTGTCATTCATCTCTGGCGTAGGCAGATAAGTCGTCAATTATATAGTGACGTGCTGGCACAGCGTAGAAGAATCTATGCAGGAAATCGCGCACGAAAACCATTGCCTTGTCCATAAACGGCTTTCCAAATGAGGACATCAAAGCCCTCCAGTTACTGTTTATGAGATCGACCACGACTTTACCTGAAAGAGTTTTGAAGAAGGTTAAGATCGGTTAAGCAACTGACAAATAATTTAACATGTCGTAAATTTATATAAAATATCAAGTAGGTATAAATAAACCTATATTACCTAATGTGTATTGCGTTTTTAATACCTATGTTTATCAATCTACCGAGTCTTTACGGATAAACTCCTAAACTGTTTTAAGTTTTTAGATACACCAAAATCCAAAGAAACAGTGATCACTCGAGACCCCCATTCTCTATATGATTATTAATATTATCATCGTCAGTAATACGCTAAGTCGAGGCCTGAACCCCACAGGAGGTGCCCTTAGACGCATTGCTTGACGTTTGAGTTTGGATTTAGCCTCGGCTTAAAACTTATGATTTCGTCTGAATGCCCGGGAAAAGGCCTCCCTGGGGTTGCCTTCAGCAGAGCTAACACAAAAAAGCCCATGTTTTCCCACTGCAGATAGCAGAGTCAAGGCCTTTGTTTCTTTTTTCAACTATTCCATTCCCAAACTTCTCCCTCTCTCAGCCTATCACAGTCGACTGCTGGTCATGGGCCTCTCCCAAGTTGCGTCACAACACCCGGACAATAGTATTAAATTCATGAGTCCTAAATCGTTTGTGAACCAAACATCATTTTAAAAATGATCAAGAAAACATCCTACTGTTCCCACTGTTTTAATAATACGCGTATAATATAATATGTAATTATGTATACTCTTTATAGACCATGATAGATTAAAACTCTTAACTAAGATAAATTACAAGTACCTATATTTTTCTTTGGATTGTCATTTAATTAATACCATTATGTTGTAAAATGTAATTATGTGTACTTAACCAGTGGTTACGGATAAATTACTAACTACTTTGATCTTTAACCTTAAACAAGGCATGCACATGCTACAACTATGTTACTAAATAGTTTTCTATTATTTAACAGCGAACTTTTTTTTTCTGTTAGGAAAGACGTATGCAGGCAACATGCATATGACGAGTAACGTGTACCTACGTATCAATCTAAAAATAACATGGACTAAGTCGTACAAGGTGGGAGATAATAATATATAATTTACTATCTTATTTTATAACACTGCCTCGTTAGTCCAGTGGTTGCTAAGGGCCACTGTTGAACATGAAGTCTTGGGTTTGAATCCCGAGAGAGAGATCAGACACAGTGATAATGGATTTTTATTATGTAATATTTAGCAGCAGGAAGTCTAAAAATGTGCACGGTTGATGGCAATAGGCACTATACAGATACCTACCTCCTACCTCCTTCGGGGAAAACGAGCGTGATGTTATGTATATTTTTTAGTTCTCAATACAATAATAATATATGTACCTAATGAACACAATAACGTTATTATTATTAATATGGAGTTCATTTATAATACCTACTAAAATATTTATATGAAGTATTAAATATTTAAACCTCATAAAACATTTATACGAAGTTATTGATTTATTGTCCAGATTGCATACTAATTGCGATTTTATGACAACACTTATGAAAGCAAAAAATACGGCGCTTTAGTACCAGCTTTTGGCAAAAAATATGTGCAACATAACAAACCGATACGGATTAAGACATTACAATGTATGCATCTACATTTAGTATGCAATAATAAATTATTATTATTACCCTGCCTACAGGGTATCTGTATCATAGGTAGGTAAATAGGTATAAAACTGCCGAGTGGTATCCGGCCTAGAATAGAACACCGCCGCAGTCGCCTTACGACACCCTCAGAAAGAAAGGGGTTCTTTCTGAGGGTGTCGTAAAGTGACTAAGGGAAAATTCAGAAGATGGGCAGCAGCGTCTTTTGTAACTTCAGCACCAATACTGCGATCCCCAAGCCGCTAGCGAAGCGTGGGAATTATGCCAACAGTATACTCCGGCTGATGATGATGAAGTATATAATTATATATCAAAACTCAAAGTCGGTACCGTTTTCAAGAAACATTCAGTATGGTCTGTGGCCTAAAAGGTTTTCAATTGAAGTCATCTAAATATAAAAATACTATTACATTGGAAGGGTACTTACTGGATTCTGTCTTCCCAATATATAGTTTGTCAGCAGCGAAATTCATATTCCCTTTAATGTCATAGCTGTAGATTGTTTTCTCATTTTTGCAATTCAGGTAGAGTTCACCATCACGTCTTTGAACGAAGAAATCAAAGTCGAGTCTAATGAAAAGTTTACCTGAAAATAATATTATATTGGCATGACATTATACTAAACATCGCATGAATTTGTGAGAATATTATGGTAATTACCAAACTAGGCATTGATATAATTACTGTTTTTTGTCATTAACAAAAAACTGATGCGCCTTCAAGATTAATTTAAAAGTGTGAGCCAGCTATCAAATTGGTCTTGAAACGTACGCTAAAGTATAAGCACATCCATAAAAAAATTAAACACACGACTGCCATGACAAAAACGAACTATAAAAAAAACAAGTTCTATCGCAGTCTTTTTGATATTTATATTTTTTATTTATTTCTATTTTGGAGCCAACGCTATAAGGATTCTAACGACACTCCATACATCAAAATCGGTTCAGGCATTAAGAAATTATGGTAGTAGAAAGAAACTCTCATACATGCATACATAAAACCTGAAAACTTTACACTCTTTTTTTACGGCAGTCGTGTAAAACTAAGCCAAACATGAAATTTAAACTTAGTTCGACATACAAAATTATTTCTTCAAGATTTCAATCTAAAGGGTGTCTTTAATTTTAACACTATTTGTAATGTAACATTAAATATTCGAGAACAGGTAAAGTTAATAGAAAGAGGTTTGTAAAAATTCCTTACTTATTTTGATTTTTCCGTTTCCTTCACCATGTATACTCTGTCCGCCGAAAAAGTTTTTAACGACTGGGCTCGAGGAGTATACCTTGTACTGGCCTTTGACTGTGATGTCACATGTTAGTTCCACGAACGCGTGTTCAGCTTCAATGTTGGTTCTAAAATTCAAAAAATAATATTAAAATATACAGCCAGTTATATATAGGCTGATAATATTAGATTTAGGTTTTAACCAACTTCTAAAGAAGTACGAGGTATAGTATATTTGTTGAACTATAGTCTTTGGTAATTCTTTTTGCTTGAAATAGCATTCTTGTAAAGTATTTTCATGTAAATAATTGGTGTAGATCTGTCTAAGACTTTTGGACTCGGTTGTAACGTTTAAACAAAGTTTTTAACTAAGAAAATAACTTAATACTTACTGAAAGTTATTTACAGTGCAGTACTTGATTCCTTTAACAACTCCTTCTAGCATACTGATATCAATAATGTTTTCAATAGAAACTGATACATTCTTTAGCTTGATGGGATCAAGTTGAGGTATTTTTAATTCGGGGATACCGGTCTTCGAGATATCCCTTAGGACGGATTGAAACATGACTTTCTGGCAATCTCCATCGTTTATTTTACATTTATCTAATGTGTCCACTGTAATGAAATCGTATTACACTTTTAATATTGTTAAAAAACATTTTTGATTGTCAAAAGGTTTAAGTATCTACAGCAAGTAGGTATGGGTAGAATGTATTGTCAGTCATAATTATAATAGAGTGGAATTATAATAAAATTTAAATATTCCTACAATAAGTGTGGATTTAGATAAAAACAAAAATTTTACGTAACGATGAAGTCAACAAATATTTAGCATAAATAGCAAAAAACTAAAACTAAGATATATCAGTTATTATTTAATAATCGCTGATTCCATAAATAATTTCAAAAAATCAAAATCCTTACCGAAACCCGATTCACAAAATACAAAAACATTGAGCACAAGAAACAGAATATTTTTGAGAAACATTGTTCCCTCGCGGAGCACTTGCACAGATAAAGCTGGTTTGAACAAATCCTTATTTATATACATATATGTATAACGTGAACAAATAAACATGTTCTTACAATGTATGAAATAGAGTAAAAAATAAGACAAGGTCAAAGTTTTCTAGAACCTAATACTAAGCACAGGTAGGTAATTAACTGGACTTAATAATTATCAGGAAAATCTTTATTGAGACATTGTAGTACGTTTGATGTTTTTTATAAAGTTGTTCGTCTTGAACAGTTTTTTTTAATATGTAGAGCTATGCAGCTGCGCACCCTACAGTTATTCGGCTAGATAGATAATATAATCGATAAAAAAAACTTTGATAGACGTAGAGATAAATTAATATTGTATATGAATTCATGTTTTTTCAAAGTTTATGTTGATATGTCATTTGATACCTTATTTCATTAGTGCTCCCTTATATCTGCGTTCGTGTAGACTCATCGGCACTTGTAATTAAATAGTAATATAATAGTGAGGAGTATCCTTATCCGACGAGCGTGTATGAGGAATGTGATGCGAGTAAATGAGGTGAAAGAAGTATGCCAGGATTGTAACAAATGTAAATCCGTGGCTATGTATGTATGTAAGCAGCTTTTTAAATGTCTGTATCTACTTTTTTAAGTTAGGTATCTAATCGTTTACCAGTCAATCTTGCGGAGAATGGAACACGAAGAGTGATTTAGCCGATAAGAGTCCGGCAGTATTTGTTCACTTCCCCGGGTGGTTTCAAAAAGTACCTAATCGACAGACTTTTCCCTAATTTTAAAATCCAGTTTGTTTTCTTAGAAATCCAAGATAAAAACTACACGGTGAATCTTCAAACATTTTGACCAAATATAAGTCAAGGATTGCCAAACTACCTTGCGTAGCTTCATTAGGTACGCGTAAGATTTAACTTACTTTAATCGGTTTATATAACGCATTAATAATAAATGTATGAGCAACGAATAGCATGAAGAACGTCGTTGGCTCTGCCTACAGCACTAGGCAACCAACTTGAAACTTTAACTTTAAACCCATGTGTACCTATGCAATCTTATAGTGTGTCAAGTTAGCAGTTAAAAAGCCATAGCAAAGGCAGCTAGAGGTTACCGCTCTATTTTCAAAACCTTTCCAAAATACTTTAAGTAAACAAACTTTAGAGAAAGTCTGAAACTAGTTGGTTTAGATTCAAGATTAGAATATTTAGATTTCACTTGTTTTTACCTCAACATGCTTGTATTAGTACCTACTTTACCACAACATTATAAAAGGTGATTTACCTCCGGCTTCATCAATAACGACTGTAGAACGAATAACAATTAGGTACAATAAAATTAAAACAAAAAAATAGGTATTAAAGATATCCTTAATAACCATTCATGTTTATCAGTTCAGTTCTAAGTGATCAGGTACTTGCCATCATCACTTTATTGTAAATAAAAATAATTGAGATGTTTGTGGTTATTAGTTGTATGAACCACACTCTGTCAGAAGCTTAATCCCTTGAGCGCAATACGGTCACCAGTGATATACATAACATTACGCCTTTATTCCTCGAAGTGATAGGCAGAGTTATATAGTGTACCAACATTCGCCAGTTATTATTTAAGATGCAATGCAATGCAAAAAGTTACCTATTTAAGATGTAATATTGCACCGAGTATGTACAGACGTAATGCCACCGAAGTGGATTTTATTCTAAACTATACGGACATATATTTAAACATAAATCTCACATACTTGGTCCCTTAAAGTAAATAACAGCCCCCTCACCATGAACTCTTGAAACAGGACAGTTTATGATGTGGAAGCGAGACGCCGCTACGTGCAGTGAAAAGCGGCGTCTCGCTTCCACAACGTAAACTGTCCGAGTTCATGGTAAGGGAGCAGAAGTCTAATTAAAGTTGGCACACTGTCGTATGATATACATAAATTAAATAATTCCATTGCATCAAGTTGTTTAGTTTTTGTCCTCTTAAAACCTGTTTGTGTCGCCCTGCGTTGACTGTTCTTATTGCTGCATTAAAAATATCTGGGCTTCAAAAGAGCTACGACTTTCAAGGTAGCAAGAGGGTGACCATGCCATCTAATGGAAAAATCAAATAACTTAAAAAAAACCATGTCATGAATGTCTTTTTCTTCTACTACTTATGAGGTTCAAATAACATCAAGTGTTTTTAACATTATGGTAATCAAACTCATAATTATTATGAAACATTTTGTATGTCCTTTTATTTAGGTCAATGGACGTACGTACTCCGTATTCATCTAGTCATAATTTTTAGCATAACTACAATAAAACTAATAAAATTAAATAATTTAGGTAACTAATTTGTTTTAATCATGTCATATTATTTTATGCAAAACAGCAATTTATAAAAACATAAGTCAAATAAAAGGAGATCAATGAATTATATTTCAAAGTAATGTTCAAGTTTATTATTTTCCTTAGCCTCAGGTCACGTAAAATAAAAGCAAATACTCGCTCTGCGTGCAAAATATTTGGGTAAAGACTCTATGCGGAATGCCTTGATGGTCCAGTGGTCGCTAAGCGCGACTGCTGAGCATGAGGTCCCGCGTTAGAATCCGGGGTCGGGCAACGTGTTACTGGGTTTTTTCATTAGGTAATTCTCAGTAGCAGCACGGAGTCTGGATTTGTGCCCAGTTGATAACGATAGGGCCCGCCCCCCTAAACTACTACATTGGGACCTATATCATAATTAGCGAACTGTGGGTGTATAAGATGTGCACCTTCGGGAATACAGGCGTAATGTTATTTATGTGTATGCAGAATCTTGAATTTAGAAAATGGAAGTCCTAAGAAACATAATTATCAGTTGTTTTTGCAAGTTAGCCATTTGTAAGAAAGGTAATTAACGGAAGCTTGGCTAATCAGCCCCCTTACCATGAACTCTTAAAGCAGGACAGTTTACGTAGTGGAAGCGAGACGCCGCATTACACTGCAAGTAGCGGCGTCTCGCTTCCACATCTTAAACTGTCTTGCTTTAAGAGTTCATGGTAAGGGGGCTGGTATACATTTCGCATGAAAGTGTCAAAAAAATTAGGAATGTTGGAATTTGTAATTATTTTAATACAAAATGTATTAAAATAATTACAAATTCCAACAATCGGGTAGAAAAATTAAATTAAATTCCTACCAGTTATGTAATGTACATATAAAGGCTAGGCGACACTTAAAAATGAACTCTGGCGTCTGATAAAACTGGTTATAATTATACCTGCGTCGAAATAATTGTGTTTTATTAAAACAATGAGATGACAAATCTTGATATAGGTACCTATTCATACACATGAAGGTTTTAAAACGTCAATACAAATTAGTTACAGTCATTACACAAACGTAACATATTATTTAATTAACATTAATTAATTATTATTTTGGGCCTATTTTACATTAAACACAAGGTCTATTCCCTCAAATAAGTTAGTAGTAGGTTCTTACCTTAAGTTTGTTTTAAAAGTAAAAAAGAATAATAAATATATACCTAGATTTAATCGTTTTCCTTTTTTTTCACCTTTCAATTCTAACTACCTTTTAAGTCATTATAAGCAGTCATTGAATAAATGATTAATTTCTGTAAATAGGTTTTAAAAAACACTTTTACACTTCAGATTTCAATCAACAATAAACTAGATGGCGTCGGCCTTTCCTAACTGACTACCTCTGAGAAGAAATGCGGAAACAAACTCAGGGGTCTCTTTTAAAGTCCAGACAAACGTAAGTTTGTGTGAGAACAATGTAGGTCGTCCGAGATGATTTTTTTTCTAAGAAAAAAATCCAAAGCAGGCTTGTGTCGACCTGTCCTAACAGATGCCCCGTCTCGTACCATCTGCCATTTGGAGTAAACACTTATCACACAACACACATGATAAAAACACAGATGATATACCAAGCGAAACTAAATTATTGGAGATTTTCGCAACTATGGTCCTATGACTAACCCCTGGAGAACGATGCACTAATTAAAAAGAGAGCTGTAGAGCTGCTTATCGTCTATGGCGTCTTAAGACAGACAGCTCATATATTGTGTTTTTAAGTTTATTTTTACCTTTAGGACCCTACCTAGGCAAAATGTACAAGGTCACTTGGCACTCCTACAATACTACCATTGCCATTTGCCTGAGCCTGAGTTAAAATCAACCTGAATAAAATTAGATAATATTTAACTAACATTAAATCTGATACTTTATTTTTATTTCTTAAGAAACTTGCAGCTATATAAACATCAATAATATTCAAACAAAAGGGCAAAAGAACAATTGCAAGTAATTCTGGATTTTACACGATTTGTAGACATAACATTGTTTTACGTTTTTTTATTTAAATTTGCAGCAGCTTCTTCTGTAACTTGACCACCAACACTGCGATCCCCAAGCCGCTTGCCAAGCGTCGGGATTATGGCAGCCCCCCCCCCTTCTAAAAGGGGGAGGCCTTTGTTCAACAGTGGACATCTATCGGCTATTGATGATAAAGGAGTAATCTCGAGATTTCTTAAAAGTCCATGCAAATGTACTGCTTATTTGGCTAAAAATCATAAAACCTAAACGAAATGTTAGAATTTTGGAGTAGAATTACAGAAAACGTTTATAATTTAATAAAAATGGCTTATGACAGTAACCTTTTATAGTGCAACTTATTGGCTAATGGTAATGAAGTCTGCAGGTTTTACTTGTAATCATATTGCAGCAAACTGTAAAACTATTTAAACATTACACCAACTTTGAAGTTTCTAGTTTGATGAGGATCTTTTATTATATTATTAGGATTTGATTAGGATATTAACACGGTGTGGACTTTAATTACATTATCTACATACTTCCCACTGCCGAATTCATTGTCTGTAACAAATATTATTTGTATGGTTCCACAGCGCTTACGAAAAACGATTGGAAAAATAATATTTTCTCTTTATTGTTAACCAAATGGTACCTTCATTCGGTGAATGTTCATATATAAAATGTAGGTATAATGGGCAGTTATAACGCGACCAGCAGTCTCTTTCAGATAACTAATTATAATAATAAAAGTATGGAATGAGATAAATGATCCATGATTTTTCAGATTGTGGTGTGACTATTGTTATGAACTGCAATGATGTGTAATGTGCAGTTGTATTTACGATTGGGTGTCAATAAAAAGGGCAGATGTGCGTGTTCTGTGTGACCGTCTGAATTCTATCCCCGTCATCGTTTCGCGTGCTAAGCCTTGTTCATAAGCCGTCACTTGTATCTCGTTTTGTTTAATTTTTATTACCATTTTTCTGATTTATTCGTTACACAGGTTCAATCAAGTGTCTTTGATCTTTAGAAATATTTTAGTTATGATAATGAAATTATTGAGTATTAGAAATGGCTGATTTGAAGGGATCTAAATTAACTTTTTTCTACGGGACCCTCAGATAAATATTTTTTTACTTTAAAATACTTTATAATCATCCGCATTACATACAGTATATAAATATGTGTAAGTTTCCGTAAATATACATTAAATCAGTTACCAACACGGTAAACAGTAAAAATGTTTGCTTCAAAAGTAATTTTGTTAATAAGTGCCATCTTGGCTTTCTGCGAATCGGCAGCTATCAGTAAGTATTTTTTATGTAAATTGCAGTCCATTAAAATCTATTTAACTATTTTAGTTTTGCTAAAATATATTTTTATTTCACCCCTAATTTATGAGACTCGTAAATAGTTGTTTTAGTTTATGAGATCTTTTCGTTGAACAATTAAAATAAAACTATTCACAATAATTTATGAATTATTTTAATATTAAATTATTACCTGGCACTTAACACTAGTTGGTGATGTAAGGTTCATTTTCTTTACTTAAGGCAACATAAATATAATTTGTAATGTTTTAATTAATTATTATTAATAATAGTTAATAAACTATTTTATTTTTCAGTCGAAAAAATCAACAAAAAATGTGGAGTGTCTGATTCTGAATGTCAGAAAAGTTTGTATAAAAGCATAATTCAAGAAGTGGCAAATACTGGAATTCCTGATATGAACATACCGATACTTGATCCTTACGTTATTAAAAATTTGGGCATTGAAGCTCTTGGTATGATTAAGGTAACGGTAATTGAGGGAAAAGCGTCCGGATTTAAGAATTGTTACAGTACAAGTTTCAAGTAAGTCTATTTTACTAATTTAATGAAAAAAACCTTTTAATTTTGGAACACAATCATCGAAAACTTATAAAATCCTTTCTGAATTTCTTCAGAAAACGGATCGTGTTAATTTTTACTTCCCTTGAACTGAACAGTAGTAAAACTGAATTTCAAAGAGACCCAAGATTACGAGAACTGCGTTTATAAGTACACTTGGTATAACGGCTAAGGGCACTAGAGGCGTTTATCCCTGAGATGTGAAGTTCAAATGCGTTCATTAAACTATGAGCTACTTCGTAGTAAATTCATGAATCCTTTAAAATTTGCAGTGTTGATATAGAAAACCAACAAGCAACAATTGAACTTGCATGTGATCTCATTACTATCGAAGGACAATACAAGATCGAACCTACTCCGACACTAAATGCACTTGTGGGTAATATTAAAATTCACGGAGAAGGAAACGGTGCCATCGTCATTGGTAAGCACTTTCTTTTTAAACCTTAAAATCTGAAGTCCAATACTTCCCACTACTAGTTTTAAGGAATAAAAATTAAAATACATATTAGATGAGAATTATATATAAATATTATCTTCCCCGGAAAACGAAGTAAATGTAAAGGAATGTGGTACGTTTATTGGCTTTCTTACATTGCACCAGGCTTAAAGAACTCGATAATTGGATGCAATTTCCTCGATACCTCTTATTATTACTTATCTAAATTACCTTGGCCACATTAATTGTTTAATTCTAGAATAGAACGATTTACTATAATAAGTTGTTTGATATTACATTGCTATATTTAAATTATAATTTGATTTCCTCAACGTAGGTCAAGGCATAATTTAATGATAATCTTCTTAATACGTTGTTGTGTTATATTTTTACAGAAAACATTCAATTGACCCTTAATTTCCCATTTGAAATAAAGAAACTCGACGATGGTGAACTCCATTTAAGAATAAAATCTGAAGATACAACCACAAAATATAATATTTTAGGGAAAACTGTTGTAAGCGCTGATAATATTTTCATTGGAAGCCAAGACATAAGTAAGTATTGTTTTAATAAAAACGTCAACAAAGATAACAATTAATTTTGACTTACAACTTACACCAATCTTCGTTAATTTGTGAGATTTAGATTTAAGACAATCTAGTGCAATTTTTTTTTATTTTAAAGGCTCGAAGCTAGAAAGTTGGAGTCCAACTAAGATTCAATGATTCTGCAAGTGTTAGCAGTACTTATAACTGTGTTCTGTTTGGATGAGTGTCCGTTTATACCTCAAGGACAATTCTCTGTTACTCTTTGGTTGTGTCGATTTGCCAACCTATCAGAAAACGAGTGGAAATATTTATTTTTGACTTACTTGCACATTTGTGCACTATGTTGTTATTTTATTATGTGTAGTTAGCTAGTCTTATTTTTGAACACACTTAATCTTATTAGACTGCTTTGAACTTCTGTCAGAAGGCATTATTTATCTAATGAACTGTACACATCTTGGAGTAGTAAAAGTAGAGCTATACTGAATACGTTGCTTACTGAATACTTTACTTACCTTATTTCCTTGCCTAATCTCTGCTTGCTTTTAGGTACTGTTGCGGTCAATATCATCAACGAGAACTGGGAGCTCATCACTAAGACTTTCGGAAAGGATGTTCTCGATAAAGCCTTGGAGGTGTTCTACACACAAGCTGGATCATTCTTCAACAGTGTTCCGCTTAAGGATTTGATTACTGATGATTTGTCATCTTATGCAAAGAATTAACTTGGAACTTTTTCATAAATGAGTACAAATATTTCCTTTTTTTTTTGGATTAGAGCTACAAAATTTACCAAATATTTAATCTGAATTATCTTGTAGGATAGCTTTAGATTTAATTATTCCTTAAAAATTATATCTTCGGGCTATAATATAAACCATTTAAAAGGATTAATTAATAACGTTATTAATTGATGAATTAATTTCCATATTTATGTAAATGACAGTTTTTAAATTTAAATACGTTTAATAAATAATAAAATACATTTAGTGGAGTACCTCTTTTATTATAAATATTTCCTGTTCTTAACCTTTAAAAGAAGGATAGATAGAGGAAGGTTTGGAGGAAGTAAGGGGGCCTTTGCCCAGCAGTGGGAAACATAAACGTCTAAAAAAAACTTAAAATAATAATTTATATCTCATTCGGCTTCCTTGAGGACAGCCGTTCTATATTACGCTTATATTCTGACATAAATAATGTATTATTTGTAATAACTACATAACACCTAATGCAACTGTAATTACTTATATAAAAGTCAATAAGTAAACATTGGCTTCTTTGCTTCTCTTAAAAACATCATGAAACTAAAATTAGAAACATATTATTTTAAGTAATCATTTAAAATACAGGTAGGCATTTAGGTTATGTTTAAAAGAAAACTCTATTGTTTATCGATGTTAACGACAAAAATTCAGGCGGTTTTCAGACAAACCTTGTACTAAGACTAACCAGCATTCCTACTTGCGATCAATAATGGCACTCTGTAGTCCGGCTTGAAGCTATTATCAAATAAAATCATTTATTATTCTAAAATATAACCTCTTAAAAGAAAAAATGGTACGTATCGGGAAACATTAAAAAAACCACATTCAATTATAATGTATTTTATTGTATTATAACAACATTTGCATTTGGAATTATCACAATACTAGATATGCTAATAAAAACATACTAAAGCAATGAAAATATTCGTATAGATAGATGAATCGACAAACACCTTATAAAAGTATCTAATCCTACTAAGTAGGTATTATACCTACATCACTTAATACTAAAATAAAACTAATATTCCCTTAAGGTTTGGCATAGGGCGTTAAGTCATCAATAATGTAGTATCTGGCAGGCACGACATCAAAGAAGTAGCTGGCATACTTAAAGTAGAACTCCATACCTTTATCCACGAAGGGCTGGCCAAAGGCTGACATCACGAACTGCCAATTTTCATTCAGCATTGCTATAATCGGTTTACCTTGAAAAAATTGTCCCATAAGTTATGACTTAGTTTTATTTAGTTAGCATCCTGTCACTTTGAATTGAATAACATGGTATATATAAAATAAAAAAAATCACTTTATTCTATTAATCTGTCACGCCATACAAAATCACAATAAACATGATTACCATGATGCCCAAGAGACAGTTTAAGATCTATTTTAGCGGTAAATTTAACTTTCTATTTATTGTTTCTTTAGGCAAATTCATTTGGTTTGATCAGAATAATCATAGTATGCATTTTATGCCCATAATTTCTTAATTCTGTTTCGTAAAGATAGGTTCTTTAAATTCAGGAACATTGAAATCACATGCCTTTTTTCATAACAAGAGCATCACCTAAGCCTAACCCAATCAAACCACTGATAGCCGAGTGGTATCAAAACTCGCAAGTTCAAACCCTGGCACTGCAACAATGTATTTTCGAATTCATGTCTGTAGATATTATAAGTTAGTTATCAGTTGCTAAATCGGTTAAGGAAAACATCGTGAGGAAAGCGGCACTCCCGAGAGAGCCATGCTAGAGGCCTACAGGCGGTTTAAACTCTGACACCAGATTGTTTATTAACCATACGATAGGAAGATCTAAGCCGAAAACGGAGATAACTCAGAGTTAAGCTCGCTATGTCAATTATATTATTGCACTGACAGTTGAAGTAAAATTCCACGGTAGAATAATTATAACCTTGACATCTCAATCTGCATTAATCAAAATACTTCTTACGTAAATAAAAAAAATCTCGCATTTATTATAACCTCACAATAGAGACTTTATAATATTCTGGATACATACATTATATTATTATCAAATGTTACGCTTTACAATTTAAAAAATAAACAAAGTAGTTTCCTAATTGTTTTCAAAATATAAAGACTGATATAAAAATTATATTAAAATATATTCTGAAGTATATGTTATAATTGTTATATCAGTTTAAGTTTTTGCCATGAAAGTTACTGGTATTTCTAGTAGAAGTAGGTACTACTATTTTTTTTTGTAGAGTTTATATTTGAACACGACTCATTATAATGCAATGTCAAAAATTTCGTCTCTTGAAGGCACTTTACCCCACGACCCAATTTTACCAAAACGATCTTAATCTGACATGACTGTTGTGAATTTGATAAGGTTTATGGGCTTTGAAATGTTTATGGCTTTATACTTACTTATTTCCTGATCGCCCATATAAAGATTATCGGCGAAAAATCCAACTTTTCCTCGTATTTCATAGTCGTACTTGATGAGGTCGTAAAGGCATTTCATGTAAATTTCACCGTCATCGCGTTTTTGTGCGAAGATGGGAAAATCGAATTTCATATGCAGTTTTTCTGTGAAAAAAAAACTGTTTAGTTCGTACACATACTTTTTCAGCATCAAGGTTCGAAAGAAGAAGAAGAAGATTAAAAGAACATACAAATATATGTTTGCAATTCCCTGCCGTTCATTGAATTTCATAATTTTACCTTTTCGTCGGTGACAGTGCAAAACTAAGCCAATGAGTTTTATTGTCTCAAAGCCCTTAATCACAAATTTGCTATTTCTGTACTTCGGCGGTATCAGTTACACAGTTTTGCACTATCACCGACGTTATAACGTCATGAATTGAATAGAATGACGTTAAAATTACTAATCAACAATACGAAAGACATTAAAAAGGATACAGCTGCTCTACAAGCCTAAGATTGATCCAGCGTGCGGCGTGTCAAAATAATGTAATAAATTCTGTATTACTTCAATTGGTTATATGTAGCAACCTTCATGTTCCAGCCAAGCAATGTAAGCAGTTTGAACACTGACGATGACAATTGACTATTACGTTTATAACATACCTATTTTGATTTTTCCATTTCCTTCGCCACTTATCGAATTTCCCTGAAGGAGCTCTTTGAATAACGAACTTGAGGATTCGATTTTATAGTGGCCTTTGATTGATATATCACATGTATTCTCCTGGTGTCCAATTTCGTTAGTAATATTTAAGCTAAAATTTAAAAAGTCACTCTATAAATTGGTATATAAATAATTTGAAAGCATTGACTAACCCTAAAACCAACTATTTTAGGGTTAGACAATGGCGATAATAATGTTATAAAAATACTAACTAATGGTAATTCAGCTTTAAGGAAAATAAACAGAGTACCATTGTTGCATTTTTTTTCAGTACATCTTACTACTGCGGATGCTCAAACCAGGGCTATTTTTACCGCAAATTCCCTAAAAACGCTTGACTTCACACTGAGAATGTTCAGTTTTGGCAAATCATAAATTACTCTCATATTTACCCTTATCCCATATGAAAAATTATGTTTATACAGTTACGAGTATTATTACATTAAAGAACCGTCTTAGCTGATTGCCTGTCCGCAGATGTGGCTAAATATTAACAAATAAAGCAAGAAGTTGTACGCAATGACGTAAGCTGTCATGTTCAAGGGAGCGATTAGGCACACACCATTTAGCTGTTCTTAACAACGTCTTATCTGACTCGATTTCCATAATAACTATGTTCATAAGCGGAAAAAATTATATAATTTTGTGCTTCAGTTGTTTTACGTTGTTTTGTTTGTTGCAATGCAAATCCTGCAAGAATCTTCTGCCTAGTGTTTCTTTAACTATTTTAAAGTCGACTTCAATGTCAGACTGGATGCAGTAGAGTGCAAGTAATATTTACATGCAGCATGAAAGACTATCTAACTTCGGTTGACGTATTTTGGAGCTTTCGAAATGTCCGTTTAGTCGTCTGATCGAGGACAGTAACAATTTTTTTTCTTCTTTTGTACCTAACTGTACTCGAAGGTACTGTATACTGTACATACATACATGACAGTAAAATTGAACATGACGACAAACAGAAACAATTCCCTTGCAATCTTTAAAGGCTACTGAAAATGTCTATGGATATGTCTGAGAAACAAAAGACGCAATTGTACCAAAAAAGAATAAAATAATCTTGCCCATAACGTGAGACAAGAACTGACCTGAGCCACCTTGTTATTCTTTGTAATAATTATTGACCTTAAATGACATTCTAAAAATAACATGTTTCAAACGTTTAGAATAACTAAATTTTTTGTGATATAATATTAATCCTTACAAAAAGTACACCAGAACATTGAACATAATTATGTCAACAATTAAAAACGCTGTTTTTGCGGTCTTATTTCTAAGCGCTATATCTTTTTGGGACAGTTCAACTTACGATACGTATAAAGTTATTTTCCCTTAATCTCTGCTAAAACAAGATGTTTTTAAATCAAAATAATGATTACTTGCAAACAATATTATGTACATTGCTGTCAGGTATACCACCAAAAATAATATATTTGTATTATAATTTACCTAATAAATGTATTTTAATACATTTGAAAGTGAATATTCAATTAACTCAGAAAAAAAATTGCGCAGTCGCAGATAGTCGACCTTTGGGTCGCCTGGTGTGTGCGGACCAATTAATTTTATGCTCATCGAGGTTAACAAAGCTATATACTTACTTATAATATTCTTTATGAGATATCTAATGGAAGTGCTGAGATTCCTAAACTCTTTTGCAACATACAACTTTACTACATCTAGAGGACACCAAAAAATCGTTCAGGTAAATTGTTGCTTTATAATAATGTCCTCCTGACCGAATTTCGGTCACGGCGGCCTGTCTCAGCTGAGACTAGCCATCTGCGCAGGAGATATTATAGTGCACAAGTATGCGCGCAGACACAGGTGCACTCCCTATTCCCTCACTGTCATAATCCGATGGGACGGTAGACCGACACGACCAGAGAGAGATCAGGCGCAGGACCAACAGCTTTACGTGCCTTCCAAAGCACGGTGGGGTCTCGACATGTGAAAACGGTCACCCATCACAAGACTGACCGCGGCGAGCACGGCTTAACCTCGTGGATCGACTGATCTGCCGGGTAGCCGCATAGCTACGAGCCCCTTGCTTTATACTACTATACAGTCATCATCACCATCAGCCGGAAGTCGGCCACTATTGGACAAAGGCCTCCCCCTTAATGGGGGGGTTGCCATGATCCCTACGCTTAGCAAGCGGCTTAGGGATCGCAGTGTTGTTGGTCAAGTTACAGGAGACGCTGCTGCCCATCTTCTGGATTTCCCCTTAGTCGCATCTTACGATATCCACGGGAGGAAAGGAGGTGGTCGATTCTGGGCCGGATACCACACGGCACTACTATACAGTATACTGCAATATTTTTTTTATTATACACTAACCTGAATTTTTCAAACAAGCAGTCTTTGACACCTCTCCCTACTCCTTCGATTAAAGTGATGTTAAGTAAACCGAGGACACTGACTGTCACATTTTTTAATCTGATGGGATCCACTGGTGGTATTTTCAACTCTGGGATTCCAGACTTGCCAATACTATGGATTACGCTTTCATATAGACCCCTCAGGCAATTGAAATCATCAAGATGACATTTTGGGAGGGTATCAACTGAAAATAAAAATGCAGGTCATAAAATTGTTCTTGTTACTCTCATTATATAACATGATGCGATAACTATGTCTTAATAAACAAAAATTTAAGCCATAACAATAATTGTTTTCCCTGTTATCGGGCTTAGTTACACAATGCTACAAATAAATATAAGGTAACTTCCTAATGACACAAACCTTGAAATAAGTTTAATTTAAAATCAAGGATACGAACAGTGGTTGTACTGTTTAGTTCTACAACTAAAAAAGCTCTCAACACTTAGTCACAAATTATCAAAACGCTATAAACTTACCAAATGCAGCGTCACTAAAAACTAAAAATGTAAACGTAAACAAAACTGCAATATTTCTAACAATCATTTTATTTTTGGTCATTCACAACACTACCGATATATATTGTATGGGCAACACCGTTTGGTTAGCTATTTTATACCGAGATCAAAAAAACACTGGCTATTCTGATATCGTGCCTCATCATATATTCGAACAACTTAAGATCGTTTACAGTGGCGAGCACTAAAATGGCATACTGATACACAACACAGATTTGTGAACCAGCTAAGAGTGCTTATAAATATGTTTGCTGAACCATGGTACAACCTTTTGTCACTCGATGATTGGCGATCAGATTTTTACCTTGACGTCAATTTCAATTTAACCAGTTTTTCTTTATATTTTTCTCAAAGTAAGTGTCATTTACTCATCAGTCGTAAACTACCTACTGTAAGATACCATTATATTATGGTTCATCTATACATTCGACTAAGGCCTCCTATCTGTTGTAGAGCAAATAATAAATTAATATCTTGAAACAGCAATGATTAAAACAATATTCTTATGTACTATAAATTAAAAAAAAAATATATTAAATAAACCTAACATCTTATCGATGAGTCAATATTTTCTTGCAATAAGTGTACGAAACAGAGGCTTGCCTTCAAAAACTTGTTTTAGATTTACTGATTGTATGCACTTATAATTTTATAACTCAAGCAATTTTTTTTTGCTTTGCTAGTTTTATCACTGTTCCTTATAGATGTACTCAAAACGTCTTGGTGTTAATACATTGGAGCAACTTATTTTTAACTTCCTTAAGCATTAGCACGATAAGTCAAATCAGTGCTGCACTTGTTTCGATATATTTATTTATCTTTGTTATTTTTTCCTTATAATCATATTCTTTCTTTTCAACCACTCTTAGTCTAAATTATATTTCAGGGTACAAATGTACAGCCGCAGTCGAGTAAGATTTTTTTGATCCTTTTTTTGGCACGGGTGTAATTACACTGTAATAAATAATATGCATTATTACTGGCTTAGCAGCATAACGAAGACCGGATCTAGTCATATTTAGAACCTGAATGTACTACTTAATACCGTGACTTTTGCTCTACACGATACTCTATAATTGTAGGGTTGGCAACAGCAAATACTTTGATAAAATGTCATAGCTTGTTGAGAGAACTGTGACTTTATCGTCTAATGAAGCAGGTCAAAATGCAGTAAATATTGAACTTGTGATCACTGTTACATTGATCAAGAACTAAAGGCTGTCGACATCGGACAAAAATAAGAGTAGCAAACAAGAAGTAACAGTCATAGTACTTGTGTAACTCTATTAACATATTTAAATCAAGCTTTTTGAATCACTGTGAAGGTCATTGCATATCCTTGGTCTAAACCAAAACATTTACAATCATCATCGACTAAGAAACCAGTTGCATAATTAATTCAAACTAGTTAACTTAACTCACACTATGACTCTAAATTGAATTCATTTTATTTAAGACGATAAAATGAATTCAATTTAATTTAATAAAATTCAATTTCAATTTAGCAGATAAAGTTTGCGTGTTTTTTTTTATTTCACACTGCTCGGCTTGTGATGGCTGAGGATACTTCAGCATATTTCCAGTAGATGAAACATGAAATATTTGTGTTTTAATGTTTTGAAAAACGACTTTATTCCCAGTTATATGTTGAAAGCCTAGGTTCAGGCTTTTGTGCAAGAGGTACAGTCAGCAACATAAGTAGCTTAACATGTTAAGAAACTATAAGTGAAATCGAAAGAAATAAACATCAATTATAGTTATTGTTTCAAATTATATGAGCGTCCAAATGATGATCTGAGAATATTTAAGACTTTTTACTATGTAAGAAGTTGCTTTTTCATTATTAGTATCTATGTTTAAAACTTGTAATGTTCAGCTTCTTATGTTGCTGACTGTACTAGTTTGATTCCAGAATAATTATAATGTAAGGTGTAATGTTGCTTTAATAAAATAATTTTACTAAGCTTTTTGCTTTATAATCTTTTTTTTTTTTTTTTTTCTTTTAAAAAAACGCCGCCCCACACTAGGAATTTCTCCTGTATCGTGGGTGCGTTACACAAACATGAAATATCACATACACAAACACCCAGACTCGGGACAATCAAATGTGGATCGCACAAATTTTTGCCCCGTGCGGGAATCGAACCCGCAACCCTTAGCGCAGCAGTCTAATCGCTTAGCCACTGCGCCAATCAGGTCGTCAATCATTTTTCGTTTGAAGAATTATTTATGCAAATTCAGTGAAGTACTTCATCATCATCGTTTCAGCCCGGTATCACCCACTGCCCTTTTTCTCTGCCAATCCTCTCTATGTTGAGCGTCTCTTGTCCAGGTGTTCGTAGCGAATTTATATACGTACATATGTCGACAACCCAACGTGCTTTTGGCCGTCCTTAATTAATTAAGTACTTACGTAAGTTTTATTTAAATTTAAATAATTTGATCAATCATGTGCTAAACTACACATTGTTGCTTACAAAAACTATCAGGCGTAACACAATACTATAAAAATAATTTTAAATATTTTCTTTATTCTTAACTTGGTACACAAAAACCTTTAAATTACTAAAAAATCTCCAAAATGGTCCGAGGTTTAAACAAAATTGGTTGTAATCACCAATTTTGGTAATAAAAAGAGATTTGACAAAAATCCGAAGTTAAAAACGGCCATTAAAGACCTTGAAATAAATTGCACTTTGCGGTTAAAATGGCCCTTCTTTTTCATTCATAAGTAGACCCTACAAATAGGTAATTTATATTAAAATAAACATAATTCTGTGGTTACAAAAATCTGATTTCTTGTTATATTTAAAGGAAGGAAGCATTAAAAATACTTTGTTATTACTGCAATTACCTACACCATTGCCAATCGTGAATTTGTTTATAAACTTGCCCTACACTGTTGTTATATTGTACTTATCTGAAATAAAAATGAATAAAGTTATGAAAAAGCATTAGTTATGCACCTGGTTGCTTTCTTGCTGTCTGCTAAACGCTATGACAAGAGAAAAGAGGAGGAAGAAGAATTATTACAATAGGATAGAAGAAAAACTTATTTATTCTGCTGAATTGGGCAGATCGAGAATAGATTAGATAGAGAATTCCTTGCTTATTAGGTAACTTTTCCAAAAGAAGTAAAATGTAGAGTTGAAGGTTACAATATGAATCATTTTCTATAAATTGATACCCTGGTATACACTCTAGTGATTCTAAAGTCTGCTTTCAATATTTTGAACCTCAGTGTTTGAAAAATGTAATCCCGTGCCTCAATTCTTTATGCAACTGAATGGGTATCGGCTTACGGTTTCTACATTTTTGTGGCTCACAGCTTTCGATTTTTGAACGATCATTGTAGTGTTGTTATACGTCAGCAGTAACCCGAAGGAGAGTAATATATTATTTATAGGGTAGTTTAGCTTTGGACGGATAACACTATACATGTGGAATACTAAGCTGCCTGACTGTGGGTAGAATCCAAGGAGTTTAATATCCTGAATGCTGACTTAGAAGCCTTATATTCTTTTGTATTCCTAAAACCTTCAAAATGCGTTTTTGTTTTTCATCCTTCAACAAATATTTGTACTTCATACAAGTATTTGGCTCGGGCATCAGTTGAAGGCAGCCTTTAATTTCTGCACCAATCAGATCGTTGTGTAGAATGTAAATTTTGCTAGTTTCCAGGGATAAAAGACCTGAAGATTTGGAGGGACGACTCCAGAAAGTCTTGTTGAAATAGATTAGAAGGCGTGTCTTGAGCTATATATTATCATTAGAATATAGTGATTGCGCTTGGAGTTAGTTTTGTTGCTAGCACTGGTAATTGATAAATGGTGCGGCGTTTCACTGAGAATACAATGGTTGTGTATCATGTATGCTAGGAGATTTCTTCCTAATTCAAATCAGCAAATATTACATTTAAAAAAATATTATGTTCAGTATGCAAAAGTGTGGTGTGATCACTAGATATAAAATAGATAGGTACTTTGCTGTCAGTGGAATATTCACATGAAGAGGACGGAGGTACTTTACACTCATAATTAGCATAAAAAAGAAACACTGATAGCAATTGCACATTACCACAAGTCTACTTACACAACCTTCAAATTCATAATCCTTTTTTAACGTTAGAATTCAATTGTTTTAACTTATGATGTAATGTCAATAATAACAAACTGACAGACAAAGAATGTGTGTGAAATAATTTCCAACTTCACACATATAAAATAATAGACTAGACCTAGCTTGTTGGCCTTTAAATGGTCGTTGACATTAGAACGGTAGCAATAGTTAGGATTTTAACTTTGTGCCTACTGGTGACTCGTTAGTTAGATAACTTTGTAGTTGGCTGTAAATCTATCAAAATTGGTATGTAACATTAAAATGTTGAAAGAAGACTCAAAGACAAAAATATTTTTTTAAACAGAAGGAATCTTTTTATGGTAGCGCTATACTTCAGTAGGTGTTCAGTTAGAGGTATTTAATGAATCAGGAAAAATTCCTTTCAAGTAAATTTACTTGCCAGTTTCAGTTTATTTTCCTGATGAAATTTTATGTTGAAGCATTCCCAAGAATAATTTTAATTGTAAACAATTCATCAAATTACAGTAATTGCCAAAGTCAGAGACATTTAATGATTACTTAAAATGTCACTAAGTTAAAGTTTTCTTTGTGAAATTCTTACTTAGTGACTATTTAAGTAATCATTAACGTCTCTGAGCGCGGCGGTAAGATTATTTTACTAATCTAGTTTAGTTTGAGCACAAACCTTAGCAATGTTGTCAAGTTTTGAGGATATACATATATAGAACAGCTGTTTATTTTCGCGATTTCAAGGTTGATCTCGTAGTAAAAGTTGTTTCTTGAGTTCAGTAACCTTTCTCGGATTTACTTTAAATTCACCTTGTACGTATAATATTTGGGCAGTGTAAAAATGCGTCACGTCTCTTTCAATACCTTTAGGTACCTACCACTAGTTTTTAAAAATAATTATGCTTGTGGTGTGTCTGTTTAAAAATATCATTGTTTAGCAAATTTTACGTATAGGAACGGGACCTACGTGCGTAAAAATACACACAGTGCACACATAAAAACTTCTCCTTTTTCGAATAAATATGACCCAAAAAACGTAGTTTTGGGTCATAATAATTAACCGACTGGTTTTTGTTTGTCAAAGGTGGTTCATATGTAGTACCTATGAGCCATAACACGATAAAATGAACAAGATTGGAATTATTGGACCAAAGACACACTAGACGGATCATAAACTTTATTTAAGTTTCCTTACGTGTTTATCACTGGTGAAATACAACAGGAAAAAATATCCGCGAAAGGAACAGTTATACGATTTATGTATTTTCAATTTATGGCGATGTTTTATTGTGTCTCGTAAACTTAATCAGAGGACTGAACCATAGATGTGTCAGCTGTGTAAAGCTTTCTTCTGGTAAAAGAAAAATTGTACAAGCGTTGCGATGGGTATGAAAATGTATTAGCGCTTTGAAGAGTGCAATTTAGCGCGTATTTTCTTGCTTATTCTATCCCTCTTTATGAAAAAACACTTCTTCTATCTTTTGCGACTCCTAGCAAACGTGAAGAATTAGGTACTCGTTCAGAATTATTCAATGATAATTTCTATTATTTGATTATTTTTATCTAATACTTTTTAAAGTTAAGCGTTGATCAATAATAGAAATTCAGTTTTACTAATCTAAACCAATACAAGAAACACACATTATCTTCACATCTTTATTTCCAGGAGAGATAGGCAGAGGTGTGTCGTACACCCATATTTCGCCAGTTATGTTGTTGGTACTAATTAAATAGGGGCGAGCCTATTGCCATCAACCGGGTAGAAATCCAGACTTCGTGGTGCTACCTAATGGAACAAGGACCTAGTAACACTTTGGCTATACTGGGATCGAACCAATGACCTTATGCTTAGCAGTCGTGCTTAGCGACCACTAGAAGACAGTAGGCTTTCACCCGGTAATTAGTATAACTCCTTACATTCCATGTTTGCTGGAAAAATAATTAAATCACTCTGGCCCTACTATGGCTTACTCGCATGATAACATGTGCATGTTTGCATGACATAAGGTTAATATTATTATCTGTACGTAATTAATAGCATGATCTTCTCAACTATATTTTATTCAAAGTAACTAAAATTATACAATTACATTTAATTATCATACTTAAATATTAAATAACGCATTAATTAACTTGTTTAACATGTAATATGACGTGTACAAACGCACTCTTTTTCACCTAAATATTTTTGCCTTACCAGGATCGCACTTTTAGTATATCCGTCTTACATTTTTAATGTTATCTATATTATCTACTTAGTATTTCATCTGTTGTCGTCATGTACATTTCCGACATCGTCAATTGAAAAAAAAACTGTTCAAAAATATTAATAATCTATACTCAAAGAAGGAATGAAACAAAGTTTTGAAAATGAAATTTTCTATTCGTCATTCAAAAGTCAGGAGAGGAAAATTAAAACAAAAAAAAATACTGCCCTATTCTCATAATACGTTGATACCTATAACTGTGACCTATAAATACTAACGTTCCTATTACGTAAAATACTAGTTGTAAAACACTTATACTAAAGATAATGATGAATCATGAAAGTTATTAGTGGTTTTCGACATCGGACCACGCGATACAATAGTAGGACTCCCAGTCGTTACCTTGAAATGATTTAATGCATAAATGCAACAAGCACGCACCTTCTGCTGAAATAGTTGGGTATTACCTATTTACTTGTGGACATATTCTGATAGGAACAATATTTTTGCTTCTTTACGCGTTTTTTGTAATTTTACAAGTTGTGTTGTAATTTTACAAACATTAATCTTAATTGATACGACACAAAAAGTAAGTTGTGACTTAATTTTGCTTTTAATATGTTTTACGTTTTAAACCAATATCATTATCGACTAAACCAATAAAATAAAAATTGGCCTAATAAGCATCGATACATTCCTCAACGCTGCTGGTAAAGTCGCACAAAATACTAGCAGCATTGTCATGGTAGTCAATAATCAATATAGCAAACATTTGAACCAATAATTCCAATATCAAAAAAGTACGGTCAAACTCAAGATGTCCAATATCCAATATTGCAATAACATGTTGGGTTTAAGGTTGGCGCATTGCATAATTGTGGGCGCTAATAGGTCATCGTTTGCGACCACCATAGTAACCCGTTTCGCTAAGTTGCCTTACAACTTACGCAACGCAGCAAGCAAGTTGTATTTACTACACTAAGTTTTTCTGCAGATCCTGCGTGGAAAATGCATGCATCATTTGAACGGATTTGCAATACTTATGAATTATTTATATATATTATATATGTATGTAGGTGATATGCCTAAATGACAGTATGAATGTAATCATTAATTACAAAAACAAATCTACTTTTCAGGAATTGGGTTTATAAATTTACAGAATAATTTTCTATGTCGTTAAAAACATTTTGTTAAAATACTTGTATTATGATATCGATGACCTATTTTCAACTGAGATTCCTTTTCCTCAAAGGTATTTCACTAGATATTTTAATATTATCTTATTCATGAAACCGCCAATTAAGTACGGCTTACTATGGGTTTAGAAACTGGGTGCCAGTTGCACCTCTTTGTAACGTCAATAAAATCTACTAAAGAAAATGCATTGTACTTTTTAGTCCAACGTCATCCAATATTTATAAAAATAAAGTCCAGAAGCGAGTTTTCTTTTTTGGTCAATGGTTTACTCATGGCTTCATAAAATTACTCAATGAAATGATAAAGTAAATAAACTTTAACACTACGACCTTCGTTCTTGAACCAACTTTTCGAAAACAGTGGCTGGCGGCCAATCGCGGTGCAATATCCCAGAATACGATCGCAAGCGCACGCACTCCGGCGCATTCACGTCGCAAACATTTTGTGGAACGGATTAGTGAGCAGCGTTGCGTGAAAATCAGGCTTCACATTGGCAAAGAGCTAGCCGAATTTATGCAACTAAAATAAGAAAGAACTTGTTTCAATTTACATAAGCCAGGCGCGAAGCCGCGAGGGTCACCCAGTGCGCTCCTGGTTTTCATTCTGTCGTTGTAGTTACACATTACGTTTGTTCAAGTGTTTCCAATCATGTGTGATAGGCGATATGTTTTGGTTTTTACTTTGCTGTCCGCGGCATCTTTTGTCGGCGACTGCGCAGCGAAGTTTGCACGTGAGTTTTAGTGTTTGTTTTGTAATATTGTGACAGCATGCGGTTTCCATTGATTTATTTGTGGTTGACGATTGATTTATTGATGTTGCTAAGGTTGGTTATGAGTTATAAAATTATAATGGTTTTTAACTTCAATGTTAATTAGCTCAGTACTTATTTTGTTTTACTTATATGTATCGCTATTTTGTTAACAACATAATAGTGAAACTATTTATACCTGCAAAGTTAGTGTTTGATTACCAAATAATTATATTTGTAATGAATTAAAAGCATATTAAATGACTCTTCTTGATTTCTTTTAACATTAGATCATTCTATTATTGTTTGTATACCTAATACCGTCGAACAAAACCGATAGTCATAAATATTAATTATGCTTTTCATCAGTAACCTAATCATTATCCTATTCATCATCATCATCATCCACAGCCTTCAATATCCCACTGCTGGGTATAAGCCTCCCTTAAACAAAGCCATCCGCCGCGGTCCTGTGCCAATCTCATCCAGGTGCGCCCTGCGATCTTGGTAATATCGTCGACCCATCTCGCTGGTCGATCCTATTAATAAATTATAATTATAATTGGTTTCGCTATAATCCAAATAAGATTACAGCATATAAATGAGTAGGTGTAAAGTGTTTTTTTTTTCGTTATTTGTGACTTTAAAACAGCTAAATGATAAAATAGTTGCTTTGGCAGTTAGTAAGGGATTAAGAACTTAAATAACGGACAAGCTAAAAATTTAATATATTATGAGGAGAAAACCGAACACAAATAGATAATAAAACCTAAAATGCACTAAACGATACCTATAAAGAAACACAACTTTTTTGCACTGGGTACTGGGTAATGAGTTAATTCTCATATTCATGACATGCGATCCAAAATAAGAGTTCGTTCGAATTAAGGCTTTAGTGCGTATGGAATCTGAATTGTACCTTTGTTATTCGAACCCAGAATTTCAGGATTCCAGTGTAGAGCATAATAGAAAAGCAGCTATCAAGTATCGAACTAAAAAGAATATAGCACATGCCAGCACATTAGCAACAACAATTACACCTTACATCGTATCCTACAAGCATTTGAAGGCCAGAGAGAACCCACAGGAAGTTTATTCAAGTGCCTCCGTCTATATTGCCCCCAACCTGATTAAATGCTGTTTAGATATCTCATTGAAACCTTGAGCTAACATCGTTAGAAAGCCCAGTAAACGTTTAAAGATTGCGCAAGTGATACTTACTTACCTTATTCGTAAACGGATTGACAGGTAGAGATTCTATTACCAATCAAGATACGTAATTTAGGTTAAATAAATTAATTAATGATTTAAAAGATTACCGTGTGTTTTCTGCCCTAGAATAGACCACCCCCTTTCCTCCCGTGGGTGTCGTAAAAGGCGACTTGGGAATATTTCCGGGGGGATGAGCAGCAACGTTTCCCTATGCAGGTATCGTTCACCGTGCTGCGGTTGCCAACCCGCCTGCCCAGCGTGGTGACTATGGGCAAATTCCCCCATGAATAGTAGCCAAAGAAAACGGCCCCCAGTTCCCGGTCACCCTACTATTCCAGGTAACTGGTAGTAACTGGGTGGCGAAAACGAGAGAGCGGGTCATGTGGCATACCCTGTGGGAGGCCTATGTCCAGCAGGGGATTACAATAGGCTGATGTGATGATGATGATGAAATTAATAAAGGTCTTAAGAAAATCTTATACCTATGTGTGCACGTGACGTAATGATACTTTTTAAAAACCCATTTGTCACGGTATTTCGAAAGGTATTGTAACCTTAAATAATTCAAGCTCACTTCCATTTTTTTTCGTTTCCGTGGTGTAGAGATTGGTACGTCAACAAGGATGGTGACGAGGTTAACTAGGCTAGGAGACCGCCTATGTTGTCTCCTTCCACACTATTTGATACCGTTCAAGTACCTTGTCTAACAAGTACTGATTGGCGCAGTGGCTAAGCGATTGGAGCGTTGCGCTAGGGGATGCGGGTTCGATTTCCGCACGGGACAAAAAATTGTATGATCCGCAGATGTTAGTCCCGAGTCTGGGTGTTTTGTGTATGTGATATTTCATGTTTGTGAAACGCACCCACTATACAGGAGCAATTCCTAATGTTAAAAATATGTGTGAAAACTAAGTGCATCATCAGAACATTACGTATTTCCAAAAATTCCATAATATGTATCTGGATTAATAATAATATTTATTTACGGAATTTATAATGAGTAGAGTAGTAAATAGATTGAATAATATTATTTTGTTAACCGACTTCAAAAAAAGGAGGAGGTTCTCAATTCGTCGGGATCTTTTTTTTTACAAATAAAATCAAAAATAAGCAACAAAAATTAACGTTTGATTTTCAGATAAAACCTTTATTTGTTATTTAATTAAATTACGTTATATTGTTTGTAACCACATTACATTCGGCTCATCCTGGACATTTAGCGAATCTCTTAGCTGATTAGTTAATCCTCTCAACGTGATAGCAAATTGAAGTACCACGGGTCTATTACAGACTGTCCGACTGCGGAGCTGGGTGTAGTTACATAGGTATAATCCAATTGAAATATAATTTTATATTTAGGCACCTAAATTTTTAGTCTATTCAACCGATTTGAGTTAACTATACTTTACCAAAATGGGTTTAGCCATTTCATGGGGGGTGAAAGTGGGGATGACTAATCGAATATTTTCACGTGGCATGCCAAATGACAGCTGCAGTAACAGTTGGTATCTGTTGATTATAATACGTTTTGTTTGATACAGTTCATCTTCATGGATCATTCATTCGATTGACCTGTAACGTCATACTTTATTAAAGTTTAGTGTCAAATACCAAACAATAAAGGTGTCGTTAAATCAATAATTCATTAAATACCTGAACCCTTGTGAGTACATTTGGTTATAAGGTAATAGAAACACCTCATGGTAAACACGCTCCACACCTAGGCGTTCGACTAATATTTGTTTAGGTTTAACAGCAAATAGGTCGACTGTGGCTTTTATTCATGGTAACACTGTTTTGTACATAAGTAACCGAGTATTGTTTAAGGGTGCTGTCATAATTGGTTGGCAATGGCAATCTTGCATTGCATCTTACACGTTTATTTATGAACTGTGACAACCAATCAAAAAATACCAAATGTTCGTTTCATATCTTACTAGCTGCGCCCCACGGTTTTACCGCTACATTTTTTCACGATTAAAAGTAGCTTTTGTGTTAATCCAGGGTGTCAGCTACCATATACAATTTTAGCTAAATTGGGCCAGCCGTTTGAGCGTGAAGAGGTAACAAACATACAAACACACTCACAAACTTTCACCTTAATAATATTAGTGTGATGTGGTAAGACAATGAACTGCAATATCTACTAATTGAATGTTTAGGTATTCTAGTTATCCAGTTTCAGTTTATCATCCTAATAGCGAAGAGCGGATTTGAACAGTGAAGTGCAGTGAACTAATTTCCAATCATGTCTGTCCGTCTTGTTATAGTATCTACTCCAATATAATGAAACTGAAACCTAATGTTTACGGAAAACTAATATTGAATAGGCACGCTCTAATTTTTGTTATGGTAAAGTATCATTGACATTTTTATCGTAAACATTCAGTTGGAATTTAAACTGAAGTATGTTAACTCTGTCTACATTATTATGTAACAGATGATATTCATTGGCGATAAAAAATGTTATTTCAAGTACCTACTAGGTATAGACAAATTGTGTTAGTTTAACAACTAATGATATGAAGCAAAATATGGATAATTTTCTAAAAGATAAAAATACCTCCACTTGCCCTACGTGAACTTCAGACACAGTGTATTAATTGGACATTATTAATGAATGTACCTAATACATGGTGGGTTACTTGGTGGGCCACTACTCTAACAAGAAGAGGTACAAACAAGACCTAAAAAATTACAATGGGCGCGAGTTGCGGTCCCGTGGTTGACATGGTAAATATTTAATCCGACTAGCTCATACTACGGGAGAAATAGCATTGTTTTTCATGTGCCAAACATTTTTCTATTGTTCTATTTTAATTTGAATAGCTGCTACACGTAAGAAAGTAAATTGACTATGTATTTAGTAGTAAATTTAACATAAAACAGCTCTGAATTATGATCGTATTTGCATGATTGAATATGAAATTAAATAAATAGGTGTGGTAACAAAACGAAACTGGGGCCATTTTTTTGGAATTTTCATTGATCATTGCTTTATTTAATTTTAAAATTATCAACAACAAACCTCAGTTATTAAGTTTTAAATTATGTAAGCGGCGTTGATGATGTTAAAGTTGGATATTGATATTTCTGGGGTGCAACTGGAGTGCCTCCACGTGTTACAATACCCAAGTAGGTACGTCCAGCGCACCCTGCGCGGTCAATCTCGCTACTAACTTTGTTGACTGACCAATCTCTACATTACGGAATGAGCATGACCTGTTAGATGCATCCTTAGACATAGCTCTTACAGATACAAAGAAGTAGATTGATATCTTTTAGAACGAAATAACTGATACTGAATGGATTTTAATTAATAAATAAGTATTAATCAATGAATTAATTTGTAAAACGCATTGTACACATTAAAATCAGTGATTGTTACTATTACACAACAATACGCATGTTGCGTGCCTGTATTAAAGTCGATAACCTCGCTTAGTCGTTAATAAATCCTATAGTTTACTAAACCTCGCTATTACATGTGTATCTATGTATTTACGTCGTTTACACATAATTAGACAGATGCGAACGTAAACTTTATGCGGTGTAGCTTTTAACTTTATTGTGTTAGAGATCGTTAATAACACATAAGAAATCATTAAAAAACCACTATAGGTAGATCTATTTCGTTGTTGGTGTTCGCTAGTCTTAGTTGAGATTCGACACCGTAACTAGCATTCGGACTGCGTATACCTAAACAAAATATAAAATCACGCCTGTATTTCCTGAAGGGGCTGGTGGAGGTGTTTACTGTATAGTACACCTATATTTCGCCAGTTATGTTATAATTCACCATCCTGTTCATTTAATCTAGCGTTCGTGCCTCTTCTCTAGAGGTGGCTAGACATGGAGCCTCATTACCAACCTGGTGATAGGTTGATTAATTTACCGGCACTATATACGAGTATATGTATGTATATGCAATCTTTGTTCACAACGAGACGACGCCCAATATTTTTCTAATCTCACATTAGTTAAGTTTGCTGTCGCATAATTAAAAACACTTTGTAAACTTACTAGGTATATTGTACCGTGTTTTATCTAAAACAGGAACCTTTGAACCTTTGCTGGTTCGTCTCCATAGAAATGTCATTTTTGAAATCGTGTAACCAGCATCTTGACGTATCAGCCAGTACGTAGCGCCTGTAATTGGTTTATATGAAATAAAAACATTTTGAATTGAAGAAGAAACGGAATCAGTAGATAAGAAAGACAATTGCAGTACATTATGTAAGCTCTTGTAAATAATTAATTTATATTCGTGTGAAGGCTGTGTGTGTTCGCCGATAACCATCTAAGAACGGACGTAGGTATGCAATTTTTATTATTTATCACTGTCACAATGTACTATAGTGAAGAGTAATATAATTAAGTACACACGCGAATGAATTATAAGTAATTATATATTGTATGGCATGCTACAAGTGATACTTTGTTGGTTAAAAATACATAGTCATGGTTATTAGCAATGTTTTATCCCGTATTACATACCTATTTATGAACAAGATTCTATAAAAAATGTAATGAGAGTAAATGGGTTTATCAGGATTATAAACTGGAAATCGTAGATTATGCCTATCTACCTAGGATTTGCCAGGCCCGGCTTAACATAAAAATAATATTAATGTAGGTACTGGGTAGGTAAATGATTTATTTTAGGTATTCTCACTCATCACAGTAGGTACTTTGTGTGTCATTCATTAAACATGCCAATAAAAATACAGTATTTTCCAATACTTCAAAATATTGCAATACATTTACATTGCCTTAAAACAAAAAACATTTTGTCGTACCACCTGGACATAATTACGACATGGTCAGAAAACCCACAATTTTGACGCTAACCAAAAAGACTTAAACAATCGTATCTGCTCAATCTAGGTCAAGGTCACCATAAAATGGCTGCGGTTTTAAAGCATGCCTTAAAAGGTAGACGCGTCGACTGATGAAACAGATAGACAGGCAATGTAAGTACTTTTTTTCTTTACGTTGCTCGTTTACAACTAATAGTAATAGGCTTTATAGGAGATTAAGGGGAAGATTTTCTTAAGAAAACTAAGGGCATTTGTTTTTTTTTTTCTGTATTATTTTTGTTTTATTGAACTTAGTGATATAAGAGGTACATGAGGTTAAAATCTTCGTGGACTACTACAATCTCTTCAATTAATTCTACCTTTCTCTAGCTTGTGCATCCACAGATCCTTTAGGAGATAGCTTCAGTGAAAAGACCGCACTTTATAGAATTAAATTGTACGTTTTACTCTAACATTCATTCATTTAATTCTACTATTACTGGTTTTTGAATGATGCCAGAATAGCAGACAAACTTTCTTCCAGCTTTATTTATGATATATATTTATTTTTTATGATTATAAATAAATAGGGCGATAGTGCAGTAATGGCAACCCATAGTTGGTTACAAAATTATATTATTTTGATAATGTTTTATCGTGTGTGACATAGACCAGATTTAAAAAAAAAATTGAGACATATTTCAATGTTTAAAAAAAATGTTGTCGGGTAAAAGGACACGTCGACCAAAAATGACCTCATGGCCTTCCTGAATACGACAAAAATGCACGAAATAGTAACAAAAACCTCGCTTAAGTATATTAAAATAAGTTAAATAAAGTATAAACAGTTACCTTAAGGTCATATTTTCGCTTCAACAAAGACAGGCGTCACAGATTACGACAGAAACGTATCTTAAACGTTTGTGTTCTTACTTCTTACATTACGCGTATTATGACAGAACGTACGTGTCTCCAAGGCTCTACGAACCCTTTTGTTTGATCAAATTAGTCTTTTAAAACAAGGTTTTTTAGGGGTTATTTGGAATGAATAAACAGCTTGGTGACGCTATTTTTAAAGTTTGGATTTATGAATGTACAGATTCTTAATATTATGAAAAATATATACCTTTTTTGTCCGGTGATTATATTATGCAAGCGAGATATTTTTAACAAATCTATTTAAAAAACGTGCGTTTTCTCTTTACCTATTAAGAAAGACGATCGAGTAAGATACAATTAGATTAAAGGCTATTTACGCCATAATTAGAGCTCGTATCAGTTTCAATGCTGTTTTTAAAACAAAATAACATACTATGCTCGTGGCTTAAATATTTACAAAAATAAGAAAAATGTCTAGCATCTTTAAGAAATTGCTCGCGACTATCGTAAAATGTCTGCAGAGTAGCCTTGTCTAGAATTCTGTACAAACCATTGCACATTACTTATCTTGTACATCATTGCACAACTTTATTTTACTTAAGTGATGTGCAGAAGTATGATCGCTAGTACAGAATACTATTATTTTGTGTAATAAATTACTAATACCTACATTTGAATTAAATATAGAAATTAATAAAAATCCACCAATTATAATGCAAGCAATTTAAGTTTTCGTTCAGCCCCCCTAGACAAGTGGCAAAACGCTTGACGAATAGCAATCGAATGAAATGATAAATGCAGGTATGGGGATGACATAATGATTCGACTATAAATCAAACCTATATATTTATTTTCTGTTGGACTGTTACTTTCAACATCACAGTTGTAAATAAAGAAAACCCGTAATAAGCTGAGTGACGGGTGTGCAAATATATTTATTTTTAATAGGCTTATTTATAGTTTAATTAACTGTACCTAATCATAATCATGTTGTATTTCTATTTAACTCTACTTCTCCATTACTTTGGGGACACAAGGTTGGTACAACGTAATGTAATGTAAAGCATTAACATTTTTGAAATGATTTACCTGATGCTAGAATTCAGATCTATCAATGCGATGTGGGATGCACCTTCGCAGTTTCTTACCATAAAAAGTGCGAAGGATAAAGTGTTTTAGAAGAAGAAATGGGTGGCCCTTGCCCAGCAGTGGAAAACAAACTAAACTATAAAAATACGATGTCAAAACGTTCACTGTTTTACAATTTTTTGACGAGCTGATTGGCGCAGTGGCTACGCGATTGGACTGCTGCGCCAGGGGTTGCGGCTTCGATTCCCGCACGGGACAAAAAATTGTGTGATCCGCCGATGTTTGTCTCAAGTCTGTGTGTTTATGTATGTGATGTTGTGTACCCACGATACAGGAGAAATTCCAAGTATGGGGCGACGTTTTTTAAAAAACAATTGGTAGACCATTTTAAACATAACAACTTATTTCTTTCACAGCTGATTTCATTAACCCCTGCAACAACACAGAGCCTGCCTGCCTTATAAAAGCGACGCAAGATGCGATACCACCGTTCTGCAAAGGCCTGCCAGAGCTCGGAGTGCCGCCCTTAGACCCATTTGTTATCGATGAGTTGCCGATACAGCTGCCAGGCATAAAAGTCACGTTTTATGGAGGAAAGGCGACGGGACTCCGAAAATGCCAAGTTTTGAATGTCGAGTAAGTTCAAGTAATTTTATTTTATTCTAGTCAAATAAAATTGACTTTTAAAATATCACGTAGCATTAGCTACACAAGACAAACTCGATAGGTACATAAGATTCAAATTACCTTTGTTACCATTATAATATTACAGTACTTATGTCTCAATAAGTTTTTCAAAAGGAATGACCGCTTTGACTTTTAAGTGAGATGCTTACAAGTTTCCTAGATATCATTGGGGATTATCTCAGGAGTTCATTTTATTTGTAACACTAAGATACATAATGAGGATGACAAACATTTTTAACTTGTTTACACGGATAAAGATTTTTGTAGATCATATTAAAACCGACTAGCAATTTTTTTAATATCTTATACCAATTTTGTCAAAAATCCTTAAAAATATAAAACATTGGTCTAAACGTGTGACCTTAATTGATCACTCACGGTGCTCCAAAATATCTATACGGAACCCTTTTACGTCCTAAATCCCGTATTGGAGATATTCGCTTAAGTTAAAAATGGAGTGCTTCAGGTACTTTATTTTTTGCGTACAAAGTTTATCGATCAAATTGTTTTGCCGATCGGTTCGCTCGTTTCCCAGATTAATAAAATGAAAGTGCACTTTTTCAAATGCATAAAGCTTTTTGCTCCATGAAGGATCCATGTAGAATAGAAAAAAATGCAATTAGATATCCAAATTCCACAAGACAAAATGAAGTAAACCTAAAAAATACGTACGTCATTGAAACAGTCAAATAGGCACTTGACTAGGCTTGAACTAATGACCTTGAACAAATAAATTTAAACCATAAACCTAAGTACCAGCACGCTTCAAATATTACTGTTAGTTATAATAGTATCATCATCAGGCTATCTTTGTCCACTGGTGGACATAGGCCTCTCCATAATGGTATACGACGTACTAATAACATTTTAGTTAAAATTAAATGGCTTCTAGAATAGTTTGGCATTCAAGTTGGCACATCAAAGTAGAAGCAGTTAGTCAAGCTAACCATTTAAGCGTATCAGTCTATGCAGCCCAGACCTTAGACAGATTATAATGTCTTTACGTTTAGAACCATTGTTTGTACTACAGAACTAGATTGGAATAATAAGATCTTCAAGGAACTGAAAGCGGAATATTCAAATTATTCGTTGTGAAGGTATTAATGACGATTAGTGATGATATAAGTCAAAAATAAGTTTAAATATTCTCCTCTCGTGTCAATATCGATTCGAGTCGAGTGTACGTTAGGTATTATTTCTCTTATGACATCCCAACCATACATGGCAACCTATTGCCTATTATAAACATAGGCAAAATTTGCTTATCCCTTCTTTCGAGACGATTAAACTTTGCAACAAAATGGCATCATAATCCATCTTCACCGTTTATTTTCATTCCTCCTCATATAGAAGTCATCCATTTATGTTGATTCACTTCGCAATTCAAACGCTACTTACTGTAGCGCTTACCTAACTCACCGATTGCTAAGGAAACCTTGCCACACCACAGTAATGCGGTTTATTCTCACGCCAACTGTAAGTTGACGAAACCCTTTGTATTTAGGTAGATACTTAATTTGTGAGGAGAGTGCAAGGATTTCCTCAAGGGTAAAGTTTAGTGAAAAGTTACTTAGAACATTGTAAACGGGTCATCGATTCTTGAGTACTATTTTGTTGGTTTCTTCCAAAATGTTGACATGTTAATGGTACTTTTGGCAATAGTCCTAACTGTACAATGAAAAGACACGTACAATTTTTAGCGTTTAATCAAGTGACGTCTTTTAAAATTATTTAAACCAAATTAAGAATTTCCCTATTTTGACTTAAATTAATATTTATGTTAGAATCGAACGAGATTTACCTCTTAACTTAAACTTAAAAGTAAAACCGGTTTGTTTGATTCCTTTATAACATCAAATAATACTTCTTTGGCACATAAATCTGTGCCTAAACCTCGAAAAGAAGCTCGTATGAAGATTCAGAAGATACTAGCACTTTCAAACATACTTTCGAGACTAGATGAGCAAACGTTTATCCCGGTATAGGGCTTTTCTGGGACGAAGTATGGAGCTTATTATATTGTCGTCGGGTAAAAGGGTATGACATATCTAAATTGTTTTTTCTATTGTTATATAGCTCCAAAGGTTCTGAGATGCGAGATGGAAAGGTTTATGAAACATTTGTTGATGACGAATACACAAATTTATTGTTCAAGGATTTGAGGATCATACAATACGATCCCTTTTACTTAAATGACTAAGTGTTTATGTGTGTTCGGTTATAATATATAAATAACATTGTTTGAATATAAATTTAACACTTAAAAATGTCTTGTATTTATTGTTTGATAAATACCTCTGAGCCTTCGTCAAACTAATTTCATAATTTTGAATGAGCAAACGACATCTATAAGGGATTTGGTTCTAATCTTGGCACAATAGCCCGCAACTATCTTCTTACGCAAACTCCAATATAATTTCCTGAAACTGACCACTAAGCCACATTGTTAACCACGATTTCTGAATTCAATATTTAATTACATTTCAGAGCGTACCTAGAGAAGAATGTATTTATCCTGGAGGTGCGGTGTAATATCACGATCAAGGGCAAATACACTGCCGTTGGGAGGCTGCTGCTCTTCCCTATCAACGGGGAAGGAGACTCCAAGATTAAAATTGGTCAGTTTTCTTTTCCTAAAACTTAACACCATTTGCCATTTTTTTATATTATTGAATTCACGTTTCATGCCAAAACCAAATATTTTTAACAGTGATTTTTGAGATAGTCTTAATAAACTGACAACGAAAAGAAAATATAAAGGAAACAAAATAAACTCGCCGATACTAATAAGCGCCGCGGTAGAAGAAACGCTATGAAATAAATAAGAGCTACTTCCATATGTGAACTGTTCAAAAGGTGTATTAATATATTCCTTGCAATTTATATTGCGAATATCAGTGAAACACCTTCAAGAATTTTATGAACGGATACAATAGTAACTCACGATGAAATAGAAATCGTGCATTCGTCGGAATAATGAATTGAAAGTCGTTTCGTTAGAGTGAGCGCCTATTAGTAATGTGCTAGCAAGTACAGGATGGAGAGGAAAAATGCAATCCATAACATATTAATATGTTCATGGAATCATCTCAGAATTCTTTTGATTTTAAGTGGTGGAATTCCCTCATTCCTTTATTGAAATGGAAACTAAAGGTTTTTAGGCTCTGTCAGACTTACCTGTCATAGCCAGTAGAAGCAAAGCCCAAATGAGTGACAGTATAAGCTATAAAGCGTTAATTTTGTATTTATGATCCGTTATATTTTTTGATTGTTTATTTATTTTATTTTTTCTTTATTCCAGTGAACTCCATAATAAAGCTGAGCATAAACACTAAGTACTTCAAGGATGCCCAAGGCCGTGATCACTTTGGTATCAAGAACTATAAATTCTCGTTTGATTACGGCGAAAGGATTGTCTACACGATTAACAACCTTTTCAAAGGCAATCCTGAATTAAGTGGGTATATGTTGATAAGACTAAAAATAGTGTCCGTTTCTAGCAAAAATAGGGCCTCTTATCTTTCTTGTCGTGGAAGGCGACCAACGGATTATGGCACGACGTTGGAGCGCATACAAAATTTTCATAGGTAATAGTTATGGATAAGTTGTACTTACAAGGAAGTTTCCAATTCATGTCATCATCATCATCAGCCGGAAGACGTCCACTGCGGATTCATGTTCATACTATTAATTAGTAATCAGTTGCTAAAACCGGCGAAGGAAACCGGCACACCTAAGAGATTTTTTAACGGTGTGTAAAGCCATGTCAGTAGCCTACAGGCGATTTAAACTCTGACAACAGGTTGTTTATCAACGATACGATACGAACGAGTACAATAATTTTCGAATTACCATAATAATGCTCGCTTATTCGATTATTACATTTTAGATTAGTACATATTACACGTAAATATTACTCGTCATTACCTTTTTTTATATTCTCATTATTGTTTAAACTATTTTTCAGGTAACACAGTATTACAATTCCTGAACGAGAACTGGCGAATAGTCACTGAAGAATTTGGGCAGCCTGTGGTGGACTATGCTTTAAATGTGACTGTCAGCACAGCGAAAAAATTCTTTGATGCAGTGCCGTATGATGAATTACTCAATGTGCCTATACCTAAGTATTAATAAAAAAGTATTCTCAAAATAACAAATTACCATAATATAAGTAACGTTAATTAAATAAACAACATTTTGTTTTAGGACTTTTTAATTTCAAGTGGTTGTCGATAATGTTTCACTTAAGCTTTATAATATCGCCTTGGGTCTAATCCTGTATTAATAATTGTAACACATATTATAAATAAAAATCCTGAGATCTAAGAAACTTGCGATTTGAAACAAATGACGTTGATGAAGAGAGTTGGTATTTGTCTGAATATTCATATGTATTAAATTGTTGTACGATCTAAAACATTTAAGAATCTCCACATGTTAAGAAAAGCATCAACTAATAGTGAAACCTACCAACGCCTGGTAAGAAAATGTCAACGGCGATTTAAGAGGCTCCAATATTTATTTGATTAAGTTAAGTACATAAATCTTTATTGACTGACTCGACATGTTACCAAAATCGGAAGATGGTGGCTTCTATTAAAAAGAGATTTGAAAAATATAACTTTAAGAGAAAAACTTGGGGATAATTTCCCCATGTTATAAGTTTTATATTAATGTCATTTTTGTTACTGAGAAGTATTATTTAATATTCTATGTATGTAATTGATATCTGGAGTCATTTAAAATTTTAGATCAGCTACTATAAGCAAATGTTTATATTCATGTTGAGTAAAAGAGGTAGTTTTCAAGCTTTACCTTTGAGACGATTAAGTAAACCACACCGTATTTTTATATTTACCTATAAAATTGACTTTATTTAATACATATTTGAGTTTAATTATATTTATTTTAAAGTAACTAATGCTTGAAGAAGTTCTGAATGAAGTATTCAATAAGCATAACTGGTCCCACAATAGCACCTTGGAGAAGTAAGTCAACAAAAACCTTAATGTTATTCTATTACACACGTGAATGTTAAATAATTTAAAGTATAAGTATGTCAGTACTTGTATTGTAAATAGTCTGTACTAAGTTAAAATAATAAATGAAAAAGTATTTTCTTGTATTATACAGGTCTAATAAATTAAAATAAATTCAGTCTATGTGTTAATTTCCCTAGATAGGTTTAAAGTCTCAAAACCTACGCTGCATGTTAACTTTGTAATAGAAAAAGTTTTTTTAAACACCCTGCCTGACTAAAAGACGGTAGGTAACAAAAAAAATCCGTTGAGAGCTGTCATTCGCTGTTCATCTCAAATTCTCAATGGATGTTATGTTTGTATTTATTTTTGAAAACGTGATAAGCCAATTTAACCTAAAAGGCCACTACACGTCTAGTCCTTAATATGTACGGCAGCAAAACCTGGGCGGTTCCTAAGAAGAACGTCCACACCATCCAATTTGCTGAAATGAAGATGCTGAGATGGATGTACGGCCAGGCTCAACAAAATCCGCAACGAGTACTTGCGAGAAAGCTTCGGTGCGCGACATCACCGGCAAGATGCAGGAGAGTAGGCTGCGATGGTATGGTCACGTGAAAAGGCGACCGCCTGACTACGTGGTAACTTGGCACTACAGCTTTTCATCCCCGGTCACAGATCCAGGGGAACACCTAAAACCAGATAGAAAGACATGAAGGAGTGCGAAAACCGAAGACTACGTCCAGGATAGAACATAATGGAAGTCGAACGTAAGGAAAGCTGACTTCACCAACATGTGGGATATCTAGCTTGGAAGAGAGAAAGATAAGCCAATATATAATTTATATTGGCTTATCTTTCTCTCTTCCAAGCTAATTTTAACAAACAACGTCACGCGTGTATTCCTCGAAGGGGTTACAGAGGTGTGTATTAACCACATTTTGCAGTAATATTATAGGTCCCAATGTAATAGGAGGCGAGCCTATTGCCATCAATTGGACACAAGTTAAGACTTCTTGCTGTTAGTGAGAACAAACTAATGAATATACCAGTAACACGCTGGCCGACTCGGGATTCAAACCCAGGACCTCACATGCACAGCAGTCGCGCTTAGCGACCAAGGCAGTCTAGCGAATTTTAATGAATGAAATCAGAAATCGACGGCAACAAAGTATAGACGTGATTTATTAGTTAGAGATAGTTTATGGCCAAAGGTTATAGGCTACATTCCTCCCAAAATTGTGTAGTTTATGGAGATATACCACGGCAGTGAAACCGCGGGCTATGTTTGTAGTAAATAACTTAAAGTTCATCTTTTTCATTCTATTAATAAAGATTGAAATTACTTCCCAAGTAATTTAATAACACGTGAAGATGGATTCGAACAATAAAAATAAATAATCAAATATCATGACCTTCCTTTTTACATCAGTCGGTATCCTTGTTTTGAGGTATTATTGTTATTAATCTAAAAATATTTTATTTTTACGATTATAGCGAACAAGATAATTACATTTCTGCTCAATTCTTAGAGCATCAAGATTATCGGACAATCTTTAAAAAAAAAACTTGTCAAGCGAGGTTTTGAGGTTTTATTAATTTTTGGAAAATTTGTGAACAAATTAATTCTTTACTATCTATTTCCATTTATTATTATAATAATACAGTGTACATGTGTATCTTTTTAACATTATACGCAAATGCGTATAATTTTTGGGTAGCTCTGACCAAAAATCTTTGAACCTTCTCAAAAAGTCAACTTTAAAAGCTAACTTAATGAATAAAATACACCTAAAAATCTTATACGAGTTTTGCTTGTAGTAGGTAGGTACCTAGTATCAGTCTATGGTAACAAAATATATATAATTAAAATGATTACTTATATAGTCTGGATCACCTTCATGAAACAGAGACGACAAAGTAATAACAGCAATACGGATACTGTTGTTTACTGGTAAGTAATTAGCTAGTTTAATATGATCCTTATAGTATAAACGCGATCAAATCGTCTGGTTTTCCTTCCTCTTATAAAATATTACAACATTTGTCTATTTTTAATATGTAAATTATGGATGTAAATTATGAAGTACTTGTAAAACGGAATAAAACAAAAACGACGTGTATCCTAATTCCCAAAACGCTTTGCAATTACCTAGTTCACTACTCTGATTACGTCGGTTACAAGTTTAGAATGCATAACTATAAAATGTATATATTGAAGCTTCTAGTAACTAATTAAATAAACCGAATAAAACCGAATATCGTGCAAGCAAAACGTTTCTAACCCTGTTAAGTACCAATAAAAAAATTGTAACATTTTTAGTTATAGCAGTGGCAGATATCTATTTGTATGCAGCAAGGAACAACAGATAATAACACATTTTGCACATAGGCACATACAGGCAGTTTATTGGTCAAAGAGCGACTCGATTTCTTTTTTTAGAGTTCCGTACCCAAAGGGTAAAACGGGACCCTATTACTAAGACTCTGCTGTCCGTCCGTCCGTCTGTCACGAGGATGTATCTCATGAACCGTGATACACCAGACAGTTGAAGTATGTACAGATAATGTATTCCTGATGCCGCTATAACAACAAATACTAAAAAACAGAATAAAATGAATATTTAAGGGGGCTTCCATGCAACAGACATGATTTTTTGCCGTTTTTATAGATATTGGTACGTAACCCTTCGTGTGCGAGTCCGACTCGCACTTGGCTAGTTTTTTATAAATGCCCAGTTCCGGTGAAAAGACCACGGAGTAAAGCTGCGGACACAAGCTGCTTACGTAAATTGATGTACTCGGTTTCGTGGAAAGGCTTTTCCGATTTTTCCGATTCTCCGAAAAAGGGTCCTAGTACTAATCCATGCTACCTTTTTACATGATTAATGTTACTAAAATTGTAACGTTATAAAATGGGCGCATTGTCAAACATCTAAATACTAAAGTTTCATGAATAAAATGAAAATCAAACCCAATTCAAAAGGTTTCGGCTTACGAACAATTTTCTGAATGTACCTACATAAGACTTTGTTTGCTGAACATCAAGCCTGTTTGTATATGGTAATTTATTATTTATACAATATAAAAATATATAATTATGAATAATTTTGTACTTGTTTCATTGAGGAAAGATCATAAATAGGTCTATCCTATATATATGTACATAAGTATAAAATTATAATTTGACCTAATAATTATAGGTCAAAAAGGTTGATAATTTTTCATGTTTGTAAAAAAAATTATACTTTTGCTTTTTCACCTACAATGTTGTCTTTAAAGAACACGTAAAACAGTAGGTTATACCTATACCTTTCAATTTCAGTCTTTGAACTTTATGCAGTACCTATCTACTTCCCAAGAATTTTTATCAGGAAAACAATAATTTTAATTCTTAATCTAGTCCAATCAAACCAATCCTCAATAATTATGTACCTACTCTGTAGATTCTGTACCAGGAAAACGTAAAAAAATCTAACAACCTTGTTCTATAAAACTAAATTTTATGATCTCAAAAAATATATTAGCCGCGTTCAAGGTCTACCTCTGACATAATAAAATCAATTAATACTACTAATCAATCAATCAAAAATATGGTTTAAGTATAACACTAAACTGTAAATTATTATAAATGTTATAATAAATAATAAACAACCCGCCTCTTTTTTTAGTTAAACTGTTTGTTGTGTCCCACGGCTGGGCAAAAAAAATCTTATAATTAAACAAATTATTTTACTTCGACCTCCGAGTAAGATTGGTCTATGCTACTACTGACATTATTTTCTAGTAAGTACTTTTACAGTTTTGTTGAAATTCATACTGCCCCCTTGCCAGGAACTCTTAAAGCAGAACAGTTTACGATGTGTAAGGGAGACGCCGCGCTGCTACGTGCAGTGTAATGCGGTGTCTCGCTTCCACAACGTAACCTGTCCTGTTTTAAGAGTTCATAGTAAGAGGGCTGATCAATGATATAATATTTGACATCCCTACAAGAAAGAGAACCGAAATTATAGGTTAAATTTACGCGAATAGTAGGAATTTGTACCAGTCTTAGTTCTCTGGCTAGTTCAAATCCACGTAGTCCAGTTTTAGTCCAGTTCCAGAAGATTTTATTATAGTTTGACATTTAACCTTAACTGAATAGATAGGTCATCTATAACTGAAGATTAACTTGTTATAAAACATAATTTCAATTTAATAGTATATTTAATCAGGAACAATTTATTATTTTTTTGTGTTTAGTACAAGATAACTTAGAAAGTATCCAATTATTGCAATTCGGCATCAGATCCATGATTTGCTTGCTGCAAATCTGCCGTATTTATTATATTTAACCTCTCTCGAACAATCGGCTAAAAATGACAAGTATGCAACCTACACACATAGTATTTGTATCTGTAAAATTACTTCTAGGTATATTAGCAATTGAGATCATAGTTCAGTAAAATTAAATAAGGTACTGTATTTATATTTATATATATTATATTATGGTTGTCAATAAAACAAAATGTGCATTATTCTTTAAAAATAATATATATAGATATATATTACTATACTGTTGCAATCAATAACTACGCTGTCTTTAAAATAAAATCGTCGAGAATAAACCTAATAATATTATCATAATCTAAGTAAAAAAACAGTGTATGACATTTTCTATGTTATCGCGGAAAATATTTAAATGCCACGTGTCAAGTTTTATCAACCCAATGACAAACTAGTTTAACGCTGTCAAAAAAGGTACAAAAAAATATTGTTTCGATATTATGTTTTAGTTCAACAGTTTTAATTTAACAGGATAACATTAAAAACAAACTAATGCAAGTACTCTACTAAGCTTAATTTGAGTCGTACAATTTACAATATTTTTATAGTAAATTTAGAGTAATTTGCAAGTAGACAGCCTCCACGTAACCTCAGTATGTCCAGCGCATGAGACTCATGTCAGGCTTGTTTTCAAGATGAATTAAAATCATGCGGATACGAAGAAAATTTTAAAGGTGTGTCCAGATCTGGCGAGCGCGCTGCTCGCGAGCCGCTTGCGACATGCGCGCTTGCATTTCATGCGAATGCACGCGAAATGTGAATATAAAATGGACGCGAGCGCCGCGCAGGTCATTAGCGAAAAAAAATTTATTTTGAATAATGAGTAACACAAATTACCAGATTTTAAAACAGGCGTTTTAAATATTTATCTTAATGTTGAAACTTGCTAGAACAATTTTATGCCTTTTATTTCTACTCATCGTTATTAAAATGTTTCGTCTATTTAACTTCTCAAGGCCGCTGTTTAAAATCAATCCATTTGATTTTAATCATCTTGTTTTAGTAGATCTATTTTTTGTAATAATAATAATACACTTGTATTTTATTACATCAGCAAACAAAAAATACACAACAGTGATAATTCAATATTTTTTTAAATTATAATAGTTGCTAAGCGATGCTAATTTTTTTTTTTTTGCGAATCAGTCATTCCGATTTCCGACTTTAATACCTATTTTTTAATTGGTCGATTGAATTTTTGCTTGGGATTAATAAGAATAATTGAGTTATACCTATAACACGCAAATTTATGAAACTCCTTCCGTGTCCTAGTATTTTGGGTAACCTCCATTTTGATTCGTCAAGCGTATCTGCTTTACAGAATCCAATAGTAAAGCAATATTAAAAATAATTAATCTATTGCTTTTACTGTATCAATTTGTTTATGAGCACTGTAAATGTCGATTGCCATCAGGTGAAATTGTTGGCAAGCGCCTATTTAGTATAAAAAAAATCAAAGAACAGTAAAGATTTGGAACGAAGGTCTGATGTAGTATACATTGTTATTTTCCATGACCGGCCAAATTTTCAGAGATGAATCAGATTCGATAACAAAAAAAAATATTTTTTTACAAATTTTTAATTCCTGTCCGATCCAAAAATCTGAAAGTATGGATAGTTAAAAGTTCAACAACCTAGATCTATAGCGAAGTCCTGAGAACGTTTTGTTTCGATAATTAAAATTTAACATAGATGGAAAACGTTTAATAATTTAGTTTAGCTTTTAATTAGTTTCTTGAAATCTTAAACTTATTTAAGTGCTCAAAGAAAAGGGTAGAAATATTAATTGTATCGACATAATTATTGACTGGCCTGTTTGTCTAATGGTTAGTGACCCTGACTGCTAAACCCGAGGTCGTGGGTTCGATTCTCATCTAGGACAATTAATCTTTGTGTGATGAGCATAATCATTTGTTCTATGTCTAGGTGTAATTTATCTATATTAAGTATGTATTTAGTAAGATTTAAGTATGTTTATCAGTTGTCTGGTTACCATAATAAAGGCTCTGCCTAGTTAGGGATCAAATGACCATGTGTGAGCTGTTCCAAGATATTAACATTATTAGGTAGATATTCTTAATGCCATGTGATTAAGGAATAAAGACGGTCTTAGGTATTCCTTAGACCGCCTTCATTCCTTCTATCTTTATTTTCTGTATATTACTCATATGTTGATAAGATAGTGTCGCAGGACGTTGATAAAAAAACTTGAGACTAATTCCAGTTCGTCGAATATCAACAACTTTTGTTTTTTATAATTAACTACAACAAGCTTTTATTATTTAATAAGTAGATATAATTGTCTGAATATATTATGAGAAAATTGAAACAACATACCTACCTATACCTAGTCCAGTCATAGTCAATTCCTTTTGATGTTTTGTTCATACATAAAAGGATTGCACACTCTGGAAACATCTCCAGTGAGTAAGTGTGTTTTACAAACAATGCTAGGCCGAATATAGGTACGGTCTACATATGCTAATATGCTGTATGCACAATTATTTGTCCGGGGGTCAAAAATAACCGAACGCTAAACTACCAATCTATTTATCTACCATGTGTAACAAAAGTAAATAACGTGTAGTTTAGAAAAACGCGGCTCAGCTGACATTATTAGTGAATTGTACTACGATAACGATTTTAGTTAAACCCTTACCTCGTGCTTTCCTAGCCAAGTAGCAAAACGCTTGACGGATAGAAATCGAATAGAATGATAATCGTATGGGTTTGACACATTAAGTCATCGATAATAATTATAGTCGACACATTGTGTCATCCCCATACATTTATCATTCTATTATATTTCTATTCGTCAAGCGTTTGGCCACTTGGCTAAGGGGGCAGGATACTTTGTGCTCGTTGCCATAGAAGTAACACACGGTTTCAAAAGTAAGTTCAATTCGGATTAAAACGCAACAACTGACGAAAGAAACCATAGATTTTAAATACAAAGTGGTTCCTGGTCTGAAGTAGAAGCCTAGAAGTACAGGTATTTTTTTATGTCATGTCCACTGGCTAATCACAATGTGTAGTAATTGCGATAATTCGAGTCTGATGTTCGTCTCGAGACCGGTCGTCCGCTTACAATGACGGCGGTCGAAGGTCTAATAATAATATCTTTCCGTTTAGTAGATATATAGCCGGTGAACTTGCCGCGACGATACAGTAGTGCAACTAACTTTAATTGTTCAACATATTGTTGATCAACAATGAATTTGCAAGTGATAATCAGTAGTGTTTTGATAAGTATTGTTTTGTTTTTCTGCAGTAATGGACACGCGAGATTGGCACGTAAGTTTAACATTTTTAACCGATAAATTAGAATAATTTTAAGGGTACTAAACATTTTTATGTAATCTCTATTCAAAATTATTCCCAAATTCGTATGGATTAGTTCGTTGAATTATATTTAAAAAAGTTGCAAAATTATACTAGTCTAATAAAAAAACACTATGTTTACATTTTTCATAAATGTTTTCATAAATTTACCGTTATTATAATAATTAATTATATAACAATGTAAGTATTACTGGATCGGCATCATTGAACTTATTTAAGTTAGAGTTATTAATTTAAATTAAAAATGTATAAGCAGCAAAAAAAAAAATATTTTAGTTTATTGGGATTTTCGTTCCTCGATCACAATTCATAAAACAATATATACCAATAACGAATTTGTTTAAATAGAATATAAGCTAGATTTTATACATTCGATTGAACGATAAAAACGCATGGTTAATTTAACGTCAAATTAATAAAACCTCATCAAGCACACTATCACATTTAATTGTAAAAAAACCTTTTTCAACAGAAATTATAATTTTTGCATTGTTCTCTAATTTTTTCCTCTACCACACTATTATTTCAGAAGCGTTACCGTTGGCCACGTTAATGAACGAGGTAACAACTTGAGTTGTTTCTGTTAGCAACATAATTTCTTCTACATTTATTTTTTTGCACATAATTGGACTATCAATAAAGCGACATAATTATGGCTTATAGAAAATATAATTTATTAAAATACAACTCCAGAAACATTACATCTATTATATAAAAATCATCATACTGTAAGGTAACGTTAAGCATTTATAACGTTAGGTATTGATTTTTTTATGCGAATTCTTAAAATCAACTATCTTAAACGTAACATCACGCCTGCATTCCCCGAAGGAGGAGTCAGAGGTGTACCTATAGTAGGTAGTACACCCACATTTAGCCAGTTATGTTATAGCTCCCAATTTAATAGGGAGAATTAACAAATGGAAAAACCCAATATCACTTTGCCCGACCCGGGATTCGAACCCAGCACCTCATGCTCTGCAGTCACGTTTAACAACCACTATACTAACGAGGCAGTCTTTGATTTCTTGACTACGTTTAATATAATTTGAAGATAATTTAGTAGGGATTTTTTTAACTCTACCATCTTTCTCTCAGCCTATCGCGGTCCACTGCTAGTCATGCCTCTCTGCGCCACAACACACGGTCCTTCGCCATCCGCATCCAGTATTTATGACTATAGTATACCTAAATACTTTACCATATCAGTCCGTAATTATATCAATACAAGTAACATATGTATATCCTTTCTCATTGGATTATTTTTGGTTCGTTGAACAATACAACTTAACTAGTTTGTCGCAACGTTCAGTACAGGAAATTACATAATTTTAATTATTTAATTACATATTAATTAAGAGTGAGGTCGTACAAACTGTTCTGTGCTGTACCATCCAAGGTCAATTTTTTATTAATTTATTATCACAAACTAGATAATCTGGTTGTGCAAAGTGCGATTTTCGTCAACTTACACGGCTGGCTTCTTATTTATTATTATTTAAATTAAACCAGTCAAAACTTGTCGGATTCAAATCCAAGGGGCAAATCCTAGCAAGTATTCTTCTACTTCTCATATGGTTGATGAACAACCTGGTGTCACAGTTTAAACCGCCTGTAGGCCTCTAACATGGCTTTACACACCGTTGAAAAATCTCTCGGGAGTGCTGGTTTCCTCACGATATATTTTCCTTTACCGGTTTAAGCAGCACATAACTAATTTATAGAGTGTGCGTGCCGGGGTTTAAACTTACGACCTTTGACTTGGCAGTCTAACGGTCATACCACTCGGCTATCAGCGGAGCAATTATTAATTCGATGCTAGTCTTTCTGCTCATCATTTTAAGTTGCCATTTACAAATGCAAGATAGCTTCTAATATTTTTAATCCATGTAAACCTTAACACTGTCCTCCAAAATAGATGCGGTCTGATTGTTACAATCATTACGCCATCAAAATATTTGTTTAGTTTGTTTCGACTGTACTATAACGGAATATGTTTCATTTGCATTAGAATGTGCTTAAAATCAGACCTAATATACGCAACCTTCTTTAATTCATTCAGTCCTTGTCGTAATCGTGATTATTTCCGCAGAGACGACTTGTTAGTATGGCGAGGTTATTGGGGTTGATGACCTGTACTATAAAATTCCGTTTTTGTAAAAATGCGGTCTTAAGAATCTACCGACAAAAAAATGTAAAACCTTGTCGATAACTTGCCAAATTACGATCATGGTCAAGATATAATTGTAATAATTAAAGTATGTTTGCATCAATTCAGTTGCATTGAGATACTGTTTTAGTATATAACTAAATGTTGTATTACAGGCAGCCTTCAACGTGCTATTGCTGGAGCCAAAGCATACCATACTAACTTACCATATTTTATCTCAAGTGAAGTTTTGCTCCTGCAGTTTCAAAAAGCGCCGAATTATATATTTTTTTACAATTAATAATTTACTTTATTACTAACGCTGAGCTGAGGGTTGAGAAATCTTAAAATTAAGTGGTTCCGTTGTTTTTACCCTAACCTTCCAGTAAACGTCATTATTAATTTTATTAAATAGAATATTTGCCATTTATAAAGACCATTTATTTAAAGACATTAAAATTATTATGGTTTGACTAGTCTGTCTCTCTCTCTCTCTCTGATAGATAATTTAGCATTTATCTGAATATCCTTTTGAATTCTCATATTTCGTAATGCCAACAGATAAACAGATTCCGAATTTCCTAATAATGTACTATGTGCACTATGTGTATTAGCAATGGAGGATCTTTAAAAAAAATATGTATCTATCATATAAGTTCCTTTATTTTCGAATTTGTTAAACTTCGAGTGTACTGTGTTGAAGGCAGGAAATATTAAGACAATGACTCATAAAATTCTTTCTTTTCAGCCGACTTCATTCGACCTTGTAACGACACATCCAGAGAATGTCTCGTAAAATCAACACAAGACGCAATTCCAGCATTCGTCAAGGGTATGCCGCACCTTGGCGTGGTGCCCCTCGATCCATTCACCATAGACAAGCTCTCCATCCCTCTAAGTGGGTTGACATTCACCTTCTATAAAGGAAAAGTTACTGGCTTCAGGAACTGCATCGTGGATGACGTTGTGTAAGTATTTTCCTTGTGTCAGCATTGTTAGGGCTTCGAATTGAGATCACAATTTTAAAACCTCTGCCGATGGGCAATCGACATAAAGCAAAATAATTGAAAAGGTAAAATTGACTTAAATGGTCCAATAAGAAGTAGGTACTGCGATAAAGATCAAGCTATCGCCATTATGATTGGTTCAGTTGTTGTTTCGTACTATTTTTGACATGTAGGCATTTAGAATTATATTAAAGTTAATTATATTAATTTAAATTTTCTTGGATTCTAAGTGCTATATTCATTAGATCTATCAAAAACGAAGTGTTAGATATTGTATACCAGGCGTCGTTATTACTACGCAGAAATAAAGTATATCGAGGCAAATCGTTAATGACTGTAATCTTAAGTGACTACCGTAATAATAAAAACAAGTTCTAGTAAAACACTGTAACTAGATGATGTTAGATAACCTAGCGTATAGCTAATAAGTTGGGTTAAGGTTAATTATACTTAATTATTAAGAACTGTAGGCTGGAATTAAGGTGCATTAAATACAGAGTTTGGTTTAAAAGCAAGAAAAAAAATAGGTGATTCATTTGAAAGTTACTCCAGCCAGGGCCTTGGAGCCTAAAAGTTTAGACTATTTAACTTATAAAACAAAGATTCTATGCTTTTGTTAAACACTACAAGATCAATGAGGCGGTCTAACAAGCCTCAAATAAGAAAATGAAAATACTGCCTTAAACTAAGATTCTCAATAGTCTTCTATTATTGTTCGTTCGTTAAAATTTGTCACACACACACACCTGCAAAAAATTTCATCAGTTTAGATATCAACACAATCGCACAAATTAATATTTTAATTATTTTTGCATTTATAAATCTGTCACATATCGTTTAACTACTTTCATATGGATATTAATGTGGATTTAATATAAATAATCATTAGTGCACCTAATTTGCTTAATTGATTTTTGATTGAATTTTTACGGCAAGAAGTTACAAACAGATGTTATAAGTGTGGACCTTAATATACATTATAATACTAGATATCTTATAATATTAAAAGAAAACCTTACGTTTACATTCTAAAGGTTGATGATTTGTTATTGGTATGAACAGAACAATGAAGTCGATTGGCAATACTGTTTGTTCAAACTTTTTTTTATAGCTCCTTTGTGCAGTTGCAAATGAAGGCGCCGTTAGTTTCTTGAAATGAAGCGGGCCCAGGCAATAACTGAGAAAAGCTATTACAATTAAAGTCTGAATTTCGTTTGGATGCTATTTGAAACTACAATAGTCCGATGGCTAACGTTAAACTTCTTGATCGGCACGTTGCTTTTTTGTGTTTAACTGTCCAAGTCGCAGAGAATTTTGTTCCTTATGAAATTGATTTGTCAATATTGTATTTACATAAATGATAGTGGTAATGACGTTTGATGACCTAATTGGCGCAATGGCTAAGCGATTGGACTGCTGTGCTAAGGGTTGCGAGTTCGATTCCCGCACGGGGAAAAATTTGTGTGATCCGCAGATCTTTGTCCCGAGTCTGGGTGTTTGTGTATGTGATATTTCATGTTTGTGAATCGCACCCACGACACAGCAGAAATTCCTAGTGAGGGGCGACGTTTTTGTAAAAAAAAAATGATTCAACAGACTTTACGTGTATCTATGTGTGTATGAAAGCTCATCTATCATTCGATTCGAGAAAAATGACATTGAATAGTAAAGATATCGTAGCAATGAAGATTTCACAGTTGTCATCATAAAACGAATGCTTCCCACGTCATTTATAAAAAAAAGAAGCAAAAAATAATAAAAACCTATATAAGTAGTTGATTATTGTTTTCTTGCTAATCTGATAGTAAGGGAAAACAGACATTGTCATTTGGTCAATCCATGCAACCAGAATAACTAGACTATTAGCATGTGACACTACAAATTGTCAAAGTCTAACATTTTTGGCACCGAATAAAATCTTTTTAGACCATTAATACCTTTGCTGTAATTATGGAAAATAAGAAGTATATCAATGACAATAGACATTCCTTTTGATTAACAGGGCTGTATTGACAATGATAAAAAGTTTGGTATTTTCATAATTAATGATTTAGGAATATTTCATTCATTCTACACCGTGAGAAAACCTTAACAGATTATCACCTTTCTGCCATCAACAGCTACCTAAAATATGTTAATTATCCAAATATAATAATGAGCTTGTTAGCTTGCAATGAGATAGTTTAGATTACAAGTGATTGTCACACGCAATATTTGTAATTATTTTACTATGTTTTGTCACAAATGAGTATTGATAAAATAGTCAGATATTCCTTGAAAAACATTATTATTTGAGGATGACAACAATGAATTATAATTGATTTTTTGGATGTAAAGGAACTGACACACGTGCTAAAAACGTGTCGTTACGCATCGTAAAAAGGTTTTTAGAAGCTAATCAAATTAAATTAGGACCTTAACATGTAGGTGCGTAAAGTTTTAACATTGTTTGTTTTATCATAATTAACTTTATGACGCACAAGTAACTCGCTAAGGTGAACAATATTAATAAAATGGGCAGCACTTTTCTTGCATGATTCACCAGTCCGTAGTGTCGATATTCATTCGTCATACTAAGCAGGTCATGAATATGAGACATTGTTGCAACTCATCAATTTTTATTTGTTTGTCCGGGAGTTTTGTTCGGGAGTGACAATGTCAAAGGGGTTTTATATTCAAAATGTATTGACGTTTTCCGCTTGCCTCAATGTTACCAGAACCTTCTATCTCTAGCGTTAACACAATGTTGCTCCACCTTCACCCACGTCACAATCAACCCTCAAACGTCGACTACAATAGGGTCATGTAAATGAGTAAATGATTCTTCGATTCTTGACCGAGACATTCTGTGCCCGAGAGGGTCCATAGTTATCAAAAAATGTGTTAATTTTATCACCTAAATAATTCATGCGTACCTAAACTACATTGTATAGCAATAATTTTGTCATTATAGCCAAAGTGAATAAGTCGCAGGGGGTTCTGGTGATCATAGCAAATAAAAAATCCATAATTTTCACCTCTTTGAGTAACAGTGACTTCATAATTATAAAGCAATGATTCAATGATAAATTCTAAAGCATTTTTTAATCGATTTTAACGAGTTTTATTAATTAGTTACTTGTTATGTGAGGCTGTGAGAATATAATTTAAGATAGTAAACCACCTCTGCTTTAGATAAAGACGAAGGACAAAGTGTTATCTCATCAAAATGTAGTTTTTATCGCCTTTTTATCCTCAAACTGTTTGTTTTTGCACTCTATGTTATCCAACATCATTACACATTATAGAGGTCAAAACAGGTGTTAACACCTAGGTGGGTACCTACTGTTGTTGAATACCCTTATACAAACTTAATAGTATTTGTTAGTTAGTTATTTTAGTTAGTTTTTTATTTCAACATCCTCAGTTTCGTAGCGCAAGTGCAAGCTCGAACCAACACGTGATCAGATTCCTCATGACTTAATATAAAATTATTCGATGCAATAACAATTACGGCCTTCAGAAAGTATTTTATCATCACTTTTTAGCAAATCGTGCCGTAAAAATAGAGTAGGTACCGAAACGTGTGTGGAATCTGTATCACAAAACGTAAAAGTTCTAAAAGCGTTTAAAAGAGCATTGAGCTGTACGCTCACTAAGTTAATCTTATTCCTGTATGTCAAAAGCATAGGTACAATTTTCAACAATGATAATCATATAACTATCTATAGGACTCCGAGCTGCTACTGAGAATAAACTAATGGAAAAAACCAGTAACACTACCCAAACCAGAATTTGGACCTAGGATCTATTGATCTCAGGCGACCATCGAAGCAGTCAAGAAAAATATTAGATAATAAACGATATAAATGACGCCACGTTCACAACAAACTTAGATGAGCATCCATAACTCTGAATAGCATTAACTTTTATTTTTGAAAGTTCAACGCTAAAAGTCATAATGACGAGTAAACAATTTTAACTTTCCAAACAAACTTTAATTATTAGGCTGAAACTTTGTTTGAATATTTAACGCAGTCTTGGCACAAAAGTACCTCGTAACATCATCATTATTTTTATATTAAGTACCTACCTCTTCCCAAAAGATGGGTCCAAGTTAGAAAAACACAGACAAAACGTTTGTCCGCGTTTGTAATATGTTACCCACTAAAAGATTTCAAATATAGTAAGGCCCTTATCATAAAAATTAAAAATTATCCATTGTGCTTTAATCCATGGTAAACTCGAAAAAAGAATTTGAATTTTAAGGGTTTCATTCATTTGTTTCAGGTCTAACCTAGAAAAGCGTCACTTTGTTCTAGCTTTCCACTGTAACCTTACAATCAAAGGTACTTACGATGCCGTCGGCAGAATCCTTCTATTCCCTATTGACGGTGCGGGCGACGCCAAAATAAAGCTGAGTAAGTAATACTCTTATTAATAATTCAACAGTTTTTCATGTCTTTGGTATCATCCCTTTATCTTGCTTTTAAGTTTAGCGGCTTTACATTTTCATATTCATTCGAATTTTATTGCAGTGCTCAAGGCGACATTAAAAATTATATGTAAAGTGAATTGTTTGTAACGCAGTGGAAAAGTTTCATATTGTGCATTTTTAAGTCATCCAAGTTTGAAGTTATAATGAAGGTTTATTATATGAGTGCAATGACCAAAACTTTGAATTTCCTAAGGGATAGTATCAAGATTTGTGTGGATCTAGTATAAAGATTTTTTTTTAATTATGTTGTTTTTAATTCGGAGGATCAGCAATCGTTAATCAATCTTTTGGATTCGTCATTACATTATAAATTATAGCGTCCTCAATTTCTCAAATTAAAGTATATAATTTAACTTAAATCTTCAATATTTATACGCCCAAAGCAGAAAAGGATGGCAGAGAAAAAGCGAGGCTTATACCCAGCAGTGGGTGTGCCAAGCTGAAATGATGATGATAAATTTGTTATTTGTTTAAGTATAATCATACAAACCATGTTTTTTCAGCTAATCTTAGAATGAAGGTCGATATAAACACAAAGTATGTTAAAGACAACCAAGGTTTAAATCACTTTGGTATAAAAAACTATAAGTACACATTCGACTATGGAGATCGAGTGACTTTCGACCTTCAGAATCTGTTCAAGGAAAGCAAAGAACTCAGTAAGTATAAAAACTAACACAAACTACTAACTACATACTTGACACAAATTATACAGACTGCAGATTAGTAGGTACTGAAAACAATTTGAAAGGAAATCAGCCAAATAAAGTTCCTCAATTCAATCTAGGCGTTTCTTTGGAATACTTTAGCTTCAACAAATATCTAAAGAAAAATTTATTCATGCCTTTTGGATGCATCGACTAGTCTAAAAAGATTATACTAGTTAGAAAACCACTTAAAAGTATTTCCCCGGGCAAATTGGGCCGATTGTTTTAATTAGAATTTATAGACAAAATGTCTTCCACTACAGCCAATATTGCTAATACTGCGCAATTATCGGAAAGGGCTTCCTCCTCATTACGTTTGCCTGTCAATGAGAAAGAATAGCAATTATTTTGCTGCATTGTCCCCAATGCTGTATCCTGTACGGAAATCCTGTTCCGATTAAGATGCGTGCAAATCCGCTAAATCGGCTGATGAGCTTGGGTATTAAAAAAATTACTACCTTGAAAGTATTGCAATCTTAAATTAATGAGTAAACATGTTTATATGATATTCTATGATAATAATTCGATTCTTATCCAAAGAGAAGATTTTAGTTAGGTTAGGTTAGGGTTTTATGGATATTTCTAATAAATACAAAAATGTCTTTTATGTAAAAATATCTGATTTGACTTGAGGGTTGAAGCTAATAATTTTCAAGATTATTGAAAAGAACACGTTTTAAGCGGTAATTTCATCTATAATATTTTCAGGTACCACCGTTCTTCACTTTCTGAACGAGAATTGGAGAACAGTATCAGAAGAGTTTGGCAAACCTATCGTAGACTACGCAGTAGAACTTGCACTAAGAACTATAGAAAAGTTCTTTGTCGTAGTACCCTACGAAGAACTGATTAATGTTCCCATTCCCAAATTTTAATATCACTGATAAGAGTATTATATACAATATAATTATATTACTATTAGAATATAACTAGTTCTTAGATATCTCTTTGTTTTATTGCTTTGATATCACTTTGTATAATGTCACCAGATTATTTACAGCTGAACGCAATTGTTTTTTGTCCTAATCTAAGCTGTAATGCTTGGTAATAAGGACTTGGCCGCTATGACCATTCATTGTGGAAATATCTATTCATTTGTCTTTGTTAGACGTGGGAGACTGTCACGCCCTTCCCGCGTTTTCGTCATCTTGACAAAATCCTTTCCTATTACTTGCGGCGTCACATTTTTTGCTTCGCAATTGTTTCTAATGATCATTTAATGGTATGACAGACGTTAAAAACATCAACTCTCAAAATATTAATGCCTATTTATTATTTTTGTACCTATTTATTTAATGGCGCAATGTTCACACTTTGAATGGTTCTCTTGTATGTTTATTTTTTTAATCATTAGAATGCCGTAGGTATTTTTATCTATTGATACAAAGAAGAAAAATTAGTCTCAAAATATCTTGTCAGGCCATCTCATTACAATAGCGCGCCAAGCCTTGACTTTCTTTTACAAAAGATCTGACTTAATGACTTTGGGCTAGATCTCCAAATCCAAACTCATTTCTACAAGTAACTATTTGTAGAAAAGGGATGTCCATGTTTAATTTCACAAAAAAAGTTCTTCTTTATTTTGGAAAACCTACAAGAAAGCTTTCAAATGTTTATTACCCCTTCACAAGCCTAGTCTTTCAACCAAAATAGTAACGGCTTACAAGCAATTTGAAGATGGATAAAAGAGTACGCGTACCTACATTCTTGTTTATAAAACGAGCAAGGTAAGTAGGTACTTTAATTACATAATTTCTAAAGGATGTTTTTTTGTCAAATAGGTACCTATATTATTTAATGTTGACTTTGAAAATTAAAGCCGTTCAATAGAGTAAGGTTGCCGACGAAGCCAGTTTACAATATAATTAGTAAGTTGACTAACTTGTTTTTTTGAAACCAGTCTATCTAGATTTTGCAAAATGTAACCGGAACACATAAACACTAATCATTTGAATGTAGAATAACTTCTGATCGAACATCTTATAAAAAAACAATATGATAGAAAACAAATAGGTATGATTATAATTATTTATTATGATTTGTGTATAATTAATTTTACACTTCTAGCCTAAGGACATAATAATGATCGATTACATTTTTCTATTGGTACTTATTTTAACTTACGGATACCAGAAAAAATTTGTACCAAAGTAAAGTAACTACTTGATACTAACTATATTTGGGTTAGATCTTTTTTATGCTACTTATAGTTTTTATTACCTACATCCAGTGTACTTTTGACAGTTCTGATTGCTGGGTTTGCGGTATTTTTATTTTCTTTTGTATATTCGATGTGTAATTTGTAAATAACTCAGGAGGCCAGTGCGTGATTGTTACTGACGTATTTTTTGTTGTTCGCCATGGTATGATGATCATTTAAATCAGGTAAAAAGGGTAGGTCAAGATTGAAAACAGAATAGTACTAAAATTAATTTATTGAAATGATTTTCATTGCATGGATTATTGTGAAACAGAAGAAATTCACGTGACTTAAAAGTAAAGAATAAAAGATAATACAGAAAACGAAATAGAATTGTAAATGCAACATCTAGAAATGACGTAGTAGAAAATGATAACGAATTAAAAAAGAGTTCCCAAAAATATCGGCATAGGAGATTGTGTAAAGATTATTCAGTCAATTAAGAAATAACATCCATTAACCGATACACAAGCAATTCCTATGTGGTTGCAAGTACGACAAGAAAAATCAACGTAGAACGTATACCGTAAATAACACAGTATACATGTATTGTATAGATACTTAATTAATTTTCCCAAACATATCCGCGCTGTCGATTTTCCCTTTTTCAAAGCACAAATCCCATTGAAGATAAGTGCTGAAGTTATAAACGACCGTAAAAACGTATTTTATAACACAACTTAGTTAATTTTCCGTTGTTCATAGAACTCATAGCTGTCAGCGGACGGTTTTTTACCGTGTTCAGACTTTATTAACATTGTAAAAAGTATGTAAAGGTATGCAAATATTTTAATTAATGTGACACAAATTATAACCTATTAAATTAAGTATTCTCTTAAACTTAATTGGAAGCGTTAGAGAAAGGTAATGAAATGTGTTGTTCACATGAAGAGCTCACAATACTGAGCGTATGAGCCTTTTTTTCTTTATGTTTGAACTCACTTTTAGTAGTATTTATTCCTTTTTGTACTTTAATATAAATGGAAGTTGACTATGGGATATTATTGCTAACGCTTGCTTGATTTGCGTTTTAATGATGCATCATGTGTCTACATGCAACATAGTATAAGTTCATGATTTTCTAGACTCACTATCATAGTGTAATAAGCCTCATCTACAGTTCCAGTACTGTCGTATTACAGAAGAATAAGAAAATATTCCTAAGATGGCTCCACATTTACAACACAGTCACAAGTCAGAAACTCTTAATTAAATGCCCGACCAACCCACAAGAGATAACCAAGTGCAGCGAATTCTATTTTCAGTAACAATGCTGTAGAAGCGGCACCGAAGCGCGGAACTAGTCGCAACTAGTCCGCAAGTTAACAACTTGTTGTGGCGAGTACAACTGCACAAGTGAAGTGGATTGTCCCGGCTGACCGGACATTATTTTATTGTTCGACTAACTTTGCTTTTACTGAATACATGCATGATTTGATTAATACCACGATTTCCAGTGTAACACGCATCAGCAACAGAAATTACAAAATATTTTTAACGGTTTTATGCTTTCATTTTTATTACGGCATAAACTAGTTGTCTCATGGATACAGGGGCCATAGAATAGCAGGAAAACACTTGATAAATAGTACTCGATTCAATGATAAATTTATAGGGCTAAAATGTTTCGAGTTCGGCAATCCCATATATTTTTCATTCTATTCCATTTCTATTCGGCTAACGTTTTGCCACCTGTCTAGGGTCGTTGGTCTGTTGGTCCTAGGTCTTGCCGTGGTGTACAGACTGCCCGGTTTTTGCACCTAACCAAAAACTTTCTTCATAACCTATGTTTTTGAACCTATGTTCTTCATAAATATGTATAAATATTTGCAAAACTCTTAATGAAATACCTACTATAGAACTTTTTAGCCCAAATGTTTACTTTTCATTTAATCTTAATTTAATACAATCTCTTTTGCTTATTAACAGCACAACAACAAACACAGTGGTGTTCAAATAATTATTTGAATTTATGTCTCGTCTAACCAAATTTAAGGAGAAGCTTAAGGTTATATTTAAAAAAAATACTTTATTGTTACTCTTTTCTCAGGGTAGGTATTCGTTTTCTAGTACGCTTTGCAGCGTTTGAAACATCGTACGAAATTTTAGACCCTTGATAAAGAACCCAACTAAAGTTATTCATGAATATAAATTATAATTATAATTATTATAGTTGGAAGCACAGTCTACATTGATCACGCTAATATGAGTAATACTATACCTATACCTCTCCTTATTCAAGTCAAAGTCATTAAGTTTATCCATACTAAAATTGTACTAACCTCGTAGATTCTAGTGACCACGATCAATGCAATTTGCGATTCGTCGAAGTTAGTCAAAATTGTAGCACTAAAAATGATTATAAATCATTCTGCCTGCAAATAAGATCCAAGATTCATCGTTATTAGAATCCTAAATCGCCATCTATAGGAACTTAACTTAAGAACATAACGTAAAATAAACGTAAATATCTCATTAATTAAGATCAGTTTGATATTAAGTAACGGAATTTTGTTCCGAAACTTTGAAAACCTCGTGTTGTTATTGAGGTTTACTAAGTTATCGTTGAATGAAGTAAAGTGAGGTTTATGGATTGGGTTGATTACATTCACGTACGAAAATGTTGTTGTTGTTATATATTTAGACAGGTTGATGATGATGATAATATTATGCAAAAAAATTGCTGCATCATTATCAATTATTTTAACGTTAGATTAATAAGAAGTGGCAAATCTATACTATTAAGCAACTCAAATGCTCAACACTGGGATAGTATAAGCCGATTTTTATTCTTTTTTTTATCGACATTGGAATAGTTCATTGTTATTAATAAATGACCATTTATTTAATAAGAAGAATCAAATAAGATTGTCAGAAACTAATATATTTGAGCTCGATCTTTCTGTGTATAAGAAGCCCAGTTGACCCAGTACTGGACAGTCACAAAGTATTTCTTCTATGTGCTTATTTTAACATAGCGTTTGAAATTATATTTTGAGTATAGAAAAACAATACGCTCGATAACCCTAAATTCAGGTACTCAGTGCTCCAATATTCAAATGAAGTAAATATTTGGTGTACTAACGTACCCGTCGATTGCATTGCATTCAAATTCAATCAAACGTGAACGTTAATCACCGCTGATTTGTACCAAATTGATGCTAGTTTTGACATTTCTACTGCACAATTAGAATCGACTTGGTAATTTTGAAACATATTTTTTACTCGATAATTAGTTTATGCCTATTTAGTTTATAGTAAGATTAAGTAAGTAACTAAGTAAGAATTAATCGATTATTAATAGTAATATTAGATTTTAATACCGTGTTTTTATAGTGACATAAGGGGGACATATAGTTTCTGATGTGACGCTTAGCCATTAGCAAGTAAAAACATTTACGAAGTTTTATTATCTGTAGTCCTCTGTCATCTCATTAGATGACAGAGGACTACAGATAATATTCATCATCATCATCATCATCAGCCAAAGACGTCCACTGTTGAACATAGGCCTCCCCGTTTTAACGAGGGGGGGTTTGCCATAATCCCCACGCTTGGCAAGCGGCTTGGGGATCGCAGTATTGGTGGTGAAGGTACAGAAGACGCTGCTGCCCATCTTCTGAATTTTCCCTTAGTCGCCTCTTACGACACCCACGGGAGGAAAGGGGGTGGTCGATTCTAGGCCGGATACCACACGGCATATTATTATCTATCATTATTAAGAGTTAAAGTAACAGATAATAATGCATTTGAATTCTATGGCTTGACACTGGCAAAACAGTCGACGAAATCGACTCAATTGCCAAAACCTTTAGTAACTAGAATAAACGTTTTGTAATGTGATCAATTCAAGCAACAAAGTATCAGATTAAACCTTGCCAATTGATGTAATGTTTCAAATATCAATATGACATATAATATTATGCCTTATACTGACGCATATTAATGGGATCAGATACTATGTGATTAGGTAAAGATAATACCGTCGAAAAATCAATAATATTTTGCAGACACTAATGATAACTTTCGGATCCAGACGTTAATTTATGAACACTACAGCTTACGACTACGTCTGGCTTTCCGTACAGTTGTGTTGACTAATATTACGTCTAATTGTGTTAAAACTTTCGCAGACACACGTTCAACGCGAAGTATTAATTGGATTGTGTTCGTATAAACTTATTATTTGGTTTGCTAGCATACAAGACCTGGTCCATTTAGTTGTTAAAATAATATGGAAGCGGCGGTATCATCGTAGAAGCGGTCTAGTTGCGTACGTATCTAATAATGTTATATAAAATCGTTAGCTGAAAGGTAAAAAACATACAATGGGGCATAGAGGAGAAAATAGGTACCTAGTTACTTTCACAACAATATTGTATGTTTTAATTATGAAATAAGTACCAGACCTTCGCATAAACCGCGTTTGCTTAACCTTAAGTAAAGTCAATATGCACATTTCCTCAATAGACAACTTTGTTTAAATAAAATTATAGTAGATAAACATAATACCTACTTTGACTGTTTAATTACTTATTTCGTTTCGCCATAGGGTTTTACGCAGTGCGTTATAATGGAATATCTACATAGATAGATCACTTCAGCACGTATGGAAACTAAGGGCGGTTCATTTAAACGCACCGGTGTCCGTTCTATGACGTAAGTGACCGATTCCTATATTTACTCAGCCTTAGTGCCTCTCCTACATATTTGGCTTAATAATTTATAAGGATATCCGATATGTAGTCACTGGAAATCTCTATAATATTTTAAGCAGTTTGCTAGGGAGGCTACATTTTATCAAAGTCCTCGATAACGACAGTCAAGTATACGTGAGGGAGATGTAAAGTTATTTCGTGGGGCACCCCTTTCGCGTGAAATAATCACATGAAAAATGCAAATCTCATGTCTCCTTACTAGCCAACAAGATGCGTGAATTCATTAAGAAAAATATTTTAAGATGGTGATCCCGCTTACGTTACGATACGACGATCATAAATGTAATCGGCCTATCTTCCCTTTAGAGTAGGATACCTCTATTATCCGTCAGGAAATTCACTAGTTTACTTTCGTGTGCTTATAACCCCACGCCAGCCTATGGTTTGTTTTGTCACGAGGGAATGGTGCCTCATTCCCTGGTGCCTGTAAATTGTATCGATCGATTGAGGTCCATGTTGAATCGAGAACGTTTACAGATTAATATAAATAGATGGTATTCAGGTGATCCCTAGTGGCCTTTCGTTAGTATTTTTGATTGACCATTGTCAAAAGAATTCCTTTGATAGTATCAGAGCTATGAGCGACTCTTTATCTGTTATTCCTACTAAAGTTTTGATTGTACCTTGACTTTTAGTTAGGCATGCAAGTCCTACAGACTGGCTTTAACGTTTTTTAAAGTTAACATACAGGCAACCGGTTCTTACCTATTATGTGCAAAAATTACCTCCTATTTGTGCGTGTGCACAACTTTGTATCTTAGTTCGTAAAACCGAAATTAGGCATGAGAATAAATTATAAAAATATACCCAAAATTTGAAATAATCTCGATGCGTAAAGGTCACATTATACACATATGAGGTTACCGTAGCAGCCGTTGCGTTACTTAATCTAACACATTCATTCATCTGTGTTAAAAGCGTCATGACATTGGCGCGCACGACCTTAACATCGAATCTTGTTAACTTCAATATTTATTTAACAAAACAAGGTAGGTAACGTTATAATAAGTGACATGTTTCTTTGTTTATGTAGAGGTTTTTTTTTTGTTGACGCTTATTATATAATTCTTACACAATTATATTTTGCGTCGTTGCAAAGTGTGTTTAGGTTACTGATTAATATTTATAAAATAATTAGGTATCAGTGTGGTTACATAATCAGATATAAACCTAGACAAAAATAAATAATCTTTTTGTTAGCAATAGTAAGATTCACAGTCGTCCGGACAAGCTCTGATAGTTTTACAATTTCATTTGACACTCTAATTAGATTCAACCTCACTGGGATTTAGGAAATTGTTCGACGAAAATAAATTTAGTATTATTCGTTTGATATAGGCATAAGCTTTATAATAAGATAAGTTTAGGGTTAACCAAAACACTGGTTCCCATGAGTATATACCTAATAATATTGTAATTTATAAGTCTATGTACGGTTTTCCATCCCTTATATTGGCTTAACAAAAACAATAACATATCTTAACGGGTTTTTAGCAAGGCTGGCCCAGCTCCGTACCGTCAATAAAACTGAACATCGTCACTTGTGGAGACCTTTATAATGCATCACGTCAGTTATATTAATGTCGTTATTAAGACCTATTGCTGTGAAACTAGACAAACCTTTTATACCACCCTTTTTTTATACCACCAGAAAAGGAACCCTTATTCTTTATTAACTACACAACTAACTTCAAAGGCAGCATCGTTTTTAATGATTTCTATTCTGTCCAAGAGGACTTTGAATAAATTCGCACACAATCGAGAGCGCAGATGGTTTCCCAAAAATAGTTCCTAACTTAATGCGAACAAGCCAAAAATATTTCTAAAAGCTCCGTAGTTCCCGGACGCCATTGTGTGTAAAAACCGATTAGGCTTCTTTCATTTTCACTGTCCCGAAACATGGCACTTGACCTCTTGACATTTATAAATGACATGACGTATTTGGATTTCAACTGGAATTTGAATCTCAATTAATCAGGTAAGGCTACATAATTTTCTATCGCAACAATTCCTGACTGACTTCATCGTTTGAATAATTAAATCGATCTTACATAATAGGTAGGTACTTGCTTTTTGTCGTATATTTTCTTAAAATAAAATTGAGGTATGTAAATTGTTTTTACAATGGAATCAATAAGGATAGTGATTGCAAACGCAACTGTTTTAACAAAGTTCGTTATTGTTCTTAGAAAATACATTTTTTCAGCAAAAGCAGAACCGATGAGTTTATTGATTCTACGGCGTGTTGTGACACAAAGTTTTTAGAAAATAAATCCTAAAGTCCCTCGAAATTCCGCACCAAAGAAAACACTCCTCGGCAGAAACAACTTGGACAAACTTGTCTGAGCTAATTTTGCCGTGTAAAGTTTGGACTTATAGCGCGACCCAACGACGAAAATTTATGGTTTAGTCCTCGATTTCCATTTTAGCCTTGTTAAACAGAATGACTGGCCCACATTACACACACCAAAAGAATGGAAATTATAGCAAAAGAAAATATATTACGAGATAGTACAAAAGATATTACATTAATTCAAAATTGAAAGCCAATTTATAGGTATTTGATTGAAATGGAATTGATAAACTTTTTGCAATTTTATAACAATATACCGCTAGACTATACCACAAAATTTAAACGAATTTATGAATCCAATTAAGTAATATACGAGGCTTAAATAAAGCTAATTTTCTATTCATTGAACTTCATTATGAAACAAACAAAGGCAGCTGGATCCTATCGCGGTCGTATAGTACAGAAACATGGGCTTCGTAAATAAATGAATAGTTAAAAGGACACCACAATATAGCGATGTAGAGCATATACTAACCCTATCTAAAGCAGTAATTCACCACATATAAATGTGGTTTACGTTAGTGATGAACTTTAGGTCTATAAGATAGTTGAAATTAAATTTCCTTTTCACCATTAAAAAGGACGTCAAGCCAGGATCATTGGTGAAATATGCAAAACTAAGTAAAGCACTAGTACCTACTCGCACTGCATAATCTGCCCAAATCTTATTTCTTTCATGAACACCTGCAAACAATATACCCAAACTAATTGAAGTAGTATACTTGAGGTACCTACTAGACAGGACTATTAAAATAATGTTCGTAAATATTAAGCTATATAAGCTGATCGACTAAAATATTTATGTCAGTAAACAAGAAACTACTGCTACTAATATTATAATAAGCCTAGAGTTTAGTACATCTGAACTAGAGGGCGTTGCTCCTAAGGCATTGTGAGCTTTAATTGAATCCGGTTTCTGTTAACTATTCGACTCGCTAATTAGCGTTCCATGCTTAAAACCAAGTGGACCGTTGTCAATATCCTTTTGACATTAATAAGAAAATTATTTAGATTCAGCTCATTGGTAAAGGAATTTATTGTTAAAAGGAGAACCCTTCAAATAATAAAGGCTTTTAATGAATAAAGAATATAAGCTACTGGGAATAAAAATTGGTAATTTCAATAAATTATATTTTTGTTTGAACATTTTGTTATACAATCTTTTCATCAATTTTGTGAAACTTTATTTTCTTTTTATAATTTTTATTGAATAAAATTAAATTTTTTTATTTGGTTTTATTTTACACAAAGGTAGATTGACCAGATTAGTGCAAAACAAGGTTTTCTTTTTTTTCCTTCAGGAAAAACAGCCGTAATTATAAATATGTATGTGCATAAAATTACATGATAGAGTAGAAGCAGGAAGAAAAATTATCAGAAATATGCATTTTTTCTTCTTTTCATAGTACGTTACCTATTTGAAAATCTCGTCAATGTGTACATTCTAAGTGCTCTCGAAACAGAAACTCTGAGTGCGTTGCCTAGGATCGCGTAAAAATATCCACAGTCGCAGAATCACGATTTGTGGTTTTACAGAATCTGCCTGATACAAGCAGAGTGTGAGGAGTCGGACAGTTTTCTACCTTACCTGGGTACCTTAAATAGATAAATAAACTTAGGAAATGAATATAATTAGTACAACTAGTAGTTAAGTAAAAGCTTAAAATACCATCAATAATGTTGAGAGTTAATAATAAGAATACGTCATAATTATGTTATGTTATTTTTTGTTATTTGGAACATACATTTTATGTACAAGAAGGCGCCTTAATTTTGTTATCACAATTATTAACAACTGCGGTTTGCTATTTTAATCAAGAAGGCCCTAGAGAGGGGCCTTATATTTAATATAACACGCTGACACTGACACTGTATATGCACAAGCTATCACAATAAAATACGAGAGAATAGAGTAAGAGACGGTTCGCTTCTTCCAATTTCAACACGAAATAAAGAAAGATATTTGAACATTTTTATATACAAGCACTTGACCCAAATTTGAATTGATTAATGGAATCACCGGATGCAATCTATAAAATTAAACGTCGACTGGTTTTCAATTCGACTTGGGAATATTGAGGGAAATTGGACATAAATTTTCGGTCATCTTCCAAAGTATATAGAACTAACTACTGGCTTCCAAATCCCATCTAAACTTCTTTGATAAGATAGGATAAGATCGAAGAGGAAACTGCATTTAAACGGAGGCACCTATAACTAATACTTTGAGTGTAAGTGGAACTAATTTAGTTTACCGAAATGAGCTACGGATCTTCGTTGGGCAATTTTTACGATGATTAAGAAACTTTTAAAGAAATATTTCACAGAAACTTTGATTAGGTTTTACATCGAAGTACATCACACAATTTATAGATATCGATGACGTGTATAACAAGAAATCGAGACAGAGAAGAATCGATCCACCTTTAATATTTAACTGATTTGTAGGTATAGTTTTTAAGGATAAATAAACTTATCTGAGGTAAAGTTTTACCGTCGTTTTGCGAGTCGCTGAGATAATATTTGCTGACGCTTTTATTGTATAATAATAATGTTTATTTGTACATTTAGTTACTTAAAATATAAGAACACAGTTATAAACTCTCTCTGAGCAGTGTAATTGCATGTAAAGAACTTAGAAGAGACTGAGATATTCATTATTACCCTACAAATCTTCTTTCCAAAACAATACAGAGCTTTAAAAAACACTACGCTATACTGAGGTGGTGCATGTAAACCAACCATCTAAAATAACGCCAGAAAATCTGAAATACAGAGGCACAGCGTCTACAGTCAAGGAAAATGAAACAGAAACGCGTTGGAGTGACATCAAGAGCCGGCGTGGGGTTACCAAACAAACTGAATACTGTAATGAGTGTGGGGTTAAAAGTACCAGCCTTCTGAAATTTTAGCAGCACATAATTATCCATATTATATGGTTCTAGTGTCAGTAGAACTTATTCTATGTTTGTATGCTTATCAGTTGTAATAAAAGTACGCAATTTATTTCAGTAATAAATATTTTACGATGTATGTGCGTCGGAAAATATCTTTATTTTATGTCAGAATAGGACACTATTATATCAGCATGTGACGTATTCCTTACAATTGTGTAAGTATCAGTATACGCTTCTTGTACGCAGAAGAAAGAAGCATTGACCAGACTGCATGTGGATGATGACGCGACACGATTCTTAGGAAAACGTTCTTTAGAATCTAAATCATTTAATGAGTGAATGAGGCGAAAGAAGTATGTCAGGATCGTAGCAAATGGAAATCCGTGGTCTCTGCCTACCCCTCGTGGAAATAGGCGTGACTTTATGTATGTATGTATGTATCATTTTTGTCGCCGCAAAATAACCACGCCACCGTTAGCAAGAACAGTCCAGCTTATGGCAATTCCTAAGACCCACACTAGGCTTATAGCGTCTCGCTACTCACTATTGACGATATGACATTTTGTCCGTCTACCAGAGACCGACTGAGCATGAGGCCCTGGGTTCGAATCCCGGGTCGGGCAGTGTTACTGGATTTTTCCATGAGGTAATTCTCAGTAGCAGCACGGAATCTGAATTTGTGCCCTGTTGATGGCATTAGGCTCGCCCCTATTACATTGGGACCTACATAACTGGCGAAATGTTGGTGTACTTTACAGTTACGTCTGCCTACGGGGAATACAGGCGTGATGATAAGTTATGTCCGTCTACCCCGAATATTTCTTCTCTACGACAATCTAATTTACTGTAAAGTGACTTGGCTCATCACAATAGGCGTCTTTCACAAATGCATTACTAGTGGCAGCTGCCAAGGCGATAAGTCCAAGGGCAGAGTTTAATTTTATTATTACTGTTAAAGTGGCGGAAAAGGGTTTCCTTCTCAACTTGAGATCAAAGGGTTATACACCCTTAATTAAATGCCAAGACAATACCTTATCCTATCATGACTTGAAGGCATTCTCAAATTGATGTTATTAATGTCTGCACTGTACTTTAATATTTGATTTGTTAAATAATAATTAATGGTACGACAAGAATTTTAGATACCATTATTTCTTTTTTTTTATCTGAATTCAGTTTTTATTTAGTTAAGTTTGTCGGTTTAAAGCTTTGTCAACAAAAACTTTCATTGATTTAAATTGGTGAAGCACTGATAGCCGAGTGGTATGACCGTAGGACTTCCAAGTGAAAGGCTAGTTCAAACCCCGGCACGCACCAATGTCTTTTCGAATTCATGTGCGTATTATAAATTAGTTTTCAGTTGCTAAAAACGGTGAAGGAAAACATCGTGAGGCATACCTGACAGCCTTTTCAACGGCGGTGTGAAGCCATGTCAGAGGCCTACAGGCGGTTTAAACTCTGACACAGGTTGTTCATCAACCATACGATGAGAAGAATTGGTGCTTGTTTAAAATTGATGACAGAATTCCTAACATTTTAAAATCCGCATTTATTTAACTCTCCAATTCGAAATTGAAATGAATTCAAGAACTTACGAAAACCTGGGCCTCATTATGTCCGTATCTAAACCTTAATTACTTACCACCACATACAAGCTAAGAGGTGTAAGAAGAAAAACACGCTTCAAGATGCTGGCTACGGAGATGGGAGGCGCGCCCCAGTTGTCGCGGTAATTAATAGAAATATGATGCACCAGAGACGGACTTTGCTATAAAAGTTTACGAAGGCACTAAAAAAATACTAGGTATTGTTTATACGTGGAGTGCTGGGCTAGAATAGCACCTCCCCATCTCGTCCCGTTGAGAGTCGTAGGAGACGACGGAGGGACCATCCATAAGATGAGCAGCAGCGTCTTCTGTAACTTCAAAAACTCTGACCATCGTGTAGACGTCTTCTGGCTGATGATGATGATTGCTAATAAGAACAGATGATTACATATTTTATTATATCTGTGTAGGTACAGGTAAGGTGTATGTCATATAACATGATATAAAAAGTAAATTCATTTTCATCAGAATAAGAACTTTCAAATAAAAGAAAAACGAACTTTGTTCTATATACTTGTAATTAGAACAGTTTCAATCAATTGAAATTACTTCAAAACAGCTACTTTACTTCAATTTCAATTAACTTTTACACTACACGAGCTACTAGTGTATTACTGCAATCGCGTCTAACAGGGTCCTTAAAACTGCGATGATTCCACTCGAGACATTAATTGATGGAATGAAAAACGAACAAAACTGTCTGAGTAGATCATATTTGAATCGAACGCACCTCAACTCTATTGAAAGTTGCTTTGGTTATAACCCCTGTTACACTTAAAGACTGTCTCGAGAGCCAATTTTCCACAGAATACAGAAACTTCATGGCAACGTTTGATCGGTAGTCGTTAATTATGTGGTTGGTAAGAAGTGTACATAGTTACCACATTATCAAGTCAATAAAGTTAAATTTAACCGACATGGACAATTATCATCATAGCCACTAAAAACGAAACTAAACCCTAGCCAAAATCAGGAGGTAAGTAGTAAAGAATAATTGATAATTATTTCAGTAAAATTTTCTGCAGTCATTGGATCGATTTTGTTGATCGTTCATCTGAACACTGTACCAAAACATCCTGCAATACCTAGGTACGTTAAATTATATATACATGTTGGTTTGATGCAATTACAACGCTATTTCAGCGTTTAAAAAGACTATGTTCTTAATGTACCTACCTATTAAAGGTTAACCAGGTTCGACGTACTGAACTATAATTTAATAGTCCTACTTGTAATGAACGCAAAATTTTAGTGATAAAATGTCATTCCGCAAATTCGACCCTGGTGATACATGAACATGACACGCCACCGAGACCCGCTGACCCGTTTCCCTTCAACCAGCTGCGACCAGTCAATTTACCTTTAAAAAATCTCAAGCAAACCTCAGCCCGAAAGAAAAGAAGTGTGTTTACTCAACACACATACATACAGTAACGGCCGCGTGCCCTCATTTCATTGGCCACGCGAAAAGTCACTTTACCCTTTTCACACCTTTGCTTTTAAAGTGTATATTGCTGTGAACTGTCAAGTGGTGCTTCTGACGTTTCGAAAGGTGATTTTCAGAGGAATGCTTAGGAATGGTTGAGACCTGAAGCGCGATGTTTACGGTATTCAAATTGCTGTCACACGCCATGCGCGCATTTAAAGGTCTGATCGCTCTTGCGCCGCGAAATATTCTCTTTGTGTCAAACAAAGAATTGCATTGCTCAGGTGCGTGTAAAGGTTCTTATGCGTCTCATTTGACGTTGTTTTGTAGGACTGCAACTTCAGTTGTGCGGGCAGACTTTTACGTCGTGGCCTTTGCGAGATTTAATATATTTTTTATTCGCAACCCAACAGAGGGGGATCTTTTGTTAGCATTTTCTGAGTGATGCCAGGTGCGTTCCCTTATTTATTATCAGAGCAGCTTTTGTCCAATATCAAAATGCCGTACTTTTATAATGGTGTAAGCTTACTTATAGAAAAGCTCCAGTAGGGTTGATGTTACAATTGCGATTATCAAACTTGAGTCCGATTTCCAGCCAAAATAAAAAGTGTTATAGGGCGTTCCCGTAGGAAAAATCAGTTCTTATCATCGTCATAAAGGCGGTGAGCCTCGATAAGCTACTACTTACCCCTTTGGGGTATACAAGAGCGGTGATACGTCATAGACAGATAGACACTATAAATGAATCTTGAGAAGTGTATTCTTGCTGATAAGGCTTACTATGACTTCATACTTTCGTTTAAAAATCACTAATTGAGCATTCCTTTATGCTGAATAAAAAAATGATTTACCTACCCATACAATCTGCATTAGTAACATCAATGCAATCGTGTTTATCGAGTAATAATGTTCTCACAATTTGCTAAATAATTTGTTAAATTCTAAAATAAAATTCAGTTCCTTATAGAGTAAAATGTTTCAATCCACGAAGTAAATTTTTCTTTGAGAAGTGTCAAACACTTGCAAAGTCGTACATAATGCACGATTGCATTCCAAATACTATCCGTTAAGCCCGCGTACAAGCCGAATGAATAATTCAGGTCGGACTCTGTATTCAAATACCGTATGTATGGATGCAAAGGAAATCCGATCGGTAACTACTTGGAAATTTGTTTTTACATGTCATTTGCGTCTTGATACGAAAAAAAGTGGGATGAACACTGGCTTCCGTGTTCAAGGGGGTGTAAAAAAGTTATTTCTGAACTGTTTGTCTGTCGCGAACAATCTGCGAGGATTTGCAGAAAGGGAAGTTTATTTTTTGTATATCATAGAGAGCTTTTATTAGGTTGGAAGTTCTATTTTCTTTATTATTCTAATATTTGTTCTTGTATGCTCCATAATACAAAATGTTTAAAGGGTGTTGTTTACATTTTATTTATAATAAATCCCCCCGAATGGCAAGGAATACTTTGATGCTTTTTAATTCCATTTTATTTATAAATATTATAGTTTTTATGCATTTTTGATAGTAAAGTTGTAAATAGTTTTATACTAGGTAGAATTAAATGTGTATAAAATATAAAAATTCCGTTTTTACAGTCTGTATTTCATCATCATCATCATCATCAGCTGAAAGATGTCCACTGTTGGGGGGGTGCTATAATCCCCACGGTTTGGGGTTCGCAGTGTTGGTGGTCAAGTTACAGAAGACGCTGCTGCCCATCTTCTCGATTTTCCCTTAGTCGCCTCTTACGACACCCGCGGGAGGAAAGGGGGTGGTCAATTCTAGGCCGGATACCACACGGCACAGACTGTATTTATCATACTCGAAATAAAAACTTATTTGTATCAGAAATACCTAATCGACACGATAAGACACATCAACATCATAATCACAAAGTAAGCAAAATATTTCAGAGGTTTAGTAAAAGTTACCAATCGTTATAAACGTATTATTTACATAATTATGTTAGTTCTAGGTGAGCTTAAAACCATAAGCTTCTTACCGTGCGGCTTACCGTCGAGTTTCTTGCTGTTCTTTTCCATGTCGCTTTTGAAATAATCCCCTAAAGTTTTGACCTTTCATAAGTACATGTATAAAAAGCTTTTGATTTCGTTTTCTAAACTCCAATCACTTGCTTTAAATTATTTGTCATAAACCACACTCATTATTTTATACCACATAGGGATAAACTTTTTTTTCTAGTGGCAATTGAGTCGGGCTGTCGGGTTCCATTTTTTTCGTTGCTACTTTTAAGTTTATCACTTAAAAGTAGCAACGAAAAAAATGGAACAAACGTCAGACACAACATAATAAATGTCAAAAAGATAGTTTACAATAAAATGACAGTTGCTAGCGACGCGTTCATCGACACAGAAACTTTGAACACACTCCAAGCGTAATTAAAACGCATAGTATAGTATAAGTTGCCGTATAATTGTTGTCACCACTGTTCTATCTCAAGGGATAGGCAATAATGTATTCCACACTCACATTAAGATGTTATTAGGGTATAAAAAAGGGGTGTACGCTAACCCCCTTATTCATAAAAAATACAATAAATACATTATTAAACCATGATTTAAATTATACCTGTCACTGTCGTTTGCATGTTAAAGAATAGAGATGTCAATAGACTTATTAAGATCCACTCCAAGTAAGACGGTTAGTGTTTAGTAAGTCAAGTGAATTGTCATTTGTCTGAATCTGAGGATAGAGCAGCCTCAGTATGATTCTGAAAATTTTTAAACAGACAAACCAACCTTACGCTTTGTCAGACATGACAGACTCCAATGTCAACAATAGTTAGGAATTAAAATTATTTTGATCTATATAAAGCCCTAGACTCAAAATAGACTCCTTCATAAAAAGTGCAAAAGGTTCTCACCTTGTTACACAAATTTTAGGATGCTTACATACTCGTACGTCAGGTTTCAAATTAAAGTAGGTACGCGGTAATAAGGCCAGGCACCCCCACTTGACTTTTAATAACGATGTAGGTTAGGTGCCGTTGCATGCATTTTATATGAGAGTTTTTGTTCAGAGCATTCGACTACTGAACGCTAACGCGGGAATCCTGGCTGGAAATGTGTATGAGATTTTTATACCACTGTATTACGTAGATTGTGTATTGTATGTTGAGATTAGCCTTTTTTGTTTTTTTTTTATTTTTCAATTTTTACTCATATTCCACATGCGGGGTATCGTATTTCTTGATTATGTCAGGCAAGAAAATTCGATTTTTCATCTTCTATTTACAATGAAAAAAATATAAAATTGTTTTATGTTGACAAAAATATTTTGATTTTATTTTTATTGCTTTATTGATGTTTAATTAAATCGAGTCCGTGCTGGTACTGTATCAGGGAGTATAATAAATAAAAAACAGGATATAGGTAGATACACAACTTTACCGACCGGTATGTTAAGTAAAGCTTTTGTTTAAATAATAATAATAATAATAATAATTTGTTTATTCAGACACATGATCCAATACACACACTTTTATACATTACACTTAATACAAAAATAGATCAAAAATAAAATACATACAATTGTGTTAAAAATAAAGAAGACAAATAATATACATAACTTAATACCTACAAACATCTTATGTGGCTATTTGAATCCAGCGCCTATAAGTAGCAGTTAAGATCAATCTATCCGAAAAACTTTTTATAATTGTGTTTTCACACTTCTCTATTCTGTCCATGAACTTAGCGATACGACTTCTCTGGATAGCATCAAAAGAATCTACTCGTGACTCTAAAAACATGCCCGAGGCACTACAACATCGTTTCAGACCATTAAGTTGCCTAAAGATGTTGTTGTAGGCAACTCGAATATTACTATGAGTCTTTTTTGTGTAGTTTGTCCAGAGTTGACATGTGTAGAATGACTGACAAAAGGCACGGAATAAAGTTATTTTCACATCCGGGGATGATTTAGAAAACTTTCTAATGATCATATTCCCAACTACACATAATGCCCTACGCTGACGTTCAACATCCTGATCATCTTTTAGATTGGAAGTCACTATATGCCCAAGATACCTAAAGCTATCCACAATTCTTATCGGCTGCCCGTTAAGGTAAGTGCACGGAATATTATCGGGTCCCTTTCCAGACCTAAACACGATCATCTCCGTCTTTTTAACGTTGTAGATCAGGTCATGATCTCCAGCATATTTCTCACAAATAGAAATTAACCGTCTTAGACCCTTAATCGAGGGGCTAAGCAACACCATATCATCAGCATAGCTCAGATTATTAACATACCTGTCATCTAATCTGAGCCCAACTGGTGTGCCGCTCAGCTCCACGATTAAGTCATTTACATATAAGTTGAATAGGTCTGGAGAGGTGACACCTCCCTGCCTCACTCCAGATGACAATCTGTAGTCATCCGATAATTCACGCCCCCATCTAATGTTGTTTGTTTGGTTGCGATACCAATATGTAAGTAATCTAACAACGCTCTTTGGGGCACTTGTGCGTTGAAGCTTAGCCCACAAGTGCCTGTGGTTAAGTGTATCAAAAGCGCGGCTCAGGTCAAGGAAGCACGCGTATACGCTGGTCCCACCCTGATTATAATAGTTGACAGTTTGTTTGAGCGCGAAGATAGCCATATCGGTAGAGACATGCGAGCGAAAACCGAATTGCCCGTCGTCAACATTTAGTGACGGTTCCATAAAATTATGTAATAGTCTTTCAAGCACCCTGGCCATTGTAGTGGCAAGTGATATAGGTCTATAGTTGGCCATGCTGGAGACATCACCCGTTTTATTTTTGGAAATGGGTATAACAAGTGTACGAATCATGTCTTTGGGTAAATAACAATACTGCAAACACATGGTAAAAAAAGTTGACAGCACCTCACAGATATGCTGACCCGCACACAGCAGGTGCTCTATACTAAGTCCATCGTGCCCCGGGGACTTTCCACGTTTCATATTTCGTAGTATTTGCTCAACATCATTTGGCGTCACTAATATTCGACTAGGCTGCGTCTGTGAGTCACAACACTCACTATAATTACCAATAACATTAACATTTGTATCGGTCTCAATATTAAAATGTTTTCTAAATAAATTTGCTATTTTTTTATTGTTTTCTTCACCTTCAATACTAACGGGTATACTATTCCTATACTCAAGTTTTTTAGTTTCCTTCCAGAATTGTACAAAGTTACCACTAGCCCTGTGCCGGGCCAGCATATCCATCCTAATTTTGTCCTGATTTTTCTGTACATACTTAACCGCTGCCTTAAATTTCCTACGGGAATCCGTCATGTTGTCAAAGTACAGACCCGAGCATGGCCTTCCATTAGCTACCCATTGACAAAAATGTTGCCTAGCCATCACCCTAATGTTACTTACGTGAAAATTCCAGCCAATAAGTTTTTTACTTTGTTTCTTAATACATGCACTCTGTTCGGCGGAAGATCGCAATATATTTACTAATCGCGCGTAAATATTATCTATTTGTTTACAGTGATCATAACTAGTACTACAGCTCACTGACGCATGTTCAGAAACATTAGCAATATCAAATAACAACTTATATAGATTATTTGTACAGAGTTTACAATATAAATCAATTTGCGCTTGATCCCTTACACCCCATACATGATTTAAACCCGATTTAGACACAGACTGCAGTTGCTTAGGCCTAATATGATTAAAGTTACACTTAATCATAAGAGGCAAGTGATCCGACAAATATGAGTCATATAGTACATACATACCGGTTACAAGTGCTGCCGCTGCTACAGTCGTGATGCAGTGGTCAAGCCATCGGCATGTACCGTGAGCATCGCTTATAAAAGTGTATGTATTTGGGTCAAGCCTCTCTAAATCTAAGCACTGCAGTCTCTGCTCTTCACAGTATTCTGTCAATTCATTTCCAAAAAGAGTACCGGGATGCGCATTATAATCACCTAACATGATAACACATTCAATATCTGAGTTTTCAATAACTGCACTAATTTGCGCGAGACACTCAGTAAATTCCGACAAATTATCTTCGCAGTTTGTAGGCATATATACACTAAATACAAGTACACTTTTATTATCTATGTTTAAATGCACGGCCGCTAATCGGTCACTGTCGCAGTCAACTACGCTTGCACTTGTAAACAATGACGATCTCCACATCAACGCCACCCCTCCGTATGGACGACCACGCAGTACACCGGCGGAAGTATCGACTGAGGACTTAGCGTAACACGCAAACTCTTTGTCAATTTCGTAAATAAAACCTAGGTCGTGCGGCAGCAGCCAGGTCTCCTGTAACGCAATGACATCTGCGTATTTGCACAAGTCTCTCACATGTTCTACTGACCTCTTAATAGATTTACAGTTAAAAGACACTAAGTTAATATCATAACTTTTAGTACCCATATTTTGTTGTTTTTATTATGCGGTAGGCTTCGATTGTCGCGGCTGTCTAAAACGGCGAAACACTAAACCCTCGGGCCAGAAATCGTTTTGAAGAAACTTGTTTAACTTCGTTATAGATACAGTTATTTTAAATGAGTTGAAGTTCGTCTCTTTAAAAATAATCTCAAGATTAAAACTATGGTTATGTATACACCAAATATAATTAACACAATTAGTGCATGTTTTAATCTTGGATTATCCACTTTTATTGGTTTTACCCTAATCCCGTGACGTTTTAAGTTTTCTTTCAGTAAGTGTAACTTTAAACCGAAAATGCTTGAAAATCATGTTACATTATTTATGAACTAGCTACCTGCATCCAGTTTTAGCCGGTACCGACCTTCACATGATCAATGCACTATTATTTTCACTTTGAAAAATGTAAGTCTGCTAATGAGAATAAAAAATCTGCTTAGTTGACCTTGGTCTCAAAATTGGTGTTTCGACTTACATAATTATAAACCTAGTTGCAATTAATATAAGCACGTAACAGAAAAAGGTATTAATGGAAGAACGTTAAACATGAATAAACAGGTCACTAATTAAAATTGAGATTCTTATTTGTAAACTATCGATGAACAAACTCTAGAAACCGCTTTTATTATCTACCAACATGATGAATGAAATTTGTCTGAGTCTTGCATGATAAAATTGTTTAAATTTGGTTGGCCACGTGTACGCAGTGTACGCACTCTCGTTGTTAATACTCTTTGCTAATTTAACAGAGCATTAGGTACCTATTATAGAGCAGTGTGATTCTCCATAATTCCACAATCCGTCCAAATAAATGCGTTTTCTTACCAATCAGAAATGATCTTGTTCCATATGGAAAGTTTTAATAAAGAAGACATCACTAGATATCATTCTATTATTAGGTTAATAATTAGGTTAATGTTTATTTCTTGTTACTTGCTTCACTTTAAACGACAAAACAAAAAACGTCCTTATCGTGTAAGTAACTTGTTTTAAGTAAGGAGGTAATTTATTTGTTCATGTCGCCCTTTTCCCGAGATAAAACTGTTATTATAAAAGCAAAATGTTACTCATAGGTACTCTTTACATAATCCAGTAAAGGTTCAGTAAGAGCGTCGTGATACGATTGTGCAACGTCGTCGGGCAGACCGCTAAGTGCTACAAATCCCCCGTTCAATGTCCCGCACCCCACAACTCAGTCAACTGTCGTTACTTACGATACACAGTCGCGGAACTAGGTAAATTATTTACTAAAATATGACATCGCTATGGCGACGATTTATATAATCATCGCAGTTCTCATAAATCAAGTTAACTCGCAAACAAGCTTAACCACGGAACGCAAAATAAACAGTTTATCAGAAAGACTAGGAGTTTCTACCATTTTTCCAGCACAAATCCAACAAAGTCAAACGACATCGGAAACGACGCCTGAGGCCTCCGCCGGAAACAATCTGAAAGTCATTGGCGGCACCGCAGACACCTCCCTCAATGTACCAGAACAGAATTTCCAACCAATCTCCACAATTTACTCGTGGAAAAACAAAAAACCTAATAATGAAAATGCGCGCAAAGGAAACGTTAAATTGCTCTTAGATGAAAATATCGCAAGAAAAAACGAAGATTTTTTACGTAACCCAATTCAAGAATTAACCAAAGCTGAGGCTCTGGTATGGGATAACTGTTTAGAAACTAATTTTAAAGAGGAACCCCAAAATATCGTGAAATCAACAGACATGCAACATGATAATCACGATTACAGATTTCAAGGAAATGCACAGTTTGGAGGTTATTGGCGTAAAAGAGACGCTGGTAATTTAAAATTGAATTCCACTGCAGGAAAGGCTTGGTTGGAGAAATACAATAACTTATTAAATGCTAAAACGGAAGAAAGACGACAGCAAAAACCTGAACCAACGCTGATAAAAAAAATAACTTCTGCGGCTACTACTGTGGCACCAACAACAACAACTATTCAAGTCATACCAATAACGAGAGATGTGTTTAAGGAGCCCGAAGATATATTTAATACTACACAGACTGAAGCTACGGAGAGTGATATAGTGGCAAGTTACACTGAGGATTGGTTTGAGGAAAAGGACAGGAGCAAAATAAGGTTTGGTGGACTGCCTCAGAAGGAAACATATTTGATACCGGCGCTGAAACTAGAAGAGGGATTTCATCCCTTTGGGTTTATGTCAGAGTTTTTTTATTTGATATACCCGTTTGATTTTCCTGTTGGTAAGGGACAGTTTTATTATTACTTTTAGTAGTGCATGGTTTGAATTTTGTAGGCAATCATAACTAATAATGATTAAAGTGTGGCATTAAAATATTAAATTCCTGGTTTGCTGAATTTGCCGAATTATATTATGAATCGTAAAATCACGTCCGTATCGTATACCTGAAAAGGTATTCAGGCTATACAGTAATTAGTATTTCCAAACCTTTATTTATTGCATAAGTATATATGTATAAAGAAAAAATCTATAATATACCGATAAGACCTCGTGGCAGTCCTACAATATCAAAAGGCTTCGCAGCTCGCCCGACGAGGCCGTGCAGATGATCTCGTTACCTTACCAGCTGACTGTATGAATTACGTCTATAGATATTCCTGTATTTAAATGTTCATTGACTTTTATAATACCTAATACTTGTTCTTTAAAGGTACAAATGAAATCTTGGAGTAGGCACTACTGATAGCCGCATGTTTCGTGTAATACTATTCCAAAATTTAATTATTTATTCAAATATTTAAAAAGAAAAAAAATTATTTTTATAAATTGAGGTGCTGTGCACCACCTATAATTTTTGTACGCCATTTACGGCTAAACATGTAGATATTTACACGTAGATTTAACTGCTATAACACCATGTACTTGTACATTTACTCATGTTTTTACAAAATAAAACATCTTTATCTATTAAATGAAGTAGTCGAGACTAAATCTTTCAGGAAGAAAATTAAAAATACTCGCAAGACATACCTACGGACCTACCTACCTAATGCTATTTTGTTTTTTCAGGGCTTATCAAAGACATAGTGTGGGGGGAGTTCACATTTCCATACTCCTTTTTACAGGTATGTTTTCTTAACCTTTTTACTTATTGTTGCTCATTTGGGTAATTCGATCTATTCTTTTTGGTACATTCACCGCTGGGCAAATTTTTATATGAGTATACTGCGACTAATTTCATTGCCACACCTAAAGTTCGTACAACCTTATTTAAGTTTAAAAATAATGCAATAGTATATATAGCTTCTAAAAATATTTTATGAAAATCAATGTAGGTACCTAATTGAGACTAAGGACTGCTAATAGTTCACGTTGTAATTTAGTTAATTTCTCATTTAGACCGTGATTCGTCGAGGACCTGTTGGTAGGATGAAATAAAAGTCATGCTCAATATATATTACATTATCATTTATTTACATAACTTACTCACATATTTAACATTATATTATTACGGTTATTACGGTACAAGTACCTAATTAACGCTATGAACAACACCATCAGCTGAGAAACTTATAATATTAAATATAACATAACCTTAACCTCTCTTCGATCGGGTATAGAATTAACAATATACAATTTTATTAGTTTACAAACAACTCATCTTTAGGAACAGTTTCAAAGAATTTTCTTATGATTTTAGAAACAATACCAACGAGCCTGTCAACCAAAGGTTGGCCGAATTCTTCAGCAACTTGTTTCCAGTTTTGGTTCAAAAACGCCAAAACTGCCTCACCTGATAAAATATGAAAATTAGTAGGCCTTCATATCACATTATCAATTCAAAAGTTAACAACAGCTTCTGATTCTCACCAACTGCAAGAAATACTTCTGTAATAAATAAGTTCAGTTACAAAGATTTTATCAAGATTACGGATAAAAAAGAATATTATTGTATTTAAAAAAATACAACTCTGATTAATTTAAAAACAAAGGAACCACGCGGGACACTTGATTGTAAGTGCCCTTTATTTCCTTAATTTCAGATCATGCGAAGTATCAAGTTTTCCTTGACTTGTTATACCGATATAAACTTTAAATACCGCTTGACATAAACATGACTAAAGATTGACAAATAAAACAAAACGAACTTAATGAATAAAATCGCGGAAATACAAAAATATATAGGTCAAAAACAGAACTTCCTTTTAGAAATCGGTTAAAATGCGGACTTTTGTAGGATTCTCACAAATCAATGAGTATGACAGCGAGATTGCGTTGAGAAAATTACGCAACTTACGGTTAGTGACAACAGTTTTGTATAAACTACTAATAAAGTTGCATACCTATTAGAACACTCAATAATCATGATAGAAGTTCAATCTTAAACCTCTGTTGCGAATGCGATCATTTCGCTTCAAGGACGACGAGTATATTTTATAGCATACTTAAATAAAAATCGTGCTTATGATGCTCTTTTATTTTTAGTAACCGATTCAACTATAACCTTCTTACAAGGAAGTCTTTACTTACTTAATTGGGGGTTTCCTTGAAACAGATTTGTTAAGCTGAATACAACTTTGTCTCCATAATCCTGCTTGATGGTCAAGTCTTTTACTTCATGGTAAACGACTCCGTCACGTACCTTGTCTACAAACTTTATTTTTGCAACAAGCAATGTGTTTTCTGACAAAGAAAAATAGATTTTTTATACAAATTCTTGAACTAAGCAGATGACATAAAAACAATTCAGGATATGATGATGAATTAACAGCCCATAAGATTTTGGTGTCTAAGGAAGCATATGCCCTACATGCTCCCTTAGACACCGTACACCTAATCTATTTGTATTCATAAATATTATACTTATTACATACGGCGTATACTAATAATACGTAGAATTAAGTGTTTCCGCATGAAACTGGCTCAAGGCTAATCTGCCATCTAAAAAAAAAATGTTTGATGACGGAAATCTTTGGAATTTTTAACTAACACTCACTAATTTTAACTTTAGCATCTCCATCTCCGTTGATTGCCACGATCAATATTCTTCCGTTCGCTTTATACTGTCCCTTAATGGTCAGGTTGCAGTGTGTTTTCAATTCGGCTTCATCATTTTTGTATCTGAGATCAATAAGAAAATCAAATAAGTAATTGAAAATTAATGATTACACTTCCTCATCGCTCTTTGTTTATCGTCCTTATACTACATTTTTACGGAATTAACGTCATTAATAAGGTACCTACTTCAAAAAATATTTTCATTAGAAAAAAATATGGATAACGAATCGGACAATTGTCATTTTCAATTATTAATACCAAGAAAAGTGATATTTTAAAATAAATGTTGAGTCCAGAAATCCAGATAACTTTAAATGATGTCAGTATAACAATGACAAGGTACTTACGAAACAGATTCAATATGACAATTCTTCAATCCTGTCATAGTCCCATTCTGCAGTTCCACTTTGAACCCTCCAGGGAGGATTACATTAGCATGGTCTTCTTTCAATGGATCAATTGAAGCTATTCCTAATTCTGGGATACCCTTTGCAAATTCTGGTAGTGTTTCTTGTATTACCCTTTTCAAACAGTCTGACTTTAGCCCGGGACATATTTTAATGTAGGATGCTAAAAGTAATAAATGATATTTTTGATTAGATCACAAAATTAAAGTTCTGCAGATTTTGTACTTTTGATATACAATAGTCTACACATGTAAATACAATATTAACGTTACTTATCTGCTTTAAATTACAATTATTTTTTATTAATAAAGTAACCCAGTGGCATGATTATGAATAGTTAACATTTGTGCCTATTTTGTTTTGTATAAAGGTACATTGTGATTAGAATTGTAATAGTTCAGTACTTACGCGCCACTTTTGCAAGACTTCCATTTATAAATGTTAATAAAACCAACAAGTTCAATGCTATTATCTTAAACATATTTATTAAAGTCGCTCGTCACTGCTGAGGTCCAACCATACACTGATCAAATCTCGGAAGGTCCGATATAATTAAGCCTCTTTAATATTCAATTGTTTCTTAAATGTCACGAGAAGACAGATGTCATTGTTGAACCGCTCTAGAGTATACTTTACACTGAGCTTTATACAGCCAAGTAATGTCATCAACTTCAGTAAGGATGTAGTGGTCGGTGTTCGGTGGAATAAGAATCAAAAACCAGTTACACTACTTCCTTGTTAATCAATACAGTAAAGATTGAACACACCATTCAAGTTGTGTTGTATTTTTTATGAGTAAATTTTATCACCCTCATTAAATTAGGAGAAAATAAGCTATAACAATTAATTTTCTTGTACCTAAGCTAAGATAAGCTTTAATAAAAGCAGAAGTTACGTATTTTCTGCAAATACTGACCAATTAAAAAAAATGACAATAATCTGCACTTCACCAGTAATAACGCTGTATTTATAACGTTTTACCTCTTTTTTAAGGAGATGCTATGTACCTACTCTAGCTGTAGCTATTTCCTTGAATACTGCTACCAGCCTTCTGTTGAACCTTAAAACTGGAACCTGCTTACAGATAAGAAAAGGGTGACCTATTTTTAGGCAAGAATTACCCAAGAAAAAATAATATTGATGAATTTTACTAATGATATTATAATTTCTTGTTTTAAACTGGACACGTATACGAGTAAATTTCATATCTGCGAAAGTTTCACGTGGGATATTTTTACATTATTTATTTAAATAAATACAGGTTATGGGTTCACTTATCCCACTGAATATTATCGAACGTCAGTTGGGTCCATAGTAAGACATTGACATTTTAAAAGGATCGCTTCCTGCAACGTGATAGTATTGATCGCTCAAGTACGAAGAAAAGCGATAATGTGTCGTCTAACATGACTAACGTTCGATGTTTGTTTTTGTCATACAAATATTTTAAGTAAACCGATCGAAAATGTCGTTAAAGCGAGCAAATATTCTCGTATTTTCACGCACTTTAAAAGCCTGTTGATGGAAGAAGTACAATAAATAGTCGTTACCATCAGTATCATCATTGGCCCTTACGTATATTGACCCTAATACTACTGACCATTATTCAATGTCATGTAGGCACTTTTGGTAACTTAATAATCTAAATCGTTGGACAAGATCGTCCATAATAACTTATTTTAATTTTCAATTAACAGGTAATGTTGATTTGTATTACTATGAAGCTAAGTATCGTTTTTATTGGTAGTAAAATAGATATCAAATGTACCTATTTTACGATTATGTTTATTTTGACTTCGGAATTGAAAGAAAAATATATCTCTTTTGTTTCTCTGATTATAGCGAAGTGGTGATTTTGTAGGTAAACAAGTCAAGGTTAGTCGTGACGGCCTACTAATAGGTAAGTGTATGTATCTAGTGTGTGAGTGCGTCAAGTTTTAAATTCGCATTTTTTCTTACAAAAAAACCAGTCCGACGAATCAGTTTGTCCAATTCTATGTATTAAATAGACTTATAGAATATTCCAACACAAAGTAAAAATAGAGAAATTAAGTTTCAACATTATGTTTCTTACATTTCTAAACCATCGCCTTTTTTGTTTATTACGAGTGCAATTGCGAGTTCCTTAATACCTTACCAACTGCGACTGCAAAAGGAAATTCTTCGTTTTCGTTTTCTCTTCATAAAAGCTATGACGTATGAATACAAATACATACGTTGGGCATTGACAGAAACCTTTCAAGTAAAGCCAAGTTCAGATTTCTTTAGATACTTTTATTACACGCGCCTGTACACCCGGAAGTCTTATAAAGTAGTTTTAGAAAGAAATGTGGCTTAGCAATACATTTAAAGTTCTCAGGCATCTCAGTTTTCTATTTCAGTGCGATTTTGTATTTTGTATTTTCTCTTGCTGTTATGTTCCGTGTGGAATTCATTCATTTTCATAATAACTCTACTACTACTTAAATTGGACTAAAATTGTCCCAAACATTAGTTTTTTGAGACTATTTTTTTTATTCTTATTTATGATCCGTAAGGGCTGTAAATACATACTATTCACAGGCTTTTTTTACATCCTTTTTAAGTGACTCTAAATGCACTTCATAAAATATAAGTTTCGTTCACAAATCTAAATAAGGTAGAATGTTACATACATTTAATTTCTACGATAATCAACGACACAATCTCGGACAAATAACGTTGATTCATATTTCACTTAATAGTATTTCTAAACAAATACTGAGTGTAATGTCGTCGCCATTAGACTATGATTACGACTGGGACATCTCCCCTCATTTACACAAGAGCACATTTGTCTCTCCGACAAGACACATCGGTCATTCCTAATTATATAAGCTTTTTACGCAGATTATTTCTCAGTCCTTTTGATTTCTTGATAATATTTTATGGGACCTTCTTTTTGTGTGATTAAAGTATTAAGATATTTACCGAAATCTAGATGTTTTTGTTTAGCTGATTGCCATACAGCCATGTTTTAGTCAACTTTGGGTTTATTCTTGACTTTATTTTATCTTAGCTTCTCATGTGCATTTACATGTTTGGTGAATAATATAAGGTCACTTTTTGACCTATTAACTGTCGTTATGCTAAATAATTAATAATGCTAATTTTATTTTTATAGTCGTAATCAGAAGTATCGACTTACACTTAGTTATTACATATTTGTATAAAGATCGGTAACAAACAAAAAATTATAATGATTATTGCATGGTTACAAGGAAGCATCAGACCTCATTAATAGATTAATTATGCGTATCTAAGTATAAAATGGGACTTGTTTAGAGGGCATAACCTTGAAACTATAATGTGAAACAAAACAATTATTAACTTCATAAACATTAATGATGAGTATATAGTTAAATAGAATATTTAACATAATTCATCAATTAATTAATTTTCTGTGTCAATTTACATACTGAAATGATAATTATGTGTGAATGTGAGTAAGAAACATTAATGATCTATTTACTTTATACCCGACTGCGCCAGAAGAAGCGTTATGTTATTCGGGTCCATATATGTATGTATACGTATATTTCTTTGGCACGGTCTGTAGCCTAAAAAGCGTGATGGATTTTAGCTTGAGAAGTATCGTTAGATTCGTCTCAACTGTGAAAGTAATGTTTTATATTTTTGATATACCCAGTGTATATCTAAATTATAAAAAATCGAATGGCGAAGAAATTTATAAAATAAAAAACCCGACTGCAAAAAAACTGAAAAGAAATAAAAAAGTCTAGAATTATGTATTTGTAAGTTTAAGTCCCTTCAGCGATGTCATATTGACTATAGGTATATCGAGGTGTTGAAGTGTTTGTATAGTAACGCCACCATGTCGATCCGGTTACAGGACGAGAGCACGAAACCAATCCAACTGCAGCGTGGTGTGAGACAGGGAGACGTGATTTCTCCGAAACTGTTCACAAATGCGTTGGAGGACGTTTTCAAGCTCTTGGACTGGAACGGGTCCGGCATCAACATCAATGGCGAATACATCACTCACCTTCGTTTTGCCGATGATATAGTTATCATGGCGGAATCGCTGGAGGAGCTCAATACTATGCTCAGCAACCTCAGTCTCGTTTCCCAACAGGTGGGTCTTAAAATGATCATGGACAAGACGAAGATCATGTCTAATGTCCATGTCGCACCCGTACCGGTTGTCGTTGGGAACGATACTCTCGAGGTTGTTGACCACTATGTCTACCTTGGACAAACTGTTCAGTTAGGCAGGTCCAACTTCGACAAAGAGGTCGCCCGAAGAATCCAACTCGGATGGGCAGCGTTCGGGAAACTACGCGACATCTTCTCGTCCAAAATTCCGCAGTGTCCGAAGACGAAGGTTTTTAACCAGTGTGTGTTGCCAGTGATGACGTATGGCTCTGAGACGTGGTCGCTAACGGTTGGCCTTTTAGAGAGGCTCAGAGTCAGTCAACGAGCTATGGAGAGAGCTATGCTCGGAGTTTCTTTGCGCGACAGGATCCGGAATACGGAAATTCGCCACCGGCATAGCTCAAAGCATATGCAAGTTGAAGTGGCAATGGGCAGGCCATATCGCTCAAAGAACTGACAACCGCTGGGGAAGAAAGGTTCTCGACTGGCGACCACGAACCGGAAGACGCAGCGTTGGCAGGCCTCCCACCAGGAGGACCGACGATATCGTCAGAGTTGCGGGCAACCGGTGGATGCAAACGGCAAGTTGTCGTTCATTATGGCGTTCTAAGGCTGATGATGATGATGATGATGAAGTTTAAGGTTAAGTAATAACATAGTGACATTAACCGAAATATAAATCCGTTTTTCCATTAGCTTGCACAACCCTAAAAATTTTGATCATAATTTATTATTTTATGCGGATGATTAGCATTGTCATAATTAAACGTATCAAACCTTGACTGTTTTATGTTGATTTATGATTTATGAGTTTTATGATGATTCCGAATAATAAATATTAAAAAAATGATAATACTTATATTATGATGCACTTCCTGATTAATTAATACGTGTGTTTGTACCAGAATATCGTATCTAAGGCGTCGTCCCAATGGAACGAGAATGCGCGATTATCGCGCGAGTTTGCGACGCGGCCATCGCATGCTCGCGCGATGACAAAATCTGGGTGTCCTAATAGAAAGTGATCGCGATCACCGCATATAAAAGACGCGGGCAGTTTGCATGGCATGGTCGGCGCAAACGTCAATTAGGATACTTATTCGAGATCAATATCATTGCGCGCGCGTTCGTACGAACTAAGTTCGCGCGAACTTGCGATAATCGCACGTTCGCGTTCTATTAGGACGACGTCTAAAGGGGTAGAAAAAGGTGTAGTGTAACGATGCATGGCCGTAATGTTCGCCTTCTATTCACCCCTCGTTCATTATTATTACCATGTAAAGGGCGCAACATACGGGGCAATTTGCAACACACCAATCGCGGAAAAGGAAGTGTTTGTCAACATCGCATGCGATATCGCAGGGCGCCACAAAATCCCTTGCAATCTTGGAAACACGTCTCCTTTGTTTCGTGCCAAAATAAGAATATGTAAGATTACAGCGACCAATAACAGACTTGCGTGTGACGCAATTGAATTTTGAAGCGATCAATTGCTGCGATTCGTCGCCCTGTATAATTATGGCGCCCTTTATTAAAGGAGTCATCAATCTTATAATAGCTAAGAAAGTACGTAATAATTACCTTAAACATTACATATTATGTCAGATTCGTACATAAATATTATTTAGACTTACCTAGATGTTTTGACTAAGTAACTAAAATAGTGTTTTCGATGTGGAGAGGTGAAATAACGCCAAGAAGATAATTGAAAATCAAGTAACAGGAGGTCATCTAAAAATAAATCTAATTTTATTTTCATGAACCCAAAGCTGTACCCAATCTTTAAAAATAATAATATACCTAATTGGAAGAATAACTATTTACCTACTGATTTATTAATGACCTAAATAATGTATCACTGCATTATTATTTGTTTCAGTCAATAAAAGTGGAATCAACATTTTTGGCATTTATCATCGCGTTTGCCTGCATCGCTCTCGTAATACCTTCGTACCTTCTCGTTCTGGGAATACTGTCCCTATTTTCAAAATCCACATGCGACGATGAAATGGAAACTGGAGCCTTATTCCCTGTAGCAGAGAATTCGGATTGTAATGACCGGGCCCTGGTAGTTGTTACCTTATTCATCGTACTCGTTTGCTGGTTAGTACTTTATTAATTTTGAATTTTATATACGAACGTAAAGGCATAACTTCTCTTAAATATGCTAGATGACATCCTTAAGAAAAGGTCATATTTTTCAATATATTTATTAGGTATTCCTAGCTTGTGGAAACTAGTTTTCTTATTACTTTTATGAGACGAAATAAACAGTTGATTCGCAACGCGATAACTTATTATGTGTGCTTAAATAGGTAAGTGAGAAAGGAAGTGATTTTTAATTTAGCAAATATTTTGAAATATAAATAATTTAATGAGTAAACTCATCTAAATTAAGGAATTATATTCAAAGCCGTGTACAAATAAATTTTGATTAGGAGCCAATTTAAATCCACGTGATTAAACGAAATAATTAGGAATGTTACGTATCCACTATACTTAATAGCGAGAGCTACCTAATTAATATTATAACACAAGTATTTAAAGTAACTTCTGTAGTCTCGCGCGTGGGGAGCAAAAGTTTGAGAAAGTTAAATTAAAGCTAGAACTAATATCGAATTGCTAAATACCGTAGGTTGGGTATTAAATGGACTACATAAATAAAACAATATTATTTTAGATGGTCCAATTTGCGTAGTGGCAGTAAGTTGTTTTAAGAGGAACAAATAAGTAGATATATATCTGGAGCCTTGTGAACCATACGTAGGTACTTATTGCATGCACAAATCTTTGTTGAGCAAACTTTAAGCTTGGATGTGGATTGGACTATAAAAACAGCAAGTCCAAATACGGCTAACTCAGACCAGTCAATTCAAGAAAAGCAAACGACAGATGCGATTTTTCGATTATTCATGTCTAGCGGGAAAGGAAAGAGCTTTATGCTGTCCAGCCGTGGACTGTCTTAACTTGACTTCGTTGTAAGCTGGTACCTATACTTTGGCGTCATATAATGAAAATCCCTTAATTTCACACATTTCCAGTGTATTAATATCAGGCATGGCTGTAAGCAATGAGCAGGCTCGTGTAGCCGCCGCTGACGGTCGAAACGTAGTCAGCTGCGCATGCGCCGACGTCGCTTCTTGGCTCTCGGCTGCTGCGCGAGAGTTGCACCACAGTCTCGTGCCACCTGTGGATCTTGTGCTGCACGCTTATAAACAGGATTTAAAAAGTAAGTAGTATCTTAAACATATAATACAATATTCTGTAGATGTTAAACATAATTCTTATTAGTCCATACTTATAGTGTTAATAATTGTTGATATTAAATGTTCAGTCGTGAATAGGTATTAAGTTACGTCAAACATGCCATGTGAAGACACCTATAAAAAATAGATAATAAATAAAAGCAGTATATTACAGTTCGTGTATTGTTTTAAATGCTGATTATCTGATTTGGTTAAAAAGACTAACAAAATTATGCATATGTATTATGTATCCTTAATGAACAGCTCGACTAGTTCACGCATAAGTTATTGCCTAACTTTTACAACCACTGTTTTCACTTACAAATCAACTGAAATCAATCATGACTAGCATGCAGAAACACCTACACAATACATAAACATTAGACCTGCAAATCTTAGCTGCATTATTTGGAGAGTTACAATAACCTCTAGTTTCTACGTCTGGAGTCTAATCCGGGATTACGGCTAGGACTTACCAACTGGATTTCCAGAAACACAGAATATAATTGATTTATATCGAGCTTGCCGCAAACCTCCAGTTCAATTTTAGTCTCGCAGGGTCGTTTTGCCGGAAAGGCAAATAGGAAATGTTGATGACATAAGAATGGCCCACAGATAGTACAAGATTCCATCGTAGTAAACACTAAGGCCTATGTCCAGCAGTGGACTGAGATAGGCTGATACTAAACACTACGTTCCTATGTTTTTTTATTCAGATATATTTTTTATACATAATTATCGATAGAGGCATAATATATGATTCTGAAGGGTTGCCTATCAAAATTAGCTCGCATGTATGTTTAAACCCTGCAGAGCAATATTCCTCAATTAATAATAAAATAATATATGTATATAGACGATGTCTGAAAACAAAAAGAGATGGACGAGGCAACCTTACGGTTGGATCTTGGGCAAGATTTATAGTTCTCAAATTTTGTATACTTTGTATGAAAATTACTGTCTTTATAACCCTAAAAGGTGCCGGATTTATGGTTTATGAAACTGTGTTACATTTAGGAACCAGAAAAAAAGAGTATTGACACATCTTTCAGTAAAATAAACAGAAATCCTTTATTTTAGTCAAAGTCAAATCATAACTTCCTTTATTTACTTCTCTGTTGAAAAAATCAGGTTTATTATGTACGAGAAAAGTCTATGAACATTTTATGATTCATTTAACGCGCTCACATACATGATTGTGTACACGGATACGTTAAAAATTAAGGCACACCCGGAGTTGAGTCGTAGTAAAAAGGAAGGACCTTACCCAAACACTTTTATCCACGTTAATTAAGTTTTCAGGGAATCCAGCCTGCACATTGTAAGCGCTTCAGGTTTTTTTTTAATGTAAGAGACAGTACCTCATGTAGATTACATGAAACTTGGGTCCCCTCAAGTTTACCTTGTTTCTTCGTGTAAATTATAATATTCATCTGGACTAACTGGCTTACATTTGTTTTATTAACATTTGTGTTTGCTTATACAACAAAATGTCCACTAGGGACAAAGCTAGAATACCAAATGATAGTCATAATTGCTATTGTTAGGATTTACCGGGTATTTTTTTTAGAGGAATGCAAAGTCCGCTTGGACTGTGTTAATGACGTACGGGCTTCAACTTTTATGATCATCAGTTTGTTCTACTAAAGAGTTATTTATCAGTAATTATTTATTTACCCACAGACGTTATACCATTGTTGGGAGAACCGATCCAACAGGCAATATCTTCAGAGAGCGGCATCGATCTTGTCTTTGATTCTTTGGCAGATATTATATCAGGTATTTCCATTATTTTTGGTATTTCCGTTCCATACTGGTATAAATATTACATAACATGTAAAAGAGGTTCCAAAATCTTGTTCATCAGCTAAGCGAATATTATGCTTCAACATATCGGATTCACAACAAAAACTTCTACATATATGACATCACATTTCGGAATAATACAAGGTTTCAAACATTGGTACGCTGATTTTAAATTAACTTAATTAATGTTTATACCAAAATAATAATACATAAATATTTATTAATAATTGCCATGTTATTAATAGGTTGTAAACCAGTTCAGAATGTACATTATTTCAAATGAAGTTGAGCTGGACACGAGTAATGGCGTCATGACGTGAGATATTATGGCACAGGCACAGCCATCGAATGATGAATGTGGAACTGTCAATAGCAGGGAATCATATTTACAACTGAATCAGGATATAGGAGAGTCGCAAAGACTAACAGTTAAGGAAATGAAAATAATTATGGCAAGAAGTAAAAATCTTGATAACATTATATCAAACTTAATGTACTACAACTATTATGAATTTAAATCAGGAAACATCAGCCATTACCTTCATCTATTTCTGGATGTTTGATTTTCATTTAAAAGGTCGTGTACTTTTTTGATGTAAAAAATAATCCTAAATCACACTGTTTTTGGCTTGTGTTTATGTGATAGTTAGTTAGTCCCAATAAATAAATCTCGCCCGATTGTGAACTTCAACCGAATTTCATGTAAATATTTTAGAAAGTGAGGATCTATCGACGAAGATATCATCCCTAAGAGACGTAAGCGTCAGAGCAGGGTCGCTTGCTTCTGCCGCGTCGGACAGAATAAGGGACTTGGCTCGTCAACTGGAGAATCTGAAGAAACATTGCACTTTAAAGGACTCGCCTCTCTGTGACACAATCAATACTCATTCATTGGAATTAAAAATGAAGTTTGATTTGGTAAGTTATATTGTGATCTAGGCCCTAATCGCGAACCCAATGCAGTGCTATGAAACTTTTGCCTTTTGAATCCTGGTTGCAGGTATTTGGTAGGTCCTCCAAAGTCCGGTTAGACTTAACTGGATCTTGGCTTAGCGGTTAAGCAGTAACACCCCTTGGAGTGAGCTGCAGGAGACACACTAGCTGCCTAAGAACTATCAAATCATTACCAATGCTGTCAGTAAATTGAAACTGAAAAAAAAAGGTCCCGACGAATTGAGGACCTCCTCCTTTTTTTGAAGTCGGTTAAAAAGTCGTAAAATGCTAAAATGCGACCAAATAACGACTTTCATTTCAGATTTTGCACGAAAAGCAGTTATTGGAACTACGTACTCTAGGAGTGGAAAATTTAACACGAGCAATATCGACGGCCCGCCAAGAGTTCAGGACTTTGCCTTCGGCCATATTAGCACAGACGACACAAGTTAGAGAAGGTAGCCATAAATTCAATTAATTTTATAGACCAAAACATGAATATTTATTTTTTATTAGGGCTTCTACGAATAGCTTTACGTCTTCGGTTGGCTTTTTCCCCATAAGATAAAAATAACTATTTTTTTTAAATCAGTCCTAATTATATAAAAGCTCAAATAATAATATAACAGATGAATACCAAAAGTCAAAACATTTTATTTATATTTTACATTAGTATAAAATCGAACTAGTTTTCTTGATTAATCAATACATGAGTGTTTTTTTGTTAAACATCTTGCTGTCTAGACATTTAATAAACAAGCATGATTGCTTATTATTATATGATTATAATAAGTAATAGAAACGAAATCTGTGTTTAAAGCGCCTATATTTCAGAACCATAGTGTATAAAATAATACAGCATTACATTTTTGCTGCACCGAGAAAATAAATGAAGTTTTATTTTTCCAGATATCCTCCGAGATGTGGAAATTCGAAGACAAGCAGTTCACAGCTCTGCTAAAATCCTTAGCGACATAGTTCGCCATCTAACGTCAGGGCTGCACACTATAGCCGGTCAATTGGAATCGAGTCTCGAGAGAGTGCAAAGATACGAGTTCGCGAGGTGGACACTTATGTTAGGTAAAGTTTTCCTTGCATAGCAGCTTACTTGTAGGTATATGGAATCTTTTTGATTATGGTTACGTATATAGCTTTCATCTGGCTTTCATACTCATCACTCAGTTTCTTTGCCTTTTGAATTTGCATTTTTATTTAACCCATCTAATATGTAGGTACAGTGTAATAATTTTATTTTACTAACATGGTTTCAGCATGCATTGTGACTTTTGGTTTCGTTATGGTTCTTATACTGATGGCTTTACTTTGTGGTTGTGGGCATGCCAAGAACCATGCAAAAAGAACTCTAAAAGTGTAAGTATATAGAACAGAATAGAATATACTTTATTGCACACCAAGAAACAAATAATACAGAATAACTTAAAAACTAGAAATAGAATGTAATGTATGTAAGACTGTAAAAAATCTGATACAAGACATAACTTCTAAAACAAAGCATTTTATTGCTATCATTGCACTACTCAGAAATATTTATAGGTTTTTGGTCTATTCCTAAACCAAACTTTAAATTGTTTTCAGTTCAGCAGTGTGGTTATGCCTTACCTCTCTCATACTCTGGGGCGTAGTATCCTGTGTATTTCTCATAGCCGGTCATGCGGAGGTAAGTCTTAGTAAAACACGGTGACATCCAAAGAAAATTACACGCACAATAATCAAAGCAAAAAAGTCACTTTAAAAAACTCCTTTGTTCCACGAGTTGTGAAAATCGCTTTCGTGTGTACTGCTAAGTTTTTCTTTGAAGGCGCATTGAAAACGCTGTGAGCAAAGTAATATGTTCTGTGGTTCAGATTATACGATACAAACTTGAAGCTCTAAGTTACATATTATATGTAACGTATATGTTCCATAATAAGCTAGTTCGTGGAGCGGGTTAATTTTACATAGGGTCTGATCTTGTGTCGTATTTTGATATAAAGTTTCTGCCGGATCGTTACATCTCCAATTGCAGTAATAAGACTGTTGGTAGTCGCATGTTCTGACATCAAAATCCATATTGAAATTATGTTCAAGCCTCGGAAATCACTTTAGACTACAATAGATGTGGACGGTTACATATCCAAAAGCAATATAATTTCCCAGACTATAAGGCTTCCTGTAAATTATTTACTAAATCAAATAGGTACCAAATGCAACATAAATACCTAATACTGATATTTTTTAAGTATAATTGGGTAAAACTCAACCATAAAGCATTTACAGTCATGCCTCAAAGTCAGCACCCGCATATGAACAAAATATGAATATCTACTCGTTATTTTATTTTAAGGACTTCACAAGAAATTCACATTTCAGATATACGTTTGCCATGCTCTATGGGACTCACCGCAGTATGAAACACTGACCGCTCTGTTAGATAGACCGTCACCTCTCCTACCAAATAATAAAGGAATCTTCGATGCCATGTTTCGGGAGGTTGAAAATATTACTATTGATGTGTCCGTCAAAGATGTGCTAAGGTAATTTAATTTATTTAGGTTTGTTGTTGTAACTATATAGTATTAGTTCTAATATTAGTTCTAATATTTTTTTGTATATTAATATATTTCTTGTAAGAGGAGACTGTGTGTCTGTAGAGAGTGCGTGTGTGTGGATAGACGAAGTCTCATTAATAGTCTAAATATCGGGTTCATAAATGGGTTTAATTGGGCCTCACCGCATTATAATTTAAATTTTAACGGTAGGTCAAAGATACAGCCACCTTGGAAAAAAGAAAAAAAAGAAAAAGCTTTACTTTTCTATTTTTAGGGATTGCGAAAAAGACCGGCCGGCGTACATAGTGTTCCAACTGGACAAAATATTGGATGTCAATAAAGAAACTTCGTATTTTGAATGGGAAGAGTTGCAAACGGACTTCGGAAGACTTGCCTCGTCCATAGACGTTGGACTGCTAAAGACGATCACCGTTAATTTTAGCAAGTTGTTAAACGAAATGTTGGTGGTATCTGACGTCAATATTGCAAAATACAGGTAATACAACTTAAAAACCTTTTTTTACTTTAAGATTATTTTTTTTGGAAATTCCTGGAAATATGATGGGTAAATTAGAGTTAGAAGCACTCAGTTATCCAAATATATTATTTTAAAGTCGTCATTCATCTTATTCAATTCGTGTTTGTAGAATGGACTACAACGTGCCTGTAGTTGGTAAAGACCTGCCTTCTTTAGTGGATCAACTTGAAAACATAGCAGCTCAGGTGACCGACTTAACAACGGCAGGAAGATTGGAAACTATAGGTAGATACTCATAACATGGCATAGATATAACTTGAATGTAATAGGTTCAGCTAAAGGAATTATAACTGTGCCTGATATTTATGACAATCTACGATATTATTTGGCATTTTAAGCCAGTATATTAGCTTATTATAATATTTTCAGCATCAAGAACCCAAAGACTGTACTTGACGAACATAAAACCACTCGAGCAGTTGCGAGCTGATGTAGTATTTAAATTGACAGAGCTGGAACTCCAACTGTTACCATTCAGAAGAAAACTGAACATCTCCCTCAGTCACATACATACAGCGCAGTTTTATATCGACAACCAGGGTGATGTCATAGCTCAAAAGGTAAGGTTACTTCTTCTTATACTTATACCTAAACCTAAACATACTTTTAGCGAAGTAACCCAACTATCCAAATAAGCAACCGACACATGGGGAAACCATTGCTTTAGGTTGCTCAAGTCTTACAGGATTTCATCGTTCTTTTAGTCTCGCTTGCATCTGCTCGTAGCCAATTCTTGGTAGGGTTTTTTATACTTTGGTGCCAGGTATTATCGCGGTTGGTATAGAGTTCATTGTTTCGTTTATAATTTTATTATGCCTCAGGTAGTACTTCTGTCCTAAATGGTCTGCGATGCTTAACATTTCAGACGAATAAACTATATCCTGCCATTCGTTCCAGAAAGTGTCAATGTACATATCCCGGTTGATCTCACACGCGGCTGGGTGGCGAACGCACGTGCTCATATCGACTGGCAAGCACGCAGCACGCTGTCGCCCGCTGTACGCTGTTTATGCAGCCGCACGATCATTGTTGTGTGCTAAATATGTGTCGTCATTGGTAAGATATCTTACGCCAGCTGCAAGAAAACTATGAGCTGTCCGATCAATTGATCACTACTCTTATTTCAATTTCTTTAGATATTATATTCCAGTAACACTTCGCAATTTAGTAACAAAGCTTCATTAACAATTAGATAAAACAAAGAAAAAACTAGTATCTGCCCAACGTGAGTAATAATAATAATAATGTTGTCCTGACCGAATTTCGGTCACGGCGGCCGATCTCTTCTAAGACTAGCCAACTACGCAGGAGATTATTATAGTGCACAAGTATGCGCGCACAAGTGCACTCCCCAGTCCCTCACTCTCATAGTCCGATGGGACGGAGAAGACCAACACGACCGGAGAGAGATCAGACCAACGGCTTAACGTGCCTTCGAAGCACGGAGGGGTCTCGACATGTTAATACGGTCACCCATCACAAGACTGACCGCGGCGAGCACGGCTTAACCTCGCAAATCGACTGATCTGCGCGGTAGCCACGTAGCTATGAGCCCCTCAACGTGAGTACACAGTTTAGATAGACTTTTAGTCTAGCCCGTGGTTGGTTAAAGCAAACGTGCTGTTAAAGTGAAACTGCCTGTAAAAGATTCATTAAACCCAGTGCCATTCCAGTAGCGATGTTTAATTTTTAAAACAATGATGAAAGTCGTCTAAAAACTGATTACATCATCATTTTTTATATTATTTGCAGCACGGTTGGTGGGTTTGCGGATTTTTCTTAGGTATTTCATGGTGCGCGGCCTTAACTCCGATTTGTGTCAAACTTTGGCGCGCATACGGAAGGAGAATTAGGGCGCATGAAGCTATGACACTTGCTAACTTGGGCTCAGGGTAAGTACAAGTTTCGCTTAAAACTGCTTTATTCAAATGTATTTCTATAACGTGACTTTCTTGTTTTCACGAGTAATATAAACAGGCTTTATATTCATTGTTTGTACAGTAATAAGTATTAAAGTTTTCGTTGCAAATATACAAGGTGTAAACAAATAATACGGCGAGATAATTTTTCAAAGGATTTAATTCCGTGATGTCCCATTTCTACATTTGTAAAATGTACTCAGATTGCTGAATAATACAACTATAAAAAAAAATATTCCACCTTTAGTTACTAACACTGTTTTTTGTGTTGTTGAGTTCAACTACCAATGCTCAGTGTCAGCTATAAATTGAAACATAATTTTCAGACAACAAGAGACTCCTACTACAGCCCTCTGTGATGACAGCAATTGGAACACTCCTGGGTTAGTCGGTTCAACATTAAATATACATAGACTTCTCAAATGATTGCTCAATTCATTTAAATCTAAAGGTGTAAAATCTTGACTTAGTTTTGTTTACAATTCTATTTTGGCTGACACTATTCTCGAGAAAATTCCACCACCTTCTTTTGATAGGCGTTGATCGATGTCTTTGTCCATATTTACTGAATATCCTCTGAAATATGAGCAAACATTGAACAGACCTTTTAACATACTTAGGTCGATCGATAATCGAGAGTTTTTATTGTTTGAATCGATATATTACCTACGTTTAGAGGAGCATACCCTGTATTATGTATAGAGGAAAACCGGCCATTTTGTATTGATGATCAGATATATTGTTTGAATAAATAAACAACCTAATTTTACTGTTGTTACTGAAAATATTTAAATCCATATTAATAAATAAAACCTTAGGAATATAATAAACTTAAACTGGAATTATAAGTGACTATATCATTTATCGAAGCGTTTTCCTCTCTCAGGTAATCATTCCACGCGCTTTATTTTTAGCGGTCGATTATGTAATTAAATGTAAAAGGTTAAATAACCGGAACATTTTGGTATATTAGTGATTCGTCTCGGTATCATCAAAAATGGTATATCTACGTATTGTTTCCATGGATTACTTAATTACTATTTTATAGACTAGTCAAACAAAACAAGAATCATATTTAGGTTTATTTTCGTCGAAAACACATTCGCATAGATTTTGATTCAAACGCTGGAGCAATTGAGCGTAAACTCATCTAAAATTTCATTGACCTATAACCGTACAGGATCAAAACTGTTACCACCTATTTTATTTTTCAGGGCACCCGTACCTCCACCAAGGAATGACAGCTGGTGAAGCAGAGGTCATCAGACATGATCATCAGATCTGATGGAAAGCTTTAACAGCACAAAAATATTTACAAGTAACGATGATTTTATCGTTCATCTATAAGTAAATGATATCCTTCGCTCTCGAAGGTATCGTGCGGAGTGTGCCAACATTCTCTTAGACGCTGTCTTTTATAGTCGGTGAACTGTATCTCTAAGCTTAATTTTTACAATGGTTTGGCAATCAATTCCTAACGTCTATGTTTATTTATCAGTGGAGGTGTGAAAAAATAATAAGTATAATTGAAAAAAGCCAACATAAAAAATGTTATGCTGGTGAGAAAACATAAACCTTTCTATGTATTACTAGGTTTAATTTAAGGTCTTTAATTACGTTGTACCTAAGTAAGTTATTATATTAAACTGTTAACGACGTTAACGACGCGTAAGCTACAGCGGGGGAGCGGGCCGCGCGGGGACCGGCAATGCGCCGACGGCTCGGAGCGCGCCCCACCGCGACAGAGCTCACCGTGCGCCGTCGCAAGCGGACGCACACAAAAATAAATTTAATAAATGTAATAAAATGCATTTCTTTGTTTTCTATAAATAATTAAGTATTGTAGTGAACAAAATGGTGACCCTGACGTGATTTCGACGGTATATTCCCAAGAAATTGGACGAGTTATATATCGCCGCGACAAACCACGCCGCGACAAACCACGCCGCGCTTGCTCGCGCCCACAAAGCGCCGGAGAACGGAGAAATTTCATGGACTACTCGTACCCAACGATACTGTAAACTGTTTGTGGCTGCTCACCAATTAGCTGCCGCTGCTGTATCTAAGTTCGTTGTGGAAGTATACCTAATATTCCCTGCAAAGCGTGGAAGAAATTGGAACGGACAAGTTTATACCTACCTACCTACTTGTTGGATAACCTCTTGCCAGTGCACGACGAACAGCTAAGTAGTGATATCTACGACACTGAAGTACGACAATAGATACGATTGCTGCGTTGGAGCTCGTTTAAGGAGGTACCTAGGTAGCCATTTTCGTAAGTTTCAATTTTAATTCTTAAATTCATTCATACAATTATCGAGTTCAATCCTGCCTTGTCTTGCCTACGAATACTCGTAAATATGCACACAGCGCTATGCTTACGCGCACGTATTGTCTGTCTGCATTTCTTGCAATAATTCTCAAGAACTAACTGTCATTTATACTTGCTAGCTTGTCTTCAAACATTGCATATAATTTCGGTTTGGGTACAGCGTGAATAATTATAATTGCAATTTACAAATATAAATAAAAGCACGAGTGCGCTTATAACATAATTTTAACTGATACCTTATTATTAACGAAGGTTATCTGTGCTTGAAATTAACCTCATCTCCACCAACTGTAATTTGCAGTTAGTTTAAAGGTATATGCCGAAATTTTCAGCTGCCGACGCTGCGCCAGCCACCAGATTCCACGTGTCGCCGTGCGAGTACCACCGGTACAACCACGAGCCCGAGCCTGAGCCTGAGCCCGAGCCCGAGCCTCGCTACGTCACCGCAGCGCCGGGATCAGCTGGCGGACCGGTTTGCTGAGTTGACCGTTGTACATAGCTACAGCTGTATATACGGTTTGGCTATTAATATTATTTATTTTGCATAACGCGTTGTTCGCTCGTACAACTTTAACTATGGCCGAAGATTTGAAGGTTTTAATTCACGTTCGCGGTACCATAAAATCAAGGATAACTACATTTACAAAATATTTTAGTATCATTAAGGCTATCGATCACAAAGTGATAACCAAGATTCAAGTTGATGAACTTAAATTAAAGCTAACTAGACTTCAATCTTTAATGTCACAATTTGATGAAGTTCAGGGAAAGATAGAAATATTATCTCCTAATTCTGAGGAACAGGTCGGTGAGAGAGAAGTCATAGAGGATAATTTTTGTTTACTGATCGCTGAAGCGCAGAACTATATTGAATGTTATTTGAATGTGCATAAGGATAATAATGAAAATAATTCTGAAACTAATTCTATTAAATCATCCAAAACATTTAATATTAAGTTGCCAACTATAGATTTACCTCATTTCGATGGAAATTCATTAAAATGGCTTGAATATCGAGATACATTTAATTCATTGATAAATGAAAACGATAATATTCCTGAAATAAATAAGTTTCACTATTTACGTTCTTCGTTAGAAGGTGGCGCCACTGTCGTTATTAAATCAATCTCTTTTTCGGCTCAAAATTATAAGGTAGCTTGGGAACTTCTTTGCAACAGGTACAATAATAGTAGATTATTAGTAAACAATCATTTAAAATCATTGTTTTCGTTTCAACCTCTTACTAGGGAATCCCACCAATCATTACGTTATATGATCGACTATTTTACCAAGAATCTAAGAGCCCTTAGTACATTAAAGGAACCGACTGATGCATGGGATACATTGATAATTTTTATGATGACGAGCAAACTAGATGGCGCCACATGTCGCAAATGGGAGGAACACAGAAATTCGTTGTCCGATTCGCCTAGTCTTCATGATTTTTATACATTTCTGCGTAATCGTGCTGATGTTTTGGAAACTGTACAATATAATAAATTTGATAATTCTAAATCTGATAAACCTTTTCACAGTAAGGAACCTAAAGTAACTAAATCTTTTGTTGTGTCAAATGAAAGGACCACTAGTAAATCTTGCGTTATCTGTGGTAAGGATCATTTTATGCATGAATGTGATAAGTTCAAAAATATGAGTGTGGACAAGAGGTCGAGTGAAGTAGCAAGATTGAAATTATGCTCGAACTGTCTCCGGCCAGGCCATCGTCCCTCTCGTTGCTTTAGGAAGGGCTGTCAACTCTGTAATACGAAACATAATACGTTATTACATATACAAGCCGTAGATAACAATAAATTAAATAAAAATAATGAGTTATCTAACTTACCAGGTAACTCTCAGGGTGACGGTGATAATAACAGATTGTCGTTGTCCGCTGTAATGCCCGGCACGGTGTTATTGTGTACTGCCCAAATAGAAATTTTAGATCCAATATCAAATAAAACTTATTCTGTGAAGGCGCTTCTAGATAGTGGTAGCCAGTCATCGTTTGTAACAGAAGCCCTTCAAAGAAAATTCAACTTACCTGTCTCTGAGAATGCTCCGATTAATATAATGGGCATTAATAATAATGTAAGTGCTACTACACAACAATGTAATTTAAAAATAAATTCTCGAGTTAATTCTTTCCACATGACAGTATTATGTCTTGTTATACCACAAATTACAAGTAAACTGCCTTGTGTTGAAATTAATACATTGAATTTAAACTTACCTGCTAACATTGAGCTGGCTGACCCGAGTTTCTTCAGTCCCTCCGATATTCAGGTATTACTGGGGGTAGACGTATTCTGGGAGATCGTGCATGGTCGTCAGATAAGACTCGGGCGAAATAAGCCAATTCTTCAGGAATCTGAGTTGGGGTGGTTAATATCTGGCCCAACCGGTACAAGTTCTGGATCCCATATCAAAGCCTGTCACTTTTCACACAATATTGAAACCTCGCTTTCTAGATTTTGGGAGATTGAAGAACTACCATCAATCGATAAAAAATATATCTCAAAGGTCGAACAGTTCTGTGAAGGTCATTTTTTAGAAAATGCGCAACGTACTAAAGAAGGCCGTTTTTCAGTTAAAATTCCTTTGAGTGAGTCACCTGAGAAGGCTTTAGGTGACTCATATAATATAGCTAAGTATCGATTTCTAAACTTAGAGAAAAAACTTAACAAATCTTCACTTCTTAAAGAAGAATATAAAAAATTCATTAATGAATATGAACGGATGGGCCATTTATCACCAATCAATCGTCCCCTCTTTGGGTGTTATCTGCCGCATCATGCTGTGATACGTAATCATAGTGAGACCACACGCTTGCGCGTAGTTTTCGATGCGTCGTGTAAAACTGCAAGTGGTAAATCTTTTAACGATATTCAGATTGTAGGGCCGGTGGTGCAAGATGATTTGTTTTCCATCCTGCTACGCTTCCGTCAAAATGCGTATGTCGTAACTGGTGACATTGAAAAAATGTACCGGCAAATCGAAGTGGACAAATCACAGCGTCACTTGCAGTTAATAGTTTGGAGGGACAACGCGGCTCAGCCGCTCAAGGTTATGCAGCTGAACACTGTAACTTATGGGACAGCCTCGGCTTCTTTTTTAAGTACACGATGCTTATTACAGTTGTCAGAAGAGTGTAAAAACAAACCAGATGTTGCGAATATTATTCAACACGATTTTTATATCGACGACTTAAATACAGGTTCGAATTCTAAGATAGAGTTACAGCATAATCTAAAAGAAGTAGTTAATAAACTATCAGAAGCTTGTTTGCCGTTACGTAAGTTTCGTACAAATGTACCTGAAATTTTCGATAATATTCCTATAAGTAATCAAAGCCAGGAATTCTGTAAAGAATCCACAGTTTTAGGGCTAAAATGGTCTCCTCAAACTGACACTCTACGTTTCTCTACTACACTCGAGAGTGATCCAAAGGTAACCAAACGGAATATTCTTTCGACTTCGTCAAAATTATTTGATCCACTTGGTCTGTTGTCAGCGACCACAATAACTCCCAAAATTTTACTTCAGAGATTGTGGTTGCTGAAGAACGGCTGGGACGATGCTATACCAGATAACATCACAACTGAATGGCAGGAATTTCTAACGAATCTGCACTCATTATCTTCCTTCGAGATTCCTAGGCACGTCGTTTGTGAGGCTCCAAGCAATGTTGAACTACATTGTTTCACGGATGCTTCGCAGATGGCTTACGGTGCATGTTTATACCTTAAGTCTATCGATAAGGTAGGAAACATTACAGTACACCTTTTTTGTGCCAAGGCAAGGGTAGCCCCATTAAAGCCAGAACTGACAATACCTCGATTGGAGTTAATGGGCGCCTTATTGGGTGCTCGACTACTTACCAAGGTTGTGCAGTCGTTACGTCTAAAAAGTTTTAATATTTCTCGTTGCGTTCTGTGGACTGACTCAACGATAGTTTTAGGATGGATAAATTCAGAACCAAAAACATTAAAAACCTTCGTGTGTAACCGTATAGGAGAGATTCGCGAACTTACCTCGAAATACGAATGGCGGCATGTACCTACCAAGGACAATCCAGCTGACCTTGCGTCTCGTGGAGTAAAGCCGCAACACCTAAAAGAAAATAAATTATGGTGGCACGGAGCTTCTTTTCTAACACAGCCGGAGGAAGAATGGCCAGTGCACAATCCATTTCTTACGACACTACCTGAAATAAAAGTCAGTTTGAGTGTTCGAACCGAAGAAAATTCTAATTTCCACCTGTTCCTTACTTGTTCTAACCTCTATAGAATGCAAAGAATTTTGGCGTACGTACTGCGTTTTAAGGAAAATTGCAAATCTAAAACGAATAGGATAAAAGGTAATCTAACAATTAGTGAATTAATGACGTCATTTTCTGTTTTAGCTAAAACTTCACAAGGGGAATCTTTTAAGCAAGAAATTCATTCTTTAGAGAAAATAGGATATCTGAATCGAAAATCTAGAATTCTATCTCTTAATCCTTTTCTAGATAACAATAACGTCTTACGTGTAGGAGGTCGCCTTCAAAAGGCACTTGTTCCCTATAACAAAAAACATCCGGTAATTATTGATTCCAAACATCCGTTTACGAAGCTTTTATTTAAACACGAACATATACGTCTCTTACACTGTGGACCAACACAATTATTATCCTTGATTCGTGAAGATTTTTGGCCTATCGGTGGTAGAGTTCTAGCAGCACAAACTGTCCATAATTGTGTTAAGTGCACTAAATTAAAAGGTAAAAATCTACAACCAATAATGGGTAACTTACCTAACGCGCGTGTCAATCCAGCTCCTCCATTTGAAACCTGTGGCGTTGATTTCGCTGGTCCCTTTCTAATTTCTAGTCGCAAAGGTCGTGGGGCAAAAACAAGCAAATGTTATTTGTGTATTTTTATTTGCTTTGCCACTAAGGCATTGCATTTGGAGGTTGTGAGCGAATTAAGTACTAACGCATTCATTCTTTGTTTACGTCGATTTATTTCTAGACGTGGTAAACCACGAACAATACATTGCGACAACGGTAAGAATTTTGTGGGAGCGAATAGCGAGTTAGGCAGAATGCTTGGGTCCGCAAACGGTTCCGTCAATGATTTCGGTGTCTGTGAGGGCATAGACTTTAAATTTAGTCCTGCCTACGCACCTAATTTTGGTGGCATCTGGGAGGCTGGTGTAAAAGCGGCCAAATTTCATTTAAAACGCATAGCAGGAAACACTAGTCTAACATTTGAAGAGCTAACTACACTTTTTGCGCAAATTGAGGCAATTTTGAACTCGCGGCCTTTGACTCCTTTGTCATCGGATCCTTCTGATTTAACTCCTTTAACACCCGGGCACTTCCTTATCGGGCGTCCTTTATCGTCTTTACCATCTCCAACAACAACCAAGATCTCCATTAATAGATACCAGCAACTGGAGCGCATGAGACAACATTTCTGGTCTCGATGGTCAAGAGAGTACTTGTCCGAACTTCAACAAAGAGTTAAATGGCAACGATCTAGTAGAAGCAATATAAGGATTGGAGACATGGTCGTCGTCAAGGATGATCAGCTACCGCCGATGAAATGGATCCTGGGACGCATCAACAAATTGTACAATGGGCCCGATGGAATCTGCAGAGTTGTGGATATTGCTACAGCCAAGGGCATCATCAAAAGAGCGTTGACTAAAGTCTGCGCTCTGCCCACAGGAGATTCCCAAGAGCTCCTTGGAACCTCGGCTTCCAAGGGGGGGGAGTATGTTAACGACGTTAACGACGCGTAAGCTACAGCGGGGGAGCGGGCCGCGCGGGGACCGGCAATGCGCCGACGGCTCGGAGCGCGCCCCACCGCGACAGAGCTCACCGTGCGCCGTCGCAAGCGGACGCACACATAAATAAATTTAATAAATGTAATAAAATGCATTTCTTTGTTTTCTATAAATAATTAAGTATTGTAGTGAACATAAACAATCACAATAAATAACTATTTGTTTTTTGTTATTAATTTTTTTATATCGTATAGCCAAAATAATTTAACTTATCTTAATCGATGATAAAAAATATATAATTGACGACGATGGCTGGTTTTAACTGGATACAATTTTAAGCATCCAAATTTTAGGAAAAAACTGATTGAAAAATAATTATAATACATTTTTATGAACATTGTATTTATTATAAATGAATTAAACACTGAAACTTAGATTCCCAGATTGACTTGGTCTACATAATTTCGACGAAATATCGTCTCATTAAAGTGAACGCCGACTATATTGGCATAGACTAATGACGTGTGACCTAAATGCCTGCTTTACATACATTTTATGGTCCAATTTAAATTGAAGTTGATAGTCCAACTTAATTAAGTACTACATAGCATTATTGATACTTCGATATTTACTGCAGTACTACTTGCACGGTCCATTTACTTTAATTCAATGTGTTATTTTATGTAAGTAAACGCTCTATAACTTCAGACTTTAAAAGTACTTAGATATTTTATTAATAATCTTATTTTAAAAAAGCAGGGTTGAATAAAGATTGCTTAAACAAATTTATTTTCATGTTCCGGCTAAGGGTTTCTTAATAAGCGTGCAACTGTAATCGATACGGCCAATAAATAAAATAAACTGTATTAAAATAACCAAGAGCGAGCATGAATTCACTACAAACTTAAGTTAAAATCAGATGCGGTGGTAGGTAACAAGTACAGCGGAAACAGGAAGGTTATCGTAAATATAAGACTGGCATATAAGTAAACTGTTAACCAATTATAGCATAACCGAAGTACATAGGTAGTACAAGAACGATTAATTGATGTTTTCAACAATTCGCAAGGCCGATACACTTCCAAATATATTTTTAACGATATAAATCGTATAAGTCGAATTGGTCACTCAACAAGATTCTTAAATGGAGTTCTGTCGAGCTTTATTACAAATTAGCGTATTTTTCAAGATTTTTTTTTATGTTGGCGTAAAATTTGTACCGTTGAAAGGTCAAACACGTGTTTTTGAGGTTTCCCGCAAGGGACCCCTTGCGGGAAACCTCAAATACACGTGAGGTGTGAGGACCAACTTCGCCCTTATTGATGATATCTGAAATTGTTCTTTAAATATGATCTAAAGGCATATTTTCGTTAATCAAATTAAATTGGTAAATCGCTTTAAGATAGTTTTTGATACGGTACGTGTCATTCTTGAATATTAAAATTGTTTATCAATGAAGCCGTTATGGGCCGTTACATTGTGTCCCGTAATTACCACCAAAAGCCATTGAAAAAATATTGTTATGTGTAAAATAAACAACACAGACACACGAAGTTTGTGTTTTTATTTTTGTGGCGTGTTCGTTGCCATAAAAAAACCACAAACAAGTATGGCGGAACGCCAAATTCTTTGAGCATACTACCGGTATTTGTTTACGCGCAATATGTATCAGATTGATTACAGGTATAAATTATGTGCATACATCAAAGAGTTTCCGTACAATAAAGGTGCGGTACTTTTATTCATAAATCATTAGGATTAGAACATTTTCATGACACGCTTAATAACTGTGCAATCACCTGTGAAATACATGTTTTGTTACAAGGAATTAATTATTGGAAATAAATTAAATATATTATAATAATAATAATAATAATCGTTTATTTTTCACAAAATTACAATTACAGGAAGGTTTGTCGGCGGACCCCAAACTAGGCAGTGCCTGTATCTTGGGGACCAGAGTTGCGGTACCATGAATTGAGATAACTTAAAATAACATAATTGTTGTTAAAAAAATAACAATATCAAAATTAAAGTTAACAATACTAAAAACTAGGAACAAAATAGGGTATAAAACAAAAACAATTCTGAGATTTTTGGGTGTGTTGAGTGTATGTGCGTGTTTGCGTGACTGTGTGTGTGAGTATGTGTGAGTGTGCGCATAAATGTGCGCGTGCGTGTGTGTGTGTGTGTGTGAAAGTGTATCTATGCAAAGGGATGTGTGTGTAATAAAGTGTGAAGTTATGTTATAATGGTTCTACTGTTGGCTGAATAAGTTTTCGGTGTCATCATAACTAAGTGATAACAGCCACTTTTCCACGACTTTTTTACATGAAAATAGTTTAAGGTCTTTTATATCACAACAATTGTGTACTTTGTTGTATATGAATGGGTGTAGGTAGTCAGGACAGCGTCTTGATAGAAGGGAGTTGTATTGTGGAAGAGGTATTCTAAACGTGCGTTTTGTCTTCAATGTATGGAAGTCTGATCGGTGCTTAATTTTGTTGTGTGTTAAAAGTATGGCTTTAAGAATAAAAAGATGTCGTACACGAAGGACCGGGAAGTCATTGTATAGTAAGTCAGTGGGGTAAAGGAAGGGCTTTTTGAGCATTACTTTGATGACGCCCCTTTGGGCTCTTTCGACTTCAATAAACGTGGTCTTCCCAGCTCCGCCCCATACGGAGATCCCATATTGCAGGATAGACTGACAGAGTCCTAGGTAAACTACACGGAGAGTAGTGGATGGAGTGCAATCGCGAAGTCTCTTCATGACGGACATTAATTTTCTCACTCGGTTGGATAGTGTGTGTATATGTGTTTTGAATGAAAGGTTCTCGTCTAGTGTAATGCCTAGGTATCTGAGAGAGTTTGTGCGATCTATGTGGGTGCAGTTACAGTTGTTGGGTGATGGGTTTGTGCTGCTGCTACATGTATGGAATCTGAGTGATAAATGCTGGGGGGGACTTGATTTGACAGTTTTAAAGAAGGTAACAGCCTTGGTTTTTTTAATGTTCAGCGTTAGCAAGTTATGGTCAAGAGCCTTAGCGACCGTAAGTAGGCCTTTCTCGGCGTGGTCAAATACTTGTTGCCAAGTTCTGTCGTGGAAGACTATGACTGTATCGTCTGCAAAGGCTATTATTTCTGCGTTGGTAAGTTGAAGTTGCAGTATATCGTTCATGTATAATGTGAAAAGTGTCGGGCCGAGGGTACTGCCTTGTGGTATACCAAAATTGATAGGAAGCGTGCTGCTTGTGAGGTCGCTAATTTTAACAAATTGTTTACGGTCAGACAAATAGCTCTGGAACCAGTCCAGGGAAGTGCCTCTTACCCCTGCTGCTTCTAATTTCTTCAAAAGTAAGTCAATCTTATTATATGTAGTGATGTTTTTTCGACGGTTGATTTTCAGGTTTCCGATAAAGGTTTGGTGAAATACTAAAGAACAAAATTTACCAATCAGATAAGAGTATCCCAATGTAATGAGAGTGATGAATTCAGAAGGTACACACATTGTATTGGTACAAATATTTGAAGATCTACATTATATTTCATCCATGTACCAAAACTGCGACCCTTAGCTCACAATATGAAACAAACAAGCCGCATGGTACCGGCAGTAATAAAAATTTCACGGATACCTCATATACAAGCCAATTGCACAATTCCTTCATAAAATAAATAATAGCATAGGGAACAATAACGCTTATTTATTACATTCTACTTACGCAAATAAACACGCCTCATCATAAACAAAACCAGGGACATTAATTTCAAATGACTATCATAAATTAGAGAAACAGAGTGTCTCCGCTGGTACAAGCATTCATAAAACAAACACATTTTAGTTGGATGGATTACGACTGTATAAGTCTGTAACTCTGTATTTGACTTGAGTAGACTTTTTAGGACGACGGGACGGAATAACATACTGTAAATAAGGCACACTTTAGATTAATAATTAACAGGTGGAACTATTTGGATATATACTATTAATTTCATTTGTTTAATGTTGGAATTACTAACTTGCTTGAGATTATTAGCTCGAACTTTGAATAGTAGGTACAAATTAAACGTACCGTACAGAAAATTTCGTGAAGATATGCTAGTGCCGTCTGAGATTTGACTAAGTTAAAGTTTATATGGAGAAAGAACTTAAACATAACATAACATCACGCCTGTATTCCCCGAAGGGGTAGGCACAGGAGAACATATAGTGCACCCACATTTCGCCAGTTATGTTGCAAGTCCCAATGTAATGGGGGGCGAGCCTATTGCCATCAACCGGGCACAAATCAAGAAAAAATGTGCTGCTACTGAAAATTACCTAATGGAAAACTCACTAACACTTTGCCTGACCCGGGATTTGAACCCAGGACCTCTTGCTCAGCAGTCGCGCTTAGCGATCACTAGACCAACGAGGCAGTCAAAGAACTTAAACTTTATCTATAAAGTATTGTTGTGTGTACACTGCACACTAAATTAGTGACACTTGGCGACCACAAGTTATTAATTATTCAATCAAAATGTCACTTGTTTAGACTCTTAAAACACGTGTCGCTCAATCCACAGTAAAAGTCACTCACAAGGCAAGCAAATAAATTACTCAGAGGCTAACATGCAAAACTAACAAAAAACCAGTGATTATAATACTCAACTGTTACTACACGCAATTTGAAAACCCAATCAACTAAAACCAGAACACTTAAAAGGATTAAATTGAACATGCAAATATCTACAATTAGGTGCGTTTCGCAACGGTTCGGATGTAATGATCCATCGATCTGTCGACCGCTTAACATTTCGCTTGGCCTTAAACGTTGCGACACTGTATGGAGATCACATCTGAACTTATTGTTAGAGAGATATGGAGCGATAGGTTTCGGATTATAGATCGGAAGGTCGCATTGTGTGTTTAGGGACGGAAATATATTAGAAAGCTTTTCATCGTTTGCATTGGACGTATTGAATATTAAGGGATTGGGCAAATAAATAATTTCCATTTAAATAAAAAAACAACTGACTGAATTATTCAGTTGTTTTTTTTTTACTTGCATTGCAAAATTGTATGATGCATTGTAAAATTGTAAAGTACCGATAAATAAGTAAGTATTATTCAACGTAATAGAAGGCAAGCCTATTTCCAAATATCGGGAACAGTTTCAATCATTAAGCTGCAAATAAATAACGGCTATATTGTGATGATGCACAACTTGAAGATCATAATTTTTATAAACACACGCTTAACTTAAAATGAATATGATATGAATGCATGAAACACGAAATATAAATATTAGCAATAGCATGCACCGTCAAAATTATGCGACGGTACAGATTCAAATACTCATAAATAACATTTTTTATTTTATTTAAATATGAAATTGTGAAATAGTAGCGCCTCAGGGTTCCATATTCATAATTCCGTTATTTGTAACATCTGTGTGATATATTTTATTACAGCTTTTTGCAGTAGTAGGTACCTATTTATTTATTTGTATGATATTAATGGTTTTGTTATACTCGTATCAAGACCAGCAACATACAACTACTCACAGTTATAGACTGACGTGATTTATAACGCCTTTGATGTTTTATCTTTAGGACAAGACTGTTAATTATAGCTAAATAACAATTAACGAATGCCGTGTTGTATCCGGCCTAGAATCGACCACCCCAATTCCTCCCATGGGTGTCGTAAGAGGCGACTAAGGAAAAATCCAGAAGATGGGCAGCAGCGTCTTCTGTAACTTGACCACCAACACTGCGATCCCCAAGCCGCATGCCAAGCGTGGGGATTATGTCAAACCAATTCTAAAAGAGGGAGGCCTTTGTTCAACAGTGGACGCCTTCCGGCTGATGATGAAATAACAATTAACAAGCTATACGTCTAATAGCTGCTTGCACGTGTGATAAATGAATACCTAACTACTATTTAAACTAGTTTATAATTAATTCTCGACTATAGGACACAAGATGTAAACGTAAGTATCATGTAAGCTGCATAGAAAGTTAACAAATCTAAATTTATTTATTTAAAGATTCATAAGTATTTAAGATAAATAAGTAATGTTAGCTTACACTTAAAAAGGCAGCGTCTTCTATCATTATAATCAGGATCAGTCAGCCTAAACAAGCCTGTTATTGTTTTACCTACTGTCCATGCGACGAACGAGCACTTTTCATTACGCCTGGAATGGCTACATCATATTTTTCCAACAGCATATTACACATTAGTTTAACCTATAAAAATTTACATTTAAAGACACCTAAGTAGTCTCTGAAGCCCTTGTTGTCAAGGAGCGGGATGGGTCGTCAACATTTACATAGTATCGAGTCAAACCTGGCTTAGATTTACACAGGACGAGGTGAATGGCCTATACACAGTAGTCAAATGAAAAAGGTTGTGTTTGATGGATGAATAAGTACTTCACACGATTTAATCCTCCTATTCTATTTATATTCAAACAATCAATTTGTGCCCCCTTAACCAGCCTGACAAATATAGCATGAGTTAGGACTAGACTACTTATACAATCCGAAACAATACACAAAAAAAAGTCTCGCGGAATAAGTCGCGGGCAAACTTGTATGTACACTACCAATTTTATTTCGACATCGTCTCGAGACAAAACGTGCTCTGTAAAGATGTATGTAATCTTTCAACAAACAATATAGCAGACAATATGAACAATACGGTGACCAAAACAAAAGCAATCCTACACACGGTCTTTTGTTTTTTAATATTGTCAAAGCTTTTAATATAACCCACACAATCTTCCTACTGTTTTCTTCCATGTTTTGCAATTAGAAGGATGGAACGCGTCAAAGGCAGACCAATGCACGATAGAGAGACCTAGAAAATATTTGTTGTAGGTACTTTAGTTGGCCAGCAGTTTTATTTTCATGTACCTTCTTATTTTATTATTAAACTTCTCCTCTGGTATTCTAATTAGATAGAGCAGGTATTGGAAGTAAAAAAAATCTTTGGAGTCTCAATCTCAGTCTGTAAAATACGTGCATTCTTTAACCGAACTGACGAGTGCTCTCCAAAACTTTCCCGCAAGTGCAAATACGACTTACGGACAAAATTGTTGTAGATTATGATCTGCATTAGCGAGAACGTTTAAAAAGCACACTTCAATCCAGACTATCTAACTACTAACTTCAGACCGGTCGACTTAGGTAAAACTGTAGCAGTGTCATTGGCTCGCTGTAGCTAAGTACCGTTGTAAAAATTCTATTAATGCTCTGCCTAGGCATGATTAAATACAAACATAACTAGAGAATAAGCTTAAAACTGGTATAGGTAACTAACGTAACATAATATCACGCCTGTATTTCCTGAAGGGGTAGGCTATGTTATGTTTAGGTCCCAACGTAATAGCCTATTGCCATCAACCGGGATTCTATCCCGACTCCGTGCTGCTTAAATTCCCTAATGGAATAAACCCAGTAGCACTTTGCCCGACCCGGGATTCGAACCCAGGACCTTATGCTCAGCAGTCACGCTTAGCGACCACTAGACCAAAGAGGCACTCGCTAACTAACATCCCACACACAAACATACAATGTAAATACGCTTGTACCTACTTCAGTTACGAAAGCAATGAATACGTTTGAATGTTAATGACATTAAGAACGTTCTCGTTGAACTACTTTACATAATAAGATTACCTATGTAGGATGTCCAGACAGGTCTACTTTGAATTCAGCTGACCCACTTAGTATAAGTGTCGCAAAGCTGTATCTAGATATTAAATGACACATTTTATTATCTTGAAGTAGAATAATGTACACATTTCTAATGTTAATTCGTATTTTTATTGAACAAGTTGGTAGCTACTACAATTTTTATATGATTTTGGGTATTAAAAATTGCTTCGGTTCTAATCTAAGTGGCTTTATTATTGTAGGTACTCAAAATTTAATGTCCGACTAATCTAAAACAATTATGAAACGTTTAAAAATAAGACAGCGTTTCGGTATTTTTCATTTGGATACCAAAAGCCTACTTAAATTTCAACCACAAGAAAATATTTATCCTCAGACCAAAGCAGTTGTACGTTAATCCGTAGAATAGTTTGTCTTGGAATTCGGTATGAAAACAGTTAAATCTCGTTGGATAGCACTATACAAATTTTTATTCCGAGTGGCTCAAAAAACTGAGTTTCCACAGACAAATTCGCAGACAAAAGCTAGGGTTCTGTAAAAAAACAGCGTATGGCATGATCCGCTTTGCGATAAACCTGCAAACATCTATTACTTAAATAAATTCGGCAAAAACGACCATACTACACCCACATATGATCACAATCACAGTTCCGAACCTTATTCAGCTTCAGAATATGACCCGTTTCTCCATAAACGTCACGTAAAAGTCAGATTTTAATAGAATGTTATGACGTCAATCGTTATTACCGGGATTGTTGACTTGTAAAGAGATATCTCGAGGTTAAAATAATATACGATCAAGCTTTTTTTTTTTAAATAGGTTACTTATACATGGACAATGGTCATGCCAGAGGTTGAGTCGAACCTATGTGGAGGCCTTTTCGTTGGTATAGACAAAAGTCCGGTTCATAATAATAGTTTTCCTAAACACGTCTTTCATATTTATGAAAAAGCCAGCACTGATAGCCGAGTGGTATGACCGTTGGACTGCCAAGTCAAAGGTCGCAAGTACAAATCCCGGCACGCACCAATGATTTTCGAATTCATGTGCGTACTAAAAATTAGTTATCAGTTGCTAAAAACGGTGAAGGAAAGCATCGTAAGGAAACCGGCATACCTGAGAGATTTTTCAACGGTGTGTCAAGCCATGTCAGAGGCCTACAGGCGGTTTAAACTCTGACACCAGGTTGTTCATCAACCATACGATAAGAAGAAGATATGAAAAAAGGAGATAATACTTTTATACTTAATTAACATCATCCAACAAATGTCTTTAAAGCATTTGATGGACATCATTTTTACACAATTCCGACATAGAAGAATATCTAACAAAATAATGATCTACTCGTACTAGACATTAAAACTACTTATCTAGCTCTTACTTAATTGTATCTTTACTACATAGTAGTTATCTAAAATGTACGTGATAAGTAGGTATAGTAGTATAGGTATACCGACGCTACACCAAAAAAAGGTTCAACATTTTGCAATAGGCTGCCTCATTATCTCACCTTGGCACAGAATTCTTACAATAGTTAATCACGTCTAAAGATCTCATAAGAATATGCTTATGATGATTGTAAGCACGTAGTTATACATTAAAACATTTTCTCTTTTCGTTCTTTGAACTGATATCAGTACGAAAAAATTTCATCATCATCATCCCCTCTTAGGTGACCCGCTGTTGGGTATAAGCCTCCTCTTTTGAACGCCACTCGCTTCTGTTTTGGGCCTTTTGCATTCCAAGTCATTCCCTAGAAGATTTAGTATAATTAAATTTAAAACATTTCTTAATTTGATTGCATAAATCGTTTTTCCCTTAGAATTTTACCTGTAACAAAGATGTTTTGTAGACATGAAATACCTATCAGAAATGAAACTGTTCTTAGCTTTACTGGAGTTATGACACTTTACGCTCTTCAATATTAACAAATGTATATAATTGAAAGTGGCATAACACGTAATAACACTGTCTAAACATAAGTACTAGGTACTTAAAATTATTTTTACAAGTAAAGGGGCGTGGTTTATTACGTGCAAATGTATCACGTTGTTTAATTTATTGGCTTGCAATCGTGCGGTAGTCGATAAAGATATTGTTATTTATGGTGCTTTTACAGTAGAGTGCGAACGTTGTGACTTATGTGTTTGTAGCCTTTGGCCACCGTGCTGTGAATGTGTAGAACTCTTGTTCACAGTAGAACATTTATTTTAAAACATATAGATAGTATTGTTACATTTGAATTACATGGAATGGGACAAGTAGCTCCATTTTTAACTTTCAACAAAGTTTTAGTAGTCGACCTTTAAATCTAAATTTAGAATGGAATTTGTGTAAAATTAACTGCCAAGTAGGTAATTTTACTAAGACGTCCTGTGCGTACTGCTAAATGAGTCCATATACTACCCAATACCCATCCCATACTCACACCATATAGACATCAGAGTAGCTAAGTACTACCATAGACTAACGATATTTTCCCTATGGTACTACTAATATTTTTTTCAATAACAAGTATGACTATGAGAAGACTAAAATAATATTTTATGATGTATTTTATTCATCCAACCACATTCCTATTGATAAAAAGCCACGAGTCTGCGTACGGATAAAACGAAAAGATCAACGACCGGTAACAAAAAAAACAAAACAATAATAAAGATGTATTAAAAGCCTTGAACTAATGCCTTATTGACACGCTCGCGAGCTGAATAACAGCGACGACGGCCAGACTCGTCTGCCGCATCGTACAAAGATGATAAAACTAATAGATGTGGCATAAAAATTACAAAAAGTTTTAACCTTTCTTTGGCCTGATAATTATTTATGAAAAAAAAATAGAATCTTATACGTAGGAGGACACAAAGGTTACACTTATTTGTATTTTATATTCTGATATCCGCTTCAAGAATACAGAACTAAAATAAGCAAATATAAATCGTGAATATTATGATCACCTTTCCTTACCGGTTGGTCAATCGTCTGCGGTACAAGGATAGCTAATTCATAAAAATGCAAATACTCATATTTTCGATCGAAGCATGTATTGCATTTCAGTCAAGTCAATTTGTATGATTGGATTTTATATTAGTACCTACCTATATGTAACTTTGTAATCTTAAATGTAATCGGGTTTACATGTTCTGTTGAAGTTCTTAATTAAGTCCATGACCGGACTTTCAATTATTATATTTTTTTTGTGAGCTTGATAAGAAAAGTGTGCAAGACCTATTGGCATCGGGGTTAAACCACTTTACAAAAGCTAAATGCCCTGCACCTTACCTTTAAAGTCACCTAATTAAGAAGATAATTAATAAATACAGATATAGAAGAATCGTATTAAAGCATTATTGCATCAAGCCTTTCTGTTGATTTAAAAAATAAAACAAAAGCATTATGTTCACAAAAACCATCCAATCATAGGCATTTTTAGTAGATAAATAGATAAAACCTTTTTTTACCTTTTTAATACCACATCCACGTTTTTAAAAGCTGTGATACTCACCAGTATTATTTAAATGTACGCGGAATGAAGACGAGTATGTAGTTAACAAGGTCAAGTCTAGGTGACGTCACGGATTACATACTGCATACCTATCTGTGATCAACTCGTGCACATCTCGGTGCATCGTAATATGAATCATCGGGCAGGTTGATGACCTTTGGAGTAAAGGTTGTAAAAAGTATGAATGGGTTCTTTTATTGTAGTGTTGTATCGTTTTATTGTCAATCAAAAGTCTTGTTACGAAATGCTTTAGCTAGTGCTCAGAGTTTACTTTTATTGTAATTCCAATCTTTTTCGTTTGTATAGTTACATATTTGCTGGGTAAGACTGGACAAGACGAGATACAATAGGCTTTTATCCTTGTTTTGATTGCAATACTATTTTTTATTGTTTCTGTTTGTGGAGCTCATCATCATCATTTCAACCCGGTATCACTCACTGCTTAGTATGGCCCCACTTTTACCATTCTTCTTTGTTTTTAACTGCTGTTTTTAACCTCTCTTATCTAGGTGTTCTTCGCGACTCCACAAATATAGAGCTAATTTATACAGCTTTATCTGATCAAGAATAGGCAAAAACTAGCGCAGGTACATTTGATTTTTACGCGATACGCACCAAATCTTACTCCATCTCTATATCTAGGCCAAAGTATAACGTCTATAAATAGCTCAGACAAAACTAAGTAAGTAAGTACCTATATTTTTACTCACTGATTGCCCAACTCCGTCCGACGGGTTGGCTTGACCTTTCACCAAACGTCCAGTCAGCGGTCTAGATTCTCAACTAGATAAACCTATGTCCGCTTGCGAAACATAAATCGATAGACGCTAGAGAATTCTCGATGTCACAAAAAGTATCGATACCTCGTTAATTAACCGACTAGTATGATAGAGCGATATAAATCCCGACACTGGTTGTGATTTTTAATTTTAGAGCTTAAACACAGTTTGGGAATGAAGTGGAATTACTTTTGCATTTACTAAAATTGATTAACGAAAAGCAGTGCAGCGGATTATTGTTTTATTTTTAACGATACTTAAAATTCCCTGATTAATTACATAATTTAAAAGCAAAACCCTTGTCTGCTAGAAAATACTGGATCAAAATTGACTTGAATTTCATTATAACATAACAATTTTAATCTTAATTTTGAAACTGACTTCTTGGTCGATTAAATACCGAATACCTACCTAATATTTTGCGCAGTAACCGCAGATAAAGATTTCTATAAAAATCGTCTGTACGTGCCTTTTGTCTGAGGGCTTTACAAACAACGAAATCTCTACAGAAAATTCTTAGTATTCGCCGCAAAATACTTATCTAAAGCTGTCCAAAAATCACAATGATCTTCTGGTTAGCTCTCAACGGCTGTTTTAGAAGCGACTTTGCGTGAATAATAATCACAATGAACTAAGTCTTTGGATAAATTGTAATTTTTTTGTTCTTGAACATTTAAGTTTTAATTTAAATAAGTACCTACCATTATATATTATATATAAACGCTTATCTTAAAAAACGAACCTATTTATGACTGCGTAAAGGGTAGCATACAAAATGTATTATTTACGAACGGTTTTGCTGAAATGCATATAAATTAGATTTAGACTTTAACAGCCTGATACTGGTTTGTGATCAGAATCATTTGATTCTGCAGGAGGTAGTCATTATATGAGCTTATGTTATACAGCATGTAAGCGAACTAAAAATATATTAAAGTATAGTCATATCTCACCACGCGATATGAACCAGATATATAATTAATTCTCCATTTGAAATGCCTATAAAACGACTACGTACCTATGTTACGAAATGAGTGCGTATGACTAAACCGTCCAGATATAGGTAAATAATCTATAGTATGTGCATTTCAACTAGTTTTTAGCGTTCCGTACCCAAAGGGTAAAAACGGGACCCTATTACTAAGACTTCGCTGTCTGTCCGAACGTCTGTCTGTCACCAGGCTGTATCCCAAGAACCGCGATAGTTAGACAGTTAAAATTTTCACAAATTATGTATTTCTGTTGCCGCTATAACAACAAATACTAAAAATAAAATAAAATAAATATTTCAGGTGGGCTCCCTTACAACAAACACGATTTTTTTGCCATTTTTACAGATAATGGTACAGAACCCTTCGTGCGCGAGTCCGACTTGCACTTGGCCGGTTCTTTTATATAGTTTTATTCTAAGCATAATTTAAATAAGACATTGCTGTGTTCTTAAGGCTTCTGTATTTGTTAGTAAAACATTTTATTTATGTTCCAATGTCAGAAAGTTATAGTACGGTGGCCGAGTTTACGAGCCTATTTTAAAATCAGAATTAAAACATTGTAAATTGATTTTTAAATCAGTTACAGAGTTTTAGAACATGAAGGTCCTTGTAATTTTTTTATAATAGACTTAAGAAAGAAAAATAAAATCTCCGCGTTTTACAAACTCCAAGTACGTGTGTATATCTCATAAATAGGTGTGTGGATCTTAAATGTCTAAATAAATATTTTTTTATTATTATTATAACGAAAGTTTGTATGTTTTAATAACAATAACTGAACTATTTCGAATTAAGAATTTTCACAAGTCCCGATATTTAAAATTCTTGCGAACAACAAAGTGACAGATTAAGCAAAGTGATTAAAGGAAACAGAGGGATTAGCTAGACTTCTATCTAAAGACTCTGAAGGATTAGCGTCTGGAGTAGTGGAAAGTAATTCAGGAAGGGCATTGCCTTGTAGTTAGACACAAGAGAATACCAACAAGCTCCTAAAACTAATAAAGAATACTCAATAATTTTGAGATTTTCTGGGTTGTGAGACACTGAGCAACAAGCATGACTTTATATGAGATTGAGTATGTCTGACAAAAATCTGCCACATAGCATTAATAATGCTAAGCATAATTAAAATAAAACTAAGTTATACAGCGTTCTTAATCACACTTTAAATACATAATTGTAATCGCATTTAAAATATACCATAATCGTAGAATTAATTCATGTATAACGCATGACTTGCTTATCATTATGTAATCCAAATATGGCAGAAAACTACTTTTTAAATGAGTCAGGTAATTTATTTTACGTACACAATTCGCTGGTACCCATATGAGGGCACTACGCAACGAGTTAGGCCAAAAATGGATTTCGTTTATAAAGCATTTTACACGTTTCGAAAGTGTTAAAGTTCTTCTTTTGTAATATTTCCAGGCTTAGAATTAGTGCGGTATTGAAGCAAGACGTCATACTAACTGTTGTTTACGAGTATTTGGACATACCTACTCGATCCTTCATCATCATCATCAGCCGGAAAACGTCCCCGGTCCATTGTTGAACTGAAAACCTTAGAACGCCATAATATGTTACTACGTATATCAACAAAACCCCCAAATTGCATGCCATATTTTAATCACCAATCAAGTATACAAGATTTTAGATGTTTATACCATTACTAAATTAATAACCTGAAGAAGTGCTAATAAGTGCTAATGAATTCCGACTAACACTGTTTAGATCGTTCTTATGGTTATAAATTAAATTCTCACAAGCTCACAAGCTATTTGGACAAGCTCGAGGGAAAATTTAAGGCGGCTCATTTAAGAATAAGATTTAAGAGAAGAAAATATTCAAAGCCGCCCCAAATTTTCTCGACCTATAAATAAATTAAAAACTATTAATATCTAAGTATCGCAATATTCATTCAACAAAAGTAAAGCTTTCAAATGTATATGACATCTTTATTTATAACCTCATATTGTCCTTGCAATTAAGTTATAAAGTATAAACATCACTCGACCATTAACATTGGTATTTGAATCGATAACACCAATCAACTAAATCTTGATTAATGTTTACGGTCTCGTCAATTTGTCAATAATTTATGCAAATAGGTACACGGTTAGAAATTTATTTCATGGTCTGTTTTTGATAAACTAACGTTTATTGTAATTTACGTAATTATCATCCCAAATTACCATAGAACTTATATTAGTTTCTTAGAGTAACAATAATCTTATTTTACCGTGAATATAAAATTATAACAGGGCAATCACATAGTTCATAAGTATTTTACTATATTAAATACATAAGTAGTTTTCTATATAGGGATATTTTAATCTTTGTAATTTTTACCCATCGACTTGTATGATCTAATAGGAACTAATAGTTATCCTGGAAGCTAAACTCAACCAAACTGATAAGACTAAACAGATTTTGGCACTAAATCAGCTGTTTCTCACAGTTGCGTTTATTTCAAAAGTAATTCCTCGAGTGAATCACGGAGTTGATTGCTGTAATTTTTCTTGCTAATTGCACAGAGATTTTGTAATGACTAACGACAGCGAAGCTAGTTATTCATACGTTCAAACGACGAACAACTGTTCTACTTATTTAACTTTTCACTAATTATTTAATGTACTCTTTTATAAATAGCTCTCCTCGAGAATCTAGTTTTAAAAAATATCCTAGTTTCTGGAATAAAAATTATCGTATTTTATAGATCAACATTCTGGAACACATTTTTTCTCAGTGCTAAGTTTTGAACAAATTCATCCAGCAATTTTGTGTTTTATTTTTTTTGGGATATTTCAGAGCATTTTTCCTTGCCTTCTCCTGCAAAGAAATTTTCCCGAAATCTCACCGGATGAAATCATTACAGTTATAATATTAGTAACTAAATTAATAAAGTAACAATATTAATTTTTTTTTAAACAAATGGTTATAAAGATCCACGTGAATAAACTTGCGAAAACAAATTGATTAAACTAAAGGAAATAAAACGAAGTTCTCAATTTATTTAAGTTTTCTTTCAGAATGTTTCTCTTTCCTTGCTCGTTAAACTTTATAGACTTATTGAGACTTCCCACCCGTAGAAGATCGAATGTAGAAAATAAAATACAAAACATTTTGTCTATGGAGCTTTTCAAACTAGTTCCTACACGTTATGTCTTCCAAAAGCAGGAGTAATAGATACCTACCTAATAGATATATACCAGAGCCTAAATTGACTTTATAAATTAATTAAAATAATAATATATGCCCTTTATTTAGACACAATTAACAATATTTAATTGATATCTATAAACGACTCTAGTGAGTCAATGACATCGACAGCTTTGTCAGTTTTCCCAAATTTGGCTATGGCCTCCTTCGTCTCTTTCCAGTCTGTCCTGTTTAACTCTTTTCTAGTACTTGTTTTTCCTGCTTTGGTATTTATTTCGTTTCACACCTTCGAAACTGTCTTCCTTTTTTTCTTATCCTATCTCTTGGGTACCAAAACAGTGGGTTCTTGTTCCACTTATCGATGCCTCTTATTGTATGGTATATAATTATTATTAACTATCAATAGTTTGTCTATTGATCGATTCCAATATTTTTGAAATCAGTAAATAATCGGCAGACTCACTGAATAGTAGATCTGTTTGTAAAATTTTGTCAATCAAAATATTTGTGTGTGAGTAGATGATTCCCAATATTTTGCTTCTTCTTAATTATTTTTTGCAATAGTACCTACATAAGACTAAAAATCTACGGAAACGAATACGTATATAAGAATTCTCTTGTTGAATCGGATCTCGTTAATTGTTTGCAGATTGACGTCAGCGCGTTTGACGATTCCGACTGTAAACTGAGTACGGTACCGTAACGGTAGCTTAACAACAACCTACCTGTAAGAGATTGACAGCTGGTAACCTCCGTACACGAGAATAAGTAAAGAGACCTCACAAACTCAAACCCAATTGGAAATAAAATATATTTTCGTCTAGATATTGAACGCTTAACCCAAACAAGACTAGATGATTTTTAAAGATTAGGTTCAACATTATATTCTAAGGCAGTACCTACTTATTAATCTCGTATAGCAGACGAATTGTTTCGGATGCAAAAAATATGCAATTCATTCAAATTTTTATAGATTTAAAAATTATCTTTCTCAATCTCTTCTTAGTATGAGGATAAATGATCACCATCTTCATTCCTGCCTACATGAAAGTACACCAAAACAGGATCGCTTTAATGCAAATTATCCAGTTTACCTTATCGCGATGGCTTTGTTCACCCATTGTGTAAGCGGCGAATATGTAGAGGCTGAATTTCGGTAATTTCTAGAAAATCCCATATCAGATTTAATGTGTGCTCTTAAGGCTAATAAAGATTAGAGGATGAGGAAAATCAGTAATGTTAAGGCTTCCGTTCTTGGCCACAATTTATGTAGTGATAGATAATATGAGGGCCAGGCTAAGGAGTAAATTTAGGGACAAACCAAGATGATGTGGAAGAAGGTTAACTCTGTTAGAACTAGACTTTTTTTTCTTTAAAACAAATGCAAACTTTAACTTTTGGCAGCGAATCTTAGAGTAGTAGAAACATTGACAGAACATAGAAGCTGGATTTTTCTAAACATGCTTGTCTTGTTGTTGTTTGTCAGAACGAATGATTGTTGTTACTTGATGTGTTTACCATACCGCCAAATTGGTCAACTAAGAAAATTTCATCATAGGTATCTGTATTAGGATGAAATGTTGATATCCTTGTAGCATAACGCAGAAACGTGAGGTACGATCAGCAGCCACGCTTGTGATGATTTAATCATAGGAGTTTTAATTGAATGATTGGAAGTTCCATTATTAAGGTCATGCAATTCCCCCTCAATTTAAGGCTTTAACCACTAACTAATGAAAAGAAAACGTTTGCTTAAAATCAGAAATGTTGAACCTGAATTATAGTTGAAAAACTTTTGATTTGCGTTTACTCTATCGGGAAAGTTTTAACGAAGGCAGCTTGTTATTGTTGAAACTTAGATGACTTTTTGTAATAAAATAACAATAAGTCTGGCTTTTTGTTTAGACTTAACAATAATATCGTAATCACGATTTATCGATTGTTTTGAATCGATTACGATCGGCTAACCTTTGCCAGATTAGGAACCAAATATTAATATCCTAGATTTATACCAGCATAAAACGTAATACCTTTTCTTTAACGAATTCAAATAGCGATTTCAAATTTGACAATGCTCGACCAAGGCTCTCTACTAAGTGACCGAGATGGAGCGTTAAAATGCCAATAGGTTGTCAATTCACATTCAACGGTTTACTGTACTGTCACTTCTAGACCCAACATTAATTTCAACGTTGTTTATTGAAGTTAACAAGAATACAGGTGAAGGACCACTTCGAATTTCAAGACTTAAATTTGAATTAGTAAACAACCTCTTTACAAGCAAGCGAAAAGTGTCAAATCTTCTTACCTTGAGCCACTAACAAGCTTCTAAGACTCAATTACACAGTAGGGGTGTAGCAATATCGCAAACAACACCATGTTTTGATATCTCTATCAAGGTCTTAAGCATCACACGCACAATCGTAACATCAGCTTGACAAACTATTAACATCACATTATGAGAGCTCATTTTTCTTGAATATGGACCAAGGCGACGTACTTGGCTCTTGAAGTTCAACCACATCGCGACTTTAGGAAGTATCCACAAGTTTTGTTTTTTGCAGTACAATCCTGTTTTCTGTCTTAGTCAGTTGGAACTAGCTAATTATAAACGCGTAAGGAAATGTTATATAAGTTTCGTACCTAACCTAAAAAAGTTAAGCAAAATGTTTGGACTTTCTGTTACCATATTGTATTCTCTCGGGTTTGGTCTTGCACCCGATAAATGGCAATAGACTTGCTACATAACATACATAGGTACATACATACATAAAACTCGGTACTATATTTTGCCTGTCATGTCGAAAAATACAGACACAAATATAGTACCTACCTACAAAAATTGGACAATGTAGGCCAGCCACTTTCTTTTCCACTTTTACGTCAGCAAGTCTCTTTTAAGCATCAAAAGTTTGGTCACTATACTTATGGTCATAATACGTAACACTTAAGATGAACAAAACGTACAGTTGCGCACAATTGTGTTACGTGCATAATTAAATACTGACAGTACAACTCACCACTAAGTATGAATAAATTAATCTGGTTATGTATTTAAAATGACTAATTTGTAACTGATGTGAAATGTTAATGATGTTATGCCTTCACCTTGTTCACTGATTATCATTCTTGCAAATCTGATACATTATCAAGATAAAATATTTTAAATTATAATTAAATTTTAATGTTCATAATAATACAAATTAATGCAAGTCATGTACAGTGTCATCAAATAGCCTTGGAAATATACTTTGGAAATGCAAATCTCTTTGATCTTAGTGTGATTTTAAATTGTGCTTATAATAGCTCCAAAATGTTCGATCAAAGTCAAGACTGAGTTTTAGATCGCATTCTATAGAGATAATCATAACAATCACTAAGTTTTACATATCACAAGTGCGGACAATCACTTTGTCGCAAGGAGACGCACTGACAAATGACAATACTAAACTAAACTGTACGATATGGCAGAATACCTTCAATCAATGAGACTGTATCAATGTTGTATTCACCAGTACCTAATGTCAGTTATCCGTAGAACATTATAAATGATGCGTATAGTCCTTAGTTTTGAAACATTTGTTTCATTGACTGTCCGCCTGACCGAGCCTGGTGCTATTATGACAAATTACTCGATTGTCTTAGGTCGTACTTGAACTTAGATCTAATGGAGTCGGTGATTTATTAAGCTGTTGTGCATATTTTTATTACGTTATCGCCTTATCTATTGGTAGTTATCGTACCTTAAAAAATAAGCCTCTTCCGTATACTACCACTTCCTTGTTTTAGCTGACCATATACAATATTTATGCCGGTCTATAACACTTGTCTTAACATGGATCTTGCAAGAGAATAGTCTTTCTTAAGGAACTGACAGGTTCACTGACATTTTCGCATTCTGGACCATTAGAAGTACCACCGCGAATGAAGTTACTTTATTTTAGATAGAAGTTTAGATTAAACCCTCGGCAAATAATTATGTACATTGTACATCTTAAAATATTTCTTCCAAAGCAATGGCTATAGGCCTTACACCCAGACTACCGAAACTAATTGTATAATTAATAAGTAACCTCGTTATTAACAATAAAACCGGTCAAGTACAAGTTTATTTCTTGAATACCGACCTGCGATACTCGTACCTTGAAAATATCAGCATCTGTTACATAAAGATCGAGTTACAAAGGTTTTTGAACGGATGCACTGGTTATAAAAATCGAGTAAGTATTTGCAATATTTTTTTATTGCATCAATGTCTGTAGTGTAAATAATTGCTATACAATTCTCGTTATAAGTCGGTTAAGTGTTTTTTATTTCTTTTGCAAAGTCAAGGTCCATGCCGTTTGCTAGACCTTGGACAAACTCAAGGTCAAACCATGCATAGGTCGTCAAAAAGTTCTGATGATCAATAATTATTAATAAACAGATTAACATTTATTGCAGTTCTTACTAACAATACTAATATAGACTATGAGTACTGTCTGTTAGTAACACATCACTAAACAACCTATGGACTGTTCATGTATACCTATGTGTTCATGTCTGAAATAAAGATATTTTTTTAAAAATTACGTGGAACCTACTTCATCTTACGTGTCATGATTAAGAGAAGCCTACATCAAGATTAAATGATCACCTTAAACTACGAAATTTAAATGATAACCGAAGCTAACCACATAGTAATTGAAATCAAGTACTATGTGGTTATTGGTAACAAGACACCGCCTCTATCAATTAGATTTTATTATATTTTATATAAAGTGTTAGGACCATCCGAGACATAAGCCTGTTATTATAACTAAATAATGATTATTAAGAACAAAACAAACGAGAAATCAGAGGCGCTGAGTAAAGTTTAAAAATAGAAAAAAAGAAGGTCATAGGAAAACATAAATCCTCTTTACATACCATAATGAAACAACGAAGTAATTATAACAACAATAATTTAGAAGTCTTATCGGAATAGCGGTCTTTTCATTTTCATTGTATGGGCTGCAATAATTTAAACATACACACAATTAGTAGAAGGGTAGGTATACGGTAAACCAATTACATTTTCATTCATTCGTGCATTCCTTACGTAGCGTAAATAAAGCAAAACATTGTTAATTATAGCATACCGTGATTACTTCTTGTAATGTTCTCTCAGACTTATATAATAATTGTATGACGGTTCCAGTTTCGCGGAGCGCTGTACCGATATTCCCAGGAAAAGAGTAGAAAAATATTCCAAGAGACCATTTTCTGAAGTTTCACAATATACATAAAAAAGGAATGCACTTTAAAACAAAGTTCAAGTGGCACTTAAAAGCAATTTATGTATCAAATTACGCCAAAAATCACCTACCCACATACGCTTATTTTTTTTATTACAAGTTATGGATATGACATTTCTTGTAGGGACCTAGAGCCTCATTTGATAAGCCCCAAACATAAATGCGTAAAGTCAAGGTAATAACTATCTTGATGAGGTTATCACCTGATAAAAAAAGGATTTTAAGTAAACTCTAACATTATAAAAGACAGTTCATGTTTAAATCAGTGTTTTAAAAATAATGTCATAACGCGATGTCTATATTATTTAATGAACTAGTCTATGATAGCTATTTAAAATTAAGATTATTATATGTACGTGATCTATAACAGCATCTGAAAAAAGCTCATCTCTTCGAAGAATGCTCGAGTTTAAACTTTATTCGAAAAAAGTTAAATTACGCGTTCGTGTCACATTGACCCACATGTTGAAAGGCCGGACAAATGTCAACAGGACCTTTGCGATGAGAATCAGAGCACCTGCTCAGTGCACGGTGGCAAAAGTTATAAAACTCGATTTTACAGTTCGCACATCTATACGATTTCGAAATCGTAACGATTTGATCGAGTTAGAATCGAGTAGACTTTTCTATTGATTGACAAACGTACCTATGTGGAAGGTTGCGTTTTAATTCAATCGTGTTAGAATTATATGCGCTTCATAGCGCAGTGGCTAAATTTGGATTACGGGGTTGATTCTTGCATGGGACAAATGGACAATCACTATTTCTGTGATCCGCCGTCTGGTTTGTGCATATAATATTCAAAGTCTATGAATCACATTCACGATACAGGAGAAATATCTGTAGTGGAGAAAATAATAAATGTATAATTTGTGAGCGGCAAGATATGGATGTCCAAAATCTAGTCATTCATATCTTACCAGATCAGAAGTCAACCTCAGGCTACCCCCTTGGGTATTGCATCCGTGATTGTATGAATATTTATTATCTTTAATTCAAATCAAACGTGATGTCACCTCGATTTAATCAATCACATCAATAATATTACGAAACTGACATAATTTAATCGACTCGTATGTTTTTAGCAATTAATAACATTATGCCTAAGGCAGTACAAGTATTAGTAACCATAATAGATTACCTAGCTGAATATAGATTAAAATTGAAGTTTTTGATTGAACACAGTTTATTAATGAAATCAAAAGGACCCGTGGCTACGTAACAGTCAAAGATAATCGAAGGTTAAGCTGCGATACTCGCGGTTAATTTGAGGATGGTTAACATTATCATATCGAGACCTGTCCGAGCCTCATTTAAAGCCAAGGCTACAAGTAAGTCTCCAATTTATTTCCAGTTTTCCGTTCTATACGGAGATTAAGTATTGTCAAAGCATAGGGCCAAACTCTAAAAGAACATTAGCACCCAAAGCCAATATATCACATTATAACAATGGGAACTATCTCTATTACAATCGTATAAGGCCGTGTTCACACAAGTGTGTCGTCAAGTTTACCCATCGTTGTGACTTATGGGTGACACCGGTCATTACGCCCCCACTTCCCTCTTTTGATATAACTTCCCTTTATATTCCGTGGTCTTATGTAAGTTTTAGTAGACTTATATAATGATATTATGTATGATGAAGGTGCTCGGTGAAATAGAAAAAGCCACCTTATTACAATGTCCCCCTGAAAGGTATAGGTAGTATTTATTATGGTTTGTGAAATTAAGTGTTTTAACCACGGTTTTTACTGACCGTGAAGAGATTCTTGGTAAAGTAAGTTTGGTCAGGAAGTTACGCAGTCGTGCTGAGAAAAAAGGTAATTATTTTTTTAAATGGTAAACGTAATAAGAAAAATAAAATTATTTTCGACCACATTCAAGTTTACCAACTTAAGCTAGTGAATCTTGCACAAGCTTTACATACGGAATTACGGAGACCACTTGCACTGAGGTGAAATCACATTTCGCTTTAGCAGTCTACAAATACAAATACTACAACCGATTTTCCCAGTAGCTCCAAAGGCGCTATAATAGTATTAATCTAGTTGCAATATCACCCTTGAACTACTCAACAATCATACCTGTCAATATACGCAAGAAAATAAGTAAACATTTTGTTTTATTTTGTCCAATTTTAAATTGATAGTTAACACAGCAGCTTTATTTAAACCAACCAGAAAAATATTGTGAGTTGAAGTTTACTCATATTTGATACGCTGGCGTTTGTGGCATGTGGCGGTAGAATGACACATATGCCAGAGGGACAAGGCCCTAATGCTTTCACAACGGAAATCGTCCTCCGTCGAACCCTTTACAGCATTCATAAACTGAACTTACTGAATAAAAGAAATAAGCTTCAAATACCGTTAAAGTATTAAATTGCAGTCTTATTAATATTATTGGTAGACTGAAATACATAGAAGAAACATTAATCAACACATCATAGCGTGTTGGCAATTTCAGACCATTAAGTTTAGGATTCCTTTCCAGGGGTTCAATTAGCATAAGCTACATACATATAGGTACACGGTTCATGTATAGTTTAAAAAAGCGACCTTGTACTTTGGAATCCACTCTGAAAACCTCCGGGCGACCACGACCGTTGAAATAAATACAAACATTTAAATATCTTGGTATTTGGAGGTTTGAACTTTTACAAAACGGAATGCAAAGAACCTAAATTGCGTTCTACGCATGTCAGATCAACGAGTCTCTATGTAAGACAACCTGAGAAAACATTTTTCCATTTTATAATAAAGAGTTTTTTGCGTGATTGGTATAGTTCCCATCACGTAAAAATAACGCTGAACAACGGTCAGCGACTGTGTTTGCACTCGAATATAGTCGCTTTCTATGGTCCAAGTCTATTGTGGTTTATAATTAAGTGTAATAGTTTCATATTAGATCATTACTATGTAGGTACTTTACTAGTTTCGTAACACATTGGAATAGACTGGAATTCGAAAAATTAAGTTAACGTTCAGCGTTTTTTTTAGGTCACTGAAACTATATACATAATATGCTTTGGTTAAAATGTTCTTTACAGAGTCGTTAAGTGACAGCTCATGAATTTCTTCGAATTCATTTTATCCTCATTGAACAGAGGCAACGATCTCATTGATTAAATCCTTAGTAATGATACCTCTAGCATTAAGTTTTGCAATATAAATGATTACGGATTGCAATACACGCATTGTTTTAAAACGGTGAAGCAACTCTGACGTCACTAGACTTTTGTTATTCCTTTTCCTGGTTCTACAAAAGCATTCGATGTAACCGCGGCTTATTTGGCTGAAAATCCTTGCAAAATACTCTATTTTTTTAACAATCTTATATTTAATTAAAATTAAACATAAGTACAGTTAGAATGAAGCGTACGCCATTTTATTATGTTTTTTAAGTAACCTTACCTAGTCTCGTCTATATTTCTACTTACTCTTCAGTCCAGTCGCATAGATCCTGGCTGTACCTTGAAGCAATGACGCAGAATAATTCAAAACCTGTGCATTCTTGATACATCCGTGAATTTAGAAGCAAATGAACGTAGAGTCTTGAACTGTATGACTTTCTTCGTATAAAAAAGTCTGCTAGAGTTTATAAACTTAGTAGTATAACATAATTATATTAGTTACAGCCGCTCGCCGTGGAAATGCTTCATACGAATCCAATGAAATTATCCTCATGGATTCCGCATTTAGGTATAGTAAATAGGAAGTTAGCAGGAAACTACCAAGCATTATTATAATAGATACATATCTATTTTATCGTATACTTACTGCACACAGAACCACAATAAAAATAAAAACCTATCAAATTACTAACAATAAAACAGTACTAATTAAGTATACTTACTATTTAGTTGGCAACGATATTTAGGAGCTCTGCTCTGAGACATTTTTCTGTAAAAGCTAGAACATGTATTTAACTAGCCTTTATTACCCATTCTAAAAGAAAATGGCGGTCAATTAGACCCCGGAGGCATCGGTATCAACCACAAAAATTACCCCTGGCCAGTATCCAGCACCATCTGAGCTTGAGAGGTCCATTACTGTGGTTAAATGTCACCTACTCCGCGATATTGGCAGAGTAAGTACGCAGGTTGGGCTTGTAGCCAAACCTGTGTGATTATTAGTTTAATGATAATTACAGTACAAAGTTTGCAGTACCACAGTGAAAAACGGGAGGATCAAGATTTTGGTTTTACTAATGAGACTCAAGGAGACGTATAGCAGAGTGACTTAGCACGCAGCGAGTTCAGTTGGAGGACGAAAAACTTTTTGTATCGAAGTGGAAAAATTATCCACCTATATTTATTTGAGATTGTTATCTACACCTATGTTATAGTATGCCCGCATAAGTAGTGAAAAGTCTTTAATTGTAATTTTACTTCAATTAAATTAGTTTAAAGAATTAATTTGGTTTTTTTGGGGCCTCCGACAGCGACGTACGTAATTCCTACCATTTCTGACAACGTCTTTGTTGTGTCGTTCTACTTTGACTTAAAATCTCTCTTTGATGAAGAATATTTTCCATGTCCATTAACCACTTATCATCGAAAACCGAATTAACGATCGTTAGCAAGACATCTTAGTCACAAACATTCCGTTACAAGATTATTCGCTCTTTAGCCATAATTATGATGCAGTCTACGTAAATAGCACATACAACTGTAGTTATCATTTAAACGATCAGCTAGTGTCAATGAGTCGACGGACTTAAACAATGAACGGGACTAAGGTCACAATACGCACCTACGTCAGCTCTGTTGTAATGAAGTGACGCGCAGTCAAGTACTCAAGTAATAGTCACTATTGGATGTAGTTACAATAATTAAACTGACGTTTGATCCAACGGCTTTGCGAAACTAGACCTTCAAACCAATTCTAAATGTGCAAAGTATATAGTTGCAAATATTTAATAATAATAAACATTTAGTTTTTTATTTGCCGTGATGCATCCGCTGCGTTTGCGAAAATGGTTTTATAAATGGCTGTACGTATTGTACGTGTGTGTATTTTAAAATAAACTGGGTGCGATGCACATAACACATTGGTAAACTCTTTATGCAAAGTGTTAAAAATATGGTTTGCTTCTTCGCTATGTATCTATTATCCCCTCCAAAACTCCTTACGCAAATAATTACAACATGCAATGCTCATTTAGCTTGCTTTAGCCTAGGAAGACTAAATGCATGTAAAAACAATAGGAATAATTAAATCACATACCTATATGAAAAAGGTGTAAATACGTGTTAATACTTCTATTACGCAGATGTCGATTCATGATGGTAAAAAAAAATAAGTAGCCTTTTGTGTAAAAAATGTTTGACTTTGATTGTTCTGTAGTTGACCAATTCAGTCTCATTCCGGTTCAAATCCTAAGATCTATTCGTTCGTTACAAACATACGTGTGTGTTAGCGCGTGGGTACCTACTCTTCTGGCCGTGACCGTATAACCTATGCACCGGATGTTCCTCTCAAGAAGCCTGTTAATTGAAGAAACAAATGATATGACAATCCCTTTGGTATATTGCATTTGCATACGTTGAAAGACAATACAACCTCTAAACCGAAATGCTCCAGCGCTGTAGGATCTTAACAAGCTTCCATACGATACCGTCGTTCTTAATTTTACCATCCCCTTTTCTGGACACACGGAAAATACGTGACGAATTCCTTTCCAGATGATTAAGTAGAATGTAATCGGGTGGAAAAACCGAAGTGCTAACAAAGGAACTCTCGGGAAAGTTCTGATGATAATTTGTCAACCAGATGTCTTCTGACGACAATAGTCCATTTGCGTCAAGTCCTTCAACGATTTGTTGTACATTACTCATGCGTGAACTTCCGTGAGATGTTAGTAGAGGTATAATATTAAACGAATGGATATTATTTGATAATTAAATTTTTAAGTAGAGCAACCGTAAGGAGCTTGGATTTCTGAAGCCAATGCTTGTCTGAAAAGATTTTTTTGATCTGTACTTTATAAATAAGGTTGATGTTATAGTCCATTAAGACAATCAAATGCTCTAGCTGTTTCGTTCAACTGCTTTTATGAAAAGAACGAACTAAACAAGAACTTATTCAATGTATGCTATTAAACATAAATATAGGTATGTGTGTTATATGTATATTATAAGTGTTTTTTTTTTAATGTCGCCCCACACTAGGAATTTCTCCTGTATCGTGGGTGCGTTTCACAGACATGAAATATCACATACACAAACACCCAGACTCGGGGCAAATATCTGCGGATCACACAATTTTTTGTTCCGTGTGGGAATCCAACCATTAGCGCAGCAGTCCAATCGCTTAGCCGCTGCGCCAACCAGGTCGCGAAAATTATAAGTGATATTATGTCACGTTATTTTATATGCGTGTATGTGCAATGCGTTCACTATGTTACAGGTTAATTCGTACTTAAATACTTCTCCCATGCCCTTTACAAGTGACATACTAATGTAACCTTGCAGGAATGAACAAACTTGTACCTAGGTATAAAATGATCACACATTCATAATTCACATACATTACATTTTATTATGAGAACACAATTTTTACGTCGTTCATAAGGACATTTTCATTAAAAAGTACTAACGTTTAGAATAGTTTAAGAGCTTAGGCATTTTAATGTTCTTTTGTCTATTTTACCGTCTAAGTACGTATTATATTATTTTTTTGTTTCTAGTTTTATAATATCGCAAAGCGCTTTTTTCTGGTGTATGTTATTTTGTCAAATCAACTCTGGTACTAAAAACATCGTCGTTTATAATAAATACCCAAGAATAATTTATTATAAAATTCATGTTAAAAAGGGTCTCTAACTAAAATAATCAAGCCAAGTTTAACAATATATCAGTATTTCACTTTCAGAATCTTAATTTTTAATGTTTATAAATTAATTGATCTAATGTTTATAAATAGTGACAAAATATTCATTTCCGTTAATGATAACATTGTTCCGACAAGCGTCTCCAAAATAACCAATACAGGTTTTCAAAGGAAATGGATCCAATCTGAATTAATTTTAAACTATGGCGTCACTTCCGAACGACGATCTACTCGGCACCTTTCCGCAAAAATTCGAATGTAGGCCGCTGTTTCAAGGTTATAAGCTAACATATTAATTTTACGTCTAGTCGAGTGTTGAATTACTTAAGAAAATTGCGACCAAACCTACTTGGCACTATTACACACATGTTGAATAAACTAGTTGGCTGGGAAAACGGAACTCGCATGTACTGTTCGCAACAAAATTGCATTAGTTTTAACATAATTTAGACGACCTAATGAATTTGCAAATGAGGTTGCGAATTGGTGCAGCTTATATGCTTATAAATATTTAATGTATGATTAGAAGTCTAGGATATCCAGTTGTTTTAATGTATCTAATTTAAAACTTCTCTCTTCAATTTTAATGAAAGATTTATTATTTTGTCCTTTAGAACGATAATTATGTTTATAGAATATGGTGTATTAAAATGGTATTTTGGCAAATACACATTTGTTTTTAATTACATATCTAAAAAATATGAGATAACAAGTTATCAATATTATAGCCTAGTTTTGCAGCGGCTTTTTCAACAAATACCATTATATAATTATTGATGTAGTTTTCTACTGAATATTATACAGAAACTGTTAATGTGTCCCCCCAATATATGAAAAATCGTCCACTAACAAATCATGTGATCATCTTCACCTCCTTTCATAATTAAACGTTTTTTCTTTTTATTTTAACCCTCACATCACGTATGTAACAATAAATAGTCGTGTTATACCTAACACCTATTTTACAAATAAATGGAATACATCAAAGAATTGAGTATTGGGTGTTTAATCCTCCGAGATCTTAAAACATTATTTTCCGACTGTACCTAATTTAATGTCAGACGTATGCATGCAAGGCCGATGTAAGACTCATAATAATTAAGTATTATAAAACAAATACCTACTCAAGTTTTACACGTTAGGCACATAGCGACATATAAACACGCGTTTGTCGCAATCTTTTGGAGAATTAGCCGTTGTAAAAGGAATGAATTTTGTTCGCATTTTCAATCATTATTGTGACTAAAATGTTTAAGGATAAATTACATTACCTTGATATTACGCTAAAACTTGTTATATTCTATTTTGAGACCACTTTGAGAATTAGCTTCTCTATTTTTTTTCTGAACATAAGTTATTCTCTTCTTAAATCAACGCTAAATGGCTTCCGCATTCAAATACCCATTGGCTAGCTTTTTCTACGGCCATAAATCAAATATTTTATAGAAATCGACTATTAGATACCTAGTCATCATTTAATAATATCTACTAGCCTATAGTAACTATTATACTGCAGGACAAAAACTTATTCTCTTACAAAAAATGATAACCATTGATCATTTTTATTTATCAGTAACAACAAGTTGTAAACTAAAAAAAAAATAACAGCAAATTCTTAATCGATATAAATCGATAGTGACCAAATAAATCGATACATGCTTGATCACATTGAATAGTGCTTTACATCTAAATTTAGAACGGTTTAGACCCGTACTTAAAGTAAGCCTTAAGAGTACAGAATTACACAAATGCAAGGTCAGTTCTGAACAATAATAACTGTTTCAATGATTAGGATAAACGAAAGCAAGAGAGGAGTATTGGTAGATCCGAGATCATCGAAAAGATTTTTACTTTAGGTAAATAATCGAATGATTTATTGGTATTGAAGTTAAAACGAAATGGAATAGGTACTGCGTAGCATAAAAAAATAATAATAAAGAAACCCTGTCACGCGTATTACTACCAGGGGGGGCCTGTAAATGAAAAATGGCCCTCGAATGTAGCGTACCTAATAATCACCATACTTTGTTAGCCATTGGAAGCTTGTGTTGTTCGTGCATGTCAAATAGCTGTAGTTACTCTACTGCTCATAATATAACACTAACATATCTAATAAGTAGGAAGAAATCCAAACTTATACGGCCACTATTATTATCGGCCGTAGCTTTAAGCTCTAAATTGTTAAATCACGGCTAACTATAGGTAATACACTCTAATTACCATTGCAACATTAGCTTGGCGGTCTTTATTATTTGTATAACACATATTGGCTGCACACTCAGTCTACTCAAAGTTATAACGTCCAATGCTCCGTTACTTAGTACTTTCGAATATTTTCTGTGTTTAAGAAGAGCAATGTATGTTTCTTTAAGTTGGTCTACGTTGGCTAGTTGGCCTTGGTTTACATTGGCTTGTTGGCCGTCCAAGAGGGAGTGCTGTTTTGTACAAGCCCTTATTAATGTCTTGCGTGATACATTCGAATGTAGAACTGTATCCTATACTTGTATGATACAACTTACTACACACTACGTCCTATTTGCGTCACAACAATTTTCGAACTCTGAAATTCACTTACAGGAAACAGTTGAATACGGTCACAACTAACAACACAATATCATCTTAATACTTTGCAAGGAGCATTTGCCAAACCATTAGAAGAGGATTTGGTACAGAATTTGTTATAAAAAAGATTAAAACGGAACGTCTAAAACATAATTATCATACTTGTAAGTAATACAAATTACATAAAGAAAGTTTTCGTTTCGCAGTATTACTGAAAAATTCAAATTATTTATTCATAGCTTTCTAAGTGAGACTATATTGTCTTGCTATGTACTATGTACCTATTTCCTTTGAATTCACAAACCAATTAAGGCACATTTTCACAATTCTGCGACTTAAGTTGCCAACATCATAGTGCACGTTTAAAACGATAGTGTTAATGATAAGGCTGCAGCGCTACCATCAATAACGTTAAGTCTGAACAATACACACAATTTTGAACTTACCTTCTTCGAAATAAGAATTAAATTAGTAACGGCACTGATATTATGAAAGAAGGATACTGTCAGTGATGTTAATCTTTTTGACACTAGACCTATCATGCGTTAGAGTTTTGTTAGATTACAATCAAATTAACACATCTACTTAAAATGAGATTAAGACTTAATTAACTTGCTTAACTAAATTATGTTGCCATCCATCATTTGTGAGTCCTATGAGATGAATGTTTAACTAAATTTTAAAGCACAGAATAATTGTAATATAATGTGTTATAAAGATAGATGTATAGGGATGGCAGAATATCGACATTGTATTCTATTACATTTTCGATTTTGATTTGTTTAGCGTTTTGCCACTTGTCTAGGGTCTATGATACAGAGACCCTGTGACCCTGAGACAAGTGACAGAGATACAGTAAATAAATATTATTTAAAATTACTTTTAATGTGCAAGTTTATTCTTATAAAGTACTGCAGTTGATGTAATTTGTTTGCTTTTCAGTTACTTAACGCAAAGCATTGTACGACCTGTAACAAAAAAATACGCCTCCGTCGGTCATTCACAAATAAATGGTTAATATAAGTGACTGCCTCGTTGGTCTAGTGGTCGCTAAGCGCGACTGCTGAGCAAGAGGTCCTGGGTTCAAATCCCGGGTCGGGCAAAGTGTTACTGAGTTTTCCATTACGTAATTCTCAGTAGCAGCACGGAGTCTGGATTTGTGCCCGATTGATGGCAATAGGCTCGCCCCCTATTACATTAGGACCTACAACATAACTGGCGAAATGTGGGTGATCTATATGTTCACCTCTGCCTACCCCTTCGGGGAATACAGGCGTGATGTTATGTTATGTTTAATATAAGTGAAATGGATTCAAATCGCTGTAAGTCCATTATGTTAAGGTAGTCCTAATCTCAGCGTATCTCCTATCTTAAATATGAGGACGTGGACGAAATAGGTCAACGCCAGAACTGTTTAAACGTGAACATTCAGTTCTAAAACACGAAAAGAAGTATTTTAATAACTCAGGCTTAAATTAATCTTTCCGAAAAATCGAGGGCTCACAAAAAAACTCCACATTTCAGTACCTAACGTTGCTCGGTCCCAAAAACTTTTCAAACCATAATTTCCGAAGTTTCAAGCATTAGAAAGGCCGCAAAAAAGTGAAGGGCGTGTCGCCCATACATAGTGGTTCGACAGGGGTTCCCACTTACCATCCAATGTTTTATTGATGCGCCACCCAAGGCCTGCCATTAAATTTTCATTGCTTTATCACCCAATATCTGCGTTATGTATGAGATCAATAATTGCGTCTCATGGGATGCTAAAGCAGCATTTAAGTATATAAAAAATTAAAATTCATTTTGAGGATTACACATCATTTATCAAAATTAGACATAAAAACATAAATGAGCAACAGTTGCCCAGGGTCTTAAGGCTTTTAATCGTATTTGGACGAAAACGTCTGATATTTATTAAATTGCGTCCAGTCCCAATGGATAAATAGACCATGATTCAGCCTAACATATCTATTACAACACGAAATATTAGACACATGTTAAAACTTGTATTCGTTTCATAGCCCGTACTTCACAATACATTTTATACTTTATTCAGTTCACAGTTTTTCAATCAAGTCTATTTTAACAACGAACCTCCAAAAACAAATCCAATAAACAATCTGTTTCGAGTACCAGACAATTGAGGTCACACCCACGCACTAGATTCGATCGTATGTATCAACTTGCTAACCAACGCTAATATTTTAAAACAGTTCATTGGCAGACCAGATTGCAATCGCAACGAACATACGTACCAAATAAATTCTCGGAACGATTATGCAACAAATCGAGTGTGTATTGATATATCGGAGTTTAGACTCAAAGGCGACAGTAACGAACGCACCGACTTGTGCCCGCCCATAGGGACTCGATTATTCTTATTTATCGATAACGCGTTAACGAGCGTCCATCGATTTGTTTGTCGTGCGTTATGAATAAAACATATCGATTGTTCATAATGCGTCAGTTCACTCGCAAATTACATGATGATTTTATTATCGAAAATAATAGAGTGACTCTACAAACTACATGTCCACTCTATTATTTAATTAATATACCTACATACTTAGATTGAGGCATAAGTGTATTGTTTTTTTTTAATTTAATACGAGTGTAATTAAGGTATATTAGTACACAACCCTAACGTTGTGTCTACATAGTATTCTCCAAAGCAAACAGCGATCAATGAGTAAACACGCAAGAATAACACATTATCTAACTGAGATTTATCGTCGCTGAATTATTATTCTAGGCAGTAGACATATTCAACTCAAACATAAATGAGAAAACGACATATTAATTACGGAAAATGAGTTAATTATATTCGTACTCGATAAGAGCTATCGTAGATGAAACCCTTATAAAGGTCTAACTACCATGGAAGAATCCATACTATCAAGAATGGAAGTCAATCGTATCGAGAGAGAACACTTTTAAGTACAACGTAAGTATGGAGCAGTCATGAATAATAACTCATGCCACGATTATGGTCTCTTATTAAAGTCAAAGGTAAACCTGGGTTTAAGGTCTCGAACTGGTTTAGCAGCTGTTATGTAGTGATGCATAACACTCATTAAACTGTTCATTGAGGGTGAAATTGTTAAAGCGTTCGATGTATAAAAGCTCGTACCTTTGCCGAAAATGCCACTCATTGAGCCAAGTCTGAGGAAAATAAACGAAGAAATGATGCGAAAGGTGAGTTCGAAATCGTCAAAAGATTTGAAATGGTAAAAAAGCAATCATCCTTTATCTGATGTAAAAAAAACTCCTTATAGAAAAAGAGACTAAATAACCGTTTTATTACCGTAATTATTTTGGTTTTTGATAATGATGTGTAATAAATTTCAATATTCATGGAATAAATAGGTCTGCGTTGACTGATTTTATAAACATAACTAACTTAAAACCTATCTCTTTCTCTTTTCAGGTATTATTGATGATGTGTGCCTTGACACTGGTAAACGCTGGAGTAATCAGAACTGATTATACCCCCGACACTTCAGTTTCCTACTCTTCATTATCAACACCCATTCAAGTGAAGACCACTTCGGCCGGACCAACTGGATACACAAAAATAATTCAGTCTCCTCCAGTATATCAATCTATATTGACAACTAAGGAGAGTAATTACCAAAGCCCAGACGGCATCCAACACGCGACTTTTTCTAAATCCTTTGATACAGCGTACTCAAGTCTCAAAAATATTGATTCAAAAACGACCAAAGATGGGAATGTAGTAACAAATACATTACCAGATATATACTCTGCTGCCGTGCATTCTCCAGTTGTATATCACCCACAAACAGCTTATACACTGTCCTCTCCATTAGTGCATACAGTTCATTCTCCGGTATTGACAAAATCTGTATCGATACCTCTTACCTACTCGACCCATGCCGTTCCTTTATCAAAAACAATAGATTCTCCTTCTTTAGCATCTTATTCGACTCCTGTTTATGACAAAACTAACATTTATACTTCAGGATTATCACCATTCCCTCGTACAGTTATAAATGAAGGACATCCAGTTAAAACCACTATAACCTACTCTGAGGCTCCCTTAGTTTCCCATATGTCTTTTACTGGCCTAGGAACAAGTTATGCTTGGTAAATAATTATGATTTTTCCTTCACATGGTATGCGCGACTGACTGCTTGATTAAGTTTAATTTATGTTGTAATGTTACCTGTTAGTTTAAATTATTTCTTGTAATAAACATATTACTGTATCATTCTTATGATTTATTTTTCCGTCACCCAAATGGTTACTGTATTAAGATCATAGCAGATATGTACATTTATCAACCTGGAAAGGCATCGTCACCGTATCAACTCGAGCCGTGCTCTACTGCAACGGACACTAATAGGAATCGTAACGTAATCGCCTCGCCTCGGGTTGTCGCCTGTTTGACGGCGAGGCGAAAGGCGATACGATGACGCTCCCTTTCCGAGTTGATATATGTGTTGTGACCTTTAATCATTTTCATAATTCAAAATATATCGCGAATCCAACAATAATAAAACAAATATTGGAACAGAATATTAACAACATTACCCACGTTCAGTTTCCACATTCTAAGACGATAATTATGTAGCAATGTGTTACTCTGAATCATGTCTTATAAATTCCCTGTCATATTAAGGTTAGAACTTATAGATGAAATCAACATTCTATGAGTCGATTATCTCTGTACTAAAATCATTACAACTTTTTCATAGAAATTAACGTTTATTTGTGTAAGTAAATGACAGTAATTTGATGATATGGCTAAGTATTTTACCGCTTGTGAGATTATGAAAGTTATAATGGCTATGATGGTTTTGTTATCGCTAAACTTGCACGAATCAGTTTAAAATAGAAGTTTGTCTTCAGAAACTATAGTAACAAGAATAATAAAAATAAAATCCTGTTTGCAACCTAAAAGAAGAAATGCCAACAGTTCTAATAAACATGAATCTTAAATAAATGCTAATGAAGCCACACAATGCGTTGCTCTCTTCCTTGTATTGTTAGCTGAAGAATAACAAAATTCTAAAAAATTATGACAATTTCGGGTGTTCAGTGACTGTATTGATGGTGTCTGAGTTCAATCTAAAATATTTGATTTGTATAATATGACATAAGCATAGGTGTGAAAATTCCTACAAAATATATATTTCTTTTTGCGAATACTTTAATAATATAAAACATCAAAAAGCAACTTTGATCATTTTTATTTGAAAATGTCTCTATCATTATGTCTTAAATTCACATGCGGTGTATTCGTGAAGTATTTATGAACCTCGAAATACAAATAATGAGTTTTATATTCAAACTATTTACAAAACGACTTATAAAGAAAGTGCCGTAAAATTTTGTGTGGATATTAATCAGACGCTTCAAAATCTTAGAACAGATATCTAACAATTTTAAATCGTAACACAAGCTCACCTCAAGACTCGAGCCAGAATAAAGTGAGCCTATTTGCCTACCACAGTATCCTGTTACGTTACCAAACACGTGCGTTACAATCTATCAGATTACCACACGCGAGGTGGGTCCAATCGGCGACTGGTCACAATACCGGACTTGATAAAGATGTATTGTGGCCAGCATTTACGTTACACACTCGACTTGTTGCCCGCACGATTGACCTGTCCATGTGCGTTGCAAAATACAGCCTTAGGCACGGCATACATGGATGTTAAGGTAATAGAAAGATCCAGAAAGTGGTCTAGTTTCTGAATGTAGGCATAGAAGGTTGAAATTTGATAACAAAGAACTGTGTTGGTAAATTGTTGCCGCTATGTTGCGCGCGACGCGCTATTTACAAGTTAGGTTAATTTCCAGATACATAAGTATCTAAATGTAATAAAAATAATTAATTCACCTACATTGTACAAATGTACATGCATTGTGAATTACGTACCAAAAGACCACAAAACATTTTAAAGGTTCATACCCATTTAAGACGTATCAAGTACAACTACAAAAAAGACAGATCTCTCGGAAACGAAAAAAACATTATCACTTCAGATCAAGTCGTGTTTTTGGTTCTTTGCTCCTCACATTTAACTTTTATTTTAAATTAACATCCAAGGAAAGACAAAGGTTTTGACATCCTGTTCACGAACATTACTATACCATCTCTAATATACATATATTATGTGGTAATAGAAGATGTATTCTAAATAGATGTCACTTTTTATTGTGATATCTCGGTCATGTACCTTGACCTTGCACAACAATCACGAAGTTTACCATATTGTTGTCAAACAAGTGGGTAACATGGTTATGAAGTAACATCACGCTTTTCAAATACTTGTGAGACGGTACCTACAATGCTACCATATATACATTACACACTGTCTTAAAATGTATCAATCAATAACCTATAAAGAAATCCCAAAATTCTCTATAGTTATTAGGTACTTATTAATACATCAAGTTACGCTGATTTTAATATTCTTTACTACTAAAGCACAACCCCACAACTTGAGTGACCAACAGTTCCCACGTAAATAGAAAAGTAAGGCAAAATCTTCTCTAATCAATCTTCTCAATACAGGACACTGATATTTTTAATTATGCAAAATAATTGTGATTTATAATGTCAAAACTATTTATGGACATTTGGAAAACATGCGTCGACACTATATTATCTTAACCGAACCGGAACTGAACGATTGAATAAATTTGAATGTATGAATATTTAATTAGGCATCTAAATATCAAAGGCGTTAACATATTTGATCGATTACGTGTAACGAAGTTTAATTGAAGTTTTGTCCCACGATTGGTTTGGATTGTCTATGCTTTAAAAATAACAACATTTATTATAATTATAATAAAAGATCAAGTAGTTTTGGTGAGAGGACAATTCCGATCACATTCCGATGTGTGGGCTAGTACAGCAGTATTAACTATTAGGACTTAAATATGAGACCGGCTAATTGGGGTGTTTGTTAAGAATGTTTTTTCAGCTAAGTAATCTTTTACCAAGTACTTATGGGAACTTAAACCTGTAAAGTTTCCTGGTAGAGAATGTATAAGGCATTAAGTTCGCCTACGTGAATTTTTTTGTTACATAAGGTTCATATAAATAAAAAGTCAACTCTTGAAAAGAAAATAAGATTGATTTATTAGACATAAGTTCCTCTTTCTCTGCTCTTGATTCCAGAAAATAATCAGCTACGCAAATCCTAGGTGATCTAGATACATGTGTACCAACCCTTTGAAATACCAGTATATTGCCCTTAGACAAAAGCACTCATAGCCTGAACTTGCATAACATGCTACTAAAGTTTCGTATGAATATACTTTACAAAGTAAGCTAGTATCATGCTTTATAATCTGTATCACGAATTGACACTTAACACTTTAGATAAATCAAGAATTTGTATGTTGTAAAAATGTGTGTATTTTAAAGGTGACTTGCATTGCGTTGAACTGGACTAAATATTATATTGAGTAAGATTAAAATTATAGGTGTAGATAGTAGATAGATTAGTATAATTCTAATGATCGTTAATTAGAATAATATCTTGTTTAAACTGGATAGCAATAAAAGTTTATGCCAACCGGGCAATTGGACTTTTTTACTATGTACAAAAACAGATAAGATTTTTTATATGATTCGAAGGCTTCATCGTCATCATCAGCCTATCTCAGTCCACTGCTGGACATAGGCCTCTACTAGGGCACGCCACTGAGCTCGATCTTCGGCCTTCCACTTCCAACCGCTGCCAGTCATTTTCGAAGGCTTACGAACTCAAAACTGCATATCGATTATACACTACGTACTACTCAAATGGGGAAAATGTAGTTTTAGTCATACGAATATCATTTAGATACTTACATTGTAATATTTAAGTGTCTAGTAGGTACCTATATTTATTGTCATAATATAACATCTACAAAACTATTTTCAAAGCTATTATCTAACTAATAGACATTATCAATAATGTAGGCTCACTTAATACATGCTATATTCAATTCACACCACGAACTAGACTAGATTGAATTTCATAATCTAAATATCGACTTAGCAACTTCTATAAGCCTGATAATTAAACATGACATTATTAATTTTAATTACCAAATTAATTACGAGACTAATGGGCGATATTAGAGTCAATATAACGTTGTCAGTAAATCTGTGAGATAAGGAAAGTGGCTACTTGCCTCTCTATAATAGAGACAAATTAATTAGCCGCAAGGTAGATTACAGTTTTGAGAGAAATTATGTAAGTTTTAGAAGCGGGAAGTAAGTAATACTAAGTAATACTGACGACCTGATTGGCGCAGTGGCTAAGCGATTAGACTGCTGCGCTAAGGGTTGCGGGTTCGATTCCCGCACGGGGCATAAATTTGTGCGATCCACATTTGATTGTCCCGAGTCTGGGTGTTTATGTATGTGATATTTCATGTTTGTGAAACGCACCCACGAGACAGGAGAAATTCCTAGTGTGGGGCGACGTTTTAATAAAAAAAAAAAAAAAAAAAAAAAAAAAAAAAAAAAAAAAAAAATACTGCGGTAACGTTTGTTAAAATACAGTAGGATAATTGTACGATTATAGCATTCTTAGTCAACCTAAAAATCGATTTCCAAAGAGTTGATGCACGTCTAGTGCTACCACACTGAGCCTCGAGGGCAGGGTTAGGCAATTTAATTGTATTTCCGTCCAATTATAAAGCGTCCTTACTAACAATACTAATATAGACTAAAAGTACTGTCTGTTACTAACACATCACTAAACCCATGGCCTATTCATGTTTAAAATAAAGCTATTTTTTTTTATATTTTAAAATGATTTGATATCAATAAATTCATATATTGGTATGGGAATAATGTCTAAATATCATTCAACACACGAAACAACGACAAACTGAAATTGTGTTTTTAACCAACGAAAATGACTTCAAGGTGATAAACGCAAAGATATTATAAAATATATTTAACGCGACTTTTTCTTGGCTATTTATCGACGAGTAATTCAAGTCGAAAGATGCCTTAGAATTCGTACACCTGAGATTCGAAAAAGGGCAGGAAGTAACAGCATCCGCCCTTTTCTCTAAAATCTAAAACGGTTGCATAAAATCTTTTAAATTGTTTGGTTGGTAACGAAGACAAAAGACACGCTGAAAAATATTTTTTGCTTTCTCAACGTTCTAAACATACGAATTTCTTTTGTATCGTGGGTTTAAGAAACATTATACCTGTTACATGACACAATCGCCCATGATGTTAATGTCAAATTAGGTATATATACTATGTAGCAGCGATCACGATTGTATAACAAAACTGCAAAACTAAGTTTACTAGGACAAAGACTAATTACCGTCTTCCAGATAAGACTCGTAGATGTTATTGAAACATCCGGCAGGCCAGAAAAAGGCAGAGGGATTATGTTAACAAATATTTTTATAACGATACCCTTGCTCAACCATGATGATGATTACAAGCTGTAGGTATTCACCTATGGCTGTGACGTGTCAACTAGTATTTGGAGCGGTGTTCGACCATCAGTAAACGTTTCCGACAATGTTCACAAACCACTTTTAATATAGGTGAGGCGTTTAACTTGTCACATTGTATCATTTTCTACAAAAGCCTAAAGTTATAATCTCTAAGATTATTACCATGTAGCTACCAACCTTAGTCCGCTAATTCGTGTTTTCCCATAAGCAACATATCAATTTAGTGGCATACGTTTTGGGCGGTCATGTCGATACAGGGTCCTTAGTAGTTGCGATACTAAACCACATTTGGTACCTACGGCCTGCGCTAACGGGGGTAACGAGTCTAGTATAAAAGTGCTTGTGTATACTCAGACCGTATCACTCGCCGTAGCAGATTTTATATATCATAATGGCAGCCAAGGTACTTTGTTTTATAGTGTTCAGTGAAGTTTTAATAATAAGTTAAGGGTTTATTGGAAAGATGAGATGAGACTCAAACTTTTTAACTGTAACCGGAAAATTTAAGTTAAACGTTAATTTAAAAAATATAAATGTAAATCTAAAGTAGAAAGTTTTTTTAATACTTATTTTTTTTTTCAACAACAACATTAATTTGTTTAATATCGCTATTCTTCTAAATACCTGCCTGTATATCAAAAACTACGCATATGTAATTGATTTGAAAAACATTATTTTTTCTTTTCGCAGTTATTAGTCCTCGTGTGCGCGTTGGCGTCAGTCCGTGCGGGCGGTCTCTACTCCGCCGCTCCCGTGGCCACATACGCCGCCGCTCCTGTCTACAAGAGCTACGCGGCTCCCGCGGTTGCGTACTCCGCTCCCCTCACATACTCCGCTCCCGTTGTGAAGGCGGTCGCCCCTGCGGTCTCCTCCATCTCGTCATACTCCACACACACCGCGCACGCGGCGCCTTTGGTGGCTAAATCTTACGCTCCCGTTGCCACCTATGCTGCCGCTCCCGTAGCGACCTACGCTGCTCCTGCGTACGCTGCACACGCGACCTACGCCGCTCCCGCGTACGCCGCACACGCGACTTACGCCGCCCCGGCTTACGCCGCGCACGCAACGTACGCCGCTCCTGCTGCCTACGCGACCCACGCGGCCTACGCTGCACCTGCCGCATACGCCGCTCCCGTTGCGACATACGCTCAAGCTGCTCCCGTCGCCTACACTAAGTCCTACGCTCCCGCTCTGACATACGCGCACTCCGCTCCCGTTGCGACATACGCCGCCCACGCCGCTCCCTACACCACATACGCCGCTGCCCCTGTTCTGAAGTCCGCTCTGGCTTACTCTGCGGCCCCCGCCGTCTCCCATGTGTCATACAACGGCCTTGCCTCCAACTACGGCTGGTGATCACCTTACCGACTGTACAAATCTAGTTGTTTATGTTTTGTATATATACTTTACAACATGAATAAAATTTATAAAATGAATTACGCGTGTATATTTCCTTGACAGACCTGCAAACGTAAATTACAAGACGGTTAAAATATTAATAAGTAGCTCTGGACTGATGTTTTTTGTGCATTCAGTTAGTGAATATGGTGAAAACGGGATAGCAAGGTAGAGACCAGGACCGATATGGAAGTTTGCTAACCCTTCAGCGAACACATCAAGCAAGACTGTATGTCTCGTACACATCGAATACATCTTGATTGATAGTATCTAAGTTGATCAATGCAAGCGGAAGGGTTGATTTACGGGATCCCTTCTTATCTAGCAGTTTTTATTTCTTTGTTCCCCAATAAAAAAGGATTTATTGATCATAAACACTTTAATCGATACATTTCAAGAAATCATCTACGAAAATACATCAAGCAGAAGGTACAAAAAACTCTACTTGGTCGGAAAATATTGATGTTTTCTTCATTTTAGTAAAATATTTTAATTTACAACGGGAAGACGAAAATATGATCACATTTTCTATTTAACAAATTTTATTATAGCTGTAATTACCACTGTTACAAAGGAAGTGCTATATTTATAACATTAAACTGATCTTATCTAGATACGGACGCCCAATACGATAAAATCTTAAACATAAAGAATCCAAACCTATAATTATAAACAACGAACTTCTCTAATTGGCGTTTATTTATTCCGCACACATTTCAACAATTCATAACAATTTGTTGTTTTAAATCACGCGAGTAGGTATTATTATATTATCATCATTGTCTTCAACAAGGCCGTGGATTGATGTCGAAAGTATGGGAAGTGTAGGCTAGCCTCCATCACGCAACCTATCAACTAGAGGTCGATGACGTCACGTGTCGGGTGAGGTTTATAAAAATTATATACAAATACCAGCCTCATTACAATGTCCTACTGCAGGGAATAAGTCTTTTCTTAACAGAAAGTAACGAGTATAAAAATGGTTTCCACGCTTGCTCACTATTGGTTTGTGAAATCGGACCATGACCATCAGTATGAGGTTTGTTTACGATGATTTCCTAATTCCTTTACAGTAAATCAGTTATCTCGTAGAATATCTAAGGAAACAAGTGCATATGACACTAAAAAGTTCAATCATACTTGCCTGGATTTAAACCTGTTACATTACATACAAATACGGTCCGTCATCTACTAGGCCATCCCAACTTAGTGTCAGATGAATAAAAGTAACCGTAACGCAAACGCGGTAATTTAGGTTAGCATCAATAAAATAACCTACAGACTCGATTGCGTATATGGACTACACAGTACTTAATTGCGTATACTAGGACCAAAGTTTTGAATGGTTTCGCAATTCATTTCTCACTTGACACAGATTGGATTTTAATAGTGCTTATAAGTGAAGCGGTTCAGTGCAATGACTAGATTACTTAGTGATTACATTAAATGTTTATTTCCTGTTGATCTTGCGTGAACAGAAATAAATTTAAGATGTGGAAGATATAAAATACCTTCTATACCTCTATAGGTACATTATTATATATTTTTTTAAACATCGCCCGACTCTATGAATTCCTCTTGCATCGTGAGTGCGTTTCACAAAACTGAAAATATGGACATAGGCCTAGACTTGAGACAAACAACTGCAGATCGCACAATGTTTTCTGCTCGGTGCGGGAATCGAACCCGAAACCCTTAGTGCAGTATTCCAACCGCTTAGCTACTGCGAGAATCAGGTCGTCGAAAGATTTGTCAACAACTTCATATTATTACCACATTAATTACACAAAATTCGCAAACTGTAGTTCGCGCAATGTCAACTCGGAATAACGGAAACCGGTGACTTTTAAAAATTCCGTGTCGATAATGTGAATGTGACAGCTTTATGACATAGGTATTATTTATAATTTTAGTCGTCATACAGGACCCATGATGATTTTTGGTCTTTGTATCTATTTATACGGGATATCTAAGGACCAACCTATACTTTCATACGTCGTATTATAATAAATTATATTTACACAGATATATCACAAACATTGGACGCTTCCGCAATGAATACAGAGTTATACCATGGCGATAAAATTCATCTTAAAAAAGTCTTTGGTACATTGCCAAGGCATATTTTCCCGTTATTACATACGTATGTGTAAGTTTAGGAGGTTACATTCATTTATTTTCTTGGTAGGTAAATGTTTGGGAAGTTGTCGTAGAATAAAACTAGTATTGCTATTATTTATCATTGTGAATAGTGTGTTAAGTTCTAAGCCACTTGTTTCACAATATTGACTTTTTGGTTTATATCGTGTCGTTATTATTTTGTAAGGAGTTCTGCTTATAATTCCTGTTTATTAAATACTCATAGACATACATATATTTTATGCATTTTAATACTATGAATGCAACACATAGCATTAGTCTTTTGCAAACAAATTGGTGGTACCAACGAAACATATCAACCAAATAAGACATTTACTTTACTTATTAATCTGCAAATTTAAAATAAGCACAAAAATGCTAATTTCTATTATACAAAAATAACCATCCTTCTTTAAAAACCTATCACTTAGGACCAACAAGACAAGTTAAGAAATAATTTAGACATGTAGTACCTAACGAAATAAAAGTTTTGTACAACATAGAAGCTTCTTTTATTGTGACAACACATGTTGCACGTCAACGCACGAACTTGTTATCCTTATTGATCTATAATGAAACTTGGTCCTTCTGTCCGGTGTCTACAACTTTCAATATAAATTGATGTGTAAGTTATAGTGAGTTAAGTAATTGGGTTAGATGAAGTTTCGTGTTTATTTACCAAAGGACCACTTGACTACCCGGGCTATAAGTACTTTGACTTTGAGAAAAAACACTTAAACATGACTGTTAGATGCAAAATCTTTGCATAGGTATGATTCTAAACATCAAAATTGACACAACGATCTATAAATACAGCAGGCTTTTACACAATTTACAGCAGCATTAAATTAATAAGCAACAATTTAATTCACGCAGTCACGCTGCTACTATTAACAGATAAGTCTAATTACCGCTTCAAATCATTAGTCATACTGTTAAATATAAATTTAGAAACACAAACGTAGCCGCAGGGCATAATAGTGCAGTCGGCAGACTGATTACGAAATATGTACATACATATTGACGTGTACCTACAGAGGTTGTCGTGACCTGTTATCAGTTAGCCAAGTTTTCAGGTCAATGAACTTCTTGCACCTATTGACCTCAGAATATAAATATTAGATATACGCGCAATACCAACATTGCTGATTTACTCATAAAACTATTTTTTGTTTATATCCATAGTTAGGAGCATTGTCGTACGTAGAACTTTCGTTCAACAAACTACATAATTATTTAATCATTATTTGGTTTGATATAGTACAGATATTATTAGATCCAATGTTTTGAAGGTTGCGTGTTTTATACAACTACACACATTTTATGAGGAAAATCTAAAGGCTTGCTATCTAGTACTTCAAATGTAGCTCTATCTAGAATCTACGATATTTAAAAGATTAGCCTCGTGATAAATTGTTTTTTTATTGTTATTTACAATTAGCATGTTCATATCCTTGATGTAATAACAAAAACTGCAACTAGAGTTAGTAAGGACAAAATGATACATTGTATTTTTAGAACTAAAACGGAGCATGGTAAAAACCATCCGTCAATTCTAGTGCACTCTATTTTTAACAAAGATTGATTCAAAAATAGAAAGCGGATAACACATGACGATGTAATACACAAACAAATAAAAAAGTTTTTATTAAATAAATTATAAAATATTACCCAAACTAATAACACTGGCTGCCAACAAGATTCAACTGGAAATGCGTCCAACCGACCTCGACAAGTTTTTTTTTTTTTTTTTTTTCTTTATTTATTAGGGACTTCTAACCAATTTAGGTTCATGCCAGCCCCATAAATTCATATATATATTATAATCACAACCTAATAACTTAATTTCTTAATGCTATTAAATATAAAATTATAAACTAACTTAGCCTCAGTACTAGTAGGATCAGATAACACACTCTGGAACATACCCGTATTTAAGGAGTTTAATTTTAACTTTTCACACAACTGTCTCCTTTCTAGTTCATTTCTACTACAATCTATGAGAAGGTGTTGAACATCTTCTGGCCTGTCACAAACATTGCAATTTGGTGTTAAAGATTTTTTCATTAAAAAAGCAAATTTGTTCAAGGGAATATGTCCAGATCTTAATCTAAATGCTAATTTAAGCAAATGTCTACTTATCTTAACGTTAATAAACCAAGGTACACGAGGAGGCTCACTCTGCATGGTCTTATACCAAATACCTTTTTCTCGGGATCGCAAATCAAAATGTTCCTTCCACTTCTGTTGCCATTTATTTTTATATTGAGGTAAGTGTTCGCTATAATCCGGAATTATATAAGTTTCGCTACCATCTGTACAGGCTTTTTTAGGTATCACGTCAGCCTCCTCGTTACCTTTTATGCCCACATGAGAGGGGACCCACTGCAATCTCAGAGTCATATCGATAGGTAAATTATATATCTTATAAAGTATGGCATAAGCTAACGCTGTACCTCTACAACTAGAGGCGGAGCGAGCTATGTGCTGTAAGGCGGATTTACTGTCTGTAAAAATAACTATATATTGAGAAGTTTTATTATTAGTTGCGTATGATATAGCCTCTGAAATTGCAAATAGCTCAGCGGACATTATGCTTATTTTAGAAACAATTTTGTTACTAGAACTATTATTTGACCTATAATCTAGATAGGCTGAACCAATACCCTCCTGCGATTTAGACCCATCCGTGAATATTCTTTGCCATCCTGCATATTTATTATTTATTTCTTCAGTGACTTTATCTAATAGTAAATTGGGATCGTACAAATTTTTAGACGCTTTCACATAAGACCTCGACATGTTAATTAGTGTTATTGAACTATCAACTGTGGCCGAAAACGCATCGATCTTATAGAAATTATATTAACTTATATCAATTTATAATGCATACACAAAGGCTGTTGTTTAAGGGTGTATATCATTTGTAATGGGATGGTACGACTACAAAGACTGACAAGAATGAGTGTCTCGTTAGTATAGTGCACGAACGGGTTTAATGCCTGAACGGATATTGGTCCTTTTGGATGGATCCGTGGGTTTAATGCCTGAACTAATTTTGGTCCTTTTGGATTCCCATATATTCGACTGAGAGCGTGACTGAATAGTGGGCTCACCTATGTTTTTGTATACTGTATTAAATGTTATCTTCTGCGTAGTTGGCTAGTCTCTGTCTGCTGCCGTGTCTAAAATTACGTATTATAATGCACACAAAAACATGCATTTATTCGACTTTTAAGTCACAACCTTGTCGTTGTTTGTCTTTATAACTATTTATAAGTTAATAATAAAAATAAAACCAAAAATACATACATAAATCCTTAGGTACATACTTTGGTCCTATAAGCGAGCCAAGTAACTAAGTCTTTTGGGTCGCATGCTTTTGGCTCGCTACCAAAACAGAATCTCAGCTTCCGACACCAAAAGCTTTTCCTTTCACGCGCCACTTCTCCCCAATTGATAGATTAGTTCCTCAGGTCTTTTTGGACTTTGCTCCCCTTGTGTAAAAACCTACAGCTACAGTGATAACTAAGCCAGTATCTTTTTATTGACCTAGATCGGAAAGTATCTATGGCCTCTGACCAGTATGTAGGTTAGTAGTTTAGCAGTAAGGCTTATTGATATAGATCAACAAACTTGGGAATAAAAGAAAGCGAAAATATAATTCGTTTGCTTGTAATTTAAGTGTGTTTAGAGTAAGAATGTTGGGTCATTACCACGTTATACGCAACAGTACGCATATAAAAAACTTATACAAAACATATGTACTGTACTGGTCAAGAGCGAGTTGGATGCGCATTTGATTATCAATACATCTTTACCATGTTTATTATAAGTACAAACCTATTGTTTATGGTCGAAATAGAGACTGCCTTGTTGGTGTAGTGGTCGCTAAGCGCTATTGTTGAGCATGAGGTCCTAAGTTTAAATCCCGGGTTGGTCAAAGTAATGATGTTATGTTTGTTTATGTTTAAAAATAGTTAATGATGCAAAGCATTTCATTATAATTTATAAATAAACTTGTAACTACTCCATTCAATACTGAAGGTGAATATAATTTTGGCATATTTTACGGGTTTTACCTATGTATGGCATATAGATACGTATTAATATCTTGCCTGTATTTCTCTAAGAGTGAGGTTTAATAAAGGGGTTTCTGACCCCATATATAAGGGGCGGCATTCTTCGGGCGGAATTCCAAATAATATATTGGTGGAGACTGGTGATTTATAATAACAATGAATTTATATGATGTAATTTTGTACTTGTTACTATAAAAAATCGCATTTCAAATTAATAGCCTTACATTATATTAAATCTGTAAACTTAGTAAATATAAGAATATATATATAACGTCCGAAGTAAACAAAAAAGTGTAATGTGTGGAATACAGACGTATTGGCAGACTTACTTTATCAGTAATTGTAACTAATAATCAGCAGTTTTGTTTATGATACAGTTTGTCTACGGATCCCCAAAATATTAAAACTGTTACAAAACAACAAAAAACGCATCCACTTCCTGTACAATTAAACGGTAAAGTATTCGAAAAATTGGTTCACCTTCAGTTCGCCTTTTATTATTATAATAATATAAAATTAAATATTAATTTAAAAACAGACCTTATGTCCAACATTAGTGGTGCGATTATGCGCTATTTACCAAAATCACCTAGAAACTTGACAATGGCGAGGCCGCTTTGTTTCCTGAGATTTCATTAACTATATAAGCTGACATTTTTGGTTATGCTAACATTCAACACATCATATTCCAACTATCTACATCAAAATGATTGCTAAGGTGAGTTCAGTGAAAATTTCTAGTTCGTACATTCTGACAATAAAAGGATTGTTAAACAATTCAAACAGTGTTACGTCAATAGTGCAGTGATTCTCTATTGTTTTTTGGTATCAGTGTTGACAATCCAAAAAATTTCAAACGGTTCGTTGACCCCTTGCATCAACGAACGATAATTAATTTCCTTTATTTGTATCCACGTAAGAATTTGCGTCATAAGCATTCGTTAAATCTCATTTGCTTAAACATCATCATATTGGCAGCAAATTAAATGCTCAATAGCATACCTCTTCTTCCATGAGTATTTTTAAACCAACATTTAACTGTCAATTATTTAACAACTCGACTAGTCAGCTATATTTGAAAGTACTAGAACCGATCCAACAACATAAACGGACTATTGCAATTGGATCGAGAGCCTAACGCTTCAACGTAGACATGAGTGGACAAGCTAAATGTTGACGGCTATCTGTATATCTATCTATTACCCATCCCAGTATGAACAGTGAAACTGCACTACGCTGCAGGTAGCTACCATACGGCTAAGTTACGGGCATGACGTTAGCACAGTTCTGGGCTCGAGCCAGAATTTAATTTTTCCCGTAAGTGCTACAATATTTTTTTAGGTAAAATTCATTTTGTTTGCGCTCTATAAGCTCTTAAATCTCGTACTAGAAGTTGATTGCGAAAAAAATATGTTTTGCATCCATTTAATATAATGTATTACAAGTTATGTTAATTATAATTACATTAGCTGAGTTAAAAAGGTAAGGTGAAGGTGTTACTTCCTAAAGCTAAACCCTGTGACTTGTTTTTATTTGTAGTTTTTTTAGATGTTAAGAATATAATGGATATTTTCTCTTTACAATTTAAAACAGCCGTTAACTGAACGCCTTTGCCTAAATCTATTGCGTAAATATTACTTAGTTATTGCACAAATTTGATTTTACGATTGTCCATTTACAATTTAAGTCTGCTGTCTTTTATTCGCATTAAGAACGTATGCTATTCGGTTTTTAATTTGTACTAAGCCTTTACAACTTTATAGATAAGACCAACCAGTTTTAAATGACAATGCGATGTATCTAGAACTGTAAACCCACTCGAGTACTTGCCTAACCCAGCTCTCATTAAGTAACTTTGGCCTTTAAGCGAATCAATCAGTACAGGTTTTAAATCTCTGCCATCAGAGCTTTCATAACGTCTGTCACTTGCATGCAATCAACTTGATCGTTAATCATGGGACGTGTAATACGGATTAATAAGTAAGATATTCCCCTTAATATATTGGATGTCCTGCAATCGTCAATTGATGTTACCGGCCTGACCTTTCAATGGAAGTGCATAGGTGATTGCTCTTAAATTTCCTTTAATTATTTATCCTCGCTATTAGACGGAAAATGTGCAAGGTTACTGAAATGGTAAAACATTCAGTTCATACCATAATTTCAATTGTCAACATTTCTGATCTCCATAGTGATAATAACAGTCTGACATTCAATGAAAGTGAAAACAAAAGATCGATTTAATTACCAGTTGAAATTATATTAAATCGCTCTGACATTAAATCACATTCCGATGTACTTACTTATAGATTTTGAGGAGAATGTTCCGCGATCCTTATAAGAAAATTACGTCATAAGTCAAAAGGAATATATTGTTAGTCACTACAGCGATAACAATTTTGCAAATTGATGTGCATATGTGAAGTGATATGAATTGTTTTATTATTCACACTTTGTCATACGTGTCAAGGCCTCAACTTACAGTGACCAGTGGCAATAAGACCAAGCTTATGAGCCTATTCTAAATAGTAGAATGAGTATATTAACATTCTATGTGGATCATAGAGCCAGTAAGATCAAACTGGGAAGTGATTACATGGTTGTTTTAAGGTCCTACATGATTGTTTATTCTACTTGGCTGGTTAATGTGTCATTTGAACTTTAATTCTACGTTATAGAAGAAATTAAAACAAGTTTTTTTATGAGTTATGACTCAAAAAAATGACAAACTTAACACCATACAAAAATCTTCTTCATTTGATAAAAATAAATTTTCTTTTTAGTTCGTCGCTGTCATCTGCCTGTTCGGAGTAGCCCGCGCAAGCGGCTGGCACGGTGCCGGTCTCGGCTACTCGTCTGGCTACGGGTCAGGACTCGGCTATGCGTCCGGCATCGGCTACGGGCTCGGCTACGGCGGCTACGTCGCACCCGCATACACTGCACCCGTCGTCGCTAAGACTGTAGTTGCTGCCCCAATTGTCACCAAAGCCGTAATTCCCGCTGTCTCATATGCCCCAGCAGCTGTCTCAAGTGTTTCGCGGTACCAAGTCCACCAAGTCCATGCATCGCCTGTCGTTAAGTCTTACGTAGCCCCCGTGACTTACGCTTCCTATGCCTCTCCTTACGCTGTCTCTTACGGTCATGACTACAGCGGCCTCGGCTACTCCCATGGCTACGCCGGCTACGGCTATGGCGGCTACGGACACGGCTCTAAATACCTCTGGTAAGATAGCAAAGAAAGACATAGAGCAAAAATTATCAAAATTATTAAAAAATTGTAAATATTCTATTTTTTTCGGTGTTTAGTATGGCTGTTCTAATTTATAACAGAGTTTAGTGGACGTTCTATGTATTTAATAAACATGTACCTGAATAAGTATCAAATTGTTTAATTTGGCTACAACAGTAGCTGTATTATTTCCTAATTTATAGCACTGGAAACTTAAATAGAGTGCTTTACATTTTCAGCAAATCGTTGAATGCCACAGATCATTGTGTTTTTTATATGTTACATACTTAAAGTATCCAGTTCATTTTTATTATTATTTATCTAGCGGTCACCGCAAGGTTGTGCTTAAAGCCAGATACTTTAGACGGCCTAAAGTGCACTTAATGTACTTCGGTATCGATACTAAAAAACCTACTCAACTCCTCTAGTAAATAAGCAACAATTTAGTTATAACACATGGTAATATGGTTATAAGGGTAATAATTGATTATTTATTTATAATTATTGTCCCTCGATACTGCTTACATTTTCATTATTATAGTGCCTGTAAAGTGCTTTTATATAACATGCATAAAATAACTGTAATGAAATATTTTAATGCTTTTGTGAATCCCTTACACTAACAACGTGACAAAAAACCATTTTACCCTTTGAGTGCCACGGTCTTGAATAGAAGACAACGCCTCCGCATCCTCCACGACATAACTCTTCCAGGAAACAATAGCAAATCGTAACACTAATGTAATGTAATAACAAACAATAATCGTAATGTCACAATTAGGTATTGTCTTCTAATAAAATCGTGGCCTAGAAGGCACGAAAACGCTTGTCTTCAACCTTTTGAGCGCGTCTTGTATGGAAATACAAGACGCGCTCAAAAGGTTGAAGAATAGTCCTGCTTTTTATCAGTGAAAACTTTTAATTGGCCTTATCTGTGTCCTAATGTGTTGTTATCATTATTAATTAGCTGTAAGATTTCCATAAATTTTAAAATAAAATTCCACTTAAATTCACGGAAAAGGAAATATTTTTATCTGCGCAGCCTTTACAACGTAATCCTCTCACGGACAAACCCAACAGTTACCGATGTTTCTGAAGACGTTCTCTCACATAGTTGACAAAACTTCGCTGAGTCAAGGTCAGATGCGATGCAACTGTTGTATGTAGAGGGACAGAGCAAAGACAACGATGTGTGAAAAAAAAATATTCTTTTTTTATTTTAACTAACTTACACTAAGATTTTTATAAACTTAAAAATTATAGAAAAGATGCTTATATTACAAACCAGTATTTTCTAAATTGATAAACGAAATTTTGAAAAATGATGGACACGAGCAGGATTTGAACCTGCGACCTTCGTATAACGTGTTTGGTTTTAGCCAATAAAATCGTATAACTCTGTCTATTAGCGACCACAATCAATGAGTTAATATAATTATGAAATAAGATTATTTATATACAGTTAATTAGCCAATATGTTTTGATCAACATGATTATTTAAATGTAACAAAACGGTTATCACATGAAATATGCATTATTAATTGATTACTACACATTTTGCAGTTAACACTGATGCCGAACTTCGTACAACAATTCTCAAGATAACACCACAATTGAAAGATTACCATCTCAAAAACTGTTTACCTAATATTCATCTCTATTTCAAGGTAGCAAGGTTCTTAATTGCATAAAATTTACAGAAGTACATTTGTTAATGTTGCATTTAAGCGTATGCCTAATTAAAACCGTTACGCTCCGTTTTTCTTAAAATCTAATGAGACCTTGGAACTTATTTCCTACGTATTTAATATAAAAGCATGAAACAATAGCATCTCAAACATTCAACTCATCACACTTGAAGAAATACCAGCAACATGTTCACTAAGGTAATTTAAAGTGTTAAAATTATTTATATATTGTTCAACTTAACGCCTATTATCCTGGCTGGAAGCTCTTTATTAGATTTCGCCGATCGTCAGACTCTGCAGGCAGAGCTCCTTCAGAGCTTCAGACCTGCGAGGGCAAATTCGAAAACACCGCTTATTTAGAACTATTTTATATCGCCATAAAATAACATTAATGATAATTAATCATACCACTATGCAATCTAAGCGGTAAAAAGCAGTGATAGCCGAGTGGTATGACCGTTGGACTGCCAAGTCAAAGGTCGCAAGTTCAACCCCGGGACGCACCAATGTCTTTCGGATTCATGTGCGTACTATTAATTATAAAATTAGTTATCAGTAGCTAAAAATAGTGAAGAAAAACATCGTGAGGAAACCGGCACACTTGTTCATAAACCATACAATAAGAAGAAGCGGTAAAAGATTATTTTCCTAAAAAACTTTCATTATTGATAAACCCTTTGCTGAAACTTCTTTAAAAGTCTCTGATACTATACAGGTTACCTATGGTGATCTGTCAAAATTAATATTGTTTTTTCATTATCCAGGTATTTGCCGTCGCTGTCTGCCTGTTCGGCTTAGCCCGCGCCGGAGCACTGTACGGAGGATCGGGAGGAGGATACTCAGGCTATGACGGTTACGGCGGCCAAGGCGGCTACGCTAGCGGCTACGGTGGCTTTAGCGGTCACGGCAGCTATGGCGGACTCGGTTATGGTGGCAACGGTCTCGGTTACGGCAGTAGCGGACATGGATACGGCGGTTACAGCCCAGCCACGTCATACACCTCAGTAACCAAAGTGATTCCTTCAAGCGGTTCTTACGTAGGATCTCATGGAGGCTACTCTGGTGCTCTAGGCGGCGGCTATGGTGGTCATAGCTACGGTTCTCATGGCTACAGCAATCTTGGCTATGGCGCAAATGGCTACAGCAGTGGTGGCTACGACTCCCATGGCTACAACGGCCTTGGCAACGCTGTGTCCTCTGTCTCCGTGTATAGAGAGCACTCTCCCAGTTACGCCAGCGGTAGTTATGGCGGTTACGGCCATGGCGGATATGGCAATGGCGGATATAGCCATGGCGGTAGCTATGGCGGTTTCGGTAACGCTGGATATGGAATGAAGCAAGCCTGGTGATTTATGAATTCTCATGTTTAAAATCTGTGATGCATTAGTTGAAAATAAATACTCGAAAATGTATACAATGCATTTTTACTAGCATCTTCAATCGCTGATAATACACGGCTATAAAGATATGTTTTAATCCGTTGAGTTAGAACGCTAATTAATAGCTTTCATGAAATTATATTTAAGGTGTTTCATGCGTTTTCACATAATTATTTTTGCCGAAAACTTAATAGTTTAGTCCTATATAGATTTTCCGTGCATGCTGTGTGGTATCCGGCCTAGAATCGACCACCCCCTTTCCTCTTGAGGGTGTCGTAAGAGGCGACTAAGGAAAAATAAAGAAGATGGGTCTTCTGTAACTTGACCACCAACACTGCGATCCCCAAGCCGCTTGCCAAGCATGGGGATTATGGCAAGCCACCCCCTCCCCCCCCTTCTAAAAGGAGGAGGCCTTTGTTCAACAGTGGACGTTTTCCGGCTAGTGAAGATGAAAACTTAAAGCCTCTTTGTTTCAAGTGTCTAAGAATTTCTGAGATCCTCAGCAACCTGTTATTTGAATCAAACACCTACCTACCCCTAAAACATTTGACATGTTTTAATGTAGTTATAACTTTAGTTCTATAGGTAAATAATACTATGTCTTAAACTTCTTTATCAATAACCCAAAATCACAATATTTCGTAATAAAACATTTAAATTAATTTATATTCAATAAGCTAATCCAAATCTGTTCAAGTCAATGGATGTCATTTTGCAATAGCATTAGTGTAAATTAATTAATTTGATGTCCAATATTCCAAAGATTCTCACAAAACGCTGATAACTATTGCGCGTAATTTAAGCTTCACTGACCGCTTGTTACAAAGAGACTTGGAACTAATATTTGAACAAGTTCTGCAACAAACTGTCTTCGTATGGATGTTTGTGAATGAAGATACTCTGTAAGGTCACACAAAGCACTGAAAGAACTTAAAAAATATCCAAATAGTCACATGTTGCGTTACTAACAAAATCTGAAAAGATGTCCAAAACTGTCATCTATAATCATTAAAGTCTATATTTTTTTTTTAAATCAATCAAAAGGGTTAAATTCATCGATATAATTAACACTACAGTTCCGACAACCACTTCCTTATGAGTCAATATAGTACTACATCGATGGTATTAAGTATCGAACGCCTGCGGCAGATTACACAATAACATTATGCCGGGTGGAGACTCACCTTGACATTGAAACGGAAAGTGCCCGCGGCTGATCCACTGCGGGATTCAATACGAATACCAGTTTGCAGACGCGATATAAAAGCGAAAGCAAGTGCTCCAAAATATTACACACAACAACAACGTCCAACACAAACATGTACTCCAAGGTACTGCAGTGAATTCAATATTTAAAAATCAATTTTTATTTTATTTGGTTTCGTTAGTGACTTGACTTTTGAACGGTTTAAAAATGTGAACTTTATTGAACAAATATATTATATAGTTTATTCAATGTGTTGATACGGATTACATTTGGTGTTTTTACTTGTAAACATTAACCTAATTTTTTCTTTCTAATTTTAGGTCGTAGTCTTCTTGTGCGCGGCGAGCCTGGCCTCCGCCGGCCACCTCCTGCAGGCCGCTGCCCCCGTGGCTTACAGCGCGCCCGTAGCCTACAGCTCTGCACCCGCCGTCTCCTCCGTGTCCTTCTCATCGCACACCGCGCATGCGCCCGTCGCCGCATACACCAAGACCTACGCCGCTCCTGCATACACTACCTACGCCGCCGCTCCCGCCGTCGTAGCCAAGTCCTACGCCCCGTCCGTGTCCTACCAGTCCATCTCTACCCACTCCGCTCCCGTCGCGTACGCTAAGACCTACGCTGCACCCGCTGTCCACACCTACGCCGCCGCCCCCGCCGTAGGCGCTTACTCCGCCCCAGTGTACGCTAAGTCCGTCGGTCCCGCCGTATCTTACTCCTCAATCTCTACCCACTCTGCTCCTGTCGCGTACGCTAAGACATACGCCGCACCTGCCGTCCAGACATACGCCGCACCTGCCGTCCAGACCTACGCCGCACCTGCCGTCCACTCCTACGCCGCACCTGCCGTCCACTCCTACGCTGCCGCCCCAGTTGTAACCAAGACCATTGCCGCTCCCGCCGTGTCTTACTCCTCAATCTCTACCCACTCCGCTCCCGTGGCTTACGCAGCGGCAGCTCCCGCCTACACCACCTACGCCGCCGCTCCCGTCGTAACTAAGTCCTACGCCGCTCCCGCGGTCGCGACATACGCCGCTGCTCCCGTGCTCAAGTCCGCCGTGACATACTCGGCTGCACCCGCCGTGTCCCACGTCTCATACTCTGGTCTTGGAGCCAACTACGGCTGGTGAAAACTTGTTTGTTAATATTTATTACTAGGAAATATTCAACTGTTATATTCGACATAAAACACGAAATAAATACATAAACATATTTTTATTGTTTTCCTTTTATAGTTTTTTTACTATATTTAAAAGTTTATCTACGTTTTGATAGATGTATTCAAATTGCATACAATTAATGAACTTAGCTCACACTGACTCATATATAGCGTATGAAACGGATTCTTTCAATAAGTCGTAATCATCGCTGGCTTCGAATTCAATAAAGTAGAAACATGCGTTCTTAGATTCCCCTGATTAATTGTGAATAAAACACCCAAATTCAAGCAGTATTTACTATTTAGTGGTCTAAAACACCAACCTACAGTAAGCTTGCGTATTTATCTTGCTCTTTCCAGTCCTGAATGAGAAGACGTGTTTGCCCTGCATAGGAATAACTTAAGCAATTTCTAATCAATATGAGTGAACAGATAGCAAAATGTTCCATGCAGCAACTAAAGCGTAAGTAGTACAGACCTACTCTTAAACGAGTTGAAGTGGCAGTAGCAGTCGAGTGGTGACCACGAACCGGAAAACACAGCGTTGGCAGGCTTCCTACCAGGTGTACCGACGACATCGTCAGAGTTGCGGGCAACCGGTGGATGCAAATTGCAAGTTACTGGTCATTGTGGCATTCTAAGGGGGCGGCCTTTGTTCAACAGTGAAAGTCTTTCGGCTGATGATGATGTCTCATATACTATGTATATATATAAATATATATATAAGTCTGTACTACTTACTCTGTAGTTGCTTAATGGCCTATACCATTAAGCACTGAGCTAGTGATATATTAAACAGTACTGCGTGTTCCGTATTGAACCTTACAATTACGCCTGTAATTCATTGGCGGGCCAGACGATTGGCGATTGACTGACACCATTACATGGGTCTGGTGATGAGCGGGAAAATCTGGAAATAAATATTAAAAAAAAATTAACGTGAGGAAATTACGTTACGTATCCCCCGCCGTTGGGAGAAGACGAGGGTATGTGGGGCTCTCCCCCATGAACCAAATAAGATCTACAAGGGTTTACCCACTAAAAACCTCACAATGCCTGCTCTGCGCTTATGATGGCGAGGAGACGGGATCGTAAAAGCATTCTACCGTCAACGAGAAGACCTGCCTACGCCAACTCTTCGGGAATTACGGGTGGTTTATGTAGGATGTATTACTCTTACAAAAGACTTGTGAAAGAAAATATCCATGCATCAAACCTCTAATAATCACCTTTAACCCTACTTTAAAAAATATAAGTTTATTTTAACAAAAGTTCAAGTTAATAGATCAGAAATACCTACATACACATGTCGCAATCAGATGGCTAATAAAATAATACAGGGTTAATGGTCAAAACTGGTTGTAAGGAGCTATTCGTATAACATTTAACTGAATGTCATAACATAATCATGCATACCAACGCAACGGAAGTTCGTAACATATAAAACCTACTTGCTTCTAACTTTAGGTGTTACTACTTACTACTAAGTTGAGTACAAATATATTTTACCTACATGGCAGTAGGCTGGCCCCTATTACAGGGGTCCTGTAACATAAGGGGCGAAATGTTGGTGAACTATAAACTTCAGCCTACCTCCTCGGGGAATACTGGCAACATTATGTTTTATATTTAAATTACACTTTATTATTTATTTTACTCATGTGTTGTCTATAGCAGACGGCGTCTAATACTTCTTCCTGATCAGTTTGACTGATTCTACATTACAACCGAAACTTTTTACATATACGACACTCAAAGAAGAGAATAGACAAGCACTCTTTAATAATATCACGACTATTGGTAAATTATCCTTAGTACTTTACTTTCATCTTTCAATATCTGTTAAAAATTCCTATACCTTACTGTTGATCAAATAGTCGGAGATGATGACTTTGCGGCCGGTTTTGAAAGGCTGGCCAAAATTTATATCAATTATCAGACCCAGCATCATGAAGATTGAGTGTTGCTCGTCATTTTGGGGGATATTTTCCTCTAGCATACCCAAGGCTTGACTACATTGTAATGTTTTATAATAACATAATTATTATGAACAAAATGTGACTGAACTGACAACAATGCAAAATCACAACTAGATAATAATAATCCTTTCAACATCTTTTTAGATGACTTTTCGATGATCAATCGTTTGATGTGAATAAAAGTTTAGGAGGAAATCATGATGAAAACTGTATTTTTTTACAAAATCATAAAACGTTTCGATATATGTACATGTGTTTAAGAAAATATAAAAATTCTTCATTGTAATAACGTTTGTATGTTTTATACTTTTGTTTTTAATACTCGTACGCACTGATATACGACAAATTAAGTAATTCGTAATAAAACCCATGGAAAGACCACAGACTACGAAAGACCTTTTCTATAAAAGCAAAAATAATTTATATTACTAAGAAATAGAAATATTCTCATTATGACGATCAATTCGCTAATTAACAACTCTGCTTTCCTAAGTTTAGAGATCCTTCACTGAATTGTTGAACATTGCGTTATGCACTAATTATATACGTAGCCCTCGGCGCGTGAGTCACACTGTACTCAACTGGTTTTGTTTTGACGGAACGAACGGAGCTCTAGGCAATATCTCATGGAGATTCAATGCTAATACCTGTTTGCAGACGCCGATATAAAAGCGAAAGCAAGTGCTCCAAAAATTATTACAATCAACAGCCTCCTCCAATACAAACATGTACTCCAAGGTATACAGTGGCTTTTATTTACGTATTAAATGAAGTGTAAAGTAATTTGCAAATATTACTGCAGATTTATTTTTGTGACACATTAGTTAGCCGATATTGGACGTAAATCGTGAAAATTCTAGAGTGATAAAAAAAGTGAAATATGAATTTGAAATCTTTATTTTCCTTTGATTGTTATTAAACATAATTTTGCCAAAAACAGTTCGATTTTGTGGGAGCGTTATACTAACTGACATATCCCGTGCACTATTAATTAGATTCGGATTCCCTGTAGAATGTGTTGGTTTGTAGTCTGATTACTTACCAACTGCCCACACAGGCCCCTAATTATGACATCAATGTAAACTCATTATTTATTTTATCTCAGGTCGTAGTCTTCTTGTGCGCGGCGAGCCTGGCCTCCGCCGGCCACCTCCTGCAGGCCGCTGCCCCCGTGGCGTACAGCGCGCCCGTAGCCTACAGCTCTGCGCCTGCCGTCTCCTCCGTGTCTTTCTCTTCGCACACCGCGCATGCGCCCGTCGCCGCATACACCAAGACCTACGCCGCTCCTGCATACACCGCCTACGCTGCTGCTCCCGTTGTAGCCAAGTCCTACGCCCCATCCGTATCCTACCAGTCCATCTCTACACCCGTCGCGTACGCTAAGACCTACGCTGCACCCGCTGTCCACACCTACGCCGCCGCTCCCGCCTACTCTGCCTACTCCGCTCCCTTGGCGTACGCCGCAGCAGCCCCCATAGTCACCAAGACCTACGCTGCTCCCGCCTACACCACCAGCTACTCTGCTCCCTCTTACACCTCTTACTCTGCTGCCCCTGTTGTCACTAAGACCTACGCCGCTCCTTCTTACACCACCTACGCCTCCGCTCCCGTGGTAACTAAGTCCTACGCCGCCCCCGCGGTTGCCACATACGCCGCTGCTCCCGTACTCAAGTCTGCCGTGACATACTCGGCCGCACCCGCCGTGTCCCACGTGTCTTACGCGGGTCTGGGAGCCAACTACGGCTGGTGAATACCTCGCTGTTGATATTCATATTAATAGACAAAAATGACTGTATATATTAATATTGTAAATAATTATTATGAAAACTTGAAAACGAAGTTATAAATAAACTGAATTTATTTATATTTTGCTTGTTTATTTTCGTCAATTTACTTATAGATACCTCCAGTTGAAATGCTAACTCATAGTATCAAGATTACGATATTCTTATTGTAAGGCAGGTGTGGAAGTGTGGGTGAAAACGGCGGTATGCAAATTCATAATGCTTAGAAATGAGTGCTTAAGGTGTAATGATCTGAGTTTGTAATACAGTTCTAAGAAGTTAGATATTAATGATAACTTGCACAACGACTCAGCGCTAAACGTACCTAAACACATCAATGATGGTGATGACACATGATCGACACAAAGATGGGTCCCGATAAACTTTGAATTTGTAGAGCTACAAAACAATCGTTTTCATGAAAAAATTTAGGCAATTTAATTTATTTAAAGGTTACTGTAACTTTACTTTACCGTTGCTAACCAATTCAGACACAATCACAACTTCTAGCTAACCCTTTAACTGGATAATACTTTACCCGACACCGGTATTAAACGGAATACCACCCGCTCAACTATCATAATATCAAAATTCCACCATACACTCGTCTTCGCATAAAGAACTATTAAACCAAAACTTAATTACTTCATAGCAGTTGCAGCTACATGCACCATTTCTTTTCAATAGCTCCAACCGTCTTAGACTTAGTAAAGCAGCTTAGTGTTAAGCTTTTAAATGTCAAAGTTACGACTGTAATCTCTTTAGATTTAATGACTCGCAGAATATGTAACTAGAGTTGTAAATGCGAACATTAAGTGTTCTAGTTAGACACGTGCTTGTGTTATTGCACTTGACAGGTTTTGCTTTGACGAACCAATAGAATTCTCAACGATGTCAGATGGAGATTCAATGCTAATACCAGTTTACAGGCTGATATATAAGCGGAGGCAAGTGCTCCAAAATTCACAGTACGAACACGCTCAATCCAATCATGTACACCAAGGTACTTCTATTAATTTTGTAATGAAAATAATATTTCGAATAAACTGCGTCTACGCCTATCACACAAATTTAAAAAGTTCAAAATGACATTTTGTTTACCTATGAACCCGTGCAAACTACCTGTGCAATTCTAATCCTGTTATTGTCCTTTTCATAGTCAACATTGTCGATCTGACAGTATCAAGTTCTGATTGTAGTCTCTTATTGTCTGTATTAACAGACCTGACGAATTTATAGTGAGTCTTTCCCCAGGCATATATTAATTTACTGCCCTAATTATATATGTCCTTATTGTTATTGCCTAATTGTTATTATGTAAATCAGTCAAAAGAGGCCAAAATATAATATTAGTATGTCTACTTATTATAAGAAATTATATTATGTACTTGATTGCCTCGTTGGTCTAGTGGTCACTAAGCGCGACTACCGAGCATAAAATCCCGGGTTCGAATCCCGGGTCGGGCAGTATTTCTTTGTTTTTCAATTAGGCAATTCTCAGTAGCAGCACGGAGCCTGGATTTGTGCCCGGTTAATGGCAATAGGCTCGCCCCCTATTACATTGGGACCTATAACTTAACTGGCGAAATGTCGGTGTACTATATGTGCATCTCTGCCTACTCTTTCGAGGAATACGGGCGTTAATGTTATATGTACTTTTTTGTATTTTATCGTAGGTTGTTATCTTCATGTGCGCCGCGGGTATTGCCTCCGCTGGCTTGCTGCACGCTCCTGAAACCGCGGCATACACCACGCCAGCAGTTTTCAATTCGGCACCAGCGGTATCCACAGTATCCTTCACTGCGCAGGCGCCAGTCGCCGCATACACAGCCGCTGCGCCCGCATACACTACATATGCTGCCGCTCCTGCTGCAGCAGCATACTCTGCCCCAGTGTACGCGAGAACTGCAGCGCCCGCTGTGTCTTACTCCTCGGTTACCCGATCTTCGCCTGTGACGTACGCCGCAACCGCTCCAGTAGTCGCTAATACCTACGCTGCTCCCACCTACACTGCGGCCTACACAGCTCCTACTACCTACGCTGCTCCTGCGACCTACACCGCTCCCGCTGCTTACACTACGTTCGCTGCTGCACCCGTAGCCAAGACTTACGCCGCTCCTACTTACGCTGCGGCTTACACCGCTTCTACGGCCTATGCTGCTCCCACTTACACCACGTACGCCGCCGCCCCAGTCGTAGCCAAGACATTCGCAGCTCCCGCGGTAGCTTCATACACTACTGCTCCTGTACTAAGGTCCGGCCTGACATACTCTGCTGCACCCACCGTCTCCCACGTGACATACGCTGATCAGGGAACCAATTATGGGTGGTGAACAACACGCCTATTGGTCGATGTTTATGGAGAGAAATAACAATTGTGTACCTGAAATCGCTGCAAAAAAACAAAATATAAACTAAATGATTTCTTTGTTGTTTTATTTTATAACTTATATTTTTGTAGTGTCTGTAAAATGTGAGCAGCATGCGACTTGAAAGTAAAACCCCAATTTGGGAAACAGGCATCGGTTTATAAATAGCTAGTTACTTAAAGGTATATACTGGGATGTTATTTTATTTATTGTAACAATAATATTACATACATAACAACTAGTTACGTTATGTGACTACCTCCTTTGCTTAGTGTGATTGTTAAGCATGAAGTCCTGAGTTCGATCCCTGGGTCAAGTAAAGTTTAATAGCACGCAATCTGGATTTGTGCCCGGTTAACTCGGCCCGATTTACATAGACACCTATAACATTAGCCCTCATTGCCCAAATCTGAATGTACTGAACACCTCTACATATCCCTTCGCGGAATACGGGCGTGATGGCATGTCTATGATTTTATTACTGACAAATTAAATTAGTAAGCAAATAGATAAGACAGTTGTCCTTGTTGAAGAGAAGTTTTTTAGAAATCATCAGATTTATTTAAATCATTAGAAACAAAATCACAATCCTATTTTAATATATTCAATATAAGTTGCAGTATTGATGCAAAATACAAAGCGCACTGTTCACTGGTTAACGACAGAACAATCACTGCAGTTGCCAGTCTTGCGCTTGGCCGTCTTCTTCCTGAAGAAACAAACTGAACTCGAGGTCCTCATGGAGGGTCAATGCTAATTTGGGAGTTCGAGTTTTCAGACACTGATATAAAAACGAAAACAAGTGCTCTAAAAATTACAGTCAACAACCTGCTTCAATACAAACATGTACTCCAAGGTATTATGTCACTAATTATAATATTAAATTCATTTTTAATTGACAAGTGCGTCATTCAGTGCAATTATAGTTGAGCTGTAGTTTATGATCACTATTATATTCTATTATTATGTCTTCAATTCTACTATTTTATTATTCTCTAACATAACATGTTCATCATCATCAGCCGAAGGACGTCCACTGTTGAACAAAGGCCTCCTTTTAGAAGAGGGGGTTGCCATAATCCTCACGCTAGGCAAGCGGCTTGGGGATCGCAGTGTTGGTGATCAAGTTACAGAAGACGCTGCTGCCCATCTTCTGAATTTTCCCTCACCTCTTACCAAACCCACGGGAGGAAAGGGGGTGGTCAATTCTAGGCCCAATACCACACGGCATGTTAACATAACATGTTACGCTATGCTATCTGTCTTATCATCGTTTTGGTTTTTACTAAGTAATTTTTTCCCAGGTCGTAGTATTTCTGTGCGCGGCGAGCCTGGCCTCCGCGAGCCACATCCTGCAGGCCGCTGCCCCCGTGGCGTACAGCACGCCCATAGCATACAGCTCTGCACCCGCTGTCTCCTCCGTGTCGTTCTCTTCACAAATCTCTCACGCACCGGTCGCCACATACGCCAAGACCTATGATACTTCTGCGTACTCCACCTACGATGCTGCTCCTGTCGCGTACACTAAGACCTACGCGGCTCCGGCTTACAACACCTATGCTGCTGGACCTGCCATCGCGGCCTACTCTGCCCCTGTGTACGGCAAGACTATTTCTCCTGCCGTGTCTTACTCCTCGATCTCGACCCACTCTGCACCCTTGACTTACGCCGCGGCCGCTCCCTTAGTCACCAAGACTTACGCCGCTCCCGCTTACGCCACGAGCTACTCTGCTCCTATCCTCACTAAGTCCTACGCCGCACCTTCTTACACCACATACGCCGCTGCTCCCGTGCTCAAGTCCGTATATGCTGGTCACGAGGCTAATTACGGTTGGTAAGTGGTAAATTATATTTAAATAACCTTAAAAATTTTGTATAAGAAGATAATATATATTTATTATTTACTATACACGGTACATTATTTGACTGTAATATAACATTCTGACAGACCAAATAAATGAATAAATTATAAGCCTATTTTTAATGCAATTCCTTACCTTTATTTATAAAGTTAATGTGCGAAACCACAAAAATATATTACCTATATATAAATATATACCCTTGCACCTTCTCATGTTTCTGGCTCAGCAATTTGCGCTGGCACTGCTGCTGCTGCTGCGGAGACCTTTAAGCGGCGGAAATACAATAACCTAATTGGTAATTGTATTTTTGAGCCGTTTGGGGTCGAAACATTTGGACCATGGGGTCCGAGGGCTCACGCGCTGTTTAGAGACATAGCGAAACGGTTAGTTGAGTCTACACGTGACCAAAGGGCTGGTGCATTTTTGGGCCAAAGAATAAGCATTGCTATTCAACGTGGCAATGCTGCCAGTCTTTTGGGCACGTTACCAGTTGACATCGATGGGGATCAATACTATGATGCTTTTTAAATTTTTATATTTTTATGTGTAGGTATTATTTTTAATTTATGTTAGTTTTAAAATGAAAATATATTTATTTCCACCTTATCTAAATTAAAAAATAATTATTAACTGACTTTACACAAAAATTACTGAAATGTCCAGTATAATTACATTATCTCACGTCTGTTTTCCCCGAAGGAGTAGACAGAGGTGCATAGTACACAAATTTTAATATTCTTTCACCAATTATATTAATAGGGCTGACCGATTTGCCGTCAATCAGGCACAAATCCAGATTCCGTGCTGCTACTCAGAATTTTTAATCGAAAACCCAGTAACACTTTGCCCATCCTGGGATGGTCCTGGTACTCAGCAGTCGCACTTAGTAACCACTAGACCAAGAAGGTTATAACACTTCTTGTTGCTCAATATAAACGTCTGGTAATATAAACTTTGACGACCCAATTGGCGCAGCGCTAAGCGCTTGGACTGCTGCGATAAGGGTTACGGATTCGATTTCCGCACGGGACAAAAATTTGTGCGATCCGCAGATGTTTGTCCCGAGTCTGGGTGTTTGTTTATGTGATATTTCATGTTTGTGAAATGCACCTACGATACAGGAGAAATTCCTAGTGTGCGGCGACGTTTTTTTTAAAGATAAAAAAAAGATAATTTAAAGTGTCTTGTAACGTCATTGCAAAAACACGTGATTTACACCGACCGTTTTATTTAATTAATTAATATCTACCATAAATACTCTGGCTTTTAGGAAAGTTCTATTGATGTAAATATAAATATGTAGATAAGTATCTACTATATCAGCGTCTACAAAAATGCTCTTTTGTACGCTCACTACAATTAATTAATCTATCTATCTTCTAGGCATACATATAATAAAATCGTAAACTACCTGTGTCTGTAAATTCAATATTAAGAAATAAAAAACAATTTATACACTCTGTATTTATGTCACCGAAGCCAAAAATATAGATTTAATTTTTTTGTCTGTTTGTCGGTTTGTCTGTACGTTTGAACGCGCTAATCTCAGAAACGACTTAACCTGTTTCATTTCAATCGGTTCACAAACAAAAAAGTTGTGTCGCGGGCACTGCTAGTGTCCAAATATATGAATTCATTATGAATTTGAGTTTGCATAAAATATTATATTCATACTTCGATCAACTAGTAAAACTGCTGAGCGAGAGGTCCTGGTTTCAATTTTCAGTTTGGGCATAAATGTTATTCGTTGCCTATTTGACTTAAAAAAAAAGTCACAACTACCCTTCTTGTCTTGCTTTGAACAGTCATCATTGTGTACATGAATCTGTAGTATAGAACTTAGAACTAATAATGTTCTCCTGACCAAATTTCCGTCACGCTCTCAGTTGAGACGAGCCAACTAAGCAGGAGATAAGTATTAAAGTACAAAATTATGAGCGCAGACACAGGTGCTCTCCCTATTCCCTCACTCTCGTAGTCCGATAGGAAGGCAGGCCGACACAACCATAGAGAGAGACCAGGCGCAGGAGCAACGTCGTATAGAGCCTTCCGAAGCACGGGGCCTCGACGCGTGAAAACGGTCACCCATCACAAGACTGACCGCGGCATGCACAGCTTAACCTTGCAGATTGGTCGATCTGCGCGGTAACTATTAGCTAACTAATACTAAATGAACAACTTAGCACCCAAAGTTATACTGTAGTAGAGTTAAAAAAGTCGCAGGATTTTTTGTTGGAATTCCTAGTGTGGCTACGGATTCCTATTGTATTGTACGTACTAAGGGCAACAAAAGCATCTGAACTTCTTAATTTCAAAACATTTCAATAAAATATAAGTTCAATTTAGGTAACATCACGAAGAAATATAAATATAGTACACCCACGTTTTGCTAGTTATGTTATACGGGGCGAGCCTATTACTATTACCCGGGCACAAATTCAGACTCCGTGCTGTTACTGAGAATTACCTTATGGGAAAACCCAATAACACTGCCCAACCCGGGATGCGAACCCAGGACCTAATGCTCAGCAGTAGCGCTTAGCGACCACTGGACCAACGAGGCAGTCAACACTTTAATAATAATAAATATTACCAAATCTGCAATTTGGTTTGCTTGTTTTATTGAATTGACTTAGAATTTATTTTATGTAAATCAGCCGCAACTATTAATTCTGCACCCTTACCATGAACTCTTAAAACAGGATATTTTACGATGTGGAAGTGAGATGCCTCTACGTGCAGTGTATTGCGGCAGGGGGTCACAAAATTATCATTTTCAATAATAAATTGTAACTCACTCAAGTTTTCCGTACAACAATATCGTCGATGAAATGTTAAAAATCAACACAACTTTTATTGCAGTAATAAAACTACTTACTGATGAACATGAATACGATGACACTCATGCGGATTCCATTCGATTCTCACACAAAAAAGGTATTTGTATTGTTTTGTCCCATATAAAACAGATCTAGGTGTTTGTGTGTCATGCTCAAAACGCACCTGAGTAAGGATAAACTCCTTAAAAAAGTTAGTTCGTTTTAGTGTATTGAAAGTTAACATAAAACGACTTTTGTTTTAGGTCCTGTTACATGTCACTTACTCATAATATGAGTAACTGTGCAATAGTAAGCTTTTACAGAATGCCAAAAAAATTACAAATATTTAGACACCTATTTAAAAAATACCATTGTAGGTTATGGTGCCAACCCGTAAGTAAATCTGTAAGAAACACGTCGGATTTCTAAATTATATAAAGGTAAGGTAAAGACTAATTAAAAAAATTAATTATTATTGTTCATTTATTTGGTCTGTTTAAAAAATATGTATATTATATTACAGTCAAATAAATAATTTATGGTAAGTATATATTATTTTCTTATACAAATACCTATATTTAGATATGTTTTCACCAGCCGTAATTAGCCTCGTGACCAGCATATACTGACTTGAGCACGGGAGCAGCAGCATATGAGGTGTAAGAAGGTGCGGAGTATGTCTTAGTGAGGATAGGAGCAGAGTAGCTCGTAGTGTAGGCGGGAGCGGCGTAGGTCTTGGTGACTACGGGTGTGGCCGCGTAGGCCAGAGGAGCAGAGTGCGTGTATGACACGGCGGGAACAATAGACTTGGCGTACACTGGGGCTGAGTAGGCCGCAACTGCAGGAGCAGCGGCATAGGTGTTATAAGCTGGAGCGGCGTAGGTCTTAGCGTACGCGATAGGAGCTGTATCGTAGGCGCTGTATGCAGAAGCATCATAGGTCTTGGCGTATGTGGCGACCGGTGCGTGAGAGATTTGTGAAGAGAACGACACGGAGGAGACGGCGGGCGCAGAGCTGTAGGCTATGGGCGCGCTATACGCCACGGGGGCAGCGGCCTGCAGAAGGTGGCCGGCGGAGGCCAGGCTCGCCGCGCACAAGAAGACTACGACCTACAAGAAAGTAAATAAATTAGAATATTACACATTATAATTAGGTCGCAGGTTCAAGTCCTGCTCGTGTCCATCATTTTTCAAATTTCCTGTATCAATTTACATTATAATCAATTACAACACTAGAATTTTAGATATAATCTGGTTAATTTCCTTTAGCACAAACACTGTCACGCTTTGCATATAGTTTTCGCACAACAAAAGGTAAAACTTTAGTTATTGACTTATTATTTTAATTGAATCCAGCCAAACTTAAAGTAAATATCAATCAATAAAATTGTATTAATGAACACTTGTTTAAATGTATGTAATACCTTGGAGTACATGTTTGTATTGGAGGAGATTGTTGAATGTAATTTTTAAGCACATATTTTTGCTTTTATAATCAGTGTCTGAAAACTGGAACTCCCAAATTAGTATTGAACCTCCATGAGGGCCTCGAGATCAGTTTGTTCAGACAGGAAGAAGCCGGTCACTAAACAGACTGGCAACAGAGGTTATCGTTCTGTGGTTATCATTAGTACGCAGTGTATACCCTTCTGATAAAGGAAACAACAATTTTACCTACTCCATAAGGGATCACATCGTGTCTAATAGAAGTTGTTGCACTTTAAATTAATATAAAAAATGTAAGTTGTTTTTACTATGGCAACAAGCACACAGCACCTGAAGTTAACGCGATGAATTCAAAATTATGCAGAAAACGCGATGTCCTATGATTGTTTTCTCGGTACCGATGTTATCAATAATAGGTACTGTTGGCTAACCCACGTCTTAGAAAAAATGACGTTATCTTCTGAAACTCATAGTAGAGACACAGGCAGTATTATATGTATGCATGTATTATAGGATAAAAAATAATAACAGCATAATTATCTGTCCCAATGCAGGGCAACTTGCTCTATCTTAGAAGAAGACTTTCCCATTTCATACAGAGAAGGTGCGCACAGTTATAATCAGTGGTATTTTTGGATGACTAAACTTTTGGAAACTATATTATGGGTTTGAATCTGTAACATAGAGTATATGAATCCTGTTTGTCAACCACCAGGCCACCGCGACAATTTGTATCTCATCTATGTATCTCGAAAAAATACTGTAATAATACTCATACCTCATGCCAGATTGGATGTAATGTTTATCAGCATTCCTTTACAAAAATTTCTTGCATTGTAAAGATAGGATCATTTCGATGACTACATTTAAATTTCACAACGAACTAATTGTAACGCATCCAAGAACAATCACCACAGGGGCCAATCTAGAGCTTGACCGGCTTCTTCCTGACGGAACAGAATGATCTCGAGGTCCTCATGGAGGGTCAATGCTAATTTGGAAGTTCCAGTTTTCAGACACTGATATAAAAGCGAAATCGAGTGCTCCAATTATTACAGTCAACAACTTCATTCAACACAAACATGTACTCCAAGGTATTACGCGGTTAATAAATTATAATATTTAAAAAAGTTGATCTTATGAGTGATTTTAAGTGTCATTAAATTTTAATAAAGTATAATTGGTTACCAATTGGATATGATTACGTAAATCTAACAAATAAGTTTATGTCGAGTTTAAGTCTAAGAAACTTTAACGTGAAGTCATGCTATCGGTCTAATACGTGTATAAGTGATTTAACTAAGTTGGTTTTATCTCAGGTCGTAGTATTCCTTTGCGCGGCGAGCCTGGCCTCCGCTGGCAACCTCCTGCAGGCCGCTGCCCCCGTGACGTACGGCGTACCATTAGCCTACAGCTCTGCGCCCGCCGTCTCCTCCGTGTCGTACTCCTCACAAATCTCCCACGCACCAGTCGCCACATACGCCAAGACCTATGATGCTTCTGCATACTCCACCTACGATGCCGCTCCCATTGCGTACGCTAAGACCTACGCCTCTCCAGCTTACAACACCTACGCCTCTCCAGCTTACAACACCTACGCCACCGGCCCCGCCGTAGCTGCCTACTCCACTCCAGTGTACGCCAAGTCCGTGGCTCCCGCCCTGTCTTACTCCGCAATCTCCAGCCACTCTGCTCCTCTGGCTTACGCGGCCACACCCGTAGTCACCAAGACCTACGCCGCTCCCGCCTACACCACGAGCTACTCTGCTCCAGTCCTCACTAAGACATACTCCGCTCCTTACACCACGTATGCCGCCCCCGCAGTCGCCACGTACGCAGCAGCCCTAGAACACAAGTCCGCCGTAACATACTCAGACGCACCCGCCCTCTCTCATCTCACATACGCCAATCAAGAAGCTAAATATGGCTGGTGAAAAAGTTATATAGTTTAAAAAGACAATGTATTTCCTATATTTATAAATGTATTCGTCTATTATATAATATTTTGTACCTTAGGTACAATTTTAATAGACCAAATAAATAATTAAAATTATAACCAATTTTATTTTCATTTACATTCATAGATACCTTTATTTATTAGACTTCAAGGCTTAAGTTTACTAATATCTTCACTTTACACAGCATAAAAAGTTTAATGAGTAGGTATTGAAAGTACACACATAATGTGACTGAATAGAAACATAAGGTATAATAGGTATCTATCTATTGGTATTCGAGAGAATACTTATATTTAGGATGACTTGGATTACACTAAAAGCGTATATGACTTCATGAATGATGAAAGTGCAATAAAATACAATTCGTTCAATGGCATAGCATCTATATTATATTCAAAAGACAATTTAACCGCATGGTTTTGCAATCAACAATATTTTTAATTTACGCGTATATAAATAGAATAGCGTATAATATAGGTACATACGTTCATCCAATACATAGAAGTTCTTAATAGAAAATATCAAAGAAGATAGGTCGATGGTAATACTAAACGTAATTAAGTGTACTGGTAACACTGCCTTTACTTATAAAGACTCATTTGCATACTCTTACATTTATTGCAAGCTCGAGAGCACTGCTGAGCTTGAGGTTCTGGGTTTGATTCTCGAGTCGGGCAAGTATAAGCCACGTGGATTGGTCATACCGATGACCTATCCACGGCGCTTATACTGGCCCGACTACATAATATTTTATTGTTACTCAGACCGCTGAGTAACACTAAAATATTATGTTGTTACGCTCTGCATTGAATTAATCATCAATCAATGCGATGCAAATGCAAAAAGCATCATCATCAATTGTGATCATAAAAATTTGTTTAGTGTAAAAGATATACCTTACGATATACTGCCATTGGAATTGGTCCCATTGATGATCTGATAAAGATCTTCGGAGACGTGACCACCCCCCACCACTTTCTGTGCTAGGTATCGTTTAAAAGGGTTTTCTATGAGGACTTCAAATATACCTTACAAAAATCTGGGGAGGATATATGTATTAAAAAAATAAAAGCCTACAAAAATCACAAACTCAAAAGTGCAAAATACAATTCACTTTACATAAGCGAAGTTGAAGTCGGTGCCAAATCCTATGCGTTCGCTTTGTTAATAGTCTGAATTAATATAAGTATAGTTTCGTTTCACTGTATGTGTATACAAATGAGTTTCTATAGGTAAAGGCAGTTTTACAGTTTATTTCGTTTACTGCTTTTTGATACCATCGACTTATCTTTTTCTATAGATGCTTTCTTACGCCCGCCCATGCTGCTAAAATATATTGTGGTGGAACTTCTATGTATTAGCAAACGTGTATTTTGTAATTTGTAAAATTATAAATAAGCGTACGTCATATACTTTTCGGTGTACTCAAAGGAATCTCTCGAATACTAACACCAATAGATAGGTACCTAAGCTGATCATGTATGTTATCGTCGCAGGTAGTGCAAAACTGCGTAACTAACAATAGACAATACTGCGTAAATTAAATATGGAAAATTTTGACAATAGAGCTAAACAACTAAAGCACTTAGCATATAAACTGTCACGAGGTTTAACCTCGTTGTGATTGGACGTTTTTGAATGAACGATGTACCGAAATCCAATGTGATCCAAAGCCAATCATTTTTTGTTGTCTTATAGGCCTTATTCACAAATTTGCTAGTTTTGTACTTCCGCAGTACCATCCATTGTTCGTTACGCAGTTTTGCACTATCAGCGACGATATGTTTTTATTCAGTCACATTATGTGTGTACTTTCAATACCTACTTATTAAACTTTTTTATGCTGTGTAAAGTGAAGATATTAGTAAACTTAAGCCTTGAAGTCTAATAAATAAAGGTACCTATGAATGTAAATGTAAATAAAATTGGTTATAATTTTAATTATTTATTTGGTCTATTAAATTTTACCTAAGGTACAAAATATTATATAACAGACGAATACATTTATAAATATAGGAAATACATTGACTTTTTAACCTATATAACGTTTTCACCAGCCGTATTTAGCTTCTTGATTGGCGTATGTGAGATGGGAGAGGGTGGGTGCGTCTGAGTATGTCACGGCGGCCTTGAGTTCTGGGGCTGCTGCGTACGTGGCGACTGCGGGGGCGGCATACGTGGTGTAAGGAGCGGAGTATGTCTTAGTGAGGACTGGAGCAGAGTAGCTCGTGGTGTAGGCGGGAGCGGCGTAGGTTTTGGTGACTACGGGTGTGGCTGCGTAAGCCAGAGGAGCAGAGTGGCTGGAGATTGCGGAGTAAGACAGGGCGGGAGCCACGGACTTGGCGTACACTGGGGTGGAGTAGGCAGCTACGGCGGGGCCGGCGGCGTAGGTGTTGTAAGCTGGAGAGGCGTAGGTCTTAGCGTACGCGATGGGAGCTGAATCGTAGGTGGAATATGCAGATGCATCATAGGTCTTGGCGTATGTGGCGACTGGTGCGTGAGAGATTTGTGAGGAGTACGACACGGAGGAGACGGCGGGCGCAGAGCTGTAGGCTAATGGCGCGCTGTACGCCACGGGGGCAGCGGCCTGCAGGAGGTGGCCGGCGGAGGCCAGGCTCGCCGCGCACAGGAATACTACGACCTGAGATAAAACAAACTAAGTTAAATCACTTACACAATTATTAGATCGATAGCATCACTTCACATATAAGTTTGTTAAACTTAGATTTACGTAATCATATCCAATTGGTACCCAATGATACTTAATTAAAATTTAATGACACTTAAAATCACTCATAAGTTTTTTTTTTTAAATATTATAATTTATTAAACACGTAATACCTTGGAGTACATGTTTGTGTTGAATGAAGTTGTTGACTGTAATAATTGGAGCACTCGATTTCGCTTTTATATAAGTGTCTGAAAACTGGTACTTCCAAATTAGCATTGACCCTCCAAGAGGACCTCGAGATCATTCTGTTCCGTCAGGAAGAAGCCGGTCAAGCTCTTGATTGGCCCCTGTGGTGATTGTTCTTTAAAGACTTACAATTATTAGTTCATAGTGTTTACTGTACTGTAGCCCCCAATCAATATAATCCCATCTTTACAATGCAAGAAATTGTAGAAAGAAATGCTTATAAACATTAGGTACCTCAACTTTTCGATTGATAAATATTATGATTAACGGCTGAGTAAATGTCACTAAAATCGCGCACGAAAATGAGCAATAGAGCCATCTATTTTTATTTACACATCGAATACCTCTCCTTATCCCATCGTGGAAAACGATTATGTTTGTACAATTATGTAAGTAATAGTAAGATTTGCCCATGTGTATTTTTACACAACTGCCAAAAAAAAGGAGTGTTATGTTTTCAGGGTTCATGTATGTATGAATGTATGTGAGTTTTTTTATTCCACCATCTTCACCTTCACCACTTCTGAATGCTTGAACCGAAAAAAATATATTTTAAAACAAGACTGCCATGACAAAAACCAACTCAAAAGTGAAAAATAAGTTCCATCGCAGTCTGGGTACGTTCTGTGGAACACTGTCTTATCTAAGAGGTACCCAGACTGCGATGGAACTTATTTTTCACTTTTTTGTTGGTTTTTGTCATGGCAGTCTTGTTTTAAAATATATTTTTTTATTTGTTTCATTTTTTATAGCCTGTGTTACTCACGATAGTAAGGATTCTAACGACACTCCATACATCACTACCTGTTTTTCACTTTTTAGTTCGTTTTTTGTTATGGCAGTCGTGTTTTTTAAATCATATTTAAGCATAATGTTTAGTACAAACCTCAAAGAATTATCATCAGTCTGTAGCCGTCCAAATCTGGGTGCTTACTCTTGAATTTAATAAAATTAGTCACTACAATTGACATGTTATTAAACTTCATCCTTGCAAAATACTAATCTCATAAATTACCTATATTACGAAACACAGCATACTATAAAAAGCTGTATACATAATGTGTAGGTACCACAAAACATTACAACAAAATGTTATTTAATCATTCTTGCCATGTTGAAATATACATTATTATGAATTGTTCCAAAACACTTTACAACAAGCTTTAACATTTTAATTAGAAACACTGACAACAAAGCTAGAGCTTATTCTTGCACGTTGAAGTAATGAAACAGGTACTCACTTTATTTACAGCAAGTGGTCTCTAAATGATTCGAGTTTGTTTGTCATGTGAGTATACAAAACGTAATTTCAATCTTGTTTCGGTCTTTGTAGTGTTCGTAGAGTTTTAGTTTTAACTTGAGTGACTGAATCTATACTTAATATTATAAAGAGGAAAGATTTTTTCATTTGTTTGTACCCAATAGGCTGTGAAACTACTGAACCGATTTTAACCATTTCATCATTTTTTTTTTTAAATAAAACGTCGGCCCGCACTAGGAATTTCTCCTGTGTCGTGGGTGCGTTTCACAAACATGAAATATCACATACACAAACACCCAGACTCGGGACAATCAAATGTGGACCGCACAATGTTTTTGCCCCGTGCGGGATCGAACCCGTAACCCTTAGCGCGGCAGTCTAATCGCTTAGCCACTACGCCAATCAAGTCGTCAGGAAGTAACATAGGCTTTAATTAGAGATCCTTAGGAAAATTGCAATATGTAACCCAAATTAGCAAAATCTTGCCTATAACATTTTTGTGTTCTAAAATGTACCTACTCATGTCGTAGGTGCCAGAATAACAGAAAATGAAACGCGGGTAAAACTGCGGGGAACAGTTAGTATACATAGGAATAGTAGTAGCTATGACGTTTTAATAGATTGGAAATCGCAAACATTACTAATAACTATTGGTAGCATGTTAAGCTGTAACCTAGGAACTATGCATGCATTCTCTATCCAGTTTACCTTTACTACAGGAGTACCTTTTAGAATCTCGGATTCAGATGTACCTATAAGTTTTTACGGGGTTAATATATTTATGGGATAAGAACTGGAATTAGTTTTTCAGTTAATAATTTTTCATGAAAAAAATTTATTAAATTTATTTACGTTCGAATTACACTATATTATAATAAATTATTTTAATATTTTAATATCTCCACAAACATTTTTTTTTTTCAAAAATATTTTTCCCCAGTATCTTATTTATCTAGAAAAATATTACACTTTGGAGAAAGGACGGACCTAGACAAGGCTCTGGCAGTTATTAATTTAGTTAAAGATGAAACGCATGGATACTGATTTTTAACCGACTTCAAAAGAAGGAGGAGGTTCTCAATTCGTCGGGAGCTTTTTTTTTTATGTATGTGCCCTCATAACTCAGTCATTTATCAACCGAATTGTTTTTTTTTTTTTTAAACCTCGATATTATTTATGAAGTAATAAAACACGAATACTTATAGATGACTGCTCGTTGGTCTAGTGGTCTCTAAGCGCGACTGCTGAGCAAGAGGTCCTGGGTTCAAATCCCGGGTCGGGCAAAATGTTACTTAGTTTTCCATTAGGTAATTCTCAGTAGCAGCACGGAGTCTAGATTTGTGCCCGGTTGATGGCAATAGGCTCGCCCCCTATTACATTGGGACTTACAACATAACTGGCGAAATGTGGGTGTACTATATGTTCACCTCTGCTTACCCCTTCGGGGAATACAGGCGTGATGTTATGTTTAATGTACTTATAGTTTTTTTTTTCTCAGCCTGTATTGTCCCACTGCAGGGCAAAGGCCTCCCTTTCACTCTTCCACTTTACTCGGTCGTGTGCTAAAGTGGACCAGTCTCTCCTGTAGGCAAGCAGCTCGTCATGCCACCGTCGTCTCGGTCTGCCGCGATGACGTCGTATATTTTGTGGGACCCAGTCGGTGCAAATTTTTGCCCATAAGTTGTTGGTCATGCGGCAGACGTGTCCGGCCCAGTCCCATTTAAGCTTGGCAGCTTTTTGGGTGACATCGGCGATTCGTGTTTTGGAGCGCAGCTTTGTATTCCGGATTCGGTCCGTAAGTCGGACTCCTAGGATGCTGCGTTCCATTGCTCGCTGGCAAACCTCGAGCCTGGACCTCTGCTGAGCAGTCAAAGACCAAGTCTGTGCACCATATGTAAGAATAGGGAGGATGCACATGTCCATTAATTTCCGTTTGTGGCATATTGGAAGGTTTCCCTTCATCAGTTCTTTCATCGACCAAAAGCTCTTCCAGGCGTTTTCTGTACGTCTAGTAACTTCTTTTTCCTGTCTCGCCTGGAAAGAAACTATTTGGCCGAGGTAGATGTATTCCTGGACATATGCAATCCCCACACCATCCACACATAGATTTTGTTTGGTACTATTGGTCATAAGTTTGGTCTTCTACTTATAGATAGGTATATAAATATATTATGATATAGCCATTTAATTTTGTGTATACACAAATAATACTGGATGTCGTTCTTATAGGCATAATTATATCATTTTAATAGTACCTACATCACAGATTACTCCTCTTTGCCTGTAGAATTTGTTGATTATATTATCAACGGTCGTTGATTGTGAATCGGCCGCGCATTGCACGATACTTTTTTAATGGTATCTTCTTCATCATTAGCTGGAAGACGTCCACTGTTGAACAAAGGCCTCTCACTTATGCGTAGACTAGACTAGACTAGCCTATGTAGAAACCTTTCAATCAATGGGTAGTTTGATTATAGCCCAAGATGACCATGTAAGTAACTGCAACGAGTGTCTAAGTGGCAATTTAATAATAATAATAATAATAGTTTATTTCTCACCACAATACACATTATATTACATTAGAGCATCGCATTAAAAAACAAAAAAGTAAATCAGTGGGTATATTGTGGGAGACTGGTGCCTAAGCTAGGCTTTAAGGGCCTGTATTTCAGGTCACCAGGTCTCCATCCTTCAGCCATTATTTCTTTAACAAAATAATTATGTGCTTTTTAGCTATTGCGGTAAGTTTTGTTGAATACAATATGAAAAATTTACAAATAAAGATAAAACAAGTAATTTTAACTTAATAGTTTTGCTATTGTGATTGTAATAATCACAGTGGTCACGTCATAATCATTTGTATTGTTGTAAGAATGTCAAGATTTTAAAATTCAAGTTATGGATACAGATCATCAAATAGTGGTGTTCATTATCAGTGTTCGACATACCTATACGCAATTTTAGCATATGCATTGCTTAGCTGTTTTGTTTCTGTAAGAAATAAAATACAGTTATATTTTTCATATTTTGTTTTATTTTTGAGTGTTAACACATTTTTTATTCATTAAATCGATAAATTACTCGAATTATTCCTAGTAATAAATATCAACAAACATGTTTTTACCAGCCGTAGTTGGCTCCCAGACCCGCGTAAGACACGTGGGACACGGCGGGTGCGGCCGAGTATGTCACGGCGGACTTGAGTACGGGAGCAGCGGCGTATGTGGCGACCGCGGGGGCGGCGTAGGACTTAGTTACCACGGGAGCGGAGGTGTAGGTGGAGTAGGCGGGAGCGGCGTAGGTCTTGGTGACAACAGGGGCAGCAGAGTAAGAGGTGTAAGAGGGAGCAGAGTAGCTCGTGGTGTAGGCGGGAGCAGCGTAGGTCTTGGTTACTACGGGGGCTGCTGCGGCGTACGCCAAGGGAGCGGAGTGGGTGGAGATTGAGGAGTAAGACACGGCGGGAGCGATGGACTTGGCGTACACTGGGGCGGAGTAGGCAACGGCAGGAGAGGCGTACGTGTTGTAAGCCGGGGCGGCGGCGTACGTGTTGTAAGCCGGGGCGGCGGCGTACGTGTTGTAAGCCGGGGCAGCGGCGTACGCGGTGTATGCAGGAGCGGCGTAGGTCTTGGTGTATGCGGCGACGGGCGCATGCGCGGTTTGCGAAGAGAAAGACACGGAGGAGACGGCAGGCGCAGAGCTGTAGGCTACGGGCGCGCTGTACGCCACGGGGGCAGCGGCCTGCAGGAGGTGGCCGGCGGAGGCCAGGCTCACCGCGCACAGGAAGATTACGACCTGAGATGAGACAAAAACATGTTTTAATTTTATGCTCTACTAAACTCTGCTTATTAAGGAATTAAATTGGATAGTTTAATCTTGCAAAACCAAATGATTCCTTCACTGGGAAATATAAATATTGCCATAACAATGAGTCAATTTCATGACAAACGCTTTAATGGTTTTTAGTCGTGTTTTATGGTAACAATCTGGCAAACAGAGTTAACTACTCTAGCTTTATAATTAGTTAAAATAAGATAGAATAATAAGGATTATTCACACCACATGGAAAAAAAGTTCAATGCTTTCTACCAATCAAAACTGCAATGTAACACAATAAACACTGATCACAGGCAGGTCATTAACCTTTGCGATAAAATAATTTAAAAAATCCAATATAAAAGTCACTGTATACCTTGGAGTACATGTTTGTATTGGAGGAGGCTGTTGATTGTAATAATTTTTGGAGCACTTGCTTTCGCTTTTATATCGGCGTCTGTAAACAGGTATTAGCATTGAATCTCCATAATATATATCACCTCGAGATCAATCTGTTCCGTCAGAACAAAACCGGTCAAGTGGGAGACGGGCTCATGCGTTAAGGGTTCTGTGGTTGCGTACAATTGGTGTATTTATATCTACATTTTACATTGATCTTAGCAAGCTTAGGCAAAAATGTTCAATTAACTATTGCATTAAATTTTGCTAAAGTGTCTAGTCTGTCGGTAGTGTCCGAGATAAAAATTTCACATTTTGAAAGATTAAGGTCCAAACCAATAAAATTTAATTTGTCCTTTAGAAACAATAGATCTTTTAAAAATGTATGTAATGTATGTACTTCTGTATTAAAATTCTACCACGTAGTATAAAAATGTTTTAAAACATGATTATGAAAATGCTTAAATTATAATAATCAAACTTCTCAATGATATCTACTAAATACTGGCACGAGTCTATATTCTACCATTTATCCCTGCCATTATTTTTAAGATATTGGAGGAACCCGTCATACACGCGTCCATACGTCAATACGCTTGCGTAATGTAAACTTCACGCGTCATCATCATCATCATCAGCCGGAAGGCGTCCACTGATGAACAAAGGCCTCCTCCTTAGGAGGGGCGGGGGGTCGCCACAATCCCCACGCTTGGCTAGCGGCTTGGGAATCGCAGTATTGGTGGTCAAGTTACAGAAGACGCTGCCGCCCCATCTTCTGGATTTTCCCATAGTCGCCTTTTGCGACACCCATGGGAGGAAAGGGGGTGGTCAATTCTAGGCCGGATACTACATGGCACTTCAACTGGACGCGTACGTCTCTAAAATCGATTGCTATTGCTATACCAAATACCTAGTTACATATATAAAACGAAAAGCGTTTTTTGGGTTGAAATTTAACTGCATCTTTAGCCTCTTTGCGAAAAGTTTCCAACGAGTCTATCGACTGACGTATGACGTATGCTCTCAAATTCTGTACTTGTACTTACCAACTGCAACTGCTACAATGGGTCAATTACAAGCTAATATCATAATTAAGTAGGTACCGTAGTTATGTATATTTAAATGTATCGGTTCACCGCGGACGAGTTGTCTTACTAACCGCAATAACGGATGCCTGTCAATTTATATTTTTATAAAACATAACATAACATCACGCCTATGTATTTCCCGAAAGCACCGGCTCCCACATTTCGCCAGTTATGTTATAGGTTCCAATGCTATAGCGGGCGAGCCTATTGCCATCAACCGGACACAAATCCAGACTCCGTGCTGCTACTGAGAAAACCTAATAGAAAACCTAATTACACTTTGCCTGACAGAGGATTCAAACCCAGGATCTCATGCTCAACAGTCGCGCTTAGCGACCACTAGACCAACGAGACAGTCGTAAGTATATTTTTATGATTTCGTATGAGTAAACAGCCCCCTTAGACAAGTGGCAAAACACTTGACGAATAGAAATAGAATAGAATGATAAATGTATGGGAATGACATACATAGTGTTTCGACAATGTTATCGATGACATGTGTCGTACCCATACATTTTTCGTTCTATTCCGTTTCTATTCGTCAAGCGTTTTGCCACTTGTCTAAGGGGTCAGATCCCCAGTCGTGTCGATTTATCGTTTCTTCAGACTATTAGTGTGAGGAATATAAAGAGTGCTGTGTTTACGGCACACACTCGTGCACTGTAATATCTTCTTCTTTTGTGGATAATATCAGTCGAAATTGGCTGCCGGTAGGTAAAAGGACATTATGGTCAGTATTCTTATTATACACCACCAAGCTATTAATATTACCTTAGTGATAAGAGTTTATAAGAATAAGTATTAGATATTAAAATATTTGTGCACCAGAATTGGTAGAATAATTATTTCTTTCTCTTACAGTACTGTAAATAATTGTAATAATTAGGTTTTTTATTTTTCTGTAATGAATACGTCATTAATGTGATGTATGGATATTAAAAAACATTATGTGCAATGTGGTAAGCAAGTTCCAAACGCTTTGTAAACATACTAACTACGTTTCAGTGTTAATAATGCCAAAGTCAGCCTAATTGGACGAAATTAACTGAATTAGTTGAATAACAAACAATGCGGCAATGTCATGCTCTATGCGCATAGCAGATTATTTTATTTGGAACTGTTTTATCAATATGAACCTAAACTGTAGCTTTATTGTTATCTTATCTGACTATACATACCATAGTTGGTTAGTTGGTTCAGCTTCACTTGACGTACACATAAATGTTAAAAATAGCATAACCAATTTAGTTTTCTACTTACAGCTCTAATAACAAAAAAGTTTAATTTTTTGCTAGCAGCCCTAATAATGTTGACAACGAGTTTATTTTGCCATGAAACAACGGTTTATGTTGTAGGTACGTACGTTATACATATTTTTCTGTAATGGTTATTTTTTGTCATACATACGTGTGTAACGTTAACAGAGTATTTGAAACATCCCGCCCTTTAATAATCACCGTGAATCACATCTGACTCATTGGACATTGCGAAGTTTAGCCCGACTTTTTGTAGTCTGTGACATCACGACTGAGCAGTAAAAACGTGTAGTGTGTAGCCGTCAAACGGGACTACTTTTTTTTAAGGAGCGCGGACTGCCGCACCATTTAAAAAGAGTCTGATACAAGATTTGTGTCTTCAAACAATGCGCACCAAGCCTTTAACTGACACATACCTACTCACAACTTTTCCAATCAGTAGCACTAAGCGCCTTAAAATAGGTCTTTTAAAACTAACGTTAGTTTGCCAGATATCTTTCTTGATATATTATATCGAAGTTAGAATGCCATTGATGAAACTATGAGGCATAAATAATATCGATCAATAAATGATATATTTTGATGATGAAGCTGGAGAGCTAATCGCTCGTTAAGTCTCCGACGATTATTATTTAAAATAATCGTCGGATATATATCTATACTATATTTTATAAAACACGGGGTTATTCTTGACAATGTGCCTAAGGATTAACCAATATAGGAATAGGAATAAAATATCAAAATTATTTTCACTTTTTGTGTATTTTTTTATTTTATCATATTTTAATGACTTTTGTTCATTGAATTCGTAAAGTACTTGAGTATTCCTAGTAATAAATATCAACAAACATGTATTCACCAGCCGTAGTTGGCTCCCAGACCAGCGTATGAGACGTGGGACACGGCGGGTGCGGCCGAGTATGTCACAGCGGACTTGAGTACGGGAGCAGCGGCGTATGTGGCGACCGCGGGGGCGGCGTAGGACTTAGTTACCACAGGAGCGGAGGCGTAGGTGGAATAGGCGGGAGCGGCGTAGGTCTTGGTGACAACAGGAGCCGCAGAGTAAGAGGTGTAAGAGGGAGCAGAGTAGCTTGTGGTGTAGGCGGGAGCGGCGTAGGTCTTGGTGACTACAGGAGCGGCCGCAGCGTAGGTCAGAGGAGCGGAGTGAGTGGAGATTGAGGAGTACGACACGGCGGGAGCGATAGACTTGGCGTACACTGGGGCAGAGTAGGCAGAGTAGGCGGGGCCGGTGGCGTAGGTGTTGTAAGCCGGGGCAGCGTAAGTCTTAGCGTACGCGACGGGGGATGAGATGGACTGGTAGGACACGGACGGAGCGTAGGACTTGGCTACGACAGGAGCGGCGGCGTACGCGGTGTATGCAGGAGCGGCGTAGGTGTTGGTGTATGCGGCGACGGGCGCATGCGCGGTGTGCGAAGAGAAAGACACGGAGGAGACGGCAGGCGCAGAGCTGTAGGCTACGGGCGCGCTGTACGCCACGGGGGCAGCGGCCTGCAGGAGGTGGCCGGCGGAGGCCAGGCTCGCCGCGCACAGGAAGATTACGACCTGAGATTGAACAAAAAATAATAACATTTTAACGTATCCGTAACACGTTTGTCGATTTCAAAATCTTTATTTAAAAACACAAGAAAATAACAGATGGCTAAGCAGACAGCGTAGGTCGTTGACCTTTAACATAATTTATATAAGACGATTATTATTTTTGCCAATATAAAATTCACTGTAATACCTTGGAGTACATGTTTGTATTGGAGGAGGTTGTCGTGTGTAATAATTTTTGGAGCACTTACTTTCGCTTTTATATCAGTGACTGCGAACTTGAATTAGCATTGAATCTCATTCCGACAACGCCTGAAGCTGTTTATTCCGGCAGGCAATTGGTCAAGTATAATTAACGCTTTATAATTCGCGAGGTCTCGGTCAGGAGGCACCTTCTCTCAGTAAATAACCTTTTGGGTTTAACGAGTTATTAGGTAAAACAGTATTCTTACGTCCATCATCTAGAAGCGGTCTTGTTTCTAAAATATAATTATCTAACGGAACTATTATTTACTGTTGAGGTATAAAAGGCTGCAAACAAAATTAGAATTTCCCGGTTATCATTTGTCAGAATCGAAGCATCAAAACAGTTTCCATGAGTAATTATACAACGGTCATGCACCGCAAATTTTTAAAGCACGGTGTTATACATATTCTTCCATACCGCAAGTATTTTCATGAGATGAAGATATGTGTGAACTTGGATTCTTTTCAATTTTCTAGTTAGCAGTAGGTAAACAACATTGCTATGCCTTTCGCGCGGTCATTTTTATATTCGTTTATTTTATTTATTTATTTTGATTTACACGGTTAATATGAAATCAATTACGAAAACCAATACATAACAACAAACCAAATGCATAAATTAAGCACAAACATAAAACATAAACTTGTGACAACAATTAAAGTAATTAATTAATTACGTTATACGGTTAGAGACTACGTTACTCTTCGATGTTCATATGGTATCTCATAAGTTCTAAAGTCTATCGGACTACCAGTCGTCCACTCAGTCTTGCAATCATGGTTTCTCTATGACATATTATTATATCGATAAGACGATAGGTCGCCTTGAGATTTGATCCCCTGGGCTTATAAATTAAGAATTATATATTCTGCATTTTAGTCAATTAAAATAATAAAAAAGAAACTTTCTCGACTCAGGAACCAATTAATAGTGTGTGCTGCAGATGACGTCATCTGTGGTGAAGCAATGGGAAGTAACCTAGAAGTAGTGGCTGCCAAACTCAACTTGACGTCATTTTGACATCACGCAGCAATATTTTTTAGAGGAGCAGCCCTAATTTTGTTTGGCCATTCTTTTCCATTATCGTAGGACCATTCTTTGTCTTCTTCACTTCCAAACTTCATGCTTATCGCAGTTAATGTTTGCCTCAGAAAAAGTATGTTGCAACTCTCGGTGTACCTAATTCAGGCGATTTATGAATAGGACGTGAGTGATAAAGTGGCCTAGTGACTGAACTGCTACGCTATAGGTTGCAGCTTCGATCCCACATTGAACAGATATTTGAGTTATTTGCAAATATTTGCCCCGAGTCCAATATTTCATATCTGAAAAATGCACGGATAAATGGAATCCAAAAGTGTAGATATGTTACACGAATACCATTATGAATACTGTCGGGAATTCGTTTCAAATTCCAACTTTGACTGCCTCGTTAATCTAGTGGTGGCTAAACGCGACTGCTGAGCATGAGGTCCCGGGTTCAAATCAAACAACACGGAGTCTGGATTTGTGTCCGGTTGATGGCAATAGGTTTGCTCCATATTACATTGCGACCTATCACTTAATTGGGGAAATATGGGTGTACACTTGTACAGTGTACACACCTCTGCCTACACCTTCAGGGAATACAGGTGTGGTGTTATGTTTACCAACTGTATAACAAAAGGAGGGTAATGTGTTTTCTGTAGAAATATCTTCAGCAACAGTATCGATTTGATTATGAGACTAACTAGTGACCTCACAGACAGATTCGATGTAATATAAACAACTTTACATAACAATAATGAAATACTCATCATTACAAAATGTTGCAATGTTAAAATAATATATTTTGTCCATATTATCAAATTTATATTATGTAAATTATTACACATTTTAATAAATTTAAGTTAATTACAATTATTTACGAGAAAACTATAAAATGATCTTGAAATTACTTATTCTTACAAAAATAAACAAGGCTGTGTGTAAAACAGATTTATGAGGATAACAGATTTATTCAATTATGTGCGGGTTGAAATAAATAACTACAAACAATTGATTTATGTATTTAAAATATTTTGTAAATACTTCATTCAGTTTGTTGTCGACATATGTAAAGCTAAAAACGTAAATTAACAAGTACCTAATTATGTATATAATTATGATACATTACTTTAAAATTGTGGTGCTTTAATACCTGCAAAAAAATATACTAACAAATTAAATTAAAAACTAAAAGTCACAACAAATAAGTCAAAGCAAAATGGACTTGCGAAAAATTCTGCAATCCAAAGGCATTTAAATATCAACAGCAAACCAGCATTTCACACAACTGAGGTAACACTTTTTTAAATAATGTCAATAAATTACATTAAATTATAATTCACATTTACCATCCATAGCTTACTCCTAAACCATTAAATGTGACGCGAGATACGGTTGAAGCAGGGGAGAATGAAAGAGCTTTGGTATATCCCTCGACTCTGTGACCAATAGCAACGGGAGTAATAACGTTATGAGGACCACCTACAGGCGCAAACACATTCTCAACGAAAGACTTAGCATGTACCACGGGAACAGGAGCGTGGTACTGAACTAAAGGAGCCTGAGAGATCACCGGTACTGAAATAGGTTGGTGTTTAGCCACAACAAACTGCTGTAAAGAAGGGTGATGAGTCTGCACAGCTGGAGTCTCGTATAAAACTGGAACTGGTATGGGGGCATGAACTGCAACAGGAGCAGGAGCGTATTTAATAAATGCAGGAGCTGCGACGTATTTAGGAGCAGGCGGGGGGTGAGCCCTGACTGAGTTGAATGCCTCTACTGTTACACTGTTTGATGCGGGAACAGAACTTACAGCATGCTTGACAGCATATGATAGTCTAGGGGAGGAAACATACTGTGTTCCCTGGGGAACGACAACAGTCTGTACATTATTTACAGGATACGAAGACTGGGCGGAGGGAAGTGAGTTTTGATCTTCATGTGTCTCAACAGTTATATATTGTCGCCTAAGTGGAGAGAAATCTGTGGAGTACGTCAGTGAGGGACTACCATTCTGTGCTCCGTAGGGGGCGGGCTGTTGATCACCAACTGCTAAGTGAGACGCGATTGTTATCGTTTTTGCTGCAACTGGGCTGGAATAGTATGGTTTTTCGGGGACTGGATTTGGTGTGTATACCGATTGCGCTCGGCTGTCTATCGCATCTGAGGCCGTAGACGCAGCATAGACTGAGGCTTGTGGTTGGGAAGCATTGGATTCTGCCGTGGATTCCTGTTTGACAGCTTGAGACTCGACGGGCATAGAAGCGGCTATAGTTTTGACATCAGCTGTATTCATTTCGTACGAGGTGGTTTTGGAGGGTAGATACGTAGATGCTGGAGGACGCTGGGCTCCATTAAACGAATTCTCAGAAGAAGCAAGTGCATTATCTTGTGCAGCCAGTGGGACTCCAAGAGCCTCAGCTATAGTCTTCGGCTTTGAAGCCGCAACAAAACCAGACGGCGCCCCAGAGTTGGCTTTATTTTTCTCAGATGCTGGAATGGGATCAGGATCCGAGGATTTTGAAGCCAAATTATTCACAGCAGGAGCTACAGCAGGATAAGGGCCGGCACAAACAATGACCGCAACGCATAGTAATATTGCAAACTGAAAACAAAACACTTGGTAAATATTCAATAGCGCTACATAATTATTAATTTAAAAAAATATAAAACCATTAAATATACCTGTCTAAACATGTTGAATCCGGTAGTTTTGATGACAAAATAATATCAAGAACACGTGCATTCACTTTTATACCATCCTCGTAAAACTGGTATCTAATCCTAGAAGATGGTTTATGCAATTCATATGATAGAAGTTAGTCATTGACAAAATGACCTTTCGCGCGTTGCAATAAGGTGTTTAGTAATTGCATGTTTAACTTTGTAATGCACACGGTTTGTTGAACTGCGTATGAGGGTAATGGTGCAAATGATATAACTTAACTTGACAAGATTGTCGCAGTGACTAACTGCTTGGGTTTGAGCTATAATTTCGCGAATTCAAAACTATAAGTTTCATACTTTTATATGTATTATTATATAGCATATACATTTCCAATCCATATTCAAAATTTCAAAATTTTTTTGTTTTACATATTGAAATTAAATATGTGAAGGCAACTTAACTAGTGTATCATACTTTTTTCCATAACTATACACTTATTTCACTGCACAAAGCGTTCTTACATTAAATATTAAAATAATTAAAGGATAGATGCATGTACGAACGCAACATTGTAATAGGTTTACGTCAAAGCTTAAATATTTATAAAAATATACAATACGGTGACAGATTGATGGCTCATCCATTTTATTACATAAAATCCGAAGATATTCAGTTTTTACGAGTTATATTTGTATACCTACCTACATAATATGCTAAAGTTAACGAATACAATACAATAAGTCATTAGCACCAATACAGTACAATCAAATAAATACCTAGATATACATAATAAGAACGAGAGGTCAATATTTCTTGACCAAACTTTTATTTACTTCGAACACAGGCGTGATGTTAAATACATTTTTTTTTGAAACGCAAAACTAAACACCATGAATAAAATTTGTCTCATATATGCTAAAGGTCGGTGGTTTACGCAATATCAAACCGTTTGCATATGAACATGCATTATATATGTATTTAACTTGAATGCGTAATTAGATGAACTCTTTGATTGTTTTGAAATATTTGTTTGAAGGATCTCTTTGATATAATTTATATGCTTCCTAACCTTCCTTATTAGACGTGACTCAATATTTGTATTTCACGAAATATGTATGTATATAGGTAGCAACTGCTTCGTTGGTCTTGTTGTCGCCGAGGTCCTGGGTTCAAATCACTGGTGGGGCAAAGTTTTACTGGGTTTTTCCATTAAGTAATTCTCCGTAGCAGGAAGTAGTCTGGATTTGTGCTCGGTAGATGGCAATAGGCTCGTCCCCTTTTACATTGGAGTTTGGAGCCTACAACATAACTGGCGAAAGATGGGTGTACTATATGACTCTATGTGCAGCTCTACCTACCCCTTCGGCGAATACAGGCTTGATGTTAAGATGTGTGGCAGTAACAGATTTATTAGTAAACTTCTTTGTTTAAAATTTGTAAGGATAACCTAATCCATGTCAAGGTATAATTAAAGTCGAGGCAGTATTACAAGATCTGCCTTCAATCACTGAAGGGATAGGCAATCGTTTTGGTCCCCTTTCAAGAGTTTGTCTATGTATAATAATAATTTTATAATTATGCCACTGAATTATTGGAAGGTTTTATCCTCTGACATGATTTAAATTATAATTATTAATAGTTTGTTTTTTTTATTCTACTTGTAGCGTAACTTAAAATTGACTATGTAATTAATTTGAATAGATTGATAAGTCCAGTTAATATAATCATTTTGATAGATATTATATCACATTCATTTGACTATAATAAATTAATATTAATATAGAAAATATGTCATAGGTAAATACCTAAATAAGGGATGTGTCGTGTATGAAGTTTAAGTTTAAGGTAGGTAGATATTATTATCTTCTTAAAAAAAATTCATCAAGTAAGTTATAGGTTGTCGTTTATTTATACATTTTTCTATTTACAGAAACAGTTTTTGATTCAGTTTACCAACCGTAGTTAGCACCATGGCCGCTGTATGCGATGGCGGGGCCAGCGGAGTACGACACGGATTTGTAGATGGGAGCGGCACCAGCGTAGCTAGCCACGGGACCAGCGGCGTAGCTCTTAGCGACCAGGGGTGCGGAGTACGCGGCGTAGCTCTTAGCGACCAAGGGAGCGGAGTACGCGCCGTAGCTCTTAGCGACCAGGGGAGCGGAGTATGCGCCGTAGCTCTTAGCGATCAGGGGAGAGGAGTACGCGGCGTAAGCGGGAGCGGAGTACGCAGCGTAAGAAGGAGCGGAGTACGCGGCTACAGCGGGAGCGTAGGCAGCACCGTGGGCTGTGTGGGTGGAGTAAGAAGACACGGAGGAGACAGCGGGGCTGATGGTCTTAGTCACCACAGCGGGGGCTGAGTACGCGGCAACAGCTGGAGCGGCGTACGCAGCAGGGGCGGCATACGCGGCAGGGGCAGCGTACGCGGCGGGAGCGGCGTATGCGACAGGGGCAGCGGCGTAGGTGGCGGCAGGAGAACCGTGGGCGGTGTGGGTGGAGTAAGAGGAGATGGAGCTCACGGCGGGGGTGATGGTCTTGGTCACGACGGCGGGGGCGGCGGCGTAGGTGGCGACGGGAGTGGCGGCGTAGGTAGCGACGGGAGCGGCGTAAGCGGCGTAGCCCTTAGCGACGACGGGAGCGGCCGCGTAGGTGGCGATGGGGCCACCATGGGAGGTCTGGCTGGAGTAGGAAGACACAGAAGACACGGCAGGGGTGATGGTCTTGGTCACCACAGCGGGCGCGGCGATGGCGTGCGCGCTGTAGGACAGGGGCGCGTCATAGAGACCGCTGGCACGGGCCACACCCACGGCGCAGAGAGCGATGATCAACTGAAATGTTATAATTTGATTAATAGGTATAAACTTAATACTAGAACTGAAGAAGACAAATATCTTAGAGTTATGAAGAAAAGAACCAAGAAATACAATTAGCCGGATGCAAAAAAAATTAATGTTAATTAAGATTGCTTTATATTTCCTGAATGGATATAACTGCTAGTCGATCTTAGTTGCAAGTAATTCCAAAAGTAATAAATGTGTTTTGTAGTACCTTGGCGTACATGTTTATGCTGCAAATGTTGGCAACTGAATAATTTTGACAGGAGGTGCTCCGGTTTTTATACGAATAGATCGCGTCCACATTGTCCAATTCACTTTCATTGTCAAGGTGATCTAGAGTACTGAGTACTGAGCAACTAACCTACGCCTGTGAGTCAGAGATAGCCTTTCGATTTCATTTGTTCCGTGCACAGAAGCACAGGGCGGGTCCAGCCTTGAGCAAACTACTATTCGTCCTCGTCTAAAATGTATCGTAACTGAAATATTGACTGCTGTATTTATTTATTCATCATTACATTAAAAGGCCAGCGTAATCAATGTATGTACCTAATTAGTGTGTTTCATAATTATTTTGCACATTGTTTAATGCAATTTTTTACATTGCGTGCTTGTGGATTTATATAAAGGATCATTTAATGTTAAAGGTAAGTTTATTACATGTATGGAAATATTTAAATAGAATCCTTTTGTGTAATGTACCGACCTCTCCCACCTACCCGTTTGTTGCCTGTTTTACTGTCTTACGCCATTGTGTTGTGATCTTGTGATAGCCAAAGGCTATATGTGAAAAAGGATTTAAAGAAGTTTACGTCCTGATTTAAATAGTTATGTCATAGATACTATGAAAGCCAGTGTATTAATAAAGATAATATATCGAGAATCTCCGGGATACGAGACACGTGTTTTGATCAGTAAATATTGATTACCAGTTGAAAGCCAGTGATTATGTGTACGAGAAAATAGAAATAGACTTTATTCTTTAATGCACACAATATTAAAATCGGTCTAGCCGTTTCTGAGAAAATTGGCCACAATCATTTGTGCACATATATTCAAACAAACAACCTCTCACCCTAAACGCATATAACTTCTCCGTTCCGTCGTGGTAAAAAAATACAAAAATATATCATAACATGAAATATGTAGGGAGGTGAGCTTAACTCAAAATTGAGTAATCTAACTGCAAACCTTTGAATAGACTGACATAACAACAATTTTAAATTCCTTATTCTCATAGGTATTTTCAGTAATTTGTAATTTATAGTAAACGGGTCATCTTTGAGCGAACAACACCACCTATCCTAAAAGGAGCTGTATAGATCACGTTTATCGTTAAATTCAAGAAAATTTAACAACCGGCAAAGACAATTTGCCATTATCCTTAAGTGATGACATGCACGATTCTCAATATCATAATTAGGCACGTTGACCTCGTTGAATGTTAAACTTCCCTACTTCATGTTTTGCTTGCCATAATTATGATTTTGCAGTTAACCAAATGCCAATTCAATTTATGGCCCTTGGCAACATATTGACAATTGACCAGAAACCTAACCGCACTAGGTGCACTTTTACGGTTCTTTCTCAATAAAAGTTCCAATTAAAAGTTATTAAATCATTTTAAAATTGTATCTATTGGACACAGCAGCGCTGTTTGCATTGAATTAGTTGACACCTCGAACGTGAACAGAGATTGTGAGAAGGAAGGTTTTATTTACAAATTGCATGAAGATATGGTTAAATGGCTTTTTGTTGTTGTTGTACTTCACTTTTTTTACTTCAATGCTTCACACTCTTCATTATACGCGTGTTTCCAACGCTTTAGGGACATAAACAATATCTTGAGAATAAAGTAGACTCTACCTTTCATTGTACTGCGCTAAGTAAGTACCTAAGCTTCATTCTATTAGATCGTCAGTAAAGTTTCGAATTAAGTCGATTCAAATATTCTGCACTCTAGAATTCAAACTTTCTACGACCAAAAACAACAAATTAAATGCAAAATAATCATTTTAATTAAATACAAAGTTCCATTAAAAAAGGCAAATATCTCTTTGTGTACCTACCGGAACTTTGCAACAATTCATTCGAGTAAATCGAAATTGGCAAAACACAATCATGCCGACTTATCAAGGACAGTATCGAATCACATTTCCTTAAGCTCGATGTACAAAATGTAACATCATGTTATGGGTTCATGTAATTTGCTTATACCTACTCGATTAAGTAGAATATCTAATTTTCTATACAGACGTTAAACCACATTTAATTACAGTTTTGTGTCTATTTTAACCGGGTTGTCTAGTTATTTATTTATTTTATGTATTACTAGCAGTGCCCGCGACTCCGTCAAACAGCAAAATTGGATTCTATTTAGTAGTTTTTACGCCAAGCCCTACTGTTTTATTACATGTATGTAATATGTAAAGATTGACGTAACTTTTTTGTTGTACCGATTTAAATTAAACAAACACTAAATGTTATGGGAAGCTTGCCACAACATATCAGTGAAACCAGTATTTAAATCGGTTCAGTCGTTTTTGAGATTAGCGCGTTCAAATGCACAGACAAAGAGACAAAATTTAAAAAAATTATATTTTTGGCTTTGGTAACATAAATACCTACAGAGCGTATAAGTTGTTTTTCTTTTTTAATATTGAATGTACAGACACGGGTCTTTTACGATTTTATTTTAAGTATAGATTATATTATTATATGTATAGATAGATAGATGGATATAGATTTTTTTATATTTTGATTATTGTCTTATAGGATGATATTCTTTCTTCTGTATGATATCTTTAGTAAACCACACCGGGTAAAGTCTACTTCAGTTTTCGGACTCTTGTTTTTTGCATACTTGAATTGAAAATACGATAAAAGTATCATAAAAACTGTGGGTCGCTTCTTGAACGTTATTTGTTTCAATAACGGAATCCCATGGTAAATGGTTATGGTAAGCTTGTTGGATTCTAATCATCAGTTCGCGTTTAACTATATGTATATACATATATATATAGTGAATACCTTTTTTAGCTTTCGAAGGGAAACCTTCAAATGGGCACTGGCCCCTAAGCGGTGACCGGGGATTGCGGGATTTCTACTCCACTAAGTCCACCCCAGTGGTCACCATCTGCAGGAACAAGGGAGGTCCAGGGAACTCTAAAATTACCAACTCCGGAACCACCCCATGCAACGCCTAATCAGGCACATCCCTGGGGAGGCTGTAAAAGGCTCTCTCCTAAACACTGCTTCTTCTTCTTGTCGTATGGTTGATGAACAACCTGGTGTCAGAGTTTGAACCGCCTGTAGGCCTGTGTACCATGACTTTACACACCGTTGAAAAATCTATCAGGTGTGCCAGATTCCTCACGATGTTTTCCTTCACCGTTTTAGCAACTGATAACTAATGTATTTGATTGGAAAAGACATTGGTGCGTTCCAGGGTTTTAATTTGCGACCTTTAACTTGGCAGTCCAACGGTCATACCACTCGGCTATCAGTGCTGTTAACTAAGCAATGTTGTATACTACACAGCGGCACGTGACCACTGTGCTGCCGTCTTTTCTGGAGATAGTAGTTACCTAGGTATAGAGTCGAATCGTACAGGTATCAGGACCTAGTGGCCTTAGGGTCAGAGAATTTAGCAACGTCGTGGAGATGTGTTTAAATATTTATGAGGTCTTAACTTAATCCTATTATCCTAAATCCGATCCATAGTCTGGAAGTAACAAAGCAATAGTTTTATGATTTACTTTAGGCTCCCCATTTCGATTTCAATGGGTGTATTTTAAGCTTAAACTCAGTTTCGCATGCCTTTTTGTTGGTTTTTCAGGAACCTAAGTTAAGTTTTTGCGTTTATGGAGATCATGACTTGTTCACAACCGTACAATCATTTCGTTACGCCAGTCTGATGCTAATTCTAAATAGGAAGTTCAACATCGTTTTATACCAATTTATCGTGAATTTATTTAAAATCAACACATAATATCGAAGTACAAAGACCTCTTTCCTTGACATTGTATATTTATGAATATTTACAACTGATTCGAATTTGGCTATTATTGTAATATTATTGATTTAGGAACATATTTGATTATGATTGGGCCGCGTCGTAGTAGCTTATTATGAACACCAAATTCCTAGATATATTTCAGGAGTGCGATTTCAACCTTTTTAACCAGCTCAGTCTGTGAAACATAGCCTAGGGTTACAACGGCTTTACATATTTACATACTCTACCCCGTTTCTACTTCTTATTTGCTTTTCCGTCTCAAAATTGTAGATAATGAGACCAGTGCCCAGGCTACGCAGATAGTATCTAAACCTAATCATGTGGAATTCCGGCTTTGTTAGGTTTGCGATTTCCTGCAAATCTTAAAATAAAGAGCAGCTCTACGTTTTTAACTAATACTAGGTTCGCAAGAACTACTGTCACACGTTTATTTATTATTTGTATATGTACCTATGCCCCGTAAAATGTGAATATAATTAAGTTCACAACAGGTAGCAATCCATCATAAAGCACGCAAATAACGAGGACAGACATGTCGTCGCACCGAAGATTTGACAGAGCTGATATTTGTCGCAGTGAAAGATGCCTAAGCAAGGCGAACCAGATCGCAAGAGTTCCTACTGGCGATACCCTTTTGGAGCCGTTTATTAAAATTAATCACGAAGGTCGGCCGACTAACTGCCGGACATGTGACGTAAAGACTCGTAATTAATTGCTATTCATACTTACCGGAATATAAACATTAATACCTTTAAGTAAGTATCTACCTATCAGCTACCTCCATACCAAAGTTTAGCAAAATCGCTCCAGCCGTTTTTTCGGGAACATGTCATAAACACACAAACACACTCACAAACTTTTGCCTTATTAATATCAGTGTGATTATATAGTCCCGCCATGATGATTTTCGTGTTCAAGTCGGTACCCTAATAGCAATAAATCCTATACATGGAATATCTCCTATACTTTTACCTACAGCATAGATAGGCACAGTCTAGTACCTACAGTATTTCACCAAAGCAGTCTTTATTTTCAGATAAAGCCAATATGCTAAAATGATTCAGCCTACATCCAAATAATATCCAAATATGTTTTACTAACTTTAGCGGCATCGAAATTCCAAAACTTCAGAACATGAGACGAAGGTGCCTACTACCTACCTAAATATAAGTACGCCAAATACTAATTAGTTACTCAGTAACAGACACATATTTAGTATCCGTGTAGGTTATAAAACACTCGACTGTTCTTCAAAGGTAAGCAGTAGCAAAGGCAGTTCGGTGTTTGATGATATTTACGATATCGATTTGGTAGCTGGCCATGAATACATTTATACATATAAAAAGCTGATCGCTTAAAAAATATTAAGACCCATTAGGTACCAAGAATTCACCCAAAGTGTTTCTACGATTAGGATCGCTCTTGACGTTATGATTCTGACCAAATTAACGAAGATGTCTTCAATAAAAACAAGAGAAAGACGGCCAGAAAACCTACCTATTTCGTCAAATTGTGTAAATGTTCTATGGTAATAGCTTTCACCCACTATTTTCCAGCCACTAATTACTGGACACCCGGATAAACATGTAACAGGATTTTGCAATAACTACTCGCATTTAGACGACCTCCAGTTCACTGTAAGGTTATTGACCATAAATCGTGGAAAAAAATGTATGGACAAAATGTCACTAGGTATCAGTAAAATGTTGCAATTATAACCAGTCCGAATATAAATTCTACAAGTGCAATCACGGGTCATGAAGACAGATTTATTAATGCCATTCAACTGGCTTAGATCAAAGACGCAATGCCTTTGTATGTACGTAATAAATGCTTCATACACTTTCGAGTGGGCAAGTAGGCTTGTTATATTATGCTTTACCGCTCGATGATATTAGGTAGGTACCTACCTAAGAGAATACTTACTTAAATGATGTCATTAGAGATCTACACATTGTGCTGCGAGCCTCCATAAGGAACTAAACTTAAACTAGGTACGTTCGGCGATTTGCAATTTCGGACTCGACCGCAAGTTAAAGTCGGTTCATATCTTTATCTATCCATATCTATAGTAAGGATCCTTTTGAAGTCATTTTTAGTTATTGTAGGACATCATTACCTAAAACTGCATTGAAACAATTTATTGACTTGCTTGTCAGAACACATCTGATCCATCGGCCATATTATATCATGGTCGATGAAACTATCTTTTAGTTTAGGTTACCTACAAAGACCAAACTCAGTAGGTACCTAGGAAGGAAGAATAAAACGAACGAAGAACGAAAGAATAAAGACTAAAAAGTAAAAACGATTTAATTTCGTGAACACTAAGTGGTCTTACCGGCTAAGAGGTTTTATTGAAGCCAAAAAGTGATAAGTTTGCAATAAATGACTTGCACTTATACAATGACCTTGACTACGTATGCATAATAATCTATTATTTTATCAGTAAAATCTACATACTTTGGTACCTACTTGACAAGCTATAAAAACTTACACTCCATCCACCATGGATGTGGACTTAAATGCATTACATGTAGCGAGACAAACTTGGTGTCAAAAGATTAGATTAAGTTACGGGCTGGCAATGTCGCTTTATAGTAAAAATGTATTGTTAAAAAAATTAAATAGTTACTTACAGAATTCATTCGATATTTAAACAAAGTTGTTTAAAAAAGAGAATGTTCATATGCGCAAAATATATTAGAGGTATAATGATCATAGACACTACACTGATGCCGCGGGAAAGTGTTGGTTTTTAGCTAGTCTGTGTAACATTAGGTGCCTAAGCTTCATCAATACACGCGCAGAAAACGCTTTTATGTCCATAATAAAATGTCTTCCAATGTGTCCTACAAAACGTCCTATTTTACCTTCCTACTGTTCACCGTTCACCTTTAAAATATGAAAAAAGCCTAAGTTATTAGGTAGGTGCTTAAAGCTCTGTTTAAAAGGATCAAGCTATTTTTATTATTTCACTGGCTTATAAAAATTTCTTCTATCCTGTATCTGTAGATACTAGTGCAAGCTAATGCTGAGTCGAAGCAAATCGAAGCGTTAATATAATAGTAAATATAGCAAATTCACCCGTATCTCAACTACGTAATGCTTATATTTCTTCTGAAATAAATAAAAATCGCGCAAATTCCTGCGCATGCTACGGAATACGCGCGTCTGGGCGCGACTACAATACGTGTAACTTTGTTTAATTGTGAAGAATTTGACGCTTCAATGCGCTAGTATGAATTGACACTTAAGTATTATTCTCAGGTAGGAGCAAATAAAACATGAATTCGACACTTAGTAACATTTTATTTGTCTTTTAATTGACAGTTCACATCAAAATACACATAAAGAGTGACTTACAAACTAACACAGATTACATTATATGTTGTTTATAAAAATGACATCAAAAACTAAAACTTCTAACAAAAATAACACATCCATAGTACCTATTTCCGTAAAGTATAAAAACAATATCATAAGAATTTAAAAGTAAACTAAATCAAAATAATATCTATAAAAATACACATTCGAACCAAACGTGTTGTCTTTGAGATCTAGTCTTTTATAAAATTGGTAACAATGATTTTACAAGCATTTCTTCACACGCATGTTTCGATTGAAAAACACTACAATCTTCATTTAATATTCCAACATGAAACAGAGTCTTACAGTACCCAGTTTCTTATACAAGTGTAAATTTCCCTGTACTTTTATAAATTTCTATCAAAAAGTAGATACTACGGTAATAACGTGAGTAGCTACCTACTGCTTACATTAAATTTAGATGTACAATTAAATTGCAAATTAAAATTAAAACTTTATTTTTAGCACCCTAGTAATTAGGCCAATCCATTCTTTGGCAAGTTCACACATCATGATCTTACCAATATTCTTAGTGTTTAAATAAAAGACTACAAGCCGAAGTATATTGCCATTTATGTTAAAACTATATATTATCTTTCATCGTCACGTATAAAATGTTGTGCGTATAATCCCTAAAATGATGATTACTAAAATAAAACCGTTTTAAAAGAAGTTTATTTAATCGTTTCGATTTTCCTTTAATAATTACAGCAATATACTTCGACAGTCGCATTAAATGGCACATTAAGCAAAAAAGCTGGTATTTTATTGTTGAAATTTCAAATCTCAAAGCACTTACATTTTTTAAGGAGACAGTCATTTCACATTACATGCTATGTGTATAATTATGATTAATTATCACACATTTCCTAAGCACCAGCCTCAATCTTTTATAACCTTACTTGGCCGTCAAAAGACTAGCCCATTCCAAATGCTTACTGACAAGACTACTTATTAAAAGTATTATGGTTTTACTTGAAAAAGTCAAACGATCTATCGCAATGAGGTTTTCCATTTTAAAATGGTGTCTTTGGCATATCTAGTACAGAAAACACTTTCGTTTCTTCGAATTTTGATAACAACAGCTGCGAATGATTGCATTTAATTAAAACCATAATAGAAAACATATTTAAATAAATTAAATCTTTAAACTTATTACAGTATTAGAAACCCAGGATAATTCTACATCGTTAAAAGGTATAATTATGTACTTGTGCACTGCGCTGTCCCAGAGGGGGGAGGGGGGGGAGAAGAAACAGTTCGGAATTCACACTTGTGCGTTGCGCACTGAACTGTTGACAGTATATCATTTGGTTATTATAGAACTCAGTGTATGAATTCCGAAAACGATACTTTTATATTTTATTTAGAAAAGAGTATTTAAAAGCGACTCGAGTTAGAATCAAGACGCAGTGCACTTATTTCATTAAAGACGACATGTACACGAATCTAAATGTCACAACAGACAAAAAAGGTGGGATTTAATACTACACTATTCCTATTATAATAAAAAGGAGATAGCACTTGGCTTGGGTAACCAAACGAATACATGAATCGCATTATCATTGGTCAATAAAGATCTTAGATAATGATCCACCCATTATTTCTGAGGGAATTCCGTTGTTCAAACTATTCAAGCCTGCTGATTCGATATCAATTGACAGACTACAGACTGTCAAAGATCTACCCTAAAGGTTTTCATGATTCCTGCCTGTGCTTGCCAAGTACATTATCTCCTTCAAATTCAATGATTATATTATATGTTTGGATGATTCAAACTTGATCGTGTTAATTGCCCTTGAATTTTGGCAAAGGTACAGACCTATGTCAAGAAGCTGATCAATTATTCGACCAGCGCCATGTGAACACGAGTAAGTTTAGACGATCCCTAATCCTAACACTTGTATTTATTTTATTACCCTCAAAATACTACATGTCCATTAATAGACGAAAATTTAAGTTTAAAATAGGCAAACGCCTTAGAATATTATAATTATAGAGATAACATCGAAACACGCACAATTTCTACTTTATAACTATGTTTGATCATTAAATAGTGGCATTTCAACTGCCAAAATAGTGGACGACAATTTGTAATCGTCAACCCACCTAAAAAGACGCCTGTTTATTCCAATGATATTATATTAGGTTCGTTAGTATTACGGTTTTAAAGAGCGATAAATATTGTGGGTTTGGCCAAAAAGCCGATTTTCAATAACTCCACAAAAATATACCCTTATTCATGCTTGGTCAAGATTTTAAAACTAACTGCAACTACCTCCCGTATTTTCTGCGACGTATAAAAGGTATATTTGTACTCCTTTGATACAGGCAGTATACGAGAGGCATGGTCATATTTACCTAGTGATCTTAGTTAATGTTTTTATTTAGGCGGCAACATCATTGTTTAAGGATAGTACAAATTAATCAGGTGCTCATTTGCCACATAAGTCATTATTTGTACCCAATATTATTCAAAAACAAATTGCTATAAGTGTGTCACTAAGGTTCAATAAGTGCAATGTCTAATCTATTGTTCAAACTGTACTAGTTAATTTGAAGAATCCTACTATCTAAATAACTCGAAAATTTCCAGTGCAGGTCCAGTAAACATAGGGCTCGAAATTCTCAGCACTAAAGGAGCGCTATTGAGTGAAGTAGGGAAAGAGAGGAAGTAATGCAAAGGAAAGAGGATAGGAGAAGGAGGGAGAGTGAGTATGGGTAGTGGTAGAGGGAGAGAGAAGGGAGAAACTAATCCTTCCACTACTGCATCTCTTTTACTGAGCAAATAGATTGCAAATTGAAATGATATTATTATTATCGTTGGAAAATAAACTTGCACTTCCTCTAGGCATTATCTTAGAGTCAATTTTTAATAGATCCCAGATAGATAAGTTTACCTAGCCCAGAACCACGATGATGACTGGTTCAAAGTACGATATTATTAAGGACTGACCTTGAAAATAATCGACTAAATTGAAAATCAAACAGAAGAAAGTATAACACTTTGAAATCAAGAAGATAGGTACATGTCACTACTTGACTTAAATAGAAGAATTTCTAATAAATTATATTTCTATTGTAGTCTTTAACTTTTATTAAGGGGCACATTTGTAGCATAACGGGTCTGGACGGTTTATTAGGACCACTTAAAATAGTTTGATTGGAACCAAAGAATGAAAATAACATGTATACGTTAGATAGAGGATTCATAAAGATTTTTATAAAGTTAGAACGACCCTGTAACGATCACAGATAATGAACTTATAACATATCTAAAATTATTTAAATAATAATGATAATTATTGTTGAATTGAATGCTAATGTCAACCATGCGGTAATTATTAATATAAGGAATAGTTTGTATCACTCAAACACGTATGATTTCCATGTAATAATGTACCTCGGGAGAATAACAGTGATAGGTACACTTCTTAAAAAAAATTGCTATAAAGTGATTTGCCTAGAAGCTTACAAAGCGATGCATTTCATCACATTTACATTCTATGTAAATAATTGTTATTATGATGAAATGTCGTATTATGTAAATAATAACTGTAAGAACAGCCAAATATGTCCGAATCGTTAACAAATAATGTCAAATGTCTTAATATAGTACATGATCGAGTTTTAGTACATTACCATTTTTGATAATACTTATTTAATACCAACTAAAGTGGGTTTTTGAGCAAACATTTACAACTTATTCTAGGTATGCGTGATTAAGTCGTGTGTCGGGTCAAACAGTGGTTTCATTGAAGTTACATTTTGACAACTTGTAGTATTTTCGTCGTTGTACTTGCACTACATTACAAACATTTAAAAATCCTTAAAGCATTACAATGATTACATTATGTAAGTATTAATTTCTACAACATTTAATATCAATGAAACATTGCGCCTCATATAATTGACAGCAATGAGTACACTACGTATAACTACTAATAAAAATTGGCGAATACATTGTTACGCCAAAAAGATTCGTTGAGAATCGCAAAAATACACATTAATCACTATAAACCCAGATTGAACATCAGTTATATTAATTGAGAAGACAAAAGTTCTTATAAGAAATTACCTTGGTTTATGTATTTTTTTAAATCTGTTTAGTAGAGTACAATAGCCCGTCATTTGCGGGCTTTATATAAAGTTCATACACATGATCAAAGGTGAGTCTGCTACCATAAGGAGCAATACTCGGTACAAGAACTCTAGATTCTGCTTTGGAACATATCAAGACACTCATCACATACACACGGCTCACCGTAGAAGTACGAATCAGTGTCTTGATAACTTGACTCCTATGGAACCGAAACCTGGTAAGTAAGCCTCGTGTCAATGTTGATTCTAGCTGAAAGCAGGCCGGGGTTCCGTACTACGAATCTGGAAAAGATAAAACAAAGCTGTAAGATGCTGTTGAAACGAGTTTAACTTAGCTCCGAAAATGATCCTCCTGAATGATCAGCGATGGGCCCAAATATGTACATAACCTCCTTTTTAAAGTCAGTTAAATGTGAGTTTGTTTAAATAAGAACTTAACAGCGTTACTAGGTTACAGAAAACGTATGAACAAATCAAAATTAAGAAAGAACTGAATAACTGTAAAGTTTCTACCTAGGTATGACTGCAATGGAAACTTAGGATAGACATCGATTTGAAGTACCAATAACCGATGGTATTTTTCCTTTCAGATTTACACGTGCCCGACTGCAATGGAAACTTAGGATAGACGTCGATGTGAAGTACCAATAACCGATACTATTTTTCCTTTCAGATTTACACGTGCCCGTTTTTCTAGATTACAGTCTTATTAAACTTTGCTCAGAATTAATAAAACGGCTGATGATTATATCCTGTTAACGTTTTTTATGTTGTGGTTAACTATGTGCATTTTTTCGTGGTTTTATGTTCTTATCCGCGTTGCGCGTGGAGTTAATTATATATCATACATTAATTGTAAATAGCATAATGTGGTGTGCATCTACGGTCCCACATTATAGTCTAAATTATTGACCAATCTCAAAAAATAAATTACTCTGTTCGTATAAGTAAGAAGAAAAGGATGGAGTTTTTTTTTTAATTGTTGATCATAGCATAACATCTCGTCTGTATTCCCTGAGGAGCTAGACCGAGGTGTATAGTACCTACATCCACATTTCGCCAGTTATAGGTAATAATGTATTAGGAAGCAAGCCTATTGCCAAGCACAAATCCAGATTCTATATTGCCACAGAGTATTACCAAATATAAAACCCGGTAATACTTTGCATAACTCGGGATTGATCCTAGGACCTCAAGCTCAGCAATCACTTTGTCCGAACACTGGACAAACAAGAATTGATCATATAATGTGTATTGTTATAACATACCCGAGATTGCGTTCCTTCAGGCGTTGAATGGTAGCTGGTTTGATCCTCGCGCGGCCCTGGCTATTTTTGCCGCGTCCAGTAATGAAGAAGAGAATCACGCTGCGTTGGTTACCGGCTTCACGAAGTTTCGAAATGTGAGAGTCAATAAATATATCCAACATCTCTTTAGCTTCCTTGACTCGCAAGTAATGAAGATCAATTGTTGTGCAATCAGGATTATTTAGAGCGTGGTACTGAAATATAGAAGAGAGATATTTTAAGTTTTTTTTCTCCAACATGGATTTGTGTTGTGAACATAAAATACCACATACACAAACACCCAGACTCGGAAACATATTTACGGAGATATGGTCATAAAATTGGCAGTTAAATTCTTGGAGTTTCTTCCAATCTAAACATAACATCACGCCTGTATTCCCCGAAGAGGTAGGCAGAGGTGAACATATAGTAAACTAGGCATACAACTTTTCGCCAGTTATGTTGTAAGTCCCAATGTAATAGGGGGCGAGCCTATTGCTATCAACCGGGCACAAATCCAGACTCCGTACTGTTACTAAGAATTACCTAATGGAAAAATTAGTAACACTTTGCCCGCCCTGGGATTTGAACCCAGGACCTCTTGCTCAGCACTCGCGCTTAGCGACCACTAGACCAACAAGGCAGTCACTTCCATTCTAGATTCTCAAGAACTTTCTTCTGCGGTTCTTCTATATACATAGAGCTAAGTTTTGCAGTTTTCTATGCTGCAATATTGGTTTACATGAAATAAAAGTATTGTGCCCTTTGCAGTGGAATTTCTTTTAAGTACACTTTGTTTTTTTGGTAGTCTCAGTACGCTAAGCGAATTTCTTCTGCTGAGGGTAGGGCCAACACTTACTTGCATCAAGGAAGCAACAGCAAACCCGTTGGCTTGCTCATATTTCTGTCGGTGGAAGTTTGCGATATCTGAATAATAGTTGGCAACCTGCGTCATGCCACGACGAATGCAGTCTTGTGCTTTCTGGAAGTTTCTGTAATTTGTACGTGACATTTGATTAATACAATGTTAGCTTGTTTATATTAATTATCTTTACGAGTTATTTTTTGCTTTATTTATTACTTGTAACAAAGCAATGGATTTGACTCTTATCAGGCTTCCTCGTCAAAACATTTCCCTTTTATTGCTTTAAGAATACTATTGTGTTTGTCTCTAAGTTTACCGAGGTCAGTATTTTCATCGGTAATCGAATGACAAAGAATGCTTTATAAACTTCAAGAGGGTCGTGTTTAAGACAGGACGTAAATGATTGCTCATAATTGACGGCTCGATTGCCACAATGGCAAGATGTGGACTGTTGCGCTAAAGGTAATGGGTTTGTTCCTACACGGGACAAATATTTATATGTGCTGATATTATTTCAAGCCTGGTCGTCTGAACATGTCATTCGTTTCTGTGAAACTCACCTACTATATCTTTGAAACTCATAGGCAATGTTTATAATAATTAAGAAATTACATTTCTGATCACCATTACGAGCAGTTACGTTTACCTGACAAGTGTAGTCTATATTATTATTTATATATACCTACCTATTACTAAGTATAAAAATAATTAATACTGAATCGGATAGGTAACTAAAATTGTTTCTGAAATGAATGCCGATCGAATTTTCATCACAGCGACCCATATCAACAGAGACTAACCAACAACACTTATGATTTATTGTGGGGTGGTCATTTGACTATTTGGTATTGCCCTGTAATCGAATAAAGGACTCAATTATTTTCGTACTTGCCTACCAAGTAACTGTACAAGCATGCTTTACGATTATCTACTGCGTCACATACGTCCTGTTGGTGAAGATGTGTTTAAGGCCATTGAGCTCACACAATGACTGATTCATGCATGCCCTGCGCTTTAGTGTTAACGGTATAATGCTCTATTATACTGCATAATTTCGAAATTCAAGTCCCTAATGTATTTTTTTATTTAACAAGATCCTCTTCTCTGTATTCTGTTTACATCTCTGTATTATATTTTTATTCAATAGGATCTCATTAGATTTAATGTCTTGAAAATGTTTTATATTAATTAAGGAAATAACAAAGTACTGGCACCATTTTTGAAACTACAATAATAACAAAATATAAATGTGTTGTTCAGTAAATAGTTATTTGTTTAGAGTGATTTGAGCTATTTATTTTATTCCTACCTTTAACTTACTATCTAAAAATGTAAAATGACTATGCTATGTCAATACACCTGTTTTTTAACTATTTTTTTTCGGCCGGTGACTAAGTCCGTCACATGACGCGTATAGTTTGCATGCTTTTTACACCCGTGTTTGCGCCTGCGTACTTGGCTAGTCTCCGAAATCTTCGGTTATTAGAGCATTTGATATTAAATTCGAAGCTTTACTTACAGATTGCGGCGTGCAAGATGTTGGTCTGCTTCCTCCCTGTACGCTTCGACGGTGGCCATTTCTACCTTATAGTCAGGGGACAGTAAGGGCCAATCTTCCTCGGATAATTCCTACAATTTTACACAAAATAGTGTTGAAAATGGCATTCATTGGCTAAACCATCCAAGTCACAGGTCACGGGTGGATTGAAATGGCACAAACATACATTTTGTACTTTTTAAACTTTCATGAAGGATACTCATAATTACGATATCATCAGGGTCTTATTCGCGCAGAGTTTATTAACAAACTTATAATATTTTATTAAGATGTTATTTGTAATATTGTAGTTACATACCTTCCGCTGTTTATTGAGTATTTTGTTTTTTTGTTCAAGTTCCTTTTGCATAACAAATTTGTTTATTCCATTTTTTGCTTCCAACACATCACTGCGGCCAGTAGACATAAGCAGAACCTATGAAATATAAATAAACATTAGAAACATGTAAAAGTGGGAAGCATAATGTATAATCATACAGAATATAATTATTATGTCGGTAATTACTAACTTAATTATTAGTTAGTAAGACGTAAATAAACAACAGTGACAGGTAGATATAATTTAATCAATGGTTAAACATTATCAAATGGCAAGTTGCCGTTCATTGTGGAGTTCTAAGGAGGCCTTTGTTCATCAATATTTTTAAGTAAGGGGTAAGAAATATACGTAGTAATATTTACCTCAACAGTGGCTTTAAAGTTGTTATCATGAGCCATTAACAACTCCGAAAGGGTATCTTCTTCAACATCTGGGAATAAGTTAAAAAGCTTGTCTCTGGTCATCTTAGCTGCCAAATCTGTAGGCATGTTGTTACGCCACTCAGCAACATCTTTTTGGTAAGTAGCTAGGGCTAGATCCATGTCCATGATTTCTTTGAAATCGGGAACTTCGGGTTCTTTACCCGCAAGAGATAGCTCCGCCTCTTTCATAGCAATTTGTCTACAACACATATAATGTTTGTGATTATCAAATTAGGGCTAATAATAATTGTATTGTACTGTATCATTATTTTTGTATTGGAGGTCACGTGTGTTACCTCGGCTATTGTAATGAACAATGTAAAGTTAAATAACAATATGTAACAAAATGAGTGTTTTTTTACAAATATACGGATTTTTTTTTTTATTTATTTAAAATTTTATTGCCCGGTTAGGTCACAAATCCAAACTCCGTGCTGCTACTACGAAAAATAATAAACTAATGCAAAAACCCAATAACATTCAGCCCGATCCGGGAATCGAACTCAGGACCCATGCTCAATTGCTCACCAATTGCGCTTTGCGACCACTAGACCAGCGGGGCAGTCGTTTCATTACTATTGTCATACCCGGCAGATCAGTCGATCTGCGAAGTTAAGCCGTGCTCGCCGCTGTCAGTCTTGTGATGGGTGACCGTTTTCACATGTCGAGACCCCACCGTGCTTCGGAAGGCACGTAAAGCTGTTGGTCCTGTGCCTGATCTCTCTCTGGTCGTGTCGGTCTACCGTCCCATCGGATTATGAGAGTGAGGGAATACGGAGTGCACCTGTGTCTGCGCGCATACTTGTGCACTATAATATTTCCTGCGCAGATGGCTAGTCTCAGCTGAGACAGGCCGCCATGTAGGAAATTCGGTCAGGAGGACATTATTATTGTCATACAATACCTACATATTGTATGGTAAGAGAAATAAATGTAATTAATTATATACTAATAAAAATAAATAATGAAATTGTTGCTCACCTTGCAAATTCCTCGTCTTGTTGCACCATGGCCACAGTTTTCTGTGCATGTTCGTCCAGCTGGTACATTAATGACTCCATCCACAAAGCATTGATTTCATTCAAAACAGACAGTGGAATGCTGACGCGTGGTACAACGTTTTCTGGATATTGCATACCTTTTCTGCCAAACAATTTATCTAACTCTTCTACGAAAGCATTACCCAAATTAACATTAACAATCTTGTCACTCTCTTCAAAATTATATTCGTTATCGTCGTCACTATCATCGACGTTAAATGAAGATGCATCATTGGTTTCAAAAGTTTGAGCATTAGCACATGTTTCGGTAGTTTCTGCTAAATTCTCATCACTAACATAATGTTCTCCACGGCGAATTTTCCTTATTTTAAGGCAATGTTTTGAATAATGATCATCCGATATCACGACGTTTTGTTCGATCTGGCGTTTTATTTGAATATTTTCTTCAGACATAGTAACATCCCGTTTTTTCTTTTGAGCTTGAAGCCCAACCGCACTTTCATGTGTAGTTTCATCTTCTGGACTAGCTTGTACTACATCTGACGTAGCTACATCAGGTATAATATTGTAATTGGCCAAACATTCACATTGGTTTACGCATTCCTCTTCGGGGTCCGACAACTCTTCCACGGAGGCAGTTCTTAGCTGATTATTATTCATTCCATCTAGCACTATTTCTACAGCCCAATTTACGTCACCGCAACATTTATCGAATATGTCCCGTAAGTCAGACCGCGCGATGTTTTGAAAGAGCTTTCTAAAAGCAATAAAATGTTTTTCTTCATTTGAGCACCGAAAGGTTTCTGTAATGATGGACTCGTTGGTCATGCTACTTTTGTCAAGCATCCTTTTCTGAGGGATTTTCTCAGTATTTAAAGATACGTGAAATTCATTGATATTTCGAGGCGAAGCAGTAATTATTTTGTATTTTCCGTTGGCGTCTGTATCTCCAAATTCGAAACATGTGCTGCTAGAGATGGTTTCGACAGGTACCTCTTGGTAGGTAACAGGAGTCGGAGCTGCAGCTGAATCAACCCATGGCGGCATGAACATCGATATTTTACTCCAATCCTGACAGTCATTGACAGTTTGCATCAAGGAATCTGCGGATTCATGGCTGGATGTTTGAATTCTTGGTGATTGTCTTTGCGGTTTTGCTTCAAATGCAGTCGCACTTTGTAAAAATGGAGTAGTTGTTATTTTCAATTCTGTATTTGACTTCTTAGCTGTTGCTAGTGGAACTGCAGCAGCCTGATCACCTGCATCCCAATGTTCACCATTTTCCCATTCTTTTTCAACTTTCTCCATTTCGTCTAACTTTTTCTGAGCTTCCAAATACAACTTTTGTTTTTGTTGTTCTTCGTGCACTAAATAATCATGTTCATCATTCAAAAAACCATCTTTAGTATCAGATTTTTTTACAGTTTTTACAATGTCCTCAGTTTGCTGTTTTGGATTGTCGTTAGTAAGCACTTGCTGTGTTTGATCGTGTACAGTGGATACAGGAGTTGAAAATAGCTGCATATCAGTAGCAATATGATTATGGACAATAATAGTCGTAGCAGGTGGTGTGATAGTCAGCTCTTTGGTCATGATATTAGCTGATTTTGCTGGTGAATTGTTATCAGGAACAGGAGGCAGTGCGCGCTTTACAGGAGGGACCATGTGCGCAGGGTAAGATAACCCATAAATTTGCTTTAAACTTGCAGTAGTAATATTACTGTAATAGTTCTCTAACTTTCGCTTAATGGAAACTAGAGGCACGTTATGGACATTTTTTTTACTGAGCTGATAAGCACTCTTAGCCCATGGTGTAGTCGGTTCCACAACCTCAATGATGTATCCGTTTCTAATACCCTGTTTTAGATAAGGTTCCATTTCCCACATCTCTACATTAGTATTATCAACAATAATAGGGCTTAGCCCCATTGCAGTAGCGTCATCAACTCGACTGTGATTCCACGCATGTGCTTCAGACAGTTTATATTTGTCGTGCTGGTATTGACCTCTAACCATAAAAAAGTCATCAGTGCTAAAAATGTGCGTTTCATAGTTGGTGACATCGACTCCTATCATCATATGTATTAATTGTTTTGCCAAATAAGTTTTTCCACTGCCAGGTAAACCCCTCATGATAATTAAAATTCGATAACCTTGATTGTGGTTTCGTATTATTTCTCGAATCTGATCAGTCCACAAAGATTGTGTTTGTTGGGTTGGTCCTGACATTTTTTTGGGGATAGCACCTGTGTTCTGCACAGATTGAGCAGCAGTAGAATATGAAGTGGATGGTGGAATCGGTTGTGGTGTTATTGGTATGTTTTCATTTTCAGCAGGTTTATTATCTTTAACATTCATTGCATTACCATCGCTTGTAATTTCCATGATTGCGTCCGCAGATAGATTCACTGGCAAATAGTAACAAAAATATAATTTAAAATGGATGTTTAATCGTCATAATACAGGAAAGAGCAATTTAATTATATGCGAAATGTCTTTAGGATTGCACATGAACACGAAGGAAAGCCAATACAACTTGAAATAATGCTACGTAGAGCAGCATACTAATAGATCGAGGTAAAATCAATATGCTTTAGGGATTTTGTTTTGGTTCACGAACGGTAAAGCATAACTATTCGTCATTATTAAGTATAGTGATTAAAATATATGCACATAAGTCGTATAAATAATTGATATTAACAATAGTAGGACATACAGCCTATATTACAGCTAATAGCTTATACTAAATGTAAGTGAGTTAGTAAGAATGAAGTATAGCAGCATGCACCAAGAAAGCATGATTCACCACCACATCAGAAATTTAATTAGTACCTTGTTAAAAAAATAAATAAACAACAGCTCAGCATATTGTAAAGCTATAATATGTATATGCCCATTGTAATGTATAACTTAGTATGGGCATATATTATAATCTAAACCATGCTTAATATAGTGATTAAAAACGCACTGTGCGTGTTTAAAAACCAATATTAGCATATTATGGAGTAATAATCCAACTTCAACTTCATTTCTGGGAAAGTCCCTACAATATTGTTAAAATAAACTAAAAGTTGTTTATCAGTTGGTTAATATTTAAAAAAGCGGGGTAATTAAAAAAAACGAACTAACTGGCTGTGTTTAAATATTTTTATAATGTGGCATTCTAAATAACTGAATATTAGTAACATGTGCAATAGTAGTAGCAGGTTTTGTGGAAGTTGTCTCGTTATCAGGGATTGGAGGCAATGTGCGCCTGACGGGAGGAACCATGTGGGCAGGGTAATTCAACCTGTACACACGTCTTAAACTTTCGCCGGTAACATTGTGACGATAGTTATCTAACATTCTTCTAATAGAAGCTAGAGGAACATTATGTATGTTTCTTATACCTAGCTGAGTTGCATTTTTAGCCCATGGAGTTGTTGGCTCAACCACTTCAATAATGTAACCATTTTTGACTGCTTCTTTCAAATAGGGTTCCATTTCCCACAGCTCCACATTAGTATTATCGACAATTATAGGGCTTAATCCCAGCCTAGTTGCTTCTGCAACTCGCTTATGATTCCAATCATGTGCATCAGATAATTTATGTTTTGCATATTGGTAGTAGCCTTTAGTCATAAAATAGTCATCAGTACTAAAGATGTGAGTTTTATAGTTATTGTAATCAGGTCCAATCAACATATCTATTAATTGCTTTGATAAATAGGATTTTCCACAGCCAGGCACACCTCTCATAAGGATCAAAATTCTGCTGCCTTGATTAAAGCATTTTATGATATCTCGAATCTGGTCAGTCCATAAATGCTGTATTGGTGGCGGTGGTCTTTGCCTAAGTTTGGGTATAACACCAGTGCTCTGTGTAGCTTCAGATGTAGAAGTTGTTGGTTGAGGGATTAGTGGCATGTTTTGATCTGTTGTATTGGGCTGCACATCCTCCTTTGGTAAAACATTACCCTCTTTCTGGGTAGAAAAGTCAAATGAAGTTGATGTTGATGGCATTTGATGTGTTACAGTGGAGTTCTTAGGGGCATCTTGTTTTGGCAGAGAACTAATTTCAGCAGCATAAGACGTTGATGGCTGTTGTAGATCAGGTGTTATTGGCATGTTTTGATTAGTTGCAGTGGGTTGGTCATTTTCGATAATTGCATTTGAAATGTAACTGTCAGCAGGTGAGGAATCAGGTGACGAAGGAAAGTGGGTGACAAGGATTTGGGGAATTGATGGAACAAGATAGTGGTTTTCTTCACTATTGTCTTTTGTAATGTCCATGAGTGCATCCAGAGACTGATTCACTGCCAAAGAGTAACAAAATTATATTTTATAATGGACCAACACATAAACACATCATGAATAGTGATACATTTGTATAGGTAATACGATTGTATATCAGTCTATAATTATTTGATGGTTGAGGTATGAGTTAGCTTAGGACTGCTTACCACAAGAATATAGTTAATAGATTGAGGAAATACTGATATGAATTCTAATTCAAGACAATGTTTATGAAAAGAGTATTAATTTGCTTGTCATTCTGAAATTCATTCACAGTTTTTACAACAGTTTATCGCAAGCATGGTTTAATTATTAATTAGCTCTTTTTATTGCAATGCAACACCATTGTTCTAAATGTTACAGTTGGATTAGGAATGTAGTTTCTAAAAATATACTATTTGTGTAGTAAATGCTATGTTTTTATACTAATTACTATTAAAAATTAAAATTCGCCTTATTCAACAACAGCACAGCATGTTTTTAGGGTCAACTGGCAAGAAAATCTTATATTAAACATGACTACATTATATATTGTAGTAAATAGCGGTTTATGTGCTCTTTACTTCCTCTATTATTTATGAAATTATATGCTTATGATTTTAAGTAGGCCACATTAAAGCCTAATGACCCCAAAATTATAACAGCTGTCTAAATGATATAAAATGTACCTAAATATTAGAAAAAATAAACCTCCACCCATCCTCCACCAATATCATCTAATATTTAATATTAATTTAAACTGATATACATATCAAAAGCTTCAGGCTACTCATAAATAGGCAAAACACATCTAAATTTAATAACAATAGTATTTAGCATAACTTGTGCAATTATTAAAATTGTATACTTAACATACATGTGCGTATTTTAATTAAATGTGCTTTTGATGCTATTTATAAGTAGCTTATGACACATACATAACTATAACATTAATGCTACACAAATTATAAGCTCTTTAACATGTTTAACAGTATTATTTAATCAATGACATTCCATTATAAATTATAATAAGCTATTATATTGTATATTAGCTTAGCTTGTGTTCTATAGTTTCTGGGGATTCCTCAACACAGTTAATTTCAGAATGTCAGAGAAAGCAAGAAATTTATTTGATTGAAATGAATAATTTTATTCATTTGTGTTAGGATTAAATTGATAGTGATGATGATGACAGATTAATATGCAGATAAGCTTTTAGTATGTAGGTAAGTAAGCAATGGATAGTGATCATAAAAATATTGGATTTAAAGATAGCATTGAATGATTTAGTTGTAGTTATGAGGTGAAAATGTTTCAGTTTAGTTGACCAAAACCCAAGCTCCCAAGCATCTGTTAGTGTTAGTAGCAGAAATGTGATAATTAAAAAAATACAATAAAAACAAAAGTTTCAAAAAGTACCTACCATAAACACCATTCACATAGACTAGTGAAATACCTATACGTACCTATACATACCCTATTTAAGAATCCATTAAAATGTCTTTATGATCTTATAATTAACATAACATAAAATAGTTGTAACAGCAATAAAGTCCAAAGTAAAAGTGTATTATAACAAGTAATCTATTGATTCAAACAGAGGGGCTCATTCAATTTGTAACAAAGCTACCCTTCAGACTCATCTTTTATGAACAGAATATATTGATACAAGCCAGTTATAAATAGCTACTGTATTGACCGGGTGCCAGACAGGTGAGGGGGAGACAGGTGAAGGGAGGGGTGGGGTAGCAGAGGGATGGCCGTCACTCCGGGGGATGGGGTAACTTCTCCCTTGCACTCAACACCTGGGCATAACTCTTCTAACTCATAAAGGACACCCTATAAATAAAATTCATATCAAAATATCATTTAAAAAACAATAATAAAACAAACAAACTCACTAATTGTGATATACAATACCAATAATCAGTTCTTGATAATCACCCTATAATTGAAATCAATTAACAATTCTTGTTATTGTTTAAAAATATCACTAACGAATTAATATGACTGTTACTCTTTATTATCTCTAACATAATTATAAGTAATAAGTTGTTGTATATTTCAATAAAAACAAACAATAAACAAACAATCCTTACAATAAATTGATGTGTGTATCTGTACCACCCTATATACTGAAATCTTTCCACCTCATAAAATATGGATTTTAAGAGTAGTACATCCATCATACATCCTTGTTCTGCATATTGTCCTGTAACTGTGTAACTACGAATGTATAGCACATCACGGGTACCAATTATTGACCGATAACTCGAACCTGCGTACCGTGTACCAATTTTGTTTGACTTATTGCGCCGCACTAGCCAATAAGTGATCTCGGGAGATACGATACACCATATTTGTATTTCAAACTTACACTAAAAATATAAAATTGTTTGTATACTTACAGTCGCCGTAGCAGCTCTCAACAATAGCAGATATCACTTCTCTAGTCATCACATTCCCGAACATACTCAATAAATCGTCAATAACGCCGCTAAAGTCTTCTTTTTCATCTCCGTGTGTTGGAGACCCCTCCATAGTTTACCCCCAAATAATAATGATTGAGTAAAATACAACAAGACGAGTACAATTTGTCTATACAAATCTTATCGCATTTGTAATTGATATTCCTACATTACAATACAAACACCACAAACTTAATGATTAAAAACGAGAAACGCTAATACACCTGCACCACACGAAACGAACGGGGGAACTTTGAACATGAAATGAAGAGCTGTCAATGTCAAATATAATGATTTTCTCTTCCTCACAGATTACATAGATTTATTATTATTATTTATTATTATGTTTCTCCCAAATCTTACCTATTTCACGACATTAATGGAAAGATTTTTATGGATTTGAAAGAAATACCCATTCTAAAATAAAATAAACAAGTAATTTAAAATAAAATGTTATTTGTTTTTATAAAACATAGTTTCTAGATAAATAAATCCATGACCTCATAAAATCATATAACTTTGTACACAACTAATCAAAGTCAAAGTGAGATAAATTATTTTCACGCTCTAAAAATTATAATTTTTTTGTTTGCCACGATATCGGGGAGTCTGCTTTCTTTTTAATGTTTATCGTGATAAAAGTTATTGGCATATTTCTCATTGTAGCGACTAGCAACACCATTTGTATTAACTCGCCGGGATAACCCGTATTTTATCGTGTTGGTCAATGATATTTCAAAAAAGTACTGGTCATTGTAGGAACATGGATTTTTTACGACTTATATTCAGCGTGAATGACTTTGTCTTCTATTATTTCTGGAATGATATTTAATATTGTATAATATGAACACCGGCAGATTAGATTACAGAACATGTAAGTCCTTTCATATTCTAGTCAAAATAAAATTATAATTACAATATTTCGCATGGAGCTAAAAACTGGTTGAGGTCTTAGGCATATAATTATAAATGAAATATCTTATGATCCCGTCGATCCACTGGCTTACTAATAACAGACTTAATAGTATATATTATTACTTTTTCTTTTCACTGTGTGATAGCAGAAAATTTTATTTTAAATAAAATTTTCTATAAACTTTTTGTAAAGCTTCGCATCAAATGCATATGCAAAGTGTAGTACGTCGTGTCCTAGTTGGTACTTATTTTTAAAGTTAAAACTATACTTAGACATACTATTTATGTTCGTCTTTTCCAGTAGCATTGGAAGTATCGAAATAGTTAGTTAAATTAGGTACTATAATTATTATAACTTTATAGTTTTTGCATTAAAATTATTAACAAAGCACTTAAGAGAGCTTATGAAAACTTTTTTGTCTTAGTTAGTTAATGAATGTTGGAATTTGGCCCAAACTTCAACTTTGCTTATGTAAAATGAGATAAATATAATATGTTATACTTCTTGTTCGTGTGTTTTGAAGGCGGTTCTTAATTTTTTATATTTTATAATTTTTGGTGGTGCCTAAGATCAATTCACCCCAGACTTTTGTGATACTAGTATTTGAAATTCTTAAAAAAGCTCCTTCAAGTGGTACCTCACACAATAATATTTTATATTAATCTACTTGGGGTCAACGTACCCCCTCCTTCCTTGTTAATGGTCAGCAAGACTTACTAAAACATTGTTACTCGTTACGTTAGCTGTTCTGATATGATCTTTTGAGGAGTTCCGTTCCATATCTTCAAAGTTTATCATCAGGTCATGATAAAATTTCTATGGGACAATCGGAAAGTATATCCTTTTACATGAAAAAATAATTTTTCAAACCTGTTCTTAAATTACGGAGTTATGAGCTTATAGGCTGAGAGAGAAGAGATGAGCTTGTGAGGTTACACACATAAAAAAGATAAGACGAATTGAGAACTTTCTCTTTTTCAAACTCGGTTAAAAAACCTTGTTGGTTTTCCCTTGAAAAAAAATTAAGAAATCCCCTAACCCCGAGGTAATTTTTTTAATCTGACATCATTTCTGGATCGGAGGTATAATATATTGTTGGCAATAGGGCGATTAATTAATACCATCAACACATCTTACAAATTTATTCATAACTAAAACACAAATATAATCACAAAGGAATAGAATAAAATCTAGACAGTCTACGTCATACCAAAATACGTGTTAGCTGCGCCAACTAATCGTCCGGAGAGAGCTAGGCCCTGCGCGCGTCGCCTTTTATAACCTTCCCGAATGACAACAAGGAGGATTGTCTTGAAAGAGGCTGCAGTCTCCAACACGGCCTCTCCTGACAGAAGGTCCGCCCTCGGCCTTCCTTAACTTTCATCTCCCGCAGTACAGGACTCGGAACTCGAAACTCTCGCGACTCCAAAGCCTCACCGCGACACCCGACAAATGCACCATCAAGCACCACGTACTCAGCTGTTAGCATTATGTCAGAGTTCGAATCTGTATAACAAAAACAAATCCACATTAACTATTTTACTCAACTTAGCTACCAGTGTTATTTATTTATTAACTGTTTATGTACAAACACAATACAAAACATAAGAAACAAAAATAATGAGAAATATAAAGTACAAAGGTACTGCTTATTTCATAAAGAAATTTTCTTCCAGCAAACCTGCAAACGGAGAAATATATTTTGCGAACCACTCGCAACACATGTACACATCATGTCTAGATGTACCAAGTACCACATGTACACATCATGTCTTGATGTCCCAAGTACCACCTTAAAAATTGCCAACACGAGTTGTTGGCCATCCGGCCATCAGGCACGGTATCTCATGCCAACTCACTGCTCGTCAGATCCCAGAGATACTCACTCTCTGCTGATGCCAGCACCGCATTGTGACTTGTTTGAGTTTGAGTGGACTAATTTGTGTCGTGAATGTTTTAATTTTATCGAAAATCATTGATATTATTTTTCATTTTATTGTTTTTGTTTGTGATTATTATTAATGTTTAGTCATAGGAACGTTTTGTATTTTTACTGACAATATTGTTTACCGTGTGTGAGTGTGTGCCTACCTATTTTATTATCTGAACTGTCCAACGCGTTGGTTTGTAACTGTATGTTGTGCATTTTTGTGTATAATAGATAAAAATAACACACTGGTAATAAAACACAGCATAAATAACTAGGAAAGAGGCACTACGTGACGCTTATCCTAGTGACCAATTAAGAAAGAGGCTCGACGTGATGCTTATCTTAATCATCTGCACACACACATTAACGTGTCGTATACTCTTGGACCTCATAAAAACAGGCAATTCAACAGCCTTCAGTAACTACTGTCACATTAACCAAGAGAAGAAGCACGACGTGAAGCATACTCTTGGACCTTATAAAAAACAGGCAATAGCCTATGCAAACAACTTGTATCCACCCTCGAAGTAAGCAGCACACTTCAGGAAAACAGGCAGCAGCCAACCACTGGCACACCCCACCGAAGTAAACGTGGTCCACTCTCTGCACCACGGGATCATACACCCAGCAACTGCTTGTGTGATTTTGCCATAGCAGCCTCTCTGCACCACGGGATCATACATCCAGCAACTGCTTGTGTCAGCCAGCCAGAAGTTGCAGCTCGAAACAACCATGAGGGAGAAGGTCCCTCCCATACAGGAGTACAACTTTCCAATTTACTGAACCTGCGTTCGGGCAAAAACCAAAGAGTTAATTTCGAACAGGCGAAGAGACTATCTCATCGCATTACCATCTAAGTTTTACATTAACATATTCCACTCAAGTCTTACTTAAGCCCTCTGTCTACTCATTTTGCGTACAGCTCACTATTAGGTCTCACACCTAACGCCATAACCAAACTTCAAACCAGCGGCGTTGCTTTATCAACTCTCACTAACAAGTTACAAGGAATCTCCTAACTCGTACTACTCCTTAGTCAATTCAGTACTGTACTGAATATAGTCGGATGTAGAGTGCATAAAACTCTGTGTAGCCCAATATTTAGTTACATTCAGAGCAAACTGAATCTTCCACACAATTGCTAGGCCCTTCTTGTTGACATCCAATAAATCTTTATTACCTTGCGTAAACTTTAAAGCTTCTTAACAAGTTCTACAGTGTAACGTATGCCTACAAGATAAATACCGAAGAGCTTTATCAACAACAAGAGTCTCAATATCATAAGAGTAATATTTTCCCTTAGCATCTTGCGTTAACCACTAAAAACACGCTTTTAAACGTCCACACGAGTTTGCATTAAAACAGTCCCATAACGTACTGAACTAGCATCGGTACACAGCTCAACGGATAAAGAAGGGTCATAATCTACAAAAACAGGCTCACTGGTAAGACAGTCAACAACTTCCTTACTAGTAGCCTGCTGTTCCAAGAGAACGCTACCCCTTCCTTATAGAAATAGCTATGCAAACAGCCTTCTAAACGGATCTAGGTATGTACAGCCTAAAATAACTAACTAAGTCCATAACCTAACGAACTTGTTTCACTACTTTCGGTTCAGCGAAATCAAACAGCGCCTTAAGCACGCTATAGCTCGGCCGCACCTGACCCTGACTAATAGTACCATCCAAGTACTCAATCCTCTAGTAGCAAAGGAACACTTCCAGATATATGGAAATCTCCGCCTCTGTTAAGACAGCTAATATTTCTCGTCAAAGGACAAGTCCCCGGTCTACCGTCTCACTTACTCACTCAATCATGATCAAAACGTTATCAATGTAGATTAGAGTTTCACCAGACTATAAGCTTACGAAGTATGTATTCTTGAGTTTATACACAGGTACACCACATGTGCATTGCATTGCATGTGTATTAACCTATGAAAGATGCCTTATGAGTGTCACAAAATCAGTGAGGCGAATAGACTCCTCCTGGAGAAGTATCTAGTAAAACACTGTCACCATAACTAAACTCGCGAAGAACCAATTCTGTCCTAAACGGTCTATTTAGTCATCAATTCTTGACAACAAAAAAATGGTCTCTGACAGACACATCGTTTAACCACCGCGCCGATAGTCAACACACATCTTATCTGAACCTTCATTTTTACAAGTAAAATAGAACTCCACAGTCTGTTTCAAACTATTTAACTGACTGACTAACTATATCCCTGTCTAACAAATCTTTTATAATTTCACTGCTCACCCCTTCGGGAAATACAGGCGTGACGTTATACATTTATGTTAGAAAGTCAACAAGGTCAACAAATAACCGCAGTAGTATCACTTTAATTTTATAAACATGCCACCTGATTCAATAGTAGAAGTAACAGTAGTATGTACCCGGAATAAAACATTGGGAAAACTTATCTATAGCAGCAAATAACCGTTGTATTCACCAATAACAGACATGTTAACCGGCATCGATAACTCGGACTGTACGGTCATAACCCTATCGGGATAAATTACTCCTTCTCTAGTGAGTTTTAAAAACTGCCTGTCCGAACTTTAAGTACACCATTCCTATCAATAATGTCAGTACCTAGTGTAACTAGTGCAATCATAAACTCAGATGCCACGACAGCACCTCTAAAGTTATATCAACAAAAACTCAACCGATAAGATGACATACAGCGTAATTTCAATCTCCTGACTACTCGAACCTTTCAATACACGGATTGTTGGTTTGCACAAACCATTACAGTGTCTTAATATCTAAATTTGGCAACCCTCACAATCCCGGAATCAACTCTGCGTTTTATTTGCATCTGGCTGAGTATGACTCTTAACATCACACGAAAGACATCCGTAATTTTCAAACCTGCACTTCCTATATAAGTTACTCGTGACTCAATCCATCTCTCACATTCAAATTTTTGACAAATCACGAGCTACAATAGCCCTAGTTGTATTAGGTTTAACATAAGTAGAATCTAACTAAATCAACAGGCAACAATTAAGTATTAGTAACAGTCGCCCAAACGTGCGGGTCGACAACACTATAAATGACAGTTGCTGACACTAGCTCATCACTACACGAGTAAGCTAGCTGAATCTAGGTAAGGGCTAGGTATAAAATGACCTACACTTAACCATTAAGTTATGAAAGCCTATGAGTATCTGTACTATGCATAACCGTAATAGAGAATCGACGTGCATAATCTACGTACGTAAAATAATCATCATCACATCACTGTGCATAGCTTTTTAGAAAACGTCCACTATGCAACAAGCATACGTAATCACTTTAATTATTAAAAACTTTAACGCGGTCTAGCTCTGTACACAAAAACATCAATACTATGTAACCTAGGGTCAAACCTTGAGACATAAAAGTATTGGTTGGACCTTACCGCTGTATTGATAAACCTGTTGGCATCAACAATCCAATCCGAATTTGACGTCTGCACCGCCAAACCCAGTTCTCTTTTTAAACGCTTCGAACTATATCTCCGCACCAGGTCGCGTGACACATACGGCGCCAAACACAAAACCAAAGAACACCACCACTCTCGGGCACCTCTGGGCTGCGGGCGCTCATGCTGCTCCGGCGACGGCGACTACACACACATCTGCCGCGGCGTTTACACGTGCTTATCTGGCGTCAGCGGACACATCAGTGGAGTATAGGCATCTGAGTGACAAACGACGCACATTACAAGTAAACCCAAACAGCGCTGTTCACGCGGTCGTGACAACCACGTAGCTTCATAAAGCACCCAAATCCGGTTCATCATAGTCTCCATCAACTGCTTGATTTTACATTGGGTGTAGAAATACAGCGTCTGTTTACACACTGCATAGAACCATCTCGTCGACTTCGACGACAATCCCGTTGACATTTCCTTTCTGGAAACAATAAAACAAAAAGCCAAGCCAAGCCGAACGGAAAAATCAGCAGGAAATGAATCCCACTTCTGATGTTGGCAATAGGGCGATTAATTAATACCATCAACACATCTTACAAATTTATTCATAACTAAATCACAAATATAATCACAAAGGAATAGAATAAAATCTAGACAGTCTACGTCATACCAAAATACGTGTTAGCTGCGCCAACTAATCGTCCGGAGAGAGCTAGGCCCTGCGCGCGTCGCCTTTTATAACCTTCCCGAATGACAACAAGGAGGATTGTCTTGAAAGAGGCTGCAGTCTCCAACAATATATTCATTTAATCATAGCAGTGATGTTTTAAAAATAAATCATAGCCATTAAAGAGCTGTACCACAAACAAACATGGATGCTATAAGCTGTATGTTCGAAAGAGATTACACCTCAGACCTCAGACAAAGGAATATAATTTTTTTTTTCTTCTTGTGGCAAAAGGAATATAATTCAATGTCTGGGATTACAGTTTACACTATTTCTGTCACTGTCAGTTTAGTTTATGGTGACAGTCTGTCTAAACTGTCAGTGTTTACTTTCCAGTTATAATTCCAACAAATTCGACCAAACTTGAAATAAGTTTTTATGAAAATAATTTATCTCTTACTTCTTCTGTACGAACTTTTTGCTGAATATATAAATTAAGCTAAAAACTTCAGTTTACTCCTCAGTAAAAAAGATAACGATTAAAGTATAAAATGGGTGACAATTTTCAAAACAAAACTATGGCTCCGGTGATGATGGACTATGATTTCAAAGTGAAAACTCAAAACGAACGTTCTAAAGTAGAGGATTTGTTTGACTTCGAAGGATGCAAAGTTGGTCGTGGTACTTACGGTCATGTGTACAAAGCTAGACGTAAAGACGGCTCTGATACTAAGGATTATGCTTTAAAGCAGATCGAAGGCACTGGGCTGTCTATGTCAGCTTGCAGAGAAATAGCGGTAAGTGTTCATTCTAAATCATTATAATTTGGGTTTTCGGGACAAGCCCGCCACTCGTGCCCATCAATGTAACTACTAAAATCAACACTATGTTTATTTGGATCTATAAAGGTTCCAGCCCCCTGACCATGAACTCTTAAAGCCCGGCAATTTATGTTGTGGAAGCGAGACGCTACTTTGTGCAGTGTGATGGGGCATAAACTGTCCTGCTTTAAGAGTTCATGGTAAGGGGCTGAACATGAACTACCCTGAATGAAATAAACCAAACAAGTGGATAAAAACATGCTGCATTAACTTTTATAAATGACTTAGTTGAGCATTGTCATATATTACATTACTTTCCACTGTTTTTGAGTTGTATAAATCTAAAAAACTGCTATAGGTGAATTAATAGGTATAAGTAATTATTGTTTTGGCTTCTAGTTGCTGCGAGAATTAAAACACCCAAATGTGATAAACCTGATCCGTGTTTTCCTCTCACACACTGATCGTAAAGTATGGCTGCTGTTTGACTATGCTGAACATGATTTATGGCACATCATCAAGTTCCATAGAGCAGCAAAAGCTAACAAAAAGTCTGTAATGGTGCCAAAAGGTATGGTCAAGAGTCTTCTCTATCAGATTTTGGATGGAATACATTACCTGCATTCCAATTGGGTTTTACATAGAGATTTGGTAAGATTTCAGTTATATTTAAAAAAAATTAAGCCTTATTATTATGATTAAACACCACAAACTATAGTAGGCTCTAGTTAACTTTCAAAATTAGTGCGCACAATTAAATTTCGGTTTTTTTGTTTATTTTTAGAAACCGGCCAATATTCTAGTAATGGGTGAAGGACCAGAGAGAGGTAGAGTTAAAATAGCTGACATGGGCTTTGCAAGGCTGTTCAATGCTCCCTTGAAGCCACTGGCTGACTTGGATCCAGTTGTGGTCACATTCTGGTACAGGGCTCCAGAACTGTTGCTTGGGGCAAGACATTATACAAAGGCTATTGGTAATTTGTTACATGATATTTCATTATTTTTTTTATATTTACCAATCATTTTACTTTATAGACCATTATAAGTAGGTACTGTATTATTGTATATACAGTCAGTAACATAAGAAGCTAAACATTTCCATTTATTTTTAATTATTTATGTACCTGATTAATTGTAGAACAATTTTGCTAGAGCCTAACCTGCTAGCTGTCCAATGTACCAGTACAACATCTTGCTTAATTCTTGTGTTTCAGTCTGTTGTATAAAAATATATTATTACTTTGGATTTAATACATTTAATGAATGATTTTCTATAGTGGCCTAGATATCTTTAGAAACTGCTTTATTCACTTTACAGAAAAAGTTCATACATATACTTGTCTGCCATCTGATGCATCAATGTGGCCCAATATAATATTTGTATTATGTTTTCCAGATATTTGGGCTATAGGCTGCATATTTGCTGAGTTATTGACTTCAGAGCCAATATTCCATTGTAGACAAGAAGACATTAAAACAAGCAACCCATACCATCATGATCAGCTGGATAGGATATTTAATGTCATGGGCTTCCCGCAAGAAAAAGACTGGGAAGACATCAGGAAAATGCCTGAACATGCAACTTTAGTCAAAGATTTCAAAAGATCAAAGTAAGTTGGTACATGTACATATGTACAATAAACTAACAATATTTAAGTGCCTACATAAACAATCCATGAGATATCATAATTATACTTACTATACATCTGGGATAATTTATATCTCAAACTCTTTTCAATTTAACATTTTGACTTTATTCCTAAAGATATAATTATGTGTAATTTTTGACATAAATTCTTTGAGGATGAAAATCAAAATCAAAATCTTTATTTGTATAATGTATGTACCAAAGGATATGTATGAACCAAAGGATTAAAATTTATGAAAATTACCCTCATGATTTTCACTTGACAAAATAATATTTTTGACTTAAAACTAAAGTGTTCCAAAAAGGTTAGTAAAGTGTTACAGTTTGTATTATAATATATCAACAGTATGATAAGCATAAATAATATAGGCATATTTATTTCATAGTTTTAATTCCCTCATTTTTATTTCCAGCTACCAGAACTGTTCACTGAGCAAATATATGGACAGGCATAAAATAAAACCAGATAGCAAAGCCTTCAGTTTACTCCAACGTCTCTTGTTGATGGACCCTAACCGGAGAATAACGTCAGAACAGGCTATGCAAGACCCCTACTTTACTGAGGATCCACTTCCTACACAGGTACATAGACTTACATATACATAAATATAATTAATACTCTTTAGAGCCATTCAGGTAGCTTTATAATTCATGGTAAAAGACATAATATATGTTAGTACTTATAACAAACCATAGTCTAAAGTTCTAAACACTTAACAGTCTAAGAATGACTGCTTTTGTTATTTCGTAAAGTATATTTTGTTTGCAATTTTTAAATATAGAATAAGTACCATCAAATACATCGAATCTATTCTCTATATCTTAAATGTCAGTTTTTGCCATATAAGGCTTATTAAATAATGCCTTTATTGACATTAGGAAGATTAAAGAGTTTTAGAATTATATATTAAGAATGTATATTACAGGATGTTTTCGCCGGGTGTCCCATCCCTTATCCGAAGAGAGAATTCTTGACCGATGACGACCAAGAAGATAAGAGCGAGTCTAAGGCACGACAGAATCAACAGCAGCAGCAACCTAATGTGAGATTGAGAATACTTAGTAGAATGATATTTACAATTGTAACTTATATTAATTTTATTATGTAAAAACAACTGGACGCAATTTGAATGGCTGTCCTTTCCGTAAAACTACATATCTACAAAAATACCCATCTATTCTATAGTTATATTTAAAAGTTTTGTTGGGATGTAAGGAGTAATGTTCAATACTTTCCATCTGATTTCCTAAATTCTTAGCTATATTTAGAATGGATCTTTAGGATGGACTAAGGCTACTTTAACCTCGGAAAAGACACGATACAATTATCCACGCAGACGAAGTCGCGGACTGAATCTAGTCTTCAATCAATACTTACTTCCCCCCCAATTTCGGTCGCGTCCATGTTACGCAGGGTCTTGTCCAGGATAAATATAGATTGTCTCCTTTTTAGGGTTTGATTAATAAGTAGTATCTCGTCAGTATTGTGGATGCTAAGCGCATCTGCTGAGCCTGAGGTCCTGGGTTCGAATCCCGAACCGGGGAAGTGTAACTGGGTTTTTACCATTAGGCTATTCTCAGTAGCAGCACAGAATCTGGATTTGTGCCCGGTTGATGACAATATACTCGCCCCCTATTAAATTGGGACCTTTAACATACCTGGCGAAATGTAGGTGTACTACTACCACCTCTGCCTACCTCTTGGGGGAATACAGGAGCGACGTTATAGATAGATTATGTTATGTTATTTTACTACCATTGATTCTGACTTTTAATCGTGACAAGGAAACAAAGCGACAGTCAAAGTTATTTTTGCATTTATATGCCAAAATAAAAACTATGCCGGTTGCTTACTATTTTGCTCGGTGTTTTCAGACTCAACAGAACCAAGTACAAGCGAACAGCCATGATCATGCTGCGAACAATGCAAAGAGAATGAGAATGTCAGGTATGCTGTATTATTTACTTATTACTTGTATTTATCCATTTCAATGTTGAGCTTATAATCACATTACAATCCTGCTCGAATGCGGGTTATTGTGGGTGTTATAATTGTGTGTGTAAATACATGGTACAACTATTAACCTTTTGAGCGCTAGTCTTGTGTGGAAGACAAGTGGTTTCGTGCCCTCCACGCCAAGATTTTATTAGAAGACTATATCTAATTGTAACATTTATTACGATTATTGTTTGTTATTACATTACACAAATGTTACGATTTGATATTGTCTCCTGGTAGAGTTATGGCGTGGAGGGCGCGGAAGCCTTGTCATCTATACAAGACCATGGCGCTCAAAGGGTTGATGGTTATGACTCAATGGTTTTCGTGAAATAAAACAAGGCTTTATAACACTTAATATTTACCTAACAACTTTTTCAGGGCAAAATCAAGGGAACAACGCCGGTGGAGGCGGTCAGCAGGAGTTCCATCAACAACAACAGATGATGTTCGGCGGCCAACAACAGGGCGGCAGCTCTCAACAACAGGGCAACTTTCAACAACGATTTTGATTTATCAATGTGCTTGGTTAGTTTCATATCCAATATTGTTGGATGTTACAATTTTGGAAGTAAAAGGATTTTAGTCATGTTTTGAGGTTTTACGTACTGATTTTCTAAGGAGAGAACGTTCCGGTTAATCAGCTTAATCAGTAAGATAAGATTTTAATAAGTTAACTTAAATAATATGTTATCACATCCAGATTTTCATTTTCATCTCAAAATAATAATCATGTTTTTCACGAGTCTTTTTTTGGTTAGATTTTGAATCTCAAACAATTCAGCTTATAAAAGATACTAAATTTCTGTACAAGAGTGTTTCTGGGTGTAGTATGATTGATAACTAGATTGATAACTATTTTTTTTATTGTTTCATCCTAATCATTAAAATAATTTACATTATTATCGCAACGCATTAGAGATGTTATTTAGTTCACAAATATTTTTAATTGAAATTTTATTAAATTTTTTGCTATTCTTCCGACAATTTAATTAATATTTAAATATTTATAATAATTAAGCGCCTTAATTAATCAATAGACTTGAAGGAAGTCATAATAATAATAGGGCAGGACCTAATAAAATGTAAATAATAAAATTTTGATAAAATTAAAATATACATTTCATACTTGTATTGAATAAAGTCAAATCACGCATTTCATAATTAAACTATAAGTGACATATTTGAATGAACTGTAAATGTTAACAGTACTTATGTAAATATTAGATGATAAGATTAATTTGTATAATAAGGATTTGAGAATAAAGTTTAATAATTATACACGATTTGTTAAGACATTGTAAAAAGTATTTATTTATTAAACAGAAAATTAGATATCGAAATACTTATTTACATTGGTATGGACGGAATACAAATATTTAAGTCTCTGGTAAAAATCTTAAGTTATTAATCGAAGTTTAGGAAGGCGGAAAAAGTCTGCTTAAAAATATCAGTCGAAGACGGCACGGACCTGTCAAAAACATATGTTGAGAGGTTTTAATGTTCTGTTCGTCATTTGATCACTAGACGGTCGACAAATTAATTTTCACAAAGATTTATGTTTCCTACAAGGAACTATTAAGCCACATTAACCAATATTATGTAATTATAAATCATTTTTTGGAAAAAAAATCATATAACTAACCTCTTTACTATTGTAATGATTAATCACATAGATACATATTATAGAACGTAGCTTAACGTAATTTAATACAAACAAGTTGAGTTCGAATGCACTTAAACTAAAATTGTAAGCAACTTTCGTTGCTGACTGTACTAAAACAACTTATTTTTTGGAGAGTGGGTATACAATTATCTTGCACCATTCCTCTCAAGACTCTGTTCCAATTAATTTTGATGTATAAGTAAACAGTTTATCTTTACCCAAAACTGGTATCCATGTATTTAAATCATACTATTATAATATACCTACATTTGTTTAATATATTAACAAATTTATTGTCATGCTTATTTAGTCAGATAGGTACGTCAGAATTGGGTGCTTCGCGTTAAATTTCGATATGTAACGCTATTTTAAATAACATTTTTACTTATATACCACATTAATATTAGTTTTACACGTACAGCTCGCTATTTTATTCAGTGTCTAGTTTACATATTACTTAACCGTCGTAAACATTGTTCGCACGAGGAAAAAGTTAAAGATACGTTCGATATCTTATACAATAAAGCTCGTTGGGCGTTTAAAGCCATATCGTATAGCTTTAGATTATTGATTCAACAAGACTGGACAATACATCGCTTAATGTATGCGTGTATATGTAAAATTACTTATCACTGAATATTTTACCTATACTATGTACCTACATAATTAATTTAAAGCTGAGAATTCAACAATGGTCCCACTGTTGTCGAGGAAGTATTGTGCTTTGTTCAGTTCGTCCCGTTTCAACTTCGTATCGGAGTCCAATGTCCTGATGCGTGTGCGCAGCCTACCGCAACGTCCGTCCAGAACCTTTTCATACGCTACAAAAAACAACAATTTATTACAAATAAGCTCAATATTTATCGGTTATTGGTAAAATAGTAGAAGAAAGAAAAAGGTTTTATTTGTCACAGACACACTAAAACAAACTTAGATAATAGCATCAGACTGATCTAAAGCGCCTTCTGTTTGATAGTGGGTACTAGCATTATTATAATTATATATTTTAAAATTACTAGTTCTTCCTTATAACATTTTTAGGTAGCATCAAATTCCAACTATAAGATTGATATAATTCACTTTCTAGACCCACTTTCAGGTGCATTGACTATTACTTACAACTATTGACTACCTACTGGCATTGTTATGTGTGTGAATTGCAATATATTATTAATCAGGAATTCGTTTACTGGTTTATACGCACTGTTTGCTGTTAAAGATTGATTATTATTCATTATTGAAGTAATCGTTATATTATAAAGCAAAGTGATATCAGCTTGTGTAATAGTATCATTAATCTAGAGTTAACACGGTTAAAAATGCTTATTATTGACCAAATATAGGTAATAAAATTGGGTGCTGTCATGCAATTAACATTTCACTGCGAAATTTTTGGTATTATATAATATAAATATTAAATAACTGGTATTACGAACGGTGCGTTTGCACCGTGTGGTATCCGGCCTAGAATTGACCACCCCCTTACCTCCCGTGGGAGTCGTAAGAGGCGACTAAGAGAAAATCCAGAAGATGGACAGCAGCGTCTTCCGTAACTTGACCACCAACACTGCGACCCCCAAGCCCCAACCCCCCCTTTTTTTTTAAAGGGGGAGGCCTTTGTTCAACGATGCTGATGATGATTACGAACAGCAAAAATTGTCGGTAGGACCTAATAATGTTCTCTTCTTTGTTTAGCTAAATAAGTATTTTATGAATTTACCCATTTTCTTCTCAAGCGGAGCGGGCTTTTGTAGAAACATAACTTGATACAGAATTATATCTGCTTGCCTAGTTCGTGCGCGACTATTATATACCGGAAATAAAAGTAATATTAAAAGTACTTACGATCTTTTCTGTAGGAGTTATGGCAAGCCATGTGACAGACAGATGGGAATCCTTTCAAAGTGTTCGGATCCAGGAAAGTAGAAGAAAGCGGGGCTGCGCATATTGGGTCTCTCCTGCCCTTGCAGCCATCCGTACACGCTTCATAGTTATTCTTCTTAGGTTTGTTCGTCCTTTTAGTTCTCGTCGTAGTAGGCCTTCTTGTAGTCGTAGTCTTACTAGTGGGGTTTATATTTACGTTAGTTATTGAACCCATAGGGGCTACCACGCGAATTCTCAACGAGCCACCGAGACCAGACAATGGCAACCTTGGTGCAGTGGGAATGTTTGTTATATTTTGACAGTTACGATCAATTCTTGGAGTCTGTGAAGTGCGAACTCTGACTGTTGATGGAAACGGGGTTGATGACGTGGGAGGTGCTGTGCGCGTTGAAGGTGTTGAAAACGTTGATGCAGGTTGAATAATTACCGTCGATGGTGTTGGTGTAGTAACTTGGGCTGCTGTCGTGAATTGTGGCACTTCTTGTGACGTTCCTATCGGAAAACCTTGAACGGACTGTGGCGCTTGTTGGTAAATTAAGAAATAGTTTGACAGTGGTCCTGCTGTTGATGTTTGAATTGGTAGCTGTGTAGACGATAGTACATCAGGCACGTTCTGAACTGGGAAAAGTCGATCTTGGGGTACGAGCTCAAGTCGTATTTGTTGTGACTGTGTTTGTGCCGATCGGGCTGAAGATGGCTGTGACTGCGCAAAAGAGGATTGATAATTTGAAACTGGTTGCGGTACTGAGAAAATCGGTTGCTGCTGTTCTGGTCGATTTTGGAACACTGCTTGCAATGGCAGTATTGGCCCCTGTGTAGAGGATGAAAAGTCAGCTAGGGTTGACTGTGTGGATTGAAATGTGGAAGTCGATGGTGTTGGTTGAAACGTCGATGGTGTTGGTTGAAACGTCGATGGTGTTGGTTGAAACGACGATAGGGTTGGTAGAAATGTCGGTGGCGTAGATTGAAATGTTGAATGTGGTTCTGTCTGAAATGTCGGAGGTGGCGGTGTTGAAGATGGTATTGTCTGGAATGTTGGTGGTACCGGTGACGAAGATGGCACTGAATGGAACGCTGGAGGCAGCGGTGTTGTAGACGATACTGACGACGTAAAGCCAGCCGCAGTTGAACTTGTACTTGATATTTTTCTCGGAGGTGGTAATGTTGATAGCAATACTATCTCGTCCGGTGTATAGCTGGATTTCGGCAGAACAATTATTGGATTTGTTGATGAGAACGGCGACTCCGTTGAAAATATCTCCGAAATCGGTTTAGGTTGGAAGCCATCGTTGATCACGTTTGCCGAATACCATGATTCTGGTAATGAGTCCGATATTTCAGCTCGGCATAGTTGTAACACTGGAAGATAATAATTTTAATTAGATTAAATATTTATTAGTAGGTATCTAAGCTGTAAGATAAATTATTCTGAAACTCTAATAATTAAAATCGTAGCTACTGTTTCAGCATTAAAGGCTTTATCTATATCTATACATATAATAAAATCGTAAACGACCCGTGTCTGTACATTCAATAATAAAAAAGAAAAACAATTTATACACTCTGTATTTATGTTACCGAGACCAAAAATATAGTTTTTAAAATTTTTGTCTCTTTGTGTGTGTGTTTAAACGCGCTAATCTCAGAAACGAATAAACCGATTTCAATGCGGTTTTCACTTATGTATTGTGGCAAGACACTTCCCATAACATTTAGTGTTTGTTTCATTTAAATCCGTTCACAAACAAAAAAGTTACGTCAATCTTTACATAGTCATGTAATAAAACAGTACAGCTTGGCGTAAAAACTGCTAAATAGAATCCGCTCAATCTTAGCTAATATATTTAAAACAATTTTAAAATTATTTTGCTGTTTCCGAATGTCCACGCGAGTGGAGTCACGGGCACAGCTAGTCTCTTATAAAAGCAATTATGTTGTTCATGTTCGAAAATATGCCTATACATTTTATAGAAATAGGTTACCTCTACTAGGCAACTGCAGAAATCTCGACAAGCTATAAATCTATACACGGCCGAAACGGTAAACCCTAGCCTTCACCCGGCAACAATATCGCAGAGTTGATTTACGCATATTTGCTACATCATCCCGCCTTGTCGAAACCAGTTCTCAAGGTCCGCTTTTTGCGACTCCCGTCTCCAGAGAGGTCAAATACCTTTGTACACAGGTCCTTTGGGACACGGCCCTTATGTCGTTTCATTGAGTAAATCGCATGCTCTATATATATTACATAATAGCGATCAGCGGCGAGGCGATTCCACTTTCACGTTGCTCAGTCAACCGAGGTTTTACAAACGCCAAAATATATGTGGATGTGTGTTTTATAATGTACCTATTATATGTTACTGTTACGATTCTCTGATGGTTAGGAATGTGTTAATAGGAAGAATCGTCGACAGCGTGTTGATTTAAATCATTGTAAAAAACTTGCAATGTTTTGGATATCTATTGTTTTATAGACCGTTGATATGAATTAGACTCAAGAAACGTTTATATTGGTCGAATTAATAATGTGCCAAGAAAATATCATTTTTTTTTTTTTTACCTAATGCAATTTCCGATTATAAGTTAGTACCTAATTACCTACCTCAATATGTATTTAATCAGATATTTATTTCAGAGTGCTGTTATTTGAATCATACGTTTTGGACATGGGTATTAGTTGTCAAGTTGCTAAAACATGCTTCCAAGTGAAGTGAAAACGATTAAGATTTAAAAATAAACACGTTTTGCATATTGATCAGAACGCAGTGGTATTTTCTGTGACGCATGGCTCTACGATTCCAAGCATTTAAATAATGTTTAACACAAGTACCTAACCGTTATCCTATCGATATTAAGGACCAATTTCACAAGAATTTAGTTTTGTATTGGGTTTTTCCTATTTAGTTGCAAGTGAAGGGATTTTAAAATTTATGTGGCAACCTTAACGCTTACAATGTAACCAACGTATGGAAAATTGAATAGACTTGTGTTAAGATATAAAATATATTTAGAAGTTGAGTTAATAGCCTGTTAAATAGACTTGAGTACAGGGTATAATATATGTTTTATAGCCTTTTCATAGCCTGCGAGTTGCTTTAGCAAGGCGTTCATCAATTGTAGGGGTGTCGCATAGCATAGTCTACCTACACTGTTTGCAGATTGGTTAGCAATTAACTCTTGTGCATGGATCCTCGCACAAAGATTAATGATATTATTAACTTATTTATGATATTGTAATCCAATAACATGCTATATTTTCTAATGCCGCGTAAATCTTAGATTTTATATATGTACACACTGACGGTTGACATAATTTAACCAAATAATGTATACGCCATCAAAGACTTGATATGTGGAGATGGGATGAAAATGGAACGTGTATATCGTGGCAGACTCCAAAACAAAGTACCGAAAACTTCCAATTGACTCGATGCAAGAAATGCAATAACGGGACCCAGTTAACGAAGGTGGGACGATCGTCCAAACGTGTTAAAGGTAGGTACTGTTGATAAACAGCTATCAGTATTGGGACCGTTACGGCTGCATACACAAAAGGAGCACTATGTCGGCGCCGCTGCCTGAATGGATTTTTGCTTTCCAATGTCCAATTAATTGACTAGCACTCTTTTGCTACATATCTAAAGTAAACGCACAGTTTCGGCTCTTTACTTCGTAGACATTGGTAAAATGTGTTGAGTCCTAATTCGCCATATACACAATATTTGATCATTATAATATGAGTAGGTACCTACCTCAAGTTCGAGCTATAGGCTGTGCTATAGGCGCAATTCCACAAACATTTCCAGTCTCAGGTTGCGACTTAGGATTTAAAAAATAAACCTAAAAATCCTATCATAGCCCTATGTTGCAATAAAATACCGCAACCTCAAGAAAACAAAAAAACTTGGAATGGTTTACCTACTCCTGTGATAAAGTTAATGTCTAAGACGTCTTAAGTCTCTACATGTAGAGGTACCTACTTGCCAAATAGAAAAAGACAACATTTACCATTGAAGGAAACAATAAACTCTATAAACCGGTCACAAACCCACGTGGTTCTAGCAAAACTCGAAGCTCCAGACTCAACACGTTATTTAGACCAACGAGCCGGTAAATTAAGCGGGTTTAAATCTATTACCAAATGTTTGTAGGTAATAGACACGTTAATGCCCACTTTATAAAACAGTTGAATGCGTGAATGGTTTTTGGTATTGCATTTTTTTCCTTTCAATACCTAATCGTTGTTGCGTAGGGGTGTTGGTTAATGTAACCAGGATTATAAGTCTATTTGTATGCATCATTAGCTAATGGCGTTAAACACAATTTTGATCGACGTTTAACTATTTTGGACTTGTTATGTGAATGTAGTCATTAATTAATCTGATTTCTATGACTGATTGGTGTGCAACAATATAGTTCATCGATATAACATCTAGGAATCACTTTTACGTCAAAACCAGAAAGAAAAAAATAACTATTGTAAATTAGTACATATTTTTATATTTTTGTTGTGCACGTTTTCTATCCTCACCAATATAATCTCCCTATCACTCAAAAGTTTGCTGTTAGAGAACTCAATTTTTGTGTTGAGCTCGCCTGTGTAAAAAAAATCTTTCATGTAAATATATCAGTATTTATTTTATTGTGTATCTATAATGAAGAATTAAGACAATATTAAATGTTATAAGTTTGTTAAACACCTTTGAAGTCTCTACCATCCCTATAATATGAGGTACCTATATTTAGGAATCGACTTTTCATAAATGATTTATAAATTACTTTGTAATGGTCTAACGCTTGGCTTTCCTTTGACACCTACTTACACCACTATCTATACATTGGCAGGTATAGTATTCTAATTCAATCTTTCTTCCTCTAACTAAGGCAAGTATCTATGTTTAAGAACATCAACAGTGTACTTACATCTCAAAAGTTGGAGCAGAAATTAACTATGTATTTGCAAGAGTTGTCTATTTATTTAGATTAAGGTAGGGTGCCTTTATATGAACTTCTGAAGGAAGAAAATACCTATTCGAAGTACGGACGAATTTACGATATAGTTCAGCGGATTCTAGCGCATTTCACTGCTTTTTATAAATATCAAAATGTATTTCTTTTAGATACATCCAATATTATCATTCCCACAAAGTCACAACACATCATCTTCGAAGTTAAACATAAAGACTTCTCATATCTCGACTAAGTATTTACATTCTTGACGATAATAAAGGCGTAAAACCCGTTTGACCTTTCAATGGAAAGTAAACAACAGGTAAAACAATGAGTAATAATAGTGGGAATAGTTAGAAACGACAAACGAAGACATTAACAAGATGTTTGTGTGAATAACACCGGATTGTACGAGGAAACAGCTCTCTTTACGTAGGTACCTTACTTATACTTAGTGCTTTCGAAATCGATAATCATGATCGTTTGCACGTTTTTTATCGTTTAGAGCTTAGAATGGTTTAGAGTTAGACTATAGGGAAGACTGGTGACATTGCAGATAGGAAGGTAGGTAGGTACTCTTCTGTTACACAGTGCAAATGCAATAAATAAATACTCGGAATTAACAACTGTAGCTGAGGAATTCAGAGTTTTGATATTCCTAATGAAACTCTAAACGTTTATTCTAAGATATTTTTTTAAGGACACATTTTACAAAATTGAACTAGAAAGGAGGAACAAGAATTTTCGTAGGTACAACAAGGAGAAAGGTAGAGTTGTGTCATACCAAGAGGTTAATATCAATACTTATAATACCCTTTCTCCGTAATCGCCACTGTTTTTAGCCATTGCTCTACCAACAAAAGCAGCTTTCAAGCAATAAAATAATTAGAGTTGAAACTTCTTCGAAAATCTAGTTAGACGAGTTTATATCCCGAATTGTGTGCCCTTAAAAAAGCTACGTGTTCCCAAGGCTGACGAGACAAAAAAAGGGTTACACTACTTCTGCGTCAATCGTTGCGTTGCAATTGCGTATTCGACTTGTTTGTTATAATAGCAACCATTAGGTACAATTTCCTAAAGCGATCTTGTTATCTAATCTCTATCAGATCTACAGAGATAAGTGGTGCAATTCTGGTGGATGCAAACAAGATATTCTTTGAAGTAAACGACAAAAAATGTGTACCTTATGCTTGTATTTTAGTAATGGCATCATTCCACCGCGTGACTGTGTCCACGTGGAAAGTTTTCGGGTACAAAGTAGGCTATGTGCTACTGAATTTAATCAATATTGCTTAATAGGCAGACGGAGAAACTCACATTTATAAATATAAGTAGACATCTCATATCATACGATTTAGAGCTGAATGTACTTTAGTTATATACACAAAGGTGGTGTAAGTAAAAAAACAAATAACGTTTAAGTTCGCATTTATGTAATTTCTAAGTATAGGTATTTGTATAATTATTTCTTTTGTGCCAGTACCAAGAACAAAACCCACAGTCAGCTACTGTTAAAAATTAATTATTTAAAAAAAGGCAGATCAAGAATATACTAACCGGAAACCTTGTATGACAAATCCTGCTATCTTACTAATAGTATAAACGCGAATGTTTGTGAGGAAGAATGTTCGTAACTCTACGCAAAAACAACTGAACCTAAAAATGTTGATGAAACTTTTCATTAACATAACTTATGCATCAGAATATCATTAGCAGATAAAGATATCTACCTATGGAAAACCAACAGTAGATAATATGAAGGGGAATTGTAGGATTGTGGTAAGTAGACGATAGAAAAGTCCGCCATTTTCTACGGTAAGCCTAATGAAAATAACTGACATAAGTCTTCTTATCGTATGGTTGATGAACAACCTGGTGTCACATTTTAATCCGCTTGTAGGCCTCCGACATGGCTTTCCACACCGTTAAAAAAAATCTTAGGTGTGCCTGTATCCTCATGATGTTAAAAGTGTCATAAAATGACATAAGTAAGTAGATATCTACCAAAGGCTTTTAAGTATCAAGTAAACTCTGAACAAAAACTTAGTAACTACCATATTTCGAATTTATCATGTTCTTTACCTAGGCTGACTCTAGATTATTGTCATTTTCATACACCCATACAATGACGGAACTATAGGTTTTATCCTTTGGTAACTAACTACAACTCTATGACCTCTTCGAACAGTGTCAAGCTATAAAACATCAGACGTTCAACACGTGCAGCGTAAGTTACGTTACTTGTACGTATTGTTACATGCCTCAGCATACAGATAACTAGGCGTAACTGCTTAACCACCACTGGTAATGTTAAATGTTCCGTTTTTAATGCACCGATATTTCTTTATTGATTTCATAATTTTAGGCTAACGAAGCAATAGAGACGTTACCGAAGTACCTAAGTATTCGTTTTTATGTTGTGATCCTACCTACCACAGGCTAGTGAAATAGACAACATGATATTTTGAGCATCAGTATATATATCAGCATAGCATAGCATGAACACATTCAGAGTATCGAATCAGCTACAAAGCTTACGTCAAAACAAATCACTACATAACTTTCATCACACATAACCTTTTTTAGATTTAGGCTACCAAAATAAACAAAGAAATTAAAAAAAATACCCTAAATTGATTCTAGAAATTAAAACCTACAAATATTTTGGCTGGAGGCTGCTCTTTGTCTTTCCGGACAGTAAATGCCGTCTCAAAACTGTCATTGACCATAAGGAAAAAAATCTTATATGAAATATTAAAGCATATCCGTATAGGTAGGTATATACCACCTTAAACAGAGTGCTTAGATATAAATTATAGATTTTTCGGTGATAGTAAAGAATATATCAATGAAGATTTGAGTGAACTCTTACAATTTAATAACAACACCACAAATAAAACTTATGAATGTTTGATTTGTCTGTCTTTTAAACGCACATTATTGTCGCAACACAAATACTGTCTTTAAAAAATGAGCACTATCACGAATCACCATCACCAAATGACGCAAACACATAAAAAGTACATTAAAAAGATATAAATCAAGTGTAAACAATGTAAATGGACTTACGAGTTAGAACGAAGAGCGATCTCACGCGCATGTATGCCATTCCGGTCGGACGGTGACGGTATGGCGGGACGGGCGGAGCGAAGTCCAACGTTTGCCTACCACTGCTTCGTGTTGCGAACTTGATTGGGCTTGGCAGGTGTTTCAAAAACTATGCGGATTGCATGCCTGATTGATGCGCCCAGGAAACATGTTTTTTTTAACGTCACACAGTTTATGATTGAATCCTACAATTTTTAACAGTTCCGAGATTAAGGGAATTGAATGATGTATTTCGTCTGCATGTTTTGACGGTTTGACCAGACGAACTCTTCCTGTCTAACATTATGGGTGGCAATAAAATTGAGTACTTCAGATATAGTACCTACTTATTCATTTATTTTCTCGAGTCATCTGATAGTCGCATTAAGACAGCTATAGGTACAGAGATATACAAATTCTCCCATTTGGAACCATCGTCATAAGACTTTGGATGTATTTAAGAACTATTTAGATATTCACGTTTCTTTAGTTCCCTCATGATGATCTATAGAAGATGATACAGGTTTCCTATAAAACACAAGAATTCCAAACTAATGCACATCTGCGTCTGATTGTAATAAAACTTTAAGTGGGAGTTCCACGATTAGGTATAGATAAAATCTCAGTCATGTTAGATTATATATCTGCCTACGTTTTTCAAGGCCAGAAGAATAATTGTGAAAAAGGTTCCTCCAAAGATTTCCCAAGATATAGCTAATTGTTCCTATACAAAACAAAACAATTTGAAAAAAAGGACTTGAGAAATCCCAGTAATAAGTTTCCTTCAAAATCAGTAAATTACCTGTTTAAGTGTATACGTTGTAGGCCCTAATAATGGCAATAGGCCTACCACTATAACTTATAAGGGAATGTAACGATCGAACAGGGATAGTCGATGAATTATGCTTTTATCATCTTAAACGTATATACATATATATATATATTTTACTTCTTGTGGCAATTGAGTCGGGCTTTCAACTATTCTGCCAGATTCGAGTTATTATCTTCATGCGAAAGTGTTTTATCTTCTTACCTGCCAGGGCCTAGAATTTATTATTTCAAAATCCTGTCAACATCTTTATTATTATTAACACCGACGCGCGTCATCGGGCCCCGTCACACGTCTCGGATCTTTCTGTCCTACCAAATTTTTTTTTTAATAAATAAATGAAACCTCCTTAAAAAAACTCAAAAGTTAAAAATAATATTTTATCACATCGCTTTACATAAGAACTTGAACTAGAACACATAAGACAGCATTCTCATAAATACTTTTTTTCTGAATCTCTTAATGGATGTTGGGATTTGGCACAAATTTCCACTTCGCTTATGTAAAGTGATGTGATAAAATATTATTTTTCTTTTTTGAAGGAGGTTTTAATTATTTATTTAAATTTTTTTTGGTCAACGCACCCCCACTCCCTCGTGGGAGTAGTAGTCGATAGCTAACCACCAACATGGAAGTCAACATCATCATCATCATCATCAGCCGTAAGGCGTCCACTGTTGAACGAAGGCCTCCTCCTTTTAGAAGGGGGGTGTTGCCATAATCCCCACGCTTGGCAAGCGGCTTGGGGATCGCAGTGTTGGTGGTCAAGTTACAGACGACGCTGCTGCCCATCTTCTGGGTTTTCCCTTAGTCGCCTCTTACGACACCCACGGGAGGAAAGGGGGTGGTCAATTCTAGGCCGGATACCACACGGCACATGGACAACATGGAAATGTCAGTGGTCAAATCATCTCCTTGCATAAGGAGACGGCGCGGCAATGGTATTCAATACGGTCTAATTCCTTATCTTCCATTTTTAAGGGCCAATAACACAATAAAGGAGTTGACAGATAGACAGATGGACCGCAAAATGATTCCCATGAAGGTCCAGATTTCTTTTTGAGATACGGAACCCTAAAATCAAAAACTCGTCTTAAGTATGTTGACTGTAAGAACTCAGTATAATACATATAAAAAGTATTCTCCATAATTTATTTATAACTTGATCCCTAGTTACGTTAATACGATGACCCTACGTATTGTTTAGTGAGTCTTGATAATAAAGAACCTTTGAAATCCTGTTGTGAGCGTTTTCTCTACAGCATGAATACTTACGTATTTTGCCTAATGACACTTTATAAAGATTGACTTGTGTTTTCCGCATCCATTCAGTGTTTATCTACTGGGGTAATGGTGACTTAAAAGTATCAAGAAACATAAGTGTTATATATTTTGTTTATGAATCGGATTTGTCTGCAAAAGCTGTAAAACGTAAGCCTTTTCTTTGTCTTATTTATTTGATTCATATTTGTCATAATCTTACTTTTCCAAAGAAATACCTCATAGAGGAAATAAATATTTTAATACACCTTTACCATTTCGTGAGGTTTAAGGTTTTCTTTGTGACGTTTGGTTATTTCACCCTCTGATTCATAGCTTGGACCTTAGATGAATCTGAAACCCATATTTATGGTATAGTACATGACAGTAGACAAAGTTTCTCAATTACCTATCTATCATATAATAAACAGTTGGTAATCGAGTGCTTCGTTCAATTGTATGTTACTCATATTTAAGATTTTTATACTTACGTTTAATGATGTCAATAATTACATTCAGATATTCGTGTCTTTGGGCAACATAGACATATTACAGACCGTACCATCTAAATCCACTACATTTCTCCTTTCTTTTATTGCGTGTGTGATACAGCGTCTTCGGAAAGCCTATCCTATCGACGTTGGGTAAATGCTGGCCATAAATAATGCATTACGAGAAGTAACGAAAAATAAGTTGGTTACAAATACAGGAATTACCAAATGCACTTATAAGAACTACATTCAGGTTTTACACAACTTTAAACGTACGCTGGCCAATCAGTAGCTGCCGCAAATAAAACAACATTTCTTCATGAATCAATAGGTGCGTGCTCATTTCACGCAACGCAATATCTTTGCCAGCTGTAGCGTACAATAACCCTAGCGATATACAATTTCACGTGCACGCAGGGACTGTTACGTCATGGAAGCCCTGAAAAACGACAATGTCATAGTCAAAAGGCTTTAGTTATTTGTGTAGGAGTGCCAGCCCTAACGAAAAATAAAGGACTAGGTTTCCGTAGAGAACAGACAATAAAATTTTTTTTCAATGTCGAATGGCTCAATTATTGTTAACCACATTGGCTGATCGACGCGATTCCGATGGTACCTATTGAATACTGTACCTAGTTCTGAAAATCTTAAACCAAGACCGCCCTTGGTTTAAGATTTTGGTTCTGCCCTAGGTCTCTTTGTTAAGGGGTCGTTGTTTTATTATATATATAATATATAAGTTTATGAATGTTATATGCCAATTGATACCATTGACATAATAATAGTTTATATTTAAATATTTTGACCAATGTGACTTGTTTCAAACTTACATGCATAGTTACATAGCGTTAAGCCTGATCAGGTAAGTATTTTAATTGTGATTAAGTAATAGATGAATTTGTACAGTGTAAGCACGTAAAAAAAACATCATTCTGTCAGCACTTTACTTGCTACGCGTGGTCTAGTCTTTAGTACACAAACATCATTCAAGTCGCGTGTACTTATTATAATGATAATTATCATTTAACATAACATACATACATAACATCACGCCTGTATTCCCTAAAGGGGTAGGCAGAGGTGTACATGTAGTACACCCACATTTCGCCAGTTATGTTGTAAGTCCCAATGTAATAGGGGGCGAGCCTATCGCCATCAACCGGGCACAAATCCAGACTCCGTGCTGCTACTGAGAATTACCTAATGGAAAACTCAGTAACACTTTGCCCGACCCGGGATTTGAACCCAGGACCTCTTGCTCAGCAGTCGCGCTTAGCGACCACTAGACCAACGAGGCAGTCCTTATCATTTAATTAATTTAATAATACATTTTATTATTACGTATTGTTGCGTATCACTCAAAACGTGTAAGGACACAACTGCAGTACTAATGAATTGATTGTAAGCTCAACTTATTCTATTTTAAGTACATCAATTTCATAACGCTATGTTTTGATTACGTTGTCACAGTAATGATTAAGTAATCCGAGGAGAAACCACAAATAATTCATCTGCAACTGCTTATTGGCCTTCGTTGCGCCTAACATAATACTTTGAGCAACATATTTGATTATACAATTTGCTTCATTTTTGTTTAAGTTGTAATTAAGATTTAAATGCTCGTTGGTCAAGAGGTCGCTAAGCGCGACTGCTGAGCACGAGGTCCTGGGTTCGAATCATGGGTCGGGCAAAGTGTTACTGGGTTTTTCCATTAGGTGATTCTCAGTAGCAGCACGGAGTCTGGATTTGTGCCCGGTTGATGGCAAAAGGCTTGCTCCCTATTACATTGGGACCTAAAACATAACTGGCGAAACATGGGTGTACCTACTATAAATGCAACTTTAACTCTGCCCACCCCTTCGGGGAACACAGGCGTGATATTATGTTATGACTAAATTATAAGTTTGAACAAATTGAATCATAAAAAGACTAGGTGTTAATGTTGTTGTTGTGTTAAAATCTTTAAATTTTTTCTAAGATACTTATTGTAATTATAAATTATTATTGTTAGTTAAAAAAATGTAATAAGTTAAATCCACATTCTGCTATCCTATTGGAATTTATATGAGATATTAAGGTCATTATGTTATAGGTATCTAATACTATCATAGCAATCGTGACCTGAGAATTTGAAAGACTTTTTACTATGTAGCTAAGTGTTCGTCAATTAATAGTTTGTTTAGAAATTCATATGTTGAGCTACTTTTGTAATTGACTGTACTATAACAACATCTTTTAAAGTATCTTTAGATAAATCATGATGAAAGTTTAAACGAACCGTCGTCGCACGTCAAATGTAGTTTAAAATTAAAAGACAGACAAGCAGAAAATAATTTAACGTATACTTAAAGGTATCTTGTTTTATAATAATAAAGTTATCTACCTATACCAATTAAAAAAACCTTGTATTATTCCGCTAAGTTAACCCGAAACTCGCAGTGACAATCAACAGCTTGAATTAAAAAGACGTGTATTTTGCAGTTGTGAAAATGGCTCAAACGATTCAACGGACAAGTACGATTTTGGAAGAAGAAACTAGTACAGTTCTTAGTGCCCCACAAGCTTCACCGAGGAAATTCGAATACATATACCCGAACTTTATCACGTTTGCCTACTGGCATATTGCTGGCTTGTACGGACTCTATTTATGCTTCACTTCCGCAAAATGGGCCACCGTTATTTTCTGTAAGTAATTATGATTATAATATCCACGAAGATATCTCTATATTACACTAATTACGTCTGTCGTATGACATATAATGGCCTAACTTATATAATTATGCTCGACTTGGCAGGGGCACTACCGTGCCCCCAGATCTTCTCCTTCTTATCGTATGGTTGGTGAATAACCAGGTGTCAGAGTCGGCATTACTCACCATCAAAAAATCTCTTAGGTGTGCCGGTTTCCAGACGATGTCTTCCTTTATCGTTTTTAGTATCTGATAACTAATTTATTACGCATATCACACGCGTTTGAACTGGCTACCTTTGACTTGGTAGTCCAACAGTCATACCACTCGGCTATCAGTGCTTCCTTCAACTTACATATTAAAGGACAGCAAAGACTAGACTGACGGAGATAGCGCGACGATATCGGGCCCTAGACAAGTGACAAAACACGAATGGTTTTATTATTAGCAATACAAATAATATACAATAATATTTGTATTGTATTGTATACAGTGTAGGTATTGTGTATATGTATTGTAGTACAATATTATACTAATTAACATAACATAACATAACATCACGCCTGTATTCCCCGAAGGGGTAGGCAGAGGTGAACATATAATACACCCACATTTCGCCAGTTATGTTGTAAGTCCCAATGTAATAGGGGGCGAGCCTATTGCCATCAACCGGGCACAAATCCAGACTCCGTGCTGCTACTGAGAATTACCTAATGGAAAACTCAGTAACATTTTGCCCGACCCGGGACTTGAACCCAGGACCTCTTGCTCAGCAGTCGCGCTTAGCGACCACTAGACCAACGAGGCAGTCGATTATACTAATTAATTTAAAAAATCTTCATTGTCTCATTACAAGTAAACAATTACACAAACTCGCTCGACCAGTGTCATGCCATGCAAATGACCATCAATTGTTTTTGTTAATATTTCCATTTTTTCATTGTCATTTATATACTCACCTATTATATTCTTAATTAGTTCACAAATATTACGTAAAGAGTATACCTACGTAAAACTTAAGAAGTAATTAATAAACAAGTGCGTTAATGGCTAAATATACTCACAACATTCAGGCTAACGGCTAAACTAATTAACACAGTACAAACTTAATCATTGGACTAGTGCCCTATAACTATTTTTCGCCTGTTGTTTATGATGGTTAAAAGATTTATTAGTTATCATTTTTATTTTTTTTACTTGATTGTATGTTCTTAAACCTTATTGCCTCCACGAGTGATAATATCTAAGTTGGTACGAACAGCTCATCGCGGACAGTCAACCTTACTTTAATTACTATCTATCATCCATGTTGATTAATCAATCTCCACTCCATGTCATAACTTGCTAGTGTTACCATTAACGATACGAAGAAGAAAAATAAAGAAGTTTATTCCTTTTCAGGTTATATCTTAATCTTGCTTGCAAACTTAGGCATCACAGCAGGTGCCCACAGGCTTTGGTCTCATAAAACATACAAGGCCAAGATGCCTTTGCAAATTCTTCTAGTTATAATGAACTCCCTTGCATTCCAAAACACGGCCACCAACTGGGTGAGAGACCACCGACTGCATCACAAGTATAGTGACACAGATGCAGATCCTCATAATGCGACTCGAGGGTTCTTTTACTCCCATGTCGGGTGGCTACTTGTAAAGAAACACCCACAAGTCAAGAAACGTGGGAAGGATATTGACATGTCTGATATATATAGCAATCCGGTGTTGAAATTCCAAAAAAAGTAAGTATTGCCTAGTTTTACAAAGACACTGGTATAGAATTTAATTTTCCTACAGAAAATATTGGTTTTATCTATCGATGTTATACCGCTTCTAAGCATCCCTTTTTAGACTTATAGAAAGTTAAAAATGTACCCTCAGAGAAGATGGCGGAAGTTTATTTCACACAACAACATCAGCAACGCAAATTTGAAACAATTGGGGCGCCTTTTTGGCACCCCAACAGTTCCTACCACCTATATAATAGAAACCTACACTATTTACCTACCTGTTGGGAAATTCCTGCAAATAATAATTATATTTTACTGTTTTAGGTATGCGATACCCTTTATTGGAACTATTTGCTTCGCGCTACCAACATTGATCCCAATCTACTGCTGGGGCGAATCCTGGAGTACTGCCTGGCATATCGCCATGTTTCGCTACGCCATGAACCTTAACATCACATTTCTCGTCAACAGTGCTGCACATATCTGGGGTACCAAACCTTACGACAAGAGCATCTTACCTGCCGAAAACCTTACAGTCTCCTTTCTGGCCGTTGGAGAAGGCTTCCACAATTATCACCACGTCTTCCCATGGGATTACCGCGCAGCTGAACTTGGGAACAATTACTTGAATTTAACGACAAAGTTTATCGACTTTTTCGCGTGGATTGGTTGGGCGTATGACTTAAAAACTGTTTCTGATGATATTATAAAACTTAGGTCCCAACGAACCGGTGACGGGTCCCATATTTGGGGTTGGGGGGACAAGGATATGACTGACGATGTTAAAAGTAATGCAAAAGTCTATTACGCCAGAAAGGAATGAACTGATAACTTAAAATATTCTACAACATCTTACTTACCTATATCCTTTGATCCATCATCATGAAAAATGTGAGAGAACAAGGCAAATGTATTTATAGTTATTAGTATAGAGAAAGAAAGATATGAGTAATACCATACGTAATACATGGAACAATGGTTTTCGATTAAATTATACCTACTTGAAAACAGACAAACGATCACACAAAAAGATCACGAGTTTTCGTGCACTCCACGCCCCAATTTCATTAGAAGACAATATGTAATCGTAACATTTATTACGATTATTGTTTGTTGTTATATTACACAAATATTACGATAAGGTATTGTGTTCTATTCAAATATAAGGCGTGGAGAGTATGGAAACGTTTGTCCTATATAGATGACCATGGTGGTCAAAGGGTTAAATACTATAAAAAATATTCAACCCCGGAAGTGATTTTTACAGGCCATTATCGCCCTTTTCTAATTATAATATTATTTTTAAATAAATTGATTATAAACTGATTTATTGTATTTTTTTTATAACATTGTCCTCAAACTAGAAATTTCTTCTATATCTGAGACAAGCAACAAAACTTCTGTAAACCGAACCCACGGCAGCAGCTGCTTAGAGTATTTAGTTTAATTATACATATAGCTTTTTCTAAATCCTTGAAGAAGTTCGTTATATTCTCTTTGAAGTTTGACTGACATGACTGTGGATATGTCATTAATTACCTACATTTGCAGGGGTTATAAAAGTAGTTAGAAATAGATATCATGTATCATTGTATATTTTTTTTATGCAAATATATCAACAATATTAATTAATGTTACTATATATCCAAAACAGTGCGTACCCATTGGGATTATTTTTCACTTCCACGATTTATAAAAAACTACAAAGGTGTTTTTCTACAAGGCTTATTTTGGAATCTTTATAGTATTATGTGCTGGCATAGATATAAGCTGTGAAAATGTAACTGTAGAACCAAAAACGGTAGGGCTATATTTAATTTTATATTATTAAAGAAGTGTCAGTCGAAGAATGTGTAAAACCACGACTAGCTAAACTATGTTTGGCACATTTAATAATCTTATGTGTTCCAGGCACGATGGAATAGATTAAGCCGTCGATACGATGTGGAGGTTCCAGCAGGACAATGGCCACATCACGTGAGATCTTTTATTACAACAAGCTTTAAAGTAGCTTGCAATATTAGTTTGTTTAGATCAAGTCTTGCAAACTGAATTAGAACAACTTTTTTATAAACCAGTCCTTCGGGTGACGGATATAGAAGACAATTCCGTTCGGTGCGAGATTGATAAATGGCAATAGTTATGTCAACCAAACATTGGACGTTAACATAAGACCGAGTTTTCGTTTAAAGATTTCGATAAAACATAACACCTCTAACTACTGTTTTGGGGACGTTTGTATATTATGTTATACCACTAGACTTGACAGTAGAGTTGGTTATGCATCTCGTGCATAAATTTCATGACAAGCAAATCATACATAATATCAATATTTAACAGCAACACTCACTCGTAAGTAGATAACTACTTTAATCCACTCTTCCCAACTTATACGTTAAAATAAAAGTGTTTATTGTGTTATGACCTAATGTAAAAAGGTCATAAGTGCAATTTGTATTATTAAGAATAATAGAATCGCTTTGTGAGATTCTTACAGCGCCGCTGCCCACTTACCTGAAAGGGGTCTGATCGTTGATGTACATGTGTGATTATATTGTTCCAACATAAGTTTCCTTGTAAAATGTAGTCTCGTCATTTGTTTTGCTTTTTCAGGTACTAATCTTCAGATTATACGATAGATGGAGGTTATTATACCGTGCTTTTTGTGCTGGCAGCATTATCACAGAAGAAAGGGTTTTGACGTCAGCTAATTGCTTCCTCACTAATAAAAAACAGTAAAGCATTTTTATCTACTCTATATCCGGAATCATCGCACTTATGTCGTAATTTGCTTATAGTTGTTTCTGCCCCCTTACCATAAAATCTTAAAAAAGGAGATGTTCCATTGTGGAATAGAAAAGCCGGCCGCTACGTGTAGTGTAGAGCGGGGTCTTACTTCCACAATGGAATATGTCTTCCGATCATGTTTCAGCGTAGTTAAAAATCATTTACCTACTTAATTAATCCATAATGTAACTTGGGACAGGCCTATGTCCAGCAGTGGACTGCGATACGCTGAGAGATGACGATGTTGCCTCTCCATCTTTAGTGCTGTGTGAAATGATAATTGTGATTTATGGCATAAAACTAGTTTATTGAAATGATGTTTTTATAATTTTTTACACATTGGTGAAGTAACATTACTATCTCTTCATTCTCTTCTCTTCATAAATAAGTGAGAAAGTAGAGTGCTTAGTAGGTAATGGTCCCACTGTATTTAATTGTAAACCTTTATTTAATTTATTAGGCGACCTGATTGGCGCAGTTGCTCAGCTATTAGACTGCTGCTCTAAGGGTTCGATTCTTGCACGCGACAAAACTTTGTGTAATCCGTAGACTGATGTTTGTCCCGAGTCTGGGTGTTTGTGTATATGATGTTTCATGTTTGTGAAACGCACCCACGATACAGGAAAATTCCTAGTGAGAGGCGATGGATACAAAAAAACCTAGTTCCTTTTTTGACATAAAACCTCAGAATTTGAATAGTAGACCTTATTTTTTTACTACGTTACGGTATCGAAACGGGATTAACTTCTAAAAATAAGTAATTCTAAGTTTCGACGGACGGATCCTTAGTAACGTTTTAGGTATGTATTTTACTTCTTGGTTCATCGACTCTAGCTCATCCTGCGGCTACATTTAATTCCTATCGTTTACAGGCAAAGACACGATTTCCGTCAAATCCGGTTCGTTGGCGGTATTCTTAAGACTCTGGCAAAAGAACAGACAGAACATAGTATTGAGCAATGGCGATCCATGACTCATGTATACTCGCAGAGATTCTATAGATTTCCGGCTTTCAACTTGGCTATAGTGGTAAGATAAGTTGTAATTAATGATATCGGTACATAAAAGTAGAATTATGTGTACTTATATGCTCGTTGTCGTCTCCAATTCTTATAGTTCGACTCTTTAAAAGTATTCCGACACGGAGTTTATAACATAACACTTAGATGCACATTATGTATCTGTCGAGCTATGTAAAATCTCTTGAACATTGTAAACATAATTTTTATATTAATTTTTTGAATGTCAGAGCTTAATCACATCAGCGACCGTTCCACGTTAAGCCACAAATTAATTGTCGTGTTTTGTAGGCATTAGCTGACGGTGGCGTGTTGGACACGTTTTCATTTGTCGGCTATAACCGACCGTTGCGTTCAAAAGGTTAAACTGGCTATTTTTCTAGTATTCCTCTTGACTGACTTGACTTTATTAGACTTTGATTGAAAGATTAGTAGTAACCTTGTAGTAACATTGATATTTTAATATTTCAGAAAATGAGTAAACCGTGGGTATTCAATAATTACATAAACAAAATACCCTTTGCATCACAAAACCACGACTTTGATGGAGTTTGCACAGCTACCGCAGTCAAATCTACAAGGGTACATTTTGACATTAACTTAAACAATATATAATATTATCAGTAAGAAAAGGTAGATTATAATACCTACGTTACTTAAGTGACATTGGGTTTTTGCAAAAACGGCACACAATTATTGTATTGTTACACTGCAATAGATGACACTTGGAAGTAGGGCGGCATGTTGTAATTGTCGGAAGTGAAAATGAATAAGGGATGAACTCAGTTCAGGTGCGCTAATTAGCCTAGTTATAATGTGCCACTTTCATAATGCGTATATCCAATCTACCTCCCTTAACGTATACCTAATGTTATTAAATTCAAATATGAAGCTTTTCAAGAATAGAGTAGTTTCTTTTTTTAAAGGATTTATTTAGTTGCGGGCTAGCTATGTCGCTGTTTAGTATGAAATTATTTAAAAATGAACATATTTCTTAAATGTATTATTATAGTTTAAAAAACACATTATTGCCAAAAAGCGACGTTGCTAGCTCGCTACCCAGTAAACAATTTTCAATTATGTTTTTCAGGCTTGGTCTAGAGTTAAGTATCTGCATACTGAAGAGGTTGAAATGATCAAACGATCGGAATGCGAGAGGATGTTATGCAGAAGCTGTAGACTGTTCTTGTGCACTAATTTTGACAATAGAATAAAATTTGCTTATTCAGTACGTAAACAAAATAAATATATTCTAAATAACCCTATCGTCATATTAAATGGCAATACAACCTCCCACGGTAAAAACAGGGAAAATATTTTTTAGTATGTTGCCCATGCTAGGCTTAAATTCAATGTAAAAAGAAAATTTAAAAAGGATGGACACGAGTGGGCAGACACAGCTACTGCGTCGCAGGCAAGAGCAACGCCGCAGATCGACAGTGTTTGCGGGTTTTAAACCCGCTCGTGTCCATTATTTTTAAAGATTCCTGTATTAATTTGTAGATAGATATCTGCGACCGGCAGCGAGCAAATTACAGGAATTTGCTCGCAGCAGCTCGCAGATATTTGCGATGCGTTGCGAATTCGCAGTTATGTGTGGGAGCCCTTAATTTTAAAATTCGTTTTGTTTAGGAAACAGAAGGTGGTGGTTTGGTGTGTTATGAAACCGGCGATCCTAGTGAAGAGAGTATTGAACAGGGCGTGTTGGTCGGTGTCACTTCTATCATCAACATTGGTCTTCCCAACCTTCACATGAAGGTTGGCATGTTCAACAAATGGGTAACAGACAAGTGTTATAAAGTGTCCATCAACAAATTTATGATGGTGATTAATTGTTTGTCGATTCAATTTATTAAAACATTTTTGTTGTAATGTTGTCTGTTTTTAATTTCATCAATTCATCATCAATCTTAAGTTGGCATACCTGCTAGTGTATAGTTTACTTTTAAAGTTATGAAGCCTGTGTTCCGCTTCGGTCTTCAGTGCCAAATGTAAGGTTAATAATTATGAACAAGTATGAGAGCGTATGCGTTTATGAAGATCCAGCTGAGTTTTCTGATCCTCTTGGTAACTTGTTCAAGATGATGTTACCAGGATAGTCTTTGGTTAACAACATATCCCAAATATTTGGTTTATGGCTCTTTGTCCAATGTTGGTCATGAACAATAATGTGTTAGTTTGTGTTGTGTACACACATCTATGCTTGCTTTCCAGAGGAGTACGCAGAGACTACAAATCCTATCATACTTCTTTCGCCTCATTCACTCGCATCACAATCCTCATACACTCTCGTCGGTTAAGGGTACCTACTCCTAACCCCTATTTCAGAAAAATTTCAATTTGATCTAATTTGGTTGTACGATTTAAGATACTGAAGCTGAATAAAATACCAGCTTCCACTTTATAAATGACAAATTATTTTGAAACTAGATTGTTAAATTACTATCATAGAGTGTGGTTATGGTAAGAAAGCGGTAATGACTTCACTACATAGTATAAAACAAAGTCGCTTTCTCTGTCCCTATATCCCTATGTATGCTTAAATCTTTAAAACTACGCAACGGATTTTGATGCGGTTTTTTTATTATATAGTGTGATTGAAGAGGAAGGTTTATATGTATAGTAACATCCATTAAATAGTGGAAAAATACTTATAATATATATTTCATACCCGTGCGAACCGGAGCGGGCCGCTAGTTAAATATAAGACAAAGGTTAGACTATGTTTGGAAGTAAAAAAATAAAACAATTTAGAATAATAAAACTGTTTGATGTAATAAAACAATTAGGAATGTGGAAATTCGAACATTGCGCTTTGAATTGGTTGTAGGCGAGGCGCTGTCTCGTATAAAGCGTCTATACCATGAGACTCTGGTGAAGAATGATCCCTTACCCACGCTGTGGCCGCTTACGACACCAACTAGCACTCCCTTGTCTTTTTCGTTAGGGTCGCCTGTACTTGCGCAAACGAGTGGCCCTCCAGAGTCACCCTGCAAGAGACTGAGTATTAGTAAATCTATATATACTCTAAGACTAAACTACTACTACCCTACTTAGACAAAAATGAATCCCAGTTTCCCTTTTTCACGCCATAACCCTTAATTTGATAAAGTCCGGTGTGACGGACACTTATTTAAAATAAATCCTGCCAAGTTTTTATTTCATGTTCATCGATTTCTAATAGATTAAATGTTTATTTATACCATAAACAAATAGTAAAAAAAAAGTAATGATTGTGGCATCATTGCATATGTCGGTTGGGACGCAAAATGTCTGCGAAAAGGCGGCCACCTGTTTTGCTCAAGGTATTTATAGTTGTTTTTCTTATTTTTTGTGGAAAAATGAACTGAATTATAGATTTATTTATTAGATAATAATAATTTCAATCATTATTTACAAAAACATACGCACTTTATTACATTTTTATGGTGTTTATTTGTAACTAAAATGTTTTGTCCGTCTCAGCGGACATTGCTAATTGTACTGTACAAAAAAAAATCAAAAGCAGGAGATGGTATTTAGCGATATTTGCACAGATAATTGACATTTGTATAAATAATGCTTGGCTATTGTACCGCCAAAAGCATTCCGGCAACGTGAAATCTAAAAAACCTTTGAAATCATTTAGATATGATATTTATGACTTATTGTGCAAGGCAAACAGGTCGGCTAAAAGAAAACAGACTGAATCCGTCAAAGTAAAGAAACCGTATGCACCCCGCCCTTTGAGTCCATTAAAATACGACAATATAGGACATTTCCCTTCGACCATGGAAGAAGGACGCTGCAGGGTCTGCCAAAAGAAAACTGTCGTGTATTGCATAAAATGCAACACAAGATTATGTTTCGTGACAGGAAAAGCCCCCAGAAATTGTTTTTTAAATTTTCATACAAAACAAACTGTACTTCGGTATCAATTAGTTCTAAAATGTTCATTTCTGTATTTTTCTTTAGTAAAAGAACATAAAAATAACCGTGGTTTTTATTTTCCGTAGTTTGGCAGTGTCCGCCTCAGAGAACATATAAATCTGACCATTAATTTCACAGTAATTGGCAAGGTCCGCTGTGACGGACACCAGTTTTCCCAGCAGTGGGCTATTGTAGATTTTTTTTTTTAATTTTTCCAGAACTTTATGACATACTCCTGAAACCACAAAATTGTCAAATTCATATATTTTGAATATTTTTATCGGTGCCAAATTAAGGGATAACTAGAGAAGGGCTGTACCGAATTGGCTAATTTTGCATTTGTAATATTTGTGGAAGTCTAAGGAAGGTTTAAATGGTGAGAGGCCGGTAAGAACTTTACTTGGTCAGCCAGTAACCAATAAATAAATGGCGGCAGTGGTGTCGTGTGGTGTAGTCGGGCTGCAGATGACATTTACTAAAATAATAGACCGGAAGTGAAGGACGCAAATAACAAAACACGAAAGCTACACCCGGTAGTAAATTTACAATGGCTGTGGATGGTAATGATGATTAAAACAAACTTATAATCTGTGAAGACACTTAAGTAAACAAATGCTGCCAATCACTCAAACTTATGTGCTGCATTCTAAATGCATGGAGCAATATAGCAAATTCCATTCTTTCTTCCATTAATATTTTTCCTATTCATCTTTGCTTGCAGAAAAATATAAATGTAATTAGATTTCAGAGGTGTTTAAGTTAAAACATGTTAAGTCATAATTTATAAGTAAGAAAGTTGTACCAACAGTTAAAATATCTTGTTGTTTGTTTGTCTGTCAGCCGCAGTAAAGAAACTAACTACAAAATCGTGAAACAAATCAAATGCAAAGAAAAACAAATATTTTATGATGGCATCGAGTATAGTTTTTTTTTATATTCCTTATTTTACCTTTCCAACGTCCGCAAGGATTGAGGAGGTACAAACAAACGAGTTCATATTCCTGCGATGTACCCTATTGCACATCTTTTTTGGCATGATGTCTAAATGCGCCAGTAATAGTTTCTCCGATTGATCCTAGAAGATACATAATTTATATTTTTAATTACTATCTACTAAACCCACTTAACTAATCTTCCACTGTGTTGAACTTAATTCTACTTAGTACTTTGGAGTTAAAAAACAAACAGGTACTTACAGTATGTTTCTTGCCTATCCTCCCAAAGCCCGACACCAAACATTTGCCACGGTAGTCTGTATTTAGAGATGCCGTTGGTATTGGTGCCACGTAGTTATTAAAGATAAAAGCAGATTTAATGTACTGGAAAATAAATGAATGAGAGAAAAGAGATATATTTAATCAATGCATATTTAATAAGCGCCTGTGGACTTAACAAGAGCTATTGATAACACGCTTGGAACTGATTCTAACGTAAATTAATAATAATAATCAATTCATGATTGTATCCTCTTGACGGTAGGTCAAATTTTACGTCATCAACTAGCTACGTTTGAGAATTAGTGTAAGTGCGATGGATTTTTTCTCGTTAACCACTCGGATGTTTGAAGTCCGTAACCTATCACTACGGCCAGTACACCGACCGGCTCATTTTTTATGCGACTTATATTGCACTTGTCTCTCCCCAACAACCAAGAGAGTAAAGATGAGGAATAATTATGGATCATGTTTACTAACCACTAAAGCTATATCATGTTTTGGGAATTTGTATTTCGGTGGGTATTTCACACTGCTTAGTTGCCTCCACTGACCGTCAGGATCTTTTTTGAATACTGCTATGTTTTCTAAATTGCCAGCAACGGCATATTTGCCTTGCAACACTTTGCTACTTGCTTGTCTAAACAAAATAAACATGATTGTTAATTGCACATTCGTAACCTTTATTTAAAACGACCGTGAGTTCAGAGTATCTATATGACAGAATTCTGGCGCTCTGTATGGAATTGTAAGCAGTGCTGTCTGATACGGTTCCGTGCGGCGTGGCTTTTTCGCTTCAGCGGTATCAGTAACAGTGTGTTTAGCCGCCGTTTAGAGGAGGGCTATGTATGACGATGATGCTGAACTATATCTAAGATTCAAGCTAACAAATTTTTATCAAAATAATTAAAACCTCATACCCTGGGCTAAAAGCATTTTGGCATTTACTCCCTTGTGATTGGAAGCAATGCGCTGCAGACAGTAACTTGGTAGGTTGGAGGATAGTGGCACCGCAAAATGTTTTGTATTTGCTCGTCGCGCGTGATACTAATATCTTCATTGCTACCTGTATGATACATAGCTGTATACAGCGTGTAACGGAAACGGTATATCTTTCCAAAAGGGACGAAGAGGACATCTGGTATAGAATCCCTTTAGACAATTTAAACTAATTGAATAAAATAATGACCTTAAGAAAATTTGGTATCCTGTTTACTGAATTCGAGTCAACAAATGAGTCACCGCACAACGTTGGGCATCTTTCAAAATCACTTGCCTATAATTATAATATGATAATTATTTGGACCCGGTATTCTGTAAATGGATTCTATGTACTCTTCGCCTGTTTTGGATAGATAAACATTTTCGTTACACGTTGTATAGAATTTTATAAACTTACGATAGCACTTTCACTGTCTCCCAAAGAATCTCAGTTAACTTAAAGCGCTTTTTAAACTAACGTAATGTGACACAGAGGTGTGGAGGCAGGTACACAAATAGAGAGACCTATATCCAGCAGTGTTGGAAGTCGGGCTGCGGGCGATCATGATGATGAATACAACATTTTAAGATTGATTAGATTTCCATGTAATAGTAACTACATAATTATCTTCCTGGCCGAATTTTAGTCATGACAGTCAACCTCAACGGAGACTATTCCACTGCACAATATATTAATATTATTATATTGCAAAACACAGGATTACTTTTTATTCCTTCACACTCATTTAAGGTTTATGTGCAGGACTCACGACTTAACGTGACCTCGAAGCGGAGAGGTGTTAATCATACAAGCCCTTTTTCTCGTCTCACTGAGTCCAACGGGAAGACAACAATCAGATATTAATGTAGACTACCTTTGCCAGCAGATCACAAAGTAAAGGAACACAATTACTGATAATGTTGATAATGCTACCTGATACGGGACATCCCCTTTCTTTGCTGGCCAACCATTGACAACACGAGGCACCCACATTCCCTCTTGCGCTTCAGGATATAAAGTTGTATTTTGTGTTAAACATAATTGTAAACATAAAACTAAACACAGAAGATTTTTTATAAACATGAATATAAATTTTGCAAAGGCTACCAAAAATGACAGGAGGTTTGAAATATACCATAGAAGTAAACTTTTACCATAACGTTGTGTCATAGACTTAAAACAATGGAGTAAAGAGATTCTTTAGTCCACCTTAAGTCCTATGCTAGTATCAGTACAGAGAATTACCTTATGGAAAACCCAATAAGAATAACACTCGGGATTCAAACCCAGGACTTCGTGCTCAGCAGTCGTGCTTAGCGACCACTACACGAACGAGATGGTAGTAGAAGAATTAAACTGGATAAAAATTTAAACCTCAATAAATGACAGTATAACTGACAACTGTGGATCATGCAAATCATGACAGACACATTGTGCTGCTGCGAAGTTTGTTCCACCGTTTCATCTTTCCAGCTGTAGTACTAAGAAGCAGTAACAGGCAGGCGTCTTGGGGGCAGTCTTTTTATGTACCGAATTGACCTTCAAGAAGTACAGTAGTTAATAACAAGTCTAAGTTGGATCTTATATCCGATAACAGAACTTCATAAAAGAGACAAATGCATTAAGTTATGAATTATGGAGTCGAGCGGGATTCGAACCTGCGACCTTCGTCGATCCGTGGCGCAAGTCCTAATTAATTATTATCAATTAGATCTAATGCTATGTGTATAAGATATACAATGAACTGAAGAGTTTAGCAGGGGTGTATTTATTTGGCAGTCCCCGTACTCATGAACTTTTAAAGCAGGACATAGTCTGTTGTGAACCACAACGGAAAATGTCCTGCTTTAAGTGTTCATGGTTGGGGGTGCAGGAGTCTATATAAGCCCACATTAATTCGTCTTGCGTCTCGTAGTAGGTCGAATTCTGTAGTGGCGAGTGTGGTACTAACCATGGATGACAATACGCTTGCCACATTTAGGAGTTTGTTGTTCAAAATATTATGATCATATTGGTTTCGATAAGTAAACATTTAAATGATACCTAAATATTTCCTGTATTGAGAAATGATAAATATTTTCTCTAAAGTACATACATTGATAGCCGCCGCCGAGTATGACTGTTGGACTGCCAAGTCAAAAGTCGCAAGTTCAAACGCCGACACACACCAATGTTTTTTCGAATTTATGTGCATATTATAAATTAGTTATCGGTTACTAAAAACGGCTAAGGAAACCCTCTTGAGGAAACCGGCACTCCTGTGAGATTTTTCAATGGTGTGTAAAGCCATGTCGGAGGCCTATAGGCGGTTTAAACTGACACCAGGTTAATCATCGACCATACGATAAGAAGAAAAAGCCCTAAAGTGGGACAGTTATAGACTGATATTATTATTATATAAATAAAACAAATAAAAACGTAACGGAAAAATATATAATTCGGTAACACAATAAAGGTGCTAGTTGCCACACTTGCGCTTTTAACACAGTTATTTCTTTCGATAAAACCATGGTATCTTGACACCCTCGTAAATATAGAATTGATGCCCATATAAGTTCCACTAGCGATACCAACCAATACTCCGCTGTTATCTGTATCCATCGGGTCACCAGTGTTTTGGCAGACTAGTGGTCCACCGGAGTCCCCCTGTGTGTTTAGGGCTACATTCAATTATTGGTGGTCGCATATACTTTTAATTTTTAACTTTGTCTGAGCACCTGTTTCACCACCGACAAGTAAAGTGTCAAGTAGACGAACCGCCATTTAAAGTCACCCGTAATTACTCATACAAATTTCACGATTTCTGAGTAGCATTTATCAGAAGACAAACTGGCTCTTGTAGATGGTGAAACAGGCTTTTATACTAGGAAATCCTTCAATTAACATGGCGTAAATGCGTTTCTCAAACAGAAATATTAATATATATAAACAAATTACCACACTAGGAATGAATATACATATGTAGATAACAAATATTCGTGACGTGCGGGGATCGAACCCGCAACTCCTAGCGCAGCAGCCTCATCACTTACAGACTGAGGGAATCCGATCACTTTTTTACTTAATGACGATAAATGTAGCCGTGTCAGGATTGTAGATAGGTACTTATTATAGGTACTTATTATACATATAAAGTCTGTATCAATGACTCGTACAATCGGTGGTTACGATTAGATGTTGATTCGGTGAGGTCGCTTAAAAGACAGGTCATTTCATACGAAGGGAGATCTACTAAGTCAAGTCGTGGTTAGCGAATGTCATGAACGTGATTCTGGAATGGGCCCTTTGCTAGCCAGGTCTGGCACATAATTCAGAAAGTAGGCAAGCAAGGAGATTTTTACGTGATACATACATACGTTATACTATAGAAAAAATATATTTTAATTTATATTTTATAAGATTCTTGATATTAATTACCTGGCCAATATCAGCTTCGAGTAAAGACGTACATACAAAATTTGACATATCCTTATCATGAAATTTACTGCACCAACGTTCGGCAAAAAGGGGCAAATGTGCTTTCAGCAAAGAGTCAGATAATAACTGCAATATGTAATTAAAATAAATTAATGTTGAAGTAAATATTTTAATGACTTTTCAACCAATTTTGATATAGGAGAATGACCAAAATTGCAAGGGCTCTGACCTGGTACAAAAAAAAAGTAGTCTGCAAATGCGTAGGTATCACATTCGAACCTACAGTTAATAAACTAATTCGATGTCATTTGAGGATGAAAAGATACTCTTTTTCAACCATCTATTTTTTGTGAAAATCCTAGTATTTGATTTTGGTTTAAAACAAGAACTAAATAATTAGGTTAGTGAATGAAAATGAAAAGTTCCCTAAAAAACTGTTTTTAATTTAATGAATATTTTTTTATCACGAAGCATTCTGCATAGACCATTATAAATTGATCATAGTTATATACAGAACAGAAAAAGAATGCTATCAGCGATTAAAAGGACGCTATATGCAGCTACCAGCGTTAAAAAGGACGCTGTATGCAGCTACCAGCGATAAAAAGGACGCTATATGTAGCTACCAGTATAGTGTAATCTGCAATTTTTTTTTCAAAGTTACGTTTTAGCTAATTTCTTTATTTCTGTAGGATTGATTTTTTTGCTTCTATAGAAGAAAATGTTGCACTCGACACCGCCTTTCATAAGAGCTATGCGTGATACCTTTTTTTTACTGGGGAAATCTTATAGACTTCCACCGTCCTGGAGCGGACGAAGAGGTATGCCGGACTCCCACTGGCTAAAACCCCAGGGTGTCCTAGCTACAAAAAGATTTTCGGACCAATTTGAATCATTCTCCTTTCAAGCCAAATAATTAATTACCTACTTATATTAATCAGATTGTGATCGTAGATATTTTGGTGACAACTTTTTTACTTTTGTAGGTACATTGGAAAAATAATAAAATCTCTTAATACTAATTTTGTAACTATTACAACTCTGAAACCATTTATCATTCATATAGTATTATCATCAATGTACACGCATCGTATTTAAAACCTGCATTAACCATTAACTAAAAACGTAAGTATTTCAGTTGTACTCACAGTCTCAGAAATTCTTCCGTATCCTGACACCACGCAATAACTTTTATAGTCTATAAACTTAACCGCGTAGTTAATGGGCTTCACATAATGATTATAAGTAAAAGGTTTACTCACGAACTGTGAAAAGAAAAAGGTAAATAAAGAAAGGGGAACGGGCGTTTTGACCTATGAACCAATATCAATATGCGATATATCATTGGAAAGGATTTTTATATGCTTTAATTATTATTATCAAAGTCGGAAAGTATCAAATCGCTATGTAGAAAAAGTTATGGCACTATAAAGCCAAAATATATGTGTTTATTTTCATCCAGGGAAAAATCCTTTAGGTTATTTCATATTTGAACCGAAATCACAAAAAATAAGTAAATTAACAGTGGCAAAGTATAGTAAATGTTAAAAAGGTTGGAATATTTTTCGAGTTCATGCATTTCACCGTAAAATATTTAAAAAGTTAAGGTTAGGTTACGTTAGAGTACATAGATCTTCCCGCGGCGGGTCAGTTTGGCCTGCCGGACGAGTTTCTGGACTCGTATCGGGCGCGTCCCCCGGGTGGCGGATAGGGGAACGCCGCGCAGATATGCGCGGTACCGGTTTCGACCGGCGCGGACCAAAACCAGGCGTTGGGACCGCTCCTCATTCATTGAGGACGCGGTCATAGTCGGTCGCTGGGGGGTTGGGGAAGTTCGCTCCAGGTACGTGTCCGTTTTCGGACATGACTGGGATGCGAACAAGCGACGGACTATGTTGGGATCGCTTTTCTCGCGAGAAGCGATCATAGCGGCGGGTCTGGTCAGATGCCTTTTGTCTGGCCGGGCGTGACCTTTTGGTCACCGTCGTTGGTCCGCACCTTGCGGTTTTGCGAGGTGCGGAGAGCCGGTCGGCGTCTCGGACGTATTCCGAGCAGCGGCGACGGCGGAGTGCTTGTTTCCTCCTCTCCTTCTGGAGGGGGAGGTGGTTACGAGCGCGGGCGGCGGGTTCGGCTGTTCACGAGAGTGGGCAGTCGGGCATGGCAGTTGGCCACCGCCGGCCGAACCCGTAATCCTGTTCTTTTTGGGACAGGGATGGGAGTTCCTTGCCTTTATTGGCCGGGAACTGCGTGAAGAAAACACTCTAAAATTACCCTAAGCTCGTGCTGGTGACGTCCGGCCGTGGGCTGAATGGCGGGGGTGAACCCCGTCCCGAGGATGTCCCAGGGGACCACACCCCTGGCACAAAAAAGGAAAACAACATAATGAAGGCACATGGATCCAACAAATTACCCCAGGGAGGTACCGACCGCTCCGCGGTTGGAGAATCCTCTGCGGGCCCTTCGGGGTCCGTCTGCCCCTCGTATTCTGGGGGGGGGCAACCAGTGCCGCTCGTCTACCCGCAAGGGTAGTTCGAGAAAGAGCCGGGAGGGCTCTAGTCGCTCGGGGACCGACGTGGAGCCGACTTCGGAAGGCAGCGCGTCGGGTTTCATGAGCCCGGATGACCTAGTGGTCGGGGCGGTAGGCAAAACCTACCGGAAACGGCCACGGTCTGCCTCGTCGTCGCCTGAGGGCGGCTCGAGGCCAACGTCCGGATCGCGCTCCTGGAGCGCATCAAAGCGAGGCAGGGGTCGACCGCCAACCACCGGCAAATATGTCGGTATGGCCAAGGCCCAGGCCGAGCTAAAGGCCGCGCAGGCTCGCCAGCGGCAGCTGGATACGGAGGAGGAGATCCTCCGCGATGCTGCCGCTGCCGATAAGAGGGACGATGTCCGTTGTCGGATCGTCCTGGACGGGTGGTCGGACAAGGACGACCCCGAGACTGACATGAGGCTGGTCAGTACGATCAAGGAGTCGGTCGAAGACAGCCTATCGTTAGTCTCGAAGGTCGCCGCCAAGTCCCGTAACCTCAAGGGCGGTTACGTGAAGACCCTCAACGATGCTGCAAAACGCATCAAGAGGGACGTCAACTTCCTCTGCGGACGCACTGTCGGGGAAGAGACGCAGATGCTGGAGGAGGAAAACTCTAAGCTGACGGCGGAGAACCGCCGCCTCGGCAAAGAAATGAAAAAGCTTCGCCATGAAGTCCGCGAAATGGCGAAGCGGCAGGGTGCGGCTGAGGCCGCGGCTGCGGCGACGGTGCGTCCTGCCCCGCTGGACGTGGAGGAGTTGTCGCGCGCCATCATGGTCCAGGTCGGGACCATGGTGAACGCGCGGCTCGCCGCCCTTGACGACCGACTGCTGCCTGAGCAGCGGACCCGTCCACCCCTCGCGGCGGACAGGAGAAGGGTGGACTCTCTGGCTTCGGTCGAGAGTCTGCCGGCAGCAACGGAGCGGGTGCAGAAGGCGCCTGCCCCAAACGCTGCACCGCAGCAGACTGCTGCTTCGGACCCTTCCAAGGAAAAGAAGCAGCAGCCTAAGGGGAAGAGGGTCGCGGAGCCTCCGCGGCCTTCGACCTCTGCAGCGGCGACCGCCCCTGAGGCCACCACCTCTGCCAGCCCCGTCCTAACGGAGGAGGGCTGGACCACGGTGGCCAAGAAGAAGGGGCAAAAGAAGAAGCCCGAGCGGCCCACCAACAAGGGCTCGGGTGCCCCTGCAAAGGGGCAGAAGAAAAAGGCGCCCAAGAAGGCGCCCAAGAAGAGGGCACCGAGGTTGCGCGTGCCGCGCTCGTCGGCTGTAGTAATTACGCTGCAGCCAGGCGCGGTTGAGCGCGGCCTCTCCTACGCAGCCGTCCTCACGACGGCCAAGGAAAAGGTGCCCCTTGCGGACCTCGGGATCACCGGCCTGCGATACAGGCAGGCGGTGACCGGGGCCCGCATTTTCGAGTTGCCGGGGGCGAAAAGCGGCGAGAAGGCCGACGCCCTCGCGGCAAAATTGAGAGAGGCACTGGGTGCCGAGGACGTCCGGGTCTCCAGGCCTATCAAGTGCGCAGAGATGCGCATTTCGGGCTTGGACGACTCCGCGACGTCCGAAAGTGTCGTCGCCGCAGTCGCCCATACGGGTGGCACGGCCGACGAGGTCAAGGCGGGGGAGGTACGTCACACCCCCTCCGGCCTTGGCAGCGTATGGGTGCGCTGCCCTGTGGCAGCAGTCGGATGGGTCTCGGCGCAGGTAAAACTGCTCAATGCCAGGCCCACCCGATGCTTCCGCTGCCTACTAAACGGGCACGTGCAGCACTTCTGCACGTCCGAGGAGGAACGCCGCACGCAGTGTTACCGCTGCGGCGAGGTCGGCCACCTGGCCAAGTCGTGCGCCAGGGATCCGCACTGCACAGTCTGTGCTGCTGCGGGTCGAAAGGCTGACCACCCGATCGGCACCAAGCCCTGTGGGGCTAGTGTGTCCCAAAAGGGTAAGGGGAAGGCCGCAACCCTGCGGCCGACCCCTGCTCCAGCTGCCACTGGTGGGGAGGTGGTGCCCATGTCTGTCTGATGTGGCTCACCTCTCCCTCTGGTGACGCGCACCCATGCGCCAAAGGGTCAGTGAGGGGACGGAGCTGTCGTCCCTTCACTGAGCAGAGGCCCGCGGAGGCTGGGTTGGGAGACCCACCTCTGCATTGCACTGGCCTCTGCACCGAAGTCCTGTACCCCCCTACCTCTACATAGGGGGGAGCGAAGAATCCGCCCCACTTTACAGGGCGGATAGCGCTGGTGGGGTTGGCGGTAGAATGCTATAGCGATCCCGCCTCCCCGCCACTTATGCGCCGAAGCAGGCAACATGTGAGGTTTTTAGTGGGTAGGCCCCTGTGGATCTTATTGGGTTCACGGGGGAGAGTCCCACATATCCCCGTCGCCTCCCAGCGGCAGGGAATGCGTAACGCATTTCCCTCACGTTAAAAAAAAAAAAAAAAGAGTACATAGATCTTAATTCTGCCATTGTCAATCGAACTGAAACTAAGGTAGCTTAAAGCTGATATTATTTTTAAACAAATGACCCTAATTTGAAACTTGTAACTATTCATAAATTTTAGGGCCCCACGATATATCTACCGATGGAAAATGGGCATGTCCTTTCATAGCTTGAAGTTTAATTTGACAAAATTGTAAAGACCACTCACCAATATAGCTATGTCATGGTTAGGGAAACGATATTCTGATGGATAGCTTATGTTCTGCAATGTTCTCCACTGTGAATAATCGTCGCCTTCTATTTTAGTATCTTGGTTCCGTAAAGTCGCCGCCACCGCATATTTGCCTTGTAAAGGTTCTAGGATCGTGTTTCTATAAATTTTAATTTACTTGTATGCGACGCGTAGTAGTAGTTTTCTTCTTATAGAAGGAGAAGACGCGTATCGTGCGTAAGGAAAATTATGTTAGTCATGACTACAATGGCAAATTTCATGTAATGTGCTAAAGACGGTGAAAGCGAAATTCGAGTGTTTGTGTTCTTCAATATAGAATAATTTATTTCAAATATTTCTCCTCCAGACGATTATGTGTAGTTAAAGTTACATCGAAGGACATTGGAGTAACCAACAAGGCGAAAAAACTGTTATAAATCTATGTGAGTTTATAATGGCTGCCTCGTTGGTCTAGTGGTCGCTAAGCGCGACTGCTGAGCAAGAGGTCCTGGGTTCCAATCCCGGGTCGGGCAAAGTGATACTCAGTTTTCCATTAGGTAATTCTCAGTAGCAGCACGGAGTCTGGATTAGTGCCCGGTTGATGGCAATAGGCTCGCCCCCTATTACATTGGGACTTACAACATAACTGGCGAAATGTGGGTGTACTATATGTCCACCTCTGCCTACCCCTTCGGGGAATACAGGCGTGATGATGTAGTAGTATGTAGTTGAGTTTATAATTTTGCTTTATATTAAGTCATATTACGATAAAAATTTCTTACCCATAACACAGAGTGAGAATACCCTTTTGTTCGGTAATAAAACAATGTGCAGCAGACAACACCTTTGATTCTGCAACTATAGTGCCCCCACAGAAAGTGGAGAATATTTCTCCATGTCTGGCTTTGAGTGCCACCTTCGAAATAAGTAGTTTCTGTGTTACAAATAAGTTTTCATAGCATCCACAGCATTGAATTACCAACATTGCATCGGCTAAGAAGCCTTAATGTATTATTAATTTTTTTCATGCTTGCATTCCAAGTGTGTACGATCACTTCTTGTTTCGTTTGTTAGTGTAATGTGAGTCCCGTAATTATGTTATGGGAAAGAGGCCAATGATTCATCCATTTATTGGCATCAATCATTCGAAAATTCAAAGTAAACGACCATGGATGTTTATTTGATTATATTATGCTACTATCCTGGCATATATCTTTCGCCACATTCACTCTCATCACTTTTTCATACATGCACGTACATATGCACATACTGGGTTAGGAACCTAGACTTCCTACAAACATTTCTTTCAGCTAATCCATTATCACTCGTCTGATACTTGAATCGACTTCATAAAATATACCTATCAATACATATTAGGACTGAAAGCTGTTACAACCTGATACGGTACTTCACCTAGCTGCACTGGCTGACCATTATACACACGACGTGATATGTTTTTATATAAACTCTTTAGATAATACGATGCACTCAACTGTAAATAAAGGTTAAAAAATATGTAAAATTTTGTTATTGTTTCTAAAGTCATTTCACAGAAACTTGACATTTAGGTTATGTGCGTTCTAAAACTGTAAGGTTGAAGTATAAAAATAGAGTCGATTATTAAAGATAGGAAAGGATTTTGTTTCATTCGTGAAATACTAAATAAAGAAAATATAGTTTTTTACTGCAATCAGGTTTTTAAGTCGTTTCTGAGTTATTGCTCTTTTATAGTCGTAATATTAACATTGGATGAAGAAATAGACAGTATGTATCAGATTTTTTAGAATTCTAAGGAACAAATAAATAAAAATAAATAAATTATTTTGATTTTGAGACAACATGCATTTCAAAACTTCACACCACATCTTGCGCTCAATTCCCATAGTTTCTGTAATAAATTATCTTCTACAATTTAAAATTCAACGCCATTGAATTGTCTTTTTAAATTAAAATTAGCTGTTTTGCCGTAATTAGTAGTACGACGCGCGACGGGCAAAATTTTCGTCCCGTAGTACTATCAAGCAGTCTAGTAGTACTTTGGGAAAATAAATCTACCCGTGGTACAGTCAGCATCATAAGTAGCTGAACATTTCATTTTATAAACATACCATTAATTGAAGAACAACTAATTACACAATAAAAAGTCTAAAATATTTTAAGATCATCCATTGGAAGCTCCTATAATTTGAAACAAAAACTTGAATTCGTTTTTGTTTCTTTCCATTATTTGACATAAGGTTTCGTAATATGTTAATCTACTTATGATGCTGACCGTACTACTGATTACCCAAGGTAAAGGTGAGGTACCCGGTACCCCTAACCATTTACTGATACATGCGCAAGATACCCATTTAGTACCAACTAAACATATAATACCGACTTAACAACATAACCCAGTAGGCGCAAGTGAGCCGAAGAAGTATAATAATCTTCTTCTTCTTATCGTATGGTTGATTAACAACCTGGTGTCAGAGTTTAAACCGCCTGTAGGCCTCTGACATGGCTTTACACACCGTTGAAAAATATCTCAGTATAATAATGATATTCATCAAGTATACAATTAACACTTGACTGCCTCGTTGGTCTAGTAGTCGCTAAGCGCGACTGCTGAGCAAGAGGTCCTGGGTTCAAATCCCGGGTCGGGCAGTGTTACTGAGTTTTCCATTAGGTAATTTTCAGTAGCAGCACGGAGTCTGGATTTGTGCCTGGTTGATGGCAATAGGCTCGCCCCCTATTACATTGGGACTTAAAACATAACTGGCGAAATGTGGGTGTACTATATGTTCACCTCTGCCTACCCCTTCGGGAAATACAGGCGTGATGTTATGTGTTATGTTATGTTACAATTAACACTGATGGCCGAGTGGTATAATCGTTGGATTGTTATTGTCAAAGGTCGCAAGTTCAAATCCCGGCACGCACCAATATCTATTCGAATTTATATGCAAATAAAAATTATTTCTTTCTTTCTATTATAAATTTGTTATCAGTTGCTAAAAACGGTGAAGAAAAACAATGTCAGTAAACCTTAGAGATTAATTAGTATTAGTAAACCCATGTTAGCGGCCTACAGGCGGTTTAAACTCTGACACCACAGGCTGTTCATCAACCATACGATAAGAAGGAGAAAAATACAATTGAAATAAATGAAAACGTAACACAACAAAATATAATTGGGTATCACAATAAGGGTACTAGTAATAAAGTAAGCATTTGCTCTTTGACCACAGCTATTCCTTGCAATGTAACCATGGTATTTTGAGATTCTCGTAAATGCTGAATTGACGCCCACATAGGTTCCACAAGCGATGCCAACTAAAATTCCGCTATTATTTGTTTCCATCGGGTCTCCAGTGCGTTGACATACAAGCGGTCCACCGGAGTCCCCCTGTGTTTAAGGACGGAGTCAATTAATTATTATTAGAAGTCTGTATCGTGGTGTAGGTTTGTGCCAGGGCCATGCCTTGCCCTACCTGCTCGGCACGTGCCCCCGTGCCGTTGTCTTCTCTGGAGTCACTCGGTGGGCTGACAGAGTCCCCTTCTTTGTGTCCCCGCTACCCCAGTGATTCAAGATGTCTAGTCGTAGTTAGCAAATGCAGTAAAATTTGATATTCTGTGGAAGCTTGCTGGTCACGTCTATCACAATTTTGATGCAGAAACCAATTGGAAATTGTCATCTTGTTCACAATTTTACCTAGTTTTAAACCAGGTAGACGGTGAAATCAACTAAAGTGTATTGGACGCTGCAAGATAGGTTTAAGAAATAATATTTTTTTAACTTTAACCGACACTTGTAATATCTCCTGTATCGGAAATGCATCTCACAAACATGAAATATCACATACACTAGGACCCAGACTCGGGACAAACATTTGCGAATTACCTCTTACCTCTCCAATATCGACTTCAAATAATGACGTGCATATGAATTTTGACATATCCTTTCTATGAACCGTGCTGCACCAACGTTCAGGGAGAAGAGGTAAATACGCTTTCAGCAAGGAGTCAGATGATAACTGAAATTTGTAGTTTCAAAGTTTAGTAAGTGATAAAATTATAGCCTTCATGATTGATTGGAGATGAAGATACTCAATTGAGTGTGATATAGAGTTTTTTGTTTGTATCATTGTTACCTCTTCACGCTTAAACGGCAGGACCGATTTTGCTAAAATTTGGTATGGATGGTAGCTGACACCCTGGATTAACATATAGGCAACTTTTTATCCCGGGTAAATGTAGCGGATAACATTGCTGGGCGCAGCTAGTATTTAAAATATCTATGAAAGTTCATTGTTCTGATTTAGTTTTATTATATATAAAACTAAATCATTTATAGCTACTTAAATTCGTTTATCATCATCAGCTGGAAGACGTCCACTGTTGATCAAAGGCCTCCCCCTTAGAACAGCAAAATGAACGACAACTCGCCATTTCCATCCACCCATAAAATTATTGTAGCCACTTGGTTTTGATTTTCGAAAGTTGTTTATTTTATTTAAAAAAGAAAATGTAGAAAATGATTTTTTAAATTTTTAAAGCACGCGCACCACGTAGGAATACTGTGTGAAATTCTACTGATGTTAACTAATGAATGCAGTAATAATTTGCTATTTAAAAATGTGTATCGATGATGATGACATGCATCTTTGCTTACTTGTGACTAACAACATGAGTATTGCATTTGCCATTTACACTTACACTGTAACTAACTTTTCCGTATCCAGACACTAAGCAGTGGCCACTGTAGTCTTTGTAGTTCACCGCGTAGTTTATGGGCTTCACATATTGGTTATAATAAAAGGGCCGTGTCACAAACTGTCAAAAGAAAGGTGACGAAAAAATAATCATGTTTCATGCATCATGCATCAATGAAGTATGGTGGGTACATATTATCAAAATTATTCATTTCTGATCTCCATATGAAAAATTCTCACAGTAGAATGTTTGGTCTCTAAGGGGCTAACTACATAAGGCGCAGCGCATATTAAGGCGAAGCGCAGCGCAGCACATTTTTCTATTGTCAGAGTTTAAACCGCCTGTAGGCCTCTGACATGGCTTCGCACACCGTTGAAAATCTCAGGAGTGTCGGAGTCGCCTTACGTTATGATTAAACCTCTGAAAGTAAGTGCATCGATAGATTTTTTGTTAAACTATATTCTAGTTTAATAAAGGGGTTCACCAAATATATTTTTTTATTTGATGCCTGCCACACAACTGAGTTAACATGAGATTCGATGAAGTGGCTCAGAAATACAAGGAAAGTAAAATTATGAAATGCACTTTGAAGACCTTTGCGCTTTAAGATTGATGATGATTTCTTTCTGAAAATTGTAGGGATTGGCAGTTCCAAAACCGCGATCCTCGTGTTTTCTCAAATGTGTTGCTGTCAGGGCCTCATGGTGAATTTGTGATAAATCGTTGAAGTTAACACTTAGTTCGACTTTTTCGTTATTCCACTCACCAATATAGCTATATCATGATAAGGGAAATTGTATTGTGGAGGGTAAGTCAAGTTGTGTAATGTTCTCCACTGCGAATGCTCGTCGTTCTCCACGCCGGAAGCACGGTTCCGAATAGTTGCCGCCACCGCATATTTTCCTTCTAAAAATGTTGGCAATGTGTTGCTATAAAAAACAATAAGCGCCACTTTAGGATAGTAACAAAACTCACTAAATTATTAAAAAAAACCTTTTCTTCTACAATAAAAAATAACATATACATTTAATGAAAATAAGCGCTACAGCAGATAGGCGCGTGATGATGATAAAGCGCTGCAGCCTCCCAACAGCAGCATTATTATCAGTTGCGGACCTTTTTTGACATCGTAAACTGTAATGTTGTATTTTATTTCAAAACAACAATACATTTTCTTTCTTTCTTTGGCTAATAAAAATGGAATGAATGGACCTCACAGGGACAGGGACTTGACAAAATGTCGAATCACTTACAAATAAATTTTATTCCTGTGTATGTAAAGGCTAAAGTTTCTGTGTTTGTTTGTATGTTTGTTACCTCTTCACGCGCAAACGGCTCGACCGATTTTGCTCAAATTTACTTTTTATCCCGAAAATTTGTAGCGGGTAACACCGCGGGGCGCAGCTAGTTAGTATATGCGTTTATTTTAGCAGTGTAGTAACAATTTCTTACCCATAACACATAGCGAGAATTGGATTCGATTCGCCAACAAAACAATGTGCGGCGGACAACAACTTTGATTCTGCAACGATAGTGCCCCCACAGAACGTTACGTATATGGATCCACTTCTGACTTTGAAAGCCACCTTCGAAATAAGTTTCATTGTTACAGATCAATGTATAGCTACAAAACATAACCTCACGTCTGTATTCCCCGAAGCGGTAGGCAAAGGTGCACATTCAGTACCACCCACATTTCGGCAGTTATGTTATAAGTTCCCATGTAACAGGGGGCGAGCCTATTAACCGGGCAAAAATCCAGACTGCGCGCTGCTACTGAAAATGACCTAAGGGAAAGGGAAATACCTAGTAAAACTTTGCCCGACTCGAAAAACGAACCCAGGACCGCAAGCTCCGCACTTGCGATTAACGACCATTAGACCAATGGGGCAGTTCTATTGCTAAATTACTTTCATCGTTTATCTAGATTAACCATTTAACTGTCAACGATGCAGACACAATAGTTAAACAATCACCATGAATCACATGTGACTCTCGGGACAGTTAAGTTGTCATTATTCTTGAGATATCATTTTAATCTTCGTTCCATAAAGGGCATGGGTTACATTTCGCCGGGCTGTGTGGGCCCATAATGTATTGGGCATTTGAGGAGTATAATATCATATGGATGCAAATGGCAAGTTGTCGTTCATTGTGGCGTTCTAAGGGGGAGGCTTTTGTCCAACAGTGGACGTCTTGCGGCTGATGATGATGAATACTATATTAACCGCCGAATAATTCTAAAATAATTGAGTTGTACCATCAATAATAAATAAGACTTATAACAGTTACAACCTGATACGGTATTTCACCAAGCTGCACTGGTTGACCATAATAAACACGATGCGATATGTTTTGATACAAATTCTTTAAATAATGACATGCTGTCAACTGAAAATACAGGTTAATAATAATGTAAAATTTGGATATTTCTAGAGGTAAAGTCATTTCACAAAAATTTCTTGACATTTGATGTTTTCGTTCTAAAATGTTAGGTTAGGACTTAGGGATAGAACCCTAAGATATAAATAGAAAAGCAAATATGGCAAAGTCGATATAAAAAAGTACCAAATCTCTTAAATTGAGACTTTTTATATGCTTGGCGTCAATTATGTTTCAAAAAAGCTTGGCGTCATACCTACGGTATTCGGATACTTTGAGGTATTCGATTCACACCATTGAAATATAATTTATTTGCTTTACACATAGATATTTCTGGACAGACTAGACTATGTTCAAATAATCTCTTCCACCATAGACAATCGAGAATATTTTTTTCTATGCTTCTACTTCTATCTGGGTTTTATTAGGGTTATCTTCATGATGTTCGTGTTCGTAGTTATGAAAAAAACCACCGTTGATGATATGCCTATGCCTCTCTTATGGCACGCCACTGAGCTCGATCTTCGGCCTTCTGCTTCTAACCGCTGCCAATTTAATACGTAATAAACAAAATAAAAAAACGTAACAGACAAATATATAATAAGATATAATTTAGTATATTTTCTCTATGGTAATACCATAGGTAATACCATAGGTAATACCTATGGTATTACAAAAAGGGTAACAAAATAAACACTTGCACTTTTAATACAGGTGGAAGAATTGAGGGTAGATCTACAGTGTAAATATGGGGACATGACACCGCAGTCTCAGTCTGCGTGCCCGGCCAATAAATTCAACTCGGTCGAAACGTCAAGCTACAATAAAAAAAATTGTTCGCGATATGTCCCATGTTGTAGTTTAAATATTAGTTTAAGATAATCAATGAACACAAAACATTTAAAAAACCCATGAGTTGTTTGTAGTGTTTTTATTATATTGAGCACCCACTCCAGGATTCTTGTTTAGAATGACCGGGCTACAGCAGTGACCCAATTTCAATCTGCATAAGGTTGTGACAGTTTTTTTAGGAAGAGATGGGAGCTTGCTATACCACGGTTTTCTCCGAATGTCTGGTTGCACACCTGAGTAATAAGACCCCTTGTGTTTTGAACTTTCCAACCACATTTTAGACAAGGAAAGAAACAACTTTGGCTTCCAATCATTTTTAGGTCATAATTTTAAATGAAATAGTATTTCAACCTATGTATATTTTTTGCTTCTAACGATAAAGTTATTTTACGATAGAAGAAACGACATACAAAAGTTTAACAAGCAGGTTTTGTTTGTTTCATATGGTACGTTTCAAAAAATGAAAAAAATGAGTTTAAGAATTATTAACTTTATTTTGTTATGGACAAAACAATTTTCTTGTTAATCCATGGTTTTATCAAATTACTCAATATTTCTGAACATGAGAGATTTTGTATTGTCAATGGGAATTTGACTTTTAGGGTTGTTTAGGGTTATATTTTTGTACAAATTTTAGTTTTTCAAAATTCTTATAAATGGTATTATTACATATGAATGTCATATCTGTCTTAATATTTTATGTGCTACCGTTTTCCGAAAAATATACAATAGCTCTAATGCGTTCTAATATAAATAATGAAACGAAGAAAAAGGAATTTGATTTTCGAGTAAAGCAACCTTGCTCTAAATTAAATCATAAAACATTTCTAAAATTTCATCAGGTAATTACTAACTTTATTTTTTAGGACGTCGTGGTTGAAAACAGTGTTTATACTCCTTTTACGGACATGTGCCCTCTGAGAATTGTGGGTGGGATACCGGCTAATATTAGAGATGTGCCATACCAGGTAGGTACCATTATTATGAAAGTTATGTTAAAAGAATAACTAACTCATTAATATTTTCCGTCTTCCCCTAATATTACTTGACATGTACGTGTACTCGGCACACCTGAGAGATTTTTCAACGGTGTGTAAAGCCATGTCAGAGGCCTACAGGCGGTTTAAACTCTGACACCAGGTTGTTAATCAACCACACGATATGAAGATTTGGCATGTTTAAGAGAAGAGTCGTAAGTAAGCACTGTAACTGATGGCAATGATTTGGGTCACTTTGAGTTAGGTTTGTTCGAGTTTGGTTACTCTTTGTTTGGATTTACCGCATAAATTTTTTTGAAGTAAGCAATACACTCTTTCTCTATTACAACATTTATAACCGCGCAGAAATAGAAGCAGGTCAATAGACTACAGTTGTAGTTTCTTTTCTCAGTCGCTTCGACGCGGGTGACTAGTTGTCAACCGGGTCCTTAACTAATGTTTTAGCATGACTGCACTTACAATTAAGCTTGTAGTAGTGAATTTATCACTGCGCGGTTGTATGAAGCTTAGTCTCTGTTCCTATTTTTTACTCATGTGCCTTTAGGGCGCCACACAAGGGGCAATTGATCGCAGCGATAAATCGCAAGCAGATCTCAGCGATAAATCGAAAGCAGATCGCAGCGATCGATCGCTTCAAAATTTCCGTTTACACACAGCGGCGATTGGTCGTTATGTTCTTGTTTGGGACGGAACAAAGGAGACGTATTTTCAAGATTGCATAGGTTTTGTTCCGATCTGCGATAGCACGATGTTGTCCTACACGTGCGAATATTGTTTTGTAAGCATATAATTAACGTAGCTATACTTAATGATACCATAATATTATCATTGATAGTTAGTAGTAATGTTGGTTTTAATAAAATACTTGTATCCAATTGGCTTATATCCAAGTGTCTAAAAGCCAGCTTTGCGGTTACTTCTCATGAAAATTTTACATTAGATCCTAAACAAGCTAAGAGGTGATTAACCTTTTAGCACATCTCTAAGTCAAACTGACTGACCGCTTTACTTTCAATCACCCTCCTTCAGTTTAAAACATTAAATAATACACTTATCCACCCACCAACATGCATGCGTGACATAGGCTGCACCATTAAACTGATGCCGCACTGATGAACTGAGCCTGAGCCCCACTGCCATTCATGAACGCAGGCTTGTCGCAGCACTTCAGCATTCCACATAGACCTTAAGATTATAAGCATTTTACGTAAGCACTTGGACTGGTCTAGTGTACGGAGATCGGCGACACACTAGGTCACGGCCACTTCTAACCGAAGTAGGTATAAGATGTTATTTACTACTATCTCATAAACCGATTTAATAGCCAAATTAGGATTATGAGAGCGAAAGATTGTATTTCTTAGATTAAGTAATGTTTCAGTGCTCAATCCTTCTCTATACGAGAAGAGGCCTTTGCCCTGCAGTGGGACAGTTATAGGCTGTTATTATTATTATTAAGTAATGTTTCGAGTTAGCAGATTTCTATATGAATATACAGGCGGTTTAAACTCTGACTAGGTTATTCATTAACCATACGATAAGAAGAAGATCTGAATATATTGTTCCTTACAGGTCGTAATAAGAAGAGGCGTAAGACGAGGTGATTTTTGGGGACCAACCTGCGGAGGTTCAATAATAACTCCTCTCTACATATTAACGGCTGCCCACTGCTTCGACACTAAGTAACCAAATATGTTTCATTTTTTTTTTTTGATTTATGAAATTCTTTACATTAAAACGTTTTCTTTTCAAGTATTATCGATAGTGTGTTTTCTACATAGTTTATATTTAATGGATAATTATATAATGGGCTCGCTAAAGTGTTTAGTAATACTGTGTGTATATTAATTATTACAATAATATAAAAATATAATTATGATTTCCTTTTTTAGTGCATTAAAAAGCCTGCATATGTACAGAGTCATAGCGGGCACAGACAAATCGGAATTTGCTGTGCACTCAAAACTACCAAAGATACAGTTAGAAGATTATAAACACCTTTTTGGTGATGAGGTCTGGAAAGAAATTGTGTATTGTTACCGACATGCGGGATACCGGACTGATAGCATGGAGCACGACATGGCCGTGCTTGAGGTTAGAGTGATCGCTTTATCTTTACTTGGTAATGTGGCATACTATTAGGGACTTAGTACACTACATCTTAATTCTTACGTTTGGCTTCATTATTAGTATCAGTATAATAGGCTGTGACTGTACCTTTAGCAAGAATGATTATCGAACAAGTATTGTCAACGTATCGAAATTGAATTCATAACATAATATCACGCCTGTATTCCCCAAAGTGGTAGGCAAAGGTGCACATAAAGTACACCCATATTTCACCAGTTATGTTATAGGTCCCAAGGTAATAGGGGTTGAGCCTATTGCCAATATAATAATGGTAAAAATCCAGACTCTGCGGCTACTGCTACTGGAAATTATCGGCTGAATTACTTAGGCGTTCAACAAAAACGGCGAATGGCTAATCTACGTAGCACGAAGTACTCACGAGCAGTCAGCAGTCTCGGGCAAATATAAACTTTGCCATTATATAATGGATAAAGTAATAGAGGAAAGAATTTAGGAGGGTAGTAGATGCAGTAGACGGCATCAAAAAACAGAAACAGAAAATATTATTTTGATAAATAAAATTATCATGCACCCTGCCTAACCTACCCATGACTTCCTCCACGTGGACTTCAGTACTTTCCCGCGAAACCTGAAATATTTTCGAAATTAAAGTAAAAGTCTCAGTTACTGTCAAAATCTAAAGATGATCCCGCGAATTTCCCGCTTCCGTACTGGGATTCCATACCTCGAAGGTAAAAATGAAACTCTTATGGGATCACTTCGTTTTAAGTCTGTCTGTCGGTCTTTTAACCCCTTTTTTTCATCCATTTGATATAAATTTGAACTTTTTTCTCCAGAACGCGTTAAGACGCGTTCTTGAGAAAAAAGTTCAGGCATTTTAATTGGAGGATAGTACTAAATGTCTCTGTGATAATATTTTTCAGTTGAAGTCACCGCTTTCCTATAACGATAGGGTCAAACCAATACCGATGCTTAGAGACAGTTTAGACATACGACTGGAGGAACATGCATTGAGCTTGGTTTCTGGATTTGGACTTCTGGAACACGTAATTAAGTATTTTGTTCATTTATCATTAATCATCATTAATAGTGAAATTGGTTTTTTGAATCTTTGGCCTAAGTGGGTGTTTAGAAAAAAATATAATAATAACTATCTAATTAAATAATTATACTTGTTTTGTCTAGTAAAATTCGGCCAAGTGCGAGTCAGACTCCCGCGCCGAGGGTTGCATAAAAACTCTTAATAATGTTAACGATAATAACATTGTTTTAACAAAAATACAAACTGGATTCACGGACAAACATAATTATAGAATGTATAAAACTTAATCTTGTATTTGGTGTACAATAAAGAGAAATCTATATCTAAAACGGGTACCCTCATACATTGATACAGGTAGCTGACAGTTTACAAACTGCAAATAAGTTATTCATATTTTGTATGTGATGTAAAACATTTTCAGTTTTCTGTTTTTTCCCTTTACTTGTGCCCTTAATAAGACAAGATCGAGCTCAGTGGCGTGCCATAGGAGAGGCCTATATCCAGCATTGGACTAAGGTACATAGGCTGATGATGATGACTTGTGCTAATAAAACATTGTATCATTTTTTTGTGGTTCGAACCCAAAAAGTGAAACTTAAAAGTATTTGTTTTTTTATAATTATTATAAAACTTAGAATCAGTCATATTATAAGTTAAATACACTGGTTCCTGCAATACAGGTAACAAAGCGTAGTAGTCAGGGAAATCGGCTTTAAGTATGCATTTAACTATGTAGGTTATTAAAGTTTTTTTTAATACTTTTGCCGAATACGGTAACGAATCGAAATGAATTATTTACTATATTTTTATTAATTACAATTTTTCTTTCAGCGTAAACCGTCTTTTGGTCTTCAAATGGTATGTGTCCCTATAGTAGAATCCGAGGAGTGCAGGATATATTATGGACAAAATCGCATATATCAAAATCAATTCTGTGCAGGTGATTCAGGCAAAGACTGTTGTAAAGTATGTATAATTATGATTAGTCTATGTTACCTATGTACAATTGCATTAATGAGGGACTTGATAATGAAGCACTCGCGGTCGAGAACCCCAACATCACCCTGCAAATGTCAGTCTTCTTCCCGGAAGATCATGTTGCCGGAATCAAGATTTCAAATCGCGAGGAATCAAAACACGGTGATTCCTAGCACCCCCTGCACTTCCGTTACCTTATAGCCAGGTATAGAAAAGCTACCGGGCTGGGGGCCACCCGTGGCAGAATTGTGTTGTGTCGATCATGGCGGGGGAGTTTCCATAATCCCTACGCTTTGCAAGCGGTTTGGTGATCTCAGTATTGGTGGTAACGTAACGGATGACGCTTCTATCCATATTCTGGAAATAAGGTGGCGGTTACTACATTAGTATTCTATCATCACCTAAAGACGAGAAAACAACGATTATAATTACCGTCGTATTTTACTTACAGGTTAGTTCGTATGACTATAACGTTTTCTTGTAACCAGATTTTTCGTTTTAGGGTGATTCTGGTGGTCCTCTCACATACCACGGTTATTTAGCTGGCATCGTGTCACACGGGATTGGGGATTGGTGTGGGGAAACACCCGGAGTATACACGCGGGTGTCAAGTTACACCACAGGGGAGAGCATACCGCTTATTCGAGGTCATTGTATTCAAATAAGTTTCAATGTATTTGGAATTGCGTTCCTAGTATTGGTATCAGTAGTGTACACCTTTTTTGTGACGTAGAAAATTTGAATTGCATTCTTTAATGTTACACATGAATGATGCTTTATGTGATTTTTATTACAATTTCTTTTTAATCAACATCATCAGCCGGAAGACTTCCACTGTTGAACAAAGGCCTTCCCATTAGAACGCCACAATGAACGAAAACTTGCCATTTGCATTCACTGGTTGCCGGCAACTCTTGACGATATTGTCGGCCCACCTGGTGGGAGGCCTGCCAACGCTGCGTCTTCCGGTTCTTTTTAATAAGTAATCTCAAATAAATGTATCCAATCAGAATTTGCTTTATTTTCTCCAGGGTGCTATTTGTAAAAAATGCCCAATTTTCTAGTGATATTAATATAGATTAAGACACAACATAGTTTTATAAAGTCCGCCCTCCTAAGGGTAAACCCACGATCCTCTTGCAGCGCAGTTTTGGTGGTATGAACCTTTAAAATCTTCGTTAAGTTGCTGCCAATTTACATAGAATGGTCAGATCTGATTGCTGCCTATTGGCGCCTGTAAATTTTTTTCTACTTTCAATTATTCCACACAAACCTTCTCCAGCTATAATGACGACTACGCCGGTAAACGGTAATGCTTGACTTTTACGTCGAACTCCTACAAAAATCAAGCATTAACTGGCGCCGCGCCGTGGCTAACAAGTAAAATAACATAACATCACACCTGTATTCACACATATACACAAATTTCACCCGTTATGTTATAAGTCTTATCTCCTAATGTAATAGGGGCGAGCTTATTGCCATTAACCGGGCACAAATACAAACTTCGAGCTGCAACTGAGAATCACCGAATGGATAAACCCAGTAAGACGCCCAGGTCAGCAAGGGCAAACACCGGGTCGAGCAAGACTCGTGATTCGAACGCAGGACCTCACTAACTAAGTAAGTGTACACTAAAAACTAAGTGTGTAAAAATGCCTCATTCATAATTTTATAAACAGTGATCTAGCTAAATTATTGATTTATTAACATCCTTCTCACTCTTCACTTCTCACTATCATTATAGGCATGCTGTCGGACCTATGCACGCACGGACACAAGAACTACCACAAATACTCAGACCTTTTTTGAAGCCAAACTGAGTCTATGCCAGTAGTATCCTATTTCCAGCAATCCATTCCAACTTAATTTAAATCCCAGAGAAATGTTTAAAGAGACTGAAGGATAACTGTATTAAATGACTTTATATTCCTCCATACTGCTATTTACTCAAGCTGAAAAGGATTGTAACAAACTACAGAAACCCAGAAACCTAGCCAACTTTTTCGCTTCTTTTTCAAAAACAATTTGTTAGATCTGGTCAAAATTTGCTTGGTGTAAGGATTTTTTAAGGGAAAGGCCTTTGTTAAGCAGTGGACGCCTTTCAGCTGATGATGATGATGAAGGGGTTTCTTGTTGAATATTAATATTAAAGAAAGACATGTTACATCTTGTTACGGAAAAGTAATTTACGATAGCGGAATGACAAATAAATTCATAACAGAAAAGACAGTGTTGTACGTTCTTTGTTCGTTCCAAAACGTAAGAATAGAACAAATGGAACCTAGAATAGGTACTCTGAGGGGAAGTATGGTGTAAGAACTCAAATGTGAAAGCAATAAGTATGTAAATAGCTAAAATCCAATAACGCACTTACTTTACTTAATTTTATCATGAATAAACAGAACAATTCTCTAATTTATCCATGGTTTTAAGCACCGCGAGACTAACCTAGGTACTCTATATTTCTGAACTTGATAGATTGCGAATGTAACGTCAATTTCAATTTGACTTTTAGGGTTATATTTTTGTACAATGTTTAGGTTTTTCAAAATTCCAATAAATGGTAAATTTACATATAAAAGTCATATCTGCCCTAATATTTTATGTGCTGCTGTTTTACGAAAAATCTACAGAAGCTTTATTGCGTTTAAATAATATCAATGAGACGGAAAAAAAGGGATTTGATTTTCGAGTAAAGTTAACTATTTTATCTAAAATATATCATAACACTACTAAAATTTCATTATGTAATTTAAAACTTTATTCTTAGGACATAGTAGTGGAAAATAGTGTTTATACTCCATTTGTGGACAAGTGCCCTTTGAGAATTTACGGTGGGGTACCGGCTGCTATTACAGATATACCATACCAGGTAATATGATAAATTGTTGTTACTTTTCCGATCCTCTAATATTTATGAGAAAAGAGTCGTAGGTACATTCCAAAAAAAAAGTATATGGTCGGAGAACTAAAATAAACAGTATTTTAGAAAAGAAAACGTTTTTTTTTTTACGAACACATTTTTGGATCCTCACGCATCTATTTATTAACCGATTTAAAAAAAAGGGGGAGGCTCTCAATTCCTTGGGATCTTTTTTTTATTTTTTACTAGCGGCCCGCTCCGGCTTCGCACGGGTATAAAATATATATTATAAGTATTTCTCCACTATTTAATGGATGTTATTATACATATAAACCTTCCTCTTCAATCACTCTATATATTAAAAAAACCGCATTAAAATCCGTTGCGTAGTTTTAAAGATTTAAGCATACATAGGGATATAGGGACAGAGAAAGCGACTTTGTTTTATACTATGTAGTGATGTATGGTCCCTCATAACTCAGTCACTTATGAACCGATTTGAATTTTTTTTCTTTCATATGATTGGGTTGAGTTTCCAATTGGTCCCCTAGAAATTTTGTCATTACCTGATGATGAACTTCGAAGATATTGAACGAAACTCCTCAAAGGATAGAACTTGATGATATGATGATGATATTGCTTAAGTAGTACAAGGCAGACCTTGTTAGTGGTCAGTTATCGACTACTACTCCCACGAGGTAGTGGGGGTGCGTTGACCCCCCTCGTATCACTTTCCTGGATTAAATATATCGTGTGAGGTATCGTTTAAAAGGGCTTTTTGTTTTGTGTGTAATAGGATTTCAAATACTAGTCTCACAAAAGTCTGGGACGGATGAATTCTAGACACCACTAAAAATCGTGAACTGATCGTGACTTTACATAAGCGAAGTGGAAGTCGGCGCCAAATCCTATGCGTTAGTTTTAGCTTTGAAACTATGAACTAAGCACTTATGACAGCATTCTCATAAGTGCTTTTTTTCTGAATCGCTTAATGGATGTTGGGATTTGGCACCGACTTCCACTTCGCTTATGTAAAGTGATGTGATAAAGTACTTTTTTTCACTTTGAGTTTTTTGAAGGAGTTTTTTTTTTATAATTTAAATATTCATAAGCCATATACTTTTATTAGAAAATAATATATTTTAATCGTTCTGTGCATTCTCGTTTCATATAATATAAGTCATCATCATCATCAGCCGGAAGGCGTCCACTGTTAAACGAAGGCCTCCTCCTTTTAGAGGGAGGTGTTGCCATAATCCCCATGCTTGGCAAGCAGCTTGGGGATCGCAGTATTGGTGGTAAAGTTACAGAAGACGCTGCTGCCCATCTTCTGGATTTTGCCTTAGTCGCCTCTTACGATATCCACGGGAGAAAAGAGGGTGGTCAATTCTAGGCCGGATACCACACGGCACGGCACGGTATAATAAAAGTGCTATAATAATAATTAATATTTTATGTAAAGGTGGCTTGAATAGTGGGTATCTATATCAAACCAAACTTTATTTGCTTAATAATTGCACATAAATATGGTCTTAATCTTAAAGTTAGTACTTAAAACTTAGCGGCTTTTTGCAGGCATCAGTAATTGTAAACTAATAATATAAAACTATTAATAAGTGAGTACACCATTTTGTTTGTAATATCCAATTACCACAGTTTCGGGCTATTTGTAGTTCGTCAGGTCAAACATAAGTCGTACCTTATGCCGTAGTGCTTGTTATACATTTTGCTACCTAATTCTTCCCATGGCCCTTCATGTGACGTTTAAGCATATGTCAAAATCAAAAGAACCGAACAATCTACTTTAAATTCCTCTCCTTAATTTTAAAACATTAAATTATACACTTCCTCTCCACCCACTCCTGCATCTTGCGCGACTTAGGCTCACCGCTGCATAAACTAAGCCCCACTGCCATTCTTGAACCTAGACTCGTTGCAGCACTTTGTATTCCAAATAGACCTTATTAAGATTTTAGAGCATTTAACGTTAGCAAGAGATCTCAGCTGAACACTGGTCAGGACCACTTCTAACCGAAGAATAAGTATTGCACAACAATTTCAAAATCCATAATTTAGTATCCAAATTTAGGTCATGAGAGTCGATGAGAGTATTTCTTAGATTAATTTTGATTTTCCGAGTTACTTAGCAAACTTCTATCTTAATATAATGTATGTTTCAGGTCGTAATAAGAAGGGGCACGAGACGAGGTGATAGGTGGTCTTTAGTGTGTGGAGGTTCAATTGTTACTCGTCAGTACGTATTGACGGCTGCCCACTGCTTTAGCAAAAGGTAACCTCTTTTGTTTTCCTATATTTATTTATTTATTGCTTTACTTCATTTATGTACGCTTTCTCTTGAAGTGAGATCAATAAAGTGTCTTACATAATAATAAAAATGTTAAGACTAGCATAAATTGTATTTAATTTACTTTGCGTTTGCCAAAGTACGTGATTTAACTATTTGTATCTTTAAAGGGTATTAAAAAATATACATATGTATATAGTAATTTTTTTGTTTAGGTCTTTAGCAAACCTGCGTTTGTATAGAGTGGTAGCGGGCACTGACAAATCAAATTTCATTCTGTACCATAAACGACCAAAGTTGGATCTTCCAGAACACCTTCTTGGTCAAGAGGTCTGGAGAAAAATTGTGTATTGTTACCGACATGCGTATTACGACACACGGTACATTAATCACGACTTTGCTGTACTTCAGGTTAGAGTGTTCGCTATATCTTTATTTGATAAAGTAGTGTACTTACCGGTGAAGGAAACGGGCACTCCTGAGAGATTTTTCAACGGTGTGTAAAGCCATGTCAGAGGTCTACAGGCTTAAGCAGGAGGGTTTAAGCTCTGACACCAGGTTGTTCATCAACTCTGGTTTTCTAGAATTGCGGTGCCGACATAATTATAACGGTGAATGTCGTCACTAGAACGCTGCCTATGCAAAAAAATGGCACGGTTTCCTAGAGAGACCTAACTGATACCGTAACGTCTAAAAGCGGAGCCGTCATTCTTATGACGGCCATCTTGTCGGTTACAGATAGATCGTGACCGTTGTAATAGATAGCGAAGAAGTTTTTTCTTTGAATATTGTATTGTTTGATGTACAAAATGAGTACCAACTCCAACTGGACCAGCAAGGTCGATGCAATTTACTAAAATCTCAAATGCACCTTCTGTACCACGAGCTTTGAATAAATCATCCTCCTCCATACGACCATTTTCCTCTTCGGTTGATAGATCATCCGCCAAGTGAATTATTAACGGCCATGAAACTTTCCACATTTCGTTACCGTTAAGTACTTAAAACGGCCGTCTTTTTGCGTTCCGTGATTCCGTCATATAGCGGCCGTAATATAACGAACACAAAAAGACAGCCATATTAAGTTCTTAACGGTGACGTCATGTGGAACGTTCCACGGTTTTCATATATGAATACGTTTCGGTTACCGTTTGTTTTTTTTAAAAGGGTGGCTGGCGGTATAGAATGGCCGTGAAAATTTTCACATGTCGTCACCGTTAAGACGGCCCCCTTTTTGCGTTTGAATTATTTCGTTACAGATATAAATGACGGAACTGCTATCCTAGGAAAAGAGAGCTTTAGAGACCAATTACACTTCAGGTTAATTCGTCAGTTTGTGTAGTTTAGTTAATCCTTTCTTCTCATTGTATGGTTGATAAACAACTTGGTGTCAGAATTTAAACCGCCTGCAGGCCTCTGACATGGCTTTAAACACCGTTGAAAAATCTCTCAGGTGTGTCGGTTTCCTCACGAAACTAATGTGTTGTACGAACATGAATTCGAAAAGACATTGGTGCGTGCCGGGGTTTGAACTTGCGACCTTTGACGTGGCAGTACAAATGTCATACCACTCGGCTATACCTAAGTGCTTAAGTGCAGTTAGTCCCTTAAAATACATTCGGCTATGGAAGCCACGGTTTGAGGTGAATCATTGCGTCTGACGGGTCATAACAATATAAAATAGTACCTAAAACAAACTACAAATTAAACGTAATCCTGAATGCTTTCTAAGTATTTGAGATCAGAAAGATCACTTTATATTTAGCCGTTATTGTGGAAAAACTATTTGCTTGTTTCTCATCCCGCACTAGCTAGTCACAGAGACATAGATCGCTTGACATAAAGCTGTAGCGTCGAATAAGTAGCCGGATACATTGCATGTTGATTACATTATTTAGTGACAGTAGTAATATAATATACAATTTCAGTTGGAGAAACCCGTTTCCTATACGCATACGGTCCAACCTATACCGATGCTCAGAAACAGTTTAGGCGTCAAACTGGAGGACCATACATTGAGTATGGTTTCTGGATATGGACTTATGGAATACGTAATTTATCGTTTTCTTTATAATTAATTAATAATTATAATTAATATCACATAGTAAGTAATAAGTAGTTTAAATCTAGGGCCTACTTGGCTGTATGTTTAAAAAAAAAATTTAGAAATAATGCATTTTAAAAGTTATATTTTGTAGTTACTTTATTATTTTATCTTTCAATTGCAAAAAAATATATATTGTAAGGAAAATTCACTGGTTCCTGCTATACAGGTAACATAGCGCAATAGTCACATAATTTGACTTCATAAATGCATTTAACTGTGTAAGTAATCAAGAGTTTTTTTCGCAGCTTATACGATTACGTATCAATAATGTTAGTATAATACAATTTTACTTTCAGCGTAATCCGTCTCCAGGGCTTCGAATGGTGTGTGTTCCTTTAGTCGGAACCACGAAGTGTAGAAGATTTTACGGCCGTAGTTCAGTAACAAAACATCAGTTCTGTGCAGGTGATGCAGGCAGAGACAGTTGTCAAGTATGTTAATGATCAGTCTACGTATAGTAGGTACAGTCAGCAACATAAGTAGCTTAACATGTTAAGAAACCTTATGTCAAATAATTAAAAGAAATAAACATCAATTCAAGTTATTGTTTTAAATTATAGGAGCGTCTAAATGATGATCTGTGAATATTTAAGAATTTTTACTACATAAGAAGTACTTCTTCAATTAATGGTTTGTTAAAAATGTTAAATATTCAGCTACTTATGTTGCTGACTGTACCCATGCATACTAATAGTTGTAGAAAAAAAAATCAGTTATTTTTAAATCACTAAAAAGAAATGTATCTAAGCATTAGACGGATACAATTTGCAGCTCCACTAAGAATGCGTTCTGTTTATCTTATACGTTCAAAATTATGTGGCTAGTAGAATTTATTACTTTGGATCTACCTTTGGATCTAATTTACTTTTGGATCCGAAAATAACGAGTATATTTACCGTCGAACTTACACTTAAAGGTCAGTTCGTCTATAAGTTTCTCTTGTGACCAGATTTTTGGTTTTAGGGTGATTCTGGCGGTCCTCTCACATACCGCGGCTATTTGGCCGGCATCGTGTCATACGGGGGTCGATGCGGGGAATCGCCCGGAGTTTACACGCTAGTGTCAAGTTACACCACAGGCCAGAGGATTCCGTTTATAAGAAGTCATTGTATTCGAATAAGTTTCAATGTGTTTGAACTTACATTAGTAGTGTTAATATTATCAGTGGTGTACAATTTTATTGTGTCGTAACAAAAGTGAATCGGTCTACTCAATGTTACATAGTCATGAACAGAATCGAGATTAAAACCATTTTTTTTACTTTTATATAAATGTAATCAATCTGAATTTGTTTTATTTTCTCCAGGATTTAACATCATAATTTAAATACTGAAAAAAAGTATGTAATCATAATTAAGCTAGTTTATGCCAATCAGCTCCAGGATAATTCCGTCTAGTGTAAATACAGACAAGACTAATATAAACCTTTTTAACGTCTACTAAAAGACTATTAAATTTTTAGGTTAAAATATTCGTGTGAATTAAGCTCTGGTTTCCTAAAATAGCGGTCCGTCATATAGCGGCTGTAATATTAAGAACGCAAAAAAATTAATTAAATATTTAAAAAACCCCCAACGCAAAAAAGTATAGGTATTTACTTTAATTTTAAACTTAAAATTTAGTCTTGTTTTTGTAATATACACATCATGTCCTTTCATTTGATTACCTACTTGAGTGTATTTGAAAATATCCGATTGTTAATACTCTCTTTGACCCCCTGTATCTTGAAATGGCTCAACCGATTTGGATATAATTAAATGTTTTGTAATGTATACACATCATGCCCATTCATTTGATACCCCATTTTGGTATATATGAAAATATTCAATTGGTCACTTTCACCCCCATATCTTGTAAATGGCTGAACCGATTTTGATAAAACATATCTAAGAACCACCGCTATAAAATTTGCTTTCAAATTAAAAAAAAAACATGCAAATCGGTTCACCCGTTTCAGAGCTACGGTGCCACAGACAGACACACATAGCGGTCAAACTTATAACACCCCTGTTTTCCGTTGGGGGTTAAAAATAAGCGGTTTTAAAACTCATATCCACGAAACTACGTGTAATGGATTATGCCTACAAGATGTTACGACCTACCTCTCTAAAGGAATCCAAAGCTTTAGTGACAGGAGTGGAGCCCCATTCAACCTGTCAGTTTAAAAATTAATATACATTATTAATTATGATGATCTTTTAAACTACCGAGGGGTATTTATTCAACTGCTGAAAATCTTAACACAGCCATTCAGAAATCGTCGCTCACCGTACAGAGCCATCTGGTAGTAAAACTCGAAAGCGGAAAATTGAAATTATATACTTTAAACACAACTTGTTTGTGATCTTATACTATCAATTGAATTAAAGTGTGAACAATGAAGTATGAACGAAGAACAGGATAGATATTTTATAGACAAATTCCCCAGTGTAGTGCATGTGGTGACATCTGTCGATATTTACAAGAATTAAATGATTCAACCGCTCGCACTCGCGACAATGCTTGTATAATAGTTTAGTGTGAGAAGGCCATTCCTTAGTACCAAAGCAGCTCGATAGGGAGCAGTATTTGAAGATTCATACATTAATAAAACCTCAAATCATTTAATAAAACACAACGCAATGTAGAACAACATGCTTAAATTACGGTAACTATGCAAGACATGTCCGTTATCAATAAAGGGATGGGACAATGTTTCAAAGTAGAAAGTGAGTTAAATTTAAGATTTAAAGCACCATAATGTGTTTTTTATTAAATATAAATATAATTTGCCTAAAAAAAGTTGAAAATTATAAAACATTGAATAGAAAAATTCGTCGTAATTGGTATTCAAGAGTAATTTAGTAGAACTGGGATGGTACTATACAGAATAATTATCAGATAGTTACTATTTTAATAAATCTACTTACAATAAATGTCCGGAAGGTCATTTAGATATAGATGCAAAGATTTCTGTGAAAAATATTGTTTTAAACGGACAACCAAAATTGATAGTACATGTTTTTATGAAAATGCCCAGGTCTGCCTAATTCACTCACGCAGACACGACATACATTTTTCATGTAGCTATTAGTAAAGCTGCATATGTAATGATATAATGAAAGATCTGTATTGATGACTGCCTCGTTGGTCTAGTGGTCGCTAAGTGACTAAGCTGAGCACGAGGTCCTGGGTTCGAATCCCGGATTCAATGTGTTACTGGGTTTTTCCTTTAGGTATTAAATTTCTTAGTAGCAGCACGAGGTCTTCGGTCTTTCGGTCACGGTCTAGTGATTAGCCAACTACGCAGAAAATATTATCGTGCAGAAGTATGCGCGCAGACATAGATGCTCGCCCTATGGCCTTACTCTCATAGTCCGATGGTACGGGAGACCGACACAACCGGAGAAAGATCAGGTGTACGACCACGGATTAACGTGCCTTCCGAAGCACAGAGGGGTCTTGACATGTATAAACGGTCACTCATCACAAGGCTCACCGTGGCGAACACAGCTCAACCTTGCAGATTGACTGATCTGCGCGGTAGCTGTGTAGCTGCGAGACCCTCAATATTTTATTAAACTTATTGACCGCGTATTATGATTAAAGTACCTACTCATATTTAAATGGTTAGGTATATTTACGTATTCATAACATAAAAATAAAACTTATACCCCCATCTCCACTCCATATGCACTCAAAGACATGTAATGATATTTAAACTATCACTAAGTAAAGGTTTTGTTTGTGAAATCTTTCCTTAGTGTCAGTTTAAGTAATCATTAACGTCTCTGAGTGCGGCGGATACTCATAATTTTTTTAAAATTATTCAGAAAACACGTAAAGATAGTTTCCCCGTGCTTTACCTAAGCTAGGAAGAAGAAGCGTGGCAAAGAATGTAGCACTATACAGTACAGTAGCACATCTGTGTGTCACAAGATGGATTAAACGATTAAAGTTAAAATAAAATACTTAACAAGGTGTTCCTGTGTTATGTAAGCAGGTATCTATAAATTGTAAGTAATACATATTTAAGCTCAAAGCTATTAATCAAGTCTTCACTTTAAAACAAGTCTACTAAACTTCCTCAATCCTCGTGTTACTTAGTTTAGTTTTAAGGAGATCCTAGACGTTGTGCATTATACATCAGATGTTTCATTACCTTAGCTCCTTGCCTTACCTCCTTACCCTAGCAGACTACCGGGCGGCCACGAAAGCTCCGGAACTCACTTCATAAATCATAACTTCCGCTAGTTTAGACTTGACGGATTGCGTGCTGATACAAGGGGTGCTTTTGAAACTGTACGACCAATATTTTATATTTATTAGAGTATATTTATGAATGGCAATAGACTCGATACCTGTTACTTTGGACTACTGATGAGCGGAGAAACAGAGTGAGGATTACAGGTGTGATTATAATTTCAAGATTTATTTTATTTATTTTTAACTAATCTATGTATACGAAAAATCTCAAGACTTCTTATATCTTCAATTTCCCTTCACAATGAATATCTTTAAATTGACCTGCAACACCCTAAACCAAAATTACTTTAAGTTTTAATTTAACTTAATCCAACCTAGTGTTTTATTTACAATTCCTGTTAGTCCCACTTATATTATTGTACAGGTAGATATTATAATAATAATTATTACTATCTATGTATAATTGAATCAATCTAAAATTATATTTACGTTCACTCAAAATGGCAGAAATGGCTGGGGAATACAGGCCTAAAAAATTTAATTTAAATTTTGAGTATAAGGTTTTACAGAACACTTAAATCCAAATTACGTATATTAGATACCTGAAATAACATAACACGATTCTAGGGACCACTTAAACGCATTAATTTCCCAATTTTCAGCTCGTATGGTTGCGCTCGCATTTGAAATCTGTTCCTCGCGTATTGTCTTGAAATTTGTATTTAATTAGTGCGACCTCAAGTCGATGCGTGGAGCCCGAAGACCGGATATTAGAGCTGTGCATATCAAATAACCGACGCACTTTGCTGTTTAACTGACGTATAATTGGACGTGAAATGGCATCAAATTGATGGGAATAAACTGGGATTTGATTAGCGAATTAGTTTTCCTTCTTATGTGGCGAAACACTGACTGGTTGTGGTTATATACAGTGACTTAATGATTTTATTAAAAGTAGGTACGGTAGTTAATAATTAATAAAATTATAAAACACGACTGCCATGACAATAAACGAACCTAAAAGTGAACAACCTCTTAGATAAGACAGTGTTTCACAGAACGGTCCCCCGACTGCGATGGAACTTGATTTTCACTTTTTAGTTCGTTTTTTGTCATGGCAGCCTCGGTTTTTTTTATATTTGTTTAATTTTTTAGCCTGTGTTAGTCGCGATAGTGTAAGGATTCTGACGACACTCCATACATGAAAATCGGTTCAGGCATTCAGAAGTTATGGTGGAATAAATAAACTCACATACATACATACATACATGAACCCTGAAGGGCAATCTTGTAAAAATAGATTACTGTTTACTTCTTCTTTTCTTCTGTATTCGCTACTTTTGTGTTTACGAAGAAAAGAAGAGTTAACATTAGCTTAGCTTTTCGTCTGTGATCAATAGTTGCCCTAAATGGTCTAATAATGGTAGATGGTAATTTAGTGTAGAGAAACGTGTTCAACAATTATTTGGTAAATTTTTTTATATATCTTTCGATCTTTTTACAGTCGGGAAAAGAAGATTGTACTTACTACCAAGTACCTAAGGATTTATACAAACCTAGATAACGCACACCTACTTCGCGTGCCCGGTTTCAGCGAAAAATGCTCAACTAAAATTAATAAAGGAAATTCGAATAATGAGGCGAGACGGGAGCATGCGGCGGCGTGTTTGAGTCGATTTGGTTTTCCATCACTAAACAGTGGCTGTGACGTCATAGTGGGTAGTCAAAAGGTACGCTCGGTTTTCATACAGATCGTGATTATTGCGTTAGCTATGTCTATCTATATGTGTGGTTCTGTGGGCTCATGATAGGCGCTAAAAAAAGGGTTCGCCATAGCTGAATCCGATCCACAGATATTTGTCCCGAGTCTGGGTGTTTGTGTATGTGATATTACATGTTTGTGAAACGCACCCACGATACAGGAAAAATTCTAGTGTGGGGCGACGTTTTTTTTTTAAAAAAAAAATGGAACCTTACATCTCAGCGGTGTTTTTTACACCCTAGAATGTTACATAGACTGTAGATCATTTTCGTGCCCGACCGTTAGATATGTATCGAATTGTTCTAAATATAGTAACAAGATCAAACTAGATACCTACAGAAGTCGTCCAGTGCAAGACGCCACTAATTAGATCTCCCAAGTTAAACAAGTTAGAACACCGTCACTACCGAAATACTAATTAAGTGATACGCGTTCCATTAAGTTCAGCTAAGTTGTACTAAGTTGTATTGCCTAAGTTCGACTGTACTGTGCATTGTCTAATCTGTTTGTTGTTTAATTTAAATAGTTTTAATTAAAGTGGTTATTATCTGTTTCTTCAATAGTAGAATACTTAGCTCTCGCTTTTTGTTTTTTAGTCAAACATTTACACTCCTAAATACTTGAGTAGGCACCTACTGAGGTAAAATGAAATTAAAAATATTGTTGATTTTATTGCATGCCTGCATAAATATTTAATATTTACTGCGATTTTTACTAAAAGCCATTTTATTCGTCTTTAATAGGTACTTAAAATTATTTTTCTCGCAAATACTAGATTTCCGATTATTGTGGCAATTAATGAATACAATGTTCTCTAGCACCGTTTAACAGAACTGAGTAGCTAACTTAACTGAGCAGACCTAAATATGTAGAAAAAATCATTGTAGCTTTGTAAGACAAAAAAATTGTTAATACCGGATTGCTTTTGATTTGTAGGTACTCAGCATACATTACAACTGACACTTGCTTTACTGTCAAAGAACAGAAAAAACCATTAGAATGAACAGATGTGACACAATACTTCGTTACAATAACGCCTCGCGCACTCTATAAAAATATACCTAATAATGAATCATAATGTTGCACATATGCGACACTTTTTAAAGGACAACCGAGTTAGTTCTATCTTCTATTGTTGACTCAATTTATGAGTAAAAAAATGTTCTAAGTGGTATAATGTCGACTTTTAGTGGAAAGTCTCGTATTTGATCGATGCTTGCGTTGTATGTATGTATGTATTTAATGATAAATATTGTATGGTATACGTCTTCAAAAAGAACCGTAATCGGTTAGCCATTTTTTAACTTTTTTAAATTTTATTAACTTAGCTTTTATAATTATGTTATCGGTACTTAGAACATGACAACCAAATAGTGAGTGTGCATTACTAGCTCGCCTCCTTTCTCTTAGGAGAATAGGGCAGGATATGATATTATTTTTGGATATAAAAAAAACTGTAATAGCAGATATTCATAATATTTATTGAAAATATACAGTGTTCGGTACCAATACAAGTTTTGTTTATTATCGTTGTTTTCTAGAACTAACAATAACAAAATAGAACTAACAATAACAAAAAAAACAACAAGTATTCCTGTCAAAATATCCCTAATTTAATGACAAATAAAAAAAACTGACCATACCAGAAGGTCACTCAAGTGGCTAATGGTGCAACAAAAAGCTATTTAATAGTGGGCTCAACCGGGCCATTAAAGCTAGCGAGGGAGCGGTGCTTATTAAAAATGTGGCCTGAATATCAAATTGCTATCTCTGCATTGTGTCGCACCCCTAAATCATTGGCACTGGCTACCCCTTGGATTTTGAATGTGTTAATTGTAGCCTACAGAATGTTTAGATATTCCAGTTACGTATGTTGATAACTATAACTAAATTAAAACAGGTGGTTTAAATTTTCATGCAAGTTTTGAATCTGAATAAGATATTCAGATTTCAGAACATTTTATTTTACGTCCATTAATGTTAAAGTTAAGTGTTACCACAGAAGCTATTCATAACTTTTGTAATCATTTTGGTTTGGCCCCTCGGCAAAAAGGTCCTTCCATTTTTGCCGTCTCTAATAATTTCAATGCACTACATAAAAAACTACAAGCCCAAGCTACGTTAACAGGGGGCGCCACTAGCCCTAACGCGTCCTATTGTTTGTTTTTTTATATAAATAAATTCAGTTGTCACATCTCACATGATAAATGGTTGCACTGACATGGTGCTCATATGGCGAATTTGGACCCACTTATGCCACTTGTTACTTCGTTAGGGCTTTTCGTAAGGCGATGTTAATGTTTTTTGCTAGCTTAGAATGTGGATGCTGGTATCTAATAGATACCACAATCACCAGGTTTAGCAAATACAATACTTGCCTTAAGTAAAATATTACCGATTTGTATTCTTTCAAAACTTTGAAAGAAGACATAATGTACAATTGCAGCCAAATTAAAGCTGGAAACATAAAAAAGTTATAACAGGTTTTGCGTATCTTGCCTATAGTAAACACTCAAAGGAACTTTGATTTTAAAAGTAAATAAAACAAAAATCCTTAATGCGATCCTAAATAATCTGCCTTTAAAAATAAACCTAAACAGATTTGGAGGCTAATATTTCGTGACTTTGAATAAATAATAATCTTGCGAATCCATTTGGTTCAGTTTCCGCATTTTTTCGGCTCCATTACAAGAACGGTGTGCAGCCAATTTGAAAATATTGAATAAGTAAAGCTTCCCGAAATATGAATGCACAGAATAGAAAAATGTGTTAAAGAAACAGAACTGTCATTGGCAAAGTGCACTGTTTAGCTTTCTGCCTACATTTTATAAATGAACACTTTATCGACCGGATATCATTTTTGTTTATTGGTAAGAGATTTAACTTTGACGACCTGATTGGCGCAGTGGCTAAGCGATTAGACTGCTGCGCTAGGGTTGCGGGTTCGATTCCCGCATGGGGCAATAATTTGTGCGATCCACATTTGATTGTCCCGAGTCTGGGTGTTTGTGTATGTGATATTTCATGTTTGTGAAACGCACCTACGATACAGGAGAAATTCCTAGTGTGGGGCGACGTTTTTTTACAAAAAAAAAAAAAAAACTATGTTAATAAAATGCAAACGATTACGGTAAATTGATTAAAAAATTAAGAACCAGGGTAAATTTACGTTAGTGATCTGCAACCATAAAGCATTAGGTACTAGATGCATTGCCGATATTTTGTGTAGTCATATCGCTAACCTACATAGGTCCAGTTTTAAGTTCAAGCCGGACTCTTTTTAGCCGTAGTTAAACCAATTCTAATAACACATAAAATGTATAGGTACTAATCTTATTCACCTGTATAAAAAACCTGCAATAAAAACTGATTTACCGTGTCCTATCTGCGAAAATAACACTTATATTCTTTGAAGTTCAGTCGAGAAGCAAACGCTAAACACATTATGACGAGTTACCGTGTTTTATCATGACGCCGCGCCTCAAATATGATAACACGGTTGTGTGAGAGAAAACACCATAAAAATGCCATGGAAATTACACTCCCACCATTAAGGCAATGTGGATAGACGGGGTATGCATTTTTCGGGGAATGGAACACTTTAAATTTTATTTTAGCTTTTGCGGTTGAACGTTTTAATATTGTTTGTGATTTGAATTACACAAAATTATATAATTAACGGTTATAGTAAAGAATAAAACTAACTTCAAAAGAACTAAAAATCTTTGTTGTATATTTATAAGTTCATGGACGAATTCAAGGCACCTGACAGCACTGATAATATTGGAAAATAGAACACTTATCTTTAAAATAAAAGATATAAAATAAAATCATACTGTATTTAGTGGCCAGTCTTAGCTTTATTAATCAAACTGGCTAGTATTGACAACATCAACATCCTAAAATCTGTCTTTACAGCTCTAACTATAAACCGGTTTATCTCGTTACGTAGCTATGTATGTCCAATTGTCCATGAAATAACGTATGCGGTTAGGGCACAAACTGCACTTAAATGGTGTTTTCAAGTCCAATTTTGTTGGCAGTTCCTGACGTGTTTCATAGTTCGCATTAGTGCTGTTTTCCTGACGTGCAGTCTTGTTTTTTTAAATAGTCCGTCTGTTCACCTGGCGGTTATGATTTTAATTCCGTATTTAAGTGCTAGTATTTTTGTTTGTGTTATGGTTTTTTTCTCTTGCCTGTTCTGTTTCTGCCTGTTCTCTGCGTCTACTATGAGTTGTTGCGTTTTTATCTTAATATCGAAAATGTTTCTGTATTCTATGGCACAAAGCCCGCTGAATTTTAGAAAAAATCTGCTTATATTCTATAATTACTCTATAAAAAAGGCGCTGTTCTATGACAGTTTTCTCGGTATAAATATTGTAAAAAAATACTGTCAGCTTACCCGCGTTTTTTGGGATATTCACAATAGTGATAAAGGAAAGAAGTAGCTGTTGTAAATTGAACTAGGTGATTAAAAATCTAGTAAATGATAGGTGCTACGTTCAAAACACATTTTTGTTCTAGTCTCAATACTTTTATGGCAAATATTATGTGAAAAAAAAGTGTCGAAATGTGACTTTTTAAGTGTACTTAAAAATTACGTGAAATACATACTGATTGTTCTTTTGTTGTTGAGATTCGTAGGACCGTACTGTTGAAACATGAGAAAAAAAAGGAACTGTTAGTGAGCAAGAAGTTAGTATAAGAATTCAAAAGATTGCAAAACAAGTATATAGCCGTCATAATTATACGCGTCAAGTATACGCGTCAATAAAATAAAGGGTAACAAGGGCAAAAGCTTGCCGCTATGTCTTCGCCAAATTCACTCAGCATGATATCATACTAGAGACAGCATCAGAAGTTACAACAAAAAAGTCGGCCACTTTTACATTTCTTGCAGAACAGTAGTACGGGTGTGACAGACAGCTAACCCTTTTTACTGCGGACGTGGGTACATTAATACCCTTTTATGGCTTATTTGTTTTGTCAAAGACGTCACTGAAGACGCATTCAGAGGCTAACTGCGTATTGTGTCAAAATGTTTGTGGAAATTGTTTGCAGTGTTGCGAATTTTTTTGTCATGTAATTTGGTTGTTTCGTTGTTCTGTTTGGTAATGATATGCATTTAGGTAAATTTTGGGTAACAAATTTTGTAGCTTTAGTTTATTTCCAAATACTTTGCTAAACAAATATTTACTTAATATTAAAAATACACCAAGAACCGGATGCAACCGGTACCTATTACTACATTTTCAGTAGCGAATTTTTTATCAGTTGTACCTTGTTATGAACGATTTGTCGTCCAATGTGTCAAGTTTGTTTATAGCAAAAAAGCTGTCAGTACCAACTTCCTAACCTTGTTAACCTAAGTGGCCAGATTTTTTGTAGACGAACCACTCATTAAGTGTGAACTCCTCATAAAAACTCCACTTGACTCACCGCAGAGCATTCAACATTCACGCTGTTTGTAAACTAATCAATTGATATCAACATCCGCTGTACGCATCTGTCCGTTTTTGTCGCGGACATTTCCTAGAGACCCTTCATAGAAAAGCAATCGGGTAGTCGTAAACGTTAAGGGTCTGAAAGCACCCCCCGGGGGGCATCTAAAGGCAGGACGATGTTTCTTGACACTGGCAGAAAAAGTACCCGTTGGTAGCCCCTAATCCGGGACTCGCGTCGGGGGGGTTATAAGGCCAGCAAAAAGTGTAATTTAAAGCTGACTTAAGGTTTCGAATTAAAATGAAGGAGGAAGTGATCTCAGCTTGTTTCTTTAATGTTGCATGAATACTTACTGTTTCTTTAAGACGTTGTGCATCGTTACCTATGGTCCCTACATAAAGATTGCTCAATCTTCTTATCATAATTATGTAAATTTTCACAGGATGCTTAATAAAACAGTAATGATTTTATATGCCACTCACCGTTTAGGTACAACCACAAAACTTATACCCATCTGTACAAATTTAGATCTGTTGGTCACAAAGAGAAAGTTAACGCTGTATCATCATCATATTGGCATAGGTATTATATACCAGTGTGGGTACCTATACCTGTTAGACAAAGATCTTTCGCCAAACAGGGAAGGAACGGATCACCACGCTTGTATACTGCATTTTGGCTAAGTGTTCTTTTAGCATAAGTTAGTGGTAGGTATCGTTGATTAACTATCTACTTTTTAATAAGGAAATCCGTAACACAAAAGATATTTTCTCTTCAATATAATGCACACGTACGATCACGCCATTCATTAAATAATAACAATTAATATTCACTGTATCAATCGGTCGATGCAAATGCCGATTTCCCAACTGGTTTCGCTCTAGTTACCAGCACAATAGTAACCTGATTATAATACCTGGATCTAGAGCCTATTGTTCCAATAAAGGACGGTCAGGAAATTGATTTAGTACGCTAAATGATTATCTAATTGGATGCATTAATCAATTATTATTGAGAGAGAGGTGTATTTATTTTCTTCTTCATTTGTTTACCTACTATAAACGTAAACCGCCAACTTTACAACTTTACGCATTTCTCCTGCACTGTAGATAGGTTTGACAGACATGATCACATGCACACACACTTGATTCTGAATAAATATCTCCAGACCATACAAATAATTAGTATAGTAGTCGCATCGTTGTACCAATATACAGATAGAGTGTATCCTACTCAAAACAGTAGATACCTGATATACAACAATGACCGAAAATACGTTTGAGTCATACTTTTTTTATAAATGCTCTACGACCAGTTTTTTAAGGAAATTCGTGATTACCTTCACCGCTTATTGACTTGATCACAGAGATAAAACGTATTAATCGGTCATTAGACGGAACGTGTAGTACGGTACCTCTATATGACTATCTACGAAAATACTAACCCCCTTACTTATAAGAATTTACAATGTTTAACCATTAATAAAATTATACCTTTCACCTTACCGTGTCGTTTGCATAGCAACGAATAGAGATGTCGATAGTTTTATGAGGTGTTTAACTGAATTACATTTAACTTTACCTAACGCTACCTTTAAGGTATAGTCTATCTATGATTCTTAAATACTTATACGATAAATACCTTATATTGCCTGATCTTAAAATGTACAATTAGAAAATGCGTTTATAGATGTAGACCTAAGACCCTAACACTTTCTTGAATACTCGAGATACTGAACTGATATTATGGGTGGGAGAGAGTAGATACTATTGTAGTTGACATTTGTCCAAATTAAAAAGAGATACATCTTTGTGTAAGTAGACATTTCAGATATAATTATAATCTCGTAGAGAACTACCTTTTCACCAATATATTAAATGATTGTTATTTACCTACTATCTAATAAACAATTCAAACAATGCAAAACAAAAAAAACATAAACAGATAACGAACGTAATAAGTAGGTAGGTACCTCACTTAGACCCCATCTTCTATATTCAAGTGAAATCCATAATACATCTTAAGTTAAAACAAGGAGATTCCACGTCACAGTGAAGTAACTAGGCACTACACGTAGGCGTGGCTTGAGGTGGGCGTGGCGAGGGAGGCGGTCCCTCTGAGGCCTCCCAGAGCACTCAGGCCCCGGAGACGAGCGCCAACTTGTTTGTACCTTGTTGTTGGACTTACTTAGATATTAGTAATGCTTAACAGAGCTATATGTACCTAGTACGTGTTGGGAGATATGAATAGTTATGTAGCTATTATACATATGAGTAGCTACTTATAATCTATACTCACAGCGCTGATAGCCGAGTGGTATGACCGTCGGAGTGCCAAGTCAAAGGTCGCAAGTACAAACCCCGGCACGCACCAAAGTCTTTTCGAATTCATGTGCGTATTATTAATTAGTTATCATTTGGTTAAAAACGGTGAATGAAAACATCGTGAGGAAACCGGCACACTTAAGAGATTTTTTAACGGTTTGTAAAGCCATGCCAGAGGCCTACTGGCGGTTTAACTCTGCCACCAGGTTGTACATCAACCATACGATAAGAACAAGATCCTCCATACTTATTATTATAAATGTGAAAGTAACTCTGTCTGTCTGTCTCTCTGTCTGTCTGTTACACCTTTACCACTAAACCGCTAGACGGATTTTGTTCAAATTTGGCATGTAGTAAGCTTAAGACCCGAGAAAGGACTTTTTTTTAATTGAATCCTCTCAGGGGTTTAAATAGGGGTTAACTTGGGCGAAGCCGCGGGCAAAAGCTATATATATATAACACTAACCAACAATCTGAATTAACGCGAGCGAAGCCGCGGGCAAAAGCTAGTTCATGTATATATGTATTTTAAAGATGTCGAGTTTAACGTAAGCTCTGAAACGGAGGTTAGATCAATGCACCCGCTGCTGTTAATGTAAATGACCTAGTGGTGTAAATGAGCAAAGGTGAATGAATAAGTACCTCATAGCTTTTGTGCTTAAGTTGGAGCGAAAACCACGTCTATCAACGGTGTGCCTCCGCAGGATATTAGAGTTCTTTGGTCATATAGCGCGCAAGCCTGGAGACAATCTGCAAAAACTGATCGTCACGGGGAAAAGTAGAGGGAAAGGGACCAAGAGGGAGGAGTCCATTGCTCTGGTCCGATCAGATTCGCACCACACTCGACCTCAACATGTCAGAAGCAGTACACGTCGCTGAAAGCAGGAGCAGATGGCGCAACATTATACGGGAGAAGCTACTTCTATGATAGGTCACGACCCCCAGTACTGGGGAAACGACGCGAGGAGTACCGCTTTGTGCATCAAGCCCTTGACCCAACCGCCTAACGTGAATATCTTCAGGTGATGGTCGAGACTCTTGGCCATAAGACCATTGGCCGAAACGACTATCGGTACAATGATTGCTGAGTCCACCCTCCACATGTCGACAACCTCGTGCGCCAGATCAAGATATTTAATTTGCTTATCTTTTTCGGCTTTCACGAGATTCTCGTCATGGGGGATCGTGATAATTAATTTTATTATTATGGTATTTATCGCTGTCTGTAGGTAAAGTTGTGCACTTCAAGTAGAAAATATAGATGGATAGATTTCTCTTTATTGTACACCAAAAACAAGCATATTTTTTTTTTAAAAACGTCGCCCCACACTAGGATTTTCTCCTGTGTCGTGGGTGCATTTCATAAACATGAAATATCACATACACAAACGCCCAGACTCGGGACAAACAAATGTGGATCGCACAAATTTTTGCCCAGTGCGGGAATCGAACCCGCAACCATTAGCGCAGCAGTCTAATCGCTTAGCCACTACGCCAATCAGGTCGTCTCGCCAATTATGTACAGTTTAAGAATAATGTACAATGGGTTCTCCCTAAAAACTCCCTATCTTATAAAATATATCTACTTAGTACAGATATACTCTACATTTAAGGTACACTGTGCACAGGTGCACATGTTTTCCATGAGAAACTTGTGATTGATAAGGCATCGTAGTTTTATGTATATTTTGAAAAGTGACACATTATCTACACTGGTAAAGTATTTAGGTGAATAGGTACTAGGCAGAAACATGCAGATGTTACCTTTTAAATACCTAACTATAGTACCTAAGCTTTATAATCGCCTGTACCCAAAATAAATGAAATTCTAAAGATTTTCAAATTTCTATTCACATCATTATGATCAGCTGACCGACTCCTGGTCGAACACACTAGTTCCCAATGAATGCCAGGTATACTTCCTCTTAATTTTTCCAAAAATACGCTGAAAATACATATACAATACATGTAGTATAGTAGAATACATTAATGTCAGCAAACCACCAATGTCATGACCGGCGTCATAAAACTCCCAGTCGAATTAACATAGTCATTTGAAACGAGAGTGCAACCCACACATTTGAATTTTATGACTGGATGAAGTATTTCATTTGAACTGAACAATAGTAGCGTTTTTGTTACGAATACATTAATATTGTTAAAATAGAAAGCTTAATTTATAAATATGTTCGTAGTAGGTAGTGTGGTTCAGCTAAATATAGGTCTCAACTGAGATCGTTAAACTACATAATTGGGTAAACCCAAGACACTACTTCACGAAAAAAATGCTTTATTTTACCCCTGAAAATCCTATAGATTTTTAATTAACTGTTAAATTAGATTTTTAGTTACTTTGAAATCAATAAATTGTTAGTCAATTAAATTTGCAAATTAGTGACGTCACAGGTTCCTACTGCTATACAAAATCTGTGGAGGAATAGTGTTTTGACAGCTCATTAAAAGTATGTCAATTGATTGGTGCATTTTTGTTTTGCTTACACTCATGATCCGGCGAACTGCCATGACCAAACAGATATGCTCAGTATTAACTAAGAATATTATGTACCAAAGTCAACTTATGGATAATTTACTAAGGAAGAGAGTTAATGACAGAATACTGCTGTCGATCTAACTAACCAATACGTTTAGTCTCACCGACATACGCGTTAATACAGAAAGGGAAGACGTTTTCAAGTAGGTATAAGATGAATAAAGTGTAACAAATTCATCCCGTCTCATCTGTTCTAATCATGGAATTATCTTTTAGCTCTCAAACATAAATCAGCGGCGTACGTTGTGATGTCAACGACCGTAAACGTTATTTTAACGACAGCATTAGCGTGCTGCGATTTGTTCACGTTCCAACATACGGCACACTTTACATATAATTAATGAGGCGACAAAACCTCATCTCGGTAGCAGTTAAAGTCAATTCCCACTGAAATTTCATCATCGTCAATCTAACTTGGGTTTAATAAGTAATACTTGTGCCGTGGGCCGTCCCAGAGCGAAGCTCGGCTGGTCCAGCGAGATGTTGTGCGTCTCATCCATCCCGCTATCCCTTACTCGCGCGGGCGTACTGCGGTCTCTGAGGGAAACCTTGCAACGTCCCTCCATTACCATAATACGAGTCTATAAACATAGACGTCTACATTGAAATTTTACTTTAAAAAATCAAATATGATTTTTCATAACATTTTAAGATACACTGTCTTGTGTTTTTTCTTTTATATTGGGAACGGTGGCGAGTGCAAGTGGCGCCACCTGTGTCAGTGTATCCGTCCCGCTCTTGAGGCGAGGGCGTGTCCCCAGGGCGCCTCCCACAGTCCGCGGGGACGGACGGGGGCGCCACGAAGCCCGGGCACTCGGCGGCGCGCTCCCGCGACGCTTGTTAGTGTTCCGCAAATTCACAGCGGGATCGCCCGCACAACCGGGACTCGATCCCAGAACGCACATACGATAACACAGAGCCGCCTACCGGATAGTTATACAACAGATAGTTAATACGAAGTTGAAATATTGTTTCTTTTATGCGTACTTTAAACTACGAAATATTTTAGTGTTCTATTTTTGAGGTTTCTCTGTGATTTTAAAACGAAATATTTTTTGTGTCATACTGAATCAGTATTATGCCCAATCGGACTTAGAAACTTTGTTTCGAATATTCCGACAGGCATCTAGTAAATCGAATTTAGAATATTAAACTAAAAAAAGGGCAGTGCATAAAAATAGTTTAAATTTAGACCGCAATTTTCGGATCTCTTCGTGATTTTCCGGGGGTGTTCGTGCGCTCTCGGGCGCGTAATCGGGTGCGTGTCGTGATTCGAGATTCGGTCGGACGAGTTGAACGCGGCGGCGGGCGGGTACACGGGCTCCCCGTGGCCGCCGCTGGAACTCGACCCCGTGGGATGGGGACGAAAGCTGTATCCTTCGGGAGCGCCAAGATCTTCAGGTACGTACGAAAACACGAAAAGTTTACTCTAACTAAATCATTACGTATCATTTTTTGGTCATGAAATTAGCTCAGTTAACATTTCTTCTTAAAAGAATAATCAAAAGTGTTTTAAAATTAAGTATTAGTAAACTTGACTTTTAGATTTATTATAAAAATAAATATCAATGAAACTTTTTGGTAAAGTAATTGACTTTGCAGCATATTGAAGTTAATAAAGCTGCCAAACACGGTTTAATAAATGATAAAAATAACATATTTTATCACATACATGTAGCCAAAGAAAAAGTAAATTCAAAGTGTTTATTTAATCAAGTCTACGACACCGTCTACGGCGTAGCATAACAAATGAACGTAGCAACCGTAGTAATTAATATTCCGACTAATTCAGCGGTGGTTTTGTGGTAAGAGTATTCTTATTAATGTTTGAATGATGTACCTCATTTAGTACTTATAGCTTACAAATTTATGATTTGTGTCTTTATTGAATCTTGAGATTTGAATCTTGAACCATATTTAGTATAGATTGGAATAGAAAAAAGAATAGTTTCTGAATATGGTTAGTATCTGGGCTATGTTGATATAATATAATTTTTATTAAGAAAATTATTGAACAGATCTGATAAAACGAAGAAATATTATTTGAATAAAAGATCGAAATATGATTAAGATCTGGTAAAAAATATACGTACAGAAATTAGTAGAAATTAGTTATTGACCTGTGATTTTAGGAATAAAAGAATTGATCTAAATGAGAAATAAATTATTAGTATGGTAAATAAATATGATTATTAATTTTGATAGAAGTAAGCTAAGCACTATTTAATTGTAAATTAGATTGTTGTTAATGTTGATTTAAAAATTGTGTTTTTTGTGTCTAAGTGGGAAAAAATAAGCCAAATAACATTCAAATAGTTTTATATTATTTTACTCCAGTTTATTTTGTTGGGATACTAAGTATCAAAATTGTATGTTCTGAAAATCAAAATTATGTAACTGGTTCTTTAGTAAAACTACCAGCTCAATATTTTTTTTTATTGTACTCTTATAAATAAATACTGATGAAATGTAAAATATTTAACATTGCTAGTTTAGAAATATTAAATGTTTTAAACAATACTTCATTTTTTTGCCACTCTGAGGAAAGAACACTAAACAATTTATATACTGTGTAATTAAGTCATTTGACTTTACAAAGTTTAGTTTTAAAGGTTATCAGAGGCTGATAATTTCCACCTGTTAAATTCTGTCACCAGTTTGGCAATAATTTACAGATTATATACCTAGATAGAACTTAAACAGCTTGAACTCCTTAAATAAACCTAACCCGGGTTAAATTCCTTTAAGTATAACTTCAGTACTAATTAATACGTGAATTTGTGGTTGGTTTTAACTCATTAAGTAGGCACAGAAAAAAAAAATGATTTTTAACACTTTCACTGCCATGCCGCAGACACAACACATTTTTTATTGTTCGCCGGTCAAATGTGACCTTCTTGGCGTTCAACCACTTAATAGACACTGGAGAAAGTAATAATCTAGATATTTGAAATTCTCAATTAGGAAAGGTTGCAATCACAATCTCTTCAGTATTATTAACCTTCGCCAATATCAACAGCATAATATATTAAAAGCACTGATAGCCGAGTGGTATGACCGTTGGACTGCCAAGTCAAAGGTCGTAAGTTCAAATGCTCGCATCAATTTCATGTGCGTATTATAAATTAGTTATCAGTTGCTAAAAACGGTCAAGGAAAACATAGTAAGGAAACCGGCACACCTGAGAGATTTTTCAACGGTGTGTAAAGCCATGTCAGAGGCTTACAGGCGGTGTAAATTCTGACACCAGGTTGTTCATCAATTATACGATAAGAAGAAGAAGTTCAATAGTATTAACAACATATTAAAATAGAGATAGATATTACCAGTAATGATTTTAAAGATGTATATTTTTGAGTAGGTATACCTAACAACAATAGGAAGGCACTTCAAAATAGGACTTTAAAGCCTTTACTTAAGGTCTAATATTTGCAGGCGGGCTGATGTTTGGCCTGCACCACCAGGAGGCGGCGGGGGGCTTGCACGCGCAGCCCCGCGGGCCCGTCACCTCACTCAAGGAGGAACCCCTCACGCGAGCATGGATGACACCGACCTCCCTAGTTGATAATACCAAGTAAGTAATGCTGCATATGTATGAGATGGTGTGTATGTATGGAATCGGTTGACTGTCTCGTTGGTCTAGTGGCCGCTAAGCACTACTGGGTAGTGAGCACGAGTTCTGGGTTCGGATCCTGGGTCGCGCAAAGTGGTCCTGGGTTATTCCATTAGGTAATTCTCAGTAGTTCGGAGTCTGGATTTATGCCCGGTTAATGGCAATAGGCTCACCCCTATTACATTGGGACCTATAAACATAACTAGCGTAATGTGAGTGTACTACACACCTCTGCCTATCACTTCGGAGAATAGAGGCATGATGCTATGTTATGTTTATGTATCTTGAGAGAATGTTGGCGTAGAACAGTAAGAGCGAGGTAGCCAAGAGTTGGCCAGGCAAACTAACTAAGATTAAGATTGTTATAAAAAAGTAAAGTGGCAGGCAAGCATGACAACCCAGCATAATTAAAATAAAAAATTACAATTGTTGTGTTGCTCTGCATCTGCTAAATAAAATGAAGGCGTAGGATAGACAGCAGTAGTGATTTTTCCACTGACAAGGGCTGGACTTTTAATTGAAGAAGAAGAGAAATGTTCCTGAAAGGCACAGGTTCACGAGAGAAATTACCAGATCCATATTTTGGTGTTCAAGTTATTGGCTTGCTTAGCAGTCGGTGAACACTTTCTGGGCCTTCACCTGAACCTCTGAATATGCTAAGGTTCAATCGGCTTAAGATTTCTGGCAATGTTTTTTTACAAAAATAAATACTATAATTAACATACTTTTTGTCTGATAACAGCGACACAATCTTAGTTTGGCTTGAGAAACCAGAGGATTTAAGAAATGGGTTTTTAATTTGCCTTATTATTAACAGCACTATAATATTTTTGTAGTAAGCTTTAGACTTTAATAAGCAAGTTATTTTAATCAATTATTGATTAAAAGCAAGCTCTACAACTATTCCAATTTACTTTCTAATCTATAGAGAAAATGGTTCCATTTTTAAGTATAAAAAACAAAATATTTTTACTATGTATATTATTCTTCATCATACATAACAATAATTAAGTCAAGTCATCACACAAAAATCCCTTTAAAAATAATATCGTTCAACGGAAAATTTCAGTGGGCCCAAACAAAGTACCCTTATTTGATACGCTGTTAAACCATTTAGTGGCCGAAAAGAGCAACACACTAAACTTATTACAGCCACCGAAATTGTATTAGCGCTCTTCGAACTCAAAGCAAAACGAATGTACCCTGTTTGACATTAAATAACTGTAAGGGATTAAGTTCGGTTCCTAATGCGGATTTTAGGGGGCTTCTGTCAATCAATATGTTTGTTCTGTGTTCAGAAAAGAACAACTGTGAGTAAATTATATTTTAGGTATACATTAAATAACTTATTCTGAATATTATTAGCTATTTGAAAATTATTTAACACTTTGCGCATATCAGTTTGTTTCGGAATATTAACTTACACATGTTTCTAATTACCTGTTTGGTATACTGAAAAGCTGTTTATGATAATGGTGATAAATCTATCAGTAAAACTGACATGTATAAAGTATAGTAATATACAACTTAGCGTAAATCGACAACTTAATTCATAACTTACTATAGGTAAGCAATGGTAAAAATCAAAATGACGTTTTAAATTCTTGTCGTATGCAAACGCAGTCACTACAATTATGGTGGTCGCTCAGATAGATGTCTTGTCTTTGTCTAGCTTCCTGTAATTAAATAATCATCACTAACTTTCTGTAATTCTTTTTACACGAAGCTTAATTGATCCGCTCAATAAAATGACTGTATCATTACAGACTAATTACATTTCTACCTGGTGGTTTGCAGGCTCTAGCCAAGCTCAAGTACAGACCGTACTTATAAACGGAGGATAATAACGATATTTATTAAAGAACTTTTGTGATAATGCATCTTTTTGTCTAAAGGAAAACTATTAGTATAATATATGACATTAAAACGTTATGTCTCTAAGCATAATTAGTTGGATTTGGCGATCTTCAAAAACTCTTAAAGTTCTTCACAAGTCCATACCAATAATGCATGTACACTTCTGTTCAAAATCACTTAAACAAAAATATTGCTTGAACTTTTGCTTTCTCCAATAAATTCCGGCTTCCAAATACACTTGCACCGCTTTACCGATACATACAATGACTCTATTATCACGCGGTATCCAATCAGGGGCGTACAAATTTCGCACAGCCCATAATGAAGCATGCGGTAACAAGTGTGTATTCATAAAAGCAAAGGGCGCTGTAAATCATAGCATGGCAGGATGCGGTGGGGTGCTACAGGCTGCAGGCTACAGTTTTGCTTTCGACTGTACACCGTATAATTTATAACAGTACAACGTGCTAGTACACAATTGTCAATAAACTGAAATTAAAAGCTACCAGTGGATACTAAGGATTTTTAAACTATTTATTAAATTAAGAGCTTTCACGCACTTAATTTAAATACTCAAAAGTTCATAAGAGATTCTATTGCATGAGAGCTTTAATTTGCGACAAAATAACTATACCTTAGTGTATATGGACTTTTGTTAAAGTGGAACAACTCGTTGTTCAGGCGTGATTGTATATATTAAAAACATTATTCTTTAAATACGAAATGAAAATAAATTAATTATACACTTATAAACACGCAGATTCATAATTAATACTTCAAAAACTAACACAACCATACCGTTTATGATAATAATGAACTTGTGCAACAATGAAGCATTTGGTGCGCTGTATAATGTGACGTATTGATGTACCAACTCGAATTAGGGAGTATTGTGTTTGCACAGAATCATAGAATACCCTCCTCCATCTGTCGTTTTAGCTAACCGAGTTTATTCTTAAAATGTTTACTCCGTTTGTTGAATGTTTTTGTTTGTTTATATGGTGTGTGTTCACTGATAAGTTTGGACGAAAGAGTGGATTTAGTTTACCCAAACATATATTTTTACCCTCAAAGGTAACATAATTAAATGCGATTGGTGTTAAGTAAATAATATCAAATATTAATATACGTTTATATATTTACCTAAATAACTTTATATTAACGTAAAAACGTGACGAAAAAGAAAAAAAAATGTTTGTCTTTGTTTTACCTATTAGGTTTTTACAATATTACCTACATTCTCTTTAAAGAAAAACCTTAAGTAATCTACCGATTTTTCAATAACCCTCTAATTAAACTAATTGTAAGCAATTACCGGGTATCGGGATGACAAATGTTGACGGATAGCTACCCGTCGGCGATGACAGACCCATTTGTAAGGCCCACTGTAAATCATTAGGCCGCGCCCGCGTACTAGCGTTTTTAATAAATTACATTACTAGGTAATGATCCGTCTAAGAGTGTCCATACACGCGAATCGTAATTGTTTTGTGTTCAAAAATAATTATATTATTACTATCTAGTTATTAGAGTGAGTAATTAAGTGTGTAAGTAGAAAAAGTTTATGAAAAATTTATTCAAGAGGATATGTGTCTAACGTCTGTGCATCAAGCATTAACATTTAAAGAAGTTTATTGATCATTAACTAACCATTTAACATAGACCTATTTTGAAATTAAAATAAAACAAAATAAACTAACAAAGCACAATTCTCTAAAAGAGGTAAATACAGCAAAAAATCGTCAAAGATTGACAAAACGCGCGCGATCTGTAAGCGGAAAAAGCACTACAACCTAATCGCGAACGCGCCGCCGAAACTGGTAACGATAAATAAAACAATGGAGTGTCGCGTGCGAGAGTATAAAATGGCAATCGCGAAACCAATTTGTTTACGCAAATTCTGCAGCGGGGAGAGATGAATGGGCAACCATAGCGTAATACTGTCCTGGTGGGTAATGTGTTCTAGTGATGCTACTGTTCTATCGAAGTTTTGGACGCCGAATGTTACTAGTAATGTAGGTGGAAGACGTCAAATTTTTTGGTTGTAAGTTACCTGTGGATGGCTGATTCCCGAAAAAAAGGGGTTCTTTATGCATACATGATTAAAACGCCAAAGAGGTGAACAAGGTATGTAGTTAAAAAAAGAAGCCTTGATTTATTTACGCAGAATAAATAAAAAAATAAAATAAAATTGGAAAATAAGGAACTAACTATTATTTAATAACGTTGTAAACTTCTCTCCTATATTTAACACTTTTTTTAACAATAAAATAAGTAGTTTAAGATTAGGTATATCTCAAGCAAGCCTCAACTTAAACTTACTTTATGTTATTGGCTATAATAAAATAAAATTAGTCCCTACCTCTGAACTAAACGCAGTAAGGCTTACATACACACATAAACAAATACTCATCTGCCATTCCTATTTTTCGAATTCGTTACTACACTAGGACATCACTAAACACAAGCTTTACATTTACGGGGAACAACAATGAGAAATGAGGCCGAAGATTTGATGAACTGCGCGCGTTTGAAATGTTGCTCTATCGATGTATTTATTGAACGCATTGACAAGCATACTTTGCTGTTTTTAATGCTAAAATAGACTTTATTTCCTTTATCATAAGGGTTAAGCGTATAGAATATGAATTTACAACTGGTTTTTGTACCCAAACAGCCACACATGCCGATATCGATGTGTGTGGTGCTATTCGTATATCGTCACTTCATTAGTGTTATCGATAATTTGGAATTGCTTTCAAAGTATCTTAAAATTAGTAAGTGTAGTTTCTAATCTAAGTGTAGCAATATAATTAGGTATGCATTATACCAAGCAAATTAGACCATTTGTATCACAATCAAAGATAATAACTATAATATTTTTATGGAAGCTTTAAGTTTATTATTTTTACTTGTTGTTTACTTTACTTTCAATCACAGTCCGCAAAGCTGTGACTAAAGAAACACTGCAAACCGAGCTGTAAATAAATTAAGTCATCACTGCAAACAAATAATGCATAGAATAACGGTAAACTGAAAAAATCTGCAACGGTTAAGAACATGCAAATTTACAACTTTATTCCCACTAACGGTACCAACAATAAATCAATTCGAAAAAGGATTATAATCTGTTTCTATTGTCTATGATTACTCTTTGTTTAGTCTGTGGCCTGCAACAAAAGCGCGCTAAACAGTTTTGGTGGCGGCACATCTATTGACAAATTACAGTTTAGAATATTGGTAACTTTGAAAGAAATCTGGTAATTTATGAGCCCAATGGGTTCCGGATTTTTTGTTGCCTACCGAACTTCACGGTAAATATGTTTTTGTTCGGAGTATTGGTAGCACACGACATAGTTTAGTGATTATACGAAAAGTTATTTGGAGCTTTAGAATTTTTTTGTACCTAATTGTTATTATAATTATGTTTTGATTGGTAGCAATCATTTTAAATAATTTTAATATTAGTCTATAATTATTTTTAAGATATTTTGTGCCTATGACAATAACACAAGGATTAGAACAGAAATAGATTAGAGAAGAAAGAGAGCCTTGAGATATAACATTAGTCAGGCAAATTAGAATGACAGCAGTGTGAGTAGAAAGACGATTGACTTCCCTGCTCCTTCTTTATCAGACACTTTCAACCTCTTACCATAAAGTTTGTATTCGATCATTTAAATATCTAAACAAACTTATTAACAGCCATGTATTCTTTCTGTAGCAGCGTAGGCGTGGGCCGTGCGCACTTCGAGAAGCAACCTCCGAGCAACCTGCGCAAGAGCAACTTCTTTCACTTCGTAGTTGCGCTGTACGACCGTGCAGGTCAACCGGTCGAGATCGAACGCACCGCCTTCATCGGATTCATCGAGAAAGATCAGGTTAGTCAAAACTATTGATCAAACAAGACTTTTTTTGTTTCTTTTTTGGGATTGACGTATCCTATGAAAGTACATTCTAAATATTGGTAAAATATAGATTAGGTCAAGAGTCCTTATCCTTCCAAATCCTCTTCAAAATTTAATTGTAAAGTGCAGTTTCTTTCTTCGAATCCTTTCCATATGAGTTTTTATAAAATCTGTTAGTTACATACAATTCATATGACAAAATAATGCGTAATCTGAGCCGATTACAATATTGAAGCAGGTCTTCAAATAACTTTAAAAGCCTAGTTAGCCTCCTCGAAACCGGCGTCATATTGTTAACTTATCAAGGAATGTTCGAGACGAGATACGAATCGCGATTCAGACGAGTTCATCAATCAGGATCACACCGACATGATTTCTATTGTGTGCACAATACTCATTTACATAATACACATGCTTGTTGGTGGCATGTGTTAAAAAGTAATGTTTGTAATACAATGTTTTGCTTTAAAGTACCGATGGTATTGAGTTCCATGCATGAGGCGAACCTTATACTAATACCACGAACATAATTGTATTTTTTTTAAAGAAAGTTTAAACCAGTATTAAATTATCACACTCCAGTTATTGGTATTTATAAATATAAAAAGTTTCAGAACCAAGTAACAAATTTTTATGAAAGTAGTCCTTTTAAAGTTACCTACTCAAATTTTTAGAGATAGGTACAGAGGTTTTTATAAGTTGTAAACTACACTGAAAATGTCGGCTCTTATGCTTGTATTCATTTATCATTGCTTGAAGTTCAATTATTTTCTATTTTAATCTTATAATCACTTCCAATTACGTAATAACAATTTCATATAATTTGTAGCTTACCGTATAATTTGAGTATGTCTTTGTAAATCCAATAGGTTTTAACACGAATTATCTCCAATATCACAGAGAGTGAAGCAAGTGAAATATGAAATATGTCTCCATACGTATGTAGGTTACAGCGAGTGTCGCCAGAGGGCGTTTGCGCGTTCACACGTCTTGTTTGTTGGCGTTGTGTTAATTATTCACATAGTAAACAGACATGTTCGAGTTTTTACTGAATGTGTGGCTCGCATTTTATATGTAACTGTTTAGTATATTTTCGAGGGTGGTTTTGAGTCTTTAAATTTGACTTTTTGACAATACGTTCGTTTATATCTTGATTAAAATGTAATCAAGTATATCGGTTAAAAGACTCATCAGTTTCCATAGGTCCATACAAAGCCACAAGACCTTGCTACAAAGACCTTGAAAATAAAGAATATTTTTGTTACAGGAAGTTGAAGGGCAAAAGACGAACAATGGCATCCAGTACAGACTTCAATTACTTTATGCTAATGGTAAGTCACTCTCTACTTTGTCCTGGGGTTTATATCAAGACGTCCTTTAAGACAAAAATCTCGTTAAACCTCTCAACAGATATTTTTACTTGGATATCTTATTCTGAATACTTAAGTAATATCTATAATGTAATATCACTTTAAATCCAATGATTAACGTGTAATTTCAAAATGTTTTTTTTTTACCATCTTACCTGTATTCAAGTTATATACCCACAGTTCACATGACAGATTAAATTTCATATTAATAAAGTTTTAACCCTTTGAGCGCCACGGTCTTGTATAGAAGACAACGCTTCTGCGCCCTCCACGCCATAACTCTACCAATAATAAATCTTACGAACAGACATTGTCTTCTAAAAAAATCGTTACGTGGAGGGCACGAAAACGCTTGTCTACCAAACAAGACTGGCGCTCAAAAGGTTAAGAACAAAGAAGGTACGTACATAATTATAATATTAAAATAATTACATTGCTGCAAGACAGTATTCCTGATTTAGCCCAGATCGTAAAATAACTGCACTTTTCTCCACTAGGTACATATTAACTCGTAAAACTAGGTGCCTACTCTTATAAAGAGGGAACCGCAGCGATAATCGCAAGGTTTGCACACGACATACACCGAACATAATTGTATAGACAGGACGCCTCAATACAGTGATGTGCAATGCATTATCGGCCGATAGTCGGGGCTTGAGCAAATATTGCCTGACTTGACTTGCATTGTCGTACTGTCATGCATGCTATTGTCGTCAATAGCTATTCAAGACTGTCTTGGAAATAGAGGACGCTTCAACCTGATATAGGGTTATGGTGACATTTTATTTATTTTATTAGGTAGGAAACGTGATTAAAGCGTTGTCATAAAACATTTTTAACTCGACTGCGTCAGGAAGAGGGTTATGGTTTTCGCGTATAGGTAAGTTTTATAAATATTGATATTGTGTGACTGCCTCGTTGGTCTAGTGGTCGCTAAGCGCGACTGCTGAGCAAGAGGTCTTGGGTTTAAATCCCGGGTCGGGCAAAGTGTTACTGAGTTTTCCATTAGGTAATTCTCAGTAGCAGCACGGAGTCTGGATTTATGCCCGGTTGATGGCAATAGGCTCGCCCCCTATTACATTGGGACTTACAACATAACTGGCGAAATGTGGGTGTACTATATGTTCACCTCTGCCTACCCCTTCGGGGAATACAGGCGTGATGTTATGTTTTTATGTTATGATATTGTGTGAACAACAAAATATGATAGGAACAAAAAAAATACATGTCTTTTTCATGTAAACTCTGTTGTTAATGTGTTTATTTCCTATCGTCCCTATTACATAGATTAAGAATACAGAGAAATAGGAGATTTTTTTTATTAAAAAAAAAATCACCTATTTCTTCTATTCTTAATATTACTTAATATTTAAAACCTATGTGTACGTACACAAAGCTGATTATACAAGCAATTATATTCTTTATTCCGTAGCATGAAAGCATAAATCAAATGTAAAGCTCAATCTCGTATTCAACAGACGTCGGTGACAACACAGACTATACACACGACGGTAGCATTGTAAATATTTGCCGTCTTGCCGTTAGACCAAGGATAATGGAAAATTGGCACAGAATAGCGAGCTCCTGGACTATGAATAATGACTGCATTGAAGCTCTTAGACTATGTTATTGGAGCTAGTGTACATTAGGGTTTAACGGGATAATTTAAAACTTTTAACATCGTGGTATCATTTTAAGTTTTTAGTTCATAGAGCTAAATTTAATAATATTTTTCCATTTAAAGAGATTGTAGACTTGATAAACATGTCCGACAGTTAATGCTCACACACTAAAATAAATACAAAATGATGAGATAATTAATGACTAAGACAAACATTTCTTTGCGTCATAATTATTTAGAGGCATACAGTCAGCGAACCTTTATTTCCACTACAAATTTCATGTACAGTTTGCTGTTAAATAAATATTATCTAATTACAATAGCAGCCAGACAAGATAAAAGTAAGGTTAATTCAAACGGTTTCAGACACGGAACTCTAAAAGGAGAGAACCAAGCGTAGAGGCAATTCTAGGAGGTTAACAAATTGTGCAATGTCTGCCCCTACGTCGAGCTACGCTCGTAGCCCGTAGCTTGCTACGATCTTTATTACTACTATGTGTAAATGTTACTGTTTTATAGGAACGAGAATTAGAACGATGTTAATATAAACACAACATGTTAGAATAGGAACTTGCTGTAGGAAAGTTTGTTTAGAAATGTACTTCATTGTTAATTAGCTGAATTCACTTATTTTTCTTCCTCCGTAAATTATCCATACAATTTACAAAAATACATAACCTTTTGACTGTGGGCTTTCAAAATGTAGGCTAAGGGGTTATCTTATATATTTCACTAGCCCGCGGCGGCCATTTTTCCGCCAAATTTTCCGCCCAATTTTCATTCCAATTGAAACATCTGCGATTCTAATAAGTCTTATAGGACTTTAATGATTCAAATAAGACGAGAGATAACATAGTTACGAGTTATAAGTAATATTTTCCTTTATTTATAACTGCAACATTGTTAAAATGTAGGTATATTTACGACGTCTTTGAAACCCGACACCGACACCGATTTTATCAATTTTATAACTACCTACGCAACAATATTGTGTTATTAGTATAAAATATTGAACAATACTTATTTAAAAATGTTATTACAACCACAAAATGATAAAATAAACACAAAATAAACATTTATTTTACGTAACAATGCTCGCCGGCGATGACGTCATTCAAGGTCAATGTTTACGAGTTGTTTACTAACGTAATTTAGTATATTTTAACAAAAAGTAGGCATATTATGCTAGTTTATATATCCATAAACATAAATAATGTGTTAGAATATCATTTCTAATAAGATTTAAGCGAATATAAGCGAAATACGTGCAATTTGTTTTGTAACCGATTCCCGGTATGCCCACAGACACGGCGTCTGACAGCTCATACCGGGAGACGGTTAGTCCACAGACAAGGGGTTAATATACCAATACTGGCACGATTTTAATAACACTTTTTATCTTCCACAGGTATACGACAAGAACAAGACATATTCGTCCGCCTCATCGACTCGGTGACAAAACAGGTAAATCTATTCTCTCATACAAAATACGTGTACCAGATTCCATAATGTCTTCACCAAATGCCTCCTGTTACCCACGTGACACCCACGCGACAACCACGTGACTGCCACGTGGCTGATTGTCATCGCCAACGTCCGATTAGACCCTAATCCACACGCCCCCTGGTCAACTAAATTGCATTGCGTTTGAGCACAATCATTATCTTTATCTCGTGTTACAATTTCATTTTTATTTTAGTTTAGAATTCGATAGTGTGAACGGGGGCTTGTCAATGTATGGAATTTTAGATTTGATCGACGTTAAAGGGTTGGGTTAGACAGGTTTAGTTTTAGGTGTTAATCCTTTTGTTGGATAGGTTCTGTTACTTGTCATGTGAGTTGAAATATTCTGTCGTGATTTCGAATGAATGAATCGGACAAGAAATAAAAATGATCTGGTCGTGTAGATATTATTCACAAGCATTATAGCATGGACTAAAATACATCTATTTAGAAATTATAACTTGTCGAACAAAAATAATTAAAAAATGCATTAGGAATTTGTAAAATAATTTAATTAAAAACTTCTAGCAAAATCAGTTGCAATTAAAAACCACACAAATAACAATATCCACGGAAACATGATGAAACTTCACCACCTCACATATATAATTTCAACACGTCCCAAGCTCTTAGTATTATGTAACAAGAGGCCAATTACCAAAGATTTATGCTGTGAACATAATTAACTTAGGCCGAACGTTGTTAACTAAGAATTACGGAATCGTATGAGTACGCAGGTTGGTGCAGTGTTTTGTACGATGGGGTGTACGAACAATGAATGAATGTTTTGTCTTTATATTTACATTTGATTGTAGCGATTTTTCATCTTCATACAGTTTTAGAATTACGAACTATGTGAACTCTGTTCTTTTCGACTTTAGTAATATCATAATTTTGTTAAGCTAAACTTTGAGCCTTTTTTTAGCTCTAATTTGAAATGACAAAAAAATCAAAGCATATAAACAAAGTGTATTCATATTAAGTTTAATCGACAAACATCCAACCACAATTTCCAACAAATTACATGGCATCAAATAAATTTTATTCTATCAGAACCACAAGTACGATAGCGTTGTTTTATGGGCGAACAACAAATAAAAAGTGTACTGCAGTAGACTCAAGACGTACTTGCATCGCAACAGCGTTCTCGCGTGATTTACATGAGCGACAACGCATGGAGACTTTGAAATTGTGCAGACTGCAGTGGGAAAGATTTTTAGATGTGTTTCTTATTGCTCAAGTTAAAATGAAACAGTAGCGTTGTTGATTAATCATCTTAAAGTTGTACTTGGCGGTTTTTAACAAAATGAGTCATTTTTAAACAGTAATAATTTACTCTCTCTGAAGTTTAAGAAATAAATTGTTCGTCTTTAAGACTAAGTTTATTTCCTTGTTTGGCTGAAAATATCAATGAATTTAGTTAATTGTACGTATTGTAAAACCTACATCATTTCGTTTATAAAAAGTGATATAACAATGTATAGTAGACAATAATACAGGGCCCCTAGTCTGCTATTTTTATAAAATCGTCATTCCAACACGATCCAATTCCCATCCCATTGTCATTTTGCTAAAAGTTCGTAATCTGCTAAATTCATAATGGTCGATCATTGGTCTGTCAATGGTCTCGTAATAGAATAGTGGTAGAATGACATTATTGTATTGCCATTATTATAAAACCTGATAATAAAAATTATTTTCGAAAAACTACTACTAAATTTAAACATTTAATTATGCCAGATTTTTTTAAAAATACTTTTACATATTATCTATGATATTATTTGATAATGTTATATGCAATCTTGTTCGTAAATAGCAAAAACATGATGAAACTCATTAATATTTTATGTTTTGCTGTCAAATGTGACATTACTGCTTGCTGACGTCTGACGTTAATCTGTTTTATTTGTTGTGGTCCGTGTTTTGCAAAGAGTTTAATAATATTAAACAGTTTAGTAATTGTGTTTTATACCTTACCATATTAAATTGTAGTCTGTGAGTTAACTGTCAAAATTTTAGCAGATTACCGTCTACGTCTGTCATTGATTCGTCATTATGTACGAGATTACCACTATAAACCATTTCTTTCAATGGAGTGTCAGTGGTTGACCATTGGAAAGTCATAATGACGCTTTTATATTAGTAGATTACCAAACTTGTCAAAATCAACAATTATGAAATCAATGATAGACCATTCTGACACTATTGTAATAGCAGACTTGAGGCCCAGGAGAATGAAAATTGTAATAGTAGTAAAACATTTAAAAGACAACAAGCGCAATAATTTACGCATGACGCAAAGACGCCAGGCTGCCTTGCCAGCGTAGTTACTGTAGATATTTTTATTAAAACTGCAGTTGCACTTTAGTAGAATTTATTTACACACTTTAGATTCTTTTTTCGACTACGTAATTTTCAAAATATTACAATGAAGCATGCCTTTCAAATGCCATCTAAATGTTCTGGTCTAAACTGAGTTAGAGTCATCCTTATTTCAACTCAGTATTTTTTTTTGGGCTTTAAATAAAATTGTTCTCAGATTACTTGCTAACCAGCTTCCGAAAGTCATTTTCCTAACAAAAGGCAACCAAATTAATATGATGTTTGAACATCGTTAAATAAACATAATCATGGCGCCACGTGCACCAAGCACGCCTCTCCATTCAATCCATGGCCCGTTCTATGGGATTTGGCCGAATCTCATTCGGCGAACTATGAGTCTGTATCTTAAGACTAAACTCAAACAGAGGGTGGCCAGATTGATGTTTTAGATATTGATATGATAGTGATTTAGTATGGGAACACAAATAATCCCGTTGTTTGAACTTGTATGGCTGTTGGTAGCGCCATTTTAAATAAAGTAAAATTCATACGATTTGTTGTCGTGCAGCCTAATTTAGGAGCCTTGCAGTGCTTAGCCGAATAGAAACCACTGAGGCAATGAAGCTTGGTGTGTCCCAGAAAAAACATTTGTTTGTGATGTGTGCTAGAACTACGAGTATATATTGTTTAGTTTTAAATTATACATTTAGTCATTACTAGTTTTCCTAGACCACATTTTAATACCACTCCCGTAAAAATATCTAGAGCGTGACACAAACGTAGAGTGTGACACATAACATAATTCATGATTTTACATAAAAATCTTCCTCATTTTTCTGTCTTACCAAAACAAGAGTTGCGTGTTCTGTTCGCATGCACCGTACGACATTAGCTGATTGCCCGTGTGCCCTCAGTTTAACGTTTTAATACAATTAAATCGACCGCAACTCACTATTATCCGAACGCCATCTTTCATCGCCATTTTTCTGAATGACTGTTTTGCGTGTCATTCAATTTGTACTCTGACTTATTAAGATAATGTTATGTGACATTTGGGTAGTTACGTCCTTTGTTTCAATCTGGTTTACATAATCAAGCTCTTGATTAGAGGTTTTCGGTATAGCTATCAAAATAATGTTATTCCAAAAAAATATTTATACAGTAATATTAATTTGCTATGTGTTGGTCTTCAGAATTGTTGTTAGCTAATTAAGTTACAAATTAATAATGTTCTTTGCCATTATTGATCCGAACATATTACTTCAAAACAAGAAACTATCCGGTAACTGTACTAAGTGTCCACTTTTTTTAAATCTCCATTAATTCCCCAGAGATTGAATCCCATGCGACGAACTATGGCCCAGAGAGGCGTCGACCCCAGGCATCCTGGGGGATTGTCTCAATTCAAAGAGTGAACTTGAAAAATGTTAGCTCACACTATTATCACACCATTCTAGTGTTTTTGTATGAAAGTTTTGTTACTTTGCAAAGGGGTTAGTTACGTAAAGGACTACTATTTTATATGTATATCGATAACATTCTAAAGTGTAAGAGTGTGTATAAGTGACCTTTTTTATTATTGTGCATTCACAGCTCAGCGTATAAGAGTTCCTTAACTTGGAAATCCTTTCAATCTCGAATCAGTTTTGTTATGCGTCTTTTTGACGAGCCATTTACACTTCGATCTTCTTAAATAGATGGCAGCTGTCTTACCTCACCTACAATAACTTACCACTCTGAAGAGTTAGTTTCTACAAAGTTCTCATACATAATACTGCTCGTATTTAACAGTTTAATATAAAAACATCATGTCTAAGAACTAAGGCCGTTTGAAGTCGCAAATCTTTAGTTGGATTCAACTTGATAGTTGCAATCAAATCATTCAGTCATTCATTACCAACCGCATAACAAAGTAGTAGGGAATCTATTTGATTTACAAGCACACCTGATCCCGCGTCCCCTACTTAAGCCCCAAATGCAGAAAATGTTACGACCCCTAAGCTATTTTGGTGTCTGCCTAAATACTTTCGTATGACCCTTGAATACCTATTATATTGTACAAAGCAAAGTCCTTATAAATCCATGGTACAAAAGACGATAATACCCTGCTTCATATTCAATTAAATATTTTGTCAGGGATGAAAAAAATCTATTTTGGATTTAGGGGCTCTAGCTAATGTTGGATGTGTAAGTAATAGTTACACGATTTGTTGTATTTTGCTATGTAATTCGGGTATTATGTTGTTTAGTAGATTTTTTTTGAAGAAATCAACTATTTTGGCTCTTTTTTAGAATATTTTTTTGTACGTTTTGTATTTTAGGGACGTTGCATAATTTATTTGCATTTAACAATTGACATTACAAAAAAAACGTAGCATTACAGTTTTAATTGCCTACATACAAAAATTCTTAAAATCTAAAAGATCTGTTTATCTTATTCATGTTCATCACTAAGAATCTATTCCCATGAAATGAACGTATTTTTTTTTTCTGTACAAGTAAATATTAACATTTTAAGCCCCTTTTTTTGGGGTTACTAGTAATTAGATATTAGTAGATAAAAACACTGACATGTGTCAGGGCTCCATGTTACGTTACGTTACTATGAGAAAGCTAATATTAGTATCTTTAATAAATGGGAAAAAAGTTCTGAAAATGGTACTTGGTAAAATGTAATAGATGATGATGGAAATAGTCTTTAAATAATTAGTATCTAAAGAGGCGTCATCATCATCATCAGCCAAAGACGTCCACTATTGAACATAGGCCTCCCCGTTTAAGCGGGGGGGGGGGGGGGGGGGGGTTGCCATAATCCCCACGCTTGGCAAGCGGCTTGGGGATCGCAGTATTGGTGGTGAAGTTACAGAAGACGCTGCTGCCCATCTTCAGAATTTTCCCTTAGTCGCCTCTTACGACACCCACGGGAGGAAAGGGAGTGGTCAATTCTAGGCCGGATACCACACGGCACAGAGGCAAAGAGGCGTGACTTTGATCAATTTTGAAATGTTTATCAAATTCGTGATGTCAATGCGCAAATTATGCAAATAAGTTTTTGGTTTAGATAATAAAATGCAATAATTATGCATGCGAGGGTGCATAAATTAGCGAAAAAGTAATAACTTGATGAAGACGGCACATTTTATCTTATCTGTTCGACGATTTTTAATTAAATATTATATCTTTGGACCCTAATTTATAATTTAGGTTAATGAGAAATTCTCTGATTCATCGACTCTATGTATAGAATCAGGATGTGCAACTAAACGTGCAAATAAAATATGTGGTAGAAGAGCATGAAATACATGAGACGGTATCAATTAAGGCATTTATCACAATTCATTTAATGTTAAATTATTAATATATTACCTTACTTACCACTTAATAATCTTATTTATAATCACCGATTATGATGTTATAAATTCCAAGAATAATATTTATATTTTGTTTCAGCCTATCGTCTACGAAGGTCAAGACAAGAATCCAGAAATGTGCAGGGTTTTGTTAACACACGAAGTTATGTGCAGGTATGTATTTTATTTTATAGTTAATTGTAAATGGGCTTTAACTGATACTCATTAACAATCATTTAAGAGTATGAGATCCGTCAGTTAATTATAAATATTTGTTTTGAAACACAAAATGTTAAGATTTCTCTTCTCTCTTCCTCTTCTGCTGCCATGTTCGAATAACAGAATTCAAATACCGTTCCATGCATCTTAAATGAAATAAAAACTATAAAATCAAATTATAAAATTTCATTCCATTCCGTGCTTTTGAAAATTATGAACATAAAACTTACACATACATTCTTCTTTCGTAGAAATGTCACGGCAGTCATTTGTCATAAATATTGACTTCTAAAATATTATTGCATGGTCATGTTTCTCCAAACGGCAGGCTTTTGTGACCGTACAGAATGCGGCTATGTCAATACTTTTGAACTGGCCGTAATTTTTAAGTAACGTCCCTTAAAAAGACGGGTTTATTTCTTCTAATGCGCACATGTATTACTGTTAATTCTCATGCTATTTTAATAGCTACTATCAAGTAAACGTTTTCTATATTTAATTTTTCCTAATGAGTCTTATAAATGTAAACACAAAATTTCTTGCTGAACAAAATACATTTTAGTTAACAACTAATTTTATACCCTTAGTACAAAACCGTTGTTTTAGTTGTTTACAAAACCTTTGAATTTGTTAATAATATAGAATATTTAAGTCGACAAAACTACAGTTGCTTAAAGCATTACAGATGTTAACGACACTAACAAACATCCGTGTAACTTAACGAACAACGTACAAAGAACTGAGCGTCCTTATTAATTTAACCATTTGTTTGGGGTGGTTTTTCCGCTTGTAAATGTACTTCGTCTCGCCACGTTATCAATGTGTGGGTGTGTGTTTACACTACATCGCGTCAGTGTGAGCAATTAAAATTTTATTCCACCTTAGACCGTGTATCGTTGTCTCTTTTTTCTGAATATGTGCGTTTCTGTCGCACGTCTTCAGGGGAGGAGTCTCTAGGGAGTCTGTCCTTTCAATGTCTTTGCCCTTTGCGTCAAGGAGCCCCGGTAGGGCGCGTGCAGCGTATTGTTTGTTTAGCGTGGATACGGCGTTTGATAACTTTTCTTGCCGAGTTTTGAATCTTGTGTGTTAGAAGAGTGTTTTATTTTTTGCGAAATAACTCACATTTTCCAAATTGTAAAATTCTTATACCAAACACATTTCTACACAGCCAATATTTTTCTAAAATACATTAATAACAATTCCACAGCCACTTGTAAATGATAAAAAACTATAAAAAAGTTTATAGAATTCACATGTACACATAAGTCATGTATGTTATGCGTGGTGTGATGTATCAAACCCTTGGGTACTTTCGCTACCAAGCATCGATTTTGTCTCTAAATATATAAGGGATCGCTTCCCTACTGGAAATGTATGACTAACTTTAATATTAGGTACTCCAATTGAATAGAGTTGGGTACCTAAGACCTGTATAAACTTTATTAAACCTATGATTTGTTTCAGTCGGTGTTGTGACAAGAAGAGTTGTGGTAACAGAAACGAAACTCCCTCAGACCCAGTTATCATCGATCGGTAAGTTGATAATATAATGATTAAGAATAAACATATTTTTTTTGTAAAATTGACGCCACTTCCAACTTCTCTGTTTATGTTGTGAGTATTATTGTTGAAAAAACCAACTGGTAAAAGTACTGAATAGGATTTCATAATGTCAGTAACTAAAACAGGTATTCCTTTCATTAAGCAGTAAACAAAACTTCAAACAAAACCAAATTGGAAAGTTCATTGAACACTAAAACAATAGAGTAGCGTTTGTTGAAATTTCGTATTCCACAATTCGCGGCGATTCATCAGGTTGCAATGACGGCAATCTCGAAACTTTGCCGAGGCAAATGCATTTTCACGATACAGAAACTTTTGAGGCTCTCAGTTTGCATTGTATTTTTATTGCGATCGTAGCTGCCAGATATCTATTGCGGAGTTTTCGCATGAGATTTTTTTTTATTAAAAGCTCTAATCTACTACCGTTAGGATTGTTATTGACGTGTGTGGCTTTTCGCATGCTGATAATTGGTATATATGCTCGTCTATCGTAGCTAAAAAAGTATGGTAGTTCGTCTAAACAACATGAACAGCAGCTTTTGATAACCTAAACAGCTGAATAAAACACTGACTTTTAATTCATATAATACTTTTGGCATTTGAATTACTATACCCCCACAATATTTCGGCAGCCCACAAACAACTCAATAAAAACAAAAGCTTCACAAAATTGCGCTCACATCAGTCTCACGCTGAGCCATTCAGCCTCCTCTGATGTAGAACAGTGTCGGGAGGAGCGGTAGCTAATCAGGCTGACAAATATCGAAAATTTCAATAGAGCTACGACCACTATTGATACGAGGGCAGGGCGTACACTATTTTTTATTTTCGGCCTTTTTCGGGAATTCAATAGAGATAGGCGTCTCTCGTTCGGTACGTCGCGCGTCGTTCGATATTTGAAATTTAGGGTTGAAAGTCATTTTTGGTGTATTTTTTTAAATATTTCTTTTATAAAGAAGGAAAGTGTTTAGTAAGAGTACCTAAAATAAACTTTCATAAAATAAACTTTACCTATATTTTCAAAACCTTTAAAAACACATAAATTTATTATGCGGTTAAAACATACAGTTAAGATTCTTTATTTCCCATAAGAATAAAATATTCACTTACATGAGAAACACACAATTATTACACTTTAGTGTCAGTTAAACATAATAAACGTACTGCTATAAAATATTTTTTTTTTTAGTTCTTTACGTACGATCAAACGCATTTAAAATAATACTTTTTTGCCAACCCTACATACCAAACGTCGCGCGTCGGTTTTGTAATTCGCTCGATTCCATTTTTTTTTACCTTGGAAACAAAAAAATCAACGGTTGCCTTTGTGCCAACTTTCCTTTGGTTTTCGGCGCATGAAGTTGATCGTGGAAATTTTCCCTCACCGCCAATAAAACTTCTGATTTTTGAGCGTTTGATGTATCCAAATTAAACTCGGTTTTGTGTGTGTTCATTATTAGACGAGAATTTTTTTAACAAAAGGATTTTTATTATGAATATTCATTGTCAATGATTGGTCAAATTATTTTTATTCGAAATACGGCGTTTTCTTTATACTCGGTAATTTTTGAAACACAACCATTTTACTGTAGCAGAAATCAAACAAATGTGTATATATGTAACGGTTATAAGGCTACTCTACGTAGGAGTATACGTTTTAGTGTTAAATAGTTCTTAGTTACGCTGAAATGTAGGCTAAGTGCTTACATTTCAGCGTAACTAAGAACTATTTAACACGTTATTATTATTATTATTTATTAATGAAGTAAACGGCTCAACATCAAGTACTATCACTGTCAAAAGTCACTAATCTACGTAGCAATCCATCAGGCCATTCATGTAACACGGGCCTCGCCTACGGTACACTCGCGAACTAATGCGATAATTGAAATTGTGCAATTGCGTGCGAAACGCCCAACACCGAATTCATTACAGTCGTGTTTTTTGCAATTTGTTTTTTTTTGTTTTACTTTTTTGCACTGTCGCTGCCAGTAAAATGATACGTTTTCTGATGGTTTAATTATTTTATGCATGCGTCATTGTACCAGTTTTACTTAGCAAATGGACGTTTTATGATAAAAGTTATTTTATAGCTGCCATAGTTTTTGTAGACTTTTAACATAATTTGATAGGCATACTTCTTTAATTATGGATAGCGTAAGTAGTTTCTATACTTAACTATCATAAATGTTGCATTCTGTTTAGATTACCTAATTGATAAGATTAACTTTAAAGAGACCTACAAACAATAATCTAATCGAAGAAATCGAAACACAAAACGATAAAATTCGTAAACGATTGCTTTGTGCTCATATCCGCACCGGCCAATCGGAAACAAAACTCACAACAACACTCTAAACCGTTCGTATATCGATAACACGGCGAATAATTGACGTAACGGTAAAAGCAGGCAACAATCCAGAACCCTACGAATCAGCAGCAATTTGTTAAGTGGATTTTTGGCCGAGACACGCTCGCGGCTCGTTGCGCTCCTGTACACAATTTCATTATCTCTGCCCGCCTGCCCGCCCGACTCTACTATTAACTTATGCGATACTGTTTTAAGCTATGGACATTTTTTCGATATTTATTTTTTTAGGTCTTTTTTCGGCACATTTAGCATATGAACTTTTTTTTTCATATATAAATATTTTCTGCATTTTTTAAATCATTTATAATGTTCAGAATTATTCATACGTTTGATTTTAGTTTGAAGGTCGTTCTTGGAAGTAAACAAAAAATTATATTCCACTTTTAGAATCAAGAATCAAGAAATTTTATTTGTGCAAACATGAGTATACTTAAAAAGCATGCAAGATGGTCAATAAACAAAAAATATCGTCACGTTTGGCCTTTTAGGCGTACAAATATACAGTCTGTGCAATATACAGTCATATTATATAGGACATACACAAAATAATGATAATCAACGAAGTCCAAGTAAACTAAAACACAGAAAGCTAAATTATACACAATTGGCAGTCATTTTCAAAATTACACACAATTTAACAATTACTATTACTATTAAAAACGAATAAATATTTTTTTTTACATTTTATTGGAATTACCTTTTTAATCAATTACTGATTCAAACTAGATATGTTCGATAAAATATACCTAAACGAATTAAAATACAATCAAGTTCGTTTAAAATCGTTGTAGCTCCCCTCAGTATTGTTTCTATAAGTACTACCGTTTACTGGGCAGGTACTTTAGAAGATGGACTTTCCAAATCAATTCATACCCACGCAAATGGTCCCCTACGCAATCACTTAAGAATTTTATGAACCGTAATGATTAAGATGTTTTGTCGTTCGTACTTGAATTTAAAGGTTTGTGAGGGGTCGCATCACGAAACTAGATTGTTGTGTTAAACATATTGTGACTGGAATAGCTATTAAAGGATTAAGCGAATGCTTAAAGAGTTATTTGTTTATTAAGTGGTGGGGTGTCAATTAAGGAGCGTGGGACTGTGAGCGATCGATGGAAACTTTATGAAAGTTGCTATACAAGTCTGATTATTATCAGACAGTATTTACGAAACAAAGGTTTCATCAATTTGTGTTGCATGTTTGATAAAAATAATGTTCACAAGCGTTAATCTCTGCGTAAAATGTGTTTGTAACAGAAATGTAAGAAGTCAAATTATAATAGAAAATCAGCTGCTTACTTTCAACCACTAACCGATATACGAAAATTTTCTATTCTTAGGTGATTGCGGTGACATAGCTAGTTTTCTAGAATTCATAGAACGTACTTTGATAAAATGACAGACGTAGTGGGTAAAGGGGCAAAAAGTCCGGTCTCTTTCGACATATGGCCAACATCTATATTACAATGGGATCTTTACACCCTATTTCGGGAGCGACAAAATCGATTCCCAATTCGATATGACCCTCTTGTGCTACCGGTTTGATAGAGACATATTTTGGGTGTAAATGTCCTCATAGCTGTATAAAAATAGTCCTGAATTTAAGTGTTCGAATTAGATGTCAAGAAAATACCAAATAACAAATGTTTTATTATTTGTTGTTAAGACAACTTATGTAGTAAATTTTGCTTCACACAAGATAAAGGACTAAAATGCAATCATATTTTTGTAACAGACTGTACAAAAATAACACTAATATGAAACTTATACCGCCTTCCAACGAGAAAGAACAGAGCGTTACGTATTAAAATAACTTTCTTATCTGCTATTTGTAAACTTTAACAAACAACAGAATCGAACGCGAATTTCCAATTTTAAATTAAAATTACGTTATCTAAAGGTTCGGTTTCTATCGGCTGCAGTTTTCCGGTGATTTTCGGTCTCGTGAACGTCGGTGTGAGAGAATCACGGCTATTATATTATCTCATTAGACACGCCGCACCGACGCGCGCCCGCCTCTTTTCTTCTCGCCAAATAAATTCCTTTTGCGTCTGATATCTCTACTACCTTTTTGTTTTGATACTTATCTAGATACATATCGTGGAAGGATAACGTTATTGAACGGCTGTTTATTTTTATTACCAGACAACTATTGTTTTTTGTTTATACAACACATTTATCAGGCGTAGAAAACCAGTGTTAACGTTAAACTATAAATTTATATTACAAATAGTTTCCAACTAGAAGTTTATTGGTGCACGACTTCGGAACGGCTCGGTTTGCAGTTACATTGAGAAAGTTTCCATAACTTCATAAGTCCCTTTATTAATAGCTTTGCACTTTCTTCTGTTCGCGGAGAAAGGGGAATTTATTTATTCGGTGCGACCATATAGGTAACTTTTTATACCTATGTTTTTCATAAAATACAGCATTGTTCTTAATATTATGCATTTTTGTATAAATATATAAAAAACAACTTGATAACCTATTCATACTCATGTTATCAGAAATAATTGATAGACCTTTTGTTACATTTAATGTCGAATTACGCTACTTATCCCGTTGAAACAATGCTAACACTTGTAAACACAATACAAATCACACAAATCTGTACAAAAAGCGGAGGCGGCAACAAAAGAATTCGGCACACTTACAGTGTAATGTAAACCAAAAAAGAAAACTGGTCCCAAAAGTATACCCTGGGGAATACTCGCGCGCTTCGCCCGGCCCGATATAGACACGACGACTGGTGATTAGGCTTCTTATCCACAAGATAGCGACAGAAACTGTGCAAGACTTAACAACTAGGACCGTTTTCTTATTCCCTCCGACCAAGCATTTTCTTGCCCGTCGACTTATCTAATGCTACTGTTCAGCTTAAAATTCCTATGTAATATTAGCGGCTAACTTTCGGAGTTTATGAATTTTATCCTCTGTATAAAATTATTAATATAATGCATATTTTGCTATTGTTTATAAACAAAAAATTCAAGATTATAAAAATAATATACTTCAAGTTAGAAAATAATATACAAAATCGTTATTCTTTATTTAAAATGTTTTAGGATCAATAAATTATATTATTTTGGTAATGAGACGTCTCATTGCTGATTTATATCTGCGTAGTGGTTTCCCTCCGATTTTTCTACTCGATAAGTCCGGGTGGTGATCGTAAATTGAAATATGATAAAGTCACAGTAATAAGCTCCGGTAATCGCATCGACCCTCTGACTGTTGGCGCTCGAGTGACGACGGAAAAAGTCATGCGAAGCCAATTTAGCAGTAGGTTTTTTATTATATTTTCATTTCAAATAGCAATGAACCATACATTTGTTATTCTATCGCTCATTAATTATTTTCATTCCTATTATCTTTTAACGCTAATCTTTTTCTGGAAGCTCCTTTTATTCCACAGTGTTCGGGTCTTCTATCTCAATTCCGACCTCATTTCCGATTCCAATACGTGATTCGTCGGTTCGCAAATTATTCGGTGAAAATTCACCATCTCGTTAGAATGTGCGATCCGGTCGGGCGCGGCGAGCCAACCGCTTGATAAATTGTCTGGAATAATAATGATGAATTGCAACTAGTCCGATCCCAATGTAGGATCTAATCTATGGAGCAATTTTACTACTACATCCACACCTACCACCGCTATAATATAAACTGACATTATTCTTGAATAAGGTTCAAATTTTTACGAAGAGAGAATATTATTTTAGTAAAATACGATATCTAATTAAATTTTATTCGACGGTTTATATAACGTGGAGCTCGACAAAATTACTTCAAATTAGCGACAAATCTATTAAGAACAGGACGTCTCAAGCCCATTTAATTAGTGACTGGTTTTATCATCCGCCCTCTTTCGTACCACTCGTTGAGAATTTCAACTGTAATACTGCCATATTGGCGAGGCTTAAATAATATTGGGCGTACCTAATAATAGACGCTCTTTCGTAATTTATATTTTCGGCGAAGTACATTTTTTCTTAAAGTTTACGTCAGATATCTGGTTTTATTTCTTTGCGGTCATTAGAGCTGGTCATAAAAGCGGTAATGTAAAAGCGTCATTAAATTTAAATACAAATTCACGCGTGACATCTTCTTTGAAGACAAACACACCCTGTACTTTGTAGTAAAACAAACTTAAGTTAATTGTTGCTTTTATGATGACATCGCGTGAGTTGGGGTCAGATAGCAAACAAATTGTTACTTTTATACTGTCGCCAGTGTAGTAAGTATTATACTGATCGGATGTGGTATTGTTTTACAGTTCTTGTTTTGATTAATATCATAGTCTTTATTAATAGTTTATTGAAAGTCCTGTAAAGAAGTCATTAAAATTTAAGTTCTGATATGGGCTTAAAGAGATAATTTAATACCAATAGTAGGTAAGTTAAGAAGACTGGTACGAGGTTCGACCAAACTGCTCAAATTATTATTTAATTTTAGTTCTTCTTAAATTTCATAAATTCGTTATTACAAACACTGATAAATTAGCCATTAATTTGAGACAACTGATTGGCATAGTACGTACGCACTAATAATTTTTTTTACCAAATCTTGAACAATGCTTGATTTTATAATCATTGCCTACCGTTTAAAATTCAATCTACTGATATGTGACCACAAAAAGCAAAACATAACTTAAATTCAATTTATACGAGTGGCTCATTCAGTTATCTAGATTTGAATGTAATCATGCCCTTTTACTTGATTGATGTTATCTTCAATCTTCTTCTATTTTACGTTTAGTTAATTGCGGCTTACAAATCGACCCTGTTGCACAGTAACTACGGTTTTATATTCATTAACTTGATGATAGTAACTATAGCTATTAGGGGTATTCAGATTTTTGGTAGTTACTTACAATTTAATTTAGAGAATATTTTTTAGGAATTTCTGACTTTTCCAACAAGTTTTAATTTAAGCGTATTGTCGAAGGATGGCTCATCAAACCGACTTTAGTGACAGTATGAATACAAAATATCAAAAGCAACCTGAAGAGGTATTCCTAGTTAGTTTTTTCTGAGTATAACGACAACTTTTTCCGTAGCATTTTTCACGAAAAGTCATTACATGAACCACATTTATTTTAGCAGTTGATATACCAGTGTAAAACTAGAACGTACTACTTGATATTTCACATTTTAAAATATAATTCTGGACTTATTACTAGTACATACTCCTTTAACCTTCATCAAATATCTCAAAATAAGTTCCTCTACCTCTATCAACAGAAATCTCATTCTGTGTAACAATTTACAAATTCAAAACATGAGCAAACCCATCTCCACTTACGGATACGAAGCATATGCATAGGAGCAGTTAGTGCCCCCCCTCAGGGGCTCCAAGACGTCAGCGCGTTTAAGCGCCAATTAATTATTAAGGAACACTGAGCTTCCTTTGGCTCTTTGACGGCGACTGTACAACAATGTGGCTGACTCTCGTGATTGCCTGCTTTGTAAATTGCATTAACGTGGTTTGCTTGTGTGTTTGTTTACTTCTATCATAATGATACAAGGAGAATTTGGTAGAGTATTATTGGGTCTATCAAGTAGGTATAGACATAATACATCACTGCCAAATTGTATATCTGTTAGTAATATCAAAGTTTGAGTACACTTACCTACACTTTCAATATAACACAATATTTTTTCTTTATAAGAATAGAAAGCACTTTTAAAACCTATTTCGGCAAACATGTCGCAGGGGTCGCCTTTGATGGAAGCGCCTTCTTCAATTGTCAGTTGTAAATTCAATTTTCACTTTATATTGCTAGTTTCATATGTCGTGGGGTGCACACTGATAATACGCATTTTTTGCTACGATATAATGCGTTATGATACGTGTTCTTTACCCATCACATTCACCTTAATAGATCAATCTTCGCAAGTCGTTAATAAGATAAGTCTTTCAACAACTGGTAGCAATTCAACTGTCTATTGTGGACCAAAATTTAGCTATGTTTGTAGTTGTGAGGGCCACATTTTTGTTGTACGATCTTAAAGTCGAATTTAAAGTCAGGACATCTATTTAACTTATGACTTATTAAAACATGTTTTTATACGAATTATGTCTAGTTGCTTTAAAGTCAAAGAATAATTTTATACCATAAAATACATTCTCTGCTTACCACTTCGATATTCCTCTTATAAAAAGAACCCTAAACATTTTTTTCTCGGCTCAAATGTGCGTATAAGGAAGAAATTCGGTTATACGCCAACTGGGGTAGATTAAATTGCATTGAGCCACCCATTAACGCCTTGTCAGATCGGGTTACGATTTATATATTTGATAAATTGGATATATTGCAGTTGAGGACGCGAGCTAGTTCGCGTAGAAGTCATGAAGTTAAAAAACGTATTAGTTAAATATACCGTGTTTGAAATATTAGCTAAATTACTAAATGCATCTCATATAGGTATCCTAATTTTTACAAAGATATTGGCTTTTCGATAAGAACACGCTTATTCAAACATTTATAAAGTATCCAAAAACATTTTGTTCGAATAAACCGCTCTAAAGATATAAACATTTACTTAGCCAAAGTTACTCTACATTTGTTTTCGTTTGTCTTACAATTTTTCCCGTTGTCACGGAGAGTTAATGAAAGAATTAGCTTTCATTACAACTGATACGATTCCGTAAAGGGATTCCCGAATGAAGATGAAGTGCCTTCGTAACCTTTCTGATGGCTAAGGATCAATGTGGGAGAGGTCGCCTCTTATCTGTGATTAGTTTTTTTGGGACATATAAAATGCTGTTAGTACTGACACCTACAGTGCTTTTGAACTGAATACATTTCTTGAATATTTTATTGGCAGTAATTCTTTCTATTGAAAGTTTATAATTCAATCTTATTCGGGATATGAAACGTTAAACACAAAGTGAAATGGATGGCTCTCCGGCATAACGAACCGTCGTCGGGACTTTCAACTCTAATGCATTAATTAAGCTGGACCGATCCCCGAAAATCGTCTAGAAGCTCTCCGTGTTTAAATTAGTGCAGAATTCATTTTCTTTTTTAATTCGTCTTCCAAATTCAAATAAGATTTCTTTTTTTTTATTACGCCACGCCGCATAAAAGGGTAGACCAGGATTCGTCGCTCCGTCGTTCACTTCGGAACGCTAATTCCTCCTCGTTCCGAGATACTGATTGGACGATATATTTAACAATGCTACCGACACGCTTCTCTACGAAAAAATACATCTTACGTACTACCTTTTTTTCTCGCGCTTGGATTCCTTTATTTTCTTATTTTCTATTTGGCATCGCGGCCAAAGGTTGGAAGGGGCGGGGTGTTGTACAAGCGTTAATGATACTAATAGCAATTAGTCGAAGGTTGTATTTGGCTTGTACGGTTTTGGTGTTTAGTAATTCCTTGTTCTGGCTGTATAAGCATATTACGGGGCACCCAGCCCATGGAGGGTCTTAACGGGAGGTCGTTTGCTGCGCTGCCAGCCTCCTAAGATTAATGACATTACGCCAAGACAGTTTGTAGGAGACAAACGTGACAAAAAACTGAGTTGTAATTAAGTAGATCGAATGAATAGATTTAATGGTTGATAGCGGTTTCTTTATTTGGATTCCTATTTCATTTACTTAGAAGCTTTTTTAAAGTATTGGATTTACAGTGACGACTCAACTAAATAAGCACTGTCCTGCCAATTTTAAAGTTAAACTGATAGATGTTTTCAATAAGATAAGCCGTGTAGTAAAATGGTAGACGGCGGCTGTCTATACTAGTACAACGTACGAGTACAAGACTTCAAACTCTGAGTCCGCACTGGACATCATAAAATATTTAACACTCATATCTCGCGGAGCGGTCCAAATATTATCGACTTGCCTATAAAATGGAAAAGTCCTGGTAAAAAAAGATAGATATATATTTTACACTTATGTAAGAAAGAGATGTGAACACTGTTATTGTACGATCTTTGGAAATTCGACGGAAACGTTTGGTTTCTTTTCCATCGTTTTTATCGTGGTCGTTATATTTTGATAGAGCAGTTTGGTAGGATCGGCGATATAACGTTTATGTTTTGGTTTTCGGTAGATACCTTTCGGGTTGTTTTGTTACAACATTTTGTTACTGTTTATTGTTTACATAGTTGCCTATACAGCCTTTGTAAGCTAATTTCAAATTACAACCGTGGCCCGTGGGTTAGAAACCCACATACACATAATAAATTCTATGCTGTTAATGTAGTATGTAGCTTTGTAGTTTAGTAGATCATAATAGAAGGAAAAAGCAATAATTTTAAAATATATGTGGATGCTATTTTATAGTTTTAAGCATGAATAAAAACATTGTAGATAATAAATACATTTTATTTGTGAAGATCATATTTTATCAGTTTGCTAGTAAAGGGACGTAAATATGCTTACCTTAAAAGTTTCTAGTGATAAATATCCAGTAGGGCTCGTGAATGTAAAGCGTCTGGTACATTCGCTCACATAATATCTCATAAACAATTTGGAATATTGATACAACATTGACACTTGCTTTAAGTATTTTGTGACTGTCGGTTATGAATGATACATATTGCTTAACATTTGACTCTGAATAAATAAATGAACTCTGAATTTAGTTATTAAATACAAAAAATGCATCTTAAACCGAAACGTTGCACAGTGCATATAAATACTATAGAAATGGTGAACATATAGGTTCACTAGATCACCAGAAATATCAATAACAATCTACTTTCATCATTTGGTCCTTTAACCCCGATCAAAAATCGGTTTTACAAATCTATGATAAATATTCATTGTAACAAAAATGAAGACCTTATAAAATTAAGAAAGAGCTAAATAATTTTATACTTTTATGTATAAGTATTTACAATCTTTTTACATTTTTAAAATACGAGTACGATTTAAGCTGCCAGTTTTTTGTTAAGTACAAAAAAAGTTGTGTAATAAAGTCCCATGATAGTTTAACCTGTTCGTGCGCGAGTGTACGGCCGGTACAATAACTCAGCGGGTCCCTCTTGCGGATATGATACAGTGCGCACTGCAGCTACGTATATTTTTCATTCGATTGGTCCAACTGCCAAAAATTTACCATAACCAAATATTATAGACTAGTTTAGGTTCCGTGGTGTATAGCGTGTTAATGTGCGACTTAGGTGTTACTAGGAGGTTTTTGAAAATACACAGATTAGTCTAGTTTAATGTTTGATCGAGGTAGTATAAATTCAAGAAAAATAATTATGTCTAAACTACACTGAGTCCGTCAAATGCTTAAGTGAATGTTATGAATTATAGTAGCGTAAAAATATGACCTACAGACGGTTTATGTCGGGAAACTTTAAGAATGTAATTAGATAGTTTTAAACAGTTTAATTCAAAGCTACACTGCATACGTAGCACTTACAAACACAAATTGGCTTGGATGAGCCAATTAACTCAATAGGTACGTTTTCTTTAGTTACAATCGCAGTTTTGATATATGTACGTGCGAGATATTTTTTTGTATATTCTACGGATATTTGCATTGAGTCAAGGATATATGTTTTAATTTGTAAGAGATATGTCAGTAATTGTACCATACAGAGCAAAAGACAACGAAAAGTAAAAATAAAAATCCAGCTGAGAATATCATACGTACATAATTATGTTTATGTCCAAAATATACCTATAGTAAGTCAATACTAAAAGGTTTGTGCGTAAACGAATGAAACCTCCCTTAATGCCGTTAATAAAGCCACTTAATAATGCGGCTACAATTACGTATATCATGATCCGCATAGCGTATGAAAATACGCGCCCGCGAATTTCCCAATAATAAATTATACTCCTTGTCCGCTTACCTCGGGTTAACCGGCTTTTATAAACTACCCGGGTAATTTATAACTATTACCCAGCCGAAAACGATCACGTGATATCACTTTATAGCATATTCACCGGGTAAATATGAGGGAGCCATGTAATAATGTTTCGTATATTTACATAAAAGTAAGTGATAGAAACTATCGGTTATGAGGTTATAATTTTGTGGGCTATTGCACGTGTAGGTTAATTTATTGGGTTGGTGATGATTGGGTATTCGTTGACTTATTCATGTGTTTGTCTCCGCGGTTGAATGTAGCACCCCTGGTTTAGATCCAAATTATGAGATAGTAACTTTAGAAGGTCGTGAAGAACTGTTAATGTACTAAACGGTGTGACCTAAACTTAAAAACTTTTACTGCTACATTGGTAAACATTGTACTTATTCTTATACAGAAACGAAAGTGTTTTAAATGACGATTAGAAAATTGTTTCACAAACAATCACAATTTTTAAAACAGCTTGATTACTAAAGTGTAAGATCAAATTACCATTATAAAAAACCCAAGTACATTTCATTTAAGCTCTATCACAGATATTTCTCCTTTATTCTTACTTCCTACCACAATATGCTCCAAGTTTTTCATTTAACAGCAAACAGTAACCAGAAAACATCGTGAAAATAGTCCACAAAACACTATCTTACCTTTCTAACACTACAACTAGGTACTTAATGTAATCGCGCTCAATATCCTTTGTTCACTTTCAGACTCATTAAAAAGGCGATGCAATTTAATGAGTTGATAGTGTGCGTTAACCCTCGCTACGTTTGCAGATACGACCTTTTTGGTTTTATCGAATTTGGACTTTATATCTTCCTGATAAGCTCTATATTCTTTTGGGGGGATAGGGAAGCGTATTGGTATGTAGGGGTCGAAGATTAGTGGCCCACGCCTACCCGGCGGAGCGCTGAGCGGCTGATAGTGCCCAAGAGTGTAGTTACAATTAGACCGGTGCCCACAATGAAGTGATGCCCGCGTAATGTTGCCTCTTGTCTTTGTATGTTGATTGTGCACGAAAGAGCAATGTACATATGTATGTATATGTTTCAAGCATACATGTGCCTTAATTTGGACTTAGCTTATGAATATTAAAGGGTCGCTTACTGTGTTTATTAGTAGGCCAAACGTAAACAAATAAAGATGTAAACGGTCATATTTCTGTGTTTACTTACCTAGAACCTATACAGCAACGTTTTCATATCTATAAAAGAATAGTTGAAAAGTTCTTACTCGCAATTTTCTAAATATAACATTATGTTCTTCTCCTTTTGATAGTACTTAGTAGAGACAGTAAAAAGGCCTATTGCCTAAATGTTATATGGTTACAGAAAGTATTCGAATTTATCACTACCTAATTAGCAATACCAATTGCTCATATCAGTCTTTCTACTATTAGGTCACCTTTGAGGATCTTCTCTGTACTATACATGGGGATACCATATCATAATCAAAGTTAACAAGATACATCAGGACTCTACAACAAGTATTTTAGCTGAATTCTGGCAGGCGGGTGGGGGGCAAAGGCGCTTACAAGCCGCGAGCGATTGCCCCGTCTACCAGTAGGTACATTGTCAATTGGAAACTACTCGGCTCCGAGAGCAAGCGCTTTTAGATTTGAAAGAGTACCCGGTACAGTATACACGGAGTTTGGAGATAAATATCAGCATGTTTAAACATAAAGACAATATTTAGATATTATCCCTCTTATTCATTAACGAGGATTATACCTGTTTTAACTTAAACCCTATAAACGTCTATTGACATGTCTATTCTTTGACATGCAAACAATAGTGACAGGTGTAATTTATTCCATGGTTTAAAATTGTCATTTTTTAGGAATAAGGGGGTATGTGTTTATATATTATACCTCTCCTTAACTGTTGTTTATTTAAACACGAAATGTTGTGTTGATGTTAGCTTTCACTTGCGACTCTAGTATTTATGTACTCCGGGGATACAGCGGTATTTTTTTTTCGACTCCATTCAAATCCAATTGCATCCAATTTAGCTATAAATAATATATATTTTTTTGATGCAGATCGAGTTACATTTACGTGCATTTAAACCCGTTACATGAGCATAATATTTTTTCTATAAACTTCCATGTCTTGCTATGCAGACTAATAAACAAAATATCCTTATACGTTTTATCATTTACAATCCACGTTATGTTTGCACCCGTATTCACATATAAAACTATACAATTTCCATCGCAGGAAACTCTCTGAAACTAACGTTTACTGTTAGGGAGGGCTATGAAAAGGCGAGGTTTTATCGCGTTGCCATGACGACGGCAGGATGCTGCGTCGCCCGCGATACCCTCCTCACTCGACACATTGGAAAAACTACTACAGTGCTTTATATTTACAGCATTCGATATGTATACGGAAGCATTGTAGGAAGTGAAAGTTGCCAAACTATGGATAGAAATGGAAGGGTGCAGCTATACGTTGAACTATAACAATAATGTTCGCGGAAACCTTAGGCATATGAAAAGTATCAAGGTTACATAATTAAAACTGGCTTTTTTATAAATGGTAGGTAATGAGTAGGCAGCTACGTATGATATTTGAGAAACTAGATTTTTTAGGCTGACTTATATGATCAAAAGTTTAAGTACAGCTGTGTACAATAACATTTCAAGTTGTAACTAAGTTCTCAAATATGTTGTTATATACATTTTAAACAATCTATACCTGGTAAGAAGGTTCAAGTATCCAGTTTATCTTAATAAAAAGTTTCCATTAGCAACTATCAGATTCTGGAAGTCAGGTTCTGAAGTTGAAATATCTCAATATAATATGCCTGTACGTAAGCGTAACGTTTTTAATTTATGTGAAACATACGCCTTATAAATCATTTACTCAGTTCCATCGCTATTTAATCACAATAGGAATCGTTCAATTGTTCCCGTCTATTTACACCGTCAGCGTAGACGGGGAACAGTTAACCCTTGAATTTTGTACACACTGAAATATTAACGCCTGCTATGGAAGCACGCGGAAAAACAAGTCGAAAACTGGGCCCGTTATGGGCCCGTCGCATGTTACACAAAGATTAACTCACCGATGTTATTTAGATGTATGCAGATGCGACAATCTGTTTAAGTTTAACTAAACCGGTGAAGATGTGCTGCAGTAATAATAATTAATTATATCTATTGGAATATTGTGTCTTTATGTGTAAATCTGTGAATGCAAACAGGACACACTACACGTAAGTCGTAAAATTTCATTAATATGTAGAAATAAAATACTCGGAGAAGTAGTAACGAATGGCAATAAAAATCATGTTCATTACTTTAACCTACTTCGTATTCGAAAGTCTAATAATCAAATGATTGATGCTTAAAAATCTAATCTTCAAGAAACGGGTAACGCTCATAATGTAAACAAACATGCAACAGTAACTTCAAATCATGGCAACCACTTGTACACCAAAAAGTGTAGAGAAACCGGTAGAAAGGTACCTCCAACCACACACGTCTCATTTGACACAACAAACCCCGCTTCCACCTGCTTAATCTTTGGCGTCCGCTTGGCGTGTCGGTATTGAGTGGTGGCAGGGGAGGGGCTCACCAGGGGAGTCGATGCCGGCCCAGGGGACCGCCTCCCGAGGGAGCCGGCGACGGGCCGCGGGCCGCGGGGCCACGGGGGGACGAAAGGTTAAAAGGGAAAAGTTATAAGAGACCGCTTGTCGGATCTGCGTAGTTCGATTCTCGTATGCGGTTTGGCCAATTTTTCGTGGCTGTAGTTGTAATGTTACTGTCATATAAGTTCATATGAATGTCGTGTTTGTTGATAGTTAGAGGACTTGTTTAAAGAGCATTATAATAAAACGCGGTGCACCTACAATTATACGTTTTTTACTGGTTTTAGTACCTATCTTATGTCAAAAAAAACCTAAAATGAGCCTAAAGAACATGGGATTAATATGTAAATACAAAGCATATCACAATGTTTGTTTACAAACTTCGTTCCAAATACTTCATGACTTCCAAAACAAAGGGTACCTTTCTAAATATGTGATTTCACGCAAATAATTTCTTCAAGCCAGTCGTAGATAGACAGGAATTATTCACAGACGTAGGTTTTTTCAAATATTTACCCAAGGAATATCCGATGCAAATAAACATAGTCTATGCCTCGTCAGTGGTGTGGGGAGGGGGTATTCAAGTGTTCCGAGTCGACTTGAAAGAGGGCAACCTACTGCCTCGCCTCTTTGCCACGACTTAATGCCGTACTAGATTTTTTCCATCGAATAGTGAGAGATGTAAGTAGGGATGTATGTACAGCTATAGCTACTGAAGCGTTACAAAGAATATTATATTTCTACATTGTGCGAATTCAATGTGCCTTTGCGTTATAAAGGTAAATGAGCTTACCTAATTCAACTGTTTTGTCGAAAATTGTCTCGTGTTTTTGTTTTCTAATCAGCTATTCTTGGTATTCATTCTTGTACGTGTAAAAACATTGATTCACGGCTTTTATCTGAGTTTTACAATCATTGGTCAACTACTAATAACGACCTATTCATATCATAAGTCATAACAAAACATTAAACTTCTTTGTAAACATAAATATGACCTTGTAAAATTATCCTCAGTCAGAAGCATTCATAATTTTGTAAATATTGTTTTCGTATCAGTTTTCGGGTTTTTTATTTTTGTATCCAATAATTATGAATCCTTGTGTATTTCCAACTCTTCTGATAAATAATATTTGTAGTATTTTTTCGTAGCAGTAAAACATTAAAGCCCGCTACAGTTTTTAAAGTACCTATAACTTTGTTGTTTTATAATGATTTAATATATTCATATAGCCGTACGTAGGTAATACCGTTTTTGTAAAGGTTACTGTTACATGCAGTAAAGGATGAAAAGATAGGGTGGTTTTTACGACGCAAACACAAGATCCTATTCCGTTCGCGATGAGTTAGTAAACGTATAGGTACTCAAACGTTTACTAACTGTCATTATATAACGTACATAATTATACAAAACAATTTTATTATTTAGTCTCATTTCGTAGTGTTTTTGTAGTATAGTATGATTTTACTAGTAATAAATATCTAATATGCGGCACTTCTAGTTTAAAAGAAAATTGTGTTGGCATACAATTGTTTACACAATTTACAGGTTTGAAACGCGTTATATTAATTACCTTTATTATCAATAATTTGATATTTGGATGTCTTGATTGGCTCAATGGTATAAAGTGATTAGACTGCTGCTTGAATTTGACTCTTGCACGGAACATATACATATTTACAAAACGCAACAACAGGAGAAGTATGAGGACACAGTAAAATACCTAGAAAATAGTGACAAATGCATGTATGTAGAGTTGCTTTAACCTTAAGTGTGCTATAACACTAAACGAACGAGTGAACTAATTGAGTTTGAGTCAATGCGGTTAAGTTGGTCTTTAACACTCAATGATCGTTAACAGTTTGAAGTAAATTGTTCGTTTTCTCTTCCAATTCATTCGATTATTACAACTCTCGCGACAACGGCAATGTTGTGGTTTTTTTGGATTCCACACATAGGTACCTCGTCTATGGTAACATGAAGCACTAAAAATATTTGGTTTGCGTTGGTTTGGGGCTAGTTTTATACTAATCTAGAAGTAGACTTTTTTTACCCGTGAATGATATGTCAATATTCCGCAGGCCTCGTCAGAGCCAAATATTCATTTTCATCCTTTCCACACGTCATTCGGCAAACATTTCATCACACACATCATCCAGCCTCAACGTTATCAGACATGTATTTGTCTGGACTACTGTAACAGCTAGTACACTTTATTGTTTAAGTAATTTCCAAAGCTATACATTAGAGATTTTTTTACTTGCGTCTTCTGTACTCTTCTGAACTTTGTAAAAAGCCTGTAAAAATATACCTACAGTTAATTATTATGAAACAGACACAATTATATAGATCAATAAATATAGGGAAATAAGGGTATACTTAGTATAACCTCTTCGAAGATTTCACCTTACGCACACCCTCTAAAACTCCAACCTATCATCAGGCCATAGATCCTATTTACCACAAAGTAATAATTTTTGGGCTTAGCGGTCACCGCGCGTGAGCGATACCGGAGGATAACGCAACTGTCAGGTGGCCCTAACAATGATATTAATGTTCTGGGCTTTGAATGACCAGGGGAGCTACTTTTACGATACGTCTTACTGAAGCTTGAAAAGAAATATGGCTGTTTATTTATATTAGAGACATTATTCATAGAAAAATGTTGAAAGATGTTTGTGTGCTTGTGGAGACTAATGTAATAAAAAATGGTACAGTAAAAGGCGGGTTTATGATTTACCGTATTAAGGTGACGATTATAATTTATCAGGGGTTTGTTATATCTATTGGATCAGTTCTTAGTAGACATAGGGAAATCTACTTAGTGGAGTAGACACACAACCTTATTTGAGTATCTATAAGACATGGTAGTCTTAAAAGGAACCTTAGGAACCAAGAAATAAAAATCCAAAGGAGAATAGTTGAAATTATTGAACTTAAATGTGATACAGCATTTTCCTACAATTTCCGTACAAAATACGCAAATAGAATGTAATACTCCATCAAACCATTCAGAGCTAGCAAGGCAGATTCACGCCTACTTACTGTACTCCTTAAAATAAAATCCCCATTCACGCGAGCAAGTCGTTTGACAGTGGCGTAAACTCGTAAAGTCGTAACTCGCAATATTGTGACATAAGGTGTTTAACATAAATAATGCGGGAACAGATGTGTGGCGCCGCAGGCACCACAAATACGTTCGCGCGGTACCAACGCCGCTCATATCTGGATACGTTTTTACTATTTGTATAGAGCTGTTGTTACAGCAGATTGGCCTTGTTAAACCGTGTGAAGTGTCCAGTGCTGGTCATGGTGCTATATACATATGCTTTAGTATAATAACATAAATAACGGGTTACTTCGTGCTTAATACATATTCATTGTGGGTCTGAATTACTACTAAGAAATATAATACGCAACCATAAACATTGCTTAATTCTTGTGCTCCATGTTTAGTTCAAATATAGGTTGGTGATTATTTTTCAAACAATGTTATCGAGTCGAACTCTGCCTGACTATTTCAAGAGCTGAGAATAATTTATCACGTACATTAGGGGTATCTAACAACTCTCCTAAATCTACACGTGTTGGCACAGCAATATTCGGCGTGGCGGCATGGCCGGTGCCTCAGGCTATGTAAAATATTTCTGCTAAAGCATTCATCGTGATCGCCCGCCTGATCGTACGTTCAACATTACGCACCGACAAACTTACACAAACACCTCAAATGGACCTTACGACGACGACATAGAATCTACACTACTACAACAATAGCTCCAAAATAAAATTGCAAAGTCCGACTATTGTGTGTAATCCGATATGCTGATAGTTGGTCCGATAGACTTTCCGTTGGAAATTGTTTGATTCCGTTTCGAGGTTTCGTTTTGACAGCCAATAAAACAACGAAGGTCCTATATTCTTTTTATCCGAAAATGAAGTCGCATTTGGTTGCTGTCTGCACGTTTGTTTCTTTTTGTGTCCATTTTATGTTCTTTTTTAAATTGTCACAGGACTTTTCGTTTATGGCGCAAAAAATTAAAAAGTCCCTCGTAAATTTCACACATCGGCTGTCGATGAGGCAAAAACTGAAGTTTAACGGAAGAGCGGAAGGTACAAATTTGGGAACACGAGAAACAAATTAATACGCAACAATGAAGTGGCGTTCGTAGGAGAGAAGTGGAAACAGCTGGCAAGCTACTTGTTGTCTAACTTGAGGCAGCCGAAGTTGGGAGAAGTCTTCTAGATACTCTCAGTGTTCAACTTCGTGTAATGCTCACTTAGGTGATAGTTAGGGACTCTCGACTTTCAGTTTTTTTATTAATACTTTGATCATCACTTAATTGACGTCGTTATATTAAACTTTATCGTTTAATACCTATGCCAATAACTTATCTTTGTAATGATTTTTTTTGCGTATATTCGATTTAATGGTGATTTCAGGCAAATGTTCCTACTTAACTTGTAAAAAGATTCTTGGATATTTAATTATAAAAGTAACTATGAAGGAAATACACAAGGATACGGCACGCGCTTAGATAATAAAGAAAGTAGGACATCTTGCCCTTGAAAATCTATTGAACCGCTCTTGTAACTTAGCTGCAAGTCCTATACTGCATTAAAATCCTCTTAACAATATTAATAGGGAACAACATTGCGTCGATAATTAAAATATTATGTCGTTGACGTTTGATTTATGTGTCACCATCATTTGCACCGTATTATCTGTTCACACGCCCGTCGATATTTTATGGGCCCACTGTATACGTTTGACAGGCCGGAAAAAAGTAACAAAACTGTTTCCATGTTCACAGAGCAGTGTTTTAAAAATAAGTTTGTTGCAGGTTTTTCTTGAAGTTCTTCCTCAAATGCAACCAGAATTGTTTGAAGAATGCCGGGAACCCGCGGGACATGAGAAGGTTTCAGGTATGTTATAATTTAGTTCATCACTTACTGCAACCAATTTTGAGCCTTAACTTTTTTATGCAATCTGTAGCCTAAATTTAGAATGCTGAAATCTACGTTTATAAGTATTTGAGTTAAGTATATTTATTGATAAAATAGTGTCTTATTTTCAAGTGTATCCTGATCAACTAAGTCTGTTGCAGTCCTCTTTTGGCCACATTAGCCTTAACACCTATTCCTCCGCCTTCCGCAAACAAGAGTGTGTTCCTAAAACAACTTTCACTCATTGATCTATTTTTGTAAATCTACACTACAACCTAACTCTACAATTCTACATCTAACTTAAAAAACGGTCGCTGTCACCTAATCCATTGCTGTCTCGTAATTATTCGTGCTGTCGACAAGTGAATCGTTGCTTGTTTACCAAACGCGGGGAAAAATTGCCGCGATCTTTACACGAGTCTGTCTGTATTACTCTAGATGAATGCTCTAAGTTGTAGGCGGAAGGAGTCAATACCTATATTATAGGAACAATTACCTTGTGCAGTAAGTTATTCATCGGGCATAATAATATTTGTGAATGGTGTATCAAATAAATTACGAATGGCATTCAAAAAGTTACTTTTAAACATTATTAGATTTGAACCCTTAATTTTGTGCATATGAATCTGGTCCGTAACTAATTATCCACTGTAACACAGTTTCACATCCATATTACACAAAAGAGCGTAATTAAATGAAATAGATTTTTATTCAATACTATACATATAATTCTGGAACGATCATAATTTTATTAGCTCTCGAGACTTGCACCACACAACTGTCTGTATTGCCCTTAACTGAAGGAAGGGTTGCGTTCACGACTCTTGAATATTTGAAGCGCCTCCAATTTAGGGGAGGGATGAAATTAAATTTATTTATACGAGTTTATTTATTTACTTTCAACCGATCTCTGCTAGCCCTTTACTTATATTTTTTAATTGGTTATGCTGTTTTATTTGGTTACGAAGCGAGAAAGTGTAATTAATCAGAATAATAAAGCACGATTTTGAATAAATCTTAATGTCTGTGGGCTAAATGGTGTTATGATCAGTAATTACTATAGGCCATTAAAATTTTTATTCGAAAGAGGCTTATTATTGCAATAATCGTGAAGGCTAAAATTTATCGCTAGATTAGTTAGACCACCATTAATAGCGATAAGTTTTACTACATAAATAAATAGACATGCATGTCACTGTAATCTATAAGCAAAGACAGTATTTTGGCTATATTTTATTGTCTAAGTATGCATCTAGCACCACTGGTAATATAAACTACAAAGTCGTTACTCTCACTTAAAACTTTACCACAAAATCTCATCGCTCATAATGTAACTAATTAGTAGCAGCCCTAACATAACTACCCTAAAGGTGCATTCACACAGTCTACTTATGAGTACAAATTTGCTTCCACAGTTTGTCTAAGACATATATGTCTTACGTGTCCTCTTACCAACTTTAAACAAATATAGAACTTAGGGTTACACACATATTGCTCATTTCTACATGCAACCGAAATACTAACAATATCTGAACATGTATGCGTGTGTATAGTAATGTCTATATTTGGGCTTTCTGTGTGTCATTGAATAATTCAGTGGTCGTTCCCCAACGTTTCAAGGGTAAGAATATATGGGTATAATATATAACTACCTAGATATTTATAGGTGGGTGTAGGAATCGAAATAATGCAGTCGCTTTATCGACGTGAATATTGTATTCCAGGTGATTTAGATACCAAGCTCAGTGCTGTTTTAGAACTGAACTGTTTTGTCTGGATAGTATAAAGTTAGGCTGAAATTCGTTCAATGTTTTCTGCAAATTGATACTTAGATTCAAGAATACGTAAAAAAATAGCTCAGGCTTCAGGGAATCTTTTTATAAGCTCCTGGTTATTCCAATAAGGTAGTAAGCTACCTAGCTTACTTACATCGTTAACTCAACATACATGTTTACCCAACATAATGTAAACAACCACCCTTAAAGTACACTTAGTAAAAAAACGTATCGATTGAATGGCCGTCTATCAAACGACCACCCACGCCACACATCCACATGTACCCATACGTGCACACAATGCACTTCCTTGCATACCCATTGGAAGAGTTTCGTCCATTTCGTCGATCCCGAGACATTGGCTCCACCTCCCAAGGGACTCTCCCTTTCGGTTCTGTTCGCGCTAGTGTGTGTAGGAATGCGATTTGTTTTGATGTGTGAAATGTGAACGCTGTATGTCTTCGTGCGTTTTATTTCGGTGACTGTACTTTTGGATTTTCTATGAATAGATGCGTGGTTACTTTGGCACAGTTACTAGATATTTTGAAGATTGATGTACGCCTTATAGTTATATTATGTGTCCATCGATACATATCTTGCGCCTCAGTTGAGTGTGTCGTTATTTATTCAATTTTCAGGCCGAACAAAATGTTAATGTTCGTGCTACCCTAAGATAATTCTAAGTAGCTGTCTGTGTGTAGTCAGGAAATACAGCTGTGTGTATAAATTAAAGAACGAATGTTTCAAATTGAAATTTTATCTGAGTTAACTACTTATAATATGAAATCAATATTTTAATATGTATTTTTTTCTAGGTGGTAATATCAACTCAAGTGATGGTCGACGGTCCTCTGCTAGCGATATCAGACAACATGTTTGTCCACAATAACAGCAAGCACGGCCGGAGGGCGAAGCGGCTAGACCCAAGCGAAGGTACAGATGCCGCGACAGACACTACTTGTACGTTTTTGGTTCTTACTTTTATTTCTTTATGATTTCCATGGGTAGCATTAAGACATCGCACTTGCTTAACAAATACGATAATGAAAAATCAATATCAAAGATATTTTATTGTACATTTTGCTAAAAGTTGCGAACGTCTAAATATTACCCATGTTGTACTAAGTTTTACATAATTTTTAACTACAACAAAGACATGAAATTTATATCAAATTATTTGATATAAACATAGTCACATACCAACATACACAGTGTAACATGGCATGCAAATTATTTATTTTGAAAATGTCGAAGAGTTTTTATTTACATAAATATTTTGAAGTTACTGTTGTCAAAGTATAAAATTTAAATTGTTACAAAGCTATCTTCGACATACAGTGTTGACCATTAAAACTTCTTCAACACCAACGTAAATACGTGTGAAATCCAACAGTCAATTGACGATAAATGTGCAAAACTCATAATACAGCGTTTTAAGATGTCGTTTGTATTCAAGGAATCACTGTAGACATTTCGCAAAGAACTTCAGCCGGGTGTTTCGGGTGGGTGGGGGCGTTGAAGCGAGCATGAAGCGAATAGGGATAATTTACTGAGGAATTATGCTTTGTACAAAACTGGGAACATGCGTTCAAAATCATTTTGTCAGTGACGGTGTAGCTGCTTTATAGTAAGAATAGTGTTACTGTTATGTGGTGTAAGAGAATACATATTGCGAACTGGCATAAGAATTTTAGCTTATCATAGTATTACGGTACGGTTTAAGGAGGCAATATTCAATAATTCATTTGATCATATAGAATTTGTAAACATGTTAGCTGTATAAGTAGTAATATCAATAGTATTGTGGCAATCAGTTCACTTCTTATAAGTTTAGGGACTAAAATATACTTTCTGGCAAGATGTGGGTATTCAAAACCTGAACCAATATTTTTGAGAATGAAGGCACCAAAACAAACACGAATGTTGAGAATTATGCTACTTTGTAACACACCTCATTAACTTCACCAAAAACAAAACAGTAAACTAATTTTCCATATTATTAAAACATTAATCTGTGATCTTAAATCCATTCAAACAAATACCAAATTAACCTATTCCACATTAAGAGAGCGCCAAAGTTTAGAAGGTGGCTAGACGGTGCGAAACCGAGTCAAAGGGATTACACGGTGCGAATGAGAAAATTTGCACAAGTACTTGATAGCTTTGGTACGATATTACTTCTTCATTATTATGTTATCGTTTTCGTGTGTATGAGTATCTAGTAAAGACATTAGTATGCCTTAATCTTGCACTTAAAGTTGTTTTTGTTAAAGTAATCATCTATGGTAAGGTACGTAAGCAACGAAATATAAAAACAAAAATGTATTGATGAAAAATTCACGAAGACAGAACTGATTTGATTTAATTTACCATTGATTCGACTTTTACACGGAATATTATAACATCTTAAATGGGGAGAATATAATATTAGTGAAATTAAAAAAGAACCACAAAAGTAATCGCCTTTCGTCCCCTTAAATTCACTTTCTCCCGTCTTTATTACAACGTTGTTCGCAAGATTTCAGTTTCCCCCTTGTTCAGCGCGTGTCCCCCTAAACCTTGCACTCAAAGCAGTTGACAACGTCATAACGACCATAAAACTGTATTCCATAACCAACTTTATTTCTCACAGTTAAAATTCATTTTCAATTAACTGAACCGGTGCTGTTAGACCTTGTATTGGTGATACTTGCACGGTGACTTTTACGGTGTACAATTGTCCTTTTTCTAGAACAGTCTAAAGTGTACGTTCAAGTAGGACGGAGCGAGTTTTAGTGGTTTTGCTTTCAACTTTTAAGTTGTTGTACCATTCTGCCCTTACTTTTGCGGATTCTAAGAAGATGCCATTTACGACCCTGAATGCTATTTATATAAAAGTTGGGGAACTATTTTAAGCTTGGTCGTCGTGACTTGCGAAAGAATTTAGAATTGACTATTATTGTTAGTATTACGTTAACTTTTATATCTTATTATCATCGATCGTTTAATGGTCAATATTTTCTTTTAATAGACAGCTGTTTTATGTGTATTGTATTAAAGTACAGAATTTGTTACATTGATAAAGACACAGGCACCTTAAAAAAAGTTACACAGTTTTTTTTTTACTAACACATTCATATTTGTATTTTTAGTTATTTCTCGAACCTTTCCTTGATTCCACCAGACTCATTCAGATGTTTAACAGCAGGTTTATATCCGCCATTGCCAGTAGCAACACCATGCATCAAGGCAATATCACCCAGCGAAGGCTGGACGTCAGGGGGATCGACAGTCATCATAGTTGGCGACAATTTCTTTGACGGACTGCAAGTTGTTTTTGGGACCATGTTAGTTTGGAGTGAGGTGAGTTTAACGGTTTGAAATTCTATCTTTAAAGCAATTGATAAAGATGCTTTACTTAGTTTTCGCGAAACATTAAATATGGGTATTAGAATAAGAACACGTCACGAACATTATGTAACTTTAACAGACGGATCAAATATTTCTAACATAGAATACCGAGTTATCTGCCGTTTGTGGAACTGGCCTTACGCCAGTTTTTGATCTAGGTTTTAACTTTTTTCTAGACAATAATTCAAGGTGCTATCTATAGGTCAGTACCTATAGATAGCACCTTAGGTAATGCATGATGGTTCAAAATTATTGATGTCAGTACATCAATAATTTTGAACCATCATGCATTACCTTAAAAGTGCAGACTACTTAAGAAGTAATTTGAGTTGACCAGTAAAATAAATTAGTATTGTTCAACTATGTGATATACTGCCAATATGCTTATCCATGAGATTTGTACGTCTTAAGCTGATATGCACGATTGATATTCATTATAAATATTTTCATTATCATCATACCTTGCTACATGGGACTGGCATTGAATTAGGAGGTTTGCTGTAATTTTTGGTGTCAAAATGTAAACAGTGCCCAAAAGCTTACTTAATACATTGTCGTGTATAAGTCAGTTGGTATACAACTTAATGCAAATAATAAAACAACAATATTTGTATTGTTATCAGTTAATAACATCACATGCGATACGAGTGCAGACGCCGCCGCGACACATACCGGGCGTCGTGGAAGTGACGCTCTCGTATAAGAGCAAGCAGTTCTGCAAGGGGGCGCCAGGACGATTCGTTTACGTTTGTGAGTATACAAGTTACAGTCGCTTTGAAAGTGTCATGAATTGTAACGATGAACGTTATGATTTGGGTACAGTTATGTCTAATGTAGCCTTCTTTAAACTTCAAATTTTTTGTACCTAAGTATATTGGATAAAGACAGCGTACGTCAAACAAAATTTTGATAAACACAGCTAAATGAGATTTAAAATGTATTTAAAGTCGAACTTGGTAGGTCCTTCAACTTCAATAAGCAGAAAGTTCGTTAGTAGGTCATCTGAAGTTAATATTAACATACTATATCTCGTTTTCGAATCCCCGGTTGCTTCTAAAATAATTATATTAAGTAACTTTTCTTTTAGTACTGGAAAAAGGTTGTGATCCTAATTATTTTATGCTTGTTATCAGCCAAGTCCAATGCCTCATTATTTACGTTCCAAATTTTCTCTAGAAAATAATCAGTAATTAGGGGACTTCGCAAATCTTATACAATCCATCAATTAGGCTTTCATTTGTTAGTGGGCCAACTAATGATTGATTTTGTTTTTCTCTTGTTCGCATAGCAGCGTTGAACGAGCCAACGATAGATTACGGTTTTCAGAGGCTTCAGAAACTTATACCGCGACATCCCGGAGACCCGGAAAAATTACCAAAGGTATGTTTTGTTTTTACCTTATATCGTTGTTTTTGTTACAGTGTTAGCGAGTTAGTGCATTGATGTAACAGTAAATTTAAAGGATTAACTGTTGTTTTGAATGACATGTGCGCCTTACTAAATTTGATAAAATGGCAGTAGTGTCAAGTTCTTCATATTGACCACCAACTTTATTTCTTAGGAAATAATACTAAAGCGAGCAGCGGACTTGGCCGAGGCACTGTACTCAATGCCTCGCAACAACCAGCTAGGGTTGGGCGCGCCTCGCTCACCGCCCGCCAGCATGCCTTTCAACTCGTACACGGGACAACTGGCCGTCAGCGTGCAGGATACTGCAGCCTCGCAGTGGACTGAAGGTGGGTTCAACAGAAGTTCAATATACATTATACACGTACAATAATATAGGTAGTATTTTTGTACAATCGTATGGCATTAAAAAGCCTTTGCATCTTATACAAATCGATATGAGCTTTTTTTTAAATCATGGTGGGGCTAAATTTGTATTTATGCGTGTGTAGGGTTATATTAAGGAAAATAAAATATCTTATTACCTCTGCCAAGTACAGTCGAGAAAATTGTGTTCTCCATTTCACTTAGGTACGTACCATAGTTTGATGATGTTGGTGCCTATATAACTACTAATCTAACGTATCACGCATAGGTTTTAAAATCGCGATCATTTGTAATAAAATAACTGTACCATGGTACGTGACAATCAACGGTGCGGCAAGCCACCGTAACACCGCCGTAGGATAAACGGCACCATGTGATATCAAATGCAAATGTCTTATTCTGATACGACTACCACCATCCAAAAAAAATCAAATAATTATCATAGAAACTAATTTTTTCAGTGTTTCTGTCCACTGAACTCTTCTCCTGATCGTGTGTTTGACTCACCACATTTGCACAATGTTTGACGTATACCTATTATTTTTTCATTCCTCAACAATATTCTTTATTAATCTATAATATCTTTTGTAACCTATATGAAATAAAACTGCGACTATGAATCAATGTTAAAAATACCTTAAAAAGTCATAATAGAGACAATATCAAAACTAACTTTTAATCTAACGCGTTGCATGATGATAATTAAACTACAACACGGGAATTAAAACTTATTTTCATATTAATTCCCGTGTTGTAGTTTAATTAGAGACATCAAAGTAGATTTTTTGCCAGATTTTGCTTAGGAAGTTGTTAAAGAGTACATTACACTAGTCAAACATACTTAACGGTAATAATATGTTGATCCCAGGCTTTTTCTTTTAGAGGAGTACGCGCGCAGCGGCGGCTCGGTGTCGCCGCGGTACTGCTCGGCCGCGAGCACGCCGCACGCCGCGCCCGCCGCCTACCCGCACCCGCAACACTACCCCGCGCCACCGACCTCGCTCTTCAACACCACATCCAGTAAGTACATGATCATGTACGATAAGCGAATATAATTGAAATGCTTGAATAAATAATTTTATAGTACCTAGGTATCGAAAAATTTGGGTTGAGACTCATCAAGTGTTTCGCAGTTGGATGGCTGATAGAGTTGTGTGTCAGAAGAAGATAAATTTAAAAATTAAGTTATATTAAGCTATGTACCTATAATACTGATCAGAGTGCCGTAGACAAATAGTAATGTTATTTTTGTTAGATTGCAAAATTAGGTTGTAAGTGGACTTGGCGGGACACTACGGAGCATCGTTTCTATGAAATAGGGTTGTCACTTTTCTAGACATGGCCAAAGGTCAACATATTTTAGTTAACAGGTAATAAAATACGAAGGTTAACTTAGCGTTACAATTAAATAAACTGAACATAATAATATCACACGTGCATCTAGCTTGTTAATATATTAAATATGTAACCCATGTTATCTCGTGTAAATAATACAAACAAGATTTAAGTTCACATTTCCAACGCTTTCTTCGCACGGCATCTGTTTGTTTACGTCGCTTTGTGTTAACCCCTGTTTTCTTTATCCCGTCCAGTGTCTCTAGGACCGTACCATCCAGCGAACATGAATGGACACTTATCATCTGACCGTCACTATAACGCGTATAATACGAAAGATAGCGGACATTACAGTGAAAGAAATGGGAATTCTAAAAGCCTGGCCGACTGTCCGGTAAACATTCATACAAAATGTACCGGCAGCGATATGAAAGGGGCACAGAGTAAAGAGACTAAGCTGAGAAGCGCCTTTGCCGTTGTGAGACAGAGTCCGCCGCGGGTTGCCAATGAACATCATCAGAACTGGCACCACCTCGCCGTTCAGTGTTAGTAGTTTTGTTTTTATTTGTATTGCGTTTTCGTTTTGTTCAGCTTTGTATTTTCGTTGCGCTGTTGATGTGTGCATGCTTGCTAACCTAATCCCATAATACAGACGTGAACAGAAGTGTTGGTTATATTTTTTAAATTGTCAATTTAATGAAGAATGAATCTCAAAAGTCAGATGCATTTGTATATTGTGTGATACTTTTTGCTTCAAGAACAGATAAAATTAACTTTTTATTGGAATTTAAAAACAAACTTTCTGCAAAAGATTTTCGTACTAACGCTAGTTAATTGGGAATATGGAATATCAAATCCTACAAATCATGAACTAAAATGTTAAAATACTGAAAACAAAAGTGAGCGCTAAGTTTGACCATACAGAGTGTATTCCCATAGTTTTCATAATAGATATAGATGAATTAAGAATTTAAATCTTATCTCTATTTTCCTTGTCCACAGGAATGGGCGGCCTAGTGTCGTCTCCGTTCAGCGTGAATCCGTTTTCGTTACCAACGTGCAGCGCACAACAATACGCTCAGACAGCTCCTCTGGCCTCCAAGTAGCCTTCATTGTCGACTTTAAGTGTTACCGGTTAGTTTATACTGATGCCCGCGCTGATCAGTGCCCCGCGCGCATCCGTCCGGTGAGGATGTTTTTCTGACGAACGAAACTTAGAGCTTTGTAAAAATGTCGACAGTGGTTAAATGCGTTTCCTGTAACGTAGTTATAGATGAATTATTGTCGTATATTCAAAATAAAATATCAGTGATCGATGAAGACACGTTAGTGCGACTATGTACGTCTACGTTTACAAGTGGAGACATCGAGAAATCAAAAACACTGCTATACGAATCGGTTCCTGTGGAAAAGGCGAAAATAAAGAGGAAGAACAAAGGCAAGGAACAACGAGATCTAGCGGACATAATTAATGTTTTTAAGTCAGTGGAGCCAGATCAATTCCCAATTTTCGTAGCAAGGGACTTGGAAAAGCTACCTCCGATTTTGTTTGACCACCTTGATTGCACAAAACTTTTAAAGGATTTACTTAGAATTCAGAATGAAGTCAAAGAAATTAAAGAGGTATATGTGACGCAGACACAATTGAAGGATTTTAAAACGGAGATATTGAGAGTACAAAATGATTCGTTAATACCAGCATCAGTTTGTAAAGTGAACAGAAATCGAGGCGGATGGCTTATGGAAAGTGGTACCATTGGATTATCTCACATTAATAATTCATCAGTTGTAGATGACTGCAATAATGGTATAGATGAATCTTCGTTACAAATACTGGACAATAACGAACAAACATTTAGAAAAATAAAGGAGGTAGACGCAGAAAATTACGATCGCGGAAATCAGTCAGCTGTCTTGCCGCAGCGAGCGGCTGAGCGCAGCCCCTCCCCTCGCGTCGCAACAGCCGCCGCAGGCGCCTGCGCCTACGCCGCCGCTGCCGCTAGCACAGCTACTATGAATCAGAAGGCCGTGACGTCACAGCAATTAACGGGCGTGAATATGGAAGTGGCGCCTATTGTACATGAGCCGGCGCAGAACGACAATAATGACGGATGGGAAAAAGTTTCGCACCGCAGAAAGCGAAATACTGTGAGCTACAGATACCTGGGCACCGCCGGTACCGCCAGAGAGAATGGAGGGAAATTCAAAGCAGCAATAAAAACTCTGCCAATCTTCATTACGAAAGTGCATAAAGATACAACGGGGAAAGATATTGCTGATTATGTGTATGAAAAAACGGGCGAAGTGATTACGCTGGAAAGTATATCTTTTAAATATCCGAAAGCATATAACGCATACAAATTCTTTGTTTCGGAAACTAAAATGGAGAAGTTTCTCGATAGCAAATTATGGCCCGAAGGAATTATCTTTAGAAAATTCGTTAATTTTACTATGAGAAATTATACGAATACTGCGAACAGTGTTATGTGAACGGCGTAAAATAAATATTAATGTATAACTTAGCAAGTTACAATTGTAAGAGTATAAAACGTTCAGTGGAGAGTGTCAGGCAACTATGTAGCACGTCAGACATAGTTGCTTTGCAAGAAACGTGGTTGCTGCCCCACGATATCTCATTCCTGAACGAAGTCGATACTGAGTTTGGATGCACCGGGACGTCGGCGGTGGACACCACGGCCGGCATGCTGCGAGGACGGCCTTTTGGTGGAGTTGGGCTGCTTTGGCGGAAAAATGTTTTTGATAACGTTTCGGTAGTGCAGTGCGATAACCCGAGAGTATGTGCCATTAAAGTATGCATGAAAGCAAGGTCATTTCTAGTGTTCAGTGTATACATGCCGATAGATAATAGTGTGAACTTAACGGATTTTACTGACTGCCTCAGCCTGGTGAGTGCTATAATCAATAGTAACGATATCGAAACTGCTTTTGTACTCGGAGACTTTAATTCGCACCCTAATGAGCAATTTTATAATGAATTGGTTTCTTTTTGTCGGGAATCTGAGTTATTATGTGCCGATGTCGAACTGTTAGGAGTAGACTCTGACACCTATACTTTTATAAGCGAAGCGAATGGCTCGACACGCTGGCTGGATCACTGTGTTGCTACGAGAGCAGCCATGAGTACTATTTTAAATGTAACAATTAAATATGATGTGCTTTGGTCCGATCATTTCCCTCTTATAATACAATGTAATTTAAATGAAATCAAACCTAAATTTTATAAATCAATTAATGAGGATTATGAAAATCGGACATGTAATAAAATAAAGTGGGGAAATAGAAAACTTAAGCAAATTGAGATTTATACTAAATATTGTAATGTTAATTTAAAATATATTGATTTTCCAATTGAATTGAGTGCATGTAGTGACTATGTTTGTAATAATTTGGATCATAGAATAATTCTTGATAAAATGTATGATGACATTGTTAACATTTTGTGCCAAGCAGCTTCTGAGGGTTACGAAATAAATCATGTGCGTAATAGGAGGCCAGTAATAGGGTGGAATAAGCACGTGGGTGATGCTCACAGGCAGGCCCGGCTAAAGTTTGAGCAGTGGGTGTCTTATGGTAAACCGAGTGAGGGTCGTTTCTGGAATGATATGCAAGCGAGTCGGAAAATTTTTAAATCACGCTTACGTTGGTGCCAGAATAATAGTGATCAAATTAAAATGGACATGTTGGCGTCGCGTCATTCTAAGGGCGACTTCCGCAGTTTTTGGAAGTCCACCAATAAACTCAATAGTAGGCCGGGTCTGCCGGTGAGCGTCAGCGGCGTTGCTGACGGCACAGGGATTGCCGAGCTATTTAGGCAGCATTTCACTGTTTCGTCATCTTTGGGACCGTCACAGTTTACAAGTAGTGCTGGTTGTAGTGGTCAGGAGTCTAGTGTCCGGTTTACGGCAAAGGAGGTACGACATGTGATTATGTCTATGTCGAGAGGCAAGTCTCCAGGCCACGATAATTTGAGTATTGAACACCTTAAGCATGCTGGTTGTCATTTGCCCAGAGTGTTAGCGATGTTCTACTCTTTGTGTGTAGGACATTCGTATCTACCTGAGCGGATGACGAAGGCTGTGGTGGTGCCAATTATTAAGAATAAAACCGGTGATGTTAGTGATAAAAACAATTATAGACCCATTTCTTTAGCTACGGTTATTTCGAAGGTGCTTGATGGTCTGCTTAACATTCAACTGGATAAGCATTTAAATTTACACGATAACCAGTTTGGTTTCAAAGCCGGTCACTCTACAGAAACAGCTATATTGTGTTTAAAGCAGACTGTCAAGTACTACACTGATAGAAATACACCTGTGTTTGCTTGCTTCCTCGACTTGTCGAAGGCATTTGACCTGGTTTGTTACGATTTGTTATGGCAAAAAATGCAGCAGGTGTCAGTACCAGATGAACTGATCCGTATTTTTCAATACTGGTACAACAACCAGGTTAATGTTGTTAGATGGTCGGGGGCATACTCGACCCCGTACAGGTTGGAGTGCGGCGTGAGGCAAGGGGGATTGACTTCACCGAAGCTCTTCAATCTGTACGTCAATGCGCTGGTGGAGAGGCTCAGCAGCACACATGTCGGCTGCCATATTGGAGGTGTGTGCCTAAACAATATTAGTTACGCTGATGACATGGTGCTGATGAGCGCCTCCGTCTGTGGATTGTCGAAGCTGATTGGCATTTGTGAAAAGTATGCGGCAGAACATGGCTTGTTGTATAACGCGAACAAGAGCGAGTGCATGGTCTTTCGGGCCAAGAGGAAATGTCCAGATTACTTCCCGGTAGTTACGCTTAACGGATGCCCACTTAACAAAGTTGATACGTTTAAATATCTTGGACATTTATTAACCTCTGACCTGAAAGACGATGCAGACATTGAAAGGGAGCGTAGGGCGCTGTCTGTTCGTGCGAATATGATAGCCCGCAGATTTGCTCGGTGTTCGAGGGGCGTCAAAATAGCCTTATTCAGGGCTTTTTGTACGTCCTTCTACGCTGGGAGTCTGTGGATGGACTACACGCAGAAACAGTACAGCGCTCTACGTGTCCAATACAACAACGCGTTTAGGGTGCTGTTGGGGCTGCCTCGCTTCTGTAGCGCATCAGGGATGTTTGCTGAGGCGCGTGTGGATTGTTTCCACACAATCATGCGCAAGCGGTGCACATCATTGGTGCGTGGGGTGCGGGCCAGCCGTAACAGTATCCTGAACGCTTTTGCCGAACGGTTCGACTGTCACTACGTGAACCACTGTTGCATGGTTCACGTACTGAATAATGTTAAGATTTTGTTTTGATTATTTAATTTTGATATTCTGATAATTCTAATAATAATTTATTTACTAACAATAATTATAAGGAATTTTACTAACACAGTGGATCTTATGTGGTCTGAAATAAAGAAGTTTTATACTATCAGAGATTTATATGTCCTCACAAATCTGATTAAAATTGTTACTTTGGAATCATTTATTTGTATGATCTGCAGAAAAAATAATGTTAGGAGTTTTGCACATACATGTATCTAATTATTATTTTTAGTGATCGATTAAAGAAAGTTCCTACTGCTAAAACCATCGTAAAATGAGATGGTCAAGTATCTGCTGTTCTATTAAACATGTTGTAGACTCATTTAATTATTATTTTGTAAAACATTTGATTGTACCAAAGTTTGATCAAAACTAGGAAGTACGGGGCCGCGGTGGCATTGTAAATATTATTGTAATTTTATGTAAATACATACATAGTTAAATATCATTCAATAGTTCGGTTGCTAGATTGGGCGTAGTGTAGATTTTATATACATTTGAAGGCTAACGTTAAACTGCTCAGGACGATTTTAAAGATATCATGTAAAAAGTTATTCAGTTTTTGTTTACCCGTATGTGTGTCGATTTCGTTCTTGTAAAATCTGTGATATATTTATTGTAAGTAACGTTGTAAATTTTAATATAAAACGTAAAGTGTAAATTTTTCGACTCTTCAATTTGAATAGCGTTTGTTGTTTTATTCGCGCTTAGGTTACGAATTCGGACATCGAAATATTTACCGAATATGAATCATATCTAGAAACAATACATATCCACTGAATACGAAAGTTTGGATATAATAATGTACAACGAAAGAAAATCTGATGCCGAAATAAATGTATACGAAAAAATAAAATATATCCGGTACACTTTGCTTAGATACACGCAAACCAAATTGTATTTTGTGAGATACCCTCCGTGAATATATTATGTTATTAGTGACGTATTATTATTTAACGCAACTGTGTATCAAACAATACATTGTAAATTGTAATCGTTCATTAAAAAAATTATCACGAAATACGAGATTAAATTACGTAAATAATTAAAATGTGTTTTTCTTCAGAGCTCAATCTTCAAATCCTTGTTGTCTTCCTTTAGGATCTTTCTTTATACAGGCTATTATAAATAAGTTATACAAATATTTGACATACGCAAATATCTGAGGGCCACGAAACTTAGCCTTTGTTTCATAGGTACCTCATTTCAAATTCATTTTGATTATTTGAGTAACAAAATACTTTCTATCTATTTAATTACTTTGATTTCTGTAATTAGTTATCTCTTTAAATCATCTAAAAATAATACACGTAGATACTTTTGATTTGACAAATGACCGATGATGAACATAAAAGTGCATCAAGCCCTGATTACAACTGGACACAGGCAATCCATCATTCACATGTGACTCAAACAAAAACATACTTTTGAACCATTGTGATTTCACACATGGTGCTTTTTGCACCCCACTTGAAATATTATACTAACAATTTTTGTCCAAGGGTAATATTCCTTTGTTGGTCCTGACTAGATAATGCATGGGTTTATCGCTGCCTCTAATTGTACTAAAGAATAGAGATCGTATTACTCTTGGATTAGCATTAAAATAGACTCGCCCATTTTAGACGGCACAGTTTTGTACATTTAAATTAATTATGGTGATCTAATATTTGCTTGGAAAGGGTGTTATAATGAATGGGTGCTTGATAAGTTTAGAAGCATACACCGTAATAACTATTACATACAAAAACTAGTAGTACTTTTTTTGGAATATTCCATACAATAATATATATTAATTTTATCTACTTACATTTTAAATTGATAAAGGAAATTTGAAAAATGATGGACACAAGCGGGCCTCGAACCCGCGACCTTCGTCCTTAAGACGTAAATACTAAAAGGGAACTTGAAATTCGATGAATGCGAGCAGCGACACGGTGGCTCAGTTGGTTAGAGCAGCGCCACGGATCGGCGAAGGTCGCGGGTTCGAGTCCCGCTCGTGTCCATCATTTTTCAAATTTCCTTTATCAATTTAAATTCAAGCTTAGCATGGGCAACATGCTAAAATGGCACCAAAAGTCATATAATTACATTTTATTTAGATGTCACAGCTACACATTCGATTGAATAATTTTCAAGAATCACAGCTTGGTTTTACATTAGGCATGTTGCAAACTATTGTCTAGTCGATTACGCTACAATAATCTAAATGAGCGTTTAGTCGAGCTTGTTTGTCGTCGTGTGCGGCGCACGTGTGATGCGTTTGTCGCACGCGCCCGTCCGGATGTCATTCCATATCGGTGCGAAGACGGACTTATTTGGAGCAGGCGGTTCCAGGTTTGTATTGATTTTTTAAACTATTATAATTGGTATGTAGTTCAAGTTTTGTTGAAGAATAAGCTATTTTTAGCATTAAACGCGAATTTAATGAAATGATTAAATGCGATTATTTATTTTAACTTTTTGTAGGTAGTAATTTGTTTACAACCTTGTGCAAACTTTACTAGCCAACAGGAATACCTACTCATAAGTGCTGAGACGTTTTATTCGTCTTGTCGTTTCTGTAGATTTAGGCCAATGTCCCTAAAAAAGAGTTATACGTTTAGTTATCGGGATGTAGAGCAGTTTTTAAAGCTATTATAATAACTGTACCTGTGTGTAGGTATAACAGTTTATAGGTATAAATTCTACTCATAAAATATAGCTGGTTTTTTTTTAGATTGGATTGTGATGTACCAATTACTTTTACTTAGTTACAAAACTAAGTAGATTAGATGTAGTCATTCTAATTCATATATGAAAATGTGATTGAGTATCGCATTACAAAGAGGGCGGGAGTGATATTTTTATTCTTACACATATTTGTCTGTCCCTCACGATAAACAAGTTAAGTGAACAAATCGTCTAGTCGCGTCAATCTGTCGCGTGGCGGTCGCAACGCGTGTCGGTCGCGTGGCGATGTCGCGCATTACCAAATTAGCGTCCGGTGTGCACCTAGCCTTAAATTATGTTAAGCTCGGGTCGTGTTGCTAATAGAAATTGGCTTTAAGGAAATTTTCTAAATTAATTACAAGGAAAAATTACTGAAATATTTTCATGAGTAGGTACATTATGAGCTTCTTTTATACCAAATTAGATTTTAAGTTTTTCTATACAAATAGCACTTATAACTTATGTAGATTCCCAACCCTGGCATAGTACTTAACCAAAAATGAAAAAGATTTATAAATGTATTCTTTCTTTTACAACCAAGCTAAGAAAAACATTTTCTGAGATAAAGAAATGTATAGTTCAAACTGCAGAATATGAAAACAACACGACTTTGTTGAGCCTAGAACATTCTCAAAAATAAAACGTAAAACGCATAAGAAAGTCGAGGGTGGCGCGGGCTGAAAACTGGAGTGAGGAGAGAGGGGGTGGTCGACAATAGGTGTACAGATAACTTTCCTTCTACAGTAGAGTCAATACCGACCCTAGGGAGTTTTACCCTCGGGGTTCGGTCGCTTGGGAAAACTAGACCCAACAATATAGAAAAGGACGGGGCTATACATCACGCGAAGGGGGGAACGGTGCATCGGATTGTACTTATGTATTAATAATATATAGAGGAAAAATGCCGAGGACGTGCGTCGAGTGATATGTTGCGACTGTTAGCAAGAGAGGGATGGATGACATCAATTTGTCGTGTCGTGATGGGGTTTTATTTTGTTTCTCCTTTTACATTTTTTTGGGTCCATCTATTTTTTGTATTTTATTTGGTTTGGTTTCGATGGGGACTGTTCGGAAAATAGAAGTGAAGAGTCTGATAAATTATTGAGCACTATAGAAAATTCGTTCATGCACTGCCTAACAAAAATGGTTATAAATATCACAATAAATGCGCTAGTACAGGACTCAAACCTGTATCCAACTGCAAGGTAAGGCCATATTATAATGCTTATGAACATTTTCTTAACAACTCAGATTTTAAGAACTTATCAAAAATAAAATCACGAGCTCTTAACCCACTACCTACCCTAAACCCGGAAGAATGACTCAAAAGTTAGAGACTAAACGGTTGCGCTTTCAAAACTTATTTCATTAATTATTTGTGCGAAAGCACCTCTCAAACTTTGAACTTTAAATTCTAAGGTCCAAGTTGGTAGCATAACGCCATAGTGAAACAGTTATAAGGTGATATACCAGCGGCATCGAGGCGTGTCAACGAAGGCGTTAAGCGAAATTGAGTGAAAGTCAAGTTAAAGTATTAAAAGTTTTCAGCTAGCGATCTTTGTGAACGCAACGGGCGACCGCCGCACACTTTGTGGTGATGCTGGCTGTGTCGGCTGAAGGGGGAGTGACATCGATATCGATAATAATGAAATATGAGGATTGTTTTTGTAAGTCTACACGTACAGGTTAATATCTTAACGTGTTGAGGAGTTCATTGGAATATGATAAGTTAAAAATAATAACAACGTTTTTTATATTCGTTAACAATTATACTGCATACTAAATATAAGCAATGTGAAAACAATGCAACTTTCTATCTTATCTTATTGAGTAACTAACGTCGCAATCATTATGCACATGTATTTGGTAGTTGACAGATGAGTGGCTTTTGTCCAGCAGTGGGACTTTACTGGCCTTTACTCAGAATAGTATTTGTTCAGTAAGTTTCAATAAAGAAATGATTTCATTAGTTCATATGCAACTTAAATGTATTATAGGAACATTAAATAATTCCTACGAAAAACTGATCAGAAAATTCGATAAAGTCAAACAAAAAATATTTTCCACACCATATCTATCGACACATTCCCATCTTATCTTTCATCGACAAGACGAATCTTCGATTGCATCCCTACTTCCTTAACACGGTGTAAGTTAATAATGTAATAGAATTACGAGGGAAAAACTGTTGAACTCTACCGGAGCGGGTCGCACTTAATTGTGGCACTTTGTTTTGTGAGGCCCTCTGACGTCACTCGTACACATATTGTTTGGGTTTCTATTGCAGTGTGACTGACGAAATATAAAGAATAAATGTATGTAGCGTTCTAAGACTGTTTAAAGTGTAGTCTAGTAAGTTAGGCCTGACTTATTTTACGGTTTAGTTTGTTTGTTTTAATTTATCTATATCGTGCAAAAACAAGAATGATTTATTTATTGACTGCCTCGTTGGTCTAGTGACTGCTGAGCATCGTGGGCGTGGGTTCGAATCCCGGGTCGAACAAAGTCTAGCTGTAATTCTCAGGAGCAACAAGGAGTCTAGATTTGGGCCCAGTTGATGGTAATAGGCAAATAGTAGCAGTGAGTGTAGGTACCTATTATACAACTCTGGCTGCCTCTTCGGGAAATAGAGGCGTCATGTAAAACATGCTTTAAAAAAAATTACGAAACATGAAATGTATAACTTCGGTAAAACGGATCGCACTTTGTATAACATAACAACTAGTATAAAACTAACTCAAACCCTTCAACTTTTGTATGAACGTGCGGCTCTATATAGAGTGGACTGTACAGAACTACGGAAACATTTTTTGCGATGACAATTTTCCACTACTATAAAGATTGTGTAAAGAAAAATACTGAGCGATTTGAGTAATTAATTAATGATTCAGCCAAAAACGAAGAAGCTACTAGGAGTTGAATGGCACCTACTTTTTCAAGAGTTCTTTATGATAGATAATTCATGTTAAAATGTAAAATTATATCTTTCTATCAATGTATTCTAATATCTAATTACTTACTGAGTTCAGTTTTTAAACTCCTCATCTTATATTAAATGTCATTGGCCTACACAAGAGTAGCATTTATGGGTGTAATTCAGGCGGTTAATCTGCATTTGCTACTACTGCAGATCCACAAACTTTCCCATCATTAAAACAACTGAAACTTCTACACACACGGCAAATAAATCCTGCACATTTGCCGAAACAAAAACTACTTTGAATATGCATAGACGCTATTAAAACTGAATCCAAACGTTCTGGACAGGCGTCTCAACGGTACAGTCTAAAGTTAGAGCTAAAAATCATGCGGAATATAGAGATAGTTAGCGAAAAATTTACAACTCAGACGTGTCTGTCCAAAATTTTACGTTCTACCGAAATAAACTCCGCAGAAGTTACATAAACAGGACGTTGTTCTATGTCTATTTAACGTATGTTTGCAACGTCTGTATTTTTAGAAGCTAATTTCCTGAAGTAAGTTTGGGACCTTTTTGATTGAAAGTTGAAAATGACGCTGTCAACATCACGAGGATTTCTATAGCATTGCTTCACGATAAAAAATCGTAATTAAAACCAAGATTTGGTCAAGAAAAAGTAAATCAATGTTACATTAGTGTACGAAGTAGAATTAATTGTTCAACATTAATCCTCTTATTCATAAACGAGAATTAACTTAAACTCGTATTAATTCTATCGACATCTCTATTCGTTGACATGCAAACGACACTGACAGGTATCAGTCAATTTAATCCTTGGTTTAAAATTGATATTTTTTATAAATAAAGGGGTAATAGTTATGTGATGTGCCTACTTTTGTAAGGAAACGAGCCTGTCTGTAATCACTACTTGACAAATATTCACTCAACCCTCCCCGCCTACGAAGAAGTCGCGATACATTATTTCTACCAACAAAACACATGCATTCACTACGTACCTAATCTGCAACAGTTAGACAATAAATTTTAACGAATGTTTATTACACGAGCACTTCACACAATGTATACGTTGCCGATTCGCGCATCCCTTATCAAGATCGCGCCGAGTTTTATGGGTCTAATCGCGGCCACCGCAAATAGGGCCCGAGTGGGTAATTTTCTAACCTGACCGATTATAGGATTACGGCTAATTAGCTATTACCGATATATTGTGACTTACAACGCAATTTTGCACGGTAATGTTAAGTATTGTTTGTCTTCTGAAGTAAAAAGTTTGGAGAATTCAGTGGAGCGACGATGTTGAGTCTAAAAAACATTATTATTTATGACACTGAAATAATTAGTCCTATTTTTATATTTAACATTTTGAGCTTAACAATTATGAAAATGTTACCAAATAAATGGGTAAATTACCTAATTGTTACTATTTTTCATCGTTGATAATAATCCAATACAGCGTAACTAACAATATTCAAAACCGCAAATGTACAAAAAAAGGAAAAATGCGAGTTGAAAAGTTATTTAAAGTGTCAACAAACTAAGAAGTTACAACTTTTTTATAATACAAAAAATAGCTACTTATATAACTCTACGGGACTTATTTAATTCGAAAAATAATAACTTGATCTTTTGACAAAATGAGCTACGCAATTTTTCTTTTTTATTGGTTACAAATCCATGAATTTGAGAAAACTTTGCCTGCAAAAGAAAAGAAAATACGAATTTCTACCTAAGTATCTAAGAGAAAAGCTTGCTAATTAATATTAAGTTGGTAAGTAGAAATTATTTTAGGTATCTACAGACGGATAAGCACTTAGTGCGTAGGACGGTAAGCCACCCTTATAAAATTGATAAGCTACTTACAAGAGATCGATTTCGCATTTTATGGCTGCTCCTTATTTATGAAGAACGTATAAATCTTTTAAATTAGTGCTGCTTTTTTATCTTAGCGTTATGTAGTAAGTTTAGGTACCTAATTATATATAGGTATTATTTATATCGAATTACCAAAGTTTTTTAGTGCATTAAAATTCATTTGACTTTGTATACTACTCTACATAAAACTTCGGGAAACCAATATGTAACTCAAAAAACTAAATTAGTATCTCAAAAGCAGCCCATAGAAACTCTTCAAATTACAACTTCGACTTCGCATAAAATAAAGTCAACAACTTTTCCTGAACTGTAGAAGGCTTTTGAGGCGACTATAGGCGCCATCTTGCTGTAACTTTGCTCACGTAGTACACTTGTATACCAAGAGATGGCGCTGTCTAATACTCTCGGGACCCAGATACGAACCCAGTTTCAGTGGGCACCGTCCTGAAATAGAACGAACGACTTGAGAAAGGGAGAGAGCAATTCTCAAGGCTCGGTGTTTAGGGACAAGTCTCGTTCTGTTCCGATGTTCCTTTTTGTAACAGCAGTGGGTGTGTTCTGGAGCGGCCAATGGGAACGATTTCTCTTGGTCCGACCACACCTACCCTGTTTTCGATGCCTACTGGGAGTTGGATGAAAAAAAATGTTGGAAATAGGTAATTTCGAACGTCGTTCGCCAGTGACGTAATTGCGAATTTATGGTCCGACGAATTACCTTGTTGATATTGCGAGTTGATTGAAATGGAATTTTAAATTATATTTCGGGTAAAAACATCAAGTGTTATGGAGTTTCGGTCGTTGTACCTACGTAATTACGACTCCAGCTTAAATATTACACGAAATCGGATTATAAACGAGCAGTCGCATAGCCCTTTTGTTTTTAGGACCAGGATAAACGTGCTATTTCATGTTAAAACATTCTTACTTTTTTCGACACTAAGTATACGTAGAATTTTATCTTTTGAGTCTCTCCCCAACCCACACATAAAGCTAAGTATACACCGTATACACGACGAAGACACTCGTTCGGTATGCAAAAGATATATTGATGGATAAGCGCCGTGTCCCTGGGAATACGGCGGTCTCTACACGGCTTAGCACTTCTAGGGGGGCCCTCACGACTTCCATGCGAGTTTAGTATACAAAATGGCTTTTAAGTGGCAGTTTTGAATAGTGGCTGTTTTGAAAGTTTGGATATGTGGAGAGGTGTGATGGAATGGACGCTCTGGGTGGTGTTAAAAGGTTTGTTGGAGAGGATTACGTTTTTCTATTAGAGGCCGCTGTGTGCCGTTGTGACATTTTAAACACATACTCAGCTAAGTACAGAACATTTTTATACCGTAGTTAAAGGCGACTAATACGTTTTTAGTAAGAACTGGAATTATAACAAACCTTACTTAGATGAAAATTCATGAGGTTTTTTAGAGAGCTACCGTCATCGTTGCCCTATTTTTATTAAAATAGATAAAGTAGGTACTTTTGATACCAAGCAAGTTAATATTACCATGGAAATGTGACTAACCGCCGCACTCAGAGACGTTAATGATTACTTACACTGTCACTAAACAAGGATTTCACAAAGGAAACCTTTACTTAGTGATCGTTTAAGAAATCATTAAATGTCTCTGAGTTCGACGGTAAGCTTTATCATCTTTTAAATTAGTCATAGATAGGAAAGAAACTAAAAGCTCTATACAAAAACGAGTAATTTCAAACATTATTAACACAACAATACTATGAAAACCATACAAACGAAATAATATCCCAAAATATAATAATTTCTTCTCAATACCCTTTAACGAGCAATCATAATTTTATTTCGTTACTCCTACCCCTTTCCATAAAACCATGTGTTGTACCAATTACCACTAACGCTACACACGACAATGCGACAATAGCACGACAAGTGATATTTGACAAGCAATAAATTTAATTTCAACTTGTACTATTGTGTTTTCATTTGTGTTCAATGTACGATGAAATAAAGATGTTTAGCGATTTGGGGTGTAGCAAATTTCGTAGTTTCGCGATTAAAGGAAATATGTTCATCGCTAGAGCATGTGGGACTGTAGGATGTTTTCATAGCTAACGAATGATATAAGTAAAATTTCTTGGTTAGGTTATAAAATGGGAATAACAGCTTTAATTAAAATTTATGGGAACTAAGCACTGTATCTGTAGCCTTTATTTGGGAACTAAGCACTGTATCTGTAGCCTTTATTTGATTTAATTCTATCTTTAGATAGCATTATCTTAATTAGGTATAAGAGTTTCATGTTATTGCTGCCATAATTGAAATATTCTTGATTTGATTCCCGTAGATAGTTTATATTGTAAGTTTATATTAGCAGAAAATTGATGAAGTTCATGGGCGCATCCATTTTTGTGAACAAAGTTTTTTAATAAAGATTATTTTTTAAAGTAAGTAAGTAAGTACCCAGTTATAATAAAAAAAAGGTGTAAAAATTATTTTGTACAGCTTTAAAAAAACGTTAAAATGAAAGTCTCTTCCGAAACATTACATTTTTACACATTAAAACACGGAATTCTTCACTCCATCGCAAAAGGAGGGGGAAATCAGGTGTAAGCTCGTATTCTCAGCTATCATTAATATCTCGTTGCGTGTAATGACGTACGACAGGTGGAGGCGAACACGCGTCCAAATTGAAATTCTTTCAGATAAATAAACGCACTTATCAGATTTATTCTCCCCTGAACATTACCTTGGTAGCTTTGGAATTTCCTTATTGTGTTAAGTTGACGGTGTTTTGTTTGGATTTATTTTTAAGTAATTGATTAGTACTTAGGGGTGCATTTTTTATAATTCATATATGTATTGGTACTTAGTTCCGTACAATGATAACGCATAGGTACATGTTGTTTTCTTCTGTAGCACTAAAATGTTTACATTTAGTTCAGTTTAATCTATTACACTTCCCATAAGATTGTTTAATTCCGATTTAGTTACGAAAAGCCTTTGAAAAAGTGTGTCGTATTTCACAGATTTTCCCTTGATGTCTTTTTAAAGCGCAACAATCTATCAATCTTTAGTTTAACGGCACATTTGCAATTTAAGAGGACACGCATTTTGTTGCATAATATTCTCTTAAATCCTGAAACTGCCTGTAACAAACACAGTCACCCTATCGACAACCTCGCTTATTTAAAAACCGTCAAGTTTATTCGATTAGATCCACACCTCTTTGTGAATTCAATTTATTACGCTTCACAAACGAGATGAGACAAGTCTTTCAGGCAATAAGGAAGGGAAATGAAATGATAAATACAATCAAAAGAACGTCAACACAAGTCTTGATATTTAAAGGATTTTACTATTGGGTACAGTTTTTCCCTATTTTTACTTCGCATACCGTATCTACATCTTCTTGCCCGAAACTCTTCATATAAGGAGGCCTCTATTAATAAAATATTGTTTTTTGTTTTCGCCCTCATTGACACTTGATACATTGTAGACTATAGCGTGAGATATTTCAGTGTAATAATCTAGCTCCTATTCTCTGTCCCATCCTTCTTGTAGCTAGGCGATCGTTTTTATATGAATTTCCAAGTATTATGCGTTAAGCTTAAGGTTTTTATCAATGTTGTAGTTAACGTCATTTGCCAGAACACTCTATGGACTAGATTAGATGGTGACTATTTATTTTCTCTTTAATCTACATAATATAAAGTAAAAGTAAGAAAGGTAAAGTTGTTGAGACAGCTCGTACTTCCAGTTCTACATTAATTAATCAAATTCAGTATAACAATCTGACTTCAAAACTATCTAATCCCGTTTCAGTGCGGCTCATTGCTCCCATGCTTATCTATTCGACAGGGCTATAAACATCTTATTGTACAATTATAAATGGCATTTGTATTGTAGAACAATTCGTCAATGTGCCATGACTTTGTAGCAGATGTATTGCATTACAACTTCATTTTATACGAATCGTTATCGGCTGGGGTTGTGTAGCGGCTCTTACGGGTAGAGTTGTGTGGATACGATGGGTTTTTTTTTCTTTTTCGTCTTATTTATGTCCAGTCATTGATTTTATTTTTCTATGTCCGTTATTTAAAATATGCTAGCAGCAGTAACCCGAGCAGTTCAGCATTGCTTGAGTTTTTAAATATTTTTTGGTGTCTAGCAAGCCTCGCATAAAATTATGTTTACTTATCAGAATATTTTACTTGATTTAATAGTTAATGAAACAGTTGACAGCTTTTCAAACCAAATACTTACAATAGAAAAATCACGCAAAATTCCTTGCAGTCTCATCTACCCTACACTAACGCCCCTCCGCACCGGCGCGCACGCACCGCGTCACAGAACTGTGTAAAGTACGAAATAATTTCACGCATCACATGACCCCGCTGCGTATAATGACCCCAGGATCTCCCGAGCTGTGTCCCGGCCAAAACAAACAACGGCCTAATAAGGGAATGAATAAGTTCCCCTGAAGAATCCTTTCGGAAAAGAAATTGCTTCGGTTGAAGGAAGTTAATGTGTGTGTTAAGGGAATATTTGTTGTAGCTCCTATTGTAGCGGGGTTCATTATGAGGTAACGTTATTCGGATGTTACGTGTTTTTCACGGAATTGTTATAAACAAAGCAAGTAACCGAGGAATTGTTAAAACCAAGTAGTTAAGCAAAAACATTGTAAGAAATACAATTATTTATCTGAAGTAGGTTATACAGTATGTGAAGTGTTGAAAATTTAAAAGGAATAACAGCAATCTTACATCGAACCGTACTTAGATGAAGTTTAGAGAATGCGCACAATCAAGTTTTGGCGATATAAAATTGAACCTTTTCTTTCATACGTACTTGCTTTTTCGGAACTAAACAAGAACCTAAGATCTTTCTTCTGCTAGTTACTTACCAATGACGTGAATCACGGCACTTCTACTGAGTAGTCAAGTTCATTGTTTACAGTATACCTACTCGGTACCTATATTTCTTGCATCAAAAATAAAGGGGTAAACACCAATCTGCGACAGAACCAATAAACTTCAATCCACATTGTAGGAACAGATCAAACAATTGAATCCCACCGCAATCACACTGCGCTGGCTCCATAGATTGTGTTGACAAAACCAATGAACATTCTTAATTATTTGCCCTGTTCGTGTAAACAATGACCCCGTACAACACCACTGTTACATGACCCCCCATCTTCTAAAACCCGCCCCTTACGTCTCCATACTATTTTAACTGCATTTCTAAAGGTCTTGATAGATTGGTTTTTAAAACTATTGTTTGACAGCGCGTGTAGGGTCTGTCTCAATTAAAAATATTGCTAACAAGACAAACAGTTGTCGCCTGAATTTTTGGATTTTAATTGGCTATTTGGATAGAGATTTTTAGATTATGGTTTGTGGTGACAATTGTTGATTTTATTCCATATGCCAACTAGTTTTGTTTATGTTGAACCATGATTAAATTGTGGTTCTTTTCGTTGTTCTTTCACGTAGATATGTAGTAGGTTGAATGTTTCATAATCTTGAAAAATATTTATTGACTTACATTATTGACGAACAGACCAGATAAAAAAAAAAAAAAATTAAATCATTTTATTTTAAATTCACACAAATAATTAATAATCACTCCTCGCTTAATCTTAAACTAAAACAAGATTATGTGCGAGTGAGCTGTCTCGCGCATTCTTAACGTTATTCAAATAGTAGGTACAGAAGAAGTTGTATGTATATCTTCGTTACAAGTTAAACATCACCATCAGATAAATTCCTGCATCGTGCTAGGAATGTATGACATCAGTTTGATAGTATTTTAATAAACTTCTTTTCTCTTAAATATGTATTCATGTGATTAAAGGGGTTGTTGACGCAATAAGTCACCAATGTTGCTTCTGCAAAAATATTAAACTGCACAAAAATGTCGACAAGCGTAATGTACTTATTAATTTAAACCCATCTAAGTTTCCGCGTCTATTCTTTATAATAGAACACAGTTCAAACATTCTAAAATAATAAAGGCGGTCGTCCTATTATTTACCAGTAAAGTAGCACTCAATTTGGGTGAAGGGCCTAGTGACCATGCGCCATGTGCTTTAAAATGGGGAACGAATGATAGTGCTGGACGTTGAAATTTTAAATCTATCGATAGTTTTATTTTGCCATTAGTCTTTCACCAAGTGAAGTTTTCACTTCACTACTAAAATTATAATTATCTCTTAATGTTTAGGTACTTTTTCCCTTTGCTAGTAAATTAGACTCCTAAAAAAGGAGAAGGGTTTGATCAACCAGTTAAATTATTTTTCTTGCTTATGTGTATTAGTTATTTGTTTTATATCTTCCCCGACTACTTAACAGATGTTTTTTTTTTGTTTCACTCATGTATCATGCAGTACAAAATAACTTCATCTATACATTTTCTATCATTGAGCAATGAGCATCGCATTATGCGTCAGTATTTATCAAACTAATAACATTGCCTATCGATATAATGCCCATCACTACGTCATTCACCCCAAACTTTTTGATCTGACGGGACATCTAAATATTTAAAAAGCTCTTATGCCATAATTACGTTGATTTATTGCCCTAGTTTTTTTCTTATTGTGTACACTGTGCAACTATTACTTTTTATATGATGTTATTTTTGCACACAGTTTCTTTTTTGTTATTCTAACGGTGAATATTAGGGTCTAATAACATAGGTTGAATAAAACCTTGACAATATTACGATCTCTCTGCAACAATTAAAATCCAAGCAACATACTGGTAAGAAAAATGTTAAAAAGAAAGGTTAAGGAAATGACTTTTCAGCAATCATAAAAAACCATTTAGTCATAGATAAACTTTTTACTTGGTATAAAAGTCTATGAGATAAACACAAAGTTAGGTAAATTGATTTTAAATTTCTTAAAACAGGAAAGCTTTCTTGCTTTTTATACAAGGCGGGACACAAGTACCTGCCTATATTCATGACCTAGTAAAATTACTGTTCCTGCAAAGAAAATATACAGCACAAACTAAATTGACATTACAAAGGGTAACTGCATTGTCCTTAGTCCTGGCAACATTTGGCTTTACAGCATTATCAGTTGAGTCGCAGGGCATTTTAGTGTTATCTGTTCCTCATCTCAGGGGTCGCAAATTGGTCAGCTTGGTCTTGCGGGGCAGTCGGGTGTCAAGATGAAAGCTTGTTTTATTATGAGAAGGGTCACTCGCTAATGACTTTAGTGGTTTTTGGATTAAATACGGATGTGCGATAGTAAAGGTTGTGTTTGGTTTATTTATGACTTGTCGTATGTATGTAAAATAATGAATATAATAGAGTAACGAACTCGTATCAACAATTTTTAATTACAGCATCACTCTGAATAGATAAAACACGATCAGACACAATTTTTAACCGTTGGTAAGATATAATTATACTATACGAAACAAAAAATAATTTAAAATGATATGAATAATTTGAAAATACAATGTAATAAGCGCTGTGTAGACTTATTAAGCCGATCTCTCCGCCGCATTTAGTACTTCTTTCAGCAGAATATTCAGACCATGTGTCGTTCATATTGAATCAAAAATTGGACACAAACCACTCACAATTGCCAAAAATGTAACCAAAACATTGCAAATACAAAAATATCTGAATTACATTGTTTCCCGTCGGCCGTCAAGTGTGACATGAATGCATAATCAATCAGTAATTCTGAGCGTCACAGCGCTGTGACGTGACAATCGCATGGGATTTGAATTTCGAACAAAGATTTTCGAATTTCGAATCTTTATGGCTTTTCGGTTTGGGTTTGACATGCGTAAGCGACATTTTTAATGTTTGTTTTTTAATTTAGGTATCCTAACATTAAAGGAATTCCGACTCAATTGCAACAAGAAGAAAAAAAAAATTAAAGGAATTGTTACTACTTTTTTGACGTCCATGATAATGCGTTTGCATGTGATAGTGCACTTTATTCTTACGGCTGAATAGAAATATGTGAAAGCTTAAATGTAAGATCACAATTTAACGATCTCCCATTAATTGTACTTCTTTCATTATTTTAGTCAAATCTAAAGCTATCACTCAAAATACTGAATACTGAATGACTGATAACCAGACACTACGTGAACAGGAAAAATCATAATCAAAACAAATTTCAAAGGTTTTTTAAAGAAATCATTCAAAATGCCGTCAAATCGTTCTTCTTTAAAGGGGGATGACAAAGAAATGCGCACAATGAATGAATTTTAATTTTAAAAGCTTTCGCGGCGTTCTTCGGAGTCCTACTTACCCCAGGGACCACGCCGGTGATTATTGATGTTTTGACAACTCGTATTTACTATTAATTATGATAATGGATGGGATGTTACTACGGTTGATGAAATAGCTATTGTACATTTGCTACTGTTGTCTGTGACTGGTGTTTTTTAGAAGGACCCATAAGATTTGCACTTTTTCAGGGTTTTAAGTATCTCCATATCAAATTTCTTTAACGGTCAGTCCAGTTATTGTGACATGATGAAGTAACAAACAAAAATACAGCACCACGTTTGCATAGAATTTAATACAACAAAAACAAGACAGTATACTGAAAACCTCCTTTTTACAGCTTTAATATAACTTGGAATGTTCCTCCTAAAATGTAAAATCTTATGAACTACAATATTCGTAGCGACAGATGCGTTCACACAAAACTTACAAGCATCGTGGAGGCGTAATAACATGAAAGTAGCAGCTCATTTCATACCAGTAAAGTGAGCGTATTGCGTTACAGACTTACTGTTCAGTTCAGCAATCAAAAATAAACCTTAATGCACATCTTTAAGAATTGCGCCGTGTGCATAGATATGGTTGTAAGTGTTAGCGCACGTCATAACCTCTGAACGAAATTGGGGAAACCGTGTGAGATAAATCACGTTACAGATGTTGATGTTTACACAGAGATACTCACTGATACGTAATAGAAATGTATGACATCGGTTCAAGCTTAGTTTAATATGAAAAATACAATGAAATGAAACCAAGAAACTGGCACTGCTGCTGCTGCTGCGAAGACCTTCAAGCGGCGGAAATACAATATGTATTTTTGAGCCGTTTGGGGTCGAAACATTTGGACCATGGGGTCCGAGCGCTCACGCGTTTTTAGTTTGAAAATGTAAATAATTGTAAAATAGGTAACTATTAAATTATATATCCAATTTGGTAATAGAATAACAATTGAATAAATACTATGTTCGTAAAGAAACTAATTAATTGTGTGATGACTGTGTCTCACCTTTTACACTTCTAGAAATTCTGAAGGGACTGCGTAACAACGGGTAGCAGAAGCAACTCTTTTAGTCCTTAGCTTTATCCGCTAAAGTTTGAAGCTGTTTTAATTCGATCACATTATGAGCTAATCCGACGGCTTATAAGTTCCATCTTGCAAGATGACATTATCAAGAAGGATTATAATTGTGCATACCTAGATTGTTTTATGTTTTCATAATAGAACTCCACTGAAATTAAAGCAGGGAAGAAAAGCATGTACAGTGGAACAATTACAACTTTTTACACAATTTTACACCCAAAACTAGGTATATAACACGAAAACGATAGTGAATTAATTTACGATAAACTTACAGTTTTTTAAATGAACATTTATAGTATCAGTGATTTTAGGATGAACTTTAGAAAAAATATTTGTGTGCCGTGTATAAATTGCCGTTATTTAAATAACTATAAAATACTTTTATGAAACCGCTTTTTAAATAAGATACAGCTGATAGAATTCAGTATTGACAAAAGTTGAAACCGTTCAACGGTACCCAGGTATGGTCACCGTGGAATCCTGAAGCCCGCTGCCCTGATTGGTCGAATTTCCCACGAGGCAGCGGCGACTCGCGACTCAACTCTTAATTTCTTGCTACAACTACGTCCGCCTCGTGTTAGCGCTCTGTAAGTATTTTTAAACGTTTGTTCTGTACGGGCAACAGTTTATAAGTTTTGTTCATTGTTTTGCCGTAGAATAAAAAGTTTTGTGAGAAGATGATGATGGGTATTGTGTTTTATATAGATTTGGTATTCGAAACAATGCAACGAAACAAAATAAAATATGAAATAAATGCCAAAAAGTTAGCTACTTTTAAACTGAAAACTAAAAGACTGTTTACCAATTTGACCTCATAGATATAGGGAAAGATATAAACCCTTCTCATTAATTTGTCAAATATCAAAAAGCTGTAACTAATCTAGAGAGTGAGGTTACTTAGCACCACAATATGTGATGTACACACAACAGCGGGAAGTGATCCGGAAGGCTGCGCGTGAACTAACTGATGAATATGTGCAAGTGCATCCATCTAGTTAGGTTTTATATGTTATGGTTAGCAGGAAAGGGTTAGATGATTTTGTGGAAGCGAGTGTAGTGTTAATGGATTGTAAGGTCTACACGTCTATATTTGACGAAGGGTTAGGCTGGCTGTTGTGTGTATGCTATTGTTAGCACAGATGCAGATTACAGCTAATAGGTATTGGGCAGTACCATAAAACTGCAGTAGAAATCATAGCAACTTAACGAATTAATATGTAGCTACTATTTATGTATTTTAACTCCAAAATTTCGTGTGCTGCCTCGTTGGTCTAGTGGTCGCTAAGCGCGACTGCTGAGCAAGAGGTCCTGGGTTCAAATCCCGGGTCGCGCAAAGTGTTACTGAGTTTTCCATTAGGTAATTCTCAGTAGCAGCACGGAGTCTGGAATTGTGCCCGGTTGATGGCAATAGGCTCGCCCCCTATTACATTGGGACTTACAACATAATTGGCAAAATGTGGGTGCACTACATGTTCACCTCTGCCTACCCCTTCGGGGAATACAGGCATGATGTTATGTTATGTTATGCGTTATGTTATGTTATTTCGTGAGCTTCTAGTCATTTACTATTTATATTTACACACACACTCACTTATATTATGTTGCATATCGTGTTTCTATGTATGTTGTATTTATGTTCACAATGCTATTCTTCTATTGTGTAGTACTTTATTACGGAAGCCGTCCACGACGATGATGGATCGCGGCCGCCGAATCACATGAGATTTGATCCTACCCTTACAACGTGGCTCACGAATTGAGGAATTCGCTGTTCAGAATTGTTTGGTGTTTATTACCTAAATCTAATACATAATAGGTATATTTAAGTTTAAAACCTATTTGTACAATTACCGACACGAAACATTTTTTATTTCTGAAATAAAATCAAGCCAATAACGAAATTAAGTAAACATTAATAAATTGCGTCACTTTCCACTAACTTTGCAATATATGTAGGTATAAGTACAATTTTTACGCATATTTAAAAATCAATTCTTTGTTAAAAAAACCATTTCTTTTCTCAGTTGCCTCTAATCGTGTGCCCCATAGCATAGGCTTTATACATTATCATTCGTAATATCCTGTGGGCTCCGTATAAATATTTGACAACACGACTGTCTTATGCTTAATTTATTTTGACAAATCATCTTTAGCGAAAAAAGGTGTGTTTGCTGAGGTACTGTGGGTTTCATAGAATGGATGCAAGGTTTTTCAGGTGGATGGGGAATTTGGTTTTTGTACAAACGTTTATCAAAGATTGTGGTCTCGGCGGCTCACATTGAGCAACAATGGTTGGCTAACAGTTGAAGTAAAGTAATGATTGCGAGAAATATTCAAAGTTTATAAATGAATCAAAACACTTTGTTCTGCCTCGATCTGTATAAAACTACAAGAAGTTGCAAAATTATAACACTTGAGTTAGAACTCAATGTTTATATACGCGTTAAGTCAACCTTGTTTAATAACTTTAGTAGGTATTTTAATAGTAGAAACTAATGACAAACTAGTCTCTACATTTTAGAAATCGCTTGCTATCACACGGGTCGTTGGAATTGTGATTCATTATTAGGGAATATGTTATGAACGTGTTTAATTCCTATAACGTTAGCATATTCCCTTAATAATCATAAATTAAATATATATCTATCAATACCAACAAAAAATATTCCAAAAGGTAAATCAAGAATGAGATAGATACCTATACATTTATTGACATCTTCTCAACCTTTATGAATAACTAGTGAGACAATAAACAAAGTTAACTCAGCGTATGGCCAGGCATGCAAATATTGGGTGAGCAGATAGTTCAGCTCCAAGTTAAATAAGTAAGCCGCGAGCAAATCCCAGAAGGTCGCGACATCCGACATTCGGCGAGCCTTTATTTTACCTTCCATCTAACCAGACAGATACAGCGTGAATCTTTTCAAGGTGTCCTTATATTATTTGGTCTTCAATAAAAACTTGATTTTACAGTCAAATTGAAACACATTTTGTCTCATTGAAATATTTGTTTTGAATTTCCCGTCATCTATGTAAAAAGACGGCAAACCTGATATAAGGCCGAATGATGGTTGAATGCCCATAGCTACCTCTATAATGCCATGTGAATTAATGTCTCAAAGAGAACTCCAGTGTCTACAACTTTTGAGATTACGGGCTTAACTATTTTATGTTTGCATGACATTAAAACGTTCGCTAAGCAAAACTTATCTCGTAAATCCAAGATCTGCAACCCATTTCTCTTTCCTAAAATTTCCTAACACTCTGTAGATGCGCGAGCCGGTACCCGTTTGACATAGCTTCATAATATATGAGACGAGTTAACAAGCATGTAGTTACTGGCTACCTCAGATGGCGGTACGTTACCGCTCCCGAGGGACAAGGACTAGTGCTGATATTACTTCGTTTTATAATATCCCTAATTAAGTTTCATGAAATGTTCTACCAGAGTTGTCAAAGGCTGAGGTGAGTACCCCTATTAACATTGCATTGCTAGTAGGTAGAAAAGTGGTCCCCAAAAACTTTTGCTGAGGATATTTATCCAGCGCACTTTTCACTAGGCTCTAGTGGCTAAGCGTGCAAAGATGGGTACTACATGTCTGCATGTAACAGACAAATTCATTTCCGTCAAAGGTAAATTACTGACACTACTACTTGAATGGTAACCCTTTCTGAAAGCTACTTCATCTATGGAATTACCTGATTATCTTAATCTAAGGACTGGATTCAATCAAAATAACCGCAATTTCTCTCCAGACCAAAGAATTCAGTTTTATTTCGAAATATAAACTAGCAAACTCAACGGTCAGTAAATAAATGCAATAAGTCCATTCAAAGTCCTCAATACACTGCAAACGATATGGCAAAAGCAATCCAAATATCAAATATCCACAATTTTGCAAAATTCATATAAATATCTAATTTGGTTCCTATCTCAATCGTCCTACGGTCCCGTCTTTAATGTATGGATATACGTTATCTGGTATTGGGTTTGATGTAATTATGTGGGGACGAAAATGTCACTTCTTTAATATTTCACAAGGGTTAGTTTGGGGTAGGACACTCTGAAGGGGCTTTTAATTTCAAATTGCGATTGGAAATTGTTTCTGCGACCTTTTAGATTTCGTTTGGGTTGGTTTGGAACTCAGTTTTAATTGTTACGTGAAATGATTCAATTTGGGTGCTTTTGTTATGATATGTGTTCGTTAAAATATTAATTTGGTTCATCAAAATCAAATAAGATGATTAAATACCTATAGGTAAGCAGAATTTTGATATAACAATATTATGCAATTTAGCATGACACACATGTAAAGATGAATACTTCAACGCTTTCTATTGGTTTGTCTATTATAACTGAAAAAAACTCGATCTCTTACTGGAGGAAAACTTTCATTCATTGCGTTTCTTATTGCAAAAATCTTTAAGGTAGCATACTACTTATGTTACTACTAAATAGCTGCAAAACGAGTACATAAATTACTTACAACATTGAAACTAATTTATATATCCTTAACATGTTTATCTTGAAAATTAATGGCAATTTACGGAGTGGTCAGGTAGTTGGAGAGACTCCTGACCGAAACTAATCTGTCTCCCTAATTGTGTTAGCGACAACTTTGATCCCTACCTCCCCCAGGATATGATCCGACAAGAAATTATATTAGTTATAGTTGGCTTCGCTATTATAGGGCGAATTTTGTTGGTCGCAACCTAACCTATAGATACCCACAATTTATAAGTATGTGAGTATTGGTTGATAGAACTTACAATTCTGCAGCGCGGTTAATTTGGAATTCGTCGTACAAGTATTGTATCGAGTGGAAATATATATCTACTTAATTGATTGTGCATAATAATACGATAATACAGAGTACCTACAAAGTAGTAAGTGTTACCTTCATAGGGACCTAATGAGGCACAGAAATTCGTAATACTAATCTATTGTGCCGTGTGGTATCCGGCCTAGAATTGACAACCCCCTTTCCTCCCGTGGGTGTCGTAAGAGGCGACTAAGGGAAAATCTAAAAGATGGGCAGCAGCGTCTTCTGGAACTTGACCACGAACACTCCCTCCCCTTTCTAAAAGGGGTAGGCCTTTGTTCAACAGTGGACGTCTTACGGCTGATGATGATGATGATGAATCTATTGTATCAACATATTTCTCATCTCAAAAATCAGTACCAACAATGTTGTTTAGAAGCTTTTAAAAACAACATTTCCTTACTCGCCACCCGTATAAACAAACCCCAAAATAACATTATGTCTGTGTATCCGCTGCAACAACCCGCGACAATTTTTTTAAACCAAAAATTATGCATGAAGCAATGTTATTCAATGAGGTGTACAAATTCCTCCCTCCATCTTGTTGAATATTTAAAGGCCCGATGTCTCGGCATGCTGAAAATTCATTACTGCGCCGCGTAAAAATGCCACCCTCTTTGTTTAAACGCAAAATCACAATAAACTTGTTCATGTAATGGCCTATGCATTTTGAGGAGAATGTAAACATCTTAAACCGTTTTATTTATTATTTTAATCTGTGTTGTGTTTTGCTGTTGCTTTCTTGCTTGTGCAGTTATTATGGCGATGTTAAGTTTAATAACCAGACGTGGTGTATTAAGCAAATCCTGAAGAGTACGTCGGACACGTTATTAAATATATTACGCATTTCAGTTCATTCATCTCATAGAACTACACGTTCGTTTTCGATTTACCAAAAAATATAACCTAAACATTTTTACGTAAGACGTTAAATTTATTTTATTAAAATAAAAACTTTGGTAACTACACTGTAATTACACAAAATTTCTAAAGCAATGCAAACATTGACGATCAGACTTAGACCGTAAAACAAAAGTAAAATCTAAAAGGCAAACAGACATTTGTTTCGATAACGTTATAAATACACATATTATTTTATAGAGACCAAAATATAAAGCAATGCAAAACGGATTAATCTAATCTTCTCGGATTGTCCCAGGGCTAACTTCGGGCAGACAGTCTGGCCGGTCCCCAAAGACTGGACCGCTCTGATATTAGAATGTCTCCAATCATTACTATTGCGCTAGATATACACTTATACAGTATACACGTAGAGTGTTTTGATTAATGGTATTGGATTCTTAAAATAAGGTCTTATTTGTGTTCTGTTTATTTAAGGACCTATTTCCTTATTATCGACATTCAAAGTTTCTTCAATGCAATTAAAAACAGTTATTAGTCTTCATACATAGGCTGACGATGTCCTATATTGAATATTCTGCATAATGAGGATTAAACAACACCATGTCCATGTGATAAGATACATAAGATGTATTGCATACTTATTCAAATTCAAGCCACTAAAATGAACTACGTATGCTAAGTGATTCACAATGTAAAACCCATAGTTTATTATTTTCAATGCAAGCAAGTAAGGTAATTTAAACAAAACCCAATTTCACCCATACTCGCATTTACCTTAGTTAAGGGACCGTTTTAATGAGCCGTAAAGCATATCAATTTGCCACATTTACTGGCAAATCAAGCGAAACTTGCCAATTTTGTGGCGTAATAGTACAAATTTTGGACACAACCTTCATATAGTTACACTTATACCCATGGGATCATTACCGTCATTGGATGGTAATGATACAAAGCCTTCGTATGGCTCATTAAATATTATTGAATCAAATTGGCGAACATAGTTTTAATGTGTCCAGCTTTGTGTGAAGCATGATGAGATAGAAAAGAGGAGAGTAGGTAATCGGATTTATTTGGTGATTATTGTATTTTGATTCAGAATGGTGTGTTGTTTTTAGGCTTATTACTGAAATAGGTACAACAATACACTATGTATTTATTTGTATAACCATTCAAACCAGCTTTGTTTCAATAGATGACAGCCAATAAAGATATTTATAGGAATTTCACTATCTTATATTTTTAGGGCAAAGGTTATTGTGATTTTTCAACGGTGTGTAAAGCCATGTCAGAGGCCTACAGGCGGTTTAAACTCTGACACCAGGTTATTCATCAACCATACGATAAGAAGAAGGGCGAAGCATTAAAAGAATGTAAGCCAATAAATGTCAGGAGGGTACAATTAAATGGTGATATTTTTATAGCTGAATAACGGGATTTCGGATACCGTGAACACATTGACATTATCACATAAATAAAGAATAAACACATTACTCGTAAATAGCCAATTTTATCCCCATAATGAGACAATAAATAAGTTCGATAAAGTTCAGTCGGCTCCGTTATTATTTACCGCGCAATTCGCGACAAATGGAACGTGCATTGTCGCGATTGGCGGGAATTTGTCGCTGATATTTATGGCTGTTATTGTCTTTGATCTACGAATATTTTGCGCGGCAATTTTTTGGTTGTATTCAATTATATTAGAACATTGTATTTTTTAGAATACGGTATTACCAGTCAGTGAGGAAGTACGTATAATTAAATAGGAATTGTTTTTTAATAGCCATGTAACTAAAACAGTTAATGTTTAATCATAAAATACTTTTCCACGTGGTTTGAGGTTTCATTATTTTATGCAAAGATTTTACAATACTTAGTTATAAATGCCGTACAGTACTCCGTGCTGCTACTGAGAATTACCTAATGGAAAAACCGAGTAACATTTTGCCCAACCTGGGCTTCAAACCCAGCTCAGCAGTCGCGCTTATGGACCACTAGACCAACAAGGCAATTAAAGCTCAAAATTTAAAATTAATGAACAATTAAACCTATTTAAAGTTTCTTGGGAGCAATATGTGGGACACAATTTTCATAAGTGCCACATCCATAATTAATTTCAATTTTACTCGTAAACAGACAATATTGCATACAATTTATGCGCGGGTAATTAAACGTATCATGTTAATTGCGACCCTACAATATTGATGTTTTTGTTTATAAGTATTTATTATTAAGAATGCTCGCATAATTCAAATGAGGTTTGATTTTAAGGTTTTTTTACAAACCCCTATATATACTGTAAGTAAGTAGTCGATTGATAGCGGTCCGCATCTTATTTCTAAAGACCTTTTGAATTGTTGACACGACATTGTATTAAGATAATCCTAGTAAGTTTGACATCGTAATGCTAATGCAACTAGAGCTTACACAAACAAAACTTTATATTCCACAAAAACTCACAAGAAAGGCAATTTATCTGAAAAAGTTGAGACAAGGGTTATAAATCGGAGTGCTCAAACGTTTTTCGGTTAAACAAATGCGGGTATAAATTAGCTAAGGACTGACGAGGGTTGTCTGACACGTGGACATACGTGAATACCTACTGTATACTTTAAACATCGCTGATAAAGGTATCAGTTGTTGGCAAACAATAGGTAAAGTCACGCTTTCAACTCTCACAAGACTCACTCTACCGTTTTAGTTAACATCTGGGCCCTTACTGTTATGTTCTTGTGAAGACATGTCAGCCACTTGTCTAGGCAACAAATTGTTTATAATTATAAGGCTGTTACAATTTTACTGTGGAAGCACTGTAACTAGTTGCTAAGTACCTCTGTTTTCAGGAATAAACAGAAAAAAGAGATGATGAGATGTAGAGGCCAACTGTGTAGAGCACTTTTGAGAAAAAAGTAAGAAAAGTTATTTATTGATGTAACATCAATTAGGGTAAATTTAGCAGTTTTCTGTGATGACCCTTCATTTAGGCTACGAACAAGCGTTTGTTATAAATTAACGACTTCATGACATTAGTTAGTAAATAAAACAATGACTTGGGAACTATATCAGTATACTAGAAAGCTTATTACTAGTACTCTACTTTAATCAGTGTACCAGAAGTTTAATTTACTTGTACTTTAGGTTCTGGTACCCTAAACACAAGTTAAATCTTATTTCTCGGTACCAGAGTTTTATCGTAGATACTAAATATCGTCTTTGTTACGCCGTTTATGTATTTTGTGCCAAATAAAGAAAATAAATATTATTATTATTATACATGCATGTATTTATACATACTAATCATTATGTTAATGTACCTAGGTTAACGTTACATACTAAACTATTGTTATGCGTATTTGTAGAGCAAAACGTTCGATTTCCAAAGCTGTGTATAATCTAATTACGGCGAACAAGCGTGCTGTCACACATGACATGTCATGACTAGGCATAACATGGAGTTACCCGGGCCTAAATATGGACTTACTATTGCAAACAAAATTATTTTGTTTTAGAAAGGCTCTGTGGCTGAATATAAATTTGTAGATAACGGTCTTTGTTTAGGAGATAATATAGTAGAAAATCAGAAATTATAGAAATTGAGGACCGAATGAATATGCCGCTGACTAGACTGATAGCAATACAATCTTACATTTGTCTTTTTTCAAATTTACGCTGCTGCTAAAATAATAAAACTTATCTAACTATCTCAACACTTATACACCCAGCTATAAGGTAAATTTCCCCCCGTATAACATTATGAAATCTAGTCAAAGAGTGGCCCTATAATAATTATTTATAGAACCACTTGGATTAAAATCGATATAAAATAAACTTCAAAACAGAAATTTTGCCTTATCCCTTACAGTGCGACCGCAGTGTAAATACATAACTAGTGGGTACAATTGGCGACATTGACGTTCTGCCACCGGACAAACGTTGCCCCAACATTTATTACCGAACAGAGAATGTAATGGAGTTGAAATAGTACTAAACAAAATTCTATAGTTTAATATATTTTAGATAAGAACATTTATACGTAATTGATAAAATAAGCTATACAATTTTGCAATGGTGGATAACCAAATGCTATCAGAGCTGTATTGGCCCTAAATAAATAAAAAATGGTGGAAGGTAAGAAGCTGAAAGTTTTCAGGAGACAGAGAAAGCTTGCAAATAAATATATAATAACAATAAAATTTGCCCTGCCACCTTCCCACTACCAGTCTGAAAAATGCGATTACTATATAATCTTATTATACATATTAGCATACTTCGACTGACTTTTACGTATGGACTTAATACGAGTAGATACCGCAGTGCCAACCAAACATATTTTCGTTCGGTGGTAAGAAACAAAACCGTGTATCTATTTATCGTCGACTCTACACTCGTCGCTGTCCCAGTGACGTCTGCATACATCACGGCACACACGCCATTATTCTAATTGGTCACAAATTATGCCTGATCGGGTTAGCTTAGTTTGCTGGGGACCGCACGTAATTCAGTTTAATTATTGCACACGATTTACTGTTCTTTATTGATTATTGTATTGTTGTTATGCTGTTAATAGATAAGGTAATAAATACCTGTGTTGTGGAACATTTAACTCTTAATCAAACTTATCTAAACTTGATGTTAGAATATGGTTGAGATTGAAGAAAATGTATAAAAAATAAGTTTAAATATCATGTTTAAACTTTTGTTGTTTAGAAATTAAACCTTTAAAAATGAATCTCTGTAAACTTAATATACTAATGCAGTATTTAGACAGTCGCTACGGCATTTTAAACGTACTTTTTGTACGACATTTAAGAAAACTGATTTTCCTCGAAACATACCATAAATTTATATTTAAATAAATACAATCCTGCATATTATACGACTAACAAAAAGGTACAGCCACATTAACATAACACGAGAATCCCATAAACATACGACATTTGTTTTAACACCCTTTTGGGTAAGCGACATCAAATTGACAAAGTTCCCCCTTTTGAGAATGAAATTTACTGTAGGCATAATCAGCATTTGTCTAAAAATACGATTTGTTTTGCAGGTTGAGTTCGTTATAGAGTAAGTATTTACTTAAATCGATTCGTGGACAAATAGGATTTAAAACCACTCTATCAAATATTGCCTTAGGTACTTTATATCTAGGTAGTCAGAAACACAAATGGTAGGAAAAGGACTCCAGGTCTTAAAACATGGTCGTATCTATATTTCCTATCTTTCCGATTTTATTTCCTCTTTTTTCGATTTCGTATTTTAATTACGAATGACGAATTCCTTTATCAATTTAGAATTAGTGACGATTTACAGTAGCATACCTATTAATAATATCTAAAATTGACAATTCTAGCTAAAATTAAAGTTTTCTTTATGGAACCACCTATGTAGTTTAATATCACTAGTACTGCATTTCTTAAATCCAAGTTTTTCCCTTGAAGTAGCCGTATTTCCTATAACTATCACTCAATTTTAACAATGAAAAATATAGCTCAAAAGGTTTGGTCTCAACACGGAACAATAATTAATTAACTAACGTAATGAATGCGTCGTATTAATTTAAATAAAGTTGGGTGTATGTTGCTGGTGATTACAACGGTATTAACTTAACCCTTCCCTTGTTAATGTGATGTCAACGTTATTTATTGATGTTTAGTTTTAACTGTACGGTGTGCACGATGAATGATGCTAAACATAATTTAGAATAACATCACACTGCCTCTTGGTAACTGGGAATAATTCAGTAATATATTCAAACGAAAAATAAAATAAAACAACTTTTTTTTAAATGATAGCTTTAGGGTCGAAGACCTTAGACCGATCCGAAGTAACTGAGCTACCGTATTGCTGCCCGTGTCTATCAAAATAAATCGAATACATCATTATTACTATGTGGAAAATATAATATTGGTGTTGGAACAAATAATCTGACAAAACTACATATTAGTTGAACACCTCGACTTTTGCTTTGCTGGAGAAGTAGGTGAATACTTAAACTCATTGCACCCTAAAATGTATAAAACATTATTCTAGAATAAATTACAAATTACTTTCTATCGACAAGCCCGAATTCTCCAAAGGGGTGCCAGAAGTGATATTCTGAATTGCTTGGGTACTTAGGTTCACATAACCAATTATCGTTCTTATTATTACATCTTATTCCTTTTTGTTTGCTAACCCTACAATAAGTAGGTACCTATACGAATTAATATTAGTAAAACGGTGTGTGGTCTTCTTATCTCACATCTTGTGTGATTCCTATGACTCCTAGTCACGTTCTATTTCCCTTATACTGTTACTTTGTACTTATAATAAAAGAAAGGAAAATATTGCGTAGATATCACTAATAAAAGTTGTTAAAGCAAACGTAAACACCTGGAAATGGAAACACACATGAAAATTTCATCTCACCGTAGTTTCTAATCGGTTTTATCATATTTCCGTGATTTGCATAATTATGATTTATTAAGTTTAAGATACATTTGGCAGGTCAGGGCAGAAACGCAGAGACGTAGCGTTAGCAGGCCACCCACCAGGTGGACCGACGATATCGTCAGAGTTGCGGGCAACCGGTGGATGCAAATGGCAAGGTGTCGTTCTATGCGGCGTTCTAAGGGGGAGGCTTTTGAAAAAAAAATGAATGAATGAAAATCTGCTTAGACTATGATATAGCATTTTTGTGAAAAAAAAAATCAAATTGTTGAGCAACGAAAATTAAATTGGTTCGAGCTTACACCAACAAGCAAAATCACCAACAAATTTCAATGTAAACAAAAATCCTAACCACCAAAAAAACTAAACAAAATCACCAAAAAGCGTAGCAACCCGCGGCCGAGGCATGTTTTATTCAAATTTACTTACATTTATACTAACGCAAGCGACCTTTGGTACGGAATTGTATTCCCTTGCCAGGCCATACGTCTTCTTCACGCGAACAACGTACTTATTTATTTCCGCAACGAACAAGGGAGCATCATGTTTTTGTTGCTGGCCGCAAAATGTTACTGAAAAAGCCTTCATTTTACGTAAAATAATGTACCTAAAAAATTTTTTAAGGTTATGCGGTCTATTTCTCCTTTATATATTCTTGGTAAGTACTTAAAGTATCTGAAATGGTACTAAGTGTAAGAAGTTACAAGTAAAGATAATTTTTGGTCAAGTGTTTAAGTTCTATAACGGTTCTTATAACGGAATACGTGTATGAATGATATGAAAAAACTTAATTATTTTTGAACTCTGTTGGAAAAGAAAATATAAGTATTTTTTATTCCTACCAAAATCACTAAAAGTTACTCCAGATTCTTCAAAAGAACTTTATTTAATAATCATAACTCCAACATCATTGAGTACACCTATCTTTCCGAAATTTTTCCACTTTTGCTAAAATCAACCAGCATGACATACACGATAAATAATACCGGTTGTCTTATAAATTATTATCGTGTTAGCTCACAGCTCATTTGCTGACGAAGTTAAAACCCCCAGGGGATCCAGCCAATCACGGCGCGCGAGAACTTGTTATGGGAAAAGTATGATCCAGAAAGTTCCGTAATGTAATGAAGTGTGGCGTAGATTGTTTTATATCTGGAGATATGAGAAAAATGTTGTACAGGAACCAAAACATTCATGATTCATTTTTGATAGGAATTATCATCGAATCATAAAAGGGATAATTTGAACATAATTTCCAATACCACAGAAATTGAAATCAGACCGTAATGATATTATATTACTGCACTCCTTCTATTAAAGAAAACTTTTATGATGCCTATACTCAGAGTCCTTTACTTTCCCTTCACTCATTAACAAATGATAAACTCCATAAATTACACTATATATCACTACAATTTACAAAAAAAACAATCATACCTAAAGATATCTTCCAATCAATATTTAATATACAATAGAAAAGTGCAAAAAGTACTCGATATTATAAACAAAAGGAGAAAACAAATGAACCGAGGAGAAGCAATGCATCATCAAGTTATTACAGACGAGCTTCCGACGCGCTGATGGTGACAATTTTTCAACGAGAAGTGGGAACGGAACAATTCCTGATTAATCCTACGGTGAGATTATTGAAGCCATTGTGAACTGAGGGAGTAAACAATTTTGATACTTTATAAAAATCGCCTACCATAGCGGTATTTGGATTCACCCTCAAAACGCAAATCCAAGTTATCCAAGCCTACCATAAATTTCCTTTCTAGATAGATTAGGTGTAGACGGTGATCAGTATTTACTCGAAAATGTAATGCATTTACAAACATTGTGTTGTGATATTTACTCATTCTAAGAGAGAGAAGAGACCTACATTATTATAAGTTGCCTTGGTATTTTAAAAGTCTCAGTTGTATGTATTTCTTATGAGGCAACACACTGGTCGGGAAACCATAATTCAAAAGCCATATCAGTCACAAGAATTTATTGATGCAGAACATTTTTAAAACGTTGTTTGGATCAAGACTGCTTCATCCGCATATAGTATCACGCCAATACTTACCATAGAACTGGTGCATTAATATTTTGGTTGAGTTTTTCGCCGCCGTCAATTCCCGAGAGCGGCTAAAATGGGGGGAAGTTATTACCGGGCGGTATCGCTCCGTCTCAATAAATTATAGGAGATGAGAGGGAACATTAACTAATTACAGACACCGATACCTGAGCGATATTCGAGAGAGTATAGGTATTCGTTATTAAAGGTGTTATTAATGCTCGAGTGGGTCTTAGGTAATTAAATTCAAATCAACTGTTTTGATCAAGAATAAATTGTTTTGTCGTACTTGTCATGGTCAAACATTCGTATTTATAACTTTGGGATGATCACAAAATTGCTAGTCTAATAAATATGTAATTATTATCACTAATCATCGTTTTTGGTCATCAATAAAAATGAGAAATACTTTAGTAGTTGTTTAGTGTAGCTACTTAAGACCATAATTAAATTTGATATCATCATTACTGATAAGAAGATAGATAGTTTTTATGATCCTTTATAAGAATTTCAGTATGTAATAATATTATTGTGCTTATATTTTTACAGTACATTCTACACACTGACGCTTGCCTACAGCAATCACGAAGTTCAACAAAATTAACTTACATTCGCATCCCGAAAAAACTCTGAAAATTACAGCAAGCAATCACATCCATTTGTTGCAACTTAAACACAAAGAACCAACTCGTTCCCGCCTCATTGTTGAACCAAATGCAAATCCAGACATTTTACCCTTTGCCCGGCGTATGTTTAATTCAGAGGCACGGGATGCAGGTAACAATTGCGAAACACCGGTAACAGTTGTAAGTGTAAACGAAGAGGGAAGCACGAAAAATTTCCACGGTAAAAGTAAAAAAAACAACAAAGTGAAACTCAGCCTTCCTTATTTCCCCTGGCGATAGCCCGCCGACGTTCCCAGTTTTGCCAGGAAATGGAAAATATTGCGATAAGGCGCATTATAGATTAAACACGTCTCGCGTCTTTAATGTGTTTTACTGTGATCAAGTGTCGCAGATACCGTGTTTGTGCCTTTTAAAAGTTGTAATGATGTTCTGTATGTAAATAATGGGTGCGATAAGGATATTCATATGCAAACTGCTCTTTATTGTGTTCAGATGTTTAATATACATAGGTGTATACCGTGAATAAGAAAAGCTGTTAAAGAATCATGTGTTTGTTTTTCTTTAATGTTTGTTTTGGTTCGGCAACAGGCTTTGTACAGCATCCGCTTTTGTAACTTAAAATAAAAACTTGTCTAAGAAGTATATCATCATCATATTCTCATTCCAGTGTCCACTGCTGGTCGCTATTTAATTTCTCGCAGAAGCATAATTTGTTAACATTCTCATGCAGATAACATGGCACAACGCCTTTGATAATAGAAAATTTTCATGTCCACAAACAAAACAAACATACCTAATTTAAAATGGAAAATCTCTGTTTAACGCTAATTAGAGAAAGAACCCCTTCCAATAAAAAATAAGAAAAAAATCTGTAGGTAATTACTAAACAGTAACGTATAATTGTCATTGCAAAAAGTCGGTCTAATAAAGACATTTTCATTACGATGTTAATACTAATGTCCCATGCTTAGATAACCACAACTTACTAGCTTACTACCACTAATATAAAAGCTACCTTAATTACCCCCACTAAAACCACATCAGTTAATCCGTACCAATTTTTCTCATGTAATACCCTCAGAATACAGAACAAACCAGAAGCCGTGAACGCACACAAAAATGACACCACACCAATTACGCCGAAGTAGGGTAATTGAACGATTTGACATTTAGTTCACAAAGATCGCGCGCATCGCTGGAACGTTTTACACGCTGCACATTTAATTCAATTATGCCGAGCTGCGTAATGCAAATGTGCAAAACTGCGGACGGAATTATACAAAAATATGTTAGGATTATATTTAATTTGTACATTTCACATAAATATGTCCTTTTATTTAAATATTGAATAATTTTAATTGTAGTGATTGTTAAATAAAACCAAGCGGCCATTTTGTCAGTGTTGCAAGTATTTGGTTGAGAGTTTACCCCACGATTTTTTATTAACTAATTTTTGCACAAATTTCTAAAAGGAGAACGAACTATGTTTTTGTGTGCGTTAGGTGTTGAGTTTGATTACCAGTTTGAGCACTGTCATTGGATAGCAATACGGAGTCTAGAATTGTATCTAGTCCATGCCAATAGGCTCGCCCCCTATTACGCGACTGCACTTCGTGTATGCATTAAGCTATTAATATTATTTAATGTATTGACCTCACCTATATTTATTTGTCCTATTGGTCCCAGGACCTATAGCATAAATTACGAAATGCGGGTATACTATTTACCTAATGCCTTTTAGAAATACAGTTTATAAGAATACCCATTTGAGAAAAATACAGGCGTAATGTCATATCATGTTTATTGGTAGAATTCCAAAGTATTGCATTATAATATATCTTTTTTAAATTAAATATATATAATAACCTCTTATAGAAATCATAAAATAACAATACCCAAAACATCGTCATTTACCCCAGAAGTAGTAACTGCCATTCCTAACCTAGCAACATTAAGCGGGTGTAAAGTGGCGGCAGGGGGGAGCGTACGTATTGTTGATGGACACAGTGCACATAAAGGAAAAATGGCTGAACGCGGGGCCTGTGGTAATACCCATACGAGTGGTGCGTGCTGGTAATCGGTATTAGATCAAAATTTAAAGCCACGCGCACATGTCCCGGACTCGGATTACGCTGGTAGCACCCTTATGTTGTGTGCGATAGAATGGCTAGGTAAGGGTGAACTTGTAGTATGGGCGATAGTAAGTTATTAAAACTATATATTTTTCTTGAAATAGGTACAGTCAGCATCATAAGTAGCTGAACATTTAATTTTATAAACATACCATTAATTGAAGAACAACTAATTACACACTAAAAAGTCTTAAATATTTTAAGATCATCCATTGGACGCTCCTATAATTTGAAACAAAAACTTGAATTGGTTTTTGTTTCATTCCATTATTTGACATAAGGTTTCGTAATATGTTAATCTACTTATGATGCTGACCGTACTAATAAAAATTTGAATAAAATAATTTTGGTTGTTAACAAGTTTTTATAAGAATAGATTTTAAATCTGTTAATGCAGTCACAATGCTCCAAAAATTAGCTGCGATACGAAATATTGAGAAAAAGTTGATATCCTATTAATATTTCTCAATTTTCTTTTATTTCTTAAATTTAAAACAAAATTAATAATTTATTTCATAAAAAAAATAACTAAAATACCCTAAAAAATACTTCACAAATATTAAAACAGCGGTTCCCTCTCACATGACGCACACAAACCAAATGAACAGTCAATGGCCAAGTGTAACACAAGTAGGAGCGCATATGGTAACACTAATTCCACACACTGCCGCAGGGGTTGAAATAAAATAAAAACCAAATTAGGGGAAGATGACGCAACGGCACACCCCTTCGATTTTTGATAAATTCCATTATACGCTTATATCTCGATGCATTACCTACTTAGTAGCTTGATGTATGTCCCTCTTTAGTTATTCATGAGTTTAGCATTATTATAAACTCAAAAAATAAAGTAAAGCTTATCATAACCATTGTACTTACACGATGTTGTGTCGAGATAACACACACACGACACGGAATAAAAACGTGTGACTTAATTTTCACCAATTAACACCCGATGATATTGAAGAAAAATATATTTTGTACTCAATGAGCCGGTGGCGTTTTATTGCTTTACTCAAAAGAAATAACAATAATAATCTATCTCCATCTCTAATCTGTATACAAGAAAATAATTTGCTGTGTCTAAACGATTACAGAGTCTTGATGATCTTTCCAAACATTTTATGAATCTTAAAACTTACAGAAAAAAAATCACGAATTCCAACAACTTTTAATTCCAAAATAAAAACAAACACTCGAATATTTACATAATTTCTAATATCTAATGACTAAAATCCGACAACATATCAAAAATGGTATCGATTACTTGGGGCCACATGTTACCCAATTTGCACAGTACAAGAATCACCCGCTGCGCTGAATAAATTATTTAGCGAACGCCCCTACTATCACAATCATTATCCCTAACAAGAGATACTTGATTATATAAGTTATTATAACTGACTACTAAGCTATTTTTGTTTATGATTGTTATGTTGGATGGCCACTGCTTTGAGCGTCATCAGTGATAGTTAAGACTGTGGTCACCTAATATAGTCAACGGTCAACGCTTAGTCGTAAGATAATTATTTATACCTATATATTTATAATTACTTATATCATAAATGCCTGTACTAACGAACGAGGAGGTAGGTATATTATATTTTATTACTTCATTGGCCTCTCTTTTCGTTGGTTCTGCCTTATTTTTTGCCTGGCGTCACCTCCATCAGATATTCCACATTCTAGCTACACCTAAATCAATACACTAGTTGTTCTACGATTCATACATACATCTGTACATCCGTACAACCGGCAATCAGTCGCGGCGTTCCCATATAATGAATCCCGGAGGAATGATCCGTCCGTGCAACAATCGTGACTTAACTCTTGATCAATTCCCAATACGTTCCGGTAACGGACAGTGTGATTTATTGTGTTAGACCTATGTTATGTACGCTGTGTGGGAAGATGAAGGTAGCTTGTACACCGTGGTTTGTTTTTCACGAGGCTAAACCTTCACAAACTAGCTAAAACGCTCAGCTGGCAGCAGGCAAATCTAAAAAAAAAGCCTTCAGAATAATATGTTGAATTAAAATTGAAAACTTTGGCAAAAGTTACAGGTGGTGGTTACTGTTGTAGCCTTTACAAAACTACATTTCTCCTGATAGAATTGCCAATGTCCCAGGTAACGCGATAAACTAAAATCTACAGTATGCAGAAGAGGCGACGTTCTATGACAGATTTCTTTGTACAAATATTGTCAAATATACTGTCAGCTGACCCGCGTTTTTAAGACTTCACGTTATTTACTTTTGTAACTTGTGCATAATTTGATCTGTTGCATGTATATAAAAATGATAGAATCTTTACGCAGACGCCAACTTTTCCTCAGCTCATTAATTCTCAAAAAGAAGCTAAGAAGTACAAAAACCTAAAAGCTTTTAACTTCGAATTTCCTTGTAATTAATAAAAAAGTCTGGTCCATTAACGGGGATATCGATCTACATCTTGTAACAAGTTGATCCTAACAACCCTCCGGTGTATAAGCCAATAACGCAAAAAACAGGGGCAAGCTACTAAATGAGCCGTCTCCTGTTACTGGTGAATATTTATGAGAGGAGTAATAGTGGAATATTTTCGTTATATTTTGTTAGTGGGTTTAATGGTAAGATCAGGCTTTCTTTCAAAGTTTGAAGCTATGGATCAGGTACTATTTGAAGGACTCACGCTTTTTTGGGTTAAAGTATTTTGAATCTGACGTCTTATTGTTGATCCAAGCACTGCCGAAACAAACTCGTCCATAACTATTGTAGTAGTACAGATAAAACAAGACCAAAATTACAAATTGTATTAGATCTTTTGACATTGCCGCGTGATGAGCTCATAAATGGCTTTGATTCAGTCAAAAACTAGTATAGTTAGTAGTTACAGTCATTCAGCTGCCTGGCTAGTGGCAAGACCTCTCTCTACGTCTACGTGTAAATGCATATACCACGACAGTATACGCATTTGTTACGAGAGTGTACCTCTAAAATCGGAATCCCTAATGTTTCCTGCATCCAATCAACTGCACTCAGCGACATGTTACTAAACCACAGGAGTGCAAACATTCGCATATAACAAAGTTATAATTTATGCAGCGTTACTCCAAAACTTACATAGAATTAGCATATCGCCACAGTGTCGAGTTCTCAGTACAATAAAGCAATTATAACTGTCATATTTCACCCGCGCACGGTATTTACATTTATATTGGGACGCGATCTGCCACAACCATGCAATGCCGACTCGGATTGAGTTCGTTATTTTGAACCGGCGGAAACTTTCACTAGAACTGGTTCTGGCTATTGCAGTGAAGTGTGAAGTGATGGGGGAGTTTGAAATGTAAAGATATCTAAGTCAATCATTAGGTACAGGTTTATGCATAAATAAGTGGATAACGATGGTAATTATGAATAGTCCCTCATCAACTTGTTATTTACAGGTTTCCACGACCAAATATGATTTTTATGTATAATCAAAAGATCGTCAAACGAATACTGAAAAGTTAGAAATGTAAATGTGATGAATGAAACATAAATGTTATCAAGGAAAATTCTCGTAGACCGCCTACGCAGTGCTACGCCAAACTATCTACAGCTAGCGTAGCACCGTAGCAGAGAGACTTATAATTGTTATCGTAGTGTGTGTATGTAATGCTAAATCATTAGCAAAATTTATCGTGTTGTGCGTGTGATATACTTCGATAAACTTTATAAATATAAAGAGTACGTACACACCCTACCTGGATTGACAACCCGGCTAACAACCGTCCTGCTGAATAGCTAATTTTCAACAATGCTGCACGTCAATCCGCTTGAGAAGAAGATTGTCAATTCATTATATTATTTAAATTAAGGAAATATCAAATTTACGAGAGCTACAGAATATTGGGATTCTACAACAGCTTAATTGAGGAAAATATTCTATTCCCATTACCTGCAGAACACATACGAACCTTACTCAGAGTCTACATCGATATAATATTTATTTCTCAATACGCTACTTATTCGTATCCACTATTCGAAAGGATAAAATAAAGTCAGCGACATATGCGTATTTGCAATTCGGTCCACGGTTGAGGCTGCACTCTTCCTGATTCCATTTGGGAATTACTCTGTCGCCACAAACTCACAAATCAGGACTTTCATTATAACGTTACGTACTCTTGTACGTGTATGATGTTTGTTTGTATTGAATATAGTGTGTAGAGGTTTCTTTTGTAACTACTACAAAAAAAAAACTAAAATAATAATTGTTTTTTGTGACTGATTCTCGTATTTGCGTTATCTTTGTTATCTCAGATATTATATCTATGATATAAGTTTTTTTTTTACTGTATTATGAATTACACTAAGTTGAATATAATACTAAAGCCCACGTGGTGGTAAATTGTAAAAGTAAATAAGTGTTTTCCGTAGTTGTAGATAAGTAGCCGTTTAATGGGTCAGAAATTGTATAAACAAAACAAAGAAACTTGAACCAAAACTAACGGTAGCAGGTGCTTTCAATTCAACTTCGAACACCGCCAATAAAACTTGAAATCCCATGATAAAATAAAAATTCACGACATGTACCGTCCAAATAAATAACATTGACAGTGTCCAAAATAGCTTTTTCACTAGCCATGTGGGGGCACGTTTTTATCCCATTATTGTTTCTGAGAAATTGTTACAGTTTTGACGAGTGACCTCGCCGTTTTTCTTCGGTCGCCAGTTGGTCGGAATGAAAAATTTTCAAGTTGGTCCCCCTCGCGTCCCTAGGGTGCCGTAAAACTCTGTCGGACGCGGGATAGTCCGGCTGACCGCCGGCGGACAATTTGTCATATTCATATGTTAACGTGTCCGTCTTTTCTTGCAAAAAGTGGATAACTTAATTCCGGGAGGCGGCGGTACGGTTATTCGGTTTGCGGACATTCAAATTTCATGTCTTGTTATGGTAATCCAGGTGTGTTGTCTCGCCTGAGGCTGAGTTTTACTTTATTTGGGGAGTGGATTTTTGCTGTCTTGAATCTGTCTATGGGTAGTGTTTATGCTTCTGCTTTATTGTTATTTTCGCTAACCTAATATCATTGTTTTTGTTGCATTTACCTTTATAAATATACCTTTACATTATGTCGGACTTTGATAGTGCTATAAAGAACATGAATTTCTGTCATCAATTTACCACCATACCATTATTAGGCCTACTTCCTTAAACTGAATTCCCAAGTTTAATTCAATACAACGAATACATCTAGTTCAAATTAAAACAAAAAATCTATTAAAACATTAAACATTGTTATCTTTTTTCCATTAAAGCATATACACCGTGTAGTAGGGTGACCACATCGCACCAAGGCTCACGCCAATATCAATAACGTGTTGCAATTGATGACTTGTCCGATTTGTTTCGATCAATCGTTTCTCACCAGGTTTACGACATACGTGTCCCGGTCTGACGTCACATACGAGCAGTTTGGATACCCTAATAATAAGAAAATATTCATAAAAGGATTGGTTCACTTATTAAAGATGCTAAATAAATAAATGTTTGTATAAGTGACGACAATTTTGTAAAACCGACTAATAAAATATTAAAACTTTTTTGGTTTAATATTATTAATGAATACTTATCAATATTTAATTAGCATGCAACTTTAGTTCCTTTTAAAAGGTATGAATCTTACACATAAGAGATAATAAGCACAACAATGCTCAATGCACATACATTAATTCCAACTAACAAAATTTGTTGTGTCGTCAAATCATCGTTATATTTTTGGGTGAGGCTCGTAGCTATGCGGCTACCCGGCAGATCAGTCGATCTGCGAGGTTAAGCCGTGCTCGCCGTGGTCAGTCATATGATGGGTGACCGTTTTCACATGTCGAGACCCCACTGTGCTTTGGAAGGCACGTTAAGCCGTTGGTCCTGCGCCTGATCTCTCTCCGGTCGTGTTGGTCTACCGTCCCATCGGATTATGAGAGTGAGGGAATAGGGAGTGCACCTGTGTCTGCGCGCATACTTGTGCAGTTTGTGCACTATATTATCTCCTGCGCAGATGGTTAGTCTCAGCTGAGTCAGGCCACTGTGACCGAAATTCGGTCAGGAGGACATTATTATATTTTTGGACATCTCAAAGTAATAAGGACAGAATGCTTATCAAAAGTATAGCTATATATCTACTAATGTGAGTTGAAGTGTCAGTTGGGAATTCAGACACAAAATTCGACTATATTATTCAAAAACTTTTGTTGGGTATCTCTTGCTACTCGCACAACTTTGTTCAATGTATAGGACAATTTTTGACATCTAAATATTCTGCAAGGTCAACAATATTAGAGGTTATGATATCATACTGATGTTTAGGTTTCCAGGAGCCGTACATTGAATATCATAATAAAATAAGTAGGTACTAATGTGCTGATCTCAGAAAAAAAGGTTTTTAGGGAATTGAAAAATCATGTGAATTGTTTGTGTTTCATACAAATCCGATACACATACCACTTGAATCAAAACTACAACACAAAAACGCAGCGGGCTCCACTCTAAAATCCATTACACACTAATCATTTAATTAAACTCATTACCATATTCATAATTACCGTTCATTATTCCTGCAGCGTCATTTCGAAGGTAAAGTAAACAGAATTTTTGTCACCATGTCTAATAAAATTAACAGCGACGGGTAGATAGGGCTGAAGACTCCTAACTTATGATGGGCGGTCACGCGACATCGTCACGGTAATGACAGAATAATAAATTATGTTGTAATAACTTATTATAATGTGCTCTAGGGCTTATGATACCGATAGTGCATGGGAGGGGTAAATGGACTTAATTAGCGAATTCAGTAATTAAATGTTCGTGTTTTTCGGTAAGTAATGAAGGGTTAAGCGTTGATAACGCTTGAGTTATTATTAATAGTGAAATGGATTAGACGGTGATGTCACCTTATAATTACTTTGACCTTATTAAAGTAAGTTATCGTTTAAGTCAAACTAAGATCTACTACCGAACGTAAAAAAAATTAGTCCGTTGAGTGTCCAAAAACAGATTTCCCTAGACGTAAATATATGTATATTTTAAGATTGTTATACGTTTGTAAAGCGTTATTCACATACGGTAAGCACGTACGAAATAGTTCTTTAGGCAAATAATTGACGTCCTGCGCTTTTAAAGGTAAGGACATCACCTAAAAGCATTTTCATTATAAGCCCAATAAAATGCGGTGTAACAACGGTATAAATTCAAATAGTTTATTGTAGTTTAGTAAACAAACGTGCCTACTATCTATCTACTTAGTATGCACCCTTGGGGAGGCGCAACTAGTATAAAATAGTTAATTTTTAATTACAATTTTATTACTCACTCGCATCCCATCCAATTACCGAAAGAAATATTGCGCGCCGCCCAAAGCAAATTGAAATTAACATAACATGCAGTTTTTTTAGTGCCGCTTACAACATAGATACAACTAATATTCCGTAGGGGCAAAACAATGATATGCGAAGCTTGAATACTTGTAACTGCAATGTGTTTACCTACAAACCCATGTTACTACAATTCATTCGAATTAACCCAAATTATAAAGCCTATATTTAGCTTACTTTAGATAATAAAAGCAACAAAAAGAAGGCATTTTCCATCTACGTTCTATCTAAGTTAGATACAGCCGCCAACTTGATGCGATGAGGGTTTATAATAGGAAAGTGGTATGCAATGTTGCAAAATAAGTGGCAATCTGTGGTATCAACACAAGTATTGAAAAAGGACCTATTTGAGTAAATTAACGAGTTGGAAATCACATTGTAGGTACTAGAGTTAAAAAAAAAAGAAAATCAAAACGTTACACATAGTGTGCCTGTGCATAATGCTAGTCTTAAATAAAAAGTATTATTAGAACTCGATGTTTAGAATGACGGAAAATAACTCACAAACAATCACGTAAAATGGCGATTTCTCGATCTTACGTGGACACGTAACTTCAGAAGTTGCACGTTACACTACTATAATTCGCGAAATAGGTCGTGTCGAAAAAACCCTTTGAAATTCGAGTCGCGAACCCACCACAGGATGTAAATCTGTATTCCCCATGCTTTCACCCGATACGCATACGATATGCGTTATCTGCTAATGCCACTTGGGATCAAGCCGAGTAGTGCTTTGTACTCAAAGGCACCTGTTTTTACGTAAACAGAATCTATTTCCTTCGGTTTGGTTGACGTAATATGGTATCTGTAAATAAATATTCTGTGTTGTTATTTTTAAGGAACTCGTGCCGCTACATGTATTTTTTTAGCTTTCAGTGTGTCTACTAAGTATGACTTGGTGCGTTATTAACTTACTATATTCTTAAAACGTATCTTATTTCAATGACAACGAGGACTCAGCCTGTTAATACTATCAGCTGACCCGCGTTTTTTTTTTTAATTTTTCCTTATTTACTTCTTATATCGTTATCTACATTGCTAATAAAATATGGTTCTATTTGGTAGCCCTCTGAATTATATCAAATATTGGATTCTAGTTTTACAACCAGTATCTTTAACCCCACCAACATTGTTAGAATACTTTTATTTAGGTGAGTACTGAGACGCAACTCCGACGGCCGTCGGCAAAATATTGCCTTTATAGCTATTTAACATAGCTTAAAATACCTAATCTTTCGATACCGTAAAGCAGAATATAATTGTAACAGAATGATCTTGTAGGAATATTAAGAGCATTGAACGTGTTAATTCTTAGGTCATTAAAATAAGAAAATACAATAATGTTTAATAAATATTCCTAAGTATTATATTGACTTGAAACATGGTTCTACCGAGTGGGGATATGGTTCTTCCCTTTTTCCGACCATAAATCGAAAAAACAAACGAAATTTTTCCAAATTCTACTTTTTAATGATAAACAAAATAATTCACAAACTCACAGCACAACAGGGTTAGGAACACATCAACACAGAAATGCACTTGAAACAGCGTTACCATTTATCAGTCAATAAATATGATAAAAAGTATTATTGGGGTGTATATGTGTCCGCCGGGATATCCGTGCTGTTATTGTTTTTATTTTGTACCCTTTATACGGATGTAAGCGGGAATGTATTTTATTGAAATGATGTTTGATATAAAGATTTATTGCAAATATTTGTGTGGTGAATTGTTTGTTGGTTGTTTTTTTTAGGTAGAATATGAGTGCGGATGCATGGTCCGACTGAGTTTAAGCTACCGTATGTTTGGTTATTCCTTCTTTTCTTCCATAGAATAGAAGAAGGATTTACTTGACAAACTAATAAGTTTATTGAATAATAATAAGTATCGTAAGGTTTGCTGGAGGCCACAAACGGAAAACCGTATCGCAAATCGCGGGAAATCTTAGAAAAGGAAAATAAAATGATAATATTTTAATCAAAAAGACATGACAAAATATTTTCATGCTTAGTACAATTTAACATAAGAACCAACATTTCAGGGTAGAATTAGCCGATGACAAGCCTGCCCCCTTACCATGAACTCTGAAAGCAGAACAGTTTACGTAGTGGAAGCGAGACGCCGCATTACACTGCACATAGCGGTGTCTCGCTTCCACAACTTAAACTGTCCTGCTATAAGAGTTCATGGTAAGGGGGCTGAACTCCAAACTCCTCTATATAATGATTTAAAAATTAATTCAATAGAAAAAAACCCACAAAACACGGTAACAATACAACGAAGTCGATACTTATAAAGGTGTAAGAAGTATGACACGATGTTCAATCAGAACAGGCATCAAAACTCAAATAAATTTCAGGGTCGAATGAACCCCATAACAATTTTCCAATCATCGTCAATTCACCCTACCAATAACGAAGCTACTAATTTTTCCGGCAAACAAAACGGCTCAATATTGTCGCCAATAGTGACGTAATATTAGGGTAAATGTTCCCGTCACCGGCGCGTCCTTATTTACTTATTGTAAACTCACATGACAGGTGCCTTAATGGGCGAAATAACATGGCGGGTGCGCCGCCGGTGGAATGTCCAAGAGTAAGAATTTAGAAAATAATAACAGAACTACGTTTAAGACAGTTGGATTAAAGCAGTTATTTATTCAGGGTTGTTATTTTTTTTTAATAGTAGTTTCGCTCAATAGGAGTCAAAGTGCGTAGATTTGGGTTGATGTAGATGGTTTAATCTCAGTTATTAGTAGATATTACTTTTAAAAAAAGCCTAAAAAAAGAAGCAATAATTTTTGTGTTAAAAATTAATTAGTGTTACTAAGCAACGTGATGAGTGAGACGGTTATTTATTCATCGGTTTGATAATAGTTGCTACTAGATGAATTATCAGATACCATAATAAAAAGAAAATCACGATGCTGAACCATTATTTTAACCCCGCTCTGTACCTATTCCTTTCAAACGTTTTAAAATCTAAATCAGATCATGTTTTTAAATCATCGTAACAGATACGTAAGTACAAATATACAAATACAAATATACAAATATTTCATCAATATATTCTCTACATAAATAAATAAATAATACCTAACCGAGCAAGACACATCTGCACTATAGTCTATGGCTCAACGTTGAACGCGGACCTCCTGGGAAATCGGCTGTTGCTCGCTAGTTACGGTAGGTGCTGCGGGCCGGGCGCGCCAACTACCTGTAAACGTAATTAATTAATTATCGATTTTCACTTACCTTTATTATATACTGTTTATTGGTACATTTATAGCGGGTTGTAAACTTTTGGCTCGTAAATAGGTGATCAGCTTAATTTACCTAAGCACCAACTATAGGCACCTCTATATTCCAATGTAGGTAGGTATTTGTATTTGGTAAAAGTATGTAATACGTACCTTGAGATTTGACCAATACATAGTCTAAGAAGGTGTGTTATTTCATATTTATTATGGAAACATTAAACACTTGCTCAATTAAAATCGCTGGCCAATCAAAAAAACAAACAAAAACTCTAACACAATAAAAATAACAATGGCGTAAACAATTTACATTTCAATTCACGACAAACAAGAAAATCCTCAATTCTATTCACACTCTTACTTGGAACCTTAAACCTGCAACGTCTGCCTGTAAGTGCCAACAATGGGGACAGTTACCCTATCTCCGTGAACCGATAATGGAGCGTGAACTCTCCAGGCGATATCTCTGTCTGTCTCGAAATGTCTTCCAATGCTGCTTAATATGTAACTGGGAATATTGCTCGCTACTATTGGATACTGCAGGAATATGTTTTGGTAAACTTGTGACCCTAGTGTCTTGTAAAATAGAAGCTGTTCATTTGTTTGTCTGGCGTAATTAAATTTTACTTTCCGTACATACCTAAATAGTTTTGGTGATTTTGAAAAGTAAATAATATGGTATTGGGAAAGCAGTCATATTGAAATATATATAATATAATTTATAACATGCTTACTAAATCACTTGCACAATAAGATTTCAGATTAAAAATTTGAAAATAAATAAACTTTCTAATTCCAGAGATCCACACAGGTATTAAAGACACACACGGAAAACCTTTTAACGTAATTTATTAAACTAAAACCTTATTTTGCAGGATCTGGACTCTTAAACTGAAATGTTCTATCCGAGTCCTGACCGAATGGACTTTCAACAAGGCTTCAAAACAAACAACAGCTCCGAATTAGGCATTCATGAAAAATGCAACATACCAATATTCACCGCAGAATTTGAATATTTCCAACATTCACGATCACATAAAAATCTGAACGGTCTCCTCAATAGGAATTCGGTACACTAACCGACCATAAGACGTTCGTGTTCGCCCAATAAAAGAAGGTAGGCTGGCAATATAAACATGGGCAACATAACGACGGGTCGAATGTGCCCTGACAGACATAACCGGGGGAGCCACCGCCAAATTGTAAATAGTGCTGCCTCTCGTTTAGTTTGCAATATTTGTGCGGTTTCGTGTAAATGGAAAAAGGGATGTACAGAGTAGTATGTGATAACAGATACAACTATGTATGCTGTCAGCTTGTAGATAGGTACTTTGAATTGCAGCTTTGATTTCTTGTACCTAGATTACAGATATGTTATAGGCCAATATGTATCACCAATATGTACTACTATTCAAAAACCTTAGTTTTTTCTTAACATGACTTAATTTACCAGATTACTAGTCAGTAACAAAATGTGCTGTAGTAAAAACAACAAGCAGAAAAGAAAAGAAACGAACGAAAGAATAACAGCAGACTGATTTGGCTAATTTAGATTTAGAAATATTTGTGGTAGTCCAGGGAAGGTTTAATGGTGAGAAGGCGGTATCTACGAAATTCGCCGGATCAGTGAATAATTATCTGTGAAAGCACTTGTATCATGTGAAAAGTATCAACTCAAGAGGGATTGCTCTAAACGAGACTTGGGCAATAACATATCTGCACGCAAAATCAGACGAAAACTGAACGTAGACGGTGGTACAAAAACTGCTACGGTACTCCTTATAAAACCTTACAAACAATTTCCAAGAATAGTTTCTGTCCTCAATCTACTCTGTGCATAAAGGGGGTATAACACTATATCGGAAACGCTGATGTGTGTAAGTCGACGGGAATTAGACGTTACGACGGCAGGGAATTGAGCAGCCGCGGCGCGCAGTGTCGACCGTGCTATGAGGCGATGCCGATTATGTGTGTTACACACTTAATTTTGTACTTCGTTTTTCGTGTTAGCTATATTTTTATTTCAGATAGTTAATATTCAATCATTAGCAATAAGGTTAGGTTTCTTTGCTAGCGACTATTTATTTTTGTAAGTCAAATTTTAGTATAAGGTAAAGGTTGGAAAAGTTAGGTTTTCTTTTGTCGAATAGATATTGATCACATCGCATCATTATTATTAATTAATAATATAATTTTATCCTTCCTTATTATTATTAAATTGAAGTACTGAAGAGTATTCACGATATTTTTTTCTTTATATCTACTATTAACCTGAAGGTAACATCCCTTTATAATCTCTTTACTGTTACCACATATTTACAACATTATTATGAATCACCTTCCTAATCGATGTCGATTTTAGTTGCACAACACACTCAGCATAGTCTTCGTCGTGACATTATTAGGTAGTTTATAAAAATAACAAATTCAAATCCGATCGAAACTCAGGCAAAACGTATACCGATGTAAACGGTAACACGCGTCAACAGTAATCGTATTAGCGCTAACGTCGGTGTAACATTGTCCAATTAAACGCGTCAAACGCGCGTCATTGGCGCGTGACGATTAGGACGCGTGACGACTGGGAAACGTAGTGTATTTACAGGTAGACCGGTAGGTTATCTGTGGTAAATTTGTTTTTTTTTACAAGACGTAGTTCCAGTCATCAAGCAGGACTCAAGCTGAGATGCATTACCCATGTAACACTCTCGCAATTTTTTGACAAATAGTACTTTTAAATGTTGCCCTGCGTTAGGAATTTATCCTGTGACGGATCATCCCAAATTTGTCCAAGCCGAAGATCAAAATTGCACTAGCACTGCTATTTAGCCACTGCGGGAATCAGCTGTTTTCTTCTAAAGCAGCTTGTTAATTCTTTCTTTGATGGATAGCCTATTTGGTTAGCGAAATCTGGCAACGTTTTTAACGCTGGACTGCAGCTACGGTTATTTTTTATCACACAAACTGTTGCAGAAACTGTAGACTGTTATATAAAAACCGTGATAAATATAGATAAATTATATAAAACTGATTAAAACATTTCCAGTTTGCTACCAATCAAGTGTCATAGGTAACCGCAACGCAGCCATTACGTAGGGTTGTCACGTGCGTATAATCACAGCGCCCGTGACGTCACGCGCGGCTAATTCGCACATTTACACCTCTACATACCTTGGGTTAATGAGAATGTTACGTTTCGTGTTAAGTCATTATGATAAATAATGAGGTAGAATGTTTTTGCCGTATTTTTTCCAACAAATATCCTGTCGGTACCTAGTTATTACTAAGAGTTAGACGTAAAACAAAGGTAAGTTCCATACATTAGGTAAGTAATGCTTGTCATGAAGATCACGAACCTCCATTTGCCAGGATCTTAGCAAAAATCTAACCTTTCGCCTGATTCACTCTCATCAGACTTTAAAAATTTTGAAATTACTTGTGCCCATTCAAGTAATTTTAATATTTTACCTCAGTACTTAAAAAGTGTAGGATAGAAAATCTGTCAAATCAAATCTCTTTGATAAAAATTATCTGGCGATTGCTAAAAAGGAGAACTGTAATTTTCTTTTTCATTATTAACAATTAATACACGAACAAAAATAGGCTCCAACTCAGCCTGATGCTCTTCTCATCATTTTTATATCAATGCGTAAAAAATATTATGTAAATATACGTATCGTGTTCATTTAAACCTAACAAATATCTAACCCGACTACCGAGTCTAGACCAATTATTCCTACATTATACATAGGTGGCTGTCAATCTGTCCGTTTGTCTACTAATAATGGGCACCATCGGCCGACCGCGCTCAATTTACATCGCAGCGTCATTAGACAATATTGTTTATTTAGAGAATCAATATCAGCGCATATGAAGCTATATTTATTTGATGGATGTTGGTATACAACTTTAATTTGTTCATAAAGTTTGTAGAGAATTTAATCTGTAATCATACTCATATATTATTATTATAATAAAGCCTAGTGCGTATTATGGTACTCCAGGGTATTTTTGTATTATAACTAGTCAAATGACGAACTATTAAATATAGATTAGATAGCCCGAAACACAGGTTTAAATAAACCTAGGTAAGGTACCTAAATATTTAGTATTACAAGTTCTATTATACAACTGCACTGTAATTTTTTGACTTTGAAAACTCAAGATTTCCAATGTTTTAATTTTTTATAGGTACTTAAATTTTTGTCGTATATTAAATAGATAATCAGGTTTTCAAAAAAACTGACAATATTGGAATAAATGCTATGTGTCATTTTCACAATTACCCAAGCACAGACAAACCAATTTCATTTTAGCTACAGTCATTCACTATACGCGGGGTATTATTTCTACGTCTAAAATAGTAAATCATAACAACATTTCTTCACTTCTACCAACATCCAAGGTTCAGCGACAGATCTCTACAATACAACTGAGTTATAAAAAAAACCTTTATTTTTCTAAACACGATTCACACCTCATCTGCTTACGGACTAACCCGCGGGGCGCAGTAACCCACCGTAGTAATTAACACGCCGGCAAATAATTCAGAGCCGGACAAAACGAGAATTTTAATACGCAAATGAAATAATTCCTCAGATTGATGATGCGGAATCCTCACTAGATTTTTTTCCCGCGTATTTTTTCCCGAATTGAATTTTTAATTACGTTTTATGCGCTCGCGAATCGCAATTTGTCGGATTAACGACCTTTTTCGTTGTTTATCGGTTCCGTGAAGTTTTTTATTGTTTTGCCTTTTTGATTGATTGTATTCTTGTTAAGTTTAAATGGAGATTTTTCCTCTTTAGGGTCCGTTCCTGCTTCAGCTTGGCAAGCTATGAAGCACTGACATCTCTACGGGACTAATTTATGTATTACCTATTCATGGTATAGTAACTTAACTATGTTTTATTAGATATTTGCTTAATTGATATAGGGAAATTTAAAAAATTATGGACACGAGCAGGACTTGAACCTGCGACCTTCGCCGTACATCATGGGCAACATGCAAAAATGACACCAAAAAGTCATATAGATATTTGCTTGTTCTAACTACCCATAATACAGGACATATAATTTTACTGTGTCATACCGTTTAAAAAAAACAATGAAACAACATAATAAATCAATTTGTAATGGAAATAACAATGACCAACCGTGCCACATCTGTCACTGGAAAATCAATACGTACCTTTTAACAATCTTATGGTAAATCTAGATTAATACTCATATGCTTGTTTAAAAGACAGAAAATAAGTTTAGAACCAGACCAATTATTCTTCTTTATGGCTGTAAGTAACTCTGCTTAGTAACTTATAGTTGGCCTCGCCTAAACTGCTCCCCTGACATGGGTTCCTAGTACTTACTTTATTCTAAAACAAGACTACATCGTTAAGAATTTCTTACAACGCTATTTCACATTTAGTATTAAACTTCGCCTTAAGCAGACTGTTGACCCTCCTACTAATGTGTTCACGTCTCTAATTAAGGGAACACACAGACCGAAAGTTGTCCAAACTCCGGACACATTCGAGCATTATTATAATATCCCTAACTTCGCTTGCCCAAAATGGCATTACGTGTACAAAATCCGCGTTCAGTGTACGACGCCTAAGCTGTCAAATGTCACCACAGCCTAAAAATATTGCACTATCAACGCTTTCCAAAACTCCAGTAAGGTGTAGCGATACAGCGCTCGTGTTTGTACTGTGGTAAGGGTTTTGTAAAGGGTAACATACACTGAGTGTTGTTTTAAAATGATATGCGTTTCATTTATAAACAGCGACGCGCGCGACCCGGCAAACAGCCTCCCTCAGGAACTAAACTTTTCGTCCACCTAGCGACAATATTTGAAAGTTATTTCAGCATTCACAACCCTCATAGGCGCCGTTAAAATTTTCCCTGCCACCTTATTCATAATACACACGTCATCCATCTCTTTCGCTTATCTATTTACACAAACAAGAGGGAGTGAGACGGAATTATTTACAAACTGACATCTCGAAATTAACGGTGGTCGGCTCATGATAATTTACATATTTAGGTGAAATTAACCTCGGTACGTTAAATTGTATTATGAATATTAATAGATGTGAGTATGCGAAGTAACGTATTATATTATATGGGTAGTGTTACCCCTTCTTTATGGTTCAGATTTCTAAGCGAAATTTCGATCCTTCATAATTCTTGTTATTTCAAATACAAGCTTAATCTAATCAAGAAAATAGAACCTTGTTTTACCAACTAAACATAGGTACGGTTAATTAGCGTCACCTATTGTTTAACATATACCTACTCTATGAATAAATAAACATACCATTTTGAGTTCCAGCTAAGCATTTGCCAACAATATTGTAGCATCTTCAAATTTTTGGCTTCTATAATAGGTAGATAAGTGCAGTGGCTGGCCGATAAAATTAACTGCAACCCACCAAATATTTTAAAGAAAAATCTTCCAACATTTATCGAAGCAGGTTTTATTCTTTCAAGAATTCGAAAATCAAATACGGAATTTCCCTCAACATCATGCAAATATTCAGGACATTTCAGGGACAAAAATTGCAAACTCCAAACTGGAGGTTTATTTGGTTATCTAATAAAATATTACGAGCTTTGACAAGTGCCTCCGAGCTGCCCCCTTGTGGCCTTTGCTCCTTACCTTTTTCAGTTATGGCTGCGTAAGCAGCGACAACGGCTTTTATGTAACGAAACAAAATAACGTTAAGGAACTGAAAGAAAGTTGCTCAAAATGTTGATGGTTTAAAAGATTTTTGTAATATTATGTCTATATTTTATTTTGGATAAAATGTCCATTGTAGATGGTTAGAGACTTAGCGATGATGAACCCATTGATCAATGTAGAGTAAGGATGAAGTCAAAAGAATTTATGCAAGCTTGTATGAACTTCTGACTTGAAAAGTACTTAACTTGAATGGTTACAAAATGTTGCTATTAATGAATTCAAGTATCATAATTTTTAATTTAGTGAAATTAGACATTTGTATGTTATATAAACTCTGATACCTACTCATCATCTAATCTAATCTAATCATCTAAAAAAATCCACATATCACAATTCACCGAGCATATTAAAAATATTCATGAAATGTAAGATGAATTATAAATATTTACAAAAGGTCGGTATACCCAGTAGATGAGCCTACTTTATCATAATAAAGGTCATGTTGACCCCTACAAAATTAAACAATACACAGGAAAAGTCCTTACGGCTAGCAATAATTCGGAGGGCGGGAAAAAACGTTAGGGGATTTAAATTTAATTTTCGAAACAGAGTGACGTCGAATATCCCCAGCGGCAGTTCTAAGTTCAAGCGTGGAACAACATCTTGTTAAAGTCACCGTTAAAAAAGAAGAAAATAAAACAATTAAAATTGGAACGAAAAACGCCATTCATGTTACCTACATTTGTTTTAGCAAGGTTTTTTTGTTTGTTGCAAGAAAGCATTTAATTATTATGGCATCGATGTATCTTTATTAGGTATTTAGTCATTTACACAGAGTCATTTGTTATAAAGTTCATAATACAAAAAAATAGATTTTTGAGAGTCTTTAAAATCTCCATCCATCAAAATTGTAAGTTTCGACCAGTTTTGATTACCTACAGAAAATGGGAAATCCCATCAGAATTCGAACATGAAATACATTTTAATATAAAGACAAAACATTTAAAGGTATCTATCCTCGGGTACACGCGACTTGTACTTGGTAATTAACTGAGCATCCTTGGGGATAGCCGGGTCGGACGCAATATATTATATTCTAGATGACATCCGCAATGGGGACTTTGAAGTATCGCATCTGAATTGGATATGTAGGTTCTGTCCATTGTTCATTGGGGAAAAAATAATTTTATTGAAGGCTATTGAAATTAATTTGACAGAAATGAATATCGTAGTCTACTAGTACCTAATCATCTGGTAGAAAAAAAAAGAAGTTATTTGTATTTAAAAATATTAGCATGTTGGCGCACCAAGTGCTGTCTATAACCAGATACGATCACAAGATATTTTGCAACGTCCAGATTTTTTCTAGAAAGCGCGAAACCTTGTCAGGTAAATACCGTCTCATTACCAATCACCGTTTTTATTTGTCTTTTAGTAACATCTCTTAGAACAGGCTCTATTTGAAAACTGCTTCTGTCTTCATTTTCACTTCTATATGACCATCTACTGAAGACAATAATAATGAAACCAAAAGTCCTAACATCTAAAATCAAGCAGATATAAAATCTCTTGTCCCATTAATGTTTAATGTACTCATTACAGATGAAGTTACGGCACTTAAATCAATAATACAACAGGACAGTATCCAAGTTGATATAACTTTCATAGCTTAGTGCGCCAGTTTTTACGATGAACGTTACTGCTTCGTTTCGCCATTACGACTTAGAATGGTCCTACGATTAATTCGTAAATGTTTCATGAAGTATAAAGTATCTTATTTCGGGAGCATAAAGGAGTTTACTGTCATTTAACTTCCTTTTTTGTTACGGAGCTTCTCAAACCGAAAAAACTAAATAAAAGCTTGTAAAAAAGGTTATGTTCTGTTCTTTTTGTCGTTAAGATTTATCGATCAATTTTTTGGGTATTCAGAAACTATTTTGAAGATCCATCTATCCATACATTATTATATCACGAATGCATATAATATAAAGTCTGTGATTATATTGAGTGTTTTAGAAGCACGAGAGAGCTAGAGTCGGTGATAAACTAAAAAAAAGAAATGCCACGAAATGTTAAGAGCATTTTTTCCTAGTTACTAGTAGGGTCGTAGAATTTTGTATCAAATAATCATATATTTTATTATTACCGTACTTTTGCTTTGAAACATGATCTTATACGTTACCATTAACCCCTTCCATGGTCCACTATAAACAGGTATGATCCTACAAAATATATTATTATTATAAAGATAGTAAAACAAAGTGAATTACTTTTATACCACGCATCCCAATACACAGAGGCCACTAAATCTTGTCCTGTCATTCTATATAAGAGCTGCTTCACCCCTATTGCTTAGTCCGAATTAGGAATTATTGTAGCGTCAGAAAAACAGCCACGGATGGTGTTTCTTAAATGTCAATAATGCAACACATCATCGTCATCAGCCAGAAGACGTCCACTATTGAACAAAAGCCTCCCCCTTTTAGAAGAGGGGGGGGGGGGCATAATCCCCACGCTTGGCAAGCGGCTTGGGGATCGCAGTGTTGGTGGTCAAGTTACAGAAACCGCTGCTGCCCATCTTCTGGATTTTGTATGCAATACATACAAATTCCATTCTGCGCTCCGAAAAAGTATGTCCTAAGTGTACGACTGTATGAAGTATGTAGTATTAAGAATTAGCTCGTGACAAGTAAATAGGTCTTCGTCATTAAAATGACGTTTTTACAATAATATGTTTCAAAATATATGTTAAGTATGCTAATACAGAGCTGTATCTTTGAATAAATGGAAACGCGTTATTATGTGCAATAAAAAAATATTATGAGTAACTTTTAACTACATACCATAATTATTATTATATATTATTATATATTATTATATCAAACGCCACTCCTCGCGCAGAGTTAAAGTACTAGAAATAAGAATATCCATTTTTTTTCTTACAAATCGGATCGTCAACTGTTTTGCCGACGCTCCCCACCGGCCCGTTCATCTCGCAAGTCCGTAACTAGTGTTTTTCACACAAGTTTTATGTGCTATTATTTGCAACGGGATATAAAAGCTGCCCTGACCATGTTTACTGCTTACCCCGCCTAATCCCGCCAGCATAAAGCCAGTGCCAACCCCTTTATGTTGTGTTCGACAGTAAAATCTTAACTTATGTATCGTTTATGTACTTGTTCACATAAAACGTATGAGGATGGTGTTTGAAACAATTTCCTTGATGGCGCTCACTGGAGTCCAGTGACTAGATTTGACAAAAACTTGACTAGTCTGAATAAAATTAGTTATTTTTTTATTGTAACTTTCTCTCACCATCATCAGTCGGAAGACGTCCACTGTTGAATAGAAGAATCCCCTTTAGAGCGCCACAATGAACGACAACTTGCCATCCACCGTTTGCCCGCAACTCTGACGATATCGAGGGTCACCTAGTGGGAGGCCTGTCAACGCTGCGGCTTCATCGTTCTTGAGTATTAGGTATCTACATTATTAAGTACTTTCATGTTCGGCTCGCGATCTCACCGTGTCACCAGCTCATGAATACGTGACTGGATTATAGTAAATAAAGTTAGTTATTATAACACAGAAGCTGTCTTCCGAGGGGATTTCCTCCGACTCTACCGAAATTCCTTCACAAGTAAGAAGAGTTTCTGGCCCAAAAACTCTATGTTATTTTATCCGAAATCCACGCAGACGAAGTCGCGGGCATCAGCTAGTATATTCTCAAAACAAACCCCAGGATCATTCTAGAAATAGCTGGTGACAATAGGTTTAATGCTGCTCGAAGTGATTCTGTGTGCATTGAAACTCGCACAGAGTGCTTTGATTTCATGAAAATTTCATCGGGATGGTGAACGTAAACGCTAAAGTTAACGTTTATCGAACGCGGCGACGAAATTAGTTGTAAATTTGGAATTGGCCCGTTAAATTTAGTACAGGTGTGGTCAATTGAATTTAGGTGTGGGGAGCTGAATTGGATTTGGTAGGATTTTAACGTTGCAGGAATTTGGCATCTAAGATAAGATTATTTTAAATGTATTAGTAATTCAAGCATTCAAAACTGCCAGAGTAAATATTTAAGTGATATCTGCTTAAGTCTCATGTTAAACACAATTCAACCATCAACATGGCAGATCATATCACGCTTATACTATAAAGGCGAAATTTTGTGAGTGTGTTTGTATGTTTGTTACCTCTTCCCTCTCAAGCGACTGGACTGATTTTGGTAAAATTGTGTACGAAGGTAGCTGACACCCTAGATTAAAATATCTTAGGCTTTTTATCCCGAAAAAATGTAGCGGTAATACCGTGGAGCGCAGCTTAATCAGCTTAAATTCATAATAAATATTGATAGGCACTAGCCTAGTTTGTCGGCTTCTTTGCCTAGAATTGTCTCGGCGTTCAGTTGTTTACAAGAACTGCTTAGCATCACAGCTTCTAAATTCTTAAACACACCTGGACGAAAAATACGATAAAGGAACGTATTGTCGCAGTTACCCCTACCACTTACTCACGCCAATCCAAAAGCCATTTTCTGGCATAAATAAAACAGGTCTCATGCGCCCCATACCTTTCAATTTCTACCTAGTATACCAACAATATTCCCGGGCCTGTACTAAACAACTGTCATTTTATTTTATCACCGGGCTTTCGCGTAAACTCTCGCGCTAGTGATAAATTTTAATGTTACAAACGAAATATTGTCGCGTAGTAGGGGCCTCAAAGTTTACGTGATCCTGAAGGAATTTACGTCTGTCTGGATAATTGTTTTATTTTTGTTTTTGTAAAGTGTTTTTTGTAATTAATATTGTAATTCAAGTCAAAGGTCGCAAGTTCAAACCTCGGCACGCACCGATGTCTTTTCGAATGCATTTACGTATTATAAATTAGTTATCAATTGCTAAAAACGGTGAAGGAATACATCGTGAGGAAACCGGCACTCATGAATTTTTCAATGGTGTGTAAACCCATGTCAGAAGCCTACAGGCGGCGGCGGCGGTTTTAACTCTGACGCCAGGTTGTTTATCAACCATACGATAAGAAGAAGAAGAATTTACATCATCTAATTAGGGAGATACAGTATGGTACATCATACCATTACAATATTTGAGTGAAAGCTGAATTAATTTACGGCGCCCAACAAATCGAAGCGTCACTTTTCTAGAATGTCATATACACTTCTAGAGACTCACAGGTTATTTCAACAAGCTACAGTGCAAATGGAACAAACGGGAGGTAGGTATACTGAAGTGACACTCATACAGCCCCCTTTGTGGCACACACAGCTAGAACTGTACACATTAAATCTCTACACGATTAATCTCTGATCTTTCACAAAATAAACAAAGAGACGCCGTAAGGGAACCGTAAAATTATTCATCCACCCGAAAATTTACGTAACCCATTGTAAAAACGTCTTTTTTAACGAACTCTAAGAAGTTTTAAAACTCCGTCGCGTTTCAAATCCAACATCGGTCTCCGGAGGATCTCCGTAAAAAATTTAGTCACAAAAGAGTCCAAAAAATAAAGTTTAAATGTCCCCCTTCTTTTGGCAGAGTAAACATTTTACGTTCGCTTAGGAATTGGTTGGTTGTGAATTAAAAAAGCTCTTTGTAAGGTACGCGGTGACGGTGCTTGTACACACTTACACAAGTTAGCTAGGATCATTTAATTATTGTCGTCAATATTTCATTATACTAATTTTACTTTTATTGATTTTGGGAGGAAGACCTTGATAGATTTAATAGA